>OY728150.1:2048259375-2051096541 GCA_963277665.1 Viscum album | reverse complement strand
GAGCTATATTAAGCCTTGAATATACCTTTGGACTGAGACTCTAGCAGTTCACTATAGAATTGCCTCTGTTTCCTAGAAAATGTGTTGTTTAACATTGAACTATGTTTTAGCAGAGAAACAAATAACTCAAGATGTTTCTTAGACAGTTCAAGCTCTACAAACAAAAAATAATGAATGATATGTTTCCCTTTAAGCATCTTCTGATCGACCTAAAATATTTCCAAGAATGCTGTTGTAAATAGTAAGAAAAGAAGGATTTAAAAAGACAGATGCAATCTGATAATCTAAATCCATTGGGATAAAAACTGAGAGTCTCTCCTAGAGTGAACAATTAGGTTCCACTGGTAGAGGAAACATGGTTAACAGTTGAAATAACATGAATATTTGGACAAAGACAAAGCCAGATCCACCAATTCATGGAACCTGAGAAAGAATCAATGAGAACTTAGTTTAGTACACCTATGGTGGATCAATTATTCTATTAGGGAAGTAAATAATTAGAAAATTTGAGGGAATAATGTTCAACTTCTGGAAAACATTTGAAAAATACTGAAACATTTTGGTTAACCTGAATACTAGTGATCGATCTTGAAGAAGTGATTTCAAAATTGATGCATGTCGAACCCCAGGAAAACAAATGTAGAAGAAGAAGGTAAATGAGACTTCAAGGTAATGAATAATAGAGAAGGTGAAGGATGGTAAACTATGAAGGGAAGGAGTAGGCCCGAAGGAAGCTCCAAACCCCTGAAACATCAAGTCACCATTGATTCTTAGTAATGTGTCTCATGGATGAGAAATCGTATAGTGGATAGTTTGTAATGACTATGGATTTCTTTTTTGGAATCTTAAAATTTAATTTTGGTTAATTATAATTAAAATGATTAAGTTTTAATTGAAATTTTATGTTTTGGGTGGATGGATTTACTAAAGCGGGGAAGAAGTTTGTGGTGTTCCTAAAAACCAGTAGATGGGGCCACCAGTTAGCTATTATAAAGCACCATGAACATATTAATAGTGATAGTGGGGGATGGATGGCTCTAGACTAACTACTGGATAGTTGATGGTTGGAACCAAAAAGTTTGTGGCCATTGGTCGATTGGTGGTTTTCCACTGTGTAATCAGTGTCTTCCTTGACCTTGTTTTTCATAAAGGCAATTTATGTCATTTTTATCATGGATTTTGGAGGTGGATTAGAATGGAATTGGAGTATCTGTTCCAATTAGTTTCAAATAGGATGATATGGATGGCATGAGAGGATGTTTTATTAGAATATTTAAATAAATTAATTCTAATCTGTGATGGCTAGAGGATTGGATGACCCCTGAAATACCTAATTCGGTGAGGTTTTGAGATCTAGAAATGTGTAGGAATACCTAGAGGAATACCCCATGGGATCAAGAAAATCATAGGTTACATAACATGTAATCTGACATTACCGGTACTGTGGGACCCCTGGGTTATAGAACAGGGATTTTGGTTGGATTTAAATATCACATTCCATGTGACATAGTCACACAACATGGGACCCATCTTAAAAGTCTAACAGCACTTAAAGAGTGTCTTGGTTCAAACAATCGTTTTAATAAAAAGAGGGAAAACCCCTACAAGGATATAAAAAGGGTCAAGTATGATGTGTGCTTTATGACTAACAACAACATCAAGTATAAGAAAAACATCAATGCAATAATTTTAAGAAAGGTATACCACTGTGAGTTTTCGCAGACAATGCACCTCCGTTGGAGGGGTTTTATTACAAAACCATGACTTATTTATCAAACGAAACAATTATCTTAACTAAAACTTATTCAAGAATTGAAATTTAATATAAACATGGAGAATTAAGAAGGAAAGTAAATTCAATTTAAAACATTCTTGAATTAAATAGGCTAAGAGAGGGACCCTACCTCAACCTCAAGGTGCATTTTCTTTTGATGGTGACAACTCGAATCATCATTTTTTCCACTTGAAAGCATAAGCAACTTAACATATATATAAGGACACCTAGCCCCTATGTACATATTTTCATGGCAAAATATGCACAATGGGGTCCTTATATATATGTTTATACTTGAATATACCCTTTTACACTTACACACGTATGCATTTTTCATATCTATATATAAGCACACCTAGCCCCAATAAATATATTCATACTTCCATGAGTGAATATATATAAAGGGGGAACTTATATATGCATTTTCCTACCTATGCATACACATGTAAGCCTTTGTCAACGGCGACTCGAATCCACCTCAACGAAATCCAAAACACACAACAAAAATATAAGAAACCCAAAAATCAAAAAGTTCCTAATTAAAATTGGGCTAAAGAATAAAAAAGGAATAAACCTTACTGAAATCTTAAACTCATTGTCTTCGATGGTGGTGGATAGAACTGGTCTTATCATAAGAAACCACCTATAAGAAAATAGTGGGAAAATAAATGAGATATAACAACTTCTTATATATATGTGATCAGTGTGTCAAATGTACATGATAAATGATACACGAATCTATAACCAACAATGAACAAATAATATTCAAATTGATATGTAAATCCTAATACTAAATAACATGATCATTAATAAAGCTCTTTATTTTTCAAACATAACCTTTAATTGCCTATTCAAAAATCAAAAATCACCAAAATATGAGAATAAAGTAAACCTCCATCATCACTTAAAAGCGAGAAATAGGTATTAGACATTGTTGTTAGCTAGGAAGATGATGTTGAAGAACAAGACAATTTGATTAATGATCAAAGCTTCTTAATTGAAAATAAAAATCTGGTCCTAGACACTATTAGGCTATCCACTGAGTAGGAAAAAGCCTGCACTAAAGTAGACATGACAAAAAACATGGAACCTATCCTACATAACAATACACCTTTGGTTCTAGTACCTAAACATATGCAGATTTATAGAGACCCCCAGGAGCAGAAGCAGAGTCATCTGAACTCTGTTAAACAGCAGTCTACTTTGGATCCACCTGTCTCAGGTACACCTACTCCTCCCACTCTTGCTGGTGGAGATTATTCTCTGAAGTCTGAAAATCTGCTCTACGATCAAAATGTCAGCAATTTACTGTTGGGTTCCAAGTGTTCCACAGACTCATGCACTAATGTTTTCTCTGATGATTCTGCTTCATTATACTTATGTGATCTGAACACCACTGACCCGACCCTTAATGCTGTAAAAAACACTAGAAATGGGGACCCAGTTTTAACTCTAAGTGTTACCACTATCAAAAAGAGGAATGAAACCAAAACGCATGATTTTCCAACTCCCTCTTCTCACATTGCCTCTCTCAACAGGGTTGTTCAACCCAATACACAGACCCTATGTACTGATTTTACTGCATATGTTAACATGCCATTAGAACTTGTTCTACATGATATTCAACCTATTGTGATGGAACCGATCCATATGCAGGAAAATAAGAACTCCCTAGAGCATAAACAAAGACTCTAATCAAACTTTGTCAAGCTTCTATCGACAGTGGATACAAAGGCTCAAGGTAATTCCAATCCCCTTACTTTATTAAATGCAGACTGTGCTGCAATGTCTGAAATCATGGTATCTCAAAGTATCAATGACTTGTTGCCAGGCTCAAAGGATACCACAGATTCAGATATGACCACACAAATAAAAGAACCCACAAATAAGAACAATGTCATTTCTCACAAAGAACAAGAAAATACCACTAATACTCAAGAGGTTAGAAGATTTACTCGAAATAAGGAATCTAGAAAATACAAAAAATGGAGTTCTAACTCCAAACATAGGTTTAAATGAAGATCCTTTTTTGGAATTGTTAGGGTATTGTGAACTCTAAAACCCTCAATTTTTTTGAAAATAATGGTTAACACGCATCACCCTATTCTTTTTGCTATTACGGAACCAAAAATATATTTCTCCTCTAAATATTCTCACTTGTGTAAACACAATTATATATTTTCTGGTGCAATCAATAATAAACTAAATGTTGATTCTTTATTGATTTTTGTGCATTCATCTTTACAGGATTTTAATGTTTTTAGTATCTCTGATTAGATTCTCACTTGCACCTTTACTATCGATGGTGCTCGTATTTACTACTCCTTTTTTTATTCTAAGAATAAATACCAAGAATGAATAATTCTTTGGAATGACCTCTCTTATTTAGGAACTAACACGAATGCCCCTGGTTTCTTATGGAAGACTTTACTACTATTCTTAATTCTAGTGAAAAAATTGGCCCATCTCATGTCTCTATCTCCACGAAAGAATTTAAAGCCTCGATCGAGGGTAACAATATTATTGAAATTAATCTCACTGGTGCGAAATACATCTGGTATAGAAGACATTACAATAAAGTGGTTTCTTCCAAATTGGACAGAGCCTTTACGAATGTCCCGGATCTAGATAAATAGGACAATATCTCTAACATCACTCTTCATAGATTGAACTCTGATTATCATCCTATCCAGGTAAAAATTTCCTCCAAAGACATGAAACCTAGGTTACCCTTCCGCTTCAATAATGTGAAGCTCTCTGATGAAGAATGGAATCATGTCATCCAAAACTTGTAGTCCTCAATATCTCATACCAATAATGCCTATAATTCCAACCTCAAACTAAAACAACTCAAACAGACTCTCAAATCTTTGTGTAACACCAAAGCCAAACAAGTTACCAGTGAAATTACTCTTCTTGAGAAAGAACTCGATAATATCCAAAACAGAAACACCAAATCTAACCTCCGCAGTGATCCCACACAAGAAATAAACATTGCGGTCAATCTCAATTCCTTGATCACTTTTAAGGACAACATGAGAAAGCAATCTTATAAATTTAAATGGTTAACTGACGGTGAAAGAAATACCAAATTCTATAACTCCCTCCAAATAATCAGAAATTCCTGCACACCCCCCTGCCCCCTTCCCTAGCACTAGCCCCCCTGCACAACCCCATCCCCCCTGCATATCCCCAGCCCCCCTGCACCACCCACCCTACACCAGCACCCCCCCTTCCCCTGCACTAGCACTCCCCCTGCCCCACCTCCTCCCCCTTTCACACCCACCTTCCTAAAAATATATTTCATAAAAATCCCCACATTTTAAAAAGAAGTATGACAACTCATTTCAAAAAGAAAAGAACATTGAAAAGAATCTCACTTACTTAAAAAAATACAAAATCCATTTCATTGGGTAAAATTAAAACTTCCCAAGTATATAATTTTAAAAAATATTAACACCAGATTTGATAATAATGAACTTATTTAAAATAAAATGTCACTCAAACTTCATAATGTTATCCTCTATATTTAAAACACCTCATGAATTTCATCATAAGACCAAAAAAATTCATAAAATACAATTTTATTTTAAATCATTTCCCAAATTATATAATGTAATCAAACACTTTCAAAGCATCGTGTGAAAGTCAAAAAAATCATAAAACCTATTTTTTTATCCAAAACATCCATGAGTCCTATTTTTAAATTAATCACAGAAAATTTTTTAAATAAAAATACTTCATGAAATGTATTTTCATTTTAAATTATTTCCCAATTTATTTTTAAACATTACTACTCTTGAAAACATTATACCTGATATTCAAAATACTTTACAAATAAGACCCCAAAACCGGTTTTGGAATCAAAAAAATTCAATAAATGTAATTTTGTATAGAAAAATTGAAGCACCAAACAAAAGTAAACCATAATGTGGCACAACATACAAAATCCATTACAATAACACCAAAAAATAACTAAAACTTCGTTTGATTTATCTCCTAGGGTTTAAATTTCTTTATGATCCATTGGAAATCAAAATAGGTTTACAAAATAAATCCAAAATTGATGAAAAGATGTGCATGACTTGGCCACATGGTTTGGCTGACCATACACCAATCATATAATAGCATCTGAAAAATTTCTGACACCACACACATAGGCTCTATATATTTTTTCAGACCAAGTGAGATGATGATGATACTTTGGTTCCTTCCGACTTTCATCCCAAATCTTAAATAAATACCCCAATATCTAATATAAATCGATGGGGATCTAATCATCATTATCAAAATAATTAAAAATAGAATCCAAATCAAATATTGAAATAAAAACTACCCATGGAAACTCATGTTTTGTTATGAAAAGTGGTGATCAATAAACTACTCGTGACCTACCTATTGAGTCCCGATGATGATCATGTTTTCTTTATACAAATATGCACTCCAAATAATAATAGAATCCTCTAATACCATTTTGTAATGAACTGGCCGAGATCAACCTGACATGTCACCCAACCCGGATCTCCACAGGGCCCAAATAATGTCTCTAATTGTTGTTGGATGGTCACAAGTGTCAAGGTATCAAAGTATAAACATTGGTAGTGGTTTTTCCCCTTAAATATGAATAACCACACCAAGGACTCCACCCATAAATCCAACATCACTCATCTATACATCGGTCACTCATGCACAATATAAATAGTTTCAATATAAATGAAACAATCACACATAGTATAATATTTTAGAAATAATAAAAGGTAAATCACATCATCACATAACAAATTAATAAGAATAATCCCAAGTATATAATAAACTAAAAGAAATATCTTGGCCAACAAGGATTATATATAAACATCCAAAAATATGACCAAACCTGGATCACTACTAACTACCTCCTTATGACCCACAATCCCCCATACCATCCTATACCATCTATCATCTGACCAACTCAAACATTAACCAAGGTAAAAGAACATAATTTGGGCTCTTGAAAGTAAACATGAAATTTTCATACACCCATTGGTGTATGCACGATGTGAACCAAACTGTTCCTAATAGAATTTCACTAAGGAATTTGTATAATTCCTTTGAAAAGATGTTTTATTAATGATAGTTTAAAATATAAGTAGTGAATAGGTTTTTCACAAGATGGTGTAAATAAAAAGTGTAACATGCCATAACTTCTTTTATAAAATAACTTTCATTTTCATTTTAAAAGGAAATGCTTTCAAACTAAGGAAAAAAGTAGTTTCAAATCCATTAAAATAGAACTAATCCTTTTCCCTTTTTTCCAAATCCATATCTCAAAACCACACCTTTAAATAAAAAATTCTTTTCTTTAAGAATATACTTCCAAAACTATTTTTTAATTCAGTTTGAATATAAACCAAAACCATAACTGAAATGGAATATAGAAACATAACATGCACCATGATATCAATGGGAAATTGATAATAAGCAAAAAATGAAGTAATAGTGGGGATACAAATAAGGCATTGGATGAGATCCTCTAATCAATATTCAAAGAATTATAGACATTATGGGAAACTCATTAGGCTCTAGAATGGGTGATAATAGACCTAGTTCATCATATTACTCATTGGGACCCTATGTGAAATCAGATCATTCCATTAAACTTCCCCTTTTTAGTCTCTCCACATAAAAAATAGACCCCTGGTAGGGTGATAATCTCCTAGGGAACTATCCAGTTAACATACACTAAGCTAGCATCACATGCCACTAGACCTTCCATTATTTACCTAAGTTCCCATGATAAATCAATCTAGTAGAGGTATAAAATCAAAAGAATCACAAGAATCGATAAAAAATTATTTTAAATAAATCTCATCTCACCTCAAACATCAAATCTCTCACAAGAAATAACTCCTTTCACTTCATCCATATCAAAAATAGAATACAACATCCCTCCTAGAGAGCCAAAATTCAAATCAGGAATAATCAAAACAAGGGGAATAATCGATGGTCTGATACTCATTATAAAAATATCTTATATAAAGTGAAAATATGCCTTTTTAGAAACCAACTAGGAATTCCAAGTTATTTCAACCATATAAAACCCGACTTCATCACCTTCTTTATAACTATTCTATGTAAAACCATACTTAAAATCATTTGTAAAACCAACTACCTTTTCATTCAAGCCATTTTAAAATCCATTAAACCAATTTTATTTCAAAAAATCCTTGAAAATAATACCAATACCCAAATGGGTTCAAATACCTTTTGTTATATAAATTGTTTTAAAACAAGCCATATAAGCATTCCCAAAATATCTTTTCATTTAAACCAATTAATTAAAATTTATAAAACCATTATAAAACCTTTATTACAAGAGAGAAAAACATTTATAACACTTTTTAAACCCACAATATCTATTAAATATTGATTTACTTTGATAAAAAAAGTTTTAGAAAACACCAAGCACAAAATGACATGATAATTAAAGTAAATACACAAAAATACCTACCTAAATCCAAGAATAACTGGTTCAGCAAGAGATATTGAAGGTATAATTTCATGAAATGTCAAAAAAAATGTATATATTTGATACAACATAGTTATGAATAACTGATAACAAAATAATGAACCCATAATTGTTCATAACAAGGAGGATGAGGATCACCGGGAGTGGGTTGGCCGCGTCGGAGGAGGTGGGGAGGCCACCTAAGAGCAGTGTCGGTAGGGAGAGTTGAGGTGTCTAGCATTTTTTGTCAGCATCCGGGGAGGAGAATCGGAGATGAGTGATCCTGGTGGGATTGCCTCGTTCAGTGGTAACGAGTGGCACCGTCGGTGGAGGAGTATCGGGGAGAGGAGAAGTTGTTATGGGAACCGTCGGGGAAGGAGGGTCGCATGCAGAGGGTATCGGGGAGGAGGGCACCACCGTGAAGGTTGAGGGTTCTGAGGGTCGCGCACAGAGGGTATCGGGGAGGAGGGCGCTGCCATGATGGTTTAGGAGTATCGAGGAAGAGGATGTCGTAGGATATCTAAGGGGTTCATAGAATGTATCGGGGAGGGGAGGGAGGAGGACCCCGACGAATTTTAGAGAAAAAAAAGGAGATGGAACATTTTATCCACGCGGGTTCACTCAATCATGGCTATAGATAATCTGTAGCCGTGGACCTATAAAACCGTGGCTATAGGTCTGTGGATATAGCTTAAATTTCTAGTATTGTTTGTTTTATTGTTTATATATGGTTGAAATAATTCCCTTGTATGCTCTATTGATTCCCTTGGTGCTTTTTGTCATCCCGGGAAGATCGGGAACGCCTCTCGGGACTTGTCACGGGCTGGCCCTTGTAACCGGTTCAGGGTCGACTCGGGCTGGTTCATGAAAAAATGGTATCAGAGGAGGTCAAATCTTAATAGAACTTTATTTTTAGAGTTCCCATGTTATTTGGGGTTATGTCAAGGTAGATGGAGTAGGAATTTTGGTACTTTATGGGTAAGTGTGGGAAGAGCGTCCCGAACTCTTTCTCGTTCTAATCCTTGAGTTTCCCCAGGATCTCTAGTTTTATTAGTTTCCTTTGTTCTTGTTTATTGTTTGTTGTTGGGATATGAAAAGGGGAGTCTAACTAATGGACTTGGTGAGCTCGCAGATCCTGGAAATCCATGTGGAGCTGGGGCATGTTCCTAATAAGTCTCTTTGTGTTGGTATTGTGTTTGACATATGGCCGCCAACCATATGGTCAAGTCAGCCACCGAAACTGGTTCCCTTTTGTGGGTTTCTTGGACCTTTCTTGAATTCTGAATTTTTGTTTTGAAAATACTTGTATGAGAATTGTAAAAAATAGGCTTTAAAGGAAGGATTGGATTTTTAAAAGTGAAAACAGGGGTCTTCAAAAATTAAATATAATAATGGTTTTGGAAGGTTGTGTTTTTGAGGAAAAAAGAGGAAGTGGAAATGATTTAATGAGATTGTATTATCTATAATATGACCTTGTGGTTTTTTGGAATAAAATGTTTTTAAAGTGTGAGTCATTTTAAGGTGATTCTAAATCTTTGTTTTAAATGGGTTTTTTTGGGATTTTGAAAAGTGTTTGAATCTGATGAATTGGTTTCGGAAATTGGTTTTGAGAGGTTGGTGGTTTCCTAGAAAGGGCATTGGTCTCAATGGCCATCAGATTATGAAAAGATACCTTGCTGAATTTTAGAAAATAGGAACAGGTTGTTTGGAGTAGCTTGGTTATTTTAAAAGTTTTTAAAATGAAAATTGGTAGGTTTTAAAGAAAATGGTTATTAATGAAGTATGGTTTGTTTTTTGAAATATGAAAATGGTTTTTGACTTGGTGGTTTGTGTTCCTTTTGAAGGTACATGATTTTTAGAATGATGTTGTTTTGTTTTAGACTTTTGTGTTTTCATGGGTTCTCACATGCATGATTTTATTGATATCTAGAAGAATGACCAATATGGTATGTTTTTGGGGGCCTAGGGTGGCATGGAAATGTTCATGTGGGTGAGAATTGATGAAAAACCATTGGTGAATGTGGAAACCCACCAAGTTAGTTTTTTTTCAAAATTGTTTTGAGCTGAAAAATTATGGCCTTTGTTTATAAACCAATGGTTATGTGGCTATTTTTTTCTATTTCTTGGAATATTTGTCTATTCAGTAAGCTTCCTTGTGATCTATAATTCATACTCATTTTGTATCTTTAGATGAGATATTATTGGTGACTCAGTTTCGGAGTAATGTTCATTGGGTTTCTAAAGATGTGTTTGATGTTGTGATGTGACCATGGATAGTTCTCTATTGGAAATGTTTCGTATTGGTCAACATAAGGATTCATTTAAAATGTTAAATACACCTCTTCAGATGATTCCTCAGCCTAATTTTGGGAATAGAGAGATGTTTGGGATTGATTTAAAGTGCTTTTATGTCATGATGATTCTTTTGGACACAGCAGTTGTGTTGAGTGATGTTTATGGGTTTCTTTGTATTCCATGTCAATTCTGCCCTTGGTTTGGAGTGAGAAAGAATTTTTATATGAATCTATGAGTTACTATTTAGATGAAGGTGTTTTTTTAGAATGTGAGTTATTTTTGAGTGGTTTGATCCTTAGATCCCTAAGTGTGGTGCAGAAGATGCTTCAAGAATTAGGGCTCCAGCCATAGGCCTTGGAGTGAAGATTTCAACACAGTCAAGAAATCACCAAAGGTGTAGAGTGCCCGAATAGGCTCCAACATACACCATTTTGGTATGTTAGTTTCTAATCTATTATGTTTCCTCATCACTGTGAATTTCGTCTTGTCGCAATGAGTGTGGTGGACTTCAACATCACACAATGTTAATGGTCATGCCTTCATGGATATGGTGTTTTGATCAATGTCCCTGTGTGAACCACCTATGTAAATCGGTTGAGGTCATGTTATTTTCTATTTATAGGTGGAGAGTTTTGTGTAGTTCATTTGTTTCTTTTTTGGATTCAGTGGAAAAATTATTGGGTCCCATTTCCTCCCCTCCCCATGTTGTGGGGGTCCAGATCAGTGCCGAAAGTGTTGGACCAGTTCTTGTCCCCTCCGTTCGAGAGTGGGTGGTTTAGATGTTCATGTTGTAACCCAATTAACTTGGGTTTGTAATTTTTTGTGGGAGATTTTAGGTGGTTCTATATAAGTGATTCCCAATTCTAGTTAATGTTGAATTATTGTTTGTTTGTTGCAAGTTGGGTTCTAATGGTGGGTTGACCCACCATGGGTCTCGTTGATTTTTCTTCCTATGAACTTATCTAGTGCTATTTGTTTCTTAATGGTGAGGAGTACATCCCATAATTAACTGGAATATTTGTTTTTCATGATTTCTCTTTTGTTTGAGTGATTTTTGGGTTCACTAGTAAAGGCACAACAACCAGGTTCTTGGTTTGGTTGTGGAGGTAATGACTCGAACTTTCGGTTGATTCTCAGGAAGTGGTTGAGAGTTGGTGTTTTGGTTAAGGTAAGAGGATTAAGGTCCATTAATGGTAGATGGTGTTTCATTGGGTTAGTAGGATAGACCATATAGATAATGAATTCTTAGGTTTTGATCAATCAGTTGTAATTTTCTATGTCTTTTCGAGGGTGGAAAGCTTTAATGGTGGGGAGAATTGTCACACCCGGTTTTTTTATTTTCATGTCATGGTTTTGATCCAATTAATTGAAAATCCCAATCCTTTTATTGGGTGTTGGGTGACATTGATTTTGAGTTTTTAACTACCATATATGTCTAATCACCATAATTTGGGTTCTCCATTGCTTTTTTTCTTGTTTAGGAGTTTTTGGAGGACGGGTGGTTACTTCATGATTTGGGCCAACCGTGATCCCATTTCCATATTTAAAAATATATTTTGTTTCTTTTATAACTTATTCATTTCTTATCATTTTTCACTCATTCTACTTTCCACTTGTCCTACACTGATATATTAAAACTACCATATCCTTTTTAACCTCTTATAAATTGACAAGCATGGTGAATTGTTGTTACTTATTTAGGTATTGGGCCACCCCATGGGCCCATTTCCAGTTAAAAAATAATAATTTGTTTCTTTTATATATAATTAAAATTTTAATATTTTTTGGTTATTTTACCCTCCACTCAAATCCAATACCACTATACTCACCCCCATTATCTATTTTTACTCTTTGTATCTCATATGCGTCGTGGATTATGGAAAACTTCTCAATGTTTCTCAAATCGTCCAGAATCTCAAAGGTAAACTATTTCACCCATAAATAATTCCATTCATACTCTTTCCCCCACAAATATTATTTCCCTGGTTCTTCCTAACCTTAGGAGACTCTCCATGAAGTTTTAAGCCATTTCCTTTTCTCTAAGGGTGCATATCTAATGGAAGACAATGATTTTTCAAGTTGAAAAGGTGAGATTCCTTCTCCATTCTCCACCCTCTTCTTCCTCCTTTCATTATTTCTTGGTTTTATATTCTCACCTAGTCATTTAAGACCTAGTATTATATTATCCCATGATTTTTTATTGGTTTTTTTTTCATTTAGGGTTGGTCGTCATACGTTTAGGGTTTGTAAACCCTCAGATGGTGATATTGGGTGTGCGTTTCCATTATGCCTAGGATTTGAGGTAGGATATCCCTTACACATGCCTTTATCTTTTAAGATTCATCATTTTATTATTTTTTTCATCTGATATATATATTTATTATTATTCTTTATAATTCATATAATTTTATTTGTGTGAAAAATGGTTGTTTAATCCTTGTATTGTGAAAGGTAGTGTTGTTTTGTCATAAAAATGCACACCAAGTGTTTGTTTAAATGTTCTATTATCTTTTGAAACTATTTTGTAAGGTTTAGAACCTGGATTATGGTATTTTTAATATTTATTGTAATTTTTATATAATATTGCATGAAATTGGTGTTTTATTTCTTGGCAAGTGCTTAAAATAAATTGTTTTGTTTAAAAGGTCATGTCATGTGTTCAGTAAATTGTCTAGTTGGAATTTATGTGTTATGTTTGATTTAAAATTTAATTTTTGGATTTATAAATGAATTGGAAGAATGATAAATGGATTTGTTTTGGGTACTCATATGTCTTTACAATTTGGATTTTTTTTTACAAACAAATGGGTGTTGTTTTACAACATGTTTTGGCCCGAGTTGTAGGAAAATGGCCCGTTTCACATCCTTACAAAAATGGTTGTTTTTTTGAATATGTAACCGGAATGTTTTAAGGGATTTATGAAGTTGTTTTGATTCTTTAACTGGTGTGTATAAACCTCCTTAATAAAAGTTAAATTCATACCCTGGTCAAAGGATAATCTTGAGAAAGGCTTAACAGCCCATTTTGGCATTTGCGTTTTTTTGTAAAAATGGTTTCCATGTGTATTCCATGTTCTATATTTTGGGGAAATTCTATGTTCCATGGAAAATAATTTATTAATTAGTTTTTGGGCTTCCAAATCTGGTTTTTTATGTAATTTATGGGTTTGTGGCCTTAAAAGATCATTTTTTTAATGGATTTTATGCGCAAGGCCTCATTATACTCTTTAAAATTGTTTTACGAATCTTTTTAGTGGTTTATTGATTCGTGAAAGAAATGTGAAGCATATTTGCCGGATTTTTGTGTTTTTATGGTTTGAAAATGAAATTTTTATGTGGAAAATGTATTTTATAAAAATTTTAACTTGATTGAGAACTAAATATAATCTCGGGTATCTAGGTTGGCGGATGTGCACTAGTATGCTAGTGATTTCATGGGGTTTGGTCCCCTGTTTCACGTAACAAGTTTGACGATGAAAACACTAACTAAAATATGATGATGATGTTTTTGGGGGACCACTAGGTTATTTTTATGCTCCCTACTAGTGTCTCATGTTCATGAGAATAGATATTTATTATGGTTACTTTAACCGAGATATGAGGTACATGGGGCTCACAACTAACTAGTGCCTAGGGATGTTCTTATGACTTGTGATCATTTTCTATTTTGTACTCACTATCAGTATATGGTGTGTCTGGTTAGAAAATTCAGTAGAGTGTGTGATTTATTTAAAAGTGTAAATTCTGTAAATCATCCCTCTTGAAAACTATTTTCATTTTGAAGTTTCACCTCTTTGAAAATTGTTACTAGCATACTTGTTTATAAAACATGAAAAAAAAATTCCGATAAATTTTTTATATAGCATGGATCCAAATTTGGAATGCATACCTTTATATATTGTATTTAAAACATTAAATTGATGTTTATTTTATTGTAAAAGATGTGCATTGGGAATAGAATATCGTACTAACCTACTAAGTTTTAATACTCTCATCTATAGTCTTCTTCTGTTTTTATCCCTTGTGCAGATTTCAGCTTGAGTTCGATCGCCATGGGGGATATGTGATCATTATGTTTGAGAGTGACCATAAGGGTCACATGGAGTTATTTGGTTATCAGGTTTGGTCAGTTGAGTTGTTGTTTTAGTTGTACTTTTAGTTTCTTGTACAAATAATGTACAGTTTAGTTTTTATATAACTGTATTTTGGTCTGTCCATTTCTTTCTGTTGTTTCTTTTATTGTATATATATGGGAGAAATTATTACCTTGTGTACTCTATTTAATCCCTTGGTTCTTTTCTCCATCCTGGTAGGATCATGAATGCCTCTCTATACTTGTCTCGGGTTGGCCCTTGTGACCGGTTCAGGGTTGACTCGGGCTGGTTCATGAAAAAATTGTATCAGAGGAGGTCAGCTCTTAGTAGACCTCTCTTTTTATGGTGCCCTTGTTATTTGGGGTTATGTCAAGTTAGTTGGAGTAGTATTTTTGTGACTTGAGGTGTAAGTGTAAGAAGAGCGTCACAAACTCTTTCTTGTTCTGATCCTCGAGTTTCCACGGGATCTCTGGTTCCATTAGTTTCCTTTGTTCTTGTTTATTGTTTACTGTTGGGATATGACAAGGGGAGTCTGACTAATGGCCTCCATGAGCTTACAGAACCTGGAAATCCATGTGGAGATGGGGCATGGTCTTAATAAGTCTCACTATGTTGGTGTTTTGTTTGACATATGGCTGTCAACCATATGGTCAAGTCACCCACCGACACTAGTTCCCTTTTGTGGGTTTCTTGGACCTATCTTGAATTCTGAATTTTTGTTTTGAATATACTTGTATGAGGATTGTAAAAAATGGGTTTTAAAGGAAGTATCGGATATTTAAAAGTGAAAAAAGGGGTCTTCAAAAATTAGATATAATAACGTTTTTGGAAGGTTGTGTTTTTGAGAAAAAAAAGAAGTGGAAATGACTTAACAAGATTGGATTATCTATAATCTAACCTTGTGGTTTGTTGGAATAAAATGTTTTGAAAGTGTGAATCATTTTAAAGTGATTCTGAATATTTGTTTTAAATGTGTTGTTTTGGGATGTTGAAAAGAGTTTGAATCTGATGAATTGGTTTTGGAAATTGGTTTTGAGAGGTTGGTGTTTTCCTAGAAAGGGAATTGGTCTCAATGGCCATCAGATTATGAAAAGTTACCTTGATGAATTTTTGAAATTGGGAAGAGGTTGTTTAGAGTAGATTGGTTATTTTAAAAGTTTTTAAAAATGGAAATTGGTAGGTTTTTAAGAAAATTTTTCTTGATGAATTGTGGTTTGTTTTGTGAAATATGAAAATGGTTTTTGACTTGGTGGTTGGTGTTCCCTTTGAAGGTACGTGATTTTTGGAATGATGTTGTTTTTTTAGACTTTGGTGTTTTCATGGGTTCTCACAAGCATGGTTTTATTGATATTTGGAAGGATGACTAATATGGTATGGTGTTTGGGTGCCTAGGGTGGCACAGAAATGTGCATGTGGGTGAGACTTGATGAAACACCACTGTTCAATGTGGAAACCAACCAAGTTTGTTTGTTTTTCATAAGTGTTTTGAGCTTAAAAATTATGGCCTTTGTTTATAAACCAATGGTTATGTGGATAATTTTTTCTATGTCTTAGAAGATTTTTTTATTCAGTAAGCTTCCTTGTGATCTAGAATTCATAATCTTGTTGTATCTAGAGATGAGAGCTTGTTGGTGGCTCGGTTTTGGAGTAATTTTCATTTGGTTTCTAAAGATGTGTTTGATGTTGTGATGTGACCATGGATAGTTCTCTATTGGAAATATTTCCTGTTGATCTACCAAAGGATTCATTTAAAATGTTAAATCCACCTCTCTGGATGATACCTCAGCCTGATTTTGGGAATAGAGAGCTGTTTGGGATTGATTTAAAGTGCTTCTAGGTCATGATAATTTTTTTGGTCATAGTAGTTGTGTTGAGTGATGTTGATGTGTTTCGTTGTATTCCTTGCCAATTATGATCCTCATTTTGAGTGAGAAAGAATTTTGATATGTATATATGAGGTCCTATTTAGATGAAGGTGTTTTTTTGAGAATTTGAGTTATTTTTGAGTGGTGTGATCCTTATCACCCTGACTGTGGTGCAAAAGATACTTCAAAAATCAGGGCTCCATCCATTGGCTTCGGAGTGAAGCTTTCCATGCAGTCAATAAATTTGAAGAGGTGTGGAGTGCTCGACTAGGCTCCTACATCCCCCATTTTGGTATGTTAGTTTCTACTCTATTGTTTTTTCGCATCACCGTGAATTTCCTCTTGTCGCAATGAGCGTGGTGGACTTACACCTCACACAATGTCAATGGTTATGCCTTCATGGATGTGGGATTTTTATCAATGTCACTATGTGGACTGCCTGTGTAAATTGGGTGCGGTCTTGGTATTACCTGTTCTTAGGTAGAGATTTTTCGGTAGTTCATTTGTTTCTGTTTTGGTTTTAGTGGACTAATTATTAGGTCCCCTACCCTCCCCTCCCCAAGTGGTGGGGATCCGGATCAGTGCCTAAAGTGTTGGCCTGGTTCTTGTCCCCTTTGTTCGGAAGTGTGTGGTTTATATGTTCATGTTGTAACCCCATTAACTAGGGTTTGTAAGTTTTTGTGGGATATTTTAGGTGGTCCTGTATAATTGATTCCCAATTCTATTTAACGTTGAATTCTTGTTTGTTTTTTTCAAGTTGGGTTCTAATGGTGGGGACACCCGCCACGGGTCTCGTTGATTTTGGCTCTTATGAACGTATCTAGTGATAGTTGTTTATTAATGGTGGAGATTCCATCCCATAATACACTAGAATATTTTTTTCATGATTTTTCTTTGTTTTTAGTGATTTTTTTGTTCACTGGTAAAAGGCCCAACAACCGGGTTCTTGGATTGGTTGTGGAGGTAGTGACTCGATCTTTCGGTTGATTCTCAGGAAGTGGTTGAGATTTGGTGTTTTGGTTGAGGTAAGAGGATTAAGTTCCATTAACGGTATATGGTGTTTCATTTTATTAGTAGGCTATACCATATATAGAATTAATCCTTAGGTGTTGATCAATCAGTTGTTATGTGATATCTCTTTCTGAGGGTGGGAAGCTTTAATGGTGGGGAGAATTGTCACACCTGGTTTCTTTCTTTTCATGTCATGGTTTTGATCCGGTTCATTGAAAATCCTGATCCTTTTATTGGGTGTTGGGTGAGATTAATTTTGATTTTTTAACTACCATATATTTCTAATCACCAAAATTTGGGTTCTTAATTTCTTGTTGAGGAGTTTTTGGAGAAAGGGTGGTTACTTCATGATTTGGGCCAACCGTGATCCCATTTCTAGAGTTAAAACATATTTTTTTTCTTTTATAAATCATTAATTTTTTATAATGTTTGACTCATTAAACTTCCCACTTTTCCTAAACTAACATATTAAAACTAAAATATCCTTTTTTACCCCCATAGAAATTGATAATCATGGTTAATTGGGGTTACTTATTTAGGTATTGGGCCAGCCCATGGGCCTATTTCCAGTTTAAAAAATAATAATTTGTTTCTTTTATATATAATTACAGTTTTAATATTTTTTGGTGATTAAATATCCCACTAAAACCCAATACCACCATCCTCACCCCCATTATCTATTTTACCTCTTTGGTGCTCATATGTGTTGCGGATTAGGGAAAACTTCTCAATGACTCTCAAATCATCCAGATTCACAAAGGTAAATTATTTCATCCATAAATCATTCCATTAGCACTATTTCCCCCACAAATATTCTTTACCTAGTTCTTCCTAACCATATGAGACTCTCAAATAATTTTCAAGCCATTCCCTTTTCTCTAAGGGTGCATATCTAATGGAAGAGAAGGATTTTTCTAGTTGAAAAGGTGAGATTCCTTCTCCTTTCTGCACCCTCTTCTTCCTACTTTTATAATTTATTGGTTTTTTATTCTCATTTATCCATGTTAGACCTTGGTTTCAGTTATCCCATAATTTTTTATTGGGTTTTTGTTCATTTGGGGTTGGTGGTCAAAGGTTTAGGGTTGGTAAATGCTCGTATGGTGATATTGGGTGTGCATTTCCATTACGCCAAGAATTTGAGGTAGGATATCCCTTGAACATGACTTTATCTTTTAAGATTCATCATTTTATTATTTTTTAAATCTGATATATATGTTTATTATTATTTTTCATAATTTTTATAATTTTCTTTTTGTGCAAAATGGTTGTTTAATCCTTGTTTTGTGAAAGATAGTGTTGTATTGTCATAAAAGTGCACACCAATGTTTGTTTAAATGTTCCATTATATTTAGAAACTATTTTGTAAGGTTAAGAACCTGGTTTATGGTATTTTTAATATGTTACATTAGTTTTTATAAAATATGGAATAAAATTTTTGTTTTATTTCTTGGAAAGTGCTTAAAATAAATTGTTTTTTTAAATGGGCTTGTCATGTGTTCGGTAAATTGTCTAGTTGGATTTTATGTGTTATGTTTGATTTAAAAATTATTTGTTTGGATTTATAAATTAATTTTAACAATGATAAATTGTATTTTGGGTACTCATATATATTTAGAATTTGGATTTGGTTTTACAAACAAATGGTTTTTGGTTTACAACATGTTTTGGACTGAGTTGTCGGAAAATGGCCCATTTCACATCCTTACGAAAATGGTTGTTTTTTTGAATTTGTAACCTGGTTGTTTTAAGAGATTTATGAAGGTTTTTTTATTCTGTAAATGGTGTGTATACACCTCATTAATAAAAGTTAAATGCATACCTTTTTCAAATGATAGTTTTGAGAAAGGCTTAACGACCTGTTTTGGCATTTGTGTTTTTTTGTAAAAATGGATTCCATGTGTATTTCATGTTCTATCTTTTGGGGAAATTTTATGGTCCATGAGAAGTAATTTATTAATTGGTTTTGGGGCTACCAAATCTGGTTTTTTATGTTATTGATGGGTTTTTTTACTTAAAAGAGCATTTTTGAATGGATTTTATGTGAAAGGCCTCATTATACTCCTTAAAGTTGTTTTATGAATCTTTTTAGTGGTTTATTGATTCATAAACGAAATGTGAAGCATGTTTGAAAGATGTTTGTGTGTTTATGGTTTATAAATGTAATTTTTATGTGGAAAATATATTTGATAACATGTGTAACTTGATTGATCACTAAAGGGAATCTAGGTTATCTAGGTGGGCGGACGTGTACTAATATGATAGTGATTCTGTGGAGTTTGGCCCCTATTTCACGTTGCAAGTTTGATGATGAAAACATTAACTAAACTATGATGATGAGGTTGTTGGGTAACCACTAGGTTATGGGTATGCTCCCTTCTAGTGGATCATGTGCACAAGAACAGATATTTATTATGGTTACTTTCATCGAGATACGAGGTACCATGGGCTCACAACTAACTAGTGCCTAGGGGTGTACTTGTGACTTGTGCTCATTGGCTATTTTGTACTCACCTTCAGCATATGGTGTGTTTGGTTGGTAAATTCATTAGTGTGTGTGATTTATTTAAAAGAGTAAAATCTTTAAACCATCCCTCTTGAAAACTATTTTTATTTTGAAGTTGCAACTCTTTGAAAAGTGTTACTTGTATTCTTGTTTATAAAACATGCACATTTTTGTCTAGTAATTTTTTTATATAGCATGGGACCAAATTTGGAAGACATACCTTTATTTATTTTATTTAAAACTCGAAATTTTTGTTTCTTTTATTTTAATTTATGTGCATTGGGAATAGAATATCGTGCTAACCTATTGAGTTTTAATACTCACCCCTATAGTCTTCTTCTGTTTTTATCCCTTATGCAGGTTTCAGCTTGAACTCGATCACTATGGGAGACATGTGGTAATTATATTATAGATAGACCAGAAGTGTCACATGGAGTTAGTTGGTTATTGGGTTTAGTCAGTTGAGTTGTTGGTTTAGTGGTACTTTTAGTTTCTTATACAAATAATGTTCAGTTGAGTTTTTATATAAATGTATTTTGGGTTGTTCATTTCTTTCCGTTGTTTGTTAGATTGTTTATATATGGGAAAATCGTACTATTATGTACTCTATTGATGCCCTTGGTGCTTGTCTCTCTCTTGGGAGGATCGAGAACGCCTCTCGGGACTTTTCACGGGCTGGCCCTTGTGACCGGTTTAGGGTCGACTCAGGCTGGTTCGTGACATTTGTAAGTTTTCAATGACTAATAGGTTTATTTTTTTCATTTTATATGTCCCTTAGTAAGCTTTGTATGATCATCCCAATATTTCTATTTATTTTCATAGGACCTAAGGATGATTAAGAACTATAGAGAGATATAACATTCTACTATGGGGATTTAAAAATAAATAACAAAACAAGTTTTAATGAAATAAGATTTTAAATTTTAAGTATCATATTTTTGTGAAAAAATAGATATTGAGTTGATTTATCCAATTTTTATTATAATGGTTTGCTATGTAAGTATTTTTTTTCTAATTCTTTAAAATTACAAACTAAAGAGATCCTTAAAGTGAAATAAAGAGGATTATTTTACAAAGATTTGATTTATGTACTATTTATGGTATAGTCCCTACAGTTGATATCTATAGAAGGGTTTGGATGATTTAGAGATTAGTTTGTTTTCATAAGAGGTATTGATGCCATCATGGGTCTATCTGTTTATGTTAGATCATAATTTCAAAGGCACGGGTTCCCCCTTTTAAGGTAATAATTGATTGGCTTTTGAGGCGATTAATGATATTTTGAAATATTTTTTATTGATTTAAGGTATATATAAACATTAGGTTTAACATTGAGGATTATATCAAAATAATGTTATTACAATTTTGGGGATGTAACCTGAATGATATGAGATAATATTTGAGGTGAAAAATTTATTTAATATTAAATTTATTATGGTTTCTTTTGAGAATATTCATCATATTTTTTGAAACATTGTTGTAATTATATTAATATAGTTTTAGTAAACGTAAAACCCACAATATAGGTGACAACCTATCGCATTCCGCAAGGTTGTGGGGCTTGAACCCACAACCAAAGAGTGAAAAGGGTGTGATGCCTAATATTGGCCTATGTGATGTCCTCATTAGTATGTCATTCATTTTTTCTATTTTAATTATTTTATCTATAAATATTAAGTTTATTTTGGAAAACTATGTTTTATGATATAGATAACCATGAGATGGAAAAGTGATTTAGTGATTAAGTGATTAATGTTATTTTAGAAAAATATCAGTATAATTTTGGTGAACATTATATAATTAAAGTAAATATTATATTAAGGGATTTTATTTTTAGAATAATGGTTGAATTGTATTTTTGTAGCACATATAAGTTTAATGTATATTTATGTTAATTTATGTTATTTATAGAAATCATTAATCATATTTTGGAGATTATATGATTAAGGCGTATATATATATGGGTATATGACTTTTTGATGAACTAATGTTGATTATATATAAATGTTTAATTAATAACACAATAATATGTGATAAAATAATTCTTATTCTTTGGTTTTTATCATGGTTAGTAATATATTGAAAATTTTTAAATTTGTTAATTTATCATATGATCTAAGTTTATCTTTGGGTGTTATTATTACATATTTGTAGATTAATGTTGTTTTTCTTTATATAAAGGTTTATTCATTTTGTAAATTATGTTAAATTATGCTAACCATTTTGGTTTTGGTTAATTTATAATGATAGTATGAATATATTTTTAACCTTTTTTGGTTATTTTATCCATTAGAAGTTTATTTTAGTGCTTAAATCTTAAAAAATCATCTTTAAAAAACATCAATTTAAGAAAAAGATGTTATTGTCGTCAAAATTGATTAAAATATGAAATTATTCTTATCAAGTAAGTATATTTTATTATTTTATTATTTTATTATTCTAGATGGAAAAGGAATTCCTCAAATTTAGTATAATGTATCGTGAATAAAAAAAATTATCCTATTGCCATCTTTTTGGATAAATCGATGGTCTTTTTCATATCTCTTTGGTTTATGATTTTATGGTTATTAAATTCCTCCTGATCATTCACTTTCTTGTGATAAATGTTCTCTATCACTCTTTATTATTATTTAGACATTATATTTTTCCCCAATGTATATATTTTCACTTCCCACTAATGTTAACCTATTTAGAGACCTAGTATGTGTTTATCCATATGACCTTCTAATTTCCTTTTCACTCTTTTCAAGAAGAAGTTTTATTAAACTATTTTATGATATGGAATATCAACAAAGGTATTTCCAGATATGAAACCCTCGATTACCAAAATAAAGTTTAAATTGTAATTATTCTATTTATTAAATGGGGGTATAATACAACACACTAATATTTTAAAAATTAAAACTATTTTCGATAGCATATATGACACACAACACCAAGCTTAAATATACCATTCAATATTATTATTTAAGTACAACCATTATAACATATCCATTGAATTAGAAGGTATGAATAGGAATGACCATGTTATTAAATGTATATAAATTTTATAATAAGAATACATTTATTTTTTAATGTTTTATAAAAAATCAGTAAATTTTTAATAAGGTTATTTTATGCTTCAAAATATATTTTCTTCAAAAATAATTTTTATTTATTTTTTTGGAAGAATATTATAGTTAATTTCTAGAAATATAGAAATTTTATTTGGTAAAAAGGATATAATTTTTTAAACTATAATATCATAATTATCATAGGATTAATTTTGGTAATTTTTATGATAATTTTAATTTTTTTTAATGAATAGTGAAAGTAATGATTTTTATTCAAAACAAAAATTTCTTTGCATGTATTTTGAAATTAAATTATATGATTTAATAGTTTTAAAATAAAATTTTATTATTTTTATTAAAAATATTTCAATTTGGTTCTTTATAATGAATTTTATACTTAATATATGGCATAAAAACATTTTTATATAAAGAAGGCATTTTTCTGGAAAACTGATTTTCTCACATTTTTTGTAATTAATTTTAAATTAAATTATAAAAATCATAATAATTGAATCTCCAAAAATATATTACATATTTTTAATAATTTTTTCCAAATTTTGTAAATATGTCACTTTTTTTGGTCATACTAATAGTAACCTTAGTAAATGTTTTGTCACCTCGGTAAGGGTAAATAATGTAATTAAGATTAAAATTAATATGTTACGGACTAAGAAATGACCATAATACTTAAATTTTTTCATTTTATGAGTATATTTAATCTATAAGAATACAAACCTCTAAAATGGGTAAATATAATGCCATTTTTCTTTGATTATAACATTCATAATTTTTTATTTAAATATAAAGTCAAAATTGCCACTCTCTTGATTTTAATATCTATAAAAAATTTGATGGTAATAAAAACAACCTATGTTAAATTATAAATTTTAATTTTAAAGATAAATTATTATTTTTATGTTTATTTATTTATAATTTCTAGTGATGAAATAATTACCATAAATTCTTACACAATATCATCATAGTTATTATTCAAACAACAGAAAAATAAAATAAACAATTTTAAGAAAATAAAGTAATATAATTTGAATGAATTATTATGTTAAATGATTTTTTTACATAAATATAAAAAAAAATTATGTTTTAAAGGCTTATATTCATATTCCTTTGTTTTCATGTTGTTTTCAAAGTCAAATTAGTGTTAGAATGACATTAATGATAGTTTATGATAAATAATATTGTATTATATTATTTAAAAGTTATAAAAACATGAAAGAGGAAAATTGGGATCATAAATGGTAAAAGTTATCATAACATGGTCATTTTTGTTCCAATTATCACACCATAAGTAAAATTATGATTCATTAATATTGAAATGGTCATTATCACAGTTTAGATTAAAATTTTGTAACCAAGGGGTTAAACAAAATGATATGGTTCAAAATGATATCAAATCCTATCAAAATTTGATTGGACGATTATATTAAGACTATATATTAATTAATTTTTAAGAAATTTAATTTTGGAACTATGTTTAATTAGTTAGAAACATATTATGTTTTAATATTTAACATATTTCCAAAAGTGACATTAATGATATTTTATAATAAACACTATTTTTTAAATGATTTAGAATTCCAAAAAAACTATATCTTTTCAACTGAATTGGATAAGTTTTAAAATACCAATAATGGTCTATTTAAGGGTCAATTATCCTTTTATCTTAACTTTATTTACCCCTAAATAGTAAAAATCGTTGTTATCATCATAATTGACAAAATCGTTAATGAAAGATTAAAACAAATAGATAAGGAAGAATACAAAATCTAAACTCAAGAAAATTTTATCTTATGAGATTATTTATACCCATAATCATACTTTATTCTAATTATATCATTTTGAGCCATTTTTACTTGAATATTAACTTATATTTATTTAATATTTTATTTAATTCCAGGAGTGCCCTTCCCCTCATTTACAAAAAGGAACCCCCTCTCTTATCTTATAAACCCTTAAAAACCATTTGGATCAAAAAATAACAAACCAAATATCTTAATAAAATCCATAAACACATTATATAGGTCTTATTTTAGAAATAATACCAACCTTATAGGTCTTAAGGTTTAATGATAAGGTGGTTGTCTGAAGAATTGGTATAGTTCTTAACTAAGTGTTTTTGTCTTATTTTTTCATATACCTATTTAAAAACATATTAAAAAATTAGAAACTAATAAAACTAATATATTAAATTTAATAATATGTTTTTATATTAATTTAATAACATATATTCATCTCCCCTTCCATCAAATGGGAAATGAAACTATTATTCGTGTGTACGGTGTTCAACCGCCTCATGAACTGATATAGTTTGTTTTCCATCACCACATCTGAGAGATATTAAGGAGGATATATTTATAGTATATATATCATATTAATTAAATATTTACCATTTTTAGGATTTAATGTATCATATATTTCATTAGCATTCTATTCATTAAAAAAAGATAACGTCATTTGTGCAAATGTGTAGATTATCACCTCTACGAAGCGTTGTGATTTTTTTTCATTACTACATCACATAGCTGGTATATATAAGTGTATTTAAATAAATAATATTTTATTTATTGTATAATTATAATTATTTAAATATAAAATAATTTTTGTCTTCTTTCTGTAATGATCATTGAAAAATAGAAACGTTACACATGCGTACGCATGACTTATCATCTCTAAGATTGTATGGTAGTTCATTTTCATAATCATCTACCATGGTATGTTTAAAAAGTATAATTTATATATAAAAATGATCATTTTTTCATTATTATTATTCTATATATGATTAAATAATTACTTATTTAACCATATTCAACATACCAAATCCATTTTGGACATACAATCCAAATATTATAAAAAGTCTAACATTAACTTAATTGATTAAGTAATTGAATATAACATGGTACTAAATAAAATAAAAGTAATAATAAAAATGAAAAATGGTATCAA
This sequence comes from Viscum album, assembly GCA_963277665.1. Lineage (NCBI taxonomy): Eukaryota > Viridiplantae > Streptophyta > Magnoliopsida > Santalales > Viscaceae > Viscum > Viscum album. The sequence goes on along the minus strand of OY728150.1, from coordinate 2,051,070,501 downwards.
TAAATTTAATAATTAACATAGATTTAATATTATTTAAGATAAATAAAATATTTGATCAGTCATACTTTAGGTATGTACACTTTACTTTAAAACCACTTTTAAATTTTTAAAGATTTATTTTCAAAATATTTTACTTCCGTGTCCAAATTTTTAAAACTATTTTATAGATGTATATATATGGAAATAAATTTTTTATAAAGGTAATTTTTCATTTATTTTTACTTTCTTTCAATTTTTTCAAAAGTAATATTTTTCCTTATTTTATATGGAATGTTTTGATATTCATTACAAAAGGAAAAAAAAGAATTTTTTATTTTAAGGTATATAGTGACAATGGATTTTACCACCACCACCACCATTATTTTTTGTTTAGATTAATTTATAATATTACATTTTTTCATCAATTAAAACTATCCTTCCCTTTTTATGTGTGTTTTGGTATTGAAAATTGGTTTTTAAAAGGAAATGTTATTTCAATATATGAAAGTGCTTTTCAAATGAATTCAAAAGGTTTTTTCATGGGTTTTATGATGAAATTGTGAAATTAAAGATATTTTATTCATTATATGGTACTTTATAATTATATATGAGAAATGTGTGAGGTCAATATATCTTATACGATGTTTGGGACCCATTATATCTCTCCAATGCATTGGGTAAAAGGACAAAGTTGGCTTATTAGTTTTCTCCTAATAGATTATTGGAATTTACCATGAAGGTCATTCCATTTGTTACCAAGAAGTTTATTCCATTTGTGACGATGAAAGTTATTTCATTTTTAAGAGTGAATGTAAGAGTGATATGAAAATTATATCTCAAGTTACCCATATTATTTATCTATGTTTTCTATGGGTTTTATAGAAATATTATGATTTTAAAAAGGTATGAAATTATTATTATTTTAAAGGAAACTATATAATACTTATTAATGGTGAAATTTTTAACCTTTTTTGAAAAAAAAACATGAGTTTTCATGATTTATAAAAAAAATTGATAAGGTTTATTTTTCCTTTAATATTTACTATGAATTATTTATGAAAATATTTGTGTAAAAAAGTTTATTTCTTGGTTAAAAAATATTTATATTGAGAACAAGGTTTATTATTAAAAATGAAAAGTTTTAAAGTTATTCATGGACAAAATATTTTATTTATTTATTTATTTTTATATGTCCCTTTCTGATATTTTTATGCTCATCCTATGTTTTCAAAAAAAATTAACAATGACTAAGAATGAGTAGGAAATATATAAAGGCATAAGTTTTTTCTATGGGGATTAAACATTAAGGAAGAGAATGTGTTTTATTGAAATGAGAGTTTAAATTTTAAGTATCCTATTTTTTTGGGAAGAAATTAATATTCAGTGGAACTATAAACTTTTAATTATAACGATTTGATATGTAACTATTTTTCCAAATTCACTAAAACTCTAAACTAAAAATATTAAAATGAAATAAATTGAATTATTTTGTAAAGATTCAATTTAAGGATTGTTTAACATTGGTTCCATAAATAAATACACTTCAAACTTTATTCTAGTAGAAATAATATTTTCTAGATATTTATTTTGAATGGAATCTTTATTAATACTTTATAAAGTTGTATGGTAATCTGAATTTTTTTGGATTGTTTTAATAATATTTATATGAATTTATCTATAAAATTATCTAGCTCTATATATATGTTTATAAATGGTGTAATAGTTTTATAAATTTTCACACATAATTTAGGTGAATTAAATTTTTCCAATCCTTGATACCTTTCCATCATATTTTTCATGGTTTTAACTGAATAAATGCATCCTTTCTTATAATAATGTTTTTTAATCCTTCAAACATTTATGGTGATTATAATAATTCTATTTAATAATATATTCATGTACCTAAATATTTTTCATAATCTCTTCTTTCACTGTATTACAATATGTGGTGTTTATTTTCATGACACATTACCAAGGATTAACTAAATTAGTGTTTTTTATCTTATCATAGAGTGATTTAACTGATATTTTAACCCTTAAATTTTTTTTAAAATAATAATGGGGCCTAGTATCCCATAATATAGTAATGTATAATTCAACACAAAATTTTCATTCATTTTTTAAAAATAGATACAAAATGGGTGAAATTTTATTATTTTTTATATTTCAATAGAAAAATAACATTTTTTATTCTTGAAATAACATTTACTATACTTATCTAAATATTAAATATTGTTTTTTAAGGGATCTATATTTTTTAGCCTTCAATTAATTAAAGTTGACTGAGTTTTGAATCCAAGCATATGTGTAAAAAAGTTATCCAAAAATTAAAGGCATGATAATATCTCCATAGTTTAGATAACTCTCAATAATAGGCATATGTCCCCCAAATTACTATCCAAATAAACTTAAATTTTTTAAATGTATATCTAATTTAATGGGGAACAATTTTATTTATAATAAAAAACAATTATTCATTAATTTTAAAGGTCATAAATTCATAAGAATCCAAAATATTGAAAGTGAACAACATCTTATAAATGAAAAACTATGTTTAGTATTTTGGATATTAAATTATGTAATTGTTTCAAAGTGACTTAAAATTTTTAGGGTAGATCCATATGAGGTGGAAAAATAAATTATAGATATTATTTTCCATGATTTTAATATCTTAATGTTCATATAGGTATGAAATTTTTAAGGAAATAATTATAATAAAAAATAAACACCCCACTTACATATAAATAACTACATATACTTCCATTCAAGTGTTTAAAAATATTTATATGAAAAGAATGTGAGTTTTCATATCCAAGGGAATATATTTCTGAACTTTATATTTTTTTCATATTCTTCCTTTCCATTTAATTTCAACGCCCCCTTTTTGATCAATATAGGGAGTTTCACTATTTAAAAGATGTTCCATGTTTTTATTATATTATTATGAATTTTTCTCCTTTTTTCAAATGTTCTTTACAATTTTTCTCACATAGAATCAATAGAGCACAAATACACATTATTTCATATATATACCATATTTTGTGATGATTTAATATAGTTGATATTTTTTCTTGCCTTTTCTTTCTCATGAATGTTCTTGTAAGATGTATAATTTCATTACTTCCAAAATATACCACTCGTAATAATGGATGTTTTAGTTTGATAGTATTTTGGGTACAAAAAAATCTAGAAAACATAATAATTTCATCATGTGTTTCTTTTTAAATTTTCAATTATAAAATTTAATAAAAATTGATCAATATAAATGGTATTTGGAGAATAACTTCATGTTTGAAATCAAATCCTAGTACATATAATAGAAGGATGTTATATAACATACCTATTTTGATCATTATTTCCTTATATAAAATAATCCATTTTTATAAATTTTTAAAATTATTGAATTAGAATAAAAAACCCCTCTTCTTCTACAATATCATTTCTTATATTGAAGTTATTCATTTTACTCATTGATTATTTATGTATTAATAGGGACCTAAAAAAGGGTTTCTACTATAATGTTGAAATCTTGGTCAAAATTGATAATCTAATTTGAGGTGTTTAATAGGGTAATCAAATTTTATAACCATATTTGGGAAAGAGAATATTAGTTTTTTATTTCTTCATTTATTTAACATTTTATTATTAGGTTTTTATATTATTATTTTTCTTTTATTCATTATTTATTTTAAATTTTATTTTAATTTAATTATATATCATTTCCTTCTCCAATATCTCTTTATTCCACATAAGTTCTTTAAAGTAGTTTATTTTTTCCATTTCTTTTTGTATATTTAAAATATATATAGAATTATCAGTCATCCAATGATAATTTCCTTGAAATCAACCTTAAACTTGAGAAAATATTTCATACAAAAAAAAATTGGGTGTTTAGGATATTTCAATCATCTTACACTGAGGATATAACTGTCAAGGAACATCAAGTGGGTTTAATATATGCTAATGAAAAAACTAAATAAAAGCCTTATATAATGGTATAAAGTGTTCAAACCATAAAAAAATAAACACCCATGATGTGGAGTTCCATTTTATGTACATCCAATACCTTGAGGAGGAAACTAACATTGATATTTGATTTGGACTGATTAAAAACCTCCACAAATTCAATGGTCTTCATAGTTAGAATCCATAAAAACATAATAAAGAGTTCCATATTGTTGATCCCACCAAAAACCCACTAGGACTTATTGAATATCTCATTAAATATAGGTACTTTAATTTATCTCATAATGGTGTATCCAAAGACTGGTCAAATTATCTACCTATAGTTATTTTTGTTTGAATGACCATAGATATATATTTATAAATATTTTTTCCTCATACACAAGAACTATACAAATTAGAAAATAAATTAGTCATATTATTATAGAAAAAATAAGATATCCTTTATGAATAGTTGTAGATATTTCAAAGTCATTTCTATAGTTAATCATATCACCAAATTAGGAGAAAAAATATAATTTAATACCTTTATGTAGCGATTCCCCCTCTAATCATATAAATATAAATGTTGGTGGTGGTCATGTTTTTGTCTAAAAACTACCACCACTACTCGTGAATTAATAGCCTATATAGCTCAAAATGAACATTAATTCGAGACATAACTAATGTAACCCACTTGAGTAGTATGTTTGTAAGAGCCCAAGATTTTATGAAAAATATTTTTTTTAATTTCACTAATGTCTTGTGTTGTACGCAACAAAAAAAGGAGCTTGCACAACACGCATCCTTGACTTGTCTTGCATTACACGCAATCGCAACCTTCCTCGATAGCGTGTGAAGTACGCAATACTGAGTTTCACGAAACAACGATATGCTATTAAAATATTATTAAAACTAGCCATTATGAATAGTAATAACCACTTTTTAAATTTTAGAAATTTTAGCTCTCAAAATGGACTTCATTTTTGGATTCGGAGTATCGAATTTAGCCTAAGGTGAAATTTTGGTACTTTTCGGATAACTTTCATATTCTGATGAATAGTGAAAATTACTAAATTATAATTAAAAACAACTTTTTTAATCGAAATAATTAATAGTGATAAATCATTAATTTGAGTGGTTTTAAAGTATATTTAGAATATATTTTTACAATTTAATACAATTTTGGTCATTGGATGTAATTTCACATTTAAACCAGACATAATCAAGTGTCAATCTTTTGATAGATATTGTTTCTTAAAAACACGCTATTTGTTTTAACAGCGGGATTTAATTATAAAATTAATTAATGCAATTTCTGTGTTATGAATTTGGTAAAATAGACTTCATTTTTGAATTCGGAATATGAAATATAGCTTAGGATGAAATTTTGGCATTTTTCTGAAAACTTTCAATTTTTGATGAATAGTGAAACCACTAAGTGGTAGGTTAAAAACTGAATTTTGCATAAAACTTAATTTTACCGCTTCTGTGAATGGAATTTCGAAAATCCGACAGACACAGTTAATATCAAGGACTAAAATTTGGTTCAATGAGATGAAAATAATTTTTGGTGAATAGTAAATTTTTACTTTTTTTTACCACGGTTAATAGTAAATAGGGTAACTAAGGGTAAATATGATATTACTATTACCCTAACACATGCCCTAATTCTATTGGATAAGTGTAATTCGACCAAAAACAACCTTATGAATATAATATGACCATTTAGGTCCACTTGGATTAGATTATGACATTTAATATTATTTTATTTAATGAATAGTTAAAATAGTTAAAATCAAAGTTTAATAACTAAAACATTTTTAATATGGGGTTATACATAAGATAAATTTGACTATAAATATTCATTAGAAAGATAAAAATATTTCCTACATAATGATATTTTATTTATAATTTTTAGACTTTAAATAAATTAATTTATTTATGACACAACGATGATGCAGTAATTACCCTTTTAAGGAAATATTAACATAATTGATGTTATAAATGCTCAAATGAATGTAATTTGAGACTTTTTATGAATTCAACTAATTTTCTAGGTTACTATGATATATTAGTGTTGATTTAATCAACTTGGTTCGAACATATAATTCTGTTATGACTTTCACAAAAATCATATATCAAATAGTGTCAAAATTGACACAAAATAGTTTTTAAATCAAATATTATATTATTAATTGTTATTTTATTCCTAAAAATCTAAGGTTCTGCCAAATGACTTAGATAAGGATATATATATTAATAATAAACAATTTGGGGTTCTTTTGGCATGTTATAGTAAGTTTATTAACCATATAGTGAAAGAAAACAAAAAGACACGGTAAAAGTTAAATTATTTAACTTATAGTTAAATCTAATTGATAAGGTTAAAATAATACCCTAAACTTGTCTAAATCCTATTTGTTGATAGGATTTCGACCCATCCCCACTTTAGCTTAGAAATAAGACCCTTTGGAACCATTATAAACTGATTTTGACTTTAATGTAAAATAATATTTTGAGATATTCCTAAGGTGCCCCTCTCCTCCCTTATAAAAGGGTACCTCCTCCCCCTCCTCCTCACACCAATTTGAGCACTCAAGCTCAGACAACCCCTGACAAAATCCCTTCTCCACTTCCCTAGAATAATCCTAGAGGTCCTGGTCTTCTTCAAAGACCAATCTGAGTTCCCTAAGTAGAGGATTCAAAGAAGCGTTCCAAAGAAGAGGTAATATCCATTACCGATCTTTTCAATTTCTTTCTTCTTCAAATTCTTCTTCTTTAGTTGTTTCATGATAAAGTAATAACATCAGTATTTCTTATATACTGATATGTTATTATAAATATGAAACAACTCTAATTAACCTTCTATCCATCCTATGGAAAAAGTAAATCACCACGCGTGCGTACGTACGGAATACCGTCTCCACGCCGTGGTGTAATCTATTTTCCACCATCACCTTACAAGGATGGGTATAAAGGTGTAATGAGTAACTATATATGATTATTATAAAGTGATATTGATACTTAAATAGTATACATACACTTCAACACAATTCCACGACCATGGGAACGATATCATCGCTCGTGCGTACGTACGGACTACCGTCTCCACGACGCGATGAGATTCATTCTCAATGATAAGACATTCATGAATGATTATAAAGTATATATAATAAGTAATAATGAAATATATGACCTAATAATGATACCGGAATTATTTATATTTATATGTATGTCATCCACTTAATTCCATTCAATTCAATAAGGAAACGAAAACAGCGTTCATGCGTACGTACGGACTACCGTCTCCATGAACGGTGTATTTCTTTCCATTTACTGATTTATTATATATGTATATTCTGAATATATATATATAAATTATGTTTTATATTCTGGAATTAAGTAATCATGATCTAAGTAATCATATGAAAAATTACAAGTTAAAAACACGAACGACAAATGAGACGATTTTACCCAAAACGCTACTTTAACATGAATTTACAAAAGAACGGGTAATATAAAGTCATAAGTGGACCATATATGGTATAATAACAATTAATATGATTCTGTAATAAGTCAATAACATGATTTAAATCATTATACAGGAGGTTCGGACACTTACAAAGCAAGTCGGACCTAAGGTAAGGGAAATATCACAATCTCATTTTTATCCGAGATTGTTTATACTTTAGTATTTACTGGGGTGTATTTTATCATCCACATCCATATTTCCTCAATATTTAATATTATTTCCATCCACTTACAATAGTTTAAATCCAATTTTACCCTTCGGTGAGTTTTTAGTAAAGAATATGAAAGGAATCTTTTGTCGTTTTTTTTCGTACGAGGTACTTTTTGACTTTTTCGACAAAGGTACGAAGAATGTTTTTTTAACTTATACGGCATGTATGGATTTTTAAAACATTATTTCCAAGAAGATTCCTTTACAAGTTTTCAAGTTTATTTTTAATCAACTTCTTTTATTTTAAAGTTGTATGACATGTTATGAAAGGAAAAATGTTTTTTGAAGAAGAAAGGATATTTTCCTCAAGAATGGAGTTCAAGTGTTTTGTCAAAATTATTTTCCATCTAAGATAATAAAGGGTTCTGTTTTTATCCCTATTATTACATTGATTTGATCATGTTGTGATTGAATTATTTTTATGAATTCCTTTACCTTATATGATTTCTTTTATGATGTCATGATATTTCAAGAATCCCATTTTTTTTACATGTGTTATGCGATGACGTATGATTTATGATTATGTGGCACACATAAGAAAGGATTCATTATAAGATGGGTGGGACCTATATCTCCCTCCAATGCATTGGGTAAAGATTTTATATCTCATGAGATAGACATGGCTGGAATGGTAGGTTATACCGGTTCAGTGAAACAGGACTGAAACGAGGGTTACTCGATTCAGAAAGGGACTTTGTCCACTAAGATAGTCTTGGTAATGAGTCTTGACTAACAAGAAATGATTATCTATGAATATGTGTGAATGCCACAAAGTTTCATGTTTTAAGTTATGATTATTGTTATTACATTTCACTACCATGATTTATCCCATGTTATAAAATTATGCTCTCTTTTGCAGGTTATGATTTCCAAAATGTTATGTTCTTATGAATACGATGTGATTGATATTTCTTTTGTTTACCCTTACTGATAATTTGAGCTCACCCTTTTATGTTTTCTTTTCCCCATGATATAAAGAAAGTTTTTAGGTAAAAAAAAGAGGAAGGTCTTTATGGGAGATGTTGAAGATCTTTCACCACGATTAGAAGGTTTTATTCCTAGTTTCCAAAGACACTAAACTATTACGATCCTTGTGTGTGTGTTTTTGTTATGCACTAAGTATTCCGCAAAAGTAATGTAATGTCCATGTACGATAAGCTTCGGGTCTCTATATTTGGTATCAGAGGAAAGGTTTAGTCAACCTTTGGAAACTAGGATGCGAGAACTTTAGTGAGATCCCTAGAGATATTTCTAAGGTGTGTCTAGGGATGTCTCTAAGGTTAAGTATACATATAGGTTATAGTACTATAATTACTCTAACGATCATAGAATTAAACCTAAGATGTTAGATATTGAAGGTACTCCCCCTTTATTATGTTGTTTTCCCTAGCATGATTTTTGCCTCTCAAACTATTCTTTTTGGGTTTTAGACGATGGATGGAACCCGAAGGAACCGTGTTGATCAATGCAATGGACAATGCAATGATTGCCCTTCTGAACAAACAAATGTTATGGGAGATGGAGTGCAAAATCTTATTGCTATACTTACACAAGCTATGAATCATTCTGGACTTCCAAATGAACAGAGAAGGGAACAATATTTTATTGAGTCCTTCATGAGGCAACGTCCACCTTCTTTCAATGGGTCTTCCGATCCACTTGTTGCTGAACAATGGATCAGTACCACTGGAAAGTTATTTTCAGTTCTTCAATGTTCTGAACATGATAAAGTCATCTTAGAAGTATATTGTTTGGAAGGTGAAGCTGATCAATGGTGGAATCTTGTCAAGAATACGAGGCCAAGAGATGAAATTGAGTCCATGGAATGGGACGAGTTCAAGAACTTGTTTTTCAGTAAGTACTTCCCTCGTATTCTTCGAACAAAGATGGAAAAGGAGTTTCTTGAGCTGAAGCAGAAGGATGATGAATCTGTTGGTATATACGAAGCGAATTTTACAAGACTTACAAGGTATGCATCTGGAATTATCATCCAACCTGAAAGTAAATTTGATCGATTTTTCAGTGGCTTAAAACCAAGTCTTCGAAGGGCATTAGCTATAAGAGACTTCAGTAGCTAAGAAGAAATTGTGCGTTGTGATATCAAGGTAGAAATGGAAGTTGGTGTTACATATCCATCTCATGGTTTTGACAAGAAACGAAAGATGGAGTTCAAGGAGAAATCTCAGAATAATGGTGAAAAGAAGATGAATTTTTCCTTATGCACAAAGTGTGGAAAGAAGCATGGTGGAGATTGTCTTAAAGGGACTAGAAAATGTTTTAAGTGTGGAAAAGAAGGTCATCGAGCAGCTGAGTGTTGAAGTAATGGAAAAAGGTTTTCTAATGATGTGAATAAAGCAAACACTGCAGAGAACGCACCACCAACACTTCAATGCTTCAAGTGCAAGGAAATGGGGCATTATGCTAATAAATGCCCTAATCAAAGGGTTAGTGATGATCGACATGAGCAACCGCTTAAGGCAAAGGATAGAGGGAAGTCACATGCGATCACTATTGGCGATGTTGAATATGACAACGATGTGGTGGAATGATTAAGTGTTTATGTAATGGGATTCCAAAATAATGTTGTATCATGGAGTATTGGAATATTTATGTATTGGTCTAATGTGGTATTCAAAGTGATTGAGATATTTTTGGAAATAAGACGATATGCGCATAATGAAGGGAAAATGAGAAAATGAAATGTTTAACAGTATTCATGAGCTCATGATTGATATAAGGACTAAGTGATATCATGGTTTGATTATAAAGAATTTTGAGGATTTTGGTATGTGGAAAGTGTTAACGTTTAACTGCATTCATGTTTTCACTAAGGTTCAATGGGTATTCAAGAGAATACATGATTAAGGACTTTGAATGTTTAGAATGTGACCAACAAGACATATCTTATGATCAACGATGGTATTAAATCTCTGGTAATTGTTTTCACTATATTATGAGAGTGGACTGCAGTATTATGGGTAAGCCTAAAGATTGGAATGGATTATGTTGGACATAAGTTAGTATTGTTTAAGGATAGAAGTTTTTTTCTCTCGATATTATTGATGGGATGTTATAGTATTATAGTTTTAGAAAAAGGACAACCTGCAGGATGGGTGACAGCCCATCGCTTCGGACAAGGCTGTGGGAATCGAACCCACAACCGAAGTGCGACTGGCCTTTATCGCCTACCACTGGCCTACAGGAAGTCCCTGTTTAATAGAAACTAGTTTTATTATATTAAGCAGTATGATATATGATGTATAAGTCCATTTTAGGAACCATATATGATTAATCTCACTATAGATCGACTTATGTATATAATTTTTGCTAACCTTTTGTTTGAGACTGATGGAATGACCCGTCATTCTATCACATGATCTGCTAACACTTCACGAATAACAAATTCAACTTCATTTATTTAAGAGATGAAGTGGAAATTGTTCAAGGCACGAACAATAGTGCGATTGCACCAAAATAAAGTAAGTATTTATTCTAATTCAAATTCTTCAACTTTAGGGAAACGATCTTGAAAACCAAAAAAATGTTGTCCTAGTGATCTTATATCTGATTAATCGGATGGTACCTTAGATCATCACAAATTTATGTATTTGTGATTGTTGGATTTTCCATAGCCATGTTCTCTACCACTCTCCATCAGAACATGATGGTTATATTTTTCTTCCATATCCATATTTTCACCTATGTGGAAACCCAATGATTAGTTTATTTGGGTAACCGTTAAGTTTCATACTTTTGTTTTAAAATATTGGTTTTGGTATTCCTTTTTACGATGTGGGTTTCTATTAAAGAAACTTTCGAATAGTAAACCATTTATAACCCCGACGAATTTCGAGGGAGAAATTCATTTTAAGGGGGGTAGAATGTAACAGCCCAAGATTTTATGAAAAATATTCTTTTTAATTTCACTAATGTCTTGTGTTGTACGCAACACAAAAAGGATCTTGCACAACACGCATCCTTGACTTGCCTTGCATTACACACAATCGCAACCTTCCTCGATAGCGTGTGTAGTACGCAATACTGAGTTTCACGAAACAACGATATGCTATTAAAATATTATTAAAACTAGCCATTATGAATAGTAATAACCACTTTTTAAATTTTAGAAATTTTAGCTCTCAAAATGGACTTCATTTTTGGATTCGGAGTATCGAATTTAGCCTAAGGTGAAATTTTGGTACTTTTCAGATAACTTTCATATTCTGATGAATAGTGAAAATTACTAAATTATAATTAAAAACAACTTTTTTAATCGAAATAATTAATAGTGATAAATCATTAATTTGAGTGGTTTTAAAGTATATTTAGAATATATTTTTACAATTTAATACAATGTTGTTCATTGGATGTAATTTCACATTTAAACCAGACATAATCAAGTGTCAATCTTTTGATAGATATTGTTTCTTAAAAACACGCTATTTGTTTTAACAGCGGGATTTAATTATAAAATTAATTAATGAAATTTCTATGTTATGAATTTGGTAAAATAGACTTCATTTTTGAATTCGGAATATGAAATATAGCTTAGGATGAAATTTTGGCATTTTTCTGAAAACTTTCAATTTTTGATGAATAGTGAAACCACTAAGTGGTAGGTTAAAAACTGAATTTTGCATAAAACTTAATTTTACCGCTTCTGTGAATGGAATTTCGAAAATCCGACAGACACGGTTAATATCAAGGACTAAAATGTGGTTCAATGAGATTAAAATAATTTTTGGTGAATAGTAACTTTTTACTTTTTTTTTACCACGGTTAATAGTAAATAGGGTAACTAAGGGTAAATATGATATTACTATTACCCTAACACATGTCCTAATTCTATTGGATAAATGTAATTCGACCAAAAACAACCTTCTGAATATAATATGACCATTTAGGTCCACTTGGATTAGATTATGACATTTAATATTATTTTATTTAATGAATAGTTAAAATAGTTAAAATCAAAGTTTAATAACTAAAACATTTTTAATATGGGGTTATACATAAGATAAATTCGACTATAAATATTAATTAGAAAGATAAAAATATTTCCTACATAATGATATTTTATTTATAATTTTTAGACTTTAAATAAATTACTTTATTTATGACACAATGATGATGCAGTAATTACCCTTTTAAGGAAATATTAACATAATTGATGTTATAAATGCTCAAATGAATGTAATTTGAGACTTTTTATGAATTCCACTAATTTTCTAGGTTACTATGATATATTAGTGTTGCTTTAATCAACTTGGTTCGAACATATAATTCTGTTATGACTTTCACAAAAATCATATATCAAATAGTGTCAAAATTGACACAAAATAGTTTTTAAATAAAATATTATATTATTAATTGTTATTTTATTCCTAAAAATCTAAGGTTCTGCCAAATGACTTAGATAAGGATATATATATTAATAATAAACAATTTGGGGTTCGTTTGGCATGTTATAGTAAGTGTATTAACCATATACTAAAAGAAAACAAAAAGACACTGTAAAAGTTAAATTATTTAACTTATAGATAAATCTAATTGATAAGTTTAAAATAATACCCTAAACTTGTCTAAATCCTATTGGTTGATAGGATTTCGACCCCTCCCCACTTTATCTTCGAAATAAGACCCTTTGGAACCATTATAAACTGATTTTGACTTTAATGTAAAATAATATTTTGATATATTCCTAAGGTGCCCCTCTCCTCCCTTATAAAAGGGTACCTCCTCCCCCTCTTCCTCACACCAATTTGAGCACTCAAGCTCGGACAACCCCTGCCAAAATCCCTTCTCCACTTCCCTAGAATAATCCTAGAGGTCCTTGTCTTCTTCAAAGACCAATCTTAGTTCCCTAAGTAGAGGATTCAAAGAAGCGTTCCAAAGAAGAGGTAATATCCATTATCGATCTTTTCAATTTCTTTCTTCTTCAACTTCTTCTTCTTTAGTTGTTTCATGATAAAGTAATAACATCAGTATTTCTTATATACTGATATGTTATTATAAATATTAAACAAATCTAATTAACCTTCTATCCATCCTATGGAAAAAGGAAATCACCGCGCGTGCGTACGTACGGAATACCGTCTCCACGCCGTGGTGTAATCTATTTTCCACCATCACCTTACAAGGATGGGTATAAAGGTGTAATGAGTAACTATATATGATTATTATAAAGTGATATTGATACTTAAATAGTATACATACACTTCAACACAATTCCACGACCATGGGAACGATATCATCGCTCGTGCGTACGTACGGACTACCGTCTCCACGACGCGATGAGATTCATTCTCAATGATTAGCCATTCATGAATGATTATAAAGTATATATAATAATTACTAATGAAATATATGACCTAATAATGATACTGGAATTATTTATATTTATATGTATGTCATCTACTTAATTCCATTCAATTCAATAAGGAAACGAAAACAGCGTTCATGCGTACGTACGGACTACCGTCTCCATGAACGGTGTATTTCTTTCCATTTACTGATTTATTATATATGTATATTATGAATATATATATATAAATCATGTTTTATATTCTGTAATTAAGTAATCATGATCTAATTAATCATATGAATAATTACAAGTTAAACACACGAACGACAAATGAGACGATTTTACCCAAAACGCTACTTTAACATGAATTTACAAAAGAACGGGTAATATAAAGTCATAAGTGGACCATATATGATATAATAACAATGAATATGATTCTGTAATAAGTCAATAACATGATTTAAATCATTATACAGGAGGTTCGGACACTTACAAAGCAAGTCGGACCTAAGGTAAGGGAAATATCACAATCTCATTTTTATCCGAGATTGTTTATACTTTAGTATTTACTGGGGTGTATTTTATCATCCACATCCATATTTCCTCAATATTTAATATTATTTCCATCCACTTACAATATTTTAAATCCAATTTTACCCTTTGGTGAGTTTCTAGTAAAGAATATGAAAGGAATCTTTTGTCGTTTTTTTTCGTACGAGGTACTTTTTGACTTTTCCGACAAAGGTACGAAGAATGTTTTTTTAACTTATACGGCATGTATGGATTTTTAAAACATTATTTCCAAGAAGATTCCTTTACATGTTTTCAAGTTTATTTTTAATCAACTTCTTTTATTTTAAAGTCGTATGACATGTTATGAAAGGAAAAATGTTTTTTGAAGAAGAAAGGATATTTTCCTCAAGAATGGAGTTCAAGTGTTTTATCAAAATTATTTTCCATCTAAGATAATAAAGGGTTCTGTTTTTATCCCTATTATTACATTGATTTGATCATGTTGTGATTGAATTGTTTTTATTAATTCCTTTACCTTATATGATTTCTTTTATGATGTCATGATATTTCAAGAATCCCATTTTTTTTTACATGTGTTATGCGATGACGTATGATTTATGATTATGTGGCACACATTAGAAAGGATTCATTATAAGATGGGTGGGACCTATATCTCCCTCCAATGCATTGGGTAAAGATTTTATATCTCATGAGATAGACATGGCTGGAATGGTAGGTTATACCGGTTCAGTGAAACAGGACTGAAACGAGGGTTACTCGATTCAGAAAGGGACTTTGTCCACTAAGATAGTCTTGGCAATGAGTCTTGACTAACAAGAAATGATTCTCTATGAATATGTGTGAATGCCACAAAGTTTCATGTTTTAAGTTATGATTATTGTGATTACATTTCACTACCATGATTTATCCCATGTTATGAAATTATGCTCTCTTTTGCAGGTTATGATTTCCAAAATGTTATGTTCTTATGAATACGATGTGATTGATATTTCTTTTGTTTACCCTTACTGAGAATTTGAGCTCACCCTTTTATGTTTTCTTTTCCCCAGGATATAAAGAAAGGTTTTAGGTAAAAAAAGAGGAAGATCATTATGGGATATGTTGAAGATCTTTCACCACGATTAGAAGATTTTATTCCGAGTTTCCAAAGACACTAAACTATTACGATCCTTGTGTGTGTGTTTTTGTTATGCACTAAGTATTCCACAAAAGTAATGTAATGTCCATGTACGATAAGCTTCGGGTCTCTACAATGTTAGGAAAGTTTTTTTAGTCTAGAATAAATTTTCTATAATAATATTGAAAAATTGGATACAATTTTTAGAAAATTGGATCAACCTCATGGTAGTTGACATCTCATCATGTTCCTTCATGTTATGGTATTTTTGTTGGTAATTCTAATTTCTAGGATCAATTCCATAAACTTTATGATTCATCTAAGGATTATTTAATATTATTTGTTGGGAATCCATTTTAGTAAGATTCTATTTTAAAAAACATGATTCCAAAAAAAACCATACCAAGAGTGGAAAGCACAACCACTGCACCAACAAAGAGACAACTCAATCAATCCCAAACAGAACCAATATCACGATGACTAAGGTACACATCCTCTTCCACCATCTCAAAATAAACCTCTTCTTACTCCAAAATTTTAACTAATCATTAAAGATATAATAAATAAAATGTAATGGAAAAACCATAAATTCCAAATGAACACCCAATAAATAATTCAAAACATGAAAATAGAAGTAATACAATTAAAAAACAACATTTGTGAACCAAGATGTACTATTTTGGACAACTAAATTCATAAAAGAGAATTTATTACTAAAGAAAATGTTAATGTATATTCCATTACACTTTGTAGTGGTAAATAAATTTTTTCTTTTAATGATTCTAAAAAATAGTTATATCCTCCACTTTATAACTCTCTTTAAATACTCAAATAAATCATATGAAGATTAAAAATCAAAAAAGGTAAAAAAAATATCATTGGTTTGTCTCGATATACTTACACTTCACTTAGTTTACCTAAGTAATTTTTTAATCCAATAAAACAATTGATAATATAGTTAATAAAGATATCATGAATAATTTTAAAAGGGTAAAGTTAGTATACCTCTATTGGATATAGTAAAACAAATTATGTGATATAAATTTTTTTTAAAAGTGTGTTATCCACTCCAGAAAGGATTGATTGGGAATTGAATATTTAAAAATGAAATTAATTTCTCAACCTTGATATATTTTTTTATTTTAACTATAAGGAATTTTGTTTTTTCAAACAACAATTTTGAGCAGAAATTTGATTTTTTTCCTTCAGATGATTTTAAAGGGGTAAAATGGGATTTTTACACTAGAAGATGATCTAGGATGATTTTTATGACCACTTTATTGGTCCCAGAATAGGTTTTTTACCCTAGGATAGGATTTTTGTGGAAATATCAGTTGTTTAAATTTTAATGGAATAATTAATATTTAATATTTAATAAATTACATATTAAATTGTTTGCATAGGATTGTTTGGTCATAAATTTTGAACGGAGTGTCATATTGAGATTTATTTTTATCCACTGATTCTAGAATAGAGATTTTATCCTAGGTGAGGCCTAAACTTGAGCTGAGCATTGGGGTCGAAATGGGATCATTTTTCTTTTATTTTTTTTATTTTTTTCTTTCTTTCCTTTCTATTTCTTTATATCCCTTCCTCCTCGCAGACACCTCTTGTGTGGCTCATTATTTTCTATTAAATAAGATAGAAATTTATAGGTAGAGATAAATATATATAGGTAGAAATATATTTACCGTCATGAATCCCTCGACGCGCTGGATCAACATACGGTAGTTGTGGACCGCGAAATCGAATGAAGCTTCGGTGGTTTCCGTTCAAATCTAGGACCATTTATATTTTCTCTGTAAATATCTATAAATTTTTTATTTTATAAATTTAAATCCATATTTTTATTGTATGATTCCCCTAGTTGCCTGATTTTTTTTTGGGTGAAAATGGGGGGATTCGGGCGATCTGAGGGTTTTCTATTTGGGAAAACTAGGCTACATAGTATATAGTCCAAGGTGAAATGTTGTGCACTCTTCCTATTTGGGTAATATGAAGTTTAAGGTAGTACACTCCATATATAGGGGTGTACATGTCAGGTACTGGTACTCAGTTGTGTATCCAAGCTCCCTTTCGGGCTAACTTGTGTAGGGGTATACGGTAGTGTAGAGTACACGGCCAGACCCCATGTGGGTTGCACACTGTGTAGGAGTACACAACTTGGCCAAGTATTTGTCCAATAAAGATGAGGTACATACGTAGGTACCCCATGTAGGGTACACACTATGTTCCCTCCTTGCACACCATGTACCTGGGGCATTACATGCCCAGGCCGGCAAGAGTAAACACACATGTGGGAGCTCAAGGGTTTACACCATGTATGGTATCTATCTGTACTTTACTCCTCTCTTGGTGCCATTCTAAGGGTCTTTTTCTATTTTATTCCTCAGTATCATATTTGGGTGTAAGATTATTCTATTAAAAGTTGTTTTCCACATGGATCGAGATAGTAAAATCCATAGAGCGTTTTAAGGACTCTTAATGGGTGTTTTGGGGATTCTTTTTAAATAGAGAGGTTCAACCTCTAGTAATCAAATTCATTTGTCTCTTAAGGGGGAGACTTGAACATGAATGATAGGATAGGTGTTTGGACCAACTTAGTTAAAGACTTTATCTGATATGATCTATGGGTTATCTCCCGTGATGTATTGATTTTGAGGATGTCTCCCTTGGGAGATGTTCCCTACTGGACTAAGAGGCAATGAGAATAGTTATTTCAAGGATATTCTATTGGATGAATTTATCATCTATCTGGTTATCAATGATCCCATGAGGTATTACTTTTCATATATGATGATCTAGGGTGTCCCTTGTAGGATCCCTTAATTGTGTTCCATTTCAATGATCTCAAGTTGGATGCCTCTATTTGTTTGTCATTTGAGGATCTTTTGTTATATTACACCATCACCTTTTATAGCTAAGGATACCAAGTAGAATTCCTTAGTTTATTTTCCATTCTATGATCTTATGTAGGATTCCTCCTTCACCTTTTATAGCTATGAATCCTAAGTAGGATGCCTTTACTCATTTTTACCTTTCAGGATCCCATGTAGGATGCCTCTTCATTATTTGACTTGCAGGACACAATGGGTGCCCGTTTTTTTTTTTACCGACCCTGATCTGTACATCGGGTTTGGGTAGAGATGGTGTTTGGGTTTCACCTTAGAACTCGTGTTGAACTGTTAAGCCCATAGGTTTGTGACTGGAGTATTGTTTTGTGTGTTCGGTCCACCCTCACTCATTTTTTTATGTTTTCACATGGTTATTACTGATTTAGTGGTGGTTACCAAAGGTTATTTTTGGTTAGTGGATATTGATCTGTACATGAGGCATATTTCTTTCTTTTGGGACACTTATACATTCTTTCTAGGATCCATATTTCTTTTTGGGATGACCATACATGCTTACCTGGGATCCATCTTCTGATCTATGTTATTTCTGATGTTTACTAGTATACCTAGAGGTACTACCTAGGACTTGGATGTTGATCCTGGATATATATATTATTATATATTTTTTTTTTGGATTTCTAGAGTTTTCCCTGGTATCCGACTTTTAAGCCTTTCGTGTTGATTTGTATTCCTTGAGTGATACTTGGATTCCCTGTAGTAGGAATTCCTCGGACAGACTGATAGGATAATTATGAGTTTTGGGTATGATTACACTCTCCTCAACCTATGATTATGATATATGGGCATGATTTCCCTAATGGTAAGTGATGAGGATGATTACACTCTCCTCAAAATGGGTATGATGTCCCTGATGATAAGTGATGAGGATGATTACACTCTTCTTTGATATAGACATGGTGTCCATTATGGTATGTGGCAGGGATGATTATGATCTCTTAGACCTATGATTAGAATGATTACGCACTTCTGGATTAATTACGAGACTCAAGGGTGTAGAATGGAATCTCACTATTGATTTCTCTCTTTATACGGGCATGGAATCACAAGACTCGTGGTATATTATGGTATTTTGGGTGTTGGGTATAATTATAGTCTCCTTGTCCTTTGATTTGAATGATTACACTATTTCGGATTAGTTACAAGACTCGAGGGGTATAGCATGGTGTCTCTATAGTGATTTATCTCTTTAAAAATAACGTAAGGGCAAGCCCCTTAGGGTTCATTCGAGTTCTGAATGTCATGACTGCCTACAAACCAATACATAGGACTCAAATATTGGACTGGATTTACAGTCCTGAGATGTATGAAGACTAACTCAATGACCTTCTATAGGATGTCTCAATGTACTTTCTATAATGGTTCTTTACAAGATTGACCATCGTTATATAGAATCCTTCTGTACAGGATTTACCATCAGTATATTTTATCTTTCTTTATAGGTTTGACCATCAATATGTGGTATCCTTCCTAATAGGATTGATATTTGGTATATGGTAACCTGGTTAGTGATTCAAGGTGAGTGTGTGTAAACCCAAGTGTAGGATGAGTACCCCCCTATGGTGACGTAGCTTTCACAGAGATATAAGTTTGGCATTGTCTGGAGTAGGTATATTTTTGTTGGGATTATGGACCTAGAGATCAACTTAATGATACATGACTTGAGTGGCACAACATCCAGCTCAACGCCCTTGCATAGGATTTCTAGGAAATCGGGGTTATAGACCCAAGGATCATTTGCTTTTGGTTTTTATGTGATTTCTTTCACTTACTCATGAATATTAATATCTATGTATATATTTATAGTTATAGGACTATACATGTATATGTATATAGATATGAATATCCATTGTGGCATTTTCCTAGTTGTTTGGTATTACAAACATGTGTCTCAGCTTCGGTTTCACGTTTGGTTACATACGTTTTTCCATGTCTCGGTGAGGCTAATCATGTTTCTTTTGCATAAACTTATAGAACCATATTTTTAGGTTTCTTTTTGGGTTGGAATACTGAGATTTATTTCTCACCCCAGCACATGCACCTCAGTGTATGTGTAGACCTTATGTCTAATTTTCAGGCTAAGCATGAGTTTCGTAGTAGATATGGTTGAGGCCTAGAGCTGTAAGATTGAACGGAGCTGCTCATGTGGTTCTACGAATCAGGGTAGTGTAGTTTGATAGTGTTTGTAGACCAAGTACATGGTCTAGCTCAAAGTTAGTAGTTTAAACCTATTCTTTTCCTTTTATTTTCTTTTTCAATTCTGTATATGTATAGTCATCCCATTAGGTGACCAGTGTTTTATTGTATGGCATAATTGTTCAGGCTTCTATAGATTTTCATTTATTATTACATTATGTTATTTTTAAGTTGTTTACTGTGTTCTCACTCTATTTGTTTAATTCTATGTATGATACTTTGTTTTTTTATATTGTTTACTTACTCTTATATGATGACATAGTCTCACCATTATCACACCCTAGGCTTTTGTTTCTAGACGGAAACCTCTAGCTTATAGGGAGGTGTGTTTGAGGCCTTATAACCCACCAGATTAGAGCACTGTTTTGGTGGCATCTGGGTCAGGCCATTATAAAGTGGAATTGATATGTCCTTTTCCTAGTCTTTAATATTTGAAATATGGTTGACATGAGTATTATTAATGGTTTGGAACCTATGATAGATACTGGACTGATGCATCAAGAACACTTGTTCTTGTAATAATTCATGGTTACTAGGGGTTGGAATAGTTTCTCTGATCTGCGATGTTATAGTTTTTTATGATTTTTTCTGTGAGAGACTCACATATTGTGTGGATGTTATGATTTACTATAGATTTATGTCTCTTTTCAATTAAAAAGAGTACAGGGATAGATTTTGACTCTTGAATGGAAAAGGAAAGAGGAGTCTCATGCATCATATTTGGAATGTAGTATTCACATCATATAGGACTTCTAGTGTGCAATTTTTCTGATGATTGGGGCCTTTGAGCCTACTTATATATATTTCATTATGATGGTAGGTTATGTGGATCCATGTTGAGGAATGCTTTTTTAAATTTGATGATTCATTCATCATGCACAGGAGGTGCAGTGACCTAGTAGATCAATATGGAACGTGATACCTTTTTGTTGAACCCCTTTAAGGGAGTTGTTTTTCAAGTAATGGTTATCTAGTCAGATCACTGAGTATGATGATGATAGGTACCATGGCTTTTCTATGTGTTGGACCTCCAGGGGTATTTCCGTATATGGATACTCGGTGAGTTTCAGTTCATTTTCTCTTCTACATTGGGATCAGGACCTCCAGGAAGTAATTTCTTCTGAGGATACTCAGTGAGGATCATGCCCTTGTAGGTTGTGTTTTTAGCATTGACCCTCTTATTTCATTGTGATCTTTACTTGATTTTGATATTTTTTGATCTTTTGGGCTAGGTGGTTAGACCTTGTGACCTAGTTCAGAGGATTGTTCTATAGAACTAGGTGGGAGGCCTAGAGACCCTTGGTTTTTGACTTGGAACCTTTTAGGTTGATGTCGATTTTGTTCAAGGGAAACCTATTTTAAATAGGTTGGCCAATTTTTTTATATTCCTTCTTAGGTAGTGGGATTGGTTTTATTCTTATTTTGATATTCGAGCATGTTAGATGCTCATGTATTTCATTATTGACATGTTTATGACTTTATCTTTTGAAGAAGCACCTTAGGTTCTTATTTCTTGAGATTGGAATCTGTAGGAAGGCATGTTTGCATTCCTAGACTGGTCATTGAGTGTTTTTCTTTTTGTTAATGTATTCAGAGTGTGGGTAGATGCTCATGACTGAAACGAATCTGGGTGATCGGCGATTGTGGAATAAATCATGGAATAGGTGAGATGCCCAATTTTAAAGAGGATTTCCAAGGAACCTTCATGCTAAATGATACTGATGTGCCATGTAGAATGGTTAGCATAACTTTGTAATGGATGACTTTCTGGAGTAAGAGTTAGGTGATAAAGATACAAGCTTATTGCACATGGTATCATTTGAATCTAATTCGGTGAGTGGCAAGGTGTGAGATGAGGACCAATATTTCAATACATTCTAGGGTCTTAGATCCCATAATTTGTGTTAGAATGTACCTACATTGTAAATGTGACATTGTGAAATGAATCAAATACCATGAGATGGTTAACCCATGGTTGAATCCCAATCAGGTTTTAACAGGATGGTGAACATTGCTCAGAGGGAGCTGTAAACTCCCCTTGGTGGAATCATAGTATAATCTTGTTAGATATGATCATGCTCTATCTTGATTTATCTTGAGTGTGATAATAGAGAAACGGTCCTATGACGAGATTTTTTCCTTTCTAAATGTTCTTCTTTAGGGGATGAAGAAACCTATTGAGGTTGTGCTTGAGGATTAGTGTAAGGTAATCCATATGGTGGGGAGTGAACCATTTTCTATTTGAGGGTGGTGAACCTCATTTTAGATGAACCTCAGTGTTTGTTGTAGGACATCAGGATCATAGGTTTCTTTTAAGATGATAATAAGGTTATTTCTATGGTGGGGAGTACTTGATCGATTGTTGTTAAATGTATTTCATGTTGAAGGAATTTGTTGATGCTATCAGGTTGGTCATTAGACATACCAGATAGCTTGGTTGTGTATATTCTTGGGTTGAGAACATGTTTTCTGGTCTTTTCACCAGGATTCTTAGGGATGAGAGATTTATGGTGGGGAGTTTTTAAGAACTGATGTTTTTTATGGACTACAATTTTGAGAGAAAAAAATTAATTTTTTCTTTTTGATGCTTATATAAGGTTTAAATTATCTATTTACCCTAGAATATGATCTTGGATAATTTTTATGACCACTTCATTATTATCAAATTAGGTTTTTTACCCTATTATAGGTGTTTGGTGGAAATAAGTGTCATTTGAATTTTGGTTGAATAGTTCATATTTAATATTTAATAAATTAAATATTAAATTGTTTTCCCAGGTTTATTCAGTCATAAATTTAGAATGGATAATCATATGGAGATTTATTTATTTCTATTGACTCCAGAATAGGGATTTTATTCTAGGTGAAGCATAAACTAGAACTGGGTGCTAGGGCTGGCCTAGACCCCTTTTTCTTTTCTTTTCCTTTCTTCCTTTTCTTTCTTTCCTTTTATTTTATTTTTTTTCCTTCCTCCTTATCACAGATACCTCTTGTGTGGATCCTCCATTTCCATGACTTAAGAGAGAAATTTAGAGGGATATATAATTTTAGAGAGAGATAGGGATAAATATAGGTACCATCGTGAATCCCCTGACACATTGGTTCAGTGTGTGCCAGTCGTGGACCGTGAAATCGAATGAAGCTTATGTGGTTTCCTCCCAAAGGTAACCTCATTTATATTTTATCTGTATATCCACATATATTTTCTGTTTTCTAAATGTAAACCCCTATTATTCTTATATGAGGTCCCTAGTGGTCGTATCTATTGATTTGGGGGTTAAAATGGGGGATTTAGGCGATATGAGGGTTTCCCATTCAGGAAAACCAGGCTACACGGCATGTAGTCTAGGTTGACATGTCATGTGTTCTTCCCATTTTGGGAAGATAAAGTTTAAGGGAGTTCACACCATTTATAGGGGTGTACACACCGTGTGATGGTACATGGTCGTGTAGGAAAGTACCCGGCCAGGCGAACCCATGTAGGGGTACATGGTCGTGTGGAGTACATGGCTAGACCCCGTGTGGGTTTCACAATGTGTAGTACTACATGGGCTAGTCCAGCATTTGTCCAGGACAAATGAGGACACATGTAGGGGACACACCATGTTCCCTCCTTTCATATTATGTACCTGGGGTATTTACAAACCTAGGACGGTGAGAGAACATAAACATGTGGGAGCTCAATGGTACACATTATATATGGTATCTCCACATTGTGTACTCCACTATTTGTGACCTTTTGAAGGTCTTTCCCAATTTTATACCATGGTATTGGATTTATACATAAGAGAAGTCCAATATAAGTGGTTTCCTATGTAGATCGTGATAGTGAAACCCATTGACCATTCTAAAGAATCCTAATGGGTGTTTGGGGGGTTTTTTAAATGGATAAGTTCTTCCTTCAGTAATCAAATTTAGTCATCTTCTGAGGTAGTGACTTGAATGTGAATTATAGGTTAGTTATTTCGACGAACCTAGATTGAGACTTGATCTGAGATGAGTTGTAGGTTATCTCTTATGATGTATTTCTTTTGAGGATGTCTCCCTTGGGAGATTTTCCCTACTGGCCTAAGAAGCCATGAGAACATTTGTTTATTAGGATCTTGGGTAGGATACCTCTATCTTCTATCTGGTTACCAAGGATCCCCTAAGGGAATTATTTTCTTATATAATAATCTAGAGAGTCCCTTGTAAGATCCATTACCATGTACCATTTTTAGGATCCCTAGTAGGATGCCTCCATTTGTTTGAAGTTCAAGGATCCTTTATAGGATTCTTCCTTCACCATTTACATCTAAGGATACCAAGTAGGATGCCTTTATTTTTTTGTTTTTCAAGGATCCCATGTAAGATTCCTCCTTCACCTTTTATAGTGAAGAATCCTAAGTTGTATTCCTTTACTCATATTTACCTTTGAGAATCCCATATAGGATTTCTCTTCAATTTTGACTTGAGGGACCCAACAAGTGCTCGTTGTTTGACCAACCCTGAGTTGTATGTCATCTTTGGGTA
Organism: Viscum album; assembly: GCA_963277665.1. NCBI lineage: Eukaryota > Viridiplantae > Streptophyta > Magnoliopsida > Santalales > Viscaceae > Viscum > Viscum album. Next base: position 2,051,045,260 of record OY728150.1, on the reverse strand, counting down.
GAGTTGGTGTTTGAATGTCACCTTAGAACCCATTCCAAATTGGTAATCCCATGGGGCTACTACCAGAGTGTTGGGTTGGGAGTTCAGGCCACACTCACTCATTTTTTTATGTTTTGACATGGTTATTGTTGATGTAGAAATGGTTACCAGAGGTGATTTCTGATTGGTGGTTGTTGAGATGGACTCGAGGAATCTTTATTTCTTTTGTTATGTCGGACATTCTTCTTGGGATCTGTATTACTTGTTAGGATACCTAGACATGCTTACTTGGGATCCAGATTCTGATCCGTGTTAATTCTTATGTTTACCAGTATACCCATAAGTACTACCTAGGACTTGTTTATTGATCCTATATATATATATATATATTGTGATGTATATTATTTTGGGATGTCTAGAGGTGTTTCCTAGTATCTAACTGTTGAGCCTTACATGTTGATTAGTATGCATTGAGTGGTGATTAAATTCCCTATAGTAGGAGTGACTCGAACAAACTCATAGGCTAGTTATATGTGGTGGGGATGATTATTCCATTCTCGTCCGATGATTATGATATATGGTCATGATGTATCAGATGATGAGTGATGAGGATGATTACACTCTCCTAGAAATGGCCATGATGTCCCTAATGATAAGTGATGAGGATGATTAAACTCTCCTCAATATGTTAATTGTATCCTTGATAGTATGTGGTGGGGAAGATTATGATCTCCTCGACCTATGATTAGAATGATTACGCACTTTCAGATTAGTTAAGATACTCTAGGGGTGAATAATGGAGTATCACCGGTGAGTTCTATCTTTATACGAGCATAGAGTCCCAAGACTCATGGTAGATTGTGATCTTCTGAGTGGTGGGATGATTATGATATCCTCTTACTTTGATCATAATTATTATGCTCTTTCAGATCAGTTACGAGACTCAAGGGATGTAGCATGGTGTCTCACCGGTGAGTTCTCTCCTTACAAATCTCCTAAGGGTAAGCCCCTTAGGGTTCATCCGAGTTACGAATGTCATGACTGCCTACAAAACAAGACCTAGAGCATAGATATTGGACTATATTTATAATCCTGGGAAGCATGATGACTAAGTTAGCGACCTTTTATAGGATATCTGGATGTACTCCCTGGAATCCTTCTTTAAAGGATTGGTCATCAGTATATGGTATCCTTCTTTACCAGATTGACCTTCGGTATGCAGTATCCTTTTTTATAGGATTAACCATCGAAAAGTGGTATTCTTATTTACAATATTTACCATTGGTATATGATATCCTTTTTAGTGATTGGAGTAAAGTACATGTGAACCTAGGTGTAGGACGATTATCCCCCTATGGTGAAGTAGTTTTCTTAGAGATATAATTTTGATGTTGACTAATGTAGGTATATGTTGATTGGGGTTATGGACCCATATATTGAATTAATGATACATGGATCAAGTGGAAGTATATTCAACTCAATTCCTTTGCACAGGATATCCAGGTGATCGGGATTACAGACCCAATGATCGACTACTATAGGTTTTTATGTGATTTCTTTCACTTAATCATGAATATTCATATCTATGTATATATGTATAGGTACGGGAATATACATTTATACATATATAGTAATGGAAATACACGGTGGAAATTTCCTAGTTTATTAGGATTACGGAAATGAGGTTTATCTTCGGTTTCACGTTGGGTTACTTACATTTTTTTTGTGTCTCAGAAAGGCTAAGCATGTTCTTTTGCATACACTTATAGTAGCACATTTATAGGTTTCTTGTTTGGGTGGCCTACTGAGATTTATTTATCACCCATACATGTACACCTCGGTGTATATGTAAACCTTATGTATGATTTTTAGGTTGAGTATGAGTTGCATAGTTGATAGAGATGAAGCCCAGATCTTCCTGATCGAGTGGAACTGCTCGTGTGGTTCTACTAATCCGGCCATTGTAGTTCGATAGTGTCTGGAGACCAAGTAAGTGGTCTAGCTCAGAGTTAGTAGTTGAGCCCTATAATTTTACTTTTAGTTTCTTTTGTACTCCTATATCTTTATGGTCATCCCAATGAGTGACCAGTTTTTTATTTTATGGCATAGTTATTTGGTCTTTTACAGCTTTTGATTTAATAATACAACATGTTCTTTTTTAGTTGTTTAATACTTCTACATTCTATTTTTTTATTCTTTTGTATGATACATAGTTTTTTTCTTACCCTTATTTGAGGTAATAGACTCCCCACTATCACAACCTAGGATCTTGGTGCTATTTGGAAGCCTTTGGAATTCAGGGAGGCACGTTTGAGGCCTTGTAACCCACCGGATTAGAGCCCCGATTTAGTGGAATCTATGTTAGGTCATTACACAAATCAAATCCAGTGATCCATGAAAATTTTGGATACCTTAATTAATAAATAATAATCTATTTTCAAATTAAATGGTTGGTTTAAGTATTTTGATTAACTTGATTCTTCACTATGTATATACTTCTTTACAAGTAGGAGTGCATCAACCAATGGGAATCATGGAGAAATATACTAACTGAATTACAACACACCCAAATAGATAGATCAAGTATATCCTTTTGTGAGTAATGAATATAATTTTTCATATGAAATTATACACCCTCATATGAAGGATTCATGATTTAATGTACTTTCTCCTTTCATATTTGAAATCCATTTTATTAAAATGGTGAAGAAAATAATTATTACTCACAATGAAACCTTTTCCATGGAGTTCAATGAATAAAATGTTTTCTTTAATATTTTTGATACAATGAATCACCTTGTTAGAAAAAACTCTATTATTCCTTTACATTTGACGGATATGTTCATTAATTCTATGAAATTATTTTTTTACTCTCATTCTAAATTTTCTTCAATATTTAACTCATTGGGTTTTTATTCATCTTTGTATTTTTTCATTGGTTTGTAAAAATGAAATTCCCATATTCTAATTAAAGAGTGCATCTATTTTAAGGCAGCATTTAATGATAATTATTATGAAAATATCATTTCTATTGATTCTATTTTTATAGGAGATTATTATGAGAAGATAGATGGTTTAATTGAACACACTCACCCTAGATCCATTCCATAAATAAAAAACTCTAGTGTTATAATTAAAACCACTTATATATAATTTAAAATATTCTTATCTTAAGGGTATTGGAAAATTTCCTATCATAATTTCTGATAATATCTCTATAAATTAGGTATTAAAACTACTAGGACTTTTTTGATAGTTTAAAAATGTTATAGGATGGATATTGGTAGGTATTTTTAGGATTGAAGTATATATTTTTCATGCATCACATAAATTTAAATGATTTTTTTACAATCATATAACAACCACAATGTCAGCTAAATCCCACCATCATTGAAGTTTTAAAAATGTAGGTGATAAAATTAATTACTGTTGGGAACATCTATCCCATATCTGATAGAAAATGGGTTTCCTGGTGTATGTTTTTACTAAGAAAACTAAAATTATAGTAGTGTCAAATAAAAGGAATTAGTTAGTTACCACACATTTGAAAAATAATTGGAAAGTCTTTATTTACTAAAGCACACTTAATAAATACACACATAATGAATAGTTCCCTATATCATTTGTTGACCAAATGTTAGAATGAATTTTTTGTAAGCCCCATTATTATTTTCTTTAAAACTATTAGGATTTTTTCAAATAAATATAGCACCCTATAATCCTAAAAATACAACATTTATCTCTCAATTTAGAAAATTTTCATATAGGAGGATGACTTTTTTTTTATTTAATGCTCTTGGAACCTTACAACATTGTATGATTTGGATTTTATTTGAGTATTTATAGGGTTTAAAAGAAGTTTTCATGGATGATTTCATTTTTTATGTCTATTTCTTTGATTATTATTTAGAACACCTGGGTTTTCTCCTAATCCAATGAAAATTATAACATATCAAATTATAAGAAATGATATTTTATGGTATAGAGGGGGATTGTTCTTGGGAATGTCATCTATAGGGTATAAATAAAATTTGATAAATCAAAAATAGAAACAATTCTTTCCCTCACATATCCAAAAAAAATTGTGAGATGAGATCATTATTAGGTTATTCTGGTTTTTTCCATTTCTTTATTAAAGGATTTAGTATGATCACACATAACTTGTACTGGTTATTATAAAAATTTATTGAGTTTGGTTTTGACTATTACTTCATAGATATTTTTAATTCATTAAAAAGTAATCTCACTTACCCACCCATCGCTCAATATCCTCGATGGGATCTCTCATTCAATATCATGTTTGATTCCCCTAAATATATTGTTAATGAAGTTTTATTATAAAGGGTTTGAAGCACTTCTTATTTAATTATATATGCTTCACATTCCTATGAACCTCCCTATGAAAATTAAACTACCACTAAAATAATCTTTCTATTTCATATGTCATGGAATAATTTTTCTCTTATCTTCATAGGTCAACGGTCATTGTGGTTTCTAATCATATTTCCCTTTAGTTTTTTATTAATAATCATGAGGCTAAGAAAGTGAATAATCTTCACTTCAGCGACTGACCTAGAGGGTCGAGATAAAATCATAGTGAATAATGTTGTATCTAAACAAAATAGTAGTATTTCACCACTATTATACCCCCATTTTGACTCATCACTCCACATTATAGAGAATATGCATGATGATAATATTTATAATGTACCCATTGGTATGTTGATTTTATGAATTTTTTAATGGAATGAAGTGGTTCACACTAATATTATAAATATAAATACCTAGAATACTAATCATGAGTCATGTTAGTACATTTGGGATGATACATTCTTGTGGATTATTTTTAGAGACATGTTTATTTGACATTATATACCAGACCCAATGTTTACAACAATTTTGAGTTATTTTCACATTCTAGATAATGGTAAACACGTTCATAATAAATACATAGATCAAAAGTTCCTTAACTCATGAATTTATTGGATTATATTTTATATATATGAACATTATTTTTGAAAATCATGTGAACCATGTAAATTTACAAGGAATATCTCTAAGAGGGATGATATTCCCTGATAAACAATGTCATTTTATGAGATATTTAATGTATGGAGCATTGACATCATTGTTTCCTTAAAAAATTCATTTAGATTTTTATAAATAATTTTATTTGATTATTATGTTTCTAATTTGGTGGTGGAATAGGAAATAAGGATTTATGATTCTAGAGTGGTGGTTGAATTTTTTAGTTCAAAAATTTTTATCGACTTTAGGTTTGTGGGGTTTTATCATTAAAGATCATGTATCTCATTTATGTAATCACAATATAAAAACTTTTCTCAATAATATTGGGTTTCTTCATTATATATTTATCACATATCATCCCCAAACTAGATGAAATTTTGAATTTGGAGGTCTAAAATTTCTTAGAAAATGGTACAACCCAATAATAATCCTTGAAGTATGGACATGGATAATTCACTATAGGTGTACCATGAAAATTTTAAACCTACATAAAAATATAATCTTATGGGGTTTTATTTGGAAAGTATTGTCACATACTTTTTCATGTAGATAACCATGAATATTTGGTTACTAAACGGTGTAATATGAATCCCCAAAATATAGGTGGATAGATGAAATTCCATATTTAGAAGTTGTGAAAAAAATCAATTTAGTTTAAATAATAACACTTAAAATTTACAAAGTGAATAAAAATTGTATCCATGATGATTTGATTCATCATTGGATGTTTCATATTTGATATAATTTTCTCATGTTTAATTTTATACTAAAGGTTCTACCAGGTAAACTTTGATCATAATGTATTGGTCCTTTTTCTCTAACTAACATTTATCCTTTAACTGTAAAAATGATTTTATATTATATTTGTGGAAAACTTTTACCATAAATGGATGGTTAATTAATCACTTATATGAATATTTTCCAAATTATCCAGTGGAGGAGCTCCAGCTGAAGGATGCCACCTATCTCACCACTTAGTCGGACATTCCTTCTCTCTTTATTTATTTACCTATTAAATTATAAAAATTAACAAAATTGAGAACACTATAATTCTTAATTGAGGGGGAGGGAAAAATATGTATTTAAGGGTTAATTATTAAATAAAATAAAAAAATAAACCAAATTAATAAAAACCAAAATTAAAAAACCTAAAAAATAGATATAAAAATACAATTGTGACATGCTCTATGATTTCTTGGAATATACTGAACATGAATGATTATTTATTTTAATCTTATTAATGAAATGAAAATAATGAGAATTTGTTTCTCTTTAACAGATCATTTTAGTGATGATTGAATTTTTTTAGTGATAGGATTGATTGTGTCCTTAAAAAACCATGAAATTTTTATAATATTCTTTGTGATATTTTTAAAGGAAATAGTGTCATATAATATCTCTATAAAATATCACACATAATAATGAGTTGTGAATTTTTCCTAAAAATTGAATTCAAAATAAATTAAAGTAATTCTTATTGAGATTTTAATTTTTTTCATACATATATTTCTAAAATTATCAATTTTGTTTTTTTTCTGGATTGACCAATCCATTTGTACCTCTTATCCAAATGTTGTGCAACCTAAAAAATTTAAAAAAATAAAAATAAAAGCAACAAAGATAATAATTTAATAAATATGGGAGTTGAGATATGTATGGAATATAAGGATTTCTTGTTCAAAAGTTTTTGGTTTTACTTCCAGGAATTTTTTAGTGAGTGGATATTGAAATTAAATTGTAATTGATGAGAATAGGTTTGGATTAATTTAAATAGGTAATGAAAAAAGTTTTAATTAACCTGAATATATTATATAGAGAATAAAAATAGAATCTTGAAGTGGTTATCACACATTCATATGGAGAATTCATATAATTATGGGATTATAACTTGTTTCACTATGATTAGTGTCATAAATCTCACTAGATATTATTTTTATACAATTTATGAGATAATTACTTTAAAAAAATTGAGATAAACTCCTTAGTGTGTTTTTTATTTTTTTTCACATTATATTCATAGATATATATCTTCGCACACATATCTTATCACCATTTAGTAGAATAAATTAAATGTTCATTTTCATAAATGTACAAATACATATATATGGGTGTGTAACCACATAATAAGAAATCCTCTATTTTAAAACATTCAGTTATTTTTTAAAATTTTGAAGCGGTCTACATTCCCATAATTTAAATATTTTTTACTCAATACACATTTTTCATTAACTATTAAAAATATATAAAAATATGAAATTTCATTATTTATGATATTTCTATGAAAAAATAATAGTTTTTATTCTAGAAATAACATTCACTATTCATATCAAATTTAATAATTACTTTCTTATAGTATTTCATGTCTCCAGGGATCCATTTCATTCAAAGTGTTGAATCAAAAAATTTGAGGCCTAAATATACAATGAAATTCAAGGTACAAGAGTATATCTAGAATTTAGAAAATATTAAATGATGGGATTATATATATAAAATTACTTGCATAAATATGATACATTACTAAGGGAATATAGATGATTGGATGAGTAATAATTCAATATCTTTATACATATAATATTCCTTCATTATAATGAACATAAATACATGGGACTCTATAATTTTGGAATTTGAATAACCTATCTTAATAGCAATATAGATTTCGATATTTATCCAAAAACTATGCATAAAAGTTTCCAATAGAGTATAAATTTCATTTTTGGATCACCATGTGGAGAGATAAAATATTGTAGATGAATATTTTCTGAGATAATTTTAAGGATCAAATAGACATAAAAATTTAAAGGAATATATTGGAAGGAAAACCAGCCACCCCTATTTCTTATAAATACCTATATCTACTTCTATTCAAGGGGATAACAATTTTTAGAAGATAAATAGGTTATTTAGACCATCAAAGTAAATATATATCCAATATTTGGATGTCATATTTATTAATTTTTTTCTTCATCCTCATCATGAAATTCTAAACCTACCATTTTAATTAATCTTGAGTGTGTTTCTTGATATAATCCTTATATCCTTATTTATAAACATTGTGAATTTGATATATGTTTTAGTTTTGTGTTCTACTATTATTATTGTTAATTTTTCTCCTTTGTTTACATGTTATTAAATTATTTTTTCAAATATAATCATTATATCCTTAATTTTCATTCTTTTATGAATAGATTATGTCATGTAATGATTTGACATTGTTTTTCTTTATCTCTCATTTTCTTTCTCATGGGAGTTATTATGGGTTTAATGAAATGTGTTTAACATGAAATACTTATCAAAACAAACTTAAAAAGTCCCAGTGTCTAATATTTCTAACCATATTTGAATTTAAATAGGACTCAATTCTAACTCAATGAATCCTTATTTATTTCCATTTCATATTTTAAATTTTTTAAAAAATAATGAAAAGAAATTAATCTGGTAAATAGTTGATAAACAGAAAATGAAATGAAAATAAAATAATAAATAAAATTGAAACCCAAGTTCCTAAGTTTAATAGGTCTCAAATTTTAAAAAATCAATCAATTTTAATCTTCTTGGAATGATTTCTATCCTAAACTTTCTTTCTATATCAAATCTATACCATTCCTTTAGCTAAAAATCTATATTAAAAGAAACAGATTCATGTGACACACATTTTTGTGAATTACAACAAACACTTATTCCACTTATTTTATACAAAACCTTATACAACACTCTCATCTCAAACACATAAATTCTTTTTATGTGATGTGTGTTCAACAAGGGTGTTTATATGTTTAAATTGAGAATAAAATCCAATAAGTGAGTAATACAGATGTAGAGTGACTACTTACTCCTTTTATTCACACCTATCATTCTCATGAAATGTTATGGAGATCGAGATGAATTCCTTCTCACTTTTCTCTACACCTCACTACTTCTTGAATTTTAAATAAGTAAAGGATAACAAAGAAGAAAAGAGAAATCTTGAATGAATTATAATTTCCTTATAAAATAACTTTCAAGGTTATCTATTCAGGTCCTAATAAATTACATAAGAACATCTCCTTACCACTCTTAGTTCAGAAAAAAATTAAAAAAAATCTATTATAATTGAAAAAAATAAACCCTTGTCATAGTGATCTTCTTCACCTTTTAAATTATTCATTTTATCTCATGTATTCCCTCTTGAATCATAATATCACATGATATATAAGTTTATCTTCATTCCATGTAGTTATATTTTAGGAGGTTATATGTCCTTGAGTATCTTCTTCCCCTACTCCTCTAATAGCTCCCATGGTTTATTTGACTCCAAATGTATTTATGCTTGACATGTGGATTATTTTTATTAATGTTTTCTTAAACTGGTTAGCCATTTCATACATGGAACATTTCATTTCTCCCTCATGTCCAACATAATAAAAACATGTATGGATTCTAATGAGTGTATTGATCATTCTATGTACATATAAATTGATCCATATAATCTATATATGAAGATTTGGAATTTCAGGGGGATCCAATCATTGGGTGATAATGAAAAAACTTCATCTACCCTATGTGATATAAAAATTCATAAGTGGTATCATATCCTTATCCTTTTTTTATTCATATAAATATATAGAGGGTGATTTTAATCATATTTAGTTTCATGTTATTCTTAATTGGACATTAGATTTAATATTTTAACCTCAAATACCCTTTAGATCTCCCATATTAATCATACATGGCACTCAAACTATGCAGGTTAATCTTATACAGTGTTCATCCAATACAAGATAATCTACCATGATAGTTCTCCTGTGAAGTTACTCTCATACAACACTGAGGGAATGGATTTAATCAAACATAAGTCCTTATCTCTTTTTTTATTATTATGTAATTCTTTTAAGATGAATTCAATCGTCTGAAACTATTTTCCACATGATCTAATCTTATTTTTTCTGATTTGATCACAGAGTCACTCAGTAGTGCTCACCCATGATTTATTTTCCTACGTAGACACAACCACATGTGTTATTCATACATAGTCTTCAAAATTATTAGTTTAATAAAAAGTGATATCAGTCCCTCACATAAGAAGAAATCCTTAATATAAAAATATTATAAATAACTAAAATTATTATAGTATTGTGTTCTAAATAAATTCACAAATGAAATAATAAAAAACCACATTATTAATCCTATTTTCATTTAATTCCCTTTTATAACCTAAATAATAAAAATGTGTTTTAACATCATTTAATAAAAAACTATGGGTGTTTTATTGAAATAAAAATGTATAAAAATTCATGAATATAGGGATCTTATTAGGGTTGTATCAGTTCATTTAATACAAAAGATATCACTCATGAGAATTTAGGTTTTATCATGAAAAATATTTGATCATGGAGATAAATTAATATAATACATTGATTTCATCATGAGTTGTTGTGGTGAGTTTATATTGTGAATTTTGACACAAATAGATCATTTCATAGTGGTAAATGATGAATAAATTCATGTTTCCAAATGAATCCATGGAGGAATGCTAGAATGAACTAATATATGATGTGATTTTCTATTTGTTAAAGTCATGGATTCTATGATCAATCTAATGCCCCTTGAGAGAAATGATGTTTGAGCATCAAGGGATAGTTACCTAGGTTAATCATGATTTATCAACATAAGATATTCCATTTTAATATATTAGTTTTAATTTTTATATTCATATAAAAACCCCATATTTTTCTCCCATTACACTTCTTTTCTTGAAGTTACTTCCATTCTCTCTTTCATTGTCTAGGGATTCATCAGAAAATGATCAAGGGTTTCTACTATAATATAAATATTCTAGTAAAAATAAATAATTTAACTTTATGAATTTTATAGGTCAATAAAAACTATTTTCTTATCCCATATTTTATTTGTTATGTCTTTTGGTATTGAAAAACTATTTCTAAGTATCAGAAAACAAGAAAAACCTAAAATTCCCAAGATCATCATGCTATCTAAAACTATAATCATGAAAAAATATATATAGAAAACGTACCTTGATCTATAGTTGGTTTATATTCATTCATCAATAAAATATGCATGATTGATATTATTTAGAAACATCCAAAATGAATCTTCCCTCTACGGTGTATCCATAGATCAACCGAATCACCTGATATTTATTTGGGATTAATCTCTCATCTATGATATTCTAGTATCTCTTGGATATTTAGGATAGAGTGGTCCAGTGTTTTAGTAGGAATAATTTATTAGATCATACATTAATATTTTAATAGCATTTCTTATTTAGATTTGAATTGTAATAATTAACATTAACTACCAAAATCATTCAAAGGGTGTAATAGTAATCATAAAATATGATTATTTTTTCTCTATGATATAGCCAAATCCTACACTATGATTTGCTATGTATATTTAATATGATGTCTTAATATTTTATTAAAAGATACATATATAAGGCATAATGGATGCCTCTTCACTATATATGTCGTACCATATGATATCCTTGTATCATCTCTTATTAGATGATCCAAAATATATCATATATATATATATATTATGGTAATAACTACATCAATATTTGACTTATACTAAATAATCATATAATTTATGATATTTTACCTTATATTGTATCATATATAATGACTTTTGAAACTAAATCTAGAGAAACGTTTGGATATATTTCAAAACACTATTGGAAATCTGTTGTTAAATCCATTTTTTGAAACATCATATTCAATACCATATGGATATACATCCAAGAATCCTTGTGGATAAAATCCAAAAATATTATAAAGGAAACTCTATTACTTTAGTAAAATTTAATCCCCATTTAATCAATAATAAATGTGACCCTAAGGGCCTTTATATGATTAAAAACAAACATGAATTCCCAAATTTATAAATGTATGAAAGGAGAAACCTCTAGAAAATGTGTAATGATACTCAATCCAAAAATGGATAGAGCATGATATTAATAAATCACATGTATTTATATACTTATGTCCACCAATTATATCATATATAGTCATAAATTTTCCTATTATTCCTTTGTATAAGACATAAATAAACTATAATAAATGGATTTTTTCAATCCTATATATCTACTCAATCATTATTGATTATCTGAGTATAGATTGAAAGGGTCGAGAATACATCACATGTAATTCACCCTTTTGAATGAGTATATCACATTCCCCTCATCTAATAGATAAGTACATAATGTGTTCTATCTAGGTGTGGTTGTACACTATTTCAATATATCTAAATCATCGGCCCAGATGTTATAATCATCATATGAAGAAAAAATCCCATCTTTGTATATCCTTATTTGATATTAAGATCAGAAACCTCAACAACCACAACTGATTAGATAAGAATTTAAGGATTATATAAGAAATGTATCAAAGAATGATGGTTTTCATTCTAGGTATATTGGGAACATAACGTATTATAAAAAACCCTATTTGAAACATGGAACCATATAAAACCAAAGATGCAATGTATGACACTCCGTGTGGTATTACTTGGGCGTTATTCAGTACACAATACTCATTTTACCCATCATTAGAATATTTTACATCATTGTAAAAAAATAAAACCTTTTCTAACCATAACATTTCATCATTGTCTAAAAAACATCATGAAGAACAATGGTTATGGATAACTCAAAGTCATACTTTAGTCATCAATTGTCATTTCACTTAACAAAATATATTCAACAAATGTGGAAAATAAGGACAAAGTGGAGACTATATTTTATATGAAATGATACATTTTATATTTTAAAATTATTTTAATGTACAAAGAAAATATACTAAGGTTCTAAACTAATCACATCCTATATTAAAAGTTAATATAGATTCCTTATGTTTTATATACTTTTAGGGTTCATTAAAATATTTTTAACTCTATATAATTCTTTCCATGTCTCAATGTGACCATATAATAAAATCCTTCTACTAAAATCATTTATTGGGTAACATATATAAGGAATGGGTAGTTTTATGATTATTGAGGATTAATAATTGTTTTCATAATTTTCAATTATTTGAACATAACATTTAAACGCTTTAATATCAAAACATCCAATGTTATAATGTTAAAAAAATCCTTCTTCTTATAGTAGTTTCTACATTCATTATCATCATAAATCTTAGAACCTATTCAATATAACATTTTCTGTGGAATATTTTGTTAATAATATACAACTCTTTAAATTTTTATTTACCAAAACATTCTAAATTAATTTAGGATATAAGTTTATATCCATTTCATTATGGAAACTCAATGTAACCCTTTTTATTTTTATTTATTGATATACCCTAAACATTTTAAGATATAACTTTGAATTTTTATAAGTTTAAGTAAGTATTTGTTAAATTTTTACTACATTATATATAAAACATACTAAAATATACCTTTTATAAACTATACTCTCATAATATCACGCTCAAAAAACAAAGACCATTATATTAGTAAATTTCTGGTATTTCGTTTAGTAGTAATATTTAAAAAAACTCTTAACTCTAATATAATATATGGAATTCTATGTATAGGGATTATTATTTTGTAAGTTATATTTTTCATTATATTATGAAACTGAATGGTGGTGGGACCATATCCATTATATTTTAACAAATATCTAGATAATATCTTTTATCCTAGATAAAACTCTTTTTATTATTACCTTATTTTTGAGAAAGTTATAGAATTTTAGGAATTATAAACCTTGTGTATTAATTCCATCATATTATATTGTTTATAAAAACACTTTGTTAACAAATAATATCTATTATCATATAAGATTAATAATATTAAAATACATAGCCTTTATATAGATCTATATAATATTATTTTTTTCCGTTGTATTTAAATCCAGGATTTTGAAACCCATTACTTCACCATGATTCAAAAACTATTTTCTCCATTACTTTAATGAAAACTATATGACTGATCATCTCTTTCCTTGATTTTGAATGTCTTTATATTTATAAAAAAATTAAAATATAAATTTGGTATCATATACCCTCCAAAACCCATGAATTTGTTTCTATAACATTGATACAAGAAGTTGAATTTACATGGAGTTTCACAAATCATTTTAGGTATCCTAGAAAATTTTATTCATATGTAAACATTTTACTTCCCTCCTAACACTGCCATTATATTTCAATTAATAAGGTAAAATATTAGATGAATCCAATATTCTCTTCCTAGATTAAACATTTAACCTTTTTATCTATAAAATACTAAAAATTGTATATCAAATGCCTAAGTACATCTTGAAGTACACAAGGATCAGTTAGGAATCACTGAGTGGGGAGTGAATCAATGGTACACTATTTTTGAAAATTATTTCTCTTATTGATTTAACCTTGGTAACTAATTAAAGTCTCAATCCATTACCTTTAATTATCCACCTATCCCTGTAGGAAACAATAATAAAGAAATCATAGAACCAAATAATTTACAAGTTATAATAATACTGACTCCTTATCATGTTGGTTAGACTACCCCAACATGGATTCTACACTATAACAGATGGTCATTAAAACCATAAGAAGTTAGACCCACCCATTAAAATTTAGTCATACCTCATTGATCCAATCAACCTTCTACAGCTGGTTAGACACCCCAATTATAACGTCTCCTTCAGTGATTGGTTAGACCCCCAAATAACAATATTCCAGCAATTGGTTAGAGCCTCCAGCTAAAACCTTCTTCTAAAAAATATTTGGTCCACTATAGAAAGACCATTTGATAATGATCCTCCTCCATGATGTGGATTGATCAAACTTTATCTTGTACAATGGTTCAAGTACTTTTATAGTTTGCTAGAACTACTCAAATATTTCTTATCTCCTAAGTATGTCAGTTTCCTAATTGAAACAATGCTCGGAAAATTCTTTTTTCTTTTAAATAAGTCTCAACCTCACTGTTAACTTAACTTCAAATACTTTATACTGATCTCAACACATTGATGAATCATGTATGAATGACTTATTAATTTCTTCTCAACTTTAATCTCAAATTCATTTCTCATTTTTCAAGAAAATAATATTGCATGTTCATTTATCAATATTCATGCATGTTTAATACAATTCATAATATTATAACTTCATGATACTTTATACAATGACATAAATTTACAAACATTAAACTTTTTATGCATGCACAATGTCTTGTGAATGAGAATCTTGTGTAATTTAATTCTATACTTATACTGTTTGTTTATATTTTCTTTATACATTTACATGTTCCAAGAAGCATCTTCTCAACTTATTTCATGAAACCTCAAGTTCATGAAATAGTATATCACAAATTCAAGCATGCATATAATCACATAAAATAGTTTTTTCTTCACATAACCAAAAGTATGCAATTTATTAGGATACATAGCATAACAATACACATAGGGTATTTTAATCATGAAGCTTTTAATCTCATGGAATATTCACAGTTTCTTTTTGAAACATAGTGGTAGTATATTACTCAAGCATTGGCTCATGGAACCATCTTCTTATACACATGATCGTGAAGTTTGAGGCATAGCACGAGCATGTAGAATTATATTTTTGAATGAACAACATTTATAATGATCTATTTCACTCACAATATTCTATATTACATATTCCTTTAGATTATAAATAAAAAATTTGAGGTATAATAGTATTTATAGGGAATCCCCACCAGCTCAGTTTGTATGCCCCGACCTACCTTGCCATATATGTCCACTTCCTAATTTCTTCATACATGCGCTGACTTACCATACATGAATTCAGATTTTACAATCACTATAAAACATAATTATATTAGTTAGAAAACCTTCACTGAAACCTTGATTCAAAAACTCATGTAAGAATATCAAGCATCAATCAATCTCATATGATCAATCCTATGGGTTTAGAATGATCACATGGCTCGAGTTGAGTATCAATCATTATAGTATGTAGATCCTAGTGAACATAAACCATTAAGAAAATGTTTGAGGTATAAGATAATGTCTTGTCTTCATCAAATGTCTCTTTTTTATTGGATTGAATAGATCAGCTTATATTTATATATTTTTCAAACATAAGAATGGTCTTCCACTCTGCGCTATCCTGCATCAAACAGATCATTAGTTGAGAAATTATGAATAAGTAAAGAGCTTATCTTCCAATAATATTTACATATATGGTGTATGATCTCGATCCCCAAATAGAATCAACTCACTCTTCCATGCTTCTACACTATCATAACACCCCGCATGGTGGAACAACTGATATACTCTCATAAATATCCATGTAAATGCTCACCAACCCATGAAAGCACTCACCCATTACATCTCTACATATGTTATGGTCGATCCTAGTGCCCGCTTCAGCTATGGATGCACATGGTTTCCTTAACTACCTAGTTTTCTTGCCTTTTCTTATTGAACACTTAGAAATAAACTAAGTGAAAAATTCCACCATCTCAACTATTTCACCCTTAAAACTTCTACTTAGGTTTTAAATTTCAAATTCTAATTTCTTATTTCTTATTTTTTTTAATTGAACCATATAAATTCCTAGACTTCGTTAACCAAGGAATTTACTAATTTAAATTCCAAAGCAACTCATCTTCACTTTAGTATTTTTAGAAAACCATGTGAATTGTCTTAATGTAATTAACATATATATAGGGTATTAATAACAGCTCTCTAATTATCATAATTATGTTTAGTATATTTTTATAACAATCCTCCAAGATTCATCACTTACCTCATAAAATATTAATATTTTATCATAACCAATTCATTCATCCATGTTGGAAATAAATACAATTCACTCAAAGGGCACTTCAATATTCACCTTTGTATTATTTAGATACTTATTTGTCAATATTGATTATTTGTTTCTCCCTCTTATTAACAGTGAATATAAATTTTTACTTAGGAGTTCTCACATTAACAAAATCAACCCCCACACACTTCAGTTTCTTCTCAAGGAATGAAACCACACTCAACAAAAGAAATAATCTTTCAGTTAATCAACTCTTACTCTACATGGGAAAACCTGGTTTAGAAAAAAAAGAGTGATGTTTCATAGGCATAAAGGATTTTCATATTCTGTAATGTGATGCCATTATCAAACTCATTCAAATAACTTAATTTCAGGGGATATATGATCAAAATTTTAAATATATTTTCTACCCACATCTCAATAAACACATCAAAAATATGAAGTGATAAAACATATATCTCCCCATTTTTAGTGGAATCTAAACTCTCTTTTGATAATGTTTTCAAAAATATTTAGATTAATAATTTAGAGTTTTTATTATATTCAAAAAAATGTGAATATCTGAAAAGTTCAAACCATTTATTCTCTATATCAATGGATACATCCATCTCATTTAAATTTCTATATATTAGTAGAAAATCATATATATAAGGGAATAAGGATGTACCTATTTGTTCCTAGGAAATAGAAATTTGGAAGAATGTTTCCTCTAAACATTTCCTTTTCCTTTTACATTTTGACCTTAGATTTGGAAGATTTAACCTTCACTAATTTGGAGAAGTTATACATTAAATCTTGAGCTCTTAAAATTTTTCTAAAATGTTTTGTGCCATTCCTAGATTGTTCACAGCATTTACACTTTAGAATTATCAAGTCATAATTTTTAGATGACTTGTAATAAATTTTAATTTCTATAACTATCACCAATTTATTTTATTTTTCCTCAACGAGCCCCTAATATTTCTCTATTTTTTTAGCTTCTCATACAATTCACAGGTTACTGTGGCTTTCTTTAATATATGGTTTCTCTTCTCATTTTTATTTTGATGAGTATCGCCTAGTAAAATAACTCTTCATTTATCATTTTTCAGACCTTATTGACCACATATGCCACAAACTTCATTTATTAAATAATATTTTTTTATGTTTAAAGTTTAGATAATGTCTTGTTCATAGGATTATATTCCTAATTATCTGATCTCATCTATTTAGAATTTCTCTCCCTTGATTTATTCCTGATTCCTGGAAATGGCATGTTATAATAGAATGAATATGATTTATGACTAAACACTTCACAACACTAGTAGAATCCAATAAACCTTGATCTTTAAGACTGGTAGTGTTTTTTCCTAAATATTGTTATTCTTATATTTTCACATATTGTGGGTGTTCCTTATTGGGGGGGGGGAACCTTCTGGCTGAAGTAGTTTACTCTTCCTTTGTGAAAGATGTTTTATTATTTATTCCATTATTACTAAATTGTTCATTATTCCCTCTAAAAAATTCACAATTAGAGACAACATATATGTAATGATATTGATTAGGAGTATAAAAAAAATTTCTATGTAAACCCTTCTTCTAAGAAGCTTGTGATGATTCACTATTAAGTTCAAATGCATTAATAAGGTACTATTTCATATTATTCAACTCATTATGAGATAAAAGTCACATTGATTGTGTCTCATATAATTATTAATCTTTCTAAGAAATTGTTTTCCCTAAATAATTCACCACCTTAAAAAATTCACCTAACCTCAATCTATTTTGTTTATTTTCTTCAACAAGTACTAATTCTTCCATTCCAAGATCTTCCTTTCCAGCAATTTTTTATTCAATAACTTTCATGTTTTCTCTTATCTGAACAGTAATAATAATATTTTATATTGTTTTATCAAGATCTTTTTCCTCTTTTTTGACATATTTTTTATTCTCAAAGTTGATCTTATCAATTTTTTTCTTTAGTTTTTTCTTTTCCTTGTTGAGTTGCATATTTCCCACAATAGTAGCTTCCATATTTTCCTTTAACATCCATTCTAATTCATTTCTCTCATCACCTTAAAATCAGTCTTTATATTTAAATTATTTGACCATAAAAAATATAAAATATCTTTCATTTTCTAACTCACATCTAGTGGAAAAAAATTCATCCATTTCTTTTTCCACCATATTTATCTTTTTGGAAGTAAACATCTTCTTTTTCTTATTCTACTTATTTTTTTGTTCTATTTAAAATATCCATATAAATAAGCATCAACAACCTTTTACATTGGATATTTACTAGAAAAATGACCACTATTATGGAAATTCTATCACTATGCTGATTATTTTCTATTTTTATTCCATATTCCCCATTTTAATGTTCTTAAGAATAATTTCATCAGTTGATTCAAATCCCCTTTAACTTTATCATCCGAAAAAACACTTGATTATATTTTTACTTTGTTCTATAATTACCTTTTATTATGGATTAAAATTTTATCTATTCTCTATACTTCTTCTTATATGTTGGTACTTTTCTCATTTCATATGGTATGGGAATATTATGAAGTTCATCCAATGATAGTATAACAACCCAGAATTCTATCATTGAAATTGTCCTTCTTATAGTTGTTTCATATATAATAAATCACATAAAATCACTTATAGATCATAATAAAAACTTTATAAATGAAATATGAATGAAATAAGAGGTATTTCTGGAAGTTAAGGATCATATACCGATGAAATAGAAACTTGGCCTTAGGAATAGTAATATGACCCTTATGGATAGTAAACTAGCCAAATAAATAGTAACCTCACCCACGAAAGTATAAATAAATTTTATAAATATTATAAATGAAAGTATGATATAATTATATCATAGTATAATTAAATGAATACTTTAAAAATTATTAATTAAGTGTTGGTATTTTTATAAGTCATAAATATTTAATGACAATATTATAATTAATAATATGATTTAAAAGAAAAATTCTTTTCATAAAATTTATTCATGAATTAATATTCACTTTTATTATTGTTTTAAGATAATTATATGTTACCTTAGTTAATTTTTCAATGTTTTATAAAATCAGTTATAATTTTAAAATATATATTTCTTGAGTAAATGATGATTTTAATTAAAAATTAAATTTCTCATATTTAGAGAATTTTTTTTATAAAATGGTGTTAATTTCTTAATTATACATGATGAAAAATTGATGGGGTGAATTTTTAGAAATACATGAATGTTTCATGAATAGTAAAATGTGGTAATTTATAGTATAAATACACTATAAGTTAAATACACTATTTCTTGAGTCATAAATGATGTAAGAACCATAATCTCAAACTTACCTTCATTATTTTAATATATTTTATGATAATTATAAAACTATTCATAGTCTTGATCTAAAATAATAAAAAATGAATAAAATATTCAAAAAACACCCCTCTCCTCAACTATAAATACCACCTCCCACCACCACTTATTCTCACACTATCCAATACTTGATACTTTTTTAACTTTTGTCCAATACTCTTCCCAAGCTTATTACCAACATCTAATATCTCTTGGTCTTATAAAAATACCAAAACCAATTCCCTTAATGAGGTTCTCAAGGAGGAGAATTCAAGAGGTAAAAATCATCTTCCATTTCTTTTATTTTCTTTTCAATTTCTTTTATTTTATTATTCTTAACTCACCTCCCCTATCAAAAGAGTCATAAAAACTATAGTATCATTTATATATCATAATTATATCATGTTAATGGAAGATCCATCATCAAACTTCTTTAACTCTCTCTCTTATTCTATAAATGAAAACATTTCCTTTGATGTGACAATTTACGAACATCATGGACGACGCATTTTCATTTTGCATTAACACATTTAAGGCTGGTCATAAAACCATAAAATTTGATAAAAAATATTTTATTATAAATATTAAAATTTTAGTTGTTATTTTTTAACCATTATATATACATTATTTTAATTAATAATAAAAAAATATTTCATGATGATAGAAAAAGTACCAAAATGACCTAAACAATTGTTATTAAAGTTATATATAATGAATCATCCTCATATATAGAAAATATATATAATGCCATTAAATATTCATTATTTTCATTAAAAACATATAATTCCAATTATAGAGAATTATACTCATTTTACTTGAACTTCATTACTTATAAACAAGTGAACCAATCATAAAAACCAAGAAAACAAACGCTCCCAAATAATGAAGTTAAACACTATATCTCATTAAAAATGAAACAAATGAAATTAATAAAACTCTAATGAATTAAATTCATGTATATAATGTTATTAATTAATAAATTAATGGATTTAATTTTATTATCTAGAATTTTAAAGTCAAGTACAGAACACTTTCGGACATAAGGTAAGGGTTTCTTCCCGAATCTCCATTTTCATTTGGGTTATACTTTCTCCCTATTTACACCAATGTAATTCTTGATTATTTTTTTATAATTCTTATAAATTCTTTTTATAAATTCAAAAATCATGTATACATATTATTTCATCAATATTTTATGTGTAAATACATGTTTTACAAGTTTCCCTTCTCAATTCTTCTCGATAAGAAAACCCAATTAAAGGGAAAATCTTTATTTCTTACCCATTTTTCAAGTAACATCAATAATATTTTTTAAGAAGCAATTATTTTTCTAAAATAATTATTTTTTTCATGAAAAAATATATTTTTTTATTTATGGTTTTATAAAAAACAATTATGACAATTATAAATGATTTTTCTAAAATAAATCTTCTTTGAAATATAAATGGGGGTATTTATCTCAAGAATTTCCCAATGATTTATTATAATATTTTCATCCATTTCAACACCTATATTTAATTTTATTCTTTACTGAGATTTATATCCTATTATTATCATCTACTATATATTATTAAATGGTTTATGATCAGTTTGATTGTGGATGTGCTATCTTGATATTATTCACTATGTTACTCAAAATGGTTAACAATTATGTTTACAAATTAGGGAAAGTTATTTATATTTAATATTTATATGTTGTTTATGTTTATCCTCATTCATATGAGTAATGTATTGGACTTGGCATGTGATGGGAGGGGCCCATTATAGACCCTTTATGCATCGGTAGGTCTCATGAGACAAAACTGACTTGGACTCGGCTGAGGCCTTGCCTATTTTCAGATATGGTTTCATTCAAGGACTTAATCATTTTCAAATTTCTTGGAAAAATCCTCGATGGTATGTTTTAGATTTCTGGAATATTCATTCCCATATAATGATATTAGTAATTGATTATCCATATGAATATTTTACTAGTATAATATCCATTAATAAGATTATTTCTCATGTGATTATTTATGTTTCATTACTTATTAAGATTTTATCCTTTTCTTATCATGTTTAAGATAATGTTCTAATGAATTTGTTTTAGTCATTAAACATTCCTTATTGTTTATATTATCTTACACTATATTACTTACCCTTACTGAGCATCTAAGCTCACCCCTTCTTAGGTTTTATTTTTCACTAGGATATGAATATGATTATTATGAATGATTTGGAGGGTTAATCTCAGAGTGTTTGGGTGTTACCAATAAAGTTTATATGTTTTTTTTCTTTTAAGTTGTAATGTAATGTTCATGTATGTAATTTGGATTCCAAAACTACTAAACTAGTCAATCCTTTAGGATGTGAATTCCTTGTTTATTATACCAATGTAATAAAGTAGGACACCAGCTCTGTCCAATTGGGGTTAGGGTCTTTATAGTTGGTATCAGAAAATATTTAGTAGAAACCGTGGAAACTAGATTTTGAAAGAATAGATTAGGGAACATAACCCAAAGATATACTTTGAGGATAAACATGTAAGAACATACTAGAACTTTCGTAAGGTAGATATAATGTGGGTATTCCTAGAAATACATCCATGTATTGGTACTACAAGTGGATGTGGTTCTGGAACATATGTACTTAGGGGTAACAACTCGAACAAGGTGTCTCGAGACTAACTCGAGGTAACCTATTACATGAGAATAGGCTTGACTGCACACATGGTTTGATACTCTTAAGGGATATTCTTATGATAATTCACATTTTCATTATAAACCATTATGAAGGATTTAAAAGTAAATATGTCCCCAAATAAACCATGTTTATGATTATGAGATCAGTTATGCATAAAATATCAAATTATGTTAATTGTTTTTTGAGTTTGAGATTATGTATTATTACTCATAAGATAATTTAGTGTATGTAATTATTTATAAATGGAACCTATTGGAAGGAATGGAAACCATATCAAGGAACATATCCCCTGTAGGGATTTCACTCTTATGCAAGATAATGATATTAGTTATAGATTTGTGACTAGTGCTAAGTGTCTTATAACTATAATGGGAAAACTGGATCAGGTTGTGAATAATAACCTTACCCGTATGGATCATCTAAATCCACAACATGGAGGATAACTGTTAGACCACTTTACACAACAACATCCTCCATCACTCAATGACACTACAAACCCATTTGTATCTGAGGAGTGGATAAGATCCTTAGATAAGATATTTCTCACTTTGTGAAGTAATGAAAGGTAGAAGGTTGTCGTGGAATTTTATTATCTATTGGGATATTTGGATAAATTTTGGTCATTAATTCAAAACACAAAGTAGGTGTAAGAAATTAAAAATATAGAATCGATGGATTATAAAGGAATTTTCCTAGACAAAATATTTTCCTCATGAAGAGTGAGTGGATATCAAGAGGCAATTCATTAGTTTGAAACAAAAAGATGTTTAAAATGTTTCAAAGTATAAATACAACTTTAAAAGGTAAGCAAGGAATTTTGCGGTCTATATACATAATCCAAGGATCAATATTGATTTTTTCTTTGATTGTTTAAAACCATTCCAATAAATGGCACTGGTCTCCCAAAATTTCTCATCATACAAAGATATAGTCTAATGTTCTATCAAGATAGAGAAATAATTATCTATGTATTAAAAATTTAATGGGAAAAAATAGAAGAATAGGTTGGCGGAAGAAATAATATATAAGGGGAAGAATATAAAATGGAATTTTCCAACGGGTAATACTTGTTGAAGGAAACAAACAAGTGCCTGCTTAAAAGGAAAAGGAGTTTTTTATAAGTTTTGTGGGAAATTCCATCAGGCTAAATATTTCAAGGGAAATAAATAATCTACCAATGTTTAATTCTACAATTACAGGGATATGGGACACTATGAAAATGATTTTCCTAAGCATCAAAAAAACATTCCCTAGAAAATTTAAAGGGAAGAAGGCCAAGATTATGTGATCACAACTATGGAGGTTGAAGTTTCTAATGATATAGTTGTAGGTACATTAATAATTTACTAAAACTTATCCAATGCTTTATTTGATTCCGGATCATCACATTATTTTATATCTTCATAGTTTCCCAATAAAATTAGACATTTCCATTTTGATTTAATAATGGAGTTATCAATCTAAAATCATAAGGGAAGTATCATTGTAATAAATAGGTGTCAGTTATTACCCTTTATGACACATAAACATGATTTAGTTACATACCTCATCATCATACTTATGATTCACTTTGATATAATTCTCGATATGGACTAGATTTCAAAATATGATGCGAAAATCTATTTTAAAAATAAGTAAATTATGATTGGTGAGGAAGACGTAAAATCCATTGTATTTAGAGTAGAAATCTCATCATATGAGTCATATTTAGATCCACTTCCAATATATCTTCTAAATAAAATTCTTGGGGAGGAAGATAATACATCATTTATGGATGAGTAAATGAATATTCAAATTGAATTTCGACCTATTGTGCAAGGATATATTGATATATGTTGAGAGGGTTTACCTAGACATACTCTAGAGTGGTAATTTGAGTTCTCCATTGATTTAATTTCTAGTGAAAGGCCTATATCAAAGACTCCATATATAATGGCCATTGTGTAATTAGTGGAGTAGAAGAAAAAATTAGAGGAATTGAGTGAGAAGGGATTTATTCCCCCTAGTGTTTCTCCATGGGGATCCTATATTCTCTTTGTTAATAAAAAATATGGATCCATGAGGTTGTGCATTAACTATAGAGAAATTAATGCTATTATAATAAAGACTATGTATCACCTTCCTTGCATTGATGATTTATTTGATCAACTTCATTGATTTCAATATTTTTTTAAGATTTTCCTTCGATCTAGATATCATCAATTGCATGTGAGGAAGGAATATATTCCAAATACAACACATTGAACTAGGTATAGACGTTATGAGTTTATAGTAATACCATTTGGGCTGACTAATGCACCCTCTATTTTCATGGACCTAATAAAAGGAGTGTTCAAGGAATATCTTGATTATTTTATTGTGGTATTTATTCATTATATATTGATATATTACAAAAGCTATGAGGACCATGATAACCACTTGTGGGTTGTTCTTGAGACTCTTAGAAGAAAAGAGTTATATGGGAAGCTTAATAAGTGTGAATTTTTTCTGCAAATAGTTACTTTTATTAGCCATATTGTCTCTAAGGATGGAATCTCATTTGATCCTACAAAGGAAAAGGTTGTTCAAGAATGTCATACACCAAAGAACATAATCTTGATTCATAGTTTTATTGGTTTAGCATGTTTTTATTGGCATGTCATTTAGAAATTTTCCTGATTATCTAATGTGTTAACCAATCTTACTCATAGAGGGGTTAAGTTCATATGAACAATAGAATGTGAAGAATTTTTTTAAGAATTGAATAGTAGATTTCTTAATTATCCTATATCAAATCTACCATCGGTAAGTGGTGGTTTTGTGATTTATAGTGATGCATCAAAGAAAGGACTTGGTTGTGTCCATATGCAGAATGATAGAGTTATTTCCTATGCATCAACAAAGTTAAAAACTCATGAAAAGAACTATCCAACTCATGATCTTGTGTTAGCATCTGTAATCGTTTCTCTAAAAATATCTAGAGACTATCTCTATGGAGAAATATGTGAGATATATTAAGATCAAAAGATCTTGAAATATATATTCTCATAGAAAGAAATCAATATGATAAAAATTTGATGGTTCTATCTTATCAAGGATTGTGATTTTTTAATACACTACAACCTAGGGAAGGAAAATAAGATAAAAGATGCATTTTGTATGAATGATCGTGGATTTATAAACAAAATGATGAATGACAAGGATCTTATGTACATGGATCTAGCAAACATGGATATGAAAATTATCCAGGAAGGTGAAACATCATTAATTTTTCAATTGTTTGCCCAACTATTTCTATTAAAATGGATTAAAAGTTCTCATTTTAATGATGAGAATATTCAAATGAAGATTAAAGTTATGAATGATGGGAAGTTTGAGGACATCGTGTATGAATATATAATTCTGAAATTTGGGAGTTGGTTATATGTCCCCTCTATAACTGAGCTAAAGAGTGAGTTATTACATTATGCACATAGCCCATGTTTCTCTATACACCTCAGTATCAGTAAGATGTATAGAGTTTTTAAGGAATGTTTCTAGTAGGAAAATATAAATAAATAAATTGTTGATTATGTATCATGTTTTTTAGTCTACCAGTGGGTGAAGGCTGAAGGGAAACATCCTAAAGGAGTTATGAAATATCTGTCTATTTCTAAATGGAAATGGGATTATATTACTATATATTTTGTCACTAGATAACTGAAAACTCCAAGAAATAATGATGAAATATGGGTAATGTTGATAGACTCACTAAATTTGCATATTTCCTCACTATAATAGAGGATTCTCTACTATAATTCTTTATACGAATCTATATTAATGAATTCATAAGACTTCATGGATCACCTATTTCAATTGTGCCTGATATTTGATCCATGATTTACATCTAAATTCTAGAAAAGTCTTCAGAAATCTTTGTATAATTACCTTTATTCGAGTATTGCTTATCACCCTCAAACTGACAGGTTGTCTGAAAGGTCCATTCAAACATTAGAAGACATGTTGATATCATGCTCACTGGACTTTTAAGGTATACGGGTTCAATATTTAACTTTTTTAGAGTTTTCCTACAATAATATTTTCTATTAAATTATTAAAATGGCACCATATGAAACTTTGTATGGAAAGAGATGTTGTACACCAACTTGATGGGATAAAGTTGGAAAAAGGACGCTTGTAGGCCCTGAGCTTGTGGAAGAAACAACAGAAAAGGTAAATACTATTCAAACCCATATCAAAGAAGATAAAAGTAGGCAAAAGAGCTATAAATATAATTGAAGGAAGGATATGAAATTTCAAGTGGGGGATCATGTTTTCATTAAAGTTTCTCCATGGAAGGGTGCTATAATATTTGGAAAGAAATGAAAACTAATCCCCAGGTACATTGGTCATTTTGAAATTTAGGAGTGATTTGGATATTTGGATTATCTTTTAGATATTCCTTTTATCCTTTCTGATGTACATATTGAGTTTCTTATATCTTTGTTATGGAAGTACATGCGATAACCAATGCATTTCTTCACTTCTGAAGGAATAGATTGAGAACCTAATTTATCTTACTATGAAGAGCCTATCCAAATTCTGGACACTAAAGAATAGGTGTTGGGTAATTAGACGGCTCGGCTGGTAAAGGTACATTGGACAAACAATAAAATTAAATACATGATGTGGGAACTATAGTAAGTTATGATGACAAAATAACCAAATATTTTTATAAGGTGACATTCTTGAAATTTTTTGGATGAAATTTTTTTGTAGGAGAGGAGAAAAAATGACCCAGAATTCTATCAATGAAATTTACTCTCATATAATTATTTCATATAGTATATATCACATAAAATCACTTTAAGAACACAATACAAACATTATAAATGAATAATGAATGAAATGAGAGGTATTTCTAGAAGTTAAGGATCTTATACTGATGAAATAGTAACTTGACCTTAAGAATAGTAATATGACCCTTATGAATAGTAAACTATACAAATGAATAGTAACCTCACCCAGGAAAGTATAAATAAAATTTAAACATATTATAAATGAAATTATGACATAATTATATCATAGTATAAGTAAATTAACATTTTAAAATTATTAATTAAGTGTTGGTATTTTTATAATTAATAAATATTTAATTAGAATATCATATTTAATAAAATGATTTTAAATAAAATTTAATTTCATAAAATTACTTCATAAATTAATATTAATTTGTATTATGATTTTAAGATAATTTTATGACACCTTAGTTAATTTTTCAAAGTGTTATAAAATTAGTTATAATATTAAAATATGTATTTATCAAGTGAATGATTATTTTAATAAAAAATTAAATTTATCATCTTTAGAAAATTATTTTCATAAAATTAATTTCATATTTTAATTCTTCACATTGAAAAATTGTTAGGGTGAATTTTTGATATTTTTCTAAAATACTTGATTTTTTTGTGAATAGTAAAATATGATAATTTATGGTATAAATACATTATAAATTAAATACACTATTACTTTATTAATATATGATGTAAGCACAATAATCTTGAAATTAACTTAATTATTTTAATATATTTTATGATAATTCTCAAACTATTTTTAGTATTGATCCAAAATAATAAACAAGTGAATAAAATATTCAAAAAACACCCCTCTCCCCTAATATAAATACCACCCCTCACCACCTCTTCTCCTCACGCCATCCAAGACTTTATAATGGTATAACTTCTTCCCAATACTATTTTAAAGACCATTTCCCATGTCCAAGATCTATTTTTCTCATAAAAAGACAAAAACCAATCCCCTTAAGGAGGTTCTCTAGGAGGAGAAATCAAAAGGAAAAAATCCTCTTCCTTTTTTATTTTCTTTTAAATTTATTTTATTTTCTTATATTTCTCTCACCTACCCTATAAAAAGAGAAATGATAAATCCATTATCATTTATATATATTAATTATATAATTTTAATGTGATATCCATCATCAAACACCTTTATCTCTCTCTCTTATTCTATAAATGAAGGCATCGCTTGTGATGTGTCAATTTACTAACATCATGAATGATGCATTTTCATTTTACATTAAAACCTTAAATACTGGTCATAAAACCATAATTATGGTCAAAATTGTTTTATTATAAGTATTAGAAGTTATTTAGTATTCTGAAACCATTATATATAAATGATAATAATTAATAATACAAAACTATTTCGTTCGATCGAAAAACCACCAAAATCATTTAAATGATTATCATTAAAGTTCTATCTATTGAACCATCCTCATATTTTGAAATGAAATAATACATAAGATAATTGAATATTTTTTATTTTTATTATTCAAATATAATTCTAATTTTTAAAATTATACTCATTTTACATGAACTTAATTAATTATAAGCAAGTGAACCAATCATGAAAACCAAGAAAATGAGTTCTCTCAAACAATGAAGTTCTATAACTCATCAAAAGGGACATAAATAATCATAATAAAACTATAATGAATATAATTAATGCATAAAATGTTCTTAAATAATTAATTAATGGATTTAATTTGATTATATAGGACATTAAGGTCAAGTACAGAACACTTTCGAACATAAGGTAAGGGTTTATTCCCAAATCTCCATTTCCATTCGGGTTATTATTTATCCCTCTATACACTAATTAAATTCTTCATTATTTTTATATAATTCATATAAATTATTTCTATAAATTAAAAACTCATGTATCCATATTACTTTATCTTTTATTTATAGGTAAATACATGTTTTACAATGTTCCCTTCTTAATTCTTCTCGATACGCAAGCCTGATTGAAGGGAACGTCTTGATTTCTTACCCATTTTTCAAGTGCCATCCATAATATGTTTTAAGACACCATTATTTTTCTAAAATCACTAATTTTTCCATGAAAAAAATATATTTTTTCATTTATGGTTTTATAAAAACAATTATGACAAATATAAATGATTTTTCCAAAACAACTCTTCTTTGAAAAGTAAAAGGGGGTATTTCTCTCAAGAATTCCTTTGGAATTTATTAGAGTATTTTCATCTATTTAAAAACATATATTTAGTTTTATGATTTATTGAGATCTATATCCTATTATTATCATATTATATATTTCATTAAATGGTTTCTGATCATTTTGACTGTGGATATGCTATCTTGATATCATTCACTATATTACTCAGAATGGTTAACGATTATGTTTACAGATTAGAAAAAGTTGTTCACATTTTATATATATATGTTGTTTATGTTTAAACCCATTAATATGACTAATTAATTGGACTTATCAATTTATTTTTAGGGATCTTTATAGTCCCTTGATTCATCAGTAATTCTCATGAGACAAAATAGATATGGACTTGGTCGTGGCCTTTCCCATTTTCATATATGGTTTTTGCTGAGGCATTAATCATTTTTAGGTGTTTTAGCCAAGGCCTCAATGGTATGTTTCATATGTCCACTATATGAATTAAATCATAATGATATTAGTAACTG
The DNA here is from genome assembly GCA_963277665.1 of Viscum album. Classification (NCBI taxonomy): domain Eukaryota; kingdom Viridiplantae; phylum Streptophyta; class Magnoliopsida; order Santalales; family Viscaceae; genus Viscum; species Viscum album. The sequence goes on along the minus strand of OY728150.1, from coordinate 2,051,015,012 downwards.
ATTAACCCTATAAATATTTTACTAGTAGAATATCTATGGATAATCTTATTTCGTAAGTGATTATTTATATGGAATTATTTATTCATATTTTATCCTTGCCATATCTTGTTCAAGATTGTGTTCTAATGGAATGTGTTTTTATTCACTCAATATACCTTATTGTTTATATTATCTTCTTTTTTATTAATTACCCTTACTAAGAATCCAATCTCACCCCTTTATTATGTTTTATTTTCCCCCAGGATATGAAGATGGGTATTATAAATTACTTTCAAGGTTAATCTAAGAGTTTTTGGGTGTTACTAATGAATTTTCTATGTTTTTTTTCCTTAAAATTTGTAATGTAAAGTTCTTTTATGTAATTTTTATTCCAAAACTACTAAACTAATTGGTCCTTTGGGATGAAAGTTCCTTGTTTATTGTGCTAATGTAATAAACTAAGACACCATCTTTTAGAAAATAGGGCTAGGGTCTTTAGAGATAGATATTTTCAATATTATTGAATTGAAAATTTTAGATCAGATATATCTAAGAATTTTTTCATTATCTTCTTCACAATAGTATAATCATCCATTTTCCCACTAACACCTTTGATATTTCTAAAAACACATATACTCTTGTAAATTAGTCATCAATAGTTTCGTCATAATCTATTTTGATATCCTTAAACTTTCTTCTCTAGATTTGAAACTTAACTACTTTGACTTTAATATTTCATTAATAAATGCTTCTCAGTTATCCCTGATATCCTTGGAAGTTTGTAGACCCATAACTTTGGTGTATACCTTTCCTAATAAATCCAAAAATATTACATTTTTATCATTTACATAAAATTCTAGGTATATTTTTTCATCATGATTCATAGAAACATACTAAAAAATATGTGGTAAGCCGGTTGTTTCTGTATCTCTCACTTCTAAGAAAAGAGATATAAGGTAAGGAAGCATCGTATTTCTATAACTATGGTATTTATTTCCATTAAAAGAATGTATTCATTGGATTTTCATTGAATTTTAATTCTCTATTTCCCATAAATTTCTTAGATCTTCATAGGGGGCCTTCCTCTAATACCAACTAAAATACCCAAGGATCAGTTAGGTACCACTGAGAGGGGGTGAATTAGTGGTGCCCTATTTTTTAAAAATAATTCTCTGCTTAATCCAACCTTTGTGAAAAATGAATGTATTGATCCCTCATATTTAACACTCAGACTCACTATTCAAGTAGCAATAATAATGAAATCATAGAACACATGGATTTTTAAGGTTTCGTACTGAGAAATAAAAATTTCTAACCAATTAGATTATCTATTATAATAGAAGGTGATTACAATAGTAACTCCCCAGATTACAAGTTGGTTATACCCCCCACCTTTAATCAAGATTTAACAGTTTGTTAGACCCCTTGACTATACCTACTTTTCCAGTGATTGGTTAGACCCCCAATCATAATCTTCCAGTAATTGGATAAACCCCACACCAAATTTCATCCTTATTATTCAGATAGATTCATCCCCTATAGAAATAACAACTAATGGTGATCCTCCCCCATGAACTTTTTGGATCATACATTCTCATGTACACCCATGCAAGTACCTTTGCAGGATACTGGTCTTGCTCAAATATTTATGATCACCTGGGTATGATAAGTTACCTCAATGAAATAATTATTTGGTAATTATTCCTTATGATTATGAAGTCTCGACTTCATTGATCACTGAACTTCAAATTCTCTCACCTGATATCAATACATAGATAAATTAGGTAAGAACTCCTTCTGAATTACATCCTAGATTCAGTCTCAAATTCAATTCTCATTATGCGTATAAATCATATTGCATAGGTGATTCTCAATCTTCACGCATGTGTAATATAATTCATAGTATTCTTACTTATTTTTACTTTATGAAATAATAAAAATGCAAAAACATTGCACTTTTTATGCATGAATTATTTTATATTCATGAAAATATTGTATAATTCAAGTCCACTTTATACTTCCTGTTGTATTTTATTAATTCAAGAATGTGTGTCGTGTAGCATATTCTCAGTTTATTTCTCACAACCTCAAGTTCACATAATAGTATCTAATAACTTCAAGAACACATATTATCACACGTATTATTTTTTTATTTATGTAAGAAAAAGTACACAACATATTAATATACTTCAAATAACAGTATATATGGGATCATTTTTTCAAAAAGATTTAAAGATTGTGTAATACTCACAATTTATTTAGGAAACATAGTGAGAGTATATTACTCAAGAAATGAATTGGGGAACAAAATCTTTCTTCATGAAAACATAAAGGCCAAGGCACATCATAAGCATATGGAATTATCTTTTAAAATACATAGAATTTACTCCTCTCTGTTTCTCTCTCAATATTCTCTCTCAGATATATGTTTGGAACATACATGAAAATGGGAAGGTATGGGGGTATTTATATAGAATCCCCCTAACCTCAGCACATTTTCATCAATTTACTCAAATGCATATGTTCACTTCCATATTTCTTCATGCATTCATTGTATCATGTTATACAACTTTAAAAATCACCCTCAACGCAAAATGTAACTCCAATAGTTAGAACACCTTCAATGTAACATTTATTAAACATCTATTTTAAGAATCTCAAGCATAAAAATATCTCATATTATCAATCCCATGAGTTTTCAGTGATCATAGAGATTAGTTTGATTATCATTCATCGTAGCATGCAAATCTCAGTGAGAAGAAATGCTTAGGGGGTAGAGGTAAATGATGACATCTTGGTTCGATCAAACAACTCATATTATATGAATATATTTTTTAAGTGGATCATAAGTTTTTCACTTTTTATTAAACAAAATAAAAGATAATTTCACTTGATATATGCTTAATATGTACATTACTTCCATTATGGTATAAGTTGTGAGTATGGTGTCTACTATCGATCCTCCAATGGCACTGACCCATATCAGCAAGTTTTTACACTTTTGTACCACCCCGTATGGTGGAACCTCTACACTGATTCCAACCTCATCCATGTGTATACTCTCATTCCCATTCAGTCAATCACCCATGTCTCCATTTCTTGTATTTTTATCAATATTAGTAATCACCTTAGTTGTTTCAGAACATTGGTCCCTTGGTTGGATAGTTGGATAACCTATTTTTTGTTGAACACTAGGAAATGAACTAAGTGAAAAACAACACCATATCAAGTTTTCTACTCTTAAAACATCTACTCAAGTTCTCAATTTCGAATTCCAATATCCTATTTATTATTTTTTAGAATTGAACCTTGATAGTTCCAAAACAGATTTAACCATTGAATTTTCTAATTTAAATTTCAAATAAACTCATATTCACGTTATTATTTGTAGAACAAAATGCATTCACCTAATAAAATCATCACATATCTTGGGAATTAATAACAGCTTTTTGATCATCATAATTATATTGGGGACGTTTTCATAATATTCATACAAGCTTGATCACCTACCTTAACACATATTAACATCTTCTCACATCCAATTTAGTCATCCTTATTGAAAACAAATACAATTCACCCAAAGTTCACTTCAATAACCCCATTGTATTTGTTATCAATACATATATATTACTATGACTACATTACTTTGTAGAAAAATTAACGCATATTCACTAAATTATTTTTATACAACCATATAAATTATCTTAATGGAATTATCACTTGTTTTAGGCATTAATAACTTCTCTCTAATAGTCACAATTAAGTTTAGGGTGTTTTCATAACAACCCCCTATGATTCATCATTTAACTCAACACATATTGATATATTCTCACAACCGAGTCTGTCATCCTTACTGGAAACAAATAAAATTAACTCAAAGGGAACTTCAATCTCCCCCTTTATATTTATTTTCAATACTCAACACTTTTATGAATTAATAAATCCTCATCACTTTGATAAAATAAGGTTGATTTTAACTCATTCATATTTTTAAAACATCTCCAATAATAATTATTTAATTAATTTAACAACTAGATCCATCTTTAAAGAATATTTTTTCCTAATAGGTTGTTGACATGCTCAATAAAATTGTGTACTTATGAGTGGAGACTAAAATTTTCTTTTTCATATTGTATATAATGGATTCAAAAACTTAAGTGGATTTATTTAAATTGCTTATCAGCACTAGATTCGTGTTTTGAACAACTTAAAATGTTGGTTACATAATATGTTCTTCCACTAACGCATAGAATTGTCCTTCTATATAAGGATTATCCTTAAATTTTAATACCAATATATGAAGTTTCTTACATTAATCTTTTCCTTTTGAAGGATAGATCTTAAATTTATGTTTGATGATGATGATTCCATTTATCGAAAAAAAATATCAGATGAGTTTTATGTTTTAAATTTATTTAATAAGAATATTTATTAAATGTGTTCCACATAAAATGATGCCCCCTTTTAAAATCCTCCATATACATTTATGATTAAATATTTATATTTTACTGATAAATAGTTTTTCTTTAGTGTTCTAATCAACACATATCTATTTAGGTAGGAAATCTTGCTGATTATATCATATATGACTCTAGGATGATTAAATGAATAAATCATTAGATATTCCATCATAAGGATAAACTCAACACTATTATCATGGTGTTCTGTATCATAGGGTATACCAGCTATGTGTGGCCTAATTAAATCATAAAAAATGAGGCACATAACTCTTAATTTAACCTCGTTGCTTAATTTCCTCATAAAAAAATTCATGGACACCTATATTTAGCATCGACTTGCCTGGTGGGATAATAATGCTCTATAGAAGTGATTGAATTGGATGGAATGTAAAAATTAGTATTTTAAAGAGTATTTAACATCACCAAATTATCCAATGTAATTCCTTTAGCATATATAAATTTTTTAAATAGATTAGTTTGGAATAAAATTCCTTTAACTAAATCAATATATTCAAACAATATTGTTGTGTTACTCTTTACATAAATCATATCTTTTGTTATTAACCCAAATTAATAATAAATTTTTTTTATAGAAATCTAAATTCATCTCTTTCATAAGATATATGAAACCCTTTTATGTAAAGGAATAGAATCATTTGAAATAAATAATCCCCTGAAGTGTAATCTTTAAGAAACTAATAGTCATCCCCTACTTTTCTTGAAAAAAGATTAAACCTTAGGGATAGTGAGAAGTGAATCAAAAAGTCCATCTACCAAAGGTTTATTTACTCAAGAGATATCTTATTTACATCATAATTCAACCATCTGACAATAATAAATTATAATCAACATTTAAATTCAATATTATAACCTAATACAATCCAAATTCAAGGTAAAATAAAACTAAATCAATTATAATTTTTGGTATGTAACTCCTTAGATGCATGTGTAAAAATTTATAGAAGAAATTTAAAACGTGAACTGAAGAAAAATATAATTAATAGTATAATAATTATTTTTATGAATAAGTAAGAGAATAAAAAAATAAATTAACAATTTAGATATATAAACCTTAGATAAAAGTATTTATGAAAAATTAAAAAATAAAGAAATTTTAAATTATTTATAATATCGATATGCATTATAGAAATTCCATAAATAGATATATATATACACACACACACAATATATTTTTTACAACATTAAATCATTTTATATTATCATTTTATATGAAATTATCCTTAAATATATGATATTAAATGAAATATAAATTTTTCTAAAACAATTTTTAATTTATATATTTGTACAAGAATTCATTTTATTGTATTTCAAAAGCTCTTTTAGATTTATATATTTATATAATTCTGATATCACCCTTATATAAATAAATATTACATCATAAAGTGGACACATCCACTTAGTATCCACTTTTCTCACAATAAAAAATTTTTAAGATATAACAGGATTTTATTCATGACATATCTTCACAATTTTCATCTTGACCTCATACTTGTACCTACTCATACTTAAAACCCCATGAAAAACATTTTAAAACATAGGATGAGCATAAAAATATTATTAAATTACATATAAAAATAAATAAATAAACTCATTAGTCCATGAATAATCATAAACATTTAACTTATTAAAAATAAACTTTGGGATCAAAATTAAAATCTTTTTACCCAATAAATCAACATAACTACCCAAATATTTTCATAAAGCATTCTATAAAAAATATTAAAGGAAAAAATAAAAATTATAAATGTATCTTTGTAATCATGAAAATATCATGAAAACTTTTTCACAAAGTTATACATTTCAACCTTAATAAGTAGAATATAGTTTCTTTTAAAAATAATCTCATTGGTTTACATTTTGAAAACATAATATTTCTATAAAAACCCATATAAAGAAAAGATAAATCATATAGTTAACATGAGACATCATTTCCATATCACTCTTATAATAACTCTTACAAATGTAATAACCTTCCCGTTAAATTTCAATAATATCGTAAGATAAAACTAACTAGTTAACTCTTAACCTTTACCCAATGCATTAGAGATATATATTAAACTAACATGTAACAAACTGGTTACATATAAAATAATGTTTTTTCATTCTAGAATTAAATAATTAAATTCATTATAAATATATAATGAAATAGGTTGTATTTATAGAAATTAAAAAATCTATAATGATATAATAGTAACCTCACTTATAAAAGTTTAAATAAAATTTATGTATCTTATGAGTAAAAATATACTATATTTATATCATCTAATAAGTGGATAAATGTTTTGAAAATGACAAATTAAGTGTTAGTATTTTTGTGACGTATAAATTTTTATTTACAATTATATAAAAATATAATAATTTAAAGGTAAATTATATTCATAAAATATACCATAAATTAATTTTTTTATTGTATTATGAATATAAGATAATTTTATAAGACCTTAATTAATTTTTCAAAGTGTTATAAAATCAGTTATAATTTTAAAATTGTATTTTTCAAATAAATAATGATTTTAATAAAAAATTAAATTTCTCATATTTATAAAATTATTTTAAAAAAAATGATTCCATTTTATAATTCTAAATATTGAAAAATTGTTAGGGTAAATGTTTTGGATTTTTATAAAATAGTTGAATTTTTGGTTAATAGTTAAATACGGTAATTTACAGTAATTAACAAATTCATAAATTATTGAGTCATAGATGATGTATGGATGATGTAAGACCAAAATATTGAAAAAATATTCATATTTTAATATATTTATTAATAATTTTCAAACTATTCATAGTTATAAGTCAAAATAATAAACTTATGAATAAAATATTTAAAAAACACCCCTCTCTCCCACTATAAATATCACCCATCACCACCTCTTCTCCTCGCACCTTAATGCCATATATCTTGTCCAATTTCATCCCAATTACCTTCCCAAGAATCTTTCACATGTCCAAGACCTTATGGTGTCACCAAAAGGTCAAAACTAAGGGCTTTATTAGGTTCTCAAGGACAAGAAATCCATATGTAAAATCCTCTTTCATTTTCTTTTATTTTCTTTCAATTTATTTTCTTTTCTTATTCTATACTAACCTCACCTATACAAAGTGACATGATAACTCCAGTATCTTAAATATACTTTAATTTTATTGTTTTAATATAATATCCATCATCAAACCTCTACTCTTATCCTCTTATTCTACAAAATGAAAGCATCGTCTGTGATGTGTCGATTCACTACCTTCCTGGACATTCTGTTTTCATTTTATTTTATAGCCATCAAGGATGGTCAAAAAACCATAATTATGGTTAAAAAATATTTTAATATTTATATTATAACTTTTTAAATTTTCTAGAACTAATTTATATAAATAACATTAAATAAAATGAAACCAGTTTGTGATGGTTGGGAAAACCCGCCAAAAATGAACCAAACTTTTATCATTAATTTTTTATCTAATAAATCATCCTTATATTAGAAAAAAAGGATATATGGAATAATTTAAAATTATATAAACCTATTAACACCATTTAATTTCACTTATAAATGTTTTCTTCCATTTGACAAGAAAATCCATAATGAACCAATCATGGAACCCATGAAATAAATGCACCCGAAACAATGAAACTAACAAAATATTATCAATAAATAGGTGGAAAGATGTTATAATAAGATAATATAAGGGATTATAAATATTAATTGGGTTATTTAATATATTTATAACACTCTTAAGACCTTTATACAGTAGTTTTGAACACATTTTAAGTAAGACAAACTTGAGGTAACCGTCATTTCTTTAAAAAACCTCTTTTAAATTTAAATTTTTTAAAAAGTCAAAATGAGTGTTTTATGATTCAAGTATTCATGTTTTATGGTTATTTTCAAGTTATTGGGTATTGTTTATAATGAAGGTTGAGGCCTATATCACCCTATAATGAATTGGGTATGTTTATGTTGAGGTCAGTCTTAATGGTTACTCTATGTGTAACTTTGATTGTTACACCATAAGGTAGTCATCAGGGTTACATCATAAGGTAGTTTTGAAGGTTAAATTTTAAGGTATACATTAGGGTTACAAATCATATAATATATTCAAGGGTTACAATCATATGTAAGTAATTCCCCAAGTTTCCTTTATAGTTTATTTATGTTTTCTATGTTTTATGTAAATATAATGTTTTCACAAAGTAATTATATGATAAATTATGGGTGAGAAGATTGTATTTGTGAAAATGATTTCATATGTTTATAAGTATTCATGAACTACTATTTTCTTATTTTTATGTCTTTTAATTATATTTTTTTTCTCATCCCAAGTTTTAAAATTTCTTTCACAGGGTTTATGGATGGGTATGGGAAAAGAAGAATCCAAGATGAATGTTGTGAATATTTTTCATATTTTATTAAAAAAATTGTATTATGGGAGAAATGGATACTATTTTAATAGTACCTACTTTTTATGATTTTGGTTTGTATAAATTATTTCCTATTTATATAAAACACTAAATTAAAAATATCTTTGGGAATGTAAGAAAGTAAATTCTGAAGGAGTTTACAAGATTATGTAGTGTTAAAGGTCGTGTCCTTATAGTTGGTATCAAATCATGATTTAGATAACTTTAGGGGATAGGATGAAGTTGATAGAATAACATAAACTATTTTTACATTATTTTTAAGTTGAAATGATATATGATTTAAATATTACCATGTTACTTCATTTTAGATATGTCTATTTAGAATGATTTTCCACAGAAGAAATAGGGAAGATAAAGTGGGAAGGAGTCGATAGAACGATATCTTTCCGAATTTGCAACCTGGAATGGTGGGAATTCAAACCCATTAGTTTTTTATGGTGATTTATCAGATAAAGTATACTATAAATGGAAGTGAAATACTTTAAAGATAACATCCAGATCTACCACAAAGGAACATGATGATAGTGTAATATTTTATGAGGCAACACCCTCCTGCTTTTAGTGGAACTTCTGACCCTATGGTGGATAAAGGGTGGATTAAATCCCTTGAAAATATATTAGATGTTATGGGGTGTTTATATAATCAAAATATCAATCTTTATATATATGTTTCTGAATTTGAAAAAAACCCATTTGTGGTTAATGGTCAAGAATATTAGGGATAGTGAGGAGATTGATTCCTTGGAATGGGACTAATCTAATAATATATTCCTTGAAAAAAAATTCCTAAGGTGTTTTGACATAGGATGGAAAAAATTAATTGAATTGAGACAAAATAAAGAAGATTCAGTGGATCTATATGAGTAAAAAATTACTCGATTGGAAATGTACGCTCTGAATCTTATTCAAGATCATGATTGTAAAATTAATCATTTTTTCTCAGTATTGAATCCAAGATATCGAAGAAAATTGGCCTCTCATGAATTCAAAAGTTATGAGAAAATTGGTTTATGTACTGAGAGGGTAAAAATAGAGTTTGATTATGATCACATTTAATTTTAAAACAAGAATAATAAAAGGTCTATATGGAAATAAATGGTTAAGAATCAACCAAATAAATATGATGGGTAAGAAAATTCAATTTTTTGTTTGTGAAAAGTGGTAAGAAGAACCCTAGGGAATGCCTTAAAAAATAATAGTACTTTTTATGTAGTAATTTCAGACATATGTCTAAAGATTAAAATCAAAATTATCTTGGTTATGGGATTTTTAATTATTATAAGAAAATTATAAAGTGTTTTTAACGTGGTGAGATGGGGCATTATGAAAATACTTCCCAAAGAAAGATATGAATGATAGAAAGTATCCAAATTATAAGAAGAAAGGTGCAGTGAAATCTTTTGTGACTATGTAAGTGGATTTTTGTCTATATAATAAAGTGGTATCAGGTACTTTTATTGTTTAATCATATTTTTCTAAAGTTTTTTTAATATGGGTTCTATACATTCCTTTATTTCTGAGAAATTTTCTGGTAAATTGGAAATTTCACCTCAAAAAATGAAAATAGATCTTATGGTAAAAATAGAAGAGGGAAATATTAAGATAAAAATGAATTATAAAAATATTAATTTTGTTTTTTGTGGAAATACATTACCTACAAACCTTATTTTTTTCCTTAGTAGAGTTTGATGTTATTCTGGGTATGGATTGTCTTTCTGTTTATCATGTTAATATTGATTATAGATCTAAAGAAGTTTTTTTTTCAAAAATAGTTTTGGTTTTTAAAAAATAATGAAACTATATCATTGATAACATATCAAGAATATGAGAAATTTTTAAAAGATGGAAATGAAAGTTATCTTGCACACATTATTGAAAAAATAGGAACTTTTTAGATTAATGATGTGTCAATGGTAAATGAATACCTGGATGATTTTTCTGATGAGTTTTATAATGTTATACCTAATTAGGAAGTTGAATTTACAACTGATTTAGTCCTTATGAGAATCCAATTTCAAAACCCCCTTATCTAATGGCTCAAGTGAAACTTATATAATTGAAAAAGAGGTTATATGAGTTTCTTGATAAATTTTTCATTCATCCTATCACTTCACCATGGGGTGATCCAATTTTGTTTATTAAAAATAATGATTTATACATGCAAAATTTCATTTATTATAGAGTTTTAATAACATTACTATTCATAATAAGTATCAATTTCCTAATATTGATGACTTGTTTGATAATCTCCATGGAGCTTTGTATTTTTCCAAGACTAGAATGAGATCTAGGCACCATCAGCTGAAAGTGAAGGTGGTTGAAATTTTGAAAACAATGTTCCAAATTAGATATGTCCATTATGATTTTGTTTTTATACCCTTTGGTTTGAAATATCCCCTGTTATATTTATGGATATTATGAATAGAAACATCTATTAATATTTGGATATGTTTTTTATTGTTTTTATTGATGATATTTTTGTTTTTTCAAAAATTTATCAATATCCTAAAAAACATTTAAGGATTTTCCTACAGACTCTCCAAGAAAATAAGTAATTTGGGAAATTTAACAAATGTTATTTTTGGTTACAACAGATTTATTTTCTTAAGCACATTGTAAATAAGGATTGTATAATAGTTGATCACACAAAAACAAAAGTGGTTGATGAATTTCCAAGACCAAAAAAATTTAATGATATTCATAGTTTTAATGGATTATAAGACTATTAACGATGGTTTGTTAAAAAAAATCACAATTATATATCCCTCTAACAAAGTTAACATGAATACAGGTTAAATTTATTTATAGATAAGACTGTGATGTTTTTTTAGGAACTAAATATAATATTGGTGAATGCTCCAGTTTTATTTCTGACTTCTAGAAATAGAGATTTTTTCATTTATAGTGATGCTTCACTGAAGGTACTTGGTTGTGTTCTAATGCATAATGATCAGGTAATTTCTTATGGTTCAAGACAACTAAAACCTCATGAGTTAAATTATCCCATAGAATATTTGGAATTAGCAGTAGTGGTTTTCACTTTGAAAATTTGGAGGTATCATTTATATAGAGCCAATTGTAATGTATATTCTGACCATAAAATTTTTAAGTATATATTCACTCAGAACTAATTGAACATGAGGAAGATAAGATGACTGAAACTAATAAAGGATTATAATTTCACAATAAATTACCATAGTGGAAAATCAAATAAATTATCTAATATGTTGAGTCAACAACATCGTGCTACATTAACCATGTTATGTTTAGAACATGGCCCCTTGATTAATGATTTGATGAATTTTGGATTGAAAGTTTTTGTTCTAGAAAATTCCTCTATTTTTTTTCAGGTGTTAGTGCAGTCATCTCTCTCAGAAATAATTAATAAATAATAGAAGAAAGAATATGAGTTACAAGTTAAAGAAAAGTGACAACTTCTAAAGGGGATTCTTTAACCTTTTCCAGTTCTATAGTAGAAATGAAAATATATCCATGGATTTTATTGTGGTACTACCAAATACTTCTCAAGGTAACAATGTTATTTGGTTTATTGTTGATCGACTGACTAAATCTGAAAATTTTATCCCTATTCGAGATACCATGTCTTTAGATCAGATTTCTCAATTGTACCTGAAAGATATTGTTAGTCTATATGGTGTTTCTCTCTACATTTTATATGACTGTGATCTCAAGTTTACTTCTAACTTTAGGAAAGGCCTTCAGAATTCATTATGAACAGAATTAAATTTCATTAATTCTTTTCATCTTCAATCCAATAGACAAAACAAGAAAAAAATTCATATTTTGTAGGACATGGTTTGAGCTTTTTCAATAGATTTCCATGGAATTTAGGGTCACCATATATCTTTAGTTTCATTTTCTTATAATAAAAATTTTCATTCTAGTATATAGATGGAACCTTTTGAGGAATTATATGGAAGATGGTGTCAAACTATAGCATTTTGGGATGAAGTTAGGGAAAGGAAGTTTAAGAGACCAGAATTTGTAGAGGAAGTGGTAGAGAAAGTGATAATGATTAAGAAACATATGAGGATATCTTAGATTAAGTAGAAAAGTTATAAAAATAACATGAATAAAGACTTTTCTTTTGAGGTATGTGATCATGTTTTCCTTAAAATCCATCCTTGGAAAAGTGTCATGAATTTTGATAAGAAAGGAAATTTACTTCCACAGTTCATTGGACCTTATGAAATCCTAGATAAATTTGGACCAGTTTCCTACTGAGTATCTCTACCACCAAGTTTATCTCAGGTACACAATGTTTTCTATGTTTTGATTTCAAGAATGTATGTTCCAGATTCATCTCATGTTTTGAGCCAAAAAGTAGTTTAGAAGTAAGAGAACCTTTCTTATGAAGAGAATCCTATTTAGATTCTTGATCATTGAGAGAGAGTATTATAGAATAAAGTAATTCACTAAGATAAGGTTTTGTGGAGAAACCACATGTTTGAAGAAGTAACATGGGAATCTGAAACTTCTATGATGGAAAGGTATCCTCACTTGTTTAATAATTGATTAAAAACTATGAAGACATAATTTATATATGGTGGGGATAATGTAACAAACCTGGAACTTATAAAATAATTTATTTTCACTCTAGAATTAAATAGTGAAATTCATTATAAATGTATAATGAAATAAATGGTATTTATAAAAATTAAGGAATCTATACTAATAGAATAGTAACCTCACTTATGAAAGTATAAATAAAATTTATGTATCTGATTTGTAAAAATATGCTATATTTATATCATGTAATAAGTGAATAAACGTTTTGAAAATGATATATTAAGTGATAGTATTTTTTTAACGCATAAATTATTATGTACACTTTTATAATTAACATAATAATTTAAAATTAAATTTATCTTCATAAAATAGACTTATAAATTATTTTTTTTTCTTATGATTATAAGTTGATTTTAGGAGACCATAATTAATTTTACAAAGTGTTATAAAATCAGTTATAGTTTTAAAATTGGTATTTTTTAAATAAATAATGATTTAAAATAAAAATTAAATTTCTCATATTTAAAAAATTATTTTTCAAAAAATAAAGTCCATTTTTTAATTCTAAATTTTGAAAATTGGTTAGGGTTATTTAATGGGATTTTCTTAAAATAGTTAAATTTTTTGTGAATAGTGAATTATGGTAATTTATGGTATTTAACAAATTCAATAATTATTTGTTCATAGATAATGTATGGCTGATGTAATCCAAAAATCAATAACTATCCTTCATTATTTTAATATATTTAGTAATAATTCTCAAACTATTGGTAGTCTTGATCCAAAATAATAAACTAATGAAAAAAATATTCAAAAAACGTCCCCCTCCCCCACTATAAATACCACCTCTCACTATCTATTCTCCTCACACATCAAAGCCTTGTATATTGTTTAATTCCTACCCAATTACCTTCCAAAGCCTCTTCCCCACATCCAAGAACTACTGGTATCACCAAAAGTCCAAAACCAAGGGCCTTAAGGAGGATCTCAAGGAGAAGGATCCAAGAGGTAAAATCCTCTTTCATTTTCTTTTATTTTCTTTTTATTTTTTTTATTTCTTATTATATATTCATTTCACATATCCAAAGTTTCATTATAACTCAATTATATTACATATATTAAAATTGTATTTTTTTAAAATGGAATATTCATCATTGAACCTCTCCTCTTCTCCTCTTATTCTAAAAAATGAAAGCATCATCTGTGACGTGTCGATTCACTGCCTTCGTGGAAGTCGTATTTTCATTTTCCTTTACCACCATAAAGTGTAAGATCCCAGAATTCATTGTAAGTTATGTTCTACTTACGTTTCTATTCATGCCCTTTATTTTTGTTAACTAAGTGCTTACCCAAGTCTTCAAGAAGGCTAGGGGGTGGTCTGAGGGTTCGGAACATGAAAAAGGAGAAAAGGTGGGTTCTGAGTAGGCCGCATAGTCTACGCATTGTTATTGATAATTGTGCAAGCATCCTAGGAAGACCATGAAGGATGTGGAATTTTGGATAGTGGCATCCGCACGGTTTGCGCACGGTTTGAAAAATTGTGTGGGTAAACTGTACGGCCCCGAAACTTCAAAAAATTTACAATTTTTCCACTCCAGGATTTTAATACCCAACTCGTGATTTCCTCCCCATTCTCCCCTCTTCACCCTAGTAATGAACCAAATCTCCCCAGATCTCCAATAGATCTATCTCCCTCATTTCTAAGGTGTTTTTGGTGATTTTGTTTGCGGATCAAAGCTTCAGGTAAGGCTAATCTCATCCTTACTTCTCTTTTGAGTTTAGGGTATGTATCTTCTTCTCCTCTCTTTCTGAATCTCTAAATCCCTACTCTTTAGTTTAGATCTTAGTTAAACCCTAAGAGTGTATCCACTTATGTAATTGAGGTAGGTGGTCTATAAGTTATACCCCATGGTTTATTAGTGGATTTGTGCATGTGTGGTCTTGTTCTTGGGTGTCTCTTGGTATGTTTTGATCACCCTTGGAATGGTTAGGTAAAATGGTTATTAAGAAGGTAAATGGAAACCCTCATGATCCATATGGGATGCTTCATGGGATATTAGACTAGTCTAGGTCTACCCATGGGGTGTGACAAATTTCTCGGGCCTAGGGATTTGTGAAGAACAAGTGAGGTTGTAGTGTAGTTATGTAGATCCCTTGATAAACATGTTTATGTGATTGATTATGTTGGAGTAGAATCTAAGTGATGCACCTAGGATTAATAATAACCTAAGGGATATTGGGTTAACATGGAAGTGGTTTATATGGGTTGAACATGGCTATGCTTGATGAATTGTGAATAGTGTTGGAATGTATAAATGATTTGACACATGAGAATGATGAATGGCTAAATGGGTTAATTTGAGTATATGATTAAAGACCATAATGGAGTGGATTACGAGCCTCATAATGAAGCCTATTGAGTTAGGAATAATTAATGAAGTCGAGTGATATAGGCACACTAACTGAATACTCAATAAGATAAGTGTAATGTAAGGGAATTGGGATAAATGGCTAAATGATGTGAAATATGGAAAATTTGTTAATAGGTTAAGGCATGTTATTAACTCTCATGTTATTTTTATGATTTATGATTTTCTTGGGCAATGGTTGTGATATTGTGTGAATTTTTTATGGATATATATATATATATATATATATATATATATAGAATGTGCACATGGATTGGTAGAGTGGTGTATTGACTTGAGGTTTTATGCCCATGGGTCGAGTTGGACTGAGGCTCTAAACTCTACCCCTAATGATCAGGTTAGAGAAGAGGGATGAGGCTCTGTTCCCCTAATGGTTTCATCCACCCGGACTGAGGATTCAAGATGAGGATATAGTATACATGAGGAATTTATTCCTAATAAGATAGGGTAACAGTGTGTTTTTCCTCATGCATGTAGTTCTTTACATTAAGCTCATGTAATTTGTTGGGTTTTATGAACCCATGATCAATGCATTGGAAATGTTAATTAATGGAAATGGGATGAAATGGTAAGATAAGGAAATGGTAATAAATGTTGGTAATGAACCTAAACTGGTTAAGGGAACTTAATCTTTTCTTTTCCAATTATTATTCATTTCCCTTTTTTCATGCACAATTGTTTGTACCAGATATTTTATAGACACTGTTGGTGGTGACCTACTGAGTTGTACTAACACCCTTCTTGGTCTGCCATTGGGTACCCGAGTGGACTTCATGTTTGTAGGTCAGGGGAAGGGAAAAGGCCCTTTCTAGATAGTTGGGTTGGCATGGTTGTATGTGGAGGAGGACCTGGGCATGTTGTCAGGACCACTTTGGAGAGTTGTCAGGACCACTTTGGAGAGTTTTTAGTTTGTCTCCATTTTGAGTTTGGTTCACTTTTTCACTTGTAATATGACATGAAATATTTATTGTTGGACATGGTTGTACCTCATTTGGGAAATGATCGTTTATGCATGCTCTTGTATTGTTGCTTATTATTTTGTTATCTTGTTTATCTCATGTAGTGGCTTAATCTGATAAAAAGTGGGTATATTCTCCCCAATTGACCTTTTGGACCCTCATTGCTAGTCAACAACCTTTGACGTATGGGGAGGCATGTATAAGGTCATGTAACCACCCAGCTCAGACCACCAGTTTAGTGGCTTCTGGTTCAGGGATGTTACAAAGTGGTATCAAAGGAGGTCTTTCTTATCCTTCTCTGGAATCCTGTTATTTGGGATGGTAGATGGGAGTTAGGATATATTGGTCCTTGGTAATAAGCTTGTTCTTGGGAGTGGCTAACCCATGTACAAGGGAAACCCCAAGTCACCCAGGGTGGGAATTCTTGTTCTTGATTATGAAATGTTACAACTGATGATATTTCACCATTGGGTGATGCACATGTTGTGTGATGTGATGGTTTTATGATATTTGGTGTGTGGACTCAATGGAAAGAGGTTGTGCATTCATGCATCATTGTAGGAACCTAGAGAGATAAGAGACATGCATCATGGTAGACACACACAGGTTGGGTGTGTGAGGCATGAAATATATAATGCACCTTGAATCTTGATAATTAAAAAGGGGAAATGTCATAAACAAAACAATGCAAGTGGGTGAAGATAAAATATTGATAAGTTATTATTAATGAAATATGTGTAATTAAGAGTTTATAATGAATTTAAAAGGTTGTTTTTAACAGGTTGTGTGAGCCCTGCGGTGGTGTATGGTTTTTTACCCCTTGTGGACCATGGCCCGCAGTAGGGATGGTTGGGGTGATGTTTTCGGAATGATAAGGTTTGTTGGGATGGTTCGTGTATGGTGGATTGTTGTGGCTGGTGAAGATCCTTCTTTTTATGAATTTGTAAAAGTTTTATGGTATGTGTTCAAAACCTCATGTTCAGAAATGTATAGAAATTCCACCACGACTGTCACGACCCGTCCTTGGGCCCGTGTCGTGACTACCCCAAGCCCGCCTTCCATAGGCCAGGGGCTGGCGACTAGCATCAAGGTGTAAATCCTGGTAAAAAAGGAAGGCATTGCCTTTGTAAAGTAAACAAGCACCACAGAGTAAGCAAGCGGAAAAAGTAAACACTAAGTAAAAACTGGTATAATAGTAAGTGCGGAAAAGTAAATGGGCCAGTATACAAACCCAAACTGAAAGTAAATTACAACTCGAAAGGGAAAACAGCAACTGAAAAGTAAAAGCCGATATGCCGAGCTGTCCACTGGAAATCCCACCTGAAGGGTGGGTACAGATAGCTCCACTGCTCCTCGGGTCCCGTCGTCCGCTCTGAGTGCGTCCCGCCCAGCGGTCCACCTCCAGGTACCGTCCTGCTCTACAAGCCTTAACCACGATCAACGTTGTATGTCGTCTGCAACCAACACAACGTAGTGCGGGCATAGCCCGTGCAGGGGTGAGTATAAGCTACTCAGTAGGGACCCCGAGACCCCCTAAGGTCTCCCAAAATCCACAAAAGATAAACTACAAATGAAATATACAGTCACGAAGTAACAACCGACACTGCTTAGGTATATTCCCATACATATACCTAAGTCATCAATTCCAATACGCTCCAACTTCCGAGCCCAAGTACAACCCAGTCCACACAGGAAAGTATACGTATTCCACAGAGGAAAGCAAAACGTAATCCACACAGGATAGTACAACACAATCCACACAGGAAAGTAAACATGATTCATCTCACACAGGTATACTTCTTCGAAAGATGATAGAGATGATCACTGATCCATCTAAGTTGTCGGACCCACAAAGGATTGATAGGTACTAACCCCCGCAAAGACCCACACAGGATTGGACCCACACAGGATCTGTAGGCGCTGGCTCACACAGAACCGCTGAGCGCTGACCCACACAGGATCGGACCCACACAGGATCGGTAGCACTAATCCACATAGGATCGCTGAGTGCTGAAGTCGTCGTGGTCGAATCTAGGGAGGATCTATGCACAGTCGTCATCGCAGTCACAGTAGCAGTCGCAGCCAGCTCTAGGGTTCCCGCACACAGCAAGCTCGTTCGGGAGGGTCCTCTCCACGAGCCGAGAGGCTGATACATCAACTGACACATATTCCAGAGTTGATGTATCCAAAAGTTCCGTATCGTCAACAGGAACTCAATGTCGCAGACGACGCGTCAATCGGATGCCCGGTCTGAGAGTTATTGGCTTTTTTCGTCCCAGGGGCCTGGTTGGTTTTTAAGGAAAAACCAACCCGACCGTACTCCACCTGCGTCCAAACCTCAGGCGGAGTATGCCAAAATATCCTTCTCACTAAGAGGAACTCAACAAAGTTGACGGCACTTCAATCGGACGTCCGTAGCTCAAGATATGAGTGCTTCCGCTCCGAGGGCCCGGTTGGTTTCTTGTACGAACCAACCCGGCCAAACCTAAAGTATTTCGAAACCTTTAGTGCGATATGTCGAAACGACCGTCTCATTATAAGGATCATGTCTCCGCTGACGGCGCATCGATCGGAGGTCCATAGTCCGAGTTATGGGCATTTGAACCCAAATGGTCCGAAAACGGGGGTTTCGGGCCCGGCCCGAGACCCCCCCCCCCCCCCCCCGGTCGGCCCAAACCGGGTCGACCCGCCCTGGTCCGGTCGACCCGGACCGGCACGGCCCGGCCCGGTTGAGCGCGGCTCGGCCCGGCCTGGCAGACCGGCCAAGCGGCCAGTCCGGCTGGGCACAACGCGCCCAACGCGCTGCCAGCTCGGCCTTCGGCCGAGCTGTTGGAAAAAGGTGGGGCGCCTTCCCCCCTTCAGTAACCACGCCCCCCCCCCCTCATTTATGGGGGGCCGTTTGAAGCCAGCCGGGGGAATTTAATTCCCCCGGATTCCCCCTTTCCGGCCATCCCGACCTGGCCGGTCGGTTCCTTCTCAACGGGACCGGCAGTGGCCGGTCCCCTTCCAGCTCCAACACCGGCGGCCCGGCTGGCCGCCGGTCACCTTACTCTGCCGCAGCCCTTGTCGTCCGGCGCGGTGCGACGGCAACGCGCCCCTCCGCCGCAGCCCCGCTCCGGCTGCGGCGTCTTCGGTTTTCTTCGACGCGGCGCGACGGTGTCGCCTTCTTAAACTTCTTTCCACGGAGCGGCGTGACGGCGCCGCGCATTTTCCTTTCTCTTGATTCCGCGTTGTGCGACAGCACCACGCCTTCCCGTACCAATCCACAAAGGAATCAATCATGAAAATAAGGAGTAGGGTCGGTCGTGTTTGTGTGGTCCGACCCCCTCGCATTATTCGATAACAATAGGTTTTAAAATTTCACGAAGAAATTCAGGAATGTAACACGAAAAAAAGAATTAATTACAATCCCCTACCTCAGTTTCAAGAATGGTGCACGTCAATGAGCCGCGGAAGACGAACATCGTAGAGGTCGGGCGTCACGGAAAAAGAACATCGACGTCGCGAAGTGAGGATTCGAAGTCGTTGACGGAGATTTCGTCTCGGAAAACCGTCGCGGAAGAGACGACGCGGAATAAAAACGTCGCGTCGTGGATACGGCGTCGCGGAAGACGAATGTCGATTCCGTTGTCGTCGAGGCGCGTCCGAAGAGGAAACTTCATTGGAATAAGACGTCACGTTCTTCGGCGGAGATGTTCTTCGTTGAAGAACGGTGTTCTTCGCATTCTTCGTCGAGGTTGAAGAAGAAGAAGACTTCACGCTTCCCAATCCTCCCAAGGTTGCAAAACTCTAACAATAATAAAATAATACCAAGTATTATTTTATTAACACAACCTAACCATTTGAATTTCAAGAGTTTGAAATTAAGTAACTCACTTTATTAATTATAACAAGTTGTCAAAAATTAATGAAAGTGAGTTAATGGGGAGTTAGGAAAGTGAGGGGTTATGAGGGGTTAGGGAGTTTAAGGAATTTGAAAAGGTGGGGGGTTTGTGTGGGCCCCACCCTTTCAATTATCCACACATGGGAAGTTGGGTGAATGTGGGCCCCACCACCAACTTCCCATGGGAGAAATAAACCACCTTGAAAAGAAATAAAATTGATTAAACAATTTTATTTACCTTTTTAATTAAACCCCATAAATTAACTTCTTCACCCGCACAAACACAACTACGGTAAAGGTTCCCTTAAGCGATTACCGGCGTTGCGTGTTCATCGGTGCCATAGGATTTCAATTCCGAGCACTCGTTCAAAAGATAGGAAAACCCGCTCATTTCTTCACTGAACGTACCCGACCCAGACTTCGGAAATTGATTCCGGGCACTCCGGGCCTCGGAATCAAGTGCCGTCAAAAACCACGTTCTTGTAAAATTTCAAAGAAAATTAAGAAAAAATTTCCCTTTAATTTTACGGTTCTTTACATTACTCCCACATCAGGGCTTTACATCCACGTAAAGATACATCGAAAACTAGGGAAACAAATGAAGGTACTGAGCACACATCTGAGCCTCCCGCTCCTAAGTGCTCTCCTGGAGGTTCTCGTGCTGCCATCTGATGCGCACTAGAGGAATCGACCGTCCACATAGGACCCGCTCCTGTCGATCCTCGATCTCTACTGGGACCTCCGCAAAAGTCTCATCATCGTCAATGTCAAGCTCCCCATGGTCAATGATATGCATCTAGTCGTTCACATATCTCCTCAGCTAAGACACGTGGAAGACGTCGTGCACCCGGTGAAACTGAGGTGGTTGAGCCAGGTGATAAGCCACCTCACCAATCCTACTGAGGACCTAGAAGGGTCCGATGAAGCATAGAGATAACTTGCCGCCTC
Organism: Viscum album; assembly: GCA_963277665.1. Lineage (NCBI taxonomy): Eukaryota > Viridiplantae > Streptophyta > Magnoliopsida > Santalales > Viscaceae > Viscum > Viscum album. The sequence goes on along the minus strand of OY728150.1, from coordinate 2,050,993,392 downwards.
AACCAAATCTCCGTAAACCACGTCGAGGTGAGACACGCAAGAAGACGTGGTCGCCATCCTCAAACTCTAGTGGCCTCCGCCTATTGTCAGCATAAGACTTCTGCCGGCTCTGAGCTATCCTCATCTGCTCCTGGATGACCTGGACCTTCTCTGTCGTGGCCTAGACCATCTCTGGTCCCACAAGTGCTGACTCCCCAGGGTCTGTCCAGCACAATAGAGATCTTCAAGGTCAGCCATACAACGCCTCGTACGGTTCCATCCCGATGGTGGAGTGGTAGCTGTTGTTGTACGTGAACTCCACCAAGGGTAGGTGGTCCTCCCAGCTGCGACCAAAGTTGAGGACACATGCGTGGAGTATGTCCTCGAGAGTCTGAATGGTCCTCTCCGTCTGACCATCCGTCTGAGGTTGAAAGGATGTGCTCAGACGTAGCTGTGTCCCGAACACCTCCTGCAACCCCTTCCATAGCCGGGAAGTAAAGCGAGCGTCACAATCGGAGATGATAGATAATGGAACACCGTGAAGCCGAACAATCTCCTAAACGTAAAGTCATCCGAAACTCTCCAGTGAGCCCTGCTCTCTGATGGGTAAGAAGTGAGCCGACTTGGTGAGTCGGCCGACAATCACCCAAATGGAGTCATAACCTCTGGAAGTACGTGGAATTCCAGTCACGAAGTCCATAGATATGTTGTCCCACTTCCACTCCGGAACCTCCAAGGGTTGTACCAAGCCTGCTGGTACTTGGTGCTCAGCCTTCACCTGCTGGCAGGTGAGGCATCGAGAAACGAACTCTGCCACATCCTTCGTCATGCCCGGCCACCAGTGCTGTCGTCTGAGATCCCGGTACATCTTCGCCACTCCAGGATGTACCGCCAAAGGAGAAGTGTGAAACTCTCTTAGCACCTCCTCCCGTAAGGCGACTGGTACCATGGTACGTCTTCTGAAAAGGATGTCGTGCTCTGTTCCAAAGGAGAAACCATCAGGTGCCTGTCTTGAGGATATCTATGCACGCCGCATCTCACAGTCAGCGTCCCCTCGCTGTGCCTCTCTGACCCGCTGCAATAGTGGAGGAGTGACTATGAGAGACTGAAGGAAGGTTGATCTATCTCCATCCACAAAGGATATCTGCAAAGAGGCTAGATGCTCTGTCGCCTCCTCAAGTAGCTGAATGCCCGTCCTCCGGCTGAGAGCATCGGCTACCACGTTCCCCTTCCCAGGAGTATAGATTATCTCAAAGTCATAGTCCTGGAGGAAGTTGATCCATCGCCGCTGTCTCAGATTCAGATCCTTCTAAGAAAATATGTATCTCAGACTCTGATGGTCAGAAAAGACTGTAAAGCCCTCTCCCATCAGATAGTGTCTCCATGTCTTCAGAGCGAAGACCACTACTGTTAACTCTAGGTCATGGGTAGAATAGTTCTACTAATGAGGCCTCAACTGACGTGATCCATAGGCGATCACTGCCCGCTCCTGCATCAGGACACAACTGAGTCCGGTCCCCAATGCATCGTAGTAGACTACGTACCCTACTCCCTCCTCAGGCAACCTCAAGATAGATGCGCTGGTCAATCTCTGTCTCGGCTCCTGGAAGCTCTGCTGACATCTGTCTGTCCACACGAAGGGTTTCCCCTTCTTCGTCAAAGCTGAGAGTGGCGCCGCAACTATGGAGAAGTCTGGCACAAATCTCCGGTAGTATCCAGCTAGTCCCAAGAAACTCCGCACCTCTGTCACGCTCATGGGTGGCTCCCAAGCTAACACTGCCTCAATCTTCGCAGGATCCACTGCAACTCCAGCCTCAGAGATGACGTTCCCCAAGAATTGGACCTCACGTATCCAAAACTGACACTTCGATAGCTTACCATAAAGCTGGTGCTCTCGGAGTGTCTCTAGTACAACCCGTAAGTGGTAGGCGTGCTCCTCCCCAGTCGTCGAGTAAATCAAAATGTCGTCGATGAAGACCACGACAAATCGATCGAGGTAAGGGTGAAATATCATGTTCATGAGGTCCATGAACACTGCTGTAGAATTGGTTACGCCGAATGGAAAAACCAAGAACTCATAGTGGCCATACCGACATCTGAAGTCCGTCTTCTGCACGTCCTTGTCTCGAACTCTAAGCTGATGATAGCCTGACCTAAGGTCTATCATCGAGAACCATCGTGCTCCCTTGAGATGATCAAAGAGGTCATCAATACTTGGTAGCGGATACTTGTTCCTCACTTTCACCTGGTTTAGGTGACGATAGTCGACACATAGTCTCAACCTCCCGTCCGCCTTCTTGGTGAACAAAATCGGGGAAACCCAGGGTGAAACACTGGGTCAGATGAATCCCTTGCCATGTAAGTCCTCCAACTGTACCAGTAGCTCACGAAGCTCAGCGGGGGCCATCCGATATGCTGGAGTCGATATCAGGGCTGTCTCGGGGTACAAGTCAATATAAAAGTCTACCTCTCTGTGAGGAGGTAACCCTGGAACGTCGTCGGGAAAAACGTCCGTAAACTGATCCACCACTGCAGGAAAACCATGACTCCGCACGTCAACCGCTCCTAGGATGAGGCTAGCCAACTGATGAGTGATGGGATGTCCTCTCCTCCGTAGAAGTCCATCCTGTGCTGCAAAGACTCCCTTCTCACCGGTGAAGTTGAACCTGCTCCCGTCAGTGCGTACACATCTCACCTTGCGCCTAAAACAGTCAATCTGTGCATGGACCATAGACAACCAATTCATGCCCAAGATGATGTCGTAAGGCCTCGACGCCGCTACAAGAAGATCCCAGCCGAAGCTCTAGCCTCCTAGAGTAATCTCACACTGCCGAAACCAGTGAGTAATCGTCGAGTCTGCTCCCGTAGGAGTCTCTAGCCGTAAGGATTGAGCCAACGGCTCTGTCGGAATCTCCGAGCTCCGAACAAGGGCAGCGGCTATGAAAGAGTGACTCACTCCTGTGTCTATAAATACTACAGAAAGGGTGGAATAGACACAGATAGTACCTCAAATCACCTTTGGCGCACCGTGGTCATATGCCTCTGCTGCCTGGAGCTGTGCCTGTCTCTGCCCGCCAGCTCCATGTGGTCGGGGTGGACCTCCTGGTGGTGATGGTGATAGAGCCTCAAAACGTCGCCCACCACCTGCTGCTCGGCCAGCTCCTCTGCCTCATCCGCCTCCTCCCTGCGCACCGCCACGGTCGATCCTCTGCCTCTACCTCGGTGGTCCCTCAATTATCTGCTGCTCCTCGGCACGGCGGGTCGGGCAGTCACGATCCATGTGGCCCTGCCCGCCGCACGAGTAGCATTGTCTGCCTCTCAAAAGACTGGCTCCACGTTGTGTGCCCCGCACTGCTGAGCCAGTTTCCTAAGTTCGTCTGCCTAAGGGTCTGGTCTGCCTGGACCTAAGAGTCATCGTCGACTACCTGCTATAGAAGACTCTACTACGTGCTTCCTTGCGGTGGGTCTCGGTGCTGGTGTAGACTCAGCAAGGAAGCTCTCGATCAAAAGGGCCCGCTCCAGTACTCCTGTCTGAGTCAGATTGATGAGGGAGATCAACGATGCCCTGATCTCATGTCTCAATCCCTGCTCAAAGGTCCGGGCCCGGAAGAATGGGTCCCGTAACATGTCGGTCGAGTAGCGTGAGAGATCAGTAAATCTCGCCGAGTACTGGGCGACCGTCATGTTGCCCTGCCGCAGCTGAAGAAGCTCCTGAATGCGCACCACACGGAGGGTGGATGGGAAAAACTCTGAGCGGAAGAGGCTCTCAAAGTCTGTCCAGAGTAGAGATGCCTCATCGTCCACCTGGAGCATCAAGCTCCACCATCGGCCCGCTGCTGCGTGCAGTAGGCTCGCAGCGAGGATCACCATGAGGTCTGATGGTGTCCTCACTAGACTGAAAACTCGTACGACTACCTCCAGCCAGTCCTCGGCTGCCTGGGGTTCAGTCTCCCCACGGAACCTAGGCGGTCGCAGGCACTGGAACTCATGCAGTGCACTGAGGCAACGTGCATCGTCAGCGACTGGTGATGGAAGCATCGGTGGTTCGGCGGGTAGAGCTACTTCCGGTGCCACTGCTAACAAAGGGCCCTGCACCGAGGCCTCGTCGCTCGGTGGGCTATCGTCATGCTCAACTCTCAGAACCCTAGATGGCTGCCGTCGTGGGGCCATCCTGAAAAGGAAACAGGTGCGCCATGGTCAGAACAGTATACCTGGTGAGCTGACACAATGTAATCACAAATAAAACTTGAAACACACATGCAATCAATGTTTTCGTGCATTAAGTCGGAAATCAGAAGTCATGGTCCTGGTGTACGGATACGTCGGCGGCCTCACCAACACTGAACTCCCTGTACTGATAACCACACTCAATACAGTAAACACTATTGCTTCACATAAAAAAGATCAAATTCCACGATAGAACCGAACTCCTCTGATACCAATTTGTCACGACCCATCCTCGGGCTCGTGTCGTGACTACCCCAAGCCCGCCTTCCATAGGCCTTGGGCTGGCGACTAGCACCAAGGCGTAAATCCCGGTAAAAAGGGAAGGTATTGCCTTTTTAAAGTAAACAAGCACCACAGAGTAAGCAAGCGGAAAAAGTAAACACTAAGTAAAAATTGGTACAACAGTAAGTGCGGAAAAGTAAATAGACCAGTATACAAACCCAAACTGAAAGTAAAGTACAAATCAAAAGGGAAAACAGCAACTGAAAAGTAAAAGCCGCTAAGCCGAGCTGTCCACTGGAAATCCCACCAGAAGGGTGGGTATAGATAGCTCCACTACTCCTCGGGTCCCGCCGTCCGCTCCGAGTGCATCCCACCCAGTGGTCCACCTCCAGGTACCTTCCTGCTCTGCAAGCCTCAACCACGATCAACGTTGTCTGTCGTCTGTAACCAACACAATGTAGTGCGGGCATAGCCCGTGCAGGGGTGAGTATAAGCTACTCAGTAGGGACCCCGAGACCCCCTAAGGTCTCCCAAAATCCACAAAGGATAAACCACAAAGGAAAGATACAATCACGAAGTAACAACCGACACTGCTTAGGTATATGCCCATACATATACCTAAGTCATCAATTCCAATACGCTCCAACTTCCGAGCCCAAGTACAACCCAGTCCACACAGGAAAGTATATGTATTCCACACAGGAAAGCAAAACGTAATCCACATAGGATAGAATAACACAATCCACACAGGAAAATAAACAAGATTCAGCTCACACAGGTATACTTCTTCGAAAGACAATAGAGATGATCACTGATCCATCTAAGTCGTCGGACCCACAAAGGATTGACAGGTACTAACCCCCGCAAAGACCCACACAGGATCGGACCCACACAGGATTTGTAGGCGCTGGCTCACACAGAACCGCTGAGCGCTGACCCACACAAGATCAGACCCACACAGGATCGGTAGCACTGATCCACATAGGATCGCTGAGTGCTGAAGTCGTCATCATCAAATCCACTGAGGATCTCTGCACAGTCGTCGTCGCAGTCACAGTAGCAGTCGCAGCCAGCTCTAGGGTTCCTGCACACAGTAAGCTCATTAGGGAGGGTCCGCTCCACGAGCCAAGAGGCTGATACATAAACTGACACATAGTCCAGAGTTGATGTATCCAAAAGTTCTGTATCGTCAACAGGAACTCAACGTCGTAGACGGCGCGTCAATCGGACGCCCGGTCTGAGAGTTATTGGCTTTTTCGTCCCAGGGGCCCGGTTGGTTTTTAAGGCAAAACCAACACGACCGTACTCCACCTGCATCCAAACCTCTGGTTTAGTATGCCAAAAGATCCTTCTCACTAAGAGGAACTCAACAAAGTTGACGGCACATCAATCGGACGTTTGTATCTCAAGATATGAGTGTTTCCGCTCCGAGGGCCCGGTTGGTTTTGTGTACGAACCAACCTGACCGAACTCAAAGTATTCTGAAACCTTGATTTCGATATGTCGAAACGACCGTCTCATTCTAAGGATTGTGTCGCCGCTGACGGCACATCGATCGGAGGTCCATATCCCGAGTTATGGGCATTTGAACCCAAATGGTCCGAAAACGGGGGTTTCGGGCCCGAACCGACCCGGCCCGAGACCCCCCCCCCCCCCCCCGGTCAGCCCGAATCGGGTCGACCCGCCCCGGTCCGGTCGACCCGGCCCGGCACGGCCCGGCGCGGCCCGGCCTGGCAGATCGGCCAGGCGGCCGGTCCGGCTGGGCACAGCGCGCCCAGTGGGCTGCCAGCTCGGCCTTCGGCCATGCTGTTGGAAAAGGGGGGGGGGGGGGGGCGCCTGCCCCCCTTGAGTAACCCCCCCCCCCCCACATTTATGGGGGGCCTTTTGAAGCCGGCCAGGGGAATTTAATTCCCCCGGCTTCCCACTTTCTCGTCGGTTCCTTCTCAACGGGACCGGCGGTGGCCGGTCCCCTTCCAGCTCCGACATCGGCGGCCCGGCTGGCCGCCGGTCACCTTGTTCTGTCGCGGCCCAGAACCGGCCATGGCCCTTGTCGTCTAGCATGGTGTGATGGCACCATGCCCCTCTGCCGCAGCCTCGCTCCGACCACGGCGTCTTCGGTTTTCTTCGACGCGGCGTGACGGCGTCGCGTTCTTAAACTTCTTTCCACGGCGTGGCGCGACGGCGCCGCGCATTTTCCTTTCTCTTGATTCCGCGTGGTGCGACGGCACCACGCCTTCCCGTACCAATCCACAAAGGAATAAATCATGAAAATAAGGAGGAGGGTTGGCCGTGTTTGTGCGGTCTGACCCCCTTGCATTATTCGATAACAATAGGTTTTAAAATTTCACGAAGAAATTCAGGAATGTAACACGAACAAAAGAATTAATTACAATCCCCTACCTCGGTTTCAAGAATGGTACACGTCAACGAGCCACGGAAGACGAACGTCGTGGAGGTCGAGCGTCGTGGAAAAATAACATCGACGTCGCGAAGCGAGGATTCGAAGTCGTTGATGGAGATTTCATCGTGGAAAACCGTCACGGAAGAGACGACGTGGAAAAAGAACGTCGCGTTGCGGATACGGCGTCACAGAAGATGAACGTTGATTCCGTTGTTGTCGAGGCGCGTTTGAAGAGGAAACATCATTGGAAGAAGACATCGCGTTCTTCGGTGGAGATGTTCTTCATTGAAGAAAAGTGTTCTTCGCGTTCTTCGTCGAGGTTGAAGAAGAAGAAGACTTCACGCTTCTCAATCCTCCCAAGGTTGCAAAACTCTAACAATAATAAAATAAGACCAAGTCTTATTTTATTAACACAACCTAACCATTTTAATTTTAAGAGTTTGAAATTAAGTAACTCAATTTATTAATTATAACAAGTTGTCAAAAATTAATGAAAGTGAGTTAATGGGGAGTTAGGAAAGTGAGGGGTTAAGAGGGGTTAGGGAGTTTAAGGAATTTGAAAAGGTGGGGGGTTCGTGTGGGCCCCACCCTTTCAATTATCCACACATGGGAGGTTGGGTGAATGTGGTCCCCACCACCAACTTCCCATGGGAGAAATAAACCACCTTGAAAAGAAATAAAATTGATTCAACAATTTTATTTACCTTTTTAATTAAACCCCATAAATTAACTTCTTCACCCGCACAAACGCAACTACGGTAAAGGTTCTATTAAGAGATTATCGGCATTGCGAGTTCATTGGTGCCATCAGATTTCAATTCCGAGCACCGGTTCAAAAGATAGGAAAACCCGCTCGTTCCTTCACTAAACGTACCCGAGCCAAACTTCGGAAATTGATTCCGGGCACTCCGGGCCTCGTAATCAAGTGCCGTCAGAAACTGCGTTCTTGTAAAATTTCAAAGAAAATTAAGAAAAAAATTTCATTGAATTTTACAGGTCTTTACAACGACATCAAGTACCGGTTAGGAAACAAGTGGATGTTGCTAAGAACACTCATCTAGTAGATGAGAAAGAGAATTTGGTGATCTAATAAAGTAGAGAAGACAAGTTCTGAGTGAACTTGACTTGTTTTATGCAGATTATGGGTCGGGACCCAGGGAAGGTTTCACCGAGTTTGTTTGAGCTAACCTAGGAGTTTCAACTGCATCACCCTCCAACCGTAACCAGAGAGGGTCGGACATAGGTATCAGAGTTCTAGATAGAGTATGTCTAGATGATACTTGATCATCTAGTGACTCTTGTTGGGAAGTGAGTCTAGTTAGTAACTTATATGTTGTGGGGCCAGGCAAAGCGTTGGTGGGACATCATGGCTCAAACTGAGCAGGCTAAGGGGATGTTGTGGAATGATTTCCAGGAAATGTTTCAGGAGCATTTTTACCCAGAGACTTTGAGGCAAGAGTGGGCTACAGAGTTTATGATCATAACTTAGTGATTGATGTTAGTGATGGATTATGTTGGTTGCTTCACTGAACTATGATGCTTTGTTATGGAATTGGCGGGGGATGAGGTAGTAGTTATGAGGAGTTTATAGGATGGTATAATACATGATATCAAGTCTCGTGTGAATATATTTCTCTTGAAGACGTTTATAGAGGTAGTGGATCAAGCATTGATCTCAGAAGCAAACATGAAGGGAGCTTCAGGTAGTGGGATTATTATTCCAACTGGGCAGACAAGTGGTGTAGCTTCTGAGGGACGAAGGCATTGTTTTGGAAGTTTTTAGCAGGGTGGAAGTGTGAAAGGTGGTCAGAAGATAGGGTCAGCCTCTCAGGGTGGTGATCAGGTGTTCTGTTATCAGTGTGGATGGACAGGGCACATGTGTGGTCAGTGTTTTTGACCTCCAGTTGAGTGATGGTCATGGGAAGATTGGTTCACATGCAGAGTTTCTGCAGGAACCCTCAACAAGTGAGTGTGAATGTTGGTGAGGGGTAGATTCCAAGCGGAGGCAAGGGATCAGTTTCTCCATATCAGACAGGAAGATGGAACTCCACGGTCCATACTGGCAGGGGCGGTGGATGTGGAACTCTGGGGCCGGATCGCCCATGTTAGCAGGGTAGTGCACTACAGGGCACGTAGGTTGGAGCCTAGGATAGAGGGGTAGGTCAGATTCATTCAGTTCAATCGACACCTGGTGATGGCGAGGTTGGTACATCGACCGTTCGAGGTACGATCCTTGTAGATTCTATGATTTCTAGTGAATTTTTTTATACTGGTTTCACACACTCTTTTATTTATGCCCAGATTGTGGTAGCATTATTTTTTCTTATGGGGAGTGTGTGTGTGGTTATGTCGATTGAAACACCATTGGGGGTGAAAATGAAGATATTAGGCAGTGTAAGGGATGTTCTTTGGAATTTGGTGGGTATCTTTTCCCGTGGTACTTGTTTGTTCTTGAGATATTGGGATTTGACCTGATCTGGGGTATGGACTAGTTGGTGTTGTATCGAGTGCACATAGACTATTACTTCCATAGGGTATCATTTAGGTCACTTGAGGGTAATGCTTATGTCTATCATGAAGAGTGGTATGTTCGAGCAGGTCGTGCGGGACCGTTTTGTCTATATTTGGGTAGGCTCACAAATCAAGTATTTTGTCTTGTGCTTGATGATGAAATAGGGGATCAAGTTTTCTTATTTCTAGTAGAGGATCAGTTTTAGGATGTGTTTCATGAATATTTCTCATGGTTCCCACCTGAGAGGGATATTGAGTTCACGATTGAATTTTTGTCAGGAGCGGAGCCCATTTCTATTCCATCATACCAAATGGAAATGGAATAACTCTAGGAGTTAAAGGTTCATCTTGAGGATTTAGAGTGTAAGGGGTTCATACATCCTATTACATCCCCTTGGAGATCTCTTGTGCTTTTTTAAAAGAATTTTGATGGTTTGTTAATTATGTGTGTTGATTATCGGATGTGAAATCAGATAATAATGAAAAATAAGTACCCCCTTACGAGAATTGATGACCTATTTTACCAGGTTAGGGGTGCATTGGTGTTTTCTAAGATTGATCTGAGATCATTTTATCACCAGTTGAGGGTGATTCCCTCTGACATGTGTCACAGATAGCTTTCAGAAGTCAGTACGGGTTATTTAAGTTTGTGGTGATGCTTTTCAGCTTGACTAATGCACCGGTGGTGTTCATGGATTTTATGAACTGAATATTTCATCCTTATCAGGATTAGTTTGTGTTTGTGTTTTTTGATGATGTCTTTTTGTACTTGAAAACTCATAACAATCATGCCCAACATCTGGACATCATTCTGAGTACACTAAGAGAGCATCGGCTATACTCCAGGCTATCAAAGTGTTAGTTTTGGATTAGAGAAGTGAATTTTTTGGGTCACATCTTCTATAAGGTAGGTGTGTCGATGGATCCAGATAATGTTTAGGATCTTGTGTCTTGGGAGTAACCCAAGGGTTTTTCAGATGTTCACAGTTTTCTAGGTTTCTACAGGTATTACTGGAGGTTCATCCATGATTAATCTCTCTTGGTATCACCATTGTCAGGCTTGACCAAGATGGTAATAATGTTCTAGTGGTCTGATTCATGTGATAATACCTTTCAAGAGTTGAAAATTTGATTGACGACCACACCGATCTTGAACTTACCTGATCCAGGTAGGAAGTTTGTCCTATTTTTTGATGGATCTGGTATTGGGATTGGAGGAGAATCTGGTTTGTGTGGTGGATGGTAGTGAGAAAGACTTGTGGGAAAAGGTTGTACCATTAGTGAAATTACTATGGAAGCATGGGAATGTTTGGGAAGAAACTTGGGAGTAGGAATCAGATATGCAGGCTCAGTGGTCCGATCTATTTTCCTTGGAAGTTCAATGAAGCTTGGAAGCTCAGCTCGAGGACGAACCATTATAAGGTGGGGAGGTTGTAAGATCCCAGAATTATCTTTAAGTTATTTCCTGCAAAAGTTTCATTTCAAACCCTTTATTTTGGTTAATTAAGTGCTTACCCAAGTCTTTAAGGAGTCTCGGGGGTGTTCTGAGGGTTCGGGATATGAAAAAGGAGAAAGGGGGTGTTTGGGTAGGCCGCATGGTCTATGCACGGTTAGTGATAACCATGAAAATAGCCTAGGGAAACCGTTCGGGGGTGGTATTTTGGATAGTGGAATCCGAACAGTTTGTGCATGGTTTGGAAAACTGTGCAGGTAAACCATGCGGCCCTGAAACTTCTAAAAAATTACAATTTTTCCACTCCGGGATTTTAATACCCAAGTCGTGATTTCCTCCCCATTCTCCCATATTTACCCTAGGAACAAACCAAATCTACCAAGAGATCCAATAGATCAATCTCCCATATTTCGAAGGCATTTTTGGTGTCATTGGTTGCGGATCGAATCTCTGGGTAAGGATAATCTCATCTCTGATTCTCTTATGAGTTTAGGGTTTGTATCTTCTTCTCCTCTCTTTTAGAAGCTCTAAAACCCTACTATTTGGGTGAGATCTAGGTTGAAGCTTAAAGGGTTAGTTGAAGACGAATATAAGGGCTCGACTAAGAGTGCGTCCACCCATGGAATTGAGGTAGGTGGTCAACAGGTTATACACCATAGATTATTTGTGGATTTGTGCGTGTGTGGTTTTGTTCTTGGGTGTCTCTTGGTATGTTTTGATCACCCCTAGCATGTTTAAGTAAAATTTCTATTAAGAATGTAAATGGAAACCCTCACGATACCCATGGGATGCATCACGGGTGATGAGACTATTCTAGGTCCACCCATGGGGCGTGATGACTTTCTTGGACCTAAGTACTTTTGTAGAACAAGTGATTTTGTTGTGTAGTTATGTAGATCCCTTGATAAACATGTTGATGTGATTTATTTTTTTGGATTAGAAGCTAGATGATGCACCTAGGATTAATAATAACCTAAGTTATGATGGGTTAACAAAGAATTGGTTTATATAGGTTGAACATGGCTATGCTAGATGAATTGTGAATAGTGTGGGAATGTGTAAATGGGTTGACACATGAGAATGATGAATGGATAAATGGGTTAATTTGTTGAAATGATTAAAGACCATAATGGAATGGATTATGATCCTGGTAATGAATCCTAGTGAGTTGGGCATAATGAATGAAGCCTAGTGAGATAGGCACAATGAATGAATTCTCAGTAAGATAAGCGTAAAGGAATGGAATTGGGATAAATATCTAAATGATGTGAAATGTGGAAAATGTATTAATGGGTTAAGGCATGGTATTAAATCTCAAGTTATTGTTATGATTTATGTTTTTCTTAGTCAATGGTTTTGATGTTGTGTGAATGGTTTATGGATATACATATATATATATATAGAATATTCAGATGGCTTGGTATAGTGGGGTATTGAATTGAGGATCTATGCCCATGGTTCGAGTTGGAATGAGGCTCCAAACTCCACCCCTAATGTATGGTTTAGGGAAGAAGACTGGGGATCTGTTCCCCTAACAATTGCATCCACAAGGAGTGAGGCTTCGAGGTGAGCATATGGTTTTCATGAGGAATTTAGTCCTAGTGAGATAAGATAATAGTGTGTTTTTTCTCATGCTTATAATTGTGTACATTAAGTCAGTGTGTTTTTTTGGGTTTGATGAACCCATGATCAATGCATTGGAAATGGTGAGTAATGGAAATGGAATGAAATTGTAAGATAAGAAAATGGTAATAAATTTTTTTAATGAACCTAAACTGGTTAATGGCACATAATCTTTTCTTTGTAAAATATTATTCATTTCCCTTTTCACATGAACAATTTTTTATACCGGATATTTTGTAGACACCATTGGCACCGCCTACTGATTTTTACTTGCACCCTCCTCAAGTCTCTGTTGGGTACCCAAGAAGACTTCATGTTTTCAGGTCCGGGGAAGGGCAAAGGCCCTTTATAGAGAGTTGGTTTGGCATGAGTGTATGTGGAAGAGGACCCAGGCTTGGTGTCAGGGCCATTTTGGGTATTTTTCAGTTTTGTCTCCATTTTCAGTTTTGTTCACTCTTTCACTTGTAGCATGACATGGCATATTTACTGTTGGACATGGTTGTACCTTGTTTTTGGAATGGTCATTTATTCATGATTTTTTATTATTGCTTATTATCCCTCTATCTATTTTATCTTCTATTGTGTCTTACTCTGATAAAAATGGGGTATAGTATCCCCAATTGACCTTTTGGACCCCCCGCTACTAGTAAGAATCCTTTGGCATATGGGGAGGCATGCTTAAGGTTGTGTAACCACCCATATCAGAGCACCGATTTAGTAGATTCTGGGTCTGGGACATTACAAAGTGGTATCAAAGGAGGTATTTCTTCTTCTTCTCTAGAATATTTTTATTTGGGATGGTAGATGGGAGTTAGGATGTATCAGGCCTTGGTAATGAGCTTATGTTTGGGATTAGCTAACCCATGTTTGAGGGAAAACCCATGTCACCTAGGCTGGGAATTTTTTTTCTTGATTGTGAGATGTTACAGTTGATGATATTTCACCATTGGGTGATGCACATGTTGTGTGATGTGATGGTTTTATGATTTTTGTCTTGTGGCCTCAATGGCATGAGGTTGTGCATTCATGCATCATTGTAGGAACCCAGAGAGATAGGTGACATGCATCACGGTAGGCACACACGGTTTGGGTATGTGAGGCCTGAAAGATAGAATGCACCTTGCATCTTGATAATTGAAAAGGTAAAATGTTGTAAATGAAACAATGCAAGTGGGTGAAGATAAAATAATGATAAGTGATAATTAATGAAGTATGTGTAATTAAGGGTTTGTAATGAATTGAACTTTTTTTTTTGTAACATGTTGTGTGAGCCTTGCGGTGGTGTATGGTTGTTTACCCCTTGTGGACCATGGACCATGGTAGGGATGTTTGGGGTGGTGTTTTTGGAATTATAAGGTTTGTTGGGATGGTGCATGTATAGTGGGTTTTTTAGGCTGGTGAAGAGCCTTCTTATTATGAATTTTTGAAAGTTTTATAGTATGTGTTCAAAACCTCATGTTTGGAAATGTAGAGAAATGCCACCATGGCGTCGAGTGCTGGTTGGGAAATAAGAGTTGCTGAGAACACTCCTCTAGTAGAGGAGCAAGAGAATGTGGTGATCCGGGAAAGTAGAGAAGAGAAATTCTGAGAGAACATGGCTCATTTTATACAGATTATAGATCAGGACCTAGGGAGGGTTGCACTCAGTATGTTTGAGATAACCAGAGAGTTTCAATTGTAGCTACCCTCGGACCTTTATCGAAGAGGGTGGGCCAGAGGTAACAGAGTTGTGGGTAGAGTCTTTCTAGATGATACTTGATCATCTAAAGAATCCTACTGGGAAGTGAGTCATGTTTGCAGTTTATATGTTGTAGGGCCAGGAAAAGCATTGGTGGGACATCCTGATTCAGAATGAGCTGGTTGAAGGGATGTTGTGTAAATTTTTCCAAGAAATGTTTTTAGAGCATTTTTACCCAGAGATTTTGAGTCAAGAGTGGGTTGCAGAGTTCATGAGCTTGACTTAGGGATTGATGTCAGTGATGGAGTTCGTTGGACGCTTCACTAACCTGCAACGCTTCATTTTTCATTGTTGGAGGATTAGGTGGTAGTTATGAGGTGTTTCTAGGATGGGATGATACACGATATTAGGACTCAGTTGAATATATTTCACTTGAATAGTTTTACAGAGGTAGTGAATCCAGTATTGATCTTAGAAGGGAACCTAAAGGGAGCTCTGGGTATTGGGATTGTCATGCCAACTGGGAAGAAAAGTGGTGCAGCTTCTGAGGGCTGAAAGCGTCATTTTGGATGTTTTAAGAAGGGAATAAGTGTGAAAGGTAGTCAGAAAATAGGGTCAGGCCTCAAGGTGGTGATCAGGTGTTCTGCTATTAGTGTGGATGGCTAGGGAACATGTGTGGCCAGTGTCCTCGACCTCCAGTTGAGTGTTAGTGGTGCGGAAGATTGGTGCATGTGCAGAGGTTCTGCAGGAACCCTTATTAGTTGAGAATGAATGTTGGTGAAAGGCAGATGCCAAGTGGAGGCAAGGGATCAGTTGATCCATATCAGTCAGGCAGTTGGAGCTCCATGGGTTGTACTAGCAGGGACGGTGGATGCAGAACTTCAAGGAAATATCACCCATGTCAGCAGGGTAGTGCAGTGCATGGCACGCAGGTTGGAGCTCAGGGTAGAGGGGCGGGTCATATTCATGTTGTTCATTTGGCACCTAGGGATGGTGAGGCTAGTCCATTGACTGTTCAAGGTACGATCCTTATAGTTTCTATGCTTTCTAGTGCATTGTTTGATACTAGTTCCACACACTTTTTTATTTCTACCCTTCTTGTGGTAGCATTGGGTTTGCCTGTGGAGACTATGTGCGGGGTTATATCGATTGACACTCCATTGGGGGTGCAAAATGAAGATATCAGGTAGTGTAAGGGATGTGCTCTTGAAGTCGATGGGTATCATTTCTTATGGGACTTGTTCATTCTTGATATGTTGGGATTTGACTTGATCTTGTGTATGGACTGGTTGGTGTTGTATCAGACACAAATATACTATTACTTTCATAGGGTATCATTTAAGTCACTTGATGGTAACGTTTACATCCATCGTGTAGAGTATTATGTTCGAGCAGGTCATGTAACACCCGAGACTTTTATGTTATATGAATCATCAAAGGAATCTTTTTCTACACAACACTTGCTTGGATTTCTTTACACGCAATCGCGACCTTCCTCGATAGCTTGCGTCGTACGCAATACCGAGTTTCACTAAACAACAATATGCTATTAAAACTAGCCGTTATGAATAGTAATAACCACTTTTTAAAATTTTATAAATTTTATTTTTCAAAATGGACTTCATTTTTGGACTCAGAATATCGAAATTATCCTAGGGTGAAATTTTGGTATTTTTCTGAAAACTTTCAATTTTTGATGAATAGTGAAACCACTAAGTGGTAGGTTAAAAACTGAATTTTGCATAAAACTTAATTTTACCGCTTCTGTGAATGAAATTTCAAAAATCCGACAGACACGGTTGATATCAGTAAGTAAAATGTGGTTCAATGAGATAAAAATATTTTTTTGGTGAATAGTAACTTTTTACTATTTTTACCGCGGTTAATAGTAAATAGGGTAACTAAGGGTAAATATGATATTAATATTACCCTAACACATGTCCCAATTATATTGGAAAAGTGTAATTCGACCAAAAACAAACTTAGGAATAAAATATGACCATTTAGGCCCACTTGGATTAGATTAGGACATTTATTATTAATTTATTTAAAGAAGGGTTAAAATAGTTAAAATTAAAGTTTAATAAGTAAATCATTTTTAATATGGGGTTATACATAAGATAAATTCGATTGTAAATATTAATTAGAAAGCTAAAAAGATTTCCTACATGATGGTATTTTATTTGTAATTTTTAGACATCAAATAATTTAATTTATTTATGACACAAAGATGATGCAGTAATTATCTTATTAATGAAATATTGACATAATTGATAATATAAATACCAAAATAAATGTAATTTAAGACTTTTTATGAATTCCACTAATTTTCTAGGTTACTATGATATATTAGTGTTGATTTAATCAACTTGGTTCGAACATATAATTCTTTTATGACTTTAAAAAAAATCATATATCAAATAGTGTCAAAATTGACACAAAATAGTTTTTAAATCAAATATTATATTATTAATTGTTATTTTATTCCTAAAAATCTACAGTTCGGCCAAATGACTTGGATAAGGATATATATATTAATAATAAACAATTTTGGGTTCGTTTGGCATGTTATAGTAAGTGTATTAACCATATAGTGAAAGAAAACAAAAAGACACGGTAAAAGTTAAATTAATTAACTTAGAGTTAAATCTAATTGATAAGGTTAAAATAATACCCTAAACTTGTCTAAATCCTATTGGTTGATAGGATTTCGACCCATCCCCACTTTATCTTCGAAATAAGACCCTTTGGAACCATTATAAACCGATTTTTACTTTAATATAAAATAATATTTTGAGATATTCCTAAGGTGCCCCTCTCCTCCCTTATAAAAGGGCACCTCCTCCCCCTCCTCCTCACACCAATTTGAGCACTCAAGCTCGGCCAACCCCTGCCATTTTCTCCTCTCCACTTCCCTAGAATAATCCTAGAGGTCCTGGTCTTCTCCAAAGACCAATCTTAGTTCCTTAAGTGGAGGATTCAAAGAGGCGTTCCAAAGAAGAGGTAATATCCATTACCGATCTTTTCAATTTCTTTCTTCTTCAACTTCTTCTTCCTTAGTTGTTTCATGATAAAGTAATAACATCAGTATTACTTACATACTGATATGTTATTATAAATATGAAACAACCCTAATTCACCTTCTATCCATCCTATGGAAAAATGAAATCACCGCGCGTGCGTACGTACGGAATACCGTCTCCACGCCGTGGTGTAATCTATTTTCCACCATCACCTTACAAGGATGGGTATAATGGTGTAATGAGTAACTATATATGATTATTATGAAGTAATATTGATACTGAAATAATATATATATATATACTCCAATACAATTCCACGATCATAGGAACGATATCATCACTCGTGCGTACGTACGGAATACCGTCTCCACGATGTGATGCGACTCGTTCTACATGATCTTCATTTAATAATGATTATATAAATGAATTGAATGAATGAATATGGTATATACTACACTAATACCATTCTGGAAATGAATTATCTATAACCTAAAGATAAGAATAAGAATTTATTCAACAAAACACGCATAAGAACAAAAAGTTATAAAGACCCGAGTAACAAGTAACAATGAAATATTACTAACAAGAAGCTAATAATATGACCATATATGATATCATATCAATATTTATGATTCTGGAATAAGTCAATAACATTATTTAAACCATTATACAGGAGCTTCGGACACGAACAAAGCAAATCGGACCTAAGGTAAGGGAAATATCACAATCTCACTTTTATCCGAGATTGTTTTTACTTTGGTAATTACTGGGGTGTATTTTATCATCCACATCCATGTTTCATCAATATGTAATATTATTTCCATCCACCTACAATTGTTTAAATCCATTTTTACCCTTCGGTGAGTTTTTAGTAATATGTATGAAAGGAATCTTTTGTCGTTTTTCGTACGAGGTACTTTTTGACTTTTCCGACAAAAGTACGAAGAATGTTTTTCTTTAACTTATACGGCAAGAATGGATTTTTAAAACATTATTTCCAAGAATCTTCCTTTATAAGTTTTCAAGTTTATTTTTGATCAACTTCTTTTAGTATGACATGTTAAGAAAAGAAAAGTGTTTTTGAATAAGAAAGGATATTTTCCTCAAGAATGGAGTTCAAGTGTTTTATCAAAATTATTTTCCATCTAAGATAATAAAGGGTTCTGTTTTTATCCCTTTAATTACATTGATTTGATTATGTTATGAGGGAATTATTTTTATGAAGTCATTTGCCTTATAAGATTTGTTTTATGATGTCATGATGTTTCAAGAATCCCATTTTTGTTACATGTGTTATGCGATGATGTATGTTTTATGATTATGTGGCACACATAAGAAAGGATTCATTATAAGATGGGTGGGACCTATATCTCCCTCCAATGCATTGGGTAAAGATTTTATATCTCATGAGATAGACATGGCTGGAACGGAAGGTTATTTCGGTTCAGTGATACAGGACTGAAACGAGGAGTGAACTCAGTTCAGAAAGGGACTTTGTCCACTAAGATAGTCTTGGAAATGAGTCATGACTAACAAGAAATGATTTCCATGATTATGTGTGCATGCCACAAAGTTTCAAGTTTTATGTTATGATTATGGGGATCTCATTTTCACTTCTATGATTTATTCCATGTTAAGATATTATGATCTCTTTTGCAGGTTTTGATTTTCAAAAAGATATGATATGATTTTTATTTCCTTTATTTTCCCTTGCTGAGCATTTGAGCTCACCCTTTTATGTTTTCTTTTCCCCAGGTCAGGAAGATGGATATTAAGTAGAATATGCAAAAAGGCACCCTAGATATGATGAAATCAATGGGAGACACTGTAGAAGATTTATGAACCAGTTGTTTATGTTTCCCAGTTTCTAAAGACACTATACCTATACGGTCCTTTGTGGTTTTGTCATATGTTGTAATAAGTGTGCTTCAATTTCGAAGTATTAACAATGTATGTAAAGTATGGGTCGTTATAGTTGGTATCAGAGGAAAGGTATAGTCAACCTTTGGAAACTAGGATGTGAAAGCCTTAGTAAGAACCCTAAGGATAAGTCTAAGCATAGAACACAATCTTAGTGTTTTAGAAATGTCCTTGAATAACCTAGGATAAGACCTTAAGCATGAAAATTTTATTCTTGAATTATGTGGTTTTCCTATTATAATTAGTGTTGCTCACACTATTCTTCTTGGTTTTAGTCAATGGCTGGAACCCGAAGGAACCGTGTTAATGCGGAATGCGATGGGAAATGCAATGATTGTCCCCCTGAGCAACCAAACGATATGGGATCTGGAATGCAAAATCTTGTAGCCATGCTCACACAACTTTCTCAAGCTATGAATCATGCAGGATTTCCAAACGAGAAAAGGAAGGAGCAACATTCTATTGAATCCTTCATGAGGCAGCGTCCACCTTCTTTCAGTGGGTCTACTGATCCATTAGTTGCTGAACAATGGATTAGTACTACTGAAAAGATATTTTCAGTTCTTCAATGTTCTGAACATGATAAAGTCATCCTAGCAGTGTATCGTTTGGAAGGAGATGCTGATCAATGGTGGAATCTTATTAAGAATACGAGGCAAAGGGATGAAATTGAGTCTATGGAATGGGACGAGTTCAAGAACTTATTTTTCAATAAGTACTTCCCTCGTATTCTCCGAACAAAGATGGAGAAAGAGTTCCTTGAACTGAAGCAAAGGGATGATGAATCTGTTAGTACCTATGAAGCAAATTTTACAAGACTTGCAAGGTACGCTTCTGGTATTATTATCCAACCTGAGAGTAAGATCGATCGATTCTTTAGTGGCTTAAAACCAAGTCTTCGAAGGGCGTTAGCCATAAGGGACTTCAATAGCTACGAGGAAATCGTTCGATGTGCTCTCAAAGTCGAGATGGAGATTGGAGTAACCCATCAGTCGCATGGGTTTGATAAGAAGAGGAAGATGGAATTCAAAGGAAACTCTAAAGAGCACACTGAAAAGAAGATGAACTTTCCCTTATGCTCAAAGTGTGGAAAGAAACATGGAGGGAGTTGTCTTAAAGGGACAAGTAAATGTTTTAAATGTGGAAAAGAAGGTCATCGGGCATTTGAATGCCGTGATAATGGGAAGAATATGTCTAATGACGCAAACAAAGGAAGGGATACACAGAATGAACCTACTACACTTCAATGTTTCAAGTGCAAGGAGATGGGGCATTATGCCAATCAATGCCCAAATCCAAGGGTTGATGATGATGGTCGACGTCAACAAACTCTTAAGGCTAAAGACAAAGGAAAGTCACATGCAATTTCTATCAGCGATATGGAGTACGATAACGATGTGGTGAAAGGTACACTTACCATCCACTCTAAAGTAGCAAATGTTTTATTTGATTCTGGATCCACCCACTCTTTTATTTCTAAAGACTTTTCTAAGGGTATAACTGTATTACCTCAACAATTAGATGTTGAGTTAGTTGTGACAACACCTAATGGCACATCAATCGCATCAAAAGTTTATAATTCTTCTCCGATCGAAGTTTGTGGGAAAGTGCTTCCTGCAAATCTTGTGATCCTTCCTTTAGTGGAATTTGATGTGATTCTTGGCATGGATTGGCTTTCTCTACATGGAGCTCATATCGATTGCCAAAGAAGGGAAGTCACATTTCATATTCCAGATCAATCTACGATCGTCTATCAATGCAAGGATGAACATAACCTTCCAGTGGAAATTTCTTCCATCTTATGGGTATTGATTCCACTAAATGAAGGTTATTTATCTCAAATGGTTGGTAAGAAACTCACGATTAAGAATATGCCCATTGTACGGGAGTTTGATGATGTCTTTTCGGAGGAATTGCCGGGTCTTCCACCAAATCGTGAAGTTGAGTTTTCAATAGAACTCGTACCGGGTGCTTTGCCTATTTCAAAGACACCTTATAGAATGGCCCCAATTGAGTTGCAGGAATTGAAGAAGCAACTCCAAGAGAATCTTGATAAGGGATTCATACGCCCTAGTGCGTCACCTTGGGGAGCACATGTTCTATTTGTTAAGAAGAAAGATGGATCAATGAGACTCTGCATTGATTATCGAGAACTTAACAAGATCAATATCAAGAACAAATATCCTCTCCCACGCATTGATGACTTATTTGACCAACTACGCGGAGCTCAATACTTTTCCAAGATTGATCTTCATTTAGGGTATCATCAATTAAGGGTCAAAAGGGAGGATATACCAAAGACGGCTTTCCGTACAAGGTATGGACACTATGAATTTATAGTGATGCCATTTGGTCTTACTAATGCCCCTGCTATCTTCATGGATCTAATGAATAGAGTCTTTAGAGACTATCTTGATCAATTTGTGGTGGTCTTTATAGACGATATTCTTGTCTATTCAAAGAGCAAGGAAGAGCATGAAGATCACTTGAGAATTATATTGAAGACCCTGAGAAAGGAGAAGCTTTATGCCAAATTTACCAAGTGTGAATTTTGGCTTCA
Organism: Viscum album; assembly: GCA_963277665.1. Classification (NCBI taxonomy): domain Eukaryota; kingdom Viridiplantae; phylum Streptophyta; class Magnoliopsida; order Santalales; family Viscaceae; genus Viscum; species Viscum album. Next base: position 2,050,971,795 of record OY728150.1, on the reverse strand, counting down.
AAAAGTTGCATTTTTGGGTCATATAATCTCAAAAGAGGGGATATCTGTGGATCCAGCAAAAACAGAGGTTATCGAAAGATGGTCATGACCAACAACAGTAACTGAGATCCGAAGTTTTCTTGGTTTGGCTGGATATTATCGACGTTTTGTAAAAGATTTTTCACGATTATCTAATCCACTCACCAAGTTGACTCGGAAAGGAGTTAAGTTTGTCTGGACAGAGGAATGTGAAGAGAATTTCAAGGAGTTGAAAAGAAGGTTATCCAGTGCACCTGTGCTCACACTGCCTTGTAGTGGAGAAAGGTTTGTGATCTACAGTGATGCATCCAAGAAGGGATTGGGGTGTGTTCTTATGCAAAATGATATGGTGATAGCTTATGCCTCACGACAGTTGAAAATCCATGAGCAAAATTACCCAACACATGATTTGGAGTTGGCTGCGGTAATCTTTGCATTAAAGATTTGGAGGCATTACCTTTATGGTGAAAGGTGTGATATTTATACTGATCATAAAAGTTTAAAGTATATTTTCACACAAAAGGAGTTGAATATGCGTCAAAGAAGATGGTTGGAGCTGATTAAGGATTATGACTGCTCAATCCATTACCACCCTGGAAAAGCAAACAAGGTGGCAGATGCATTAAGTCGACAAGACCATGCTAGTTTATCCATGATGAGGATCACAAAAGATCCAATATTTATGGATTTACAAAGGATGGATCTTGGAATTATAATGGAAGGGGAAAAATCTTATCTTTCTCAAATGAATGTTCAACCATCTATACATGTGAAGATTAAAGAGGCACAGAAAGAAGATGTCGAGTTACAAAAGAAGGTGAGAAATGTTCCTGAATTCAACCTTGATTGTGATGGGATAATAAAGTTCAGGAATCGGGTTTGTGTTCCTTCCATCCCCGAATTAAAGAAGGAGATGTTGGATGAGGCTCATAGTTCTTCATTCTCTATTCATCCTGGAAGCACGAAGATGTATAGGGACCTGAAAGAGTACTTCTGGTGGGATGGCATGAAAAGAGATGTTGCTGAATATGTCTCTCGATGCTTGGTTTGTCAACAAGTTAAAGCTGAGAGACAGAAGTCTAAGGGGATGTTACAACCATTACCCATACCCGAATGGAAATGGGAAAACATCACTATGGACTTTGTCACAGGACTTCCTAAAACATCCAAAGGCAATAATGCTATCTGGGTCATAGTTGATCGTCTTACAAAGTCTGCACACTTCATTCCTATTAGAGAGGATTTCTCTCTCGATCATCTTTCCAGGATATATGTAAAGGAAGTGGTAAGATTGCATGGAGTACCACTTTCTATTATATCTGATCGGGATCCGAGATTTACCTCGAAGTTCTGGCGAAGTCTTCAGTATACTCTGGATACAGAGTTAAGTTTCAGCACTGCTTATCATCCCCAGACAGACGGTCAGTCTGAGAGAACAATTCAAACCCTAGAAGATATGTTGAGAGCTTGCTCTATGGATTTCAAAGGAGGTTGGGATCAACACCTACCTTTGGTAGAATTTTCTTATAATAATAGCTTTCACTCCAGTATTCAGATGGCTCCTTATGAAGCTCTCTATGGAAAGAAATGCAGGACTCCAACTTGCTGGGATGAAGTTGGGGAAAGAAAGCTATTAGGACCTGATCTCGTTGATGAAATGGCAGAAAAGGTCAGATCTATTCAACAACACATAAGAGCAGCTCAGAGTCGACAGAAAAGTTATGCCGACAACCGAAGAAAAGACCTAGAGTTTGAAGTGGGTGATAAAGTGTTCTTACGAATATCTCCCTGGAAGAGGGTTATGAGATTTGGAAAGAAGGGGAAGTTGAGCCCTAGATATATTGGTCCTTTTGAAATACTGGATCGTGTTGGGAAGGTAGCTTACCGATTGGCGCTTCCATCGAATCTCTCTCAAGTTCACGATGTGTTCCACATATCTCTCCTGAGAAAGTACATACCAGATCCTTCACATGTACTCAGCTCAGAAGTTGTACCGCTAGAGCAAGATCTTTCTTATGAAGAACAGCCGATAGAGATTCTGGATCGTAGCGAAAAAGTCCTACGAAACAAGACCACTCGCTTGGTGAAAGTTTTATGGAGAAACCACCAACTTGAAGAAGCTACATGGGAGCATGAGGATATGATGAGGGAGAAGTATCCTCATCTGTTTGTTACAAAGTGACGAATTTCGAGGGCGAAATTCTTTTTAAGGGGGGTAGAATGTAACACCCGAGACTTTTATGTTATATGAATCATCAAAGGAATCTTTTTCTACACAACACTTGCTTGGATTTCTTTACACGCAATTGCGACCTTCCTCGATAGCTTGCGTCGTACGCAATACCGAGTTTCACTAAACAACAATATGCTATTAAAACTAGCCGTTATGAATAGTAATAACCACTTTTTAAAATTTTATAAATTTTATTTTTCAAAATGGACTTCATTTTTGGACTCAGAATATCGAAATTATCCTAGGGTGAAATTTTGGTATTTTTCTGAAAACTTTCAATTTTTGATGAATAGTGAAACCACTAAGTGGTAGGTTAAAAACTGAATTTTGCATAAAACTTAATTTTACCGCTTCTGTGAATGGAATTTCAAAAATCCGACAGACACGGTTGATATCAGTAAGTAAAATGTGGTTCAATGAGATAAAAATATTTTTTTGGTGAATAGTAACTTTTTACTATTTTTACCGCGGTTAATAGTAAATAGGGTAACTAAGGGTAAATATGATATTAATATTACCCTAACACATGTCCCAATTCTATTGGAAAAGTGTAATTCGACCAAAAACAAACTTAGGAATAAAATATGACCATTTAGGCCCACTTGGATTAGATTAGGACATTTATTATTAATTTATTTAAAGAAGGGTTAAAATAGTTAAAATTAAAGTTTAATAAGTAAATCATTTTTAATATGGGGTTATACATAAGATAAATTCGATTGTAAATATTCATTAGAAATCTAAAAAGATTTCCTACATGATGGTATTTTATTTGTAATTTTTAGACATCAAATAATTTAATTTATTTATGACACAAAGATGATGCAGTAATTATCTTATTAATGAAATATTGACATAATTGATAATATAAATACCAAAATAAATGTAATTTTAGACTTTTTATGCATTCCATTAATTTTTTAGGTTACTATGATATATTAGTGTTGATTTAATCAACTTGGTTCGAACATATAATTCTGTTATGACTTTCAAAAAAATCATATATCAAATAGTGTCAAAATTGACACAAAATAGTTTTTAAATCAAATATTATATTATTAATTGTTATTTTATTCCTAAAAATCTAAGGTTCGGCCAAATGACTTGGATAAGGATATATATATTAATAATAAACAATTTGGGGTTCGTTTGGCATGTTATAGTAAGTGTATTAACCATATAGTGAAAGGAAACAAAAAGACACGGTAAAAGTTAAATTAATTAACTTAGAGTTAAATCTAATTGATAAGGTTAAAATAATACCCTAAACTTGTCTAAATCCTATTGGTTGATAGGATTTCGACCCATCCCTACTTTAGCTTCGAAATAAGACCCTTTGGAACCATTATAAACCGATTTTGACTTTAATATAAAATAATATTTTGAGATATTCCTAAGGTGCCCCTCTCCTCCCTTATAAAAGGGCACCTCCTCCCCCTCCTCCTCACACCAATTTGAGCACTCAAGATCGGCCAACCCCTGCCATTTTCTCTTCTCCACTTCACTAGAATAATCCTAGAGGTCCTGGTCTTCTCCAAATACCAATCTTAGTTCCTTAAGTGGAGGATTCAAAGAGGCGTTCCAAAGAAGAGGTAATATCCATTACCGATCTTTTCAATTTCTTTCTTCTTCAACTTCTTCTTATTTAGTTGTTTCATGATAAAGTAATAACATCAGTATTACTTACATACTGATATGTTATTATAAATATGAAACAACCCTAATTCACCTTCTATCCATCCTATGGAAAAATGAAATCACCGCGCGTGCGTACGTACGGAATACCGTCTCCACGCCGTGGTGTAATCTATTTTCCACCATCACCTTACAAGGATGGGTATAATGGTGTAATGAGTAACTATATATGATTATTATGAAGTAATATTGATACTGAAATAATATATATATATACTCCAATACAATTCCACGATCATAGGAACGATATCATCACTCGTGCGTACGTACGGAATACCGTCTCCACGATGTGATGCGACTCGTTCTACATGATCTTCATTTAATAATGATTATATAAATGAATTGAATGAATGAATATGGTATATACTACACTAATACCATTCTGGAAATGAATTATCTATAACCTAAAGATAAGAATAAGAATTTATTCAACAAAACACGCATAAGAACAAAAAGTTATAAAGACCCGAGTAACAAGTAACAATGAAATATTACTAACAAGAAGCTAATAATATGACCATATATGATATCATATCAATATTTATGATTCTGGAATAAGTCAATAACATTATTTAAACCATTATACAGGAGCTTCGGACATGAACAAAGCAAATCGGACCTAAGGTAAGGGAAATATCACAATCTCACTTTTATCCGAGATTGTTTTTACTTTGGTAATTACTGGGGTGTATTTTATCATCCACATCCATGTTTCATCAATATGTAATATTATTTCCATCCACCTACAATTGTTTAAATCCATTTTTACCCTTCGGTGAGTTTTTAGTAATATGTATGAAAGGAATCTTTTGTCGTTTTTCGTACGAGGTACTTTTTGACTTTTCCGACAAAAGTACGAAGAATGTTTTTCTTTAACTTATACGGCAAGAATGGATTTTTAAAACATTATTTCCAAGAATCTTCCTTTATAAGTTTTCAAGTTTATTTTTGATCAACTTCTTTTAGTATGACATGTTAAGAAAAGAAAAGTGTTTTTGAATAAGAAAGGATATTTTCCTAAAGAATGGAGTTCAAGTGTTTTATCAAAATTATTTTCCATCTAAGATAATAAAGGTTTCTGTTTTTATCCCTTTAATTACATTGATTTGATTATGTTATGAGGGAATTATTTTTATGAAGTCATTTGCCTTATAAGATTTGTTTTATGATGTCATGATGTTTCAAGAATCCCATTTTTGTTACATGTGTTATGCGATGATGTATGTTTTATGATTATGTGGCACACATAAGAAAGGATTCATTATAAGATGGGTGGGACCTATATCTCCCTCCAATGCATTGGGTAAAGATTTTATATCTCATGAGATAGACATGGCTGGAACGGAAGGTTATTTCGGTTCAGTGATACAGGACTGAAACGAGGAGTGAACTCGGTTCAGAAAGGGACTTTGTCCACTAAGATAGTCTTGGAAATGAGTCATGACTAACAAGAAATGATTTCCATGATTATGTGTGCATGCCACAAAGTTTCAAGTTTTATGTTATGATTATGGGGATCTCATTTTCACTTCTATGATTTATTCCATGTTAAGATATTATGATCTCTTTTGCAGGTTTTGATTTTCAAAAAGATATGATATGATTTTTATTTCCTTTATTTTCCCTTGCTGAGCATTTGAGCTCACCCTTTTATGTTTTCTTTTCCCCAGGTCAGGAAGATGGATATTAAGTAGAATATGCAAAAAGGGACCCTAGATATGATGAAATAAATGGGAGACACTGTAGAAGATTTATGAACCAGTTGTTTATGTTTCCCAGTTTCTAAAGACACTATACCTATACGGTCCTTTGTGGTTTTGTCATATGTTGTAATAAGTGTGCTTCAATTTCGAAGTATTAACAATGTATGTAAAGTATGGGTCGTTATAGGTCATGTGGGACTATTTTGTCAGCTGTTGGGTAGGCTCATGACTCAAGTTTCTTGTCTTTTTCTTGATGATGAAAGAGGGGAATAGGATGTCTTCCCTTCCATATTGGATCAGTTTTAGGATGTTTTTCCTGAGGATTTCTCAGGGTTTCTACCCGAGAGGGATGTTGAGTTCATGATTGAGTTGCTGATGAGAGGAAAGCCAGTTTCTATTCCTCCATACCAAATGGCACCGATAGAACTATATGAGTTAAAGGTTCAGCTTGAGTAGTTGGATCATATGGGGTTCATACATCCTATTATGTCTCCTTGGGTATCTCCTGTTCTTTTTGAAAATAAGGTTGATGGGTTGTTAAGGTTGTGTGTTGATTATTGGAAGATAAATCAGATGACGATGAAAAATCGGTACCCCTTCCATGAATTGATGACATGTTTGACCATTTGAGGGGTGAATCAGTGTTTGATAATATTGATCTGATATTGGGTTATCACATGTTGAGGGTGAGTCCCTCTAACATAAAACTGAAAACTTTTAAGAGTTGGTACAGGTTGTTTGATTTTTTGGTGATGCCTTTCGGCTTGACCAATGTACCGGAGGTGTTCATGGATTTGATGAACCAAATAGTTAATCCTTATCAGGATTATTTTGTGGTTGTCTTTGTTGAAGATATATTGGTGTACTCGAAAACTCATGACGATCGTGCCCAACATCTTGTCGTTGTTTTGAGTACACTAAGAGCGAATCGGCTATATGCCAATCTATGACAGTGTCAGTTTTGGATTGGAGAAGTGAATTTTCTAGGTCACATCATCTCTAAGTAATGTGTGTCGGTGGATCTATAGAAATTTTAGGTTGTTGTGTCTTGGTAGCAACCCAAGGTTGTTTCAGATATTCCTAGTTTTATAGTTTTTTTCGGGTATTACCATAGGTTCATCCATAATTTATCTCTCTTAGTAGCACCATTTTTAGGATTGACCAAGAAGGGAATTAGGTTTGAGTGGTCTGAGGCTTATGATAATACCTTTCAAGAGTTAAAAAAGTGATTGATGACCACACCGATCTTGATCTTACCTGAACCAAGTAGGAAGTATGTCATATTTTTTGATGCATTTGGTATTGGTCTTGGGGATATGTTGATGCAATATAAGCAGGTTGTGTTTTATGGGTCAAGGCAATTGATACCCCATGAGTAGAATTATCCCACTCTTTATCTTGATTTGGATACAGTATTTTATGTCATAAAGTACTAGAGGCACTACTTGTTGGGGGAATGGTTCACGGTGTATATCGGTCATAAGAGTCTAAAGTATCTCTTTTTGTAGTGGGATTTGAATCTTCAGAAGTGAATATGGGTTGAGTATCTCTAGTATTTTGACTATGATATGGTATATAAACCGGGGAAAGGGAACAGTGTTGTTGATGCTTTGAGCAGGAAGGCTCAGAACCAAGTGGTTAAGGAATCCAGAGATGAGTGGAAAGTGATGGATTTATTTTCAAATATGCCCCTGGAGGTACGGGATGAAAATGGTAAAGTGACTCTTTCTTATATGGTGATTGAGTCGATATTTTGAGTCGATTTAGTGAAATTCAGCTCGATGATCCTGAATTTTTGTCCATGAAGGAAATACTTAAAGGTGGGGAGCTACCTTCTGGTTGGGTCATCGGTATGGATAAGGTTATTTGTGCTCATGGTCATTTGGTTGTGTCGATATGCATACGAGAAGAGTTTATGTAGGAGTTCCACGCATCAAAATGGAAAGTGCATCCTTGTTTGAGCAAGATGCATCGTGATCTCCGTAGGCAGTTTTGGTGGTCGGGAATGAAAGAGGAAGTTTTGGTCTTTGTCACACAGTGCCTTACATATCAGCTGGTGAAGGTCGAGCATCAATGACCAGGTGGTTTATTACATCCATTCCCCATTCCGGAATGGAAGTGGGATTGTGTGATGATGGATTTTGTGGTAGGTCTTTCGAGGATGCCTCTGAAGAATGATGTAATCTGGGTGGTTGTGGATCCTCTAACGAAAGTGGCTCATTTCTTACTGATTCAGGAGACTTGTACAGTTGATTAGTTGGGTGAGTTGTATGTTTGAGAAATAGTACAGTTTCCTGGTGTACCACGGACTATAGTTTCGGATTTTTATCCTCATTTCACATTGTACTTATGGAAAGGGTTGTAGAAGGTGCTTGGTACACAGGTTCTTTTGAGTACGGCTTTCCACTTGCAGACCAATGGGAAATCGAAGAATACAATCCAAGTGTTGGAAGACATGTTGAGGGATTGTGTGTTGGATTTTTGTGGGTCCTTTGAAAGTTACTTATCCCTTTTTTAATTTTCCTACAACAAAATTTTTTAGGATATGGTTTAGATGGTACCATTTGAGGTTCTCTATGGGAGGACGTGTAGATCTTTATTATTTTGGTTGGAGGCCGGTGAATCTGAGCTGTTAGGACCAAGACTTGTGTAGGAGACTTCAGAGAAATTTGATTTGATTTAAAAATGGATGGAAACATATCAAAGTAGGCATAATTATTATGAGGATTGGAGGTATATAACCCTTGAGTTCGTGGTGGGTGATAGTTTGTTCTTTCAGGTGTCGCCATGATTGGGTCACCGATAGATTCAGAATCAGAGAGGTTTGTCACCCAGGTATGTGGGGTCATTTATGATTATGAAGAGGATTGGGCTGGTGGAATACTGATTGGAACTTCCACAGTGGTATAGTGGGATGCATGATATCTTTCATGTTTCACAGATATGGAGGTATCACCCTGACCTAACTCACATGGTAGATGTTGATGATGTTGAGTTGGAGTCTGATGTGTCCTTTGAGGAGCATCTGGTTTGTGTGGTGGATCATATTGATAAAGTCTTGTGAGGTAAGGTTGTTCCATTAGTGTGAGTACTATGGAAGCATGAAAATGTTCAAAAAGAATCTTGGGAGTGGGAATCATATATGCAGGCTTAGTAACCCGATCTCTTTTCCCTGTAAGTAAAATGAAGCTTGGAATCTTGGCTCAAGGATGAACCGTTATAAGGTGGGGAGGTTGTAAGATACTGGAATTTCTTGTAAGGTATTTACTACTTATGTTTCAGTTCAAGACCTTTATTTTGGTTAATTAAGTCCTTACCCAAGTCTTTAAAGATTCTTGAGGGTGTTCTGAGGGTTCAGGACATAAAAATGAGAAAAGGGGGGTTTCTGGGTAAGTCACATGGTATACACACGATTAGTTCTAATCGTACAAATATCCTAGGGAAACCATGTAGGAGGTGGGATTTTGGACAGTAGAATCCGCACAGTTTGCACATGGTTTGGAAAACCATGCAGTTAAACCGTTCATCCCAAAAACTTCTAAAAAATTATGATTTTTCCACTCCGGGATTTTAATACCCAACTCATTATTTCCTCCCCATTATCCCCTCTTCACCCTAGGAACAAACCAAATCTTCCAAGAGCTCCAATAGATCGATCTCTTTCATTTATAAGAAATTTTTGGTGTCGTTGGTTGCAGATCAAATCTATGGGTAAGGCCAATCCCATCATTGCTTATACTTTGAGTTAAGAGTTTGTATCTTCTTCTCCTATTTTTCTGAATCTCTAAAGCACTACTCTTTTGGTGATATCTAGGTTGAATATTCAAGGGTTGGTTAAAGAAGAATCTAAGGGATCAACTAAGAGTGTGTCCACCCACAGAATCGAGGTAGGTGGTTTAAAAGTTATAGCCCATGGTTTATTTGGGATTTGTGCATGTGTGATTTTATTCTTGGGTGTCTCTTGGTATGTTTTGATCACCCCTAGTATGTTTAGGTAAAATGGTTATTATGAAGGAAAATGGAAACCCTCACGATACCCATGGGATGTATCATGGGTGATTAGACTAGTCTAGGTCCACCCATGGGGTGTGCTGACTTTTCTGGACCTACGGATTTGTGAAGAACAAGTGAGGTTGTTGTATAGTTATGTAGATCCCTTAATAATCATGTTGATGGATTTATTGTGTTGGAGTAGAAGTTAAGAGATGTACCTAGGCTTAACAACAACCTGAGGGGTATTGGGTTAATATGGAAGTGGTTTATATGGGTTGAACATGGCTATACTAGATAAATTTTGAATAGTGTTGGAATGTGTAAATGGATTGACATGTGAGAATAATGAATGGATAAATGGGTTAATTTTTTGAAAAGATTAAACACTATAATGGAATGGATTATGAGCCTAGTAATGAATCCTAGTGAGTTAGTCATAATTAAAGAAGCCAAGTGAGATAGGTCTAATGAATGAATTCTCAGTAAGATATGCGTAATAGAAGGGAATTGGGATAAATGGATAAATGATGTGAAATATGGAAAATGTGTTAATGGGTTAATGCATGGTATTAATTCTCATGTTATTGTTATGATTTAGTTTTTCCTTGGGAAATGTTTGTGATGTTTTGTGAATCGTTTATGGATATATATATATATATATCATGTTCACATGGTTCGGTAGAGTGGGGTATTGACTTGAGGTTCTATGCCCATGGGTCGAGTTGGACTGAGGCTCTAAACTCCACCCCTAATACATGGGTTAGAAAAGTGGATTGAGGCTCTGTTCCCCTAATGGTTTTATCCACCCAGACTAAGGTTTCGAGTTGAGGATATGGTTTACATGAATAAGTTAGTCCTAGTGAGATAGGATAACAATGTGTTTTCCTCATGCATGTGATTGTGTACATTAATCTCATGTAACTTGTTGGGTTTGATGAACCCATGATCAATGTGTTGGAAATAGTTAGTCAATGAAATGGGATGAAATGGTAAGATAAGGAAATAGTAATAAATGTTGGAAATAGACCTAAACTAGTTCAGGTAACTTAATCTTTGTCAATTATTATTCATTTCCTTTTTTTCATGTGCAACTATTTATACTGGATATTTTGTAAACACAGTTGGTCATGGCCTACTGAGTTGTACTCCCACCCTGCTCGGGCCTCCATTGGGTACCTGAGCAGACTTCGTATTTTCAGGTCAGGGGAAGGGCAAAGGCCCTTTCTAGGGAGTTGTCTTGGCATGGTTGTACATAGAGGAGGACACAGGTTTGGTTTCGGGGCCATTTTGGGGATTTTTTTGTTTGTCTCCATTTTGAGTTTTGTTCACTTTTTCACTTGTAGCATGACATGGCATATTTACTGCTGGACATGGTCATACCCCATATGGGGAATGGTCATTTATGCATGATCTTGTATTAATGTTTATATTCCACTATCTTGTTTGTCTCCTATTATAGATTACTCTGATAAAAGGTGGTTTGGTCACCCAAATTTACCTTTTGGACCCCCGATGCTAGTTAAAAACCTTTGGCGTATGGGGAGGCATGCTTAAGGTCATGTAACCACCTAGCTTTCAGTATTTATTTAATGGATTCTAATATAGGGATGTTACATCAAGGCTAGTCAAGAAACCATTAATATGGTTAAAACATATTTTAATATGTATATCATAACTTTTTTAATGTTCTAAAACTAATTTATAGACATAACATTAAATAAAACAAAACTAGTTTGTAATGGATAGAAAAACCCTCCAAAAATGAACTAAACTTTTATCATTAATGTTTTATCTAAATAATAATCCTCATATCAGAAAAAAATGATATATGGTATCATTTAAAATTAAGGTAACATATTAAAACAGATTTATTCCACTTATGGAGTATTTATTTCATTTGATAAGAAAATACATAATTAACCAACCATTAAAACCATGAAATATGTCATGACCCATCCCTCTGGACCTGTGTCGTGACTACCCCAAGCCCACCTACCGAAGGCCAAGGGATGGTGACTAGCGTTGAAGGCATCAACCTGCAAGTGGGAGTCATTATCCTGGATATCTATATGCACACACATGCCCAACCAGGTCCAAAATCACAAAAGGGAAACAACATACCACTAAATAAACTGAGTGAAAGTACAGCTAGAAGAAAGTGTTCTAGAATACAAACACAAGAAAAAGTCCTGAAAGATGTAAAGTACTAAAAGTGACCTTATGGACATATATATTTAAACCCACCTGATCTTGAGAGTATTGAAGCTAATTGAAGCTGAAGTAGTACGTCTTGTACGCCTAGTCCTACTAGGACCCGCCCGGTCCTAGGCCACCAAGTCCACCGTCTTAGCGTATGTATGTCCCATCTCCCTGAGCAACCCTATCAAAACGTTGGTCATATTCACCTGAAACAACATGTGTAGGTGGAGCCTGTGGAGGGGTGAGTAACACAGTACTTAGTACAGACCCCAAAATAAATAAGAAAAAACACACAACAATTCATCAAAGTAAAGCACAAAACACAAGGCAACTCACACTAGGTATATTCTTGGGTAGTAATAGTAGCATCATCAGTCAGAAATGTCAAACTCTTTGGTCACTGGAGAAATCATCCTCTATCAAGTACAGTGGGTATACTAGGTCACACAGAGCTGATTTTCACTAACCTTGATCTGATGTGGTACTCATCCCTGATGAGTGCCATTGGTATGCAGGGTCACACAGAGCTACTCCCAACTGTGGGCCTCCTGGGTCACACAGAGACGCTTCCCACTTTGGATAAACTAAGGTACTCCTCCTATCAAGTGTCGTTGGTATTCCAGATCACACAGAGCCTCTCCCCATCATGATCTTGTTGGGTGACAAAGAGTCTCTTCTCACTGGGCCATCCTCGATCAGTCTTCAGGTCTCATCCAACCGCAGGGTTCTATACGTAGCATGCTTGGGAGAACTGATCCTCAATACATTCATCACTTCTCTTCATCCATGAAAGTAACCAAAATCATTATGAAAGATCCACATCCTCAAGAGGTTCCCAATGCTGCAAATAGCCTGTGGCGGTTTTCAAGATATGGGAATTTTAGTAACTAGGGGACCGGTTGCGATGGGGCTCGGTCCGACCTGGATGGACCAACCTGACCAACCCGGTCAGGGGGTTCCACATACCCCTATTCATTTTGACGGACCCGACCTGAAGTAGTGTGGTTCGGGGTCAGTATGGTTCAGCCTGGCCAATGGAACAAGCCCAATAGGCCTCGCTGGACCCAACCCGGTTGGCCGAGGGTCCAGCCTGTCGAGTCGCCCAACGACCAGGCCTAGTCCAACCTGGCCTAAAGAGGGAACGATTACGGCCTTCCACTATGCGTCCGGCCTACCGAGTAGCGGGATCGTCCTGGACTGCTAGGGACTCAGCCCTCCATCAAGGGGATCGACCACGCGGTGCGGCTGGTGTGAGCCCCTTGGATGCGATAGCCTATTGTGTACCCTCCGGTCCAAACGCGGCCTATAAGGGCAGTTTTCACCTCCTGTGTAGTGTCTTCCTGGCACCGCGTCTGACTCCTGCCGCGGCCAACGGGTCGCAGCACCTCCAGCCTACCGGGTGGCCCGGACGCGGGCCACTCCTCCACACGACACCCACCTAGCATCGCGCCCTTCCGCGCACCGATGAGGCTGATGAGTCGTGGCCTCACGGTCTACATAGTTCGTCGTTGCTGGCCTCTACCTCCACGCAGCTAGTGAGGATGGCTGGTGTTGCTGCTATTGGCGTCGGCGGGTCGATAGAATCATTGGAGGGCCACCGGACGCGCTCCGGTGGTCTGTTCCTTGCGCCGCTTGTTCCAACGGTCTCTAGGAAAAGATGTATTTACTGTGAATCCTTTAAACTAGCCTTGTCATCTCTTTGAGAATATGGCCACCAAGAACACATGAGCAGATGTGATCGGTCTTATTCATGTCACTCCGGCCCTCCGTGTTAGAGGTTTTAACAAGGGGGGATTAGGGAGGTTTGCATTCAATTATTCATGCCAAGGTTTAATCCCAAAAATAAAACCCTTATAATGAAACACCGTTCTACTTAAATGCATGAATCACGGGTCAACCTGTTGGTGGGTTGACCCATGTATGTTGTTTCTAGAAATGGATGGGTAATAACTACAAATCAAGAACCCATACCTCTTTGAATTTTTTTTCCGCACATTTTTCCTCAAGGGGTTTAGAAGTCAACATTGCTTCTCAGCTCTAATATTCGAAAGGCGTAATGAAGAAGATGAAGTTCCACTGGTGTTCTTCGTTCTTTGCAGGGGTGGAAGTCCATCATAGGTTCTCCAGAGAATCCTCAAATTTCTTTAATCCATATTTTCAAAATGCGTCAAATTATAAATAGGATCATGTTGCAGCATTCCCATTATGATGTGACGTCACATCATTACGTTGTTTTATATAAGAAATAGTGGTTTTGTTATGAGTCATTAAAGAATCATTATGCTGTGATTTTAACGAGCCATTAATGAGCTTCATTGATGTACATCATCATCACCATGTTTCTGCCCTGCAGCATTGCCGTCCGCCACTCTAAAGTGAGAAAGAAAATAAAATATTTCATTTAAATTATTTTATTATTTTTCTCAAAAGGTCTAAAAAATAAATTTTCCGCACGCCCCTTTCCATCCAAAGTTAATTCATTTCTATGAAAATTTCGAAATTTTAAATTCAACAGTGCCCTTAGATTTTTGATCTGAGCGATCGTTCAAAAGATAGAAAATCCTGCTTGCACAATTATTGAACATACCTTAAAAAAGTCCAAAATTATGTTCCAGGCTCTCCAGACCTCAAAATTATGTGTCGTTTAATTTTGAGGTCTCGAAATAATTCCATATAAATAAATAAAAAATTTACATGGAGATTCCTAGACGTTACATTCTTCCTACCTTAGGGTTTTATGTCCCCAAAATCCAAAACAATAACTAAACAAAAATATGGGGTTACTAGGACAAATTTGAGCCCCCCCTAACATATTCTCTCCTGGAGATTCTTGTGCTACCATAGGACACTCACTAGAGGAATCGACCATCCGTGTAGGACCCACACCTGTCATTCCTCTTTCTCTATTGGGAACTCCAAAAACATCGCCCCATCGTCAATGTCTAGCTCTCCCCAATCAATGACGTGTGATGGATCATGCACATACCTCCTCAGCTGTGACACATGGAAAACATCATTCACCTGCTTCATCTATGGGGGAATATCTAGGTGATACACCACCTTGACAACTCTACTCCGGATCTGAAAAGGACCGATGAACCATGAAGATAGCTTACTTCCCCAGCCAAATCTCAGCAATCCTTGTTGGGGTGAGACCCGAAGGAACACATGATCTCCCTCCTCGAACACCAAGGGTCCCTATCTCATATCCGAATAAGACTTACGCCTACTCTTTGTAGTCATCATCTAGTCCTGAATGATCTTCACCTTCTCGGTGGTAGCCCGTACCAACTCTGGACCCATGAGTACCGACTCCCATGGGTCTATCCATCATATGGGTGATCTAAAAGGCCACCCGTACAAGGCCTCAAACGGTTCCATGCCAATTTTAGAGTGATAAATGTTGTTTTATGAAAACTCCACTAGTGGAAGGTGGTCCTACCAATCACAAACAAAGTCAAGGATGCAAGTACGAAGCATGTCCTCAAGGGTTTGTATGGTCTGCTCCGTCTGACCATCCGTCTAAGGATGAAAATCTTTGCTCAAGCATTGATGCTTCCCAAAATCCTCCTGAAATCCCTTCCAAAACTAGGATTTAAAGAGGGAATCATGATCTGAGACGATATTATAAGGAACCCTGTGAAGCCACACCATCTCCTAGATTTAGAGGTGTCTCAATCCCTCTATCGTTCCCTACTCCCGGATTGGTATGAAGTGAGCCAACTTGGTGAGTCGGTCAATGATCTCCCAAATAGAGCCATGACCTCTAGACGTATGTGGTAACCCCATCACGAAGTCCATCGAGATATCGTCCCATTTCCACTCGGGTACCTCAAGTGGATAAGTCAAGCCTGTTGGAACCTGGTGCTCATCCTTCACTTCCTGACAAGTGAGGTATCGTGAAATGGACTCGGCCACTGATTTATTCATCCCTAGCCACCAGTACTAATGCTAGAGGTCTATTATGTACCGCTAGAGAGGAATTATGGAAATCCCTTAACACCTCCTCCAGCAATGCAATTTGTACTAAGGTGAACCCTCTAAAAAGTATGGTATGCTCCCCACCTATCGAAAATCTATCAGGATCTCATCCCGAGGATATCTGAGCATGTCAGACCTCGCAGTCAACATCCCCTAGTTGTTCCTCCCTGACTCACTATATGAGTGGGTGAGTAACAGCCATCGATTAGAGGTAAACATCTTCACCTTCATCCACAAGAGATACCTGTATCATGGCTAACTTCTTTATTGTCTCACTCAGTATCTGCAACCTAGTTCTTCTGTTGAGCGCATCTTCCACCACGTTCTCCTTTCCAAGAGTATAAACTATCTCAAAATCATATTCCTAGAGGAACTCTATCCATCTCTATTGTATCAAGTTCAAGTCCTTCTGGGATAAGATATAACTGAGAATATTGTGGCCAGAGTAAACTATAAACTACTCACCCATCAAGTAGTGCTATCACATCTTCAACGCAAAGACCACTACTGCCAAATCCAGGTCATGGGTCGCACAGTTCTCCTCATGCTGCCTCAACTATCATGAGCCATAGGTGATCACTAATTTCTCATATATTAGGACACAACTAATCCCAGTCCCTAGTGTGTTTCAGTAAACTACATACCCAATGCCCTCCTCTGGTAGTCTCAATATGGGGGCACTAGTCAGTCTCTGACCCAACTCTTGGAAGCTCTTCTGGCATTTCTCCATCCACACGAAGGGTTGTCCCTTCCGTTTCAATGCAGATAAGGGTTCTTCTACCCTATAAAAGTTGGTTACAAACCTCTGATAGTAACCATCCATCCCTAAGAAGATTCGTACCTTAGTCATGCTCCTGGGAGGATCCCAAGAATGAATCGCCTTTATCTTTGCTGGATCTACTGCAACTCTAGCCTCTGAGATGACGTGTCCCATAAAGTGGACCTCTTATATCCAGAACTGACACTTTTATAGCTTACCATATATCTAGTGCTCTCAGAGTGTATCTAGAACTATCCATAGGTGTGTAGCATGATGTTCCTTCGATTCGGAATAAACCAAGATGTCATCGATGAAGACCACAATGAATTAGTCGAGGTAGGGCTGGAAGATCCTATTTATGAGGCCCATGAACACTGTTGGGGAATTTTTCATGCCAAAAGGCATCACTAGGAACCCATAATGGCCATACCGGCACCAGAAGGTTGTCTTTGGTACATCCTCATCCCACACCCGAAGCCGGTGATATCCTAATCTTAGGTCTATCTTTGAGAACCACTTCACTCCCTCCAGCTGGTCGAAGAGGTCATAAATTCTTGTAAGTGGGTACTTTTTCTTTATAGTCACCTGGTTCAGGCACTAGAAGTCCATGCACAACCTCAAACTCCCATCTTTATTCTTGGAAAAAAGCACCAGGGCTTCCCATAGTGAAACGATGGGCCTTACGAACCTCTTCTCCTGCAAGTCCTCCAGTTGTACCCTTATCTCACAAAGCTCTGTGGGAGCCCTTCGATATACCGGTGTGGATATCAATGTCATCCCAGGGTACAGGTTGATAAAAAATTCTACCTCTCTATGAGGAGGTATCCCTGGAACCTCATCAAGAAATACTTCCTCGTACTCATCCACCACTACATGGAATCTTGGACTCCTCTCCTCTACTGCACTGAGGGTGAGGGTAGCCAACTGGTGAGTGATCGGCTACACCCTCCTCCGAGAGAGTCTAACCCGCACTGCAAGTGTTTCCTTCTCTCCAGTAAAAAAAACCTGGTCCCATCTTCATGGACACACCGCATTGTACTCCTAAAATAGTCGATCTGATCATGGAATGTGGATAACAATCCCATACCAAAGATGATGTTGTAAGGCCTCGATGCTGCTACTAGGAGATCACAGCCGAAGCTCTCGCCTCCTAAGGTAAGTTCACATTGCCGACACCAGTGTGTAATTGTCAAATCGTCCCCTGTAGGAGTATCTAGCCATAAGGATCAAGATAAAGACTCCAATGGAATCTTCAAGCTCCGAACGAGTGTCTTGGAAGGAACGGAGTGACTAGAACCTGTGTCTATAAGTACTTTAGCTAGGGTGGATAAGACACAGATCGTACCTCAGATCATCTCTGGAGCATCGTGGTCATAATCCTCTACTTCCTGGAGCTGAGTTCACCCCTATCCATATACTCCCTGAGGTTGGGGTGGACCACCTGGGGGTAGTGGTGGTAATATATCAAACTCTCACTCACCGCTTGTCGCTCGCCAACTCCACTACCATGTCTGCCGCAATGCGGACCTCCTTGCTCGAACCGTTTTCACTACCTCGGATTCCTCTCGATCGTCTACCGGTCATCATTACTGTGGTTCAGGAAGTCACGTGCCATGTGTCCCTGCTCGCCGCATGCATAGAACAGCATCTCTCCCTGCTGAGTCCCCCCATACTGGGATCCCCACACCACCAACCCTAAGTCCTGGCATCTTCCTCTGAAAGACCTTGTCCACTTGGACCCACACATATGTTGTTTGTTTTCTACTGAAGACTCTATCACTTGGGGTCTTCTAGTAGCTCTAGTTGTGGGTGCCTGCTCCATAAATAAACTCTCCATCGGAAGGGCTCGCTCCAGCACCCTGTCCTGGGTAGGGACGCTGAGAGACACCATTGAAGCCCTGATCTCCACCTGAGTCCCATTTTAATGGCTCGAGCCCTGAAGAAATGGTCTCGCACCATATCTATGGAGTATCGGGAATGCTCTGTAAACCACACCAAGTACTCGGAAACCTTCATGTTGTCCTGATGTAGGTGAAGCAGCTCCTAGATGCGCATAGAGCACAAGGTTATGGGGGGGGAACTCTTCCTAGAAAATCATCTCAAAGTCAACCCAAGTGAGGGTCGCCTCATCATGAGTTTGGATTGTAAAACTCCACCATATATCTACCGAGACCTGTAGAAGGCTCGCTTCCAAGATCGCCATCTAGTCAGGTGGTGTCCTCACTAAGCGGAAGACCCACGTCATAGCCTCCAGCAAGTCCTCAGCGACCTGAGAATCCGTCTCTCCCCTGAACCTGGGATGTCTCTCTCTCTAAAACTCATGTAGGGCCCTGAGCAAATGAACATCCTCTTCCGGAACTGTTGGCAATAGATTCCGACCATCGAGTGGTGGTAGCACTAGTGCACCACCCAGTACGACCATCTCTAGAACTGGTCCCTGAACAGACACCTCATCGTTAGGTGGGATTTCCTCACGACCTCGCATCGATATCCTGGAAGGTCGTCCACATTGAGGCATCGTGAGATAGATCAAGATGTACCATAGTTAGAAGGTTATACCTGGTGAGATGACTCTTATTCAAAAATAATGAGACGCGTATACAACCATTGTTTTCATGTATTGAGCCAAAAACAAAATTCAAGGTCCTGGTGTACGGATACGTTGGCCGCTGCACCAATATAGGACTCCCCGAATCTGAAATCTGAACTCAAAACACTTAAAATTGTTTCCCCAAAACAAAACATCAAACTCCCGGTCATTGAGGGGGAACCGTCTTCCCTTTGATGCCACTTTTTCATGACCCATCCCTCGGGGCCCATGTCGTGACTACCCCCAGCCCGCCTCTCAAAGGCCAGGGGATGGCAACTAGCGCCGAAGGCATCAACCAGCAAGTGGGAGGCACTATCCATGATACATGTACACAGACACATGACCAGCCAAGTCCCAAATCACAAAAGGGAAACAACATACAACTGAATAAACAGAGTGCAAGTACAGCTGAAAAAAAGTGGGCCAGAATACAAACCCAAGAAAAAGTACTGAAAAATGTAAAGTACGAAAAGTGATCAGATGGACATCTACAGTAAACCACACCTGATCATGAGAGTAGTGAAGCTACTGAAATTTGAAGTAGTATATCATGTCTTCTCGGTTCTACTAGGGCCCTCCTAAACCTAGGGAACCAATTCCACTATCGTAGCATTCGTCTGTCACATCTCCCTGAGCACCCCTGTCGAAATATCGATCGTCTGCACCAGACACAACACGTGCGGGCAGAGCCCGTGTTGGGTTGAGTAACACAGTACTCAGTAGGGACCCCAAAACAAAAAAAGAAAGAACTCACAATAATTCATCAAAGTAAATCACAAAACACAAGGCAGCTCACACCAGGTATATTCTAGGGTAGTAACAGTAGCATTGTCAGTCACAAATGTCGAACTCCTCGACCGTTGGAGAACTCCTCCTCTATCAAGTTCAGTGGGCCTTTCGGGTCACACAGAGCTGCTTCTCACAAACCTTGAACTATTGGGGTTCTTATCTATGATGAGTATTATGGGTATGCTAAGTCACACAGATCCACTCCCCACCGTGGGTCTACCAGGTCACACCGAGCCGCTTCCAACTTTAGTCGAACTAAGGTACTTCTCCTCTTGAGTACCATGGGTCTGCCATCCCACACAGAGCTGATCTCGACCATGGTCCTACTAGGTCACACAGAGATGCTTCCCACTAGGACATCCTCGAGCAGTCTTCAGGTCTCAGCCAACTTTAGGGTTCTTTATGTAACATGCTTCGTAAAACCAATCCTCAAGAAATTATTCGCTTCTTGGAGTTGATGAAAGTCACCAAAAATCATACAAAAAGATTTGCCTCTTTGATAGGGTCCCAAAACCACAAACGACCCATCAATTGGATGCGCAATTTGCAAGATACAAGCATTTTAGTAACTAGGGGGCCAGTTGCGATGGGGCTCAGTCTGACCCAGTTGGACTGACCCGACCAACCCAGCTCGGGGGTTCCACATACCTCGGTTCAGTCTGACAGACCCGACCCGACCTGGTGTGGGTCGGGGTCGGTCTTGTCTGGCCTGGCCAGTGGTTCAGGCCCAATAGGCCTCACTGCACCCAGCCAAGTTGGCCAAGGGTCTAGCCTGCCGAGTGGCCCAGTGATCCGGCCTAGTCCGGCCTGACCCGAAGTGGGCGCGGGTTCGGCCCACCGATGCGGGTTCGGCCCATCGGGAAGTGGGACCAGCCCAGCCTAATGGGTGCTCAGCCTTCCAGCAAGGGGACTAGCCATGGAGTGAGGCTGTTGTGATCCCCTAGGATGCAGCAGCCAGCCGCGTCCCCTCTAGTCTGAACACAGCTCACAAGGGCGGGCCGCACCTTCTACACGGTTCCCTCCTAGAACTACGTCTGACTCTTGTCGCGGGTGATGGGCCACAGCGCCTCCAGCCTTCATGGTGGCATGGATGTGGGCCACCCCTCCAAGTGGCACCCACCTAGCACCACGTCATTCTGTGTGCCTCTACGACTGATGAGTTGCAGCCTCCCGGTCAACGTGGCCTGTTGGCGTGGACCGCCGCCTCCACTAAGCCAGTGAGATCGTCCTCCATTGCTAATGTTGGTGATGGTGCGTCGGCCGAATCTCTGGCGGGCCACCAGACGCGCTCAGGTGGTCTTTTCCTTGCACTACTTGCACTAACGGTCTCTAGGTGAGGATTTCTTTACCATGAAGCCTTCAAACCAGCCTTGTCATCACTTTGAGAATGCCGCTACCAATAACACACGATCGGAGGTGCTCGGTCCTTGTTCATGTTGATCCAGGACCTCCACGTTAGTGGATTTAACAAGGGGAAGGCTCATGGAGGTTTGCGTTAAATTATTCATGCCAAGGTTTATTCCCAAAAATAAAACCCCGAGAATGAAACACCCTTCCGCATAAATGCATGAATCACGGGTCAACCTCTTTGTGGGTTAACTCGTGTTCATCGTTTCTTGAAATGGATGGGGAAGAACTAAAAATCAAAAACCCCTACCTCTTTTAAGTTCATTGACGTATGTTCATCCTCGAGGGGTCAAGAATTCGGCATCGCTTCTCAGCTCCGATCTTCAAAAGTCGTAACGAACAAGATGAAGTTCCACTAGCGTTCTTCATTCTTTGTTGGGGTGGAAGTATGTCAGAGGTTCTCTAGAGAGTCCTCCAATTTATTTAATCCATATTTTCAGAGCATGAAGAATTATAAATAGGAACACCTCGCAACATTCTCATTATGATGCGACATCACGCCATTACGCCATTTTATTTAAGAATCAGTGTCGTTGTTACGCGTCATTAAAGTGTCGTTACGCTACAAGTTTAATGATACATTAATGATTCTCATTGATGTGCATCATCGTTACCCTATTGTTTCCCTGCAGCATCATCGTACGCTACTCCAAAGTGAGAAAGAAAATAAAATAATTCATCTAAAATATTTTATTATTTTTCTTAAAATGTCCAAAAAATAACTTTTCCACTCGACCCTTGCTGGTCGAATTTAAGTCATTTCTAGGAAAATCTCGGCATTCTGAATTCAATAGGGCCCTCAGATTTTTGATCCGAGTGACGGTTCAAAAAATAGAAAATTCTGCTCGCACATTTACTGAACGTACCTTAAAAAACATTCAAAAGTCTATTCTGGGATCTCCGAACCTCGGAAGTACTTGCCTTTGAATTTTTTTGTCTCAAAATAATTCCATAAAAATAAATAAATAAATAAAATTACATGGAAATTATGAGATGCTACAAAATAAATACACCTAGAACAATGAAAATAACAAAATATTATCAATAAATGGGTGTAAATATGTTATAATAATATCATATAAGGAATTATAAATATGAAAATGGTTTTTTAATATATTAATAACACTATTTAGAACTTTATAAAAGTGTTTTTTAACACATTTTAAGTAAGAAGAACCTGAGGTAAGGGACTTTTCTTTAAAAATCCTCTTTTAAATTTCTATTTTTAAAAAATTCAAAAGGAATATTTTTATAATTCAATTATTCGTGTTTTATTGTTATGTTCTAGTTCTTCGGAATTTTTTATGATGAATGGGGGTACCTATATCTCACTCAAATACATTGGTTATGTTTATGTTAGAGGTTGACCATAATGGTTACTCCAAGTGTAACTGTGATGGTCACACCATAAGGTAGTCATGAGGGTTACATCATAAGGTAGACATTAAGGTTACATTGTATGGTATACGTGAGGGTTAAAAATCATATGTTAGATGTGATGGTTACAATAACAAGTAATTACTTCCCCAATTTAGCATTATGGTTTATTTATGTTATCTTTGTTTTATGGAATTTTTTTTTACAAAGTATATGATACTTTATGGGTGAAAAGTATGTCTTTATAATAATGAATTCATATGTTTATAAGTATTCATGAACTAATGGTTTCTTATTTTTATGTCCCTTACTGATATTTTCATGCTCATCTCAAGTTTTAAAATGTCTTTTACAAGGTTTAAGGATGGGTAATATAAGATAATAATCCAAGCTAAATGTTGTGAATATTTTTCATGTTTTATTAAAAATATTTGTATTATGGAATAAATTGATATTGTTTTAGTACTACCCAATTTTTATGATTTTGGGTTGTATAAATTATTTCCTAACTCTCTAAAACTCTAAACTGAAAAGATCTTTTAGAATGTATGAAAGTGAATTCTGAAGGAATTTACTAGATTAGGTAAGGTTAAAGGTCGGTTCCTTATATCACCCATCATCATGAGCTATATTGGGCTCACCCATCATCATGAAAATTTACCAAGTACCATAAACTTATCATAACACATGAAATATTTCATTTCCATCATCACACTCAAAAAAATATTCCATAAATCCATAAGAAAAACATTTTTGGATATCAAAATATCCAATCCATTAAAACCCCTTTTTGAAAATACCCCAATACAAGGGAAGAAGGGTTTTTATTTGAATAAAACATGAAATATTGTAAAGAAATAAAAATATTGAATAATTATTATGGTGGAAGGAAAAAATATTGATTTTTTATACATTAAAATAGAACATTACTTTCACTTTTTTTTCAAAACATTTCATATAAAATACGTAAAAGGATTCCATTTAAAAAACATTTAAAGAAATTAAAAAAGAGGCATAAAATTTCTTTTTTCATTTATTTTTGTTTAGATAAATACATATGTAAAAGAGGATGTACATTGATTAAAAATATTTATAAAATTATTATTTAAAATATTTAAAATTATATTTTTTAAGGTAAAGTGGCCCTTAGATCAAGTATAAATCATGACGTATGTTCTTTAACTCTTATATAATAAAATTTTATCAATTATTTACTTTATTAAGAAAATTTTTAAAATTTAATAATTTATCATTAAACCATTTATTTTATTTATTCCAATGACATACTTAATGACTTAGTTAGTGTTGAGACCACTTTGTGTATAAGTTGTATTTGTTGTCAACAAGTGTCAATAGTTGTCAAAATAAAGAAGGAACTCCAAAGTTAATGGAAATTTGTTGAATAGAAGATGCCTAGAGATTTGTTATGGATCCATAGCATTGGATTCCATTCATGGGAAATTTTCTATGTTGTTGCATATTCAGATGATTGTTGAACTAATCCTAACTTCATAGAACTTGTGTCAAAGGTGACACATTGTTTACAATAATGAAGAATAAATAATTATCATCCATCTGAGAATGATTGGAGATGAATGGTGAAGTACCATAAATTTGAGGATGATTTGAGAAGTTCCTTGGAATTCATGTTCCAACAGGAAATGGTTAAGGAGAATTATTATAAGTTCAGGAAATGCTTCACAATTGCATGAGAACCATGAAAGAGCTTTCCAGATGAAAAGAATCACGTGATTTTAATGAAGTAGGAAATGCTGGTTTAAGAAGAAGAGAGAAGTGTCCAGGCATGGACTTTACATTCAAAATATCTATGCATAATATTAGATTGATGGTTATTCCAATCACATTCAGTTGAGAATAAAGGAAATCACTTCACTTTGTATAAGTTGGTGAGGAAAGATAGGAAAGTTACAACACTTTCCACGGTAAATATGGCGATGCTTTTCTGGTTTGTATTTCACAAAGATCATAAGTTGGTTGGAGAACTTATAATGCAAGAATTATAAAGGAAAGGGGGAGAAATGATGTAGCCATTCAGCATGGTTGGTCTTGCAAAAGAATGTGTCTAAGGTGGCGTAGTTTCCCAGTGTTTGCCAAATTTTTTGGGTCCAAAATTTGGAGTTGGGATAGCATTGCAAAAAGTGTATTTTCTTGAAGATCATATCAAAGTATGGAAAATTCATGAATTTTGAAAATATGGGCTTCATGAAGTGTATTTCAGAAATACATGAAGAAATTTGATAGTGTTCTTTGCGATTTAGAAAAGCTTCGCGAATGGAAGAGGTAAAGAGCTTCGTAAGAAAGCTTTGCGGTGAAAAAAAAGAAAGAGAATTGTGGCGGTGAGAAGGAATAAAGAGCATATTGATAGTGCCAAAGTATAAATAGAATCATGGTAGAACAAATTATTTTATGGAATGCTTCATGATTATGAAAAGCTTCGCGAATCTGGATAATAACCATGGTGCTTCGTGAAACAGAGTAAATTTCGGTGGAAATTTTGGAGCTCTGCAATTTGATGATGACATGGAACTGAGGTGGATGTAAGGTTATAGAGTCGGTGGTAAAATCCTATAAATAGTCCCCTACCCCCTAGAGAGAATAAGAGAGACTTAACGAGAACTTTAGAGCTCTTGATTCATGAATAAGCTTCACAAAGTAAGTTTTTCCGCAAAGGCAATGTGCTTCACAATGATAGGTTATTCCACAAAGTATCAGTGAGATTTACAAATTTGGGATCTCTACGAAGGTAGTTTAATTTGCAGAGGCTGTGGGTTTTGAAAAGTCTGTAAGCTCTGCGAAGGTAAAGAGATCTGCAAATGTGTGTGATTTGCGAAGTAGTGTACTCTACAAAGGAGCTTCGCGAAGGAGCTTTGAAAACATTAGTTTTTAATAACTGGTAGAAGTGAACCATTGCTTGGGAAGACAAAACTACACTATTACATAACACAGTGTGTCCAAGAATAATCAATTGTGACCACTTAGAGACTGATTATTACTCAGGGAAGAATAATTGTGATGATACTAAGATGAGATGGACTTCATTGATCTGATAATCACAATGGGAGTTTGTGATTCTAGAAAAGAAGAAGAGAATTGATATTAGTGCAGTTGGTTTTGCACTAAAAGAGAAAGTGGGAAAAAGTTTTAGTATAGATTTCACTGAAGAAGTAAGAAAAGAATATTGTACAGCTTTTATGTTTGCTTCTGGGATAAAATAAGAGGGTTACTTTCAAGCTGCTAAGAAAGTAACAAGTGAAGAGTGGAAGATCAAGTTGTAGTGTAACATCCAATAGGTCTCAGCAAGTGTAAGACTCTACTGGTGTTGCAAACCCTATTAAACAAGGATAAGACTATATTGGGAGCTAGTATAAAGAACCAGTAAGGAGCTACAAGTTGGACTAGGTTGTCACCAGTTCAGGGAAGAGGATTGTTTCCCTCTCCCCTTTAAAGTGTAAAGACACACACTGACAAGTGAATTATCTTACGAGTCAACCAACTATAATAGAATCTTAAATTATAGTGGATAATCCATTCACTAGTCATTCCCATGCATGTCAAGGATGTAGCTTCTCTTATTGAGTGGTGAACCTTGTAAAAATATTTTGTGTATATTTTTACTATTTTATTTTATTGCATGCAACAGGGAAAATAGATGGTAGGTCATACAGATGCACGATTAACGTTTTCATTTTTCAAAGGGCGTGAGGGAAAGAATGTAAGTATAATTTTAAATTTATAATGATTATAATATAATAAATATCATATTATCTCTTTAAATAAACATATATATATAATCCATGTGATGTGGTTATGAAAAATGAATCACATCACTTTGTGGAGGTGGTAACCCACACGTATGCACAAACGAAGCTGTCATTTTTATTTGATGGAATGGTAAGAAAATATATGATATCATATCATTTTATAATGAAAAATATTTCATGAATATAATATATAGATATTAAAACTATCATTATAACCATACATTTTAGGTAGTGATGCAAAATTAATTATATCATTTTGTGAGGTGGTAGTCTGCCTTACACACGAACGATGGTTTTTCTTCCCATTTGAGGGAAGAAGAGATGGATATAAGTTACTCCATGAAAATAATAAAACATCAATATATAAAACAAACTAATTTTATTATTTAATCATGGTTTTATAATACTTTAAGGAGGTAAAAACATAAATAAAATAAAAACAGATGGTTAATAACTATATATCTTCTTCAGACAACCTATTTAGATTTATACCTAATGCCTTAATAGGGTTGTTTTATTATCAAACAAGAGCCTATAGAATGTGTAGAGGTATTTAATTAATTAATTTTTATAGATATTGTGGGAACTAAAATATATTAAAGTGTTCATAGGAGTGGATAGGGTGTGTCTATTTATAAGTGGGGGAGAAAACACACTTGGAATTTTTAAAAAGATTAAAATACATTAATGTATTAATCAAACCAAATTTATCTAAAAGGATAATTTCTAAATATTATTTGATATAGGGTCAAAATATTTTCATCCAATATTAATTATATAATTTTTTTTCATTTTAAATCTTATCTCTTTATTTAAAACCTCAGTAAATCGGTTTTTACTACAATCATGATAACAGATTTTACTGTGTTTACTATTCATTATGACCCAAAATAATGTTAACCATATTTACTAATATTAATTGTTATAACTCACAATATTTAATAAATTTTACCAAATTTAATTCATATAAGTGGTATAATTTAATTTAAAATTGATCCCACAAAACGTGATGAAAACATTTTTTTCATAAAAATGTCGTTCTAAGTGTAAAAACACTATTATACCAAATTCAAGTATAATATTGATTACAATAAAATTTATTATATTGTTTTAAATTGAAATTAAATAATTAAATTTAAAATATAATTCAAAATATAATGTTACATCATAAATTCTTGAAAATAAAAAATAGTTTTCAATAAAAATCTTTATTTTAAATATTCATTGAAAAATAAAACTTTTAGAAAATTATCAAAACATCATCCTAATATAATTTTTAAATAATAAATTAAAAAATTGTTTTCATTTATTCAAATTAAAATTCAATAATTTTGAAATAAATATTTTATATAAAACCATATAGTGCATGAAAACCCAATTTGGTTTGAACTAATGTTTTTTTCCTTTTGACTAAAAAATTACATAATATTATTATAATGAATATAACCCAATAAAATATAATTAATTTATGTTATTAATAAATTAAAGTTATTTATCTTTAAAATAACTTCATTTTTATAGTTTTATATTCTACTTATATAATGCAAAAAATTTACATAATCTGAATATCGTATACTTAATAGTATTTAAACCATATTCATATCAATTTCCAAAACTACTTTTTAATTTATTTAAATTGTTTCCCAAATAAGGAATTTTTTTTAACATTTAAAATTAAATAATTATAAAAAATAATAATTTAAATATAATTATATTTTATCTTATTTTCTAATTTATTAAAACTTTATAAATTACATTTATAATCTCCATATAAATATTTTATTTCTAAATTTTAATCCATGAAATATAATTTAAAAATTTATTTTATATTAAAAACTAATATTATGAATATTATTTTATTAAATGTTTCATAAAAATATAATTTATTACTTATAAACACTTTATGGTTTATTTATTTATACATAATTGTATAAATTACTTTAATATCCAAAAATACCTTTCATAATTTTTAAATAATTTATATACTATATAATTCACTTCAAAAATAAACTTTTTCAATATCTATATATCATATTATATGATATACCATATATAATAAGGTCTGGTATGATTAATTATCAACCATCGGTGCCCTACTATCATTATTTATGATATAGTGTGATGGCATGTGAGACATTATCCAAATGGGGTAGCTATATTACATTTTACGATAAATGGAAATGATAGCCTTCCCAATATTAACTCAACGCTTTTCATACATACTATGTGATATCTTATAATTGTGTTTTATGATAAGAATTTAAATCGTTATTACAATAAGATACTCTATTTTGAAATTATAAAACAGTTCTTCCTGAAGTTATCTGCAAAGATGATACCATATATCATATATTATGATATAGTAAAAACCGAAGTATTTTATCATTATTATAAATTATGATATATTATATAATAAAAACGAACTTATCACCACTTAAAACCTAAAATATCATAAGATAAGACATAATTTATTTTTTATATAATTTTTTACAGTATCTAAAGTGACTTCAATATGATACATGAGTTTTTTTCCTTTTAAAAAAGGATTTCATGAATCGAGAAGAATGGAAATGATTTGTGTTAGAAAGAATACACTTGGAAGTGTTTTTTAGTTTTAATTTTCTAAAAATGATGACGAATGAATCTTATAGGAAGTTATATAAGTCAATAAAAATTTACATCTTAAAGGATGTTGATGGTTTTGGAGTGTTTTGGATTAATTTTAGAATAGACCGGTTTGAGAAGTTGGTTGTTTATTTTTAAAAGTCCATTATTTTATAAGATACTAGAATATGAAGATATAGTTAAGCCATTGAGTTCCTTTAGTATGTAATAATTTTATAATTTTTATATTTTTATAAATCATAAGGCCAGCAATGATATATAATAGGCTTGAGGTGAAACATAATAAGCTTTAAGATGATAAAATGTGGAAAATGGAAAACCTTACCTTTATATGTAAGATGATTATATAGAAAATTTTGGCTGAATAATATGAATTTGACCAATAAATAATACATTGGTGGATATGTATAAGAATTTTTTTTATGCATAAGTTGTATAATACATAATATTTTGGTTGATATATATAATGTTTGATGTTACATATGAGCCTTTTTCCCAATAATATTATACATCATTGAATTTATAATAAATTTGGTTTTATATGAAATAAGTTTTCTCTATATACATAAGATTTTATGTTTCTTATGGTAGAACAAAAATAACAACTACATAGTATCTAGAAACTTTGGGCTGAAACATTTTCATGAATAGTAATATTATCTACAGCTGCACTTTTAAGAAGTAAAAATGGTCATGAATTTTGGGCAATTATTTCTAATATTTGACTATAAAGTCATCTTGGAGAAAATAATGGTGTTCATATTTATAAAATAATATATTCACATAGTTTTTGGAATTCATATGAAGGATGATAATTATGATGGATTTTAAGAAAATCATTTCTCAGTGCTAATCATGTAGATTCTCTATATCTAAAATATGAAAAATATATCATGTAATAATGAAGAATATTTTGGAAAAAATTATAGATATTTTAATAGTCAAATAATATCATCATGATCAATCTATAAATATTGAATGAATATAAAAAATAATTTAACACATTGAATAAAATTAGTTGATATAAAAAAATGGTGTTTCAATACATTGGTTAGAAAGGAAGAATAATTCTAGGCTAGAACTAGAAATATAGTGAAAAATAATAGTTGTTCCATACCTGTATTGGAAAGGAATTATAATAATGGTGTTCTATAAGTTATCCATTCTATGAGATATTATATATTATAATATTGAATAAATTATGACTAATTGATACTGCATTAATGGTGTAACACATTATTTTGTTCATATAGAATGACAATTAATAGATATAGGATCATAGAACAATCCATGTGATTGAGAGTAGTGATATTTATATTTTTTAAACAAGGATATTTAGTGTTGATGCTTCAAAATTATAATAAAACCTTTGAGCATAGTGTTTCAGGTTTATTGACACATTACCTTTGTATGTTTCTTAGATTATCCCAATTTCGATGAACCAAATAAAATATATCATGGATATATTTTATTATTTCATCATTTCATATTGGTTTTGAGAGATATATAGAATTTTTCCTATTAAAAGTGGAATAATATGGTTTATAAGTGTTGGTTTGAAACTTTTACAATACCCTAATTCAAGTGCCTCTCATGGTATTCAACTTTTTTGGGACTAAAAAGTGGTATTAAAGAAAAATCCATACAGTGAATATTTCTATATCTTGATATAAATAATAGAAACTATCAACCATAAAGTATTTCTATTTTTTTATTTTAATAATTTCATATTATGGAAAAAACATATGGTGTATTATTTTTTATTATTGGGGATAGATTTCTATATAATTTTTATACATAGGATTGTAAAAATCATTTAGAATGCTATATTATCCAAGAAAGACCTCGTAAATTTTTATACTAACACTAATTGAATCAATGAATTATGTGTAGAATGGTCTAAGGTTACATACATGAAATTGATGTTATATAAAACATCACATTCCACATGGGAATAAATTATTAATATTAATTTATGTGATTCAAATCTATTTCAGTAATATTTTTAATAACTATATCATTGGTATGAGTAATTAAGGATAATTCTAAATGAGATAGTTGATGCATTCTTTTATTAGTTGAAAATTATTATTTAAGACATTCATGGACATAGATATATCCTTGATGATATCAAAATTGTGAAAAGGATCATGAAATTTTTACCACTATGGTTTAACCTAGAGATCTTGATTCTGAAAGATAAATATCCAAAAGAAGTATTTTTTTTATATTCATTAAGGAACTTTCATTTAATATGATGGGATAAAAAATGAAAAAAAGTATTTAAAAAAACTCTTAGGAGTAACTATTCAAGAATATTAATAGTCTATCCATGGAGGATGACTTGACCCCAATGAAGTGGAATTTTATGGATTAATTTCTTTACACTCCTAAAATGTAAAAATATGGAAAGTAAAATTTAAATAAAACATTCTACTTTCTTTATTTTAGTGAGATGAAGTTGGGCATCTCACTACTATGTTTCTTAAGAAATTATAAGATGATGATTCAGATGAAAACCCATTAAGGAAATAAATTAAATTTTTGAACATAAAGAGGATAACAAAGAAAAAAATAAAAATAATAAATTTCTATCATAAGAATATGGAATCTTAGAAGAAATTAAAGTGTGAGAATTGTTGGAATACAAATAACATATTGGGTAAGTCCTTGTGGTTGTTCTAGAAATGAAAGTGGAATGTTTTAATGGGATAATTATAGGAATCTATAATTCCACTTTCTTGATTTTGGTGAGATGAAGTTAGGCATCTCACTGCTATGTTTCTTAAGAAATTATAAGATGATGATTCATATGAAAACCCATTAAGTAAAGAAATTAAATTTGTTAACATAAAAATTATAACAAAGAAAAAAATAAAATTAATAAATTTCTATCATAAGAATATGTAATCTTAGAATAAATGAAAGTGAGAGAATTGTAGGAATAGAAATAACATAGTGGTAATTCCGTGTGGTTGTTCCACATGGGAATAACTTATTAATATTAATTTATGCGATTCAAATATATGTCAGCAATATTTTTAAAAACTATAGCATTGGTATGAGGAATTAAGGATAAGTCTAAATGAGATATTTGATGCATTCTTTTATTAGTTAAAAATTATTATAGAAGACATTCATGGACTTAGATATATCCTTGATGATATCAAAATTGTGAAAAGGATCATGCAATATTTACCACTATGGTTTAACATATATATCTTGATTCTTAAAGATAAATATCCAAAATAAGTATTTTTTTTATAGTCATTAGAGAACTTTAATTTAATATGATAGGATAAACAATGAAAAAAAGTCTTTGAAAAAAACTCTTA
Organism: Viscum album; assembly: GCA_963277665.1. NCBI lineage: Eukaryota > Viridiplantae > Streptophyta > Magnoliopsida > Santalales > Viscaceae > Viscum > Viscum album. The sequence continues at coordinate 2,050,939,308 of OY728150.1, read as the reverse complement.
GGAGTAACTATTCAAGAATATTAATAGTCTATCCATGGAGGATGAATTGACCCCAATGAAGTGGAATTTTATGGATTAATTTCTTTCCACTCCTAAAATGTAAAAATAGGGAAAGTAAAATTTAAATAAAACATTCCACTTTCTTGATTTTGGTGAGATGAAGTTGGGCATCTCACTGCTATGTTTCCTAAGAAATTATAAGATGATGATTCAGATGAAAACCCATTAAGGAAATAAATTAAATTTGTGAACATAAATAGGATAACAAAGAAAAAAAAATTATATCATAAGAATATGTAATCATAGAAGAAATTAAAGTGGGATAATTATAGGAATACAAATAACATAGTGGGTAAGTCCTTTTGGTTGTTCTAGATATATCAAAAGTGGATGATAATGATAATGAACACTCTATAATTAAGGGAGTATTTTAACACAAAGTTTAACATGAGGCTAATATTGAAGAAATATATATTTAGAGGGATAAAACAATGTAATCTAGTGGATTTTTCTATGACTCCAAGATATATATTTAGTATTAAGAAGAAGAAATTTATGTGTTTAACATAAATCTGGGTGACTTAAATATAAAAATTATTGAAACATATGAAATGAAATTGAGCTCAATATAAAAACTAAATATAATTATATGATTATTAATGGCCTAATAGATTCATTGAAAGTGGGAGAATTAATTTAGTGTTATTACTATGGAAATATGGGGAATACACAATATATATTCTCTATAAAAAATATATTCCTATTATGAGAAGTAACAAAAATATATGAGAATTATTTTATATACTCAATAATTTTTTAAAGGGTATTTATTTTGGTGTGAAGATTGTGGATAAAAATTTGTGGATTTACCTTCAAGGGTATAAATAAGGTTTCCAAATGAGGACCAAAGAAGAAGAACATATTATTTTTAAACATCATCAAGTGGAAAAAACGTAATAAATTTATATCATTGTATTATGAGAATGAATCTACGAAGTCAAAGGTAGAACAATCTCATTCACCACCAAAGGAATTGAAGTAGTATATATGGGCCAATAAGGGAAATTTTAATAAAATTTCATTAAGAGAGACTGATACAGAACATGTATTATAGACAACTTTTTTAGTTTCTATATAATAGGAAACAAATACCTTTTCATGGTCACAAAGTATGATAATGATTATGTAATTTAATTTGGTAATGAATAATAGATAAAGATCATTGAATATAGGAAATAAAAAATTGGAGGAAAATACTTGAGGTTCATTAATAACCAATTGGTTGAAGGATTTGGTCACAGCATACTATGTGTAATCCAATTAAGTGACTTGGGGTATTTATTTAAATTAAATAAAAATGATTTCATTATCAAATAAAGAGTTTTTATTAGTTTTTATATTTAAAAGGGCATAAAATGGAATCTATTTCTCATTGGTGTAGTAGAAGATGGTTTTTTTCTACCAATTAAATAAGAAAAGGATTTATATAATAAAATAATTATCCACTTGAGAATGATTTAGTGAAAAATTATCGAACATATGATATGTTTTAGCTATAACAAGATCACATTGACACATGTGCCACTTTTTAAAAGGTGAATATAATTCTAAAATATTATAGTCTTAAGGATAAGAAGATGAAAATATTACTTGAGTTCATGTATAGTGATTTTTGATAACCTATAATGCCTAAATACGTAGAAGAAAATATATTTTTTTATCTTTATCGATTATTGAAATAGGATGGTAGGGATGATAGTGATATCCCCTAAATACATGGTGTTCAAGTGTATTAAATGTTATCTTATGTTGAAGGAAAAATACTAAGACTAAAATTTAAGAGTTTTAGACTAATATTGTTATGAAAATTAAAATTTCAAATCCAGAAAAATATCTTTAAAATACTATGATATGATATCAATTTTCGATAGTGAGGACTCCTTAACAACATATTTTCATTAATAGGAGATCTAAATATTTTACAATATGGACTGAAAAGTTCTATTTTAATATAATATCACAAAACTATATTATAAATAATTGGAGCTTACATTAGTGTATATCTCTAATGGATATTTTTTATGTCTATATGAATAAAATTATCTCTAAAAGATGTGGTAGGAGAAAATATTGACACTGAATTAATTTAAATCATTGAAATTATATGATTTTTTATGAATAAATAAAATAATTGGAAGTTTTAAGATATTTTATATGAAGTTATTTCCTTGGATATTTATCCAAAATCAATAAATAAATTTTTTATGACAAAATAATTGGGAATTTTTTTAAAATTCATGCCATCACTATTTTTGAAAATAAGAAAACAAATTAACATAACATTGATGAAAATATAGAATAAAGTGATGTTGAAGTGAGTGGATAAAGGGGTGTTCATTGTGTTTTAAAAGAATTAAAATAATAAAATAACGTTGAAGAAAATAGAAAACATTCAATAGATGTAAAGTAGTGAATAAGAAGAGTTTAAATTAGCGAAGTAAATATTATTGGTGACTAGAAAACTCTAACTCAATCACAAAGGATGAAGGCTCAACAAAAAACCTCACTTTCGTATCAATTAAATCATAAAAAATTTTAATTCATTTCTAAACATATCAATTGGGTCAATTTTATAAATGAATTAATTGACCAAATTGAAAATAACCAAGCATGGAAAATTTTTCTAAGTTTAAAGGATCCAAATACCATTGGAATCAAGTTGGTGTTTTGGAATAAACTCAATTAAGATAGAAAGGTAACTCATAATAAATTACATATGTTGGAAAAGGGGTATTTCTAAATTAAAGGAATTTATATTAATGAAACATTCTCTCCCATATCATGGTTGGAAACTATACGACTATTTTTAGCTATGTTGATATAAAAAGGCCTCAATGTGTATCAAATGGATGTAAAATCGGTATTCTTAAATGGTTTTATTGAGAAAGAAGTATACATTAATCAACTGGAAGGCTTTGTTGTGGATAAAAATAAGTGAATAGTGTCCATATTTAAGAATTTTTCTATAGACTAATTGAAGTAACATATCCATAGTACTCTAGTCTTGATCAATACTTTAGAAAGTGTGGATTCTAAATAGGTGCAGTCGATCACAACCTTTACACCAAGAAGAAAAATGATCAAATGATTTTGCTGCTTATTTATGAGGATGATTTAATTTTTAGAGGATTTGATTACATGAAATGTGAGATTTTTTCATAATATATGTGGTGAGAATCTGATATTTTCATGATTGGGGAGTTGAAATATTTCCTTATCTTGACAGTGGATCTAGGAATTCTTGGAACATTTATTTCATAATTTAAAAATACATAAAAAGTGTGAAAGAGGTTTGGAATGGAGAATTTGTGACCAATGAGAAATCAAATGTATACTTGGATGAATTTTTTGAGGGTGATGATGTCAAAGAGGTCAAAATAATGCAATATAGGTAGATTATTAGAAGATTTTTAAACTTGATAGCTAAATAAATTGACATTGTATTTTCTGCATGTCAAGTCACAAGGTACAAAAATTTTTCTAAGTAAATACACATTATTGAATTGAAAATTATACATTGATATTTCAATGGTATAGTTTATTTTAGGCTATTTTATCACAAGACATCATAGCACGAATTATTGGGTTATAATGATGCAAATTCGATAGGTTTAGATGATAAAAAAAGTCTACATTATACCATGGGTTATATCTTGGTAGTTCTATCATTTTTATGATAAGAAATAATCTAGAATATATTTTTTTAGTACTTTTAAGGAATAATACATAATATAAACTCAAAAAATTTCTCAGTTAATTTGGAAGAAAAAATAACATGAATTTTTTGGTGTTGATGTGAAACCACATATTACTATAATGTTTGATAATTTATGTTCTATTAACCAAATAAAAAAATTCATCATTTAAGTAAGAATCGCATCAAGATTAAATATTATTTCATCAAGGAGAAATTTTAAAAAGGGAGAGTGATGTTGGAATAAGTTTCAATAAAAAATTGGATTGCTGATATCATGACAAAGTCACTACAAAAATAATATTTTGAGAGAAATTTATTATCCCTTGGATTCTAATCAAATACATATACCTAAATGGTGTCTAAATGGGACCCCCACTCCCCCATAATAAGTTTCTAATTATAAAATTGTATGAAAACTCTGTTATAATAAATGATTTAATTTATAACCCCTTTTTGACAACTTTTAGATAAGTTCTCTTTAAGATCATTGATAAATGGAGAGAAGTTATTCAAAAAACTACTTGGGATAATATGAATATGTTGTGTGATAAATAAGTATTTTTATTTTTATTTCTTATTGAAAAAGATGGATCCATACCATGAAAATATTTTGTAAAGGAAGATACTATTTAAATGATTAATTATGGGAAAATTGTATAAATGGTTTTTTAAATGTATGAAGGTTAATAAAGTTTTTTCATAATGATTTTTTTCACTTAAATCTTGTTTTTAACAATAATCATGAATCAAGTGGGATAATATTTTGTGATAAGTGAATCATTGATACAATTTTAAAAGGTAATAAGTTTAGAATTAGTGTCTAATCAGTTTTGGTCAAAACAAATTTTTAAAATGAATATGTAATGAATATATTCTTGAGTTTTAAACAAACCAAATATTTGATATTGGTATAATAAATCCATGTTGGAGTGTTTTTTGGGTTCTGTTTGTTGATAATGATGTTGAAGGAATCGTTAAAGAAGATTTATAATTCATGAATAATGTTGAACTTGAATATTTCTAGAGGTTTTGGAGTGTCATAGATGAATTCTTTAAAATATAGGTTTAAGAAGTTTATTTTATTTTTGGAAATTTCCTTGAGTATTTAAGATGTTTCGAAGAGTGAGAAATGAATATTTTCTTGCGTTCCCAAGGTATATAAGAAGTTTATATTTGTATTTTTGGAAAAGTTATGAGGTCTATAGTGATACACAAGAGCCTTTAGGTGATATATAATAAGCTTCTAGTTGATAAAATATATTAAAGTGAAAGGCTTCCTCATATATATAAAATGATTATACATAAGGATTCAGCTGAAACATATCAAATTTTGTGATATATAAGAAGTCAAATTACATTTAAAAAAATTGATTGTAAAATAGGTTTATATGATTGAGTTTTATAGATAAATATGATGTTTGATGATACATATGATGATATAATCTAACGTATTAAACATCACTAAATATTTATGTGATTTTGTATTCTGATTAAGAGATTTTCTCTCTAAATTTATGATGTTATGAACTCACTAAGAGGAAAAAATAGCTAATGTGTAGTGACCAGAAATTTCAACCCACGAAATTTTCATGCATGGTAATAGTATTAGTTTCTATGATTATTAAGTAGTAAAAAAAGGGCATTGAATTATGGGGGATTAATTCATGGGATTTAACTATTAATTGAACATGAAGAAAATCATAATACTAATATTGATAGGAATAATATATTCACATGTTTTTTCAAATTCATATGATGGAGAAATATCATAAAGGATTTAAATAATAGGATTACACAACATTGATATAGTATAATTTATATATATATATAATGTGGAAAATATATCATTCAATAATGATAAACAAGTTTGACTAGGAATTATAGAAGTTAAAATATTCAAAAATATTTTATCATGATTAATTGGTAAAAATTGGGAAAATATAAGAAAACTCTGAGGTTTCAAGAAAAATTTCAATCAAGAGAAAAAATTGGGAATCCATCATAAAGGAAAATTCCTACCATGAGTGCATTGGAATGATAGAGAAAACAGGAGGAGTTCTATAATTGTACTATAAAACAAGTAGATAGGGGGGTTCTAGAAGTTAAACTTACTATAAGATCATAGATTTCTTCATATTAGTGAAACTATGGTTGATCGATAGACCCCTACTAGTGTAAACCTTACTTTGGTTCATGGAGATAATATAATAGCACTTTGAGGAGTAATAAGCCTTCTAAGTCATTGAGAGTATAGGTTTTTTTATTATTTAAGGTTCTAAGAAAATAGGGTCATTGCAGTCATTCTACTAATAACATCTTCAAAGAAATGGAGGTCCCACAAAATTCTAGAAAACATGAAAATATGTAAAGAAGATAGCCAAGAATTAGGGAGGCCTAAAATAATAAAGTCCAAGTGCATCTGCTTCCACTTGTTTCACCCCTCGGTCATAAGAGATCTCCTTTTATGGTCATTTTATCCACTCTAAAATTAAAATAAAATCTATAGCATATTGATTTAGTTTTATTGGAGCTTTTCCTTTGCATTCTCCTTATATTATCATAGTTTGGTTAAACCAAGTAAAATCTCTCAGGTCTCTCTTTTAATGTTTCAACATTTCATATTAACTAATAGATGGAGGTGTTCATATTAAGATTATAAGATGATTGATGATTGTGTTTAGTTTTAAAATTTACAATACATTGATTCACCACCCCTTAGGATATTAAATTTTTTTAATATTAACTCTTTAAAAACATTGTTATATTTCTACAGATCAAACAACACCTTTTCTAAGAAGTGGTGGACATTAGTTACCAAAAATCCCCAAGATTAACAAGCTAAATAAAATTGAATTTTTAATAAACAAAAAAAAAAGAATAAGAACTTGTTCCTTTAACCATAGTCATTCATGCCTATTTCTTCAATCATCTATTCTTGATGAAAATCACTAAAGAACTTGTAAATGAAACTTTTCACAAGGGTGTATCCTTGAATAAACTAAATCAATTAATGTTTTAGTGGGATTCCTATCATGTACATGATAAGTTAATATCTCTTAGAATCTAAGTAAATAGAGGATGATGGATCTTATGGTGAGATTAAACTATATCATACAATCATTGTCACAATATATTGTCATGTTTATATAGGTATTGTGATACTCTTGAGTCTTGTCTATATTTTACTTATACATTACTAATTGTATGAGTAAATGGATATTGTTAAAACTACTTGTAATCTTCATCTATCAAATAACCCATGGGTTTCATCTTATAAAACATTTAATAAATGTTATATTTTAAGGAAGATAATTTCAAATGATGACACTAAACATTCAACTTCCAAGATCATTCATAAGGTGTAATAATAATCATACAATATGATTCTTTGTGATCTAAAATATAGTCAGGTTGTATAGTATGATTATATTGGTAGCTAGAAGATGATATCATTATATAGTATGAAATTAAATAACCATAAGTCACAAAGTATTTATTTTTCACTATGGATGGTATACCATATGACATTCCAATGTAATCTCTTATGATATAAGCCATAAAAATCATATATATCTACGGATTTAGGGAACAAATCCATTGTTATTTTTATTTTCTAATTTCACCAAATAAACTCCATGGTTGTGTATACTTTCTTAGTTGATTTTAGATAATTAACCAATCCTTGTATAAATTCAAAAAAAGATAGTGTGTGTACACTTGAGGTGGACTTTGTTTTTTTGGATAATTCATCGTATTCATCTTCATTCCTTGACAAATTAGCTTGAAATTTTTAAATATGCCCCAAAATAATTTATGTTCCCTTATCTATTTTAGATGAATTAGTAGCTTGATACATGTAAACCCCTTTTATAGTGTCCATTTATATGCATATTTATATTTCTCTTGAATATCAGAAGTTCAAGCTCTCTTGGATTTTCCTTTATCCTTCCATGAAAAGTTAGGATGATTCCTCTTACATGGATTATATTTATTAGAAAATATATTATTCCTTACAAGTTGTTTTCAATAACATACAATGTACTTAATATATTTCCCATTAGTTTACTAGGTGGTTGTCAGCATATCAAAGTTCAAGCAATGATTTAAACTATGCCCAAACATCCCATAATAAAAACAAACCTCATAGTTTCATTTTTTCCCTTCACATCAATCCTTATATTTGTTATTGGATAATAGAAACCTATGAATTCACATCATCTATGATAGAGATTTAATTAACCACATCTCTCCCTCCCCTCATTGGCCTTTTTTATGAATTTATAACCAATATATTAAGAATACTTTTCAACATCTCAACTATTTTATCACCATAATGGCCACCGGCTATTGTATAAACCAAATTTTCTCTCATTAGAGAATCCTTATTATAAAACATATTTAATAATCAAAGAGGGATATAAATGATGGTGTGGGAACTATTAGTATAAGTCCTTATACAACTCCCATTCTAAATTGCACTACACCAAAAATAGTATTTACTAGCGGTTTTTTTTGTCATTTAGTGACAGTTTAAGCAAGTGCTAAATGTGATGTTGCGAAACATTTTATAGCGGTTTTTATAACCATTGTAGATCATTTAGTAGTGATTTTTCCATTTTTTAGTTTTTATTTGTGTATCTAAATAATTAATATATTATTTATTTATTTATTTATTTCATATTTATTATTATTACTTATTAATTATTATTATTATTATTTCTTATTAACATGGCATATGCCATGCATAAATTTAGAAAATATATGTATTAGGTGAGATTTCAACCCCTTACCTCTTGGTTATTCTCCAAAGGCATTAACACTCCAACAAGATCTTAAGATGGGGAGTAAACAAATTTTAGTATACTTATATATATACAGTTAAATATATATAAATACTTATATATAAATAAAATTATTAAATAATAATAATAATAAATATGAAATAAACAAATAAAAAATAGTACATAACAAATAAAAATGAAGTAAATATTAAATAAATAATAAATCAAAAACAAATGGATAATAATTAATAATTAATAAATGATAAATAATAAATAAATAAATAATAAAAAACATTGAATAAATAATAAATAAATATTAAATAAATAAATAATAAACAATAAATAAATATATGATGAATAATTACTCAATAATTAATTAATTAATAATTAATAATTAACGAATATATAATAAATAGGTAATAAATAAATAATAATAATATATATATTAATAATAAACTAATAATAAATATAGAAATAAAAAATTAATAATAATAAATAATACATCAACAATGAATAATAAATAAATATATAATAAATAAGTAGTAAATAAATAATAAATCAACACATAATAAATAATTAGAAAATAAATAATATATGAATAATAACTAAATAATAAATAATAAATAATATTTTAACAAAAAAATAATAATAAATAATAAGTTATTAATTATTAATAAATAATAAATAATATTTAATAATGTGAAAAAAAATTTAAATATAAATAAAATTAATAATTAATAATTAAATAAAAAATAATAATAAATAATAAATCAATATATAATAAATAAGTAATAAATAAATTTTAAATAATATAGAATATATAATAAACAATAAACAATAAATAATAAATAATAAACAATAAACAATAAATAATAAATAATAAACAATAAACAATGTATAATATATATTATATATTATATATTGTATATTGTATATTGTATATTATTACATGTAAATTTATTTAAATACTATTATATATATCTTTTTAAAAATATATAAATATAAATAAATTGAGATTAATGTATATAAATACAACCATAGAGACATGCACACACACACTAACCAACAGAAAACATATAAATATATATACAAATATCATATATAAAAATACACATTACTGTATATAAATATAAATTACTATATATAAATATATAGAAATAGATATAAATATCCATAAATATACATACATACAACTAAATTTACATAAATATATAAAAAATACATTTATATTACATTAATATATATAAATGCATACATATATATAATTGAGTATATATATATATATAAGTAAACATAAATATATATATATATATATACCCACAAAATATATAAAAATATATAAACATAAATACATATAAATATAAATATGTGTGTATATAAATATAGAAAAATATGCATAAATACATATAAATATCTATACATAGAAACAATTATATATAATATTAAATACATAATGAAACATATATAAGAATTGTAAATAAATATACATAAATGTATAGAAATACATTCAAATACATATATATATATAATATATAATAAATCACCAAAAGATGGAAACCCATAAAAAATGCAACACCATCAAAACAATTGGAATGTAAATCCCTGAAACAAAATCATAGACTACCTAAAAATCATGACAAGACACTGTTAAATGAAACTAAAATCACGTCTAATGTTCGTTAATCCTGGTATCTGAGAAAAAAAGTCAATTTTAGAGGTATTTTGGTCCTTTTTCCCCTCTAAAAAATATTGAATAAGTCCCCCTAGTTAATCCAATGTATATCTCATCACACGATTTAGTTTGATTTGTGGTAGATCCCAAAAAGACACACGAATCAAAAGTTATGCTTGTTTAAAGTTGAAGTTTGATTTTCAACTTCACTTAAAATAGTAATGAATTTTATTCTCTAAATTTCTACCAAATCATTATCTAATTTCATTATTTTTTATTTCATAAGCATTGATTTGACTATTTTTCGAGCTAAAACATACACCTGAATTAAATGTTATGATCATTTGATATAGAAATTTTATTTTCTACTTATCTTGGAATTAATATAAGTTTCAAAAACTTATCATCTAATAATTATAAATAATAAATAATTAACACATAATAATTAATTAAAATACTATGTGATGAAAATTAAATTATTATAAATAATTAATAATTAATATTTTTTAATATTTTTTTTCATTTAGCATATAGCATCCCGTCTTTTTATCACATAAACTTTCATTACATTATACAAAATCGAGGATCTTTAAGGTTTAGTGTCTTGGAAACCAGGAACTTAATACATGACAACAAAAAAACATTCTTCTTAAACACTTGAAAGGCTTCTCCTTATGTTCATCCTAGGTTCATTACTGCATCTCATAATCTGGGGACATGCATCAAAATAAAGGGTGAGCAGAAGGCCTAGTAAGGGAAACAAGGGGAAACATTTAACATGTGAACTTGAGATACATCAATAATGTCATGAAAAGAACTTTAAGGCATGAGAAAGAAATAATGAGGCATATAAAAATAACGTTTTTCATAACTTGAATATGTGGATGCAACATTTAATATTGATAATAATTTCGTTTCACCAAGGTCCATCCCCAAGGTGTCATTAAAAATTACCAAGGTTATTCACCAAGGTATCAGTCTAAATTGTCATCTCTAGAGATTAAGTCTTTACCCAATGCATTGGAGCACTATCTGGGCGCACCCTTGACATGTATTTATTATCATGTGATCCACATATATTACCATCAATCCTTTCATAAACAACCCATATAGCATAAAAGAAATGGGTTTCATTTCATAATCATAACGTTTTAAAAACTGCTTTAAAGACATGATCTTTATGTCACTTTAAACCCACGGAAAGGGAAAGCGGGTCTCATGTATGTAAATCCCAGAATTTAAAATAGAAAAACTTGGTATATATATGAATACCCCTATATAAGAGAGAGATTTGACTAATCACTTAATAAAATAAAAGAAATTTAGAAAAATATAGAGAGATTTTTGAGACGGGAATTCTGCAGCATAACGGCTATGTTTCGGGGTTTCAGAAAACATTGAAAAGAGAGGGGACATGGGTCAAACATTCATAAATGACCCATAAAACAGTAGAGGGACCAAATATGAAGGATATATGAACATGGTAATGAAATTTTAAGGACATACCATTTTAAATGAAAAACATGGAAGGAAGACAAAAATTAGATTTCTCTTATGAAAATTCGGCAGCATAACGGCGTCACTTAAAATTCAACAAAAATGAATTGACAAGATCAAATAGGGTCTCTAATAATATGAACATAAAAGATAAGTATGATAGATATAGAGATAATACCCAAACATAATAAAAAAGGAACTTGAAAGACTTTATATGAAAGTAGAACTTTGAAAAATGAGAAAGGTGAACGAATCCCTTAAAAGTTCGGCAGCCTAACGGCGTCACTTAAACTTTAAAAAGATGAATTGATGAGATCAAATAGGTTCTCTCATAATATGAACACAAAATATCAGTATTATAGATATAGATATCATACCCCATCATAATAAAAAGGAACTTTAAAGACTTGACATGAAAATAGATCTTGAAAACGAGAAGGGTGAAAGAACCCCTTAAAAATTCGGCAGCCTAACGGTGTCACTTAAACATAAAAAAAATCAATTGAAGAGATAAAATAGGGTATTTCATCATATAAACATAAAAAGGGAAGTAATATGAATATAAAATAACATCCTACAACATAAGAACATGGATCATAAAAGAAATGACATAAAAGTGATTACTTGAAAAGAAAGAGAGAGGTCGGATCCCTTACCTTAAACGTAACTCTTAAAACTCAAAGGTTGGGACCTTGAGGGTTTGGGGGAACCTTGGGAGGACTCCGTGGGAGGTAAGGAGACCAGAACTTCGTTGAGGATGATTTTTGAGTCGAATAGATGAGAGGATGGCTTGGTATTTATAGGGAAAGTGAGGGGACAAGGCATTAATGGCCAAGGGACACCTCATTGGTGGTTTTGGAAAAACCATGGGCTTGCCCATGGTATTTGCCCATGGTATTGGCCACTTGGGACACCTCATACCTTATCTTACTATTCATAAGTCGACCATATTGATTACATACTTAATATATCATTTAATGATGTCATTAAACACCCATAACTTAAAAACTGTATTTTCACTATTCATCGAAAATTCAACTTTCTCAGAAAAATACCAAAATTTCACCTTAACCAAATATAGATGCTCTGATTTCAAAAATGAACTCAATTTTATAAAAATAATTTTCTAAATATTTTTAATTTAATTTTTAAATAAATACACTATTCACTGAAAATTCATTTTTTTCAGAAAAATCCCCAAAAATTATCTTAACATAATATCAATGCTCTGAGTTCAAAAATGAAATCGATTTTATAAAAATAATTTTCTAAATATTTTTAATTCAATTTTTAATTAAAAAACACTATTCACTTGAAAAAACTAATACTTGACTAATAATTTATGAAACCATTATTTAATCATTTTATTGAATTTCATTACTTAATCAAGGTGCCTAGATTATATTAATATTTTCTTTAAGTGAGATTACTAATCCATTTGGTCACATTACTAATCCTAAGCATAAAATCACTATTCATAATTTATTATTCATCAAAAATCAAGTTGATCTTATTAGACTCTAAATTTTGTACTGAACATAATTGTAGAAGACCGTTTTTTGAATATCATTACACATTTTTAATTATTTAAGGTTTACATAAACATTTTTAAAATATCCTTTTTCTAAAATTCATCAAAAATATGCATACTATATTTATCCGGTCATTTGAAAATTCATAAACTTCATCATAAGAAGAAATCCCAATTTTTATTTAAAACAAAGGATTATACAAGGCAGTTACGGTCTCCTTACATAGCCCCTTATCACACCAGCATAGGACCTAAGTGTAAGGTGTGCTAGGGTGAGAGAATCTGAGGGAGGCTCGGCCCACATTGCACGAGTAGTAATTTCTATCAGTTTGAACTTCTCGTAAAGGCGATTCCGTTCTAGCTTCACATGATGAAGTTCGGCTTGGGTTTGGTCCAGAGCAAAGCCCAGTGGTGCTACCTCCTTCCCAAGTTCTGTTAGATGGGCTTCGATCAGTCCAATACTACTGGGTGAGGCCATCGAATCTTCTTTCTATATTAATTAAACAAGATCACTTGTATTTAGAGACAATAATTGAAACGTTTAGTTTCCAGCAGTCATATTGACCAATGTTCATATGACAGTCAAAACCCAACGGTCTCATTTTAATTATACTCATGTTATCAAATGAAACAGGTTTGTTGAGTATAAAATAACACACAAAATTAGGAAACAATATTTATTCAAAATTTCGGGTCATTACATAGAAATGGTTTTTAAAAACCCCAGCTCAAAAATAAAATAAAACAAAATTCAGATTTGGAGGTGGTTTTTCAAAAATTGTTGGTAAAAATTTAATAAATTAACACATTTTGAAGCAATTTTTAAACTATGCCCAGACATCCCACAATAACAACAATGCTCATAGTTGTATATTTTTCCTTCACGTCAATACATGTAATTATTTTTGAATAATATAAATTTATAAATTCACGTCATATTTGAAAACTATTTCATTAACCAAGTCTTTCCTTACTCTCATTTCTCATTGTTGTGAATTTGTATCCATCATAATGAAAATTATTTTCAACATCTCAAAAAATTTATCACCTTTATGACAACCATATATTTTATTAACTAAATTTTCTCTCATTGGAGTAACCTTATCATTAAGTAAATTTAATAAAAAAAGAGGGAGGGAAACAGTGGTGTGGGAACTATTAGTATCACTCCTTATACCTCTCCCATTCTATATGGAAAGGATCTTCTTACCATTGAAAAAAGTTTTTTATTGTCATCTAAAAATATATTATCCTTTGATTTGGATAGAACCTCCTAATGAATTCATTATAGATAGTATCCCATTAATCAAATGATTTTTCCCATTATTGAAGAATAAAATTATATGTCTTCCCCTTTATGCAATACGAATACATATAAATCTCAATTCAACTTCTCTTAAACTACTAAGAGAATCAAATTTCATTGTTATGATGAATTATTTAAGTAAATTATACGAATTATGAGCATAATACTATTAAAATGTGTAATATATTGTATTTTATGGTGCCTCAATTCAAAGTTCCTTAAATTATATGTCAAAATAATATAGGTTAGGTTCCCAATAACTTGAGGAGTTTTCATGTCACTCAATCGAGGTAAGGCTTTATCAATAATTTCAAATAAAATTTTTGGAAACTTTAATAGCCTTAAATACTATTGTATGTACAATTTATTATTTCCCACCAAGTCTTTTTTTAATCTGTCTTTGTTTATATCAAATTATCTTCCTATCTCAAGAATCTACGAAAAAAACTAAAAAGGATCTCATTATGCTCATATACCTATAATTTTTATGATTTTATATTTTCTATAAAAAAATGAAAGCCGAGAATAATGAATAAATCTTGGTTATCCATAACAATGGTCCCAATCATGTTTGATGTAATTGTGTTGTGTAAAAACACCCCTTATATAAGTTAATAGGGTTAAAATATATAATTAAGTGTGATTTTCATATTGAATCCTTTGAAATAATTTAGTAACCGATCACTATGTCTAGTTTTGTATAAAAATAAGAAGTTTAAGAGATTGTTTTTTTAATATTTATTACAACAAAATAAAATTAAATGAGACTAATAATTATGATAGTGTGTGTTGTATTTATAAGAGATGTAGTAAAAATGATTCTTTAAGAAGACAATGATGATACAATTGGATTTTTTGTAACAAATATAGTTTCCATAGTTTTATCCTTTTAATATTTCTATATATATCTCTAGATTTTTTCTCAGAGTTTTTAATATGTTATGGGTGTTGCAGGAACACAAAATTAATATATTATAAATATTAATATTTATTAAATAACACATGATCATCTTTTCAAAATAAGTGTATTTCCTATTGATCGGTACCTCATATGAAAAATAATATCGTGATTGTTCCTGGTATGTAGATTTTACCCTAGGTGTGATATAAGATAGGTTAGCCTCAAAGGTTCCATGGAAGGCGGGAGTAAGCGAGTGCATTAAATAAATTAAAAAATTTATTTATTTATTTTTATTTAATGATTATAAACATAATCAAGCCTATATTTATATGTCATTATAATGAATATTTATGGTTACCATATAATCTTGAGAGATTATAGAGTATGAAAGGATAGCTTCGTTGGCATTGAAAACTCAAGAACATGGATCGATGTCGACAAATCAAGGAATTCATTTGTTGAATGTTGAACCAAGAAGGATCTTGACCTTCATAACTAGAGAATATGTCTTCACTATAATCATTCCATTGTCGAGGTAGGTCTTATTATTTAAAGGATTTCATCCCCTTTTTATTGGATTATTGAATATGGATTGTGGATATACTTCACTTCTTCGATTTTTAATCATTTAATGAGATTAGAAATTAATTAGTGTTCATAAACCTAATTATCATCTATTGTAGCCCTAAATCGCTATATTTAATTTCCATACTTATGATCATTTCCTAGGATCACATTGTACAATGAAGATTTAAATTTTTTCCTGTGCCTTTTCCCCATCACAGTTCTTTGATTTCTTCATCATTGGACTATAGGGTTGGTAATTTGATATTTTTGGGTCAGCTCGAGTGTGATCAAACCCTCAGAATCATATTAGATACATATATGACCTGTTATCATTAGTTCAAGGTTTAATCAAGGAGTATTTATATAATGTGGGTGTTTTTTATGGTACAGATCCCTAAATGGTGATGGGAGACAAAACGACAACTGCTAGGGAGATCAACGTTCCAATTTCCAACTATTTAAGGCCAAGAATCTATGATTGGAAGATTTCCCCTATATCTTCAATATATATTAGTATGTAAAATGATATTATTGGTAGTGGGAAAATCATATCTACTAACTATATAAATAACAGACTTCATTATCTTTAGAAAACAAGACTACACATTATGTATCACAGAGGAACACATGTTGTGTATCTCAGGTTTTCATGATGGCTAGGTTTCTTGCCCAAGTTAAGTATCACATGTTTTTTTAGGCCCACACGTCATGTGAATCTACCTAGGTATTCAATCCATGTGTCTAGGTCACATGCCTAGGACCCCAAGTGAGCATACACATTGGGTCCCCATAGGGACACGTGATGTGGAAAGACCTGTCTACACAAGACATGTTTAGGGAATAAAATTACTAGGCCTACGGTTGATGTCACATGTCATATGAACCTATGTACACACCAAGTATTTTTTCCATGAACTTATACCTTGCATATATCCTTTTTGGGGACACATATTTGGTCTCATGAGTCACCTATCTTGAGTAATTCTCTATATATGATGTTATTGTAGCCTTTTTTTGGAATATGAGATATGATGTGAGGTTTTATGAGTGAGATGCTTCATCCAGCATCTCTTGGACTATGGTAGTGATTGAGTTTGATCATAAAATAGATTTATGGCTGAAACTCCCTTATTGCACTAGGGAATGGGTCCCTCGTACTCATATATTGGTAAATTTAGTACTCCCCCATACTACAGTGGGTGACGATCCTCAACATAAAAAGTGGTAATTCCCTATCACCAGGCTCCAATGAGTAGTGGCTCCTCTACTAAATATAGTTCCCCCAGGGTTTTGGAATTCATTGCAAGTACTAAGCCCACCAATCTGATTCATGTGAGGTTTTGTGTGGTGTTCCACATCAGAGTTGGGACCTTTTGAGTTGCAGGTTAACTCATCATTATTCTTATATGGGTGTGGAGATTTAGGCTTCTTCTATTTTTATGACTATGTTTTTAGTATGATAATTATAATTTTGGGTTTATTTTCATTCTATGACTATGGGTGGAGCTAACTATTTTATATTATTTTTTCCCTCTTGTTTTTTAGGGTTCCCTACAGAGTATGTTTGTAATCACCCCTACATGGTATATACCTTCACATGTCATGTCTTATGCAGATAATATGTAGAAAATAGTGACTTTGGTGGACCTTAGATTGGTGGATCATATCAGTACTTAGAGGATATAGCCATTTTCGGTGGTCAGTCTCAAAGATTCTTAGTTGATATCTCTTTATATTTCCTCCTTTTCAATTGTTGCCAAGTGGGGACCTCGTTTACTATTGGAAGTCTATTTTTACCCTCTATATATTTTTATTTCCTTAATGTACATTGGGGTATTTACTAGAGGTTGTTTCATTCATTGATTAGTCTCTAGATATTCTAGTTTTATTTCTATATCCTTGCACTATTACATGGGTATGGGTGCATGTGTGTGTGTGTGCATACATGTATTTCAGTCTAAGGCCTCCCATTTTAGTGATATTCCTACTATAAATTTGTTTCCATCCCCTTTCCTATTAGAGGTGAGATTAGGGTGTCACATTTGGCATACTAACATTCAGGAGAGGGCGTGGTGGGTCAGGTTGTTAAATAGTGGTATCAAAATAGGTTTTTACTTAGGTTAGTGTTTGGATTTGTACATATTTTGAGGGTTGGTTTGGGAACTTAGAGAAAGGATGTGGAGGTGTATTGAGTTTAGATATTAGGAAAGGGAAACCAGTGATGGTTCAGCATCCAATTTATCCATACACTAGGACTCATACTAAATATTTTTTGAATTGACATGTTGAGGAATTGGTTTTAGGTAAAATAATGGTACATGCATCATATAGGATTAGATTTTTTAACTTTCATATATTTCTTGAGTTATCTCCCCAGATATTCTCATCTAACCATGGTACATCTTGTTAATTTTTAGGATGAATCTATGTTGACAGCTATCTATAATACCTATATGGGGTCATAATGATGGCCAGTTGTGAGATGTGGTCTTAGGGTAAGGGTCAATTTTGGATTTGTTCCTTCCAGGAGAGAAAGGAGTAATTTTTTCACCAGATATACAGTGTTTGGATACACCTCCAATGGTCTAGGTGGATAATAAATTGTGTATTTGATAGTCAATAGCTCCAGTAGGTCATGACGCTGATTCGTATATGTTTATCACGTTATATGAGTTTTAGTGATAGAAATAGCATAGGTTTCAAGAAAATATATACCCTCAGGTATTGTAGGATTGGATCAATGTAGTTGTCTAAATTTTCTGAATTGTATTGACACCAATCGATCATATGGTTGTGCTTTCTACTATTTTTCTTTATGGAGAAGTAGGGAATTATTGGGGGTTTTATCATATAGATCCATGATGAGATGATTATATCATGAACATACTTTCAATGTTTGTTCTGTGATGAGTACTATCCTTTGATCTTGAACCATTTATTTACCTAAGAGCTTCTCAAGCTACATTAGGGCTATATTCTAGTTGTTGAGTATTCTTTGAGTTTCACTGACCGTAGGCATTACTCTCTCTCTCTCTCTCTCTCGATATAGTGCAATATGGATACTTATGAGTGTGTAAGATTGATTAGGGACTTCACAGGGACATCTGAACTAGTGTAATATCCTTATACATTCCCACTTATGTTGTAGTATTGGAGAGGGTCTTGGTTTCAGAGAACATTCTAGTAGAGGGATGTTATATAGTTGTATCAGGTAGTGGGCATCAAAATTATGAGTCTCCCATGGAAACTAGTAGGTTTTAGTCATCAGATTCTTGGTGTAGGACATATACTAATGTTCAAATTTAGACATGTGGATCTGTAGTTCAGGGTTCACATAAAGGTTCTATTTATCCTAAAGAGATATGATACTATGCTTGTTATGGGTGAGGTCTCATTGCTCATGATTTCTTGACCGGAGTGCTTTTTATGGTTGATAAACTACAAATAAACCTCTATGGCATAGGTATCCTCATGATCAGGGATCTCATAAATTTGGTTAGGGAAACCCCTATAGAGGCTATGCTGATAGAGGAGTAGGTGAAGCCCCTGAGGGGGGAGTTGTAGGTGGAGTATGATGCTACAACCAACTCCCACCACCACTACCAAGTGGACCACAGTAGGATCATAGGGATATCAATCGATGTAATGGACAGTTTCAAGATGTGTAGGGATATTATTAGGATGCTCATGATATGATTTAAGGTATGATTTGTGTCTTCTTTACATTAGCTCCAATTTTTGTTGATATATGAATGAGTTATTCCTTCATCATTATATCCCATGTGTGAGAGTTAGAACTTTCAGTAGAGACTTTATCCAATCATATATGGATATAGGTACCTATAGGGAGTGATTCTTCAATATCATACATCTATCAATAATGCGAGTTAGTACTCAGTAGAGAGAGTTTCTCGTGGGACCTCTTGGTTGTTTCAATGAAACCTTATGATGTTATTATGGGTATGGATTGGTTTTCTATAGTTCATACTCAGGTAGACTCTTATTATAAAATATTTAGATGAAAACATATAGATGGGACATGATTCATCTTATTGGATGAGAAGGATCTTTTGACTGAGCCAGCGGGATATACGAGTAGGAATGTATAACCTATTTCCCATCAGTTGGTTGTTATGTCCCTTAGTAAATAGGGATCTTCATGAATTTTATTTCTTGTGGTAGTATAGGATTATATGGATGTATTTCTCAAAGATTTTCTAAGACAACCCCTATGGTGGTAGATTGAATTTTGCATCAAATTACACCCATATACCACACTTATATCTTCTATGACATATCTAATGGCCCCTACTGAGCTCTAGGAGCTGAGGGTTCTATTGTATAACCTTCGAGAGAAAGATTTTATTAAACCTAGTGTGCCCCATAAGCATCTCTAATATTTTTTGTAAAAAATAAATATGGCATTTTATGGATTTTCATTGTTTAACATCACATGAACCAAGTTAAATTCAAGAAAAATTACCCATTTCCAAGGATTGGTCACCTTTTCAACTGATTAAAAGTTTCAAGTTGGTTTTCAAATATTGATCTTGGGTATAGCTACCATCAGTTGATGGTTCACAAGGATGATATTTTGAAGATGAAATTTCAATGTTTCTAGAGCCATTATGAGCTCTTTATGATGCCTTTCATTGTGAATAATACCCTTCTTGTGTTCATGGAACTTATAGACTAGATGTTCTCTCCATAATTGGAGTGATTCATGGTTGTCTTTATCAACGATGTTCTTATATACTCCACATATTAGGAGGAGAATACAGAGCATTTAAGTATGTTCCTAGACTTTCTTTAGGAGAACCAAGTGTATGGAAATCTCTCAAATAATTAGTTTTTTATTTTAGAGGTTCATTTTTTATGGTATGTCATATTTTAGCATGGCATATCTGTGGATCCAATGAATATTGATGTAGTTATTTCTTGGGAACCACCCAAAATCATGTTATAGGTGAAGAGTTTTCTTGGTTGGGAAGGGTACTATGAAAGGTTTGTAATAGATTTTTCCAGGATTACATCCACTTTTACTACCTTGATGTGAAAAGGGTGGTTGTTTTCGTAGAATAATTATTTTTAGGGAGCCTTCGAGGAGTAGAGGGATTAGTAAACCAATGATCTTATGTTCAGAATATTAGAGTATGGAATAGAGTATGTTTTGTTATTAGATGGCTCTAGAGATGGGTTCAAATTCATCTTGATGCAGAGGAAAACCATGATCGCTTATGGTTTGAGATATTTTATACCCCATGAGCAGAATTAAATGACCCAAAACTTATAGTTGTAAGTGGTACTCCTCTCCTTAAGGATGTGGAGGAATTATATTTTGGGTGAGAATTAAATTGTTTACTCATTTCACTAGATTACCAGGTACATATTCTCCCATAGATATCTCAACCTGGGACAAAGGCATTAGTTGGAGTTCCTATAGGACTATGATGTTAATATAGTCTAACTATATGAAAGGTAAACATGGTGATGGATTCCCTTAGTAGGAAGTCTCATTCTAATTTTTTGGAGGAGGTGTCAGAGTATTTTTCCTCCACACAGCTGACCATGGTGGTAGAGAGGGGTGAATATTACCTTCAATCAGTGGTGGAGACCCCATTAATTCTTCATCATGTAAGAGAGGCTTAGTTGGGAGATGTATATTGTGACATTTTACATGACCAGATATCCACAAGAGATTCACTAGACATATTTTTTGAAGGTGGGGATCTAGAAATTATTTTATAGGGATAGATGGTGATTCTAGTTGTGTTGCGTGCAGAGGGATTGATGGAGTTTCATACCTACCCATTATTTGTACATTTTAGTGTATTAAATATGTAAAAATACCTTCAATGTCAGTTTTGGTAGGATGGAATGAGGAGGATCATGGAAAAAAAATTCTTGATGTGTCACATGTTAGCAAGAATAGGATGAACATTAGGTTCATAAGGTTTGAATCAACACCTTTAGATCTTGGAGTAGTAGTGGGATAGCATATTGATTAATTTTGTGATGGGGCTTTAATAGATAGTGAGAGTTCATAATTCTATCTGGGTTATTTTTAATCAGCCTACCAAGTTGGATCAATTTCTTGAAATCTAGGATCATAGTTCAGTAGATAGTTTGGGGCAATTATACGTGCATGAAATCATCTAGCTCCATAGGTTACCCATCATGATATTCTATGACCATGATTATCAGTTCACATCCTAGTTCTAGAGAGGTATTTAATAGGATTTTGGGACCCAGTTAAAGATGGGCATGGCATTTTACCCCCAAATGGATGGCCATACCAAGTGGGCCATCTATGTTTTCGAGGATATACTAAGATACAACATATTTTAATTCAATCAGATATGGTAGTATCACTTTTCATTGGTGTAGTTCACATATAAAAAAAAGGTATCACTCCACTATCATTATGGAACCTTTTGAGGCATTGTATGGGAGACCTTATATGTCACCCTTGTGTTAAACTGAGATTGTATAGAAAACAGTTTTTAGGCCATAATTGGTATAGGAAATGATGTAGAAGGTTTAGGTGATTCATGAGAATATGAGGATAGCCCTGAGTTGATATAAATATTACACGGACTAACGTTATGGACTTTCAAAATTTGAGTAGGGAGAGTTCATTTTTCTTAGAGTCTCACCGTGATAAGGATTGTGGAAATTTGACTGAGGAAATAAGCTATCCTTGAAGTTCATTAAGTCTTTTTAGATAATACAGAGGGTTAAAAATGTTACTTATCACTTTCCCTTACCCCCACAGTTGGACCAATTACATTACTTCTTCCATGTGTCACATATTAGGAGATATGTGCATTACATGTCACACATTATTGGTTAGGGGAAGCTAGACATCGAGGACAGAGCCACCTTATCATACTACTTAATGGTGATTTAGGATCAATAAGAGAAGATCCTTTATGGAAAACCCATTCCTCTAGTTTGAGTGCTTTTTTGGTACATGAGGGTGGAGGATATCTCTTTGGAGCATGAGAGCAATATCCTAGCTCAGTACATCAACCTTTTTATGTATATTGTACATTTTCGAGATAAAATTATTGAATGATGGTATAATATAACAAGATTAGTTTCCATAGTTTTATACTTTGAATATATAAATATATATATCCTCAAAGTTGGAACTTTTCTTTGGGTTTTGTAGGATCCTTGAATTAATATATTAGAAATATTAATATATATTAATGCATGTGTGTACATATTTTTAAAATAGATTATTTTTCCATTGATAAATACCTCAGATAAAAAATATGAGACTACCCGTATTCCAAGAATTTGGGGTTTTCCCTATATATGAAATAAGGTAAGTCAGTGATAGAGGTTCCTTGGAAATAATCAGTTAGTGGTTGAGTTAAATAAATTAAATAAATAATTTATTTATTATTATTTAATGACTAAAAAAATAATCCACTATCTATTTATATTCCATTATTATGAATCTTCATGGTTATCCATATAACCATGGGAGATTATATAGGAGGAAGGGAGAGCTCCATTGGTGTTGATAATGAAATATTGTGGATTATTGATGAATGTTCAAGGAATTCATGATGTGAATAATGAACATAGTGGTATATTCACCTTCATCACTAATTAACATGTCCTTCACTAATGATCATCCCATTCTTGAGTTGGATCTCACTATTTAATTGATTTTTTCACCTATTTTTTATTTTTGATCAGGGATTATGAATATGCTTCACTTATTTAGTTTCAGTTCTTCACATGATATTATAAGTTAATTAGATTTCCTGAACCTAATTATCTTTTTTCACCCATAGATTACCACCATTGATTTTTGTAGTTTTAATCACTGGCTAGGATTGCATTAGCCAATGATAATCTAACTTCATTATTGTTCCATTTTCCCATCATCATTCTTTTTGTTCTTCATCATTGTCCCATGGGGTTGGTGATTCGACCTTTTTAGGTTGGTTTGAACATGATCAAACCACTATAATCATGAATTATGAGCATAAAAACTATGTTTCAATTCTTTATAGATTAATCAAGGACTATTTTTAGAATGTGGGTATTATTTTCATAGTATGGGTCTATGAACAGCGGTGGAGGAACAACGACCGCCATCAGGGAGATCGGAGTTCCAAATTCTGGCTATCGGAGGCCAGGAATCAACGATTGTAGGATTTAGCCTATATTATGTATGGTTACAAGTAGGTTAAATAATGTGATTAGCATCGAGAATAGTGGATCTAGAAATCATGTGAAGACCAAGATTCATTGTCTATAGAAAATGTGACTACATATCTTGTATCCTGGAGTAATACACACTATGTATCTCATTTTCTCACATCATCTAGGCTTTCACCCTAAGTTAAGTATCACATTCAATGTGCTTGGACCCACAAGTCATGTGACTCTACATAGGTATCCATGCTATGTTCCAAGGGTATGCACTCAAGAACCTAGGTGAACATACATGTTGTATCCCAATAAATACATGATATGTGGAGATACATGGCTATCGATGTAATGCCCATAGAAGGACACATACAAGCCTAGGATTGATGTAACATTCTATGTGACCTTACGTATGTTCTATGTAATTTTACCAGTAACATCTTTCTTTCATATATCCCTCTTTGGGACTTGGATTTAGGCCCATAAGTAGCCTATCCTAAGTAATTCTCTGGATATTATGTGATAATAGCCTCTATTTTGGAATCATAGATACAATATAAGGTGGTATGAGTGATACACTTCTTCCATAAATTCTTAGTCTATGGAAGTGATTGGTTTTGATCATCAAAGAGATTTCGGGGATGAAACTCCCCTATCGGACAAGGTTTTGGGTCTCTTATACTCTTATATAGGTAGATTCGGTACTCTCCCATACTATAGTTGGTGTAGGTCATCTATATATAGAGTTGTACTCCACCTTCATCGAGCTCTATTAAGGAATAGGTCCTCCGGTAGATATATTTCTCCCTCAATTATAGAGCATAGTGGTTAGGAGTTTACCCTCCACTTCGATTCTTACAAAGTTGTGTGTGGTGTTAGTCATCAGAGTTGGGTCCTTTATAGCTACAGGCTGACTCATCATCATCATTATCTTGTTGTGGAGATCAAGAAGCCTATGATTTTTATTAATGTAGTTTCAATATAGGAATGTATGATGTTGGGTTTATTTTTCATTTGGGAATATGGGTTGAGATGACTGTTTATGTTATTGACTCCCTCTTGTTTTTTAGAGCATCCTACTGAGTAAGTTTGTGCTCAACTCTACATGGGATCTACTTGCATGTGTCATGTATTATACGTATTATAGACATATTAGTGGTGAATTTTTTTACATGGGATGGTGAATAATAGAGTTACATAGAGGTGATATCCATGTTTAGTGGTCATTCTTGGAGATCTTGAGTTGGGTGCTCTTCAAAATTCCCCCTTTTTTAGTTGTTTTTGGGTGGGGACCTATTTTCTGATTGGGCATGTATTTTTTTCCCTTGGTATTTTTTATTACCTTAGAAAACTTTTATTTATTTCTTAGAGGTTTTTTCATTCATTTATTACTCTCTAGATGTTATAGTTTTATTTATATGTCTTTACACTATTGTATGGAGCTAGGTGTGTGTGTGCATATAGGTACATTAGGATAAGGCCTCCAATTTTAGTGATATTATTTCTTGGTGCTTTTTTCACACCCTTGGCCTACTTGAGGTGGGTTTGGGGTGTTACCCTCAATATATTCTAGCCTAGGCGGGGCCTCGGTGGATTGTGTTGTGACGTTTTGGGTAAGTTTTGTTGACTCAAAAGGGTCTCACTTGAATTCCTTGAACCATAACAAGTATGATCAAAAAATCCATTTACTTCTCAATCAATACACTCTTAGGATTTTTATTTATAATTTTAAATCTTCATAAAATTTTCTATCATTCTATATAAAGAAAATTCATTTCCATAGTCTATAATATAAGTGTGGCTCTAATTTTAAGGTGTCTTTTATACGTTAGAGTTTAAGTATCTCTATATAGTATAAGGGATAGAATTACACATTCACTAATACATATATACCAAATAATCATACACTATGTGATTGTTTTAGATGTGAAATGTGCCTACTTTTTGTTGACTCGGAGCTGTATTCCAATAGATAATAGTCAATAAGACTTTAATAGTGATGCTTAGGTGATGCATTGGTCGAGTGGATGAGAGGTTAGGCTCCTCAAACCCTTTATGGAAGAAGTAATTTTATGTTCCCATACTCTCATAAATTTAATATCTAATCATTAATCCTTCCAAAATCCCATCACTCGACTGGTTACCTCCATGTTAACAATCTTTCACTACATGTGTCAATGTGAAAATCTATATATATCATGGGTTATCCTTCAATGTGAATATAAATATGTATCATAATATCTTCATAAATGGTATAATATTTATATATCATAGTTTAAACATATTTCTCTTGTTAATTTGATTATTCCACTTTTTAAATCCTTATAGTTGGGTACTCTAGAGTTTATCTCCATCCAGGGAGGCAATAGGTGTTCATGGTTCTAAGATCAGACCCCCTTATAAGGGCTTCTTTCATGTCCCTATTAATGTAATTAAATAATATATAGTTCATTTCCATGTAAAAGTATACATTCTTACCTTTAAGTTCGTGTAATGAGGACCATGGTGGTTCCCTTTAAGTTCATCCATCCATCCATCCAACAGCCCTTTAAGTTTATGAATTTATGATTTCTTTAAAGAAATTTAAAGTCATGAAAAATGGAATACTTGGAAAAAAGTTCATAGAAATGGATGGTGTAGTAATAAGCATTAAATCTTCTTTATAATTCATCTCATTGGGGATATGACCCTCTGAGAAAGGTTATCTCATGAGAAATATAGACCTTTGATAGGGATTTCATATCCCTATGGGAATGTGTCCCAATAATCATAAGTATAATCTAGAAAGGAATATGGACCTAGATGGATAGGTGTGGTCTCATAGGGAATGTATCCCATATGAGAAGGGTATCATAGAACTTAGAGGAAATATAGATCTCTAAGTGGATTTAGTTTCATTAGTGGAAAAGTTAAGTGAGGGTATGGATCATGATTAATATGAACTAGAAATCATATGGGTTTGGATATTGGGTTTTATAGTGATCATTACCCAATGAGTATATGGGTTTGAGTTTCAAATGGAATATAGTTTAACAAGGGTGATATGGTTTTGTTAATTGAAAGGAATATAACTCTATCATTGAGCTATAGTTTCATTATAGAAGAGGCCCAATGAGGGAATATATTTGGATTTCAGGTTTGAACCATATAGAGGCATTTGATGTATCTGAGTTAACATGAATCAAATCCCACATAGTTTTAGTGACATAGTTTAATGTCATGTAACAGGACTATACTATGCAATTTAATGTCATTCGATAAGGAATCTATGTTATAAATGAGGAAAAAACAGAGATTGAGTGAGTCTTAGGCATTAAGGATACCCAATTATTTTGACTAATGAGTCACCTTGATGACATTACTAATGAGTACTTGATTACTTGTTTCTTACAGCAATAAAGGAGGCCTAAAATGCTACTTGGTAATTGGTATAGTAAGAGTGGGGCTTATACATGAGTATGAGTTACCCATATGTGAATATCCATGGCATGTTGATGACTCAAGGAGAATAAATAATCAATGGGTACATGTTTGGGGCTTGAAACTAGTAAGGAATACCATTGTAATATGGATCATTGATTAGAACTGACATCTAGGATGAGTATGTTGATCCTGGAGAGACCTCCTCAGTTTCGTCATGATATGTACCCTCATTATCAAGGGAATACAAAATCATGATCACCATGATGGTTCTACCTATCATAGGTAATAATTTAAAAGCCTCCTTTTATCATATAAATACATAATCAAATGATATTGATATGAAGAACTTGATGACTCGATCATGTAGGTCAGGTGTTTTTGGTAGAGGTCGTGGTTAATCCTTTTTTTTGTTTTGACATTGGAGGGAATTCCATGAAGGTCTCCTAGTTTGATACAACTTAAATAGGTAACTTGGTTAAAGAATAATATATGGAAGATCTATATTTTATAATCACTTGTATGCTTCATAAAATATCCTTAGGGGTTCAAATACAACAAGGGTGGAAACTATTGATAATGGGATAGTGGGTACCATCAGCACCACCTAGTTCATGTAGTAATGTGTGAAATATGAAGGGGTCATGGGTGTTATATAGTGGAAAAGATTAATTACCATATAGAGAATGATTTTATGGCTACTCTATGAAGTAATTTTCATTAATCCATCATTTTTGAACTAATTTCATAGGTTCCCTTTAGGAATGATCATCTACAAAGGAGGCTCTCTATGGAAGTTATTCATGAATTTTACCCTTTTTTAATCTCCTTCTCATTCTTCTTTAGTGTTTTTACTTCAATATTACCTATAGGTATTGCTCTAAATATGTGCCTTAACCTATATAAAGATCCTTATCTACTACTTTGTATTCTTAGTGAATAATGATGCCTATTATTAAAAGAAGGATGATTATTTTTAGGTAAAAAACGATAAATCCATTCCTGAAATGGGTGGCCACAAAGTAGGTATATTACCATATATCAAACTCATTGTGGGGATGCAAATGATGGGATCCCGTGATGGAACTCCATAGTGGAACCTAAATTACTTCCTTGACATCACATAAGGGCTTCATATTGATCCCTAAAATACTAATTCTCTTTCACATAGGAGTTCCATGATTGGCCCTGAAGTTCCACTTCTCCATCACATAGAAGTTTCCCAGTGACTTTTTAAGTGATCATCATTTTTTAATAGGTAGAAATTTTGTGTCTCTTGTGGTTTCTATACAGACCATGTAGTTTCTATGTGAAAAATATCCCTTTATTATTTTCTTATTATAATTGTTTACATTGATAATTTCAATTGAGCATTAAATTTCCTTTCAACTTTTGATCTGTCCCATGATTTTTTTCATCACCTTATAATCCTCAACCACCCCCCCCCTAGATTTTTGTTTTGATCAATAAAAAAATGTGTAATATTTAGGAGTAAAAGTAGCATGTGAGAACCCTTTAAGGTCCTTATAGAAGTGGTATCCTCTATATAAATCAGTTGGAGACTCTATATTTCTCATAGGTGACTTCAACAGTGCTTCATGAAGAATTTGATAGCTTACATACTTCATTATCACTCACATAGGATGAATTCTTTGTTGATGGTCATTTGGAATAACAAGAAATATTGACTAAATAATTCGTAATTTATGAAACATACATGTCACATAACAACCATGTGGATCATATACTGACCTTATAGTTTGTGATCTGATTATGCATATTACTCGGTTTCGATGTGGGTTGTATGGTTTCTATGTGGATCACATGGTTATTATGAAAATAACATAGTTACTATGTGAGCCATATAGTTTCTATTTTAAAATAGGTATTTTTAAAATTATATGGGTAACAAATCATTTATTTCCATAGAAAATTAATTCATCACAAATTCTCTATGTTGGTGTAGAAAGGAGGAATTCCATGATTGAAAGTGTTGAACCTCCTACAAGTAAACTTGTGTGATCATGAAAAATTTTCTTATTGAAACTAATTAGTGAATGTATTTGTAATTATATGGTATTGTAAATTATTCTTATTTATGGATTTAGATTTTTTACCAATGTTCCCACCCTTACATAACATCTTGTAAATCAATTTGTCAATTAGATCAACCACCATGGGATAGATATTGATTAAATATACCATTGAATGATCACTCCAATAAAATAACTGATCATTATAAAAGATGCATCTTGGGTTACATTCCCCTGAAAATGGAGGAATAATGTCAGACACTAGAGATGGATATTCAAAACTATGGGTCTATCTTGAATAATGGTATAACTGATCAGAAGCTGGGATGGTTGATGAGTTTGGATCTTTAACCTAGTGGTTATATTGATATAAACTGGGGATGGGCCTTATGGGTTAGGAATAGTTGTGGATAATTTTGAGAAGGATCCATTAAATGGGATTATATTAGTATTTGTGTTTCTCATAGTCTTTTTCACATTGTGGTAGACACATACTCACAAAATGTTTTAGTGGATGGAGTCTGGATACCAATACTTTCCACCTGGAGCTTGGAGAGGTTGACTTGGTCTTTCAGACATCCTTATGATTATGGGTTAACTAGTCATGGTGGAGTAGTATAATGATTTCACCCCTCCCTTGTCCATATTGGATGATGGGGAAAGGATTCCTCCACTTGAATGGTAAATTATTGTTGTAGAATAGAATAATTTGGGAGAGGAGATTGATCTAATGATGGGAATTCATTTTAAGGATTTGGATCATGATTTTATTTTACCAAATGGTTAGGAGCTAAAAGTTAGGATACCGTGAACCTTCCCCACAAAAAAGTGTCATGGACTTCCAAATGTGTATAGATTGATGATGGACCATCCACCTAATGGCCCGAAGGCCTTCTTTTTTTATTTTTATTATAGATAATCCTCCTTTTAAGGTTTCAAGGGGAACCCGTACATGACCCGTAGTCCCAAGGCACAAGTCCTGACATGACTTGAAATACATGACTTGAAGGCCCAGAGGCATACCATGCCCATACATGACCCGTAGGTCCACCCCACTAGAACTTTCCCCTCCCCATATTTTGCATCATTGATTTCCTTTAGTTCCCCACCTGCATTGCTGATCGGCTAGCATTGCCTCGTACAAAGTTGCACGGTGCATGGTCCCGATAGCGGATGTCATACCCTCTCATTCTTCCAATCTGGTTAGCTCTTCTTCTGGTGACTTTTATTATTGCTTTGATCCTCTTCTGAGGTCTACTCTATGTGAACTGGGCTACTTCATGGTCTTCAATAGCCCGAAGATTGTGTGTCCTGAAGACCTTCGATGGCCCAAAGGCCCTTGAGACCCTTACGCCCAAACCGGTGGCCCGAAGGCCCAAATCGGGTGAATAGTCCGGCTGCTACAGTACCAAATAGTACCTGCTACAGTGGCTTCTATATTACCTGCTACAGTACCTATTATAGTAATGCTACATTACTAATATAGTAACCTAGAAATTTTCCTCCAACCAGTTTTGAACCTTGGTCACTTGGATGCCGAGCAGGAGCCCTTACCACTCAGGTACGGGCTCATTGGCAATTGATGGTGGACCATGGGTGCTACAATGAATGAGGTTAGGGTATCGTACCAAAAGGCTTATCATAAAGCACATTTGGAAAAATTTTGGACTATATTCCTGATTTTATATTCGTTTCTAATGTGTGAGTCTCAAACTAGGGTAATAATCATGACCTTTGTGATGAAAACTTAGTTTTCAAATGAAAAATTTATAAAAAAAATTCTAGTCTTGGAAAATATGTATCATCCCTTCAGTGGAATTAGTAATATGAATAAATATTTAATTTTTTTCTTCATTCCATGTTCTTTGGGGATATATCATATCTCACATGGGGGTCTATAAGTTCTTGAACAACCAACCAATCTCATGGGTTTGATTGAAACCATATATCTAGTTAGAAATATAAATCAAACAGTCAATGTTGAATGTTATATAAGTGAGGAGTCTATTAAATAAACATATATATTCCTTAATCACACCACAAATGCCTTATACTACTATTATAATAGGTAGAATGAAAAGTATCCATAAAGAAAGAATATATCATATATCACTAAGAAAAAAAATCTTAGTAGCAAGGATCGATGGGATGATAATCTGTGATGGGTATTTACCCTACAGGTTTAGAAGATAGTTCCTATATATTCAGAAAATGTGTCTTGTTCCTCCCAGTATTTTTTGAAAATAGAATAATTTATCAACTGTATGCTAATTTTTTCATGGATTTACATGAGTGAAGATTAAGATTTGTGTGTTTCTCCCACCTATTTATGTTTTAGTTTTAAATTTCATAAATTACACTAAGGCTCAGAACATCGTGTACTTGGACAATATATTTTCAAAAACTGGATCCCTTGTTTAAGGTTCCACTAGCAGTTGAGTAGGAGTATCATCTATATTAGGTAGAGGTGGGGAGGAATCAAAAACATCCTACCATGTAGAAACATACAATTTCTCATTTTTCATGGATAAAATTTTGATAAATGTATGTTCATCAATAAAAAATCAGGGAACCCCTTTACCTTTTATTCCTCTTAATGACTCAATACCAATATCATGGTAGGAATGGGATTTTTTTTGAATTAATGTCTTGTGAATAAGTCCAAAAGAATAGTCCAGGAGGAGGAGATTGCATTTATAAGTTTTATCTATGTAATTTCTACTACTCATATCTATTTTTAATTCCATCCTGAGGAGATCAATTTATAACCTAATGATATTGAGGCCTCAATTTATTCCCATAACTTTTGGGATTTATATATGATTGAGTCTTTGAGATGTTGGTTTCTTTAAAGGACACAACTGATGATGAAGAAAAAAAGTTACTAAGGAGAGGTGTTGTAATTTCCCTCCTTGTACCTTCATATTATCATTATAATTCATAAACTAATTCCTCTCCCTATCGTTATAGAAGGTTGTATAAGGAATATCACTCATTACATTTCTAGTTTACTCTATTTGGGTATGATTATCAATAAAGGCACTCCTTAGAAAGAACAAGTTTAAGATGAAAGATCCCCTTCTATGTAGGAGTACATTAGAGAATTAATTATTACTACGAGAGGAATTTTCCCACCTCAATGACCAATAGACGATCCTCTCATGATATTTTATTTGTGGGAGAATTCAAGTTGAAGGTAGGAAAAACCATAATAATACATCTTCAATTGGGATTAGTGAGTGAGTACTGTACCGATCTCCTATATATCACATTATCACCATGACATCATATTTATTAAATTGGTTTATGGAGATTCTATAATGAGTTACACAATCCTAAGGGTATTAATCACCCCTAAGTGTCAAAATAATATTCTTCTATGAAGGTAATCCATGGATTTATTGATAGGAGAAGTTCAAGGGTAGTTAGGTCCCATTGAGAAACTATCTACATAATTTTTTTTTTCATGGATCTGAGGCTAGTGAGATATGATATAGAGATTCTCAATTTTGGGATATTATAACCCCATATACTTTTACAATGTATCCCTCTATAAGGGGCCTCTGAGGGAGTGATATTAGGTGAATCTCAATAAAGGGGATACATGGATGAGTAGGCCCTCATCTAGGATAATTCAATACTAGTGGATAACGTCATCAGGCTCTAAATTTTAGAGTTTTGAATCCCTACACTACTATAAAATAGGGTTTTATCAACACTAAAAAAATCCTTTATTAATTCTAAAAAGGTACTGATAAATGAGGTGATATTAAAAGGGGTTACCATTTTTCAATGATAAAAAATAACTAATAATGGCCTCTTTTATCAGTTCTAAAAAATGATAATAAAGGTAAAAAAATAAATTTTTAAAAAGAATTTTTTTTCTACAAATCAAAGGGTGGACCCCCTTCCCCCTATCACCCCCCCCCATAAAAGTGTTATTCTCCCCTACCCGCCTTTAACAGTGCTAACCCCCCTACTTCAATAGCGTTAGGCACCTGGTAACCCACCCACATGCCCTTTAGTTATATCTAAAACATATTTAAAAAATATATATTTTATTTATATAGTTATAATTATTTTTATATATTTATATATTTATATATTAATATATTATTTTTAATGAAATATTTTTTTTAATATACCCTTTATCAGCACTAGTAAAAAAGTGCTAATAAAGGGAGGCCTTTATCAACGCTTATAGAAACTTGCTGATAAAGGGGGTCCCTTTAACAGTGCTAAAAAAGAACTGATAAAGGGGGTACCCTTATCAGTGCTAAAAACACGCTGATAAAGGGGTAATTTTAACAGTTCTTTTTTTAGTGCTGTTAAAAGTACCCTTTATCTTCACTTTTTTAAGCACTGATAAAGGTACCCCCTTTATCAGTGATTTTTTTAGCGTTGTTAAAGGTTAGCGCTATGAAAACCCATTTTTATGATAGTTCTATGAGAAAATAGACTCCACGCTTCTATAAGGAAGTTCTTTAATAGCAATGAAAATGATCAAAACACCATAGGAATTGAAACTAGTTGTTTATATTAGTGCCTTGACCATCATTCTTATGCATTCTATGCTATTGAATGACAAGGAATAGATCATTGAATTGGTTGATTACTCTTATTGTGATCTCTTATTAGTGAATTAATATTAAAAATAAGGTTATTAGTTCTATGTTTCATGAATTCTTTCAAGGATGATACTAATCCATGTTAATTTATATGTATAGTTATTCAAGGAGATAGGCTGAGAATACCTCCAGGGTCTATTTTTCCATTAGAGAGGATAGTTCCTCTGGAAGTGGAAGTAGTGTCCCAAAGTCTTTTATAGGATGTACCATGATGATATCCACTTTTCTTGCCTATTTATAGGGATACAATAGTCATGAAGATCAATTCTATACTATATGATAGTAATTATTTTCTTTATTATTATCTAGTTTATTTATTTTTCTACTAAATGACATATTATGGGTGTCTACTTTAGCAATTCTGGCACACACTACCAAAGTTCAAGATATTTATACTCTAATGCTTCTATTTAAAGAGGCTAAAAGAACTTCAACTGTTCAAATGTTGGTTCATTCAAGAAGTTTTGTGACCAAAACCCTCATTAGTGAGTTGTTCCCTTAGTATATCTTTATTTTTAAGAGTGGTTCTAAACCTGACTAAGAAGATATTAATGGATTGTGTGTCACCCATAAATCTATATAGAAATATGTATGAAATTTGATCTCTTAAACCCTTTAGAAAGATATATTATTTAAGGTACACAAACTACATCATATTTTCATAATACTTGGGTATATTATATTAGAATTATTCCTGATCTATAATGTCATAAATCATGTTCATCAGAGATAAATTTAAGAGGTTTCAAAAAAACAACTCCTTCTTAGGGTAATATTAACAACATGATTTTCTATTCACCGAATGAAATTATCTTAGAATAGTATCATTATACAAAGGTGGAAATAAAATAATGATTCCTTGAAAATAAATAAGTTTTTTTAGTCAAACGGCTCTAGTGTGAATTGGATATCACTAAAGGAGAGTTGGATGAGCATCTTAGAATACCTAAATAATCTAAACTTAGAGAGAAGGGTGCTCTTGATAAGGTATATAATCATCATTATTCTAAATAAACGAAGGATAAAAAACTGACTAGACATCAACATGGTATTGAAAAATATCGATAGTTAGTTTTTTTCATAATCTATGTGGAGGGAATGATATGATATGTCCTAATTATGAATATAGAATCTAACTTTTGGGTACATCACTTCATTTTCATGATGAATGAAAATAGATATTTTTTCAAAATAAATGTCAATTTTTTATATTTTTTATGATTATCACTTCATAGTAATCTACAAAACTATAGAATATAATATCAAGACAACTTAAATCTATTTGAGAATTTAATTTGGAATGGAAAAGTTCAATCAGGTTCCCAAACACAAAATATTGAAAGAAATCTTCTAGGGTGGGCCTCATGGATGAGTATAGGTATAAAGGGAATAATCATAACATTAGAGTTTATCTATTCAGATTTTGAATGAATTCCTCCAGTGTGTGGATAATGGATGGGTATAGGTAGAAATACCATTACTATAACACTATATTTGGTCTATTTGGATAAGGAAAGAGATGACACAATATGATGAGGATCATGAATGTGGAGTCTCGGAATGAGTAATCTAATTTTTTAAAGGGATATATCACACTAAAGTTATATAATCATGTATTTCTCATATATAATTTGAACTGACATGGGAGAGGTATTAGAGGGATGCTTTAAATTTTTCCTAGGTTATGGTACCTAGAAATCATAGCTTGACTTATTTTTAGATCATATTGCAGTCCCAATGATCTTTAAGTCTTTTATTTTAATTTTTCTTTATTCCTATATTTTTTTCTAATCCTCATATGGGGAGACCAAGAAAGCATGAACATGTATTTTTCTTTGTCTTTTTTCAAGATACATGATTCTTCATGTATCATATAGAGTATATATCTAGAAATCGAAGAATCAAATTTTTCCTAGGAATAACTTTTTATCTTTTAAAAATAGAGAGTTCGATGCCTCTTTCCTTATGAAATTTAAGGTCTTATGAGTTATAAAAATATGATAGGTGATTATGGGATAACACCTATGACCAAAAGGTGAGGAAGATTGTATAGAAATATGGGATTAACTATCCCAATGTGAATATAGTACTCACTTCCAATATAGATTTGGATAGTTACACATAGTTTATGGTTTTAGTAATTGGACCATAGGTTTCTGATGTTTAAGGTCAAAATAATTTGACCAAAAGGTGAGATGGGTTAGATGGTATCATGGGAAAAAATAACCAAGAGTTAATGGAGTTATCATTTCCATTATAGATCGAGATAGGTACATTTATTCTAATTTCTTAGTACTTTTACAATAGGTTTTTTATTTTTATGGTCACAAGTATTTGATAAAAAGGAAAGGAAAACCCAATGTGAATAAAGTTACTCTTTGATGGTATAATGGATCAAATCCTAGGTAGGTTCAAATAGTTTAGGTTATTGATTCTCAGATCATTATATCATGTGGTTTAGAGTTAGGAAATGAGTACCATCAAAGTTTTATGAACTTAATTTCATACTCTTTCCTTAAATGATAAAGATACCTAGATGTATATCATTTAGGGCATTGAATCCCCTTCAATTAAAATATTTTTAATTATTTAAATCAAATTTTGATAATATTAAATCTAGGATAATGATATAGGACACATATATCATTAATTACTACTGATCATATTAAAATGATGAGTTCCACTATAAAAGTGTCATGTCATGAGTGGATTTGAGGACATTATCCTTTGTACTAAAACATGCTTCTAGTTGAAATTTTATATTAGGTTGTATATATAGAGTTATAATGGGGGCATGTTTGCATAACCAAATATAAGTGTCCCAAGGATCTGAATATACTCATTACAGATAGTCATGAGATGTTTTTAGAGATTAAAATACTTGTGAAATGAGGTAGGTTTATTAAGAAAATTAATAGTCAAGAAGGGTTCATGCACTGTAAAAGTTACACCACTATGTATGGAACACATATTTCAAATGGATTGGTATAACATGAAATTTATCTAACTTTTTTCTAGACCAGTGGATCTAGTGAGCATAACTTGACTTTTCAATAGTCAAATAGTGAGCCCCATGAGATTTTTTCCTCCTTACATTTATGATCTAATTACTCCCTAATCTATGAAATTATTTGGCTTAGAAAATAGGGAATTGAATTTTTCTCATAACACACATTATAGGTTTTCATCTTGAAATGTTTTATATTTATATTATGTGAATTTTAAGGTTTTCTGTTATGGACCTATTGAGAGATAAGTTTTAAGGTTGTGAAACTTCGATCAAAGTGTTATTGAATGTTAAAGTCCTACCTATTCATTAAAACACTGTTGAAGTTTAAGTTAGTACATATTTGACCATATAAACCAATTAGGTAATCTACCCAGTGATAAGAATAAGATTTTTATGATGTTAATGGAGTGCTCACTATTGTGATAGATTGCCTCATGGGCAGTGTATGTAGTTTAACATCATAATTTTTAGACCATCAATAGGATTGAGTAACGATATCTTAGACAGAGATCAAGGATAAAAATTTCCCCAACACCTTTTATTATGGGATGAAAAAAATTTAAGTCATTTTCTAAAGTATATGAATAAGGTTATCAAAAGGGAAAATTATGTAATAGGATGATATCTAACTATATTTGAGTGAAAAGATCCATTGTAATACAATCCATGGTGTATAGAAATTAGAGGATCGTTTCATCGATACAAAGATACATCTAGTTTGAAGGCCATATTGGGGAGTATATGTAAATATATAATGGTGGAGTGTATAGATAGCCAAAAAAAAGTGTCCCTTTGAGTTTTATAAACTCATTATAAATAGTTTTTAAAGGTTTATAGAAATTACAATACCTATAGTATGAAATGTGATAGATAGATGGAATCATAGAAAATATATTTAAAACATCCTAATCTTAAACTAACAATGATCATGATATTTAATAATGATGATAGAGTGGGAAATTTATGATTTGTGGTTAGATATTAAATATATAGTTCAGGCATCACTATATACCCTAAAATAACAAGTATTATCCACATGTAGTTATTATAAAATCCTAATATAAGGGTACATTAAGAAAGACTTAAAATTAATAAAGGTAACTCAAAAACTAGGATGGGGAAATTTTTTATCATAGATTAGATTAACCATGACACCAAGATGGCTAAATGAAACCATAGTTATAGAGATATTCATGAAGGGAGAGCTTCCTAGTGGAATAAGGTCTTGTGTATGGGGGAACTCTTTCTCAACATCGGTTCATGGATGATCCTATATTGAATTCTCATATGTGTATCTATATAATATGTAGGAGGGGTAAATTTTCATTTCAATATGGAACCACAGATATGGATCCACATGATGGTGACATTTTGACACAAAAAGTTATTCTCATGTTGGGAGAATAAGTGATGGATAACAAAAAACTCTAAGTAATTTAAGGTCTTACAAAATGGATCATATTTTATACCATTTAAATTAATATAATAAGGAATTAGATTCTCTATAGTTTAATTTCATATGATAAGTACCTTTATATTATGGATTTGTGAAAATATAGATAATGTGAAAAAATGAGATAGATTTATTATAGTGATGAACTTGTGAGGGGAAAGTTTATCTGAATGAAGGGATCTAAACACTGGGATAAAGTGGAAGTTTAGATTGAAATTTATAGATGGTTCTAAGATAGGAGATCCTAGAATCACTAAATATCCTGAATTAATAGGAATCAATACACATATTGTTCTTATCAAGTCTCTTCTGTAGAGAACAATATCATGTGGATGGGAAGAAAATCGGGTTTTCACCTTGTTATCGTGACATTGAAAAATATAAATATTTTATGGGAGGAAAAAATACAAATGTTAGAAGGTTGATTATTATTGATATATTTTTTATATGGACCTATTATAGAATATTCAAGTGAAATTGTGTATCCTATGATAATAGGAATCAAGACACACATAGTTCTTGTAGGGAGAAGCATTTTACATGAATGGTTTGTGTCATAATGAAATATTAGATGAATATTTATCTCATGTAAGAGAGTTTTACCATACAAAGTGAGATACTTTAATTAGATTATGGTCATTTAGGAGGGAATAAAGATCTTATAGTTTAACATCATGTAATAATGAAAATATTTCCTCCCTGGTTTCTAACATGAGGCATATCAATTTCACTAATTATTATAATCAACCAAAACATTTAAACTCAAATAATTCAAGATCAGTGTGAGGAAGATTAGGTGATTAGAATATTTCCATCATTTCATATGATTTAATTATAGGGGAATTTATGAACCATTAAGTATAATGTCATATAGAGAGGATGTATGTGCCATGCTATTTAGGGTCATAAATAAATTTCTATTATGTCAAACAACCTTATATAGATATGACACATTTGAAAAAGAAATATGTGGAATCATTTTAAATATGGGATTTAAAAGGACCCAACATTGATGGGGGGAAATGAAAACCCTATATTTTAATAATTTTTAATGGGGTATTTTCATGCATAGTCCTTTGCATGGAGTCTATTTGGAGAAGTCCTACCATGAATGAAAAGGCTCAATCACAATGACTATATTTTGAAAAAGAATAAGGGATCTTCACATAGATATAGATAAAATGTAGGAGAAATAGGTCTCACTAAATGGATCATTATAATTAGTTTAATGTATTTATATCTAAACCATGTGATTATCATTTTAACATTATTCAATAAGGATTTAGATGGTCTGCAATTTAACATCATGTGATAAGGACTCATACCAAGTAGTTTAAAGTCCTATAAAATAAAAATTTGAAGGAATATAGTTTGAGGTCATGATCCTTATACCCAAATGTCATGTGTTTTAGGTTATTATGATAAGGACTATGACAATTTAAATATTTACTAGGAGGACATAGAGGGTTTTCATATTTTAGATCCATGTTGTTAGTACTAGGTTATGTTTTTTAACATCACGCAGTTTTACACTATGTGAAAAATAAATAATTTCATAAGGTTTAGCATCATGTTACCTAGATGTGTGAACCTATTTTAAATTAATACAAAGTAATTTTTGATATACCAAGCATTGGTGGAAGGCATGGTACTCTCCCCACCCATCATGACCATGGGTATCCTCTATTAGAGTAGACCTTATTTATGGTGTTAGGGTCCACCCACTTCTATTTAATCATTTAAGTATTCCTACAATGTATCATTAGAGTTTTTTAAACTAATAAAATCTATCCTTGGAGGAATGACATAGAAAAACATTCTTATTGAATTCTCATGCAAATCGATTTTGATATACTTCTAGGTTGTGCAGTGTATGTGGAATTTTCTCATAGATTCATTCCAGTTCATCTAATAAAATATAAGACTTTTCATATTTTGAAATATTATTTTAAATATTGACATGGAGTGAGAGTAGATGAACCTAAATGTTTAGGACCACCTCTATCACTTACACTAGTGAATATAGGGTCTCTTGTGTAGTCATAAAAGTTTCAGTGTGTATAGAAACCCAAAATTTTCATACATAAAAATTAAATATTATTTGATTAATATTCAATATATAACATTGTGATCCACACCAAAATAATATAGTTTTAGTGTATTTGGAAACATAGATACATAAACAAATTATTCATAAGAGATGTTCATAATCTCTTATTAAAATATTTATAACTATCACCCTTCTTAAACATATCATACTTAAAGATTTTCTTCATAACCTAGGGAAAGGAAACATAAGAAAGGGTGAGCTCGGATTCTCATTATGGATAGACAAGGGATATATGAATGATCACTTCAGAATAACATGAGTATAAGGGTATGAGGACATGAGCTTAAAATTTAAAAACCATACCCTGCATATCATATATCAAAGTCTTAAGTCATGGAACAAACATGGTAGTTCATAATACCTGATTTATAAAAGACACTACTGAAAATTTAAGGTATACCAACAGTTGAAAACCGTTGGTATAGGGTGGAGAACCATTGGTATAAATTATACCAATGGTTTTATAAATTGTAGCCAAGTAAGCCGTGAAAATAGACATATACCAACGATTTGAGATGAACCATTGGTATATGTGTAGAAATCTACTCAATACCAACTGTTTAATAAAACCGTTGGTATAGAGTTGTCATACAACACATATGCCAACGGTTTCAAAACCATTGGTATATTTTTTTTCCCAAACAAATAGCCTTCCATTCACTCATATACCAATAGTTTCAATCGTTGGTAAAGGTTTTTTACCAATGGTTTTGAACCGTTGGTAAAAAAATAAATACAGAACCTATACTAACAGTTTAAAACCGTTGGTATAGGATTTGTTGTACAATTCACACAGTAGCCTGCTCTGTGTACTATTGTGCTGCTGTGTGAATTATACAGCACTAAATGTAGAATACAATACAATACATAATAATTATACATAATTAAAAACTGATAATTATAAGAATACATAATTTAATAATCAATTATTAATACAATACATTAAAAATTGAATACGTAATTATATGTGATACAGAATTAAGAATACATACAAAATTGCATTTTTTATAACACATACACGATTGAATTCAGAAATTAGAATCTAATAACCCAAAATAAGGAAATGAATAAATGAATTCAACCAAACACAAATATAATGTCTCATGGTTTGTGGCTGGTGTCTTTGAACTTAGTGATGATGATAATGGGTGTGTATCAATGAGCTTGTGTGACTTAGGAAATATAGTTGTCCTTGGCATATTAAATGTCATGTGTTTTACAATAAAGGTAGTAGTTCCTCACATGAGAAGTGGATTGTGTGAGGCTAGACCATGGATCGTTGTGCTAAATTATCAACACAATCTGAATACGTTTGGTTGGTTTTCTGTATG
This sequence comes from Viscum album, assembly GCA_963277665.1. Classification (NCBI taxonomy): domain Eukaryota; kingdom Viridiplantae; phylum Streptophyta; class Magnoliopsida; order Santalales; family Viscaceae; genus Viscum; species Viscum album. Next base: position 2,050,897,139 of record OY728150.1, on the reverse strand, counting down.
CCAGTTGTTTTGACTTAAAAAGATGTTCATTTTAAAACAAAATAGAGATAGTTAGAGTGATAATGGCCACACCGTGCCTCGTATTGAGGTGGGGGTGACTCGTACACGTCACATATGACCCATGTATATTTTTTCTAAATTATAAATACAATCTGAATGTGTTTGGTTGGTTTTCGGTATGCCAGTTGTGGTTTTCACTTAAAATGTTGTCCATTTAAAATAAAAGTGACACTTTGAGTGGTAATGGCCACACCGGGCCTTAGATTGAGGCTTGGTTGACTCGTACACATCATAAATTACCCATGTATTGTTGTTCTAAATTATCAACACAATTTGAATATGTTTGGTCGGTTTTCTGTATGTCAGTTGTTTTTACTTAAAACATTGTCCATTTTAAACAAAAGAGAGGCACTTAGAGTGCTACCGGCCACACCATGCCTTAGATTGAGGTGGGTTTGACTCTTAAACATCAAAAATGACCAATGGATCATTTTCCTAATTTATCAAAACAATCCAAATTTGTTTGGTCGGTTTTCTATATGCCAGTTGTTGTTTTCATTTAAAATGTTGATCATTTCAAATAAAGGTGAGACACTTGGATTGGTATCGGCCACACCGTGCCTTGGATTGAGGCGGGTTTGACTCTTAGACATCACAAATGACTTATGTATCATTTTACTAAAGTATCAATAGAATCTGAATACGTTTGGTCCATTTTCCATATGCTAGTTGTTGTTTTCACTTAAAATGATGTCCATTTTAAACAAAAGAGAGACATTTAGAGTGGTACCGGTCACACCGTACCTTATATTGATGCGGGTTTGACTATTACACGTCAAAAGTGTCCCATGGATCGTTTTTCTAAAGTATCAACACAATTCTAATGCATTTGGTTGTTTTTCCATATGCTAGTTGTTGTTTTCACTTAAAATGTTGTCCATTTCAAATAAAAGTGAGACACTTTGAGTGGTATCGGACACACTGCACCTCAGATTGATGCAAGGTTGATTCGTACACGTCAAAAATGACCAATGGATCATTTTCATAATGTATTAACACAATAAGAATGTGTTTGGTCAGTTTTTCGTATGCCATTTGTTGTTTTCATTTAAAATGTTGATCATTTCAAATAAAGGTGAGACACTTAGAGTGGTACCGGCCACACCGCACCTCGGATTGAGGTGGGGTTGACTCGTAGACATCAAAAATGACTCATGTATCTTTTTACTAAAGTATCAACAAAATCCAAATATGTTTGGTCTATTTTTCGTATGCCAGTTGTTTTTTTCACTTAAAATAATATCCATTTTAAACAAAAGAGAGACATTTAGAGTGGTAACAGCCACACCATGCCTTGTATTGATGAAGGGTTGAATCTTACACGTCAAAAATGTCCCATGGATCTTTTTCATAAAGTATCAACACAATTCCGAATGCTTTTGGTTGGTTTTACTTATGTCAGTTGTTGTTTTCACTTAAAATGTTGTCCATTTCAAATAAAAGTGAGACACTTTGAGTGGTACCAGCCACACCGCGCCTTGGATTGATGCTAGGTTGAGTCATACATGTCACAAATGACCAATGGATAATTGTCCTAATGTATGAACACAATCTGAATGTATTTGGTTGGTTTTCCGTATGCCAGTTGTTGTTTTCATTTAAAATGTTGATCATTTCAAATAAAGGTGAGACACTTTGAGTTTTACTGGACACACCATGACTCGGATTGAGACAGGGTTGACTCATAAATGTCACATATGACTCATGGATCGTTTTCCTCAAGTATCAACACAATCCGAATTCGTTTGGTCAGTTTTCCATATGCCAGTTATTGTTTTCACTTAAAATGATGTCCATTTTAAACAAAAGAGAGAAATTTAGAGAGGTACCAGACACACCATGCCTTGGATTGATGTGGGGTTGACTCATACATGTCAAAAATGTCCCATTTATCTTTTTCCTAAATTATGAACACAATCCGAATGTTTTTGGTTGGTTTTCCGTATGCCAATTGTTTCTTTCACTTAAAATGATGTCCATTTTAAACGAAAGAGAGACATTTAGAGTGGTAACAGACACACCGCACCTTGTATTGATGCGAGGTTGACTCCTACATATTACAAATGTCCCATCGATCGTTTTCCTAAAGTATCAACACAATCCGAATACGTTTGGTCGGTTTTCCGTATGCCAGTTTTTTTACTTAAAACATTGTCCATTTTAAACAAAAGAGAGACACTTAGAGTGGTACCGTCCACACCGTGCATTGGATTGATACATAGTTGACTCTTACACATCACAAATGTCCCATGTATCCTTTTCCTAAAGTATAAACACAATCATAATGCGTTTGGTTGGTTTTCTATATGCTAGTTGTTGTTTTCACTTAAAATGTTGGTCATTTCAAATTCAGGTGAGACACTTTGAGTGGTACCGGCCACACCGTGACTTGGATTGATGCTGGGTTGACTCTTAAACATCAAAAATGTCCTATGTATCATTTTCATAAAGTATCAACACAATCTGAATTAATTTGGTTTGTTTTTTCGTATGCCAGTTGTTGTTTTCACTTAAAATGTTGTCCATTTCAAATAAAAGTGAGACACTTTGAGTGGTATCGGCCACGCCGTGCCTCATATTGATGCGGGGTTGAGTTGTACACATTAAAAATGACCAATGGATATTTGTTTCTAATGTATCAACACAATCCGAATGCGTTTGGTTGGTTTTCCATATGCTAGTTGTTGTTTTCATTTAAAATGTTGATCATTTCAAATAAAGGTGAGACACTTTGAGTGGTATAGGGCACACCATGCCTCGGATTGAGGCAGGGTTTACTCGTACATGTCACATATGACTCATGGATCATTTTCCTAATGTATAAACACAATCCGAATGTGTTTGGTTGGTTTTCCGTATGCCAGTTGTTGTTTTCACTTAAACTGATGTCCATTTTAAACAAAAGAGAGACATTTAGAGTGGTACCGGTCACACCATGCCTCGTATTGATGCGAGGTTTACTCAAACACATATAAAATGTCCCATGGATCGTTTTCTTAATGTATCAACACAATCGGAATGCTTTTGGTTGGTTTTCCATATGCCAGTTGTTGTTTTCACTTAAAATGATGTCTATTTTAAACAAAAGAGAGACATTTAGAGTGGTATCGGCCACACCGCACCTCGGATTGATGCGGGGTTAACTATTACACATCAAAAATGTCCCATGGATCATTTTATTAAAGTATCAACACAATACGAATACGTTTGGTTGGTTTTCCATATGCCATTTGTTTTTACTTAAAACATTGTCCATTTTAAACAAAAGAGAGACACTTAGAGTGGTATCGGCCACAACATGCCTATGATTGATGCAGAGTTGACTCATACATGTTATAAATGTCCCATGTATCTTTTTTCTAAAGTATCAACAAAATATGAATGTTTTTGGTTGGTTTTCTGTATGCCATTTGTTGTTTTCACTTAAAATGTTGATCATTTCAAATAAAGGTGAGACACTTTGAGTGGTACCAGCCACACCATGCCTCGGATTGATACGGGGTTGATTCTTACACATCACAAATGTCCCATGGATAGTTGTTATAAAGTATCAATAGAATCCAAAAACGTTTGGTGTGTTTTCCGTATGTTATTTGTTGTTTTCACTTAAAATGTTGTCCATTTCAAATAAAAGTGAGACACTTTGAGTGGTACCGGCCACACCGTGCCTCGGATTGAGGTGGGGTTGAGTCGTACACATCAAATACGACCCATGGATCGTTTTCCTAAAGTATCAACACAATAAAAATATGTTTGGTCATTTTTCCGTATGCCAGTTGTTTTTTCATAAAAGGGTGTCCATTTTAAACAAAAGAGATACACTTTGAGTGATACCGGCCACATCGTGCCTCTAATTGAGGCGATGTTGACTCATACACATCACATATGACTCATGGATCTTTTTCCTAAAGTATAAGCACAATACGAATGTGTTTAGTCGGCTTTCTGTATTTCAGTTAGGCAAATCCTGCAACAACAGTGATAATATCTTATACTAAAACTATAGAAATTGTGCATGATGTGCATCCCATGGTGCATGGTTAGGGAAAATCATGAACATTTCTTCTAATATATATCCCAATATGGTTTGTAGATACCACGTGGGATGGACTTAAATTGTTTACTAACCGTGAGGCATAATGTTTTCTACGCCGATCGGGGTTCCGAGCTCCGAACAAGCCTCAGAAGCCCCATAAACCATTATAACATCATTAGGATTCCAAATTTGGTCAAAAATAAATAGTCATACTGAATTAAAAAATATCCATACCATAGTGAAAAACCAGGTTCTTATAGTCTTCCCATTTAAAGGAACTCATCCTGAAGTTCACCTTCAATGGGTGGTAAAAATTTATTTGAGGACAATTCTTTCTGGGGGGTTGTCCGGGGTCCAGGGGGCTGTTGGGGGGGTTGTCTGGGGGACTGTTTGTGGGGATATTTGGGGGCTGTTTGGGGGGTCGTCTGGGGTCCAGGGAGGAGGGTAGGGGGGGTTATCTAGGGGGTTGTCTGGGGTCCAGGGAGGAGGGTGGGGGCTGTTTGGGGGGCTGTCTAGGGGGCTGTCCGGGGGGCTGTTTGGGGGGCTGTCTGAGGTCCAGGGCAGAGGGTGGGGGGGCTGTCTGGGGGCTATCTGGGGTCCAGGGCGGAGGGTGGGGGTCCTGTCCGGGGAGCTCTCCGAGGGGCTGTCTAGGGGGGGCTGTTTGGGGGACTATCTGGGGTCTAGGGAGGAGGTTGGGGTTGTGATGGGTTTGTGCAAGGTGTTCTAGGCTTTTAAGTAGAACGACATATCCATATTAAATAAAAAATCAAATTTCATAAATATTAGTCAAAAATGTAATGGATCAATCTTCCCATGATCACCATCACCATCACCACTTTCATCATCATCCACATCCTTTCTGTCATCTCTGTCCTCATTGTCGTCCTCTTCATTGTCCCCGTGATCATCCTCAGCCCCATCCTCGCCCTCGTCCTCATCCTCATCCTTGCCCTCGCCCTCACCTTCATCCTCACCCTAGATCTCGGCATCATCATCATCCCCAACATCTTCCTCTTCAGTATCCTCATCATCACCAGGAATGTCATCATCTCAACCGCCACTAGAACTGTCGCCTGGTGCATTGGATAATTCACCCATCGATGACATATATGTCTGAAAAGTCATGTTGGCCTCTAGTGGAAGTGATGAAGATAAATCTTTGATCAATTTGATAAATTCTTTCTCCCTCATTTGAACCTGATCTTCCAACTCTGTGACCCTTTAATCAGACTGTCTTGCATGATCCTTGACCTGTTCTAACTCGGTGGTACTAGAATGGATACCTAGAGAGGACAAATACCTCATCAGTACTATATTCTTACCAGGTCGGCAGCGTACTCGACGAGAGTGCTTATCTCCCAAAACCTGATATAAATGATCGTGTGGCCCAAAATTGTCAGGATCCTAGGAATCAAGGGCATCTAAAGAAGCCTGTTAAAAATATTAATAGATTATTAAATTTCAAAATAGATATTAAACTTTTAAATAAACAAATTAAAACTTACAATCTTTTCTTGTGTCGGTTCATTAACCGCAGTTCCATATCTTTTCCTTCTACTCGAGAAAAACAATTTTTCTCGAGGGAGACATCCTTCAATATTCAATTTTTGCTTCTATAATGACATTGAAATAATATAAAATTCAAGTATAATCATATATTAAATATTTAATAAATCACATAATTTATGTAGGAAACAATAAAAAGGGAAAGTCCTAAACAAAAATTATAAATAACTATATCGTACCAGCTGCCTCTCATGTTCTGACATAGTAGTGTGCCCCAAAGTGTGGAGGTATTGCTTTGAATCGATGTTTTTTTTTTGTTTTTTTAGAAGATTCTTAAATAATGTTTAATAATAAATAAGATAATATTAATGAAAAATATGAAAACTGTCATTTAAATACCTCCAGTGGGATTAATACCTTAAATTTGGCAGTCGCCCAATGGGTAATCATTTGGAGATATTGCTATATCGGGAAGTCATCCACGATAGGTACTGTCTCAAACTCTGTTCCCACTCTATATCACCAGTCAATATACAACTCATGCTTATAAGCTCTCCAAATCTATCCTAGCTCCTTTAAACGTGCTATTCGTGCACCCTCGACATCAGAGAAGTTAAACTGAAGCTGACACCCAATAGATTAATTCATATAAATACAAAAAAATACTACATTAAATCCAATAGATATTTCTCCCATATTTGTGCCCACGCATTATCCTTGACTTTGTGTGGAAGATGTCTCCAAGAGAGAGGGCTGATCGGAATGATGTCAGAGTATTTGGCTAGCGTCACCAAAAAACCCCGACATTGCTACCCAAGTTTATCAATCATCTTTCCATCATCTTTATATTAAACCATCAATTGTGTCTAGCGGTTCCATACTACACACAATCGAGTACACCCCCTCCCTATCCTCCTATCAGTAGATGAATCTGTTATTAAAAAAAATACCAGTTCAAGTTATAATAAAAATAAATTTTGGTATAAAAGTTTGTTAGAGTTATATAAATATACCTATGGTAGTCGGATCAATGGGCGTCACTGGATGTGTAGAAGTTAAAGAAATATCCTGTACAGGTGGAGTGTCCCTCAGTATACGCTCCTCATCCACATATTATGTCGGAGTAGGAGTCGAAGAAGGTGGAATATAATAGCTCATAGATAATGAACCAGAATCAAAATATGTCGGCACAGACATCTGGCCAACTGGTAATGTAAACATCAGAGGCCTAAATATCTCGTGTGTCCCTAAAGACACACCAGGATAAAAATGGGGGGTAGAAGATACGTTTGTGGTAGGGGAATGGTCCAATTGGGTATGACCAATGGATCATATAACTCTCTCACCACGAGCCCTCGTACCACCGGCCTCAATAACGGGACCACCAGATGATCATCTAACTCTAACACCACCCCCCTCTTACCACCATCCTCTGTACTAGGAGCAATATCAAGCTCCTCATCGGATATCTCTCGTCTAGGGGGTGGATCCTGAAAAAAATTAACACAAAAGTAAACACATGATATTATAAGTTATCAAAATATATATATTTTGAAATAAAATACTCACAATAAGGGTGAGTGGAGGAACGCCCATCTGTGTCATGCGACGATTATTTTCTGTCATCTTTTTCCACCGCATCTCCTCAATGGGTTTCATTTCTTGCAATGAAAACAAATATGGAAGTAATTAGAAATATATAACTAATGTGTAACCGAAAAAACTTAATATAGAAAAACTATTATTATAAAAAACCATAAAAAACAGAAGATTTATGGTGGTTTGAAGGTAATTACTAGGATACACAATCTGAATGATGTAGGTGAAACATGTAGGTGAGAACATGACTGTATGATTCTATATATTTCCCACCACAACTTCAGGTTCACAATCAACTCTGAAAATTGAGCTATTAAAGTCATCATAAGTAATAAACAGATTGCTTTCAATTGCAGTAGGGATAGTGACAACTTCATCATCACCATCATCAAAATCTTGTCTGGGATTTACTTCAATAATTACACCAAATTTAGGATGACGATGATCTTTGACATAAAAAACTTGTTTCACCATTGATGCCAATACATATGGTTCATCGGTGGCAAGAATACGAGTCATGTCAATAACTCTAAATACAAAATCATCAATAAAGGTGCCTTGCCTCATCATTGAATCAAACCATTAACATTTCATCATCAAGACTTGACCATCCAAGTAATAATCCAAAATTATTATTTTCTCCATGACTCTATAATAAGCTACATTTTCATAACGAGGTTTATTATCCAATGAACCAGCATAACAGTCTGTTGTGGCGGTTAGCATAACACTATCATGTTGTGTTCTCATGTTACTTTCTCGTTTAGTGATAATAAATTTGTATCCATTGATCACAAGTGATTTACAAACTCGAACCATGGTATTAGGACCAAAAGCCAAATCTCTTATTTCCTCAGAAATAAAGTCTGTAGGAAAACTCGATACCTTAAATATAAACAAATAGTAAAATTAATTAAATATTATTTTTATATAGTTATTACAGAAATATTTTTACCTTCAATTTCAACCAAGTAGAAAACACTTTTCTATGAAAAGTCTCTTTCCTTCTCAAAGATAAAGAACAATGATTTCTATATATCAATTCTTTATGTTCCCTGTAGATAAAAATAATGATAGTTTAAAAAATATTTAAAATTATAAGAGATGATATAAGAGATACATATACAATTTACTTACTTGATATACTCATCGAACAAATCACAATTGAACAACATTGTGCGATGTGGAATCTCTCGCTCTTCAAGGCTTAATGTCGTCAATGTATATGATCCCAGAATTCTCCCTCTCTGAGGAAGTGATGTAAAAATGGGTTCAATTTGCTCATAATATTCTTCTTCATTTCTCATTGGTCTATTTATTCTTGTAGTAAGATCAGACAAATACATTGAGCAGAAATCCATACATTCTTGATCCAATTAACTGTTCACAATAGAACCTTCAGGATAATTTCTGTTCCGAGCATATGATTTCAATGTGTACATGTTTTTTTTAGTTGGATACATCCAACGAAAAGCAAAGGGTCCTCCAAGAAGTATTTTGGTCGGAAGATGGATAGTCAAATGCAACATGCATGTAAAAAATGATGGAGGGAATATTTTCTCTAACTCACACAAAATTAATGGTTTCTCTGCCAACAGTTTTTACAATAAGGATTTGGAAAAATTCTTAGCACAAAGATCTCTAAACAAATATCACAACCAAATAACTGATACTCTTACATTATTGGACAATAGATGATGGATTTCTATTGGAATCAACTCATGAAAAAGGACGTGATAATCATGAGTCTTAAAATATTTTAGCTTCAACTCTTTTCTGTTAAACCATTTCGATATATTGCTTGAATATCCATAAGGAACTTTAATAGTCTCTAGCACTTCCAGAAATTGATTTTTTTCAGCAAGTGTCATCACATAAGAATCACATGGAACTTTCCATTTATTTTCACTGATACAGACAGGATGCAATTCTGGTCTGATCCCCCAATCTACCAAGTCAACCCGAGATCATAAATTATCTTTTGTCTTCCCCTTGACATTTAGAATAATAGAAATAAACATTTCACATATATTCTTTTCAATGTTCATTACATCTAAGAAATGACGTAACAAGTTGGTTGACCAATACGACAACTCAAATAATATAATCTTCTTCTTCCAATTATAATAGGTTTCATTGGAAACATTTTTCCTCTTTCTAGATTTCATTACACCCTTCCCAAATGAATAACTAAAATCTTTCAATTCATTAAGCACATTAGTTCCAGACATACGCTGAGGTGGATCGTTAGTCTCCATGGTATTGTCAAATCTTCGACGATTGTTTCTATATAGATGGTTCATTGGAAAGAATCGTCGATGTCCAATAAAACTAAAACTACGAAGATATTTTAGTATTCTTGATAGAGTATTCTTTATACAAATAGGACATGAAAATTTTCCTTTTGTGCTCTATCCAGACATCATTGTATAAGCAGAAAAATCATTGATCATCCACATAAGCGTAGAACGCATCTGAAATATGTCTTTCAAACATGCATCGTATGTGGGCACACCCACATCCCAAAGAAGTTTCAACTCTTTTATTAAAGGTTTCATGTATACATATATATCATTGTTGGAATCAGAAAGGACAGATATCAGTATACTCAATAAAGTGTAAGGATTTTTCATACACAACCATGTGGGAAGGTTATAAATTTGTATTAAAACCGAACATGTGATGTGTGAAGTAAGAATCTGCCCAAATAGATTAAAACTGTCACATGAAAGACCCAATCTCACATTACGCACATCGGCTTCAAATTCAGGATATCGAGCATCAAATCTCTGCTATGAAAATCCATCTGCAGGGTGAACCAACTCCTCATTATTCTTTTTTCTCTCGGTTTCATGCCATCCCATTTTTACTGATATTTCATCAGACATAAAAAGGTTCTCTAATCTGAGGATCAATAGAAAGTGCCACATTACTTTTTGTGGCACACCAAATGGTGTTCCATCATATTTTGGCTTCCATCGGGATGTTCCACATTTGATACAATCATTTCTTTTAGTTGTTTCCTCCCAAAATAAGCTGCAATCATTCGGGCAGGCATGATTTTTTTTTTTTTGAGAATTAAAGTTCATCAACTAACATCCATGACATATAGTGGTTTGAGGTAATATCTACATCATCTAGAAGTAATTCCTTCAAGAAGGTAATAATGTAATCGATTTCAGTATTTGCAATCCCATACATAGTTTTCCCATGAAACAATCAGATTAGAAATTCCGTCTTTTTCATTTTACCACATTGACGATATACTTGAGTCGTTGCAGCATCATTCAATTTTTTCACCCTATTAACATCATCATTTTTATTGGATGCATCAGGTGTGATTGTATCAAAATATTTTTGGTTGTACATCCTTTCCTTCTCATGATTCTGAATAAATGGAAACTGATCATATATCAAACTCTCCAATTCAGTCCTATCATTTGGATCATTAACATTTTGAGATTCCATTTTCTCTCCATTATGATGTCACACATAATAGTTTGTTTGGAAACCATATTTGGTTATATGATAGCTAACTGCTTCACGACTCAACCAAGGTCTTTCAACACAATTAAAATATGGGCAATGTATGCGACCACTATCTGAAACCTTCTCAAATGCAAAATCTAAAAATATGTTCAAATTATTTTGAAAATCAATTGAAATCCGATCATTTTTGTACATCCAACTTCTATCCATTTTGTAAAAAATTTCAATAAGTCATTTCAAAGAAATTCAATAATATTGAAGTTCAATCAAAAAAATATTTAGGTAAATTAAAATTGTTTACTTTATATAAAAGCATAATTGACACATTACTCTATATGAGAATCATATTAATAAACACAACAAAATATAGTGTATATAAGAAAATAAGATACAGAATTTCTAATGCCTATATTCAAGGATTTCCCAGTAAGATATTAGAAGTGGATCAAGGAATACATAATACTTAAGGGTCTTGTTGGGAGTACATGAGTTTTATACTTTAACTTCTTCAGCGTGATCAGGATGAGGAGTAGCATGAGGATCACATAAAAAGTAGTTATGGCCTCATCAAGTTTCACCTTAACTATGGATTAAATGATCCTAGGTTAGGGGCCATAGATCATAGTTTGTTAGTTTATATTCATTGAATCATGTACCAATTGATTTTGGATAGGGACCTTAAATAGTTATAGGTATGGATTTTATTAGAAAATCTTATAAAAAGGATATCCAAGAATTGTGACATCCCAAACCAGGATGCCACTCATTAGTGACCTGAACCCAGATGGCCACATGGCCTCAAGCACATCTACCAAAATTCCAAATTTTATTGACTAATAGTGAGAGCCTTTGGTGTGTATGGGGGAGACGATTCCCTCATTACCTAAGTTGAAAAATTTTAATATTATCAGTTAAAAAGTGGAAGAAAGATAACAATGGGAAAATATTGGAAATGGATGAAAATAACCAAATCAGTAATAAAAACTAATAACAGAATCATAAACCTAATGATGGTAATGTATTTCATGTATCAAGATGAAAAACATAGTTACAACTAGTATGAAGTATTACTATACAAGAGGCTCAATAAATTCTAAAATTTGACCTAGATTCTTGAGATACAACCCAATCATCTGCTACATGCTCCGTCCTATTTCATGTGAGTAGTCATGCATCTGTAAAATGGGGATTCCCATTATCTAAACATATAATCATGTAGTTTATCTAGGTACCTAATGTAATCTCAAACAATGTGTGAGATAAAATTCATGCAGGTGACCACTAAGAGGTTTATAACTATCCAGTCTATTTATATAACATTTTAATATAATGATATGATAAATTAAAGCGACAAATAAAAAATATAAAAGGGTTTTATATGGTTTTGGAGAAAAATTCTAAAAGTTTTTTCTGTGAATTAGTTTCATGAAGAAGGAAGAAGTACTACATGGGAGAATGAGAGGCCCCACCAGGAGTTCCCTTTGTATATATTTTATTCATAAAGAACATTGGATTGTATGGTTAAGTATTTATTATTTCTTCTGTAAAAAATATTTAGGGTCCGCATACTATTTTTCAAAGTTTAAGAAGATACTCCATATGTTCTATTGTGCAATGGATAAGTGAACAGTGTGTCATTTTATATATATAAATATTTTGATAGAAACATGATACGTACTTGTTATGTAACACACATATTGTACAAAAATGAAGATGAATAAGTACTTCATGTTTGACATGATATTAATGAAAGGAGTTATTTTCATGAAATACTATGAATAAATATTACAAAAAATTTATTATGAGTTCATATACATGAATCTGTAATATTTGGATCATTGAGATTAAAAAAAGAACTATGAATCTTTAAAATTAGAACATAAGAAAGAGACCATGCCCTTATAAATGTATATGTGTAATGAAAACATTAATTGGAAAATGTGTACATTGATGTAGTAATTTGAGTACACAATTCGTAAAGGTAGTAGTGAATCATAATATTTTCCAAAATCCCTAGAAATAGTGAAAAACAACATGATCTTTCTAAATTGTGAAATAAATGGAGAAATTTTTGAGAATTGAAGGATATCCTTAGCTAATATGAGAAGAGGTTGAAGGAGTCTAACCTGAATAAGGGATTTGCAGCTGATCAGATGGAAGAGGTTCACCTAGGCGGGCGCTTCTGGGAGTTGGGAATGAGCTTCTGGAAATGGGGCACTTCTGGGAGTCAGGGGGTTCTATTTCAGTGAATTTGGGGGGGGGTCCTAACGGTTATTAAAAACTATTGGGAAAATCATGGATTTCCCAATGGTTTCTTCAAACCGTTAGGAAATCCTTCCTTAACCACACCTTTACCAATGGTTTATTAAAACTGTTAGTAAAGGACGTCTATACCAATGGTTATTTTGAACCGTTGGTATAGAAGTGTTGGGAAAGCTAGCCTTTCCAGTAGTGAGAATTAAAGAACATGATCCATGAGAGAATAAAATTGGAATGTAACATAAGTCTATGGCCTAAACATAATCATAGAAAATTATTTCTTTAGTAAAGGATCACTTACAATACTATCATAGTATATTTGGTTCACCCACCATCTCACCATATCCTTAGTCAAGGTTCACTCTCAAGACTATCATAGTGAACAAAGATCCTTGCTGAATTGGGTTAACTCTCCATTCTAATCCTTATTGTCTCATGAGATATCCATCCTTAACCACTAAATTGGAAGGATATGTAATTATATCCCCACCCATCACATAATTATAATCATATATGTTTTTTCCACATGATCATAATACATTCATCATAACATAACCCATAAAAAAGAATCAGGTTTCATAAACATTTTAACATCTCATTATATCATAACCCATGGAAAAAATTGACTTTATAAACATATCATAACCATAATCCACCCAGAGAAAGAATAAGTATTATATCATTGAATCATATCCCGAATAAACCATAAGTAACATTAAAGTATTTTATTATAGATGAAAATTCATTTAAAATATTTCTTTAGGAAAATACCTTTTTCATTTTGAAATAACTTCCTTAAAATATAATAATTTACAAACTTTTATGGAAATAATTTTAATTTTAAAGAAACATGTAAAATTATAAATTAATTATCAAATCATTAAGTGGTCGTGATAGTGGTAAATTATGTATATTTTCTATATATTAAAACAGATATTCCTTTCACATTTTTAGTAAAAACCATAAGTACCTAATATATAAAAAGATAAGAAGAAGAATTATAAACCAATATTTTAATATTAAAACATGGTAGAAAAGAAATTTAAACAATCATATGAGATATTAAAAATATTCTTGAAACCCTTTTTAGAAAACATGTACATAGAAGAAAACATATTTTCGACTGAAGTGAGAAGTAATGTCGATTTTCTTTAAAAATATTTTTTCAGTATCTTAAGTGCATAAATAGAGGAAAATGAAAGGAAATCATTTAATATATTGATATAAATATATGATAATAAAATTTATGAGTTTTTTTGTAGTTATATCATAAAATTTCATCATTAAAAACTTAATCATAAACAATCCCGATAAACAATGATATTATAACAAAAATCACTTACCACAAATTCAACTTGCTTTGAAAGCATTCTAAAATCCTATATAATAAAAATTAATTTATCATAATTTCATACAAGAATTATCTAAACACTTATATTATCATATATTTTCTATTTATAACATTTTAACACCCATTTTTTAATAACTTTTTATTAAATTTTTCATTTCTGGGTGTAAATTGTTTCGTTTTTCATGTAAGTTTTAGTTCAGTAGTTCTGATCCTTATACTTTTCATAACAGTTAAATAATATAAAATAGGTTAATAATGATATAAATATCATTTATATTCATTAATTATATATTTATAGTCATCCATAAAGGATAGAGATAGAAAAATGAATTACACCATTCATGGAGGTAATAGGTCATACATACGTATAAACACTATTTTCACTCTTAAACGATTAGAATAGAAGATATTTAAATAATAATACACATTTAAAAATAATTTTTATATCATATATATCATATATATCATATATATTCAATAATTCTATCCATATTACCATCCAAGTAAAACATAAATAGAATAAATCACATCTCTTCATGAAGGTGGTAGTCCATACGTACTCACGAACGACGTTATCATTTTCCAAAGGATTGGATGGTAAGAAGGTAGATATGATATTATAATTACATAAGTATAAATATTTCAAAAATATAATATATAAACACTAAATTCATGACAATAACCATCCATAAAATATGGTGATGAAAAATAAATTGTATCGCAGTGAGAAGGTGGCGGTCCATACGTACACATGAGCGATAAGTTCACTTCTTATTTGATGGAAAAGAGGGTGGATAGTGGTATTGTAACACCCCGAAATTTTATGAAAAATATTCTTTTTAATTTCACTAATGTCTTGTGTTGTACGTTGCACCAAAAGGAGATTGCACAACACGCATCCTTGACTTGCCTTGCATTACACGCAATCACGACCTTCCTCGATAGCGTGTGTAGTATGTAATACTGAGTTTCACTAAACAACGATATGCTATTAAAATATTATTAAAACTAGCCGTTATGAATAGTAATAACCACCTTTTAAAATTTTAGAAATTTTAGCTCTCAAAATGGACTTTATTTTTGGATTCGGAGTATCGAATTTAGCCTAAGGTGAAATTTTGGTGATTTTCGGATAACTTTCATATTTTGATGAATAGTGAAAATTACTAAATTTTAGTTAAAAACAACTTTTTCAATTGAAATAATTAATAGTGATAAATTATTAATTTGAGTGGTTTTAAAGTATATTTAGAATATATTTTTACAATTTAATACAATTTTGGTCATTGGATGTAATTTCACATTTAAACCAGACATAAACAAGTGTCAATCTTTTGATAGATATTGTTTCTTAAAAACACGCTCTTTGTTTTAACAGCGGGATTTAATTATAAAATTAATTAATGCAACTTCTATGTTATGAATTTGGTAAAATAGACTTCATTTTTGAATTCGGAATATGAAATATAGCTTAGGATGAAATTTTGGCATTGTTCTGAAAAACATCAATTTTTGATGAATAGTGAAACTACTAAGTGGGAGTTAAAAAACTAAACTTTTCATAAAACTTAATTTTACCGCTTCTGTGAATGGAATTTCAAAAATCCGAGAGACACGGTTGATGTCAGTAAGTAAAATGTGGTTCAATGAGATGAAAATAATTTTTGGTGAATAGTAACTTTTTACTTTTATTTACCACGGTTAAAAGTAAATAGGGTAATTAAGGGTAAAAATGATATTATTATTACCCTAACACATGTCCTAATTCAATTGGACAAGTGTAATTCTACCAAAAACAAGCTTAGGAATAAAATATGACCATTTATGCCCACTTGGATTAGATTAGTACATTTATTATTATTTAATTCAAAGAAGAGTTAAAAGAGTCAAAATCAAAGTTTATTTACTAAAACATTTTTAATATAGGGTTTTACATAAGATAAATTAGATTTTAAATATTCATCAGAAAGATAAAAAGATTTCCTACATTATGGTATTTTATTTGTAATTTTTAGACATCAAATAATTTAATTTATTTATGAAACAAAGATGATGCAGTAATTATCTTATTAATGAAATATTGACATAATTGATATTATAAATACAAAAATAAATGTAATTTGAGACTTTTTATGAATTACACAAATTTTCTATGTTACTATAATATATTGGTGTTGATTTAATCAACTTGGTTCGAACATATAATTCTGTTATGACTTTTACAAAAATCATATATCAAATAGTGTCAAAATTGACACAAAATAGTTTTTAAATCAAATATTATATTATTAATTGTTATTTTATTCCTAAAAATCTAAGGATAGGCCAAATGACTTAGATAAGGATATATGTATTAATAATAAACAATTTGGGATTCGTTTGGCATGTTATAGTAAGTGTATTAACCATATAGTGAAAGAAAACAAAAAGACACGGTAAAAGTTAAATTATTTAACTTAGAGTTAAATCTAATTGATAAGGTTAAAATAATACCCTAAAATTGTCTAAATCCTATTGGTTGATAGTATTTCGACCCATCCCCACTTTATCTTCGAAATAAGACCCTTTGGAACCATTATAAACCGATTTTGACATTAATATAAAATAATATTTTGAGGTATTCCTAAGGTGCCCCTCTCCTCCCTTATAAAAGGACACCTCCTCCCCCTCCTCCTCACACCAATTTGAGCACTCAATCTCGGCCAACCCCTGCCAAAATCTCTTCTCCACTTCCCTATAATAATCCTAGAGGTCCTGGTCTTCTTCAAAGACCAATCTTAGTTCCCTAAGTAGAGGATTCAAAGAAGCGTTCCAAAGAAGAGGTAATATCCATTACCGATCTTTTCAATTTCTTTCTTCTTCAACTTCTTCTTCTTTAGTTGTTTCATGATAAAGTAATAACATCAGTATTTCTTATATACTGATATGTTATTATAAATATGAAACAACTCTAATTAACCTTCTATCTATCCTACGGAAAAAGGAAATCACCGCGCGTGCGTACGTACGGAATATCGTCTCCACGCCGTGGTGTAATCTATTTTCCACCATCACCTTACAAGGATGGGTATAAAGGTGTAATGAGTAACTATATATGATTATTATAAAGTGATATTGATACTTAAATAGTATACATACATTTCAACATGACCATGGGAACGATATCATCGCTCGTGCGTACGTACGGACTACCGTCTCCACGATGCGATGAGATTCATTCTCAATGATTAGCCATTCATGAATGATTATAAAGTATATATAATAAGTACTAATGAAATATATGACCTAATAATGATACTGGAATTATTTATATTTATATGTATGTCATCTACTTAATTCCATTCAATTCAATAAGGAAACGAAAACAGCGTTCATGCGTACGTACGGACTACCGTCTCCATGAACGGTGTATTTCTTTCCATTTACTGATTTATTATATATGTATATTCTGAATATATATATATAAATCATGTTTTATATTCTGGAATTAAGTAATCATGATCTAAGTAATCATATGAATATTTACAAGTTAAAAACACGAACGACAAATGAGACGATTCTACCCAAAATGCTACTTTAACATGAATTTACGAAAGAACGGGTAATATAAAGTCATAAGTGGACCATATATGATATAATAACAATGAATATGATTCTGTAATAAGTCAATAACATGATTTAAATCATTATACAGGAGGTTCGGACACTTACAAAGCAAGTCGGACCTAAGGTAAGGGAAATATCACAATCTCATTTTTATCCGAGATTGTTTATTCGTAAGTATTTACTGGGGTGTATTTTATCATCCACATCCATGTTCCCTCAATATGTAATATTGTTTCCATCCACTTACAATAGTTTAAATCCAATTTTACCCTTCGGTGAGTTTTTAGTAAAAAATATGAAAGGAATCTTTTGACGTTTTTCATACGAGGTGCTTTTTGACTTTTCCGACAAAAGTACGAAGAATATTTTTTTTAACTTATACGGCATGAATGGATTTCTAAAACATTATTTCCAAGAAGTTTCCTTTACAAGTATTCAATTTTATTTTTAATCAACTTCTTTTAGTTTAAAATTTTATGACATGTTAAGAAAGGAAAAGTGTTTTTGAAGTAGAAAGGATATTTTCCTCAAGAATGAAGTTCAAGTATTTTATCAAAATTATTTTTCATCTAAGATAATAAGAGGGTTCTGTTGTTATCCCTATTATTACATGGATTTGATTATGTTGTGATGGAAACATTTTTATTAATTCCTTTATCTTATATGAATTGTTTTATGATGTCATGTTGTTTAAGAATCCCATTTTTATTACATGGGTTATGCAATGATGTATGATTTATGATTTTGTGGCACACATAAGAATGGTATCATTATGAGATGGGTGGGACCTATATCTCCCTCCAATGCATCGGGTAAAGATTTTATATCTCATGAGATAGACAGGGCTGGAACGGTAGGTTATACCGGTTCAGTGAAACAGGACTGAAATGAGGGTTACTCGGTTCAGAAAGGGACTTTATCCACTAAGATAGTCTTGGCAATGAGTCTTGACTAACAAGAAATGATTCTCTATGATTATGTGTAAATGCCACAAAGTTTCATGTTTTAAGTTATGATTATTGTGATTACATTTCACTGCCATGATTTATCCCATGTTATGAAATTATGCTCTCTTTTGCAGGTTAAGATTTCCAAAATGTTATGTTCATATGAATACGATGTGATTGATATTTCTTTTGTTTACCCTTACTGAGCATTTGAGATCACCCTTTTATGTTTTCTTTTCCCCAGGATATAAAGAAAGGTTTTAGGTAAAAAAAAGGAAGATCTTTATAGGAGATGTTGAAGATCTTTCACCACGATTAGAAGATTACGTTCCGAGTTTCCAAAGACACTAAACTATTACGATCCTTGTGTGTGTGTTTTTGTTATGTACTAAGTATTCCGCAAATGTAATGTAATGTCAATGTACGTCAAGCTTCAGGTCTCTACAGTTGGTATCAGAGGAAAGGTTTAGTCAACCTTTGGAAACTAGGATGCGAGAACTTTAGTGAGATCCCTAGAGATATTTATAAGGTGTGTCTAGGGATGTCTCTAAGGTTAAGTATACGTATAGGTTATAGTACTATAATTACGCTAACGATCATAGAATTAAACCTAAGATGTTAGATATTGAAGGTACTCCCCCTTTATTATGTTGTTTACCCTAGCATGATTTTTGCCTCTCACACTATTATTTTTGGGTTTTAGACGATGGCTGGAACCCGAAGGAACCGTGTTGATCAATGCAATGGACAATGCAATGATTGTCCTCCTGAACAAACAAATGTTATGGGAGATGGAGTGCAAAATCTTATTGCTATACTTACAAAAGCTATGAATCATTCTGGACTTCCAAATGAGCAGAGAAGGGAACAATATTCTATTGAGTCCTTCATGAGGCAACGTCCACCTTCTTTTAATGGGTCTTCCGATCCACTTGTTGCTGAACAATGGATCAGTACCACTGAAAAGATATTTTCAGTTCTTCAATGTTCTGAACATGATAAAGTCATCTTAGCAGTATATCGTTTGGAAGGTGAAGCTGATCAATGGTGGAATCTTATCAAGAATACGAGGCAAAGAGATGAAATTGATTCCATGGAATGGGACGAGTTCAAGAACTTGTTTTTCAGTAAGTAATTCCCTCGTATTCTTCGAACGAAGATGGAAAAGGAGTTTCTTGAGCTGAAACAGAAGGATGATGAATCTGTTGGTATATACGAAGCGAATTTTACAAGACTTGCAAGGTATGCATCTGGCATTTTCATCCAACCTGAAAGTAAAGTTGATCGATTTTTCAGTGGCTTAAAACCAAGTCTTCGAAGGGCATTAGCTATACGAGACTTCAGTAGCTATGAAGAAATTGTGCGTTGTGCTATGAAGGTAGAAATGGAAGTTGGTGTTACATATCCATCTCATGGTTTTGAAAAGAAATGAAAGATGGAGTTCAAGGAGAAATCTCAGAATAATGGTGAAAAGAAGATGAATGTTTCCTTATGCTCAAAGTGTGGAAATAAGCATGGTGGAGATTGTCTTAAAGGGACTAGAAAATGTTTTAAGTGTGGAAAAGAAGGTCATCGAGCAGCTGAGTGTCGAAGTAATGGAAAAAGGGTTTCTAATGATGTGAATAAAGAAAACACTGCAGAGAACGCACCACCAACACTTCAATGCTTCAAGTGCAAGGAAATGGGGCATTATGCTAATAAATGCCCTAATCCAAGGGTTAGTGACGATCAACATGAGCAACCACTGAAGGCAAAGGACAAAGGGAAGTCACATGCGATCACTATTGGCAATGTTGAATATGACAACGATGTGGTGGAATGATTAAGTTTTTATGTAATGGGATTCCAAAATAATGTTGTATCATTGAGTATTGCAATATTTATTGATGTGGTATTCAAAGTGATTGAGATATTTTTGGAAAAAGAATGATATGCGCATAATGAAGGGAAAATGAGAAAATTAAATATTTGACAGTATTCATGAGCTCATGATTGATATAAGGACTAAGTGATATCATGGTTTGATTATAAAGAATTTTGAGGATTTGGGTATGTGGAAAGTGTTAACGTTTAACTGCATTCATGTTTTCACTAAGGTTCAATGGGTATTCAAGAGAATACATGATTTGAGTAATTTGAATGTTTAGAATGTGACCAAAAAGACATATCTTATGATATATGGGGATCAACGATGGTATTAAATCTCTGGTAATTGTTTTCACTATATTATGAGAGTGGACTGCAATATTATGGGTAAGCCTAAAGATTAAAGTAGATTATGTTGGACATAAGTTAGTATTGTTTAAGGATAGAAGTTTTTTCGATATTATTGATGGGATGTTATAGTAATATAGTTTTAGAAAAAGGACAACCTGCAGGACGGGCGACAGCCCATCGCATCGGACAAGGCTGTGGAAATCGAACCCACAACCGAAGTGTGACTGGCCTTTATCGCCTA
This sequence comes from Viscum album, assembly GCA_963277665.1. Classification (NCBI taxonomy): domain Eukaryota; kingdom Viridiplantae; phylum Streptophyta; class Magnoliopsida; order Santalales; family Viscaceae; genus Viscum; species Viscum album. The sequence continues at coordinate 2,050,875,828 of OY728150.1, read as the reverse complement.
CCACTAGCCTACAGGAAGTCCCTGTTTAATAGAAACTAGTTTTATTATATTAAGCAGTATGATATATGAAGTATAAGTCCATTTTAGGAACCATATATGATTAATCTCACTATAGAATGACTTATGTATATTTAATAACTTTTGCTAACCTTTTGTTTGAGACAGATGGAATGACTCGTCATTCTATCACAGGATCTGCTAACACTTCACGAATAACAAATTCAACTTCATTTATTTAAGAGATGAAGTGGAAATTGTTCAAGGCACGAACAACAGTGAGATTGTACCAAAATAATGTAAGTATTTATTCTAATTCAAATTTTCAACTTTAGGGAAATGATCTTGAAAACCAAAAATGTTGTCCTGGTGATCTTATACCTGATGAATCAGATGGTACGTTATATCATCACAAATCTATGGATTTTTGATTACTGGATTTTCCATAGCCATGTTCTTAACCACTCTCCATCAGAACATGATGGTTAGATTTTTCTTCCACATCCATATTTTCACCTATGTGGAAACCCAGTGATTAGTTTATTTGGGTAACCATTAAGTTTCATACTTTTGTTTTTAAAGATTGGTTTTGGTATTCCTTTCGAATAGTAAACCATTTATAACCCCGACGAATTTCGAGGGCGAAATTCATTTCAAGGGGGGTAGAATGTAACACCCCGAGATTTTATGAAAAATATTCTTTTTAATTTCACTAATGTCTTGTGTTGTACGCTGCACAAAAAGGAGCTTGCACAACACGCATCCTTGACTTGCCTTGCATTACACGCAATCGCGACCTTCCTCAATAGCGTGTGTAGTATGTAATACTGAGTTTCACTAAACAACGATATGCTATTAAAATATTATTAAAACTAGCCGTTATGAATAGTAATAACCACCTTTTAAAATTTTAGAAATTTTAGCTCTCAAAATGGACTTTATTTTTGGATTCGGAGTATCGAATTTAGCCTAAGGTGAAATTTTGGTGATTTTCGGAAAACTTTCATATTTTGATGAATAGTGAAAATTGCTAAATTTTAGTTAAAAACAACTTTTTCAATTGAAATAATTAATAGTGATAAATTATTAATTTGAGTGGTTTTAAAGTATATTTAGAATATATTTTTACAATTTAATACAATGTTGGTCATTGGATGTAATTTCACATTTAAACCAGACATAAACAAGTGTCAATCTTTTGATAGATATTGTTTCTTAAAAACACGCTCTTTGTTTTAACAGCGGGATTTAATTATAAAATTAATTAATGCAACTTCTATGTTATGAATTTGGTAAAATAGACTTCATTTTTTAATTCGGAATATGAAATATATCTTAAGATGAAATTTTGGCATTGTTCTGAAAAACATCAATTTTTGATGAATAGTGAAACTACTAAGTGGTAGTTAAAAAACTAAATTTTTCATAAAACTTAATTTTACCGCTTCTGTGAATGGAATTTCAAAAATCCGAGAGACACGGTTGATGTGAGTAAGTAAAATGTGGTTCAATGAGATGAAAATAATTTTTGGTGAATAGTAACTTTTTACTTTTATTTACCACGGTTAAAAGTAAATAGGGTAATTAAGGGTAAAAATGATATTATTATTACCCTAACACATGTCCTAATTCAATTGGACAAGTGTAATTCGATCAAAAACAAGCTTAGGAATAAAATATGACCATTTAGTCCCACGTGGATTAGATTAGGACATTTATTATTATTTAATTCAAAGAAGAGTTAAAAGAGTCAAAATCAAAGTTTATTTACTAAAACATTTTTAATATAGGGTTGTACATAAGATAAATTCGATTGTAAATATTCATCAGAAAGAAAAAAAATATTCATACATTATGGTATTTTATTTGTAATTTTTAGACATCAAATAATTTAATTTATTTATGACACAAAGATGATGCAGTAATTATCTTATTAATGAAATATTGACATAATTGATATTATAAATACCAAAATAAATGTAATTTGAGACTTTTTATGAATTCCACCAATTTTCTAGGTTACTATAATATATTATTGTTGATTTAATCAACTTGGTTCGAACATATAATTCTGTTATGACTTTCACAAAAATCATATATCAAATAGTGTCAAAATTGACACAAAATAGTTTTTAAATCAAATATTATATTATTAATTGTTATTTTATTCCTAAAAATCTAAGGTTCGGCAAAATGACTTAGATAAGGATATATGTATTAATAATAAACAATTTGGGGTTTGTTTGGCATTTTATAGTAAGTGTATTAACCATATAGTGAAATAAAACAAAAAGACGCCGTAAAAGTTAAATTATTTAACTTAGAGTTAAATCTAATTGATAAGGTTAAAATAATACCCTAAACTTGTCTAAATCCTATTGGTTGATAGGATTTAGACCCATCCCCACTTTAGCTTCTAAATAAGACTTTTTGGAGCCATTATAAACCGATTTTGACATTAATATAAAATAATATTTTGAGGTATTCCTAAGGTGCCCCTCTCCTCCCTTATAAAAGGACACCTCCTCCCCCTCCTCCTCACACCAATTTGAGCACTCAAGCTCGGCCAACCCCTGCAAAAATCTCTTCTCCACTTCCCTAGAATAATCCTAGAGGTCCTGGTCTTCTTCAAAGACCAATCTTAGTTCCCTAAGTAGAGGATTCAAAGAAGCGTTCCAAAGAAGAGGTAATATCCATTACCGATCTTTTCAATTTATTTCTTCTTCAACTTCTTCTTCTTTAGTTGTTTCATGATAAAGTAATAACATCAGTATTTATTATATACTGATATGTTATTATAAATATGAAACAACTCTAATTAACCTTCTATCCATCCTACGGAAAAAGGAAATCACCGCGCGTGCGTACGTACGGAATACCGTCTCCACGCCGTGGTGTAATCTATTTTCCACCATCACCTTACAAGGATGGGTATAAAGGTGTAATGAGTAACTATATATGATTATTATAAAGTTATATTGATACTTAAATAGTATACATACACTTCAACACAATTCCACAACCATGGGAACGATATCATCGCTCGTGCGTACGTACGGACTACCGTCTCCACGACGCGATGAGATTCATTCTCAATGATTAGCCATTCATGAATGATTATAAAGTATATGTAATAAGTACTAATGAAATATATGACCTAATAATGATACTGGAATTATTTATATTTATATGTATGTCATCTACTTAATTCCATTCAATTCAATAAGGAAACGAAAACAGCGTTCATGCGTACGTACGGACTACCGTCTCCATGAACGGTGTATTTCTTTCCATTTACTGATTTATTATATATGTATATTATGAATATATATATATAAATCATGTTTTATATTCTGTAATTAAGTAATCATGATCTAAGTAATCATATGAATATTTACAAGTTAAAAACACGAACGACAAATGAGACGATTCTACCCAAAATGCTACTTTAACATGAATTTACGAAAGAACGGGTAATATAAAGTCATAAGTGGACCATATATGATATAATAACAATGAATATGATTCTGGAATAATTCAATAACATGATTTAAATCATTATACAGGAGGTTCAGACACTTACAAAGCAAGTTGGACCTAAGGTAAGGGAAATATCACAATCTCATTTTTATCCGAGATTGTTTATTCGTAAGTATTTACTGGGGTGTATTTTATCATCCACATCCATGTTCCCTCAATATGTAATATTGTTTCCATCCACTTACAATAGTTTAAATACAATTTTACCCTTCGGTGAGTTTTTAGTAAAAAAATATGAAAGGAATCTTTTGACGTTTTTCATACGAGGTGCTTTTTGACTTTTCCGACAAAAGTACGAAGAATGTTTTTTTTAACTTATACGGCATGAATGGATTTCTAAAACATTATTTCCAAGAAGTTTCCTTTACAAGTATTCAATTTTATTTTTAATCAACTTCTTTTAGTTTAAAATTTTATGACATGTTAAGAAAGGAAAAGTGTTTTTGAAGTAGAAAGGATATTTTCCTCAAGAATGAAGTTCAAGTATTTTATCAAAATTATTTTTCATCTAAGATAATAAAAGGGTTCTGTTTTTATCCCTATTATTACATGGATTTGATTATGTTGTGATGGAAACATTTTTATGAATTCCTTTATCTTATATGAATTGTTTTATGATGTCATGTTGTTTAAGAATCCCATTTTTATTACATGGGTTATGCAATGATGTATGATGTATGATTTTGTGGCACACATAAGAATGGTATCATTATGAGATGGGTGGGACCTATATATCCCTCCAATGTATTGGGTAAAGATTTTATATCTCATGAGATAGACAGGGATGGAACGGTAGGTTATACCGGTTCAGTGAAACAGGACTGAAACGAGGGTTACTCGATTCAGAAAGGGACTTTGTCCACTAAGATAGTCTTGGCAATGAGTCTTGACTAACAAGAAATGATTCTCTTTGATTATGTGTAAATGCCACAAAGTTTCATGTTTTAAGTTATGATTATTGTGATTACATTTCACTGCCATGATTTATCCCATGTTATGAAATTATGCTCTCTTTTGCAGGTTAAGATTTCCAAAATGTTATGTTCATATGAATACGATGTGATTGATATTTCTTTTGTTTACCCTTACTGAGCATTTGAGCTCACCCTTTTATGTTTTATTTTCCCCAGGATATAAAGAAAGGTTTTAGGTAAAAAAAAGGAAGATCTTTATAGGAGATGTTGAAGATCTTTCACCACGATTAGAAGATTACGTTTCGAGTTTCCAAAGACACTAAACTATTACGATCCTTGTGTGTGTGTTTTTGTTATGTACTAAGTATTCCGCAAATGTAATGTAATGTCAATGTACGTCAAGCTTCAGGTCTCTACAGGTATTTCCATAATAATAATAAAATTTAATTATATTTATGATACTTAATTTATTATTTTAGGATTAATACCATGGATTTATATGAGTTAGAAGAAAAAATAAATTGAAGGATGTTGGGTAAGAAGGTTACCTCTTCTTTGGTAGACCTCCTTTAGATTTCTTATTAAGGACCATTGGAATGGTATTTTAAGAAAATAAAAACCTATAATTTCTATATATGTAAGTTTAAAATATAATTTTTTAGTTTTTTTAAAGCTTTATGGCTCAAAGTGATGTAAATAAAATAGAGAAGATGTGTCTTTATATAAGGGAGGGAAAGGACACACTTAGAATTATTAAAAATATTTAAATATAATTAATGTCTTTCTCAAGTTTAATGGTTATAAATATAAATTTATTTGAATAAAAATACTATATTGTATAAATATTTTCAAAAAATAAATTTCGATAGTTTTTTTTCATTTTAAACATTATTCTTGGTTTAACCCCTTTATTAACTGATTTTATCCTTAACTGTGGTAATGATGTTTTCAATCTTAAAGGGTTATAATTTAAATTATAAGGTAAAAATTGGACCATAAAAGTAAAGGGGGTTTAATTTTATTGATTTTATAATCATACTTGTCCTCTTAAAATATATTTATGTTTTTTAAATAATTTAATAAAATGTTATTTTTTATAAAATATCATTAATTTTATTTTTAAAATATTCACTTAATTTGAATTTAAATACATCAAGATAGTAATTAAATTAAAATATAAACCATTAAAGTATAAATAATATGTTTCGATCATATATAATTTTTTTGGGAAACTATAACTCACCCAAACTTATTACTTTTAGATTTTTTAAAATCATTTACATGATTTTTTCTACTACTTTCACAAGCACTATGTCGATGTTGTTTAAGCATTTAAAGTAATTATTTCATCACTAAGAGTTATATATAAATTAACATGATAAAAAAATAATTAATATTTCAAATAAACATTTAGAAATTAAATTATTCCCTTTTTATCATTATGTAATAATTTTATAGATTTTAACGTCAAGAGAGTGACATTTTCAAATTTTCTTAACCTAAAAAATATAAATATAATTATTAAGGTTAAATAGAACCAAAATGCCATATATTTGAACTTTTTAAGTATATGGAAAACTTTTTACCATTAAATTAAATTAATTCAAGTTTTTGGTTGATATTGAGACCTTATTCCATGGTTTAAACTATGTTTTACCCATTTTAACCTTACCGAGGTAACAAATATTTACCACTATTACTATTCATAATAACAAAAAATAAAAGGGAACTATTTAAAAATTTTAAAAATACTAATTCCAAATAAGGCTTCAATTTTTTAAATTTAATTTCTATAAGTGGCATAATTTAATTTAAAATTAAACCCACAAAACCTGATGAAAAAAAAGTTTTTTTAAAAAAATATTGTCTATAGTATAAACATTTTTAAAAAAAAATTAAATATAAAATTAATTAAAATGAACTTAATTGGATTATTAATAATATAAATGAAATAATTATACTTTGAAACAAAATATAAATTTTTAAATTCTTGACATGAAAAGAAAATTTTCAATAAAAATCAATATTTTTCATTATTCATTGAAAAATTAATCTTCTAAGAAAATTATTAAAAATTAAATCTAAGATAATTCTGAATTTATTATTTAAAAAATAAATTTCATTTTTTTAATTATATTTTACACAAATTTCATGAATTAATTATATTATTTTCTCACAAAAATCAGTAAAAAATATTTTTGAGGAAAAATATATTTTTAAGGCATATAATAACTTTTCTAAAAATTGAGTACTTATATAGTTTCTTTATCTAAAAAATTTATACATAAATTTTCAAAAAATGATTATTAATATTTATACAACCAATTTAATGTCTAGTTTATAACAGTATACTATATTGTGGTTCATTTAAACTCAGGGTTGCGTGTATCGCAAGATATCAAAAAAATTATTTGAATACAAATATATTACAAAATTTTGGGGCGTAAAATTATACCCCCCCATAAAATGAATTTATCCCTAAAAATTACATTACTTCAATACAAAAAAATGATTATATATTTGTTTCATCAAATTTTTGGGTTCTCATGTAACTTCTTCAAATTTATGATTCCACTAGAGAACTTTAACTAGGTGGGTAGTCTTTTTCTTTAGAAATTTATCTCTATAATCCAATATTTCTTATAGTTATTCTTCATAGGATAGATCACAGTCTAGTGGTATAACCATTATGTTCATTATACATGATATATTTAGTATGTACAAGGAATATATCATAAAGTTGATAGAGTTTCGATGGAAGTGTTAAGAAATAAGATATTATACCTGCTCAATCAGGAATCTTGTAGGGGCCGATATAATTAGGTATTAGATTTCCCTTATTTTTAAAATATCATAACCTTATTCCATGGAAAAAATTATGGGAATACCTTTTCACTAACATTTATTTACAAATGTTATTGATAATTTTCAATATAACTTTTTTGTCGATTCTAAGATGCCTTGATGTGTTGTTAAATTCCTTTGAATTTCTATACCTTGTCCTTGGCTATATCGGGTCCCAATAGATTTATTTATACAACTTCATCATATAAAATTGGAGTTTTACAAATTTTTCCATAATAGGATTCATAAGGATCTATATTAATTCTTGAGTAAAATCTATTATTATAATAGAACTCGATTATAGGAAGGTATTGATCCCATCCACCTTTGAAATACATAGGATAAGATCATTGCATATCCTTTAGGGTTTGAATGGTTCCCTTAGACTAAACATCTATCTATCGATGATGGGAAGTACTAAAATTCAAGTTTATATTTATATCATTCTAAAGACTTCACTAAAACTTTTATGTAAACCTTGGATCCCAATTTGAAGAAAAAAATATAATGTGGTATTCGATGCAAACTTACCAGTTCTCTAATGTATATTCTGGAAAAATGATCACTATAGAAATATTATCTGATAGAAATGAAGTGTGATGAATTCATAATAATATTTACTAAAACCCAAATAGAATTATGTCCTTTATACATTTTGGGGAGTCTAATGAAAGAATTCATATTGATGTTTTCCGATTTCCATTCTACTATGGGTAATGGTTGTAACATCCCACTAAAAATACTCTTTCAGATCTTTATAAATATTCATACTTATAATATGAATAGATAATTTTGAACTATGATCTTCATACAATATCTCCTTTAAATATGGTATGGATAGTACATATTCAATGTTCTCAAACATTATCTTTCCATTACAATCAAGGTTGAACTCAGGAACATTTCTCACCTTATTTTAAAGCTCTACATCTTCCTTTTGTGCCACTTTAATATTCAATTGGATATATTATTGAACACGCATTTGAGAAAAATAATATTCTCTCATTATTTTTTGATTCCCAAATCCATCCTTTACAAATACATAAATATTAGATTTTTTGTGATCTTTATCATATATAATCTTTCATAATCCTTTCGACTCAAATCATCTACCACCTTATTCATTTTCCTAGGGTGGTAATGTATTAAGTAGTCATAATATTTAATCAACTCTAACATTCTTCTTTGGTTCATATTTAAATATTTCTAAGTAAATATATACTTTAATCATTTATGATCATCATAAATATCACACATTTATTCATAAAGATAACACCTCAATATCTTTAATGAAAGAAATACCACAGTTAACTCTAAATCATGGGTTAAATAATTTCTCACATGAACCTTCAATTTTTATGGGGCATAAGAAATCACCATATCATTATATATAAGGAAATATCCTAGTACTTTCTTTGATTCATCACTATAAATCATAAATCATTCCCCACTCTAGGTTAATGTAAGTATAGATGCACAGACTAACCGTCCCTTCATTTCCTTGAAATTTTATTCACTTTCATCTATCCAAAATAACTTAGATCCCTTATAAGTTAAATTGGTAAGTAAGATTATAAATCCATGATAATTTCTCCACAAAGCACGGATAATATCCATCCAAACCAAGAAAACTATAGATCTTAGTCGCATTGGTTGGTATGGGCCAATATTCAATAACTTTCATCATTGATGTATCCATAGATACATCCTTGCTTGATATTATATGACCTAAAAATGAAAATTTTTCTAGAAAAAAAATCAGACTTGAAAATTTTTCATATAACCTCTATTTTCATTGGGTCTTCATTACAATCCTCAAATGATATTCATACTCTTACTTTCTCTTTGAACATATAAGAATATCATTTATAATGACTACCACAAACTGATCAAGGTAATCTATGAAGACTCAATCCATTAAATCCATGAAGATAGCAGGGGAATTGGTAAAACCACATGACATCACTATAAATCTATAGTGTTCATATCTCATATGGAAGGTTTTAGGGTGTATGTCTTTAATTTTTACCGTCAATTGATAGTATCCATATCAAAGATCGATACTAAAAGAATATTTTTCTCCTCATAATTGATCTAGAAAATCAACAATATGAGACAGAGGATACATATTATTGATTTTGATCTTTTTAATTTCTTGATATTAAATATATAGTCAAATTGATCTATATTTATTCTTTAAAAAGAACAGGTTCCTTCCATGTTGACACACTTGGATAAATGAATCTCTTATCAAGATTATCTTAGAGTGTATTCTTCTATTCCGGTAACTCAATCAAGTCTATTGTCTATGGATTTATTGAAATAGGTGTATCCCCTGGTATGAGTTCTATTTAAGATCTTAGGTTGGTTCATAATATAAAATGTGGTTTCCCTTCGTCATAAATTGATGTGGGATTTATGTAAAGAATTTGGTCTATTCCTAAGATAACATAAAATTCAAATAGAGAGAGAATAATGAGATTTGTAAGAAGCACATTCCCATAAACTTAAATAAAATAAGAAACATAGACTTGAAATGTGATCATCATACCATTAGAATTTTTCTCTAATAATTCAACATCTAATCATTGGGGTCTCATTGTGATACCCTTATAAAATTATTCAGATATAAAATAGTGTATAGATATATAATTAAATAAGACATTATTAGTTCTGGATTTGATGGTAATTGTATATTTAACCACTTTATTATCATACCCACATTTGGAATAGTTATCGAATGAGATTTCCCATTTTCTCTGGGATTGATAGGTTATTAACCTAAATCATTTTCATTAACCTTCATATTTGATAATGGGTTAGAATAATTCACATACTCCTTGAATTTGAAGCACTAGAGTATGGGTGGTGAATTATATAGTGATATCTCTCCATCATTAGATAACTTCTTATTCCCATAACTTTGACATTCAATTGTCGGATGACCTTACATTCCATAACTAAAACATTTACCAATTCCCTTAAGGAAATTTCCTTCATGTTTCCTTCCAAACTTTTTAGAATAAAGGAAATCAAATCTTCTTAACTCCATGGTTCTTATAATTTCCTTTGAATTCCATATTTCATTTCTTATTAAAACCATTATATTTATGGGTAACTCAATATTCATCTCTACCTTGATAGTACATTGATTGATTTATTCTTAGCTATTAAATTATCTTATGGATAACACCCTTTATAGACTTAATTTCAAGCCACTAAATTATTGACCAACCTTACTTTTAGGTTGGATGATAATACCAGAAGCATACCTTGCAATTCATGTACAATTTTCCTCATTATTAGTAATAGATCCACCATCCTTATACTTTATATTAAATAATTCCTTCTCTATTTTGATATAAAGAATGTAAGGAAAGTACTTATTCAAAAATAATCTCATAAACTCTTCCCACTCCATGGAGTAGATTTTTTTCGCATTGACTTGTGTTCTTAATAAGATTCCACCATTTATTTGCTTTTCCTTCCATATGATAAACAACCAAAATAAATTTTTCATATTCCAAACACTGGAGAATGAAGAATATCATTTTAGTGGTACTAATCCATTTCTCAACAACTATTTCATTATAAGACCCACAGAAAAGGTGGATGTTTTAGAATAGAGGACTCAATAGAATTTTGTTCCCACCATTTCTCATTTGGAGGTTGAGCATTCATAACCTGAGAAACATTTTTAATCATAAAAATAATATTTTTCATTCAAACTAACATAACATTTGGTTTCTAAGGAGGAAAATAATTTCATTTTCCATCCCATTTAGTATTAACATGGTTATTTGGGTTATATTCATTGAATAAGACTAAAAATCATAGTGTGAGAAACAATAATCATAGTAAAAAATCACATAATATCTACCTTACCAAAACTATAGGATATTATCTTATAATTAAAGTTATCCCCATGTTTCTCACTAATATTTTGTCATCCTATTTTCGAAAGGTAACTAAACCTTTCTCTAATAATAACTATATCTACGCAACCTTTTCATACAAATATATTACATCTTATTAGATAAATATTCAATATATAACATTAGGATCCATACCATAATAATATAGGCTTAGTGTATTAGTAAACTTGGATACATAGATAAATTATTCATAATAGATATACATAATCACCCACTAATATCTTTATAACTAGTACCCTTATTGAAAATATCATACGTAAAACATTTCTTCAGAACTTGGGGAAAGGAAATATAAGAAAGGGTAAGATCATATGCTCAGTAAGGGTAAAAGGGGGAGATATCAATGATCACTTAAGAATAAAATGAGAATAAGTGTATGAGGATATGATCCAAACATTTGAAAAAGAAACCCTATATATCATAGATCAAAATCTTGAGTCATCGAAGAAATCATAAAATTTCATAAGACATGAGTCATAAAGAAATGAAAGAACATGAGCCATGAGAGTATAACATTGGCATAAGACATAAGTTTTTGGAATATAAATATGCATATAAAACCATTAATTTAGTCAAGGATCACTGCCAAGACTATCATAGCAGGCTGGGTTGACTCCCCATTCCATCGTATCCTTAGTCAAGGTTCACTCGCAAGACTATTATAGTTGAAAAAGTCCCTTATTGAATTGGATGAACTCCCCGTTCTAGTTTTTATTATATCATGAAATATTCATATTTAAACAATTCATTAAAGGGATGTATAACTCCATACCCACCCTCTACTTAATGAAAATCAGAAATATGTGTGTCACAAGATCATAAGACATTCATCATATCATAAACTCTGAAAAAGAAATGAGTTTCATAAACATTTCAACATTTCCTCATATTATAACCCATGGAAAATAAAAAAAAATCATAAACATATCATCACCATAAACTATCTAGAGAAATAATAAGGATGGTGTCATTTAATCATATCCTTAGTAAATCATAAGTAACATCAAAAGTTGTTATCATAGATTAAAAATTCCTTTAAAAATTATATATAATATTTCTTAAGGAAAATAACCTTTTCATTTTGAAATCACTTATTTAAAATATAAAAAATTCCTAAATATTATAGAAAACATTTTATTTGAAATTTAATATATAAATTTTTAAATTAACTTCAAATAATTTAGTGGTTAGTATGGTGGAAAATTACCTTCAAGCCATATATATTAAAACATATATTCCTTTCACATTTTCATTAAAAAATCAAAAGTACCTCATTCATAAAATTACAAGAAGATTAATTTTAAAAAAAATTCTAAAAAGTAAAAAATGTGTAAAAATGAATTTAAAAAATTATAGTATAATAGTAAGAACATTCTTAAAGAACTTTTTAGAAAATGTGTACATGAAATAAATAGGATTTTCAACCAAAGAGAGAAATAAAGTTGGTTTTCCATAAAAATATTATTTAAGAATCTTGAGTACTTAATGAGAGGAAAATGAAAGGAAAACATATAATCAATACAGATAAGAATAGAATAATAAAATTCATGAGCTTATTTATAGTTATATCAAAAAAATTATCATCGGAAACATAATCATAAGCAATCCTGATAAACAATGAGATTATAACATAAATCTCTTATCTCAAGTTCAACTTGCATCGAAAGCACTCTAAACTTATGTATAATAATTTTAAATTTATTATACTTTTGTACTTGAATCATATACATACTTATATAATAATATATGTTCTACTTATAATATTTTAACAATCATTTATTATTAACTCTATAAAAATTATCACTTCTGGGCATTAGCAGTTTCGTTTTTCATGGAAGTTTTTATTTAGTAGTTCTAGTCCATGTACTTTGATCATTGTAACATATTCTCCAAAAGTGTAATCATGATATAAATATCATATATATTCATTATATATATATTTATATTCATATCCATCCATAAATTATAGAGATAGAAAAATTAATTACACCATTCATGGAGTTGATAGGTCGTGCGTACGCATGAATGTTGTTTTAACTTTGTGACAGATGGAAAGAAAGAAAGGTAAATAATAATTCACCTTTTAATAATCATTATTATATCATATATATCATATATATTCAATATGTATATATTTGTATTACAATCCAATTAAAATAGAAATGAAAAAAAAAATCGCATCGCTTCATGGAGGTGGTAGTCCACAGGTACGCACGAGCGACGTTATCATTTTCCAATGGATTAGAGGGTAAGAATATAGATATGATATTATAATTAAAAAATAATAAATATTTCATAAATATCATGTATAAATATTAAATCCATCATAATAATCATCCATTAGTGATGATGATGGAAAATGAATTGTATCGTTGTGTGAAGGTGATGCTCCATATAGACACGTGAACGATACTTTCACTTCTCATCTGATGGGAAAGAGGGTGTATAATTGTAGTTCCATAGTCCTAATTTAATTTCAGTGTATTGAGGATAATTAATTTATTATTTTATGATAAATACAAAAGATTAAGAGGAGGCATGAAAATAAATAAATTGAAAAAGTTCAGGTAGGAAGATTACCTCTTCTTTGGTATGCCACTTTAAGATCCCTTCTTAAGGACCCTTGTAGTGATATTTTGACAATAAAAACACCTATAATTTATATTTATGGAAGTTTATAAGACAGTTTTATAGGGTTTTTGTCAAGATATATGGCTCAAAGTGATTTGAAAAAGGAGATAATGGGTGTCCATTTATAAGGGTGGGAAATGATACACTTGGAATTACTAAAAATACACTACAAGAAAAATGGTTCTTTCTGACGAGTTATTTGCGACGGGTCAAAAGCCCGTCGCAAATAACCCATCAAAATGAGTTATTTGTGACGGGCACTTACCGCCTGTCGCAAAAGGCTTGGCATGAAATACGCGCCAAACTGCGGGTAAGAGTTTTTGCAATGGGTTCCTATTCCCGTCGCAAATAACTGGTAGCGGTTTTTAGTATTTGCGATGGGATACTTGCCTCATCGCAAATGTGTTGTCGGGAGGTACCATTTGTGATGGGGTCCATCGCAAATAACTTTTTAATAGCCCGCTTTAATTAATGTGGGCAGAGTCATTTGCGATGGGCTGCGTCGCAAATACCTCTATCGCAACTAATCTAACCTATATATACCTTCATACATTTTTTTCTCTCATTTCACTCCTTACTCAACTTCTCTCTTTATCTCTACTGAAAAATTTTCTTCTAGAATTTTTCATAGTTTAAACTTTTAAATCAAAGCATTATCTACGGCTTTAATATTCCAAAAGCTTCAGTTTCAAGGTATTTATCTATTTTTTTATTGTTTAATCAATTTATTTTATTTTAAATTATTTATAATTTTTGTTAATTCGATGTAAATTAAATTAAATTAGAATTGGATATTTTTTTTCAGTATTTTTTAATGAATAATTATATCTAAGGGTTAATTAGCAATAAATTATAATAATTGATAATAATTTGTAATAATTTGTAATAATTAGTAATAACTAGTATTAATTAGTAATAACTAGTATTAATTAGTAATAACTAGTATTAAATAGTAATAACTGGTATTAATTATTAATAACTAGTAATAAATTGTATTAATTGGTAATAAATTGTATTAATTAGTAATAATTAGTAAAAATTAGAAATTATTAGAAAAAAGTAGTAATAATTAGAAAAAATTAGTAATAATTAGAAACAATTAGTAATAATTTGAAATAATTTGCAAAAAAATCATAATAATTATAAATATTTATGAATAATTAGTAATAAATTTTAATAATTAGTAATAATTAGGTTTAATTAGTAATAATTATGATTAATTAGTAATAATTAGGATTAATTAATAATAATTAAGATTAATTGGTAATAATTAGGATTAATTAGTAATAATTAGGATTAATTAGTATTAATTATGATTAATTAGTATTAATTAGGATCAATTAGTACTGATTAGAATTAATTAGTAATAATTACTCATATTTAGGATTAATTACTCATAATTAGTAATATTTAGTAATAATTAGTAATAATTATCAATAATTAGTAATAATTATCAATAATTAGTAATAATTATCAATAATTAGTAATAATTATCCATAATTAGTAATAATTAGGATTAATTAGTAATAATTAGGATTAATTAGTAATAATTAGGATTAATTAGTAATAATTAATAATAATTAATAAAAAATTAGTAATAATTAGTAATAATTTGTAATAATTAGTAATAATTGGTAATAATTATTAATAATTAGTAATAATTAGTAATAATTATCAATATTTATCAATAATTAGAACTAAATTTTAATAATTCCAAATAAATTGTAATACTTAGTAATAATTAGTAATAATTAGTAATAAATTGTAATAAATTGTAATAAATTGTAATAAATTGTAATAAATTGTAATAAATAGTAATAAATTTTAATAAATTGTAATAATTAGTAATAAATTGTAATAAATAGTAATAATTAGTAATAATTAGTAATAATTAGTAATAATTAGTAATAATTAGTATTAATTAGTAATAATTATTAATAATTAGTACTAAATAGTAATAAATAGTAATAATTAGTAATAAATAGTAATAATTAGTATTAATTAGGATTAATTAGGATTAATTAGGATTAATTATCAATAATTTATAATAATTAAGAATAATTAAAAATAATTAGTAATAATTAGTAATAATTAACAATAATTATAAATAATTATCAATAATTAGAAATAAATTATAATAATTAGTAATAATTAGTAATAAATAGAAATAATTAGTAATAATTAGTAATAATTAGTAATAAATAGTAATAAATAGTAATAAATTGTAATAATTAGTAATAATTAGTAATAATTAGTAATAATTAGTAATAATTATGAATAATTATGAATAATTATGAATAATTAGAAATAATTAGAAATAATTACTAATAATTAGTATTAATTAGTAATAATTAGTGTTAATTAGTATTAATTAGTGTTAATTTAGTATTAATTAGTAATAATTAGGATTAATTACTAATAATCAGTAATAATTAGAATTAATTATCAATAATTTACAATAATTAGTAATAATTTGTAATAATTACTAATAATTGGTAATAATTAGTATTAATTAGTATTAATTGGTATTAATTGGTATTAATTAGTAATAATTAGTAATAATTAGGATAAATTAGTAATAATTAGTAATAATTAGGATTAATTATCATTAATTAGGATTAATTAAAATTAATTGTCAATAATTAGTAATAATTAAGATTAATTATAAATAATTAGTAATAATTAGGATTAATTAGGACTAATTAGTAATAATTAGGATTAATTAGGACTAATTAGTAATAATTAGGATTAATTGGTAATAATTATGATTAATTAGTAATAGTTAGGAATAATTAGAAATAATTAGGAGTAAATAGTAATAATTAGGATGAATTAAGAATAATTAGGATTAATTAGTAATAATTCAGATTAATTAGTGATAATTAGGATTAATTAGTAATAATTAGAATTAATTAGTAATAATTAGTGTTAATTAGGAATAATTAATAATAATTAGGAATAATTACTAATAATTAGGAATAATTACTATTAATTGGTATTAATTACTAATAGTTTGTAATAGTTAGTAATAATTAGTAATAGTTAATAATAGTTGGCAATAATTAGTAATAAATCATAATAAATCATAATAAATTTGGGTACATTGATAAACTGGCACAATTTCCAATGGATTGGCGACATTACTTTTGATCGACGCTTCACCTCCTTGCAACTTTCTTCCACTGAAATAAATAGGAAAAATCTGCTCTTACATACATCGGAGTATATTTTTCATAGCGATTTAAGTCGAAGAAAGTTTCAAAGAGGTGAGTCGTCAGACAAAAGAGGCTCTTTTTTTGGACGAATCATCCCCTTACAACTTTCTGCGACTGAGATTGTAATGCCCCGACCCCAGTTACCTAGAGTCGGTGCATTATTACATAATATTGGCATGATCACAAGAAAGATCAAATCTCTAAAGACCGATTGGTTTAGTAGCCTTGGAAACACTAGATATATTCATAATTTTTTACATTACATCATAAAGTGAAAAACTACTACAATAACATATTGTCTCCATAGTCCACACTATTATCCCCTCATAATATCACTGTAGGTCATTCATAATTTACTTCTTCACATCCTGGGAAAAATAAAACATAGAAAAGGGGTGAGCTCAAATGCCCAGTAAGGATAACAATATAGTGGAAACTTTCATAAATAAGAATAAACATTTAAGGCGGTGTATAACTAAAACAAAAGCCTTTTAAACTTGAACTTCAATATAGTATGGAAAAAATAAAATGAAATAATGCCATTTACTTATTCACATGGATATTCTACTAATCGAATAATCACATGCAATATCAATAACCACTTTCATAATGATGGAATTCATAATGCCAGACTATCATAACCACATAGCCAAGGCCTCGTGCCAAGACTAAAAATAATATTTTGCCAAGGCCTTGTTCCAAGACACTAGTTTGTCTCATGAGACCTACCGATGCATCGGGGAGCTATAGCGGGCTCCACCCGTCATATATTAAGTCCAATCCATTCCTCATATGAACAGGTTTAAACATAACATAAATATTCGTATTAAAACTAGCATACAAAATGTCAATACTTTCTCTATAAACCATGAATGGTATAAAAATAACACATCCATAGTCAAACAAATCACAAAGCCTTTAATACAATATGGAAGTTTTGTTTCATAATAAATCAGCTTCAAATAATCATAAAATCCATCAAAGGATGTTGACATAGATGAAATCAAAACTCTTTTTAGAGAAATATCTCTTTTTATTTTGAAATCTTTTAAGAGTCATATAAAATAAAACATTTTTTTTGAAAATATTCTTATAAGCTTGTAAGGGAAGCTTAGATGATTTTATAACGGTGGAAAATAGCCGCACCCTCTGTATATTTAAAAAAAACATTCTTACCTTAATTTTGTCGAAAAGGTTAAAAAGCCCCTTGTTTGGAAAACGACGGAAAGATTCCTATATAAAACTCTTATTAAAAGTCAAAAAAGGGTATAAATGACTTTAACCCATATTTTTGTAAATGGTAAAACTGTTTTGAAATACATTTTTAAGAAACATGGATGTGGATGATAAAGAAATCCCAGTAGATTATTACGTATAAACAACCTCGGATAATGAAGAGATTGCAAAATAAACTCTTACCTTGTACTTTTCCTTGGTTGGGGGTAGGTTAAACTCTTGTATAATGGTGAAATAATTGTTATTAAATTATACAAGAATCATATATATTAATATGATATCATATATGATCTTTTAACATTGATTTGTTAATAATATCTTAGTATTATCGTTGTTTCGGGTGTTAACTTACTCGTTTTATTTTATATGTTTTGTTACATAAGCTATGTTTATCATGGATAGGTTGTATCGTAATCATATCCAGAATGATATAAAGTCCTTAGATACTATTATTAATCATAAAATGAGAATTATACTTGAATGGATACGATGGATAATGAATCTCATCACGTTCGTGGAGACGGTAGTCCGTACGTACGCACGAGCGACAATATCATTATTTTGATATTAAAATAATATATAATTGGATGGTATATAATATATACAGAATAATTAACATGTTATATTTATTATTTACATGAGTTACACATCATTATTATACCCATCCAAATAATAATTTATTGAATAACAATTACACCACGACGTGGAGATGGTAAGCCGTACGTACGCACGTATGGTGATATGTTATTCAAAGGGTGGATAGAATACTGAATATGGTTGTACAATATTTATAATAACATCACATTATATATAATATACTGGAGTTATTATTTTATAATGGTAATAAGAAATAAGGAATAAGTGGAAGAAGAAAGGAACTTGGAAAAGGGTGGTGAAATCATTACCTCTTCTTCGGGTTATTCCTTTTGATTTGATCAAAAGGGCTCTTAGGTTGGTTTTCTGACTAAAGTAAGGCCTCTAGGATCAAGTGAGGGAAGTTGATAGAGTATTTGGGCAGAGTTTGTTCGAACCAAAAGGCTTTGAAGGTGTGAGTAAATGATAAGGGGGAGTTCTCTTTTATAAGAGGGGTGAGGGGCACCTTTGGGAAAGCTAGAAATATTAATTTATAATAAATTAATATTCGGTTTTTAATGGCTCCAAAGTTGATTATTTAAAGTTTAAGGTGGGGATGGGTCTAAAACCACTCAACCAATAGAATTTAAACAGGTTTGGGTCATTATATTAACCTTATCTTTAAGTATTAACTCTTAGTTAATTAGTTTCACTTTTAGAATGTCTCTTAGTATTTTTATATTATATGGTTAATAAACTTACCATATACATCCAAGAGACCCCCAAGTGTTCCATTAATGATTAAAATATCATGATATAAGTGTCTTTGCTAAACCTTATATTTTTAGGAATTTAATATCAATTAATAATATAATATTTGTTTTAAAAACTCTTTTATGTCAATTTTGACACTATTCAATAATTGATTTTTTTAAAAATTATAACAGAATGATTACTTCGAAATATGTTAATTACATAAATCCTAATATGTCATATTAACCTATAAAATTAGTTTAATTCAATAAAAGTCTCCAATTATATTTATTTGGGTATTTATAATATCAATTATTTTAATTTTTCACTATCATGGTAATTACTGCATCATCATTGTGTCATAAATAAATTAAATTATTTAATGTCTAAAAATTATAAATAAAATATCATTATGTAGTAAATCCTTTTATATTTCTAATTAATATTTATAGTCGAAAATCCAACATATATAACCCTATGTAAAAATTGTTTTTCTAAAAGATATATGCTTGTGTCATTTCTGTATTCATTTTAACTTAATTAAAATAAACTGTCCCTATCACTTACAAGTGGCACCATGGGGTCCCAAAATCGACCCAATGATTCCCATGGTCGAAAATTTATCAACCAATAAGGTTAGGACACGTTTTAGGGTAATTTTTTATTATTATAGTATTATTTTTTAACCCTTATTTACCGGATTTACCCTTTAACCATGGTAAATAAAATATTTACCGAAGTAATTATTCAAAATGTCTAAAAATAAAAGTTACATATTTACACAATTTGAACATCCTGATTCAAAATATGGAATCCATTTTTCCAAATTCAAAACACAGAAGTGGCAGAAATTAATTTAAAATTAATTCCCGCTGTCAAAACAAAAAGCGTGTTTTTAAGATATAATAACTATCAAAAGATTGATACTTGTTTATGTTCGGTTTAATTGTGAAATTATGTCCAATGACCAATATTGTATTCAATGGTAAAAATATATTCTAAATATACTTTAAAACCACTCAAATTCATAATTTATCACTATTAATTATTTTGATTAAAAAGGTTGCTTTTAATTAAAATTTAGTAATTTTCACTATTCATCAAAATATTAAAGTTATCCGAAAAGTACCAAAATTTCACCATATGATAAATTCAATACTCCGAATACAAAAATGAAGTCCATTTTGAGAGATAAAATTTCAAAAAGTAGGTATTACTATTCATAACGGCTAGTTTGATCGGTTGTGGTCTGTGTTAGAACTCGATGTTACGTACAACACACGCTATTGCATTATTCAAAGGGAAGCATACCGTAGAAGCTTGGGGTGTTACATTCTCCCCTCCTTCAAATAATTTCATCCTCGAAATTTCTAGAATAATACCGCATGAAAAGACTCGGGTGGTTCTTCATCATAAGTTCCTCGGGTTCCCACGTTGCCTCTTCCATCTTATGGTTTCTCCATAAGACTTTTACCAGACGAGTCATCTGGTTTCTCAGTACTTGTTCTCTCGTATCAAGAATCTTGATGGGCTCTTCGCAATAAGACAGATCAGGTTCTAGTTCTAATTCCTCATAGGTGAGTACATGTGTTGGTTCAGGCATGTATTTCTTCAATATAGATATGTGGAACACATCGTGAACTTTGGAGAGACTTGGCGGCATTGCCAATCGGTAAGCTACAGCCCCAATTCGTTCTAGAACTTTGAAAGGTCCGATGTACCTGGGACTCAATTTACCTTTCTTACCAAAACGTATGACTCCCTTCCATGGAGATACCTTCAGGAAAACATGATCACCGACTTGAAATTCCAAATCCTTTCTTCGATTATCGGCATAGCTCTTATGCCTACTTTGAGCAGCTTTGATATGGTTTTGGATTACCTTCACCTTTTCCATCGTTTCCTCCACTAGTTCTAGGGCTATAAGTTTTCTTTCACCAACGTCATCCCAATAGGTTGGTGTGTGACATCTCTTTTCGTATAACGCTTCATATGGTTCCATATGAATACTCGAATGGAAGCTATTGTTATAGGAAAATTATACCAAAGTTAAATATTGATCCCACATACCTTGAAAGTCAAGTGAGCAGGATCTCAACATGTCTTCTAAGGTTTGAATAGTTCGTTCTGATTTTCTATCCGTTTGAGGGTGGTAGGCAGTGCTCAAATGAAGTTCAGTATCTAGGGATTTCTGAAGACTTTTCCAGAATCTTGAAGTAAAACGGGGATCACGATCAGAAACAATCGATAGGGGTACTCCATGAAGTCTCACAACTTCATCAATATATATTCTTGCTAGACGTTCCAGTGGTAGATCTTCTCTTATAGCAAGAAAATGTACTGACTTGGTGAGACGATCAACAATAACCCATATTGCATCGTTCCTTCTAGGAGTCTTTGGTAGCCCCATGACAAATTCTATCGTAATATTGTCCCATTTCAACTCTGGTATGGGAAGAGGTTGCATGACTCCTCCAGGTTGTTGCCTTCCAGCTTTCACTTGTTGACAAACCATACATCTTGACACAAAATTAGCAATCTCCCTCTTCATGTTGTCCCACTAAAAATTTTCCTTCAAATCTCTATACATTTTGGTGCTCCCAGGGTGTAGAGACCCGAAACTTGACGTACATTGACATTACATTTCATTTTGCGGAATACTTAGTACATAACAAAAACACACACACAAGGATCTTAATAGTTTAGTGTCTTTGGAAACTTGGAATATAATCTTCTAATCCTGGTGAAAGATCTTCAACATCTCCCATAAAGATCTTCCTTTTTTTTATACCTAAAACCTTTCTTTATATCCTGGGGAAAAGAAAACATAAAAGGGTGAGCTCAAATGCTCAGTAAGGGTAAACAAAAGAAATATCAATCACATCATATACATAAGCACATAACTTTTAGAAATCTTAACCTGTAAAAGAGATCATAATTTCATAACCTGGGATAACTAATGGCAGTGAAATGTAATCACAATAATAATAACTTAAAACATGAAACTTTGTGGAATTCACACATAATCATAGAGAATCATTTCTTGTTAGTCAAGACTCATTGCCAAGCCTATCTTAGTGGACAAAGTCCCTTTCTGAATCGAGTAACCCTCGTTTCAGTCCTGTTTCACTGAACCGGTATAGCCTACCATTCCAGCCATGTCTATCTCATGAGATATAAAATCTTTACCCAATGCATTGGAGGGAGATATAGGTCCCACCCATCTCATAATGATACCATTCTTATGTGTTCCACAAAATCATAAACCATACATCATAGCATAACCCATGTAATAAAAATGGGAATCTTAAACATCGTGTCATCATAAAACAATTCATATAAGATAAAGGAATTAATAAAAATATTTCCATCACAACATAATCAAATCAATGTAATAATAGGGATAAAACAGAACCCTTTATTATCTTAGATGGAATATAATTTTGATAAAACACTTGAACTCCATTTTTGAGGAAAATATCCTTTCTGCTTCAAAATCAATTTCTTTTCACAAAACGTCATGCAATTTTAAAAGAAAGAGATTTTGTTAAAAATAGTCATGAAATATTTTGGAGGAATCTTTATGAAAATAAGGCTTTATAAAACCGTAAAAATCCGTTCATGCCGTATAACTTAAAAAAACATTCTTCTCGTACTTTTGTCGGAAAATTCAAAAAGTACCTCGTTCGAAAAACGACAAAATATTCCTTTCATATTCTTTACTAAAAACTCACCGAAGGGTAAAATTGGATTCAAATAATTGTAGGTGGATGGAAATAATATTACATATTCAGGAAATATGGATGTGGATGATAAAATACACCCTATTAATTACCAAATTATAAACAATCTCGGATAAAAATGAGATTGTGATATTTCATTTACCTTAGGTTCGATTTGCTTCGTAAGTGTCCGAACCTCCTCTTCTTTGAAACGCCTCTTTGAGACCTCCACTTAGGGCACTAAAATTGGTCTTTGAGGAAGACCAGAACCTCTAGGATGTTTCTAGGGAAGTGGAGAAGAGATTTTGGCAGGGTTTGTCCGAGCATGAAGGCTCAAAGTTGTGTGAGGAAGAGAGGGAGGAGGTGTCCTTTTATAAGGGAGGAGAGGGGAACCTTTGGAATAACTAAAAATATTATTTTATTATAAAGTCATGTTGGGTTTTAAATAGCTCCAAATTAATTTATTTCAAGGCTAAGGTGGGGATGGGTCGAAATCCTCTCATCCAATAGGATTTATACAATTTTAGGTTATTATTTTAACCTTATCAATTAGATTTAACTCTATGTTAAATAATTTAACTTTTACCGTGTCTTTTTGTTTTCTTACACTATATGGTTAATAAACTTACTATATCAAGCCAAAAGAACCCCAAGTTGTTTATTATTAATATATATAATCTTATCTAAGTCATTTGGCCTAACCTTGATTTTTAGTAATAAAATAACAATAAATAATATAATATTTGTTTTAAAAACTAATTTATGTCAATTTTGACACTATTTGGTACATGATTTTTATTAAATTCATAAAAAATGATAGGTTCGAACCAAGTTACTTAAATCTACAATAACATGTCATAGTAACCTATAAAATTAGTGTAAGTCATAAAAAGTCTCAAATTACATTTATTTGGGCATTTATAACATCAATTATGTCAATATTTCATTAATAAGCCAATTTCTGCATCATATTTGTGTCATAATAAATGATAATTATTTAATCCCTAAAAATTCTAAATAAATTCCTATGATGTAGATAATTGTATTAGATTTCTGGAGACTATTCATGTTCGAATTTTCATGAAGTTTATCACTAGATTAAAATTATTATACTTATAAGATTTAAGAAAGTGACATGTTGTCACATTCTTTGGTTTTAATAATAATTAAATTATTTTCATTGACAAAATTTAATTAAATGAATCTAATCCTACCCTTAGGTGATATGGGTCGACTTTTAGTCATCCAATAGGATTTTGACATTTGTTAGGGTAATTTTAAAATATTATATTTACCCTTAATTACCTGATTTACCTTTAACTATGGTAAATAAAATTTACCGTAGTTACTATTCATAATTCCCAAAAATAAAAAGTAGCTTATTAACATAATTTGGACCCACTGATTCCAAATATGGAATCTATTTTTTAAAATTCAATACATAGAATTTTCAGAAATTAAATTAAAATTAATCCCGTTGTCGAATAAAAACGGGTTTTTGTTTAAAACATTGCAAAAGATTGAATTGATTTAACCTACGAATTCAAGGTAAAATCAATGCTAATGACATTAATTATATTAAATGGTAAAAATATATTCTATTTATACTTTAAAACCATTCAATATTATAATTTAACCACATAATATATTATGATGAAAAAAGTTGTTTTTAGTTAAAATATAGTGTGTTTTTACTATTCATTAAAATATGAAAGTTATCGGAAAAATATCAAAACTTTATCTAATGTAAATTTTTACATCCTGATTCAAAAATGAATTTTATTTTGTAAAATTGAACATATAAACATGTCAAAAAGTATATTTAAAGTGGGTGCGCCATCAAAAGGCGGCAAAACTGCATTTTTTGAAAAATACTTATTTTACCTGAAAAATTTATTTTGTTCTTATACCATGTTCTAGAAAATGTGTAAGATGAATAATAATGTTATAAAATTCAAAATTTAGTTAATACTATTCATAACGGCTAGTTCATGACAATATTATAATAATATATCATTGTTTATTAAAACTCGGTATTGCGTACAACACATGCTATCGAGGAAGGTCGTGATTGTGTGTAATGCAAGCCAAGTCAGGGTTGCGTGTTGTGAAAGAATCCTTCATTGTTTCATATAACAGAATCCAACCATATTTCATTTATACATTTAATATATATATATATATATACTAAATGTTGCGTAGAATAACTATTATCAAAATTGTGTGTAACACGGTCCAAGAATAGTGTTGTGTATACTGCAAGCTAATACGGTGTTGCGTATAGCGCAAGGTAATCTTGGTGTAGAATACAACACAAGACATTAATGAAATTAAAATAATATTTTTCATAAAATCTCGGGGTGTTACATTCTACCCCCCTTAAAATGAATTTCACCCTCGAAATTCGTCGGGGTTATAAATGGTTTACTATTTGAAAGTTTCTTTGATAGAAACCCACATCGTAAAAATGAATACCAAAACTTATATTTAAAAACTAAAGTATAAAACGTAATGGTTATCCAAGTTAACTAATCACTGGGTATCCACATAGGAGAACATATGTGAAAATATGGACATGGAAGAGAAATCTAACCACCATGTTCTGATGGAGAGTGGTAGAGGACATGGCTATGAAAAATCCAACAATCACAAAGCCATAAATTTTTGATGATCTAGGGTACCATCTGATTCATCAGATATAAGATCACTAGGACAACATTTTTTGTTTTCAATATCATTTCCCTAAAGTTGAAAATTTTGAATTAGAAGAAATACTTACTTGATTTTGGTACAATCTCACTGTTGTTCGTGAATTGAACAATTTCCACTTCATCCCTTAAAGAAATGAAGTTGAATTTGTTATTCGTGATGTGTTAGCAGATCATGTGATAGAATGATGGGTCATTCCATCTCTTTCAAACAAAAGGTTAGCAAAAGTTATAAGTCCATCTTATGGTTAGATTAATCGTATATGGTTCCAAAAATGAACTTATACTTCATATATCATACCGCTTAATAAAATAAAACTAGTTTATACTAACCAGGGACTTCCTGTAGGCCAGTGGTAGGTGATAAAGGCCAGTCGCACTTCGGTTGTGGGTTCGATTCCCACATCCTTGTCCGACGCGATGGGTTGTCGCCCGTCCTGCAGGTTGTCCTTTTTCTAAAACTATATTACTATAACATCCCATCAATAATATCGAAAAACAAACAATACTAACTTATGTCCAACATAATCCATTCCAATCTTTAGGCTTATCCATAATACTACAGTCCACTCTCACAGATTTAATACCATCGTTTATCCCCATATATCATAATATATTTCTTGTTGGTCACATTCCAAACATTCAAAGTCCTTAATCATGTACTCTCTTGAATACCCATTGAACCTTATTGAAAACATGAGTGCTGTTAAAAGTTAACTCTTTCCACATACCAAAATCCTAAAAATTCTATATACTCAAACCATGATATAGCCTTCTCCTTATATCAGTCATGAGCTCATGAATACTATCAAACATTTAATTTTCTCCTTATCCCTTCATTATGCGCATATCATCTACATTCCAAAAATATCTGAATAACCTTTCATGGATACTGGTAACATTAATCATACACTTTCAAAACTCAAGGAAAGGCAACAGTTTAACAATCCTTATATGTCTCTTTATTCCATAGTACCATGAGATTACTTCTACAACATACACATCATAAACATGTAATCATTCCACTACATTCTTAAACCATTGACCGAGCTTCAACAATTCTTTCATCTCAAATAACATTTGTAGTCTCTTCATCATCATCAACATAAATACTACCCATACGACCATACTGATTCTCTTCATGAGACTTTACCTTAGGGCATTGGTTTGCATAATTCCCGTACATTCCACATTTAAAACATTTAACCATTGTTGATGTCGTAGCAATACCATTATCCTCATCCCTGGTGTTAACTGAACCTTTTCCTTTACACTTACTGGCTTTGTGTCCTTCTTTTCCAGACCCAAAGCATCTTCCAGTTCCTTTGAAACATTCTCCTTGATGCCTCTTCCCACATGATTTACATAGGGGAAATTGAACTTTCTTTCCTCTATGATCATCATGAAACTCCATCTTTCTCTTATTAGCCGAGTCATGAAACTTACCAAATTTTACTTTATTGATCATATTATGAGATTGCTGATTCGGCATAATAATGATGTTTGGACTTCCAAATCCCATTTCATTTGGTTTCTCATGAAGAATATCATTCCATTGTCCATCATATCCTCCATTATCGTGAATCATCTTATTTCCAGCCATTTTCTAAAACCCAAAAAGAATAGTGTGAGAGGAAAAAATCATAATAAAGGGGGAGTAACTTCAATATCTAACATCTTTGGTTTAATCTAATATCGTTACCAAAGTTCTAGGACTATATCCTATACGTATACTTATCCTTAGGGGAATCCCTAGACATACCTTAGAAATATCTCTAGGGATCTCACTAACGTTTTCGCATCCTAGTTTCCAAAGGTTAACTAAACCTTTCCTCTGATACCAACTGTAGAGACCCGTATCTTGACATACATGGACATTACATTACTTTTTTGGAATACTTAGTACATAACAAAAACACACACACAAGGATCTTAATAGTTTAGTGTCTTTGGAAACTCGGAATATAATCTTCTAATCCTGGTGAAAGATCTTCAACATCTCCCATAAATATCTTCCTTTTTTTTATACCTAAAACCTTTCTTTATATCCTGGGGAAAAGAAAACATAAAAGGGTGAGCTCAAATGCTCAGTAAGGGTAAACAAAAGAAATATCAATCACATCATATACATAAGCACATAACTTTTGGAAATCTTAACCTGTAAAAGAGATCATAATTTCATAACCTGGGATAACTCATGGCAGTGAAATGTAATCACAATAATCATAAATTAAAACATGAAACTTTGTGGCATTCACACATAATCATAGAGAATCATTTCTTGTTAGTCAAGACTCATTTCCAAGACTATCTTAGTGGAAAAATTCCCTTTCTGAATCGAGTAACCCTCGTTTCAGTCCTGTTTCACTGAACCGGTATAACCTACCATTCCAGCCATGTCTATCTCATGAGATATAAAATATTTACCCAATGCATTGGAGGGAGATATAGGTCCCACCCATCTCATAATGATACCATTCTTATGTGTTCCACAAAATCATAAACCATACATCATAGCATAACCCATGTAATAAAAATGGGAATCTTAAACATCGTGTCATCATAAAACAATTCATATAAGATAAAGGAATTCATAAAAATATTTCCATCACAACATAATCAAATCAATGTAATAATAGGGATAAAACCGAACCCTTTATTATCTTAGATGGAATATAATTTTGATAAAACACTTGAACTCCATTTTTGAGGAAAATATCCTTTCTGCTTCAAAATCAATTTCTTTTCACAAAACGTCATGCAATTTTAAAAAAAAAAGAGATTTTGTTGAAAATAGTCATGAAATATTTTGGAGGAATCTTTATGAAAATAAGGCTTTATAAAACCATAAAAATACGTTCGTTCCGTATAAGTTAAAAAAACATTCTTCTTGTACTTTTGTCAGAAAAGTCAAAAAGTACCTCGTTTGAAAAACGACAAAAGATTCCTTTCATATTCTTTACTAAAAACTCACCGAAGGGTAAAATTGGATTCAAATAATTGTAGGTAGATGGAAATAATATTAAATATTCAGGAAATATGGATGTGGATGATAAAATACACCCCAGTAATTACCAAAGTATAAACAATCTTGGATAAAAATGAGATTGTGATATTTCCCTTACCTTAGGTTCGATTTGCTTCATGAGTGTCTGAACCTCCTCTTCTTTGAAACGCCTCTTTGTGACCTCCACTTAGGGCACTAAAATTGGTCATTGAGGAAGACCAGAACCTATAGGATGTTACTAGGGAAGTGGAGAAGAGATTTTGGAAGGGTTTGGTCAAGCATGAAGGCTCAAAGTTGTGTGAGGAAGAGAGGGAGGAGGTGTCCTTTTATAAGGGAGGAGAGGGGCACCTTTGGAATAACTAAATATATTATTTTATTATAAAGTCATGTTCGGTTTTAAATAGCTAAAAATTGATTTATTTCGAGGATAAGGTGGGGATGGGTCGAAATACTCTCATCCAATAGGATTTATACAAGTTTAGGTTATTATTTTAACCTTATCAATTAGATTTAACTCTAAGTTAAATAATTTAACTTTTACCGTGTCTTTTTGTTTTCTTACACTATATGGTTAATAAACTTACTATATCAAGCCAAAAGAACCCCAAGTGGTTTATTATTAATATATATAATCTTATCTAAGTCATTTGGGCGAACCTTGATTTTTAGGAATAAAATAACAATAAATAATATAATATTTGTTTTAAAAATTAATTTATGTCAATTTTGAAACTATTTGGTACATGATTTTTATGAAATTCATAACAGAATGATAGGTTCGAACCAAGTTACTTAAATCCACAATAACATGTCATAGTAACCTAGAAAATTATTTTAAGTCATAAAAAGTCTCAAATTACATTTATTTGGGCATTTATAACATCAATTATGTCAATATTTCATTAATAATCCAATTACTGCATCATCTTTGTGTCATAATAAATGATAATTATTTAATCCATAAAAATTATAAATAAATTCCTATGATGTAGATAATTGTATTAGATTTCTAGAGACTATTCATGTTCGAAGTTTCATGAAGTGTATCACTAGATTAAAATTATTATACTTATAAGATTTAAGAAAGTGACATGTTGTCACATTCTTTGGTTTTAATAATAATAAAATTATTTTCATTGAAAAAATTTAATTAAATGAATCTAATCCGACTCTTAGGTGATATGGGTCGACTTGTAGTCATCCAATAGGATTTTGACATTTGTTAGGGTAATTTTAAAATATTATATTTACCCATAATTACCCGATTTACCTTTAACTATGGTAAATAAAATTTACCGTAGTTACTATTCATAATTCCCAAAAATAAAAATTAGCCTATTAACATAATTTGGACCCACTGATTCCAAATATGGAATCCATTTTTTAAAATTCAATACACAGAAGTTGCAGAAATTAAATTAAAATTATTCTCATTGTCGAATATAAACGGGTTTTTGTTTAAAACATTGCAAAAGATTGAATTGATTTAACCTACGAATTCAAGGTAAAATCAATGCTAATGAAATTAATTATATTAAATGGTAAAAATATATTCTATTTATACTTTATAACCATTAAATATTATAATTTAATCACATAAGATATTATGATGAAAAAAGTTGTTTTTAATTAAAATATAGCGTGTTTTTATTATTCATTAAAATATGAAAGTTATCGGAAAAATATCAAAACTTTATCTAATGTAAATTTTTACATCCTGATTCAAAAGAAGAATTTTATTTTGTCAAATTGAACATATAAATATGTCAAAAAGTATATTTAAAGTGGGTGCGCCATCAAAAGGCGGAAAAACTGCATTTTTTGAAAAATACTTATTTTACCCGAAAAAATTATTTTGTTCTTATACCATGTTCTAGAAAATGTGTAAGATGAATAATAATGTTATAAAATTCAAAATTTAGTTAATACTATTCATAACGGCTAGTTCATGACAATATTATAATAATATATCATTGTTTATTAAAACTCGGTATTGCGTACAACACACGCTATCGAGGAAGGTCGCGATTGCGTATAATGCAAGTCAAGTCAGGGTTGCGTGTTGTGAAAGAATCCTTCATTGTTTCATATAACAGAATCCAACCATATTTCATTTATACATTTAATATATATATATATATATATACTTAATGTTGCGTAGAATAACTATTATCAAAATTGTGTGTAACACGGTCCAAGAATAGTGTTGCGTATACTGCAAGCTAATACGGTGTTGCGTATAGAGCAAGGTAATCTTGGTGTAGAATACAACACAAGACATTAATGAAATTAAAATAATTTTTTTCATAAAATCTCGGGGTGTTACACAGGGTGTATAGAAAAATTGGAACTATGAGCATCATCCAGAAATTCCCTTTTTAGATCAGGTATATCGGGAACACAAAGTCTCTTCCCGAATTTCAAAGTTTCTTCTTCATACACAAAGTCTCTCAATCTCCCATCATTCACAGCTTTAATCTTCTTTTGAAATTCTTCATCATCGGTCTGAGAACTCTTAATCCTTTCTAGTAAAGATGGTTTGGCAACCATTTGAAAAATCATTGATGTTTCACCTTCCCTGATTATTTCCATGTCCATCTTCACTAGATCCATGAAAATTGGATCCCTTTCAATTATCATATTGTTCAAAACTCCATGGTATTTTCTACTCAAATCATCTTCCACCTTGTTTTCCTTCCCCGGGTGGTAGTGTATCGTGCAATCATAATCCTTGAGTAATTCAAGCCATCTCCTTTGCCTCATATTGAGTTCTTTTTGTGAGAAAATATACTTCAAACTCTTGTGATCAGTATAAATCTCACATTTTTCACCATAGAGGTAGTGCCTCTATATTTTCAAAGCAAAGATCACAGCTGCTAACTCAAGATCATGAGTAGGATAGTTTTGTTCATGAATTTTCAACTGTCGTGATGAATAGGCAATAACCATATCATTCTTCATAAGGACACAACCAAGTCCTTTCTTCGATGCATCACTATAAATAACAAACTCATCATTCCCCGAGGGTAGAGTCAATATAGGAGCATTGACTAATCTTATCTTCAGTTCTTCGAAACATTCTTCACACTCTTTTGTCCAAACAAATTTAACTCCTTTACATGTGAGCTTCGTTAATGGGTAAGCCAATCGGGAAAAATTCTGGACGAAACGTCGATAATAACCTGCTAAACCAATAAAACTTCGTACCTCAGTTATACTCGTCGGTGCTGGCCATTCTTGGATTGAATTGGTCTTATAAGGATCAACAGAGATTCCATCTTTAGAGACAATATGGCCAAGAAAAGAAATCTCCTGAAGCCAGAATTCACACTTTCTAAACTTCCCATATAATTCATGTCTTCTCAGAGTCTTCAGGATAATGCGCAAGTGATTTTCATGATCTTCGTAGTTTTTAGAGTATACCAAGATATAATCAATAAATACCACCACAAATTCATCGAGATATTCCTTGAAAACTCTATTCATCATATCCATCAATATAGAGGGTGCATTAGTCCATCCAAAAGGCATTACAGTAAACTCGTAATGCTCATACCTGGTTCGAAATGCTGTCTTTGGAATGTGTTCCTTCTTTACACACAAATGATGGTATCCAGATCGAAGGTCAATCTTTGAAAAGTATTGAGCTCCATGCAGTTGGTCAAATAAATCATCAATGC
Source organism: Viscum album (assembly GCA_963277665.1). Classification (NCBI taxonomy): domain Eukaryota; kingdom Viridiplantae; phylum Streptophyta; class Magnoliopsida; order Santalales; family Viscaceae; genus Viscum; species Viscum album. Next base: position 2,050,843,073 of record OY728150.1, on the reverse strand, counting down.
GAGTTAGGGGATACTTGTTCATTATTGTTATGGCATTAATCTCCCTATAGTTGATACATAACCTCATAGATCCATCTTTCTTTTTAACAAAAAGAACAGGGGCTCCCCATAGAGAAACACTAGGGAAAATAAATCCCTTATTACTCAATTCCTCTAGTTGTTTCTTTAGTTAGACTAATTCCACAGTGGCCATTCTATTAGGGGTCTTCGATATAGGCCTTGATCCAGGAATTAAATCAATGGAAAACTCAACTTCTTGTTCTGGAGGATGTCCTGGTAAATCTTCCGGAAATACATCTACATATTCCTTCACAACAGGTACATCCTCTATTTGAACATTCCTTTCCTCACCCACAGTCATTTCATTCTCTTCCTCCCCAGTAATTGAATTTAGTTGAGCAACTGGGGGTGGATCTAGATAAGAATTAGGTGGTGACGATTCTGCTCTATAGATAAGGTGTTCCTTATCATCATCATCAAAAATCGTAACCTAATTTTTTTTAGAATATATCTTCGCATCATAATCTGAAAGACAATTCATACCGAGGATTATATCAAACTCAATCATAGGTATGACAATGAGATCAGCAGATAAAGAACATTTATGTGCTCTAATGGGGACTGATTCACAAAACTTTGTTGCAATGATACTTCCCTTAGGAGTTTTGACTGACAACTCCCTTGTTAAATCAAATTGGAAATATCTAATTTTCTTAGAAAACTGGGAATATATGAAACAATGCAATGATCCAGAATCAAATAATGCATTTTCTAAACTTGAGGAAACCATTAAATTACCTGCCACCACAGCTTTTGGAGCTTCTACCTCAACAGTAGTGATAGAAAAAGCTTGGCCTTGGTCCCTTGGCCTTTTCTGAGGTAAGTTCCCCTAACGATTAGGAAATTCATTTGCATAATGTCCCATCTCCCTACAATTGTAGCACTGAACATTGGTAGCTTGCTTCTTCCCTTTGCAATCACGATCTTGGTGGCCTTTTTCACCACATTTGTAAAAGATTCCCATTCCCTTCAAGCAAGTACCAGGGTGTTTCTTCCCACATTTACCACAGTATGGATATTCAACCTTTCCCTTCTTCCCCTTATTTCCATTCCCAGATTGATCAGAAGATCTCTTCTTCTCTTGCTTTTCTTTAAAGTCATAAGACTTTGAGAATTCTTTCTCTGTCTTGATAGCACATGAGACAATGTCTTCGTACGACGAGAAGGATTGTGAGACTAATGCTCGACGGATAAATGGTTTTAACCCATCAAAGAAACGATAAATATTAATTCTTGGGTTACGTATATAATCTCCAGCATACCTTGCTAACCTTGTAAAGTTATCCTCATATTTTGCGACATTCTCATCCTCCTTTTGTCTCAGAATCAGAAATTTCCTTTCCATATCTGCTCGATGGTCACGAGGAAAGTATTTTTCTAAAAACAGATCTTTGAACTCCCTCCATTCCATATTTTATACTTCATCATCTTCCTTCGTGTTTTGAATCAATGACCACCATTGATCAGCATCTCTAGTGAGGCAGTAAACTGCCATGATAACTTTTTCCCTTTCACTACCCCCCAAAGCCTGAAATATTTTCTCTAGGGAATTTATCCATTGCTCAGCTACTAAGGGATTTGTACTCCCATTGAATTTTGGTGGTTGTTGCCTCATGAATCGATCTAACATTGATCCTCCATGCTGCGGATCAGGGTGCTCTTTACGGGTACGGTTATTATTCATAACCTGAGTGAGTTGTACCAGTATGGTGATTAGTTGATCGGCACCAGTTGCATCACTGGCACCACTATAATTATCTTGAGCAGGAGGTAAATCCCTACATGGATTTCGTGCATTGATACGGTTTCCATTTCTTCCAATAGGCGCCATTTCTAAACAATGGCACAAACTAGATCAGTTTATGAATCAAAATACATAATCCCATTCTTATAAAACACTTAACATAAATTGAACTATTTATGGATATAATCCATAATCATAAAAATGTTTTCTTTGAGGAAGTATATACTCATAAACCCTTCATAATGGTTTGTAAAGAAAATGAGAATTATCCTAAGAATATCCCCTGGGAGTGTCGTAACCAAGAATGCAGCAAGGCCCATTGTCGTGCACCAGTTCCCGTTCGAGTCTAGCTACAAGCGGTGTTCTCGGGTTTTACCCCTAGGTACATCTGTGCCAGAGCCGCCTCTACCTGCTCGTATCCATACAGGGATGTATTTCTCGGAAAATTCACAAAATCTCTACAATACCAAAATTCTAGGAAGTTCTTCTATACTAATCCTCAAAGTTCATCTTAGGTCTATGTGCTCTAATCAGAGTTTATCTAAATCTAGATTCCAAGGTTTGTACTAAACATCCTCTAATACCAACTGTAACGCCCCAACCCTAGTTACCTAGAGTCGGTGCATTATTACATAATATTGGCATGATCACAAGAAAGATCAGATATCGAAAGACCGATTTGTTTAGTAGCCTTGGAAACACTAGATATATTCATAATGTTTTACATTACATCATAAAGTGAAAAACTACTAAAACAACATATTGTCTCCATAGTCCACACTATTATCCCCTCATAATATCCCTGCAGGTCATTCATAATTTACTTCTTCATATCCTGGGAAAAATAAAACATAGAAAAGGGGTGAGCTCAAATTCCCAGTAAGGATAACAATATAGCGGAAACTTTCATAAATAAGAATAAACATTTAAGGCAGTGTATAACTAAAAAAAATCCTTTTAAACTTGAACTTCAACATAGTATGGAAAAAATAAAATGAAATAATGCCATTTACTTATTCACATGGATATTCTACTAATCGAATAATCACATGCAATATCAATAACCACTTTCATAATGATGGAATGCAAAATTCCAGACTATCATAACCACATAGCCAAGGCCTCGTGCCAAGAATAAAAATAAGATTTTTCCAAGGCCTTGTGCCAAGACACTATTTTGTCTCATGATACCTACCGATGAATCTAGGAGCTATAGCGGGCTCCACCCGTCACATATTAATTCCAATACATTCCTCATATGAACAGGTTTAAACATAACATAAACATTCGTATTAAAACTAGCATACAAAATGTCAATACTTTCTCCATAAACCATGAATGGTATAAAAATAAAACATCTATAGTCAAACAAATCACAAAACCATCAATACAATATGGAAGTTTTGTTTCATAATAAATCAGCTTCAAATAAGCATAAAATCCATCAAAGGATGTTGACATAGATGAAATCAAAACTATTTTTAGAGAAATATCTCTTTTAATTTTGAAATCATTTAAGATTCATATAAAATAAAACATTTTCTTTGAAAATATTCTTATAATCTTGTAAGGTAAGCTTCGCCGATTTTATAACGGTGGAAAATAGCCACACCCGCCGTATAAGTTAAAAAAATATTATTACCTTAATTCTGTCGAAAAGGTTAAAAAGCCCCTTGTTTGGAAAACGACGGAAAGATTCCTTTATAAAACTCTTATTAAAAGTCAAAAAAGAGTACAAATGACTTTAACCCATATTATTTTAAATGGTAAAAATGTTTTGAAATACATTTTTTAGAAACATGGATGTGGATGATAAAGAAGTCCCAGTAGATTATTACGTATAAACAACCTCGGATAATGAAGAGATTGCGAAATAAACCCTTACCTTGTACTTTTCCTTGGTTGGGGGTAGGTTAAACTCCTGTATAATGGTGAAATAATTGTAATTAAAATATAAAAGAATCATATATATTAATATTATATCATATATGATCTTTTAACATTGATTTGTTAATAATATCTTAGTATTATCGTTGTTTCGGGTGTTAGCTTACTCATTTTCTTTTATATGTTTTGTTACGTAAGATATGTTTATCATGGATAGGTTGTATATTAATCATATTCAGAATGATATCAATTCCTTAGATACTATTATTAATCATCAAATTAGAATTATACTTGAATGGATACGATGGAGAATGAATATCATCGCGTTCGTGGAGACGGTAGTCCGTACGTATGCACGAGGGACAATATCATTCTTTTGATATTAAAATAATATATAATTGGATGTTATATCATATATACAGAATCATTATCATGTTATATATTTATTATTTAAATGAGTTACACATCATTATTATACCCATCCAAATAATAATTTATTGAATAACAACTACACCACGACGTGGAGACGGTAAGCCGTACGTACGCACGTATGGTGACATGTTATTAAAAGGATGGATAGAATATTGAATATGGTTGTACCATATTTATAATAATATCAGAGTATATATAAGATACTGGAGTTATTATTTTAGAATGGTAATAAGAAATAAGGAAGAAGTGGAAGACGAAAGGAACTTGGAAAAGGGTGGTGAAATCATTACCTCTTCTTCGGGTTATTCCTTTTGATTTGATAAAAATGGCTCTTAGGTTGGATTTATGACTAAAGTAAGGCCTCTGGGATGAAGTTAGGGAATTTGAGAGAGTATTTTGGTAGAGTTTGGCCGAACCAAAAGGCTTTGAAGGTGTGAGCTAATGAGAAGGGGGAGTGCCCTTTTATAAGAGGGGTGAGGGGCACCTTTGGAAAAGCTAGAAATATTAATTTATAATAAATTCATATTTGGTTTATAATGGCTAAAAAGTTGATTATTTAAAGGTTAAGGCGGGTATGGGTCGAAAACCACTCAAACAATAGAATTTAGACAGGTTTGGGTCATTATATTAACCTTATCTTTAAGTATTAACTCTTAGTTAATTAGTTTCACTTTTACAATGTCTCTTTGTATTTTTATATTATATGGTTAATAAACTCACCATATACATCCAAGAGACCCCCAAGTGGTCCATTAATGATTACCCTATCATGATATAAGTCTCTTGGCCGAACCTTAGATTTTTATGAATTTAATATCAATTAATAATATAATATTTGTTTTAAAAACTCTTCTATGTCAATTTTGACACTATTCAATAATTGATTTTTGTAAAAATTATAACAGAATGATTACTTCGAAAAAGTTAATTAAATAAATCCTAATATGTCATATTAACCTAGAAAATTAGTTTAATTCAATAAAAGTCTCCAATTATATTTATTTGGGTATTTATAATATCAATTATTTTAATTTTTTACAATTATGGTAATTACTGCATCATCATTGTGTCATATGTAAATTAAATTATTTAATGTCTAAAAATTATAAATAAAATATCATTATGTAGGAAATCGTTTTATATTTCTAATAAATATTTATAGTCGAAAATTCAACATATATAACCCTATGTAAAAAAAATTTCTAAAAGATATATGCCTGTGTCATTTTTGTATTCATTTTAACCTAATTAAAATAAAGTGTCCCTATCACTTACAAGTGGCACCATGGGGTCCCAAAATCGACGCAAAGATGCCCATGGTCAAACATGTATCAACCAATAAGTTTAGGACACGTTTTAGGCTAATTTTTTATTATTATAATATTATTTTTTAACCCTTATTTACCGGATTTACCCTTTAACCATGGTAAATAAAATATTTACCGAAGTAATTATTCAAAATGTCTAAAAATAAAAGTTACATATTTACACAATTTGAACATCCCGATTCCAAATATGGAATCCATTTTTTCAAATTCAAAACACAGAAGTGGCAGAAATTAATTTAAAATTAATTCCCGCTGTTAAAACAAAAAGCGTGTTTTTAAGATATAATAACTATCAAAAGATTGATACTTGTTTATATTCGTTTTAATTGTGAAATTATGTACAATGACCAACATTGTATTAAATTGTAAAAATATATTCTAAATATACTTTAAAACCACTCAAATTCATAATTTATCACTATTAATTATTTTGATTTAAAAAGTTGTTTTTAATTAAAATTTAGTAATTTTCACTATTCATGAAAATATTAAAGTTATCCGAAAAGTACCAAAATTTCACCTTAGGCTAAATTCAATACTTCGAATCCAAAAATTAAGTCCATTTTGAGAGATAAAATTTCAAAAAGTAGGTATTACTATTCATAATGGCTAGTTTGATCGGTTGTGATGTGTGTTAGAATTCGATGTTGCGTACAACACACGCTATTGCATTATTCAAAGGGAAGTGTACCATAGAAGCTTGGTGTGTTATAGAAATCACTATGAATAGTCTTCTCCGACATACAAATATTCATTTTCGTATGCATGAGAGCATGCAGAGTAGCGCAGTGAGACCTACCTGCTCTCCATCCTCGTGCATACGAAAATGAATATTCGTATGTCAGAACAGGCTTTTCTTAGTGCTTTTAGTCATAGAAAGTTGCAAGGGGATGAGTCGTCAGGAAAAAGAGCTTCCACAAATCTGTTGGAAATTGTGCTACCGGTAATTAAGAATAATTAGTACAAAATACCTAAAATTAATAAAAATTAGTGGTAATTAGTATGAATTTTTATAAATGAGTGTATATTAGTATAAAAGCTTAAAAAATAGTATAAATAACTATAAAATAATAGAAATAATTATAAATTTCCAGAAAAGAGAATTTAATTATCTTTAATTTTTTGGATAGTGTTTATCTTATATCTAATTATACAAAATATCTAATTATTTCATAATTTTAGAAAAATATGTAATGATGAAGTTGAAAATAGTCATTATTAGATGATCGTGCATGGATAACTCAGTGTAGTAATCCAAACGGTTCTGGTTTAAATCCTGTATATATTGAAGGTGTTCAAACTTTCTTATCATTTGTATCATCGAAGCCAAAAAAAATTAAAAGGGACAATTAAGTGTCCTTGTAAATAATGTTCTTTGAGGATGTAAGACACATTTGACAACATTTGAGGTCATTTATTGCTTTTTGTTTTTCAACTAGATTATGTTTTTTGGTATCAAAATGGTGAACGTAGTTCCAGAGAATATATTAATAATTTGATTCTAGATCCAGCACGGTTTCAAAATTTAGTACATGATGTGGTGGGTCTGTCTGTTCAACAAACTATACTCAGGATGATATTGATTTAACTTATGAATTGGAACCATCTCATTTATATGATTTGTTGAGGTCTGCTGAGGATGCATTATATCCTGGTTGCATGATAAGAAATTTTGAAGAAGTTACTAAATTTATGGCCATTAAATTAGATAATAAAATGTCAAATAGTTGTTTTGGTCGGATATTCTCTTTGTTAAAAACACTGCTACCTAAAAAAATGTGTTGCCTGCAAATTTCTATGAGAGAAAGTGGCTGGTTCATAATATGGGTCTTGGTTATTAGAAGATTCATGCATGTTCAAATGACTGCATCTTATATAATGGTGAAAATGAGTTATTGGATAGTTGTCCTACATGTGGAAAATCAAGGTACAAAGAAGCTCAACCAAGGAAGTCTAGATTTGTTCCTGTAAAACAATTGAGATATTTCCTACTCAAACCTAGATTTCAGGGTTCATTTATGTCTTAAAACATATCATCATTGATGTCATGGAACAAAACCAACATTTCAACCGGTAAAATCATAAATCATCCCTATAGTGGTGAATTATGGAAACATTTTGTCCAAGTGCATCTTTCGTTTTATTTAGAAGCCTGAAATGTGCGATTGGGTCTTTCTACTGACGGTTTCTATCTATTTGGTTCTTACATTAGTCAGTATTCATATTGTCAAGTCTTTATAAATCTGTATAATTTACCTCCATGGATGTTTATGAAGGATCCATATATATTTTTAACCTTATTAATTCTAGGTTATCCAAAAAAATATTAATGTTAATTTTAAACCATTGATTGATGAGTTGAATTCACTATAGAGTAATGGTGTCAGTACATATAATGTTTCTACAAAAAAAACTTCCCACTAAAAGCTTAATTAATGTGGATAATTAGTGACTTCCCAGCATATGGAATGTTATCTGGCTGAAGTATACATTGTCCAAAATCATGTCCATACTATCTGAGAGACAGCAAAGCGTTTATGCTTGTTAATGGAAAAAAACCTTGTTTTTTTACTGTCATCGCAGATTTCTTCCAAATGATCATCATTTTGGAAGAAACAATCATCATTTCAGAAAAGGAACAGTTGAAAAATATGGGCCTCCAATAATGATCTCAGTTACAGAGTTTATATCAATTGTCTCTTCATTACCTCCCTTCATATTTTAACTAACAATAAACCAACAAAAAATTTATGGGTTTGGAAAAGAGCACTATTGGATAAAATGAAGCATATTTTGGAATTTGTCATATTGGTCTGATTAGTTAGTCCATAACATGTTGGATGTGATTCATATTGAGAAGAACTATTTTGATAATTTATTTCATACAGTTTTGGATACACCAGGTAAGTCCAAAGATAATGTAAAAGCATGATTAGATCTTGTCCAAATTTGCAAGTGACCAGAACTTGAACTGTTTGAAAATGATAGATCACAGAAGTTAATGAAGCCAAAAGTAGCCTATACACTTTCTAAAGAGTGTCGCTTATTATTTTATCAATGGATTGCGGATTTGATACTTTTATATGGTTATACTTCCAATTTGGGTAGATGTGTCAGAAATGATCATATTGCTGGATTGAAAATTTGTGACTGTCATGTTTTAATGGAAAGTCTTCTACAAACTGGATTAAGAGGTATGTTAAATCCTATGATTTGGGATTCCCTTACATAAATATCATTTTTTTTAGACATTTTTTCATCAACAACAGACTATGATTTTGTAAGAAAATTGCATGAAGATGTCAAAATAATTTTATGTTAACTACAAAAAATCTTCTCGCCAGGTTTTTTTGACTCAATGAAACATTTGATATTAAATTTTCTTCATGAAACAAAATGTGGAGGTAAAGTATAGTTTCGTTGGATGTACCCATTTGAGAGATGCATGTAGAAATTGAAAAAAAAAATACGTAACAAATCTTTAGTTAAAGGCTCAATTGCAGAAGCTTATTTGCAAGAGGAAATTTATTTTTTCTGCTCTCATTACTTTCAATCTGAATATCCATCAAAATACAAATGCATGAGCCATAAAGAGGGAAATATTGACAATTACATGAGAAACCAATTATCAGTTTTCAATCAAGCCAAACTTGGCTTCGGTGGAGTTCATGAATGATATCTTTCAAATGATGAACATCACAGAGCTCATACAAGTATTTTGATCAACTATGAAGAAATTGCACCATTTGTACTGTAAGTTCTCCAATAACTTATTCTATAATTTTTATAACAATACATTAATATTATTTTATTTTTAGTTTATATGATAATCATATCAAGAAATATCATCCATAAATTACAGCATCTGCTCTTAAAGAACGGCGTAAAAAAATACTACAAGTTTCAAAAACTTGTAACATAAATTATTTTTCATTTCACATAAAAAATCAATTTAATACTTCTTATAGTGATAATTGTGTTTCAACTTTTCAGTTATCTCAACATGCTGATAAATTTGATAATTTATTATATGTATTGAGTAACCCCACCACCGAAAATGGTTAAATCTTATAATGAATATGTGGTGGATGGTTTTTGATTTCATACACGTGCATATAGGGAATCAAAAAAACAATGAAGAGTGGTGTTTTCTTAATAGGATCACATTATAGAGAAACTGAAGTTGACTTTTACAGCATGTTGGAACAAATCATTGAACAGTGTTATCTGGGACAACATTACATAATGATGTTTAAATGTTAGTGGTTGGATACTGAGAGAGGTTTTCATGTTCATCAGATCCATTGAATCATTGATATTAAATATAATAGTCTTCTTTTAGTAAATGAACCATTTCTATTGTCTCATTTGGAACATAAAATTTATTATGGAAATTACTAGGTTATTTTAAGGGATTTAGGTGATTAGTGGAGTATAATAAAAATTAAATCTCAAGAGAATCAGTTTAATGAAAGTGAATGTGGTTCCACTAAAGTTCAAGGAATTGAAATTTTTTAAGAGACTTCTCTGAATCCATGTTATTCAAGAAGAAACGTGAATATCATTAAAGACACCCCATAGTTAATGGACGATGGTGAAGATGATGTTAATGATGTTAAAACTAAATTTGAAATGAAAAGAGATGATGAAACTAAAACTAATATATAAATTGATGATATTTAGGAGGAAGATGAATATATTGACATCAACAGCTATGAAGATGAGGATGAATATGGACATTGACACAGTAAAATGCTGGTTATAATCATATAATATATATATCTATATATAATAGTTGTTTTCAACTGTTTGATTACAATAATCATTTGATGTTTCAGATAGATGATGATCTATATCATATGTTACAGGAGGCTGACCTACCTTTTGATGAGCAACAGGTCAGACCAGCCGACCCTCAGACTATTGGTAGTTTAGGGGGCACTCGAAGGGGGTATAGTCTTGACCGACTAATGATTCCCAACCTTATTCCCAAGCAAGGTCCACATCTTCGGTTTGATCCACATGCGCAGAGGTACATTTACCTGTGAATTTTAGTTAGTTTTCATTAATTTGTTTATATTATAATTCATTGATTAATTATTATTATTTTCACAGCTTTACGCATATAGCTGTTAGACAGGGGAGTGCTATATTGAACAATTATTTTTCTCATGCATGGGTTTCATGGGATTAGATTCCCATTGATGTTTAGTAGCACATGTTCGAACATTGGTCGGTATGTAAATAAATAATATTTATTTTGAAATTAATTTAATTAATAACTTGATATAATAAATTATTTGTAGGGTTTATGGTATCTCATTGAGTAGAACATGTGTGAGGCTATTTGGAAGGCATGGCAGAGAGCTATACGTCTGTGTTACACTCAGTTTTTGCATAATTTGAAAAGGAAAGCAATGGAGAAAGCAGAAGTGAAGGAGTTTTATGAGACATGTCACATCAACTAACCTGATTATATTTCATCTTAGGTTTGGGATGGATTATGTACACACTGGTTGAGTAGGCAGTTTCAGATTAGATCATCAGTACGTCAGAAAAATCGAGGGAGACAAGAGTTGACACATCGAGCGGGTAGTCGTACATTCAGTATGCATAGGGAGCATATGGTAAGTAAAATTTTTTAAATGTTTTATATAACATTAAATGTAAATGGTTTATTTTATATTCATATAAGTAGTCACACAACCTGATATTACAGAGTACGACGTTTATTAGAGTATGTACAGTGATCCAGAAACCGGGGAGATTATAGGTTCTCGCCAACATCAGATTATGGTCAGTATAATTTTTTTTTGAGTTTTAAATTTAACTAAAAATAATATTTTAACTATTTTAATTTTAAATTTCAATTTAAGTAGTCATATGAGGTCGTGACGTCTTAGAAAGATGTTGAGAGTTAGGCCGAGATCGATGGTCAGACCAGTGCCCCCTGATTTTATGGGGAAACATGGATACAGGCGGTCCTGTATGGCTTTGAGAAAGGTTGAGTTATTGGTATCGGCTCTCAAGTGACCCATGGGGGATTTTATGGAACCTCTGTGATATCGACCTCCAGCTCGAGAGGAGCTCACGGAGAGTCATCATCATCTCATGCACAGTATCTAGAGCAGCTGCGAGATCAGAGTGAGCTTATAGTAACTATGCATAGGGAGTAAGAGAAGGTGAGTTAGTGGCAGCAGTAGTAGCATGAATAGTTCCTCTGACAGCAGCATCAGATGCAGGATGAGATGCGTCGATGGTGGTAGGAGAAAAAGCAAGAGCAGATGGAGTACATGCGACATCTGACTCACAGTTTAGGTATGATGTTCCCTCCACCATCTCCTCTAGCTCCTCTAGAAGACCCCCCTGATCAGTGATGTGTTTTTATTTTATTATTAAACATTGGAATATATTTTTTTGTAATATTAACTATTTAAATTTTTGAATAGTGTGTGTTTTATATTGTCTCAAAAATTATAGTTTTTTATTATTTATTTAATTTTTTATTATATTTTTTATTTTATTAACTAACATATTTTTATATTTTTGTGAATACTTAGGTTTTTATTATATTTTTAATATTATTTTTTCATTACTATTAATAATATTATTATTATATTAATTAATTATTTTTAAATTAATTTTATTTTACAAACATTAATATTATTATTATTATTTATATTAATATTATATTATATTTATTATTTTATAAAAAAAATATTCTATTAATATTAATATTATGATTTTATTTATATTAATATTATTTTATTATTAATATCATTTTATTTTTTAATTTTATTTTTAATTTTATTTTTAATTTTTTAACTTTTTGCGATGGTTTGTCGCAAAAGGGTTTATTTTTTTATACTTAGAGAAGTAATTGTGAGGAACTTTCACAATTATAATTGCAACGATCTGTTGCAAAAGAGTAAAAACTAGGAAACTATTTGTGATGGTTCACTGGTCCTTCACAAATAGTTTCTTAAAAAATCATTGAATATTTTTTTTGACGATTCTACTGCCTGTCACAAATAATAAGATTTTTCAATGGTCTGTCACAAAAATTAATATTTGTGATTCCATTTTCCATAACAGGTCATTTGCGACGGGACCCCATCGCAAAAGACTATTTGCGACGGTCTCCCTTCGCAAATTACCCGTCGTAATAATTAATTTTTTCAGCAGTGATATTTAAACATAATTAATGAATTTATCAAGTATAATAATTAAAAAACAACCATTAATTAAAATAAAAAGATTTTATGGCTGAAATATATTCATCTGATGAAATTTAGATAGGTTTTTCTGTCATTTTAAACCATATATTTTAGTTTGATCCCCTAATTAATTGATTTTAACCTTAACTGTGGTAATGACTTTTTCAATTTTAAGGGTTATAATGCTACTTATAAGGTAACAAATGGATAATAAATGGATAAAGAAATTTTCATACCATTTAACATCCTAATTTTATAATTTATATATTTTTATAATGTTTAAATAATTTATAAAATATTATTTTCTCATAAAGTTTCATTAATCTCATTATTTATACTATTCACTTAATTTGACTTTGAGAACATCAAGATAGTATTTTAATTCAAATATAAACCTGTAAAACATAAAAAATATGTTTTATTCATCTATATAATTCATACAAAACTATAACTCATCAAAAAAATATTGGTTTTAGAGTTTTTAAATTCATTTACATGATTTTTTTCTACTACTTGCACATGAACTATGTTGGTGTTGCGTAAGCATTTAAGGTAATTATTTAATCGGTAAAATTTAAAAATAATTTTCCATGACAAAAAATATTAATTTTTATTTAAAATAAACATTTATAACTGAACTTATCCTCTTTTATCCTTATGCAATAATTTTAGAGATATTAAATTCAAGAGAGTAAAATTTTGGCATTTTTATAACCTAAAATAATATAAATTTCATTGTCAAGGGAAAATAGAACAAAAATAACCTATATTTTATATTTGTACGTATATGGTCATATTTTTTCCATATAATTAAATTAATCCAAGTGTTGGGTTGATTTTGGAGATGTTATTTCATGGTTTTAATCTTATTTACCCATTTCACCCTTATTGAGGTAACAAATATTTACCAAAATTTCTATTCATAATGAAAAAAGGGAGATATTTACTAAATTTTGACCTCCAAATTCCAAATATTTTATCCATTTTTCAAGATTTAATCTCTAAAAGATCCAAAATTTAATTTAAAATTAAGCCTGCAAAATGCGTCGAAGAGCAGTTTTTCAGAAAGAATGTTTTTTGAAGTATAGAAACATTTATACCAAAATATATTATAAATGTAATTTAAATGACCTTAATTGGATTATTCATAATATAAATTATCTAATTCTACTTTGAAAAAAATTATACTTTGTAAATTCTTTACAACAAAAGACAATTTTAAATAAAAATCTGTATATTTCACTATTCATCGAAAAATCAATCTTTTCAGAAAATTTTCAAATATTCACACTAAGATAATTTTAACATGATGATTTAAAAATGAAGTTACTTTTGTAAAATATAATTTTTAAAAGTAGAAAATTTTAATTATATTATTTTCTCACAAAAATAAATAAAACCATTTTTGAGGGAAAATGTATTTCTAAAGCATAAATGGCTTTTCTAAAAAATGAGTACTTATATATTTTCTTTATTTAAAACCTTTATACAAACTTTTTTAAATTTGGTTATTATTATTCATATCACTAATTTAACAGAATGTTTATAATAGTATAATATATTATGGTTCATTTAGACTCAGGGTTGTGTATATCACAAGCTATCAAAAAAATATTTTAAGATAAATATATCATAAAATATCAATGGGTTGTAGTGTGATAATCCCACAAGGAATGTAAGTATTTTTCGATCATGAATTATTATCCTTGTCAACCATTTTTGGAGTATGTTTGATAGAGTCTTGTTGTAAAGACCTTAACCATTATAACTCAAATCTATTGATTACTTTATTACATTGGCATAGATACAAAGAATTTAATCCTAAAGGACTGGTTGGTTGAGTAGTATTATATATCCATATACATGCATGATACTGAGTTTACATTGGGAATAAAATATAAAACATAAAAAAATTATGGCTCTATATCCTTGAAAGGCATTCAAATGTTTCTTCTTCATAGCCCAGGAAAAGGAAATAAAATAAGGGTGATATTAAATGCTTAGTAAGGGTTATGTACAATGGAATCTATCTTGGATAAATAATGTACAATCAACATGGAAAGTTAAATAACTAAAATATGTTAAATTTAATCATTAACTTGAGCACAAAATGAATCCATGGATAAATTATATAATATCATGGATAATAATAACAGAATTTGTAATGAAGGACATACTTAATATTAGATGTTTTGACCTTATACATCATGATATCTATACCATCAATACATTATTCCATGATAGTTTAATTTATGGGTGGGTATACAACAAAAACCCATTTTATGTGGAAAAATTATTGTCTCATGAGACCTATTAATACATCAAGGGTCTATCTATATCTGGTCCCCACCTATGAAAGAATTTTCAATGAATTCCTTATATGTTTAATAGTTAATTCAATTTATAAAAAATATGTTTTATCAATAAATATCTATATTGAGTAAAGAATCTATATTTATTATTATTTTTCCCAACCAATCAAATAACCTTGATAGTAAAATACCTATGTAAAATGGTATATGGTTTAGGAAATAATCATATCAATTATACAAAGAATATGGATATTTAAGAGATTTATAGAATCCAATAATCATAATAAAGTGAATGTTTCAAGAAAAATTTAACAACCAAAAAAATCAAGAAGTTGAATGCTAATACTTTCCCCGATAAAAATGATCATAAACCATCCAAAGAAATAATAATGATGGTATAATTACAAAATATCCTTAGCAGAGTATAAGTAAAATAAAGGGTGTATGTCATTGATAAATATAAATACCATAAAAATATCATTAAGAACATTATTTAGGAATACACCCTTTCAATTTGAAATTCACTTTTTAAAACTAAAAAATTACAAAATATTAGGAAAATTTTTTTCTTTGAACTAAATTAGTGAAAATTGTAAATTAAGCTTCAAATCATTGAGTTGTCATCGTGTGCATTAAAACAAAGATTCTTTTCACATATTTTATAAGAAGTAAAAAAATACCTTATTTATAAAATGAAATGAAGATTCATTTTAAACCATTTATGAAAAATTAAAATATGATTAAAATTGTATTTATTAAATAATTTAAGATTAGTAAAAATATTCTTTAAAAAAATTTAAAGAAAATAAGGACATGTAAAGAAAATATTTTTGACTGAGTAGAAAAACATAGTCAATTTTACTTAAAAACATTATCTCAGTATCTTGAATACTTTAAGAGAATTAAATTAAAGGAATACTTTTAATTTATAAAAATGACAAGATTAGATAGAAATATATTTCTTTTAATATATAAATATCAAATATTTCCTTCATTGGAGACTTAAACATAAACAATCCTGAATAATGATGAGATTGTGAAATAAACACTTATCGCTTTATTAACTTCAAAATTATAACCCCATTAAGGAATAAAATTGAATTGAAACATTAATAAAAATGAATTAATAAGTATTAATTTTAAATTTATAAAAAATTTAGTATATACTGATAGGTTGGTATGGAGTATGATATTCTACTCTATACTAATATTAGGATCACAATAGCACTGAATGTGCACAATATACAAGAGGGGGTGAATTGTATACTTTGAAATTTTTTTAAAGAAATTTTGTGTAAAAAAAATTCACAACACCTCTAATAAGAAATTACCTTCTTAGAGAAATACAAATTTCTTAAGTCTAAAGCTTAAGAAACTTCTCTTACAAAGAGATTCTACCACAAGGTGTATAGAATCTCTTACAATCGAAGATACAAGTTATAAAGTTTATACAAAAATAAAAAAAATTAACCTTTACAAAGCAGTGGAAATTTACAATCTTCTTTTAACCCAAAAAGGAAGGTATCCAACAACCTTGGATAAATGTCCCTTGTTTTATACTTAAAAGAAAGTATATCTTACCCAAACTTGGGTAAGCCCTCAATCCTAAGATCGGTATCTATCTTGCTATCCATTTAAGCCCTCGATTTGTAAGGAAATCAGCACCTGTGACTTCACAACCCAAAGTCTATGATTTTAAGTAAATTGCACCTCTGCACAAAGCAATTCTGCATGACGCAAAGTTTGAAAAAGTTGTTCAAACTTTCTGTATGAAGCTTGAGAGTTTATAAGAGCCTCTCACTCTGGATCAATTCACTTTTAGAGAGATAAACACATCGATTTGATCATTCATCGATATGTGCCTCTACATCTCATCATTTGAGGTCCTATTTATAGTTTTCAAAAATTTGTTGGTCGGTTCCACTCCAATAGTCATATTTCCTTAAATCTCAGAGGGACCTAGACATGTGGAAAACATACAAGGGTTAGTTTATAATAGAAACAACGACATCGTTTTATATAACTAATCAAGAATATAAAGATCTTACACCTTAAGTGTAAGGAACTTGGTATCCAATAAAATTGAAATTATATGAAGGAAATTATAAGGTTAGTAATTCTAAGTAAATAAAGCTTTGTATAGTAAATTCTGGAATTATAAACTTTAGAATGGATTTTCATAAAATCGGTAAGAGTAAATTATAAGGAAATATTTTATGAAAACATAGTTTAACAAATTCTGGTATCGGTATCATGATTTACGGCATGATAGAAAATAACCGGTATCAGATTATAGAAGAAATTGTATAGAGAATTTCTCGGTACCAGTTTCTTATTCTCTGGTATCGGTATCAAAAGAAAATGTATCATTATCTCTAACAAAAATAGTATTAAGAAAATATTCTTTAGAAATGCGTAATGGAAATTTCCGGTATTTGATAAAAGCGGTATTGGGAATTCTTGTATCAGTAAGAAAAATTTTTCTTAAGAAAGTTCAGTACCGATAACCAGGAATTCTGATTTTAATAACTTTAGAATGCCAAAATTCTGAAAACTAAGTATAAGGAAAATATGATACCGGATTTCAATCAAGGTGGAAATTGGTATCATCGTGAAAACAGAGAACGGGAAATGGTGTCTTAAGGAATTTAAGTATGGCATAACCATGAACCAAATTTTGGAACCTTAAGAACTTTTCCGGTATGGAAAAAACAGATTTATAAAAACCTTAATAAACATATATTTAACTCAAAAGTCTAAGGAAATTTTGGTTATAAGGAAATTTATATTTTTGTAAGGAAATATATGAAAGTGTAAGGAAATATATTTACGAAGAAGGTGTTTGTGATTTTCAAAAAAAAAGATTAAGGAATGGAGAGGTCTTATAGACCTAAAATATACATCTCATAAAATTAAATAGGTGCATAATATCAAATATGACTCAATGGAATGGAAATTTAGATGAAATCTTTTACAAAGATTATATCATTAAAGTGAGAGTTAATCAATGAAATGATTATGTGTAATAAATTTAAATCGATAGAAAATATTTCTAAATAAAATAACATATAATCAGAGGTCATTTCACACATAATCATAGCATATCAAAGATAATTATATAAGTAATATAACCCAATGAAAAGAAACTCATTTATGAAACCTCTTACCTCAGGTCTGAATCGTCACGTATATTATTTATCATCCTAAATTGTAAACTTGTATTAATTATTTACTTTATTGAGAAAATATCTAAATTTTATTATTAATTATATTTTATTTATTAATATGTTATAATTATTTACCTAATAAATTATGTTTACCTCATACATTTGGACGATATTCAGTTCATATGTCCAAAATGACTTCGGTAGGTTGGAAACAGTAAAAAAAGGTAGTTTTTCATCAAATATAGAATAAAAATAATGAAATAATTACCATTTTTATACATTAAAAATAATTTTAAAACCAACCATGAAATATTATTACTAAAAAAAGATCTACATTATAATCATGGAGACAATAAGTCGAACATACGCTTGAGTAATGTTTCCATTTTTCAATGATCATGACAGATAGAATGTAAGTATTATTTTATCTTTAATTAATGGTAATTATATTATAAATACCATGTTATTTATTTTAATAAACTTATATATATCATCCATGTAATTTTCTAATGGAAAACAAATCACATCACTTCGTGGAGGTGGTATTTGACACGTATGCACAGACGATATTATCATCTTTAAATGGATGGTAAGGTGAGAAAGTATATGGAATATTACTTTCCCAAAATGATAATTATCTCATGCATATAATATATATATATACATATATTAAATCTATCATCTTAAATATCAGTGAGAGGTGATGATGGAAAATGAATTACATCAGTTTATGAGGCGGCAGTTCATTATACACAAAAATGATGGTTTCATTTTCCATTTGATGGAAGAGGAGATGGATATAGGTTATGAAATTAACATAATAACCTTAAATTATATGTAAGATACTTATTTTATTATATTTTCATGGTTTAGTAAGATTTTAAGGAGGTTAAAGAATAAATAAAACAAAAACACTAAGTTAAGAACGATACCTCTTCTTCAGACAACATTTTAACATTATGCACAATGTCTTCCTATATTGGCTTTATGATATAAAAAATCCTCTATGAAGTGGGTAGGCAAGTAAGGAATTTATTTTTTTAATGTATTTTCAAAACCAAATGGTTTTTTAAGTGTAAATAGAAGAGGATATGATGTTCTATTTTATAAGTGAGGGGAGGGGCACTTTTGGAATTTCATAAAATATTAAATTAATATAAATTATTTATCCAAGAAAAATTCCTCAAAAATGATATATTTAAAATATAGGATGATTATGGGTAATAATACTATAATCAAATTAAATTTTTAGAAAATTAGATTAGGTTTTTACCTTTATCGTTTAGTTTTTACTTATGTTAACCTTTTTTCCTTAAAAACATTATACTATATCCATGTATAAAACTCATTAAAATACCATAATTATATTATTTTTATAAAAAATAACTAATTAAATTTTAAAAATAATCCAAAAAAATAATTTTTATTTATAAATACCTGAAAATAAAATACATTTTTCAATAAAAATTGATATTTTTCACTATTCATTGAAAAATCAAACTTTTCTGAAAAATATCAGGATTTCACCATAAACTAATTTTTATATGATTATTTCAAAAATAATATCCTATTTATCATATAAAATTTTCAAATATTCCATAAATTATTTATAATATTTTCTCATGAAAAGAAATAAAATCCATTTTTGATGAAAATGTATTTTTGAAGAATAAAATAACTTCACTAAAAATTCAATTATTATTTAATAAGAATATATCAATAAATTTTTATTGAGTAGGACCTTTATATATATTTCTTAATTTTGTTAATAATATTCATACCCTCAAATTTAAGGGTTGGGTTTTAATCGTCATATTTAAATAATAATATTTTTTAGTTCATTTAAGCTTGATGTTGCGTGTTGTATATTCTATCAAACATAGTATTCTTTTAAAATATTAGTTTGTTACACCCCCTATAATAAATTACATCCATTAAATTTGAACTTGTTATTATTAATCAAGGTATTTATATATATAATTCCATAAATAAATAACCCTACATCCCAAATAACATCAACATTCAAAAATTTAATTATCTTCTTCCCAAATAATATTTTATGTTAAATAACATTTTAGACCTAAAGGGTTAAAAATACCTCAACCCAATGAAAAATTTCCCAAAATGTCTTTAATCACCTCAAAATACTAAAAATTAAAAAATATTTTATCTTATAATATGTTTCCTAAAATAAACTTAATATGTATCCATTAAATAATTTTAGGTGATTCCATATTCAACAAGACAGTACATAGTACAGTGATAGGAATTTTACCATTTTCACCCTTTAGTTGTGGGTTCAAGCCCCATGGACTTATCGGATGTGATGGGTTTTCTCCCATCATAAAGGTCATACTTTTACTAAAACTATATTTATATAATTCCTATAAAATTACCAAAAATATGATGAGAATCCTTGAAATAAAAGTAATCATCAAATAACCATTTAACCACTAAGCTTTTCTATACAGCTTATTATTTTTTTCAAAAAATCAAATAATATTAATTTAATATTATTAAGTTTACATCAATGATCATATTAACCCTAAATTTTATCAATACCTTTAAACATATGTCTATAAAATATTAAATAATAATTCCTTAAAAAACCTTTTCACTAAAACACTTACTAAACCCAAGTGTTGTTATACTATAAATATTTCATAAAATATCCATAATCATGTTAATCTCCCATCAAATAATACCTCAAATGGAGAATATATTATTTTAAACATATGATTAACCTTATACATATCATCCCAAGGAACTTTAGGTTTATTCTATGTCACTATGGGATATCATATGATTCCATAGGTTCTGTTATTTAGTTCCACATAATTGTTCATGAAGAAAATGCGAATTAATCCAAGAATATCCCCCAAGAGGGTCAAACTAGGTGCACAGTAAGGGAACACACACTGTGCACCAGAATGATGGTTGATATATACTAGAACAAATCTTTTCAAGCTTATTACCCCTATATGTATCTATACCAAAACCACATCCACTTGTAGTATCCAGATAGAGATGTATTTCTATGAAAACCACATAATATCTAACTTAACAAAACTTAAGGATTTTATCTTACACTTAAACTTATCCTCAAATTAACTTATAGGGTTATGTTCCCAAATATATGGTATGACAAGAAAATTTAATTGATGGGTAGGTATACACCAAAAATCTGTTTAATTTTTCCAACTGCATTGTCTCATGAGGATTATCGATGCATTAAGGGGATATATATAACCAAAAATCACCCATAACTACTTGTCCAATACATTCATCATATATTTAATAATTAATTAAATTTAAAAAAATATATTCCTTGTTAATATATATCTGTATTGATTAAAGAATATATATTTATCAAAATTTTACCCAGTAAATCAAATAACTTTCATAGTAAAACACCCTATGTAAAAATAGTATATGGTTTAGGAAATAATAATATACATGATACAAAAAATATGGATATTTAAGATAAATTTATTATCCAATGATCATAAGAAAGTGAATATTTCTAGATAAAGTTAACAACCACGAAATTAATCAATAAATTGAATTCCAATAATTTCCTAGGGTCAAAATAGTCATAGACCATCCAAAGAAATAATAAATATGCTATTATTAGAAAATATTCCTAGTGTATTATAAGTAAAATAAAGTGTTTATATTATTGATAAATATAAATACCATAAAAAATATCAATAAAAAATTATTGAGGCAACTACCCTTTTCACTGTGAAATTCACTTTTAAAAAACTAAAAATTTCTATAATATTAGGGAAAACATTTTATTTGAATATAATTAGGAAAAATTTTATTGGAAACTTTTAACCATTGAGAATTCATGGAAGTGGGAAATTCCAATCCTTTCATGTATGTTAAAAAATATTCCTTTCATATTTTTGATAAAAAGTAAAAAAAAGCACCTTGTTCATAAAATGGAAAGAATATTCATTTTAACCTATTTATAAAAAAATAAAACATGGGTAAAAATATCTTTAATATATAATTGGATACTTTTTAAAATATTCATTAAAAATTTCTAAGATAAATATGGATATTAAGAAAAAGATTCTTGGACGAGTATAAAAATAAAGTTGATTTCTCTTAGAAACATTATCTCAATGTCTTGAGTACATAAAGAGTGGAAAATTAATGGAAAAATTTTAATCTATATAAATAACCATAGGATAAGAAAATATATTTGGATTAAAATATAATGATCAATTTGTACCTCTAGTATAGACTTAAATATAAACAATCCTGAATAATAATGAGCTTGTGAAATAAACATTTACCACTTTAGTAACTTGAAAATTGTATCCCCTTAAAGGAATAAACTTTAATTGATACATTAATCATAATGAATTAATATTTATTAATATTATATATATAAAATGGGTGGTATATGTACCTCATAATATAAATAGGTTCATAATATCAAATATGTCTCAATGGAATGGAAATTGAGATGAAATCCCTTATAATGATTGTATCATTGAAGTGAGAGTTAATTAATGAAGTGATTATGTTTAAAAAAATGTAAATCCATACAAAAAAATTTGGAAATAAAAAATAATAAAACCATATTATATTTCGCAAATAATCATAGTATATCAAATACAATAAATAGGTAATATAACCCAGTTAAAAGAAATTGAGTTATGAAGCCCCTCACCTCAGGTTCGACTCGTCGCGTATTATTCATATTTCTAAATAATAAAATTATGTCAATTATTTACTTTCTTAAGAACCTTTTTCATTTTATTTTTCATTTTATTTTATTTATTACCATGTTATACTTATTTATATAATTAATTAAATTCACATCGGATGTTTTGAAAATATTCTATTCATATGTCCAAAATGACTTTGGTAGGTTAAAAATGGTAAAAGAGGTCAGTATTACATCATCTACAGAATAATAATAATCATAAAATAGTTATCATTTTTATAAAACCAAAATACTTTTAAACCCAACCATGAAATGTGGTTATGAAAAATAAAAAATGTTACAATCATAGAGATGGTAAGTCATATATACGCATGAGTAATGTTTCCATTTTTCAATGATCGTGATTGAAAGAAAATGTTATTTTATATTTCTATAATGATAATTATATCATAAATAAAAAATTATTTAATTTAATAAACTTATATATATGGAACATGTGATATGGTGATGTAAATCAAATCACATCACTTTGTATAGGTGGTAGTTCACACGTATGCACGAATGACATTATCATTTGTCAATGGATGGTAAGGTAAGAAATTATATGAAATGTTAATTTTAAAAAATGATAAACATTTCATGAATAATATATATATATTAAATTCTTCATCATAAATATCTAATATATTTTATTATGTAAAATGATTGAATAATATTTTAAGGAGGTGGAAGAAGAAATAAATCAAAAACACTTGGTTAATAAGAATACATTTTCTTCGAACAACCTCTTTAAGATTATACCTAAAGCCTTACTATATAAGATTTTTGATCAAAAAAATTCTTATAATATGTGGCAGGGGAAGTAAGGGAGGTATTGTGGTAGGGTTTTTCGAAAAAAATGGTTCTTGAAGTGTGAATTTAAGAGGAGAGGAGGTTCCAGTTTGTAAGTGAGGGGAGGGGTACTTTTGGAATTTCATATAATATTAAATTAATATGAATTATTTCACATGTAAAAATGGACCCAAATGATATATTTTTAATATAGGATGATTATGGGTAAAAATAATATCATCCAATGAAATTTGGACAAGTTTAGGTTAGTTTTTTACCCTTATCTTGTTGTCTTAACTTTTGTTAACATTTTTTTTTTGTAATTACCATGATAACAAAGTTTTTAATCTTTTAGGGGAAATATAGTTACTATAAAAAGAAAATTAGCCCATAAATATAACAAGGTTTATATCTTCAACCATATTCCAATAAACTATCCAAATATAAGATTCTTAGGAATTTTTAATCATTTAATAAAATATTATTTATTATAAAATATCATGAATATCATTTTTGGCACTATTCATCAACATGAAAACAATGAAATTAAAATATAATCCTTTAAAACATCACTACCATATTTTATTTATCTTATAAACTCTTATAAAATAATAATTCATTCAAATTATATTACTTTTAGTATTTTAAAATTGTTCATTTTATTTTTCTATTAATTAAATAGATGTTGTGTAGACGTTTCATAAGAATTTCATGTATTTATTTCATCACTAAAAATTATAAATAAATTAAAATGATAAAAATAATGTATTTTTTAAATGACTATTTATAACTAAATATTTGTTGTTTTTATACCTTTCACAAAATATTATAGATATGAAAAGAAAGAACGTTACATTTTTGTCTTTATCTTTTACTTAATTATTGTAAAGAAAAATAAATAAACATGGAACCAAGTGGCCATATATTAAAGACTTGTATAGAAATGTATAAACTCTACTCGTCAAATAGGATAAAAGTTAAGTTTTATGGTCAATTTTTAGTCCTTATCATATTATTCTTTACCATAATTACCCAATTTACCCTTACCATGGTAATAAATATTTAAAATAGTTACTAGTCATGATGACTAAAAATTAAGTTAAACTTATTACCTAATATTAATTATGATGATTACAAATATAAAATCCATTTTATCAAATTTAATTCATATAAGTGGTAAAATTTAAATTTAAAATTGAACCTGTAAAGGCAATGAAAAGAAGTTTTTTGCATAAAAATTACTTTTAAGTATAAAATATTATTATACTATATCTAAGTATAACATATTTTGAGTGTATTCCCAAATAAAAACCCATTTATATACTCTTATTATCATTGAATGTATATATTTTGATATACACATTTGTTTATTCTTATCATAATAGTATTGATACTTATACATCCAGTATTTACATAGTAATGCCCTTAGATTAAATGTCATATCAAAAGGTTATAGTAGTTCCCATATATAATGAGAACCTCAATATACTATGATTGTAATGTTAAATATATTTCATATGATATAGATACATCATGTTGATGGGACATAGATGTTTTATGGATATCGGTGTTGGGGGCTAATATGCATTGAGACTTCTAGTCATGAAGTGTGAACTTGGTGATCTTGAGTAGATGTGGTCATGAGGACTAATCGGACAAAAGGAACATCACGTGTTTTTATTTTCATTGATTGTTTATATATATGAAAATGTGTATGAGTCTCTATAATTAAGATCATTATTAATGTGTACCATTTAATCATATACATTGAAGTAAGGAAAAAATCATGGAATTGAAGTCATGAAAAGGTATCTTATATTGGGTGCATCATTGGTGATATGGAATTGGTTGAATGGTAAAGATATAATTTTTCACTTTCAAGTTAAGGAATATATATCTCATGGGCCCAGGTTGACCAAGATAGAATTTCCTTCATTAAATCCATAGGCATAGTACAAGAAGGTAAGTCTATCCAGTAAGGTCATGAAACATATTAAGTAATAAAAAGATGATGACACAAGTGTGTATCTGGATTTAAGAGACAGTATGTGATAAATATATTATATTACACAAAGCAATGAATCAACCCATAATTCTATCTAAACCGACACCTAACTCAATTCTCCACTAACCTGAATAGTGTTATTGATCTCCATGGGCTGACAAAAAGCACCTAGGAATCCACAATTAACCTTTGGTAATGATTTCACCTACAAGATAAAAATAATCAAAATTAAAATACATAAAATTTAGATTAAAAAATTAGTATATTTGTCTCAAAATACAAAGAGACACTAGAAAAAAACTGAAAGCTGGACGTGATAAAAAAACCCTTATTTTGGTGTTTCATGACCACCTGCCATGTCCCAAATCACCCACCCTTAGTTATCCAATCATGCACCCAAAAAAGTAACACTAGATCACATGCACCTTCTATAAGATTATAAATGCTACAGAAATCAAATTGTACAAGTTGGGTGTGAGCTATAGAGTTTAGTAGGATTCCACCATTGTGTCTATATAGTTACTTCATAAGGTAATTCAAATATGATAAAAGATAAGTAGAAGTAAAATAAGATAGGATAAGGCTTCACAGTTCAAAAAAGAAACTAAATCAAATAAAAAAAGTTTAAATAGGTTTGGATTTAAAAAATAGAACATTAAGCATTCCAAAATCATTTATCAAACTAGAGTTGAAAATTAAGACATTTTATCACTTTAAAAATAAGCCTTTTATTGAAAATATTTGAAAAAAATCACCATATAAATTTAAAAAATAAATATAAATGAGAACATGCATATGATATCAAGAGTTTTATAAGATTAAATAAAATAGAGTCAGGGTGCATCATATCAACAGATAGATCAATCAAGAGAAATGATTTATCAAGAAAGGAAACTCCAGTTCCACGTAGTGACAATGAATATAGTCATGTATTGAATATAAAGTATATAGACTTCATGGGAATAACCTAGATACAATAGTGATTCCATCATAGTTAAACTAATCAAAATACATCATGACTGGTAATCGGGCATACGTCTAGTCTCATGGGTCTCAAGAAAACTAGTTCCAGACACACCCACATTCCAGACCACACATCCATAGCATAAACCGTTCATGTTCTATATATATCCACTATAAGGGGTGTGATTCCACTTGAAAATAATATATCTAGTTCATCTCATCTAACTACCAAGTTCCCCATTACTAGTCTAAAGTGGTGAGTGAGATGATCAATTTATGGGGATCCTTATCAATATCAATCATGGGATCATGCCCTCAATATTTCAATCATGGGAACATTACCTAAAGTAATATTTTACCCTCACCCCCAAGATCCCTCAAAGTAAATAATCCATTTTTTAACACCCATCAATAGAAATTAAGTGAATCAAGAAATTTAAATTAATAGATTTTTATAAGAGAGTATCATCATAAAGTTCCAACTAGGCCATCAAACATCATCAATTAAATTAAAAATATTTTCTTAAATTCAACCATTAAAAGGGTAAAAATATCTTCTTACCTTCACAACTATCATCATAATTCTAAATGGGCCTTTAAAACAAGTATTTATTTCAAAAAAATACAAAGGAATTCAAGGATTTTTCAAAAATTTAAAAAGGATTAAGGTTATTTACAAACATGGGTTTACACCCACTTTCCATGTGAATAAATCACTCATTTCAAATAAACCATGAATGCCCATTTCAAAAAAAAGGATAAAATCATTCAAAGAGGGATCTTGTTCATTTCATAAATTCAAGTAATCAAAAATCTATGGAAAGCAACACATATTTCATCCCATTTTATACATGTCAAATAATTTCACTTTAGAAATAAATATCGAGCTTAAGATCTCACTTTCCACAAGGTAACCTTGAAAAATTCGTCGAATGGGAATTAAAATAAATAAATAATTCATCAATTTATAATGTCGGCCCGTAAGGGGATCCACTTTTTTAGGGTTTCCCCTATCGCTGCCTGCCTCTTCTCTATCCCAGGTCAACTTCGGTTCCTCCACTTAGCATTTTTTCTCAGCGAGCTCATGGAATGTGGTTCCTCTTTCATTATTGGCATCGTGTGACTTCATGGGCTTGACCATCTGGCCATTATCATCATTTTCTAGCCTCCCTTTGTGGTGTGGTGAATCTCCAGTGGCTGAGTTTCCAACTTCTGTGGTCTAAGGGCTACTGCCTCTTTTTTGTGTTAGTTTTGGGTGCGTTGGTAGGATAATTGTGGTCTATGTGTGTGATCTTGAATATGGAAATGGGATTACAGATCTAACTTGTGGTAGGATCTTCTTCTGAAGAGTTCTGGAATTAGTGATGTTTTTTATCTTTGTTTTTTTTACTACATGAATTGGATTTGGATGTGAAGAGGCTTTGATGTTGGGAGGTCTGATGATGGCTTATGGTGTTGATGTATTTGGGTGGTCCTACCCTGGTTCTTACTGGTTCCCCTCAATTGAAGGTTGGCTCATGGGTCTGGTGTAGTGAGGCTTTCTTTGGAAATGGTTCCAAATCTATGGTGATTTTGTGGATTTTTTTGTGGTGGTTTTGGTAATGATTTTGTCTTTGTCATTTTATTTTCATGGTTCAGTGATTTTTGGTTTTGGCCTCGGTGGTCCACGATTCATGGGATTCTGCAACCCGATTCTCTACAAGAGGCTTCTCCAGATGAGGTTTAGGGCAAGGAGTTTTCACTACACCATTGCTATCTGAAATTGGATGTTTGAGAGGGTATGGTTATTTCCATTGGTACTAGGCCAGTTCACTTTTTCATGGGATATCTAGTCAAGCAGTGATGATATGATGGAAGCTGGACTGAGTTTTTTTTTATGCTAGGAGGGGCTTTTATCTTGTAGTATGGGTTTTTTTTGGTCCTGGGATTTTGGACCGTTGGGGACCGTTTTTGGTTTAATTCTTTGATGTCATGATGGGTTCCCCCTCATCCCTTAAGAGGGGGTTTATCTTAATAAAAATAATAATTTTTAGTCAGTCATCAATTTTTAATGTCGGGAGAAGGAACCCATGCCTTGTTCAATTTATTTAAAAGTGGATCAAATAGGATTTCACAAGGAAATTCAAAATCAAAAATTATAGAACATGCATTAGAAGGAGGCACATATCTTTAAATTCTTAAGCAAAAATGAATTAGAAAATTACGGAAAATCATATAAACACATATATGGAAAATCTAAAATCCAACTATAATGGATCTGAGATGTTTCGGCTCCGATGGTGATCGCCAAATCTAGAAAGAGATGTCTCAATAGAAGTGAGAAGAGATCCTAGATCCAAAATTCCACATCAACAAACTATTATTCAATGAAACATAAGGCCATCATAAAATATATAAATAAATAATAAAAATAATAAGAGATATTGAAGACCAATAAGGGAATAACTTACTAGAAGAGGATCATTGTTTCAATCAGTACATAGATCCACTAAGTGATGAGGTTGTGAGGGAAAAAATTCCTTTAAAGGGATACCAAAACCTAAAGGACATAATTGGGTTATAGTGGGAGAAATTTTGGTTGAAATAGGGGGATATCATAATTTTAATTAATATTTTTGGGTAATTCAAATCTTGTCTCGCGTTTTCCTAAGGTTTGTCACATGGTTAGTACTAACTGTGAACCAACTGAGTGCCTCTTTCTAAGTTTCTAGAAAAGTTTTATGACTAGGATGTATAGTTTGGTTAACCATGTGAAAGACATGTGACCCTTTTTGGGAAGGTTTCATGGTTCGGTTGTATGGTTTTTCTAACTGTTCTCTAACCATGTTCCCCTACCTGGGCTACTTGAAATATTGTATTGTTTTTGTAATATTTTGATAAATTTTTGGCTATATCATGATAAAATAGTGTTGTGAATTCATTGGAGATACCAAAATTTGGCAGAGTGGTCTCTTGGAAATAGAATATTTATATAAAATCTTAATTCAATTACCAAAAATAAAAAAAAAACAAGGTAAATCTTCCCTTAAAACCAAGTTTATAAAAAATTATAATAATAATGGGACAAGATGCACCTTAAGATTTTGGGTATAAATTTAAATTTCTTTCCTAATTATGGGGAGAGTGATGAATTTTTATTTTATATATACATATATATATACACATATATCTATATGTGCCTTTAAATGAATGCCTAAATTAGAATTAGGCTAGATCAATATAGTCTGGAACCAACTTTCCTAACCCGTTAACCCAATCACAAGCCCAAAATTAATTTTTAGGGATCTTCTTTAGGTACAAATGCACTCGAAAAAAATATTAAAAAATTATAGATTATGATTAATTTTATAGGATTTAAAAATTATTGTGGGCGTTGTGGGATGTATTGATTGTTATTTATTATTATTTTAATGAAAGTTAAACCATTAAAAATACACTCATGAGGAATTTTAGAAAATTTAATTTTTTATAATGTAATATAATTGCATATTGACAGTTCATAAGCTAAGACCAACCCGTGTATGTTAGGTTTATCGTTTATTTAATATAATTATTTCATTGAAGTTTTAAAATGCAAGAATTATTTTATTTTGATGACATGTTCATTATCCCTCCATATTTAATTTATACAAGGGACTTCATTTATATATTTAAGTGATAAAATTTACTTCAACACCCTTAGTTTGCCTCACCTGCATGTGAGTATACATTGTAAAGATTGGAGGAGTTTATGGAAATGCGGTATGAATCAAGATACGATGTAAACCAAACAAGTGACATGCATAGGAGTTATAGGTTCTGTAATTCAATTTAGGTATTGAATTAAATAATTCTCATGTGGTCTCACTTAATTCGTTATACACTTGATGGATTAACCAATAGTTAATGGCTAATTATCACATCATTATTTATTTATTCAATTATGTGCATGGTTTATTATTATGGGAATTTTTATTTATTAGGAATGATCACATATTGTAATAATAAATCAAATATGTAAAGATAAGATGAACATGTGTGGTAAATTTTTTCTATTTAATGCATGGTTAGGTTGTGAGTGCAATCACATAAAACAATCATGTCAAATATAAAGGGATTTAATTAACTTGGATTAACTCACCAAATCCCTAAAAGAAAATTTTAAGTCATTATATTCCTTCCATCACTTGAATTTGGAAAAAATCAATTGTTTAATGTTCTCAAAATCCCTAGTTGAGAATAAGACTTACTGTCTGGGAGTTATCATGTGAGTGGTGGGTCGAATTATCTAAATTTGGTAGAAAATGAGTAGTCATACTAGGTTTTTGAAACTTTATAGGGAAAACATTGAGTAATGAAAAGTAATTATTTATGGGATATGAGACTCCATGCAATATATCAAGGATCCATGAGACAATATGGTTATTTAGTCAAAATCCTTCCTTAGAATATTATAGTAGTGGTGATGTTATAGTTGAGGCTATGAAGAGAGGTTTAAGGGTCCTTGATGCTTAAATAATCAAGTGGTTTAGTATTCCAAATTTTGTAGTTGAGGGCTATAAGTACTTCATAAAATAGTGGGAGAAATTTAAAATTAATAATTTGAAAATGTCTACTTGTAGTCAAGATAAAAGTATGAATCTGTTTTTTGTATTTTTGTTGAACAATGGAAAGCAATACCAAATTTACAATGTAATTATTATTAGACAAAAAACATTTTCTCACTGTTGTGAATTTATAGCAATAGTATAGGTGCTTGTAAAAAGTACTACAATATAGAAAATATTATTTAATTGTGTCCCCACAACTTGTTAAGACACCTTAGGAAGAAATAGTGAGAAAAATACTTATAGAGGACCCATGTATACCACATTTTATGTTTTCATCATAATATTGTCATAAATTTACAATGGGTTGTGAATAATTCATAAGGACATAGATAGTTTCACATGTTGTATTGTCTCTAATAAGTTTTCAAGGAGAAAGTGAATCAATATATGAATGGGTGATGATTACACTGAATACATGTAAATTGAAAGAAGTATCGTGATCTTTCAATACAACTTTATAATAACTCTATCACCCAAATTACTCTATTTTCATTTAACATTACACAATTAATAGTAAATAGATAAATTGATTCATTAACTTTAGGTAAGATTCATAAAGTTTATAATAACTTAATGAAATATTGGCCTTTTAGTTTTTATAGAGAACAATTTAGAAGATAAGAAAAAAATACTAACTGAAATTGTAACAAAGAAGGCACCTTTGTGACATCCATAAAAGAATAGTGGTTGATCATTATATAGAAGGTTATATTCTTCACATGTTATGAGATAAGTCTGTGGAAGTTTAAATGCAATGAACTCAATTGAAGGAGACAGTAGTTACTACTTATTTGGTAATATTCATCATTGTATATAATGTTTATGTTTTATTACTAGGGAATTAAATACAATATTCTTATCTCATATCTATATTTAAATATAGTAACCAAGTGAGTATAGAAATATTACAAAAAATAAGGTGATTTCCCCAATCATCTGAGAAAAGGTGATTCCTAAGTCAATAGTGATAAGTTCACACCATCTAATTTCCAATATTAGTGGTTTTAGTTGAACTTTTATTGAAAATAACCAAAAAAAATTATCTCATTTGTCCTTTTTACACAAGGAGATATTATTGTAGTTTTAGAATGAATGTTTTTTGGTCTCTAATACTCTTCTAATATTTTAGTAATACTTGCATAATTTGTAATGTGTAATGAATAAAAAATGTAATACATGGTTATACCATTCGTCAATATAATTATTTGTTGAGAAAAACTAAAATTAGTTTTCAAGGATATACCCAGTATAGTATTTAGACTATTTGAAGAAAAATATCATAGGTATTATTGACTTATTGAATTATATAGTTTTTTACATAGAAACCTTTAGCAATAAAGGTAAGCCACAACGATTTTTGAATTTTTTCATCTAGAGAGTGTGAAGTATTAAAATGTTAAGATAGTAGTAAATATACTTTATAAGATTCCTTTAAGTGTTATCATAAAATGTAAAAGTGAAGTATGATACTTACATGGTTAGAAGATATGAGTTTCTTCAGGACCATCTGTTGAAGAATATCTTGACCAAGCATTCATCAATCATGAAATTTATAGTGCATTTATTCCTAAACTCACATTTACATATATACATAAAATTTATGATTTTATTAAGGAGGATTGATGATGAGTATTACATGAAAAAATTTATCAATGAAATTTATCATGGAGTAATTCCTAAACACACATTTCTTTATATACGTTAGATTCATGATATGAGTAAAATGAGCATCAATATTGAAACTAATTCACATTTCAGACACTTCTTTTATTTTTTGAGATATTTTTATCAAATAGTAGCATTTACCATAATAATTTTATAACTATAATAAAATATGGATATCATATGAGTTATAGTAAGATATAAATCCATAATTTCATAACAACATGAGTTTAGATGTCAGGTTTATGTTAGGAAAATAATAAAAATTGAATCAAGAAAAACACAATCTGCATCAAAAGTAATTATCCTAATAGTTTATAAGGATATTACCGAAATACCTAAGATATAAAAATTATAGTAAAGTAATAGATTGTTTTGTTATAAAAGGATGAACTTATCTATTTGAGATAGTGGGATGAAGATTGAATTAGATTTATTCAATGTAAAAAATGTATAAATAGTTGGAATATGAACAAGTTCCACAAGATTAAATGTAAAATAAAAGTTTTAATGATGCATACTATATACGAATATTAAACTCATAGTGATGGATCTATATTCACCAAAACTAGTGATACATTATTTATTGAGAATAATAAATCATACAAGTAAGAAATAAATTGAAATATGTCTACTAAAATTAAATTATGGATTCTATATATCAAATTATAGGTTCTTAGTATATTGAATGTTTCAAATAAGGATACTATGGTGGTATTCAAGATAGACATTACATGGGTCGTACAAGTATAGTACCAATAAGGTATGATTGGTTATACCAAGTCACCAATCCTAAATCCATTATAAATTTACTTTTAATAAAAACTTTCTATGATCATTTATTAATGGGAATTGGATATAAAGACCACCAATCTTGTAAGGTGTATATATGATGCAACATGATAGGTTGCTGACACCACAGAATACCAAAAAGGGCTACAAGTTACTAAAATTAGTTTCGGATTGAAGTAAGCAATAATATCAAAGAATATTATTTTGGAATGAATTTTTTCCATGTTTCTACAAGGGGTTAGAAGGAGTGACATAGTTTTCAAAGTAAAATATGTTTGATAACATATGGAAAACAACCATTATTTTGACTTTTGGTTAGGACCAAAATGAATATATCTCTCTAGATATTGACTAAAAGTAGAAACCAAAGTTTTAGGGAACAAGATTTACTAAGGTAGATCTAATGGGTTTCTTAGACCAAGGAAAAGTACATATACTAGCATGGTATTGAAAAATACAAGTTGGAATAATTTGAGAGATAATTTTTACCATTGTCACATGGTATAAATCTCTCTAAGAATACATATATGGTACATAGAAGTTGATTGATGTGGTAAGTAGAATTTCATGTTCTTATATGGTGAATAAATCACAAATTTCATATTATGTAAAATATTTTACATTTCCAACATATATTTTAGGGTAATGAAATACCAGTTTAATCTAAGATAATTATAAAGGAAGCAATTAGAACTATCCAATTATGTTGGAAAATTACAAGGGATATGAACCCAAAACTTGGAGAGGAAGGGACACTAGTATTATGGGGACAAAAAATAGCCTTTATTTAGATCAATATGATCTAATATTTTTGTTAGAAGAAGTCTATGAGAAATTAAATCTCATTCAAGATAGTATTATCCATATTTATAAATTTTGAGTACATTTAATCTTTTGATGTAGCTAAATAAGTAGTGAAAAAAACACAATGACTTTTTTTAGTTCTTATAATTGTACCTAGTAAGTAAATTTTTATCATAATTATGGTAATAATTTTACTCTTATTATCCAATATATCAACTGTTTGATAGCTGATGAAAGGGATATGCTCGAAGATATCTTCTCTTAATGGATTTTACTCAGAGAGGTGAAGTCGTGGTTAGAAGAGTAGCCACATAGGGTAATGTGGAAGACCCCTAACTAAATACATATCTTATGAGAAGCATTATAATCTTTTTAGAGTTAGTAGTTTGATAATTATTAGCAGTTGGATCTTGTGAAAGTGAGAATTCTGTTAATGGATTCCCTAGACCCAACTCCTTTATGTATTTTTATTACCATTAAATGTATAAAATTTAAAATATATATGAATTTATTCTTACTATAATAGTTTTGATACTTCTACATCAACTATTTACAAGGTAATTTCATTTTATTACTTTATATATCAAAATTTTATAGCAGTTTATATATATAATAATAACCTTGAGATAGAATGATAGTAATCTTAAAAATATTTGCTATGGTCACGATACATCATATAGATGGGAGATAGATTTTTTCTGACTATCAGGTGATGGGGGATCATAAGCATTAAGACTTATTCTCATGAATTTGGCACTTATTTATCTTGAGTAGATGAGATCATGAGGACTAACCTAAAAATAGGAACATTACATGTTTCAAGTATCAATGGTTGTTCTTATATATGAGTATATGTATTGGTCTCTGTACATGAGATCATTATTGATATGTACCATTTGATCGTGTACTTTGATGTAATGAAAAAACCATGGAATTGAATTCATAGTGATCTAGCTTGTATTGGGTGCATCATTGGTGGTATGGCATTGTTGGAATTATCAAGATAGATTTTTTCACTTCAGAGTTGAGGAATAGATATCTCATGGTCCTAGTGTTGTGAATTCATTAGAGATACCAAAATTTGGCTGAGTGGTCTCTTAGAAATAAAATCTTTATATAAAATCTTAATAAATTTACCAAAAATAAAAAAACAAGGTAAATATTCCTTTAAAACATTGTTTATAAAAAATTATAATAATAAGCGTACAAGATCCACCTTAATATTTTGGGTATAAAGTTGAAGGTCCTCCCTAATTATGGGGAGAGTGATGAACTTTTATTATATATATATATATACACACACACATATATATATGTGTGTGTGTGTCTTTAAACGAATGCCTAAATTAGAATTAGGATAGATCAATATAGTCTGGAACTAACTTTCCTGACCCATTAACCCAGTCACAAGCCCAAAATTAATTTCTAGGAATCTTTTTTAGGTACAAATAGACTCAAAAAAAATATTAAAAAATCAGATATGATGATTAATTTTCTAGGTTTTAAAAATTATTTTTGGTGTTGTGGGATGGTTTGATTGTTAATAATTAGTATTTTAATGAAAGTTAAATCATTAAAAATACACTCATGATGAATTTTAGAAAATTTAAGTTTTTATAATGCAATATAATTTCATATTGATAGTTCATGAGCTGAGACCAACGCGTGTATGTTTGTTTTATAGTTTATTTAATATAATTATTTCATTGATGTTTTAAAATGTAAGAATTATTTTATTTTGATGACATGTTCATTATCCCTCTATATTTAATTTATACAAGGGAATTAATTTCTATATTTAAGTGATAAAATGTACTTTAACACCCTTAGTTGGCCTCACCTGCATGTGAGTATACATTGTAAAGATTGGAGGAGTTCATGGAAATGCGGTATAAATTGAGAGCCAGTGTAAACCAAACAAGTGACATGCACAGGAGTTTTAGGTGTTGTAATTAAATTCAGGTATTGACTTAAATAATTATCCTATGGTCTCAGTTAATTCGTTATCCACTTTTTGGATTAACCAATAATTAATGGATAATGATCACATCATTATTTATTTATTTAATGATGTGCATGGTTTATTATTCTAAGAATGTGTATTTCTTATGAATGATCACATAGTATAATAATAACTCAAAGATGTAAAGATTAGATGAACATGTGTGGTAAATGTTTTATATTTAATGCATGGTTAGGTTGTGAGTGAAATCACATAAAACAATCATGTCAAATATAAATAGATTTAATTAACTTGGATTAACTCACCAAATCCCTAAAAGAAAATGTTCAGTCATTAAATTCCTTCCATCACTTGAATTTGGAAAAAATCAATTGTTTAATGTTCTCAAAATCCCTAGTTGAGACTAAGACTTACTGTCTGGGAGTTATTATGAGAGTGGTGGGAAGAATTATCTAAATTTGGTAGAAAATGAGTAGTCATAGCTAGGTTTTTTCAACTTTATAGGAAAAACGTTGAGTAATGAAAATTAATTTTTTGTAGGATATGGGACTCCATGAAATATATCAAGGATACATGAGACAATACGGTTATTCAGTCAAAATCCTTCCATAGAATCTTATAGTAGTGGTGATTTTATAGTTGAGGCTATGAAGAGAGGTTTAAGTGTCCTTGCTGCTTAAATAATCAAGTGGATGAGTATTCCAAATTTAGTAGTTGAGGGCTATAAGGAATTCATAAAATAGTGGGAGACACTTAAAATTAATAATTTGAAAATGTCTACTAGTAATCAAGATAAAAGTATGAATTTGTTTTTTATATTTTTGTTGAACTATGGAAAGCAATACCAAATTTACAATGTGATTATTATTAGACAAAAAAAATTACCTCCCTGGTGCGAATTTATAGCAATAGTATAGGTACTTGTAAAAAGTAATAAAATATAGAAAATATTATTTACTAGTTTCCCCACAACTTCTTAAGCCACCATAAGAAGAAATGGTGAGAAAAATACTTATATAATACACATGTAGATCACATTTTATGTTTTCATCATAATATTGTCATAAATTTACAATGGTTTGTGAACACTTCTAAGTACATAGATAGTTTCACATGTTGTCTCGTCTCTGAGAAGTTTTCAAGGAGAAAGTGAATCAATATATGAATGGGTGATGATTATAGTGAATACATGTAAATTGAAAGAAGGATCGTGATCTTTGAATACAACTTTATAATATCTCTATCACCCAAATAACTCTATTTTCATTTAACATTACACAAATAATAGTAAATAGATAAATTGATTCATTAACTTTAGGTAAGATTCATAAAGTTTATAAGAATTTAATGAAATATTGGCCTTCTAGTTTTTATGGAGAATAATTTAGAAGACAAGAAAAAAATACTAACTGAAATTGTAACAAAGAAGGCACCTTTGTGACATCCATAAAAGAATAGTGGTTGATCATTATATAGAGGGTTATCTACTTCACATGTCATGAGATATTCTATGTAAGTCTATATACAATGGACTCAATTAAAGAAGCAAGTAGTTAATACTTCTTTGGTAACATTCATCATTGTATATAATGTTTATGTTTTATTACTTGGGCATTAAATACAATATTCATATCTCATATCTTTATTTAAATATAGTAACCAAGTGATTATAGGAATATTATAATAATTAAGGTGATTTCCCCAAGCATCTAAGAAAAGGTGATTCCGAAGTCAATGGTGATAAGTTCACACCATCTAATTTCCAAGATTAGTGGTTCTAGTTAAACTTTTATAGAAAATAACCAAAAACATTTATCTCATTTGTCCTTTTGACAGAAGGAGATATTATTTTAGTTTTAGAATGAATGTTTTTTTTGTTGTCTAATACTCATCTAATAGTTTAGTAATACTTGCATCATTGGTAATGTATAATGAATAAAAAAATGTAAGAAACGATTATACCATGTGTTAATATAATTATTTGTCAAGAAAAACTAAAATTAGTTTTCAAGGATATACCCAGTATGGTATTTAGACTCTTTAAAGAAAAATATCATAGGTATTATAAATGTATTGAATTATATAGTTTTTTACATAGAAACCTTTAGCAATAAAGGTGGGCCACAAGGATTTTTGAATTTGTTCAGCTAGAGAGTGTGAAGTATTATAATGTTAAGATAGTAGTAAATATACTTTATAAGATTCCTTTAAGTGTTATCATAAAATGTAAAAGTGAAGTATGATACTTACATGGTTAGAATATATGAGTTTCTTCAGGACCATCTGTTGAATAATATATTGACCAAGCATTCATCAATCATGAAATGTATAGTGCATTTATTCCTAAACTCACATTTATATATATACATAAAAGTTATGATTTTATTAAGGAGGATTTATGATGATTCTTATATGGAAAAATTGATCAATAAAATTTATCATGGATTAATTCCTAAACACACATTTCCTTATATAAATTAGATTCATGATGTGAGTAAAAGGAGCATCAATATTGAAACTAATTCACATTTCAGACACTTCTTTTATTTTATGAGATATGTTTATAAAATAGTAGCATTTCCCCATAATAATGTTACAAATATAATAAAAAATGGATATCATATGAGTTATAGTATGATATAAATCCATAATTTCATAACAACATGAGTTTTGGATGTCAGGTTTATGTTAGGAAAAATAATAAAATTTGCATCAAGAAAAACACAATGTGCATCAAAATTAATTATACTAAAGGTTTATAAGGATATTAATGAAATCCTTGAGATATAAAAATTATAGTAAAGTAATAAGTTATTTTTCTATAAAAGGGTGAAGTTAACTATTTTAGATAGTGGGACAAAGATTAAATTGGATTTATTCAATGCAAAAAAATTTATAAATAGTTTGAATATGAACAAGTTCCACAAGATTAAAATTAAAATAAATGTTTTAATAATGCATACTATGTAGGAAGATTAAACCCATAGTGATGGTTCTATATTCACCACAACTGGTGATATATTATTTATTGAGTAATAAATCATACAAGTAAGAAATAAATTGATATAAGTATATTAAAAATCAATTATGGATACTATATATCAAATTACAAGTTCTTATTATATTTAATGTTTCAAATCATGATACTATGGTGGTATTCAAGAGATACATTACATGGGTCGTACAAGTATAGTACCAATAAGGCATGATTGGTTATACCAAGTCACCAATCCTAAATCCATTATAAATTTACTTTTAATAGCTACTTTCTATGATCATTTCTTAATGGGAATTGGATATCAAGACCACCAATCCTGCAAGCTGTATATACGATGTGACTTGATAGGGTTGATGACACCATAGAATACCAAAAAGGGTTGTGAGTTACTGAAATTATTTTTGGATTAAAGTAAGAAATAATATCATAGAATATTATTTTTGAATGAATTTTTTCCATGTTTCTACATGGGTTTAGTGGGAGAACCATAGTTTTCAAAGTAAAATATGTTTGATAACATATGGAAAACAACCATTGTTCTGAATTTTGGTTAGTACCAAAATGAATATATCTCTCTAGATATTGACTAAAAGTAGAAACCAAAGTTTTAGGGAATAAGATCTACTAAGTTAGATCTAATGGATTTCTTAGACCAAGTAAAAGTACATATAATCGCATGGTATTGGAAAATACAAGTTGGAATAATTTGAGAGACATTTTTAACCACTATCACATGGTATAAATATCTCTAAGAAGACATTTATGGTACATAAGAGGTGATTAATTTGGTAAGTAGAATTTCATATTCTTCAATGGTGGATCAATCACATATTTCATGTTATGTAAAATATTTTACATTTCCAATATATATTTTATGGTAAGGAAATATCAGTTTAATCCAAGATAATTATAAGGAAAGTAATTAAAACTATCCAATTATATTGGGGAATTACAAGGGATATGAACCCAAAATTTGGAGAGGAAGGGAAACTAGTATTATGGGGACAAAAAATAGCCTTTATTTATATCAATATGATATAATATTTTTGTTAGGTGAAGTCTGTGAGAAATTAAATCTCATTCATGATAGTATTAACCATATTTATAAATGTTGATTATATTTCATCTTTTGATGTAGCTAAAGAAGTAGCAAAAAAACACAATGAATTTTTCTAGTTCTTGGAATTTTACCGAGTAAATAAATTTTTATCATAATTATGGTAATAATTTTACTGGTATTATCCAAGATATAAACTTTTTGACAGCTGATGAAAGGTATATGCTTGGGGATATCTTATATTGATGGATTTTACTCCAAGAGGTTAAGTCATGGTTAGAAGAGTAGCCACAGAGGGTAATGTGGAAGACCCATAACTAAATCCATATCTTATGAGAATAATTATAATCTTGTTAGAGTTAGCGGTTTGAGAATTATTAGAAGATGGATCTAGTGAAAGTGGGAATTTTATTAATGGATTCCCTAGACCCAACTCCTTTATGTATTTTTATTACCATTACATGTATAAAATTTAAAATATATATGAATTTATTCTTACTATAATAGTTTTGATACTTCTACATCAACTATTTACATGGTAATTTCATTTTATTACTTTATATATCAAAATTTTATAGCAGTTTCCATATACAATAATAACCTTGAGATATAATGATAGTAATATTAAATATATTTCCTATGGTCAAGATACATCATATATATTAGAGATAGATTATTTCTGACTATCAGGTGATCGGGGATCATAAACATTGAGACTTATTCTCATGAAGTTGGTACTTATTGATCTCGAGTAGATGAGATCATGAGGACTAATCTATAAATAGGAACATCACATGTTTCAAGTATCAAGGGTTGTTCTAATATATGATTATATGTATTGGTCTCTGGACTTGAGATCATTATTGATATGTACCATTTGATAGTTTACTTTGATGTAATGAAAAAACCATGGCATTGAATTCATGGCGATCTAGCTTGCATTGGGTGCATCATTGGTGGTATGGAATTGTTGGAATTATGAAGATATATTTTTTCATTTCAGAGTTGAAAAATAGATATTTCATGGGCCTAGTGTTGTGAATTCATTGCAGATACCAAAATTTGGTTGAGTGGTCTCTTGGAAATAAAATTGTTATATAAAAGCTTAATTTATTTACCAAAAATAAAAAAAACAAGGTAAAGCTTCCTTTAAAACCATTTTTATAAAAAATTATAATAATAAGGGGACAAGATCCACCTTAAGATTTTGGGTATAAAGTTGAAGGTCCTCCCTAATTATGGGGAGAGTGATGAACTTTTATTTTATATATATATATATATATACACACACATATATATGTGTGTTCCTTTAAAAGAATGCCTAAATTAGAATTAGGATAGATCAATATAGTCTGGAACCAACTTTCCTGACCCGTTAACCCAGTCACAAGCCCAAAATTAATTTCTAGGAATATTATTTAGGTACAAATGGACTCAAAATAAATATTAAAAAATTAGAGATTATGATTAATTTTCTAGGATTTAAAATTTATTTTGGGTGTTGTGGGATGTATTGATTGTTAATTATTATTATTTTAATGAAAGTTAAATCATTAAAAATACACTCATGATGAATTTTAGAAAATTTAAGTTTTTATAATGCAATATAATTGCATATTGACAGTTCATG
The DNA here is from genome assembly GCA_963277665.1 of Viscum album. Taxonomy (NCBI): domain Eukaryota; kingdom Viridiplantae; phylum Streptophyta; class Magnoliopsida; order Santalales; family Viscaceae; genus Viscum; species Viscum album. The sequence goes on along the minus strand of OY728150.1, from coordinate 2,050,800,948 downwards.
AGATGATACCAACCCGTGTATGTTTGGTTTATTGTTTATTTAATATAATTATTTCATTAAAGTTTTAAAATGTAAGAATTATTTTATTTTGATGACATGTTCATTATCCCACCATATTTATTTTATACAAGGGAATTAATTTCTATATTTAAGTGATAAAATGTAATTCAACACCCTTAGTATGCCTCACCTGCATGTGAGTATACATTGTAAATATTGGAGGAGTTCATGGAAATACGGTATGAATCAAGAGTCAGTGTAAACCAAACAAGTGACATGAACATGATTTGTAGGTGTTGTAATTCAATTTAAGTATTAACTTAAATAATTCTCCTATGGTCTCAGTTAATTCGTTATCCACTTGATGGATTAACCAATATTTAATGGATAATGATCACATCATTATTTATTTATTTAATAATGTGCATGGATTATTATTCTGAGAATGTGTATTTCTTACGAATGATCACATAGTATAATAATAACTCAAAGATGTAAAGATAATATGAACATGTGTGGTAAATGTTTTCTATTTAATGCATGGTTAGGTTGTGAGTGCAATCACATAAAATAATCATGTCAAATATAAAGGGCTTTAATTAACTTGGATTAACACACCAAATACCTAAAAGAAAATGTTAAGTCATTAAATTCCTTCCATCACTTGAATTTGGAAAAAATCAATTGTCCAATGTTCTCAAAATCCTGAGTTGAGACTAAGTCTTACTCTCTGGGAGTTATTATGAGTGTGGTGGGTTGAATTATCTAAATTTGGTAGAAAAAGGAGTAGTCATGGCTAGGTTTTTTCAACTTTATAGGAAAAACGTTGAGTAATGAAAAGTAATTATTTGTAGGATATGGGACTCTATAAAATATATCAAGGATACATGAGAAAATAATATTATTCAGTCAAAATCCTTCCTTAGAATCTTATAGTAGTGGAGATGTTATAGCTGAGGCTATCAAGAGAGGTTTAAGGGTCCTTGCTGCTTAAATAATCAAGTGGCTGAGTATTACAAATTTAGTAGTTGAGGGCTATAAGAAATTAATAAAATAGTGGGAGACACTTAAAATTAATAATTTGAAAATGTGTACTATTAATCAAGATAAAAGAATGAATTTCTTTTTTGTATTTTTGTTGAACAATAGAAAGCAATACCAAATTTACAATGTGATTATTATTAGACAAAAAACATTTCCTCACTGGTGCGAATTTATAGCAATAGTGTAGGTGTTTGTAAAAAGTACTACAATATAGAAAATATTATTTACTAGTGTCCCCATAACTTTTTAAGCCACCTTAAGAAGAAATGGTGAGAAAAATACTTATAGAAGACACATGTATATCACATTTTATGTTTTCATCATAATATTTTCATAAATTTACAACGGGTTGTGAATACTTCATAAGGACATATATAGTTTCACATGTTGTCTCATCTCTGAGAAGTTTTCAAGGAGAATGTGAATCAATGTATGAATGAGCGATGATTACACTGAATACATGTAAATTGAAAGAAGGATCGTGATCTTTCAATACAACTTTATAATAACCCTATCACCTAAATTACTTTATTTTCATTTAACATCACACAATTAATAGTAAATAGATAAATTGATTCATTAAATTTAGGTAATATTCATAAATTTTATAAGAACTTAATGAAATATCGGCCTTTTAGTTTTTATGGAAAACAATTTAGAAGACAATAAAAAAATACTAACTAAAATTGTAACAAAGAAGACACCTTTGTGACATCCATAAAAGAATAGTAGTTGAACATTATATAGAAGGTTATTTGCTTCACATGTCATGAGATATTCTATGGAAGTTTAAATTCAATGAACTCAATTGAAGAAAAAATTAGTTACTAATTCTTTGGTAATATTCATCATTGTATATAATGTTTATGTTTTATTACTCGGGCATTAAATACAATATTCATATCTCATATCTGTATTTAAATATAGTCACCAAGTGAGTATAGAAATATTAAAATAAGTATGGTGATTTCCCCAAGAATCTAAGAAAAGGTGATTCCTAAGTCAATGGTGATAAGTTCACACCATCTAATTTCTAAGATTAGTGGTTCTAGTTGAACTTTTATTGACAATAACCAAAAACATTTGTCTCATTTGTCCTTTTGACACAAGGAGATATTATTGTTGTTTTAGAATGAATGTTTTTTTGTGTCTAATACTCATCTAATAGTTTAGTAATACTTTTATCATTGGTAATTTGTAATGAATAAAAAAGGTAAGACACTGTTATACTATGTGTCAATATAATTATTTTTCAAGAAAAACTAAAATTATTTTTCAAGGATATACCTAGTATGGTATTTAGACTCTTTAAAGAAAAATACTATAGGTATTATCGATGTATTGAATTATATTGTTTTTTACATAGCAACCTTTAGAAATAAATGTAAGCCAAAAAGATTTTTGAATTTGTTCAGCTAGAGAGTGTGAAGTATTACAATGTTAAGATGGTAATAAATATACTATATAAGATTCCTTTAAGTGTTATCATAAATTGTAAAAGTGAAGTATGATACTTACTTGGTTAGAATATATGAGTTTCTTCAGGACTATTTATTGAAGAATATCTTGACCAATAATTCATCAATCATGAAATGTATAGTGCATTTATTCCTAAACTCACATTTACATATATACCTAAAAGTTATGATTTTGTTAAGGAGGGTTGATGATGAGTCTTACCTGGAAAAATTGATCAATAAAATTTATCATGGAGTAATTCCTAAACACACACTTCCTTATATACATTAGATTCATGATGTGAGTAAAAGGAGCATAAATATTGAAACTAATTCACATTTCAGAAACTTCTTTTATTTTTTGAGATATGTTTATCAAATAGTAGCATTGTCCCATAATAATGTTACAACTATAATAAAAAATGGATATCATGTGAGTTATATTATGATATAAATCCATAATTTCATAACAACATGAGTTTAGATGTTAGGTTTATGTTAGGAAAATAATAAAAATTGCATCAAGAAAAACACAATGTGCTTCAAAAGTAATTATCCTAAAGGTTTGTGAGGATATTACCGAAATCCCTGAGATATAAAAATTATAGTAATGTAATAGATTATTTTTCTATAAAAGGGTGAACTTATATATTTGAGATAGTGGGAAAAAGATTGAATTGGATTTATTCAATGCAAAAAATGTATAAATAATTGGAATATGAACAAGTTCCACAAGATTAAAAGTAAAATAAATGTTTTAATAATGTATACTATGTAGGAAGATTAAACCCATAGTGATGTTTCTATATTCACCACAACTGGTGATACATTATTTATTGAGAATAATAAATCATACAAGTAAGAAATAAATTGAAATAAGTCTATTAAAATTCAATTATGGATTCTATATATCAAATTACAAGTTCTTAGTATATTGAATGTTTCAAATCATGATACTATGGTGGTATTAAAGAGACACATTACATGGTTCGTACAATTATAGTACCAATAAAGCATGATTGGTTATACCAAGTCACCAATCCTAAATCCATTATAAATTTACTTTTAATAGATACTTTCTATGATCATTTCTTAATGGTAATTGGATATCAAGACCACCAATCTTGTAAGGTGTATATACGATGCAACTTGATACAGTTGTTGACACCATAGAATACCAAAAAGGGTTTCCAGTTACTAAAATTAGTTTTGGATTGAAGTAATCAATAATATCATAGAATATTATTTTGGAATGAATTTTTTCCATATTTCTACAAGGGGTTAGTGGGAGAACCATAGTTTTCAAAGTAAAATATGTTTCATAATATATGGAAAAAACCATTGTTCTAACAATTGGTTTGGACCAAAATGAATATATCTCTCTAGAGATTAAATAAAAGTAGAAACCAAAGTTTTAGGGAATAAGATCTACTAAGGTAGATATAATGGGTTTCTTAGACCAAGTAAAAGTACATATATTGGCATGGTATTGAAAAATACAAGTTGGAATAATTTGGGAGACAATTTTTACCACGATCACATGGTATAAATCTCTCTAAGAAGAAATTTATGGTACATATAAGGTTATTAATGTGGTAAGTATAATTTCATATTCTTATATGGTATATCAATCACATATTTCCTGTTATGTAAAATATTTTACATTTCCAACATATATTTTATGGTAAGGAAATATCAGTTTAATCCAAGATAATTATGAGGAAAGGAATTAGAACTATCCAATTATGTTAGGAAATTACAAGGGATATGAACCCAAAACTTGGAGAGGAAGGGACACTAGTATTATGGGGAAAAAATAGCCTTTATTTAGATCAATATAATCTAATATTTTTTTTAGGAGAAGTCTGTGAGAAATTAAATCTCATTCATGATAGTATTATCCATATTTATAAATTTTGAGTACATTTCATCTTTTGATGTAGCTAAAGAAGTAGTGAAAAAAACACAATGAATTTTTCTAGTTCTTGGAATTTTACCTAGTAAATTAATTTTTATCATAATTATGGTAATAATTTTACTAGTATTATCCAAGATATCAACTTTTTGACAGTTGATGAGAGGGATAGGCTTGGGGATATCTTATATTGATGGATTTTACTCCAAGAGGTGAAGTCATGGTTAGAAGAGTAGCCATATAGGGTAATGTGGAAGACCCCTAACTAAATCCATATTTTAGGAGAAGCATTATAATCTTGTTAGAGTTAGTGGTTTGAGAATTATTAGAAGTTGGATCTAGTGAAAGTGGGAATTTTATTAATGGGTTCCCTAGACCCAAATCCTTTGTATTTTTATTACCATTACATGTATAAAATTTAAAATATATATGAATTTATTATTACTATAATAGTTTTTATACTTCTACATCAACTATTTACATGGTAATTTCATTTTATTACTTTATATATCAAAATTTTATAGCAGTTTCCATATAAAATAGTAACCTAAAGATATAATGATAGTAATCTTAAATATATTTCCTATGGTCAAGATACATCATATATATGGGAGATAGATTATTTCTGACTATCAGGTGATCGGGGATCATAAGCATTGAGACTTATTCTAATGAAGTTGGTACTTAATGATCTTGAGTAGATGAGATCATGAGGACTGACCTAGAAATAGGAACATCACATGTTTTGAGTATCAATGGTTGTTCTTATATATGAGTATATGTATTGGTCTCTGGACTTGAGATCATTATTGATATGTACCATTTTATTGTGTACTTTGATGTAATGAAAAAACCATGGAATTGAATTCATGGTGAGATAGCTTGTATTGGGTGCATCATTGGTGGTATGGCATTGTTTAAATTATCAAGATAGATTTTGTCACTTCAGAGTTTAGGAATAGATATCTCATGGGCCTAGGTTGACCAGGATGATAGTACCTTCATTAAATCCATTTCCATGGTATAAGAAGCTAAGTCTATCTATTAAGGTCATTATAACATCCTTTTACTATTTCTAGGTATTTCTAAACCCCTATTTTGTTCGTGCTTTTTTGGGTTTCTTTTAGGGTTGTTTTGGGTTGAAATTTTAAAACTTTTAAAACATATGGGCTAGTAAATGGTTGGCGTATAGTTTTTCCAAACCGTGTTCCCTCTCAAGGAAAATCGTGAAAACCTAGGCAGTGGTATTTTGCACAGTTAGTGCATGTTTTATCAAATAAATCACCCTCTTAATAGAAACTATTAAATCCATTTAAATCAGGTGTATGGAAGAGGTGCACTATTTGGTCAAACTATGTATCTCTACCCAGCTAACCATGCGCATGACTTTTAATTAATCCAAAAATTGTTAAAAAAATCCTAGCCATCCTTTTTGGCCCCCTGTTAGGATCATTCGACCCCTACATGATTTATCTAGGTTTTGGGGCTCCCAAGAATCAATTTTGGCCTCACCATACCCCTTCTAAGGAAGATCAAATCTAGGTGATCCTTGTTCAATCTCTTTCCAATTTGTTTCCTATTCCTCTTATCTATCTTTTTCTCTCTCCTATTTTATCCCTAGGGGTTTCTAGATCTCTGTGTTGGTTGGAGGATCTAATACCCTCTATTTTGGGATCTTAAAACTAGTTTTGATTCTTGTTTCTCAGATTCAATTATCTTCATTATTTGTTGATGAATCCTGATTAAGGTTTGCTGATTTAAGATCCTGTGATCCCAAGGTAGGTTCTTTCATTTTGATTGGACAATTTAACTAAACATAATTTTATTGATTTGATTAAATTAATTTCAATTGAATATGGGGAATTTTATTCTTATGAAATTGAATTTCTTAAAAACCTAATTCCATTGAATTGGGGGATTTGGTTTTGGAAATTGGTTTTTGGCACAAAATTGGGGGAAACCCCCAATTCCATTGAATTGGGGTGTAATTGTGAAATTGAGGGAATTTGGTGGAATTGAAATTGTTGAATTTAAATTTTCAAAATTGATGGAGATTTTTTAAAATTTAAATTGATGAATTTAAATTTTTAAAGTGAATTGTGAAATTTAATTGTGATTTTATTTCAAATTATTATTTATGAAAAATAGATTAAATTGGTTTTGATAAAAACCTTTGGGTTTTATCTTGGAAAAAATCATATTTTTTGTTAAAACCCCATTTTTGGTTTTTAAATGGAAAATTAGCATATTTGAAATAGAGAATGGGATGAATTTTATTTTAATATGTCTTAAAGTAAATTGTTCGTTATTGATTTTTTATTAGATCACATGAAATCCTTAGGTAATTAGTGAGTTATTGGATATCACTCTATGATTTTGCAATGTTCTAAAACATAAATGGAGCATGTCACCTCCCTGATAAGATGGTGATGAAGTCATCTTTGGTCATACTAAAGGGATGTGTGTATACACATATTGTTATTTCACCTTGAGTGTTTGGAGTCCCTTATCCTAGAACTATAATACCTATTAGGAATATGACCATATTTCTCACTTGTTAGTATTTGAAATGAATATATACCATTATTGTAAACTAATTTACATACCTTGTAGATTTATATAAAATGTTTTATATAAAATGTTTAATTAATCCATTTTTTAGAAATATTTTATTAATTGAAATGTGAAGAATTGGTTTAAAGTATTAAAATCATTTGAAATGTAAAGTATGATTTATTTAAATATTATTTTGAAATTCTAAACCTCTTTATTACATAATTTAAAGCTATTTATTTGATTAATTAAATGCAGCATCTATTATGGAATCCTTAGTGATACCTTATGGTAGTTTATATCACATTCTACCTATGCCTTTAAGTGTTTATAGATTATATTATTCCAGGTTTTAGCAGGGGTAAAGCACCACTTTGAGGTGGTTCTAACTATTGATCTGTGGACTGAGAGAGTTGTGTCCTTTGGGACTTGGGAAATTTTTTCAGTTTTATAGTACATTTCTGTAGTACTTTTGTTTTTTATACCTATTTAACTTCTGGTACACTTCTCCCTATGAAGTTTCTTTTTTATGCATACTGGTTTTTTTATCTGATTCTACAATGGTTTTGGAAAATTCATTCCTAATATCATTTTTTATATTGTCAGGTGCTAGTCGCTAACCCATGGAGATCAGGAATGTTATTTAGTCCATGTCAGTGCTGGATCGGTTATCAGGTTACCAGCATACCCAGTATGGTTCGTGAAAAATTGGTATCAAAGGTACAAGTTTTTTATCTTAACTTGATGTCAGTATATAGTTCTGTAATCTTGTCAATACTTAAGAATTATTTATGATTGAATGCATGTCCATCTATCACTACAATGAACCTTAAGTCATCATGGGTGGTTTGGGAAATATGTATTGAGTATTAGTTCTGTTATTTTCCATTCTTTTGAGTTAGATAGGGTGAAATCCAAATCATGGTTGTCTATCTGTTAGGATTAATTTTCCTTTTTTCTCTATTTGAGTGTTAATCCGATGTCTTTTTTGTTGTATGCTGATGTTTTTTACCATCATGTCTCCTAGAATATATGTAAATCAGATCTAGGAGGAAGCTATTGTTGAACCAAAGTGAGAAAATCCTATTATGGACCTGAATCTAGTTGTGGTGATTGTGTGCACTATCCAAGCTCTGGGATAGGAACCACCACCAATTCCCATTCAAGATCCAACTATGGAACCTTAAAGGTATGTTCCTTAGGATCATTCTCAAGATTTGTTTCTTTAAAATCTAGTGTTCAAAGTCTCAAATGAACCCTAAGAGGTTTAGTAATGGTTGAGTTGGATGGATTTTTATTTGGGTTCTTAGATACACCTTACAAGATCAAGGTGGAGTGTGCCAACTTTATGATTCAAGGACCGAGTAGGATATGGTTGGATACTATGGGTATAGGGAAGAAGTATGAGGGATTAGAGTATAAAGATGATAAAACATTATTTTTTTGAATATTTTATTGATAATAAATGATATAATTTCCCCACATTGTGCTAAATATATTCATTTATGAAATATTTGGGATTAGATCATTCATTTGAAAATTTGATGAAAATTCCAGTTTTAACATTTTAAAATGTACTATAGTATTTTGAAGATAAATATTTTAATATTTATTATTTGAACTTAATATTTTGTAACAGTGTCCCTAACTTAATTTTCTACAACTTTTATTCATGAAACTAGAGCTAATAAGTTCATTTGGATGGAGTAAATGGTCCATTAATACAATGGTGGGATGGACTCGGCAGAATGGACATGGGTTCTGTATTTAGAACATATCTTCTTCATCCGAGCTTGGATGGAGCCCAAATTTTGATGAAATCTCGAGGACATGATTTTTCATAAATAATCCTTCTAGAAGGCTGGTCAATTCACGCGTTTTGAAGGTCAACTAAGCAGTGAAACGTGGAATAAAATATTTGGCTGAGTTTTTCATTTCACACTTAAAAAGTTATGTAACCCTAGCCCTCACAAAATCTATTAAAAGGGGGTTTTAACTCTTTGGGAGGGATTGTTGAGGATTTTGGAAGTTTTGGACTAAAGGGTGTCTCTTGGGATCCCCTCACAACTCTTATAAGAAGTAATCCTTTGTGCAAACCTCTCTTCCAAAAAGGCTCTTCTCTCCCACCTCTTCTTTGTATTTCTTTTATTTCATGTTTGTTTCTTGAATTTTTCTTCAAATAAACTTCTGTGTTCTTACCTTTTATTATTATTTTAATCTTCTTAATTGGGTTTTAATCAAGATTGGAGACAATATTGGGTTCTACCCTTTCAATCCTTTGCTTATACAAAACGTCTCCATGATGACTACACCGCCCATGGAAGAGTAGTTCTTTTTAGTAATTGATCGACCTCTATCATTCTTCATTTATTTATTTTGAATAATTGAGATACTATAATTCACTTAATATGATCCATGAATTGTGTTTTTAAATTGTAATAAACTAATCAAGCAATTGAACAATTAACACAAAACACGTGAGGTCGGGAATTGTGTAAATTTTGAGAGCATGATCTTAATCGGTAATACAAGACCATACGGGATAAATTTGTAGAGTTAAAATATAATCCCTAAACACAATTAATCCTCATTTACAGAATGGATCTGTGCTCTAATTAACCACTAACCATAATCTAACCTTAGAACAACAATCAAAGTAGGTTGTTGCGATTGCGTGTTCCGAAGCTAGCCTAGGGTTTAAGTAATTTCATCTTTGTGGTTAAGTTAACTCTCGTAGGGTTCGAGGGATAACAAATTAGGGGATCATAATTAAGTGGATATTGATTTAAATGATAATTATTAATAATTGAATTAAGAGTTATATTTAGATCGATTACTCCTTTTAAAATATTTTCTAAAGAAACATCTTTTTTTTGTGTCATTTTAATCGAACTTCATTTCAAAACTAAAAACAAAAAAAATATACAATCTTCTTCCATAAAACTTCTTCTAGATTCATAAACTATAAACAAACACCCCTATCCTTTAAAGTAGTGTTTTTATTCTCTTTTATTTTATTTCTAGAATACCTCTAAAAATTGTTTTAATTCACTTCCTCCTTTGAGAGACAACCTTGGTCAGCCACTCTACTGCACCTAAGTACCCCAAAATCACACTAATCATTTGAGGGAGACCATGACAGTGCTCTTTCAAATTGTCACCATTTCCAGGGAGGCAAGTAATTTATTCAACCATTTAGAGGTATTTCTTTTATTTTTCATTTTATTATTTTCTTCACCTATCTCTTTCATCTTTACCCTTTCTCAAGTTTTCATTCTTTTCATCCTCTTCTTTTCTTTTTGGACCATCAACTCAACTTCTCATTTTTATTTTACTATGGTCCACTCACTTTCTTTTCATTTTTATTTGATTTATGACACAAACTAATCCTGAAGATCTATTAGATCTTGACCCTGAGATTGAACGTATCCTTAGAGCTCGAATCAGACATTCTCAGTCTACGGGAAGTTTCAATACTCAACCAGTTGGTGAATTACTCTCTTCTGGAAACATTGAAATTGGAAGAAATTCAATTTCAAACATAAAAGAGGAACCAATGGCTGGAAATAATAGAAATGAACTTAATATAACCATTCGAGAATTGGCTGCACCTGATATTAACTATCAACTAAATTGTATTGCATACCTGAATCTTGAATCAGACTTTGAGTTAAAATCTAGATTAATCCACCTTCTTCCAAAGTTTCATGGCTTATCTAGTGAGGATCCCAACAAACACATTAAGGAATTTAATGTGGTTTTCTCAACCTTAAAACCAATAAATGTTTCTGAAGATCAAATAAAATTAAGAGCATTCCCATTCTCACTTGATGGAGCTACAAAGGATTGGATGTACTATTTACAACCTGAAGATGTAACATGTTGGAAAGATTTGAAACATCTTTTCTTGCAGAGATTTTTTCCAGAATCAAGGACCACTTCTATTCGTAAGGAGATCTTGAGGATCAAACAAGCCCAAGGGGAGTCAATGTATGAGTAATGGGAGCGATTCAAGAAGTTTTGTGCAAGCTGCCCACATCACCAAATCAGTGAGAAACTACTCATCTAGTACTTCTATGAAGGACTCACACCTATGTAGAGAAGCATGGTAGATACTGCAGCTGGAGGAGCATTGGTGGACAAGACACCAGTAGCCATACGTGCATTGATCGACAAGATGGCACAAAACTCCCAATAAGGGAATCTCCAACACAAGGTAGACTCTAACACTGGTGATCTTTTGAAACAAATTGTTCTTAATCAACAGAATGAGCTGAAGAGTCAAGGTTCGGAGCTGAGAGAGTTGAAGACTCAAATGAGCCAGATTTCCACCGCCCTTCATGAACTTGTGAGTAATAATTCTGGAAATCTACCTTCCCAACCCACTCCAAATCCAAAAGGGGAATGTTAGTGCCATCACATTGAGAAGTGGGAAGAAAATGAATGATAAATTTGTACCTACCATTCCACCGGGATTCACCTCTACTCCATAGAATCCGCATTCCATACCAACTGATGATCAATCCAAGGAGAAAGATAAAGGTAAGAAAAACATTTATGATGTTCCTCTTAAACCCCTTCCTTTTCCAAACAGGGTTGTTCAAACCAAGAAGATGGCTGAAGAAGCAATGAAAAAGGAGGTTTTAGACACATTCAAGCGTGTGGAGATCAACATTCCTCTACTTGATGCCATTAACAAAATCCCAAGGAATGCCAAATTCTTAAAAGAACTCTGCACCAATCGAAGAGGTATCAAGGGAAATGAGAGGATCAACCTTGGAAGGAATGTCTCAGCACTCATTACACCAACTCTAGAAATTCCAACAAAGTGCAAGGATCCCGGGACATTCACCATCGCATGTACCATAGGGGAGTTTCACTTCTCTGATGCTCTTTGTTATTTAGGAGCTTCAATAAATGTGATGCCTCACTCTGTATTCTCTTCCTTGAAGGTTGGTGAGTTGAAGCCAACAAGAGTAGTGGTGCAATTGGAAAATAGAGCTACAGCATATCCAGCGGGAGTCCTTGAGGATGTACTTGTCCGGGTAAGAGACATGATCTTCCAGCATATTTCTATGTGCTTAACATGGAGGACGATCGGGTAAGTTATCATGCTCCCATAATCTTAGGTAGACCCTTCCTCAAAACTGCAAAAACTATCATAAATGTCAATGAGGGTACACTTTCCATGGATTTTGGAGATGATGTTGTGATATTTAATGTTATGGACTCCATGAAGTGCCCCTCAGAGGATCATTCTGCATTTGTTATCTCCCATTTTGAACCACCAAGTAAAAACACCATGGAATTGGATTTTCCTATGCTTAGAGATATTATGAGTATTGGTTCTAGTTTGATGACTAAGAGTACTTCCACACCCATTTCAAAGGAACAAGACTCTCTAATATTTGATTTTGAAATGGAATCATATTCTGATTTTGATCATGTGAACTCTAATTATGACATGGATTTTGAGTATGTTGATGGATTTCATGCTTTATTCTCTGATTGTGATGATTTCTATTCTAATACTGATGCTCTTTGTGAACATATTTCAGTTTCTTCTCTATTTCCATCCATACACCACCCCGCTAAACTAGAACTCAAGCCATTACCACCAAATCTAAAATACTCATACTTGTTAAGTGGTGAAAAATTACCTATTATCATTTCTAACAATATCCCTTTTGAACATGAAGAACAACTTTTGAATATTTTGAGGGATAACATCAGGGAAATCGGGTGGACCTTGGCTGACATATTAGGTATTATCCCCTCCATTTGCATGAATAGGATTATTTTAGAGGATGGGGATAAACCGGTGAGGCAACCACAAAGGAGACTCAATCCAACCCTTCTAGAGGTTATTAAAAAAGAGGTTGAAAAATTACATGAGGCAGGTATAATCTATCCCATTTCAGATTCTCAGTGGGTAAGTCCTATTCAGGTTGTGCCTAAGAAAAGTGGTGTTACTGTTGTTAAAAATGAGAAAGATGAGTTAGTTCCAATGAGGGTACAAAACAGTTGGCGTGTGTGTATTGATTATAGGAAACTAAATTAGTCCACTCGCAAGGACCATTTCCCCCTCCCGTTTATTGATCAGATGCTTGAGAGACTAGCTGGTAAGACACACTATTGTTTCTTGGATGGATTTTCTGGATATTTTCAGGTTCCTATAGCTCTAGAGGATCAGGAGAAGACTACATTCACCTGTTCCTTTGGTACATTTTCCTACCGGAGGATTCCATTTGGACTTTGCAACGCCCGAGGTACCTTCCAGAGATGCATGGTGAGTATTTTTTCTGATTTTATTGAGACTTTCATGGAGGTATTTATGGATTATTTTACAGTTTATGGATCCTCATTTGATGAATGTCTCACTAGTTTGGTGATGTGTTGCATCATTGTATTGAGAAGAATCTGGTCTTAAATTTTGAAAAATGTCATTTCATGGTCGAAAAGGGAATTGTCTTAGGTCATATAGTCTCAAAACATGGCATTGAAGTTGATAAATCTAAGGTAGACATTATTTCATCCCTTCCATATCCTACATGTGTGTGTGGTGTTCGATCATTCCTTGGACATGCTGGATTTTATCTATGCTTCATCAGAGATTTTAGTAAGATCGCTCTACCCTTATCTCGATTGCTTCAAAAAGATATTGACTTCAATTTTGATGATTCGTGCAGGGTATCATTTGATGAGATAAAGAAGTTTCTGACCACTCCACCGATCATACAGCCCCCATGGTGGGATATTTCTTTTGAGCTTATGTGTGACGCCTCCAACTTCGCGGTTGGAGTTGTCTTATCTCAGAGGGTGGAGGGACGTTCACATGTGATCGCCTATGCATCAAGGACACTAGATTCATCCTAATCAAATTACACAACCACCGAAAAGTAGTTTCTTGCTGTCATATTTTCTTTAGATAAATTCAGTTCATATTTATTGGGCTCTAAAGTAGTTGTTTTTTCTGACCATATAGCTTTGAGGTACCTCCTAAAAAAGCCATATGTAAAGCCATGACTTATTTTTTGGATTCTCCTTCTTTAGAAATTTGGTATTGAGATAAAGTACAAGAAGAGATTAGAGAATTTGGTGGCAGACCACATGAGTAGGCTTACTCACACACTAGAGGATGACACCTTGGACCAGGTACCACTTCGGGACACTTTCCCCGATGAGAATCTCTATACCATCTCAGGTATGCATCCTTGGTATGCTTATTTAGTTAATTACATTGTTTCCTCTGATGTTTCAGCAAATTTGAAGAAGCATCAAGTCCAAAAATTAAAAAGTGAGTCTAGGTATTATGTTTGGGATGATCCTTACCTCTGGCGCATGTGTAGTGACCAAGTCATTAGGAGGTGTGTTCCCAATCATGAGTTTGAGTCTGTTTTGCATTTCTGTCATACACTTTCTTGTGGTGGACACTTTGGACCCCAATGGATAGCTAGGAAGGTTTTGGACTCTGTATTATATTGGCCTATCTTGTTCCATGATGCCCATGTGTTTTGTAAGTCATGCTCTTGTTTCCAACACACTGGGAATATTTCTAGGAGACATGAGATTCCCCAACAACCCATACTATTCTGTGAGATTTTTGATGTATGGGGCATCGAATTTATGGGTCCTTTTCCTAGTTCATTTAGATTTTTGTATATTTTAGTTGTTGTTGATTATGTGAGTAAATGGGTGGAGTCCAAGGCCACCAGGACTGACGATTCTCATGTTGTAGTGGATTTTGTCAAGACTCAAATTTTCTACAGGTTTGGAGTACCAAAGGCCATCATCAGTGACCAGGGGACACACTTTTGCAATAGGAATTTTTCTTCCCTCATTCGAAAGTATGGGGTGACACACAAAACATCAACACCACACCACCCCCAAACAAATGTCTTGGATAAGGTTTAAAATCATGAGATGAAACAAATATTAGAGAAAACCGTGCAGCCAAATAGTAAGGATTGGAGAAAGCGCTTGGATGATGCATTGTGGGCTTATAGGACAGTATAAAAGACACCCATTGGAATGTCCCCATTTCAGATTTTTTTTGGGAAATCATGTCATCTCCCAGTGGAAGTCGAGCATCGGGCATATTGGGCTATAAAGAAATGCAACATGGATTTGGCCGAAGTTGGAATTCAAAGGAATTTGCAAATTCAAGAGCTTTAGGAGATTCGACTGTCATCATATGAGAACTCAAGGATCTACAAGGAAAGATCAAAATCATATCATGACAAAATGATCCAACAAAGGGAGTTTTATGTTGGAGAGAAAGTCCTTCTCTATAGTTCACGACTCAAGCTGATTCCTGGTAAGTTGCGTTCTAGATGGTTAGGTCCTTATGTTGTGACTAATTTTTTTCCTTATGGTGAAGTATAGATCACACAAGAGGACACTAGAAGGAGATTTACAGTCAATGGGAAACATTTGAAGAGATACATTGAGGGTCTTCCTACTAATGCAGTGGATTTTATCACACTGCATGACCCCATCATCACTTGAGCACATCAGGCTGTTCCTAACCCTTTCACTTTTATATTATTTGTCTTATTTAAAAATTCTGCATTTCATGTTCATATATCATCTCATGGGTTCACATTGAGGAAAATGCAATATTTTAAGTGTGGGGGAGGGAACCTTTTAGTTTAGTAATTTAAATTTTTTTTCCTAATTTAAAAAAAACAAACAAAAAAATTTTGTGTTTTTTTCAAATTTTGTGTGTTTATTTTTCAATTTTCTTTGTGTTTTTGAAATTTTTGAGCTGAAATGATTCTCATCACAATTTTGAAATGCATATCAATGATTGAAACAATTTATCCCTTGAAACTAATATTAAATGAATACTGAAAATGACTTTGTTTCAAGTTAAAATATTTAGTAATTTCATGAAAAGTACACCGAATTTTGAATCCCATGCCACATCTCATTGTCTTTATATTTGAAATCACTTTCTTGTGAGGCTTATGAACCATTATTTTCATATTCTTTACATCCACCTCACTTCTTGAGAGAACCAAACTATGCTTGATTTAACCAGAATTTGATTTATTCCTGTCAAAACTTGAGGGTTTGAGGTACTTATGTTTAAATTATTAAGGTATTTGTTTGGTATTAAAGCCCCTACTTCAAATAATACTTCTTTATAATGGACTACCTTGAAAATTTAATCTTTTTATCCCTTATAATCCATGCACATCCTGTTAGGTTAGCCACATTACAAGCCAATTTTCCCTATCCAACCAACTCTTGAAGTGAAATTGCATAATCTAGTTGAGCTTAAGTGTGGGGGAAGCTATGTTGTGTTGTGCTACCACATTCTGTGATACTTTGGGTGGAAAATTAAAATTCTTAAGAGATGTGTTTGCTGCTGAAGAAAGTCATTATATTGAAATCTGTTCCTTTTCTGGAGCTTTCATGACAAGTGAAGTTGTGCCTTTTCTGGAGCTTCTAATTGAGGTGGAAAGTTGTTCCTATCTGGAGCTTTCAAGAAAATCATGTTTGAGAAGATTGACATTTTTTATGATAAAATGATGAATGGTATAAAATTTTCATGAATTTTCATGATGATGGAGCTAAATTGATACTATGGGGATTAATGAGGAGACCATATTTAAGTGAAAATTAGATTAATGCAATTTTGCTTCAAAAAGAGTCAAGCCCTCCTTATTCAGCCTCAGAATTTTTCACATCTAAATCCTACCAACCGAAAGCCACAGAACAACCCTAAAAAGTCCTCATGATAAACATATATACTTGACTCACATCGGGTGGAGATTTAGGAATTTATCAAGCCTATGGTGACCCTTGTATGAGTTTGGATGATAAAGACATTGCAAAAAAAATTGACATTTGTGTGATAAGAGAAAAATCAAGCGAGGTAAGTGTTTTGTGCATGGAAGGATAAATAAAGTGGAAATATATTGAATTATATAAATGAAGAACTTGAAATAATGGTTTTTTATTAGGCATGATATATTTTTTTCTTGTTGTTTAATTGTTTGATCTCAAGGATATGTGTTTTAAAATTTGTTTTGATTTGATATAGATGTTTACTTGATATGAGATTTTTTCCAGGAGTGCAAAAGGGTAAGTGTGGGGGGGTTGATAAAACACTATTTTTTTGAATATTTTATTGATAATAAATGATATAATTTCCCCACATTGTGCTAAATATATTCATTTATAAAATATTTGGGATTATATCATTCATTTGAAAATTTGATTAAAATTCCAATTTTAACATTTTAAAATTCACTGTAGTATTTTGAAGATAAATATTTTAATATTTATTATTTGAACTTAATATTTTTTAACAATGTCCCTAACTTAATTTTCTACAACTTTTATTCAGGACCCTAGAGCTAATAAGTTCATTTGGATGGATTAAATGGGCCATTAAGACAATGGTGGTCTGGACTTGGTAGAATGGACATGGGTTCTGTATTTGAGCCATATATTCTTCATCCAAGATTTGATTGAGCCCAAATTTTGAGGAAATCTCGGATACATGATTTGGAAAAAATAATCCTTCTATAATTCTGGTCAATTCTCGCGTGTTAGAGGTCAACTAGGCGGTGAAACTTGGAATAAAATATTTGGCCGAGTTTTTTATTTCACACTTAAAAGGTTATGTAACCCTAGCCCTCACAAACTCTATTTAAAGGAATTTTTAACTCTTTGGTATGTCTGGTAGAGGTTTTGGGAAGGTGTGGCCTAAATTTTGTCTCTTTGGAGCCCCTTACAACTCTTGTAATAAGTAATCCTTTGTGCAAACCTCTCTTCCAAAAAGGCTCTCCTCTCCCACATCTTCTTTGTATTTCTTTTATTTCATGTTTGTTTCTTGAATTTTTCTTCAAATAATCTTCTGTGTTATTCCATTTTCTTTTTATCTTAATCTTCTTAATTGGGTTGGAATCAATAGTAGAGACAAGATTGGGTTCTACCCTTTCAATCCTTTTCTTATGCAAAACGTATCCACGATGACTACACCGCCCATGGAAGAGTAGTTCTTTTTAGTAATCGATCGACCTCTATCCTTCTTCATTTAATTATTTTGAATCATTGAGATACTGTAATTCACTTAATATGATCCATGAATTGTGTTTTTAAAATGTAAGAAACTAAGAAAGTAATTGAACAATTAACACAAAACATGCGAGGTCGGTAATTGTGTAAATTGTGAGAGCGTGATCTTAATCGGTAATACAAGACCATACGGGATAAATTTGTAGAGTTCAAATATAATACCTAAACACAATTCATCCTCATTTCCAGAATGTATATGTGCTCTAATTAACCACTGACCATAATCTAACCTTATAACAACAATCAAATCAGGGTGTTTCGATTACGTGTTCCGAAGCTAGCCTAGGGTTTAAGTAATTTCATCTTTGTGGTTAAGTTAACTCTCGTAGGGTTCGAGGGATAACAAATTAGGGGATCATAATTAAGTGGATATTGATTTAAATGATAATTATTAATAAGTGAATGAATAGGTAGAGTTAGATCGATTATTATTTTTAAAATATTTTCTAAAAAAACATCTTTTTGTTTTGTCATTTTAATCGAACTTCAGTTCAAAACTAAAAACAAAAAAATATATACAATCTTCTTCTAGAAAACTTCTTCTAGATTAATAAACTATAAACAACCACCCCCATCCTTTCAAGTAGTGTTTTTATTATCTTTTATTTTATTTCTATAATAACTCTAAAAATTGTTTTAATTCACTTCCTCCTTTGAGAGACGACCTTGGTCAGCCACTCTACTGCACCTAAGTACCTCAAAATCACACTAATCATTTGAGGGTGCCCACGACAGTGCTCTTTAAAAAGAATTCAAAGTTCTTTTCACCAACTAGTTCTATCCAGATTCAATATTGTTGGACAAGGCTATGGAGTTTTTCGAACTTTATTATACTAACATAACCATGATAGATTATAAAAACCATTTTTCTATTCTTTTTCAATTTTCACATGTGATATTATCGAATTAGAAGATGAACGATCAAAGGTTCAAGTTGGAACTTCAATCTGATATTAATTCTCAGGTTTTCTTGATGAAAAATTCTTCTTATTTTAATGTGATGGATAGATAATTTATGGTTGAGATGGACTTAGCTATAAAGTCAAGGTTCTTGGTAGTTTTTTTCTATACCAATGGTAGTGAAATTCCCTTCAAATGAAAGTATAAGCATGAAGAATCACATAGTGGTTCTTGATAGTGGAGTTTTTCTAAACCTCCTACAGTGCCTGGAATATGTCCTTTGATTTGATTCCAGTATGAAAAGTTAGGGAATTATAAGATGTTTTTCACTAAGGAACCCAAGGTATATGGTTCTTTTGGATACTCAGGACAATTACATAAATTCTTCCATGATTATTCCACTTTGTATAATGGTACAGGATCATAAGATCCTTCTAAAACTATGGGAAAATCAAATGATTCAAGGATAAAAGGTTTCCATCCATAGGCATCTGGAAAAAAAGCTTCTTCAGGTAGTGTAAGATTCTATAGAGGAAGTAGATATGGGTCTTGCAACTATGAGATGTTTTATTACTATAGCTTCATCATTAGTGATTGCTCTATTTGATATTGGTGTATCTCATTAATTTATTTCAACCTGTAGTGTAAATATGATAAATCTTTTTACAAATATTTTTTCATATGTAATGGATATTAATACACCCCTTGTTACAAAGAGAGGGAAGGGTCTTCGTAGTTCAACTTTTGTTTTCTCTTAATCAAATGTGGAGATTTATTGGAGTTTTCTAGTTCTATACATGAAACTTCTTAACGTAATTTTCTGGATTGATTGGGTTTTTCCAATAAATACCATATTTATTATTATCTTCTATGGGTCTACTTTACTACACCTAATGGTGTGTTTCATGTATTCCAAGTATAATGGGACCCAAGGTTGAGTAGGTCCAGAACTTATTATTTAAAGTTTGGAAAACTAATGTCTTTGTTTTCCTTTGACCTGGAGCAGGAATATTTGAGTGGTGATCTCCCTATAGTTTTCATCAAGTTTCCCTACGTGTTTCCTTTTGAATTCTCTAGTCTACCACTAGTAAGGGAGGAAGATTTTTCTATCAATTTAGTGCATGGTACTTAACTAGTATTTATTCCTTCTTACCACATGGAACCATCTAAAATTAAAGAGCTAAAGACCCAATTGGATGATCTTATAGAGAAAGTATTTATACACCCAAGCATGTCACTTATGACAGAACTAGTTCTCTTTTCTAAGAAAGCTAATGATTCACTCTGACTATATGTTTATTATTGGAAACTCAATCGATTTACAATAAATAAAAAGTAACTATTTACATGGATTGATTATTTGTTTGAGAAGTTAAAAGGGGTGAAGTGGTTCTTGAATATTGATCTTCAGTTTGGTTGCTGTCAGTTAAGGATAAAAGAATCTGAAATTTAGAAAAATTCATTTAAGAGTAGGTATGGACATTATAAGTACCTTATTATTCCCTTTGTTCTAACCAATGATATTGAATTATTTTTGGATTTAATGAATGGTATTTTCCACAAGTATCTTGATACATTCATGGTAGTCTTTGGGGATAAAATCCTTGTTTACTCTAATTGTGTGGAGGATCATGTCAATCATCTAAGAACAGTTTTAAGTTTGTTGGTAAATCATTGATTTTATACCAAGCTTTTTAAATGTGACTTTTGGATTTGGGATGTAAAATTATTGGGACACATGGTGTCAGAACATAGTATTTTTGTTGATCCTAAAAGGGTTGAATTTTTTATGACATGGGACAACCATGAAATGTTTTCAAGATTTGTAGATTCTTGGGTCTAGTTTGGTATTATCATCAGTTCATTAAGGAATTCTAAAATTTGGATTATTCGATGAATTCTCTGAATATGAAGGGAATAAAGTTTTCTTGGGATGAGAAATGTCATAATTTTTTTTTGATTTGAAACTTTTTTTGACTAATGCACCATTTTTTAATCTTATAGAGGCTAGGAAGGATATATGATCTTCTTTGATCATCATGTTCATGTTTGGGTTGCATTATTGTGTAGGGTGATCATTTATTTACTTATGGATTTCATTAGATTAGGCCACATGAGAATTATTATTCGACCCATGACCTTGAACTTGCAGTTTTGATGCACATGCTTAAGAGTTGGTGGTATTACCTTTATGGAGAAAGGTTTAATATATATTGATACCACAACATCTTGAGTTATATCTTCTCTCAAAAATATTTGAATCTCCACTAGAGACATTGGGTGGAATACCTACAATATTTCGACTTTGACATCACCTATAACCCGGGTAAATGGAATGTCATCGCAAATTCCTTGAGTAAGAAACTTATGACCCAGTACATGAAAGAATCATCATAAGAGTTGAACATGATGGCTCTTTTTACACTATTTCATATTGAATTTAAAGAATTAGGGGATGAATTTTCCTTGTCTAGTGTTCAGTTGACATTCACTCTTATTGAGATGATTCTTTAGTAATAGTAACTTGATGATGAGTTTTGTATCATTAGAGACTCTCTTTATAGTGGGGAACCATTATAGAGTGCCCGTTCTCCATAGAAGAGAATTATATGCTTTAATAATTGCTTTATTGTGTCGTTAGTGTTAAGGAAATCTATTATGGGGTTTCTATAATTCCCATTTGGAAGTGCACCCAGAAACCAAGAAGATGTTTTATGAAATATGTCGTTAATTATGGTGTCCATGTATGATATGGGGCATTGATGAATTTTTCCCTCGCTATTATTTGTGCCAACAGGTTAAGGTCAAGCACCAAAAATGTTCGAGTTTTCTTCAACCACTTCTAGTGCCTACTTAAAAGTGGGATGAGATCTCTATTGACTTTTTGGTTGGGTTTTTTGAATACCCATAGAAAGAATAATGTGATGTGGTTTATGATCAATTAGCTAACCAAATCTACTCACTTTATACCCATTTGTGATATGACCAAAGTTGAAGTGTTATGAAATATCTATGTAAATATATTTTTCATTTTTATGGAGTTCTATCTGCTATATTCATTTATAGGGATCCTTGGTTCACTTCTTGTTTTTGGAGAGGCCTTTAGGAGGCAATGGGATCTCACATCCGTTTGAGTATAGTTTACCATCCATAGTCAAATGGATAGACAAAAAGATCTATAATGATTCTTGAGGATATGTTTTTCAATTGTGTTCTTGACTTTGGTGGTGATTGGGATGATCATTTGGGTCTATTTGAGTTTGAATATAACAATAGTTAACAGTCTGCGATCAGAATGGCTCCTTATGAGGCCTTGTATGGTCAACCTTAAAGATCTCCATTGTGTTGATCAGATATTGGTAAAAGTTCCTTAATTGGACCAAGTTTGGTGTAAGATACAATTGTACAGATTTAGTTGATTCATAATAAAATGTTGGAAGAAAATATCTGATATGAGTCTTATGTTGATCATCATCTCAAACATTTGGATTTTTTACTTGGTGATCAGTTGTTCTTGAACGTTTCACCCTAGTTGGGTCATCGATTGCTTGAGAGGAAAGGGAAAGTTTTTCCTCATTTTCTGGGACCTTTTGAGGTTATTGATCAAGTGGGGAAATTTTCCTACCATTTATCACTTCCACTATAGCTAATGTAAATACATAATAGGTTCCATGTATCTTAACTATGAAAGTATCTATCTGATCCATCTCATGTTTTCAGCTAAGATGATCTTGAGTTTAAACTTGATTTATTCATGACTGAAGGGCTGTTCAAGATAGTTGATTCTTAGAACCAAGGTACTTCTTTAGAGGATTATACCTTTGGTTCGTATGCTATGGTAGCATGGTTCTGATAATCATGAGACGTGGGAGAGGGAGTCACTAATGAGATAGTAGTGTCCTTATCTTTTTGGCATGAAAGATTCTGAGTAGGATTTCTAGGGATATAAATTTTCTATGGTGGAGAAGTTATAACAACATTTTACTATTTTTATGTATCTCTAAACCCCTATTTTTTTATGATTTGGTTGAATTTTTTTGGGTTGTTTCGGTTTGAAATTTTAAAAGTTTTGAAAATTTTGTGCTAGTGCACGGTTGGCACACAGTTTTCCCAAACCATGTTCCCTCTCAAGGAAAACTGTGAAAACTCATCCAGTGGGGTTTTTCACAGTTGGTGCATGATTTTTCAAGTAATAAACCCTCTTAAGAGAAACTGTGTAGCCCATTTAAAATAGGCACATGGCCAGGGTGCATGTTTTGGTATAATCGTGTGACTCTGCCCAGCTAACTGTGTGCACAGATTTTAATTAAACCATAAATTATTAAAAAATTACTAAATCATCCTTTTTACCACTGATCAGGATCATTTGACTCCTGCATGATTTCTATAGGTGTTAGGGCTCCTAAGAACCCATTTTTTCCTCCCCATACCTCTTTTAGGGTGGATTTAAGCTAAGAGATCCTTATTCAGTCTCTTCCCAGTTGGTTTCCTCTTCTTGTTCTCTATCTCTCCCTCACTCTTCCTTTCTCCATAGGGTTTTCTAGATATACATGTTGGTTAGAGGATATAATACCCTCTATTTTGGGATCTTAAACCTAGGTTTGATTCTTGTTTTCCAGATGTTGTGATTTTTATTCTTTATTGAATAATCCTAATTAGGGTTTGGTGATTTGAGATCCCATGATCCTAAGGTAGGTGGTTCCATTTGTATTGGTCAATTTAATTAAACCTAAATTTATTGATTTGATTAAATTTATTTCAATTGATTATGTGGAATTTTATTTATATGAAATTGAATTTTTTTAAAAACCCAATTCCATTGAATTGGGGGATTTGGTTTTGGAAATTGGATTTTGGAACAAAATTGGGAAAAAAAACCCACCAATTCCATTGAATTGGGGTGTAATTGGGAAATTCATGGAATTTGGTGGAATTAAAATTGTTGGATTTAAATTTGTGAAGTTGATGGAAATTTTTTGAAATTTTAATTGATGAATTTAAATTGTGAAATTGAATTTTGAATTGATTTCAAACTCTTATTTGGGAAAATGGATTAAAATGGTTTTGATGGAAACCTTTAGGTTTTATCTTGTACAAAGTTATGTTTTTTATTAAAACCCGATTTTGGTTTTTAAATGGAAAATTGGAATGTTTGAAATGGAGAATGTGGTGAATTTGATTTTAATAAGTGTTAATGTAAATTTACCATCATTGATTTTTTATTAGATTACATACAATATGTAGGTAGTTAGTGAGTTATTGGAATGCACTCTATGATTTAAAACATTATAAAACAAAAATGAATCATTTCACATCCATGATAGTATGGTGATGAATTTTCATTTTCACATACCAAAGGGATGTGTGTGTACACATATCGTCATATCACATTGAGTGTGTGGAGTACCTTAGCCTAGAACTATCAAACTTTTTAGGCATATGACCATGTTGCTTTCTTTTTTTTATTTGAAATGAATATATGTCATTGTTGTAAACTATTTTACATGCCTTGTGGATTTATATAAATTATTTTCTGTGAAATTTTTTATTAATCTATTTGTTTATAAATATTTTATCAATTGAAATTTGAAGTATTTGTTTAAAGTATTTCCATCATTTGAAATGTAAAGCATGATTTGTTTAAATATGATTTTTAAATGAAAAATTTAATTATTTGAAAATTGAAAGATATTTATTTGGTTAATTAAATGTGAAATCTATTATGGAACCATTGGTGAGACCCTACCGGGATTTTATCTCACACCCTACCTATGCCTTCAAGTGTTTGAAGATTATCTCCATATAGGTTCGAGTAGGGGTCAAACACCACTTGTAGGTGGTTCTAGTTATTGACATGTGGACTTAGAGGGTTCCATAATTTGGGACTTGGCTTATTATTTTAGTTTTTTGGTACTTTTCTTTATTACTTTGGGTTTTTTATACCTGTTTGACTTATAGTACACTTCTCCCAATGGATTTTCTTTTGTATGCATACTGATTTTTTTATCTACTTCCACAATGTGTGTGGAAAATTCATTCCCACTCTCATTTTGTATGATGTCAGGTTATAGTTGAAAACCCATGGGGATTGGGAACACCCTTCATTCTATATTTTAGTTTTCTTGGTTATCGGGTTACTAGGGAACATGGTTTGGTTCATGACAGTCATGAAATAGGTAAAGCAATAAAAGGAAGATGCCACAAGTGTGCATCCTTCTTTATAAGATATCATGAGACAAATAGATTATAATACATAGAGCATGATCGTAGGAGTTTGAAATGGAAATGACATTCCATATCTACTTAGGGGACATGAGGGGTTTATATACTCTAACCTAGGTCTATGGGATAGAATCAAGGCTATTGAAATAAGGACCTAGAGGGTCACACACTAAGTGTATCCACAAGTTCCACCTAGTTGTTTGAATAAGAATTTAGGAAGAAGTGGGCCCCATATGTGGGGTCGTTGAAATTATGGGTGTGATTGATTTCAAGTAAAAATAATTCAATAATATTATTAAAGTTTTATATAATAATGCTTGAATTTATTTCTCAAGTTATTTCAAATTTGTTTGATCATAAAAGTGAATATGAAAAAATATATATTATTCCAATTGTATATAACATGTTCAAGATTAATTAAATTATTTGGGGAGATTATGGGACATGTTAATGGTTATTATTTTATCATATAACATATTAAAGTGTTTAAAGTGAGTGATAAAATATTTTTGACATTTATGACAAGTTCACTAATTTTTAAGTGTGTGCAAAGGTCCAAAATGAAAGTTATTACTTTCAAGGGACCAAATTGAAATTTTGGAAAGTATAACATAGTTATATGGGATAATTTTAGCCTATTTAATAGTAAGGTACACTAATTGGACGAATTTTAAGAGATAATTTCTCCTCTCCTCTCTTTTCAAGATCTTATATAGAAATTCAAAAGGAAGAACAAGGTTAGATTGATCATGTATTCTTGATCGATTACTCATTATTTACATGATCAAAGGGATAACATAAACTTATTAAAGTTTCCATTATATCACCTATAAATAATTGATAAATTATCAATGATTTGTGGTGAATGTTTGGATGATCTAGATAATGTATATCTTGGTGTCTCTGAGTCATGAAACACCAACGGTGAGTGAATCAAATCATAAATTTCAAACGAACAGGGTACTATTTATGCTTTCATTAAATTTTATTTTATTTAATGATTAAATTTAATTTCATATGATCCATTAGAAAATATATTCAAGGGGTTTTTTGGATTCAATTTTTTTAACATGAATCTGAACCCAAAATTTTAAATAGTGTGTTTTTTACTATTTTGTTGTGCCCTATTTCCTTTATAAAATTCATTCAAAAGACCATAATTAGATTGTGTTTAATAGAAAGGAAATAATTTTATTTCAAAAATAATCCAAAATATAATTTTACTTTTTAAATACTTCAAAATAAAATATATTTTTCAATAAATATCGGTATTTTTTTACAATTCATTAAAAAATAAAACTTTTCAAGAAAATATAAAATTTCACCATGAGATAATTTTAATATTCTAATTTAAAAAATGATATCATATTTTTCAAATAAAATTTATAAAAGTTCTATAAATTAATTATAATATTTTCTCATGAAAACTAATACAATTAATTTTTGAATAAAATGTATTTTTAAAGAATAAAATGACTTTACTAAAAAATAAGTGATAATTTACTAAGAATTTATCAAAACATTTATATTTAATATGAATTTTATAGATATTTAATAAATTATTTGATCATTTTTATACCCATAAATTTAATGGCTACTATAAAATGGTCATGTTTAAATAATAATATTTTTTGTTATTTTAAGATTGGTGTTGCGTGTTGTATATGCTATCGAAAATTGTTTTCTTTTAGAATCTCATAGTGTTACACTTATTGAATGCCTATATCTATCCAATTTACAATTCTTAGTAGTGTGATGAATAGATAGACTAAATTTTATATTCATGATACAACCTCTTCAACATATATGTTCATAAATTGGTGTTATTTACTATAAATAGGGTGTGAGGGACACTAAATATAGTAATGATGTTGGTCTTCACAATGTTGATTGTAGACTTTGTGATTAATTAATTGAGGGGTATAGTGAAATGAGCCAGAATTTTATAAATGGAATTCTATTGTGAATAAATAAATTCCTTATTAAGTATTTATGTTGTATAAAAAACACTATATTTTATTTTCTATTTTGGATAGATAAAAAATATAGACATAATTTTTCTATTGGGCTTAAAAAATGTTAAATATCATAACCATTGTTAATATATTCATTATACAATTAACTTTAAGATTAGTATATGATAATGGTTATAATAAAATCTATTTGACACAAAAAAAGGCAATAACTCTACTGATAGAATCATACCCTATAAAACCCATTTATTTGAGCTTATAATAGTGAATACATCACTAGGATTTTAAATTGAGCAATCCCAAGCCAATATTCAATAAAAAACTCGAGAGAAATCATTTATAGGAGAATTTCAACCATATAGAGATCACCACCAAAACCAAGTTCGTAGAACCGCATTAAGAAATTACAACCATTCCACCCCTTACCCTTCGGGAATATAGTAGTGTAATAAGGAATTATAGATATAGACCCTAGTAGTATGAATTTTTATATTTTATTTTTAAAAAATAAAGTATTATATTGATCCCTTTTCCTTATTAATTTATATATATATTCATGATTAATGAGTTTGATAAAAATTATATTTTTATGTGAAGAAACAAAAAATTGTATTTTTAGGAAATATATAGTTTCAATTAAAACACTTGTTTTTTTTAAGTCCATGAGTTTTGAATTAAATATATATTTTTGAAAGATTCTTATTAAATTATTCTTATTTAAATAAAAATTGTAATATGATTTAATAAAGTCTTATATAATTTTTATAAGGGTCAAAAAGTTATTGTGTTGTAAAAACTATTTTTTTATTTAAAAGGGTAAATTACTATATTTAAAAAATTATTTTAATAAAATAAATCTCATTTTATAAATAAAAATTTCAAAATTATCCAATGGTTAATTTTTCATAATATTTTGATATAGTTTAATTTTTGGGTAAAAATTACATGCAGTATAAATATACGGTATGTATTATGACACCATAATTGACCAAAAGTGATGTAATAAATACTATAAAATGAATAAATTACCAAAAATAGGTCTTCAATTTAAACTAATGTGATTTTAAATTTATTTGATTAATTTTACAAACCTATAATAAATCCTTTAAAACCTATATTATTTCATAAACATTTAAAAATAATTATTTATGAACATGACTCACTTCCATATCATGGATGGTATTATTTTAATGAATTTTATTCTTAACCAAATAAAATATTAGAATCCACTCCTCCTTGGTAGAAACCATGACAAAAACCATGGGAAGGTTTTTGGTTTTTTAATATTTTATTACTGAGAGTCCAAAACCTATGTTTAGTAATTATTAAATAATTACCCTCTATTTTGCAATAAATACCAACCCAAACTCCATTTTATATTCATTTAAACCTTTTTTATCACTAATTTCCTCTCTAAATACTTTTTTAAGGACCTCCCAATGTGTTCCCAATACTTAAGAAGCACTTACCATGCTTTTAGAAGAACTACATCAATGTAAGTGATTATCTTCCTCTTCCTCTTTATTCAAGTGATTTATTTGTATTGATCCTTTTGATTCAAATTTTCATTTTAACATATATTAGTACATATAATTTTATTATACTTATGATTACCATGTAATTAGAGACCTCTTTTCACTCTCACTAATCCATTCCATGAACATTTATAAACACTTGTTATACTGCTGAAATTATTTTATGATTTTTCATGCCAAACTTTTGTGTTGTGAATACCTATCCCCATTTCCATTCAAGTTTATTCACCATGATTTAAATATACTTAATTTATAGGTTAATTACATCTATTAAAACCAAAATATTTAAAAAATGATATTACAATTGACGAAATATGTTCTTATGATGTGTAATCTATGTAGTGCACTAATGCTTGTACATGATATGAATGTGACAGGTTGGCCCACAATTATATAGGCCCTCCATAAATTGGGTAATGTCTTTATCTCATGATATACCATGTATTGTGAGTTTTAGGTTAGGATAATCACATTTTTTTATTATTTCTTAAAGTTTATCCTTGACTTATGCTTATGACGTCATGTTTTATACTGTTTCCGTATTCTTATGATTCTTTTATGTTAGCATCTTATATCATGATTTGATGTTCATGATTATGATTATCACATTCCTATAATAATTTTATACCTCATTACCCATATTTAATACATTATATTATTCCTTGATTATTACCATACAAGTAATTATAGTTTACCCTTTTCTTATGTACGCCCTTAGGTAATCTTGTGTTGTATTAAAAGATCAATGGAATTTAAGGGAATGCTATGGAGTTTTTAAATAATGTCCTTATATCCATATCTCAAGTTAGTGTGGTATATATCTAATTTACCAATGACATTAGGACATTCAATCTTATAGTATTGTATTATGTGTATGTTTATGTAATAAACCATAAAATAATTCTTATAAAAGATACAAGTTTCCATAGTTCATATCAAAGGAATATCTAGTTATTTGGGGGGATTATGATTAGAAAACCATAGTGAAAACCATTGAGATAAGTCTGAACATAGAAAAACAACCCAAAAAATGGTAAAGAATATATTCATTGGTTTTCTGAGAAAATAAATCCTTGTCTTGATACTGAAAAGTGGATGATGTTGTGAAATATATGTACCTTGGGGTAATAAATTTGAAAGGGCTCATTCTATGTCAACTTAACCTCTACTTGGTGTAATAAAAAGAGTCCTAATAATTCACCCCTTGTCAAACACTTCATGGGTATATTATTATTTTCATTGTATTTTTTTTATATACCATTATAAAATTAATAAAAAATTATATGAAATTTAATATTGGAAAATTGGTCATGGATAAGTTTGGTTGAAGCCAAGAAATTCATAGGTTAAGGAATACATGTAATTTATGGGTTATACCTTCAGTGTTTATATTTTCCTTATTATATGTTCAATAATTTATAAATTATCATACTTAATTTTTTATTCTTTCATACAATGGCTACAAATAATAGGAATTGTGTCAGCAATCAGTGTTATAGGAAATATGATGACTTCTCAAATGATATTCCTAACTAGATGAGAGTGAGAGTTAAGAAAATTATGAAAATTATTACTCAATTAAATCATATTTTGAAAATTTTATTCAATAAAGAGGAACACCCACATCCCCCTAAGAAAGATAAAGTTGAAATTGATACTTTTATATGACAAAGTCTTCTAAATTTTAGTGGATATTATGATCTTTTAAACATAGAAAATTTGATAAAATACATTGAAATGATATTATCTATCTTTTAATGCTCTGAACAAGGGAATGTCATGATAGCTATTTATAACCTTGAAGGATAAGTTGATTAATTGTGGGTGTTGATCAAGAATATAAATCCCAAAAAAAATAAATTGAAGTGATTGAATGAGAATAATTATAGAAAATATTTTTAAATAAATATTTTTCTCACACTTTTTGACTTAAAATTGAGAGGTGGTTCCTTTTCCTTGAGAAAAAATAAGATTAATCCATCATTTCATATGAGGAAAACTTCACTAGACTTTCACAATATGACTTAGACACTGATATTAACCCTATAATTAAATTTTACTATTTATTTATTACACTAAAGTTGAAGATATGAGAAAATTTATATTTTTAAGACTTTCTCAACAACAAATAAACTATTTGATGTGGACTAAAATTTAAAATGGTGATTAGTGAATTTCAAGGGCCTCATATTATTGGAGATAGAAAGTAGATAATATAGTTTAATTTTGGGGTATCAATGGATAAATATCATTGTAGTAATAAATTAAAAATTCTCACTTATCAAAATTTTGGGGAGAAGTATCCTGAAAATTACCTGAAGTGGATAAGGAAATGTTTTTTGTGTGGGAAGGACAGGCACCAAGATGGTGAATGACGAAAAGATAACCCCACTGATGTAATGTTAGAAAGTGAATTTCCAATAAACCCTTATCCTATTGTACAATGTTTCAACTTTAAGGAATAAGGAAACTTTTCAAAGAAAATCACTAAGACAAGGGTTGTCAGGGATAACTGGTGACAACAGCCTCTAAGTACTAGAGATCAAGGGAAAGCATATTCCATCACAACTTCTGAGTTGGATCCTAAAAATTAAGTGGTAATGGGTATGCTATGCATTCACTCGTGAATGGATAATGTACTATTTGATTCTAGTTCTATTTTTTTATCTTTTATTTTTAGTAAAACTATCCAAAGACCACCTCAAGACATTGAAGTTGATTTATCAATGAAAATAACAAATAAGGAAATTATTTAATCCCAAGTATACAACTTATCCCCTTTCAATATTTATAGGCTTAATTTCTCAAAAAACCTTATGATACTCTATGTAGTAGAATTCAATGTTATTCTGGGTATGGATTTTCTTTCCTTGTATAGAGACAACATAAATTACCAAGAGAAGGAAATCACCCTTTATATCTCAAATCACCTACCAATTCTATACAAGTGCATAGAGGGGGATGGATATCCTTTGTAATCACCATTTCAGGAATTAATATTATTTCCTTATGAGAAATAATATCTTTCTAAATTAATTGATAATAATGAAAATATCATCTTGGTGAGATGGAAATTGTAAGAGAATATACTGATGTTTTCCTAGAAGAATTTTTTGGTCTTCCTCCTAGCCTAGAGGTTGAATTCTCAATAAAAATTATACCTATATATTTTCTAATATCAAAGTATCCATATATAATGACCTTTTTTAGATTAAATAGATGAATAATAAACTATAATAGATTATATAAAACGGGTGTATACTCCCAAGTTCTTAACTATGGGGTGCACTGGTTTTTTTTGTCAAGGAGAAGGATTGGTCAATGTACCTATGTATTGATTATCATGATCTAAAAAATATCACAATAAAGAATAATTATATCCTTCCCTAGATTGATAACTTGTTTGATCAGTTGTGTGGGTCCTATTACTTCTATAAGGTGGATATTCTATCGATATATTATCAAGTAAAGGTGATGAAGGATGATATACCCAAATACTATTTTTTTATAAAGTACGAGCACTATGAGTTTATATTGATTACATTTGGACTCACTAATGGTCTAAATGTATTAATGGATTTAATTAATAGATTCTTTAGGGATTAATTTGATAAGTTTTTGGTAGTCTTTATAGATGAAAACTTATCTTCTCTAAAGTAATGGAGGAACATGAGGAGTATTTGAATTTTTTATCGAAAACCTTGTGAATGGAAAATTTATAAGAAAAGTATAGAAAATTAGAGTTTTTGATGGAGTAGGTAACATTCCTAGGGCATGTTATCACCATTAAATGGATATATATGGATTCATAAAAGATATACATAATCTATGGATAGCTCATACCAATATCTGTAATGAAAATATATAGTTTCCTTGGACTACATGGGTTCTATCATTAGTTTGTGAAAAACTTTTCGCAATTTTAAAACCCACTAACCAAGCTAACTAAAAAGGGATTAATTTTTTCTATGATGATGAATGTAAGGAGTGATTTACACAGTTAAATAAGAGGATAATCACTTTACTTATGCTCACATTATCCATTAGTGGGGAAGGTTTGTGATGAACAATGATATGTCCAAAAAAGGCTTGGGTTTTTTACTCATGAAAAATGAAAATTTGATAGATTATGCCACCCACCAATTAAAGATCCATGATAAAAACTACCTAGCACATGATCTGGAATTGGATGTAGTGATCTTTATAATGAAAATTTGGAGACATTGTCTCTATGGGGGGAGTGTGACATATATAAAAATATTAAGATATAAAAGTATATATTCACATAATATGAACTCAATATATTCAAATTAAGCTGGTTAAATATGATCATGGATTACAACTTTTCAATCCATTTCCATCCTGGGAAGAAAAATAAAGTAGCAATTTCTTTGAGTAGAAAGGATCTCACAACCTTATCCATGATGAGGATTGAAAGGGATCCAATATTCTTGGACAATAAAATGAAGGTTATGGGAATCATAAAATGAGAATAATACTACCTTTATTAAATAACTACTCATATATTCATTCTTAATAGGATCAAGGAGGCCCAAAAAGACTTAGAGGAGCGATAAAGAAATGTAGTGAATAGTATGGAGTTCAAATTTTATAAAGATGGATTTATAAGGTTTTGAACTCGAATATGTTTCCTATAAAAACCATAATTGAATAAGGAAATTTCATATGACACAAATAACTCATCCATTACTATTCATCTAGAATGAACTAAGATATATTGATATCTAAAGCAAAGCATCTAGTGGGATAACTTGAATAGGAATATTTTATAATTTTTCCTTGATGTTATGTATTCTAATAAGTAATGGTTGAATGATATAAGTCTAATGGTATAATAAAACCATTTCCCATACCATTATGAACATGGGAAAATATAACCATATATTTTTTCATATTATTCCTTATGACATATAAAGGCCATAACACCATTTGGGTGGTAGTCAAACTACATACAAAATTAACGCATTTCATTACAATCAAGAAATGTTTATATCTTAACCAACTCATTGAGATTTAAATAATAGAATTGGTAATATTTTATGAAATACCATTATCCATTTTTTTCAATATTTTAGGATTACCTCAAGGTTCTAAAGAAGCCTTCAGCTAGATTTGGAAATATAGATGAATTTTAGAACTGCTTATAACCCTTAGATGGATAGTAATTCTAAGTGAACCATTCAAAATCTGTAGGACATGTTGAGATAATCTTCAATTTATTTCCAAGGTTATTGGGATAAAAACCTTACTATAGTTTATTTCTTATATAAATAATAGTTTTCATTCTAGTATTCAAAGGAGCCTTATGAGGGTCTGTATGGGAATATTTTTCAAACTCCAACATACCGAGTTGAAGTTAGATAGATAAAGGTAATGGGACCTAATATAATCTAAGAGATGAAAGTAAAGGTCCAAACCATTCAGTTTCATATGAAATATACACAAATTTTATATAAAGTTTACATGGAAAATCATCAATGATACCTAGAGTTTGAGGTTGCAGATAAGGTGTTCCTTTATATATCACCATGGAATAAAGTCATGAGGTTTGATAAGAACTGAAAGCATGGTCCTAGATACATCAACCCCTTTGAGATCCTTAACTACATAGTATTTTTCCCTATCTACTATCACTCCCACATAACCTATCACAATTAAATTATGTGTTTCAAAAATACCTCTTAATGAAGTATATACAAGATTCCTCGCATATACTAAATCCATAGGTGGTACCTTCAGATAATGATCTTTCGTACAAGGATTAATCGATAAAGATGTAAGATCATAGAGATAAATTTATATGAATCATGAAAACTCACCTAGTCAAAGTAATATGGTGAAATCAAAATTTTTATGTGGAAACATGGTAACCATAAGAGGCGATGACATAGAAGTACCCTCAACTATTTTAAAGTGAAAAATGAAATTTCAAGGGTAAAACTTCTGAAGGGGGGGTAATGTAATGACCCATACTTTTATAAATTAAATTCCCTTATGAATAAATAAATTCCTTATCCAAAAAAGATTAGGACCCAGACAAAGCCGCTCCCAGAAAAACATATATAAAAACTGAAGAGGCAAAGTTAGGGTTATAAGAGATTATTACAAAAACAAGAATATGTTACACCATATATATCTACATCCATGAAATAATAATAGTAATCTAGGATTATAAAGGACCACATTGAATACATTTCCATGACTACTTTATTTGATAAAATATTTATCACTTGATTAGTCTCCTGGTATGTGTGCGATATAACCATATTTAGTTGAGTAGAATTGTTAACACATTCAATCCATTGAGGAAAAATCCTCCATGGCACATTCCTTGTTTTAGTTTTCAATGCCTTCACAATAAATTTAGATTCATATTCATGCCATAAATAATTACAATTATAATGGACATAATAACCAATTGGATGAACCATAGCTAATAATTCAGCTTCATATTCTATCCCAATATCAGTTTAGTGGAAGAAACACCCTTTGAAAAAACTTTGATATGTTCGAAAGACACCCCCACAACCTGAGGGCCCAGGAATACCAGAAGAAGATCCATCAATTTTTGACTTTAATCTAAGGGCGTATGGTATGGATCTAGTGAATAAACTTGATCATTCTAGGCTTCTTTGATTAACCTTCAACACCCAATAATATAAGAATATTTAGGTCATGCATACAGTTACTCATAACTCCTATTTGTATCATGAATGTCGTATAAAAATCCTTGTGTAGAATGATCTTGCTCATGTGAAGAGAGGGATGTTTTCCATCAAATATTTTTTAATTTCAAGTATTCCAAATAGATGAAATCATGGATCCAACTACTGCATATAGCAGGTTCTTGATTTGATCACTAAAGACAGCATTGGATATTTCCTCTGGAAGGTCATGACACTGTATATTGATTCCAAATATGAGGCCAAAAATCAATCATATGTAATCCCATAAAGTATGTGAAAAAACATATGAAACAAATGGATGATTAATACCCTCACCTTCCTAAATAAAAAGAGTGAAAACTGATGCAAGTTAAAAACTAGATCTCTGGATTTTATCCTAAGTGGGAAGGAGGTATTTCTAGATTTTCCAAAATATTATTAATTTGGAAGGAGAGATGAAATGGGTTTTAAAATTCATAAGCCATTGTGGTGGGTAGATAGAGCCTCTACATCCTAGTGCATAAAAATCCTTGGTATTAAAGTGTCCAAGTAGATTATGTTTCCATATGATGGTTTCATGATCCATGAAGGCGTATCTCTGAATTCCCAGAATGTTTTGACTAGGAATAAAGCTTTAAAAGCTATATATTTGTGATAAGAAATATGAAATAAACTTATGAGAAAACTCAGGTGGAGTGCAGCTAGTATCTTATAAATAATTATCCATCCAAGTGGTATCCTAATAGTTGAGGTTAGATCCTATACTTACAATCCATTTTTAGTCCTGAATGATATAGCCATAATTTTTCTAGTGAGATTAAAATATAGTTAAGAATCATAACTTTTTTTAATATAGACATTATATAGTGAATGTTAAGATCAATACATATTAAATGTTATAATAAAATCTAATTGACTTATAAGGGATAAGTAGTGTCCTTGACCAGTAGAATCATACCTTATAAATCCCATTTGTCAAATATTTTGAGATAGATAACAACACTATGTTTTTCCCATGACCAATCTCAGGCAAAGGTTCAATAAATAAAACTTAAACTAAATAGTTAATTGGATAATTTTAATCTTATAGAGATCACCACCCAAACCATGTTCTATGAACAACCCTGAGAAAGTACTACAATCACACATTATACCCTTAGTGTGCACACTAGTGTAATAAAGAGTTGTGTATATAAACCCTAATAGTATGAATTTTTATATTTTATTTTTTATAATTTAATTATTATATTAACCCTTTTTAATTAATATTTTATATATATGTGTGTATAACAAGTTTGATAAAAATTAGATTAGGATATGAAGAAAGAATTTTTTTTATTTTTTGAAAATATTTTATTTCAATTAAAACACTTGTTTTGATAAATCGAAGAGTTTTGAAAGAAATTTTATTTTCCTAAAATATTCTTATTAAATAATATTTATTTAAATATAAATGGTTATATAATTTATTGAAGGCCCATGTATTTTTTGTAGGGGTTAGAAAGCTTTTTTTTCTAAAAAACTTGCATTTTTTAATAAATTTTTATTTTTATATAAAACAATAAATGAATATATTTATAAAAAATGGGTAAAATAAATATCATTTTTGAAATCATTACATCAAAAATTATTCAATGGTGAATTTTTCATAATTTTCTTAGATAGTTTAATTTTGGGTTAAAAATTAAATGCAGCATATACATACAGTATGTATTATGACATCATAATTTCTAAAAGATGATATAATAAATACTATAAAATTAATATACAAACAAAAATAATTTTTCACTTTAAAATAATGTGTTTTTAAAAGTTATTTAATTAATTTTAAAAACCTATAATTAATCCTTCAAAAACTATATTGTATTTTTAGGTTTTAAAAGAAATTATTATGAACATGACAAACTTCCACATTATGGATGGAATTATTTTAATGATTTAAGTTCTTAAAATAATAAAATATTGTAAACCAATACAATTTTATAGAAACCAAGGGAAAAAATATGGTAAGGTTTTCAGTTTTGATTATTTTATTACTTATAGTCCAAACCCTAAGTTTAGACATTAATAAAGAATTCCCCTCAATTTTTCAACAAATACCCACCCAAAATCCCTTTCATATTCACTAAAAACACATTTAAAATGAATCTCCTCTCCTTAACGCTCTCTCAATCCCTCCCAAGGTGTTCCTAATATCTTAAGAAGATCCCCTCAAGCCTTTAGATACACCCCATCAAGGTAAGGTATTTTATTCCTATTCCTCTTTATTCAAGTACATTAATTGTATTGAGCCTTTTTATTTCTAATTTTTCATGTTTAAATGTGATTATACACATCCCTTTACTATCCTTATGATTCCCAAGTAATGAGAGATCGCCTTTTACTCTCGTTAATCCCTTCAATGAACCTTTATTCACACCTATTATGTGGTCAAAATTATTCTATAATGTTTCATGCCAAACTTTTATATTGTGAAAACCCATATGTAATCCCATTCAAGGGTATTAACCAATATGTAATTATCCTTCATTTATTATGTAATTCTATGTATGAAATCCATACTCCTTAATTGTGGGATAAAAAGGGATGAAATATGTTCTTATGTTGTATGATATATGTAGAACACTAATGCTTGTACGTGATATGAATGTAATGGGTGGTCCCAAAATTATATATCCATCTAATGAATCATGTAGTTTTTTTATCTCACTGGTTATTATAACATCCTGAAAATTTAGTTTAAAATAATAATAATTTCAATAGATAGATTAAAATAGAACACCGATCTTTAAGTGAATTGAAATATATAATAAACATATTATTATTTAAATGTGACCTAGCCACTTAATTGGTGGGTATGAACATGAGTAAACATATAATGAAAAATATTCCATAAGTTATTTATAATTTAAATTTATTGATTAATTCATAATAAATAAATACTCAATTTTCAGTAAAGTCATTTTGTGCTTCAAAAATAAATTTTCTTCAAAAATATTTTTATCTTATTATAAATGAATAATATAATTAGTTTATTACACTTTTATAAATTGTTTTTGATATAATGAACTCAATTTTTTAAATAATCATGTCAAATTATCTTAGGTTGATTTTTTTTATTTTTCTAAAAAGTTTTATTTTTCAATGAATACTAAAAAATCCAGATTTTTATTGAAATTTGTCTTTTCATTTCAAGAATTTTAAAAGTTATATTTTTTATAAAATATTTTCAAAGAAAATATTGTTCATTTATATTATTAATAATCCAATTATGGTATTTATAATTAATTTAATA
This sequence comes from Viscum album, assembly GCA_963277665.1. Lineage (NCBI taxonomy): Eukaryota > Viridiplantae > Streptophyta > Magnoliopsida > Santalales > Viscaceae > Viscum > Viscum album. The sequence continues at coordinate 2,050,762,277 of OY728150.1, read as the reverse complement.
CTTAAATTTTTTATAAAAGTATTTTTATACTTAAAAATAAAATTTTCTAAAAACCTGTTTTTGTCGCATTTTTCAGGTTTAATTTTAAATGAAAATTTTACACTTATGTGAATAAAAATTATTAAAATGGATTTAAAATTTTAAATAAATATAATTCATATTATTTAATAATTTTAAATTACTTTTTTTCCATAATTAATAGTAAAAATTGTAAAAAACTGTAACCACTGTTAATACTAAAACCGGTTTACTAGAAATCAAACTAATGAGATTAGGGTTAAAATAGCCTAAAAACTCATCAAATTTATATTTTATAGACATATTTCAAAACTATATAACATAATATTTGTAAATGGTCCATTATGGACCCATTTTTATTGATAAAACATTAATATATTTTATTCCTTTTGAAAATTTCAAGTGTGTCATCTCCCCTACTTATAAAAGGTTACACCCTATCCTCCCCTATCCACACTTAAAGATACTTTTTTTAGACAATACAAACCCAAATCCCTTCCTGATATCCCTAACCATGACCTATATTCTTTTTTATTTCTATCATACCATCCTATGAAGGCTTTAGGTATAAACCTAGAGAGGTTGTCCGAAGAAGTGGTATAATTCTTAACCATGAATTTTCATTTTATTTCTTCTTCCACGTCCTTTAAATTTTATTAAAACATGATTAAATAATAATGATAGTATATTACATGTCTTTATTTGTAATTATGTTCATTATATAACTTATATCCATCTCCTATTCTATCAAATAGGAAATAAAATCATCGTTCGTATGTACGGTAGACTACCGCCTCGCGAACCGATGTAATTAATTTTCTATCATTGCCTCTCACAGTTGTTTATAATGATAGATTTAATTTAGATATATTATATTCATGAAATATTTATAATTATGTAAAATTAATATATCACATATATTCTTACCTTTCCATTCATTTAATAATGGTAATGTTGTTCATGCATATATGTGGACTACCACCCCCACGAAGTGATGAGATTCATTTTTCACCACCTTATCACATAGCTGGTATATATGAGATTACTTAAAGAAATATTATGGTATTTATGATATAATTATCATTATATAAATATAAAATAATAATTATCTTCTTTCCATCATGATCGTTGGAAATGGAAATGTTACTCATGCGTACGTATGGTCTACCTTCTCCATGATTGTAACGTAGTTCATTTTTCATAACCATAATTATTTATTGGTTTTAAAAATAAAATTTAACTATAAAAATTATAATTATTTCCTGATTATTATTCTATATATTATGTAAAAAATACTTATTTTTCCATATTCAACCTACTGAGGTCATTTTAAACATATGAATTGAATATCGTCAAAACATCTGACGTGAACTTAATTGATTATGTAATAAAATATAACATGGTAATAAATAAAATAAAAGGTTTAATGAACTTTAAGAAGTTTATTATTAAAGTAAATAATTAAAATGTGTTTGTTATTATATAATATAAAGAACACAGATGATGAGATGGATCTAAGGTAAGTGATTTTGTCCCAATTTCTACTCTATTAAGACATATTTGTTATTATGCAACTTTTTGCTTTATGTGATATATATAATACCCATTTTAATTATTGAACATGAATGTCAATTTAATCATGATGAATAATGATTCAATTCAAGTTAATCCTTCAAGAGGAATGTTCACTAGAAAATCTGATCTTGTTTCACTTTTTGATCAGGTATATTTTTCTTCCATATCCATAGTTTTCAAAATTCTTTTACAAAAGAACTTTATATTTAATCAAATTATTTATTAAAGTCATTTTAATTTATACCTTAATTTTTAAATGGTTTGAAATTAATCTTTATAATATTTTCCCAAAAGGTTTATTTTCAACTTTCTTTATAAAAATTCAAAATGAATGTTTTCTTTTAATGTATACAGCATTAATATATTGTCTCGTTGCCATAACATTTTTACACCCTTTAGATTATTTTAAATTTTTTCAATATTTTTACAATAGAAACTATTTAATGAAAGCTTGTTTTAGATTTTTCACTTTTATTTTTTTTAATTATTTATTTTACTACAAATTTTACATATCTAATATCACCTCTCATTTCTTAATTAATTTTATGGTTATTAACTCTGTTGAAACATTCACTTTATTATGACCAAAATTCATTTAAAATTAAATTTATATTTAATATTATTATTATTTTTATCATGGGTATAATTATTTTCTAAACTATATATCATTTCAACATATGGTGTTTTACTTTGAATGTTATTTGTTTGAATGGGGAAAACCTTGATAAATCTATATTTACTAATCAATACAGATATTTGTTAAAAATGAATATTTTTTATGAATTGAATTTATTATTAAATATATGAGGAATTAATTGGACATATAGTGATGGGTGTTTCCCAGTTATAGATATCCCCTCGATGCATTGATAGGTCTTATATGACAAATCAGTGGCCAAATTAAATAGGTTTTTAGTGTATACCTACCCATCTATTGAACTGTCATAGCATAAGGTCTTGACGATAATATATATTATGTTGTTTGAGATCATGATATACAATATTAAGCATTTACTTCACTTATTATTTATTTATTATTATCGATGAGATTATAGTGTCGATATTATACATGGGTGTATTTCATGCTCAAATTATTGATTAAATGGAATGTTTTTTCATGCCATATTGATTATGCCTTATTGATTCATTATAGCTTCTACTGTATGTAACTATTAGTAAATATTTGAGCTCTCCCTTTATTTTTTCCTTAAAATATAAATAATTATATTAATAATTAAATCAAGGATGTAAGAATTTTTTTATTCTATGTATTTTATATTTACAAAGTAATATGGGAATAATGTTTATATCTAGTTCTTCAAGACTACTAAATTTATATCTTCATTGATTTGAGATCGTTTGTATCTTATACCGATAGAATAAAGTATAAACCAACTCTCGGTTACTAAGTTGGGGTTTTTAAAGTTGGTATTAGATGAATTTTAGTATAAACATTGGTAAATGTATTTTAAATGAGAATTTCTAACATGAGAATTATAAAAATTCCTTATAGTATTTGAGAACTTTTAATATTATAGAAATTTATATTTTATGGATCAATATTCATGGTGATTATGAGATAACTTAGTGTGTGAAATTATTCAATGATGGAGACTAAAAGAACAAAGGGAATCAACTCCCATAGAAAATGCAAAGATTTTCATGTTGAGTAATCCAATAAATTTGGTATTAGAACTGATTAGATCATGGAAATATTAGGGAAACATAATTAGGTTATGATAAGTAGTAACCTTTCCCGAATGGAGAAAAATATTGTTACACAGTAGTATTCTTCTATTTTGGATTGATTCATACTATAGAAGCCTCTATATTTTAATAGAACTACTAATCCATTGGTAGAATATTAATGGATTAATTCCCTCAAAAATATATTCCTATATTTGAGAAATAATGAAAGTGAAAAGGTTATTTTGGAAGTTTATTATTTGAAAGGATATACTGGGAAATTGTGGCCATTGATCTATAATACTAAATAGGTTTATTAAAAATAAAACATTAAATGGAGAACTTTAAAATTGTTATCATTTGAGAAATACATTCCTTGTGAGCAATGATCTAATATGAAAATTTAATTCCTAAGTTTAAGATAGAAGGAAGAGTAAAGTGTTCTTGAGTATGAGGCTAAATTTATAAGATTTTAAATTCTTTCTATAGACTATAAATTTAATCCAGAAATTAAGATTTATCATTTATTTTATGGAATTAAGAAAATTCTCTGAAGGGAACTAGACTCTTAAACATTTTCATCATATTATTATATGTTATCAAGTGCCATCATGACTGAGAAATAATTCTCCAAGTCATATCTCCTAAAAAATTAATATAAGAAGAATATTACTAAGCACAAAAAAAATGAGGTGGAGGAAAATAAAGTAAGGATGAAACTACCCATATGTGATGATTATAGAAAGAAGTGTCTTGGAAAATTCTTGAAGGTCATGGGATCTTGTTATAAGTGTGTAGATAAGGGTTATCTAGATAATTATTGAAAGTAAAAGAAATAAATCAATAATGTCCAATGATTAAAATTTAAAGATGTGGGTAATTATTAAAACTAATGTCCCAAGCATCAAGGGAAACAACCATAGAATAAAATAAGAGTGGAATTCCATTCTTTTGAAGTTATTACAGCTAAAGTGGAATGATTGAAGTTTTTATGTATTGGGATTCAATAATTATTTTGTATGAGTATTTTATCGATGAAATTATGGTTATAATAATTATGAAATATATAAGGTTTATTTTTTATTGGTTTTTCTTTAATGATTTAAAATCATATTCTGAATGGTACTGATAAACAAGAAAAGTGATTTAGGGGAATGGTGATATTTTTTAGAGAATATATGAATAAGGGAAAGATAACCCTTAATATATTCTTGATGTTAAATTAATAATTTTTAGTTAGGAAAAATATTATATTGAAAAAGTAATTTATAATGGAGTTACTGCATTTTAGAATTTACAAAATATATTAGATAATATGGGATTTTATTTAAGAAATATGGATAAAGTTAATTTTTGGAAGCAGTTATGATTTCATTGAGGTTTTATGGTGTTCGGGTTTTTAGTATATTTTAATAGAATAAGTTATTAGGGTATTCACATATTTAGTATGTGTAATTATAATCTAATTTATATTTTTGGGGATAAAGTTTTTATCAAATATTTTGGATTTTTGGGTATTGAATATAGTCAGACGTAATTTGGAGGAGTCTTGTGGTTATCTATTTATGGAATGGATTAAGTTGAACTTTGGGGTTTATTATTGAGGTTTTACAGATTAATGTATCATATTTATTCATATAGGATAAATTTTGATAATGTTTTTTTGTGAAATATTTAGAGGGAATTACTTTTCATTCTTTTATAGATCCTAAAAACTGTTAAAAGTTAATTTTAGTTCTTCAAGAATGAAAAATTCATCTTGAATATTCATTTATTAGAATAAGAAATAAAGTGATGTTTATTGATGCACAACCAAAATATGAAATTGTTCTTATGAAACTGAAATAAATAAATTAAGTATATTTAATCATGTTCTCTATCGTAATATAATAATCCATTAACTTTAGGAAAAGGATCTTGAAATAAAAATGTTTCCCCTTGTTGATTTATCGATTTTTGTTCATTAACTTTATCATGACCATGTTCTCTATCACACTCTATTAGTCCTTGGATAATATTATTCTCTTACATATAAATATTTTTACTTCCAAACAATTTTATCCTTATGTAGGAACCATAATATGTGATATTTTAGGTAACCTTTATGTTTCCATTTCCCAATTTTTAGGAGGAAGTTTCATTAACCCTTTTTACATGTGGGTTTTCGACCACGGTAATTTCAAATGTGAAAACTTTGATGAGTGAGATACAATTTTTAGGGAATAATTTATTTAATATATGAGAATTTAAAACCTTGAAATTTTAGTTTAAAATAATAATAATCTCAATATCATTCTTAAATCACAACATCGAGCTTTAAGTGAATTGAGATATATTATAAAAAAATTATTATTTAAATGTGACCAAGTCATTGAATTAGTGGGTGTGAATATGAGTAAGAAAATTAAGAAAAATATGTCTAAATTTTTTTTATAATCCAAATGTATTTATTAATTCATAATGAATAATTATTCAATTTTCAGTAAAGTTGTTTTATGCTTCAAAAATATATTTTCTTCAAAAAAATATTTATTCATATATATGGATAATATAATTAATTGATTCCACTTTTAGAATGTTTATTTGAAAAAATTAAATATTGTTTTTAAATAATAATTTCAAAATTATATTAGGGTGAGTTTTTTGGATTTTTTTAAAAAAAATTATTTTTTAATGAGTAGTGAAAAATAATGATTTCCATTGGAAATTGTCTTTTCATTTCAAGAATTTAAAAAGTTCCATTTTTTAAAAATATTTTCAAAGAAAAATCTATTCAATTATATTATTAATAATAAAATTATTTTCTTTATAATAATATAATAGTTTTATTTGATATGAAACATTTTTATACTTTAAAATACATTTATCTGAAAACTCATTTTTCATCATATTTTTTAGGTTTAATTTAAAATTAAATTATTCCAATTATGTGTAATAAATTTGATAATATTGATTCCATATTTGGAATCATTATAATTAATATTATTTAATATGTTCAAATTATTTTTTCCACAATTAATATTAAAATAAGTAAAAATATATTACCACGGTTAATGTTAAAATAGGTTAACTGGGGGTTAAACTAATTTGATAAGTGTTAAAATAACCTAAAAACTTATATAATTTCTATTTTATGGAAATATTTAGACTCTATATCATCTAAATTTTCTAAATGGTTCATTTTGGATCCATTTGTATTGAATGATCCATTTATATATTTTATTCTTTTTTAAAAGTCCAAGTGTGTTATATCCTCCACTTATAAAAGGACACCACATCTCCTATTATATCCACACTTAAATATCCTTTCAATTTTTCTAATACATTCCAAAATCTTTTACATCTATCCAAATGACCTAGAGTCCCTGTTTTGATAAGAAATCCATCCTATTATGTATTTAGGTATAAATTTAAAGAGTTATTTTGAAGAAGAGGTATAGTTCTTAACCATACGCTTTAATTTTATTTATTATTCCACCTCCTTCAAATATTATTCAACTGTGATGAAATAATAATACTAGTATATTATATATACTGATATGTTATTATGTTAATGGAATAACCAATATCCATCTCCTCTTCCATCAAATGGGAAACAAAATCATTGTTCATGTGTATGGAGTAATACCTCCACGTGAACCGATGTATTTAATTTTCCATATCCACCCCTAAAGATTGATTATAAAGATGGAATTATTTTATATATATGGTATTAATGAAATTTTTATCATTATTTAAAATTAATATATCATGTATTTTCTTACATTTCTAATCATTGAAAACTGATAACGTCATTTGTGCATACGTGTGGAAGATCAACACTATGAATTGATGTGATTTATTTTTTACCAGAAAATCATATAGATATTATGTATTATTATATTTAAAGAAATAATATATTATTTATGATATAATTATAATTTTAAAAATAAATTAATGATTACCTTTTTTCCATCATGATCGTTTAAAATGGAAATGTTACCCATGCATATATATAGACTACTGTCTCCATGATAGTAACATGGTTTATGTAATGACCCACCAATTCTCATTGGCTTGAGAGTACAACGAGTCGTTATTATGCCTTAAGCGACATCCCCAAGACACCAAAGGCTAGCAATAAATGTCGAAGGGTTTCAAATACAAGTGGGGGATGATTTACCCTTTAGGAAATAAACTAATAAACCTACCAACCATAACCAAACATTAACTATATGATGCATGAAAAAATGAAAAAAAACTCAACAACTTCATGCACTCAAAACCACATCAGAGTAAGAAACAATAGAAGTATAACCAAGTATCAGAGTACACAGTGGATAAACTACACAAGACTCTCCAAAGACCTCAAGAATCCATGGTCCACATGCTCTAAGCACCAAAATATCCGAATAGCCCAACATCATGAGGTAGTTTTAAACACATGTGAAACATTACATTTTCCCCTATCCCAAAAGATAGCATCTGAAAAAGCACCAAAGTGCCAAAGCAGGGGTGAGTATAAAACTCAGTAGGTTTTCCCCAATGACATCCCTACTCACGCCACTAAGATATAAGAGTTAGAAACAATTATATAAAATGGTTTATATAAAACAATTTCTCAAAATCAGTTTATAACTAAATATAAACAAGTTTCCAAACCCATTCATTACCAAAACCATACAAGTGCAATTGAAACCAATTTTTCTAGCAAGATATTTTTCCAGAAAAATAACCAAACAATATTTACAACCATTTCCCAATATCCATATATCGGCATACCCAACGATTACTCAAACCCATGAAACCAACCATACATGCTACATTATGAGAGTCCCATACTTATGAGCAGTTTCTCGACCATCTACCAAGTCGTCAGAAGGTAATTGTTTCTCATGTGCCATTAATCCTTTGGCACCGAGCACAAGGTCATATTTTTACCAAACCTTATATATGAAATTCCCATGTGCCATTAAACCTTTGGCAATGAGAATAAGGTCATATTTCAACTGATCCCCATATATGAAATATGAACACACAACACATATTCCCATTGATCAAGCCAAAATAAACCTTTAAATAAAACCACCTTTTTACTGAAAATTATTTCCATCAGAACCATTTCAATTCCAAACCATTTTAACTCCAAACCATTTCAATAAAACTCCATTTTTATTGAAAACCATTTCTATATAAAACCCCTTTTTCATAATCCATTTAGAAATTCTAGAAATTCCATAATTTAAAATCATCATTTTAAATTAAACCCCCTTTTTCACAACTATTCACAAAGATCACACAATTTCACAAAAACCATAAATCATCACAAATGAATATTTTTTCATGAATTTCACAATAAATAAATTAATTTTAATCTAATACAATCAATTATAGCAAGAGGATTCGAGATAGAATCCACCTACCTCAAAGGTTTTGACGAAACTTTAACAACAGACGAAGAATGCACAAGGAAGCGGGTCGATTCTCCAAGAGCGGCCTTAAATATCTTATCCTAGAAAGATCACGACTCAACATTGAAATATTTAGCATCCAAAAACGTATATATATCCACTATAGGTTTAGATATGAGAAATAATAGAGATAGGAGAAGTAGATCTAAGTAGATCTAAGAAAACATGATAAATCCGTAAAGAATGGTGACATACCTCAAGAATCGGACTTGAAATCACCAAGGGAAGGCTCTAGAATGGATTAAACTCATGTGGAGAGAGTTCTACAGCCTTCTAGGGAAAGTAATCTATAATATTGGGCATTTTTAAGCCAAAAATAAATAAATAGAGCAAAAACAAGTAATCTCCTAGAAAATAGGGTCTAGATTTGACCTCTGCGTAAGATTTGACCACACGGTTTGTGACAATCGTGTATGGATCATGCAACCTTACTTTTGGTCCCAAAACTCCCTAAAAACCCCAAATTATTCCATCCTTCACCTTTACCCCTTTTTTAAGGAAACATACCAATTTATGGAAACACCCCACTTTATGGAAACAACCCACTTTATGGAAACACCCCACTTTATGGAAACACCCCACTTTATGGAAACACCCCTCTTTATGGAAACACCCTACTTTATGGAAACTATCTATTTTATAGAAACTCTCTATTTTATGGAAACTATCAAAGACACACCAATTAAAAAACTTGAGGAAATAAGTTATGTACCCGAAACCGGGGGTATTACATTCTCCCCACCATTGGTCTTTTCGTACTCGGAAAGTAGAAAACCCCCACTGGTCAAAAAGATTTTTGGTCACTTCTCTTTCATTTCCTTCTCACGTTCCCAAGTCTCTTCTTGAATCTGACCATGTTTCCATAAAACCCGCACTAGGCTGATGCTTTTCCCATGCAATACTTTATCTTGTCTATCCATGATCTGCACTGGGATATATATTAGTGATTCATCCATTTCTAGCTCAACGTGATTCCATCTGATCACATGGTCAGGATCAGGGTGATACTTTTTCAACTGGGACACATGGAACACATTATGCACCAAACTAAACTGTGGTGGTAATTCCAACCAATATGCCACCTCTCCAAACTATTCTATAATCTCAAAAGGGCCAATGTATTTAGGAGATAACTTTACCTACTTCCCGAAGTGATGATGTTCAAGCCTTGGAGAGACCCTTAAGAAGACATGATCACCCACAGCAAATGACAATGGTCTTCGACAGTGATCTGTATAATATTTCTAACAACTCTGAGCCATCTCCATCATCTTTCAAATCAATTGGATCTTATTTGTTGTTTCTTGGACAAGGCTTGTCCCGACTAGTGATGTTTCACTCGTTTCCACCCATCATAGTGGATATTGACAAGGACGCCCATACAATGATTCAAACAGAGCCATGTGTATCGAGGATTGATATATTTTATTGTATAAGAACTTCACTAAGGGTATATTATCCTCCCATGAGACACCAAAATCCATTACACAATCCTGCAACATGTATTCCAACGTTTGTATCATCTGCTTGGATTATCCATCCGTCTGAGGATGATACATCGTGCTCATAGTCAACTGAGTCCCAAGGGCTTACTGTAAGGATTTCTAGAAACAAGGCGTGGACCTTGGATCTCTATCCGAGACTATTGACATTGGTACACCATAACTCTTTACCACTTCTCGGATATAGATTTTTGAAAGATCCTCCACCATATGAGTTTCACGAATAGGGATGAAATGGGCCGACTTGGTTAGACAATCCACTATCACCCAAATGGCATCGTGTTTCTGGACCATTCTTGGAAGACCTGTAACAAAATACATTGCTATCTGATCCCATTTTCATACTGGGATAGGAAAAGATCGTAACATACCAACTGGTCTTTGATACTCTGCTTTAACCTGCTGATAAGTTAAGCACCATGATACGAACTCGAACACCTTCCTTTTCATGTCACTCTACCAAAAATTGTGCCTTCAATGCCTTATACATCTTCGGTGTACCTGGATGTACAGCCCATCTCGAATGGTGGTAAGCATGAAAGAGTTGTTCCTGACAAACCATAGGTACAACCATCCAATATTAGAAACACAAAATTGAACCCCCATCAAGTTTCCATCCCTCAATGGTCTCCCCACCATTGATTTTTGAACTTAAAACCAGACATTCTGCATCAGATTTTTATGCCTCTTTGATCATTTTTACTAAATCAGAAAAAAGTGTAGCTGAAAATAAAACTGCAAGATCACCTCGGTCTTCACATTTCACATTCATGTTGGATAAGACCGACATCAACTGCCATTAATCTGAAGATTCTTTCGCCAACTAGTCATATGACTTTCTACTCAATGCATCTGCCACCAAATTGCATTTCCCTAGTGTGTACATCAAGTTAGAGTCAAACATTTGGAGATACTCCATTCATATCCTTTGCCTCAGATTCAAATCTTGCTATGAGAAAATGTGTTTAAATATTTTTGGATCTATAAACACAATAAATTTCTCACCAAAGAGATAATTTCTCTTTGTTTTCAAAGCATGGACTATTGCAGCTAACTCCAAATCATGTGTTGGGTAATTCTTCTCATGCACCCTCAACCTCCTTAAACCATGATCTCTTTACATGAGAACACAGCCCAACCCTAATCCTGAAGCATCACAATACACCACATACCCCTATCCAGATTCTGGATCGATCAAGATAGGTGTCGATGTAAGCTGAACTTTCAGTTCCTGGAAAGACTTATGACATTCCTCTGTCCATTGTAATAGATCATTCTTCTTTATCATAGTTGTCATTGGTGAATCTAGTCGTGAGAAATCACGCAAAAAAGAGTCGATAGTAACCAGCTAGACCAAGAAAACTTCATATCTTGAAAACATTGTTCAGTGGTTTCCAAGAGATAATGGCTTCTATCTTTTCAGGATCAATAGAAACGCATTTCTCAGAAATTACATGGCCAAGAAAACATACTTCTTGTATCCAAAAATCACACTTTGATAATTTGGCATACAAACTATGATATCTAGGATTTTTAGCACTATTCTCAGGTGCACCTCATGATCAACCCTTGTCCTTGAATAAACCAAAATATCATTCACAAACACCACAACCAAAGAATCTAGATATTGTTGAAATATCTAATTCATAAATGCCATGAAGACTACTAGTGAATTCGTTAGACCGAAAGGCATGACTACATATTCATAGTGGTCATATCTACTTCTGAAAGATTTCTTTGGAATATACCCTTTTCGAACTCTCAATTGGTGATATCCAGATCGTAAGTCAATCTTGGAGAACCACTGAGCTCTCCTTAATTGATCGAATAGATCATCAATGTGTGGAAGTGGATATCTATTCTTTATCGTAACTTGGTTGAGCTTATGATAATCAACACACAGCCGAAGAGTTCCATCTGCCTTCTTCACGAACAAAACTGGTACTGCCCCTGGAGACGTACTTGGTCAAATGAAACCCTTGCTTTCCAGATCCTCTAACCGCACTTTCAATTCTCATAATTCTTTTGGTGCCATCCTATAATATAGAAGGAAAATAGAACTAGTCCCTGGAAGGAGATCAATCGTAAACTCTACTTCCCTTAGAGTTGGTAACCCTGAGATGTTCTTGGGAAAGACGCCTGGAAATTGATCCAAAAAAGTTGGAAAAATATTATCATTGATATCTTACATTGATGTCAAAGTCAATGTTGTCAATTGGTAAGAGATTTTTCCCATCATTGGTGCTAACAAGCTCTTTTCACCCTTCTTTACAATCCTCTCTTCACTAAAGAGATGCTCGATGTCATCCTCAATCATGAAAATAATTATTCTCCTATAACAGTCAATTTGGTCCTTGAACATTATCATCCAATACATACCTAGTATTACATCATATACATTTATATCCAACATCAAGAAGCCCCATTTTATCTCATCTTCATCAACAGTTATAGCACATGCTCTACACACAAAGGCTTGACATTCTCTTTCACCGAGAGGAGTTTTTAGTCTTATCATAGAAGGCATCATTTCATATTTTAAACATAGAAAATAGATTCCCCACTTACCCATCATCTTAGTGATAGATTTCTCAGCTCATCTAGTGAAGATAATTGTACTTCCTCCACTTAGATTTTCAGCAGTGAAAAAAATATCGTAAACAGGGTATCTAGTTTCAGTCCCAACCCAACGGTTTGAACAGCCTGAGTGATGCTTTGAACCAACGGGTGGTTCACCTGTGGATGAGGTGCAACCAAATTCTCAATAGCCTCTTCTGACTAGTTCTTATGACACCTATCGAGTTCCATTTTCTAAACCAACAACAAATTCTACAACTCTCACCCTCTAGCAACCGATGGATTAGCATTTCAAATTCTATTACATCAACTATCGCAACATTGTTTTCCAAAACAACCTTTTTCCCATGTTCAACCATTTTTTAAAACACTTCACATGTTTTTAAAAATTAAACCATTTTCAAAATATGGTAAGCATTCACTTTTTCAAAATCTTTGATTTGAAAACCAATTCCATAATTTTTCAAAGATTAACAATCTTTTTTTCACAACATGAATCATTCCTCAAAATGATGTATGCACTCCTAGTAGAAATTCATTCCTCTACAATGCATGTCATGCTCATCTCATTAGCTAAACCCATGACAATGAGATTTCAAAATCCTAGAAGTGTATCCAAAAACTTATTTACCCAAATCCCTGGTAACTATATTTTCAGTATAAAAGGGTTATCAATATCTTTTTATGTTATACATTTCAAGTTCAAACAATTATACTCCTTTATAAGATTCCCACCTAAGAATTAGAAAAGAAGGGATTTCATATCCAAAACTAGGAACATCGATGACTAGTTGTTAGGAAAAGACCGAACAAGCTGATACCATTTGTAATGACCCACCAATTCTCATTGTCTTGAGAGTACAACAAGTCATTACTAAGCCTTAAGCAACATCCCCGAGACACCAAAGTCTAGAAATAAATGCCGAAGGGTTTCAAATACAAGTGGGCGACGATTTACCCTTTAGGAAATAAACCAATAAACTTACCAACCATAACCAAAAATTCACTATATGATTCCTGAACAAATAAAATACAACTCAACAACATCATGCACTCAAAACCACATCAAAGTAAGCAACAACAGAAAGATAACCAAGTATCAGAGTACACTACGGATAAAATACAAAATACTCTCTATAGACCTCAAGACTCTATGATCCACATGATACAAGATCCAAAATCTCCAAACATCCCAACATCACGAGGTAGTGCTAAACATGTGTGAAACATTACCTTTACCCATGTCCTAGAAGATAGAATCTACAAAAGCACCAAAGTGACAAAGCAGGGGTGAGTATAAAACTCAGTAGGATTTTTCCTATGACTTCTCTACTCACACCACTAGGAGAGAAGAGTTAGCAAAAAATATATAAAATTTTTTATATAAAAAAATTTCTAAAAATCAGTTTATAACTAAATATAAACAAGTTTCCAAAACCATTCATTACCAAAACCATACAAGTACAATTGAAACCAATTTTTATAGCAAGATATTTTTCCAGAAAAAAAAACCAAACAATATTTACAACTATTTCCCAATATCCCTATATCGGCATACCCAACCATTACTCAAAACCATGAAACCAACCATGCATGCTAAGTTATGATAGTTCCATACTCATGATCAGTTTCTTGTCAATCTACCAAGTCATCACAAGGTAATTGTTTCCCATGTGCCATTAATCCTTTGGCACCGAGCACAAGTTCATATTTCAACCAAGCCCCGTATATGAAATTCCCATGTGCCATTAAACCTTTTTCACCGAGCACAAGGTCATATTTTAACCAAGCCCAGTATATGCAATATGGAAACACAACACATATGCCCAACGATAAAGCCAAAATAAACCTTTCAATAAAAATACCTTTTTACTGAAAACTATTTCCATCAAAACCATTTCAACTCCAAAAAATTTCAATAAAACATCATTTTTATTAAAAACATTTTCTATAGAAAACCACTTTTTCATCAACCATTTAGAAATTTCAGAAAATCTATAATTTGAAATCATCATTTTAAATTAAACCCCCTTTTGCACAACTATTCACAAAGATCATGCAATTTCACAAAAACCATAAATCATCACAGATGAATATTTTTCCATGAATTTCATAATAAATAAACCAATTTTAATCTAATTAAATAAATTCTATCAAGAGGATTCAAGATATAATCCACCTACCTCAAAGTTTTTGATGAAACTTTAACAACAGACGAAGAATGCACAAGGAAGCGGGTCGATTCTCCAAGAGCGGCCTTAGATCTCTTATCCTAGAAATATCACGACTCAAAACTGAAATATTTTGAAACTAAAATCGTATATATACCCACTAGAGGTTCATATATAAGAAATAATGGATATCGGAGGAGTATATCTAAGCAGATCTAAGAAAACATGACAAATCCGTAAAGAATGGTGACATACCTCAAGAATCAAACTCAAAATCACCAAGGGAAGGCTCCATAATGGAATAAACTCATGTGGGGAGTTTTCTCCAGACTTCTAGGGAGAGTAATATCAAATTAGTGGCGTTTTGAATCCAAAAAAAATAAATAGATAAAAAACTAGTAAGTTCCTAGAAAATAGGATTTATATTTGACCTATGCGCAAGATTTGACCACACGGTTTGTGCCAACCATGTATGGATCATGTAACCTTAATTTTGGTCCCAAAACTCCCTAAAAAACCCCAAATTCTTCCATCATTCACCTTTACCCCTTTTTTAAGGAAACATACCAATTTATGGAAACACCCTACTTTATGGAAACAACCCACTTTATGGAAACACCCCACTTTATGGAAACACCCCACTTTATGGAAACACCCCTATTTATGGAAACACTCCACTTTATGGAAACTCTCTATTTTATGTAAACTCTCTATTTTATGGTAACTCTATATTTTATGGAAACTCTCAAAGACACACAAATTAAAAAAATGTGAAAAAAGAAGTTATGTACCCTAAACCGGGGGTACTACAGTTTAGTTTTAAAAATCATCATTATTTATTAATTTAAAAAATATAATTTAAGTATGAAAATGATAATTATTATATTATTATTTTGTAGATTATGGAACAATTAACACTTTTATCATATCAAACCTACCAAGGTCATTTTAGATATATGAACCTAATATCATCATAACATATGACTTGAACTTAATTGATTAAGTAATTAAATATAAAATGGTAATAAATAAAATAAAATGAATAATAAACCTGAAAAATGTTCTTAATAAAGTAAATAATTAACATAATATAATTATTTAGGGTGATAAAGAACGTACGTGATGAGTCAGTCCTAAGGTAAGGGATTTCATCTCAATTTCCACTCCATGGAGAAATATTTGGTATTATATTCCTATTTAATTTATGAAGTAAATATACTTCCCCTATAAATTATTTAACATGAATATATATTTATTCATGATGAATAATGATTCAATTCGTGTTACTCTTTCAGGATTAATTTTTAAAAGAAAATTTAATCTTATTTCTCTTTTTGATTGGGTTTATTTTTCTTCCATATCCATATTTTTCAAAATTATTTTACAAAAGTAATTATTATTTTGTAAAATGATTTATTAAGGAAATTTTAAGTTATCCATGAATTTTTTCATTGTTTTAAAAGAATCATTCTAATTTTTTACCAAAACATTCATTTTCAACCATCTTTATGAAAAATCAAAAGGAATGTTTTATTTTAATGTATATGGTGTTAATGGAATTTCCCACCACCATAACCATTTTACACCCCTAACTTTATTTAAAAGTTTTAAATGATTTTAAAAAGTAAAATATTTAATGAAATTTTATTTTAAATTTTTCTCTTCTATTTTCTTTAAAATACTTGATTTTACTATAAAATATACTTATCTGATGGTAATCTCTCATTTCTTGATTAGTTTTGTGGTCATCAACTTTATATTAAAATATTCACTTTATTTTGATCAAATATTTAATTAGAAATTAAATATATATCAAATATCTATATTATTTTTATCCTAGATATGATTATTTTCTAAACCATATATCATTTCTATATATGTTTTTTTTTACTTTGAATATTATTTGATTGACTAGGGAAACCCTTGATAAATCCATATAATTTAATAAATATAGATATTTTTTATAAGTAATTTTGTTTATGAATTTAATTTATCATTCAATATATGAGGAATACATTGGAAATGCAGTGTTGGGTGGGTATTGGTTATAGATATCCCATCACTGCATCGATAGGTCTCATGATACAAAACAATTAGCCAATATATTGTTTTTTTGTGTATACCTACCCATCGATTAATCTATATTGGAATAAGGTATTGAAGGTAATATATATCATGATTTATGAGATCGTGATGTCTAATATTAATAATTTCCTTCATTGATAATTTATTTATTATTTTCCATGAGATTTCTATATTGATATTATCCATGGATGCATTTCATGCTCAAATTATTGATTAAATAACATGTGTTTTCAATTATTTACCTTTCCATATTTATTATTCCTTATTGATTCATGATATTTTCCACTGTATATAACTATTACTGATCATTTAATATCACCCTTTATTTATTTTCTTTTACCAAGGATATTGTAAATAATATCAAGTGTGGGAGAATGTTTTTTGGATATGTATTTTATATTTCCAATATAATATGAAATCATGTCTTTATCTAGTTTTTAAATCCTACTAAAATTATTAGTCCTTTGGTATGAGATCCTTTGTATCTTATACCCATGTTACAAATTAGAAATTGGCTTTGGGTTATAATAGTTGGGTTTATTACAAATACCATGTATAGTACATGGGTGGTTATCCTAAGAACACTAAGTTATTATATCTCAATGGTTATCTTTGACTTATTATTATATTATCATGTGTTATTTTGTTGTAAAATTCCCATTATTAATTGATATTATCATCTTATGTCATTATTTAATGTTCATGATCCTGATTATCCCCTTTTTATATCATCATGTTATGCCTCATGACCCATGTGTATTGTTTTAATTTATGTTATGCCTTAATTATTCCCTTACTGGGATTTATAGCTCACCCATTTCTTATGTACATCCCTGGGTTATCCCATGTAGTATTAAAAGATAAATGGAATTTAAGGTCATGTTATAGAATTTTTAAAAAATATACTTATATCCCTATTTCAAGATATTGTGTTATGTATCTAATTTCATAAATATAATATACCTCTTGATTTTCTAGGATTGTATTATGTGTAAATTTTTATAATAAATTGTAAAATAAAGTGTAAAATATACGGCTTTCCATATATATTATATTCCCACTTAGAGAAGAAATATATGTTAATAAGGATGTACCAAAACTACTAGACTATAGTTTGGGGATATGTACTAATAACATCAATTCCATAAAAAAACAACCATAAGTATTTTTTATTATATAATAACTCTAAGAGATTGTTAGTTAACATGGGATGTATCTAAAAAACATGAAACTTTCTGATAAATCTTTTTCAAACTCAGATAAATGATGGCTATAAATAACCAAATCTTCTAATCTAATGAGAGTGATTTATTCCAGGTAGATGAGCTCCATAAGAACTAAAATAGACTTCTTTTATAACAAGAAGTATATACCCTTCTTCAATTCACTTGAAAATAACTCCATTTAATCCTCATTTATAAAGGGTATTTTTGGAGTTTGGGTCATCATAGAGAATGGAATCATGGATCAGTGAAAAATATAGTCATTCTTAGATCGATATGTTGGAAGGAAACCATTTTATAGGTCGTTAGCTATGGGTAACATCCATATATTTTTTGTATCGATTGGAGAATATGTGGGATCATGTTAGTTTAGGAATCTTTTGATTTTTTTTTGAACTCTTCTATATTATGGTTGATGAATAGAGAGGCCACTTTGTAGGGTATAATGTGGATGGCCATCTCATCTTGATTATGATTAGATATGGCTATAGACACATTCTCTAAAGCATAGACATAGGCATTTTTAGAATGTCGAACATAGGTCAAAAATGGTTCAAAGGGGAAAACTACCATCAATCCTTCTACACAATATAGTAAGGGGATTAGTTCCACCTTTTTCAAGATATATTTTACATTTATTTTTAGGATTAAAAACTCGGTGTCGTGATTGATATTTAAGAAATACACTAGTATATATAGGTTCATATCTAACTTAATGATGAGGGCTTAGTGTTGTGCCTCATTGCTGGTACAACCTTCTAATAGTAGAAAATAGTATGGGATAATTACTTTATCTGGAAAAAAATACTTAGATCAACCCAATTAAGATTTGGGTTTTTCATTATTATTCCCAATGGATATATAGAAACAATATCAATTCAAGTTTTCTATATATTAAGAGTGTCTTAGATAGATAAAATCTCCACATCGAGGATCTCTGTATTCATGGATACACTTTCTAAAGTAGGGTGTGTAACTAAGTAATCACCAATACTTGTCCTTTAACATCCTTTTGTGATGTCAACTAGATGTAAAACTATTGATATATGACCACCAATAATGCTAAAGAGCTAGTCAACAAGATAAAATTAAGGATTTGTTTCATTATATTCTTTCAACTGATCAACCATACTTCATAGTGTTACAGGTAGTGCCTTAGTAGCTATATTGCAAAGATTAGTGCGAGGTAGTTTATTTAAATTTTTGAATATCACATTTTGACATTGAGAAATTTCATTATTAGGTATTAAATACTATTATCTTTAACTAAATCATTTCTATAATTTAAGAGTGTATTAAATAGATTACTCCCTGGTTAATATATAAAATTTTAGTGGATTCCATACTACTGGTGACATCAATAATGATGGGTGCAAGATATATTTCATGAGATTATCAAAAATCCTCTTAAAAATTATGATCCCACTCATAAGTGACCCATTTCTTAATAATTATTGTAAATTTTAATCACTATCTAATGATGTTTCCTATAAAGAACCTAATATTAGCAACTCATCCCTATATTCCCCTCAACTCTGTGAGGCCTATGAGGTTTTTAGGATGGGGCATATCAATTTTCTCCCTAGTATTTTGAGATCCAATTTGATATCATGATTGAATGCCATAAAGATGATAAATTCCCCTAATTTCACCCAAAAAGTTTACTTCGTGGGGTTATTCATTAAGATGCATTTTCATAGTTTATTGAAAACTATATCCAAATAAACCAGGAGATCACACAGTTATTTGAATTTGACCACTAGATCATCTTCATAACACTATAGGATCTTCCCTAGGGAGTATTTGATGGAAAATTCATGATTCATTGATATTTAGTGCCAATATTATTTATGATAAAGTACATTACTCAGTAATATTAGACCCCTTGGGGTGCCCGGAAGGAAGTTACCTATTCATCTTTATGGGCCATCAAGATCTGATTATATTCAGAGTATCCATTCATGGTGTAAAGGGAATGAAATTCAGTAGTAACATAAACCAATGGTTCCATGTTTATAATGGGTAAATATTCTTTAAAGTATTTCTTGTTTAGATCCTTTAATTTTATTAAAACTCTAATCTATTTATTCTTCTTTTTTACTAGGATGATGTTGGATAGCCCTTTTGGGTATTGAATCACCCTAAAAAATTGTCCTTGATCAATTTATCTAATTTTTCATGTACCATGGTAGTATGGTTTGGATTTATTTTCCTCACTAATTTTTTATAGCCATGATTATCTGACAATAATCCTAGATGAAGGAAAGACGCCTTACAATCCATATTAGTTAACTCAGTATAGTTTTAAGAGAATATATCCCAATTTTGTTTTATAAATGAGATGTATCTTTCTTACTCTTAGTGATTTAAAGTAGTACTAATCAATATGGTTCATAGATCATGCTCTATACCAAGATTCACTTGTCTAAGTTCATCAACAGTGGTAGATACACCTTCCTCGAATGTTATAGGTGTGTCTCCAAGACATTCTTCTACTTTTTCCACTTTTACGATATCATAATCAGATATATGAAATTAAGTGAAATATTTATATTTTCAAAACCATGTGGGGAAATTTTTATATTCATTAAATGTATAAATAAAATACTTGGATCTATAAGGTGATGATGTAAATGAATCATTATTGAGTTTATTTTGAATTTCTGGTAATTTCTTCCTGTTATCATGAGGAAAAGCTAGTGTGAAATCATCCTAGGATTTTGGGGGTGGTATGGGGTCATTATCATTTTTGGAATAATTTTTAAGTGTTAAATTATCTCCCTAGGAATCATGGTAACCTTTGGGTTTGTTGGGTTCATCTAACAAGATTGAGATCATGAGGACGGGGGGCACATGTTTTTATATCCCATGCTTATCTCCTTGAATGATTCAACATTATATCTAGTGGGACTCACATGACCTAGTGATTCCTAAAACTTAAAATTATTGTGTCCATTTTTTTTATGGGTAGTGAAAAATCATCATCAAGTTTTCTTCATGGGTTGGTCAGAGCATCTTCCAATCCATTTTGGGTGGTGATTCAGATGGTATCAACCTCAATTAATTACTTCCCTTCCCTCTTATAGAAACTCATGTCTATGTATTAGTTCTTTTAGGAGTCTAAAGGGGGAATTATCTCCATATATTCCCCAACCTGTCCATTAATTCAATATTTTAAACAATGATGATATGAATAGGGTACCATTTTATGTGTATGAAGTAACCTAATTCCAAGTAGGGCATTAAAATTCATGTCTTCAAAAACCACTAAGAATTCAGATTTAGATATGAGGTCTTTGAACTGAGCTCTCAACTTGATCTTATTGGCCTGATTTTTATCATTCTTATCAAATCTAAAAATTATCAAACTACATAGAGAAAATTCAAAAAAAATTGTCCCAAGTGTTATATCATTTTGACTATGATAATATTTATCTTAGATCCATTGTAAATCAAGGCTCGACAAACATCGATATTTTCTAGCTTACAAGACATGTACATGGGGATGATTTTTCTTAGTTTGGATACATGTTATAATTATTCTATAAATGATATGAATACATGGAATAAATTTTGATTGGATTCATTATAGAAGATTTTTTTTATAGTTACATCAACCTAAAATTATTTAGGACTTGATAGGGCCTCGATGAGCACTCCTCTAAGCTCATTTTAGAAGTGATGCACATCCAAAACTGAGAGTTTTTTCAGGACCACATCTAGATATTTAATGATATCATACTTCTTTAATAGGGTCCAAAATTTATTGAAATGATTTTATTCATTATATTGAGAAATCTGGGCCAAGGTTGTCTATATAGACCCCTCCAAATTTGAGCTGGTTGGCCTGTTTGTCTCATACATATTTCTTTCATATTGTTTACTCATAATCCAATGTTGTCTAGGTAGAATTATTTTTTTATAATGATTCATCTAAAATAATTATACCAAAGGGAGTCTTGGAATATTAAGGAGTATGTTAGTGCTCTTAATGGGCATGTTTAATGGCATGTATCCCTATTTCAACAATGTATATGACTTCAGTAGGGATACAGCCTGAAATTTGATATCTATCATTGATGCATCTTCCCCTTCCTCTTCAACCTCTATGAACTCTTCCCCTAGATCCCCTATAATGGGTGGGGAACTAAGTTTGGTATTCATTTTCTTAATTAGATAATGGATCAACCAAGTTCAAAACATTGAGCAATCTATATTACGATTCTTCATATTATGATAATTCCATTTGGATGAGTGGACATTATTTCCCCAATAATGGGGAGGATTTTTAAGTGTTTAGATTATCATGGGGATCATTAGAGATTCTTATTCCAATAAATTTTTCTTTTAAAGTTTATTATTTTGAATTTTAGATGATTATGACGGAAGTGTTTTATCGGGCATTATGGAGGGAGATGGGGTCACAAATGGATAACTTAATTATACCATAAGAATATAGTGAGCCTAACTAGATAATTTATTGGCCATATAGATAAAAAATTTCTATAATTTTCTACTTGGTACTTATTTATATTCATCCTATTTTTCTAAGGAAGTGATAGAGATGTAATTTTCTTATATCTAAGGTTTCCCTAGTTTTACCTTCCCAGAATCAACCATATTTTGGAAGGTATTCTTATAGAAAAAATTGTTCTTGAATTATATGATCTAATATATTATGGTATGGGAAATAGTCTGGGTAGTCATTTAAATAGATTTATTTGGGTCTCTTGGATACTGGTAACTTGATCATGTTTTTTCCATTGCTAAAATGAAATATCTAGAAACCTATTCTTTCTTAAAAGAATGATTCTTATTATTTCAATACTTGAATATTAAATGATTTTATTATTTCACCCCTCCTAATAGGGGTACTGTTTATATTTTGGTAATTCATGGGAAGGTATCATATGATATTGTTTTGTTTTAGGTACTAGGGTTAATGTTGAAACCAACTTGAGTGTGATAGTTGTAGTCTCAGTCTTACCAAAAATTTCTACATTGATGGAAATATTAGGTTGATTTTTTGTCTTACTCCATTGGATAGAATCCACTAAGAAATTTACTATTCATATAAATTCACAAAATCCATGTGGATATTTTAGGGGAATCAATAACATCTTTAAGCCAACCCAAATGTTCGCGATGCAAGTTTCTAGAAATCTCTCTTATAGTTGATTCATATTGAGGGATCATCATCTTCTATGGTGTTTATTTAAATTGATAAAGTAATTAGTTATAAATTTATTCCTAGTTTTCAATAGACATAGCTGGCTTTTTTTTTACCAAACAAACTCGAATACATTCATGTTCTATAAAAAGAATCTAATTTTATCCACTTATTGTAGCTCAAGTGTTCACATCATGGGGTCGTACTGGGACACAAATCATGTCAATTTCTTCTTCAGATCCCCTATTACATTGATTTTTGGGTAAATATAATTTCAAAAATTAGATAGAGGAGGTGTATCATCCACCAATTTGATGTATGTTTTCCTCTCCAATTTCATCATTGTATTTTGTCCTTTAATAGATTCTGTTTGAGTTGTAAGGGACACAATAGAGTTTAGAGACTCTGATGGAATTGTTACATGAGTTGACAGATCTAACACTATAGTGGGGTGAAAGGTGGAACCTAATATGGTTGTCATGCATATTATGGATGTTGAAATTAGTTTTGAGTTGTATTGGGGTCAGTTTCCTAAAATTATTACATTTTAGTAGAGAATACTATTGATATTCCCTGCTCGTCAAGGTTAGATATACCAGTTTCTTATACATGGAGCTCATTGTATGGTCAGGCTCTAGCCTTTCTAATTTTTTATTCTTCTACAGTTGATAAAGTTCAACTAAAGAAGACTCATTAGGCACTTCCTGGGTGATTTACTCAAGGGGAATATTTCTATTAAGTAATTTTAGATTGATTTGTTTCAATGCCTCTATATTGGATTCTAATTAATCTATATTTTTTTAGATAAAATAATTTCAACTGTGTTGGATGGTAATTATGATATAGTTACCCCTTTTACTTTAACTTTAGACAAATTTTAACAGGTGGGTAGAAAATTAGCATTTAGAGTTCCCAATTATACTATACAGATTATCAATATTTTCCTGGTCAATAAATGGAATGAATAAACTACACATTATATAAACATCATTCCTTAGTAATTAATAAATTTTCATATTAAAATTTCAAGTATACAAATTATCAATATTTTCTATATCAATAAATAGAATAACTCCCTATGTTAGAATCCCTCAAACTAAAAACATATATAATAATGGGTATATGGTTAATACAATACTTTTCTAAATAAATAAATGTAATTATATGATCATAAATTATCTAGAGAAATAATTTGGATGGCCAAAAAACTCAAATCTTAATGTTCCCTAAAGAACCTCATACAAAATCAGGGTTAATTGGTCAACAGTTATCCATATAGAAATTTTAGATATAAAAATTGTCAATATTTCTTGATTCAATGGAATAATTTATCTAACTAGTTAAATATCCAAAAAATAGTAATATTTACAATACAGTGGAAAGTACCTTTCTCAAAGGAATGATAACAAGGTAGTAGAGAGGAGCAGTTTCATCGTGAAAGGATGTCAATAGAAAATGATCATATAAAAAAGTATTCATTTGGATAATATGTAAATACATATAAATGGAGGTGAAAATACTATTTTACTAAATAATATGGTAAAACAATTCAATTTAGAAAAATGGGGTTCAAGAATAATCAATATAACTCAAAAAAAGGAAATTGAGTTATTAAAAACCCTTACAAACGTCATATTTTGAAGGAAGAATCAATTTAAGGAAATTTTTTAATAAATAAATTTAAATTAATAGAAAGTAAATAATAAATACATCATTATAAAATAATATTGTATAACATACTCAACTTATAATAATAGAGTTAAAAATACAATCATAACTCAATGGGAAAATTGAGTTAATAAGAACTCTAACGGCTTGGGTAACACTTGAATTGAACGAATAATGAAAAAAAAGAAATAGATTTTCATTTTTATCTACCATTAATTAAATAAAAATATATTATAATTATTTCATGATATTTAAATCAAAATAACACCATATACAAGGAAACATGATGCAAAAAATATTACATGTCTCAAAGAGTCAGAATTGAGACTAAGAAACCCTTACCTTTAACCATGATTAGTCAGACATGATCTAACCATATTTATAAAAAAAATAACTATATTAATCACCTATTTCAAAACCTTATTCAAATTTATAAAATTTTAAAATATTCATTTATAATCACTTATTTCAAATATATTAGACGGTTATATTTTATTTCCATCATTTTTTGTTATTAGTTTTTATTGGTTGTTTAGTACTACATATATAATGGTTGTGTCGATTGTTTTTTATAGATTCAAAAATTAAAATTCCAATATAATTTTAGATTATAGAATATATGATTTATAATTATGTATAATTTTTATTATTTCATTTCATAATTAATTTTAGTTACAATTCTTGTGGAATAATTTGGTGATGATATTATTTCAGTAATTTGAATGAACATGGGGTGGTTTATTAATAACAGGTTATATATTACCATTACCATTCCACAAAAAAAAATTATTATTATTTTCCAATTTATTAAGTAATTGTTTTCCCACTATTATCCTTGATAAAAATTTATAACATTGTTTATATAGGTGGTTAAACCGACCAAAATATAACAAGCTATAAAATCAGTGTGAGTATGGCTAATAAAGTGATTCTTTTGACATAATGTCATTATTAAAAAATTATAATGATTTTATTTATATTTTATTAAGTTTTTGAATAATATTATAATAGAGTGTGATAAATAATAAAAAATAGAGTAAAAAATGAAATACATCACTTGCATGGAGGTGGTAGTTCGGATGTACACACATCCGACATGTTCATTTTACATAGATTGGGAGGAAGATAGGGAATGTTTTATAATTTCATAACCTTAAAAAAATTGTAAATAACATATTAATTATTTAAATATACTTTTAGAACCATTTTTTAATGTGGTGATGAAAAATATCACATGTCGCTCATGGAGGCGATATTCAGCACGTACACATAACAACGTCTTCATTTTTTGAATGGTTTTATAAGAAGTTGGAAAATGTATATTATGTTACAATCATAAGATTTAATCATATTATTAATACTCATGTTATCATACTTTCATAAATAGAATAGGTTTAAAGTGGTAAAATAATAAATGAATTGAGAGAGCTCAGTTAAGAATATTACCTCTCCCTTTAGATATTGTCCCTTGGATAAATATTTAAGGATCCTTATCTTAGTTTTTTAGAAAGGATATAGGGAGCGATTTGAAAAGATACTAAGGTATATTTTTGGTAAATCAAAGGCTTTAGAATGGGTGGAAAATTTTAGTGTAACTGATCTCCTTTTATAAGTGAATAAAATTAAATTAAATTAAATACTCATTAATTTTTTAATGATGGAAAGATACTATTCAAGGTTCAATTGCTCTAAAAGTGGGAAATAATGATTTTTTGTGTGAGATAAGGTCAATAAAGAATCAAACATTTATTTTCATAGATATTTTAAATGTGTTTCAAGTCTTTTACTACTATATTTTTACTTTTTACCATTTGGGTTTTTCCATCATAACTAATTCTTACCCAAGTAATTTATATTTTACTAAAAATATAATGTAACCAATCATACCAAATTTTAATGTTATGAACCTAAATTTATGATCTATATAATATATTAAAATTTATAAATAATATAAAATTATTTTTAAATCAAAACTTTTAATATATAGAAAAACTACTTTGTAGAAAAATATTGTTAAGTGCACTTAATCTTATATAAAATTAATTAAAATTAAATAATATATAATATATATTTATATTTGTATGAGAATAATATCAAATTCTTTATATAAAATATAACAATTTAATTCATAAGATAAAATTTTCACAACATTAATAAAACAATTCTTTAAAAATAACCCTTTCATAATAATCATAGTAACTAAATTTAATATTTGTAATCATATTTTTTACCTAAAAATGAAATTGAAATTATTAAATAATATGAAAATTTTATTTTAAAAATTAAATACATTTTTTAAATTTAAATTCAATAAGTGTTGAAAACTAATTTTTAATATAAGCGAATAAAAATAGTTTTTTGAGTAAAATATTTTATATGATTCCAAAATGTTAAACATGGATCTTATAAATTAAAAATATTATTTTAAATGAATATAATTACTCATTAAATATATTTTCAGTATAATAAAAAATTTCACATGTTTTGAAGTAATACTAACTTCATGATACAATTATAAACATTATAATATTAGTAAAAATGGTATTTTTTCACTATTCTCCAAAAAATCAATTATTTCATAAAAATATCCAAAATTCATCCTGAGAAATTTTTAAATGATTAATTAAATGAATTTAATTTTTTGAAATTTAAATTATAAAAATTGGGAATTTATGTTTTAGATGAAAGCATAAAAATATAATGAAAATTTTTTCATAGAAAAATAAATTTTTAAAATATTAACTATTCTAATTATTATTTCTTATCAATTAAAATAAATTTTTATTAATATATTATTCATATAAAAAATATATTTTATCAATAAGATATATATTATCTTAAAATAAATTATGTAAAAATCCAATTTTAGAAAGGTTATATTTTAAATCATAAATCAGTTTTATTAGTAATTTAGCTACACTAATCTAGTTTTATCAATACCTTAGTATTAATAATGACCTTTATTTTTATTTCTAATTATATTTCATAATTTTATTTCCACTATTTTTACCCTATAATTCTATTGTGACACTTTAATGATTATATATTACTTCGTGGTTCGTTATGGTTTAGTGTTTCCTATGAAGCAAGTTGTCGAACACATTTGGTTTTAAAGGGGGTATAATTTAAAATATCAGTGGGTTAAATTCTCACCACCTTAATTAAATTATTTAATTATAGTTTTAATTATCACTTAATAATGAAATTACTAATGGTATCTATAAGATAGGCATGGTGAAAAATGAAATTTCTCATAAGGCATCAACTATACTATCTTAGGTAAGACTATGAAATTCATCTTTTACCTGTTAGTAATCATATATCTTGATTTTAATTTTTCACAAAAGATTAATCAAAATATGATTCCATATTTTGATGATATGAAATTGGGGTTTCTATATATATAACTTTCAAATATTTATTCTCGTGATCTTGATTCCAACAAAATACTAAAACCAAAATGGTTATGATAATATCTTATAAAATCAGAGTAAATGGTCATATGAATATGAAAACTAAATCCTATAATGTATTATCCTATAAAACATTCATATGAACTAAAAACACTTTTGGTTAAAATATGATATAATAGAATCAACTTGTTACTCCATTAATTTGATCTAGGTTCTCTGTAGTCATTTTACTATTAGGTTCTCTAACTAGTATATTTAAATCCTTCATAATGGTTTGTAATGTGTATCTGAATCATCCAAATCATATCCCCTAGAAGTTTCTATCCAAAAGTTCACTCTTGATCCTGATCATCATGCATAGAGTAAAAAACAATTTGTTACCAAACCAAACATTTTTAGGGGGATTATCCCTAGGTGAATTTGTACCATAGTCTCATCCACTTTCTTATATTGAGATATGGATGTAACTTCTAAGAGACCAAAAACTCCATGCTTTGTTACAAAATTTGATGTTTTCCTATAATGAAACTCATCTCTATGTTTTTACCTAAAGTTCACTCATCTTATTCACCCAAACAAAATAAATTATTCACTATTACCTCAATCAACCTAAGCGTTATCTATACCTTTCAAATTATAATCAACCTTAAACATTCTAACCCATGATGGTATCTAGAACACTAAGAAAAAACTTAGCTAATATACTAACCTCTAAAGTTATCTAAACTCTTCTTTAATACCAATTATGAGCCCCCAGACATAACAGTTCCATAATTACATGACATAAAGCAATTATTTCATTACATAGATTCCCATGACTTTTTTGGTTTAGGGTTTTATATAATTAGGAAAAAAATTAACTAATATATCTCATATCTTTATAAACTAAGGGAAACATTTACTACTATATAAAAAACTATATAATCCATAATAAGTTATCAATATATTCCAAAAATTCTCCACACATATTGTGCCTTAAGAAATATCCTGTGAATCACTTTTATTCATAACTCATAGAAATGGAAACTTAATAAGGGTGATGTCAAACACTCATTAAGGTATATAATATACCATAAGATATTTTATAATAAACAATACATTAATAATATAAAAGGAGATAATTTATAATAAAATAATTCCATATAACTAATCATAAAATCATGAAATAAATCCATGGATGGCATAACAATATAAATAATTACATGGATAAAAATATCTAGTTTCATAGTGATTGAATGAAAAATGCATTACTTTTCAAGGAAAATTTACAATATATTATATACCATGAATTTCATGTGCCAATACATTTAATTTTTGTGAATATCTTAGTCCATACATCTAAATAATTGGGTGGGAATACACCAAATACCCAGGCTAGTTTGTCTTAGGAGACCTACTGATGCATTGAGGGAATATTTTGGTCCACATGAGTCACTAATTAAGTCTAATGAATCCATCATATTAATGAATTAATAAAATATAAAATACATAACCAACATTCCTTAGTGATCAATAAACATCCATATTTAAATGAAAAATGTAAATATTTTAAATATTTCCCTGATCAATAAATGGAATAGCTCTTTGTGTAAGAATTTCAAAAACAAAAAAAATTAAATTATAATGGGTATATAATTGATTACATACTTTCCCAAATAAAAAAATTGAATTATATGATCATAATTTATCTAGATAAATAATGTGGGTGGTTAAACATCACATATCTTAATGTTTCTTAAGGAATATCACACAAAATCACGAATAATTATTCAATAGTTATCCATATATAAAAGGATTATATACATATTATAAATATTTCCCAATTCAATGGAATAATTTTTATAACTAGGTTAATATCCAAAAATATTAATACTCACAATAAAATTTATAGTATCCTTATCAAAGGAATGATAACAAGGTAGTAGTGAGGTGTACTTTCATGGAATATAGATATTAATAGAAAATGATCCTCCAAAAAAAGAGTCTATCATGATAAAATGTTAATCCATATAAATTCATGTGAAATTATATTTGATATATCATTTTTAAAATAACTCAAAATAGAATAAAGTGGTTTCAAAATAATCATTATAACTCAAATAAATTAAATAGAGTTATGAAAAATCCTTACAAACATCGTATTTTGAAGGAAGAATCATTGTAAATGAATTTTATAAGAAATAAATATAATGAAAAATAAAAAATAAAAAGTGGAAATAAATCATAATAAAATAAAAGGGTAGAACATACCCAACTTATAATAATAAATCTCATGAAGAACAATCATAACTCATTGAATGAAAATTGAGTTAACAAAAACTCTTACAGCTTGGGCAGCACTTGAATCGAAAGAAGAATGAAGAAAGAAACTATATTTATATTTTCCAATCCCATTAATTACATGAAAAAATTATTGGATTACTTTAATGGGAATTAAATTAAAATAACTCCTAATAATAAGATCAATGGTCCACAAAATATAACATTTCTCAAATAGTCATAATTGAGACCAAGAAACTCGTAAATTTAATCCTGTTTAGTCAAACATGCTCTGACCACTTTTATAAAAAAAATTATCTTAATCACCAATTTTATAACCTTATTAAAAATTATAACCTTTTATTGACTTAAATAATAATCATTTATTATATATATATTAGTTAGATATATTTTATTTCCATCATCAAATGTTATTAGTTTTGATTGCTTGTTTAGTACTAGTTTCATAATTGAAATGTCAGTTATTGTTTATATATTAAAATATAATCATTACAAGATCATTTTAGGTACTATAATAGATTATTTATATTTATTTATAATGTTATATTTTCATTTCATAAGTATTTTATTTATGATTTATGGTGATGAAGTTAGTGATGAGCTTGTTTGGGTAATTTTAATAAACGATGGGTGGTTTATTAATAATGGGTTAGATATTACAATTACCATTTCAGAACTAAAAAACAAATATTTATTTACTTTTTATTTTATAGTATCATTATTAATTATTTTTCTATATTTATCCATGATATAAATTTATAACATTGTTTGTTTAGTTTTTCAAACAGACCTAAAAAACATATTATACTCTTAGGGTGAGTATGGTTAATAAAGTGATTATTTTGGAATAATATCATTATTAAAAAAATATAATTATATTATTTATATTTTATTAATTTTTTTTATCATATAATAATATAGTTTTATAAATAATAAAAAAACATGTGTGAAAAATGAAATACATCACTTTTGTGGAGGCAGTAGTCCTCACGTACGCATGGGTTACACATTAGTTTTCCATAGATCAAGTGGAAGATAAAGAATAATTTATAATATAATATTCTTAATAATGTTATAAATATCATATTAATATGTTAAATATACTTTTAGAACCTATTTTTTAAGGAGGAGATGAATAATAAATCATGTTGTTCATGGAGGTTGTATTTCGCATGTAAACGTGATGAAGTCTTCATTTTTTAAATGGTTTTGGGGAAAGTTATAAAATGGATATTCCATAGATATAATAACATTTTATAATATTATTGGTACTTTTATCATAATTTCATGGATAAATTAGGTTTTAGGAGGTAAAATAATAAATAATTATGAGAGTTTGGTTGAGAACATTACATATCTCATTGAATATTCTCCCTTGGGTAACACCTTAAGGAAATGTAGCATGGTATTTTGGAAAGAAAATGGATTATAATATGTGGGGAGAGATTTTATGAGAGACTATGATAAATATTTTTTAAGGTACTTATTTTTAATGGGTAGATAAATGTACTATAAGTGATCTCCTTTTATAAGCGAAGAAAATAAAAAAAAAATGCCAATTTTATTTTCAATGATGGCATGAAAGAATTCAAGTTTTAATAACTCAAAAAGTGGGAAATGATTAATTTTTTGGTGTGAATAAGTTTATAATATCTCTACCATTAATTTTCACACATGTTTTAAATTTGATTCTATTATTTAACCCCAATATTTTTTACAATTTTCGGTTTTTATTTTTACCTTGGTAGCTTATTTTTACCCGAGTAATTCAAATTTTATTTAAAATAAACCGAATATAATCTTAAAAAATTTTAATTTTATGAACCAAAATTTATGCTCCATATAATCTTTTTTAATTAATAAATAATAAAAAATTAACCTATAACTTAAAACATTTAATATATAAATTTTTTTTTTTGAAAAATGTTCCTTTCACCATTTAGTGCTCTTAATATTATATAAAATTAATTACCAATTAAATGAATGATAATATTTTTTTATGTATGTGAAAACATCATATAAATATTATAATATAAAATAGATCAATATAATTTATTAGATAAATATATCACAACATTAATAAAATGATTATTTTAAAATAATTTGTCCACCATTATCATAGTTATTAACTTTAATTTTAGTAATAATAATTTTATGCCTAAAATGACATTAACCGTATTACATAATATGATATTTTTTATCTAAAAAATGAAATTCATTTTTTTATATTGAATTTCTATAAGTGATGAAAAATAATGTTTTTAGTATATGTGAATAAAAATAGTTTTTAGAGTAAAATATTACTTAAGTTTCCAAAACATTAAACATGGGGATTATAAATTATACATGTTTTTTATGAATAAATTTAATCCTAAAATATATTTGTGTTATGATTTAATTTTTTATGGTTTTAATTAATAATTACTTTATAATAAATTTATAAAAAATGTAGTATTAGTAAAAACAATATATTTTCACTATTCACTTAAAATCAATTGTTTCAAAAAAATATCAAAAGAAATACTAAAATAAGTTTGAAATGATGAATTCAAAAATGAAGTTTGTTTTTTAAAATTAAAATTATAAAATTTGGTAATTTAAGTTATAAAAAACATAATGAAAACTTTTTTTATAGAAAGCTAAATTTTAACAATATTAACTATTATTATTCTTTTTCCTTATTAATTTTTAATCAAATTGGTGTTAATATATTATCCATGTAATCAATATATTTTATATATAATATATTTAGTATTTTAAAATTAATAGCATCAAAATTAAATTTTTAGAAAGGTTGCATTATAAATCATAAATGAGTCTTATTAATTATTTATTTATACTAATTAAATTTTATCAGTGCCTTAGTATTAATAATAAACTTTATTTTTATTTCTCAATTATTTCATAATTTGGTTACCTCTATTTTTACCTACTAATTATATGAATATATTTTAATGGTTATATATTGTTCTACGAGTCATCATTGTATTAGTGTTGAGTGTAAACAAAGCTATCAAACACATTAAGTTACAAAAGAATATATAATTTAAAATATTAGGGTATTAAATTATATCCCCCTAAATAAATTATATCAATAAAATTTTAATTATCGCTTACTAATAAAATTTCTAAGGGTATCTATATAATAGTCATGATGCAAGATAATATTTCTCCTAGGGAATCATCATTACTAATATAGGTTAGACTAGGAAACTCATATTTTACCTCTTAATTAACATATGCATTTATATTCATTTACCACCAAAATTAATGTCAAATACATTTCCTTAGTTGTATGATATAACACATGGGTTTCTAGGTACATACCTTTAACATCTTCATTCTATTTATCCTAATTCCAACCAAATACTGAAATAAAAAATGGTTATAATAGTATCCCATAAAATCAGAGTAAATGTTCATATAAATATGAAAACTCAATTGTATGATGTCTTATCCTATAAAACCTGCATTTCAATATATAACACTTTTGGTTCAACTATGATATAATTGGATCAACCTATAACTCCTTTAGTTTAATCTAGGTTGTCTATGGTAATTTTCTTACTAGGTTCTATAATAAGTATATTTAAATAATTCATAATGGTTCATAGGGTGCATGTGAATCATCCAAACTATATACCCTAAGAGTTTCTATCTAGGTGTGTAATTTGAGGCCTACTCATCATGTAGTGAGTAATGATCGAATTGATATTAAACCTACATTTTTAGGGTTATTTCTCATAGATTCATTTATACCACAACCACATCCACTTGATAGTATCCAGATAAGTTTTTAATTTGAAGGAGACCACAAAATTCATACTTTCCACAATTTAGGATGGTTTCCTATAATTAGACTCGTCCTTGGGGTTTTCTCTGATATTATATATCCTATTACCCAAACAATATATGGTATTCAATACCAATAAACCAATATAATGGTTATCTATACCTTTGAAATTTTATTAAAACTAAAACATAATAAACCCAAATGGTATCTATAATATTTAAATTATTATTAAATAACACCCTAACCTATAATGTTTTATGCAACCTACTCTGATACCAATTGTGACACCATGAGAAAAATAGTCCCATTATTATATGACATAAAGAAAATATTACATTACATACAATCTCATGAACATTTAGGTTTAATAATTTAGAGAATTGGGGAAAATGTTAACAAATAAATACCATGTATTTCTCACCTATTATATACTTTTACCGCTATATAAAAAACCACTTATCCAAAATTATTTTTCAACATCTCCCATAAATTCTCTGCACATGTTATTCCTCTAGTCATATCATGTGAAACATTTTTCATTGTAACCTGGGAAAATGGAAAAATAATAAGGATAAGATCAAACATGCACATGAGCCTCAGCCCAGTTGGTGAGGACCCTTTAAGTGCATCCAAGAGACCCGGAATCAAATCTAGGTGGGGGATAATTTTCGAGGTACTGTAGCAGTACTGTAGCAGGTACAGTAGAAGTATTGTAGCAGGCACTACAGTAGTACTGTAGCAGGTACTGTGCAGAACTGTAGCAGGTACTGTAGCGGGAACTATAGCAGGAACTGTAGCAGCCAGGAATATGCCCCCATTTGGGCCTTCGGGCCACCGATTTGGTCCCTGATTTCTTTAAGGCCTTCGGGCCACCCAGGCCTTCGGGTCAGTAAGGCCTTCGGGGCACCTCAAGGACTTCAGGCCACCATAAAGTGCAGATTCAAACCAGACAACCTACAAGAAACATGCTTCAGAAGGTGGAGGAGCAAGGAGCTCTCACCATAGCAGAAGCTAAACGGATTGCAAGAATGATAAGGGTATGGCTCCTGCCATTGGTACAAGCCTGTACATGCACGGGAAAGCCTAGCCAAACAGCCATGTGAAGGTGGATAGCTGATTTCACGATGAAGATGCTGGGGAGGAGAAGTTCCAAGTAGTTAGTCTAGGTTGTATGTAACATTTGAATCCTATAGGCAATTAATTCATCTAAGGGCTACGGGCCATGTAATGCTTACGCCTATGGGCCTTGTAAGGGTTCCACATCACCCCTTGAAAGGTGTATTATCAAAAATCAATAAAAAATGAAGGCCTTCAGTCCATTGGAGATCAAACATTTAGTAGGGTAAAAAGTATACCAGAATCAAACATAAAATAAATAAGGCATGAATAATATGGTAGGAAATAAATGATAATCTAATAATTATATATAAGTGATCTTATGAGATGGAAATGAATCCATGGATGAAATAACAATATAAATAATCACATGGATAATAATAACTACTTTCATACTGGTATAATACATAATGCAGGACATGTAAAGGCCTTGTTCCAAGACATTACATATTATCAAGGACTTATGGCAAGACATATACTTACTATGAAGACAAAATTCATGACATCTAAATAAACAGGCAGGCATACACAAAATACCTTTTCTAGTTTGTTACATAAGACCAATAGTTGCATGAAGGGATTATTATACGACCCACCCATTACTAATTAAGTACAATTCATCTATCATATGATGAAATGAATAAATTATACATTACATAAAAAAATGACTTAGTAATAAATCTACATTTGTATTGAAATAAAAATTATATGAATTGTTAATATTTTCTTAATAAATAAATGGAATGTATGTCTGTGTATTAATACCTTAAACTAAAACTATTATAATGACCTGGATTTCTCCGGTCCTTTCCTTTGTTAAAAAACAGTGTTTAGTGTGTTATGGGAGGCAATGGTGGCTCATTTCAAGAGTTTTCTAAATTTCCAGTTTTTTAGTTTTTCCATTGGTAACTCAGGGAATAGAAATCGTCATATTAGTGTGTCGGCTTATCAGTGAATCAGTATGTCAATGTGTCGGCATGTCAGTGAATTAGTGATTTAAAGGCATCAGTGTCGGTGATTCGAGGGCGTTGGTGTTGGTGAGTCGAGGTCATCAGTGTCGATAGGTTGAGGCATCGATAGGTCATTGCGTCGATATTTTAGCATCGGTAGGTCACATAATTAGATAAACATCAATAGCTCAGAATTGGTGGCTCAGCGTCAATAGTTCGCATTGGTATCTCACCCTTCGATGGCTTTGCATTGGTGACTCATTTGTAGTTTTCCCAGTTTTTCTCATTTTTTTCCAGTTTTTCCCAGTTTTCTAGTTTCACCCCTATTACATATTATTTGATGTAAACCAAGATTAAATCCTTGTTTGAGAATTTTTAAGTGTTTTTAAAATTATATTGATTATATATTTAATATTCTAATGTCCTGGGGGATTTGAGATACTTAAACTGTGTGATCTTGACCACGATCCCACATAAATGACTTTTGGAAACCGTTCTTACTTTAATATAGGATCCGGCTCTTTAAAGCTAAGATCTTCCCTTCCTAGTGTGTTTTCTAATTCCCCTTGGTTCTTATAGAGCCTTCCTCCCCAAAATAGTCATGCACCTTTTCTAGATCCCCTCCTACTCAGTTTTTTTGGAGTTCTTCCCTACTGCTCGCATGATCCCCTATTATTAGTACAATGAGTAACTTTGATCCTTTGATCATCTGGTAGGTATTTCTTCTACCTATTGAATTTTTTGTCATGCGGGGTGGGTTTACAAATAATTATTTCCTAATAATAGATTAATAATATTTCTTAAAATAATAAATAAATAATAATGGAATATGATCAAAAGATAACAGGGGTTAGTAACATAATAGGTTAGGAGTGGTTTGATGTTGATCTTCTATTTTATTTATTATCCTTATTCATATTATGATATTTTGTCGTTGTAAATCATTTTGAAAATCATTGTCATTGGTGGTCTTTTTCTGTGCATGGGTGATGCTTTATAACTATTGTTGTTTCCTTATGAATAATTGGTGTAAATTCTAATCTGGATAATCATGTATACCCATTTAAATGAAATGAATTCACCATGATAAAAACCCTTGTTTGATCACCCCTATTTATCAAGTTGAATTAAATAATAGTGTTTACCAAATATGAATATGTCATGTTTGATAGGTCTGGTTGAGTGTTGTGCTCAGTTGGGTTTTGTGACCTTGTGTGAGTTGTGTGGTGCTGCTATTGGGAGAACAGTTATGGCTATAAAGGTAGATAGAGGATTTGGTTCTATGAGAAGGGGTGGGATGTGTGTGAAGTGGGGTTTTGGGTTAATGGAAATTGTTGTGGGTTTGTTGTGTGGGGTATTACATGTGGTGTGTTTGAGTCTCAGGTTGAGAGATTGGTTGATTGTGGAATGGATAGACTTGTAGACAGAGGAGCTTCCTTTTTTATGATGTGGTCATGGAGCGACGTTGGGCAGTGGGATTACGGGCTAGTTATGAACTTGTATGCAGTGGGACTACATCCAAAAAATATTAGGATTTTTCAATATAACTTTTAAGAATGATAATTGGTAGTGGTTGAATGGGGCGTGCATTGGGACTGCAAATCTGGTTTTGTTTTGTTTTTGATATAGTTGTGGTTGGTAGTTGCTCATTAGTACTAGAATAAATTAAATTTAATACCTTAATTAATAAATGTAAGGTGGTTAAATGAAAAAGGGGTTGGGTTATGCTTTGGTAGTGGTTTTTGTGTGTTTGTGCATATAGGGGTAGCAGAAATGTGGTTCTGTATGAGTTGGTTGTTTGTTTCGGGATATGTAGGTTGGGGATGAGTGTTTTATTACCTATATATAGATAAATTATAGTTCCTTTCAATTTCTATATGCACCCCAACCTTGTTGAAAACCATGTGCTAAACACCCCCATTCATGGATGAGGGTGTCTTTCCCAACATCCCAGTGGGAGGATGGATGGCTGGTTACTGAATTTCTTCCTCGCACCCTCTTCCAGGTTCTTGCTGCTCGAGCATATCCGGACAGGCTATAATGGCTTGAGGCTTAACATAGTCCTAAATACTTTGGGCATGTTTTTTGTGGATGATATTCCTGGGTGTTTTCAGGCCAATATTGTTTTCCCAAGTGTCTTTGGGATAAGGCACAGGTGTCTTCGGGCGAGAGGCGTGGTTGTTGTGGCCCAGGTGTCTGTGGGCAGAATTGTGTGTGATTTGAGGCCCAAGTGTGTGTGGGTAGTATGTGGTAGTGGGACTACATATGGGAATTGTGTTAGTGTCAAGATGTTATCTGTTAGGTATGATCAGTTAACCAGTGGGAAAGTGGTGTGGAGTACCCAAATATCGATGTGCTTATACTATTACTTTACTTGACTTGAGATATTTGGTGAGCATACCTTGGTGAGGCTAGGCTAGTTAGTATTCCTTAGTACATTCTATTGTTTTCTCGTAGGGATATTATTATGTTCCCCTACTTGTGCACGGGTAGATGAGTATAATCATATGATCACCCTATGTATATAAAACTGTTTTCATATTTCCAAGAGAACTTGAAGGACCATGCTGGACTTTACTAGCTCAGGCATCAGGATTAGTTTTCATTTCTGCTTAGTCTATTTTCCTTTGGTACTTCACCTTATATTTTTTTGTACCTTTTATCAGTTTTACTTTTGAACATGCATGTGGGAATGAATTTTGGATTTACTTTTACTTTTATTATTTGGAGTTTCTTAGGATTTACCATCTTATCTTCCGATCATATTATATAAAAAGGGTAATTCCTTCTATATTA
Source organism: Viscum album (assembly GCA_963277665.1). NCBI lineage: Eukaryota > Viridiplantae > Streptophyta > Magnoliopsida > Santalales > Viscaceae > Viscum > Viscum album. The sequence continues at coordinate 2,050,722,804 of OY728150.1, read as the reverse complement.
TGTGAGAATATATACCCTTGGTGCTAGTCTCCACTCCGAGCCCTATTAAAGGCGGGAATCAGGGGTCATTATCTCTCCTTCATCTTGAGGAAATAATGGGTGGCACTTTTTTGTCCCTTCCCTCATCTTGAAGAAGGAAGGTTTTGACAAAATGGTATCAAAGGGAGGTTTGGTGGTTTGAGGGATAGGATGTAGTTTGGAGTTAGAAAACGTAAGGATTTCATGGTTTAGTAGGGAAATGGTGTTAAGAAATCCTGGTGCATGAAATAGGCCAGAGAAGACCGACTAGGACATGGGATTTTAGGGGCCCCTGTAATCCAATAAAAGGACTCTGGACCTACCGAACGACCAAGTGATACTACACTGATTGCAGAGTATAGACCCTTGGAAAGGTACATGCATTATAATTACTTGTGTTCTTGTGTGTCTTGGGTGTTTTGGGAATTTAAAATAAATGAAGAGTTAAAATGAATTTAAAAGGAAATGTCCACACTACCCGGGCTTAGGAGTTCCTTGTTTACTTTTTCATCTATGGCTCCTAGATTTCGCCCATGTCTAGTATGAGAATTTGAGGCCCATAATATTGACCTGGTTGATCAACGGAGGGCCTATTAATAGGAGGATGATGACCAGTGGTAGAATACTCTTCGTGCCTTCCAGTAGTAGACTCTAGGAAAGTAAGAGGGCAGTGTCTCAGACATGGAGACGGATAGTTGGCTCAAGGATTTAGTGATCGTTTTCAGCTTGATCTAGGCTCCGACAGAGTACTGGGTTCCTCTAGTGGTAATCCAGATGAGGGGATTAGTGTGTCAGTGGTGGATGCTTTACCTCAGTGAAAGGAAGGAGACCGATGTTTTGTGGGATGACTTTGAGAAGGATTTCCAAGAATAATTCCTTTCTTCCACGATGAAGGCTAAGAATATGAAGGAGCTACTATCCCTCCAGTATAAGAGTATGTCAGTAAGAGAACTGGGGATCAAGTTTAAGTATCTCCTACGCTTCACATTAGATCTTTTTTCAGATGAGGAGTCCTGAGATATATGATTACAGAAGGCACTCTGGCCTTCTCTTTAGTATTTCATCACTACCTTTACCCTACCGATATACTTAGAGGTTCATAAAAAGTTTGGGGTAGTATAAAGGATGCACTCATTGGTAGGTGTTCCATGAGAGGGGATCCAAATTAGTTCATCTAAGGGGAAGACCATTAACAGCAAGTCTTTGTTGTCAGGGTCTCCCAGGTTTTGGCTAGTGATAAGTAGGCTTCAACAATTCCAGTTTTGATCTCCTGGTCATCTCCCTTTCTCCATGGGCCTGGGACTGAGATGCTTTTTTGTGGAGGTCATGGAAATATTTTAAACCAGTTCCTAGTTCGATTGAAATAAAGTGGGGGTTGGTAGGTTCAGCGCCCACCTCAGCATTAGCAGTTTTCGGTCAGGCCTTTCCAATAGTAGGGGCAGTGAGCTCCCGCACCACTGAGGGTAGACGGTGTTGGGGGAGGCCAACCTCAGGGTTCTCCTTAAGGACCTCGACCATGGCATGTTTGTGGAGGTGTTTGATAGCATATAGGTAGAGGAGTTGTGTGTGGGTAGTTGCACATCGCAAAGGTAGAAGTTCCAGCAGGACCGAAGGTTGTTCGAGGTATGATCAGTCTGTTTAGTACTCTTGTGTGTGTTTTGTTTGATTCAGGAACTTCGCACTCCTTTGTTTTACCTAGTCTATCCCATTCTCTGGGAATATATGTGGAGAGTTTTTTCATGCCCCGAGTGTTGAGTATGTCATTCGAAGGTCAGACCAATCTGTTTGATGTGTTCCAGGGATGTAGACTGATGGTGGGACCACATCAATCTCGTGGGGATATTTTATTACTACATATGTAGATGTAAGATTTCATCCAAGGAATCTAATGGTTGTTTTCTATGCATTCTATTATTGACTACTTCCGAAGAAGATCTGTGTTCTCATATATGGATAGCCAATGTATAACTTTCATTGGCGAGCGGAGTTGTTAGGTGGACATCCGGTGTGTGGAGACTCTTCTTTCCTTATTAGCCAAGATATTAGTGGGGTTAACAAACACAAAGATGGTGGAAGTTATGGGGGTTATTAGTGAGTTACTGGATTCCTTCCCAAAGGAGGTTGTGACTTTACCCCCCGGCATGATGTTGAGTTCGAAATAAACTTTCAACCCGATGCCCATCCAATTTCGATGGCTCCCAATAGAATGGAACCCTCTAAGTTGTGATAGTTGTGGATTTAGGTTGGTGACCTGATGAAGAAGGGTTTTATCCAGCCAAGTGTGTCATCATGGGGTGATCCAGTCTTTTTCATAAAGAAGGCAGACAGTGGTCTAAGACTATGCATAGACTATCAGAGACTAAATTAGGTGACGGTCAAGAACTATTACCCCCTTCCAAGTATCGACAATATTTTCAACTAGTTAAAGGGAGAAGGTTGGTTCTCTAAGATCAAACTGTGGTCTGGATATCACCATTTGAGGGTGAAGGAGGGTGACATCCTGAAGACTGCTTTCATATGCAGGTATGGGAACTTTTAGTTTGTGGTCATTCCCTTCGGCATTACGAATGTTCCATTCATGTTCATGGGGATCATGAACTCTATTTTCCATGAGTTTTTGGATTAGTTCATCATTTTTTTCATTGACGATATCCTGGTCTACTCAAGGTTATAGGAGGAGCATGTTGAGCATCTAAGTAATGTCTTGGAGGTCCTTCGACACCACCAACTCTATGTAAAGTTTTCCAAGTGAAAGTTCTATACATGAGAAGTGAACTTCCTAGGACATGTAGTGTCTCAGTAGGGGATATAGGTGGAATCATTTGTTTATTAGGAAGCACCTAAGAATGTGGCATAGGTTCGTAGCTTTCTAGGACTAGCGGGCTATTACCGGAGATTTGTTCCCGACTTCTCTTAAGTTGTAGCTTAGTTGATAGATTTGACTAGAAAAGACCAGGAATTCATGTGGAGTGATAGTGTTGGGCATCATTATATACCTAAAGGGGAATCTATTCAGTGCCCCAGTTCTCAGGTTTCCAGAGGAAGGGGCGATGTTCGAGGTGTTTTGTGATGCTTACAGCTTAGGTTTAGGGTGTGTTCTAATGCAATAGAGAGAAGTAATATCTTATGGATCTAGGAAGTTACGTCCTCATGAATGTAACTATTCCACCCATAATCTAGAGCTTGCAGTGTTCATGTTCTCTCTAAATTTGTGGTGGCATTACCTCATTGGGGATCACTTTTATGAATCATAAGAGATTGGGGTATATTTTTTCCAATGAGACCTGAAATTACGACTGCAAATGTGGATGGAGTTTCTCTGGGACTATGAATTTGAGATCTCTTACACCCCAGGGAAAGGGATTATGGTGGTTAATTCCTTGATCATGAAGTTGAAGAAGAAGGTATTTTGGGAATCCACATATTCTTGGAAGGCAATGGAGGAGTTGGCCACTTTGTGTCTAGATGCGAGAGTGGATGGCGGCGGGGGCTGTCTATTTCAGATAACAGTGTAGTATTCCTTAATACGGTAGGTGGAGGATTCTCAATGCAGAGACTCAAAGACTGAAGTGATGCGTAATCACACTGCCCAAAGTGATGCTCCAGAGAGATGGTCAGAGGATAGTCAGAATCGAATTCTATTCCATGGTAAGCTTCTTGTCCCAGTGTAAATGCGTGAGGTGATTCTCCATAAATTCCATAATTCAACCTTAGATATGCATCCAAGAGTTTTTTAGATGTATCGAGTCTTGAGGTAATATTTTTGGTGGCTTGGGATGAAGCAGATAGTGGCAGAGTTTGTGGCTGGGTGCCTAGTGTGTCAGTAGGTGAAGGTCAAGCACCGTGTTCCTGGTGGTTTGTTACATCCCTTATATGTTCCCAAGTGGAATTGGGATAAAATATTTATGGATTTCATCATAGTATTACCCAAGAATTAGGGAGAATGTGGTGCTCTTTGGGTAGTAGTGGACCGGTTAACGAAGTCGGATCACTTCTTGCAGGCATGTGTCTTGGACTTAGGAGAATCGTGGGTATAACACTCTCCCCTAGTATAGTTTTCCTATAATAATAGCTATCACTCTACCATTGGCATGGCACTATTTGAGGCTTTTTATGTTAGGTTGTTTCGTTCACCAGTATGTTGGACAGAGGTTGGGGAAGCATCCCTTCTTAGACTAGAAGTAGTGAAAAGCAAGACAGAGAAGTTTTAGCTTGTGTGTGAGAGGATGAAAGTGTCACAAGATCGACAGAATTCATATGAAAATCACAAGAGGAGGCCCTCGTAGTTCGAGGTTGGGGACCATGTGTTCTTAAAGGCTTCCCCTTGGCATGGGAAGTGGAGGTTTGGTAAGGGAAGCAAGCTTTCTCCCAGGTTTATCGAACCTTACAAGGTGTTGGTATGAGTTGATGAGGAGGAATATTGATTGGTTTTTCCACCATGGCTAGAGATAATCCATGACGTCTTCCGTATCTCTTAGCTCCATCTATATCTACATGATTACTCCCACAACATTGAGTGGGGAGAGTTAGATATTGAGGATGACGTGAAGTTTGTGGAATGACCGGTAAGAATCAAGTATCATGAGGAGAAGGTGCTTCATGTAAGGACCATTCCTTTGGTTCATGTGTTATGGAGGCATGGTGGCATCAAGGAGAGTAATTGGGAGTGGGAGACAGAGATGTGTTCCCAATACCTATAGCTGTTATGAGTTTTTCTCTTGTGTTTTTTCTTTGTGATTTTACTCTGATATAATGCTTGACCTTATTTTATACAAGATGAGATGTTTCCTTCTTCTATTAATGTGTTTGAAAAGTAATAATGTATGGGGAGGGTAGGGCTTGATCTCTAATAAAAATGCATTAATGTGAATGTGATTAAACCCTTGCGGGTGAGACAGTGCCTCCCAAAGCAGATAGTATCTTGACATGGAGGAATGAGCTCCCTAATCCATGTGTCTGGACTGTGTGACTTTGATGTTTGCATGGTTTTTTGGGGTAGTGGGGCCTTAGTGTTTTCACAGTTGTTCAGGAGATATATGTCAAGGAGGTTTCCCTGGGATGTTGAGTTTTTTCACTCCAGCTTTAGAATAACACAAGGTGGTTTTCTCCTAAGAGGTATCTTGAGGGGTGGTTGTTTAGACCCCCATTCTTCTAGGTCAATTTTGAATTCTCGAGGACAAGAATAATTTGATAGGTATCTGATGTAATGACCAAAATTTCCCCGGGCCTTTCCTTTCTGAAAAACCAGTGTTTAGGGTGTTCTAGTAGGCAATGGTCTCTCATTTTAAGAGTTTTTCAAATTTTCAGTTTTTCCAGTTTATCTATCAGTAACTCAAGGCATAGACATCGGAATGTTAGTGTGTCATCATGTCAATGTGTCCTCATGGTAGTGCATCGGTGGGTCAAAGGTGTTGGTGTCGGTGAGTCGAGCGCATCGGTGTTGGTGAGTTGAGGGTTTCAGTTTCGGTGAGTTGAGGGCATCAGTGTCGGTAGGTCGAGGCGTCGGTGGGTCTTTGAGTTAAGAGCTCAACGATGGTAGCTCATCATTGATAAGTCGTATTGGTAGATCAGCATTGGTATCTCAGCATCGGTGGGTCATCATCAGTAGGTCGCATCAGTAGATCACTTTTGGGTGATTCTGCATCAGTGACTCACCCATTGGTGACACACCCATCGGTGACTCAATTGCATTTTTCCCAATTTTTCCCAATTTTTCCCATTTTTCCAATTTCAACCCTCTTACATCTTATTTGGTGTAAACCAAGTTTAAAGCCTTGTTTGAGAATTTTTAAGGGTGTTTCAAAGGATATTTAGTATATCTTTAATATCCTAACACCCCTGGGGATTTGAGATACTCAAACCACGTGATCTTGACCACGATCCCACGTTAATGACTTTTGGAAACTATTCTTCCTTTAATATAGGATATAGATCTTCAAAGATGGGATATCCCCTTACTATTGTGTTTTCTATTTCCCCTTGGTGTGTCTAGAGCCTTTTTCCCTAGACGAGTCAGGCGCCTACGCTAGATCCCCTTCTGCTTAGTTTTCTTGGAGTTCTTCTCTACTGCTTGCATGATCCCCTGTTCTTGGAGTAAGGACGAACTTCGATCCTTTGATCATCTGGTAGGTATTTCATCTGCCTATATTGAATTTTGAATCATGTGGTTGGGTTTAATAATGATTCTTTGTGAACAAAAAATGAATACTCTTTCTTAAAACAATAAATAAATAAGAATGGAATATGATCAAAAGATAACAGGGGTTAGTAACATAATGGGATAGGAGCGGTTTGACATTGATCTCCTATTTTATTTGTTATACTTATTGATATAATGATCTGTTGTGGCTATAAATCTTTTTTAAAATCATGGTCGTTGGTGGTCTTTGTCTATGCATGGGTGACACTTTATAACTATTATTGTTTTATTATGAAAAATTGGTGTAAATTCTAATTTGGCTAATCATGTATAATTGATTAAATGAAATGAATTACCTAGGATAAAAACCATTTTTTGATCACCCCTATTTATCAAGTGGACTTAAAGAATAGTGTTTACCAAATCTGAATATGTCTTGTTTGATAGGTGCGGTTGAGTGCTGTGTTTTTTTGGGTTTTGTGAGCTTGTGTGAGTTGTGTGGTGTTATTGTTGGGACCACAGTTATGGGTGTAGGGGTGGATGGAGGAGTATAATCTATGATAATGGGTGGTTCGTGTGTGAAATGGGGATGTGGTTTAATGGTATTTATTGTGGGTTTGGTGTGTGGGGTGGTACGTGTGGTGTGTTAGAGTATCAGGTTGAGATACTGATTGATTGTGGAATGGATGGACTTATAGGCAGTGGAATTGCCTTTTCTTATGATGTGGTCACAGAGCGACATTGGGCAATGGGACTACGAGGTGGTTATGAACTTTTATGCAGTGGTATTGCATCAGGGAAATATTAGGATTGTGTGGTATAACTTTGAAGAATGGTAGTTGGTAGTGTTTGAACAGGGGTGTGCAGTAGAACTGAAAATTTGGTTTTTTTTTGTTGTTTGATATGGTTGTTTTTGGTAGTTTCTCAGCAGTGTTGGAATAAATTAAATTGAATCCCTTGATTAATAAATGGTAGGTGGTTAAATGAAAAATGAGTTGGGTTATTCTTTGGTAGTGTCTGTTGTGTGGTTGTGCATATAGGGGTCATATAAACGTGTCTATGTATGAGTTGGTTATTTGTTTTGAGATCTGTAGGTTGGGTTTGAGTTTTTTCTTACATATATATATATACAAATTTTAGTTCTTTATGATTTCTATATGCACCCCACCCTTATTGAGCACCATGTGCCAAACACCCCCATTCATGGGGGTGGGTTTCTTTCCCAACATCCCATTGTGAAGATGGATGGATAGTTATTGACTTTCTTCTTCTCACCCTATTCCGAGTTCTTACAGCTCAAGCATATCCGGGTAGGCTGTAATGGATTGAGGCTTATTATAGTCTCAAATGATTTGGGCGGGTTTTTTTGGATGATAGGACTAGGTGTTTGTGGGCCAGGATTGTTTTCCCAAGTGTCTTAGGGATGAGGCTCAAGTGTCTTTGGGTGAGAGGTGTGGTTGTTATGTCTCAAGAGTCTACGGTTGGGATTGTGTGTGATTTGAGGCCTAGGTGTGTGCGGGTAGTTTTTGGCAGTGGGACTATGTATGGGAAGAGTGGTAGAATCAAGATGTTAGCCGTTAGGGATGAGTAGTTAACTAGTGGGAAAGTGGTGTGAGGTACCCAAATGTCAATGTGTTTATACTATTACTTTACTTGAATTGTGATATTTGGTGAGAATGCCTTAGTGAGGTTGGGATGGTTAGTATTCCTAGGTAGGTGCTTTGAGGTTCTACTATTTTCTCATAGGGATATTAGTATGTTCCCCCACTTGTGCACGGGTAGCTTTAGTTTCCCTACTGAGTATACTTATATGCTCACCCTATGTATATAAAACTATTTTTAGGTTTCCAGGATAAATTTTAGGACCATGTTGGACTTTACTAGATTGAGCATCGATATTAGTTTCCATTGCTTCTTAGTCTCTTTTACCAAGGGTGTACACCATGAGAAGGTGATTCAAAGACCCATGAAATGTGATAATAAATGGAACTATATACTCATAAGTTATCCAGATAAAAAAGGTGAATAGTTAAACAAACATATATCTCAATGTTCCCTAAGGTGCCTCATAAATAGTCATGGATAAGTAGTCAATTGTTACTTATATTGATTTAGTATATTTACATATTATAAAAATTTTCCCATTTAATATAATAATTTGGATAACTGGGTGAATATCCAAAAAAAATATTCACAATACAATGGAAATTTCCATCATGAAAGTAATGATAACAAGGTAGTAGTGGGGAGTACTTTCATGGAATAAGGATATCAATAAGAAATGATCCTATAAAAAATGATCATGAGGATGAAATTTAAATCCATATAATTTTAAGTGGAAATACTATTTTATACCTTCATAGGGTAAAATAGTTCAATTTATAATCATTGTGTTTGGGAATAATCATTATAAATCAAATTAAAGAAATTGAGTTATGAAAACTGATTAAAAACATCGTATTTTGAAGGAATATTTTTTATTTAGGATTTTTTTAATAAAGAAATGTAAATAAATTGAAAAAAATAGAAAATAAAATAAAATAAAATCATAGGGATGAATATGCCCATATTTTAAGAATAAATTTCAAAAAGAACAATCATAACTCAATGAATGGAAATTTAGTTAATAAAAACTCTTACAGATTGGGTAATGCTTGAATTAAAAGGGGAATAAAAAATGAACTTAGTTTTTCTTTGTATATTCCATGAATTACATGAAAAATATAGTGTAATAATTTGATTGTATGTAAAACAAAATAACACCAAACAAAAGGGAAAATGGTGCATAAAATATAACTGAAGGTTTCAGGTATAGTTGAAGCATGGGATGGGGCATGCCCAAATCATCTTTTTATCATAATCATTGATTAATCCAAGATTTACATGATAATACATTTTATGATCAAGGTAATTGAATAAAATATTAATTGATGATTAAACACTGGAACCAAGATGCAGGATCATCACATATTATTTATAATTAATTTGAAAAATTAAATAAGTACCTTATGATGAATTATTTTTTTATTTATGGATCTATAAATGTATCTACATCATACCATAATTGTGTTTGTAGGAATAAATATTATATTCCCTCCATCAGTGATCCAAACATGTTCCATAAACCTCCAAATGTCGTTGTAGGAATATATGGATTCTAGCATGGTAGATTCTGATGCTTGTTTCATTCGCCTTTGATCACATAGAGAATATCCTAAAAAGGATTCTATTTGTTCTCTCAAGACTCAATAGTGGTGTTGGAGTATTATTTCTCTTCATTTTTGAGAGCGTTCTTAGAGAAGGGGTCTCTCTAGGCCCTTGATATATTTTTATTCGGGTGTTATTGTGCACAAAAAAATGAAATGGAAACCCATTAAGAAAATAATATAATTGGGTTTATATACCACTAGGGTTAAAAATTAATAATTACAAAAGTTCCCATTTATTATCTTTAATCCACATGTAACCCCATGTCTATAATAATAATAATAATATTGTTATTTATTGACATACGTAGAGCTAGCGAATTAAAATAAATATTATTTATTTAAATTATTTTTAATATATATTATTTCTCACTAGACTATTATTCTGAGTCCTCCATTTCAACACAATATTTATCATTACTTGAATAATGACTATTTATTTATTAAATATATATCACTACATTATTCTCTAATAAATAAATAAATATTATATTAACTAAATAGACAATAAATATTTATTATATTATACTCACAAAATATTATCTCAAATAACTGTTGATAGAATATATTTGATCAAGAAAAAATTAAAAATTATTAAACCATGTAGGGGAATAATATTTATTCAAATTTTTAAATCTAAATAATATTATTATTTAATTGAGATTATAAATACACTTAGTGTGTGACTGTCAATGTCTCTTTCTTAGTGACATTAGGCGAAGCAGCACAAAGTCTAAGGTTAGCATATAGAAACACAATAAGGAACCCATAGAGAAAGAATTAAATACCATAATGACATAAAACCTTATATGAATACTTATATTATAATATAATCCCTTTATCATGATATCTTTGATCAATCATTTTTCATGTTGGTGCCATCAACCTATGTACTTGATGTCTCTTTCTTTGGATTTCTAGAAATTGAACTTGATTATAGAACACAATTTCCATGGATTTATTTTGGCTATATAATTTCTATAAAATTTCCTAAGATATCAAATTTATTTAAAAAACAAAAGGGGAGAATACTTTCTCGTGTTATTCATTAATGAAGTATAACTCGTGATGCACCCAATGTATCCTACTTCACCACGAACATCTGTCATCGTGGATTTCATTAATACATCAAATTATGTGACTCATAATATCCATTAATAATATTATTAAATTATAAGTACCAATACACACATATTTATATGGGAACATCCAATGATACAAATAAATGTGTATTTCTTACTGTCGGGTGTCATTCTCAAAATCTTCTACATTGGAAATTACCAAGGGTGTACACCATGAGAAGGTGATTCAAAGACCCATGAATCTACAACCCTGATATCCTATATGATTTTTTTCCCAAAAATGATTTATTTTAGATATATAACATATATTTAAGAATACTTTAGTGACACTTATAGGTTCTCATCATAGCATGGAATACTATGACCTTTCAGTGCGACAGCTACTCTTAGGACATTATCACATGTTATGTTACGCAGAAGAAAAATCATTATGTGATAATAAGTTTATTAATATTAAAAAACTATGAATACAGGTAATCATATAGAATATATAAGTTGATTTTAGGGAACCAACTCTATCAGAATTCAACTTACACTATATCCAACTACTAACAACCTTTAGTCCGCTAACTCTTACATGATACTCAATATTCTGCTGAGATAATAATTTTGTCAAGGTTTCTACTAATATGTCTTCCATGGAAACTCTTCTTACTAAAAATTCACCCCTATATGATAAATCTCTCAATATATTATAATTTTATAGTACGATATTTGTCTATTTGTGTGACCATTGCTCTCTTGCAAGAGTCACTCCTATAGTGTTATCACAATACAATGTGATGGGATCTTTATTTCTATGTACCACATCAAGCTCCTGTACAAAGTTTCGTATCCAAATATATTCCTTGGTTGAATAAAAAGTTTTTATAAACTAAAAATACTCAATAGAATCAGTAACAAATGGTTTTTTTTTAACTCTTGTAACTCACAACTCTAATGTTGAGAGTAAAAACATATCCTAATTATGATTTTAGATCATTATGATATATTTTTAAAACTAGAATCATTATAAACCCTGATGAATAGCTCATCATTTCCTCCATACACAAAGAACACATCCTTAATTATTCTTAGGTACATAATGAAAGCATGAACAATAGACCAATGTTATTCACCTAGATCATCATGATATCTCCCTGCCATGCTCAATGTATAGGAAACATTAAGTGTAATATATAACCTGGCATACATGATTGACCCAATCTCCAAAGAGTATGGGATCTTAATCATTCTATCTTTCTCTTATTATGTATGAGGATACATTTTCTTTGAAATATGTATACCATGTGACACTAGAACCAATCCCCTCTTGGATTATTCCATACTAAATATTTTTAGTATATGGTAAATGTATGTACTTTGACTTAGTCCAAGAAGCCTCTTGGATCTATCACGAATAATATTAATCCCTATATTATATAATATCTTTGAAATATGTATACCAGTATCAGTTTAGTGTACATGTCACAGTTTTTAATGCATACCTCTAAAAGGATAATAGAATATCTTCATGACTCATCATCAAACTTACCATTTCTAGCAATATACAGTTCCTTCTTACACTAACACCATTTCACTATGGTGTGTAAGGTATAGTGATTTGAGATAGAATCCCAAACTCTCATAGAAAGTCGATAAACACTTGGTTAAGATATTCGGAACCTCAATCCAATTGAAGTATATTTATCTTTTTTCCATGTTGATTCTTTGATTAAATATTGAAGTATTTGAATTTATCAAATGACTAATACTTATACCTCATCAAGTAGACATAGTCATATCTACTCAAGTCATTAGTAAAAGTTATGATTTAAGAATACCCACCTCTGAATTATACTATAAATGGTCCACACACATTAGTGTATACTGATCATAGAAGCTCTATTTGCATTTCACTATTTCCACTGAATTATGGTTTCTCCATTTTTACTTATAAACATGCAAAAAATATTTCAAGTGGTTTTATCTCAAAAGCATCTAAATAACCATATTAATAGATATTTTTCAAAAACTTCTCATTTACATGACTGAGATATTAATTCCACATTTGGTTGTTATATAAGTCATGTGAAAATTATTCATTATCAAATGAAAATAATTGGTTTTCATAATTTAATACATAAAGGCCATTATTTAAATTTTTCATAGCATAACATATGTTATCTTTATAAAAGAAACAAGTTTTATTTCAAAACTTGAAAATAAAACTATCTATATCATTTAAGGATATATAAATTATGTTCTTAGTGATATTAGGTATATAATAAAAACCTCTTAAAACTAATATTATTCATATTGTCAAAGAAAGGTGGTGGTCTCCAATGGATAGAGCAGTCATCCTTACACCATTGGAAGCTCAAAAATCTACCTCTCCTTTAGAAATATTTTGGAATCAACTTAGTTTATGAATTTTGATGTATATGAGATATCCACAAGCTATATTTAATACACAATTCATAAATATTGAAATATTAAACTCGATAACAAATTCATATCTAGCTTCCCCTTATTTCTAGGTATAGTTCCTCTTCTAGTGGCCTTGGTTTCAACATTAAAACATACTTCCTCCTTTTTCTTTACCTGCCTATGGATCTTCCTCTTATTAAAAGAATAGTAATCGAGAGATTTATACTTTTTATGATTCTTTTTCCTCTTTTCCTTGTTATTCCTTTTCTTATCACTACTGGAAATAATATATTTACCAACGTTTGAGAAATGTTGGGAAAGGTTGGAAAACCGTTGGTATAACATATACCAACAGTTCTGCCAACCGTAGGTAAGTAAGCCATTGGGAAAAACATTTCCCAACGGTTTGCAGCAAACCGTTGGCATAGGGTGGAGATAGGTGGGAAAAAGGTTTGCCAACGGTTTAAAACCATTGGCACAGGGGCTTCATGTTTTTCCCAACGGTTTGATAACCGTTGGCAAAAACCCCACATCTACTCTTTCCCAACGGTTTTAGAACCGTTGGGAAAAGTGTTTTACCAATGGTTTGATGAACCGTTGGTAAAACTAATCTCCAATTTCTATGCCAATGGTTCTGAACCGTTGGCATAGCCTCTGCTGGGCAAATCACCCAGCAGCTCCCCAATTTGCCCAGCAGCTCCCAACCAGGTCTCCAATTTGACCAGCACCACATCTGGTTTTGTGGGTTCCCTCTCATTTTTCAATCCAATTATTGTACCTGCAATAAGCTAACACATACATATATAATTATTGTACCTGCAGTAACCAACTAACACTTACATATAGAGAACAAATTCATACACGTTTAACATATAATGGTAGAACTATACACATCCATAATTAAATTAGAATTGATAACGTAATTATAAACATACATAATTCATTTAGATTTCAATTTAAAATGTAGATGACAATTATATGTGGAATCTGGAAGTCAATTCATAATTTGAACTGTTTTTTGTATACCATATATTTTTACCTAAAGTAATGTCCGTTTTAAACATAATACATACACCTGGAGTGCTACCGTCCACAACGTGCCTCAGATTGAGGCGGGGTTGACTCATACACGTCACATATGACCCATGGATCGTTGTGCTAATGTATGGACACAATCCGAATGCGTTTGGTCGGTTTTCCGTATGCTAGTTGATGTTTTTCAATTAAAATGACGTACTTTTGAAACAAAAGGCAGACACTTTGAGTGGTTCTGGCCACACCGCGCCTCAGATTGAGGCGGTGTTGACTCGTACATGTAACATATGACCTATGGATCGTTCTCCTAAAGTTTCAATGGAAATCGAATGCGTTTGGTCAGTTTTCCGTATGTACTTAAATTGTTGTCCATTTTAAGCAAAAGAGACACAGTTGGAGCGGTGTCGGCCACACCGCTCCTCAGATTGAGGCGGGATTGACTCGTACACGTCACATACGACCCGTGGATCCTTTTCCTAAAGTATGGACACAATCCGAATGCATTTTCTCCGTTTTCCGTATGTCACTTGATGCTTTTCACTTAAAATGATGTCCCTTTGAAACAAAAGACAGACACTTTGAGTGGTGTCGGCAACACCGCGTCTCCAATTGAGGCGGGGTTGATTCGTACACGTCACATATGACCCATGGATCGTTCTCCTAAAGTTTCAACGGAAACCGAATCCGTTTCGTCGGTTTTCCGTATGTACTTAAAATGGTGTCCGTTTTAAACAAAAGAGAGCCACTTAGACTGATCTCGGCCACACCATGACTTGGATTCATCCCGGGTCAGCTCGTACATGTCACATATGACCCATGGATCGTTGGGATAAATTATCAACAAATTCGGAATGCGTTTGGTCGGTTTTCCCTATGCCAGTTGTTCTTTTCACTTATAATCCAGTCCATTTTAAACAAAAGAGACACAGTTAGAACGGTGTCGGCCACACCGCTCCTCGGATTGAGGCGGGATTGACTCGTACACGTCACATACGACCCATGTATCCTTGTGATAAAGTATCGACACAGTCCGAATGCCTTTGGTCGGTTTTTCGTATGTCACTTGATGCTTTTCACTTAAAATGACGTCTTTTTGAAACAAAAGACCGACACTTTGAGTGGTGTCGGCCACACCGCGTCTCCGATTGTGGCGGGGTTGATTCGTACACATCACATAGGACCCATGGATCGTTCTCCTAAAGTTTCAACGGAAACCGAATCCGTTTGGTTGTTTTTCCGTATGTACTTAAAATGGTGTCCATTTTAAACAAAAGAGAGCCATTTAGACTTATCCCGGCCACACCGCGACTCGGATTCATCCCGGTTTGGCTCGTACACGTCACATATGACCCATGGATTGTTGAGATAAATTATCAACAGATTCGGAATGTGTTTGGTCGGTTTTCCGTATGTCAGTTGATGCTTTTCACTTAAAATGACGTCCTTTTGACTTGAAACCACCGTGCAACATTCTAATTATTATTCGTGACGTGTACGCGTAGACGAAACGTCAATCGGATGTGCGGTTTGCGCGGTACGGCTCAATATTCGTGTTTTAAGTGATGCGCGCGCTTCGTAAACGCGCGTGAGGGGGGTCCAAACGGGCCGAACGATGTCGGAATGGCCTGAAATCAGACGACAAATATGGGTGAGTGATTTCTGAAGTGGTCGAGCAGACGGCACGTCAATCGGACGTGCCCTGTGCCCGCGGGGACCGAGAACGCAGTTCGGGTGTCATAAACGGCCAGAACGGGCGTCCAATGGTCAAATTCATAGCGGACTACCTAGGATTGAGCTGAAACCACCGTGGAACATTCTAATTATTATTTGTGACGTGTACGCACAGACGGCACGTCAATCGGACGTGCGGTTTGCGCGGTACGGCTCAATATTCGTGTTTTAAGTGATGTGCGCGCTTCGTAAACGCGCGTGAGGGGGGTCCAAACGGGCCGAACGATGTCGGAATGGCCTGAAATCAGACGACAAATACGGGTGAGTTATTTCTGAAGTGGTCGAGTAGACGGCATGTCAATCGGATGTGCCATGTGCCCGCGGTGACAGACAACGCAGTTCTGGTGTCATAAACGGCCAGAACGGGCGTCCAACGGTCAAATTCATAGCGGACGGCCTCGGATTGAGCTGAAACCACCGTGTAACATTATAATTATTATTCGTGACGTGTACGCACATACGGCACGTTAATCGGACATGCGGTGTGCGCGGTACGGCTCAATATTCGTGTTTTAAGTGATGCGCGCGCTTCGTAAACGCGCGTGAGGAGGGTCCAAACGGGCCAAACGATGTCGGAATGGCCTGAAATCAGACGAAAAATATGGGTGACTGATTTCTGAAGTGTTCGAGCAGACGGCACGTCAATCGGACGTGCCGTGTGCCCGCGGTGACCGACAACGCAGTTCTGGTGTCATAAACGGCCAGAACGGGCATCCTACGGTCAAATTCATAGCGGACGGCCTCGGATTTAGCTGAAACCACCGTGGAACATTCTAATTATTATTCGTGACGTGTAGGCACAGACGGCATGTCAATCGGACGTGCGGTTTGCGCGGTACGGCTCAATATTAGTGTTTTAAGTGATGCGCGCGCTTCGTAAATGCGCGTGAGGGGGGTCCAAACGGGCCGAACGATGTCGGAATGGCCTGAAATAAGACGACAAATACGGGTGAGTTATTTCTGAAGTGGTCGAGCAGACGGCACGTCAAACGGACGTGCCCTGTGCCCGCGGTGACCGACAACGCAATTCGGGTGTCATAAACGGCCAGAACGGGCGTCAAACGGTCAAATTCATAGCGGACGGCCTCGGATTGAGCTGAAACCACCGTGAAACATTCTAATTATTATTAGTAACGTGTACGCGTAGACCTCACGTCAATCGGACGTGCGGTTTGCGCGGTACGGCTCAATATTCGTGTTTTAAGTGATGTGCGCGCTTCGTAAATGCGCGTGAGGGGGGTCCAAACCGTCCTAACGATGTCGGAATGGCCTGAAATCAGACGAAAAATATGGGTGAGTGATTTCTGAAGTGGTCGAGAAGACGGCACGTCAATCGGACGTGCCGTGTGCCCGCGGTGACAGACAATGCAGTTCTGGTGTCATAAACGGCCAGAACGGGCGTCCAACGGTCAAATTCATAGCGGACGGCCTCGGATTGAGCTGAAACCACCGTGGAACATTCTAATTATTATTCGTGACGTGTACGCGTAGAGGGCACGTTAATCGGACGTGCGGTGTGCGCGGTACGGCTCAATATTCGTGTTTTAAGTGATGCGCGCGCTTCGTAAACGCGCGTGAGGGGGGTCCAAACGGGCCGAATGATGTCGGAATGGCCTGAAATCAGACAAAAAATACGGGTGACTGATTTCTGAAGTGGTCGAGCAGACGGCACATCAATCGGACGTGCCGTGTGCCCGCGGTGACCGACAACGCAGTTCTGGTGTCATAAACGGCCAGAACGGGTGTCCAACGGTCAAATTCATAGCGGACGGCCTCGAATTGAGCTGAAACCACCGTGGAACGTTCTAATTATTATTCGTGACGTGTAGGCACAGACGGCACGTCAATCGGACGTGCGGTTTGCGCGGTACGGCTCAATATTCGTGTTTTAAGTGATGCGCGCGCTTCGTAAATGCGCGTGAGGGGGGTCCAAATGGGACGAACGATGTCGGAATGGCCTGAAATCAGACGACAAATACGGGTGAGTTATTTCTGAAGTGGTCGAGTAGACGGCACGTCAATCGGACGTGCCCTGTGCCCGCGGTGACCGACAACGCAGTTCGGGTGTCATAAACGGCCAGAACGGGCGTCAAACGGTCAAATTCATAGCGGACGGCCTCGGATTGAGCTGAAACCACCGTGAAACATTCTAATTATTATTCGTAACATGTACGCGCAGACGGCACGTCAATCGGACGTGCGGTTTGCGCGGTACGGCTCAATATTCGTGTTTTAAGTGATGCGCGCGCTTCGTAAATGCGCGTGAGGGGGGTCCAAACGGGCCGAACGATGTCGAAATGGCCTGAAATCAGACGACAAATACGGGTGAGTTATTTATGAAGTGGTCGAGCAGACGGCACATCAATCGGACGTGCCCTATGCCCGCGGTGACCAACAACGCAGTTCGGGTGTCATAAACGGCCAGAACGGGCGTCAAACGGTCAAATTCATAGCGGACGGCCTCGGATTGAGCTGAAACCACCGTGCAACATTCTAATTATTATTTGTAACGTGTACGCGCAGACGGCACGTCAATCGGACGTGCGGTTTGCGCGGTACGGCTCAATATTCGTGTTTTAAGTGATGCGCGCTCTTCGTAAACGCGCGTGAGGGGGGTCCAAACGGGCCGAACGATGTCGGAATGGCCTGAAATCAGACGAAAAATACGGGTGAGTGATTTCTGAAGTGGTCGAGCAGAAGGCACGTCAATCGGACGTGCCCTATGCCCGCGGTGACCGACAACGCAGTTCTGGTGTCATAAACGGCCAGAACGGGCGTCCAACGGTCAAATTCATAGCGGACGGCCTCGGATTGAGCTGAAACCACCGTGGAACATTCTAATTATTATTCGTGACGTGTAGGCATAGACGGCACGTCAATCGGACGTGCGGTTTGCGCGGTACGGCTCAATATTCGTGTTTTAAGTGATGCGCGCCCTTCGTAAATGCGCGTGAGGGGGGTCCAAACGGGCCGAACGATGTCGGAATGGCCTGAAATAAGACGAAAAATACAGGTGAGTTATTTCTGAAGTGGTCGAGTAGACGGCACGTCAAACGGACGTGCCCTGTGCCCGCGGTGACCGACAACGCAGTTCGGGTGTCATAAACGGCCAGAACGGGCGTCAAACGGTCAAATTCATAGAGGACGGCCTCGGATTGAGCTGAAACCACCGTGAAACATTCTAATTATTATTAGTAATGTGTACGCGCAGACCGCACGTCAATCGGACGTGCGGTTTGCGCGGTACGGCTCAATATTCGTGTTTTAAGTGATGCGCGCACTTCGTAAACGCGCGTGAGGGGGGTTCAAACGGGCCGAACGATGTCGGAATGGCCTGAAATCAGACGACAAATACGGGTGAGTGATTTTTGAAGTGGTCGAGCAGACGGCACGTCAATCGGACGTGCCGTGTGCCCGCGGTGACCGACAACGCAGTTCTGGTGTCATAAACGGCTAGAACGGGCGTCCAACGGTCAAATTCATAGCGGACGGCCTCGGATTGAGCTGAAACCACCGTGGAACATTCTAATTATTATTCGTGACGTGTAGGCACAGACGGCATGTCAATCGGACGTGCGGTTTGCGCGGTACGGCTCAATATTCGTGTTTTAAGTGATGCACGCGCTTCGTAAATGCGCGTGAGGGGGGTCCAAACGGGCCGAACGATGTCGGAATGGCCTGAAATAAGACGACAAATACGGGTGAGTTATTTCTGAAGTGGTCGAGCAGACGGCATGTCAAACGGACGTGCCCTGTGCCCGCGGTGACCGACAACGCAGTTCGGGTGTCATAAACGGCCAGAACGGGCGTCAAACGGTCAAATTCATAGCGGACGGCCTCGGATTGAGCTGAAACCACCGTGAAACATTATAATTATTATTAGTAATGTGTACGCGTAGACCGCACGTCAATCGGACGTGCAGTTTGCGCGGTACGGCTCAATATTCATGTTTTAAGTGATGCGCGCACTTCGTAAACGCGCGTGAGGGGGGTCCAAACGGGCCGAACGATATCGGAATGGCCTGAAATCAGACGAAAAATACGGGTGACTTATTTCTGAAGTGGTCGAGCAGACGGCACGTCAATCGGACGTGCCGTGTGCCCGCGGTGACCGACAACGCAGTTCTGGTGTCATAAACGGCCAGAACGGGCGTCCAACGGTCAAATTCATAGCGGACGGCCTCGGATTGAGCTGAAACCACCGTGGAACATTATAATTATTATTCGTGACGTGTAGGCACAGACGGCACATCAATCGGACGTGCGGTTTGCGCGGTACGGCTCAATATTCGTGTTTTAAGTGATGTGCGCGCTTCGTAAATGCGCGTGAGGGGGGTCCAAACGGGCCAAACGATGTCGGAATGGCCTGAAATAAGACGCCAAATGCGGGTGAGTTATTTCTGAAGTGGTCGAGCAGACGGCATGTCAATCGGACGTGCCCTGTGCCCGCGGTGACCGACAACACAGTTCGGGTGTCATAAACGGCCAGAACGGGCGTCAAACGGTCAAATTCATAGAGGACGGCCTCAGATTGAGCTGAAACCACCGTGGAACATTCTAATTATTATTCGCGACGTGTAGGCACAGACGGCACATCAATCGGACGTGCGGTTTGCGCGGTACGGCTCAATATTCGTGTTTTAAGTGATGCGTGCGCTTCGTAAATGCGCATGAGGGGGGTCCAAACGGGCCGAACGATGTCGGAATGGACTGAAATCAGACGACAAATACGAGTGAGTTATTTCTGAAGTGTTCGAGTAGACGGCACGTCAATCGGACGTGCCCTGTGCCCGCGGTGACCGACAACGCAGTTCGGGTGTCATAAACGGCCAGAACGGGCGTCAAACGGTCAAATTCATAGCGGACGGCCTCGGATTGAGCTGAAACCACCGTGAAACATTCTAATTATTATTCGTAACGTGTACGTGCAGACGGAACGTCAATCGGACGTGCGGTTTGCGTGGTACGGCTCAATATTTGTGTTTTAAGTGATGCGCGCGCTTCGTAAATGCGCGTGAGGGGGGTCCAAACGGGCCGAACGATGTCGGAATGGCCTAAAATAAGACGATAAATACGGGTGAGTTATTTCTGAAGTGGTCGAGCAGACGACACGTCAAACGGACGTGCCCTGTGCCCGCGGTGACCGACAACGCAGTTCGGGTGTCATAAACGGCCAGAACGGGCGTCAAACGGTCAAATTCATAGTGGACGGCCTCGGATTGAGCTGAAACCACCGTGAAACATTCTAATTATTATTAGTAACGTGTACGCGCAGACCGCACGTCAATCGGACGTGCGGTTTGCGCGGTACGGCTCAATATTCGTGTTTTAAGTGATGCGCGCACTTCGTAAACGCGCGTGAGGGGGGTCCAAACGGGACGAACAATGTCGGAATGGCCTGAAATCAGACGAAAAATACGGGTGACTGATTTTTGAAGTGGTCGAGCAGACGGCACGTCAATCGGACGTGCCGTGTGCCCGCGGTGACCGACAACGCAGTTCTGGTGTCATAAACGGCCAGAACGGGCATCCTACGGTCAAATTCATAGCGGACGGCCTAGGATTGAGCTGAAACCACCGTGGAACATTCTAATTATTATTCCTGACGTGTAGGCACAGACGGCACGTCAATCGGACGTGCGATTTGCGCGGTACGGCTCAATATTCGTGTTTTAAGTGATGCGCGCGATTCGTAAATGCGCGTGAGGGGGGTCCAAACGGGCCGAACGATGTCGGAATGGCCTGAAATCAGACGACAAATACGGGTGAGTTATTTCTGAAGTGGTCGAGGAGACGGCACGTCAATCGGACGTGCCCTGTGCCCGCGGTGACCGACAACGCAGTTCTGGTGTCATAAACGGCCAGAACGGGCGTCCAATGGTCAAATTCATAGCGGACGGCCTCGGATTGAGCTGAAACCACCGTGGAACATTCTAATTATTATTCGTGACGTGTAGGCACAGACGGCACGTCAATCGGACGTGCGGTTTGCGCGGTACGGCTCAATATTCGTGTTTTAAGTGATGCGCGCGCTTCGTAAATGTGCGTGAGGGGGGTCCAAACGGGCCGAACGATGTCGGAATGGCCTGAAATCAGACGACAAATACGGGTGAGTTATTTCTGAAGTGGTCGAGTAGACGGAACGTCAATCGGACGTGCCCTGTGCCCGCGGTGACCGACAACGCAGTTCGGGTGTCATAAACGGCCAGAACGGGCGTCAAACGGTCAAATTCATAGCGGACGGCCTCGGATTGAGCTGAAACCACCGTGCAACATTCTAATTATTATTCGTAACGTGTACGCGCAGACGGAATGTCAATCGGACGTGCGGTTTGCACGGTACGGCTCAATATTCGTGTTTTAAGTGATGCGCGCTCTTCGTAAACGCGCGTGAGGGGGGTCCAAACGGGCCGAACGATGTCGGAATGGCCTGAAATCAGACGACAAATACGGGTGAGTGATTTCTGAAGTGGTCGAGTAGACGGCACGTCAATCGGACGTGCCCTGTGCCCGCGGTGACCGAGAACGCAGTTCGGGTGTCATAAACGGCCAGAACGGGCGTCCAACTGTCAAATTCATAGCGGACGGCCTCGGATTGAGCTGAAACCACCGTGGAACATTCTAATTATTATTCGTGACGTGTAGGCACAGACGGCACGTCAATCGGCAACATTTCCTGTAATAAAGAATTCATATAAGTCATTTTGTCATAAACAATTCAATAGGATTGAACTTTAATAGAAAATACATTTAAGTAAATGACAAAGGAAGAAAATAATCATGGTATCAACTACACATGTGAAAAAAACATACTAATGTGTTATTGAAAAAATGTAAAACCAACAAGAACATAATGTGTTATCACATCAGAGCATGCCTCATCCCATAACCATATTAGTAGGGTATCCTCATATGCGATTTACCTTTTTGAATTAATATGCACTTCCTCACCAGGTACCTGAGTAGATTTCATAGATATAATCATCTCACATCCTGTAAGGCTTCATTATGTATGATCATCCCACACCCCCTGGACAGCCCCCTGAACAGCCCCGCCCACCCCCGTGGATAGCCTTTCTCACCCTCGTGGACAACCCCGCCCACCCCCATGGACAACCCACCCCCGTGGACACCCCCTACCCCCTAGACAGCCCAACCACCCCCGTGGACAGCCCACCCACCCCCCTCGACACCCCTTCTCCCTATGGACAGCCCCCCACCCCCTTGGATAGCCCGCCTACCCCCCTGGACACCCCTACCCCCTGTGGCCAGCCCACCCACCCCCCCTGGACAGCCCGCCCACCCCTCCTTGACAGCCCGGCCACCCCCGTGGACAGCCCGTCCACCCTTGTGGACAGCCCGCCCAACCCCGTACCCCCCTAGACACCCCGTACCCCCCCGGGATAGCCCCGCCCACCCTCCCAAACAACCCACACCCCCCTCCCCTGCAACCCCACCACCACCACCTAGACATACCAACCCCCCTGGACACCCCACACACCCATCCCCCACCAGGACACCCCACTCAGACCCCCAGGACAGCCCACACCCCCTGGACAGCCTCGCCCACCCCCGTGGACAGCCTTTCCCACCCCCGTGGACAGCCCCGCCCACCCCCGTGGACAACCCACCCACCCCCGTGGACGCCCCCTACCCCCTAGACAGCCCAACCACCCCCGTGGACAGCCCACCCACCCCCCTCGACACCCCTTCTCCCTATGGATAGCCCCCCACCCCCTTGGATAGCCTGCCCACCCTCTGGACACCCCTACCCCCTGTTGCCAGCCCACCCACCCCCCCTGGACAGCCCGACCACGCCTCCTTGACAGCCCGACCACCCCCGTGGACAGCCCGTCCACCCTTGTGGACAGCCCGCCCACCACCGTACCCCCCTGGATAGCCCCGCCCACCCTCCCAAACAGCCCACACCCCCCTCCCCTGCAACCCCACCACCACCACCTAGACATACCACCCTCGTGGACACCCCACACACCCCTCCCCCACCATGACACCCCACCCAGACCCCCAGGACAGCCCACACCCCCTAGACAGCACCGCCCACCCCGTGGACAGCCTTTCCCACCCCCGTGGACACCCCCGCCCACCCCCGTGGACACCCACCCACCCCCGTGGACAGCCCCTACCCCCACAATCTATTATCCAAAACATATCAAATTGGTTTGAACACAATCCATAATTCCCACAATCCATTATCCAAACATAGAAAAAATCTCACATGATGCTCGACCATTGGAAAATAATTAAAAATCACCAACACCTCCTTCCAAACATAGAATACAAAAAACATTAACAGAATACAAAAACATTAAAAAATCTCACAATCCATTATCAAATTGATTTCATGAGTAATATCAAATTGGTCTGATTTACATTTTTTGAACACTCTCCTTCCAAACATAGAATACAAAAACATTAAAAATCACCAACACCTGGATAATCAATTAAACTACCAACACCTAGAAAAAATCTATTCATTAAAAAAACTACAACAATATGGTTGAGATCAAATTTCACCTATTCGTATGGGGTGTACCTGTTGGGATGGGGGTACTGGTGTTCGGATTCGCGAGAGCAGTGGAGTGAGATGGGGTTCGCGAGAGCAGCGGAGTGAATAGATTAGGGCTCTGTCCGAATGGGGAGAGGAGATCGCGGCCTGCAATTTGGGGGAAACCTTTGCCAACGGTTTATAAAAACCGTTGGCAAAGGCACACATTTCCCAACGGTTTACAGGAACCGTTGGGAATGTGTGAGTTTGAGCTGCCTTTTCCCAACGGTTCCCTTGAACCGTTGGGAAAGGTATCCTTTTCCCAACGGTTCCAGTGAACCGTTGGGGAAAGTTCTGCTGAAATTCTCTTTGCCAACGGTTTACTCACTATCCCAACGGTTTAAGTAAACCGTTGGTATACTGCCGTTGGGAAAAAGCTAAATTCCAGTAGTGTATTCACTATAAGAACTGTGGGTTTTTCAGGCCCCATGTCCTTGTCCACTTAGAAAATCATAGTAAAAAGTTTATAAAGACTCTTATCATTATTTCTTATATTATAATTAACAATAAAAATATAAAAGGACTTGGTTAATGAGTAATGTATGAGATCAATGCACAACTCATCTAAGAATTTAATCCCTAAGATGTCTAAGCATTCAAGGTATCCAATAAACTTAACTACATAAGGCCCAGATAGTACTGACTATCTAAGATTGGTTGTAAATAGAGTATTGGATATCTTGTATCTCTCTTGTATCATCTTCTATTTACATATATCACAAATTTTATACATCATGTTATACACATCAATGTCCTCATGTTACTTTATAATCTCATTGTTCATGGATGATAATAGGAAATACTAAACATTTTTGGAATCATTAAAATGTTTATCATAGAGACAAAACTCTTCCCCACTATCCTATTTACCAGGGGATTCAATAATAGGTTCTTAAATAACATATAATTTCCTTCATGACACAGGATAATGCATAATATCCTTTTCCAATCTTGGAAATTTTTGCTAGTGAGAAGGTTATCCTTCTAAAGTATGGATCACAGTGATATGTTTGAAGTAATATTTATTTTCATTTCCATAAATAAGATGAGATGAATTTTAATACCTTATATGATTAAATGTAGATAAATAAATATTATAGTATATTTATTAATATCCCTCTAATTTATTAAAACCCTATAACCCTCGCCATTACCTTTTGAACATCTTTTTTCTTGTATATTCTAGTGTAAAGGATCCATATTCCCCTTCTCATCACCCCGAATTTGGTTGGTCAAGAAATTTTAAGTATTTTGGGTATGAATTATAAATTCCAAATACATTAACTAATGGTTATTTTATCTACTAAGTGGACTTCCCAATCCTAAAATCCTTAAATAGTATTTTCTCAACCTTTTTCTATTAG
This sequence comes from Viscum album, assembly GCA_963277665.1. NCBI lineage: Eukaryota > Viridiplantae > Streptophyta > Magnoliopsida > Santalales > Viscaceae > Viscum > Viscum album. The sequence continues at coordinate 2,050,697,254 of OY728150.1, read as the reverse complement.
TTACATTGTGTCCTTATTTGGCAGTCAACCCTCTATGTGAACTAAGTTAAGTTAACCCAAAACTTAAAGTTTGAATTCCCTAATAGTTTAAAGTACCCCAACTTTGGTCGATCAAGAACTTTAAACTATGGTTCAATTTTAACTTAAGTAGTGGAAGGCTATACCGAATTAATATATATAATTGAGATATTTTTAATATTTCTACATAAATTTACTGTTTTTATCTTTATTACATGATTTTTGATATTAATTGGATTTATAAAATTAATTAACCATGTTTAAGATAATGTTTCCTCATAATATAATTTATTTTAATTCCATATTTTGTGCTTGTTAATTCATTAATTCATGTGATCATGAAAAAACATCCATAATTAAATTAATCATGCACATGAAAGAAATTAAATAATAGTGGTATAATAAATATCTTTTAGAAATGGTTATCATATATAGTGGATGATAAACTAACCATCAACCTAGAGGAAAATACTTTAAAGTGTGAGATGATTCATGTTGTAGCTTTCCACCTATCCACCCATGTACCTCGTGGATTGGTTTCACATTGGCTATAAACTTAAACCAACTCCACTAGATTGGGAGATCCATTCATTACAAATGATTTTACTCACATGTAGGTGAGGGTAATTGAAGGATCGGTTAAGGGGTTTACATAAAATAAATCATGGGCTTGCGGCCCCTTACATAATGAGAGGATGGATAACGCGCAGGACATCAATTAAATTTAATAATAAATTAAAAGGAAACCAATCACATTCAAAGTTTTAGTATATGATCATTATCATATACATACTTTCAAAAAATTACACATCTAATAAAAATAGCATTCAATTATAATCATTATTATTTAAGATAAATAATGCTCGAATAAATTTATTATATTATTTAATTAATAAATTATTTTATCTTAATTCTCATCCAAACATTCTTTTTATCCTGATACATCATAATTTTAAAAAAATTAAATAAATTTATTTAAAATTAATTATGCAAAAAATACATACCATGGAGAAAACATGATGAGTATCTATCTAAACTACCCAATGCATATTATATTTGTATACTATTTACTTATACATCATGTGTCATGCATTAATTAACATGTAATTTTATGGAATTTACTATAAAATTAATGACCACATGAAAAATGTGGCATTTATGTAGCATGCTATGTTTTAATGTGCATAGATGAATGATTGAATTATGACTTATACATGATATGAAGTTTTGAACATTACACAGAATTTAATTAGAAATTTAATATATATATATATATATATAACCCATTACATGGAGTGTAATATCAATTTAATTAATGCATGAAACACATGTTGATAAGGTTTAAGTAGTATGATAAATTAATTTTTAATTCTGTTTAATTTGGTAATATACATGGTGTGTACAATCTAGTTGCATGGTGTGTATATTTCTCACTGTCTATCCATGGAACACACCAAGGGACTCAACATGTAATATTTCCATGGATTACATGAAATGTACATGGGCTACAATGTATATGGTCTCCTAGTTACATGGATACCAGTCATGTAATCAGTGTAAGAGAATACACAACATGTCTTTGACTAATGGACTACACATCATGTATGGATATTACACATTGTGTAGTTTAGATGATTGTGTGCTGGCCTAGCTCAGTCAGAACATGGTATATTTAAATAGACACCACATATAATAAATGCACACATCTTGAATTAATACTTAATTAATTCTTAGTGTGTTGAACATGGGTATACGGTATGTACTAATAGGGAACACAACATATACTCTTACGTAACCCATCAAGAATCATTAGCACCTCAAAATGAGTTCTTTGAATGTATTTCATTCATAAAATTAATTAGTTTCATTATATTTGTGATGACAAATAGGAAGAAGATAAGATCTCGTGATTTGGATTAATGGACGATTAAACAGGAATTTAAAACTAATGATAAACACATAAATCAATCAACGATATTTAAAGAATTATGTGACCTATTTCATACCACTTAAAGGTTCTGGCACAGTAGAAGCACTGGATGGGGCATGACCAACTCATATTTTTGTCATAATAATTTATTAATCTAATATTTACATGATAATAAATGACATGATCAATGAAATTTAATCAAATATTAATTCATGATTAAATGTTGGAACTAAGATGCAGGATTATCACATATTATTTATAATTAATTTAAACAATTAAAGAAGTACCTTGTGCAGAATGTTTCCTTCATTAATGGATCTAACAATGTCTTTATACTATATCATCATTGTGTTATAGTAATAAATATTAGATTTCATTTAGTGTAAATCCACATGTATTCCATGAACCTTCAAATGTTGTTGTAGGAATCTCTATGTGCTAGCACAATAGATCATGATGCTTGCATCGTTCACCTTTGATTGCCCCAAGAATCACTTGAAAAAGGATTCTCTTTGATCTTTCTATACTTTAGAGTGGTGGTGTGGGAGGGTTTTCCCCAGTTATTGAGGGTGTTCTTAGATAAGGGGTCTCTCTAGGGCCTTGAAAATTTTTAATATAGGTGTTGTTATGCACAGAAAAATGAAATGGAAACCCATTAAGAAAATAATATAATTGAGTTTATATATCGTTAGGGTAAGAAATTAATAATTGTACAAGTGACCCATTATTATTTCTTTAATACCCATGGAACCCCATATCTATAATAATATTATTATTATTATTTCTTAACATTCATAAAGATATAAAATTAAATTAAATATTATTTATTTAAATAATATTTAATATATGCATTATTTCTCACCGAACCGTTATTCTCGATCTACAATTCCTCCACAATATTTATCTGGTCTTAAATAATGACTAATTATTTATTAAATAAATATTACTACATTATTCACCAATTAATAAATAAATAATATATTCAGTAAATAGAAAATAAATATTTATTAAATATTATTTTCATAATATATTCTATCGAATAACTGGTGATTGAATATATATGATCAATAAAACATGAATAATTATTAAAGCATGTGTGGGAATAATATTTAATAAACTTGTTAAATAATAAATATTATTACTATTTAACTGACATTTTGCATACACTTAGTGTGTGATCCTATAAGACTATTTCTTAGTGGCATAGGGAAAAGTGGTTGAAAGTCCAAAGTTAGCATCCAACAACATGTCAAGGAACCCATAGATAAAGAAGTTAATGTTGCAATGACATAAAACCTCATAAAAATTATTACCATGTAATATACTCGAAAACCATATTTTTAAATTTTGAAAAAAAAATCTTTTTGGTTGAGTGAGAACCTTATAGATACCTCGGGTTTCAAATTTCAAAAATATCAAAACGTTTCAAATTTAAAAATCCTGGTGCTACCAACAGAAACACATTCAACCCCTCTAAGATCCACATTTTACTCATCCCCAAATGAAATGACAAACCAAATTAGCATGACCTGATGAAATCTAGGACCAAAACACCTCCATAAATATCACTCAAACATTCACTCATCCATCAAATGAACAAAAAACCAATTAAATGAAAAATAGAACAATGAAATATGTATTTGAATGAGAAGAAATCATCATATCAGAGAAAAAATAATATTTATTACCTCTAGTAACAACCATTAATGTCAATGACATGGAACGAAATAATTCTAACCATCATGAACAGAACCAACAAAACCAAAAACACCATTGTCATTGAGTTAAACCAACCTCACCGAGCACCACCTTTATCTTATGAAACACCAGAAACCATCAAGTAAACCAACAAAAAATCCCAAAATATCCAAAAGAACCTAGGATCCACTATAGAAGAAATACCCACCAGTGAAATGATAACCAAAATCTAGGACAACCAATATAGATTAACAAATATATCATATGAATGCTTTATAAATCATCACCCAACAAACCAAAACTTCTTCTGAGAAAACCATATATCAAAGGTATGATCCCTATAAGCTCTCACACCCCCCTACACTTCTATGGAAATTTAATATAACACATGTATCATGATATCTCAAATCAAGCAGGTTCAGTGCTAGTTTCATCAACCTATGTGTTCAATGTCTCTTTCTTTGACTTTATGAAAATTGAACATTCCTATAGAACACAATGTACTTGGATTTATTTAGGATATATAATTTCCATCAAATATCCTTAGATATAAAATTATATTAAATAATATAATGGAAATACTTTCTCACATTATTCATTAATGAAGTATTACTCATGACACACCTAATGTATCCTACTTCGTTGTGAACATATTTCATCATATTTTTCATCAACATAAAAGTGCACAACTCATAATATCAATTAATAATTATCTTAAAGTATAATTACCAATACACATTACCATATATAGAAACATCCAATGACACAAATAAATATGGATTTCCTACTGGCCGATCTCGTTCTCATAATCTCATACACTAGAAATTACCAAGGACATACACCATGAGAAGGTGCTTCAAAGTCCTATGAGTATCCATACCTAATATCCTGTATCATTTTTTCCCTAAAATTATTTCTTCTAGATATATAACATATATTTAAGAATATTTTCATGGCACTTCTAGGTTCTCATCATAGTGGGGAACTATTATGACATTTCAGTGTGACATCTACTCTTATGATATTATCACATGATATGTTATGTAAAAGAACAATCATGATGTGATAATGAGATTATTAATATTAAAAATTATGAATAAATATAATAATAAAGTACATATAAGTTTTTTATAGGGCATAAAATCCAATAATAACATGCCTCATAGAGTCAGAATTGAGACCAAGATACCCTTACCTTTAATCCTACTTAGATGAACTTTCTCTAACATCCTGTATAACAAAAATAATTATGTTAATCACCTATCTCATAACTATAATCAAAATTATAACCTTTTATAAAATTAATTTATAATAATTTATTACAAATATTTATTTATTTATATTTTATTTTCATCATTAGATGTTATTATTTTTGATTGCTTGTTTAGTATTAGTTTCATAATGGTGACATCGATTCTTATTTATAGATTCATAGTTCATCATTCCAAGATAATTTTATGTACTAGAATAGATTATTTATAAATATTCATAATTTTATAATTTCATTTCATAATTATTTTATTTATTATTCATGATTAAAAAGTTTTTAATGAGATTTTTTTGGTAATTTTAACAAATGAGGGGTGGTTTCTTAGTAGCAGGGTAGATATTACCAATACTATTCTAGAACCAAAAAATCATTAATTACTTATTATTTTCTAGTATAATCAGTTATAATGTTTCCTGATTTATCCATGATATAAATTTATAATTTTGATCATTTAGGTGGTTAAACCAACCTAAAAAGAGAAAGTGATAATCTTAGAGTGAGTATGGTTAAAAAGGTGTTTTTTTAGAATAATATCATTATTAAAAAATATAATGATATTATGTAGATTTTATTAAGGTTTTGAATAATATTATAAGAGATTTGGATTAATAAGAAAATTATAAAGTGGAAAATTAAATACGTCACTTTTGTGGTGGTGGTGGTCCATACATACGCACGAGTGACACATTCATTTTCCATAGATTAGGAGGAAGATAAGTAATTGTTTATTATCTCAAAATATAAATATTATTATAAATATCATTTTAATACTTTAAATATACTTTTAAAACCATCTATATAATGTGGTGATGAAAAATACAACATGTTTTTCATGGAGGCGGTATTCCATACGTATACATAACTACGTCTTCATTTTTCGAATAATTGTGGATGAAGTTAGAAAATGGATATTAAATTAGTATAATAACATTTTAGAATAATATTAATATTAATTTTATCACAATTTCATGGATATAATATGGTTGATAAATGAATAAAATAGTTAAGAGAGATTAATAGAGAACATTACATCCCCTTTGGATGTTCTCCCTTGGGTAACACCTTAAAGATCCTTAGCTTGGTCTTTTAGAAAGTACAAGGCTTCTATGAAGTAGGGATAGAGTTTATAAGATAATAAGTGATTTTTTTTTTGAGATAAGGATATTTAATGGGAGGATAAATGTTTTGTAATTTATCTCTATTTATAAGTGAATAAAATAGAATTTTTTTGTAAATACCCCTTACTTTTTCAATGATAGAATGACACTATTCAAGGGTCAATGGCACCAAAAATGTGAAATAATGAATTTTTGAGTGTAATAAGGTAGATATATCCTCTATAATTTATTTGTAAAAAAATTAAACATATTTCAAGTCTTTTAACCTTATATTTTTACATATTACCATTTCGATCATTGCCTTGGTAACTAGATTTTAACTAATTAATTTATATTTTATTAAAAATATAAGGCATCATATCTTAAAAAACTTTGATGTTTTAAACCTAAATTTAAGATCCATATAATCTAGTTTAATTTATAAATAATATAAAATTAACCTTTAAATTAAAACATTTAATATGTAGAAAAACTATTTTATAGAAAATATTGTCTTCACCATTAAATGTTCTTAATCTTCTATAATATATATTACTAATTAAATGAGTTATAATATATATATATATATTTGTATATATGTGTAAAAATCAATAAAAAATTATTATATAAAATTTACCAATTTAATATTTTAGATAACAATTTCACAACATTAATAAAACAATTCTATGAAAATAACCCTTCTACTAATATCAGGGTCGTTAAATTTAATCATAGTGGTCATAATTTTATGCCTAAAAAATAAATTTAACTTATTAGATAATATGATTATTTTTATTAAAAAATTAAATATATTTTTCTAGATATAATTTCTATAGGTGAAGAAAACTAATTTTTAATACAATTGAATTAAAATAGTCTTCAAAGTAAAATATTACACAATTTTCCAAAACATGAAACATGGGTATTATAAATTCAACATAGTATTTTGAATGAATCAAATTTTATAGTTAATAATTTTTCTTTTTAAATTATTAAGTAATAAAAACTTTATGTTTAATTTTTAAACATTACTATATTAGTGAAAATGGTATTTTTCACTATTCATATTAAAACAATTATTCTATAAAAATTTTAAAAATCCATCCTTAGATAATTTTGTAATGATGAATTCAAAAATTATGTTGATTTTTAGAAAATTTAAATTATAAAAATTGGGAATTTATGTTTTAAATAAAAACATAAAAATATAATGAAAATAGTTTTAATAGGAAAATAAATTTATAAAATATTAACCAATATTATTATTATTTCATATCAATTACTAATCAAATTGGTGTTAATATATTATTCATATTAACAATATATTTTATCTATAATATATTTTTTATCTTAAAATAAATATCATAAAAGGCCAATTTTCATAAATGATACATTTTATTTCATAAATCATTCTAATTTGTTATTAATCTACACTAATTAAATTTTATGAGTTCCTTAGTATTAATAATGACCTTTATTATTATTTACACATATATTTCATAATTTGGTTACCTAAATTTTTACCCATTAGTTATATGGCTACATTTTAACAGTTATATATTTTTTTTCATGGTTTATTGTGGTTGAGTGTTTAATGTGAATCATGTTATCAAAAACATTAGGTTTAAAAGTAAAATATAATTTAAGGTCTCATGGTGTTACATGTAGGGATAGTGTTAATGATTTTTATTTATGTATATCACATAATAGGGTCCTCCTCAAGAGAAAAGTTATGATCCTTCTCTATGCGAGACTTCTCTGCTGACTATTTCATATTTCAAACCCTAAAAAGATTTATATAATTTTCATGGTGATATCCTGAATACTCTTTGTATAGTATGATCTAAGGAAAGTCTCTGACAATACTTACTAAGCATGTATCTGTTGATGAGGGTGGGTCACACATTGGAAGAAATGGTGGAAGCTTTTCTTACAGGGTATCCTCTTATAGTCTTCATAAAACCAGCATCCTCAAAGGGGGTGAAGGGATAATAATGCCCCAAGACCTGTAGGCTAGTATTGACATGGTTTTTTCACCATTAACATTTCATTATTTTGAGGAACTAATGACCCTAGGGGTGTTGATGGTGGTAAAATTTCCCTCATTCCTATGGGATGGGGTGGTTTCTTGATTATTGTAATGGCATATTCTAGTGTTTCCTTTTGGATCTCACGTGCTTTAATTCTATTATTAACTAGTTTTTTATCACTTTATGAAAAGTTATTTAATATTGAGGGTTGATCGAAAATAAAAAGCCTCTTATACTTGATGTTTCTCAAATAAGAGTCCCATTTAACATTTTTTATCTCCTAATGTAGAATCCTGTCAATGGATTATTCTCATCAAGTATATTTCCACTATGTAATGGAAATAGTGGACCTTTGATGGATAAACCATTTGTCTAGTAAACCTTAGGCTTAAAACCTGTCCCAAGGTGATGATGTTTCATGCTTCACAATTTGATGCACTAGTTTGATCAGTGAGTGGAGTGAAATACAATCTTTCATACTCACCCAAAAACTTGATGTTCACATCAAGTGAAGCATCAACAATTAATTGGTGTATAATGCTTATATTGTCAAGGAAAATCTATTAGAGACCATTATGATGATTTTTCAACATGGAAATTTGGGCCATATAGAATGTTGTGAAATAAATTTTGTGACAAAGACTAATTTTATTTCAATGTTATGAGCATACTAACCATGAGATTAATTTTTTTCTGGGATATGATGGCAATGTTTCCCACATATTCTGCTATTGGGAGGGTATTCATTAAACTTTCAATGATTTGATAATTTTATAGTGGGAGTTGTCCATGAGAAAACATCAATGGTATATTAACCTTGTCTAGTTCCTTCTATATGGACATGTAATTTTCTTGAACATTTGAAAGACACTACCCCACCTAATCCAACTATAAAGGTATATTTACAGTTTCTTTGTCAAAAAGAGTTGGTTCAATCAGAATTTCCTCCACTAAACTAAAGGGAGAACTCAAAAGAGGTGAAGATTATGTTTATTGATTCAAATTATCCTTTGGATGATATGGGATATTTTTTGATACTGATAAAGTGATTTATATAACTGAATTTTACCTCTTGAGTGCTTCTCGATATGAGGGTGCCTTTAAGGCCATTTGAAAAATAAGAGGACCTTCATGTCGGGATGAGACATTACTATGGGCAGGAAATTCATAGTGAGTGTCATGAGATGAATCCTCATGATCAATTTCTATGATTTCATGGGGAGGAATTCCATGAAACATGTTCTAGGGAGATATTTCTAGAACTTCTGATAATAGTACCACAGGGAGGACTTGCACCGATATGGATTCCTTCTTATTTTGATGAGGATTTAGCAAATCCTTAGGCTTCTATTGAGAGATTTTGGAAAGTCTCAAGCACACTATCATTAATTAGGGTTATGTAATAATATTGTTCTTATTCTACCACCAAAATATATATTCAATCTACTTTTAATTGGGTAGGAATATATGTCTGTTACTATGATGTCGATGGAGTATGTTGATGATTCATGTTGGATTGAGTGGGAGTAGGAATATGGGCCTCCTCCTAGAATTCTTCTGAAGTATACCGATGAATATTTTTAGCAAGTTCATAGATATGATCTCAACCTTTTATTCCTATTAGAATTTGTCGACAGTTATTTTGAATAGAAGTGATAATGTGGGCCCGCTCCTGAGTTCCTCTCAAAATAAGCTAATAATCTACTCTACTAGAGATAGAAATAATATATTCGTGTCCCTTATGGGTCACTATAACATGTTGATTACTATAATTTTTTGTTGTTTCTAGAATATTATAACAAATTTACATAATATGGATTGAAATATATGCCTTCCTTTCCATCACCACCAAGATATGCTAATGGGATTTTGCTGTTATAATGGGAGATTAATCCCATTCTTGTCATACCTTTTACATTGAAGTATGCTTCCAGAATTCTTGTGTGTGTGAAAGAGTATGGGATTGATCCATCGGTGACACTATATTATAGTGGAAATACCTATCAAATAAAATAAGGATATGAGTCTATTACCTATTTACTGTGAAGATATGCCTACAAGATTCTTCAGTGGAGATGGGATCCTGGGGACACTCCTCAGTTTATATATTATATCACCATTGGTAGGGTATCCTAGATAACTTATTTTGACTTTTGGGGCCATGAATTCCTAAGAAATCTCTTCATCAATATCTTATGGGATCATAATTCCATGAAATTAATGATGTTAAGAATTTATGGGATCCCTATTAAGTGTCTCTTGGATACTAGTGGAGCTATTGGTGAACTCGTATACCTTTATAATGTAATGGAGGATAGTATTATCACATTCCAAGGAAAATCTCCAAAAGTGATTCGAGGAGGTAGTGGGTGACACCAACTTCTCAATGAATGTTTGATAGTTATATGGAATTAATGGATTCAGTTTTTTGAGGCTTCAATGGGATTCTATTAGAGTTAGAAGGGTATCGTGATGATGGTACTCCCTCACCAGTTCATTAGTTACTTATCATTGAAGACTTTTGTTGAAAACAACATTCATTTATTCATTGGGGTTGCAACCTATACGGTGGATGAAGCATCCAAAGAATAATATTTATTTCTTAGTAAAGATGAAATCACTTTGGATCGAAGGGGGGTCATAAAAGGTTTACTTTTTACTCAAGGACACTATAAATATAGAAACCCATTAGTGAAGTATCATAGGTTTTTACATTTTTAAAAAGTTGTATTGATTGTTAAAAGATACATGTCAGGTTCACAATTTTTTGCTTCAAATATAAAATGTGCCTATATTTTTTTTGATTTTATGTGAACTTTCTTTCCAAATTTATAAAATCACTGGAAATTTACTAGTGATGCATGTATTTTGCATTGGATAAGAGGATGAGAATTTGGGCTCATCACACCCTTTAAGTGGGAAATTTTTCTTGATCTGTGAATCTATTATATATTTAATATGTATTTATGAATCCTTCCCAAATACCCATGTGACACTTGTTACCTCTATGATAATGAATGGTTATTAATATATATCAATGTGAACATATCTATATTTCAAGGGTTTTCCATAAATGTGAACATATTTATGTATCTGAGGTTCTCTATTGATGGTACCATATGTATGTATCAAAGGTTCTATATATTTCTCTCATTATTTTTATTATGATACTATCTAAATCCACATACCTAGGCATTGTAGAGTTTTTCACCATCCAAGGAGTCGATAAGTGTTTATAGTGTTAGTAATGGGACCCTTAAGAAGGGCTACCTATATACCCCTAAGGGAATCAGAACCTATTTAGTTTGATGCCACTTAATAGGACATGCTCTTCCCATTAAGGTAATGTAATGAGGACCATGGTGGTTTCATTGAGGTTGTGTATCCATGATCACTTCCAAGTATCTTAAATCCATAATGAATGGAATACTAGGTGGAAACATATAATAAATGGTTATGGTGGGACATACACATGAGTAGACCTTATTGATTATTCTCTCAGGGGATATAAATATTTGAGGAAGGTTATATTATAAAGAACATATACCTTTTAGAGTGAATATATAACCCCATAGAATGTGTAATGAAGAAGATAGGTATATTACATAAATTATTATGGCCTCTCAAGGATAGGTGTTGTCTCATAGGAAATGCAGACCATATAATATGGGTATAATGGAATCTAGAGGGAATAGAGCTCTCTGAGTTGGGTTTAGTTTCATTGGGGGCATGGTCAAGTGATGGTATGGCTCATGAGGAATATGACCCAGTAAGGTTATGGGTTTGTATGATGAATTTAATAGGGGGTATTACCTAATAAATATATTAAATTGAGTTTCATATGTAATATAGCTCAGTGAAGGTGATGTGGTTTGGGTACTCGTAAGGCGTATAAACTTCTCATTGGGATATGGCTTCATTGGAAAATTGTCCCAATGAGGGAATATATTTGGTTTTTGGGTTTGAACCTTATAGAGGTATCCTATTTATCCTATTTAACATGTATCAAATCCCATATAGTTTGAGTGACACAATTTAAGTTCACGTTACATGATTACACCATGCGATTTAATGTCATGTGGAAAGGAATTTTGTGTCGTGAAAGATGAGAAAATAAATATTGAGTGGGTATTATGAATTGGAGATACCCAAATATACTTTATAAGGAATTATCAAGATTATATCATTAATGAGGGTTTGATTGATCAGCACATACACCTAGGGAGGAGGTCTAGGATGCTGCTCAAGAACTATGAGAGCATGAGTGCAGCTTACATGTGATTTTTTTATACCCTTATGTGGATTTACCTATCTCACTAATTAATAAAAGATATTAAATCATAAATTTGGATGTGTTTGGATCTTATAATTAATAATTAATCACATTGAATCATGTCTCATTGATTGGAATTGGGAACCAGGATGAGCATGTTGATCCAGAAGACACCACTCCAATGTAATCATGATAGGGAACATCATTATCAAGGTAATACATAATTATGATCACCCTAAGAGTTATAACAATCTAGGGTATCAATTACCAATCATCATTTTATCATGTAAGTACATGATCAAATGATAATTATCTAATGTGCTTGAAGACTCAATCATGCTGGTCAGGTGGTTATGAGAGAGGTCTTGGTTTGGACTATTGAGGTTTTGACTATGGAAAGAGAAATCCATGAAGGTATTTTGGATTTATATGACTTAAATAGATAACTTAGGTGAATAATATAACATGTAATATTTCTATTTTACCATCACATTTGTGCTCCAAGAAATGGCCATGGGGGGTTCAAATACTATGTGATTGCAGTCCATTGACAACTAACTAGTGGGTACCTTTAACACCAACCATTTTTTATAGAATTTCATGTTATGAAAATATATAATGTGTGTTACATTAATGGAGAGAGTATTTCCCTCACTAAAATGAGTTTGTGGTTCCATTTGCGAAGGAGATTATATGACGGATATACTCAGTGGAAGTTATTCATTAAGGTAATCCTTTATAATAATCCCACTCTTTCTTCTTCAGGGTTTCCCTTTGATAATATCTATAGGTATTTCTCCAAATCTTCTTCTTTGCATCTAAAAATATCCAAAATAACTTCTCTATTATCATTAGTGATCGATGATTCATATTTTGAGGATGGTTTTAGTTATTTATAGGTAGTACATTAACTAATTTTCTAAAATGGTTGATCTCAAAGGAGGTATGATATTGCATACTGAACTCATCATAAGGTCCAAAAATTCAAGATATCATGAAGTAACTCTATGGTGATCCCTAAATTACCACCTCAGCATCCCATAGAATCATTTTGGTGGGACCTGAAGTACCACTTCTCTATTTCATAGGAGGTTCTTGGTGGGTCCTAAAGTACCACTTCTCTATTGTATAATAGTTTCATAGAATATTCACAAATGGATAGTCATTATGACAGTGTAACGAATATGTGTCTCATGTGGTTATTATGTGGCCCGCATATTTTCTATGTGAAAAATATCCCTTTATTATTTTCTTCATTAAATCATTTACTTTATCAATTTCAATTTATCTTTAAATTCCCTTTCAAATTTTGATCTTCCCCTTGAGGATGTTATATAAATTATAATCCTTAATAGTGATCAATTTAGTGAGTCCATAAGATCAAAAGAGAGAAATAAATGTATTAAAGTTTTTAAAAAAGGAACTATGATCCTAAACTAAATATCACCTAAACTACACTATGATGTTCAGACTAGTATGCTCATAATATAAGGAAAATGTAAAATTGACATTCAAAAGGATTCACTAATGTTGGTTATGGTTTGGGATCCTCTTCCTTAGCCTAAAACTCCAATCCTCATTTATAAATGGATAAATTAATGAATATCTCCTTCTAAATCAACTTCATCTCTAAGTATCTACTTGAAATTTTCTTATATCAAGGATAGCTTCACAAATAATTCAAATCTCCCAAATCAATTTCATGTTTCATACTTCCCTTAGCTTCTAAACTGTTTTGAGCTAGAACACTCTTCTTTATTCTTATATCTTTACAATTCAGTTCTACATGTATTATCATAATAGACTTCCTTAATTTGTACTGGAATCACTAATTTGAAGATTCCTTCTTTTAGAATGTACTACAAATGTAACACACATGAAAATGGTGGCCCATGTTTGGCTAATGGGTTCCCTCTTAGTATGATCATAAACCTTATTTTGAGAACTATTCTTGATATAGACTACCCCATATAATATTTTTTCAATAAACTAAATCATTTTTTACAAAGATATTGGATTTGGAAACAAAAAAAATCATTACTATGATTAAAAATTTGAAAGTTTAATTAATGTGTTGCCTTTAATAATTAAATAAAATGTAATAATGATTTATGAATAAAAGTGATATGCCATAAGGGGATATAAAAAATGTTCATAGTATGGATAAATGAATTTGGATTGTGTGATATAAACTATCTTCAAGGGATTGTTGATTTAGTTTACTGATGGTGATAAAGTAGATGAAGACTAGTTGTCATGGTTCTTGTGCTTTACATATGGATTTGGAATAATGGTGTTAGAGTTGGACATTTATAAGCTATGATTTGGGATCTTAACCTTACTTAGTGATAGTGTGATATGAACTACTAGTATTTTACAATAATCACAAATTTCCACCAGTGGATTTACTAAATATATTTCTAGTAAAAATTGGAATGCATAGATAAATTAGATTTAATTTCATGTCTAGTTGGTATGTAGTGATTTCTTACCCAAATTCATTATATATAATAGCCCTATCTTGGTGTTATTTAAAGTTTAATTTATGTTATTTATAATGATATATGCATTCCATGGCTTGGGTATAAAAAAACTATTTATCTCCCCATCTAATATACCCATGTAGATGTGTATGGTGGTTAGCTATTCATGATATTGGATTAGGTAGGGGCAACATTTATCCAATAGAAGTATAAATGGTCAATGAAAATATATTATTTCATTGGATCAATCCATACATTTATACTAAATTAAATAAATTAAGTATGAAATACCTATTCTCTAAATCCAATTTATCCATTCTCTTCCAAAAGATCTAGATTAACATCCCTAAGAAGTAACCAATAGACTCCTTCCTCTTAGGGTATCCATGGGCTATGAAAATCTATAAATGTTTGGTAAAGATCCTATATTACCTATGGTCTATTAAAATCTTTGTTAAATATAGATATATAGAGAGAGAGATATTTGGATTGATTGTTTTTACAATTCTATTATATATAATATATATGAAACTGAAACATTCCTCTCCCAAGGATTGCACTTTTTTATAGCTGTCTAGGAATTTTCCATGGAGATCAAACATTGAACCAAAATTGATGAAACAATCCAAATCATACAACTCATTCTACCTCATTGTTTAATTTTTATAATGATTGTTTAATATTTAAATAATCAATAAGGATGTTCAAAATCCTTAAATCATTATCACATGATGATCCAAACGATGTATGATATCCCAAGTTGAAAAATCCTACATATCCTAACATTATAACAGATTGAATACATTATCATACACAAAACCATGGCATAATAACCCTCAATATGATATTATTTTCATAATTCTAAACCATGAGTTAGTTAATACCATCATGTAATGACTTTACCTTTAGTTCATATTTCCCAAAATCTACAACTTGCAGTAATTTCTCAAAAACATCACACACTTTCACCTTATTTCACATATTTTATAACATTTTGTAAAACCATATTCAAAACTCCTTTTAGATATCTTAAAAAACTATTTTTTGAAACACTATCATTCTTTTTCTTACATCATATGTGAAAACTTATGAAAATTCATCCAAAATAATTTTGGATATCCTATAAAATACTTTTAGGGTATATCTAAAAATTTTCTGCAAACACTTCACATCAAAAAATAATCCCAATTCACACAAAAACAAAGTGTGACCCCATGGGACATTATATCATGATAACAATCATGAATTATCTAATCAATATATTTAAGAAAAGATCAGCCTCTGAAAATGCATCAATTCTACTCATATTATAAAGGGATCTAGTGTGATATCTATCAAAAATAGGTATTTACATACCTATTTCCACCATTTGTATCATATATAAGTATACATAATCATAAAATCCATTTGTTTAAGATATTTAGTAACCATGAGACAAAGAGTATGTTAATCTAGTAAAGTGATACCACGATTCACTGTGTCATTTTCACCCATACACCATTGTATTAAACTAAATTTGTATTGTAAATTCCAAAAATAATAACATATTTAATTCCATGTTTTAATAATTTATTTTGTGTTTATCGCTATTAAAAAGTCCAATGTTACTTTTCTTGAAAATTTCATTGAAGGTGAAGGTGATTTGGAGGGCCCATGATGATGTCCAAGAAAAATTGGCCAAACTCCGCAGGATCCAAGAACACCAGTGGATTAATCCGCACATTGATACTATAAAGTGCATCCAATTGGGATGAACCTTTTTTATATGGTCTAAAATTAATTTATCTACATTTCTTATGAATCTACCCAAGACTCATTCGGCCATCGGATGGCCTTACCGACTTGATCCGTCCAGCACACCAAATCTACACTGATTCAAAAGTGGTGTGTTGTAATCTGTCCATATCTCAGGCTATAGGTGTCCAAATTGTGCCAAACTTTTGGTGGAGAAATCCAAGAGGTTGGGATACAGCTTTATTATTTTTTAAAAATATAGATAAGTATGTATGGAGGTCTAAACACCTTTTACAAGTGGTTTTAATAATTTTGTGGGCTCAAAACCACCTTCCCATTTTCCTATAAAATGGAACCTTGGGATCCTCATTTGAAAGTTCGACCGGGAGTCAAAGTTATGGTATTTTGGAAACCCAAAGGAGTCCTCTCATCAACCAAGGAGTTCTGGAGGCCCTTATCCTTATAGGTGAATCAAGGATGAAGAGGTAGTTCCACCCGAGCCTCCTCCTCCTCTCGATAGCGAGCTAAACGGTGGACGATCATTTTGAGGGAGCTACACATACTTGGGAGGGAGTTATGGCAACTGATAATCTAGTGGTTTTGTGTAATTTTTTTCTGTATTATTTCACTTATGTCTTATCTAAATGTTTTTCTCCTCTGAGTTCATTTCTTGGGTTTAATTAAGTGAACCACTTTTCATTTCAACACCGATTGGGTTGGAATTTCAAGTGGGAAATTGAGTTGTTCCGATTGGGAAACACAAGGATCCTATTTCTCTCAAACATACAAAATACATTAGTATGCTTTGGTAGACCTTTAATATTTTCTTTAAGTCCAAACCTTGACAACACGATTGTTGTGTCAAGGGTTGGTACTTTGTGCAAACGTTTAATCCTCAACCAAAGATCTTGACAACCCTCAACCAAAGAATTAAAAAAACCATGTGAAATTTTCAGAACAATGAACTATCCAAGATGTGTATTGAACTTGAAGTTATCTCCTTATCTAATAATTCTTAATCCTCCACCTTATTCTATCAACTATTAAACTCTTTAAGTTAAGTTATTTTCTTAAAACTGTTTTCAAAATCACCCCCTCTTTTAGTAATCTTTATTAAAAATAAACACTATAAGCCACCAATTCTCCTTGAGAGACGACCTAGGGTATTCCCTAGACTATAAATCAACCTTAAAATATAATCAATTTGACGTGTCATGACAACGTGGTCAAATTTGGGCGCTGCTGTCGGGGAGCACTTTGGTTTTTAGTGCGTGTTTTTTAAAAGATTCTTATAAATTTTGTGAATATTTATTTGTTATATATTATAACTTTTCTTATATATTTGTGTTCTGATCTATTTGTTTTCTAGGTTTGGTGCATGAAGTGATCTAATCCGGGAGATTTACCTCCTTTCGAACCCTAACTGGAGAGGATCTTACGTCAGCAACCCCGAGATGCACAAGAGAACCCATCGAAGGAGGACACACAAAAAATTGACACTCTTCTTGATCCTTCCTCCTCTTATTCTAGAACCAATATAAAAACTGAAATAAACTTGCATAATATGGATGAAAACAACCAAACATTAAAATAACTAACCTTGCTTGATGTTGATATCTAACCCACCTATATTCAATTACAAGACGAGGCACCCAATTTTGAACTAAAATCTGGCTTAATTCATCTATTACCAAGATTCCATGTACTTCCTAGAGAGGATCCACACAAGCACTTAAAAGAATTTCATAATGTTTGTTTAACATTAAAAATTTCTAATGTGGATGAGGAACAAGTAAAGCTTAGAGAATTCCCATTTTCTTTGGAAGACACTGTGAAAGATTGGTTATATTATGTTAATTCCCCAATAAGAGGCTGGGCGGACATGAAACGCCTTTTTCTTGAAAAATATTTCCCAGCATCTCGAACTGCAAAAATAAGGAAAGAAATTTTTGGGATAAGACAATCTCAAGGGGAAACATTACATAAATATTGGGAACGTTTTAAAATGTTATGTTCAAGTTTCCCACACCACCAAATAAGTGACCAACTTTTAATTCAATATTTTTATGAAGGTTTAATACCTATTGATTGAAATATGATCGATGCTTCTATAGGTGGTGCGCTTGTAGATAAGACCCCAATTGTTGCAAGGACTTTAATTGAGAACATGGAACAAAACACTCAATAATTTGGCACAAGGTCTAACGTACCCATTCGAGGTTTCCATGAGATGCAAAGTATTGAATTTGAGAAGAAGGTGGACACAAAGTTCAAAGAGGTAAGTACCCTTCTTCAACAACTTGCTCTTTCCCAAGGTAAATCCCAATCTCCTCATCCTATCTATTGTGGTATATGTTCTTCTGACACCCACTACTCTGACCAATGTCCTCAATTGAGGGAAACATCTGAGATTTGTGAGGAAATATTTCTAGGTTGCCCCTATAACCAACCCTTTAGGCAAGAACCTTACTATACATCCAACCCTATGTGGAAAGAGAACCAAGCCTATAGGCAAGGAGGGTATTCAAACCAACCTCAACAACAATGGAACCAACCGGGGTAGAGTAGTCATCAACCACCACCACCTAGAAACCCTCAACCACCCCAAAGTCCTTTCCAACTAACCCCAAAAAAACCCAAGCCTAGCCTAGAAGATATGATGAAACAAATGGCTACCAACAACATCCAATTCTAAAAAACCACTCAGGCATCCATACAAGACCTCAAAACCCAATTAGGCCAACTAGCTAACTCAGTGGGTGAAATTCAAAGTCATGGGTCAGGTAAACTTCCCTCTCAACCAGTAGTTAACCATAGGGATAAAGTAAATGTTAGTGCCATCACCCTTAGGAGTGGAAAAAAACTAGAAAGTAAAATTAATCCTCCATTAGAGTCATCCCTTCCTGAGGAAAACTCCATCTCAACCATTAATAATGTTCCAAATATTGAAGAACCTTGTCCTGATATAATCCCTTCCAAAGGAAAGAGTGTGAATATTGATGAGTCACCTAGCCCAACCATTCCTCTTCCATTTCCTCAAAGGGCCACCCAACCAAAAAAACAAAAGTAAACTAAACTTGATAAGGAAATATTTGAGATTTTCAAGAAAGTGTAGGTTAACATCCCATTGATTGATGCTATGAATAAAATTCCACGGTACACTAAGTTTCTAAAGGAGATGTGTACACACCGAAGGCGACTTCAAGGTGATGAGAAAGTGATCTTGGGAAGTAATGTTTCAGCATTGATAGAGCTATCACTCCCCACCAAGTTCAATGATCCTGGAACATTCTCAATTCCATGCACCATAGGGGAGTATTCTTTTTCTAATGCTATGCTTGATTTAGGTGCCTCTATAAATGTGATTCCTCACTCCATTTACTCTACATTTTAGGTTGGGGAACTGAAGCCTACTAGAATTATTGTTCAACTAGCTAACCGGAGTACTGCACATCCCTCTGGTGTGTTAGATGATGTTCTTGTGAGGGTCCAAAATTTAATTTTTTCTGCTGACTTTTATATGCTTAAAATGGAGGATTATAGGATGAATGGACATGCCCTAATTATATTAGGGAGACCTTTCTTTAAAACTTCAAAAACCATAATTAATGCCCACAATGGTACATTATCTATGGAATTTGGTGGTGACATAGTCCATTTCAACATCCTTGATGCCATGAAGCACCCCTCAGAAGAACATTCCTCTCTCTCTATTAATTCAATTAATGTACTCCCTACCTCTGAAAAAACAACTTTTCTTTCCCCCGATCCCCTTTTTGAATTTTCTTCATTGATAGAAATGCTAGGAAATGATTCATGCATTGATTTTTATAGTGGTCTAGAAAAGTGTCATGCATTTTCATTGATTGATGATTTCTTGAACACTGATGATCCACTGGCCATCGATGATACTGCTAAGCTTGTAAAAGATCATTCCTCATCTGAGGTTGATACCATTGAGTAGTTAGATGAGATCAGTGACCTCTCACTTTCACACACACTCCCATAAATCCAAAATCCACCGGAATTGGAACTAAAACAACTACCTCAAGATTTAAAATATTCATATCTTGAGAATGGAAACAATTTTCCTGTCATCATTGCAAGTTCACTCCCTCCTAAGCATGAATTGCAACTACTTGAAATTTTGAGGGAGTATAAACAAGCTTTGGGGTGGACACTTTCTGACATTCCTGGTATTAGCCCATCAATTTGTACACATCATATTTTGTTAAATGATGAGACTAAACCTGTGAAGTAGCCACAACATCGACTAAACCCAAACCTCCTAGAAGTTGTGAAAAATGTGGTAACAAAATTATTGGTTGCTGGAATAATTTACCCCATCTCTAACAGCTAATGGGTCAGTCCCATTCAAGTAGTTCCTAAAAATATTGGCCTTATAGTAATTAAAAATGAAAACAATGAATTGGTTCCAACTCATGTGTAGAATAGTTGGCGTGTCTGTATAGACTATCGCCGACTAAACCAACACACGGGGAAGGACCATTTCCTTTTTCCATTTATTGACCAAATGCTAGAGAGGCTAGCGGTTAAGTCCCACTACTATTTCCTTGATGGGTATTTTGGATACTTTCATATCCATATTTCCCCTGAGGATCAGTAAAAGACAACCTTCACTTGCCCCTTTGGCACATTTACCTATAGAAGGATGTCATTTGGTCTGTGCAATGCTCTGGGTACTTTCCAACGATGCATGGTTAGTATTTTTTCGAATTACCTAGAGAATTTCATGGAAGTATTCATAGATGATTTCACTGTTTATGGATATTCTTTTGATGAATGTTTGAGTAGTCTTGGTTCAGTCCTACGTCGCTGTATTGAAAATAACTTGTATTAAATTATGAGAAATTACATTTCATGGTGCGACAAGGTATAGTTTTGGGGCATGACATTTCTGGGGATGGTATCCAAGTAGATAAATCAAAAATTGATGTCATTTATTCCATTCCATTCCCCAAAAATATACAGTATGTGCGATTTTTCCTAGGTCATGCTGGATTTTACCATCATTTCATTCGTGACTTTAGTAAAATTGCACTCCCCCTCTCCCGATTACTCCAAAAAGAAAAAGAATTTTTTTTTGATAAATAATGTGAGGATGCTTTTAATAAGTTAAAATTGAGTCTCACCTCACCCCCAGTAATCCAACCAACTCGGTGGGATTTACTATTTGAGCTCATGTGTGACGCCTCTAACTATGTAGTTGGGGCAGTTTTGTCACAAAGGGTCGACCAAGCTCCACATGTCATAGCCTATGCCTCACGTAATTTGTACCCTGCCCAAGAAAACTACACCACAACTGAAAAATAATTCCTTTCCATTTTTTTTCCTTGGAAAAATTCAGGTCATATCTTTTGGGGTCCAAATTCATTGTGTTCTCAGACCATACAGCCCTCTGGTACCTCCTTAAGAAACCGGAATCCAAACCACGTCTCATTCATTGGATGATCCTCCTTCAAGAATTCAATATAGAAATTAGAGATAAAAAAGGAGCAGAAAATGTGGTGGCTGACCATATCAGTAGGATTCAACCATCCTCATACATTGACTCATACCCTTGTATTCCCATAAATGAAATGTTTCCTGATGAGCAACTGTAGCGAGTGCAAGATGTTATTCCTTGGTATGCTGAAATTGTAAATTATTTGGTAGAATATTGCATTCCTAATGATTTCAACAAAAACCAAGTCATTCGTCTAAAACATGAGTCACGTTGGTATATTTGGGATGACCCCTACCTTTGGTGCACCTATAGTGATCAAGTCCTTAGGTGTTGTGTTCCTGATAGTGAGTTTCAATCCATCCTTAGATTCTGTCACACTCTTACTGGTGGGGGCCACTTTGGTCCCCAATGGACTGCCCGCAAGGTCCTTGATTCTGTCCTTTCTTGGCCAACACTTTTTTGGGATGCCCATGATTTTTGAAAATCTTATCCTCGTTGTCAAAGAATGGGTAATGTATCTAAAATAAATGAAATGCCACAACAATCATTTCTCTTTCATGACATTTTTGATGTTTGGGGCATTGAATTTATGGTTCCATTTCCTAATTCCTTTGGAAACTTGTACATTCTTCTGGAAGTTTATTATGTGTCAAAATGGGTAGAGGCACGAGCTACAAGGACTGATGATTCTAAAGTAGTTGTATATTTTTTGATAACCCAAATATTCTGTAGGTTTGGCTTACCTTGGTTCATCATTAGTGACCAGGTTTCTCATTTCTACAATCGAACAATGCAATCACTTTTGTGTAGGTATGGGGTCGGTCATCGAGTTTCTACTGCATATCACCCACAGACCAATGGTCAAGTTGAGGTGTCAAATAGAGAGGTAAAAAAAATTCTTGAAAAAATGGTTCAAACCAATAGAAAAGATTGGAGTCTTCGACTTGATGATTTATTATGGGCCTACCATACTGCTTTCAAAAATACCATTGGAATGTCACCCTATCGTCTTGTGTTTGGAAAAAAGTTGTCATATACCTATTGAGATTGAGTGTCGGGCCTACTGGGCCATCAAAAAATGAAATTCTAAACATTCTGGTGTAGGTTCTCAAAGGAAGTTGCAGATTCAGGAGCTAGAGTAAATGAGAAGAGATGCATATGAAAACTCTAGGATTTATAAGGAGAGAACCAAGGCTTCCCACGACCGTATTACCCTTCATCATCAGTTCCACATTGGGCAGAAGGTCCTCCTTTATAATTCAAGGCTGAAGATGCATCCAGGTAAGCTTCTTTCCCGCTGGTTTAGACCATACATTGTTACTAATGTCTCTCCATTTGGTGTTGTCCAGATTCAAAATGAAGAAACCAATAAAACATTCACTATCAATGGGCAGTAGCTGAAGCACTTCCATGAATCCATTTCGGAGTCCTCGATGGAGGAACTCCATGTTCAAGAAGCAACATACCTATGAAACACACCAGGTTTTATCTTTCCTTCTCACCCTCTCAATTATTACAGTGAGGACACTGCACATTCTAGGTGTGGGGGGATGGGTACATTCCTAGGTTAGATATAAATTTTCATTTCTCTTTCTCTTTCTTCTTTCTTCTCTTTTTTTGCCTTCTTTATGGTATTTTCAATTTTCCCCCATAGGGTGGAAAGTAAAAATACCATAAAGAATGGTAAAAAAAGAATTTTTGTATGAAGTTAACATTAGGAAGTGATTTTTAGTGAATTGGTTTTCTGTCAATAATATAAATGGTTGTATCACTGTGAAACATTTGAAACGATTGATGCCCCTTGTGTGAGTAGTTTTGGGAAAACTGTGTCACTAATACCTCCATACATTTTTGGCACCAAACCATGAAGTGTGAATATTTTTTACTTAATATAAGGTAAATATATGTTAGGTTAATATTTTTCATCTTTAAATGATATTTTTATACGTTCTTTCCTTATATGATCTGTTTCATTAATGTACCAGATTGACCTATGCATGTGTACCTAATGTCTGACTATTGTACACCCTCAAAAAAATTGTGTCTTGGGAAGATCAAAAACCACTCCTCCTCAACCTTTAATCTTGTGATAACTATTTCAATTAGTGTCATAAAGAGATCAAACAAGGGTTGAGAGATGAGTGTGAGATTTGTTCCAAATGAAACTTCAAAAAAATATAATAAATGAGGGGAGTGATGAAATGTGAAACATATGGGGATATCTAGGTCAGGATCTTATGGTTTGACTTTTGGGAATGCTTAAGTGAGTGGGTCTTGAAATATGGTTGTAAATGATGTAGGACGGGTTTGGTGAAAAATAATTTAAAGTTGAATAATGTTAAAATAACCTATATTTATTTGATAGAAAGTAGAAATAATATCATGGAATGGTTTCACACACACACATGGAGAGTTAGTGGATGGTTCAATTTTGAATTCCTTACTCATGTTGGTGTCATTAATCTCTTTGAATTGTATTGTGATATGATTTATGAGACATCCTT
This sequence comes from Viscum album, assembly GCA_963277665.1. Lineage (NCBI taxonomy): Eukaryota > Viridiplantae > Streptophyta > Magnoliopsida > Santalales > Viscaceae > Viscum > Viscum album. The sequence goes on along the minus strand of OY728150.1, from coordinate 2,050,672,750 downwards.
TCCATTTTCACTAGGAAGAACTCCTTGGTGTGGTTCGTGCATTGATCACATTACATTAGTGAATTAAAATTTCCTCAAATGTTAAATCTTTATGATTTTGGGAATATTTATATATGCATCATTTTATCTGGATATGTGACTTTTCCCATGAGTGAAAATGTTTATGTGTGGGGGTGTGATCGTACTACGATTCACTGTGTCATTTTTACCCTTACACCATTATATTAAACTAAATTTGTATTGTAAATTACAAAAATAATAACAAATTTAATTCCATGTTTGAATCATTTATTTTGTTTTTATCACTATTAAAAAGTCCAATGTTACTTGTCTTGAAATTTTCATTGAAGGTGAAGGTGATTTGGAGGGCCCATGATGATGTCCAAGAAAAATGGGTCAAACTGCGCAGGATCCAAGCACACCAGTGGATTAATACAAAAACTTCTACTATACAGTGCATCTAATTGGGCTGAAATTTTTTTGTCTAGTCCAAAACTCATTGGTATACATTTCATATGAAGATACCCAAGACTCATTCATCCATCTGATGGCCTTGCCGACCTAATCTGTCCACCACACCAAATCCGCACAGATTCAAAAGTTGTGTGATGTAATCTATCCATATCTTGGGATATAGGTGTCCAAATTGTGCCAAAAATTAGGTGGAGACATCCAAGAGGTGGGGATAAAACTTTATTATTTTATAAAAATCAAGATAAGGCTTTCTGGTGGTCGAAACACCTGTGACAAGTGGTTTTAATAATTCTGTGTGCTCAAAACCACCTTCCCATTTTCCTATAAAATGGAACCTTGGGATCCTCATTTGAAAGTTAGACTAGGAGGAAAATATATGGTATTTTGGAGACACAAAGGATTCATATCATCAACCAAGGAGTTCTGGAGGCCCCTATCCTTATAGGGGAATAAAGGATGAAGAGGGAGTTCCACCCGAGCCTCCTCCTCCTCTCGATGGCGAGATAAACGGTGGATGATCATTTCGAGGGAGCTACACATACTTGGGAGGGAGTTCCGGCACTTGATACTCTACTGGTTTTGTTTAATTTGTGTGTATATTATTTCACTTATGTATTATCTAAACATGTTTCTCCTTTGAGTTCATTTCTTGGGTTTAATTAAGTGAACCGCTTTTCATTTCAACACCGATTGGGTTGAAATTTCAAGTGGGAAACTTGAGTTGTTCCAATTGGGCAACACAAGGATCCTATTTATCTCACACATAAAAATGATATTAGTATTGTTTGGTATCCCTTTAATATTTTCTTTAAGTCCAAACCTTGACAACATGATTATTGTGTCAAGGGTTGGTACTTTGTGCAACGTTTAGAGAGGCAAGAGGGGAATCAAGATCTTGACAACCCTCAACCAAAGAATTAAACAAAACCATGTGAAATTTTCAGAACAATGAACTATACAAGATGTGTAGTGAACTTGAATTGATCACCTTATCTCATAATTCTTAATCCTCCACCTTATTCTATCAACTATTAAACTCTTTAAGTTAAGTTATTTTCTTAAAACTGTTTTCAAAATCACCCCCCTCTTTTAGTAATCTTTATTAAAAATACACACTATAAGCCACCAACGCTCCTTGAGAGACGACCTAGGGTCTTCTCTATACTATAAATCAACCTTAAAAATATAATCAATTTTATGTGTCATGACAATGCGGTCATAAATCCAACTCATATGTTCTCAATTCTTTAAGTATATACTGACCATATCAATGAACACATCACATGCCATTTAGGAAAACAAGTGAGTATGCCACATACAAATAGATAACATCATTATATGTACCTTATCTAAGTAAGAACATAAAGTTCCTCACTATATCTCTATTTATGGATAAGATTTCATGCTCATAATATGAGAGTAAAAACCCCATATAGGTTAAACATTATCAGATGGAAGGCTCAACCACATACCCAACCATCACATGATTAGTGATGTGTCCTTATTTTATACATGTTTTCACATACTTTTTATATTATTTTATAATTATTCTATGGGTAAAATCAATTTCAATTGCCTACTTCTTCATATCTTGTTAATCTAAGTGAAATGTTCCATTCTTTGAATAATTGGACGAAACATTTATTTTTAGTGTTGTATTTCTCAACTACTCTGAATTTTATTTCATTAAATATTTTTGAACAACCCATCAAATTTTTTTAGTGGATTTAAGTTGAAATATTATTTCTTGAGAAATTTTGGTTGTTTTCAAAACCGTAAATGATTTTTGATTGTTTAATTAAATTATTTTTAAAAATATTTTATGTATTGGTCCTATTGGATGAACAAATAAAAGAAATGATTTATGTGAATTTTTTTGAATATATTTAATAAATGGATAGATGTAGTGAGTTATTAGAAATTAAATTATTGATTTAGGATTAATTTTTTTATATTTTATTTTTATTTTTTTAATATAGGTGCTTCGAGTGTATTTTTTAGTAGAGTTACACAGTATTAAATCATGATTCTAGATTATGTTTGATTAATGAGTCTTTACTATGGGATGAATAAAATATAAACTTACTTTCAAAGGGAAAATCAAATTTTTGTGAGGAGGTCGCATGATATTTTTGTTAATCTGAAACATATGAATAAAAATAAAGAGGCCAAGATAAAAAATATTTTCAAAGCATATTAAATAAATACAATAGTTTAGATGAATTTTTTAGGACTTGGTTGTGTAATAATGAAATAGGTATAAAACACTCAACCTAAGAGTAACACTTTTGGGAGAAAAAATTATTGTCCCACTAGAGCGGTAATAATATTAAGATAAATAAATTGAAAAATATGAAAAAATTTAAACAAAATATATAATAGGGAAAAATACCCAAATGAATAGGGGTAAAACCCCATGGAAAAATAGAAGGATCTTACTATATGTAAAAGGATCTGTATACTCTACCACTATTACAAGGATAATATCCTCATAATTTATTTCTATTGAATAAAATAGAAATAACCTCACAAAATACCACTTGAATAATACTCATATAAGAGAAAATGTTGTCATATATGATGATCAAAATAGTTGAAGGGAGATCCCCTTTTATAAGTTTCCTTCTCTCCATTTCTTCTCTTCTCCACTAGGTAGGTTTAATAGAGTTTAGACACCAACAACACCAAACCCTACTTACCCCTTTAACAAGAGATGGTGGGAGACTACCAACATATCTCCAATTTAGATATTTTATTAAGAACCAATCATTACTTCACACATACTTTATATCTTCCAAAAATATTACTCATGCCACTATAAGGATGCTCAATGATCTATACCATATAAATATATGAGAGTTAATTACCTTCATCGTGAAATCTATTAGATAATTTTTTAGTATGAATTTTCATTATGTTAACATTTATATCCTCCACTAAATATCAAACAAAGTTATATTATACCCTAATGTTATTTTATTTTCAATTAAATGATAGATTCCTTATAATTTGAAAGGTTCTCTAACTACTAAAAAATAATATAATCATATTCTATCATTGGTTGTGATCATCCAACAACCTTATCATCTAAATCACTTATTTAAAAGCCTATATAAATTCTATTTATTCTATCTCAGTCATAGATAAATCCCCAATATACTATAACATTTAAATCCATATCATAGTTTCTCCTACAACAGTAAACATATAACTAGTATTATATTCCAATCAATCAAAAAAACTAAAAATTTGAATCAAAAAATACTATGATAGTGAAATATGATGATTCATAATATAATATAGCATATCAAAATGTATCTTAATATCCTATTGATTGAGTTTCAATGCTCTTATCTTGCAATCTCTATGTACCGACTAACTATTCTCACTACATGTGCAATGTCTAGTCTAGTAAAAACCATAGTGATCATTAAAATCCCCACTGGTGATGAATACAGTACTCAAGGCATCCTCATCATGTCTACTTGTCTATTAATACTCATAATAGATGATAAGTTGAAATTAATAGGATTAGGGGTATATATTATATTACAATAATGTATGATGAATCATTTTAAGAAATTACTCAAGTAATTATTTTGTGATAGTCAAATATTTCAATTATTTCATTCTCAATAAATCTGCAATCAAATAATCTTGTTTTCCAGTCCAAAATTCTTCATATCAAATTCCCTAACCAACAGTTCCTTCATCTCCTAGATCTGATCATTATTGGGACATGCAACCAACATGTCATCCATGTATAATAAAATAATTATAAAATCATTACAATTTAAACCCTTTAAATATAAAAAAAGGATCTTGATAAATTAATTTATATCCAAGGATCGTGATATTTGAATAAAATATTTTCTACCAACATCTTGGCGCCACTTGAGTCCATAAAAATATTTTTTCAACCTGAAAATGAAGTTTTCTTGGACATTTTTATAAAACTTGTTAGTTAGTTCTTATATATTTCTTTAAAATATCATTATTGAGAAAAACTTTCTTCGCATTTAGGTATTATAGATGTAGACTATATATAGCACACATCATCAAGACTACCTGGATATTCAATAGTCTAATAATAGAATAAAAATTTTCATTTAAATTAATACCTTCCTTTTGAGTATATCTTGTTACCACTAATACAGCATGATATCTTTCCAACTTGTACTTTTTATACCACTTGATCTTAAAGATCAATTTTTTATTGATAGCCTTCCTTCTATAATGTAATGGAACAAGATCTCAAGTCTTGTTCTTGTGTAGGGAATCTTGTTCCTCCTATATCATCTTCATCAATGAGGATACATCTAGACTCTAAGTCACCTCCATAAAAGAAGATATATCTTCATCTTCTGTCAATAAGAAATATGAAATATTTATCTTAGTGAGATAGTTTGAGTGTCATATTGGTGTTTTTTTCTCTTGATTTTATCTTTGTGGTCTAGAATCAATTGTTACTTGATAATTATGCTCTTTTAATTCCATAGAAAAAACATGTTATTCCTTTGATTCATTTGGAAAATTAACTATAGGATTTTCTATATTCTCTTTCTTTATGCCTCCATCAATCATCGTTTTTACCTTATCTTCTTCAAAAAATAAATCCCTGTGAATGATAAGTTTTTGGGAAGTGATGTCTCACAAATGATACCACTTACACCATATGAATATCCCAAGAAGATACAATTTATAGATCTTGAATTCAACTTATATATTTCTTGGTCATTAAATAGTTAAAATACAGGACTTTGAGAAGTATGTAACCAAGAATAGTTAGAGGGTTTACCAGTCCACATCTCCCTCAGTTTATTTAGATCAATTTCCACTAAAGGAGGTTAATTGATCATATAATATTTGGTATTCACTGCTTCTACCAAAAACATCATAGAAACTCCAACATTCTTCAACATCACCCTTGTTATATCTAATAGTTTTATTTTCATCAAATTTTCCACTCCATTATACTAAGGAGTATATTACACTATGAATTGTATCTTGATTCATTACTATTGAAAAAAAATTATCATACTCTTCACATGCATGTTATCCACCATTTTTAGTCATAAAACACTCAATTAACTTCCCATATTTAAGCTCCTTATATGATTTTAGTGTTTTAAAGGCCTCAAAAACATCCTCCTCCTTGATTGGGTATACCCGAAATTTCTTGGAATAATCATTAAGGAATGATACAATGTATATTTATCCTCATAGGGTTATAATATATGTTTCCAAACATCATAATAGATCAAATATGAGTTCTCCTTTCTCCTCAATATTAACATCTAAAACTTCAACCTATATTTCTTTCTCAAAACATATTGCTCAAAAAATGGTAAGTATATCTTTTTAAGTCTGGGAAGAAAATTCTTATCAATATAAATCTCTAGTACCCATTTGGAAATATGGCTATTCTTCTAATGTTGTGATACCATAAGTGATTTCATTAAGATCGTTTATGTGACAAGTTTATTTTCATCTTTATACATTTAACTAAAAAACATCTATAGGTTATTTGATATCTTCTCTACCTTCATCACCAAAATCATGTCCTTAATCACTCCTTTATTTGTGTTGGACATGAACCATGTGACATCAAATTGTTCCAAAGATAATATGTTCTTTTTCAAGCCCTTCAGATGGTGTACTCCTTGGATGGTTCAATCTATATCATCATGTATATTTAGTTTGATGGTACCGAATCTAGTGATCATTAAGTTGTGATTATTACCCAACTATAAAATTCCTTTTAGGATATTTTCATAATAATAAAACCATTTCCATCTAGATATTGTGTTCCATGTTTCCCCTAAATCACTTATCTATGGGTTTTTTAGGCGTTGTCTACCTATAACAACCATCACCACTTTACTAACTAGTATTTATCTTATTCCAGAGGTGATCTACATATTTTATTAATAATTAGTTTTACCACTCTTTTTGTTTTAACAATCCTTGATTTTCCCCTTCTTGAAACAAATATGACATGTGATATTCTTCTTCTTTCTCATTCATTTAGACCTTCCATGATTTTGGCTCCCACTGAAACCACACTACATTATCTTTTATTTCTTCGTTTATAGAGCTCCAACTTGGTAAGAAGATATTTATCTCTACTCATTTATTCATTGAATTTATTCTTTAGGAACCATTGTTAAAATGTCATTGAATTCTAACATATCCATAAATATATTATCAATGAGGTTAATGATGAGATGACTGTATAAACCTATAAATATTTAGAGAGAATCACTACATGTTTAGTATCCATAATTTTATTTCCCAACACAATGAGATTATAGAACAAGTTATTAAAGGTGTTTATGTGGTCATTCACTGATTATGAAACCACTATTTTAAGAGTTGAAATTTTCTCTTTTGGAAAATTTTGTTGTGTGGTGACTTTTCCTCATACATCTTTTTCAGAGAATCAAAAATTTCCATCACCATATTTTTCTACACGATACCTAATAGAAACACATTTACCAACACAAAATGGATTTTGTAAATAGAATTACCATACATTTCATTCCGTTTTTTATTTGTCACACCCGCTATCATTTCACCAATCCATAGTAATAAATTATCCTTATAAGGAACCACTTGCAGGTTCCTGTTGTAGTGGAAGTGTATGTTTGGAATGACCAACTCAATTTTTTAGTAATAATGTATCAATAATCCAAGATTTACATATATAATGACATCATGACCAATGAAATTCATATATTAATTAACTTGATCAAAAGTCAGAACCAGAAAAGGAGGATCATCACATGTAATTTATAATTAATTTATAATCAAATCTAGAATTACTTAAACTTGTAATTTTTTATTCATTGATGATCAAGTTGTATAGATCTCATCATACTATTGTTACGTTATAAGATACAGGTGTGGAATATCTTTAGTGGTTGTTTACACTTGCACTAAAGTCTCTAAACGTCATCCTAGAATAACTGGGTCTAGCATGGTCAATCATGATCACTTGTGTTGTTCACGGTTGATCGCAGCAGAATTATTTTGAATAATTATTGATGTTATCTCAATGGATTTAGTAAATAGGAGGAGAAAGAATACTCTAGATATTTAAAACTCACTCTAAGACTTTAAAGGTTTTCTCTCTATCTATTTTTCACAACTAGTGTGTCTATGGAAAGTGATATAGTTAGATATTTACTATGGTAGGTTTAGGGTTAGAAATTAGCACATGGGACCCTTTCCAATTATATAATTCTTAGTTGACCCCTTGCCCAATAATAATAATACAAATATTATTATTAATCACTTGACATGTGCATCACTTATGAATATATAAATAAAAATATTTTACAACATTTCCAACTGGACCATTAAACTCAGACCGCTTATCCTCCAGGGAATTTACCGAACCTTGAATAATGACTATTGATTTAATAAATAAATATTACTAAATTATTCATAGATAAATATAATAAATATTATATTCACCAAACCTTGTGAGTAAACTTTTATTGTTATTATTTAACTCACTTATTCTTTTGAATAACTTGAGATTAAGACTTGGGAATCAATCAAACCTAAATAATTGTTAAACTAAAAAGCAGTGATAATATTTATTCTAACATGTTAAATTCAATATTGAATTTAACCGAGATTCTGGATACACTTAGTGTGTAATACTCTAGGCCATCTTATTAGTGGAAATAGGTGGAGATGTCTGAAGTCCAAGGTTAGCATCTAACAATATGTCAAGACACCCATAGAGAAAGAATTTAATGTCACAATGACATAAAACCTCCTATGAACACTTACTGTGTAATATAATATCTTTATCATGATATCTTTAATCAAATAAGTTACATACTAGTGTCATTAACCTATGTGTTTGATGTCTCTTTCATTGAATTTCCATAAATGAACATGCCCATAGAATACCATATCCATGGATTTGACCAAGAATTCCATTCTCATAAAAGGGCATGAGATACCAAATTTTATTAATATACAAAAAAAGGATAAATCCTTTCTCACATTATCCATTAATGCAATATCACTCATAATGCACCCAACACATCCTACTTTATCGCGAGTTTATGTCATCACAATTTTCATCAATACATCAAATTACATGACTTATGGTATTTATTAATGATAATCTTAATTTATAAGGACCAATACACATGTCTTTAGATAGAAACATACAACGACACATAAAATGTGGATTTCCTACTAGTGGGTATGTTCTCATAGCCTCCCTTATTATATATTTACAAGTGGAAACACCATGAGAAGGTGTCTCAATGTCTTATGAGCATCATACCCCTAATATTCTATATCGTTTGTGTCTCGTCAAATAATACCATATGGACATAGAACATGGTTTAAGGAATACTATCATATAATCTAATATATCTCATCATATAGGGGAACTGTTATGTACTTTTGACGCAACATGTATCCTTAGGACATTATCACATACTACATCATATAGAGGAATAATCATGTTGTTATAAGTAACTTAATTAATATTTAAGACAATGAATATATGTAAACATCAAGTACTTAGAAGTTTATTTTAGATAACAAACTACAACAGACTCCCATGTGCACTAGAGCCAACTATTAGAAACCTTCAGTCCACTATCACTCACATGATACGCATGACTTTATTTATATAGAGACTTTTTCAAGGGGTCCGCAATATTTTCTTTCTTGGATACTCTACTCACTGTAACTTCACCTCATTGAAAAAATTCCCTCAAGAGATGAAACTTTGGAAGTATGTGCTTTATCCATTAATGTGACCTTATCTATTTGGAAAGATCTAATGCTGCAATGTTATCATAGTAAAATGTTATAGTATCTTAACTACTAAGAACCACATCAATCTCTTTGAAAAAAATTGTGAATTTAAACTGCTTCTTTGTTTGCATCAGAAGTCAAAATATACTTGGACTCTAGTATAGAATCGATGACTATTATCATATTTGAACTATTCCAGTTCACAGCTCATCCATTAATACAAAATACATATCCTGACTATGACTTTAGATCATTCTAATATTTTTGAAATTTAGCATCTGTATAACCCCTGATGACTAACTCTTCATCTCCTCCATAATCCAGGATCATATATTTAGTTTTCCTTAGATACTTAAGGATAACCTTAACAAAAAACCAATATTGTTCACCTAGACTATCTTGATATCAACCTATTATGATCAAATGATATGAAACATCAAACCTCATACATAAAATAGCATACATGATAGATCCTATAACAGAATTGTATAAGACCATACTCGTTATCTCTCTTTCCTATTGTGTTTAAGGACACATCTTTTTGGAAAGATGTATACCATTTGATGTTAGAACCAATCCCCTATTAAATTGTTCCATACTAAACCTCTTCACTGTCTAGTAAATTTATATACTTTGACTTTGTCCAATAATCCTCATTGATCTATCGTGCATGATCTTGATCCCTCGAATATAGGATGTTTCACCTAATTCCTTCATGGTTAACCACTTGTCCAACCATTACTTAACCACTTATAAGGGTGGTATCTTGTTTCCAATTAGTAATATTTAATTGATATATACTACTATGAAAACAACTATACTCCCACTAAACCAATTTTAAACAAATGGTTTACATTCAATCTTAATGAAACCAACTTTTTTTATAGATTCATTGGACCAAATTTTCTATGGCCTCTTTAATCCATAAATGGATCTTTGAAACTTGCATAAATATTTAGAATCACTTGAAGTCATAAACCCTTCTAGTTGATTCATATACACATCTTCTTGAGGATTACCATTAATTAAAGAAGTTTTGACATTCATCTTCCAAATTTCAAATTCATGGAAATATGTTATAGCAAGTAGAATGCTGATGGATTTAAACATGAAAACTAGAGAAAGGTTTCTTCATAGTCAATGATTTGGTGTTGTTTAGTCCCTTTAGCAACTATCTATGATTTATATCAAGACCATATTTCACTTGAATACCAATTTAAAACCAACAATATTTTAATTTACTGGTGGATTGACCAAAACCCAAACATGGTTTTGGTATATGGAATCCATCTTTGAATTCATGGATTCTTTCTATTTTGAAGCTTCTGAGCACTCTACTGCCTCCTTGTAGGATAGAGGGTCATTATTGTCAACAAATAATGATTATCCATCTTCTATGACTATAAAACTATATATTTCACATTCTCAACCAATCATGTGCTCCTACATAGTACTTGTGTTTCAAGAAAAACTTTATCCATGGTGTCCTGTGTAATTTGTTCTTCTGCCAACTTCTTTGTATCATAAGAATCAACTTCAATGAAGTAAATATTTCTCCCACTATCCTTATTGTGTATTTTTTTCCTTCTCAAGGAATAAAACTTTCTTAGAAACTATGAACCTTTTATCTGAGAGATCATTTAGGAAGTATCCCCTCATTTCCTTAGGGAACTAATAAAGATACACTTCATTCACCAAGGTGACAGATTATTTCCTAATATATCCTTAACAAACACCTTACACCCATATGTATGAGTATGTGACAAAATGGTTTTCTTTCCACTCCATAAATTAAATTAGATATCATTTTCTACTTTAGTTAATACTTAGTTTAGTATGTATGTTTTCGTGTATAATGCATATCCCTAAAAGGATAAGGGAAGGCTTGTGTGACTCGTCATCGACATTACCATGTCCATCAAGGTATGGTTCCTCTTTTCACTAACATCATTCCATTGTGTCATGTAAGGAGTAGTGAGTTGAGATAAAATCTCGTACTCCCATAGAAAATTGATAAAGTCTTGGTTAAGATATACACCACCTCAATCCAATCAAAGTTTCTTTATCTTTTTACCAAGATAATTCTCAACTTTATTCTTGAACTCTTTGAACATATCAATGGACTCAGACTTATACTTCATCAGTAGATGTAACTTTACCTACTCAATTTATTAGTAAAATTTCTAAAATATGAGAATCCACCTCTAGTTTTTACTTGAAAAGGTCTACACACATTAGTATGTACCAATTCTAGAAGCTCTATGGCCCTTTCACTTCGACCATCAAATGGTAGTTTGGTCATATTTCCTTGTAAACATACATGACATATTTAAAGTGGTTTGAGATCAAATTAGTATAATTAACCATGTTTATAGTGCCTCGTCAAATGTTTCTCATTTACATGACCAAGGTAGTGATGCATCTAATAGGTGTGAAATGAGTCATGTGAATTTGATTTATTATCAATTTCCAAAATTTGTCCTTTGTAATTTAACACATAAAGATCATTATTCAGTTGTGTCATACCATAACATATGTTATCTTTATAAAAGTAACAGATCTTGTTTCCAAAACTAAAAATAAATCCATCCATATAAAAAACAAAAAACAGTGATGTTGTTCTTAGTAAAACTAGGCACATAATAAAAATTATTTAAAACCAAAATCATTCATGTTTTTGCAATGTGGGTGGTATTCTCCAATGTTTAGAGCAGCTAGTATCACTCCATTGGCAACCCATAGATCCACCATGCCTCTAGAAACCTTCTAAAATCTACTTGGTTCTTATATTTATATAAAAATGTGAGCACCACATGTAGTATATAATACTCAAAATGTATATATGGAAAGATTACACTCAATAATGAATGTGTCTAAAGCTACTCATTGCTTCTTTGGATAGGTGCAGTTACTCTTCTATTAGACTTGATTGTCACAAGAAAAACACACTATGTTTTTCTCCTTTATTTTCTGCTAGATCTTCTTCTTATTAAAAGGATGGTTCCCTAGAGCCTTAGACTTTTAATGAGTCTTCAGGACCTTTGACTTGTTCTTACTTTTCTTAATCACCATAAGGAATGCAGTTTTTCCAGGCCCCGTGTTTTTATCAACTTGACGAATAAGAGTAAAAAGTTCCAAAAGAGTCTTCTCACTATTGCTCGTATTATAATTCACAATGAAACTGGAGAAGGTTTAGGTAGTGAGGATAGAATGAGATCTATGCACAAAACATCAGGGATCTTAAACCCCCAAGATGTCTAATAATTCTATATAGCCAATAATCTTGATTACATGAGGCCCATCTGGCACCGACTCTCCAAGATTGCACATGAAAAGTGCATTGTATATCTCATATCTCTCATCTTTCTCCTTATCCTGATAAAGATAATAAAGGTGGAATATGATGTTATATGAATTTGTATCTTCATATTTCTTTAGAATCTCACTAGACATGGAGGATAGCATGAAACATTAAACATCCATTATGTTGTCCACGTGTTTCAAGTAGAGAGATACTTCTTTCTCATTAGCCTATTTTGCAAGAAACTCGTGGAGTGGGGTTTCCAGTATGTATAATTTACATTCATGGCGTAATATAATGTGTAAGCGCCAATAACATTCCTATAAATTCACACCAGTTATAAGCTTATTTTTCTCTAGTATGGATCATAGTGATGTTTTTTTATTTCTTATGGTTTTATATTTCTACAAAAAAAAAATTATTAGTACTTCATTGATTACTAAATTTTAAATTTTATTAATCTCCCATTATTTTTTCCAAAACCTAATATCCCTCACCATTAGTTTCAGAATATCTCATTGCATGGATATTCTAATGTCAATGACCCATATTTACTTCTCATAAACTAAACATGGGGCTGAAAAGTTAATTAAAGGGTTTTAGGTAGTCATAACTCGCTAATTAAATTAACTCATAGTTCCTTGATATGTAGAGTGGACTCGCCAATACTAAAATCTTGTATAAATATTTCATCAACCCCTATCTCCTAGTTACTCCAATTCTTTCTTGAGCAGTCAACCATTGATGTGAATCAAGTTGATTCAAACAAATACTTCAAGTTAAAAGTTCCCTGAAAATTGAAGTCACCTCAACTAAGGCCAATCAAACACTTTTGAACTATGGGTTTGACTCTAACTTAAGTAATGGAAGGCTAAACTGACTTGATATTTTAGTTGAGGGGTTTTTATCCTTATGCTTAAAACCTCATTTTTATCTTATCACTTACCTTGTTAATATTAAATAAATTTTACTTAAGTGATTAACCATGTCTAATAAAATTTATGCATAATCCAACTTTATTTTATTCTATATCGCATGCTCGTCAATTCATTTATTGAATGATCATGCAGTATCAAGAAACATAAATAATCTACCATGAAACTGAAAAAAAATAAAATATAAGTGGAAGGATCATGAAATTATTTAATGGTTAGTTTATAAATCAGATGATAAATTAACACTCCACCCTATGGGAAAACACCTTGAATCATAGTTTGGTTCATGTTGCATCATTCCACCTCATATACTATGTATCACCTCGATTGGTTTCTCCTCGACTTCGAAACTTGGACCGTCTCCTCTCACCTAGGAGCTTTATCCTTATATAAGATTTTATTCACACACTGGTGAGGGGATCTAATGGATTGGGTAAGGGGGTTTACATAAAATAAATCGTAGTCACATAGGCCCTTACGTAATAAGGGATGAAATATATGCCATCATTTTAATTTAAATACAACAATAAATTAAAATGAAATGAATCACATACACAGGTCTGATCTAATCTCATGATCATTTACATAACATATAGAAACATACATTTTCAATCTAGTAATAAATTACTTTGATTCATTCTTTAATTAAGATAAAATTTCATGAATCAATCCAATTTATCCAATTTATCTTAATTCCATCCAAGAATCCTTGAATTACCATCATTCATAATTTTAAACAAAATAAATTAATTTTATTTAAAATTAATAAAGTACATAAGTGCACTTTTAAGCAATGGTGTATACTTATCCAAATTACCTAGCATGGTCTGTGAGCTTGTGAATTCACTTGGCATACAACACACATTGTGTGATAAATAATTACATGGCTTGTACTGTCAAACAAATAACACTTGGAACACATGTGAATTACACAGCATGTGATGCTCATGATGCATGTGAAGTACATTATAATCAAAGACCATACACAAATTTTAGTTTTAAAATTTAGCATGGAAATTAATTCAATATATAATTAACAATCTGATGTTATGGTGTGTATTGTAAAATAAATGACACACAGAAAACATGTGAATAGGTCTAATTATATAATTAATTATTATCTCTGAGTTAAATTAAGCACATTATTTGTAGTAGACTACACGGTTTATGCTAATTTAAAGGTTGTGTAATCTCTTCTATTTATGTCCACAACTCATGCCTAGGGACTGGGTGTGTTGCCTGCCATAGATAGGTACGAGGTACACAATGTGTAACCTTCTTACACAACATGTGGCCTCAAAGTTTCACAGTTTGTCATTCCTCGTGCCGTGTAGCAAATACAAAACACGATTAGAACCATGTGTTCTCCATCAAGAAGACATGGGGACGATAGGCTGTGTAATCATGTTACATGGATTGTGATTTTTCAAATCATATGCCAGCATGTCTGTATTTATGCATTGATCTTCTTTTATTAGATCACTTATCCAATTTCCTTAGTGTGATCCACTATTATCATGATATACATGAAGGATACATGGGTACACGTCGTATAGTTCTGAGGTACACACATTTACACTTGTGTTATCTGGATAGAATCATTGGCATCTCCAGATGGAATTTTTAAATGTTTATTCATTTTAATTTAACTCGTTTATTGGTTATGTGAGCAAGAGTTAAGAAAGGGAAGAAAAAACGATGTTCTTATTTCAAGAATGTACAGATTTAAAGTACATGAAATTGAAAACACATATCATTCAATCAATGATTAAAAAATAATAATAAATTAACCATGTGACCACTCGGATACCATTTGTAGATTATGGGCATAGCGGAAGCGCCTATTTGGCATAGCCAACTCAGTTTTTTAGTCTTAATTTACAAATAATCCAAGTGGTGTATAACTAATGATTTCATGACCAACAAAATTCTTAGATTACTTGACTTGATTGAATGCTACAACATGATCATCACATGTAATTTATAATTAATTTACAAAAAAAATCTAAAGTTACCTTAACATGCAATTCTTTCTTCACTGATGATCTAGTTGACTCGATCTCATCATACAATCATTGCATTGTGGGATCCAAGGGTAGAATCCCTCTAGAGGTGATCCACATGTGCACTATAGTCTCTGAACATCGTTATAGAATCACAGGGTTCTAGCATGGTCAATATTAATCGCTTGTGTTCTTTGTGGTTTCTCGCCGCAAAATTCTTTTAGAGAATTATTGATGTTCTCTCAATGGCTTGAGAGAATAGGAGGAGAGAACACACTATAAATCTTTAGAACTCTCTATATAACTTGAAAGATCTTCTTTCTATCCATTGTGCACAATAAGAGTGTGTATGGTAAGTGATATAATTATATATTTATTATGGAAGGTTTAAGGTTAGCAATTAGCACATAGGACCCTTGAAAATTCTATAATTTTTAGTCATCCTCATGTCCTATAATAAAAAAACAAATATTATTATTAATCAGTTGACATGTGAATCAATTAAGAATATAAAAATAAATATCATTTACATCATTTCCAATCGGATCATTAAGATCGATCCACTTATCCTCCTCAGTATTTAACGAACCTTGAATAATGGTTATTTATTTAACAAATAAATATTACTGCATTATTTATCAATAAATATAATAAATATTATTTTCACCAAACCTTAGAAATAAATATTTATTATTATTATTTAGCTCACTTATTCTTTTGAATAAATTTTGATTAAATATTGGTGATCAAAAAAACTTAAATAATTATTAAACCATAAAGAAGGAATAATATTTATTCAAACTAGTTAAATTCAATATTGGATTTAATCAAGATTTCAGATACACTTTATGTGTGACTCTCTATTCCCCTTTCTCAGTAGCAATAGACAAAGATGCCTAAAATCCAAGGTTAGTGTCTAAAAACACACCAAGGCACTTATAGAGAAAGAATTTGATGTTAAAGCGATATAAAACCTCCTACGAACACTTATAGTGTAATATAAGCCATTTATCACTATTGGTCGGAGTGGAACACTCAAGAGGGTGAATTGAGTTTCCAATAAAAAATTATGTTAAAAATATTTAAAACATAAATGCACCAATTTATAAAATAAGCTCAGTTAATTAAAACAATATAATTATATAATTTAATCTTTCAAAAAGGTTCTCAATGGTTTTATCACAACTTAGTTAAAACAAGTTTGAAAAAAATCTAACTTTTGAAA
Organism: Viscum album; assembly: GCA_963277665.1. Classification (NCBI taxonomy): domain Eukaryota; kingdom Viridiplantae; phylum Streptophyta; class Magnoliopsida; order Santalales; family Viscaceae; genus Viscum; species Viscum album. The sequence continues at coordinate 2,050,656,019 of OY728150.1, read as the reverse complement.
CAATTGTACTTAATCAAACAAAATATATAACACACTTGTTAAATCCAACTATCAAAGTAAATTTTTGTGATTGGTTTTAAAATAGATACTGATTTTTTATTTAAAACAGTGAAAACAAAACTAGAAATCACACGGTGAAAATAAAATAGGGGGTTCAGTCTTAAGATAAGACATAATCCCCTACACTTGGAAATCATTTGTTTACAATCATTTTATTGTTAAATAAATTGATACATGACATGGATTGGGTATTATAAACAACTATACTAAGACGGTCTAGGCTAAAAGCCTCTTCCACAGTTCTATATGTGAGGAAAATATTTCAGGTCACATGCGACCTCTTCTGTAGTTATGCGTGAGAGTACAAATAAAAAGAGTTGAAAGAGAGTGTCAAGCACTCTATAGTTCAATACAAGAGACTATGCTTCTAGATAAATAGGTTATAATAAAACACAACATGAAATAATAGCTAAAACAGAAAGAGCAAGAAATAAGAGCCGTGAAAATTATGTGCAACTCAATCTGATCAGCTTCAGTTGTTCAAATGTATTTGAATTTCTCCTTAAAAATATTCAACTAAGTTTGCACAGAATGTGCAAAAAAATATTGTCGTAAAGTGTTTCGAACAATCCCTCTGTGTAGCACAAGTGAATGTGTATATTCCTCTGTTTTTCTCTGTAAGAGTATGTGCAACCTCTCTTGTCCACGGGTGCTTCTTTTTCTTAAAAAGAACTCCATCCCAAAGTAGTTTTTGGATAATAATCAATGTAGCCTCAATTGCACTAACTCTGAAATTAATTCTATGACAAATAGCAGCTAGAAATTTGAAAAAGCTTCGCTGCTAAATTAGAAACAGTAGGTTTTATTCACTTAAAACATGGTTAATTGAGCTCACAGTCAGTTGACATGGTCAGTTGACATGGAAACTAGCCATGGTCACTTCATTCCTTCATGCAGTCAGTCCATTTGTTCATGCGGTAAGTTCATGACCTCACATGGTCACTTATTTTGTACTCATGGTAGGTATATTTCTTCATGCGGTAGGTATTTGGTCTTTCAGTTACTAAAAAATATATACACACGATCAGTGACATAGAGAAATTTGTTTTACCTGTCGCACGTTAGGTTGGTTGTTCATGCCATTAGTTGATCTTCAATGCACAGTAGGTTCTTCAATGCACAGTAGGTTCATCTTCAATGCACGGTCAAATTATGACTTGGAAAAAAATTCTCATATGACGCACGGTATGTAGTTTGTTCATATTGTCAGTTGGAGTATAACGTTCGGTAGGTTCCACGCTATCACTTGACCTTCATGATCATCTCAAATTGTGCACATGGTAAGTACATTACACATGTGGTAGGTTTTCACAGTAATTTCCAAACTTTGTCATTTTGCAAGTTTGGCTAGAAAACCATTTACTAACAGAAAACATGAAATTCGTTAATAATATTATAAATATGATTTGGGATCATTAAAATAAGGAGATGTTGGTTTAAGCCAACAATCACGATATCTTTAATCAAGTGGATTGCATACTAGTGTCATTAACCTATATTCTTGATGTCATTTTGTTGACTTACTAGAAATAAATTTTCTCACAAAACACGGTGGTCATGGATTTATCTATGTAGTTTCATTCTAATCAAAGGGAATAAGATACCAACATCAGTTAATATATAGGAGGGATAAATCATTTTTCTCATTATCTATTAATTCAATATCTATCCCCCCACGGTCGTCTGGGGTGGTAAGGGTGGGATGGGGTTTGGGGCGTGGTCGTGGGGTTGAGTCCCCATGCCAACGGGTTTATTTGTCATTTTTTGTCGAGTGCGTGATTTGTCGTTGGCAGTTGTATCTAATATAATAATATTAATTCAATATCACTCTTGACACACCCAAAATTTCCTAATTCACCACAAGCATATGTCTCTAACAGAAAACATTAAATTCATTAATAATATTATAAACATGGTTTGGGATCATTTAAATAAGAAGATGTTAGTTTAAGACAACAATAACGATATCTCTAATCAAACAGGTTGCATGCTAGTGTCATTAACCTATATTCTTGATGTCATTTTGTTGACTTACTGGAAATAAACTATCCCACAAAACACGATGGCCATGGATTTATCTATGCGATTTCATTCTCATCAAAGGTATGAGATACATAGGAGGGATAAATCATTTTTCACATTATCTATTAATTCAATATCTAGCCCCCCACGGTCGGCTGGGGTGGTGAGGGTGGGATGGGGTTTAGGGTGTGGTCATGGGATTGAGTCCCCGAGCCAATAGGTTTACTTGTCTTTTTTTGTCGTGTGCGTGATTTGTCATGGGCAGTTGTATCTAATATAATAATATTAATTCAATATCACCCTTGACACACCCAACATCTCCTAATTCACCGTAAGCATATGTCATTAAGGTTTTCATCACTACATCAAAGTATGTGACTTATGATATTCATTAACGATAATATTAAATTTTAAGGATCAATATACACGTTCGTAGATAGAAACATCCAATGAAAAATAAAAAATAGATTCTCTACCGGTGAGTCTATTCTCATAACCTCCTTTCTTAGAGATTGCCAATGATGAACATCATAAAAAGGTATCAATATTTTATGAGTCTCATACCCTTGATAGCCTAAATTGTCTCTGTACCGCTAGATAATATCATCCGATCATAGAACATATGTTTAGGAAATATTGTCATAGCATCTAAAATATCTCCTCATAGCAGATAACTTCTATGTACTCTCGACACTATATGTATCCTTATGATATTATCACATACTATGTCATGTAGAAGAATAATCATGATGCGATAAAAAAACTTCATTAATATTCAAAACATTGAAAACAATGAATAGATGAAATCATAAGTGTAATTTCCCAGAATTCCATGGAATTTTTTTTTAAATTAAATGGGATTTTTATTGAGACCGTGAAATTCGATGGCACGTGATTCTGAGGTCTAGAGATCCTGGAATGTAATTTTGAACTTTTTTTTAAGGTGCACTCAGTAAACGTGCGAACGGGATTTTTTATCTTATGAATTGTTGCTCGGATCGAAAATTCAAGGACACCGTTGAAATCAAAATGTCAAGATTTACCTAGAAATGACTTAACTTCGGCTGGTAAGGGCTGAACAAAAAAGTTATTTTTCAGACTTTTCAAGAAAAATAAAAAAATTAAAAAAATTATTTTATTTTTCTTTCTCTCCTTTGGGTAGAAGATGACGACGTTGCAGGGTAGTGATAAGTCGGTGAGGATGCACATCAATGAAGCTCATTAATGGCTCGTTAAACTCACAATGTAACGACACTTTAATGGCGCATAACAACGACGTTGTTTCTTAATTAAAACAATGTAACAATGCGACATCCCATCATAATGAGAACACTACAACGTGCTCCTATTTATAGTTCGACGCGCTGGGGAAATATGGATTACAAATTTGGAGGATTCTCTGGCAAACCTCTGACGGACTTCCACCCCAGCAAAGAACAGCGAACGCCGGAGGGACATCTTCATCTTCGATGCCTTTTGAAAATCAGAGCTGGGAAGCGACCTCGACGTCTTAAATCCCTTGAGGATGAACGTCGCGGCATCAAACGTCATAAGAGTTAGCGGTTTGTTTGTTAAAGATCTTCCCCGTTATCTGTTCTTTTTAAAATGATGGATGCGGATCAACCCACGAATAGGTTGATCTGCAAGTTTCTCATTTATGTGGGAGGGTATCTTTAGGGGTTCAACATTGGAATTGATTTATTTTGGATTCCATTACACTCCCCAAAACCTCCTCGGTTTTTATCCTCTGACGCGAAGGGCGCGGGCCGACACGAACAAGGCCCGAGCCCCTCCGCATGTTCATTCCTTGTGATCGGCTCTTTGAAATTGATGGTAAGGCAGATCCGGATCTATCGTAGTGAAGAGGGCATCCCCTGGAGACCGTAGGTGCAAACAGTGCCAAAAATGGGCCACCGGAGTGCGTCATGCGACCCGACCGGCGGCCGGAGGAGGAGGTGCGCCTGGGCGAGGGAAGCCACAGCGCTGGAGTCTCGTGGCGCCAGCATAGCGCTGCATGGAGAAGTCAACCCTCCATGCGGGTTGACATGGGGGACGCGGATGGTGGGCCCGACCGCGTGAGCAGGTGCCGGACGCGGCTATGCCACGTCCGGGGAGAATGGGGGTCGGCCTGCAACGGCGGGCCGGGGTGAGCTTTGAAGGTCACGCCACCAGGCAGGCCGGACCAATCAGGCCAGCCTAGTGGCCCAGTGGGCCGGTTTGGGCCCAGAGGGCTGGGTCGACCCTGGTTGGGTCGCACCGGGTCGGACCGGGCTCAGACCCATTTCGACCTAGTTACACTTAAAGGGTCTCATCTTCTAAACCAGATGTCTGTTTCACGAACCGTCTACGGTGCTGGAATCCTTGGGATGAGTTGTTCCTTTTGAGATACTCTGCTTGAGTTTTGGAGAAAGTTGAAGTACGGCTGGGTTGGATCGAATACGAATCCAACCGGGCCCTTGGTACTAAGATGTCAATAATTTACAGATCGGGTGTCCGATTGACGTGTCGTTCTCGTGTTGGAACCCTTATGACATGGCGGTCCTTCGGGTCACTTATTTGTGGAACTTCGTTGTAAAGACCCGAAGCTTGACGTACATGGACATTACATTACTTTTGCGGAATACTTAGTACATAACAAAAACACACACACAAGGATCGTAATAGTTTAGTGTCTTTGGAAACTCGGAATATAATCTTCTAATCGTGGTGAAAGATCTTCAACATCTCCCATAAAGATCTTCTTTTTTTTTCTACCTAAAAACTATCTTTATATCCCGGGGAAAAGAAAACATAAAAGGGTGAGATCAAATGCTCAGTAAGGGTAAACAAAAGAAAAATCAATCACATCATATTCATAAGAACATAACTTTTGGAAATCTTAACCTGCAAAAGAGAGCATAATTTCATAACATGGGATAAATCATAGTAGTGAAATGAAATCCCAATAATCATAACTTAAAACATGAAACTTTGTGGCATACACACATAATCATAGAGAATCATTTCTTGTTAGTCAAGACTCATTGCCAAGACTATCTTAGTGGACAAAGTCCCTTTCTGAATCGAGTAACCCTCGTTTCAGTCCTGTTTCACTGAACCGGTATAACCTACCATTTCATCCATGTCTATCTCATGAGATATAAAATCTTTACCCAATGCATTGGAGGGAGATATAGGTCTCACCCATCTCATAATGATACCATTCTTATGTGTGCCACAAAATTATAAATCATACATCATTGCATAACCCATGTAATAAAAATGGGATTCTTAAACAACATGACATCATAAAACAATTCATATAAGATAAAGGAATTCATAAAAATAATTCCATCACAACATAATCAAATCAATGTAATAATAGGGATAGAAACATAACCCTATATTATCTTAGATGGAAAATAATTTTGATAAAACACTTGAACTCCATTCTTGAGGAAAATATCCTTTCTACTTCAAAAACACTTTTCCTTTCTTAACATGTCATAAAATTATAAACTAAAAGAAGTTGATTAAAAATAAACTTGAAAACTTGTAAAGGAAGATTCTTGGAAATAATGTTTTAAAAATCCATTCATTCCGTATAAGTTAAAAAAAACATTCTTCGTACTTTTGTCGGAAAAGTCAAAAAGTACCTCGTACAAAAAACGACAAAAGATTCCTTTCATATATTTTATAAAAAACTCACCGAAGGGTAAAATTGGATATAAACTATTGTATAAGGATGGAAATAATATTACATGTTGAGAGAACATGGATGTGGATGATAAAATACACCCCAGTAATTACCAAAGTAAAAACAATCTTGGATAAAAGTGAGATTGTGATATTTCCCTTACCTTAGGTCCGATTTGCTTCGTAAGTGTCCGAACCTCCTGTATAATGATTTAAATAATGTCATTGACTTATTACAGAATCATATTCATTGTTATTATATCATATATGGTTCACTTATGACTTTATATTACCCGTTCTTTTGTAAATTCATGTTAAAGTAGCGTTTTGGGTAAAATCGTCTCATTTGTCGTTCGTGTTTTAACTTGTAATTATTCATATGATTACTTAGATCATGATTACTTAATTCCAGAACATAAAACATGATTTATATATATATATATATATTCAGGATATACATATATATAATAAATCAGTAAATGGAAAGAAATACACCGTTCATGGAGACGGTAGTCCGTACGTACGCATGAACGCTGTTTTCGTTTCCTTATTGAATTGAATGGAATTAAGTAGATGACATACATATAAATATAAATAAATCCAGTATTATTATTATGTCATATATTTCATTAGTACTTATTATATATACTTTATAATCATTCATGAATGGTTAATCATTGAGAATGAATCTCATCGCGTCGTGGAGACGGTAGTCCGTACGTACGCACGAGCGATGATATCGTTCCCATGGTCGTGGAATTGTGTTGAAGTGTATGTATACTATTTCAGTATCAATATAACTCTATAATAATCATATATAGTTACTCATTACACCATTATACCCATCCTTGTAAGGTGATGGTGGAAAATAGATTACACCACGACGTGGAGATGGTATTCCGTACGTACGCACGCGCGGTGATTTCATTTTTCCGTAGGATGGATAGAAGGTGAATTAGGGTTGTTTCATATTTATAATAACATATCAGTATGTAAGTAATACTGATGTTATTACTTTATCATGAAACAACTAAAGAAGAAGAAGTTGAAGAAGAAAGAAATTGAAAAGATCGGTAATGGATATTACCTCTTCTTTGAAACGCCTCTTTGAATCCTCCACTTAGAAAACTAAGATTGGTCTTTGAAGAAGACCAGGACCTCTAGGATTATTCTAGGGAAGTGGAGAAGGGATTTTGGCAGGGGTTGGCCGAGCTTGAGTGCTCAAATTGGTGTGAGGAGGAGGGGAGGAGGTGCCCTTTTATAAGGGAGGAGAGGGGCACCTTAGGAATATCTCAAAATATTATTTTATATTAAAGTCAAAATCGGTTTATAACGGTTCCAAAGGGTCTTATTTCGAAGGTAAAGTGGGGATGGGTCGAAATCCTATCAACCAACAGGATTTAGACAAGTTTAGGTTATTATTTTAACCTTATCAATTAGATTTAACTCTAAGTTAAATAATTTAACTTTTACCGTGACTTTTTGTTTTCTTACACTATATAGTTAATACACTTACTATAACATGTCAAACGAACCCCAAGTTGTTTATTATTAATATATATATACTTATCTAAGTCATTTGGCCGAATCTTAAATTTTTAGGAATAAAATAACAATTAATAATATAATATTTGATTTAAAAACTATTTTGTGTCAATTTTGACACTATTTGATATATGATTTTTGTGAAAGTCATAACAGAATTATATGTTCGAACCAATTTGATTAAATCAACACTAATATATCATAGTAACCTAGAAAATTAGTGGAATTCATAAAAAGTCTCAAATTACATTTATTTGAGCATTTATAACATCAATTATGTTAACATTTCCTTAAAAGGGTAATTACTACATCATCGTTGAGTCATAAATTAATTAATTTATTTACAGTCGAAAAATTATAAATAAAATATCATTATGTAGGAAATCTTTTTAGCTTTCTAATGAATATTTATAGTCGAATTTATCTTATGTATAACCCTATATTAAAAATGTTTTATTAAATAAACTTTGATTTTAACTCTTTTAACTCTTCTTTGAATTAAATAATAATAAATGTCCTAATCTAATCCAAGTGGGCCTAAATGGTCATATTTTATTCCTAAGCTTGTTTTTGGTCGAATTACACTTATCCAATAGAATTTGGATATTTGTTAGGGTAATAATAATATCATTTTTACCCTTAATTACCCTATTTACTTTTAACCGTGGTAAATAAAAGTAAAAAGTTACTATTCACCAAAAATTATTTTCATCTCATTGAACCACATTTTACATACTGACATCAACCGTGTCTCTCGGATTTTTGAAATTCCACTCACAGAAGCGGTAAAATTAAGTTTTATGAACAATTCAGTTTTTTTAACTACCACTTAGTGGTTTCACTATTCATCAAAAATTGAAAGTTTTCAGAAAAATACCAAAAATTAGGCCTAAGCTATATTTGATATTATGAACTCAAAAATGATTTCTATTTTACCAAATTCAAAACATATCAGTTGCATTAATTAATTTAAAAATTAATTCCCGTCGTCAAAACAAAAGGCGTGTTTTTAAGAGATAATAACTATCAAAAGATTGACACTTGTTTATAACTGGTTTAAATGTGAAATTACATCCAATGACCAACATTGTATTGAATTGTAAAAATATATTCTAAATATACTTTAAAACCACTTAAATTAATAATTTATCACTATTAATTATTTCGATTGAAAAAGTTGTTTTTAATTAAAATTTAGTAATTTTCACTATTCATCAAAATATGAAAGTTATCTGAAAATCACCAATATTTCACCCTAAGCTAATTTCGATATTCCGAATCCAAAAATGAAGTCCATTTTGAAAAATAAAATTTACAAAATTTCAAAAAGTGGTTATTACTATTCATAATGGCTAGTTTTAATAATATTTTAATAGCATATCGTTGTTTAGCGAAACTTGGTGTTGCGTACAACACACGCTATCGTGGAAGGTCGCGATTGCATGTAATTCAATCCAGGTCAGAGATGTGTGTTGTGAAAGATCCTTTTGGTGTAGCGTATAACACAAGACATTAATGAAATTAAAAAGAATATTTTTCATAAAATCTCGGGGTGTTACATTCGTGGCAGTTGAGGTACGACCGATAGCCTGAGGAGAAGAACTATGGTGTTTCTTGTGGTGAGAGTTAGGATGGTTACTCCCTTGACGACTCAAGGTGCGGGTATTCCTTACTCCTCTACTTTGGTAGAGACGGGACTCCCCAAGTCATGGGTGCGGGTTCGTTTTCCTCTGAGCAGGTTCTTTTATGTTAGGAGTAGGTACTCCCATGTCAACCCAGGGTGTGGGTCCTCCTTACGCAGTGCTACGGTAGAGTCGGTACTCCCCTACCGTGTCAGGGCATGGGTCCTCTATCCTGGAGTCAGTACTCCCCTGACGTACTAGGGTGTGGGTCCCCCCCCCAACAGCAGATATTGTGACAGGGTCGGTTACTCCCCTACTTTATCAGGGTGTGGGTCCTTTAGTCACTGAGTTGTACTCCCTACCAATTCAGGATGCGGAACCTCTTTACACCTTGTTCCAGCAGAGCCGGTACTCCCCTGCCATGCCAGGGTGTGGGTCCTCTAGCCTGGGGTCAGTACTCCCCGGACGTACTAGGGTGTGGGTCCCCCACAGAGAAAAAACTACCAGATTTGTACTCCCCTATAGGGTAGGGTGTGGGTCCTCACTTATGGATTAGTACTCCCCTGTCTCTAAGTAGCGACAGGGAGCAGGTCCTTTATGGGAGTTGGAGTTCCCTCGACTGCAGGACACAGTTACGAGGAGTGGGCCCCTCCACTTGATGTAATCGATACCAAGGTAGAAGTTAGTGCTCCCTTGACAGATTGAGGTGTGGGACACTTCTTACTGGAGTGACTGAGATATCGTGGGTTAGACTAGAGTAGTGCTCCCCCAACTGAACACAGTGTCGAGGAGTGGGCCTCTTCACTTGGTTTCCCTTGGTCTTGCCTTGGGTGCAAGACTGTGACAGCGAGACCTCTAGTGTTGGGCACTAGAGGCAGTTCTAGTATAAAGTTCCCAATGGAGCACGTCCTTTCAGATGTACCATTAAGAATGGTTGATTTGTACCTGATGGAGTACATCTCTCAGACGGGTTCCATCAGAGATGGCCAGCTCGTGGAGCGTGTACTCCTGATCCTTGAGTTGCGCTTTGAGCCTTCTTTGGAAATCCTGGTAATGGATTGAGGTCGGAGACATATGATTCTTTGTGGATGAGACAAGTATATCTGTATGACCTAGGTATATATATGGGAATATACCTGAGTAGAGCTAACAATGCATAATCTTTGTGGTTTACTACGTGGTTTTGGCTTTGTGGTTTAATTTGTGGTTTTGGGCTTTGTGGTTTACTTTGTGGTTGTGGATTTGTGGTTGTGGATTTGTGGTTTACTTCGTGGTCGTTTTGTGATGTTTTCCTTTGTGGATTTTTGAGAGACCATCGAGGGTCTCAGGGTCCCCTACTGAGTACTAAGTTACTCACCCCTGCATGGGTTTCTCCCGCACGTGTTGTCTCTGGTGTAGACGTTCAACATTTCGATAGAGGCGCTCAGGGAGACGGGACCGAAGGAAATTATGATGGTGGACTTGGTGGCCTAGGACCAGGTGGGGCCCAATAGAACTAGGCGGACATGACATACTACTTCATCTTCTAGTAGCTTCACTACTTTAGCGATCATGTGGGATTTTTCCGCAGATGGTCATCGGTGCTCCCTTTGTACCTTGCTGTTTCCAGTTCTTTTGTTGGGATTGTATACTGGACCGGTTTTATCACTCAGTGTTTTACTTGCTATTGTACTCTGGTTTTCGATTACTTAGTGTTCACCTTTCAGCTTTTTGGATTTGGTTTGTGAGTGCATGTGTGTACAGGTATCCAAGCAAATGCCTCCCACTGGCAGGTTGATGCCTTCGGCGCTAGTTGCCAACCCCTGGCCTTCGGGAGGTGGGCTTGGGGTATGTCATGGTACGGGCCTCGGGGATGGGTCGTGATAAAGTGGTATCAGAGGTGTTCGGTTCTACCTCAATGACCATGAGTCTATTGTTTTTGGTTGTGATCAACAGTGTTAAGTGTTTCGAGTTCGGCTTTCAGGCTAGGGACTCCAGTGCTAGTGCGGTGACCGACGTATCCGTACACCAGGATTCTGGACACCTGTTACCCGACTCGAAACATGGAAACATCGGTTGTGGGGAAATGAAGGGATTATGAAACTTATAGGAATGATTGTGAAATCCATTTCTTTCTTGAGTCAACTCTCCAGATATATTCTTAATTGTGGTTCATCTTGACTCATTTCAGGATGCCTCCACGACGACAACCAGATATGATTCCATAGCAGGATCGTGATGAAGATCTTCCCCGAGTTGAGGCTTCGGTGCAGGGCACTGATACATGGGTGTTACCTTCGGGTGGTGCACTAGTGATGCCACCACCCATCGAGCAGCAGTTGCCACCAGCAGTTCAGGGTGAGGATGTGCGAAGGTTGAGAGTGCTACACGAGTTTCAGAGGCATAAGCCTCTCAGGTTCCATGGCGAGATAGATCTTCAGGTAGCTGAGGATTGGCTTAAAGCAGTTACGTGTGTCTTCTGCCCAGTGAGGACACCGCCCGACCAGATGGCGGTCTTGGCTGCAATCCTTCTTCAGGGCTCAGCAGGAAGATGTTGGATCCTAACGATCCAGACTCATGACGAGGCAACCCTCACTTGGACAAACTTTGAGCGCCTCTTCTGAGAGGAGTTCTTTCTGGCGACTTTGCACTCTGTACGCATATAGGAGCTACTGCACCTACGGTAGGGTAGCATGATGGTAGTAGAGTACTCAGCGAGATTCGCAGATCTTTCTCACTACTCCGCAGATATGGTGTGGGACCCTTGCTTCAGGGCCCAAAACTTCAAGCAGGGACTGCGCTGGGAAATCAGGGCATCGATGATACCTCTCAACATTCCAATACATGTTGGGGTACTGGAACGAGCCCTAGTGGTTGAGAGCTTCCTGGTGGAGGAGCAGATGGATGTAACCTATGGCAGAGATCACAGAGTAGAGGTGTCTAATGGAGCTAGCAGATGAGTGGTGATAGGATCGCGACGTAGGATGCATACCCATGCCCGGACACAGACACGTGGGTTTGTGGCACAGCATCAGTGTCAAGGAGCAGATCAGCCGTAGGAGAGGTGGTGTTACGCTTGTAACGGCTGGGGCATCTCGCTAAAGATTTCCCAACCTGCCACACTATTGAGGGGGAGTTGGCAGACGAACCTCCTTGGTAGAGACAGTGCTTGGAGCATGGAGTTTCGCAAGTCGGCAGGCAAGGTAGAGGAGCTGGACAAGCAGCAGGGGCTGGTCCCCGCCAGGCTCAGGGAGCTGGAGGACGTGGGTGAGGACAACTGCACACAATCATAACTTATGACCAAGAATCTCCAAGATAAGTTTGAGGTAAGACCTGTGTCTTTTCTTTTTCTACCTTTCTAAATAGACACAGGTGTTGGACGTTCCTTTTTCCATGAGTCATGTTCGAGACTTTGAGGTTCTGGTTGGACCATAGACTTTACCCTCACTTTTAGAGACTCCTGGTAGAGGAGACCCGCTGATCACACACAGACGCTGATAGTGTGACCTAGCTCTTGGAGGTGAGAGTTGCAGTTGGGATCTCTTAGTCAGGGTGTCGAGACCTTACGACATCATTATGGGTATGGACTCCTACCATTCATACCTGGAATGATGATATTAGGCAAGAGATGTGGTATATCTGCATGGTGGAGAAGGGATTTCCTTTGCAAAAAAAGGGAAGCCTAGGCAGCACGGTTTGGACTCTCGTAAAGAGTCCATCTTGAGTCATTCTGTGGTGGCAGAGTTAGAACACAAGATGTTTTCACAGTGCGGAATGGTTCCTAACCATCCATACTCAGTAGAGATGCCACGAGTGGGAGTGGTCGTGTTCTCATTTCAGCTTTTGGTGTGGCCACTGGAGGTTCTTGGTAGAGTTGGTGTCCTGGGAACCAACTGTTTATACTTTGATTACATGAATCTACACTTATTATATATTGTTCATTTTTCTGCATGACTATAATATAATAATGTCCTGGAATATTTGTTTCATTAATAAGGCATGGCAGATCCCCGCTATGATGAAAACCTTGAAATGCTATAATAATATTCTTAAATAAAGTTCTACGGTTGGATGACATACTATGATAGGACACATAGTATACAGACTGTCATGTTCGAGTACTCGTAAGAAGACGAGACTCTCTCTCATGGAGTTCGCACTTGGTCATCTCCAAGATGGGAGATTATGAGAACAGACCCACCAGTAGTAATTCCGCATGTCTTGGTGTCATTGGACATTGCTATCTACAAACGTGTGTAATGGTCCTTAGACTGGAAGATTATCATTAACTCACGTCATGACTCGCGCACTTAGATTTGCTGACGAAAACCGTCATGAAGACAGTTGGCGGGAAGTATGGTACGTTGGGTGCATCACGAATAACATGTTGTGAATGGATAAGTCGAAGAAGGATTTGTCTCTTCCATATTTATGAAAGTAGATATCTTGGGCCCTTTGATTAAAAAAGAACCGTCGCACAAATTCCATGGTCATGGTGTCACGACGAGTTTATTTCTGGAAGTCAAAGAATGATGGATCAAACATATAGGTTTATGACACTACCATGAAACCTACTTGATGAGATATTGAGACAAAGGGATTAAATTACACAGTAAGTGTTCGTATGAGTTGACATGTCAATGCGGCGTCGACTTCTTTCTCTTGGGTGCCTTGACCTGTTGCTAGATAGTAATCTTGGATTTTAGGCAAGTTCGCCTAATGCCAATGAGAAAGAGGCCTAGAGGGCCACACACTAAGTGTATCCAAGTATCTCAAGTAGAATAAAGATTATTCCCGTATGTGGTTTAATAATTATTCAAGGAAGCCTAAATCGTTTTAATATTGGAGGAAGAATAAAATAAAAACAAGATATACACGCCGTGTACATTGAATGTACACACTGTGTAGTTTTCATTTTTGAAAGGAAATGAAAAACGAGTACACGCCGTGTATTAATGATTTCATGTCGTGTAGTTTTTCCAGTCAGGATTTTGAGGAAATAATATCATTTTATTAAATGATATTTATTATAATCAGTGTGGGCGCATGTCAAGGAATTAATTATTCGACATGGGGGTGTTCAATAAGAGTTAATGAAATAAATAAAACGCGTAGCGCGTTTATTTATTGTCATAATTTTATAACCTCAAACCCGATTATAAATATCATCACAACCCCAACACTTTTCCCTAATCGTTGTGCACAACAATTCTGGAAAATTCTCTCAAGACCGAAAGAACTCCTTCCTCCAAGAACGCTCTCAAGACTGAAAGAGATCCTCCTCCATCGGATCAAGGTGATCTAAGGCGGACAACACAAGCCAAGGCTTCTCCACGCTAGCACCCGGAGATTCTTTTGGCAACGTCCAGAGATGCGTGGTGCACATGTGGATCACCACTAGAGGAAGTCTACACTTGGCTTCTGCGACGCAACGACAAATCACATCGGAACATGATCAGAAATATCAACGAAGAAAGAACACCATAAAATGTACTTCTTTTCAATTAATTAAATTAATTATAATCAACCTGTGATGATCCTCCTTTGTGGTTCCGGGACTATTCTTCTTTTTTTTCTATTTCTGTGATTCGATCCGTGGATTCTGGCGTTTATCATCGTATTGATCCCGGATTGATCATTGCTAATGAAAAAAAGTCGAGTGGGCACATCCACCCACAAGCTTCTGCTGCGCCCGGGACCTTCAAGTGGTATCAGAGGGGTCACAACGTTGATTATAGTTATTTAATTTTCGTTGATAATTTACGCATTTATATTTGATTCAATTCAAGATAAATCGTTCTACAAAACTGAATGAACGAGATCTATTCTTCCTCCTTCGTTTCACGATTCACATCACAGAAATGACCTTTTAATTTTGATTTTGATTAAAATAAAAACGAGGAAATCATCCGGAGGAGCCGCTCATTATGTCTGTACAACACAGGAATACACGACGTGTAGTGAAATCTACACGCCGTATACTTAGGTTCAACAAACCGGTACTGGTGCGCCAAACCACGTCGTGTGAATTGAGCATACCTAAGTTTTTTTTAATACACCGTGTTGACCAGAACTGAACAACGCGTGGAAACTGGAATACACAGCGTGTATGTTGAATCAACACGCTGTGTAGTCTGATCCAGCCCAGGTGAAACCGTGTACAAGGAGAATCTGTGTAAACGCGTACACGGGATTGTCAGGTCAGTAACCGCGTAATAAGGAAGTACATGCCGTGTTAGATTAATCTACACATCATGTACTCCAAAATTTCCGAAGTACAAAAAACACGCCAAAGCCCCTGGTGTGTACTTTTGATAAAGGGTAAAAACAAATACACACTGTGTAATATATCCTACACGCCGTGTACTTTCCAGAAATGGAATTTCACCAGGTTTCCTCCAAAGTACAAAGACCCGTACAAGGAATATGGATGAGAAGAATCTCAAGGAAATTCATAAAGGAATTTAAGATAAAGAATTGATTAATTATAAAATCATTAATTAATTGAATTCAAGCACGGCTTATCTTGAATAAAAGAACGATTAAAAGAATTTGAATATTAAATATGTGTAAATGTCGTTGCATGTTATAGATGATCATGAGCTAGACCAAAGACACTTTGTGTGTGTATGGTTTCATTTAAATTTATTTAATTTAAATTCATTGGTCTGCGAGCCTTCTTCCAATAAAATGTAGGGCATGTGTGCCCATGGTTTCTTTAATGTAAACCTCATGTAATGGAGGATCTCCCAAGCCAGAGGAGACGGTTCAAAATCCGAAGCTGAGGTGAAACCAACCCAAGAAGATACAAAGGTGGACAGGTGGGAGCTGTAAAACACGAACCATCGGGTTCAAGGTGTTTTTCCATAGGCCAGGGTTAGCTTATCAAAACCGCTAGATAATCTAACCAATAGAAGATCATGATCATGTCATCTTATTTTATTTTTGTCTGATTGCATGGTTTATTTATTATGTATGTGTTGTCGCGATCACATAGTTAATGAAATAAACAAGCATGCAAAGATTGAATAAAATAAAAACCAGACTATGCGTAAACATTATCAAAACATGGTTAATCACTTAAGCAAGCATCACTTAATATTAACAAGCATGTGATAATGCGAAACTATGCATAAAGGATTGAAATACCTCAAATGTCATATTAAGTCAGACCAAGCCTTCCGTTACTTGATTAGGAGCAAGACTCAATAAAACTATGTGTTTGACCAACCCTTGTTTGGAAACTTACTTTTATAAAGGAAGCTCTTATGAAAGTTTCAAGTTGATTTAAACATTTTACATCAAGAGGAGTAGCTCTTGCTAGACTTGTTGTAAAATGGAGGCAAGTGTTGAGGAAATCCAAGTCAGGATTTCAGGATTGGGGAGTCCACTCAACAGATCAAGGAACTGTAAGCTCACGTTGTTTCTTAATTAAAGCAGTGTAACAACGTAACGTCACATCATAATGGGAACGTTGCGACGTGCTCTTATTCATAGTTTGATGTACTGGGGAAATATGGATTAAAAATTTGGAGGATTCTCTGGCGAACCTCTGACAGACTTCCACCACAGCAAAGAACGACGACCGTCGGCAGGACATCTTCATCTTCGACGCCTTTCGAAGATCGAAGCTGGGAAGTGATGTCGACGTTTTAACTCCCTTAAGGATGAACGTCGCGGCATCAGACGTCATAAGAGGTAGGGGTTTGTTTGTTAAAGATCTTTTTTGTTCTCCGTTCTTTTTAAAACGACGGATGTGGATCAACCCACGAACAGGTTGATCTGCAAGCCGCTCGTTTATGTGGGAGGGTATCTTTGGGGGTTCAATGTTGGGATTGATTTATTTTGAATTGCACTACACTCCCCGAAACCTCCCCAATTTTTATCCTCTGACGCGGAGGACGCGGGCCAACACGAACAAGGCTCGAACCCCTCCGCATGTTCGTTCCTTGTGATCGGCTCTTTGAAATTGACGACAAGGTGGATCTGGATCTATCACAGTGAAGAGGGCATCCCCTGGAGACCGCAGGCGCAAACAGTGCGAAAAACGGGCCACCGGAGTGCATCCGGCAGTCCGGTGAGGCTACAGCTGGCGCCAGCCGCGTGCCCGGTGGAGAAACGATGGGCCGCCAGCCCGGCCAGCGGCAGGAGGAGGAGGCGCGCCCCAGCGGCGCGCCTGGGCAGCGAAAGTTGCGGTCGCGATGGGCTGCGGTGCTGGAGTCCCGCGGCGCCAGTGTGGCGCCTCGTGGAGAAGTCAACCCGCCATGCTGGTTGACGTGGGGGACGCGGCTGATGGGCAAGGCCGCGTGAGTAGGTGTCGGAAGCGGCTATGCCGCGTCCGGGGAGAAGGGGGGGCGGCCCGCAACAGTGGGTCGGGGTGAGCCTGGCGAGCCAGACTGATCAGGTCGGCCCAGCGGGCGGGTTGACCCTGGTCGGGTCGGACCGGACCCAAACCCATTTCGACCCAGTTATGCTTAAAGGGTTTCATCTCATAAATCAGACATTCGTTTGACGAACCGTCTGTGGCGTTGGAATCCTTGGGACGAGGCGGTCCTTTTGAGATATTTCACTTGAGTTTTGGAGAAAGTTGAAGTAAGACCGGGTTGGATCGAACATGAATCCAACCGGGTCATCGGTACTAAAATGTCAATAACTTACAAACCGGACGTCTGATTGACGCGTCGTCTGTCGTGTTGGAACCCTTATGACATGACAGTCCTTCGGGTCACTTCTTTGTGGAACTTCGTGACAGTTGAGGTACGACCGATAACCTGAGGAGTAGAACCAGGGTATTTCTTGTGGTGAGAGTTAGGACGGCTACACCCTTGACGACTCAAGGCGCGGGTATTCCTTACTCCTCTGCTCCGGTAGAGACGGGACTCCACACGTCATGGGTGCGGGTTCGTTTTCCTCTGAGCAGGTTCTTCTATGTTAGGAGTAGGTACTCCCCTGTCGACCCAGGGTGAGGGTCCTCCTTACGCAGTGCTACAGCAGAGTCGGTACTCCCCTATCGTGTCAGGGCGCGGGTCATCTAGCCTAGGGTCGGTACTCCCCTGACGTACTAGGGTGCAGGTCCCCCCCCCCCACGCACACAACTGATATTGTGAAAGGGTCGGTTACTACCCTACTTTTCCAGGGCGCGGGTCCTCTAGTCACCGAGTTGTACTCATCTGCCGATTCAGGGTGTGGGCCCTCTTTACACCTTGTTCCAGCAGAATCGGTACTCTCCTGTCGTGCCAGGGTTCGGGTCATCTGGCCTGGGGTTGGTACTCCCCTGACGTACTAGGGCGCAGGTCCCCCACAGTGAACAAATTACCAGAGTTGTGCTCCCCTACCGGGCAGGGTGCGGGTCCTCACTTATGGAGTAATATTCCGCCGTCTCTGAGTAGCGGCGGGGAGCGGGTCCTTCATGGGAGTTGGAGCTCCCTCGACTGGAGGACACAGTTACGAGGAGCGGGACCCTCCACTTGATGTAATCGATACCAAGGTAGAAGTTAGTGCTCCCTCGACAAACTAAGGTGCAACTGGAGCGACTGAGATATTGTGGGTTAGAATAGAGTTGTGCTCCTCTAACTGAACGTAGTGTCAAGGAGTGGGCCTTTTCACTTGGTTTCTCTTGGTCTTGCCTCGGGCGCAAGACTGTGAGTGCGAGACCTCTAGTGTTGGGCATTAGAGGCAGTTCTAACAGAAAGTTCTTAATGGAGCACGTCTTTTCGAACGTACCATTAGGAATGGTTGAGTTGTACCTGATGGAGTACATCTCTCAGACGGGGGCCATCAGGGATGGCCAGCTCATGGAGCGTGTACTCATGATCCTTGAGTTACGCTTTGAGCCTTCTTTGGAAATCCTGGTAATGGCTTGAAGTCGAAGCCTTATGATTCTTTGTGGCTGAGACGAGTATATTTGGATGACCTAGGTATATGGATGGGTATATACCTGAGTAGAGCTGAGTATGCATAATCTTTGTAGTTTACTTCGTGGTTTTGGCTTTGTGGTTTACTTTGTGGTTTTGGGCTTTGTGGTTTATTTTGTGGTCGTGGCTTTGTGGTTTACTTCATGGTCATTTTGTGATGTTTTCCTTTGTGGATTTCTGAGAAACCATCGAGAGTCTTGGAGTCCCCTACTGAGTACTGAGTTACTCACCCCTGCACAGGCTTCGTCCGCACGTGTTGTGTTTGATGCAGACATTCAACGTTTCGATAGAGACGCTCAGGGAGACGGGACCGACGGACGTTACGATGATGGACTTGGTGGCCTAGGACCAGGCAGGGCCCAGTAGGATCAGGCGGACAAGACATACTACTTCGGTTTCCAATAGCTTCACTACTCTAGCAATCAGGTGGGATTTTTCGGCAAATGGTCATCGATGCTCCCTTTGTATCTTGTTGTTTTCAGTTCTTTTGTTGGGCTTGTATACTGACCTGGTTTTACCACTTAGTGTTTTACTTGTTGTTATACTCTGGTTTCCGATTACTCAGTGTTCAGCTTTTAGCTTTGTGGATTTGGTTTGTAAGTGCATGTGTGTACAGGTATCCAGACAAATGTTTCCCACTTGCAAGTTGACGCCTTCAGCGCTAGTCACCAACCCCTGGCCTTCGGGAGCCGGACTTGAAGTATGTCACGGTACAGGCCCCGAGAGACGTGTCGTAACAATAAGTACTTGAAAGTTTGTTCTAAGACACCACTTACACATTTTTTTTACAATGAAAAATTATTTGCAATGAATTTTTAGATCTCAAATATCAACGTCATGGCCCTGTCATCAATCCAAAACCACCATTATTCCATAATAATGTTCTTAATAATATCAATAAAAAAAAATTCTGATGTGAAATATCAACCACAAATTAATGAGAATTATAAATACAAAAAAAAAAGTGAACATCATCGGGGTAGAATCGCACTTTGAAGATATTAGTTTGGACAAAAAATAATTGAACCACTAGTGTGACATTAATATCAATATAAAATAAAGTAACAAAATGTGGAAAAATATGAAAACCCTCTAAATGAAGAGAGGTAAAAAAAACCATGAGAAAATGAAAGAATCTCACCAAGAATAAAAGTGGATACAAACTCTCTAAATATCTTCAGAATTTCTCTCTTATCACTAATGGAGAAACAACCCCACAAAATAACACATGAATAATAGTCAAAAGGGAGAATATATTGGTGGAGCTAAGGATCAAAATTTATGGGCAGATATCCCCTTTTATAGGACGACTCCTCCCGATTCTTGGTCTTCTCAACTGGGTAGGTTTGGTGGGGTTTGGCCACCCACCACACCAACACATGACAGTCCTTGACAAGAGTGGGTGGGTGAATTCTGACAGTCTGAACATGGGAGAATCAAATAATCCATGTAATGTTTTAACATTAGGTTCAAATTACCCTTGCGTGAGAAAGTGAACTGGAATTTTCAAATAATAAAAAGATTTCACACAACGAACTGAGATACACAGGGCGAAGAAATCAAGCAAAAAACAAATAGAAGGTTGAAAAATGCAACATTAAACTACAGAAAACTTGATTTTCTACAGCAGAGAAAGAATCAGAGAACAATAAAATAATCGAAGACCTCAAACCAGCTACTTCTTGTAATTGAAACAAATATGTAAACTAAGCTTGTTGGGGGAGCTGATTATGGCCCAACTGATGTAGAACATGAACAAATGAACATCCATCCCTTCAAGATAATGAAAATCTATCATTGCTGAGTAAACCCCGGGATGTGCCTATTATCAAGTGTGAACTGAATCTAATGTCTGATGAAATTTGACGAGTACTTGAGCATGTGATCCAATGACCGAAGATAAGATTTTGATTGAACCTAAAGATGTTGATATTGATGAAATTTGATGATATCTTGAGTTTTGCCTAAGAATGGAACTAAACGTGTGCTTGAAGAGCAGTGATGAATTGGTTGAAGATGTGGAAATCAAGCTTTGGTTCACAGGGTATGAGTGAGGTAAAGTAGGAAAGGGCTTAATGAACACCGAGATTGGTGAATGAGATGTCGAGTTCCAACAAACCGAATGGAGATTTAGCTGAATTCGAAGAAGCCTCACAGGAATTTTCGATTGAAGGGGGAAAGCTTGTATTTTTCAAACCAACTGATGAACCCTAGCTGAATCACTGACTGATAAATGCTGAGTTATTGAAGAGGATGGACAAATACTGGTTGAGTTTGTGAACATCATTCAATGGAATAAATTTCTTATAGATGTCAAGGTGATTGAGTCTTCGTTCAACGACTAAGATCCATTAGGTATAAAATTGGTTCGCAAAAATGAAAATCATACGATCTATTTTCGAGTTTCAAGACAAATGGAACAAATAAATAGGAAAAGATATTTAGACAAAATTGTATAGATGTGAATAACAAATGATTATAACAGTGAACTTATTATAAACCAGTGAAAATTATAAGACTAAACAACAATTCACTAGGAATATCATCAAAAACAAAAATAAGAATTTGCATATGATGACTCCAACTAAATCAGAACCAAACCATGAGAACATGATAAACAGATTCACATATGATCTTCTAGAACTAAAAACCAAATTCTAATATTTAAAGAATCACATAGCAGAAGACAATAATTGAAACAGAAAAAAGCATTGATGGAAATACAGTAAAATAGAAACATTCAAGAGATATCTAAACCAATGACAACAGATAAACAACATAACAGTGCTCAGTATGCTAGATTCTCACGGACAGCTTCAATGTCATCAAAGAATTCAAAACATGTTTGAATGAAATCAAGAAGCAAGAATAGAGACAAAGTTCATCATTTGCAGGGTCAAAGAAATCCAAAATGTAAAGCAATGGGACACAAAGATTTACCAAAGATTCAAAGTCAAGCCAATCCCGAGGAGGCAATGTATTCCTAAAATCGGGACAGACACACACGATAAAGCCATGTAACACCAACAATAATGATTACACAAGATCGAAAATAACAAAGGGAGAAACACTGGACCGAACACCGTTACTGGAGTTCAGTGTCGCCTCCTCTGCGAGAACGTTCTTCCTAGAAAAGGTGTTGTGAACCAGTGTCATCGTCCAGATATGAAGTCATCTAGGTGCATCGTAGTCAAGATCAATCATCACTGTCGAGGATCTCACACTGAGAACTGGTGAAAGACGTCACAGCAACTCTGGGGTCCAAGAACGAGCTCTGTGAATCAGCACCATCAAGCTGCTGCCCCACTTCTTCTCTGTTAATCCATGAACCAGGCCGCTAGAGCTCTCCCTTCTCTGTCTTTATCCGCTAACTAGGGAACGTCACTGCTGCACTCAGCAAACAAGGGAGCGATCTAGGGTTCCCCCCTCTCTCTCGGTGAAGTAGGAACTCCAAACCAGGGAACCCCATAACCAAGCCTCTCCCTAATGGAGCACCAATTCAATTTGGGGCCATGACAGTCAGGATCAAAATAGACCCTTAATTCCACTTGAGAACCTATATGTTTGAAACATTCAAACACACGTGCACGAAGCTTGAGAGACTCAAAATAAATACTGAAAATTTGTAGTGGAGGTTTTCAAATGAAGTTTCATGCGGAAATATGAAAATTTCTACTAGAATTTTGAATTGTTTATTTGTACATTAATATACTCTGACTTATAATTTTAGTGGAAGTTCAAACTTAAATTTTAAGATGAAAATATTTATTTCGAATTTTCAGTGTAATTTTTTGATGCAAATTTGTATTGTTTATGTATTAATTTATTTTCACTTGCAATTTAAGTGAAAATCTGAATTGAAAATCTGTGATGAAATTTTTTATTGCAAATTTTCACTTTTTATTTATGTAGTGGCACTGGAAATTTCAAAATGCATTTCACGATAATGAGGGGGGTCATCCTATGATCCTAGACAGCGAAAGCGGATCAAAATATATTCCAAATCCATCCCTGATAGAATGAACATGCAATGAATAACAAAGAACACTGAAAACAAATCATACTAGGAATGCTCTTGCTGCAAGAGACGTAGGTTCCACTGATAACTATAAATTTTCATTGGAAATTTTCAAGTAAATTATACGACTTTCTAGTGTAAATTTTGCGCTTGAAAAATATATTGTATATATTTGTATATGTACATATATGTATGTATGTACACATTCATGCATTCAAATTTTGTACTATGAATTTGCATTGATTTTTTTTGTATAGATTTATATATGTGGAGATTTCAGTGTAAATGTGAAACACATTC
This sequence comes from Viscum album, assembly GCA_963277665.1. NCBI lineage: Eukaryota > Viridiplantae > Streptophyta > Magnoliopsida > Santalales > Viscaceae > Viscum > Viscum album. Next base: position 2,050,632,884 of record OY728150.1, on the reverse strand, counting down.
CAATGCAAATTTACATGAATGTTAGTATATACATACTCAAAATTTCCATAGAACAATTTGCACTAGAAAATTATAATTTAATATTATCATGTATATTTGTATTTGTATGTGTGTTTTTGCACTTTTTTAGTTTGCATTGAAATTTTTTATCCTACTTTGAAATTTTATTCGAAATTTTCAATGTAAATTTGCATTATGAATTTAAAATGAAAATATCTAGTGGAAAATATACATTGAAAATTTACACTGGAAATTTGGATGAAAAATTTCCCTATAAGTTTCCAATACGAATTTGCAAGTTTTTAGTGTAAATTCTCAATGTAAATTTCCAGTGAAAATTTATATTTTTTATTTATGTATTAACATATCTTCATTGTGATTTAATGTGTAAATTTGAACTAGAATTTTCCATTCAAAGTTTGCACTAGAAATTTTCGGTGGAAGTTTACACTAAAAATTTTCAGAGGAAGTTTGCATTGAAATTTTCAAGGGAGGTTCACACTGAAAATTTTCATTGGAGGTTGGCAGTGGAAATTTATAATGGAAGTTTCCAGTAAAAATTTCAATAGGAAATTTCCAATTCAAATTTTCTATGAAAAACTACATTTTTTATTTATTTGTTAATATATCTGAACTGAAAATTTAAACATGCATTTATTTTATAATTTTGATAATCAATTTTTTAGTATAATTATAATAAAAATTTAGTTGAAATATGCACCCGAAATTTACGTGAAAATTTGCACTAAAAATTTTCAATTGAAATATGCACTAAAAGTTCCTAATGGAAATTTTAAATGCGTTTATTTTATTGCAAAATTATATTGTTTATTTATGTATTAATATATTTGTACTAAAAATTTAAACATATATTTATTTTATAATTATGGTAATCAAATTTACTGTATAATTTTTTAGCATAAAATTTCATTGCAAATACCGAGCATACATTTCAATTGAAAATTTTCAATGTATGTATACACTAAAAATTTTGAGTATAAATTTCCAACATAAATTTGAAATGCAAAATCTCAATGCAAATTTATAAGATGAAATTTCTATTAGTGTCAATTTTTAATATAATTTTTTGATTTAATTTTATATAATATATTGGTGCGGTGTATGTACTTACACACACACACACATACAAAATTAAAGCCACACGTATATAATTTATATATATATATAATGTTTTTCCATTTATAAATAATAAAAATATATATAATAATTTCATTATAATAAATTTTATAATATACATAATAATTTCAATATATATATTTATATTTTATTTATATTTAAATTATTAATAAATATCATATAATAAATATATACAATAAGCGCAAGGGGTATTCTCGGAAAAAAAAAACAGTTTGGATGCTTAGATTGAAACCCCACCCTGAGATGATATTAATCCATCAAAACTAAGGGATATGGCAACACTACAACAAAATCACCTAATAGCGGCGGTTTTAACCGCCGCCATTAGGTTTCGTGATGATTCTAAAAAATCGTCGCTAAAGTTGGCGTCAACATCCAACTAGCATCGGTTATATCCATTTAACGAAAATTTCTAGAAATCATCACGAAATGTTTGTTTAGCGGTATTTTTTTCGTTTTTAACAGTGGTTTCCCATCTCAAAAATACCGAGGTGATAGCGGCGGTTTAAACCACCGCTAAACTTAACAATATATAGCGACGGTTTAAACCGCCACTATATAGCGCTGTTCAAAAAAAATATACAGTTTCAGATACTACAGACCTAGACCAAAAAACAAACAAACCAATATTGCATTATACAAACAATAAACAAATGATTCTAGTATAATAAAAACATAACCAGAACATGTCAAGTTTAATTTATACAAAACCATAATACAAAAAATCCTTAATATAACAAGAATAATAACCAATAATTAATTAACATGAATAATGTTATTTAATGTTCCTCTTGAGTTTATTTTGATGGCTAGATCATAGATTACCATTCATTTGACCCTCGTGCTACATAAATGATATAAAGGAACTCAAGCGGGGTGTTTGCAAGCATGTCATGGACTAGCGAGCTAAGTTATAAACCTTGGATTCCTCCATGATAAATTATATAATGTTAAAGTAAGAAAAAAGTGGTGGTATCCTTATGAATTAGTGATAATTTGAAAGAGATCAGGTGTGTGACCGTAGCTACCCTAGCTTGTGTAATATTTAGTGTTGGGTGTTTTTCTAATCTGTGAGAACCCTTGGCCTTTTATGTTTGTTCTTGGTATGTTTAATATTATCATTTTGAATAGTGAGTTATTAATTGCGTCTTAAGATTATATATGCTTGGATTTTATATGGGTGCCTTGGGACATGAGTTGGGTGAGTATGCCAACCATTGGAATGTGATTTTATAGAATGGTTATGTGGATTGGGTTGGCTGATGATGCCAATGATGTTGGGAGCTATGATAGAAATATGGGATCAGTGTTCATGTCAACCATGGACATGTGAGATGTTATGAAACATATTATGTGTTTTGGTTCCGCTATTCATTCCAACCATGGATATGAACATTGTGATGAACTGGGTTATATGACAAGGGCAGTGAAAACATGCCAACCATGGATGTGAGTTATATATTATGTCATATTAGCATGCACATTTATAGTGGATGTGAATGCATGTGATGTGATTTTATTATAAAATCATTGTTATATAAGTATACTGATTTTATTTAGATGTTATAGAAGAGCTAAATCAGACCCTAGATGAAAGAGGATGTGAAAATAAAAAAAAACAAGGAAAATGATTTGTTATTTATAAAGAAGAACTTCAAGTTCCCACTTCCAAACCATTCTTATTTGGAGGACTTACATTTTCGTCTTAAAATAAGGAGATTCCAAACACGAGATTTCATTTTTAGGGATGAAATATGGACAATGAACTTCTAAAAAACCGAACGCCAGGTGTGTCTTTCAATAGGTAGAAGAAGGACCCTTTTATAGATTAGAATGAATAGAATTTTCAAAAATACCCAATCCTTAATCTACAAGGATTATAATTTTATAGGGAAAGTGACACAAAACGAGACAAAGGATAAAGAAAGGCCATGAATTCCTTCACCCAAACACTTATGTAACAAGGTTCCAATATATTTTAAGTAGCATTTATCATAGTAAAATTTACATATTGATAACACCTTAAAGTGTACTTGAAAACCCCCAAAATACCTTCACATAAGATCTAAGGGTGGGATAACAAATTTTCATAGTTGAGGTTGGTGATTCATATGGTATAAATATTGAACCCACTTTTTTTTATTGTACTTTTCATCAATAAAGATGAAGGTAATATGTATGAAATCAATATGTATTGGGAAGTACATCTGTGAAGTAGTTTGAAGTTCCCAAGCATGTTGATGAAAATAGAGTTGTATGTTATCACATAGTTTATCCACACTAAATAACAATTAATATGATGGATGATGTTGCTGCCATTAATAATACAACATGAAGAAAAATTATTTGGAAAATTAGGTTAAAGATGACACACACGTTTCATCTTGTAGCATGAAGATATTCAAATACTCATTATGAAGAATTATTATGGTAGGTTATTGCATTAACTGAGTTTTAAGGTAATATTACAATCAGAGAAGAGTTGTTTGGAGTGTACAGACTGATGTACTTTTTATATCTATGAATAAACTAGTTTAAGGTCTGCTGTTTGAGAGGAGAGTGAAGCAAACAATCTATATGTTGCACAAAAAAACAAAATACTAGTGGGATGTCCAGATGCAAGATGACCAACATGTTTAGTTATCTAGGTAGTACTTGGTGAATTACCAAGTGGAAGTCAAAACTAAATAAAGTACATAAATGCTTGAAAGAGACTAGAGATTTTAAAAAGAACAATAAGAGGTGGAATTTCAAGGAGTATTAAAACAAAAAAAAACACGAAGATCCTAAAAATGGATAATATAAGGTAAATTTCAGAATAAAACAAAGTAAATGAACCAAACATATATATTTTCATGCAATATAAGGTAAATATAGATATCCCCTACCAAAAACCACAACATGGTTTCTAAATCACCATATTAGTATTAGTTTGTCATAAGTTTAGTTACATGTCATCACCAAATCCAAAGTGAACCCTAACCACTACCTGATGAACTTTGATCGACACTGTCACTATCTCCGTCTCCACTCCCTAATACAGGCACCCATGTGAAAATTTTCTTGAAAATTAAATAGTGTTGTATATTTAAATTTAAACTTTAAACTAATAAAAGTTTGTGTACTAAATGATTATGAAGTTGTATGATTTACCTGCTCACTCAAACCATCCATTTACACAATATCATCAGGGACACATCCAGTCATCTTCTGATATAATCCAATCAATGCTTTCTGTAGAGCAATGACCTTTGCATCTTGCATCTTTATATGAGCCCCCTATTTTTGAATTGTGCTTTGCATTGCAATAACTCTCTTTGAGCATCTCGAGGTAGGGAGTAACTACAACCAGAAGTAGATGCTGCTGCAATCCTTGATGACCTGCCAAAGACCTCAGATGGTAATGGTCCCAAACCCATCCCACATACGTGACCAGGATTCTTCTTCCCAAGGACTTGACCAACTGGATCATCCTAGGAGACCAAGAATGACTGTGTGGGATTGACATCCTATAGTTATTTTATTTTTACCTAAAAATCAAATACCATTCATATTTAAATAAATACATATTAACATATTGATAAATAATAATAAGTTATTAAAATTAAAATGGAATTCATACCCCCAACTTCTTTGGAAGGATCATTCACATAACTCCCATCAAATTTGGTATGAACATCCAACCAAAGTTCTGTTTGGGAGACTTGGTGCACTAAATTCGTTGACTACATTAAACAAAGATAAATCAATAATTTAATATATGAAATAGATAATGTTATCTTATAAATGTTTAAAATAATGAAAATATTACCAGATTCGATCTGTTTCTAGAAAAAATATTTGACCCAGTAGTGCGGGGGATGATTTGTTTAGCTCGACTTAATGTATTTTTCCTTGAAACATCCTGAAATAAATAACACGTAATTTAATATTAATGTATGCAATGCCATATCCTTGTCATATGCATATATATATGTAAAATAAGATTAGTATAATAATATATATTTCAATTCCATGTTCTTATGACCTTCCACTGCTCATTAGGTACCCCTTCAGGTACCTTATCATGATGCTGCTGAGTGGTCAACATTGTATTAAATTCATTCCATAATCTCCATTTAAAATATTTATATTTCTTACCCAATTTTTTCAACGTTCACTTTCATGCGATAAGATCACAAATGGTAAAGTGGAATAACATCTGGACAAAGAGATTAATTTTTAAAATATTGAAATTTAATTATACAATGACATTTAATTATGCCACAATGTGTTAAAATTACCTTTATCTGGGAATAAAAGACTTTATTCTTCTAAGATTGAGGCATATGGATCCAATCAAAATAGGTAATCGAAAGGGTAACCCGCCCTTCCACAAACTAGCCTAGAATCGGGCCAAATAATCCTACGACATCATCCGTGGGGACCCTATAATAATCAAATGAGACAACTATGTTTAATCTGTTCAGATTCATGACATCTTAACTGCTTATATGTCTTCTTAGTAACATTGTTTGAATATTTTATGAAAAATAGTTAGTAATATAAAAAATTTCAATAACTTTATTCATATTAAAATTTGTATGTATAACTGTCACCCTCCAATATCCTCGTGAAGAAAAGAGTGATGACCTGTTCCCTCACTGCTGAACCTACTAAACGGGGAGGCAATGTCCTAGATACTGATGGTATAGAGAAGGAGGGTGTTCCAAATTCTGAAGTATTGGAGGAGGGTGTGAGAGATGATGAAGGTGGGTATATAGGGTGTCTTGAATATTGTAGGGAGGGATACCGATGGATCATCAACTGGTTGTGTGGTCAAGGGAACATGAAATGGGAGTTGAATGGGATTAGTAAAACACTTCTTCCTTGGCATTCTTATAATTTAATAAAATAAAATTAACTCCATAACATATATTTCAAAAAAAAAACATGAATAAAAAATTTATAAACAATAATAGATGCACGATACTGACAAACAAAATATACATATCTATGATAATGAACGACTACACATATAACATAAGTGGTTGATAAATTAATGTATGACTGCACGTACATTCGTTTTTTTCCTTCAATCATGTCATTGTACTGCTCCATCATTATTTCATCCACTTCATCCACCCTTCCAAGACTAATATTTTCAATATCATGATGGAAAAATCAGTTTGTTTCTTACTGTTGATGGGATTCAATGTTAGAGGTAAAATCTTCCACTTCATCACCCATATCATGCAAGGCTCTTTGTTTTATGTGAACAACTACACTCCACCCTTCATCTACGACATCTTCCATACAATATACCATTTTTTATGATAAGAATATATGTGGATCATGTAATTTATGGTCAACAACATCCATCAAGTGAGAGAAGTTCAAAGAAATAAATTACATGGAATCTCTTTTAATACCCCTGGTAATATCAGACCACTTGTATTTGAATAAAACAATTGAAAAATGCTTATGGTAGTTTAATTTGATAATATCAATCAACTTTCCATAGTATCTCTCAATCTACAACTATAAATATACCACTATTCTATGTTTTCAAACCCTCTCCCCGATTGACTGAATGAAATTTAAATCCATTTACATTGTAAGCATTGAATTTTCTAGTCTTTTTTAGAGGACCTCAAGACAAAAACTTTAAATATTTTAACAACTCATCCTGAGTATAAATATTAATGATCTATAAAAATTAATATACATTATTAGATTTACAAAAATATGTGTCAACCTAATATCTATATTGATTGCAATATTTATAAACCCAAATGATGTGCAAACCATTCTAAAAGTTCTTTATTAACATATTTTATTATATCTTTCTCATTTTGTGTTCGAATTCTTATTCAACTCTTCGTATCCTGATATCTTCAATAAATGGATATGTAATTTTACTATTTCATAGAACATATCTATGTACCTGTAATAATTCCATTTCTGTTAGTGTAACATTTGAGATCCTCCCAACCGATCAGCCAATAGTAGGAAATTTTTTTGATTTCCCATGTAGTTGAGATTGATTAAATGTGTTTTCAACATTTCTAACTTGATTGAATTATGTCTCAATATCATCCAAGTATCTAGAATAAAAGGTAAGACACTCCTCTACTAAATAACCTTCAGGTTGAGATTTATTTTTCATATATGATTTAAAATAACCAAGATATCTATGAAATAAAATAAATAAAATATAATTATTTATTTAATTAAGTGCCAATAAATGCTTACTTAAGATGAAAAGCATATAAATAAAGTACCTCTCAATTGGATACATCCATCGATAATGTACAAGGCCTCCTAATTTAGTTTTTTCAACCAAATGCACAGTTAAATGCATCATGATAGTAAAAAATGATGGAGGAAAGATCATATCCATTACACAAAGTGTCAATAAAAATCTCTAATGAAGGTTTTCAATCTCATCTGGTTATAGAGTTTTCTCACATAGTTGTTTGAATAATGTGAAAAATTGGAGTACAACTGCAGTAATATTTTCAAGTAATAATGTGTGCAATTCCAATGGTAGTGTTAAATATAAATATTAGATATATTAATATTATGATAAAAATAATATTTTCTTGATGGATCTATTACAGGGGGTGGATTTTAGTTTAAAAAAAATTTAGTTTAAAAGAATTAAACTAAAAAAATTCACAAAACCTATTTTAGTAAAAAGATCGGATTTGGACTTGGGCCTCAGTCTGATTAACATAGTATCATAATCAGGATGATTTCAATATACCATAGTAGAATAATCATAATCATATAAGATTAAATTATATCACATTAAATAGATCAAATTCACAGAAGATCCCATTAACAGATTAATGTTTATCGTATTAAGATAAGTTAAGATAAAGAAATTACAATTTAAGCAACAAAAAATAAAACTTTTAAGAAAAAAGTAATAGAATAACAACAATGTAAGAATGAATTATAGTTATTTAAAAAGAATAGATCTCTTTTAACCTTAAGATTAAGGTAGCCAAAAACCTTGGCTAAGGGTATCCCTTATTTTATACTTATAAGAAATTATGTCTTTCCTTAGAAAAGAAATCCATCTATATGAATATTATATTCTCTATCTACTAATCATTAGTAGCCCTCGATATGATGGTTCGGCTCTATCTTGCTATCCCCGCAATCCCTCGATCAACATATCAAATTCTCTGTCTTACTATCCCTGCAATCCCTTAATCCTAATCACAGATCAAATACACAATTATAATGAAAATGTTCATAATGAGACAACCATGAAAAGGTTTCCTTAGAAATATAAAACCCAGGACAATTACAAAGACTAAGAACAAGACATTCATGCTATGTAATTTCCAGAGCTCGCACACAATGAGAAAATTTCAAATGAAATCGATCATTTACAAACTCTTTTAATGACTAGGTATTTATAGGCATTGCTCTAATGATCATCTTGGTCATCCAATGGTCATTTTTTTTGAGTTTGTGGAAACTAACTGGACACATGATACTTATAATAGAAAGTCTAACATCGTATTGTTTTACACCTTTATAGTGTAAAAAGGTTTCATTACATTGACAACAAGTCTATCGTATTCTGATTATAAGATTAATTCAGTTCAATGGAATTCATTACTATGGTCAATATGATTATCATAATTAAGGTTAATCCAATTTTATCGATATTGATATCAGTCTAAAGATGAATACCTTTGGTAGTACAAAGACAAGATAGAGTCTTTTACCTATATGATAAAAGTTGAGTATGGTGAATCAGATTCAAATTAATTATGATTTCTATAATTAAGAAATATAAGTTTATAAACATAATACTATAAAACTTATTCTAAGTAGGGTAAAAAGTAATGTTTTCTATAAAAACATTCTAAAAGACATTGAATATAAAAGGTTAGTAAGCATGAATAAAGTGTTTGTGATTTCCAAAATAAAAGGAATTAAAATTTATAAGTAGAACTTATGAATCAACAATATCCCACTTTTTAGAAAGCACAAACCCCACAACTTAAATGAAACAAAACTTTAAAAAAAACTTATAGTCCTTGTCTTTTAAAAGAACTTCGTATTCATAATTTTACTTTGATCCTTAACTCCCTCTGAGTTTATAAGTATTCAGAATACGATAGAGAGAATGATGAATATGATAAATTCCTGTTAAAGTATAATATCCCAATAAGAAATATATTTTCCCATTTGTATATAAAAAATCCCCCTTTCTATAAGAAATCACCTTTTGTAGAAATATCCACCATTTTTTATTTAAAAAAATAATTGTGGACTTAATATAATGTACCTGAAAAGTTAGTGAATATAAAAGTATATGAAACAATATAATGGATTAACTAATCATCCAAAAAAGTATGAAAAGAACATTTAACCCATCGTATTGGAAAAATATTCAGACAATCATATTTGGATTGAAGAGTAATTCATTCATAATAAAAAATTTCAAATGTTCATTAGAATACAGATTACAATAAGAGTTTAAAAATAATTAATCTTTCTCCATAAGAGTTTTTACGACTAAATTTATCTTATTGAATTATTTTCAAACTTTTTTCATCTTCACCCTTGAAATTTTATACTTTTATTCTCAACTTTGAGTTTCTTTACTTCCTCAAAAAGCTCATTGTTATGATATTTGAGAATGGAAACATCATCTTCACAAAAACATGCTCGAAAAATTTCTAACTCTAAGTCTCAGACTTTGATTTTTTGGGCATCCACTTCTTCAGTTCGGTCGTCAGTCTGGTCTTTGAACTCTTCAACAAATTTTACCCTGCCAACCATATCCTTATATGACTGATTAAAATATTCAGTTGATTCAATCATAAACTTCTTTATCTCTTGAATATGATCATAATGAGAAAAAACATCGATATCAACATCATTTGACCATTTTACCATTGAATTAAATTACCTTCTATGGGTAAAATAAATTTCCTGTAAGTTTTTAAAATCATCCTCAATATAGATTACCGATTCTGTCATCATTTTAATAGAGTCTGATTTATAGGAAATACTATCCTAAAGAAATTGGCCTCTTGATTCCATTCTTAGGAAGTAAGGTATAATTCCTTACAACCTTTTCAATGATTGAATTATGTAATAAAAACCCATCTATATAATAGTTCCTACGGATTCTGATAACTCTGGATTGGGATGAGGAGGTTTTGATCAGCTTTTACCAATGACATAAACTTTTATTTTCTTCTTATTAACTTTTTTCACTTGATTTTCAACCTTGTCATATTTCTTGGGAATAAATTTTTCATTAGATATTTTCATAATGTCAACATCTTCAGTGTCAGGTTTTCCAGAATGTTTTTTCTTTGAAACTTGATCATCCTCATCCTTCTTAGATGAATATTCTTCTAATTATACTGATGAGGATTATTCTTGTGAACTTTCTAATTATTCATCATTGTATTATTTTTTAGGAAAATATGATGAGGAAGATATTGTTGTGGATGTATTTGATGAATTTTCAGATTGATTTTCTTCATCATCACTTTCCTATTTCTCCTTTTTTCCTCATATTTTTTATTAGCCTATTCTCTATTTTCAACTTCAACTTATTCTTCAACATATTCATACTCTACATCTTCTTATTCACATTATTTTTCTTATTTTAATTCTTTATCTTCTTTCTCATTACTATCTTTTACTTTTAACTGATTTTCATTAATCTTTTTAGGAATTTATCTTTGATGAACTTTAACCAAGTCACCGACTTCTTTGTCAAGTTCCTTTTCATGTTATTTTTTAATTTCATTTTCAAGTTCCTTTTTAAGTTGTTGATCAGTTTTGAGTATTATTTTTTCTAAATAAATTAGTACTAATTATTTCTCTATGGATATCGGAGCCAATTGATTTTGCTGTGTCACAACTAGAATTTATTATTTTTCTTTTGAAAGTAGATCTGATTCTTCAAGTTTTTGTTTTTATTTTTTCTTGTCTTTGATAGAGGGAACATTATCAAGTATGATTGATGTTTCTTGAAATACTGATCTTGCATCTAAGTTTTCTTGTCCAATATTCTCAGATGAAAATTATACTCCTTTCATCATTTTTTTGATAAAACAAAATCTCATAGTCTCTTATTTTTATTCTTATTTTTAGCTTCATCCTCAAGATTTTTTATAGCACTAACCCTTATAGACTTAGCCTCATAAAGTTTTATTCTGATTTGAGGAAGAATAGGTTTCTTATCATCTTTAAGTATCATCTATTCCTCATAAAAATCATCAGGGACCTTCTTTGTCTTCTTTTATTTATTATTTTCTTTAAGAGGAGAGGTTTCAAAATTATTTTATTTTTCTTATTCTTTTATGATTTCCTTGGTGACTCTGCCTCTGATGCAACAACCTTATATTTTTTAATTTTTTTTTGGATTTTTCATCAAACATTAGCTTCATTCATTTTATTGTATCTTCACTAATGAAATAAACCTTTTCCCTAATTTCATATGACTTGTTATCAACTTTGATAAATTTAAAAAACTCAAAAATCATATTATTAAAGAATTCTAAAAATATAATAATATTTAACTTAATGAAATTATTTTTTATGCTTTGTACATTCAAAAGAAGAAACTTGATAAGTCCAATCTTTCTTATGTTAACCAAATAGTCTAATTTGAAGGTATATGCTAATTTGAGAGTATCTCAGTCCCCTTTCCTTAGGATTAAAAATCCTTGCATCCATAAAGAAATGAGGATATTATTAGGGGTAATATGGGAAACTTTTCTAAATTTCTCTTCATGAGAAAATAATGATTCCTCAGCTCTTCTTTTTACAAAGATTCCAAGAGAATCAGAAAGTTTGTGTGATGGAAAATGTGCATCACCTCTATAAGGTGATCCAACCAATTATGATAATTTTCTTGGTGATAATTTATATACTTATATATATATATTTAAATAAAACTTATCCTCTTTCTTGATAAATTTTAGAGAAGCATAAAATTCGCGAACAAGTTCAAGGTAATACTTATCAACTTCAAGATCTTCTTTATATACACAAATTGATTCCCAAACTTGATAAGTAATAGAGTTATTAAGAGTATAATCATATTTGAAAAATAAATCCATTTATACTAACCTTTCTCTGAAAAAAACCAATCTTTGTAATCTTGTTTTCAGCCATCATAAAGAGAGTAAATACGATCAGTCATACAAAAAGAAAAATTTTCGAACTGATCGACTTGTAGGAAAAAACAGGTTAGTGCAAAATCTCTTGAGAAAATGATGTGGGGGGGGGGGGGTCCCTCCTTTATATAGGTGATTGGGGAGATAGTTCAACTACCAAAATAGATCCAATAGTTGAGATGACAAAATTTTTTATCTTATAATTTTAAATCCTCCGAAGAAAGATTTAAATAATTTTGAAATCTTGAGTTTTTTTAAATTATTTTCATCATATTGAGAGTGAATACGATTAGAAAAATTTGAAAAAACAAAGTTTTTATGAAAAAATGTAACAAAAAAATATAGACAATTGTAATGGAATAGTAAAAAAATTAAAAGATACGAAGAATACCTTTCAGAGTTTAGAAAGTATCATCGGTATAACCAACATGTTCTTCTTGATTTTTTTTGTAAACTAACTAGATTATGATAGTTTTTTAATAAATAGTGTTATTATGATTAGTTATAAAAACTAATTACAAAAACTTTTAAAATTTGTAAATTTGTAATTTTTTTTGAGTTCGATGATCATTTTGATAATACTGGTTCAAAAAATTTTATAATGAAACATGGTTCTAGAAAACCCATTACGTAAAAGTTTTGAATAATTTTTTTTAAAAACATAAATCATATGTACCCCTATTAAAAGGAGTAAATTAATATAAGGATATGGGTAAAAAATAAGTAGATATGAATGATTAGTTAATGTTTATCATTTATAGATTCTATTTAATGTATTTAAATCTTTTAGAAGGTAATAGTTTTGTAAAAATATCAGCAAGTTGATCTTGCATTCTAATGAATTGTTAAATGATATCTCCTTTAAGTGTGTGATCCCTAAGAAAGTGATGCCTAATATCTAGTTTTTTTTTCATGGGAGTGATGTGCATGGTTATTACTTAAAGTAATGGCACTAGTATTATCAAATAGTATTTGATTTTTATTAAAAATTATGCCATAGTTAGTGAGTGTGTGTTTCATCCACAACACTTGAGCACAATAACTTTCAACTGATATATATTTGACTTTAGTAGTGGAAAGCGCTATTGAGTGTTGTTTCTTACATATCCAAGAAAATAGTGAGTCTCCTAAGAAATGAAATGTTCCTAAGGTAATTTTGACATCCATTATACAACCACTAAATTCAGCATCCGATTTTTTTTTTAATTTAAAAACATTTCCAGATTAATAGAAAATTCTTAAATCCATAGCTCCCTTTAGATAAAATGTATTGTTTCTTCAAAAGAACAATATTTTTAATTAAAAACTATATATACCTTAGAAGTAGTAGAATAACCTAAAAATATTAATTTATTATATTTTGGTGAAAATTTATGCAAGTTATCTTTCATATTCAAGATGAATACTTTTCATCCAAAAACTTTTAAGTAAGAAACTTTTGGTTTTTGACTAGTCCACAACTCATAAAAAGTTTTATTTAGAAAATTTCTAATCAAAACATGATTTATAGTATAATAGGAAGTACTAACTACTTAATCCTAAAAAATGTTTAACAATTGAGTATTCACTCAACATGGTTCTTGTTATTTCTTGAAGAATTTGATTTATTCTTTCAACAACACTATTTTATTAAGGGGTTTTAGGAGATGAATAATTATGTTCTATACCTTTCTTACTATTTTTTTTTTCAAAATTAGAATTTACAAATTATATAGAATTATCACTATGAATAGTTATCAAGGGAAGGTTTTTATTATTCTTAACTTTAGTTACAAAAGTTTTGAAATAAAAAAAAAGCTTCATATTTCTTTGTGAGTAAATAAACCCAAGTATATCTAGTATAATCATCAACCAAGACATATATATATTATTTTCCTAAAATACTTCTAGTTTGTGTAGGACCAAATAAATCCATGTGCACTAGCTTTAAAGAATTAGTAGTTGAGACTTCATTAATATATTTAAAACTGTAATTATGTTGATTACCATATTCACAAGGATCACATACTTTTGAAGAATCAAACCTAAGATTTGGTAGATCCTTACAAATTATTTTATCAGTCAACTTACATAAGTTTCTAAGGTTACAGTGTCCTAACCTTCTATACCATAACCAAGATTTATCTTCCATTACACTAAGGAAAAGAAAGTCTTGGACCCTAAGGTCTTCTAAGTTATGTGTATAAACATTATCATGCCGATTGGAAGAAATAATTTCTTCATCATTGGAATTGTGTACAACGCATTTATCATTTCTAAAATTTACAAGGTAACTATCATAACATAAATGACTTATGTTTACAAGGTTATTCTTAAGACCTTTAACAAATAATTTTTTTGAAATTAAATCTTTACCAAGAAGAACTATTTTACTTATACCAATAATATATCCTTGATAATTATCTACAAAATTAACTTTTACACATTTTATCTTGATGATCTTTTTTATTTTTTTATTACCCATCATGTTCGAAGAACATACACTATCCATATACCATGTATTATTGTTGTTGAAATTTTATTTCCTTTCCTGAAAGCAAAAACATTATACTTTGGGAACCCAAACCTTCTTGGGTCTGATAATGTCAGAAAACAAAACATTAGGAATCCACATTTGTTTATAAAAACAGGATTTGATAAATCCTAAGGATTGAAATTTATTATGTGAATAATTATTTTTCCAATGACCTATACTTTGACACTTTGTGCAAAAAGGAGTTATTTTAGGTTTAAATAAATTGTTACTAAAAAATATTTTTGATGAGTAAAACCCGTTTCAAAACTAGTTCCATTGGGAAAGATTTGTTTATACATCTTATCAAAGTTTTATTTACCAATAGTAAATCTTGACAAGAGTTTCTTTAAAGATTAAATTTTAGACTTTAGTTTAATAACTAAGTTCTTTTCCTAAATATTATTAGTTTCAGAAGTAAGTTTAGCTTCTAAAACATTTTTCTCATAAATTAATTTTTAAAAATCTTTAGAAAGATTGTCTTTTTTAGTAGTAACTTTTTCCAAATATCTAGAAATAGTTTGTTTTTCAAAAGTTTTATTATAAAGATATTTATAAAGATATGATACTTATTTTATTAAAACACTCATCCTATAATTATCCTTATCAAGTGTTTTACTAAATTTGTAGTTCTCATTTTCAAGGAGTTTAGAAAAATGAGATAATTCATTATAAGAAGGAAGAGTATTATATTATATTGACGAATATTATTCATTCAAGGATATAAAATCCTTCTAATCATTATAATTATAATTTAAAGATAAGTTTTTAATGTTTTCAGAAGTGCGTACCTTATCTATAAGAAAAAGATTTTATTTAGGTACTCTGGTAAGAAGACCAATGTTCCTCTATCCAAAACTATTATTATCAGAATAATTATATAAGGAATATCCTTCACTTTCACTCCAAGAATCATTAGATTTAAGGGATTTTTTTTTCATTTGACTTATAAATTTTTTTTTCTGATTCCTATCAGAATTTATTTCTCTTATATCTTTAATTTTTAATTTAGGATAATCTAGTATGATGTGTCTGACTTTCTTGCATTCATAATAAGAAAATTAATCTTTGTTATCATTTCTTTATTTATTACCTTTATTGTATCAGTATTGGAAATATTTATTTCTAACAATTTTATTCATCCTACTTGATAGATTTTCCAATTCATTTTTAGAATGTTCTGATGAACTTGAGTCTGATTGTATAACAAATTTTTTCTTTTTGGACGATTTCACTACTTTCTTAGGAAACTTAAATTTAGGGAGTAAAGTAAATGTTGTATAAAAGGAAGCAACACCATTTTTATTTTTCTATTTTTCATCATATATTTTCAATATCCCCTCGTACTACATAATATTCCCAATACGATTGTCAAGAGTAAGATTTTTCAACCTTCTTTTATCATCAATAACTGTCCTCTTAGAATCCCGTTCATTAGTCATGATATCTATTATTTTCTCTACAAGGATTTCATCATCTAATATTTTTTCTCCAAGATATTTTAAACTATTTATGATATTCATAAACCTTTGGTGTATCTTGGAAATGGATTCTCGAGATAAAAATTCAAAATCATGATAATCATCTCTTAGCATAGCTCTCATAGTTTCAATAACCTTTGATGTACCAATATTTATAACCTCTAACTTCTTCCAAATACAATTAGAATCTTCAAAATATGATATCTAGATATATATTCTTCTCATCATAGAACATAACAAAGTGTTTCTTACTCTATAGTTTAGTTGATACACTTGTTTTATTGATGGGTGAAAGATGTAACTTCCTTATTAGGTATTTTGTAGTCACTGGTCATAATAAAAAATTGGTGGCCTATTTGGATTGAAATTATCTATGGATCCGATATTAGGTCTTTCCATATTAATAGAAAAAATTTCTTTTCCACAAACATGTTAGTATAATAAATTTTTATAAAAAAAAATTTATAACAAAACTTAATAGACTTGTAATAGTAAAAAAACAAAATCTTTGTAAGTATTTAAGTAGTGGAAACCTTCTCTGATACCAATTGTTGGATGTCTATATTATATATATTGATATTAGGATAGAAAGAATATGTTATTGATAGATCTATTACAATATGGGGGTGAATTATAGTTTAAAATAATTAAACTAAACAAATTCACAAAACCTCTTTTAGTAAAAAGATTGGATTTGGACTTATCCCTCAGTACAATTACCAAAGTATCATAATCAAGATTATTAAAATATATCAAATTATAATAATCATAATCATATAAGATTAAATTATATCAGAGTAAACATATCATATTCACAGAAGATCTGATTAACAGATTAATGTTTATCATATTCAGATACGTTATAATAATGCAATTACAATTTAAGTAGCAAAAAATAAAACTTGTAAGAAAAAAGTAATAGAATAATAACAATGTAAAAATTAATTACAATTATTTAAAAATAATATATCTCTTTTAACCTTAAGAGTAAGGTATCCACAAACCTTGGCTAAAGGTATCCCTTATTTTATACTTATAAGAAATTCTGTCATTCCTTAGTAAGGAAATTACTATATATGATTATAAGATGCTCTATCCACCAATACTTGGTATCACTTGATCCGATGGATGGGATTTGTATTAATATCCCTAAAATATCTCAATCAGAAGATCAAATTATCTATCTTTCTATCCTTGCAAGCCCTTGGTCATAATCACAGATCGGACACATGAATACAATTAAAAAGTTTGTAAGGAGACAAAGCTGATAATGTTTCCTTAGAACTAAAAAACTCAAGACAATTACAAAGACTATGAATAATAAATTCATGTGGTGTAATTTAAAGATATCTCACACAATGATAAAATTTAAAATGAAATTGATAAACTACAAAATCTTCGAATGACTAGGTATTTATAGGCATTTATCTAATAATCATCTTGATCATCCGACAATCATATTTTCTCCGAGTTTGTTACAACAACTTAGAAACTTATAATTTATAATAGAAATTACAAAATTGTATTGTTTTACACCTTTACAGTATAAAAAGGTTTCCTTACATTAGAAATAAGTCTACCATATTCTGATTATAAGCTTAAGCCAGTTCAATGGACTTCCATACTATAGTCAATATAATTATCGTAATTAGGGTTTATCAAATTTTATCGGTATTGATATCCATATAAAGATAAAGACCTTTGGTAGTAAAAATACTAGACAAAGTCTTTCACCTCTCTGATAAAATTTGATTCTGGTGAATCAGGTTCAAATTCATTATAATTTCCATAATGAAGAAATATAAGTCTATAAACATAATGCTTTAAAACTTATTCTAAGTATGGTAAAAAGTAATATTTTCTATAAAAACATTCTAAAAAACTTTAGAAAGAAATTTTAGTAAATTAAGTATGAATAAGGTGTTTTTTTATTTCCAAAATAAAAGGAATGGAAAAGTTTAAAGTAGAACTTCCGACTCAACAGGTAGTAACTACTGTAATAAAATATGCGAATCATGAATTTTCAATCCATGTATCCTACGATGTTTTAAGTAGACACAACTTAAAATGTTACATGAATACCTATTATATACATTCAAATGTTTTAAATTCGAAGGAATGTATCTTTATCTCTATTTTTTATTGCAATATTTTCCAGAACATACTTTCCATTCTCATCTGGCTAGAGATCATGCTTTATGTTCATTGTTTATAAGTCTTTCCGAGCATTGAGATGGTCCTTCAATTTTCCATGATCATTAAAAAATGTGAATAACAAATTGTCACAAAAATTCTTCTCAATATTCATAACATCAAGATTATGTCACAACAAATTAAATTCCCAATATGAACATTTGAAGAATATACATTTTTTCTTCCATTATTGCATTCTAATTTCACTTGATGATGCACTTCAATCTAATTTACCACTATCATTCAAATGATTGACCTTCCCAAATTATGTTTCAATATTTTAAAGTTGTTACAATATTTCATAACTTGTCAACAACTTTGGTGGTAGTCTATGATCAATAGAACCATTTAATTTTGAATTGTTCAACTTAAATATATAAGATGCATTGATAAATATTTGATGACACAAGAAGAACCATTTTTTACTATAAGTTAGCCTTTTAACAACAAAATCAAAGTTAAAATAGGTCAAACCAAACCTGTGTAAGTGTTACATCTAGATAATTTATCAAGTAATGGGAAGTCACTAATGATCCATAATAGAGAAACATGCATTTTAAACATTTTTTCTAGAAGATGCATCATATATCTCAACACTGTTTCTCTATAACTCATGTAATTATTCAACTAGAGGCTGCAATTATACATCAATATTATTTCCATACATTTTTTTCTAGGAATAATCATCAAAATGATAAAATATTTTTATTTCATACACATCCATTGAGGTAGATTGTAAAGGACCAAAACAACCTGGAAAATGCTATAAATGGTGCTCAAAGTCCTAAATGGGTTGAATGCATCACGATCCAATCCAAATTGCACATTACTAATATCAAATGATAAATATGGGTGTAATGAATCAAATTTCATCCATGATTTTGAATCTCTTATATATCGTATTAACCCATTATTTTTATTATCTACATAATTCCACTTCATGTGATTAATGGTTTTTGATGATATAAACAATCATTGCAATCAAGGTTTTAAATGGAAGTAATGTAAAACATTTGTAGGTGTGTTATTTTTCTTCTTATTAATAGTATTATATCGATTCAAACATCCAACATCACCCATTGACTACCATCTAGAGAAGTAACATTTTTTGCAATCCTGTCTGCTTGAATCCTCTCCCTAATAAATCATACAATCATTGGGATAAGCATGTATTTTTTTTTTATAATTCAGACCACACTTGTTAACAAAATTTTTCATATCATAAAAAATACTTAGGGATCTTATATCTATGAGATTAGTCATGAAAAAATTATAATATCATGGACATAACCTTATTTGTAATTTTACATATGCATTTGACATGGTACAACTTCAGTAGAAAATAAAGTTTTAAATATTTCAAACATACACCATAAAGATCTTGATTTACATTATCAACTAAATCATGAAATTAATTTTTCTACTCATTAAAGTTAAATCTTACATTAGTCTCCACAAAATCAATATGAGGATCCAATGATATGTTACAATCTTGATCTGGTTGTCCTATAGTCCAAAAAACATCACTTGTTCAGTTACTATTTTAGCACCCTCAACTAGTTGTTATGATATGTTTTGATGTTGATGTTGTTGTATTACAATACTGAAATAATCATTTATAATGTTTTTCATTTCATTTTACATTTTCAATGAAGCTAGGATCTCATTCTATTGATTGACATTAGTGCTCAAACTTTCTATAACATTTGATTCTCCATACCAAATCCTACACAGATATTGATTAGGGAATTGCTTTAATATCAAGTGTTAATAAGCCTCATGTATCCTCAACCATCTTATAAATTTACATTTAGGACATGGAAATATTATTTTCCTATCAATTGATCGATTGGAAATTGAAAAATCTAAAAACTCCTCCAAACCCATAGCACACTAAGGTATGTTCCTCAGTAATGTGATCTAAATTTTATCTATATACATCAAAATGTACCTACAATTTGTTAAAAAAATTAACCCAAATAAGTATTACTAAGTAGGAAAATAGATAAATGGAAGTGAAAAAATCACAACCCAAGTATATATAAAAGGATTCATATAAGTACTAAAAAGGTCAAAGTAAAAAAAGAAACCAATCATGGATAGTATTATGTAAAATTGAAGCAAGATAAAAATCATACAAGAATTAAGAAAACAACATTTAAAATATTCTTTGAAAATAATTTATCAAACCGCACATTGAAAACCAATTTAAAAATCTAACAATTTACATAAAATCACTTTTGAAGGCAATACACCCCTCTTTAAAGGAAGTCAACTGATGTCAAACATCCATTTTTCATGACCAAACTTTCAACCTTTTAAAAAATTTCAATCCACCATGAGAATTATGGTTTCAAAAACATTTAAAAAAATATTAAAATTCAACTACCATAAATTCCTAAAACATTCCTCCTAAACAACAAACACACATTTTAAAGAAAACTAGTGTTAAACATCCCTTTAAATAGTTAATTTCCATTAAAAATCCACTAGGAATTTTAACAACCACTTGGAATGTGACCTAGTTTTATGCTAAGTATTTAAACCATTTAAAACCATTTAAAGACCAAAATAGTAATTGATACATGTTCTTAGGTTCATGATAAGTATAAGGTATGGAATAACTAAAAATAGTGGAATACGTTGAGAAATAAAAATAATTTCCAAGACATGATATAACTGACCATTGAGGCATATTAATTGCAATATAAACAATGTATATGGAATTGAATAACCAAAATCCAAGCCATACTAATAGTAATCCAACAAAATTACAAGAGGTAAAATAAGGAACAACTAATTCACATTAATAATAAACTAAAAAAAGTTTAAGAGATGGTACATAAAGAAACTAATTCAAACTATTAGTACGAAAAAGGATATAAGAGATGTAAAATTAGACAAATTAATATACTAGTAGAAAACTAAATAAAGCATAAGAGATCTCAAAGGAAATGTCTAATTCATACTTGTATAATTCCAAATAAAGCATAAGATATTGATTAGGAAACAACCAATTCATACTTATTGGAAACAAAAAAATCATGAGATATGGTAGAGGCTTTTAAAAATACATACTAATAGTATGAAAAACATTTTCTAAGAAATTATATAAAGAATATAAATACAAGAGGCTATGGTTTCATAAACAACATAAATCATAATAAAATATTTTTTCAAAAACCAATTCATTCATATTTTTTTAACATAAATAAAACTATGATTTATGTAATTTATTGTTTTTTAATTCATATTCTATACTAAGCATTTTTTGGAAACATTTTTTACTATAATTTATGAATTTATTTCATTTCTTATAAAACATTCCATGTATAATATAAGAAAACAATAAAAATTACTATCTATAAAGATAATGATGGTGAAAAATAATTATACACTCCCTAAAGGTATTCTTATGATGGAATAACATCAATTACCATTATTATTTTCTTTTCATAACATAAAATTAATGTCAATTGAATATACCAAACATTTTATATTTAAAAACATATTTAAAAACATATTTAAAAACATATTTAAAAACATGAACATGTATCAAATAAATCCCTTTTTTATATCATATATCTAGAAAAACATTTTCTTAAAGGGGAAAAAAATACATTATAAATAAATTCCATATAAATTCTTACCTTATTTCAATAGGAAACATTTTAAACCTATTTCCTTTAAAGGAGAATGCACAATCAAGCTAATAAACATCATCCTCTACCTAGAAAACCAAAATCCACATCATTAGAACTTCCCTGAACTTTAATCAAAATCCAAGCATTGGTTGGGGTTTGTAGAAGTAAGAAAAATTGAGATATGGGTAAAGGGAATAAGGGAGGAGAAGAAAATATGAATAAATGAGGGATTACCACTATTTGAAATAAAATGGAGAAGGGGGAGTCGATTGAGAAAGGGGATAGTGGGGATGGCTCATGGGAGAAGAGGATACAGGTGGAGAGGTCGAGGGTGAGGGCTTAAGGGGCTTAGGGGAAACTGGAAAGCTGATGAGGGTGAGGGAAAGGGGAGGATTATGGGAAATCGAAGTGCTAGAGAGGGTAAGGGATTGGGATCATGGGGCTTAGGGAAAACAAGATCACCGATGAGGGCTCAATCTTGGGGGGCTCAGGGGAATCTAGATCACCAATGAGGGATAAGGGGGCTCTGGGGAATCTGGAGCACCAACAAGGGAAGAAATGTAGTGGTGGTGAGGTATTGGGGTAGTGTGTATGTGTGTGGGGGGAGGGTGCTCATGGGAGACAGGGTAGGGGGTTCTTGGGGGAGGGGGCTTGGTGAGAAAGTTCATTTTTTTAGTAAATGGATAAAATTTAACAGCAATTTAATAAACCACTGCTAAACTATGAATTTGTTGTAGTGAGAGAATAACCCAAAGAACATGTCCAAGAAGATGGGTCAGGGATAGACTAGGTAAACATGCCCAAAATTAGCAGGTTCAAAAAAATTAAATACCATATAATATACAAATTAAATATAGTAAAATACATAATAAACATGTAATTAATCATTGAATATTAATAGGAAATTTATTTATCAACAATCAATGAATCCAAAATAAATAATTCAGTACCTTGGTAATTAAAATTCATAAAAACAATTTAATCTATAAAAATTCTACATAATGTCCACCTTGAAAATTAAATATCTACTTTTATGATGATTCTACACCAACTAAATCATAAATTAGTGAATAGAATAATCCAAAAACTAAAGGTTATAAAATTTATATAATATTAGTCATAAAAATAGTTCATCCACCCTTAACATGAATCAATAGGATATGTGCTGGCTCAATTGAATGATATTCTAAAGCTGCTCAACTTACACAAAATTTAAACTCTAAACATAATCCAAACATGAACCAGAAATTACCTAAGTATCCTTTTGATATTATTATAATGATAAGTTCTAAATAAGCTCACCATGCATAGAAACAAACATCAAATAGTAGTACCCATACTCATACACAACATAGAAAACTAAATTGAAAAAATCTATAAATAATAACTACAAAATAAAATAGTTTAGGCATGAAAATAGTATAAATGGAGTAAATGATGCACTTAAGTGACACAAACAATATATATTAATCAAGATCCAAAATAAAAAGGGAAAAAACTATATTAAACCCCCTTGTAGGGGTTCGATATCACATCCTCTATAAGATTAATCTTTTGGGATAAGGTGTTGTGAACTAAGGTGGTCATACAAATTTGCTATCATCTAGGTACATTATTATCAAGAATATTTGTTTTTGTCTAGAATAAAACACTCTGAAACAGTGGAGGGGTTTTTAAAAACTCTAAGGTTTGATGGTGAGCTCTATAAACCATCTTCATCAATCTATCATTTGGAGTCTTCTCCAATGATCTAAGAACCACATTGTTAGAGATCTACCTTAATATTCATCATTAGCGAACAAAGTAACATTTATACCACACTCCCTCTTAGTTAATAGAAGAGAAAACAAGAATTATACCTCCTCTCTCTCTATAAAGGTGGAATGATACACCAGTGGACCCTATAACTAGGGTCTCTCCTTGACGGAGTGATAATTCAATCACCCCTTAATAGAATGGTCACCTGAAAACCAATGATTCACGGAGTCATAATGGTAGAGAAAACAAGAGTGAATCATCAGATATATGTGGTAGTCTAATATTATGATTCCCTATACCAGTTCTCCTAGATTTTATGCTCATAAACACATAATTTATACACTTTCTTTTATACCATCTATAGAAGCCTTGATATAACCATCCATAATTACAAAAATCAATAAAAATTATTTAATCTTCTATATCCAAAGGATCCTTTCAAGTTTAGAGATTTATAGAATTAAAATACAACATAAACTAATAAATCTCATGCCTTTCCTAATTGATGGAAATTTTTTCCATTATATACAAGAAAACACTTAATTTATGATAAGTCTTTAACACCTCCCATAAATTTTTCCACACACACTATCCTTATAAACATGTCATGTGTACTACGTTTATTTATTACCTAGGGAGTGGAAACATAATAAAGGGGTGATATAAAATGCTCAGTAATGGAAACATACAACTAAAGAAATATTGGAATAAACATGATATAAATATTATGGAAAGTGTAAAACCCGAGATTTTTATGAGTAATATTTTTATCATCAAAGGAATCTTTCACTACACACTTGCTTGGCTTACTTTACACGCAATCACGACCTTCCTCGATAGCTTGCGTCGTACGCAATACCGAGTTTCACTAAACAACGATATGTTATTAAAATATTATTAAAACTAGCCGTTATGAATAGTAATAACCACTTTTTGAAATTTTATAAATTTTATTTTTCAAAATGGACTTCATTTTTGGATTCGGAATACCGAAATTAGCCTAGGGTGAAATTTTGGTATTTTTCTGAAAACTTTCAATTTTTGATGAATAGTGAAACCACTAAGTGGTAGGTTAAAAACTGAATTTTGCATAAAACTTAATTTTACCGCTTCTGTGAATGGAATTTCGAAAATCCGACAGACACGGTTGATATCAGTAAGTAAAATGTGGTTCAATGAGATAAAAATAATTTTTTTGGTGAATAGTAACTTTTTACTTTTTTTACCGCGGTTAATAGTAAATAGGGTAACTAAGGGTAAAAATGATATTACTATTACCCTAACACATGTCCTAATTCTATTGGATAAGTTTAATTCGACCAAAAACAAACTTAGGAATAAAAATATGACCATTTTGGCCCACTTGGGTTAGATTAGGACATTTATTATTAATTTATTTAAAAAAGGGTTAAAATAGTTAAAATCAAAGTTTAATAAATAAATCATTTTTAATATGGGGTTATAAATAAGATAAATTAGACTATAAATATTCATTAGAAAGCTAAAAATATTTCCTATATAATAGTATTTTATTTGTAATTTTTAGACATTAAATAATTTAATTTATTTATGACACAATGATGATGCAGTAATTATCTTATTAATAAAATATTGACATAATTGATGTTATAAACATAAAAATAAATGTAATTTGAGACTTTTTATGAATTCCACTAATTTTCTAGGTTACTATGATATATTAGTGTTGATTTAATCAACTTGGTTCGAACATATAATTTTGTTATGACTTTCACAAAAATCATATATCAAATAGTGTCAAAATTGACACAAAATAGTTTTTAAATCAATTATTATATTACTAATTGTTATTTTATTCCTAAAAATCTAAGGTTAGGCCAAATGACATAGATAAGGATATATATATTAATAATAAACAATTTGGGGTTCGTTTGGCATGTTATAGTAAGTGTATTAACCATATAGTGAAAGAAAACAAAAAGACACGGTAAAAGTTAAATTATTTAACTTAGAGTTAAATCTAATTGATAAGGTTAAAATAATACCCTAAACTTGTCTAAATCCTATTGGTTGATAGGATTTCGACCCATCCCCACTTTATCTTCTAAATAAGACCCTTTGGAACCATTATAAACTGATTTTGACTTTAATATAAAATAATATTTTGAGATATTCCTAAGGTGCACCTCTCCTCCCTTATAAAAGGGCACCTCCTCCCCCTCCTCATCACACCAATTTGAGCACTCAAGCTCGGACAACCCCTGCCATTTTCTCCTCTCCACTTCCCTAGAATAATCCTAGAGGTCCTGGTCTTCTTCAAAGACCAATATTAGTTCCCTAAGTGGAGGATTCAAAGAGGCGTTCCAAAGAAAAGGTAATATCCATTACCGATCTTTTCAATTTCTTTCTTCTTCAACTTCTTATTCTTTAGTTGTTTCATGGTAAAGTAATAACATCAGTATTACTTACATACTGATATGTTATTATAAATATGAAACAACCCTAATTCACCTTCTATCCATCCTACGGAAAAATGAAATCACCGCGCGTGCGTACGTACGTAATACCGTCTCCACGCCGTGGTGTAATCTATTTTCCACCATCACCTTACAAGGATGGGTATAATGGTGTAATGAGAAACTATTTATGATTATTATAAAGTAATATTTATACTGAAATAATATATATATACTCCAATACAGTTCCACGATCATAGGAACGATATCATCACTCGTGCGTACGTACGGAATACCGTCTCCACGAGGTGATGCGACTCGTTCTACATGATCATCATTACATAGTAATTTTATAAATTAATTGAATGAATAAATATGATATATGTTACACTAATACCATTCTGGATATAAGGTATCTATAACCTTAAAAGAAGAATAAGAATTTATTCGGCAAAACACGCATAAGAACAAAAGGCAATAAGGACCCGAGTAACAAGTAACAATGAAATATTACTAACAAGAAGCTAAGAATATGACCATATATAATATCATATCAATATATATGATTCTGGAATAAGTCAATAACATTATTTAAACCATTATACAGGAGCTTCGGACACGTACAAAGCAAATCGGACCTAAGGTAAGGGAAATATCACAATCTCATTTTTATCCGAGATTGTTTATACTTTGGTATTTACTAGGGTGTATTTTATCATCCACATCCATGTTACCTCAATATGTAATATTGTTTCCATCCACTTACAATAGTTTAAATCCAATTTTACCCTTCGGTGAGTTTTTAGTAAAGAATATGAAAGGAATCTTTTGTCGTTTTTTCGTACGAGGTACTTTTTGACTTTTCCGACAAAAGTACGAAGAATGTTTTTTTTAACTTATACGACATGAATGGATTTTTAAAACATTATTTCCAAGAAGCTTACTTTACAAGTTTTCAAGTTTATTTTTAATCAACTTATTTTAGTTTATAATTGTATGACATGTTAAGAAAAGAAAAGTGTTTTTGAAGAAGAAAGGATATTTTCCTCGAGAATGGAGTTCAAGTGTTTTATCAAAATTATTTTCCATCTAAGATAATAAAGGGTTCTGTTTTTATCCCTTTAATTACATTGATTTGATTATGTTATGAGGGAATTATTTTTATGAAGTCATTTTCCTTATAAGATTTGTTTTATGATGTCATGATGTTTCAAGAATCCCATTTTTGTTACATGTGATGATGTATGATTTATGATTATGTGGCACACATAAGAAAGGATTCATTATAAGATGGGTGGGACCTATATCTCCCTCCAATGCATTGGGTAAAGATTTTATACCTCATGAGATAGACATGGCTGGAACGGTAGGTTATATCGGTTCAGTGAAACAGGACTGGAACGAGGGTGACTCGGTTCAGAAAGGGACTCTGTCCACTAAGATAGTCTTGGCAATGAGTCATGACTAACAAGAAATGATTTTCCATGATTATGTGTGCATGCCACAAAGTTTCAAGTTTTATGTTATGAGTATGGGGATATCATTTTCACTTCTAAGATTTATTCCATGTTAAGATATTATGATCTCTTTTGCAGGTTATGATTTTCAAAAAGATATGATATGATTTTTATTTCTTTTATTTGCCCTTGATGAGCATTTGAGCTCACCCTTTTATGTTTTCTTTTCCCCAGGTCAGGAAGATGGATATTAAGTAGAATATGCTAAAAGGGACCCTAGATATGATGAAATAAATGGGAGACACTATAGAAGATTAATTAACCAGTTGTTTATGTTTCCCAGTTTCTAAAGACACTATACCTATACGGTCCTTTGTGGTTTTGTCATATGTTGTAATAAGTGTGCTTCAATTTTGAAGTATTAACAATGTATGTAAAGTATGGGTCGTTATAGTTGGTATCAGAGGAAAGGTATAGTCAACCTTTGGAAACTAGGATGTGAAAGCCTTAGTAAGAACCCTAAGGATAAGTCTAAGCATAGAACACAATCTTAGTGTTTTAGAAATGGACATGAATACCCTAGGATAAGACCTTAAGTGTGAAATTTCATCCTTGATTATGTGGTTTTCCTATTATAATTAGTGTTTCTCACACTATTCTTCTTGGTTTTAGTCAATGGCTGGAACCCGAAGGAACCGTGTTAATGCGGAATGCGATGGGCAATGCAGTGATTGTCCCCCTGAGCAACCAAACGATATGGGAGCTGGAATGCAAAATCTTGTAGCCATGCTCACACAACTTTCTCAAGCTATAAATCATGCAGGACTTCCAAACGAGCAAAGGAAGGAGCAACATTCTGTTGAATCCTTCATGAGGCAACGTCCACCTTCTTTCAGCGGGTCTACTGATCCATTAGTTGTTGAACAATGGATTAGTACTACTGAAAAGATATTTTCAGTTCTTCAATGTTCTGAACATGATAAAGTCATCCTAGCAGTGTATCGTTTGGAAGGAGATGCTGATCAATGGTGGAATCTTATTAAGAATACGAGGCAAAGGGATGAAATTGAGTCTATGGAATGGGACGAGTTCAAGAACTTATTTTTCAATAAGTACTTCCCTCGTATTCTCCGAACAAAGATGGAGAAAGAGTTTCTTGAACTGAAGCAAAGGGATGATGAATATGTTGGTACCTATGAAGAAAATTTTACAAAACTTGCAAGGTACACTTCTGGTATTATTATCCAACCTGAGAGTAAGATCGATCAATTCTTTAGTGGCTTAAAACCAAGTTTTCGAAGGGCGTTAGCCATAAGGGACTTCAATAGCTACGAGGAAATCGTTCGATGTGCTCTCAAAGTCGAGATGGATATTGGAGTAACCCATCAGTCACATGGGTTTGATAAGAAGAGGAAGATGGAATTCAAAGGAAAATCTAAAGAGCACACCGAAAAGAAGATGAGCTTTCCCTTATGCTCAAAGTGTGGAAAGAAACATGGAGGGAGTTGTCTTAAAGGGACAAGTAAATGTTTTAAATGTGGAAAGGAAGGTCATCGGGCATTTGAATGCCGCGATAATGGGAAGAAGATGTCTAATGATGCAAACAAAGGAAGGGATACACAGAATGAACCTACTACACTTCAATGTTTCAAGTGCAAGGAGATGGGGCATTATGCCAATCAATGCCCAAATCCAAGGGTTGATGATGATGGTCGACGTCAACAAAATATTAAGGCTAAAGACAAAGGAAAGTCACATGTAATTTCTATCA
Source organism: Viscum album (assembly GCA_963277665.1). Classification (NCBI taxonomy): domain Eukaryota; kingdom Viridiplantae; phylum Streptophyta; class Magnoliopsida; order Santalales; family Viscaceae; genus Viscum; species Viscum album. Next base: position 2,050,603,325 of record OY728150.1, on the reverse strand, counting down.
GCGATGTGGAGTACGATAACGAAGTGGTGAAAGGTACACTTACCATCCACTCTAAAGTAGCAAATGTTTTATTTGATTCTGGATCCACCCACTCTTTTATTTCTGAAAAATTTTCTAAGGGTATCACCGTATTACGTCAATAATTAGATGTTGAGTTATCTGTGACAACACCTAATGGCACAACAGTCGCATCAAAAGTTTATAATTCTTCTCCAATCGAAGTTTGTGGGAAAGTGCTTCCTGCAAATCTTGTGATCCTTCCTTTAGTGGAATTTGATGTGATTCTTGGCATGGATTGGCTTTCTCTACATGGATCTCATATCAATTTCCAAATAAGGGAAGTCACATTTCATATTCTAGATCAATCTATGATCGTCTATCGATGCAAGGATGAACATAACCTTCCAGTGGAAATTTCTTCCATCTTATGGGTATTGATTCCACTAAATGAAGGTTATTTATCTCAAATGGTTGGTGAAAAACTCACGATTAAGAATATGCCCATTGTACGGGAGTTTGATGATGTCTTTCCGGAGGAATTACCGGGTCTTCCACCAAATCGTGAAGTTGAGTTTTCAATAGAACTCGTACCGGGTGCTTTGCCTATTTCAAAGACACCTTATAGAATGGCCCCAATTGAGTTGGAGGAATTGAATAAGCAACTCCAAGAGAATCTTGATAAGGGATTCATACGCCCTAGTGCGTCACCTTGGGGAGCACCTGTTCTATTTGTTAAGAAGAAAGATGGATCAATGAGACTCTGCATTTATTATCGAGAACTTAACAAGATCACTATCAAGAACAAATATCCTCTCCCATGCATTGATGACTTATTCGACCAACTACACGGAGCTCAATACTTTTCCAAGATTGATCTTCGTTCAGGGTATCATCAATTAAGGGTCAAAAGGGAGGATATACCAAAGACGACTTTCCGAACAAGGTATGGACACTATGAATTTATAGTGATGCCATTTGGTCTTACTAATGCCCCTGCTATCTTCATGGATCTAATGAATAGAGTCTTTAGAGACTATCTTGATCAATTTGTGGTAGTCTTTATAGACGATATTCTTTTCTATTCAAAGAGCAAGGAAGAGCATGAAGATCACTTGAGAATTATATTGAAGACCCTGAGAAAGGAGATGCTTTATGCCAAATTTACCAAGTGTGAATTTTGGCTTCAAAAAGTTGCATTTTTGGGTCACATAATCTCAAAAGAGGGGATATCTGTGGATCCAGCAAAAACAGAGGTTATCGAAAGATGGTCAAGACCAATAACAGTAACTGAGATCCGAAGTTTTCTTGGTTTGGCTGGATATTATCGACGTTTTGTAAAATATTTTTCACGATTATCTAATCCACTCACCAAGTTGACTCGGAAAGGAGTTAAGTTTGTTTGGACAGAGGAATGTGAAGAGAATTTCAAGGAGTTGAAAAGAAGGTTATCCAGTGCACCTATGCTCACACTGCCTTGTAGTGGAGAAAGGTTTGTGATCTACAGTGATGTATCCAAGAAGGGATTGGGGTGTGTTCTTATGCAAAATGATATGGTGATAGCTTATGCCTCACGAAAGTTGAAAATCCATGAGCAAAATTACCCAACACATGATTTGGAGTTGGCTGCGGTAATCTTTGCATTAAATATTTGGAGGCATTACCTTTATGGTGAAAGGTGTGATATTTATACTGATCATAAAAGTTTAAAGTATATTTTCACACAAAAGGAGTTGAATATGCGTCAAAGAAGATGGTTGGAGCTGATTAAGGATTACGACTGCTCAATCCATTACCACCCTAGGAAAGCAAACAAGGTGGCAGATGCATTAAGTCGACAAGACCATGCTAGTTTATCCATGATAAGGATCAAAAAAGATCCAATATTTATGGATTTACAAAGGATGGATCTTGGAATTATAATGGAAGGGGAAAAATCTTTTCTTTCTCAAATGAATGTTCAACCATCTATACATGTGAAGATTAAAGAGGCACAGAAACAAGATGTCGAGTTACAAAAGAAGGTGAGAAATGTTCCTGAATTCAACCTTGATTGTGATGGGATAATAAAGTTCAGGAATCGGGTTTGTGTTCCTCCCATCCCCGAATTAAAGAAGGATCTGCTGGATGAGGCTCATAGTTCTTCATTCTCTATTCATCCTAGAAGCACGAAGATGCATAGGGACCTGAAAGAGTACTTCTGGTGGGATGGCATGAAAAGAGATGTTGCTGAATATGTCTCTCGATGCTTGGTTTGTCAACAAGTTAAAGCTGAGAGACAGAAGTCTAAGGGGATGTTACAACCATTACCCATACCCGAATGGAAATGGGAAAACATTACTATGGACTTTGTCACAGGACTTCCTAAAACATCCAAAGGCAATAATACTATCTGGGTCATAGTTGATCGTCTTACAAAGTCTGCACACTTCATTGCTATTAGAGAGGATTTCTCTCTGGATCAGCTTGCCAGGATATATGTAAAGGAAGTGGTAAGATTGCATGGAGTACCAATTTCTATTATATCTGATCGGGATCCGAGATTTACCTCGAAGTTCTGGCAAAGTTTTCAGCATACTCTGGATACAGAGTTGAGTTTCAGCACTGCTTATCATCCCCAGACAGACGGTCAGTCTGAAAGAACAATTCAAACCCTAGAAGATATGTTGAGAGCTTGCTCTATGGATTTCAAAGGAGGTTGGGATCAACACCTACCTTTGGTGGAATTTTCTTATAATAATAGCTTTCACTCCAGTATTCAGATGGCTCCTTATGAAGCTCTCTATGGAAAGAAATGCAGGACTCCAACTTGCTGGGATGAAGTTGGAGAAAGAAAGCTATTAGGACCTGATCTCGTTGATGAAATGGCAGAAAAGGTCAGATCTATTCAACAACACATAAGAGCAGCTCAGAGTCGACAGAAAAGTTATGCCGACAACCGAAGAAAAGACCTAGAGTTTGAAGTGGGTGATAAAGTATTCTTACGAATATCTCCCTGGAAGAGGGTTATGAGATTTGGAAAGAAGGGGAAGTTGAGCCCTAGATATATCGGTCCTTTCGAAATACTGGATTGTGTTGGGAAGGTAGCTTACCGATTGGAGCTTCCACCGAATCTCTCTCAAGTTCATGATGTGTTCCATGTATCTCTCCTGAGAAAGTACATACCAGATCCTTCACATGTACTCAGCTCAGAAGTTGTACCGCTGGAGCAAGATCTTTCTTACGAAGAACAGCCGATAGAGATTCTGGATCATAGCGAAAAAGTCCTACGAAACAAGACCACTCACTTGGTGAAAGTTTTATGGAGGAACCACCAACTTGAAGAAGCTACATGGGAGCTTGAGGATATGATGAGGGAGAATTATCCTCATCTGTTTGTTACAAAGTGACGAATTTCGAGGGCGAAATTCTTTTTAAGGGGGGCAGAATGTAACACCCGAGATTTTTATGAGTAATATTTTTATCATCAAAGGAATCTTTCACTACCCACTTGCTTGGCTTACTTTACACGCAATCACGACCTTCCTCGATAGCCTGCGTCGTACGCAATACCGAGTTTCACTAAACAATGATATGCTATTAAAATATTATTAAAACTAGCCGTTATGAATAGTAATAACCACTTTTTGAAATTTTATAAATTTTATTTTTCAAAATGGACTTCATTTTTGGATTCGGAATACCGAAATTAGCCTAGGGTGAAATTTTTGTATTTTTCTGAAAACTTTCAATTTTTGATGAATAGTGAAACCACTAAGTGGTAGGTTAAAAAATGAATTTTGCATAAAACTTAATTTTACCGCTTCTGTGAATGGAATTTCGAAAATCCGACAGACACGGTTGATATCAGTAAGTAAAATGTTGTTCAATGAGATAAAAATAATTTTTTGGGTGAATAGTAACTTTTTACTTTTTTTACCACGGTTAATAGTAAATAGGGTAACTAAGGGTAAAAATGATATTACTATTACCCTAACACATGTCCTAATTCTATTGGATAAGTTTAATTCGACCAGAAACAAACTTAGGAATAAAAATATGACCATTTAGGCCCACTTGGGTTAGATTAGGACATTTATTATTAATTTATTTAAAGAAGGGTTAAAATAGTTAAAATCAAAGTTTAATAAATAAATCATTTTTAATATGGTGTTATACATAAGATAAATTAGACTATAAATATTCATTAGAAAGCTAAAAAGATTTCCTATATAATGGTATTTTATTTGTAATTTTTAGACATTAAATAATTTAATTTATTTATGACACAATGATGATGCAGTAATTATCTTATTAATGAAATATTGACATAATTGATGTTATAAACACCAAAATAAATGTAATTTGAGACTTTTTATGAATTACACTAATTTTATAGGTTACTATGATATATTAGTGTTGCTTTAATCAACTTTGTTCGAACATATAATTCTGTTATGACTTTCTCAAAAATCATATATCAAATAGTGTCAAAATTGACACAAAATAGTTTTTAAATCAATTATTATATTACTAATTGTTATTTTATTCCTAAAAATATAAGGTTCGGTAAAATGACTTAGATAAGGATATATATATTAATAATAAACAATTTGGGGTTCGTTTTGCATGTTATAGTAAGTGTATTAACCATATAGTGAAAGAAAACAAAAAGACACGGTAAAAGTTAAATTATTTAACTTAGAGTTAAATCTAATTGATAAGGTTAAAATAATACCCTAAAATTTTCTAAATCCTATTTTTTTATATGATTTCGACCCATCCCCACTTTATCTTAGAAATAAGACCCTTTGGAACCATTATAAACTGATTTTGACTTTAATATAAAATAATATTTTGAGATATTCCTAAGGTGCCCCTCTCCTCCCTTATAAAAGGGCACCTCCTCCCCCTCCTCCTCACACCAATTTGAGCACTCAATCTCGGAAAAACCCTGCCATTTTCTCCTCTACACTTCCCTAGAATAATCCTAGAGGTCCTGGTCTTCTTCAAAGACCAATCTTAGTTCCCTAAGTGGAGGATTCAAAGAGGCGTTCCAAAGAAAAGGTAATATCCATTACCGATCTTTTCAATTTCTTTCTTCTTCAAATTCTTCTTCTTTAGTTGTTTCATGGTAAAGTAATAACATCAGTATTACTTACATACTTATATGTTATTATAAATATGAAACAACCCTAATTCACCTTCTATCCATCCTACGGAAAAATGAAATCACCGCGCGTGCGTACGTACGGAATACCGTCTCCATGCCGTGGTGTAATCTATTTTCCACCATCACCTTACAAGGATGGGTATAATGGTGTAATGAGAAACTATTTATGATTATTATAAAGTAATATTGATACTGAAATAATATATATATACTCCAATACAGTTCCACGATCATAGGAATGATATCATCACTCGTGCGTACGTACGGAATACCGTCTCCACGAGGTGATGCGACTCGTTCTACATGATCATCATTACATAGTAATTATATAAATGAATTGAATGAATAAATATGATATATGTTACACTAATACCATTCTGGATATAAGGTATCTATAACCTTAAAATAAGAATAAGAATTTATTCGGCAAAACACGCATAAGAACAAAAGGCAATAAGGACCCGAGTAACAAGTAACAATGAAATATTACTAACAAGAAGCTAAGAATATGACCATATATAATATCATATCAATATATATGATTCTGGAATAAGTCAATAACATTATTTAAACCATTATACAGGAGCTTCAGACACGTATAAAGCAAATCGGACCTAAGGTAAGGGAAATATCACAATCTCATTTTTATCCGAGATTGTTTATACTTTGGTATTTACTAGGGTGTATTTTATCATCCACATCCATGTTCCCTCAATATGTAATATTGTTTCCATCCACTTACAATAGTTTAAATCCAATTTTACCCTTCAGTGAGTTTTTAGTAAAGAATATGAAATGAATCTTTTGTCATTTTTTCGTACGAGGTACTTTTTGACTTTTCCGACAAAAGTACGAAGAATGTTTTTTTAACTTATACGGAATGAATGGATTTTTAAAACATTATTTACAAGAAGCTTGCTTTACAAGTTTTCAAGTTTATTTTTAATCAACTTCTTTTAGTTTATAATTTTATGACATGTTAAGAAAAGAAAAGTGTTTTTGAAGAAGAAAGGATATTTTCCTCAAGAATGGAGTTCAAGTGTTTTATCAAAATTATTTTCCATCTAAGATAATAAAGGGTTCGGTTTTTATCCCTTTAATTACATTGATTTGATTATGTTATGAGGGAATTATTTTTATGAAGTCATTTGCCTTATAAGATTTGTTTTATGATGTCATGATGTTTCAAGAATCCCATTTTTGTTACATGTGATGATGTATGATTTATGATTATGTGGCACACATAAGAAAGAATTCATTATAAGATGGGTGGGACCTATATCTCCCTCCAATGCATTGGGTAAAGATTTTATATCTCATGAGATAGACATGGCTGGAACGGTAGGTTATATCGGTTCAGTGAAACAGGACTGGAATGAGGGTGACTCGGTTCAGAAAGGGACTCTGTCCACTAAGATAGTCTTGGCAATGAGTCATGACTAACAAGAAATTATTTTCCATGATTATGTGTGCAAGCCACAAAGTTTCAAGTTTTATGTTATGATTACGGGGATATCATTTTCACTTTTAAGATTTATTCCATGTTAAGATATTATGATCTCTTTTGCAGGTTATGATTTTCAAAAAGATATGATATGATTTTTATTTCTTTTATTTGCCCTTGCTGGGAATTTGAGCTCACCCTTTTATGTTTTCTTTTCCCCAGGTCAGGAAGATGGATATTAAGTAGAATATGCTAAAAGGGACCCTAGATATGATGAAATAAATGGGAGACACTGTAGAAGATTAATGAACCAGTTGTTTATGTTTCCCAGTTTCTAAAGACACTATACATATACGGTCCTTTGTGGTTTTGTCATATGTTGTAATAAGTGTGCTTCAATTTTGAAGTATTAACAATGTATGTAAAGTATGGGTCGTTATAGAAAGAATAGTTAAACAACATGAAACCATAATCTACTTACAACTAAGAGCATGCTATATCCAAGAAAATAAATTAAAACATGGATATCAATAATAAAAATATCATACTAATTGAATTAATAATTCTAGAAATCAAAAACCCACTCTTGAGACCTTATGTTAAGAAATATTACCTATCATTGAGACTGAAATTAGGACATATTTTTGAATTGGGAAGTGTACATTAAATAAAAAAACTTAGTTTGTCTCATGAGACCTATAGATACATCAAAGGGATACATAATCTAGGACCCCACCCATCACCTGATTAATTCCAATGAATTAACCATAAGAGTCATCAAGACTTTTAATACCATTCCCTAAGGAACCTCTTACAGAATAAATCTTTTATATTCATATAATAAAAAATATGAAATATTAATACATGATCAACTTATGGTGGTAGTCAATAATCATCAAGAATTACAATACTTTTCCCCATGTTAAAAAATAGATAACATGATTGTAACCCATGTTATGAAAGAAGATGGATGGTCAAAAAATATATATTCAAAATTCTAATAATTGTTTGTATTGGGATAAAAATATACATAACACCAACATTTTCCCCCACACAAATATAATATCATTCTTTCTATGTGAAATTCATCCAATCTGAATTATTTAAAATGTGACACTCACATCGTATAGAGAAATAATTATATGACTATGTCAATTCATAAATAAAATGATCAAAAGAAATAAATGGGAATAAGGTGCATGGTTTGAAGTGAACATATCCCAATTGTAATAAAGGAAACCTATAATGATGTTGATATAGATAAAAATCATCCTTGAGAAAGAATACTTTAACGATTCCACCCAAGAAAGGATCATGGATTGGATAATTTTGTATCATGACTTAATTACCCATATATATATATTAGAGTATAAATAGTGAAACATAAACCTTATTAGGATAAATCATTTTGAAAATGAAAAGGGAAATGGATGTGAAATTGTAAAATATCTTTTAAAAAACATTTTTAACATTGATGTTAAATGGGATGCTATGGGTCACTTACAAAAATATTTTTCAAAAGTTAAAGTGAAAGATCTTTGAAACCCATTACTTTTAAAAATAATATTCAATAATAGTTCCTTTAAAATACATAAGTTTTTTTGAAGAAATATAGTGAAGAATACAAAACATATGAAAGTGAAAAGAATAACTATTTTTAATATTTTCAAAAATAACCTGTTTAAAACTCATTAAAAAAGAGTAATAAAAGATTATTTATATAAAAAATTCATTTTAACAAATAGTGTTATAAAATACCATAAAATATTAGGGTTATCTAACCCAATTATAGAAGAAAAATGTTTAATACAAAACATTATAACTCAAAGAAGCAGATTTTAGTTATCAAAAAAATCCTTATTACCAAGGATGAAACTATATCAATAGACAATTGAATAAGGGAACATGATTTGGATAGTAAATCCCATGAAATAAAAATATTATGATAAAAATATATCCATATAAAGGGAATACACCATACAAAGAAAACATGGTGTATAACATGCAAAATGTCTCAAAGAATTAGAATTGAGACCAAGAGAACTCTTATAGCTTGAGTAAAAATTTAATCAAAACACCTTGAAAGAGAGAGAATGTATTAAAACTTAAAATAAACTCATTAAAATAAAATTCATGATATGATATTTCAAATAGGTATTATTCATAATACAAAAATAAAATTTGGTGTATAATATCAAATATATTTCAAAGAGAAGAATTTTAGACGAAAACTCTTACCTCTTATCTTGAATTAAAGAAACATAATTTATCCCACTATATAAAATACATAAATATATTAATAACTTAATTAATAACCTTACTTCTACCCATTTTCATTTATAAACTTCATAAATAGTCATTTTATATATGAATTCTACTTATTTTCCACATCGGGTATTTAAATTTTTGACCATTTGTATTAGTTTCATAATAGTTGTGTCTATGTTCATTATTATTTAAAATTTCATAATTAAAAGATCATTAAAATTAATATTATTTATGATTTATATTTATTTATTATTTTTAAAACTTATTTAATGAGTGTATTAGTCTTTATCCTTATAGATGAAATCAATAACAAGCATGTTTCACTAATTCATGGCGATCAAAGTGTGTTTTCTTAATTAATGAATTATATATTGATATAACATATCTAGAACAAAAAATAAATCATTATTTACAAATTTATTTCTTATTACACTAGTAATTATTTTCTCACAGTCATTCATGATATAAATTCATAGTATTGTTTAATTAGGTGTTTAAACGAACCGAATATGAACATACCTTGATTTAATGAATGACTATGAGGTGGTTTTGTTGTAAAATAATTTTTATAAAAGAATAATGATATTATTTAGTGTTTATTATTATGATATATTAGAATTTTAAAGAACCATAAGATTAAATTATGGATATGAAAACATTATATAATTTGAATTAAAGATTATCCTCTTAGTATGATTATTTTAAATGGTTAAAATAACTATAATAATTTATTGATCATATCATTAATAGGATCTTAAATTTGTCATAAAAAAATTAATTATTTAATAAAAATCATATTTATCCTTTAATACCATATTTTTAAGGTAGTGAAGGAAAAGTAAATACGTTGTATCGAGGAGGCGGTAGTTTGTCCAATGCACAAACGACTATTTTGTCTTTCTAAATGGATGGGGTATATGAATAAAAATTTATAATAACCATAATTTAGTAACATTAAGGTATATAAATTATACTAATATAATTATATTAGTTTAGTTATAATAAATTTTATAAAATATATTTATGAAGAAAAACCAAGTAGTTGATAATAATTTTGTTGGGGACTTAAATTTTGCTTAGAATCCTCCTTGGAAACAAAGACCTTATGCTAACTAATGGTGACCAGAAGATTTTGAACTAGGTATAAGGTTATAGGATGAGAAATTTGGAATCTTTTTAAGTGGAAATTTAAATGAAAGGCATGTCTTGAAGTGGGGAAGATATTACCCTTTTATAAGTGAATGAAAAGGTAGTTTTGGGAGTAACCCTTATATTTTCAATAATGTAAGGTTACTATTCAAGTGTCAAAAGGAAAAAATGGAAAATATAGGAGAGGAAAATGGGTTTGGGTATAAAATCACCTAAACTAATCTTTTTTGAGACAAATTTTAGTGTTTTATGGATTTTTTTGAACTTTTTGTCTTTTACCATAATTTACTTTTACCTTGGTAATTAATTTATAATCTTAGTAATTTATTTTAATGATAAAGATTAAGATGGAACTTTTTACCAAATTTTATACATATAATTTAAAAATTTAAAATTATTTTATCAAATAAAACTTTTAAAGGAGTGAAAAGTTAATTTTAAAATAAATACACTTAATAATGTAAAAACAGTTTTTAGAGAAATAATATTTTTAAACTCTAAATTTATATATAAGAAAAAAATTATGTTGGATAATTATTTTAATGAAATAAATTGATTTATTATAAAAAAGGATGTGATTCTCTCAATGAAATGAAAATTTTAACCCCCATGAAAAATACTTGATTCAAAGAAAAGACAGAAAATAATTTTTATATTAAAGTAACATTTTAATTAGTTATAAAAATGATTTCCATAGGTTTTATAAGTTAAAAAAATATTTTAAAATGAATAAAATTATTAATTAAATTATTATTTTATTACTTAAAAGTTTTTATAAATTTGTAGCTTATTATTATATAATGGTAAATTCATACAAATTATATGTTTCGTGAAAACCATATTTTTTGACAAAAAACCAACCTTTACTGAAAAACTAAAAGAACCAAACAAAGTATATTTTTATATGAGGAATTCAAAGATTAATTTAATTTATATTAATTTCAAATTTTGAAATTTATAAATTCATTTTCCGAATAAAATGATAAAATATAATTGAAAATCCATTTTAATTAGAAAATGACATTTTTAAATATTAACTGTTATTATTCTTATTTCATATCATTTTCTAAATAAATTGGTGTTAACTAATTATTAATATAAAAAATGATTTATTATTAATCATATGTTTCTCAAAATAGAAATGTGCATCAAATAAAAGTTTTTTTTAGAAAAATACTTTTCTAAACAATAAATGATCTTATTAGTAATTTTAGGTAAACTAATTGAATTTAATTCATATTAAAAGTAACCTTTATTTTTTATATACATATAATTCATAAATTGGTAACTTTTATTAATTCTCATTAGTTCAATGACTAGGTTTTTAGAGACTATAATTAAATATTTATTTTTTATCTAACCATATTATGGTTTTGTTTAAGTTAGGTGTTGCATGTAGAGAAAGATATTAAAAAAATTGAATTATTTAAAGGTAATCACATGTTATAATTTTGGGGTTCCACATTATACCACCTTAAATAAATTATGTTCTGACAATTTAACTCTTAATATTAGAGTATTTTCTATAGGGATCTCATAATTAACCATACGCTGCTAGATGATCATGAGTTTATCTTGGATATGGAATGAGATTTATCTATATAAAAAATTATTATAATCTTGTTATAAAGAGAGATAAAACATTTCTTATTTCATATATAATTTTATTAAGATATATATCCCTAAGTAATAACTTCCCACGGACCTTGAAAATTATTTATATGATAATCTTACCACCAGGGGTTTTTATTTATAACTCAATATTAAGTAGTAGGTGAAAACATACATGAAATAGGACTCTAAAAAATATAGAGTGAAAACTCACTATCCGATTCATTAGTATTAGTTTTATAAGATTTTCCTTGTTCACATGGTTATTGGTGACTATCTACCTTATTGGACTTGGATTGGGATATTTAGTGTATAATTCCCAACACTCTTGAAATTGAAGCAATATGTTTTCGTAGCTTCTCTCTTTCCCTTACACTTGTGAGTCTGATGACCTTCGTAACTTAATCTCTCACGAGACTTCATATTTCTCTTATTTGGTGTGTTTGGTACTTATAATATGTTCAAATTGTTAATAATATTTTGTGATAGATGGCTTGGAATAATCATAATATTTCTCACTCCAGTTCCCATTCCACTAGATTGTTCATCGAGGTAATCTTTTTATCATCCCCCACACCTATGGTTACTTATAAATCCAACCATTACTAAAACCAAATAGGTTTAAAATGAGCTGATAAACATTATCAATACAGTCAAATTTTTATAATTAATAAAATACAAGGGATTAAACCTTAAAACCTATTACCCTTATCATAAAGTTAGCTTATAACCCCTTTAGTTCAACTTTTATCAATCTTAGTTTAACTAATATCATTCATGGTTTAACCTAGGATATGTTGAGTTAGGTTATATCATACTTGTTAACCTAATACTAAAAATAGAGATCCTAAATTACCATGAAATTTCTTAAAATATACACAACCCAAAATTAATTGAAATATATGCTCTCAAAATTTAACTTATCATTACTCAAACAACATTAATAATTCCTACATTAATATACCCAATTATGTGTACACACTAATCATATAATCTCAATGACATAACTTTCCAAAAAACTATTTGAATTTTCAAGACATTAAACCTTAACAAGATTGTATATTCCTCCAAAAAATAACCCTCAAATTGTATTAACCACTAGTTCATAAAGATAAAAACTCACCAATATATATCATAATACCAAAAATTAGATAAAATCACAAAAAAATCATGGATTAATTTTTATTTAAATCAATAATAAATTCCAATTCTATAAACACTGTATAACTCACTTTTCTCAAAATCAATCATTCCTTTATTACCTCAACATCAAATATATATTAATCCTAAGAGTTATCCATACCCCAGTCATGTGTTCTCCAATAGTTATCCCCAAAAATATAACCCTACCAAAAAATAAAATTTCAAGGTTATTCATACCGTTTAATATATGTCACCATACCTTTAAAATAAAATAATTGAAGAATAACCCTTATATGTTTCACTTGATCATCATAAATTTTAGAATATTCTAGAATATCATTGATAAATATCACTCACTAAGGAAAATATATACGAGTTTCAAGAAAATATAAATCTCATATCCTTACATAATACTTGAAAACTCACAAATTTTCCATCATAAAAAACATATAATAAGATTCTAAAACATTTAATTATACTCCTTTATTTGGTTATAAGTTAAAATAGTTTCTAGGTACATAATTTTATCTGCTTCATTTTCATGACCATGTTTTAATCAAATACTAAAACCAAAATGGTTAAGATAAAATCCAAAATATTTATTTGAAAACATCATTATGAATAGTTATTCCTTTATTAAACCTTTGTTTTAACATATGATACTTTCAGATCAATCTATGAATCTCTTTGTTCAATTCTTGGTAATCCATGGTCATTTTTCTATTAGGTTCTCTAACCAAATTAGTTAAAATAATTATTAAATCCTTAATAATGGTTCATAAAGAGAATGTGATTAACTAAGGCATATCCCTTGAGAGTTTCTTTCTATGTGTGTAGTCTCAGGACCACTCATTGTGAATCAGAGTGATGGTTGATTTGATGCTCAACCAACCCTTTTCATGGTGATTAACACTAGGTGAATCTATGCCATAACCGCATCCACTTTCCAATATATATAACAAGATGTATTTCTAGGAAAACTACATACTAAATACTTTACTAAAACATTGGGATTTTATCCTATACTTAGAATTATTCCTTGGGTTTTCACTAAATTTATCTCATCACAATCCGTAAATAAAATGGGCATTATTTCCTTTAAATCATATACTATTCAAACGAGTTATTTATACCTTTGAAATTTTCATCAAATTTAACTTATCAATCTTTAAATTATCCTCAAAAAATAATATAATCTCAAAAGTTATCTAAAAATTTCCTTTATTAATAACCATGATGACTCAGACTTGCAATCCTAGATCCATTACTCATAGACACATACTTTACACACTTTTTTTTATAAATGTTCTAAAATCTTGGATATATACATACATAATTATATAAATTGATAAAAATTATTGAATCTCTTACATCTGAAGGACCTTTTTATGTTTATAGATTTAGATAAATAAGACACATCATAAAAAAATAAATTTCATTTCTTTCCCAAATGATAGACATTTTTTCCATCATATATAAGAAACTACTTAATTCATGATAAGTCTTTAACATATCTGATAAATTATTCAACATGTGCTATCATTTTAAACATGTAATGTGTACTAATTTTATTCATAATCTAGGGAGTGGAAACATAAGAAAGGGGTGAGATCAAACACTTAGTAATGGAAACATATAACTGAAGCAATCTTTCCATAAATATTATGGAAATAATAAGTAAACAACATGAATCCATAATCAACTTAAAACTGAGATCATTTTATATCCACGACACTAAAATAAAACATAGATATCAATAATACGAATCTCATACTGATGGACTGCATAATGTTAGACATGAAAAATCCATTTTTGAATCCTTATTCCAAGACACTTTACTTTTCATCTGGAATGAAGTCAAGATATCTTACTGAATTGGGAAGCAATACACTAGACAAAAAAACATATTTTTTATCATGAGACTCGTTGATACATATAGGGGTTACATAATTATGATCCCTACACATCACCTAATTAATACCAATGAATTAACCTAAGATTCATTAAGACCTTTCAAACAATTACTTGATGAAAATCATTATGAATAAAACTTGGATATCCTTATATTGAGAAATATATAATATTAATACATGATCAACATGTATCGAATGTCTCTAATCATTATGAATTCTAATACTTTTGATAATGTTAAAAAGGGATAAAATGATCATAACCCATCTATAAAAATAAGTTGGATCGTTAAAAAATAAATAGTTAAATTTCCAATAATTTTCTATATTTTAATAACAACACATGGAACACTAAAACTTTCCCCCATGTCAATAGAATAACATTATTTCTGGGTGAACATTTTTAAATCTGAATTATGTAAAATGTGATGTTCATGATGTATAGAGAAAAGAGTATGGATAAGTCAATACCTGAATAACATGATCATAATAAACACAAAGTAAGAAGTTGTATGTTTTTAAAATAACATATACCTAGTGTAACAAAGGAAAACTAGAAGTATTTTTACATATATAAAAAAGAACATTGCAAAATAATGCTTGAATGATATCACCCAAGAAGGGATCGTGAATTGGATTATTTGGTAACATGAGTTCATTCTATAAAAACACATATATAAATACATACATAAATATATATATATATATATATATATATTAGAGAATAAATATAGAAAAATAAACCCTATTATGGTAAATCCTTTTGAAAATGAAAATGGAAATGGAAGTGAAAACTTAAAATATATTTTAGAAATTTTTTTTACAATTGACATTAAAGAGAACGTTATGGGTCACTTATGAAAGTATTTTTCAAATGGATATGTGAAAAATATTTAAAAAAATTAATTTTAAAAATAATCTTCAATAATAGGGCCTTGAAAATTAATAAGTTTTTTCTTAGATAAATGTGGAGAGGAAGACAAAACAAATGGAAGTAAAAGAAAAAAAATCCTTTTTAATAATTTCAAAAATACCTTATTTAAAATCACATTTTAAAAAGATTAATAAAATATTATTAATATTAAAAAATTATTTTCCCAAATAGGATTATAAAATACCATAAAATATTAGGGTTTTGGAAGCCAATAATGAAAGAACGACGTTCATTATAAAACATTATAACTTTAAGAAGGGGATTTGAGTTACCAAAAATTATTACTAATAGGGTGAAAACTATATAAATAGAAACATTAATAAGGAAATTATATTTGGATAGTTAATACCATAAAATATAAAGAGTGATAAAAATATATCCATGGGTAGTGAATACACCATACAATGAAAACATGGTGCATAACATGTAATATGTCTCAAAGAATCAAAATTGAGACAAAAAAACTCTTCTAGCTTGGGTAACACTTTAATAAAAACCCATTAAAAGAGAGGGATTGTAATTGAAATTAAAATAAAATTGTTAACATTCAATTCATGATATGATAATTTAAATAGGTAGTATATACATGAAAAAAATAAAATTAGATTCATACTACTAAATATGTCTCAAAGAGAGGAATTTGAGACGATTACCCTTAAATCTTGTCCTAACTTACAAAAAAATAATTTAACCTCATGTATCAAAAATATATCTATATTAATACCTTAATTAATAACATAAATCATATCCATTTTTATTTATACACTTCATAAATAGTCATTCTCTATATGAATTCTACCAATTTTTCACATCGTGTGTTTATAGTTTTGATCATTTGTACTCGTTTCATAATAGATGTTTATGTGTTACCTATTATTTCAAAGTTCATAATTACTAGATCATTAAAATAACTCTAGGGTATGATTTATTTTTGTTTATTAGGTTTTAAACTCCTTTCATGAGTGACTTATTCTTTATCCTTGAATATAAAATTGATAACAAGCATGTTTCTGTGATTATTGAAGATCAAAGCATGTTTTCTTAATTAATGAATTAAATATTGATATAACATCTCCAAAAACAAAAAATAATAATTATTTAAAAATTTATATTATATTACAGCTATAATTATTTTCCCATATTAATTCATTATATAAATTCGTAGTATTATTCAATTATTTGGTTAAACCGATCCAAACATAAACACACCCAGATTTAATGAAAGATTATGAGGTGTTTTAATATCATCATAACAAAATAATAATGATCTTATTTAGTTTTTATTATTATGATATATCATAATTTTAAGTAATTATAATAATAAATAATTTATATGAAAGCATTACACAATTTGAATAAAATATTATCCTCTTAGTACATTTACTTTAAATGATTAAATTAACAATGATCGTTTGTTGATCATATCATTAATAGGTTATTAAATTTATTATAATATAACCTTAATGATATCATAAAAATCATATTTATCCTTTAATACCATCCTTATATATATCCTTATAAGGAGTTGAAGGAAAACGAAACATGTTTCATCGTGGAGGCGGTAGTCCGCACAACGCATGAATGAGAGTTTTATTTTTCTTAATTGATGGGGTATAAGGATAAAAAATAATAATAACCTCAATATAGTAAAATTAAAGTATATAAATTATACTAATATCATTATATTAGTTTATCTAGAATAAATTTAAAAGATGGTATTTATGAAGAAAAACTAAGTTGTTGATAATACTCACATCAGGGACTTGAATTTTACTTGGAAGTATCCTTTTAAATAAAGGCCTTATGATATCTAATAGTGACAATAAGATTTTGAAAATGGTATAGGGTTATTAGAGGATAAAATTTTCATAGTTTCAAGGGGATATTATAAGGAAAGGTGTATCTTGATGTGGAGAAGATGTTACCCTTTTATAAGTGGGGGCAAGGTAGTTTTGGGAGTAATACTTACATTTTCAATAATGTAAGGATACTATTCAGGTTTCAAAGTAAAAAATGAAAAAATAGGAGATTAAAATGAGTATGGTCATAAAATCACCTCAAAAAATCCTTTTTGAGACAACTTTGTAAGTATTTTTTTTACCTTTTTGTATTTTATCTTAATTTACTTTTACTTTGGTAATTAATTTATGATATTAGTTATTTATTTTAATGAAAAATATTATGATTGAAAATTTTACCTAATTTGATAATTATAATTTAAAATTTTAAAATAATTTTAACAAATATAATTTCTAAAGGTGTGAAATGTTAGTTTTAAAATAAATACACTTAATTGTGTAAAAATATATTTTAGAGAAATAATGTTTTTAAGATTTAAATTTATATATAAAGTAAAATTATCTTGAATACTTATTTTAATGAAATAAATTGAATATTTTATAAAAATAATAAAGGATATTAGTCTTAAAATGAAATTAAAAACCTAATCTCCTATGAAAAATACTTGGATCAAATAAAAGACTGAAAATAGTTTTTATATTAAAGCAACATGTTAATTAGTTATAGAAATGTTTTCCATATGTTTTCTAAGTTTAAAGAATATTTTAAAATGAATAATTTTATTCATAAAATTCATATTTTATTACTCAGAATGTTTTTATAAATTTATAGTTCATTATTATATAACAGTAAAGTCATACAAATTATAAGTTTTGTGAAAACCGTATTTTTTATCTAAAAACTAAAATTTTCAAAAAAAGATAAAAATTCATACCAAGTCAATTCTTATATGAGGAATTAAAAAATGAAGTTCATTTTTATTAATTTCAAATCCCAACATTTAAAAATTATTTTTTGAATAAAATCATAAAATATAATTAAAAAACTATTTTAATTAGAAAATGAAAATTTCAAATATTAACTAATACTATTATTATTTAATATAATTTAACAAATAAATTAGAGTCAATAATTTATTAACCTCAAACATAATTTTTTATTTATCATATGTTTCTTAAAATAGAAATGAATATTTCATAAAATATAATTTTTAGAAAAATAGTTTTCTAAATAATAAATGATTATGTAAACTAATTAAATTTCATTCATATTAAAAGTATCATTTATTTTATATATACATATAATTCATAAAGTGGTTAATCTTATTCATTCCCACTAGTTCAATGACTGGGTTTTTAATGGTCATACTTAAATATTTATATTTTATCTAAATATATTATGGTTTCATTTAAGTTCAATGTTGTTTGTATAGAAAGATTTTAAACAAATTAACTTATATAAATGTAATCATATATTAGAATTTCATAATGTTATATATATTATCCAACATGATATGGTGCAGATATAGCCATAAAAACTAGGGTATGGTCTAGGAATAGGCTAGAGAACATGGCCAAGAAGATGGGACAAAGTAGGCCCAGGTAAACATGCCCAAAATGTGTAGGATCAAAGTAAATAAATCTAGAATAGTATACCAATTAAATGAAGTAAACAACATGATAAACATGTAATTAATCAAGGAATATTAAATGGTAATTTGCGTAATAGTAATCGATGAATTTAGAATTCACACTTATGTTGGAAGGCTGGAGACTTTATGTGAATAATTATACAAGTCATATAACACGATATTAAAAAACAATAAAGATAAAAAATAATGAATATAATAATAAATTAATAGTGGGGGGGGGGGGGTCCGAGTGTGGATATAAAATGTTGATAATGGTGAATAATATAGAAAATGATTAAATTTTTAGGGTAAAAAATGGTCAGAGTTTGAATGTGACCAAGATTTGGAAGAGTAAAATCCATGTTGGCACTAAATCAAAGGGTGAAACATAAAGAAAATGATTAAAAATGTGGGGGAAAATAAAGTAAATAAAAAATAAATAATTTGATCCCTAATTTTTTTAAAATTGATGAGAGTTTAATTTTTTAAAACATGGGTTTTAAGAAGGATATGATAATATAAGTCTTATTTTTAGTGTAATATATTTTTAGAAAATAATTACAGGGATAATAGTTAAATTTGGTGGAAAAATAGTGGCTCATGTGAATTTTTTATAATTTTTTTTCAACAACATAAGTTGATGTATAATTTTATAATAGTGAGTTGAAATTTTAAAATGGAAATATACCTAAGTTTATGGAAAATATAATTTCATACTTTTTTTATAAAAGTAGATAATAAGAGAGTAGATTTAGAATAGAGGATTTAAGAAGTCAAAGATAGAGACACGAGGAGAGTGAAACTCTAGATAAAGAAGATTATTACTCTTCCAATATCTTTATTTCTCTAGTTTGTATTGTAATAAAAATAAATCGATTTTATTTTTATTAAATTGAATATGATGTGTGTATAAATTTTTGCAGTAAAATTAAATTGATGAAAATTTATATTTCTTTTTTTAACTATGCTTGTTTTTATCTTTCATGACCATCAGTTTATCTTCTTAAGAATTCTATTTAATTTTTTTTCTTTTTATTTTTTTGAAAGAACCGAAAGCTAAAGATAAATAGAAATAATTTTTACTAATGATAAATTAATTCAATAATCATTAATAGATTTATGGATTGAGATTATGATCAGTAAGAGAGAAACATTATAAATTCATTATGATTTATTATCTTTTTTTTAATATGCTCAAGTGATCATTTTTCACTTCTTTATGATTTGAAAAGTGATGAGTGGTATACTATTTTTCTTTAAAGTAATGGTTAATAAACCAAAAGGAAAATATTAATAATTATTCATTTTCATGAAAAAATAATCCATTGATTGTATGATGATTAACACATCATTATCCGATGAAGATAATAGAAAAAAAAGTTAAATAGTCATGTGATAGTGAGGTGAAATCATGTACACTTCTTCATAGTTTTTGTAAAATTATAGTAAATATATTTTAAATAATGAAATATGTTAATCAATATTTGAAAATTTGATCACTTATTAATCATAATTTTAACACTATTAGCATTTTCTTCTTTCTATTTCATTTTAAAACTATTTTTGTGTGTTTCTCTTCACTATTATCATACTTTCATCAATAAACACTTTACCATGCAAATAATTTTCTTGATTTAATTAGAAATTTTTTAAGAATATTAATGTAAATACAAACTTCCTTATAAGATTTAGGATAAAGACTTCTATAACATCCCATCCCAGCACACCAAAACATTAATTGAACTGATGGCTCCATGAGACCTTGGACACAACACCCCATACACCTGAGGGTGCTGACTAGAAATTGTGATCGATATACAAAAAGTTAGGAGACTATAACCTCTAGTAAAAATAACTGTAAAACACAGTGGATGAAATAACAATAATAATCAACCACATGAATAATATATCATAGATGTTACAGCTATGGTCTAGCAATGAAATAATAAAAAAATGCTATATAAAAATTAAATATATTTAAATGTCACATGGGAACACACAAATAGGTGGGATCACCTATGGGATGATCATATATAATATAGTCCAAAATAATAAAAAATTTGACTATAGATGATTGGGCCTTGATTTCCTATATATTCCAATCTCCACTCCATCCACCTAGCTAATCCATCAGTCACATGGTCATTTACCTTATATGTTCCTATAACCATGAAGTTTCCTCAAGTACCTAGGTTTCTATATGGGGTGTGACTATAAATTTTTAGTCCACCACCAATGATGCCCCTAATCATATCTAGTAGATATAAGTGAACAATCAATATAAATTGATAAAAATCAAAATAAATAAACAACTCTTTACACTATGGAATTCCCAATATCCAAAACATGTGAGACCATAACTGCATTAGACAATTATAGAATGGGAAGATATACCCATGGTCATAACAAACCTAGGGAATTGATGACCAATCACTCATTATCTCATAAGTAATGTTAAAAATGTTATCAACATACTCAAAATTAATGGGAGAATGATGCATCACCATTATATTACATCAGTGGAAAATGTATGAGCACATCATAGCCTAGGTGAACAAGATATCACCATCACATTGGTTAATTGAAAGAGGTATCATCACAACATAGTCTTGGTGGAAAATGTAACACCTCTACATGCTCTTGGTGAATAATGTATTAATTTTAAAATAGTTTCGGGGAATGAGATATTACCTAGTGAACAAGGAATTAGTGTTAAGAAACATAAAGGTGAAAAATTTATCACAATATCTCATCCTATGGGTGGATAATATTCCACTAAATCACTTATTGGATAAAAAAATCACCCCCAATAAAACTCTAGATGAATGATATACCACCAAAACATATCGAAAGAATGATGGATCACCAATCTAGATCATGGTAGATTATATACCACCAACACACATCTTAGGAAGATGACGGACCACCATCTATAATAGGGGGACAATATACCACTAATAACACCATGAGGGTGGATGAGGCACCACAAAAATTAATTATATACCAATAGTTAATCTCCCAATAATCATTAATCAAGAATTATAGGTGAATAAGTTATTACCCAGACACAATAATAGATAAATGATCATTTTATCAATTATTAAATCATTTAAGTGAAATATATTTCACCCCAAAACCAATTAATAGGTCAAGGATTTATCACTTATAATCACTTACAATCCAAGATCTCAATAGTCATAAACAATTAACCATATAAGGTTTATGCTCATAAGGAAACTAACCTAATAAAGTGCTAGGACAAGGCTAGATAATCACTAGGATAATCTATGTTTAGGCTTTCCCATGTCAAGGAACATTATAGAAAACATCTCTCTAGGTTCATAATGTCATTACATAATAAAGGAAACCTCATATGGGCTCCAAGACCCAATTTTATTATACTTTTCTTAAGGTGGTTAGTCATCAACAACCCTGGTGATAACACACACCAATCATAAGACCACTAACAAGTCTATAGTCTTCTATTCATGCCATAATAAGTGAAGAAGACAAGGTAAAATCAATTATATGGAGTGTTTACACATTTTTTGAATCTTATAATTCATAAAACACATGAAATGATTATAAAAACCAATGGGAAAGTCAATGAGAACCTAGTTTGACTTATTAGAGGAATTCCCATTGAATATCACTAGCCAATTCATCATCTATCTATAAAAATTGGTAAACCTAGAATAAACCACCAAATTAGGTAATAATTGGTATGATACGATGAAAAAATGATGGAAACCATTATAAGACATATGAAAAGGGTTAGAATTACGTAAAATAGTCTCATATGATAGATAATACTAAAAACCAGATAAGAATGAGGAATAACTACTGTTGAAGAAGGAGAGAATGAATAAAAAATTGAGGGATTCATGCAACTAAAATTAAAAGAGGAAGGTAGTGTTGAACATTTTTATAAATTTTTTATAATTTTAATTAATATGATTTTTTTAAAAGCCTTTGAGTACCTATAGGGTATCCATCCAACCTACCCCAGGTACCCAGTACCCATTGAGTATGTATTCTAAGGCCACCAGTGACATGATATCCCTCACATAACAATCCCTCTACCTTAGGGTCTATTGGATAATTTGTACTGGACCACTAAGTACCTATTGGAGTCTGTCTAAAAAAAATAACTCCTGAACCCAATCTGACTTCTCAAAATTAACCCTCTGGCCCCTTCTAACACCTCTATCACTTTAAATAAACCAATATACACGAGGTTTGAAAATAAATAAATAAAATTCATACCCTTGAAAATAAACAAGGTGTTACAACCTTACCCCCATATGGAACTCATCCTCAAGATGCATCACTAGGCCTCTCAGGTAAACAACTCTGGCCTATGCGCCTACATATCAAACACTTTCTCCCATATCTCCTCTAGGGTATTCCAATGTTTATAATACATGAAAAACAAAGATACATTAATATTATTAAGGTTATTATCACATCAATACATGATATATACCAATAATTCCTTGAACAATGCATCTAACTCAAGCTGAAAATCATCAATGCTAATCATGTGAGAAGGGCCAGGATGGTATCTCTGAAGTTGATATACATGAAAAAGGTTGAACATATAACTGAATATTGTAGGAATTTATAATTGATAATCCATATCAGTGATCCTATTTATAACCTCAAACATCCCTCTAAACTTTGGACTCATGATAAAATACTCTTCAACCTCTAAATAACACAAAAGAACTTAAAATAACCTACCATATAAGGCCTGAAATGGTTGCATTTGAGTTGATACCTGAAAAAGATTATTATAAGATAGCTCTAAAAATGGAACATGGTTCTACCATAAAACAAATAAATAAAGGATTTATAACTAAAACATATCCATGAAAACTTAGATAGTATACTTAGAATGCCAATCCCTCAGAGGATGATAGGTAGTAGTCAAATTTTCTTATGTGTCTAGTATATTTTACAATATCTTCAAAAATTATGATGTAAATACAAAGTCCTAATTAATTATAATTACCAAAAAAATTATATGAATATGAAATATCTATTAGACATATATATTTCCCAACTCATCTATGTAATAGATCTCTCAGTTTGGTAGGAAATACGTGACATTCATTAACCTATTTATGACCTCAAATATAATGGATTTTATTAAAACCAATGAATCAATAAATTGGTGGATCCACATAATATATATTTAATCTCATCACTAGGAAATAAATATAAGACTTATAAATCTATATAACATTCTTAAATAGTGAATAGATAATACTTAGAGATGCTGAGGTCACCCTTACATGATAGTTCTGAACATGGAAGTGCATCATAATGAAGAGGATCATCACTTCCACTTACTACTAGCTACCAACACCACCTAAAACTGAGTTTTTAACCTAGTGAATCAACTGATACATTAAATTTCCCAGTGGAATATTTCATCTCGAAATCAAAAAACTATAGTTATATGAACCACCAACTCAAAAAAAGGTTTAGGTCATCCTGTAAGAATTTATACTTTTGGATCTTATATTTAGTATACTCTAAAAAACTTTCATCCAATAGATAGTTAAATTGGAATCATAATTCTTTCACTATTTCTTCTAGCTCTAAATAATTTATCAGGTAGTTTCAATCATGATATCTTAGTATCTTAGAACTATAAGTGACTAATCAAAAATACTACATCAGAACCACTCCAAGTCTAACTCATGATACTTTACAATTCAATGTAAACTCTTTACCCAAATTAGGTAAGTTTTGGATTAACACATAAATCATCCTCCCTTTCTTATTCTAAAATATTCTATCATAAGAATATTATCACTAAAATTTATCCCTCTTATTAGTTAGGGTATTCATTTTAATTTTAAAATAAGAGATATTCTGGAAAAATTACTAGTAGTAACCTACTAAGCCTAGAAAAATATGAATATAAAAGATGTTATTTTATCACTCCCATGAAACAAAAGTTACAATCTTATCATGTTCTATATATACTCTAGCCTTAGACATCACATGGCCTAAGATGAAAATTTCACTAATTTAGAACTCACAATTCACGTTCTTGGCATACAAATAATGCTTTCTCAGTGTACTCAAGAAAATCCCTAGATGAATATCATGTTAATAAATTGAAATATAGTATACTATAATATCATTAAATAATATGACCATGAACAAATCCAAATGTATATATAAAATATAATTCATTTGGTCCATGAACACAGTTGGTTCATTTTTCAATCTAAAAAATGTCACAATATACTTATAAATTATATAACTACTACTAAAAGTATCATGAGAAATATCATAAGGCCTCATACATATCTGATTATAATATAATCTCACATAAATCTTGGATAATCACTCTGCTTCCCTAAATAAATCAAATAGGTCATTGATATGAATAAGGGAATATTGGTTCTTAACCATCACATTGTTTAGCCTCTAGAAATTCACACATAAATGAAATGACCCATCCACCTTCTTGGTGGATAATATAAGAAAACCCCAAGGGAATATGATTGGGTGAATAAAACACTATAAAATTTTATCCTTTAGTAGAGACTTTAGCTTTCTAAGATCTATATCATCAATCCTATATAAAAGAATGGATCTAGGACTTATGCCTAACATTATCTTAATCATGAAATAGATGTACCTCTAAAGTAGTAACCCTAATAAATTATTAGGAAGGAAATCCAAAAATTGATCGAATAAAAAAGGAAAAAATAGACTAGGAATATCTTCATCTCTCAAAAAAATTCTAGAATATTTATTTGAGATCTACCCAAAAACCCATGGTTAAGTACCACATAACATGCTTATAGATCCTAAACTCAAATGCAGGAATGGAAATTGTAACACCTACAGATTTTTTGAAATATTTTTTTCAAATAAATTTAACATTTTCGTTATTTTTCATTACACAAAAAAATGAGTTTTCCTTGTGTTATATGCAACACCAAGCTTAGCTTGTGTTACATGCAACACTGAGTTTAAATGAAATGTGAATTATTATTAAAATATTATTATTTAATATAATAGTTATCACCTAGCCATTGGAATGGTGGGTAAAAATAAGATTAAATAAATTATGAAAATATGGTTTAAACATGTATATAAGATGAATTATTTGGTAACCAATTAATTAGAAATGAAAAAAAGAACCATTTGGAAATAAATTCTTATAGCGAAAAACTATTTTTCTGTGTATAATTTTTTTTACCGTGATAAATCAAATAAAACAATTTTAGTAAACTATTTTAATAAAATGTATATATTATATATTTAATAAAATATTTAACATTCATATTATGTGTTTTCTATACTATAAATAATAATAAATCCAATTTTATGCTTAGAAAATCTATTTTTTTAAAAAGCAGTTTTGTTGCATTTTGTGCACTTATTTTAAAAATAATTTTTGACACTTATGTAAAATTAATATGATAAAATAAAAATAATTTTTTAAATCATAATATAAAAATTATGTTTGGGTGAATTTTTGATAATTTCTTGAAAAGATTAATTTTTTTATGAATAGTAATAAATTATCAATTTTAATTGAAAACTACATTTTCATTTCAATTATTTGTAATATTAATTTATATTTTAAATTAATTTAAAGTAAAATTATTTAAATTATACAAATATTAATACAATTTAGGTCATTTTAATCAATTTCATATTGAAATTGGATATAAAAATTTTGTAAACTTTAAAATATCTTATCTTTAAAGACCTGCTTTCTCACCGTGTTACCGGGATTAATTTTAAATTAAAAATTTCCACTTATGTGAATTGAATTTTGAAAAATGGATTAAATATTTTTATTCATAATAATTTATAATTTATAATAAGTTTAACTTAATTTTTGACCAAAAATAATTGTGAAAATAGTAAAAATTAATTATCCCAGTTAAGGGAAAAATGGGTTTATCGGGGGGTTAAACTAAAAAGATAAGGGTTAAAATTACATATAAACACATATAAAATCTATTTTATGGAAATATTTTGACCATTAAACATTTATAGTTCAATAATGGACTATTTTGGACCCTTTTAACATAATAAAAACATGGCATCGATTATTTATTTTCAAAACTACCAAATATGTCCTCTCCCCCACTTATAAAAGGCCACCACCTCAACTCTCTTCCTCACACATTAAAAACATTTTTTTGGAAAATACCTACCAAAATAACTTCTCAAATTCCATAATATCATAATTTAATCCTTATTTCGGATATATATCTAACCAAGTAATGCTTTTGGTGCAAACCTAAGGAGGATACCCGAAGAAGAGGCAACGTTCATCAATGAGTGTTTTTATTTTATTTCTTTCTCCACCTCATTAAATTATTATTAAACCATGATTATATAATAAAATTAGTATCTTACATATAATTATATGTTTTTATGTTGATTTAATGACCTAAAAAAACCTCCACTTACATCAAATGGGATACAAAATCATCATTCGTGTGTACGGTGGACTACCACCTCACAAACCAATGTCATTAATTTTTCCATTACCACCACTCACAGTTGTCTAAGATGATGAATATAAAGTGTATATATGATATATATGACATAATTATACCACTTTATTCATTATATCACAAATAATTTTTTTTACTTTACATTCATTATGAGATACAATAATGCCGCTCGTGTGTACGGCGGACTACCGCCTCACGAGGCGATGCAATTCGTTTTTCATTAACGCTTTTCGTGAAAGATAATAAGGATAAATATATGTGATATAAATGAAATAATTGTTATATTATTTAAATATTATCATTAATAAAGGTTAATATATCATTTTATTTATTATCTTTTCACTCATTAAAAGATGATAACATCATTTGTGTACTCGCGGACTACCGTCTTCATGAACCGATATGACTATCTCTTTTCGTCACCAAACCACATGGATGATATGTATAAGTACATTTAAATAAATAATATGTTATTTATGATATTATTATTATTATTTAAAGTTATTATATCACTTAATTCCTTTCCATAATGGTCATTGAGAAATGAAAATGTTACTCATGCGTGTATACGACTTACCGTCTCCGTGATTATAACACAATTCATTTCTCAGAACCATATTTCATGATTGGTATTAAGGATATAATAATTTTATAAATGTGATAATTATTTCATGATTATTATTCTGGAGATAATTTAACCTAGATCAAGTTAAGGGTACTAAAATTAACAAATCAAGACATATTCTAAAAACAAAGCGGTTATTACCCAAAACGTGACTTTAACATGAAATTTTTAATAAATAGGTAATAAAAGCACATAAGTAAATAATATATGGTATGATATATATAATTATGGTTTTTTAATATATTTATAATAAACTTATATTTATTATATAGGATGTTTTAATGAGTACGAAGGCAGTCAAGACTTATGGTATGGGATTTCCATCTCACTTTTTACTTCCATGAGACACATGCCATATTCCCCATCTATTTATTTTATGTGGTGTATATAATACCAATGAATGTATATTATTATTAATATCCTGAAAAATATTTGGGTTTATATATCCATTTTAGTATCTCTATTTCATGGGGTTTACGATTCAAAAGATACCAAAGTGATAAGGGATTTTTGTCTCAAATCGCCTTCTTTGAGATATATGTTATGTTATCCACCTATATTATTTTACAAGGTGTATATAAAACCCATTTTAAATGTAATATCATGAATTTATTTATCCCCATTATATTTTAAGTTTCATTTAATGTTATTCCTTCATGGTTATTATGTTTCAATGTTACCAATGTGATAAGAGTTTTATATTACAATCACATCATTTATCGATATTATTTATGATTTTGATTAAAATGATGAAATTATATGATCCATCTATCATTAAACTCATGAATTTTATTATTATATAGTTATTTTAATATAATAAATTTTCCCTTCATTTTACTCTCTTTATGTACTTAAGAGTTCAAAAAGAACATTTTTAAGAAAAATCACTTTTTCTGTCAAAAAACTTTTTTTTACAAAACCATGTTTTCTAAAAATGTTTTTGAAAATATTTTTAAAATTTATTTTAAATAATTTATTAAATAATTTTTACCCATGTTTGAATTTTTTCAAAATGTTTTAAAATTAATATTCATGTTATTTTAAAAAACAATGCTCATTTATATTTTACCAAAAATGTGAAAGGAATCATTGTTTTTAAAATGTATGACATGAAAATAATTTCCTACTATTATGACCATTGTTTTTTTGAAGATTTATTTATAAATTTTAAATGTGATTTTCAAAGAAAAGGATTTTTAAAATGTTTTAAGTTTTAAAAAGTTTTTTTCAAAGAACAAAGGATATTTTAATCAAGAAATGTTTTAAATGATTTTTAAAGATTCCTTTATAATATTTCAAGTTTATTTTCAAAGAAAATTATTTTCAAAATGTTTTATGTTTTATTTTTTTTTTCAAATCAAAAAGGATATTCTACTCAGGAAATGTTTTAATTAAGTTTTTAAATATTCCTTTACATGTTTTCAATGTCATTTAAAAAAAGGACTTTGAATTTTTCTTATATTTTAAAAATTTATTTTTAAAGAAAGGTTATTTTCATTTAAAAATGTTCTAAGTGATTTTTAAAAATCCTTCTCCATATAAGATGATATTTATTGATATAACTTATTATTTTATAGGGATATGAACCAAGGATACAATTATTATTATTTTTTTAATGTATTTTCTTGAAAATATTTTTATGAAAATATTTTCTCTTCTACGGGTTATACCATGATAGAACTAACATGAAACCCACTTTTTTTCATGGTTTATGCTATGATGAAATGATGAAATGATTATGAAACCTTTCTCTTTTCCACATGTTATGATATGAATAAATTTTTATAAAACCCATTTCATTTCATGGGTTATGATATGTTTAATTTTTTATGATCTTTTGGAACACATATGTATGATTTTAATTATGTGATAGTGGTGATGTTATAACCAAGGATGGTGGTAACATTATAACCAAATATGGTGGTTATATTATAACCAAGGATAATGGTTATGTTATAACCAAGTATAGTGGTTACAATATAACCAAGTATAGTGGTTACATTATAACAAAATATAGATTGGACCAATATCTACCTCCATTTCATTAGGTAAAGATTTATATCTAATGATATAGACAGGACTGGAATTGGGAGTGACCTTGGTTCAGTAGGGGACTTTGTATTCTATGATGGTCTTGAGAGTAAACCTTTACTATTATGAATGTTTATGGAGTGAAACCATTTAACTATGAGGAAAGGTACACCACTAGGGATGGAGGTGTGTCCCTCCCAGGAGGTGTATCCACCCATAGAGTTCCCTTATAAGTTTTGGAAATGATACTTGACTACTAAGGAAATGATTTTCTATGCTTATGTGTGTGTAAAAATTCTATATATTATTTCAATACTATAATATCATGAATCAATTTATTTTATTCAATTATGATTCATGTCTTAAGAACTTCCAATATTTATTCCATTACCCAATATTATGATATTTTATATATAGGGTATGGTTTTTAAATGTTATCCTCATATTCTCATACCCTTATACTCATGTTATGAATATATATCTCCCTTGTTTATCCTTATTGAGCATCTGATCTCACCCTTTATTATGTTTCCTTTCCCTAGGTTATAAAGAAATATTTTTATGTAGGTGTACTAAATGGTAAGATCTTTAGGGGATACATTGAAGATATTTCAGGAATTAAGAAGATTTTGTTCCCAACTTCCAAGGGAACTAAACTATTTTGGTCCTCAGGAATGTGTTTATGTAATGTATTGAATATTCATATAAAAATATGTAATATACTTTTATGAAAATTATGGGTCTCTATAATAATCACCTTGTAATTATATGAAAGATACTCACTGATGGTGGCAGTTGATGTATGATCAATGACAGAACACTCTGAACATCTTTAAATACTCTCGGATCACACCCTTAAGATAATCTTGATAAAAACCACCCTATATAAATAATCAATAGAAATATCTGGATCACCAATAAATAAATCATATATAAATTACTGTGATACACTCGTAACAAGTAAAGCATATTATAGGGTCGATACTATGATAATCATAACATGAGCTATTGATGGCCCCTAACTCTAGTATGCAAGAGAACTATTTATGGTTTAAATCTGGTCTGAACCCAACCCCTAACCTCCTATCACATGACACCCCTGAGAAGCTTCACACTATTGGTGGTACTACCCTGAATCCTGGGCACCATGTCCTCCTCTGTGAACCAAATTTCTAGGGAACCCAAGCTACTCAAATACTATAAAGCCTCTATTTTTTATTCCCATCCCTAAATCTAACTAGATATATTCCCACTAAATGACCATGATGTAAAACAATAAAACATTTTTAGACACCTTAATTATCCATGAGAGTGGAACTCCTTTGATAACCTTTCACTAATAGGCTTAATATAGAATGACAATCCACATTAGTGTCACTCAATTGAGGCCCACCCATTTAGATGGAGAAAGAGATTTTCCCCCACACTAACAAGTATTTTTATCATTGGCCTAGGTTGAATCACCATACTTATGATTTATAATACTCAAGGACCCACTCTTAGTTTTGAATAAGAAATAATATTTACCAGATGATGTACTATCATTATAATTTCTCTATATGATGAGGGCCTTATTTGATATATCTGAGAATGATTCAAGGGAGAAAAAATTAACCTATGATGAAATGGAAATCCTAAAACCATACACAAAACACATAATCTTGGTTGTATCATAACTTTAAAATGTAGGTTATAACTACAAAACATTGGTAAACCATGCAACATGTTCCATAATAGGCATACCACCCTTAGTGAGATGCATAAACTACCTAGATCTATTTTCCCTCAAGGTCTAAGAGAAAATGTTTCTCAAATAATTGATATTAAAAATAATTCTAGGTAAACACCATATGTTGGTCTTCCTAGTCCAAAACATCCATCTATTTTTTGTCTTATTGGCACAATATATAGGTTACAAGATTCACCCTCCACTATGGGGGTGTCTCAATGTGATCAAATATGGTCTACATAGACTCTATCCAATAATCATATAATTCTTTTCCAACCTACCCAAAAAATATGGGTGGATACTATAAATAAAATTCATAAGTTAAGTATAACATGGATGTCCAATATCTCAGTGCCTCAATATCCCATAAACTGAAAAACCTGGTTCAAGCTCTCTTAGAGATACCAATTGATATAAGGAATAGGTGAAACATGAGGCTTCAGCTCCCCTTCTAGTGGGTAATACCCAACCCCACCCTCCTTTCACTCAATGGTAGATATTGATGGTGGAATATCACTATAATTCCTAATTCATGACTCAAAATAAATTTCTATCAAAGGTTTATATATCATTATTTAGAGAACATAGTAAAAGGAAACACA
This sequence comes from Viscum album, assembly GCA_963277665.1. Taxonomy (NCBI): domain Eukaryota; kingdom Viridiplantae; phylum Streptophyta; class Magnoliopsida; order Santalales; family Viscaceae; genus Viscum; species Viscum album. Next base: position 2,050,570,796 of record OY728150.1, on the reverse strand, counting down.
CACTACTATTATAAATACACACTCTATGATATACGGTTCTCACAAATCTCAGATCAATTCTATCCCAACACACACTACTATTATAAATACACACTATATGTGTCCATTAACCAAAGTTATACTAAGAAATTATATAGTAATATTCTATATAAGTTTTTTTGAAACTTCAAATAACTAAACCCTATATCATAAATATAATATAAATAACATAAAATCATATGAATGTCATGTTATTCCTATGTGAAAATAAGGATTCATGAATGCAAACACTCTTTTCACCTTGATACAATAGAAAAATCCAATAACCTATAAATCAAAAATCATGTATTTTAAACCCCAAAACCATAAATCATGATAATAAAAAATATCTATACCATATTTGGTAACCTAGACTTCCTTCATATATGGGTTGTCTACTCCCAAAAAAAAGATCCATACCAACCTATGACTAAATTCTTATATCTTGTCAAACATATCCTAAATAGTAATACAAAAGTAAACAAGGATTAGATATGACTTTTTAATATCCCATCCCAACACACCCATATAGTATCATGACCAATGGTTACACATAAACTTAGGAACACCTACTTGTATGCTAGAGGCTATTGATTAGTAGCAATGGTATATGTTAAACAAGTGGTGAGACTATACCCTCAGGTGTAAATAACCATAAAACATAGGGGAATTAGTAAAAATAGAAATCAACCACATGAAAAATATAACCATCAATCATTAATTAAACAAGTTATATTAAAATTAAATATACTATAATGTTACATAGGCACATTTCAATAAGTGGTATTACCCATGGGTTTATCATAGACAAGATATTCTAAAAAATAAACAAAATGAATAATGTAGAAAACATATCCCTATATAACTATCAAGGGATATATTCACTCCATTGACCTAAATCAAACATTTTTCACAAGGTTTTTTCCCTTACCTTTTCTTGTAACCATGAAGTCTTCTCAGGCACCAAGGCACCCATGTTAGGTGTGAATAATACTATATAGGCCACCACTAATGGTGTCCTTAAGAAAGTATAGTAAATACAACTACATGATAAATATGAAATTATAATAAAGAAAACAAATAAATAACTCATAACATTGTCAAATTCCCAGAATAAAAACCAAGTGTGACCATATCATCTTCAGTCAATGATGGAATGAGACAATGCACCCATGTACTTAACACAACTCAAATGATCTATAAATCCTCTAATAATTCAATATGAATGATTTATTACCATACTCATAATTCTAGGTTTAATGATTCATCACCATCAAATCATATCAATGAATTATTTATCCCTATATCATTTCCTAGATGAATAAGATATAACCATCATATTAATTCTTTGAAGGAGGTGTCACTTCAACACATTCTTGGTGGATGAGGTACCACATCTACATGATCTTAGGAACTAATGTATCACCACTACATTAATAGTGATAAAAGAGAGATCACCCAATAAATGAGGAATCATATATAAGAAACACATAAGTGAATAATTTAAAACCAAATGACATCCTATAGGTGAATTATATACCACCATATCATTTACCTGGATGGATAAATCACCACCATTATAACTCTGGGTGGATGATATAATACCATTACATATCGAGTGGATAATAAACTACTAATTTATATCATGGGGGATTATAAACTACTAACACACATCTCAGGTGGATGATAGACCTCTAATAAATCTTAGGGTGGACAATATATCATTAATATAACCACAAATATGGATGAAGCACCACTAAACAAAATTATAGACCATATATTTGTGGTTGAATCATTATTTATCAAGAATGAAAGGATAAAAAGTTATCTATAAGACATATTAATAGAAAAATAAACATTCTAACTATAATATAATTATTTAAGATAATGAAACATTAATAGATAACCAATTAAGGGGTGAATGGTTGATCAATTATGAACACTTAAAATCGAAGAACAAAATATTCACAAATAATTAATAACATAAGGGCTATTATCCAATGGCCAATAACCTGCTCAAGGGTCATGAAAACATTATATTGTCACTATCCTAATATACACTTTGGATCTTACTCATAATGGTATATTTCAAGAAACCTTAAAATGTTCAAAATTTCATTATATAAGAAATGAAACCCCTTACACACTTCAAGGAATAATTTTGTAACACTTTTCTTGAGGTGGTTTCTCATTAATAAACATAGTTATAACTCACACCACTCATAGGACCAATAAAATTTATATAAACCCCTATTTACACCATATGAAGTGAAGTAAAAACATTTAAATATAATTATATTATGTGTGAACAAAGTTGTTGCTTCTTAGAATTCATATAGAACATAACCCACATTTAAAAACCAATGGAAAATATGGTGACTAACTAACTATTATTAACAGAGCCATTCCTATTAAATATCACCAGTTAATTCATCCAATATCAATAAAAATTTATAAAAATGGGATAAACATAAAAATTAGGGCATAAACAACATGAAAACATGAAATTGTGAGGGATACAACAATAAGACAAAAGAGGAGTGTTGGATTTACCCATGACACTCAAATTTTATAGATAACACATTAATATGACCAAGAAAGAAGAATATCTACCCTTAAGTAAGGATATAACATAGATAAAATAGGGTGAGACATGAACATGAAATGAAATGAGTGAGGAGGGGTTTAATATTTTTATTTTATTTTTACATTTTAATCAATTAAATTATTTTTTTAGAAAAACCTCTAGGTATCCACTGGGTACCTTCCCGAACACCATTAGCTATCCATTCTAGGGGCACCATCTACTAGGTGTCCATTAAAGAAAAACTCCCTCTACTTAGGGATCCACTCGTTACCTGGAATTAGACCCTCATTTCCCTAATTGAGTCTTCTCATAATGAATAACTCTTAAAACTCATATAATTTCATATAATTGACCCTTAGTTACTTGATAACACCTATAATACTCTAATACAACCAAAACACTTGAGGCTTAGTGAAAATTGAATTGAATTATCAACATGAACATACACAAGTTGTTACACACTAATTTACTTGGTTTGTGTAGGTATAAAAATAAATTTCTTAGTTAATGAAAAATTAATTATCTAATCCTCAAGGATAGAATAAGAAAGGTATAAATTCATGGATGTTCTAATATTAGGTATCTTTTTATCCTTATGTATAAAGATCAAATGCGAAATATGAACCCTTAGTATACTAACGACATGATGTATGACACTCTATGTGGTATGCATAGTGGGTAATCCTACACAAAATATTACTTTGGTTCCAAATGAGTGAATTTTTTATCTCTATGTGAAGCCCAACCCATGTTATTATTCACATGTCATCTCAAACTATACTACTACATGATGACCATCGATTGGTGATAACTAAAATTAATACTTTGAGCGGTCAATTATCATTTTATTTCATGAATATATGTAGTAAAAATTAATGAATTATAAAGTGTATATTTATGTTGGCTATAGTTTCATAATTTTTTTAAATTTATAATATCACTATGTATTTCCTACCACATCTCTTTGTGACCAAATTATAAACCCTCCCACTAAAATCATTTTATTTCTAAATTCTATGAAAGAATATTATTTGAATAATAGTGAGATTGACATTTAAAATCATCATGTTAAACTCATTGAACATAATATTCAAACTACTTTACTTTACAACATCTAATGGAATGATGTTACTGTTTTATCATGTCTTCTTATAACTCTTTCTAAGTTCATTATAATCTAGGTATTTTTTAATTAAAAAATTTCTCTAATATTATTTAGTAATTAAATTTAATAGTTAAACATAATATTATTATTTAACAACATTAAATAAACTATTTTATGATATAATATGTATTTTAATTTTTTGTAAAAATGGTAAAATCAATAATTTATTACATTTTGAACTCTGCTTAGTCCAAACATGGTCCTTCTAACCACTTAAAAAGTTTATTTTCTAGAAAATATATTTATAAAACAAAATTTTTTGTGTGTAAGATAATACAAATTATTTCCATTAAGGGAATATTTAATAAATAAGTTATTTATACAAATATCTTATATGGATTTTGTAATTACAAAAACTTTCATAAATAAAACTCCCTTTTTGAATGAATAAATACCTTATTAAGTAATATAGTTATAAAAAACACTTTTACTAGTCCAATAATTTTAGACCATTATAAAATATATCCTATCATATTTAAATAACCATTAAACATCATAACCATTGATAATATAACCATTGTAAAATGACCATTAAGATTACTATATATTAAGGGTTATGACAAATTCCAAATGACACAAACATAAGAAGAAATGGCCTTGACCAGTAGGATTGTTCTCTATGAAGCCCATTTATCAGATCTTCTAAGGGAGATGGATCATTGAGATTTTCCCTTGAACAATCCCAAGTTGATATTCAATAACTAAAGCACGATTGAAAAAATTTATAGGATAATTTTAATCTTATCGAGATCATATCCTAAACTATATTTTCCGAACCACTCTAAGAAAGTACCACCATCACACACCTCACCCTTAGGGTGTACGTCGGTGTAATAAGGCGTTGTGTATCTAGACCATAGTAATATGATTTTTTTTATTATGTTTTAAAATAAAATCATTATCATATTTTTCCATTATTATTATTATTTTATAAATTATTATAAAATAAGTTTGATTAAAAATATATTTTCATACAAGGAAATAAAAGTTGTAGTTTTGGAAAATATATATTTTCCATTAAGGCATTTTTTTTATAAATTCAAGAATTTTTCAAATAAATTATATTTTAATAAAATATTCTTATTAAATAATATTTATTTAAATATAAATGATAATATAATTTAAGGAAGTCCAATTTAATTTTTATTAGGGTTAGAAAGTTATTATTGACATAAAGACAACTATTTTTTTATAAATAAGGATTTTTATTTAAAAGTGAAAATTAAAATATTATGAAAATTATTTTTGAAAAATAAATATTAGTTTGAAAAACAACACATTGAAATTATCTAATGGTGAAATTTCATAATTTTCTAAGATAATCAAATATTTGCATTAAAATTAAATATAGTATAAATATACAGTCTATATTATTACATCATAATATCCCAAAAGTGATGTAATAAATACTATAAAATTCATCCAAAACAAAATATATATTTATCCTTTAAAATAATGTGTTTTTTAACAAATTTTATTAATTTTATAAACCGTTAACGAATCCTCCAAAACCTATATTATATTTTAAGGTTTTAAAATAAATTATTTATGAACATGACCCACTTCCACATCAAAAATGGTATTATTTTAATATTTTATATTATTTAACTTATAAAATATTGAATTAAAATACTATTTGGTAGAAAAAATAGGCAAAAAACATGGTAAAGTTTGTTTTTTTGATTATTTTATTATATAGAGTCCAAAACCTATGTTTAGAAACTAATAAATAATTACCCTATATTTTTCTATTAATACCCACCTAAACTACCACTTCTATTCACTAAAAACCCAATGAGTATGAATTTACTCCCCCCTTCTCTAAATACCTCCCAATGTGTCCCCAATCTCTTAAGAATCTCTATCCAATCTTTTGAAAGTTCCTTCTCAAGGTAAGGGGATTATCACCTCTTTATTTAAACACTTTATTGAGTTATTCCTTTTGATTTACAATTATTCATGTTGTAATATATTTTTACACTTCCATTTATAGTTCTTATGATTATAAAGTAATGATATACCCCCTTTAACTCTCATTAAACCCTTCTATAAACCTTTATGTAAACCTATTATGCAGTTGAAATTATCCCATGATTCTCCATGCTAAACATTTGTGTTATGTATACCCATACCCATTTCCAATAAAGGGTATTCACCTAGATGTTTCCATCCTTAATTTATTGGGGATTCCCATGTATTTAACCCACATTACTTAATACTGGGATTAAAAGTGATGGAATATGTTCTTACATTGTATCATCTACGTGGTATACAAATTCATGTACATGATATGAATGTGATGGGTGGGACCAAAATTATCTATCCCTCCAATGCATTGGTTAATGTTTTTATTTCAAGAGATTCCATTTATAGTTAATTATAGGTTATCCTAGGAACATTGGGTTATGATACATCAATGGTCATCATTGACTTATATTAATGATGTCATGTTTTATGCTGTTTCCACAATCTTATATTGCCTTGATGTTATCATATTATATCATGATTCAATGTCCAAGTTTATGATTCTCACACCTTTCATGTCACATTGATATTCCTATTTACTCACATGTATTACTTTCATTATGTTATGTTTTACTTGGATTTATAGCTCACCCATTTTTTTATATACGTACCTAGGTTATCCCATGAAGTATAAGAAGATCAATGGATTTAAAGGGCATGTTGTGGAGTTTTTAAATAATGGTGTTGTATACCCATTTCAATTTATTATGTAATTTATATAATTTTCCAAATACATTAGGCCTCTCAATATTATGGGATTGTATTAATAGTGTCTTAAGGTAATAAATCATGAAATAAAGTATATAAAAGACATGGGTTGTCATAATTGGAATGAGAGGAAATTCTAGTTATTTTTAGGTATTATGATTAGAAAACCCTAGTGAAATACCTAGGGGTAAGAATAAACATATTAAAACACACCTAAATTTTGGTAATTCATATAGTTAGTGGTTTCCAAGAAGAAATATCCTTGTATGGTTCTGCAAGTGGATATGGATCTGGTATATTTGTACTTAGGGGTAATAACCCTAAAAAGGGCACATTGGGTATTAACTCAATTGTCACCTTGTGCACAATAAAGAGGCCTTACTACATACTTAGTTTGACACTCCTAAGGGATATGATTTTTTAAATTAACAATCTCTTTATGAAACATTATAAAGGGAACACAAATGACTATGAAATTTTATGCTAGGAAATAGTCTACGGAAAACTTAGATTGAAACCTAGAAATTAATAGGTTAAAGAATATATATCATTTATGAGTTATCCATTTAATGTACATAGTTTCCCATTTATGTGTGTAATATTTGAATTTTTTTATCTCTAAGTCTATTATAATGAAGTAAATAACTAGAACCAGAATCAAATAGTAAAATGCAAGCTTATCATCCATTCATGAACTTTAAATGTCCTATGCGACTATGGTTCTATGAATTTTTCAATATCATGAAAATTTAGTAGAAATATTCAAAAACCAACTCAAAAAATAGAAGTAAATCTATTTATGAAAATCACAAATAGGGATATTATTGCATCCAAAGTACATAATTTCTCCCCTATCAAAATTTGTAGGTTGAATATCCCAGTGAACCTTACGATAATCACTTTAGAGGAATTCAATATAATTTTAGGTATGGATTGAATTTACTTGAATAGATCTAAAATAAATTTTTGGAATAAGGAAATCACCATACATATCAAAAATTTACCTCTGATTCAAAACAAGTTCAATGAGAAAGATGAATCTCATTTGGAAGAATCATCTCAAGAATGGTTATTATTAACTTATGATAAAGTGTATTTTGGTCAAATGATTGAGACTAAGGAAAATATAATCCTTGATGAAATAACCATTACAATTTAATACAATTATGTGTTTACTAAATAATTTGTTGGTCTTTCTCATAGCTGATATTTTTATTTCTCAATTGAACTTACATCCAAATATTTGACAATATCCAAGACTCTATATAGAATGACCAATTTTTAAATTGAGGATCTAAATAAGCAACTAAAAGATAATCTAGATAAAGGGTATATATGACTAAGTTCTTCACCATGGGGTGTTATAGTCCCCTTATCCTAAAATAATGATGAGTCATTATTTCTCTAAATTGATTTTCATGAGATCAAAAAAATCACGATAAAGAACATGTATCCTCTACCATATATTAATGACTTTTTCGATCATATACACAAAGTCCAATAATTCTCTAAGTTAGATCTTTTGTTATGATATTATCAAGTAAAGGTGAAGAGGGAGGACATCCCCTAGACCAAATTTCATATAATGTATGGGCACTTTGAGTTCATAGTGATTCCATTTGGACTCATTAAATCTCCAACTATATTCGTGGACTTAATGAATAGATTCTTTAGAAATTACCTTAAAAAATTTATGATATTCATTATAGATGATATTCTTATCTTCTCCAAAATAAATTAATAACATTGAGATACTTTTAATTCTATAATAAATACCTTACAAAATTAAAATTTATATGGAATGTATAAAAAATCCATGTTTTGGTTTGAGAAAGTAACATTCTTAGGTCATGTTATCACTAAAAATGGGATATACATAGATCCTTAAAAAATATATGCAATTTAAGGATGGCCTAGATTAACATATGTGATATAGATACATAGTTTCCTTGGATTATATGTGCGTTGTTATTGATTTTTAAGAAACTTATCATGATTTTATAGCCCACTAACCAAGATAAATCAGAAGGGAGTGAAGTTTGTCTAGTATGATTAATGAAATAAGATATTTGAAGAGTAAAGGAAGAGAATAATCACTACAATTTTACTCACATCACCCACCAGTGGGGAAGGATTTTTTATCTAAAATTATTCACCCAAAAATATCTTTGGTTATGCACTCATTAAAGATAAAAAAGTGATATATTATACCTCACACCAATTAAATATCCATATGAAGAACTACCTAACAAATGATCTATAATTGGCTAAAGTGATCTTTACATTGAATATTTGGATACATTATCTCTATGGGGATAAGTGTACATATATATATATATATCATAAAATCCTCAATTATATATCCACACAAAAGGATCTAAATATTCTCTAATTAAGGTGGTTAGAGCTGATTAAGGATTATGATTGTTCAATTCATTACCATCCCAGGAAGGTGAACAAAGTGGAAGATCCCCTGAGTAGAAAGGTTACTACAACAATATACCTAATGAGGATTGAAAGGGACCCAATATTCATGAAAATGGAAAGGATAGACATAGGAATAATAATATTATATTTATCCTACCTTGAACAAACAACTACTCACCTATATATTCTTGAGAGGATCATGGAGGGACAAAAAGATGATTAGGAGATTCAAATAATGGTAGGGAATATTCTAGAGTTAAAATTTTCTAAAGATGGAGTTATAAGGTTTGGAACCTAGATATGTGACCCATCAAAACCATAACTAAAAAGGGAAATTATGGATTATTTTCATAGACCATCCTTCTCTATTAATCTAGGAAGCACAATGATGTATAGAGATATAGAATAAAACTTCTAGTGAGATAACATGAAGAGGGATATTGCAGAATTTGTATCTCGATGCTTGGTATGCCAACATGTCAAGGATGAATGATATAAGTTCAGGTGTATGATTAAACCATTTCTCATAATAGTATATAAATGGGAAATCATAAACATTTATTTTTTTTATAGGACTCCACAGGACATCTAAAGTTAATAATTCCATCTGGGTAGTAGTCAACCTTCTTACAAATTCAACACATTTTATTTCTATCAAGGAAGATTTATCTCTTGAACAACTAACCAAGATATACATAAAGGGAGTGGTAATAATTCATGGAGTGACACTATCCATTGTATCTTATTGATATCTAAGGTTTACCTCATGGTTATGAAGAATAATTTAATAATAATTGGATATAGAGTTAAGTTACAATACTACTTATCACCATTAGACAGATTTCCAGCTTGATAGAACCATTCAAACTCTAGAGGATATGATGAGATCATGTTCAATGGATTTATAAGGATGTTGGGATACACACCTTCCTTTAGTGGAGTTATAATATAAAAAATTTCCATTATATCATTCAAATGGAACCTTATGAGGATATGTATGAGAATATGTGTGAGACTTTGACATGTTGGGATGAAGTTGGAGTGTGACGCCTCATGTTGTCATGGGTTGTGAAAATTAGGAATTTTTTTAACTTATTATTCCCAAAAGTATTTAGGGTAAAAATGGTAAATTATTCTATGAGATAATGTTAGATAATTTTTATGACCACTTTTTGGGTCTTTGAATAGGGTGTTTACCCTACAATAAGAGTTTAATGGAAATCCAATCCTTTTGAATTTTTAAAGAATATTTAATATTTAATTAATTAAAAATTAACTTATCCACATGTTTTAATTTAGTGAAATCATTTAAAATGAGTGTATTATTGAGATTATATCTCTATGTTTGACTCTATAATTGGGTATTTTGACTAAGTGAGGTATAATCTCATCATGGGCATCAGGCCCTGGCTTGACCTCATTTTCTTTTCTTTTCATTCTCTTTTTATTTTTTTCCTTACTTTTATTTTTTACTTTCTACTTTTCTTTATCCCATTTGTATTCTCATGTAAACACTCATGGTATCTTCTATGTCATGTGGTCAAGATATAGAGAGGGAGAGAAGAGGGAGAGAGAGGAGGAGGCACTACCCGGGGAGATCATCTAGAGGTAAATCGAGGCTCGGTGAGTGTGTAGTGTGATTCTGGTGTAAATATTTGGTGGTTTCCATGTAGTGGTAGACCCATTTTTAATTTTATTCTGTAAATCCTCATAGTGTAGGTTGTTTATGTTTTAAATCCTTGTTTGGGTTGCTGGGGACCCCTAAGAGGCCGATCCATGGATTTTTGGGAGAAATCAGGGGTTTTTGTCTTCTTTGGGGGGTTTCCATTTAGTATAACCCATGTAAATACCATGTGGTTCTAGGAACACATGATTTTTTCTCTTTATATTTAGGGGAGATGTAGTTTTCAGACTACATGTTGTGTACATAGGGTACACACCATGTAGGGGTGTCTCGAGGTCTCGCTAAGTACTCAGTTCGACACCTCGTGTTAGGGAAACATGGCCATGTAGGGTACACGACCAGAGCCCATGTTATGTACATAGATAATGTACATATATGGTACTTGGATAGATCTTATGCAGAGTAAAAATATAGGTACCCCATGTAGGATACACACCATGTGTGTTTTATACACGACATGTGGTCAAGAATTTTACATACTGAGTGGAGCTGAGGTACATGGGAGGGTACCCCATATAGGGTAAAAACCATGCATAGAGAAAAAATTCCATGTACTTTATAAAATTACACACCGAGTGGACAATGGCACATGGCTAGGGTGGACCTTTGGGGGTACACACTATGTTCCCAAAGTACAAATCGGGTACCTTTTCTTGTCTTGGACTATTTTTCCTATTTTTCACCTTGAAGTCAAAATTGGACATGATAAGAGTCCATTTTAAGAAATTTTCCACGTAGATCATGATATTGGTATACTTTTGGTGTTTATAGGCCATCTAGATGGTGTTTTGGTTTGGGATAGAATTTTTAGGATTATTTATTTGAGGTTTGGTTTTAAAATCGTCATGTGGGTTTGGTTGTGAGCTATGAGGCTTGGGTGAGGGTTGTGAGATTGGTTATTGGCTTGGATTAAGTGTCCCATGATATTATGTTTGAGGTTATCTCAGAAGGATCTCAGAAGGAAGGATTGATTGGTATCTATGGGAATATATTGAATTGTCCTTGGAAGTCGGGACTGATTGGTTGAGGTTATAGCTATTGAGGTCTAGATCATATAATTGAGGAATAAATGAAGCCTTTGGGTTGGGTTGATTCCATGGGATGGATATTATGTAAGGGTGTCATTGATATGATATTGAGATGAATTTGAGGGACTCTTGAGGATTCCCTTTTGGGATGGTTTCTAATCAAGTGATCAATGGATAATATGGTCAGCTATTGAGAATTCCTAATGGCATGGAATTGTTTGGATTCCCTTGTTAGAGAGTTGGTAGCAGTGGATGATTTTTTTGGAAGTCCAGATGATGTATTCTTATGTGGGGTTTTCCTAGAGTTTTTTATAAGGAACCCTTATGGTGTTTCATATTATTGATGTGGTAATAAGGACCATTAAGAACACCCTTGTAGGTGTGATTCTGATTTTGGATCTTCCTTCAGGTGTTTCATTGACTGAGGATTAGTTTGAGGCCACTAAGGGCCATTTGGGATGTTTCTACACCTGGTATGTCCCATGATTTGGATTAGCTAGAGGAACCCCTTGTAGGGTGTCATACTCTTACTATGGCATTTCATCTATTTGAGGATATTTTGACAAGCATAGCTTGAGAGAATGGGTGTAGCAGGGGAGTCCCTAGTTGGATGTCACTTAATTCTATGACCCTAGGGACAATGGGAGCCTCAATTTTTTTTAGCCTCAAGGTGGGTAGTTGAAATCCTATGGTGGATGTTTTATGGATGATGATATCTATAGGACCATGAGATCCCCATGCTTTATTGTATGAGAGTTGATTAGTACTTCCAGTTCAACTTTTTTGATGGAGGGTTCAAGAGTTAGATCATCCCTCATTCGGTTGGACTTTATACATGATATTTGAGGAAGTTTCTTATCAATAATTTGGTTTGAGCAAAAGACCCTTTATATATTTTGGATAGGGCGTTGACCCCGTGTTTTAATATGGTTCTCTTCTCTCTTGGTTAGATTCAGTTAGATGGGCATAAGGAGCTAATGGAAAATTTGTATAAATACACCTAATTTAGTTGATTATGAACCCTATATAGAGGGAAATGTTTTTTCATGGATAATAAGAACACCCAGTTTCATGTATGGGGCCCATAGGGTAGTGCATCCATTGGGTCCATGTAGATGGATCCCATATGGCGGTGTATCTTTTGGGTCTATGTTAGAGCCTAATTTTTTCTAAAAGACTTTCGAGACATGATAGTTTCTTAGATGTATGGAGGGGAGATTCCATCATCAATTCAAGTCATTCCATTGGAGTCCTAGAGCTTGGTAAATGTGTGTTATCATGTGGACACCTATGGTTACACCTTGAGGTTTTACATTTAGGTATTTATTTTTAGAAGACTTAAAGATCATATATAGATCTGGTGGATATGCCTGATGTTGTGTGGTGGGGTGAGTCACGTATTATAAATCCTCTATCATGGTCAAAAGTGGGGGTATATTTACTTCAGGTGTCAGACAAGAACCCATGATTAGTTGTTTCCTTTGTTTTTGTTCCCCCTTTTAATTTCCTGTAGTTCTTTCATTTATGCTAGTTGTATTATTTTTTGACTAGGCGAGACATATCATGTACACATATACTTATTATGGAAAAATATTATAGGCTCACTATTGGGGGTTCCCTACTAAGATTTATTTCTAACCCACTATACATGAAACTTTGTGTGTGTGAAAACTATATATCTACTTTTAGGTTGGACCATAGGTTGCATGGTGGATGGGGCTAAGGTCTGATGTTTCTTGATCAAGTGGAGATAATTTTTTGGAGTCTCAAGATCAGGCTAGTGCATCTTGAGCATTGAGGAGACTGGGTATGTGGTTTAGCTCAATGTTGGTAGTAGAGCTTGATGTATTTATTTTCAGTTTATTTATTTTGTATATGTGGTCAGCCCAGTGGGAAACCAACTATTATTTGTTTTTCATGCTTTGAGTTTTTATGAATGTATTACACATTTAGTTTATTAAAGGATAATATTATTTTAGTTTATTTATTATTATTACTCTAATTTTTATCCTTGAGTTTGTGTTTGGTTGTTTTCCACTATTATTGTACTCTGACTAGAGGGTATAGTTTCCCCCTATATCTTTTAGACCCACTCCCTAGTTAAAAGCCTTTATTGTTTTTGTAGGAGTGCTTGAGGCCTTATGGATAGCTAGATATAGTGACATGTTTATTCAACTCAGGTTGGTTCATTACAAAATGGTATTAGTGGTTTTTGGTTTTATGATTTTTGGAGTTGGTAAATTGGTGATATATTAATGTGTTAGAACTTGTGATAGATACTGAACTAGTGTATCATGAACACCTTTTTTTATAAGAAGTCCAAGTTACTAGGGCATGGGTATGTTGTTCTTGGATTCAATTTTTTTGGTTGTTTGATTTAACCTCATCTATTTTACTTGGGTTTATGAATTTATGGATTTATGGTTTATTTTGATTTTTGGATCTTGGACCATGGGAAAAGTCCTATATTCATACATAATTCTAAGCATGTATGATTCACATGAAATGTACCCATATGTGGTGTTTTTACTAAATATGGATATTCAATTGCTTAAAGTGTCTTCAATGACCTATATAGTGTATCACATATAGCTCATTGGAATCATTATACTTAAGAGAACCACATGTGTATATTTTCTTCTGATTACAGGTCATGTGAATCTTATGGTGAGATGTTCACCGGTGAAGAAGATGAAGTCCCCTCATCTAGGGATACATGGAGACCATTGTGGGTCCTGGTGACCTATTAGTGGATCGATGAGGGAAATGATGCTTGATATATCTTTAGACCAGGCTCAAGTTTCCCTTTAGAATAGGTTTTCCTGAAGTCCTAGGTTCAAGTTACTGGGAGGGGCATGTTCTTACCATGTGTTTTCTGTATGGTCTCATAGTGGGGCATGTGTACCTACCATCACTGATAGATTGGGTGGGAATTTCAGTTCTTCTATGGTGGGGTCATTAAGGTCTGCTTCCACTATAGTGTATTTAGGAATGAGGATTCCTGATGTTTGAGAAGTGGAACCCTTGGAGTAATCCCAGACTCATGGATGGTTTGGGAGGGTAGTTTTGGTTGGATACTTAGCCCTACTCATTTTTGGTTCTCTTTGGGTAGTGTGGTGAGAGTTTGGTTGGATTCTTTTGACTTTTGATCAACACCTGAGTAGAGGGTGGTTTTGTGGTTGATCTTGGGATGAGTGAGATGCCTCAATTTTAAAGAAACGTGTTAAGGGTGATCCAGCTTGTTGGAAATAACCTATGTGAGGAGAATGGTTAATGGTTTTAGATGAATTAGCTTGGATTCACTAGGATCCAAACCGTGTGAGATTGAGTCCCATCGCATTCTCGAGGAGTAGAGTAAGGGAAGCCTTATGGCTGGGAGTGCACTATAGGATGTTGGATGTTGTGAACCTTTTTAAGTGGTTTTTTGATCATGTAGGTTGACGTTCTTTGTGATTCATGAATGATCATTTGTTTTTGTGGTTTTAGTGATGTAACTTAGGTGTTAGTGGTTTGGACACATCTATCCCTTGTGTTGGGTGATGAACATAGTATGGGCTGTGTGGTTTACCATTTGGACAGCTAGGAAATTATAAAGATACTCTTGTATTAGAGAGAATCATATTGGTAAAATTTGAATCTATATTATGTTGGTAGATAGTTATTGATTCTATAATATTAGTCATTGGATGGTCAAGCTAGCATCAGTTGCGCTGATGTTTGTGTGAGAGAATGGATGTTGGTTGACCACCAAGGCTTCTCAAGGGAAAGAAGCATTTATGGTGGGGAGTTTTTGATGCCTCACTTTGTCATGAGTTGTGAAAATTATGAGAAATTTTAACCTTTTATTCCTAGAAGTTTTTCAAGGGAAAATTGTAAATTATCTAATGAGACGATCTCAAATAATTTTTCTGACCACACTATTATTCCTGGAATAGGTGCATACCCTAGGACACGAGTTTAGTGGAAATACAAGATATTTGAATTTTCATATAATATTTAATATTTAAGTAATTAAATATTAATTTATCCATGCCTATTCATTAAAATATATCTCTTAAATTTAGCATCATATTGAGATTTCGAATTTTCAATTGATTCTAGAATGAGGGATTTTTAGGTGAGGCATAATCTCATCACGGTCCTAGACCCCTTTCCATTTTTTTTCATTTATATTTTTTAATTTTATAATTTCCATTATCCAATTTGGATTTTTACTTATGAACTCATGTGATATACTATGTCATGTAGATGGTAGACAGAGATGGATAGAAGAGGGAGGGAGATGAGGAGGAACCACCTGGGAACTCATCTGGAGGTTGTTCAAGGTTCAACGAGTGCGTGGCACGATTTTGGTGCGAAGCTTCAGCGTTTTATGCATATTGATAGGATCATTTTTATTATTTTAACATAAATACACATAGAATAGTTTTTTTAAGTTTTAAATCCTTTTTTGGGTTGTTGGGGACCCCTAGGGGGTCAATCTATGGCTTTTTGGGAGAAATTGAGGGTTTTTAGACTGTTTTGGGGGTTTCCATTTGGGATAACTTGTGTAAATGACATGTGGTTTAGGGAACACACACTATGTGTTATTTATATTTGGGAAAGATAATTTTTTTGGGACTATATTCCATGTACCTAGGGTATATTCCATGTAGGGATGGATTGGGATGTGGTTGAGTCTTTGTCCAGACACTCCGTGTATGGGGCACATGGTCGTGTAGGGTATGTGGTCAGAGCCCATGTGATGTACACAACTAGTGGACATATAGTGTACTTGACCAAACCCTGTGTATAGTACTTGTCTCATTAATATATTCAGGACACACGCTATGTGTGTTCGATATATGGTGTGTGGTCAGGCATTTTACACGCCAAATAGAGCTGAGGTACACAGTCATGTACCCAATGTAGGGTATAATCCATGAACAGGGAACACATGTTGTGTAATTTAGAAAATTACACACTAATTAGCCATTAGCACATGACTAGGTATGAACTTTGGGGGCCCATGTCATGTACCTGAAGTACACATCATGTACTTTTTCCTACATTGGACCATTTTTTTCTTCTGATTTTCCCTAGATTTAGAATTGGACATTAGAGGAGAAAATTATGAGTGTTTTACATGTATAACGTGATGGTGGTATCCATTTAGTGTTTAGATACCATATGTATAGTTTTTTGGTTTGGGGAAGAATTTGGAGGAGGATTCATTTGAGGTTTAGTTTCAAAATCCTCCAATGGGCTGGGTTGTGAGCTGCATGGCCTGGGTGAGGGTTTTGATCTCGGTGATCATCCTGGATCAAGTGTTCTATGGAATTATATTTGAGATTATTTAAAAAGGATCATATAAGGTGGGATCAAGTGTAATTTATAAGGATATATTTAATTGTGTCTTGATGTCAGGACCAGTTTCTCAAGGTTTGAGTTGTTGAGGTTTAAATCTTATGCTCGAGGATAAGAACAATTGGAGCTTTTAGGATAGGTAGACATTGTGGGATGGAGGTTAAAGTAGCGTGTCATTGATATTATGTTGATATAACTCTCATGGTCTCCTATGTATTCCCTTGTGGAATGTTTTATAATTAATTGATCAGTGGATGTTGCGGTCGGTTGTTGAGAATACCCGAGTGTCATGGCATTGTTTGGATTCCCTTGTGGGTGAGTTGGTGCCCATGGGAAGGTTGTTTGTTGGAAGGTCAGATAAGGTATTCTTACATGGTAATTACCCAAAGGTTTCATTTGTGATGATGATACCTTATGGTATTTCGTTCTCTATAGGTGGTCATGAGGATCGTGGAGAACACCCTTGTAGGCATGATTATGCTTTTGGATTTCCCTTTGGGCATGTTGTAAGGTACCATGTTTTGAGAAGTTTGATATTTTTGTTCAGTGGATGGTTCAAATGTTAAATTGATCTTTATAATGTAATTCTTATAGTTTAAAAACTTTAAATTTCATTTTTAGATGGAGTTAAAGGCCCGATAGGTGTATTTGGTGTTCCGTTAAGTTTCAGGAGTGTTGGGATTTGAAATACTAGTTTTTGGAAATCCAAATGGAGGTACACATTTAGTTAATGGATAGTGATAACCATTCACCTCAACCATGAAGGTCTTGGAGGGTGTCACATGATTTTTCAAACTATGCTCCCAAGGTTTCACAATCATGTAAAATGGTGCAGACTATTTCATAGCCAAACTACATGGACTGCACATGGGTTTTCAAACTGTGCATTTATCAATGAGTGGGGGGGGGGGTGCCAACTTAGGTAGTGTTGATGCATGGTCAGATCACAATTTTTAAAACCATACAACCAAATTGTACACCTCATTAAAATGGGTAAAATTACCTTTTACCCTATATTTTCTTTTAACCTTAAAACCTCCTTTATCCTCCCTATTCACACAATTTCTCACTCCCATGCATGGATATATTCCTCTCCTATATGGATTCAATGGTTCTTCCTTATCCAAACTTAGAACCAAACATTGTTATTCATGTCTGATCACCCTCTATTAGTCTATTATTCCTCATTCCTCCTTTCTCATTTTATCTTTCTATATAGAATGCTATTTCAATGAGAGATCATATTCCCTATTTTAGGGTGTTTTTCTATTCTTTAGATTTATATTATTTCATATTGAATAAAATAATGATAATGGGTGATTGAAGCATCCTAATCATGATGTTGGTGGTCTATGAATTTTACCTTAAAGTCTTATTGTTTTATGAAACATTTTGTTGTGATGCACGTCAGATTTTGTGTGTGTTTCTCTTTAAATGTGAAGTTAATTATGTGGAACCTAATGCCTTAAATTAAATATCCATTTTGTATTTAATTTTACCACTTTAGGTTTTTCACCTCAAATAAAACCACTCATTTGGGTGTGTTTCTTATATTATTATGACCAATGATTCATCTTGTAAATTAAATCACCCTTTTGGGTATTGTTTTAAATGTGTTGATTATAATTATCTACCTATGATTCAATCATATTTGAGGTGTGTTAGATTAACTCTAATGTAAGATATGTTTAAATTGAATTAAATGAGTTGGTTTGACAAACATGGCCCATTAGTAATAAAACCACATATAAGGTGCATTATCTTATTTAATAAAAATTAGAAATCAAATTGAGTGATTTAAAATGATAAATGGCATGGAACTTCCCATGGACTTCATAATTACTCATAAATAAAATATCCTAAATTATATTCTTGAATTGTGATATAAAATTCTTATGAACACAACCTCCTTATTATTCATACATGAATTATGATACGACATGATTACTAACATGGACTTGTTTATTAATTAAATTTAAATGGACAAATGGCATGGATAATCTCATGGAAAATGTTTACATATTAAAGGAAACCTGCCTATAACCTTATATTACACCTTGAGAAAACCATGGTTTCCTAAGTTGAAATTCCTTGGATGGGATCATTGGTTATATGAATTATATTTCACCATGATAAAACCCTAGTTTCCCAATTAGGAATTCCTTGGATAGTCTCATTAGTTAGATGAATAATTACACATTGAGTGACACTTGGGTTCCTTATATATAATTCCTTGGTTATGATAAGTAGTCAGGTGAATTTTATTATTCATTGAGTGATACCTGGGTTCCTTATACATAATGCCTTGGATGGGCTTAGAGGATAAATAGAAATATGCTAGGCCATGAGAGATACTTGGGTTCCTTAAATGGGATTCCTTGGATGAGCTCATAGACTAATTGGAATATCTTATGTCCCAGATGGAACTTGGTTTTCAATGAGGAATTCCTTGGACATACTCATAGGATAGAATGTAATTTATTATATACTTGACCATCATGACACATGGATGTCTTGCTTTACCTTGGGTCACATATGAATTTTACTATTACTCAGAACTTGTTAGGTTTCATTGGGCCTAGACCAATTAATAGTCGTATACTTAGATTCTTAAGATAAACCCGACTCATTCCTTAGTTAACCCATACTTACTCTTAGATGTCTAGGTTTATATCCATGGGTCATTGTATCACTTTATTACCATCACCATTAATATTATGTATATGCCTTGGTATTATGCCTTAGGTCCTCAGTAGTGCATGTATATCTCTACATATATTACTATTACATATATGCACATATATACATTATGACATGTTTAGAGACATTCTAACTTAGTCCAAAGTAAGTATTGTTGGCCAGGAGTCCCTTGAGAAAACCGATCCCAACTTAATTATATTTATTTGATTACTACCTTATTTTTTGTTCCTACATACTACTGTATTTTATATTCATGGACTATATTACATTATACACTATTTGTAGTGTCGTACAGAGTTTATATCACACCATATTAGGGCCATAGTTTGGTACCCAAATAGACTACAAGGTTTCAAGATCATGATTTTGGATTTTTCCATGCACTGTACACTTAGATATGGGAGCGTAGGAGCATAGGACTGATCCAGTTCTTATATTACTCATGAAAATAGAATTTGGGATTTATTTATTTTCTCTATAAATGTATTGAATTCTTGATAGCATGTATGCATGTTTTTCCTTTTGGTATTGACATGGAATCATTCTATATATGGCAACGTTTATGGATTTGGCCATTTATTATTATTGGGATTATTTATTTACACTACCTTTCATTTATAATTCTTCCACTGTTGATTTATTTATTATATACCATTGAGATACTATATCATGAGGGTATAGTATCCCCACCATACCATCATTTGAGTCTCACACCTAGTCGACAGCCTATGGCGTATGAGGTGGTTCTCTTGAATCCATGTGGTGACTGGTCTGACTACTTCTTATAGAGTGAGTCGGGTTAGGATGTTACAAATTGGTATCAAATATCATTTTAATTTATCTTTATATTTTTATATGGTATATAGGAGACTAGGAATGTGTTGAAACTTAGTAAATAGCTCATTTCTAGGAGTGATCAATCCACACATGGGAGAAAGACTAAGTTTCTAGGTATGAGACTATTGTTCATACTATTTGTTATTATAGTTGATTTTTATTTCACTTTTATTGATTCATGTACTTTCTATTAAAACTAATTTATGATATTTATAGTATTTTACCCTTGGTTTGGTATGTAAAGGAAGTATTGTTTCATGCATAATTATAGGAACATAGATATTCACATTCCATGTATATTCCATGTCAAGTATATTTCATTTATTGAAAACATAATATGTATTGGATGTGCCTTGTGTGATTTTTGTAGCATGATTATCTCTATATCATGTTTAGGTGATTATTTAGCATTCTTACCTGCACACCATGTTGTGTGATAAATTTACAAGGTCACCTGTGTTTACTTCTATGTGATAGCATGACTTGTTATAGTTATAATATATGGTCAATTAAATAAAGTGCCTATATCAACCTAAATGGTGTTTTATTTCATATCTTGATGGTGGAATTTTATTTGACTAACCGATTGTGAAATTCTTGAGCCATGAACCATTGGTGGTATGGGATGAAATATTGGTGGTGGCGACTAAATGAGTGCAAATTTTCAATTTATAAAGTGCATGGGCCTTTATAAATTGGGGAATAATGACCCATATAATCAAACCATTATGTATGGACTTGTTATATTCTAGGATGAAGGTAAAAATTTGGTTGCAGTTACATGAATTCCAATTGTAACATATAAATTATAGTACCTTTATAACTGAGGAATGATAATGAATCTAACCAATACATAGTATATAAATATATATATAAAGGATTGTGCCTCTATAACTTAGTCATGATGACATATATAACAAGATATTTATATGCTTGTATCAGATATTATAGGTGAGTTTTAGCATTGTGTGCTTATGCGATAAACCCAATGAGGGTGTTTCAAATATTAATGTTTAAAATGTAATTGGATTTCATTTATATGGACCCATGTTGGAGTGATGGGACCCTCATAGGATTCCTTTATTTTGATATGCCTTAGTACTTAACTCTATGGGGGTATAGTCATGCTATATAGGGATGGTTATTTAAAATCTTAGAAACTAATTATATGATGTTACATATAAATGTATGGTGTAATATTACTAAACTAATTCCCTTAAAATGATAAATAAGTTGTGGTCTATTTTTGGCCCTTGTTTTTATGAAATGATTTAGTTAATTAAAATTCTAATCACAACCTAAGGGGTGTTTTTCTCTATATATTGTAATTAATAATTTCTTTAACTAAGACAAATTGTGTTAACTTTATAGATGAATAAATGGTTAAAAGGAAATTATGTGATAATTTACTTATCATGATGAATGATGTTAGCTAAATAAAGTTCCAAGTATAGTTATATTTATAACTGGTATGCGAATGGAATATGTCTGAGACTCATTAATGTTTAAAATAAATGTGAATCAAAGAAAATGGTTGAAATAAAACCTTTTCATGGATTTTATATCCTAGAACTTCATTTAAGGGTAGTATAAACATTTTATTAAGATTTTACTTGAATGGGAACATGGATATTATCCATGGATATCTTCTGAACTCTTTTAGAGTCAATTCCTAGTAGAGAGGGTTTTCCTATTTTGGAAGCTCTATGTGAAAGAACCATTGGATTATTTATTGAGTAATGAGTACATAAGTTCCATTATTATGCCATTATATTGGGATGGAATTTTAGTCTGTGGAATAAAACCCAAGTTGGGTAGGTGGTCGTGTGATAAATTTAACCTTATTAGGGATGTGAATGTCATGTAATACTCAAATTTAGTGGTCTAGACATGCCTAGGGCATGGTCTGCTACTTATTAGGTCGTGTGTAAATTCTTCTTATTTAGTGATGGATGAATCGGGAGGTCATCAACCGAATTAATAGTCATATAGAATAATATGATTTTGGAATAAATATTTTGTATGATCCATTAGATACTGAGATTCATAGGGCCGATAGGCCTATGATTTTATTAAATGATGTGCTGTTGTGTTGATAAAATCTTAGGGTAGTACACATTGATACATGCGGTAACCTGATGAGTTGGTAAAATGGTATAGTGAAACATATGATTTTGGTGGAATTGTTTAATTTGTGATCTATTAAACTATAGTCATGGTTCATTTCCAGTGTAGAATGACCTGGATCTATAGAGATGTTGAGTTATCCCAGTTTTGGGGGATGATGTTGCAAAATAAGTGGGTGTTGTAACACTACTAATTGGTGTTTTTTTGGATTATATTACTAATGCTAATGATGTGTGTCGGAATAGATCAGAATAAAATCACACATATGTCTAGATTAAATATGATATAGCATACTTTTAAGCAGGTGGTTTTCACCTGTTTTCAAATTGATGCTTGGTAAAAGAATGTTGGCCACATTCGTTACCCATACTTAGCGGTGGATGGAGCGTGTGTCATGGGATGATTTTCCATTATCATTAAATAATGATTAAGACACTAATAAGGTGGGGAAAATCACACTAAACATGTTTTATCATGTCCTTCCAAGTAGAGGGATCACAATTAAGAAAGGATAGTAGGACATGGTCAGAATAGATTTTGGAAGCTTATAAGGCTGGTGAGTTTGATTTTCCAGTCCTTGAAACAATACTTGAGATAAAACATGATTATGGGTTGGGATTGAGTCTATATGATAGATTTAGACTCAGGTTGTGTAAGTTACCCAAGAAGAACTACTATAAATTGATCATTTAACAACACTATTAAAAATGTTTTATCAGCGCTTCAAAAGAACTAATACTGTGAGTGATGTTAAAACCCGACCTTTACCAGTGATAAAAAAAGCATTGTTAAATAAACCCTTAAAAGTAGAGCTGATAAAGGAACCATTTATTATCAATTTTTAATACTTCTAAATGTTTCATTTAATAGTGCTTTTTTAGCACTGATAAAGGGAGACTTTTACACTGCTAAAAATCAATGTTAACAAATTTGATTTTTTTAATTTTCATGCTCTCCAATACCCCCTTTCTCAGTGTTTACAACCCACATTTCTCTATTATTTCTACTCTCCAACTTCCATCATGCACACTACCCCCTTTCTTAGTACTAGATGGATAACCCAAATACCCGTGTGCACCTGGATTTGATCCCATGACCCCCCATATGTGATTGGATTCTCTCTTTACCACTATGCCATGCATGTTTTGTTGTATATTTGTTGACTTTTCTATTTATTTGTATATATTTCGAAA
The DNA here is from genome assembly GCA_963277665.1 of Viscum album. Taxonomy (NCBI): domain Eukaryota; kingdom Viridiplantae; phylum Streptophyta; class Magnoliopsida; order Santalales; family Viscaceae; genus Viscum; species Viscum album. The sequence continues at coordinate 2,050,546,951 of OY728150.1, read as the reverse complement.
TGTGTGATATGTATATAAAATTATATTATTTAAATATATTATATATTAATATTAACTTTATATATATTAGAATATATATATATATATGTATATATATATATACTGTTTATTAATACACACACATATGTATATATAAACATTATATATACATATTAATGAATTTTTATAATGTAAATAAAATGGATAATTTTTTACTTAAAATAAAATTAATAATAAATATTTATTTTTTATATTTAAAAATACATTTTATGTAAATATATTGATATATGTATTTATATAATTGATTTATTATAAGTAAATACAATAAAATATGCATATATTTAATTATAAATAAAACTACGTTGTAAAAAATTATAAAACGTCAAAACCATAACATCAATATGAATAAAATACTTAGTAATAAATTAATTCCCTACTGAAAATAGGGAAAAAATACCCCCTTAAATAAGGTTGAAATTCCATTTAATGTTAAAAAATTGGGATACCTCGACTAAAAAATCAATTTTAGAGGTCTTATAGGCCTTTTTTTCCTTGGAAATTGTGACAAGGGGTTCCCAAGGTCACCAATACATAGATATCATCACATGCTTTGATTTGATATGTGGTGAAACCCAAATAGACACCTGAATAAAAAATTACGACCATTTGAAATTCAAGTCATGTTTTCAACTTATCTTAGACCGTTCATTAATTAATTTAATTTTTATGTCATTTAATTGTTATTAAATGACTATTACTCGACAATAATTATAAAATTATTAATTAATATTATTTTTAATTATTTTATAATCCATTTTCATTAAATATCTTATATATTAAGTGTAAATACATATTTAACCTTATCTAAAACATATTTCAAAAATACATATTATATTTCTATCAATATATATATATATATATATTAATATAATATTTTTAATGAAATATATTTATTTATTAAATATAACCTTTATCAGTGCTAGAAAAAAGTGCTGATAAAGGGGGGTCTTTATCAATTCTAGTAAAAAGGCATTGATAAATCTGCCCCTTTATCAGTGCTTTTTTACAAGTGCTGATAAAGACCCCTTTATCATTTTTTTATAACACTAATAAAAGGTTCCCTTTATTAGTTATTTTTTATTATAAATGATAAAGGGCACCCCTTTATTAGTGATTTTTTATTAGTGCTGATAAAGGTGGCCTTTATCAGTGCTTTTTTCTAGCACTGATAAAGACCCCCCCTTTATCAACACTTTTTTAGCACAAAGAAAGGCCCCCTTTATCAGCTATTTTTCTATCACTGATAAAGGGGGCCTTTATCAGTGATTTTAACTAACACTAAAAAATCTTACCACTATTAATGTTTGAATCTATAGTAGTGAAGTAACACTCCTAACATGTTCCAGCACTTATAAGGTAACATGATGATTAAATAGTTTGAATATTTTTTCCTATGGGTATTTGGATATAATTGGTTGTAAATCATGTTGGTAGATTCATCTTCAATATGAATGGAGTGACTTGGGTCTTATTGGTAATCATTGATATCCTCTAAGTGCACTATTAAATTAGTGATGATCATACCCCTTATCTTGACATCGTATAGGGTGCACCGAGAGACCATCAGTTATACGCTGAGCTAAAGAAGGAAATTAAATGACTTGTTGGATTGATAAATAGAATATTTTAGAGTTACACTCATGGAGTGTGGAAAATAATGGAGGCATGAATCTTCCTAAGTGATAATGGGATTCCCATATTGGAATTCCTTGGAAAGAATTAAGGACACCAACTGATTCTTTAACTTGATCGCTGGGTGAGGTACTATTGTTGTGTTCAACCAGTGTTTTGATACGTGGATGTCTCAGTTATGTACCAACATATCACTTTTAAATTATGGAATATGGACTAACTTGGATGAGATATTTGGACTCTATTAGTTGATTACAATGTTAGCTCATACTTGAAGTCAGGCTCGGTTGATGTGATTAGTGTGCGACAACCCAAGGATCTTGGATCGGGTATACACCTATGTTTGTGTTATGGAATGATGAAATAAACACATTTTTTAGTAAAAGACAATGGAAAATGGAAATTAACTTCAGTGAGAATGCTCGAAGTGATATCAAGGTGTGCATTATATTAAAGGTTCCAAGATTGGGTTTTAGATGCATCTGTTGTAGAAGTTTGACATTTTTAGAGATATCCAGATAGTAGTGGATCAAATTTCCTTTCTCTTGTTTCATTAAATGTGATCAGTGAGGAATTACTTATAGAATGTCTTTAAGATGAAGTGAGTGCAGTGTAAAGGTAATGCAATTTTTTTTATGGATCAACCAGGATGAATGAGGTTGATTGAGAATCAACCATTCAATCAAGTTTGTAAATGTGTAGAAGTGTTTAGTTAGAATTCTAAGGGTGTTCTTAAGTAGGAAATTCTAATGGTGGTAGAACCATGACACAAAATTGGTCATTGAAGATAGAACCTATGGTGGGGATCACCATGGGATGGGTGATGAAAGATATAATTATGTGACCATGTGTTAGTTTATATGAGATCAATTAAGAACCATCTCAATGTTTTTGTTTTGAATATGAGCATCAGATTGAGTATCAAAATCTTATGTACTCTGTATTAAAAGTGTTTCTTATAATAATTTTGGGTGTTACGAAAAAACATGGAAATTTTAGCATAAAATACCTGACTCAATTAGGTTGGGTGATGTTTTTTTGTCTCCTAAGGCTTCTCAGAGATGATAAATTCTAAGGTGGGGAGATTGTAAAGTCCTGTGTTTTCAGCAGGTTGAAATTTCTAATAGAGTTTGAAATTTTCATTTTTTATAAAAGAAAAATGCTAAATTGGGATTCATAATGGAACTATAAGAGTTTAAACACTTAAAAGTGTTGCTTTTAGATGAATCTAAAGGTTCAAGATTTGTATTGAGTGTTTTGTTGAATTTTGGGAGTGTCAAGATTTGAAATCCTAGTTTTTGGAAAGCCAAAGGGTGGGACATGGTTAGTGATAACTGTGAACCTCAACCATGTATACCCTAGAGGGTATCACATGGTTTTTAAAACCATACAACCAAGACCACATGGACATGAAAAATAGTGTAGGCCATTTCAGATCTAAACTACATAGGCTATGCATGGTTTTTAAAATCATGCACCTAGCTGTGTGAGGAGGGGAACACATTAGGTAGTGATGATACATGGTTAGATCATGGTTGAAAAAATGTGTGCAAAAACCATACGCCTCATTAAAAGGGGTGAAATTAACCTTTTATCCATGTTTTCTTTTAATTTTCATCCCTCATTTATCCTCCCCATTTTCACAGCATCTCCCTCTCATTCAGGAGATCTCCTCCACCTCCTAGTATTTGGTGGTTCTTCCTCATCCAGACTTGTAATTGAATGTTTCTAGTCACATTTGGTCACACTTGGTTATTCTAAAATTCATACTTCCTCCTTTCTTAGTTTATCTTTATATATTGAATGCTATTTCAATGAAAGCTCATATGCCCTGTTTTTAGGGTGTTTTTCTATTCTTTATATTTATATCATTTCGGATAAAATAAAAGCTTGATATTAGGATAGTAAAGTGTCATAAAAATGTTGTAGGTGGTCTATGGATTTTTTGTTAAAGTATCTTGTTTTATGAAATACACCATTCTTCCATACACTGTATTTTCTATGTGTTTCTATTTAAACGTGAAGTTTATTATGGGGAAACTAATGACTTCATTTAAATATCCATTGTGTATTTTATTTCACCATTAGAGTTTTTTCATCTCAACTAAAACAACCCCTTTGGGTGAATTTCTTATATTCCAGTGACCTATACTTCATCTGGGAAATTAAATCACCCTTTTTGTGAATTGTTTTAAATGATTTAATTAGAATTTTATGCCTATGATTCAATGACCTTTGAGGTGTGTTGTATTAACTCTAATATAATAGATTTTTAAATTGAATTAAATTAGTTGATATGAAAACCATGTCCCATTAGTAATAAAACCGCCTATGAGGTGCACTATATTATTTAATAAAAAAGAGAAATCAAATGGAGTTTTTTGAAAGGATAAATGGAATGGAACTTATTATGGACATCTTAATTACTTATAAATGAATGGACCAAATAATATACTTGAATTGTGATATGTCATACTTATGGACATGGACTATTTATCATTCATACTGGAATTGTGATACGACATGATTACTAACATGGGATTATTTATTAATTAAATTTAAATAGAAAAAATTGCATGGATAATCCCTTGAAAAATGTCTATATATTAAAGGAAACATGCCTATTCCCTTATACTACACCTTGAGAGGCTTAGTTTCCTATGTATGAATTCATTGGATGTGTTAATTGGTTAGATGAATTATATTACACCTTTAGAGAACCTTGGTTTATCAAGTAGGAATTCATTGGATGGGATCATTGGTTAGATGAATTATTACACCTTGATCAACACTTGGGTTCCTTATATGTAATTCCTTGGATGGGCTCAGAGATCAGGTGAATTTTATTATACCTTGAGAGATACCTAGGTTCCTTATAAAGAATTACTTGGATGTGTTCAAAGGTTAAATAGAAATATGATAAGATATGGTTGATACTTGGGTTCCTTATATGAAATTCATTAGATGGGATCATAATTGGAATATCTCATGTCATGGGAGACACTTTGGTTTTAATGTAGAATTCCTTGGATGGGCTTGTAGGACAAAATATAATTTATTATATGATTGACCTTCATGACACATGGATGACTTATTTTAACTTGGATTACATATGAACGTTACTATTAATTAGATTTTTTTAGGATCCATTAGACATATAATAACTAATGGTTATATACCTAGATGCATGAGATGAACCGGTCTCATTCAGTGGTTTAACTATAATTACTCCTAGACACTTGGGCTTATATTCATGGGTCCTAATATCACTTCATTACTATAATATTTACTATTATGTAGATAAATTGATCTTATGCCTTAGGTCCTCATCGATTCATGTATATCTCTTCATATATTACTATTATATATATGTACATATATAAACAATGACATGTTCAGAGACATTCTAACTTAGGCCAAAGAAGGTATTGTCATTCGGGTGTCCCTTAAAAAACCTGATACTAAATTGATTATATTTATTTGTTTAATACCATATTTGTTATACCTTCTCACTACTATATTTTAAATTAGCATACTATATTTAATTATATTTTATTGGTGGTGGCCTAATAATTTTATCTCACACTTTTTTGGGTTGCTGTTTGGTACTCGAACAAACCTCATGGTTGTAGGATCTAGATTCTAAATCTTTCTATGTGTTTTACACTTGGATATAAGATAATATGAACACAATACTATTATTATTCTTTGTATACTCATGGAGATATCCTTTAGGCTTTAGTTCTTTTTTTTATACATTTATTTTATGCATGTTACCATGTATGTCTGTCTTTCCTTTTAGTGTTGGCAGGACATGATTCTGTATATGAGACTGTTTATGGATTTGGCCATTTATTATTATTAGGATGAATTTTCTCTTTTACCTTTCATTTATATTTCTTCTTTCATTAATTTATTTATTATATATGGCTGTGCTACTTTGGTCATGAGGGTATAGTCTTCCCACTATACCATCATTGGGACCTCACTATTGGCCGACAACCTCCGATGTATGAGGATGCATACTTGAGGCATGTGGTGACTGATTCAACTACTATTTATAGAGTGATCCAGATCTGTATGTTACAAAAGTTATTGAACATGGATTAGTTGGAGTCCATTAAAGGTTGTTTGGGATGTTTCCACACTGGGCATGTCCAATGATTTGGATGAGCTAGAGCAACCCATCATATGGATTCATGATCTTTCTATGGACTTCAGTCCATTTGAGGATATTTTAATGGGTGTGGACCAATACATTGGGTGCAACATGGGATTACCTAGTTGGAAATCACTTGATGATATGAAACTAAGGACCATGGGATCCCTAAGTTTGTTTGGCATTGAGGTGGGTCGTTGAGAGACCATGGTGTCTATTTTGTGGATGATGAGATATAGGGGACCAAGAAAGCCTCATGATTTTTTGGATGAGAGCTTATCAGTTCTACTATTTTAGCTATTTGGATGGAGGGTTCAAGCGTTAGATTGTACCACATTTGGTTATTATTTTCCCATGATTTATGAGGAATTTTATGCTCAAGAATTTTGTTTAAGTCAGATACCTCTGGGATATTTTGGATCAGGTATTGGACCTAAGTTATGATTTGGTTATCTCCTTGGTTATATGGATATGGTTATATAAGTTCAGGTTGATAATGTATGATATGGTTGAGTGCAACCCTTTATTTGAGTATGTTCCCTGACTGGAGGGTAGATATTTTTTATGGATGCTAAGTGGTACTATTTTTGTGTATGGAGCCCATAAGGAAGTGCATCCATCAAGTCTATATGGATAGAGAACATAGGTTTGTGTATATGTTGAATCTACGTTTAAGCATGATTTTTATGTAGGAATTTCAGGGAATCAAAGTTTCTTAGACACATGGAGGGAAGATTATATCACCAGTTTAGATCATTCCATTCAAGTTCTAGATCTCAGTAGATGTGTATTTTCATGAAGATTCCCATGGTTATACCCCAGGGTTCGATATTCATGCCTTTTAATTTATACATCCTAGATCTCCTATGTATATCTAGGGGATGTGCCTGATGTTGTGTGGTAGGGTGAGAAATGTGCTATAAATCCTCTAGCATGGGACAAAGCGGGGGTAGATTTACCTTGGGTGTTAGACTAGAACCTATGGTTTTCTATTTTCATTGTTTTTATTTTACCACTTTTTTCATACTATTATTTCTTTTATGACCATTATGATTAGTTTTCGACTAGGTTGGGCATATCACATTTGCATGAAATTATTATGAAAACATATTATAGGTTCACCATTAGGGGTGGATTTATAAGATTTATTTCTCAACCTCTATACGTGAACCTCTATGTTCATGCATACTATATATATTCTTTTAGGTTGTAGCATAGGTTTCACGATGGATGGGGATGAGGCCTAATGTTTCTTGATCAAGCAGAGGCACTCGTGTGAAGTATTAAGATCGGGATGGTGTAATGTGATCATCATGGAGACCAGGTATGTGGTTTTCCTTGTTGTTGGTAATACAACCTAATGTACTTATTTTCAATCTATATATTTTATATATGTGGTCAGATAAGTGGGAAACCGTTTTTTGTTTATTTTTCAGGCTTTGAGTCCATATGACAGTATGTCATATTTCATTTATTACAGTATGCTATTGTTTTTGTTTATTTATTATGAATAATATAATTTTTATACTTGTATATTAGTTTGGTTATTTTCACTATTATTACCCTCTTACTAGATGGTATAGTATCCCCACTATATCTTTGATACCCTTACCACTAGTCGGAAGCCTCTGACGTTCAGGGAGGTGCACTTGAGGCCTTGTGGTAAGAAAAATCAGGTGACATGTTAGGTTGGACTAGGATGGTTCGTTACATGGAGAGAAAAAGATTATGGACCATGATATTGTCTAATTGATTAGAGATAAGGTTTAAACTATTCAACATAATATGAAATCCATGCAAAGTTTACATGAAATATTTACAGACAATCATCAACGAGACTTTAAGTTTGAGTTTAGAGATAAGGTGTTCCTTCATATATCATCATGTAAGAAATACACAAGGTTTGGGAAGAAGGGAAATCTTAGTCCAAGATACATCATCCCATTTTAGATCCTTGATCACATTGAAGTTGTGGATTATTGACCAACACTCCCACCTAACCTATCTCAGTTACTTGAAGTGTTCCATGTATCCCTCTCGAGGAAGTACATATCAGAACCTTCACATGTACGAAATAAAGAAGTGGTAACTTTATAGAATGACCTTTCATATGAGTGTCATCCAATTTATATCATATATTATATAGAAAAATTTCTACAAAACACGACAAATCACCTAGTCAAAGTAACGTGATGGAACCACATGTTTAAGGTAGAAAATTGTGAATAAAAAAGGTGATAAAATAGAAATAAAATCATATGATTTAGTGTATGAAAATAAATATTGAGTTAAAAATTTATAAAGGGGGAATAATGTAACAACTTAAACTTTCATAAATAAATCCTTTTTTGAATGAAAAAATACCATATTAAGTAATGCAGTTATAGAAAAAACATGCACTACTTTGGTTATTTAAGACCATGATAAAATATATACCATTAGATTTAAAATACTATTAATAATTATAACCATTGATAATATATCCATTCCATAGTGAAAATTAATATTAGTATATATTAAGGGTTATAATAAAGTCTAATTGACACAAATTGAAGAAGCGATAAACTCAACTAGTAGAATTATACCATTTGAATCTCATTTATCAGATCATATGAGGGAGATAGTATCATTGGGATTTTCTCTTGACCAAGACCATGCTGAAATTCAATAACTAAAGCATGATTGAAAACGTTTATGGGAGAAGTGAAAGGTTATTGAGATCATGATCCAAACCATGATGTACAAACTGCCACAAGAAAGTAACACCCCTGTACACCTTACACTTAGGGCATACATTAGTGTAATAAGGGGTTATATTTCTATGCCATAGTAGTTTGAATTTTTATATTATATTTTAATATAAAATAATTATTTTATTTATCCACCATTATCATTATTTTATAAATTATTATATAATGAGTTTGATAAAAATTAATTTTTGATACGAATAAATATAAATTATAGTTTTGGGAAATATATATTTTCCATTAAGGCACTAATTTCGATAAATTAAATAAATTTTTAAATAAAATTTATTTTTAAAAAATATTTTTATTAATTAATATTTATTTAAATATAAATTATAATATAATTTAATGAAGTCTAATTTAATTTTTATAAGGGTTAGAAAGTTGTTAGAGTCGTAAATACTAGTATTTTCCAATAAGGTTTTTTATTTAAAACTGAGAATGATCATAATTATAAAATAATTTTGGTAAAATAAAAATTATTTTTGAAATTATCATGTTGAAATTATCCAATGGGGAAATTTTTATAATTTTTTGAGAAAGTCAGATTTTTGGGTTAAAATTAAATATTGTATAAATATATGGTATGTATCATGACATTATAATAACCAAAAATTGATAAAATAACAGTTATAAAAGGAATTAGTGACCAAATATATATTTATATTTTAAAATAATGTGTTTTTATGTTATTTAGTTAATTTTATAAACCCTTAATGAATCCTCCAAAACCTATATTATATTTTAAGGTTTTAAAATCAATTCTTTATGAACATGAATAAATTACACTTAAACAATGGTATTATTTTAATATTTTAGGTTCTTGTTACATAAATAACTTATTTTAAAGGTATTTTTCATTTAATTTTCATTCTTTCTTTGTTTTTGGGGTTTCCCATGCATTTTGGTGGAAGTGGTGCGTTTTCGAAATTTGGGCCAAACTGTGAGTACATTTCCAGATTTAAAAATAAATTTTGTTTCTTTTATAACTCCTTCATTTTTCAATATTTTTTATCCATTACAATTCCTAAATGTCCTCCCCTAACCTATTAACACCACCATTTCAATTTGGACCCTTTAGAAATCCATAATAATGGTGGAGTTGAGTTTTTATTTAAGGAATTAGGCCATCCCAGAAGCCCATTTACAGTTTAAAAAAATTGTTTATTTAATAACTTATTCAATTTTTATTATTTTTTAGCGATTACAAGTGTCACCCAAGACCACCAAACATATAAACTTGTCCATTATCATTTACCATTATTTGGATCTCATATTAATCTCTAATTAGTGAAGAACTTCATAGGGTTTCTCAAATTGTCAAGATTTGAAGAGGTAACTTCTTTCCTTCATAACTCTTTCAATTCTTACTCTTTTTCTCCCCTTTCTGTGAAGTTTCTTATCACTTTATTGAATTAACAAATTTAAAGAGGGTATGGTTTCTAACCTAGGGTTTAACCTTGGTATTTCTTGGTCAATTATTTTTGTTTTAGGTTTGATCTAGGTCCCTCTTAGTGCGACGATGGTGCGATTTGATTTTTGCACAAAGATTTAAGGGTTATCCTTAATTTGGTAGGTGATTCAATGTGTATAAAATTTATATGAATTGTGTTGATTTTTTATGATATTTTCACGTTCATTTAATTTGATTATTTTTTCAAAAAATAGTTTTAGAGGTGTTTGTAATGCAAATGAATTTTTAAGGCCAATTTTAGGTGAAATTGGGGATTTTTCATGGAAGTATCTTATTGGTTCATTAGGGGCTTCCCTATAACTAATTATATGATTTTATGGGGATTTATCAGGGCTGAATATAGTGTTTTTAATGGTTATACCCTTTGTTTTTTGCTATAAAAGTTGGTTTTAATGGTGTTTGTAGAACTTGTGAACTTTAAGTGCCATGTTTGTTTAAAAATGAAAGTTTTACAAAGATAAAATTTATTGGTTCACATGGGGCTACCCTAAAATTGAGTTGTTGGTTTCATTGAAATTTATTTGGCTGAATTTTCTGTTTTGGTAACTTATATGTGTGTACATAGTTTGTAATGTGGGGTTTTCAGGGAGTTTTGGGTGCAAAACAATGCGGGTTTTTGAGGAATTTTTTTATGGAAAATCAAAGTGTTTTGTTGTGTGTTTTAAATGGTATAAAGTGTATATAGCTAATGTATTGTTTTTAAGTTACCATTATTGGTGTTTTTATATTAAAATGGATGTATTTGGCATGCTGAATCTATTTGATCACAAAGGGGAAGCCCGGGTACCTAGGTGGGGCAGATATGTACTAGTACGACTAGTGAACCAGATGAGTTTTATACCCGTTTCACTTACAATTTGGATAAATAAAACTATAAATAAACTATATTGATGATTATTAGGCACCACTAGGTTATGGGTATGGTTCCTACTAGTGGATCATGCACAATAATAGATTTTTTACTATGGTTACTTTACACCGAGGTATGAGGTACATGAGGCCCAAGACTATCTAGTGCCTAGGGGTGTTCTTGGTTTTGTTACTCATTGGATTTGTGGTATTTGAACTAGTATTAGGGTGTGTTTGGAAGCATATTACAATAGAAAACATGAATATTTAAATCTGGTAACATTCTGCAAGTTATAGCTTGAAAACTATTTTCAATTGAAAGTTGCATTTTTTGGAATTTGTCACTGCTTTTCTTTGCATATTAAAACTGCTTGCTTTTTCACTTTGTATTACAGAAACTTTGGAATCATTGGGTGGTATCCTATTAGGTTTATTCTCACACCCTAATTATTCCCCTTGGGTGTAATTAGACTTTATTATGTTTGAATCAAGTAAAGGAAAGGCTTTGGGTGATGGCGGTTTAGGGTGTTAGTTCCCATCCTTAGTGCGGAGTTGTGGAGATGGCTTGTGGGAGATGAACCCTTGTCGTGTGGAGTCCTTGGGGATATTTTTAGTATGTTTCTTTCTGTATTTGGACCTCTTGTATTGTGTTTGAACTTATGTATTCAGTTCTGAATATTTTTATAAACCTTTTTTGCTATGATTTTTTCAGATTCAGTTTATCAAATGTTTTTGATGTTTTATGTATACATATTTGGGTAAATTGTTCCAAAACAAAGATAAATGATACCCGGGAACTTTTGACAGCTTGTGGGGATAGGGAACACCCTTCGTTCCTTGCCATGGGCTAGGTTTGGTGCTTGTATTGGTGGAGACCATATTCGGTTCGTGACAAAATGGTATCAAAGGCGATTAATGTTTTCGAGTTATATTACTATTTTGGGATGAGTCGGGATAGATAGAAGCTAGGATTGTTGGGTATCGGGGTTTTAGTTGCAAGTAGGGTTCCTGGCCCACACCTCTCATGGTAGACCTCAAGTCACCAGGGGACATTGGAATCGTCTGATTGACTTCACTTCTAGGTGAGACGTGTGGGCTGCAGACTACACGTGGACATCGAGCGGGGGTGGATTAGTTGTTTCTTTTATTATTGTAATGTGTTTAGATTATCTATATTTAATGTATTTGATTAAAATTTTCAGAATTTTGGTATTTATTATTGTTTTTTTACTATTTAATTCTTTAGAAACATGTCTCCTCGGAAAGCTCCCACGCGCCCACGAGAGGAATCCAGAGAGAGTTCTCCCACACCGATTGATTAGAGGCTAGTCAAGGATGTGGTCCGAGCTATCCAAGCTCTAGGAAAGGGACCAAATCCTATTTTTATTATTGTTAGGGTAGAAGAGATGGGTCCTAGAAAAGATAAAGCACAAGAGTTTCTAATAACAAGCCTCATACCTTCCGAGGCAGCTCAGAACCCCAGGAAGAATAGGAATGGATCGAGAAGGTTGAGCACATATTTGAGTTCCTAGAAACACTTGAGGAGATCAAGGTGAAGTGTGGCTCTTTTATGTTGGAGGGTCCCAACCTTAAGTGGTGGGAGTCAGTGCTTCATACTAGGAAGAATGTGCAGATGTGCTGGGGAGATTTCAAGGTTGTCTTCAATGATCAGTACTTCCCAGAAGTCTTGGCATATGCCAGGTCTCGAGAGTTCATTGACCTTGTTTAGGGGAACATTTTTGTGACGGAGTGCACCAAATTTTTCACTAATTTGGTTTGTTATGCCCTTGAAATTTTCTCAAATGAATAATTAAAGGCTCGGAGCTTTGAGAAAGGCTTTTGACCAGAGATATACTCTCAGGTTTTCTTGTTCAAACCAAGGACCTATGCTAAGGTCGTTGATCAAGTGTATATGGTGGAGATTGATTGTAAATGTAGGAATGGTTTTTCTAGAACTTTGTCAGCAGTGGGTAGTGGTAGGTCTTCAGAGAAGAAGAGGAAGTTATAGGATCAGGTGAATAAGGGAGGTGGAAGTTCAGGCCACTCCTCTAGGAAGTTTTCATCCGGGGCTTCTGATGAGAGATTGGTCATGTGCCACCAGTGTGGGAAACCAGGGAATATCCAACCAGCATGCCCACTTCCTATGAAGCCTTGTTACCAGTGTGGAGGTATGGGTCATCTGCATCACTTTTGCGGGGTGGAACATCCACTTTCAAGTGGGGCAGGTTCAATGGCTTCAAGAGGAGTGAAATCACAGTCAGAGCCATCAAGGACAATAGGATCTCATTTTGGTGGCCGTGGTGGTAGGGCTGGGACATCTTCTAGATAGATCTAGTTCAGGGAACAACCAAAGTATAACAGTCATCCCTATGCAGAGACCAGGCATCTCCATATAGTAGAACATGAACTAGCAGGATTAGAGGTGGGACCGTCGATAGTTTGAGTTACCGTTTTGATTGCATTTTCTATAAAAACTGTTCTTTTTTATGCTGGTTCATATGTTTCATTCATTTCTGCCCATTTTTTGGGCATTTTTAATTTTGCAAATGAGTTGTGGTGTTTTCCGAAGGAGTTGGTGACACCGTTTAGAAAGAATGAGAAGGGTCTTAGGTGACCCTCGTGTGCGCTTTTCGTGTCAGGGGTTGAGATAGAGTAGGACCTCTTGGTCCTAGATATGGAACTATTTTAAATAATACTCGACATGGATTGGCTAGTACACTTTTAGGAAAAAATCAATTGCTACAGGCGGGGTGTGAGTTTCACGACACCTGATGGAAGTCGTCAGGTTTTTCATGGAGAATGGGATCCTCGATCGGGTCGTGCAAGACCTCCACTCATAGATTTGGGAAGTATTATCTTCCAGTTGTCGTAGCTCGCACTAGATGATGATGGTCTTACCCTTTAGGGTGCACTACCTCATGTAGTGAATGAGTTTCTAGATGTATTCTTGGATGATTTTTCTAGTTTTCCCTCGTAGCGGGATGCGGATTTTTTGATGGATCTGGTTCCGAGAACACAACCAATATCTCTTCCCTCTTATCTCATGTCCCCCACTGAGCTGAGAGAATTAAAGATATAGCTATATTAATTATATTCCAAAGTATGCATTCTCCCGAGCATCTCTCCTTGGGTCGCTTCTGTGTTGTTCGTGAAAAAGGATGATGGATCCCTCCAGTTGTGCATTGACTACCAGAAGATGAATAAGGTAAAAATTAAGAACAAATACCCTTTGCCCATAATAGACAATTTTTTGATTAGTTGAAGGGGGAAAAGTAGTTCTCAAAGATAGACTTGCGTTCGTGCTATAATCAACTCAGGGTGAAGGATTCAGATATCCAAAAAAATAGCCTTCCGAAGCAGGTACAACCACTTAGAGTACTTGGTCATGTCCTTTGGATTGATCAATTATCTAGCGGTCTTTATGAAACTCACGAATAGGGTGTTCCACCAGAATCTGGATTCCTTCGTTGTGGAGTTCATGGATGAAATTCTGGCATACTATGGCTTTGATGAGGAATATAAAAATCACTTGAGGATCATTTTGACACTTTTTAGGATCACCGCCTCTATGAAAAATTGTCACAGTTCACTTTCTGGATTAGGGAGGTGAAATTTCTGGGGCATGTGATCTCAAAGAAGGGGGTTTCAGTAGACTCCAAGAATATCAGTGTGTTAATTTCATGGGAGCAACTAAATAATGTGTTCGAGATCAGAAGTTTCCATGGACTGGATGGTTATTACAGGTGATTTGTTTGGGATTTCTCTTGGCTTGCTTCACTGATATCCGTGCTCACCTGGAAAGGGGTGAAGTTTGTATGGGGCCTATAATGTCAAGAATCCTTCGAGGAGATAAAGCGGTGGTTGACTACCTCCCCTGTGTTGATTTTTCTTGAGGTTAGGAAGGGGTGTGTGGTCTATTGTGATGATTAAAGTATGGGCCTTGGGTGTGTGATTATGCAGTATGATCATGTGGTGGCATATGCATATCGCCAACTCTGACCACATGAAAATAATTTACCAACCCACGAATTGGAGTTGGCAGAGATGATGTATGATTTAAATAACTGACATCACAACTTCTTTGGAGAGAAGTTTTTGGTCTAATTTGATCACAAAATCTTGGCCTATATCTTCTCACAGAAGTACCTCAACTTGAGGCAGCGTCGCTGGATCGAGTACTTACAGGGGTTTGACTTTGACATTGTCTATACCCCAAGAAAAGGAAATGTGGTGGATAATACCTCAAGTAGAAGAGTTCCAATGCAGTCTTTGAGGAAGTCTAGTGATGATTGGGATTTAATTGGACTCTTTACTCATATGCATGTGGAGACGAAGGAGTAAAATGGGGGTGCGTTCTTGGTGAGCATTCAGTTGACTCCTTCTCTGTTGGAGTTGATTTAGCGATAATAGCCCAGTGATGAGATTTTTCAGCAGTCAAAGCAGTTTATTCATGGTGGGAAGATGTCTTCTGATTGGTCATCGTCCCCTAAGGGCATCCTGTGCTTTAAGGGTCATTCAGTAGTACCATTGTCTCTGCAAAAGGTGGTGATGGAGGACAACCACCAGTCTCAGTGGGCTATCCATCCGGGTGCCACAAAAATGTTTTATAATGTTTGTAGGCAGTTCTAGTGGCCAAGTATTCAATGTGACATAGCATACTTTGTGTCGAGATGCTACACATGATAGAAGATGAAAACAGAGCATCAAAGGCCCCCCGGTTTGCTCCATCCATTACCCATTCCTACCTGGAAGTGGGATGAGGTCACCATGGACTTAATTGTTGGCTTGCCTCATACGCCTCTGGGTAATAATTCCATTTGGGTGGTAATTGATCATCTGACCAAACCATCCCACTTTATTCTGATAGAATATACAACTAAAGTGGATGAGTTGTGCCATTTGTATCTTCAAAAGGTGGTGAGACTCCATAGAGTTCCATTAATAGTTATCTCAAATAGAGAACCCCACTTCACTTATCGATTTTGGGAAGGCCTTCAGAAGGCCTTGGGGTCTCATATTAAGATGATCACGACATACCACCATTAGAAAGATGGTCAGATAGATCAGGCAAATCAGATTTTGGAGGACATGCTTCATGCATGTGTCCTAGAATTTGGAGGCTCTTGGGATATCCATTTGGGCTTGGTTGAATTTTCTTATAATAATAGTTACCAATATTCGATTTGAATGGCTCCTTTTGAGGTGCTCTATGGTCAGCCTTGTCGGTCCCCCTTGTGTTGGGATGAGGTAGGTGAGACCTCACTACTGGGGACATGTCTAGTGTAGGAGACATCTGAGAAGGTCAAGTTGATAAGGCATAATTTATTGATAGCTCAAAGTCTCCATAAATCTTATTCTGACCAGAGGTGATGAGACCTACAGTTTTCTATGGGAGACATGGTATTCTTGAAAGTGGCCCCTCGTCTGGGCCATCGTCGATTGGGAAAGCAAGGAAAGATGATGCTGCGGTATATCAGACCTTTTGAGATCAGCGAGCGTATTGGAAAGGTGGAATATAGGTTGGCCCTTCCTTCTTATTTGGCATCCATCCATGACGTCTTCCATGTCTCCCAGTTTAAGAAATACAACCCGAATCCATCCTATGTACTAAATTGGGAGGTGTTGGATATAGAGCATGATTTATCTATTGTTGAGAAGCCATTGTGAATAGTGTAATTCCAAGAAAAGGTGCTTCGGGGAAAGTCTATTCCACTGTTCTGGATTATTTGGAAGCATGGGAATGATACACATGATACATGGGAGCGGAAATCATGGGTTGAGGAAGAGTACCCGTTCCCGTTTTCCGACCAAGATTCAGGTTGACTTTCTTGGATGAAAAGTTTTCATGGTGGGGATAATTATCACATAAATAACTTATTTTAAATATATTTTTAATTTAATTTCCATTCTTTCTTTGTTTTGGGGGTTTCCCATGCATTTTGGTAGAAGTGGTGCATTTTCAAAATTTTGGCCAAATAGTGAGCCCATTTCCTGATTTAAAAATAATTTTTTTCTTTTATATCCTTTATTTTTCAAAATTTTTCATCCATTACAATTCCTAAATGGGTCAACTAACCTATTAACACCACCATTTTAATTTTGACCCTTTATAAATCCATAATAATGGTGGAGTTGGGTTTTTATTTAAGGAATTGGGCCATCCCAGAAGCCCATTTCCAGTTAAAAAAATATGTTTATTTAATAACTTATTCAATTTTTATTATTTTTCAGTGATTCCAAGTGTCACCCAATACCAATAAACCCAAACACGTTCCCATTATCTTTTCCCCATATTTGGAGCTCGTATGCATCTATAATTAGGGAAAAATGCACAGGGTTTCTCAAATCGTCCATATTTGAAGAGGTAACTTCTTTCCTTCATAACTCTTTCAATTCTTACTCTTTTTCTCCTTTTTACATGAATTTTATTCTCATTTTATTGAATTACCAAATTTCCATAGGGTTTGGTTTTAAACCTAGGGTTTAAACTTGGGATTTATTGGTCAATTATTGTGGTTTTATATTTGATCTAGGTTTCTCTTGGTGCAGCGGTGGTGCTATTTGATTTTCGCACAAAGATTTAAGGGTTCTCCTTAATTTGGTAGGTGATTCCATGTGTATAGAATTTATGTGAATTGGATTGCTGTGTTTATGATATTTTCATGTTTATTTCATTTGATTATTTCTGCAAAAAATAGTTTTAGTGGTGTTTGTAATGCAAATGAATTTTTAATGCCAATTTTATGTGAAATTGGGGGTTTTTCATGGAAGTCTCTTGTTGGTTCATTTGGGGATTCCCTATCACTAATTATTTGATTTTATTGGGATGAATTAGGGCTTAAAATACTATTTTTAATGGTTATCCCATTTGGTTTTTGTTGCAAAATTTGGTTTTAATGGTGTTTGTAGAACTTGTGAACTTTAAGTGCCATGTTTGTTTAAAAATGGAAGTTTTACAAAGATAAATTTCTTGGTTTACATGGGGATGCCCTAAAATTTATTTTTTGTTTTAATTGAAATTTATTGGTCTGAATTTTCGATTTTGGTAACTTACAGGTGTGCACATAGTGTGCAATGTGGGGTTTTCATGGAGTTTTAGGTGAAAAACAATGCAAATTTTTGAGGAATTGTTTTATGGAAAATCAAAGTGTTTTGTTGTATGTTTTAAATGGTATAAAGTGTGTATAGCTACTGTATTTTTTTAAGTGACCAGTATTGGTTTCTTATATGAAAATGGATGTATGTGGAATTCTGAATCTATTTGATCACAAAGGGAGAAGCCCAGGTACCTAGGTGGGGAGGATATGTACTAGTATGGCTATTGAACCGGATGGGTTTTGTCCCTATTTCACTTAGAATTTAGATAAATACAACACTAAATAATCCATATGGATGATTATTGGGGATAAATAGGTTATGTGTATGTTCCCTAATAGTGTATCATGCATGAGGATGCATTTTTACTATGGTTACTTTACATCGAGGTATGAGGTACATGGGGCCCGAGACTATCTAGTGCCTAGGGGTGTTCCCAGTTTTGTTGTTCATTTGATTTTTGGTATTTACCTTGTATTAGGATGTGTTTAGAAGTATATTACAATAGATAAAATGAATATTTAAATGTGTTAACATTCTAAAATTCATATATTGAAAACTATTTTCAATTGAAAGTTGCATTTCTTGGAATTTGTCACCGCTTTTCTTTGCATATTAAAACAACTTGCCTTTTCACATTGTATTGCATGAAATTTGGAATCATTAGGTGGTATCCTATTGGGAATAGTCTCACACCCTACTTACACCCCTTGGGTGTAAGTATACTTTATTATGATTGACTCAGGTAAAGGAAATGCTTTGGGTAATGGCGGTTCGGGGTGTTAGTTTCCATCCTTGGTGCGAAGTTGTGGAGACGACTTGTGACCGATGAACCCTTGTCATGTGGAGTCCTTGGGGATATTTTTTGATGTTTATTTGTGTATTTAGACCTATTGTGTTGTGTTTGAACTTATGTATTCAGTTATAGATTTTTTTTATAAACCTTGTTTGGTATGAATTTTTCAGATTCAGTTTATCAAATGTTTTTAATGTTTTATGTATAAATATTCAGGTAAATCGTTCCCAAACCAAGATAAATGATACCTGAGAACTTGTTCTAGCCCATGGGGATAGGGAAAGACCTTAGGGCCTTGCAATAAATTGAGTTTAGTTCCAATTTTGGTGGCAACCAGATTTGGTTCGTGACAGTTCCTAACCTTATAAAATATTTAAAACCACTCCTCTTTGGTAGAAACCATTAGAAAAAACCATGGGAATGTTTTTTGTTTTGATTATTTTATCATACAGTCTAAAACCAAATTTTAGATATTAATAAAGGACCTCCTATATTTTTCTATAAATACCCACCCAAAATCCCACCCCTATTTGTTCAAAACCCATTTATTATTAATTTATTCTCCCTCTCCCACTATAAATCCCTCTAAAGGTGTTCCCAAGATCTTAAGAATATCCTACTATGATTTTAGAATCACCCTCTCATGGTAAGTGGATTCTATCCCCGTCTTTATTCAAGCAATTTCTTTGATGTTATGCCTTTTTATTTCTAATTTTTCATTTTGGAATATGTTTTTTACACTTCCATTTAATATCCTTATGATTCCCAAGTAATGATAGATCACCTTTAACTTTCATTAAACCCTTCTATAAACCTTTATGTACACCCGTTATGCTACTAAAATTATCCCGTGATTTTCCATACTAAACATTTGTGTTGTTTACACCCTTCCCCATTTACACTCAAGGGTGTTCAACTATATGTTATTATCATTAATTGATTGATAAATCCCATTTATATAACCCACTCCTCTTAATTATTGTATTAAAAGTGATGAAAAATGTTCTTATGTTGTATTATCTATGTGTCACACAAATGCATGTACATGATATGAATGTGATGGGTGGGGAAAGATTATATAGCCCTCCAATGCACTGGATAATGTTTTTATCTCATGATATGATAGGTATGGTGTATTAGAGGTTATCTTAAGCACAATATGTTGTGATTTCTTGATAGATATCATTGAATTATGTTAATGATGTCATGTTTTATGTTGTGGCCACATTCCTATGTTGCCTTGATGTTACAATCTTATATCATGCTTCGATGTCCAAATTTATGATTATAACCTTATGTCACCTTGACATTCTTATTGACTCACACGTATTACTTTCATCATGTAATAATTTATTTGCCTTTATATCTCACCCCATTCTTATGTACGTCCCCGGTTTATCCCATGCAGTATTAAAAGATCAATTGATATTAAGGGCATGTTATGGAGTTTTTAAATAATGATGTTGTATCCCTATTTCATGTTATTATGTTATGCAACTAATATAATAAAAAAACTAGGACTCTAAATATTCTAGGATTCTATTAAGTGTGTATTTATGTAATAAATCATGAAATAAAGTATATAAAAGACATGGGTGATATGTGTATTTTATGCATATATTTTATGGTATTTTAATGTATTGATTTATGTATTTAAATGATTATTATTTCCAAATGTTTATTTTTTTTAATTTTTTTGGTTTTTATGTCATAGTAAAATAGGTATTTAAAAACTGAGTAAAAATAGATGAATATGGGAGAAAAATATAGTTCATGCTATGAACTTCACTCGTGGTGTGACACCAGATTTTTAAGGATACAGTGGAGCTACATAACTGGAGAAGGACACTTAAACATTGTGTATTTCATTACACAACATGAGTACATCAGGAATTTGATGCCAATAAGAACACTTTTTAAAATAATACACACTGTGAAAAGCTATTACATGTCATGTACATGATACACGACTTGAAAGTTGGGGACAAATAAAGATATGAAAAAGTCATTGTTGACGCAGATTACACACTATGTAAATTTAAACATCATGAATGTTTCATGAAATATACAAAATAAAGATACAAAGATATTGTATTTGAAACTATGTCCTATTTATCCATACATATAGCCATAGCTTTATACATCTCATAGGGAGCCTCAATAAGGGACACCTACCAGATAACACACACCACCATGGAGCCCGACTTTATCACTACTCTGTAGGTTTTTGTTTATTATTTTTTTAACCCTCTCATGGCTATCATGTGGGGGTGATTTCTTTGTTTCATGGAATTCATGATGAATGGGGATTTATTGTATTATGTATTTTATTTTTTACTGCAATTTATATTGGGATTTCATGTTTATTCTTCATTGATTTATATTTCTTAATTCTTCTTGCATGACCATCATGTCTGGGGTTAAAAAAAGGGTTTAATTTATTTCTTTCTTTGATAATGAAAATTTATTGATTTGATTGAATGAATTTGTTTAATATGAGGTATAGGGTTTATATTTATTCCATGGATATTGGATTTGTCTCCACCCTATGTTTGAATAAGGTTTCTAGTTACCCATTCTTTCCAATATGAAGTATCTGATCATGAGAAAATGATAGTTTAGGATGGAGGGAATTTACCATGACCATTATACTCACTAGGACTTGATTTTGATGACAACATGATTGTTAATTAATTATTTTAAATATTGTTATCTCATGAACCCAGATTCATTAATTCTCGACACCCTTTTTATCTTTTATTCTTACACTTTATCCACTAATCACATGCTCATTACATTAGATTCAATTTCTAATAATCAAAAATTAGTTTAGGTATTTTTTATTAAATTAATATTTTCTTCAACCCTATCTCTAATAGTTCAACCTCATACTTTCATATCCTATACTACCCTATAGTTTAGTGGTTTGTTTGATTCGTGTTTTTAAATTTCTAAATTCAAAAACCCCGTAGGAATTAATGATTCCCCATGGGCTATCAATGAGTTTCCATATATTTATCTATATGTCATGAGTATTATTATAAAAATATTATTTTATTCATTAAAACAATTAATTGAATAGAATTTGAATCACATATGTCATATTTTAAAAAATATATTGGATAAACCCTTTTCCCAAAATAAAACATTTTTAATGCCATATTGTCACGAACCAAGCCGGGTTGACCCTGAAATGGTCACCCGAATTGGTCCGCGGCAAGGCCCGAAGGGTGTTCCCGATCCCCACGGGCTGGTACAAGTGCTCGGGTATCTCATGAGATGCCTTGGGAACGATTTACCCGAATTTATCTTATTAAAATAACCAATAAAACCCAAAAAATAGATATAAAAAGTTTAATCAAAACCACCAATAATAAATCCAAAAATATATATTTTACAACTAAACAAATACTAGAAGGAACGCTGACACAACGAGAAACTAAAACAACACCTCAAACCTCCATACAACAAGAGGAGAAACCTCCTCAAGCCACCAGTACCAACCAATGCAAGAATACCATCGACAACATGAACCACCATCACCAAGCACGATGCCTCAACCTAAGATACACAAGATACAGAAACTACATGCACCCAAAGGTGCATGTAGGGTGTGAGCCAAGAGCCCAGTAGGATTTCACGGAATAAAATATTCCATGCCGCAACATCAAAGAGATAATTTAACATGATTATTCAAAAATATACATTTAGAAAAAAAACACTTTTAAGAAAAACATTTACAAGCTAAAAGTGAAAAATGAACACTTTAAGAAAAACCATTTTTTTTTCAAACATTATTTTAAAGAGGAAGGGAAAATTTATAATGAGCACTCACGCACACACCAGAGTGGTACTCTATATTCCTATGGAAGGAACCATGTCATGAATAGTAGAGAACCATGGGTAAATCCCCTAAGGGTCATCTAACTTGTGTCAGTCCCTATAACATTGTACCTCAGTGAAAAGTAACCATGAAAAATATTTGTTCTCATGCACGAGCCACTAGTAGGGAGAATACCCATAACCTAGTGGTCCCCAATCATCTTCAATATAGTTTTGTTAGTGTTGTCACATCAAAAATGCTAAGTGAACCATGGTCAAAACCCCTCCGTTCACTAGCATACTAGTTCCTGTCCTCCCAACTAGATACCCAGGATTTCCCTTGTGCTCAAACAAGTCCCATATGTTACAAAATACTAATTATACTTAAAAATTCTATTTGCACTAATAATTCCCATTTTTAAATAATACGCACACCAAAGTTTTCTTAAAACATCACTTGCAGCACTTAAAAATTCAATAAACCATTTGCGCAATTAAACAACCATTTTCACCATTAAATAAAGTACTAAGAAAAATTATAAAATAATTTTAAGAAGTCACACATGACTTTGCACACACAAAAACTCACCCGAACCCTGCACGTAAAACATACAACATGTCAAACCCTTCAAAAATGTATTTTTCATTACTCAAGCAACTTAATAAACCATATACACAATTTTTGAAACACTTATAAGAAGCGCAACATGAATTTCCACCAAAAACACACTCAAAATCACCTCTTTCGACCAAACAAACACAAAAACCTTTTCACATCATAATTCACACCAGAATCATGATTTGTTAAATTAATTAAACAATTAACAGAATATTTATAAATAACACACTATGGGATTGCAAATGTAAAACACAAAATTTTCACATAAGAATGCCACTTTAAAAATGTAACACATATTTAATGATATCAAACACCATTTTCACACATCACATTTAAAAAAAATAAATCCAATCATACAGTTCATCAAACACTCAAAATTTTCACATGAGAGTTTACACAAAAAAATACACTTGATTTCACCTAAAAACGTCACTTTAAAATCAAACGCGCAAAATAACCAAATTAAGACATGTTTTCAATTACTCAAACAATTCAAAATTTAATATCAAATATTCACAATAAATCTAACACACCAAAATAATTCATTATCCAATTGAACGCATACCAAACACTTCAAAAATATATTTTTTTGACACCAAAATAGATCATAAAACATATTTATAAAATCAAATAAACATATTAAATTAATCAAATAACGCAAAGGCATGAAACCACCAACCTCAAATAATTGGCCGAGCCAATGCTTTCAAACTCACACGGCCACCTATTCATGTACACACACTCCCACAAAGGCACACACACTAGAAAAAAAACATCACCACATCTTAACAACATATTCGAAACCCAAAGTTAGTGCGGTGAAGACCAATGCACAAACAATTAAATATTAGGGACTCAATTAAATCATAAGACCCTAATTTTGGATGATGCGAAGCAAAATAGTGGGTTCATTAACCTTACCCGAAACATTGGCGACAAGGCAAAACGAGTCCATCCGCCTTGCCCTTGGTGGCAGATTCCAGAATATGGTCCAACATGTCCCAATAATCCAATCGCATACCCTATTGAAGAAAGAACACATCAATCAGGTATTAACCCAACCTTAGGGTTTAAGTGGGATCCTAATCAGGTATCAAAATACAAGAAAAACTCCAAATCAAATAAGGAAAAGAGGTCCAAGGACCATACCTTGACGAATCATTGAGGAAACGCGAAGAAGTCTCAAGAAAACTCAAAGGATGTGGGAGATCCGGGGAAAGGGGGGTCGCGTTCCATTGAGACTCGGTCGAGGGTCCAAGCGCACCTGAATAAGGGGGGTCCATCGGGTTGTGCGCTACTGATGGAAGGGGGGGCGCGATAGCCGGAACATGGCGCAAGGAGGAGCTAGTCATAGAGAGCCGTCACAGTTTGCAGGGGGGAAGCGTCGTATATAGGGGGAGAGGGGAGAGATGAGTGTGAGAATAAAATAAACAAAATAAGAAGGATAAAAAGAAGAGATAGGCGTGGAAAGGGAGAGTGGGGCGCCTGGGATAAGGGGGGGGAGGTGAGGTGCGTGAGAGGTAGAGTGGGGGAGTTTAAAAAAACAAAACAAAATAAAAGAGAGGGGGAGGCATGGAAGAGTGGGGGTGGGAGTGGCGTGAGAATGGGAATAAAAAAATGAAAAGGGATGGATGGGGGGGGGGCGCCGCCTGGGCTGGGTAGATTAGGTTTCCAATTTCTTTTTTTATTTTCTTATCTTAATAATAATAATAATAATAAATTAATAATAATGATAATAACAATAAATTGATAATAATGATGATAATAATAATACCAACAAACATAATAATAATAATAATAATAATAATAATACAAATCATAATAATAAAAATTTTAATAACATAATAATAATAATTATAATCATAATTTTATTCATTTTCTTTTAAATAATGAAAATATTAATAACAAATATATAATAATTATATCTATAACAATTTCAATGATATTAATATTATTAACAATTTTTAATAATAAAAATATTTTTATCTACGCAATAATATCATTATTATTACGATTTAAACATTTAACTTATTTTATTTACATCAAACTTTATTTATTTTAAACATTAAACATTTGTGCGGGCAGTTGGGCCGATCGCGCGGTCACCGTCAACCATGCGATGTCCGCGCACCAATCTGACACCCACCAAAACTATTAAACGATAAAAATTTTAGACCGATGCTCAACTTGCGCCCTGACGAAGCTAATCGAAGTCAAGAAATCATAAAATAAAGGGTCGGGGTGTGACAATTCTCCCCACCACAAAACTTTCTGCCCCCAGAAAGTCACCAAGCCAACAGTTAACATAACTTGAGTCCATGCCCAGACAAAACCGAGGAAAAACCATGAATCCTGGGATGACCTTACTCTCCACAGGTCACACCCGAACAATTCAAGAGAAAATCAAAGCCCGAGGTTGAGGGGAGAACACGAGAGGGTTCTCCCCACCATAAGAATTTACTAATATGCAAACCTTGAAACCCGATCATACCACCCCCGAGGGGGGACAACATGGGAACTCCCAAACTGAACCCATTTAATTTCTCCACATGGACCGAACAAAACTCAGAGACTTAAACGGAAAGCTTGCTACGAAATGACCCAACACCCAGAGGATATGAAATTAACTCAAAACCTCTCACACCGACTGAAAAAAATCCTCACCGCAACCAGGGACTATGGAATTCCGAGCCTGAACTCCGAAAGGACCTCGAAACACCACCCATTAATTTCAAAAACCCAATCACCCCCCTAACAAACACAATTGAGACCAAAATAAAAATTAGAATGACCTGTTTATTCGCCGGTCCAACACCCTTAAAGGAAATCTGAAGGATTTAGAAGCCACATTGAGAACAGATAAGACCGCTTAGACTACGGTAGAACAAGTTCATCACACCACCACAACGAGGATGAGCTTACGACGGTGATAAGAACAGAACAAGAAAACTTTAGATATTTCACTCCCAAATCTAAATACATTACTCAGACCGAGGTTCCACACACCCTCAGCAACTCCTGACTGCGCGCGAGCTTCACCCCAAGACCTGTGGCTCGGGCCCTGATGGCTGAAGCATTTCTTGCCTCACAGTCAGGCATTTGCAACCTCCAGTCTCCAACTCCCTCCCAAACATCGCTCCTTTCTGAACACTCCCGGGTGACCCGAATAGTCGCACGGTAGTAAGACTTTGGATTAATGAGACAAAGCGGATTAGAATGCCTGAACTAGCTACACTAGTGGCATGCAAGAGAATGATCCAATGAACTAGGAACCGGTACCGACGAGGATGGTTTCTTGGAGATAGGTTCCACCGGCCCGCACTCCTTGCTAGGTGGGGAACCTTCGTGGAAGTCGACCACCGTTAATCACACCCAAAACTCCAACGACAATGAGACATCTCATCTTTACTATTCTAAAACTGAACCCTCAAATAACTCTAGGGCTGTACGAACCTTAAATATCCTGGGAGTTCCCAACAACCTGAAGACAAACTATCTTTCAGAACAATACAACTACCTCTAATAGACTTCAATTATCTCGAAAAGAAAGTAACACACAAAAGGAATGGAGAACTGAGCATAACTCATTGACATCTTTTGGAGGCTTTCTGGGCGGCATACTCATGACAACACGAGAAACACCATCGAAACTGGCATCAAGCAAAACTCAATCAAAGAAACAACACAAGCCAAGGACAATAGGCCCATAAGCCAAACATATACAACACATGGAGAAATCACTTTTCCAAAACCATTATTTCTTTACAATTTTTTTAAACAAAACTCACCTATGGCACCTTATGAACCGTCACATGTGCGTTTATTCAATCCCGCTCACCTCATCTGCGAACAAGTTCCCCCCATGCACTTTCTATACATACCCACACACGTGTGACCCTCCATAAAGAGTGTCAAGGTTCAAACACTTATTTTTTTCCTTACCAAATCCAAACCCATACCAAGTTTTTCCAAACCGATACACCTTCTCTTTTAAAAACCCACTTTAGCAATTTAAAAAACAATTTGGAAGAAACACTTTTCCATTTAAAAACCAATTTCACTTTTAACACACACTCAAATCAACTGAGACTAAAACAAAACACAAGTAGTAATAACCCACTGGAATGAGGAACTAGTGCATATGTCTGACCTAGCGACATGGTGGTGAGTCATGCCCCAAGTAAAGCATAACACTAAGAGGACCTTAAACCGGACACTTGGAATCCACATGGGTCACCACCCCATGTGATGATGCAAAGTGAACTGATTCACCTCCATTGTCATCCCTTAATCCAAAACGACCAAGGACAAGTGAATCAAATCCCAGATTAACCCTGGTAACTCAGGTCTCGTCACGAGCAGTGGTGATCAGGTACCGACCCGTAACCTACCTCCTGAGCCCAATAGTCCTAATCTTCACCTACTGGACATCCCAAATAACAAAAGGGCGCTCTGAAAAGTGAGGTCCTCTAAGGGAAAACCTCCCTTTGATACCATTTTTTCACGAACCAAGACAGGTCAACCCTGAAATGGTCACCTGAATTGGTCCGCGGCAAGGCCCGAAGGGCGTTCCCGATCCCCATGGGCTGGCACAAGTGCCCGGGTATCACATGAGATGCCTTGAGAACGATTTACGTAAATTTATCTTATTAAATATCTAATAAAACCCAAAAAAACAGATCTGAAAAGTTCAATAAAAACCACCAATAATAAATCCAAAAATATAAATTTTACAACTAAACAAATACTAGAAAGAATGCTGACACAACGAGAAACTAAAACAACACCTCAAACCTATATACAACAAGAGGAGCAACCTCCTCAAGACACCGACACCAACCAGCGCGAGAATACCATCGACAACACAAACCACCGTCACCAAGAACGATGCCTCAACCTGGGATACACAAGATATAGAAACTACATGCACCCAAAGGTGCATGTTGGGTGTGAGCCAAGAGCCCAGTAGGATATCACCGAATAAAAGATTCTATGCTGCAACATCAAAAAGACAATTTAACATGCTTATTCAAAAATATACATTTATAAAAAAAACACTTTTAAGGAAAAAATTTACAAGCTAAAATTGAAAAATGAACACTTTAAGAAAAACCATTTTTTTAAAACATTATTTTAAAGCAGAAGGGAAAATTTATAAAGAGCACTCACACACACACCCGAGTGGTCCTCCGTATGCCAACGGAATGCACCATGTCATGCATAGTAGAGAACCATGGGTAAATCCCCTAAGGGTTATCTAAATTGTGTGGGTCCCTAGAACCTCGTACCTCGGTGAAAAGTAACCATGAAAAATATCTGTTCTCATGCACGGGCCACTAGTAGGGAGCATACCTATAACCTTGTGGTCCCCAATTATCTTCAATATAGTTTTGTTAGTGTTGTCAAGTCAAACATGCTAAGTGAACCATGGTCAAAACCCCTCCGTTCACTAGAGTACTAGTTTTGGTCCTCCCACCTAGATACCTAGGGTTTACCTTGTGCTCAAACAAGTCCCATATGTTACAAAATACTAATTGTACTTAAAAATGCTATTTTCACTAATAATTCCCATTTTGAAATAATACACACACCAAAGTTTTCTTCAAACATCATTTGCAGTAATTAAAAATTCAATAAACCATTTGCGTAATTAAACAACCTTTTTCACCATTAAATAAAGTACTAAGAAAAATTATAAAATAATTTTAAGAAGTCACACATGACTTCACACACACAAAACTCACCCGCACCCTGCACATAAAACATACAACATGTCAAACCATTCAAAAATGTATTTCTCATTACTCACGCAACTTAATAAACCATATACAAATTTTTTGAAACACTTATAAGAAGCGCAACATGACTTTACACCAAAAACACACTCAAAATCACCTCTTTCGACCAAACACACACAAAAAACTTTTCACATCATAATTCACACCACAATCATGATTTGTTAAATTAATTAAACAATTAACAGAATATTTATAAATAGCGCACTATGGAATTTCACATGTAAAACACCCAATTTTCACATAAGAATTCCACTTTAAAAATGTAACACATATTTAATGCTATCAAACACCAATTTCACACATCACATTAAAAAAAAATAAATCCAATCATACGGTTCATCAAACACTCCAAATTTGCACAAAAGAGTTTACACAAAAAAATGCACTTGATTTCACATAAAAACGCCACTTTAAAACCAAATGCACAAAATAACCATATTAAGACATGTTTTAAATTACTCAAACAATTCGAAATTTAATTTCAAAGATACGCAATAAATCTAACACACCAAAATAATTTATTATCCAATTGAACGCATACCAAACATTTCAAAAATATATTTTTGCGACACCAAAATAGATCATAAAAAATATTTATAAAATCAAATAAACATATTAAATTAATCCAATAATGTAAAGGCATGGAACCACCTACCTCAAATAATTGGACGAGCCAATGATTTCAAACTCGTACGACCACCTGTTCACGTACACGCACTCCCAAAAAGGCGCATGCACTAGAAAAAAAAACATCGCCACACCTTAAAAATACATTAGACACCCAAAGTTAGTGCGGCGAAGACCAACACACAAACAATTAAATATTAGGGACTCAATTAAATCATAAGTCCCTAATTTTGGATGATGCAAAGCAAAACAACGGGTGCATTAAACTTACCCGAAACATTGGCGACAAGGCAAAATGAGTCCATCTGCATCGACCTTGGCGGCGGATGCCGGAATATGGTCCAACGTGTCCCAATACTCCAATCGCATACCCTATTGAAGGAAGAACACAACAATCGGGTATTAACCCAACCTTAGGGTTTAAGCAGGATCCTAATCAGGTATCGAAATACAAGAAAAATGCCAAATCAAATAAGGAAAAGAGGTCCAAGGACCATACCTCGACAAATCATTGAGGTAATGCGAATAAATTTCAAGAAAACTCAAAGGACACGGGAGATCCGGGGAAAGGGGGGTCGCGTGCCATTGAGACTCGGTAGAGGGTCCAAGCGCGCCTGAATAAGGGGGGTCCATCGGGTTGTCTACTGCTGATGGAAGGGGGGTGCGATAGCCTGAACATGGCGCAAGGAGGAGCTAGTCATGGAGAGCCATTGCAGTTTTCCGGGGGGTGCATCATATACAGGGGGAGAGGGGAGAGATGAGTGTGAGAATAAAAAAAAGAAGAAGGATAAAAAGGAGAGAGAGGAGTGGAAAGGGAGAGTGGGGCACCTGGGATAGGGGGGGGAGGTGAGGTGCGTGAGAGGTAGAGTGGGGGAGTTTAAAAAAAACAAAACAAAATAAAACAGAGGGGGATGCGTGGAAGAGTGAGGGTGGGAGTAGCGTGAGAATGGGAATAAAAAAATGAAATGGGTTGGATGGGGGGGGGGGGGCGCCGCCCGGGCTGGGTAGATTAGGTTTCCAATTTCTTTTTTTTACTTTCTTATCTTAATAATAATAATAATAATAATAAATTGATAATAATGATAATAATAATAATTTGATAATAATGATAATAATAATAATAATACCAACAAACATAATAATAATAATAATAATAATAATAATAATAATACAGATCATAATAATAAAATTTTTAATAACATAATAATAATAATTATAATCATAATTTTATTCATTTTCTTTTAAATAATGACAATATTAATAACAACTATATAATAATTATATCTATAACAATTTCAATGATAATAATATTATTATCAATTTTTAATAATAAAATTATTTTTATCTACGCAATAATATCATTATTATTATGATTTAAACATTTAAATTATTTTATTTTCATCAAAATTTATTTATTTTAAACATTAAACATTTTTGCGGGAACTTGGGCCGATCACGCGGTCACCTTCAACCATGCGATGTCCCCGAACCGGTCTGACACCCACCAAAACTATTAAACGATAAAAATTTTAGACCGGTGCTCAACCTGCGCCTTGACGAAGATAACCGAAGTCAAGAAATAATAAAATAAAATAGTAATAAAAAGAGTCAGGGTGTGACACATATTCTTTTTAAAATGTTATATATTAGAATAAATCATCACCATGAGTATCAAAACCATCATCTCATTTATTTTTAATAATAACTCTTCTTATAACTTGAGGGTAAAAAAGATGATAATATAGAATCTTTAATTTTATCCTCTTATAGAATTTAAATTAATCCACTACATAAAACCCCTTAATGTAGAAAGACCTTGATTTATCATTTAAATGAATACTACAAGCTATAAACATCAACCATTCTTTACTTTTTAACTTTCATACATATTTATAATACTTTTATATTAGGAATTTAGCGTTCTATACACTTTGAAATAGAACAAATGGTATTTATAAAATTAATACATAATTTTGACACTCTTTAGTGTTTTTTAAACCATTTATATATTCTTAGTATATCCTCCTTTAGTGAACAATATTTATTTAATTAAAAAATTACCCATCCTTCCTAAATCCTCCCTTGGGTTTCAATAAAAACGATGACTATAAAACCCTCTATTCATATTTTTCTTACTTAAATAATTACCTATTTTTACCATCTATGCAACAGTAGATCCAGTACCACCCATCTTCTACTCAATTATCCTCATCATATTAAAAAGACTGAGAAAATTTTTATTATTCTCATTTATATTATATTTCATAATAAACCATTAGAACCTTTTTGACAGTGATTGTAGAATGAAGTTTGTATTTATATTCATCCTTAAAGGTACTTAAACCTCTCTAAATCAAAAACATACCTAATAATATTGAGTATATAAATGGATACTTAAGTTTCTTAAATAATTTTGTATCTAAAAAATTCCTTTAAAATCCTATACCTCTTATACTTATCATTTTCTTGAAAGATACTTTCCTAGATGTATATAAATTTGAAAATGTTAATATCCTCATGTCTCTTTGAAAACATATATTCCATAGAAACAATAAGTATATATACATCAAGTGAATATTTCAAATTCTTATCATAAGAATATAGATATCTATATTGAACAACATTACAAATTAAGATACTTAGGAAGGGGATAATCCAACACATTGAAATTTATTTCTTACTTATTAATTATACTTATGTATCTACACTAGTCTTTGATGTTTCTTCTACTAAGATTTAATTTCTATATAAATTATCTCAAAGTCATACTATACGATGATGATTACATTTTATCTATAACATAATATTTTATCAAATGAGTATCATGTTTTATATTCATTTTAAAAGGACTTTTATTATATTTGTTTTTAATAAATTGATGAATCCTTTTACTAAATAATTTCAATTAGTGGTCCAATATTAGAATTTCACTATGTAATGAGTCCTATTTAGTGATTCACACATAGGTTATCTAGATAAATAATCATGTTAAGCATATCATATAGATTATTTTATATTTAAGAATAAAAATCCATACCCAATCCATCATTTGGATTATCTCAACTTTATTCCTATGGAATTATAAAAATTAAGCTTTACCAAAATGTTATAGAATAAGATTTATATCAAATATGGGAACCTAATAATATTATTGTCACTTATAAATTTCTTTTTTTATATGATAATACAAGGGAGCCATTATTTGTGGTATCCTAACAAGTTGGAAGATCAAGGTATTGAAAAATATTACTTTGAAAAAAAATTTAACAGTCAATATGGTAAATTCATTTTATATCTCACCATTTAATGGAATGTATTCAATTTATGTATTCATTATTCAAATGATTGATTTTTAGTATCCTATACCTTCAAACAAATTAATATGTTCAAAAAATAGCATTGCATGTCATTCATAAGGTATATAAAACTATTGCATATACTGGTTTAGGATAATATAAAACCAAAATTCCCATAAGAGCAAGAATGGTGTGAAAGGAATCTAACCACAAATTTTTTGGACAGAGAATATCCCCATAGGATATTAAGCAATCTGTCCTAAAGTTTCACTACTCGTGGATTAATACCCAATAGAGACCTCATGTGTAAATCACAATCAATCATTAATTTTAAATTTATAACAAATAAAGAATCCATATTTATTATTGAATATGACTAAATCTTATGTCATACCTAACATGAAACTCGTTATATATATGGTATAATCTTTATAAGAAGAAATTTGACACTTTAAACTAATGAATACATCCATTCATAATATAACAGTTATATTAATGAATAAAAATACAGGGAATAAACTATATAATTGAACAATTCATAAATTTTTACATAAGATAAATTTTTTTAAAAAATTTCTTAAATATAACAACTATAAACAATTTATAATTTATAAAACTTTTGTATAAAATCCATAAAATAAATAAATATGAACAATTTATATTTATTTCAATATAAACTCTTTCGTATTATAAATTTACATGGTATTTTATATAATCTTTTTCATATTCTAAAATATAATATATTTATAAAAATATTTATAGTCATATGACCATTTCATATATTATGTAAACATGTTAAATAATTTAAATATCACATCTTTTATTTTATTTAAATATTTTACCAAATCAACCCAAATAACCATTTAAATGTTTTAAATATTATTTTTAAAATAAGGCCTTTTAATATGAACATGTCATATTATCATTTATGGAAAATTAATAATTTTTTTATAGTTTCCATTATTTTGTAATTTATAAAGACTTTATAGTTTAATCTACCATGTAAATACACATTAAACCTAGATCATATCCACTATTTTTTATTATGGTTTAAATCCCCCATTCAAGGTCATGTTGGTGAAACATTTTTAATAATTTAAATAATAAAATTTTACTTTATAACTAAAAAAATTGTGGTTTTTTATATAAACTGTAGTGTAGTTTATCCTAACTAACAAGTATTATAATATATAAACCATAAAAATTTTTATTTTAAAATATAAAATGGTTTATCATCAGTGTTAAGTGAAAACTATGATAGTTTTTATAGGAAAAATTGTTTTTGGGTTGAGCATTCCAAAGCCACACAGTAAACATTACAACATGGTTTTACATGGATATATTAGGGTTTACTTAAAGAAGACTTATATCAATAAAAAACTTAACTATTTTACCAGTAAACCATCACTTAATATTATCATCTTACCATGATTTTTTTTCAAAGAAACTATTACATGCCTATTTTTTAAAATTATTTATGGTTTGAAGGACTTTAATAACCATGTGAATTTTACTCAAAACACATAATTATTCTAGAAAACCAAAATTTATTTTATCTTATTCTGCCTAAAATTCAATCAAAATGATATGGAAGTGGCTCTAATAACACTATTAGGTTTTTGAGGGGACAAAACTTGTCCAAAATTTTATTTTTTTTGCGTGTTTTATGTCAAGATACAATAGTTATTTGAAAAAGGATTAAAAATAGATAAATATGGGATAAAATGATAGTTTGTGCTGTGAGCTTGTAACACCCCAAGATTCTATGGTACGATTCTCTTTGAATAATGCGATAGCGTGTGTTGTACGCAACATCAAGTTCTAACACACCACAACCAATCAAACTAGCTGTTATGAATAGTAATACCTACTTTTTGAAATTATATATATTTTATATTTCAAAATGGACTTCATTTTTGGTTTTGGAATATCGAAATTATCTTAAGATGAATTTTTGGTATTTTTCTAAGAACTTCCAATTTTTTGAACAGTGAAAAATACTTAAAAACAAATTTTTTAATCAAAATAATTTATAGTTATAAATTATATTATTGAGTGGTTTTAAAGTATAATTATAATATATTTTTACCATTTTATCCAATGGTTTTCATTAAAATTAATTTCACTTTGAAATTGGACCTAAACAATTGTCAATCTTTTGGTATATATTGTTTCTTAAAAACACGCTATTTGTTGTGACAGCGGGAATTAATTATAAAATTAATTAATGCAACTTATATTTTTATAATTTTGTAAAATAGACATCATTTTTTAATTTGGAATATCAATTATAGCTTAGGGTGAAATTTTGGCATTGTTCTGAAAAACTTCAATTTTTGATGAATAGTGAAACTACTAAGTGGTAGTTAAAAAACTGAATTTTTCATAAAACTTAATTTTACTGCTTCTGTGAATGGAATTTCAAAAATACAAGAGACACGGTTAATATCAAGAAGTAAAATGTGGTTCAATGAGATGAAAATAATTTTTGGTGAATAGTAACTTTTTACTTTTATTTACCACGGTTAAAAGTAAATAGAGTAATTAAGGGTAAAAATGATATTAATATTACCCTAACACATGTCCTAATTCTATTGGAAAAGTTTATATCTACTAAAAAAAACCTTAGGAATAAAATATTATCATTTAGGTCCACTTGGGTTAGATTAGGACATTTATTATTATTTAATTCAAAGAAGAGTTAAAAGAGTTAAAATCAACGTTTATTTACTAAAACATTTTTAATATAGGGTTATACATAAGATAAATTCGATTGTAAATATTAATTAGAAAGATAAAAATATTTCCTAAATAATTATATTTTATTTATAATTTTTAGACATTAAATAATTTAATTTATTTATGACACAATGATGATGGAGTAATTACCATAACAGTGAAAAATTAAAATAATTGATATTATAAATACCCAAATAAATATAATTTGAGACTTTTAATGAATTAAACTAATTTTATAGGATAATATGACATATTAGTATTGATTTAATTGAATTTTTTCTAAGTAATCATTCTGTTATAAGTTTCACAAAAATCAACTATTGAATAGTGTCAAAATTGACATAAAAGAGTTTTTAAAACAAATATTATATTATTAATTGATATTAAATTCCTAAAAATCTATGGTTAGGCCAAGATACTTATATCATGATAGGTGTATCATTAATGGAACACTTGGGGGTCTCTTGGATGTATATAGTAAGTTTATTAACTATATAATATAAAAATACAAAGTGACATGGTAAATGTCAAACTAATTAACTAAGAGTTAAAACTAAAAGATACGGTTAATATAGTAACCCAAACCTGAGTATATTCTATTGGTTGAGTGTTTTTCGACCCATACACACCTTAAACTTTAAATAATCAACTTTTTAGCCATTAGAAATCGAATATGAATTTATTATAAATTAATATTTCTAGCTTTTCCAAAGGTGCCCCTCACCCCTTTTATAAAAAGGCACTCCACCTTCTCATTACTTCACACCTTCAAAGGCTTTTGGTTAGGAAAAAATCTGCCCAAATACTCTCTAAAATTCCCTAACTTAATCCTAGAGGCCTTAATTTAGTCATAAATCTAACCTAAGAGCCCTTTTGATCAAATCAAAAGGAAGAACCCGAAGAAGAGGTAATGATTTCACCACACCAACATAGAGCCCTACTTCATCACTACTCTATAGGTTTTTTGTTTATTATTTTATGCACCCTCTTATTGATATCATGAGGGGGTGATTTATTTGTTTCATGGCATGCATGACGAATAGGGTTTTATTACATGATTTATTTTATTTTTTTATTACAATTTATGTTGGGTTTTCATGTTTATTATTCATTGATTTATATTTCTTAATACTTCTTGCATGATAATAATGAGTGGGGTTAGGAAAAGGGTTTACTTTCTTTCTTTCTTTTATAATGAATATATCTTTATTTTATTGAATATATTTGTTTAATGTGAGATCTAGAGTTAATACTTATTCCATTACCATTGGTTTTGTCTCTGAATTATGTTTAAATAAGGTTTCTGGCTACCCATTCTTTGCAATCATAAGTACCTAAGCATGATAAAAAAGATAATTTGGGATGGAGGGAATTTACCATGACCATTGGACTCACTAGGAACTAATTTATATGAATAAATTATTTTTAATTAATTATTTCAAACCTTATTATCACATGAACCTAGATTCATTGATGCTCGACACCATTTTTCTATTTTATTCTCCCACTTTCTCCACTAATCACATGCTCAGTAGTTTATATTCAATTTCTACAAATCCAAATTAGTTTAAGTCTTTTTTTTAAATTAATATTTTATCTAACCCTATCTCTATGAGTTTGACCTTATCCATTCATATCCTATATTACTGTGTAGTTTAGTGGTTTTTTTGATTTGTGTTTTTAAATTTCTAAATTCAGAAACCCTATGGGAATTACTGATTCCCCACAAGATATCAATGGGTTTCCATATATTTTCTATATGTCTGGAGTATTAATATAAAAATATTATTTTATTCGTTAAAACAATTCATTGAATGGAATTTTAATCACATATTTCATATTTTAAAAAATATCTTAGATAAACCCTTGTCCCAAAATAAAACATTTTTAATGCCATATTTTTTTAAACATGTTATATATTAGGAGAAATCATCACCATGAGTATCAAAAACATCATCGTATTTATTTTTAATAATAAATATTCTTATAAATTGAGGGGAAAATGATGATAGTATAGAATCTTTAATTTTAACCTCCTATAGAATTTAAAGTAATCTACTACATCAAACTCCTTATTGTTTCAAGCCCTTGATCTATCGTTTAAATGCACAATAAAAGCTCTAAACATTAATCCTTCTTCACTTTTTAACTTTTATACATATTTATAACACTTTTATAATGTGAATTTAGTGTCCTATATGCTTTGAAATAAAAAAATGGTATTTATGAAGTTAATACTTAATTTAGACACTTTTTAGTGTTTTTTAAAAACCTTCATATATTCTTAGTTGATCCTCCATTAGTGAAAAATCATTATATAATTAAAAAATTACCCATCCTTCCTAAATCCTCCCTTGGGTTTCAATAAAAAAACATGACTCTAAAACCCTCTATTAATATTTTTATTACCTAAAAAATTACCTATTTTTACTATCTATGAAACAATAGAGCCAGGACCACCCATCTTTTGCTCAGTTATCCTCACTTTAATAAGAAGACCGGGTAAGATTTTATTGTACTCATTAATATTATATTTTACAATAAACCATTATAACCTTTTTGACAATGATTGAAGAATGAAGTTTGAATTTATATTAATCTTTAAAGGAACTTAAACCTCTATAAATAAAAAATATACCTAATCATATTGAGTACATGAATGGATACCGAAGTTCCTTCAATAATATTATATCTAAAAAATTACTTTTAAACTCCATACCCCTTATACTTATCATGTGCTTTAAAGAGACTTTCCTGGGTGTCTATAAATTTGAACATGTCAATATCTTCATGTCTCTTTTAAAACATATATTCCATAGATAAAATCATAAGTATAGATATATAAAGTTAATCTTTCAAATACTTATCATAAGCATATAGATATGTATATTGAACAACGTCACAAATTAAGCTACTTAGGAAGGGTTTACCAACACATTGAATTTTATTTATAACTTAATAATGATTATTATGTATCTATACTAGTCCTGGATATTTATTTCATTAAGATTTTATTTCTATATAATTTATTTCAAAGTTATTATATATGATTATGATTCAATTTTATCTATAACATAATATTTTATCAAATGAGTATCATGTTTTATATTCATTTTAAAAGGACTTTTATTATATTTGTTTTTAATAAATTGATAATCCTTTTAGTAAATAATTTCAATTAGTGGGCCAAGATTAGTATTTCACTATGTAATGAGTCCTCTTTAGTGATTCACACATAGGTTAGCTAGATGAATAATCATGTTAAGCATATCATATAAACTCTTCGATATTTGAGAAGGAAACACCATACCCAATTCATCATTTAGATTATCTCAACTTTATTCATGTGGAATTAAAAACATTAGGATTTACTAGCTAAGTATAGTATAAACCATATTTAAAATATGGGAACCTAATACTATTATAGTCACTTATAACTTTCTTTCATTTTATATGATAATACATGGGATCCCTTATTTGGGGGAATCTAACAAGTTAAAAGATCGAGATCTTGAAAAATATTACTTTAAATGAAATTTTATAGTCAATATGGTAAATTCATTTTATATCTCATCATTTAATCTCATGTATTCCCTTTATGTATGAATTCTTAAAATGATTGTGTTTTAGTATCCTATACCTTTATTCAAATTAACATGTTCAAAAAATAACAATGCATGGAATTCATAACGTATATGAAACTATTTCATATTTTGGTTTAGGATAATATAAAACCAAAATACCCATAAGAAAAATAATAGTGTGATGGGAAGATAACCCCCACTTTTCTAGATAGAGAATAGCCCTCTAGTCTATTAAGAAATCTGTCCTAAATTTCTACTACTCATGGATTAATACCCAATAGAGACCTCATGTGTAAATCATAATCAATCATTACTTTTAAATTTATAACCAATAAATAATCCCTATTCATTATTGAATATGACTAAATCTTATGTCGTACCTAGCATAAAACTCCTTATATACATGGTATAATATTTATAAGAATAAATCTAACACTTTAAACTAATGGATACATCCATTCATAATATAATAGTTATATTCATGAATAACAAAGTAGGAAATAAACTATATAAGTGAACAATTCATAAATTTTAACATGAGATAAACATTTATAAAAAATTCTTAAATATAAAAAATATAAAAACTTTATAATTTAGACAACCTATATGGAAATTCCATAAAATAAATAAACACAAACAATTTATATTTATTTCAATATAAACTCTTTCGTATTATAAATTTATATAGTATTTTATATAAACTTATTCATATTTTATAATATAATATATTTATAAAAAAATTTATAGTAATATAACAATTTCATAAATTATGTAAACATGTTAAATAATTTAAATATCATATTTTTTTATTTTATTTAAAAATTTTACCAAATCAACCAAAAATACCATTTACTTTTTTAAATATTATTTTTAAAATAATACCTTTTAATATGAACATTTCATATTATCATTTATGGAAAATCCATAAATAAATATAATTTTTTTAGTTTCCATTATTTTTAATTTATAAAAACATTATAATTTAATCCACCATATAAATACACATTAGAACTAGATCATATCCACTATTTGTTTATTCTGGTTTAAATCCCCCATTCATGGTCATGCTAGTGAATAGTTTTTAATAATTTTAATAATAAAATTTTACTTTATAACTATAAATTTTTGGTTGTTTTTATATAAACTGCAGTGAAGTTTATCCTCACTAACAAATCTTATAATATAGAAACCATAACCATTTTTATTTTAAAATATAAAATGGTTTATCGTCGATGTTAAGTGAAAACTATGATAGTTTTTCTAGGTAATTTTTTTTGGGTCGAGCATCCAAATCCAAACAGTAAAAATTACAACATGGTTTCAGATGGACATGTTAGGGTTTTCTTAAAGAAGAATTATATCAATGCAAAACATAACTATTTTACCAGTAAACCATCACTTAATATAATCATCTTACCATGCTTTGTATTCAAAGAAACTATTCCATGCCCATTTTTTAAAACTGTTTATGGTTTGAAGGACTTCAAGAACCAAGTGAATTTTACTCAAAACACAACATGGTTCTAGAAAGACAAACTTTATTTTATCTTATTATACCTAAAACTAAATCAAAATGATATGGATGTGGCTCTAATAACACTATTGGGTTTTTGAGGGGAGAAAAATTGTCCAAAATTAGTAGAAATGATCAACTAAATACTATTACACCATAATATCTATCAATTAGTTTGGAATAAATAAAATAAATCAAGAATAATATTATTTTTTCTGTTGATCTAATATATCTATAATCTTCCACATGATCTTGATAAATATCACTAATAAGAAACCAATAAACTACATCCATATATGGTATATAAGAGTTCTGTAAATCTTACAACACTTAGGAATGACCCAATATTCCTCATGATATGTTAGAACCTTTTCTCAGGAGATATAGGAGAATTGAGATTTTGTTTTATGATTGAACCATAATTAATATTCCACTTTCATATTTAATTACTAATTATTACCTGTTTTTTATACATCCAGAGATGCTCCATGGAACTCAAACATTCAACCAACATAGATGAAATGTTTCCTAAAAAGTTATAAACATTAAAAATCTTTGTAACTTATAGTTAAATTCTTATAATGATTGTATAAAATTTTAAAAATAAATCAAGGAATTAAAATTCATTAAACCATCATAAAATTATGATCAAACCAATGTATTATATCGATAGTGGTAGAATCTCACAAAGCAGTTTTTTATCTGATAATGAATCCATCTCCTTGCATGACTCCATAAGGTAGTAACCCTCATTATATCTTTGTTCATACCAACAAAAACAACATAATGGTTAATACTACCACACTATGAATTTAGCTTTAGTTCATATATTCAACACATGAACCCCTAGAAAATAGGGCATCATGGATGTTCCATGATATGATCAAATCATTGAGATCCATTGAAATTTATAAAATATATTAATTTATCATAATAATATCTCTCTATTCCATTGGTTTGGTATACTACCACAAATTAAATCAATTTATTTTAATGATGGTATCCAATTTAAGTTGTGCTTATTCAATATATCTATTTTTTATTTTGTATTACATGGAATCATAGTGGTGATATCACATTCTATTCCATGGGTTTAGAGGATTTTCACTCAACTTGAGATGATCCAGTGAACTAGCTGTTGAATCCTTCAATGTGGATAACTATTATGATCTAGTTCATTATAATAGTTGTTTATATATATGATTCCTAAGTTCATGTTGGTAGATAAAATATGATAATTTTTTATTATACTACATCATGATGACATCTACTTTAGTCTCAAATTGATGCAAGATAAATTGAAGTTTATCTTTTAAAGGATATTATGTAGTATTCTTTCACAAGATCAAGTATATAATTTTGAATGAATTGGATTTATGTTTTACATAGTCAGAGAAGATATCTATTGGGTGTCATAATATGGTGATTGTGTTCTCAAGTAAATGAGGCTTAGAGGGTGTATGTAACTTATCCTATTGATATAGTCTAGTCTTAGGAAGTGCTACATATTATTGGTGTTTTAGGTTTCTAATATTGAATCTAGATATAAAGTATTGATTTAGTGATGAGGTGGTAAATTTATGAAAAATATATGGTGATTTGGACTTTGAATAATCTATAGTTTATTTTTATATACTATACATTCATATTTTCCATAACTACATCAATGAATTATCAACATCAGTTCCCTTACTACGAATAACATCTCAGATCCTCTTTTATAACTTAGATTTTCTGTAAAACACTAATATTTATTTCTTTATTTACATCATCCTTCAAGGCTATCTAGGGCTCCCATATTTATCCTTTAATAATTAAATCATAATTTATGACCATCATAAAATCAACCACTATTTAAATGTATAAAAAATAGTACCATAATAAAGGATTTCTAATAAAATATATATTAATATG
Source organism: Viscum album (assembly GCA_963277665.1). Classification (NCBI taxonomy): domain Eukaryota; kingdom Viridiplantae; phylum Streptophyta; class Magnoliopsida; order Santalales; family Viscaceae; genus Viscum; species Viscum album. The sequence goes on along the minus strand of OY728150.1, from coordinate 2,050,504,248 downwards.
AGTTTTCTAAGAAATATTTCAAAAAATAATTCCTATATATTATTTATTTATTATAAATAAAAAACACACAATACACAAAAACTTTTTTAAAATAACAATCTTAAAATATATAATGATTAAATTATCCCCCACTTGAGTGATTACTTATCCTTAAGTAAATACTACCAAAAAATTTTTTCTCTATGAATTCAATTACTCTCATATATGATCCCCTATGAGTGAATGTTTAATGTTAATTTATTTGACAAATAAAATTTTTATCCTGAAAAAACATTATCAAATCTCTCCCTCTCTCTCTTATGCTCCCCACTACCACCCAAGCTCACACTCCATTGATTTTCCTCTATATAACTAGATGGATACATTTATTTTCCTCTTCTTCAATTTTACTAGTAGTCACCATCCATTCCATATCTTTTGATGAAAAAGTATACACTAAACATATTTTTCATAATCCAATTTTATCACTTTATACTAATTCAATCTTTGAGTATTAAAAATTAGGAACTAAATTAATCTAATTAAAAAACACACCTTGTGGTTAATTATAATAAGTAGGGAATTAAATAAATGTTGGAAAATCATCTCTTAAACTAATATTGACTATTATTCATGGATTTTTTAACACATACACCTATTTTCAATATATTTATAGAAATATCCATTACGGTACATAAATAATTATATTAATTTAATTTGAATAATTTTATCAGTTTTTTGTTGAGTGTGAATAATTTAAGTGTATTAGTTACACAAAATATTAAATAATTCATGTTTTATTTCATTAATATAGTATATGAATACTTATATTAAATTTACCTAAAACCATATTATTTAAAATTCAATGCTCATATACATAAAATAGTAGAAATAATGTTTTCAAATTGAGTTTTGTATTATAGAGTTTTATGGATATAATTATTTTAAATGTGTTCACTCAGTCACACAAAAATCTACATACTCATATCCTACCCGCTAAATAGATTCTTATCATATGTTCATTACTCACATATCAGGGATATGTAATAAATGATTTAACAATGAACACTTGTATGAGAAAAGTGATAATTTATAGATTTTAGAAGACTCCATATTTCTTGTTCCCCTTTCCATGTCTTTGTATTTTCCTTCGAAAATCAATTATCTTAATGTTAATTATATCCTTCATATAAAAAATAAGTAACTCACAAAGTGTAAATAATGTTAATTCATCAATGATTAAAAAATAAACAATAAATAAAAATTCATCTTCATATCTTTTTTTACAATAGTGTTTAATCTTTCAATAATAATGCCCCAAACACACCCTAATCGGGGGGGGGGGGGGGTGAATTAGGGTGTGAATATTTTTAGTTCCATGTTTGATTTGATATTGTTCCCATATTAAGAAAAACACTTTTAAGAAATCAATAATAAGAAAAATAAAAAAAGTAAAGATAATGAAACTAAACTTAGAGATACACCAATTTTACAATTTTCACCACTAATCGATACTCCATGGATCATATATAGATAATGTGTCAGAATAATAAAGATATCATTATGAACTATATATGATTACATTTTTAGGAAGTACTCAATGTTAATAAAATTATAACTCTCTCTTATTGTCTATCCATGTACCACCTGAAGATAATTAACATAAGAAATATTAACTCACAAGTCACATACAATGATCTCTAGTGAGAAAAAATCACACCAAATAGCGATGTTGTATTCACTAAGATTCAACATTCTCAAATAAATTTATATATTCAATATAACCCCACATAATAGAAACACTTTTCTCTAAAATTTCATACATTTCAATTTTATTCTATTATAATTCATATTCCTCACATAGTTAATTTTCTATTTTCATGAATTATTCAATCTACTTTAACTTTGATCTTTATTTTAGCCACAAAAGGATTGATAACCAAAATTATCAACCTGGTTCATGCAATAATATCTAAGTAACTTTCCAAAAAATCCCATTTCAAAATACTTCTTAATATTTAAAATGTCTTTAGAACTAACTCAACCCAATGTAATGGTATTTTTGAAAACCCCATTTTAATATTGTATAATATATTATATAACTTTGGTTTATTTTAAATATTTAGGAGTTTTTAATATTTTATTTAATTTTTTAAGTTTTTATATGTTTCATGGTAATTGTATTCTTAGAATAAAAAACAAATATGACTTTTACCTATGGTTATTTTTCAAAGGGGTGATGAAATGGTCATGATAATTATTTATAGTATACCATGTATATTCTCTTATGCATGGAAAATTTAAGTTTATTTTCTTATTGAATGGTTAGATCATACAGGTAGTGCATGAATTTAAACAAACTGTGTCGATGACTAGTACATTTATAGAAGACTGTGTGGGTGAATTTTATATATAAGTCTTGAAGAGCATGGTTATCTCAAGGTTTGAGTGAACTATATGGGTTACAACAATAAATATATGAGTCACCTTTAAATATGGGGTGTTTTTTAATGGCTTATAAAAAGTTTTCTCATAGTTTGGGAAGCTGTGTGAGGAAATCATATATGGGGCATAACTCAATTTTAGTGGAGGCTGCATGTTTACAAAATTGTTTGGTAAACTATTATGTAAAACCATTTGGGATACCTAGAAATGGTATTTTTCTGAAATGAAATATACACCCCTATATGATTTATCTTATATTGGACTCCTATACTCAAATAAAATGACTGAACATGGGAGATCTAAAGTGAGATTCTCACTAGATTCCTTTAATCTTCCAAGCCTCTTTATTTCCAAAAATATTTTCAAGGTAGGTTTACTCTTTCTCTCTCTTTTTTCTATGGTGAACAAAAAATTTCATACCTAAATATTAAATCTTAATAGAATAATAATCATTATATATAATTATGATCCATTCCAGAACCATGAGGGATTAGTTTATTTAGAAAATTATATAAATAAACAACTAGTATATAAAATATATACATTATCTCCCATTAATTTATTCATAATTAGAACCCTTATTAGACATAAAATACTTATAAATGTTTTTTATAACCTAGGGAAGGGAAACATAATAAAGGGTGAGATCAAATTTTTAGTTAGGGGAAGAATAAGATATATAAATAAATGATCATAAGAGAGCACGAGATAAATATATGGGTATAAGAATAAGATCATGACTTGAAATAATCATATCTAATAAACAATTGATCATTAATCATGAAACATGGCATTTGTTTTTTTCATATAAAATACATAATACATTACAGTATAAAATCATCAATAATCACTCATAAGGCATGGGATCATATCATAAGAATAAGACATATTTTTTTGGAATTCACATAAAAAAATAAAATCACTTCCTTAGTCAAGGTTAATTCCCTAGTCTATCATTACATACAAAGTCCCATAATGAAAATTACTAACTAGAAATTTATAACTAAATATTAGGAGTAACTTCCATCCAATTAACTCTGTTATCTTTTTAGAGTTTATTAAATCCATTTTCTCATAAGAGTTTCTCAACCTCATCATAATTATTCAATTAATTATAGGGATATAACAGACCCACCCATCCTTGGTTTATAATGAAAACACATGTCCTTGGTTTATAATGGAAACAATTGTCAAGTAATCATAATCAATTCATATGTATTCCATAATACCAAAAATGAATTTATCATTACATCATAGTTTAATCCATGGAAAAGAAAATGGGTTTTATTAATATTTCACCATCATAATCACAAACCATAAATAGAAAGAATAAATATTATAACATTGTATCAACTCCCTAGTAAATCATAAGAAACATCAAAATATTTTTTATAGATGAAAATACCTTTAAAAATATCAATAATACATTTCTTTATGAAAATAGACTTTTCATTTTTAAATCACTTATTTAAATCTAAAAATTAAAAAAATATTATGGAAATCATTTTCCTTATAAATAACCATAGAAACTTGTTAAGGATTATTCAAATCAAAGAGAATACATGGTGGTGGAAAAAACCATTCATGCACTGTATAAAAAAGAAAATATTCCTTTCTCATATTTAGTAAAAAGTCAAAAGTAAATCATTAAAAAAAGAAGAATATTAATTTAAAACATTTTTATAAGTCAAACATGGTTAAAAATTACTTTAATAAATCTATAGATAATAGTAAAAAAATTATTTAAAATAATTTTAAGAAAACATGGACCCAAAGAAAAAATTCCCATTCGAAGAGAGAAGTTTTCCTTAATTTTTTTTGTTCTCTTAAGTACTTAAAGAGGATAAAAAATAAATGAAAACATGTATTATTTATTAATAACTATATTATAATAAATTACATAATATTTTGGAGATATAGATCATATAATTTTATCATCATAATTTAAGCATAAATAGTCCAGGTAATAACGAGATTGTAACATAAATTACTTACCTCAAGTCCATCTCTCTTCATAAACACTCTAACCTCATATATAATAAATTTAATTTTATTATACTTATATAAAAAAATATATTAAAATATATAATAAAAATGGGTTAATTTATGAGATCTTATCACTCATTCATTAATAATATTTCATTATCATCATTATTTTTGGTGTTATCTACTTCGATTTTTTATGTATGTTTTGGTTTGACAGATACAGAACATGAAATTTTATCATGATTTATTCATATCCAAAATTTGAATAATTATATAAATATAATATATATTCATTAAACAAATATTTATAACCATTTATATAAATTGGTGATGAATGATTAATTAGAACACTACGTGGAGAAGGTAGTTCGTACGGACGCACGTGTGACATTACCATTTTTCGATGGATGGATCGAAATAAAGTAAACTATTAATTAACATTTTAAAAATAATAATTATAATATAAATATAAAAAATAAAAAATAAATATATCAAAATAACTAACCATGAATGATGATAGTGTAAAATGAAATGTATCACTATGTGGAGGCGATAATCCACACGTACACACGAGAAATACTTTCATCTCCCATTTGATTGAGAAAAGGTAGTAACTTGTTGTAAAATCACCATAATAACATATAAGTATATTTATAATAATTTATTAATCATTATTTTATATATAAATTTTTTTATAGGTATTATAAGAAGAAATAAAATTGAAAGATATTGGTTATGATCTATACATCTTCTTTGAGATACCTCTTTTAGCTTGCACATTAAGCATTAAAGGATTGGTATTAGATGAATAAAAGAATATCTAGGATGAATTTAAGGATTATAGCAATGTTTTTAATTTGATAATATCCATTATATAATGCTCAAAATGTTTGAATATGGTAGTAGAAGAGGTGCCCCTTCATAAGCGAGGGGAGGGACACACATTGAATTTCTTAAAAGATTTCAATGATATAAGATAAATTTCATGCGAATGTGGCTCCAAATGACCATTTATTTAAATTTATTATAATTAAAAGTTGAAATATGTTTAAAAATAAATATTATACAAGTTTGGGTGGCCAATATACCCTTATCTCTTGGTTTTACCCCTGGTAGACCCGTTTTAAGATTAACTATGGTATTATTTTACTATTTTTACTACTCACTATGAAAAAAATTAAGTTGAAACCATTAAATTATATTAATTATTATAATTCTAAATATAGAATCCATTTTACTAGATTAAATTTGTATAATTGGTAAAATTTAATTGTAAATAACTTCTCAAATCATAATAAAAATCTATTTTAGAAAAAAGATTTCTAATAGTTTCTCTTCAATGGAAATATCATGCTATAGTGGTAAAAACTTTGATTTTGTAATATTTTAAGGATTAATTATGTAATTACTTAGGATAGATACATGGAGAACATTATGAAATTGAAATAGGTTCAGTGGGAGTGATAAGTGATAAACAACTATCCTAATATGATCAATAATATTAAAAGGATCAATATACATTGGGATTAGATTTACCTTCCTTTACAATCTCATAAACCTTTTCCCTAGATAAATTCATAGGAATAACTTCTCTCAAATATTTAATTTAATATCTTTCCAACAATTTTCCATACAACTCTAAATTGCCTTGATGTGTTATTGAATGGATCTAACCTCTTCTTCTATTTTCTCAAAAATATTATGTCCCAAAATATTTATTTCTCCAACTTTATACCATAATATCATAGTTTTCCACTTATTTTTATAAAGGGATTTAAGAGGATCAATATAAATTCTCTATTTAAAGATATTATTGTATAAAAACTTGACTAGTTGAATGTGGAAATCCCAACCACCTTTGAAATTCTAAGAAATGGATCTTAGCATATCCTCTAGGGTTTGAATGGTTCTATAAAACTGAGAATATATCTAAGGGTGAAAAGAATTATTGAAACACAACTCTATATCTATATATTTATGAATACTTCTCCTAAAATTCAAGGTATCCTCACATCCCAATAAGATATAGTAGTATGTGGTACTCCATAAAACCTTACCACTTAATTAATGTATATCTTGTAATGATGACCAAGAGACAAAAATTATTTGATATAAATGAAGTGTGATGACTTCATAAGGTGATCGACTATAATCCAAATAGAATTATGTCCTTTATTTGTTTTTGGGAGTCCTATGATGAAATCCATAGTGATGTTTTCTCATTTTAATTCTATTATAGGTAATGGTTGTAATATACCATTACAATTATATCTCTCAGCCTTAACTCAATGACATACCAAGCACCGAGATACATTCTCCACAATATCTCTCTTCATGTTGTCCCACTAAAAATACTCTTTCATATCTCTATACATTTTTATAATTCCACGATGAATAGAGAATAATGAGATATGATATTATTCTAATAGTTCCTTCTTCATGTATGGTATTGATGGGAAGAATACTTGGTTCTTGAATCTTATCATTCTATCACGATCAAAGTTGAACTTAGAAAAATATCACACCCTATTTTACATATCCACATCCTCGTTCTATGTATATTTAATCTTCACATGGATAAATTATTTAGAACTCACTTGAGAATGATAATATTTTTATCCTTGAAAATTTAAAGTTTTATTATTTTAAAATACATAATATTATATCTTTTTGATCCTCATTATAAATAAGATTGCACGATCCTTTCAACTCAAAGAATATAACACCTTGTTCGCTTTGCAAGGGTGGTAATGTATTAACAAACCTTAATCTTTAATAAAATATAACCATATTCTTTGGAATATATTCAACTTATTCAGGGTGAATATATACATTAAAATTTTATGATAAGTATGTGTGTAACACCTTTCTTCATAAATATAATACCACCATATATTTAATTTATATAATATTAATTATAACTCCAAATCACATATTGGGTAATTTTTCTCATGAATATTCAATTATCATGAGGAATAATATATCACCATATACTTATTCATGTGAACACATCCCATAACTTTCTTTGATGCATAACTATAAATCAAAATCCATTCTATACTATAGGGTAGTGTGAGCGCAGGTGCACTGACCGACATTTTCTTTAGTTCCTTGAAATTTTATTTACATTCATACTTCTAATAGAAATTAACTCCTTTATGATTTAACTTGGTGAGTGGGTTATATATCCATGATAAATCTTTTCAAAATCATCAATAATATTTAGTAATTCTAAGAAGACTATGGATATCAGTCATAGAGTTTGGTCTTAGCCAATATTCATTAACTTCCATCTATGATGGATCCACCAATATACCCCTGCATGAGAACATATGAACTAAAAATGAAATATTTTATATACAAAATTCAAAATTTCATTTGAAACATTAGAGTGTGGGTGGTGTATTCTGTTGATATTTTTCATCATTACTTTAACTGACTAGCCTCTTCACATCACTTTAGAACTCATTTGATTTATTAATTTCCTTTACAAAATTAAATCATTTAATAATATCTTTAAGATAATTCCCTTAATGTTTGTTACACACTTCTATCATAAATAAATGCTCATCCTATTCCCTTAATGGTTTTTGTTATTATAAAATTTTTATCTTAATTCCATATTTCCTTTCTTATCAAAACCATGAGATTTACATGTAATTCCAATATCTATCTCTACCTTTATAGCACATTGAATTATTGATTCATATATACCAAAGTATCTGATGAATAATTCCATTTAGATAATTTTTTTTAAAACACTAAATAACCAATCAATCTGACTTTACAATTCAATGATAATACTAGAATCATACCTCACAAGTCTTGTAAAATTTTCCTCATAGGTACCAATGGATTCATTATCCTTATACCTTAACTCACAAAATTACTTATCCATTTTCATATGAATAATATGGGAAAAGTACTTATTAAAAAAAATCTCCTAATCTTAAGCTACTCTATGGATTAAATTTCTTCCCATTGCCTCATATTCTTGATAATATTCCACCATTGATTCACTTCACCATAGAAATGATAATAAACTAAGATTACCTTTCCTTATTTCAAGAACTGGAGAATGAAACTGATCTTTTTACTTGTATAGATCCATTTAATTTCAATTAGTGGATAAACAGACTCATTAAAATAATGTGTAAACTACCTCATTAAGGACTCAATAGTTCTTTGTTCCCTCTTTTTATAATTTGTAAGTTTAGCATGATTCATGGATTGAGAAAGTTGTGTAAGTATAATAATAATATTTAGTATTCTATCTCCCATAACATATAGTTTCTTAGGAGAAAAATCATTTCATTTTCCATTAAATGCAACATTAACATGGTTCCTTATAGTTATATCCATTAATTGAAACCAAAAATCATATTATGAGAAATAATAATCATATTGGAAAATCATATAATCATTTAAAATTTATTTATAGGAAGTATAAATAACGACACCTCATTTTCAATCTATGATACCTTAGGTTTAACCTGATCCAACGATGTTCATTATCTATTCAAATCCTTCATCATGGTTTATAAATAAAATATTATTTAACCTAGTAATATTATCTAGGAGTGTTAAACTTGGTACTCAGTAATGTCTCATTCACTGTGCACTAAAATGATGGCTGAGATATACTCAACCAACTCTTTTTTTGGTTATTATCCCTAGATGCATCTATTCAAAATCCACATCCACTTGTAGTATTCTGAAAGGTATGGATTTCTAGTAAAACCACATTCCTTTATTTACTATAACTTAGGATGTTATTATATACTTAGTCTTATCCTAATGATTATCACTAAAGTTTTCTCATCTTAGTTTCCAAAAATAACTAAACCTATCTCATATACTAACTACAGTGACCCCAAGATTTCATACATAAATATTAGATCTTAATAGAATAATAATAATTAAATAGCATTATGATCCATTCTATAATTGTGATTTTTTAGTGAATTTTTAAAATTATATACATCAGCAACTAGTACATAAAATATCTACATCATATTAAATTAAGTACTTGACAAATAGTACTCTTCTTAGACATAACGTACTTAAAACCTTTTTTCACAACTTGGGGAATTGAAACATAAGAAAGGGTGAGTTGATATTCTTAGTAGATCAATTAATGATCAAAAGTGAGCATAATAGAAATATAAGGATATGATAACATGATCATGACTAATAATAATCATACCCAATTATTCAAAGATATTTAATCATGAAGTATGGTGTAAGGTATTTTCATAGAAAATACATAATATATAATAGTTTAGAGTCATCAATAATCAATCATGACACATGAGAATATATTATAAGAATAAGACATATGTTTTTGGATTTCACATAAGCATAAAAAATCACTTTCTTAGTCAAGGTTCACTCCCAAGAATATCATTGTGCACAAAGTCCCATAATGTAAATTCCTACTTGGATATTTACAACATTTTATTTAGAGTAACTTCCATTTAGTTTACTCCATCATCTCTTAGGAGTTTATTAACTTAATTTACTCTTAGGATTTTATTTACTTTATCATCAATACCCAATTAATTGGAGGGATATAAAAAACCCACATATACTTGGTTTATAATTTAACCATCCATACTTTGTTTATAACTAAACAAGCCATCAAATAATCATAATTCATTCATTTTTATTTTATAATATCATTTAAAAATTTATCATTACATAAAATCTTAAACCATGGAAAATAAAATAGGTTTCATAAATATTTCACCATAATAATCATAAACCATATAGAGAAATAATAAATATGGTAAAATTGTATCATATACCTAGTAATGTATAAAAAAATCAAAGTATTTTTTTATTTATGATTTTTTTAAAAAGATCAAAAAAATATTTCTTGAGTAAAATACCCTTTTCATTTTCAAATCAATTAGTTAAAATATAAAAATTTATAAAATAAAATGGAAGAAAATTTTCTTTGAAAATAAACTTATAAACTTGTTAAGTAATCTTAAATCTAAATAGAATACATGATGGTAGGAAAATCCATTTATACAATGTACATAAAACAAAGATTCCTTTCACATTTTGGTAAAAATTAAAAAGTACTATGTTTAATAAAAAAAGAAGAATATTAATTTATTTTTTATTGAAATTAAAAAATTGGTAAAAATGGATTTAATAAACCTTTGGATATTAGTAAAAACATTATTTAAATCAATTTAAGTAAAATATATACTTAGAAGAAAAGGTTCTTGAATGAAGAGAGAAATAAAGCTAGTTTTCCATGAAATTGTTATTTTAGTCTATTGAGTGCATAAAAAGAATAAAAAAGAAGAAAACATGTAATATTTATTAATAAACTTAGGAGAATAAATGAAATAATATTTTGGATAGATAGATTATATAATTTCATCATCTGAATTTAAGCATAAACAATCTTGATAAAAATTAGATTGTAACATAAAACCCATACCTAAAGCCTATATTTCTTCATAAGAGATGTAACATACTATATAATAAATTGAAATATATTGTAATTGTATAAAAAAATATTAATACCTATAATACCATAAATGTTTTACTTATAATATCTTATCACCTGTTCATTAACAATATTTCATTATCATCATCATTTTGAGTGTTAACTGCTTCTATTTCTCATGTGTGTTTTGGTTCAACAGTTTTGGTCCATAAAATTTGATAATGGATTCTTAATATACATAATTTAAATCATGATATAAATATTATATATATTAATTATATACATATTTATAAATATTCATATAAAACAGTGATGAAAAATGCATTATGTCACTATATTGAGACGGTAGTCCGTACTTACGCATGATTGATATTTCAATTTTTTTAGATGGATGGAATTAAGGTAAGGTAAATATTAATTAAACTTTAAAAAATCAATATTATAACATAAATATCATATATAAACATTATATATATCATAATAAATAACCATTAATGATGGTTGTAAAAATAAATCGCATCGCTATGTGGAAGCATTAGTCCACACATATGCACGAGCAATACTTTCATCTCCCATTTGATTGATAATAAGAGATAAATGATTTTAAAATAATAATAATAAAATATAAGTGTATTTATGGTATTTAATTCACCTTTTTTATGGATATTACATTTTTAGAGTAAGTAGAAGAAGAAATAAAATTGAAAGAGATTGATTAAGATCTATACCTCTTCTTTGAGATACCTCCTTTGGCTTCCAACTTAATGCTTGGAGGATTGGTCTTAAGAGAATACTATAAGCTATAGGATAATGTGAAGTATTATAATAATGTTTTTGAGCAGTTATTTTTTGATATATGATTCTCAAATGGTGTGAATAAGGAAGGAGAATATGTTCCCTTTTATAAGTAAGGGAACATACACAAATAAAAGTTCTTAAAATATTTAAATGATATAAAGTAAATTTCATGGGAAATTAGATAAAAATGGATTGGGATTTAAATTTAATACAATATAAGGTTTAAAAATCTTCAACCAATAAAAATTATACAAGTTTTTGTGGAAATACTACCCTTATATTTTGGTTTAACCCCATGGTAACCCGTTTTAACCTTAACTATGGTAACAAAATTTTACTATTTTTACTATTAATTATAACAGAAAATTAAGTTGAAACTATTTAATTATATTAATTATGATGACTAAAAATATGGAATCCATTTTTTCTAGATTAATTTTTAATAAGTGTTAGAATATAATTTTAAATAAGTGTGTTAACCGCAACGAAAAACAATTTTAGAAAAATGAAATTTTAAGCATAAAACATAACATAATTCCATTCCATTTATTGTAAAAACCATAAAATAAATTTTAAAATAAATTATTTAATATATAATCTATAAATTTAATTAAAAACATTAATAAATAGATATTAATTTAATTTATTAATATAAAAACACATTGCATGTATAAAAATTATTTTTAGAAAAATGTGTTTTTAATCCCCAAAATAAACATGCACCAAAATCAAGTATAATGATTTTTATTTTTTAATTAATTATATTATTTATAATTAAATTATAACCATGTTACTTTATAATCAAATTCAAAATATAATGGTACTTTTACATGAAAATAAATGACAGTTTTTACAAAAAATCATCATTTTTCCCTATTCACTGAAAAATAAATATTTTGAGAAAAATCCTAAAAATTCAGCTTAAGATACTATTGAAATTATGATTTCAAAAAATATATTAATTTATAAAAAAAATTTCAATTTTTTATAAATTAATTATAATTTTTATATGAAAAAATTCTATAAAAACATTTTGGACGAAAACATATTTTTGATGCATAAACGACATTACTGAAAATTGAGTACTTATTTATTATATATCAATCAATAAATTTTAAATATTTATAACATTTATAAATATTTTCATAATTTTGTTATTATTATTGATACCTACCTATTTAATGTTTAGGTTATAAAATTTTATTATATCACAGTTTATATAGATTTGGGGTTGCATACAAGATAAGATTTCAAATAACTCAAGTTTATTTAAAAGGAAATACATATATAATATTGTGCTGTTGAAATTTATCAAACCTAATTCTATTTAATGTTAGTTTCTTATACTCTCCTGAACCCTAATGGCCTTGCTTCTTAAATTTATGGTTGATGTTGTTTTTATTTTAGGGATTTTGTTTTTTTGGGTTTGTTGGTGTTGTTTTCCTTCATTATTGAGATTCCACTATCAAAAGATACTTGTTCTTGTGATTGAGTATAACAACCCAAGATTTCATGATATATTTATCTTTAAATAAATTTTATTTTATTAATATATTTCTTTACATGCAACAATGATTTTAAATGAACCATGATATACTATTGAAATATTATTATTAAATGTGACTTATATTTCTTAGCTGTTGGATTAAAGGGTATGAATAATACTAGATAAATTATAAAATAAATTAATAAAAGTTTTACTTCATGAAAAATTATTTATCTTTTCCTAGGAAATAATTAATCAATTTTTAATTTTAAAAATATTTTTTTTATTTCAAAAGATTAGTTTTTCAAAATATTGATTTTTTATATATTATGCATCTTGATCTATAATGAACAAGTATTTTGAGGAAATATATTGGTATTTAATGTGATAAAATGAATAATAATTCATATAATGATTGGAAATTGTTTATAAATGAAGATAAAATCATTTTAAGGTAAAATGAGATATTTTTCTTATTTAGAAAACTGTATTTATTATGCACAAAGTATTTTATCTTAATAAATTGGATTAATTAGTGTTGATGAATGATTTTAAAGAAAGTTGTAGATTATAAATTAATTTAAATGTATTAAAATTCATATAATTTTTTTAATTGGCAAGGAATAATAATAAATTTAGTTTTATGCTTAAAAATCCATTTTTTCTAAAAACAATATTCATCGCATTTTTTTCACTTATTTCTAAAATAAATATATACAACTTATAGAAATTGTATCTGATAAAATGGATTACATATTTAGAATAATATTTTTAAAATTTATTAATGAGTTCAATTTCATTTTTATTATTATTAATATTAATTGAGGTAAATGTTTTTACTATGGTAAAGGTTAAAAGGGTTAATGATGGGTTAAAATAATGATATAAGTGTTAAAATGAACTAAACCCTTATCTAAATACAGTATTATGGATTTATTTTAATCCTATATCATAAAATATTTTAAATTTATCCAATTTTTATCCACTTTACCATTTGATTAACTTTATTATAATTTAATATTCTTAATAATTACAACAGTGGCACTCCCCTTACTTATAAAATGGAACCTCCTCTCTCCTCTTGTCCACACCACTTCAACCCTTTATCATGACCATAATATACTAAAATAATCTACCAAACATCCTATCATATTCTTATAGGTTATTTTCTTCATTAAATACCACCTCAAAAATGATTAAGGTGTTATCCAATAAAGATTTCCTAAAGAAGTGGAATATATTTTTATTAGACTTTCTCATGGTCCTTTCTCCTTAAACCCACTCCAAATATTATATAAACATATTAAAATTATTAAATATATATCAATAATATTTTTAAATATTTTTAAGTTAATTTTAAAACCATTTTATATCTCTTTTATATCAAATTGAAAATAAAAACATTGCTCATGCGTATAGAAACATTACTCTTGTGTACATATGAGCTACCATCTTTATGAAGTGATGTCAATTAGTTTTTATCACCACCCTATATAGTTGGATATAAAAATGTATATAATGAATTAATTTTATATTTATTATATTATTAATAGTTTTTAGATGATGAAACCACGATCAAGGTTTAATTATTGGAACCATCAAACCAAAACATGCATTTAAAATATACCAGTTTTCACCAGGATAATGATTTTAATGAAGATTATTAATAAAATCATAATTAAAAATTATAATGGAATGATATAGTATAATATATTGATGAATATGGTTCTATAATATATGTATAGTATATCTAAATTTATCATATGATAGGTTTTAATTCATATGAAGAAAGATGACACACGGGGTAAGTGTTCACGCTACAATCTCATTTATTTTTAGGATTCCCTATGCTAAATTTCATTGAGGGATATTATGTCATAATTATCATTTAAACCCAATATAGTTTCTTATAATATGGTTATTTTTATAATTTTCATGTATTAGTACCATTTTCACCTCTTTGGTTTTTAAAATGATCATGGAAATTTTTCTAAGAAAAGCCGAACTTATTTTCTCTTTGGCCAAAAAACTTTTTATTCCATACTCATGTTATTAAATTTTTTTATGAAGGTTTCTATATATATATAAATGTTTGAGAAAGATTATTTTTACTAAATTTTAATTTATTTAAAAATTATTAAAATGAAACTTTTTAAATGTTTTAAATATGATCTACTTTTGAATTTTTACAAAAGTATGAAAATAATGTTCTATTTTAATATATACAGTATGAATAAATTTTCCCACCATAATGATCATTATTTGATTTTAATATTATATTAAAATTATCCATGATTATTTTTTAAGAAAATATTTTTATAAATTAAATATTTTTTTGTAAAAATTTTATCAAAAGAAAAGGTTATTTTTATCATGTTTTCAAAGAAAGGTTTAAATCCTCTTTTAAAGGTATTTTTTATATATCTCAATATATTTTGATATTTATTATTCTTAACTGGGGTTATAATATTATGATACCATCAAAAGAATTTCTATGCATGTCTTATAAATATTATTTTTTAAGGATGATTTAATGGAACCTAATTCTTTTCCTTGGGTTAATCAAGAAATGATAAATATATAAATTATTTTATAATACCATCAACTTTATATATATGTATGGATCGTGATTATGTGATAAAAAAATATTTATAAAACCTATTTTTATTTATGGGTTATACTATAAAGAAATAATGAATAAATTTTTGATCTTGTGACACACTTATATATGATTATCATTATATAGAGGGTGGGTTCAAAATTTATATAGCTCTATAATGCATTGGGTAAAGATGAATATGTCATTAGATAATATATATTGAAATAAGGAGAAAATCCAATTTAGTAAGGGAATATTTCAATAATTATAGTCTTGGGAGTGAAATTTGATTAAGTAAAAGATATATTGAAAAGTAAACCTAATCTACTAGGTGTATTTTTCCACTATGATAGCCTTAGAAGTGAACCATGACTAAATAAATGATTTTATATACTTATTTATATGAAAAAAATTTATGTCTTGTGATTATGATATATTACCATAGCTCATGAATGATTATTGATGACTTTTCACTCTAATGAATTATGTCATTTATTATGGAAAATACTTATTCCATGACTTATGATTAATGATCTTTGATAGATTGGGTATGAATTTTGAAATTTATGACCATGTTATCATAACTTTATGCATATATTATTCTCACTTATGATCATTGATTTATATCTCTCATGTTTACCATTACTAAGCACTTGAGCTCAACCCTTTTTATGTTTCCATTTCCCTAAGTTATGAAAAATAATTTTAAATAGGGTATTTCTAAGAATGTTAATATGTGAAAAGAAATTTTTTGTATATATTTAATATCCTTAATGAAATAATTTGATCATTCATATAGTCTATAAATACACTAATCCATTATGGTTATGGGGTGTGTTTTATTGTGAGATTCACTGAATATTCATCTAAAATTATGTAATATTTATGTAAGTAATACTTGGGTCACATCATGATGATATGTGTTTTTATCAATTACTTATATTATACATTACCTAAGATGATTTAATTTTATAAATTTATATTTCTATAAAGATATACCTATATGAGGTACCCTTGATCAGTTGTAAAATTCTTTTAATGACTTATACACTTGGAATAAGTGTATTTTGATGGATTGTTAGTTCATGATTTTTGAATTTATTATTTTTGAATATTGAATGTTTTTGAAAATGACTTATATTATTATTTCAAATTCATTTCATAAAAAATAGTTCATGTTTTCAAAATATTGTTTTATAAAAATGGGTTGTGTTGGTCCATTGAAATTATTTTTGAGACATATGCATGTCTGTGGTGATTTGTGATATTTTAAAAGGGAAAAAATGAATTTAAAATGATCTTAAAAGATTTTTTTTTCTTTTTTTAGTTTTAAAAATGGTGATATTAAGGTTTGTTTTTCTATACTGGTTTTGAAAGGCCCATTTGAAACATTATAAAATGTTTTTCTTAATTATTTTTATTCCCTTGTTTGATCTCTTTATGTGATATTTTATATAAACTGAATCCATACGTGGGATAGATTGTTTTATCATGTGATTATTACAATTATGTTAAAGGAGAAATTTATTTATAGGGTTTCATAGATGAGATTTGATTTAAAGATATGAACTATTATTTTTTGATGTGTTAATCATTAAATCAACTTGTTTTCTAAACTCTAGTTAATTGATTTCATGGGAATCCTTAACACTAAGTGGTAGGTATATATTTGTGATACACTATATTATATTAATTAACTTTCTAGTGTCCCCTAGTTTAATTCATTTCATGGATATAGGAGTTACTTCAATGATTTCAGTGAGAGTAATTATGGTGGTTATTTTATTATGAATGCAGTATAAGACAAAAATTGGTCTCCCTTTAGTATTTTCTTTGACCATATTCAAGTAGGACCTAGTGAGTTTCATTTGATTCTTAGTTCTTGATCATGATTATATTTAGGGAATTCTAGTTTAATAATAATTTGTATCCCCTGTTCTCACCTTTATTGGGGTAGAATTTTCATTGCTGCTATTTATTTTTATTATGATTCATGGATATTATATTGCATGTTTATAATTATATCTTTTTTCATTCAAGTTTTTTACTTTAAAACTTGGTTGTAAAATTAGTTTTTAAAGAATTATTTCAAATTATAGAGTGGATATTATTTAAATATTTTCACCAATTTTATTTTGTATAAAATATTGAAAAAATGGATTTGAAAAGAGGAAAGTTTTTTTTGTTTTATAAGATCAAATTACCCATTTTTAGTATTTTAAAGATTTTATTTTCTAAATAATGTTTCTAAACACATTTTATATAAAAAGGATGGTTTATTTTTAAAGTTTAAGGATGAGATATTATCTAAATTGAAAATTCATTTTATTGAATAAAAATAAGATTATAATATTCTAAAGTAAGGATTTTTACAATAATATATTTGTAAGAAAGAAAACTGATCATTTGGTAAAGAATTGATCTAGAATAATTCATTAGTAGTAAAAACTCTATTTGAAATCTCATCAGCCAAGAAGTTTTATTCATGATAAGTAAGTGTGATGATATAGGTCATGGTTGAGATAGTTTACATGTATTTGATCAATTTGGAAGTTAGTTTCCAAGATAGATGAAAAAAATAAAAAGGATAGTTTCTTTATAAAAAGGAAAATAGTATGATATTTTATTTCTTTTCACTTTACTATATGGAAGTAATAATTGAATATTGTATTTAAAATAATAATTTATAATTTTTTTTATAAAATTGGCAAGGGGGTGGTGCATCATCTTTGTCTGATTTCGCTGTTGCAAGTTTTGACAGAGGGGGGAAAAGACTCTCGTTTGGTTCTTATTTTGATGTTTGTTTCTCATTTGGTGGTTGGGTTCATGTAAGGCCTTTGTGAACTGTTGGTTCTTTTGTTCTCATTTGGTCATTGTAATGTGTTCCTTCTTCTCCCAGTTTTCAAAAGGAGATCTTTTTTTTGTTTAATAAAAGGGGTTTCCCCTCAATTTTTTTTATAAAATTTGTTGAATAAAATCTTTGATAGAATCTTATCGTGCACATCTATCTCACACCCTATATACACACCAAAAATGTGTATATAGCTCTAATGTTTTCTTTCAAGTTCCTAGGTTTATGATGTAATTATTTATTGATGTTAAAGATGGTATGTGGATGGTAATATTGGGTTGAGGTGAGTAAAAATATGTCACTTAGAGGCTATTCTGTAGCTATTTTGGTTTTTGGCTTATTTTTGGGATTTTATATATCTACTAACTCATATAGTTATAATTTAATTTGGATGTTTCATCTTTTAATTCTTGATATATATTCACATTTTATCAATTTATGTGTTATGATTTATAAAAGTGATATTATCCACCTTTATTGATTATATCTCATTCCATTGGTTTCATTTTAATTATACCATGTCTGATTTATTTATTTATTTGAAAATATTTATTTATTTTTCATGTGATTTCAATATATAGATGCACCATATTGGAATAGTGGTATGTTTCTAATACTTTTTTATTATTTTTTTAAGAGAAACATTACCCAATTGGTTACTTTTTATACCTTAGTGATTTTTGTTGGCCATTGGCGATCAGGAACACACTTTGAGCCTCATTATAGAGTAGTTCAGGTGACATAGTAGTTTGACCTAGTTTGGTACATTGAAAATGATATTAGATAACCCTCTTGTTATTTGGGTGTGTCACAATATGAATGAAATAATATCTCTAGAGCGTAATTGCTAGGCCATGAGTAGGTTCCTGATCACCACCTTTCATGATGAAATTTGAGTTTCCATCAATATTTTATGTCTTTAATTTAATTTCATTTTTGATTGTTTTTTATTCATTTTGATTTAAAATTACGGTATTTTGATCCTTATTGTTTTTTATTAGAAACTTTGGGGAGTCTAGGAGTTTTAGGATGGAAATAGATGGGAAATAAAGGGCACATAGTTATCTTGTATGATCTGGACAAGTATACAGATGAAATTCACATACTTTAAGGAATTTTATAAAGGCTATCACATAATTGGTGCATGGTCTTACAAACTCTATGATCAAACCAATACATAGATCTATATCTAACTTAGTGTTCTATTTGACCATGTTTGTGTTTTCCCACTTTTTTTAAGGTGTTTTATGATCACATACACTCACCTATCTATATAATGATTTATTTTAAGTGATTTGTATTTAGTCTTGATGAAATCATGTTATATTCTTTTAATGACCTTGAAATATCCTTAAAGTTGTCTTAATTGATGTTTTGGAGCCATGTTAGATGGATAAAAGGATCTTAAAGGACCATTTATACAAGTGGAGGAGCTAATTTTAAAAGTTTCATGCAATCTTCCCAAAATGACTAGTGCTAGGGAGTGGTGGAAGATCACTAGGGAATGGTGTTGGGTGTTTTGAAGGTTTTTAAGAAAAAATTACTATGAAGTTTATACCAGGGTGTGGTGTAATCCATTTTGGTTTGTGAGGAACTCAGATAGAATTTAATGATAGTAAAACCTCTCTTAAATCTAGTTCTAAGCATCTTAATTACTCTGGTATAATTCTATAACATTTATAGAGGTTTTTAGGGCTATAAAAAGAGGCCTTGGGTGATTGGATATCAATAAAAAACAAGTGCAACACTCTCTTGATGTGAATCAGCAACAAAGTGCTAGAATTTTCAACTATCTAAAAAATCCAACTTCAAGTTCTCAATTATTTAAAAGGATCTCACCTTTATCTCAAATATATCATCCTCCATTATAAATCATCCATAAAAGATATTTTTGAGTGGGTTTTAATGGTATTTCCTAAAGAAAATGTCTCTCTTATGAAACTCCATTCTCCAGTGGTTTATACTTTACAAAAGGGTGGGACAGGTCACATGGATACTGAAAAAGCTCTAGAGGGTAATCATAAACCAAAATTACAGGGGATGAGCTATTGGTCACTATTTATACTAAGGAATTTATACCTTTGACCTCTAAAATTGAGGGGTGGGGACGTAGGGGATCACACCAGGCTTTAGATAAACTCATTTTCAATTGTGTTTTTCTTCTATTTACTTTTCCACATTTCATAATTTAATATTGATTTGAATACTTGCATAAAATTGGTTAGATCATTTTTATGGTTAATTATGTTGATATTATCTTCAATAACTCGAATCAAATTCATAAACTATTTAATATTCAATTTATTTCTGTATTATTTCAAAATAATTTAATTTTGAAATTAATCTTTTATCTAATGTTTTTAAACGGGTAATTCACCCCCTCTTTCCATAATCACTAAACAATAATTAGTATCAAAGCTGTTTTATCTTTATTTTAAAAAACTTATGTTTTTTAAAATTATATTATTTTTCAATTTTTTTTCAAATCTTTTATCAATTTCAAAGAAATATTTTTATTATGGAATCTAATTTCAATTCACATGATCTAATTTTCAATGACACTGATTAATCCTATATGAAGAATCATATATGAAATTTCATTGTTAGTATTTCATATCATCCTTGGAAAATAGTAATGCATTAGTATGTTCCCATAAAATAATTTGATCAAAATGGAATCCCAAAGATATTATGAATTTTGAATTGAATAACAAAGATACAAATTCCTTACATTATGGACCTGATAATAATGAGTTTAATCATGTTTCCACTTAAAAAACTCATTATCAAATTTGGACATTATTGGAAGTGACCCATGAAGGAATAAATAAGCTTAAAGATACAATATTTGATATGTTTCTTCAATAATTTGAAAGTTTTAATATGTATCCCAAAAAAATATATTTCAATCATGTTTATAATATTTAATGACATATGCAATGCTATAAATTGACTTATTGATGATTTATCTATATAAACTATAACGCCCCATGATTTTATGGTATGTCTATTTTAAATTTAACTTCTTTGATAGCTTATATTGAACATAACACGAGGTTTAAAACCATGATATACTACAAAATATTAACATGACCATTGAAATAGTAATGTGAACATTTAGAATAGTAATCCAACCAATAAAATATTAACCTAACCTATTAAAGTATACATAAAGTTTAGGCATCTTATGAATGAAAATATAATATATTTATGTCATGGAATAAGTAAATAAATGTTTTAAAAATGATAAATTAAATATTTTTTTTGTGAAATATAAATGTTTATTTATAATTTAATAATTAATATAATGATTTAAAAGAAAATTTATTTTCACAAAAATAGATTCATAAATTAATATTTTTTTATCTTAGGATTATAAGATAATTTTATGAGACCTTAATTAATTTTTCAAAGTGTCATAAAAGCAGTTATAATTTTAAAATTTGTATTTTTTAAATAAATGATGATTTTAATTAAAAATATAATTTATCATATTTAGAATTTTTTTTTAAATTTAGTTAATTTTTGAAATTTAAATTTTGAAAAATAGTTAGAGTAATTTTTTGGGATTTTTCTAAAATAGTTGAATTTTTGGTGAATAGTAAAATATAATAATTTATGGTATTTAACATTTAATGCCAAATACATGGATTCTTGAGTTATTAATGATGTAAGAAACCATTAGTTTGAACTCACATGAACTCGTTGCTCTATTTTGTCATAAGAATCAATAATATTGATAGTATTGAGCCAAAAATAATAAACTAATGAATAAAATAATCAAAAAACACCCCTCTCCTCCCCTATAAATAACGCCCCTCAACACCTCTTCTCCTCACACCTTTTAAGCCTTGGATATTACTAATATTCTTCCTAATTATTCTCTAAATCCTCTTCCCCATGATCTGGTCTTTCTGTTCTCACTAAAATATCATTTCCAAGTCCCTCAAGGAGGTTCTCAAGGAGATGACACTCAAGAGGTAAAACCTTCCCTCTCTCTCTTTCAATATCTTTTCTTTTCTTATCCTTAACCCACATACCCTGTAAAAAGTAACATGATAACTCTAGTATCATTTATATATATATAAACTATAATTTTATTATGTTAATGTTATATTTACCATCAACTCCCTTCTCTCCCCCCTTTGTTCTAAAAATGAAAACATTGTCCGTGAGGTGTCGATTCACAACCTTTGTGGACGATGTTTTTTCTTCTAATACTACCTTAAATTATAATCATAAAACCATTATAATGGTTAAAAAATATTTTAAAATTTATATTAGAACATATTTTGTGTCTTTTAACCACTATATATACATAATATTAATTAATAAAACAAAACTAGGGCGTGATGATCGAAAAAAACCAAAATAATCTAAACAGTTATCATTAACATTTTATCCAATGAATCATACTCATATCTAAAAAAATGATATATGGGACCATTTAAAATTATATAGATGAATACAATTCATATAATTACACTTATGGGTTTTTTTTACCATTTGACAAGAACTCCCATAATTAAACTCAAGGGAATCAATCATAAAATCTTGAAATGAATGCTCTGAGAATGATGAAATTGAATCTTATAACTCATAAAAAAGTCCATAAATGAACTGAATAAAATTATACTAAATAAAATAAATATATAACAGGTTTTGAATAAAATTATTAATGAATCTAATTTCATTATCTATTAAATTAAGTGCAAGTGAAGAATACTTTCAGATATAAGGTAAGAGATTCTCCCAGAACCTCAATTTTTTACTTTGGGTTAAAATTTCTCTCTCTTTACCACAATGTAATTCTTAATTCTTATTATTTAATCCTACTATATTCTGTGTTTATGTTCATAATATATTTACCTATCTCAATTCTTCTTTATTTGATAGGAAATACATGTTTTATATGTTTCCCTTTTCAATTCTCCTAATAAGACATCCCGATTAAAGAGAACTTCCCAATCTATCTCCCATTTTCAAGTACACTCCATAATCTGTTTTAATCCACCGATATTTTTCTAAAATCACTATTTTTATCAAGAAAAACTATCTTAGTTATTTTCTAGATTTATTCAAACAATTATGCCTTTTTTCACTTTAAAGAATATTTTATATTTTCCATTAAACCGTACTGAAGCGGATCATTTATAATTTTTTTAAAAACTATTTTTATATGTTTTAACATCATTTAGGCAAAAACTATCATGATATATTCCTATTTTCTATTATGAATGTCCTTTTATTATTTAAATCCATTCTTTCATGGACACTATTATGATACACCGATCTGTTATTCCTTATGACATGATTATAATACCCATTTATTTCCATGGGTAACCCTTATATTAATTTATTATGATTAATTGAGGTTAATATATTCTGATACCATCTACTATATTTTATTGAATGGTTTATGATCATTTTGACTGGGGATGTACTATCTTGATACCATTCACCATATTACTTGGGAAAGTTTATGATTATGTTTACTGATTAGGGAAATTATTTATATTTCATATACTAGTTTCAATATTAATGTATATATTGATTATGTTTCACCCCTTTCATATTAAGAATACATTGGAATTAGTAAGTGTCATGCGGGACCACTATATCCCATCGATGTATCGGTAGGCCTCATGAGACAAATTGGACTAGGTTTTGGCTGAAGCCTTACCCATTTATATAGACTTATTGGCTGAGGCCTTGAAGGTATGTTTATGTTGTCCCAAATTATGAATTACCTCATTATGAGATTAGTTATTGATAATCCATGTGATTATTTAATTATTATAATATCTATGGTTAAGTTTTATTTTCTTGTAATTATTTATATGAAATTATTTGATAATATTTTATTCCTTCCCTACTATTCTCAAGATTATATTTTAATGGAATGTGTTTTTAGTTATCCACATTTCCTTACTGTTTATGCTTAGTTATGTTAGAATATTTTGTATTATTACCCTTACTGATCATCTAATATCACCCCTTTCTTATGTTTTATTTTTCTTCAGGATGCCAAAATGTATATTATGATTGAAATGTAGGGATAATCTAAGAGAATAGGAGTGTTTTCAATGGAGTTACTATGTTGTATTTAATTTAAAGTTGTAATGTGAAACTTATGTTTGTATCTCGTTATCTAAAACTACTAAACTATTCCGTCATTTGGTATGCAATAACTTGGTTATAGTACCAATGTAATAAATTTAAGCACTGGATTTGAGCTATTGGGGTTGGGGTCTTTACAATTGGTATCAGAGAAAGTTTAGTAGGAACTTTGGAAATTAAATTTAAGCAAACATAGAATAGGGAATTATAACCCTATAACTAACTTTTAGAATATTCTCAATTTAACCAAGCTTATGATTTTTAGATTAGTTATACATTAAGTGTTTCACTATTTTTAAAATATCACAATCTAATCTAGTGTATCCCATTGTTTAGAAATGACATCTAATGGATGGAGTGGAAATTTTATGACCAAGATGATGATAATGATGTTTTTTTTCAAGTGTGGTATTTTGTTGTCAAGAAAGTTTATTTGAAGAAAGTAAATCACCTCACTTTTTATTTAGTTGAAAATAGAACTCAAAAAATGTTTTTAGAAAAATAGGACTCACTTTGTTTAAGAAATTACATCATATCAAGAATAATCTATTTGGAAGAAAAGGTTTGGATTAGACTCACCTTGGGTTCGGAATGAGAGAAGATCGTAATGAGGTATTGATAAAAATCGAATTTAGAATAGATCTAATAAAAATGTGATGATACTTTTCTGATTTTATTTCACATAAATCATAATTTTATTAGAGAACTTATGATGTAGTCATGATGAAGGTAAGGGGAAAAGAGGCATTCCTGATCATACCCAGATTAATCGCATCTAGGTGGAAGAGTAGAAAGAGATGCCGAAGATTGTATTTAGATTAATTCAATCATGATAGAAAGAAAAAGGGTGGTTAAAAACGTATCCAGACTAATCATACTCTAAGTAATCATACCTAGGAAAATCATACTCATCTTGATCATATTCTGGAAAATCGTACTTAGAAAGGTCATACTCTGGACAATCGTACTCTGGTTTTGAAGGAGAGAAAGAATATGAAAATAATGGAAAGTTATGATACTTTACAATGTAAATCATATGATTATAATGATGATCCTTAATGTGTTAAAAGTCATGAAAGAATTCATGTTACAAGATGAAGATTGTTAAATAATGAAGTTGATGAGAAAAGAGAAAGAAGCTGAGAAGTGGTATCGTATTCAGAATAAAAAGAATCCACTGATCGGACTCAGGATTCAATTATATTCAGAAAGAATAATTGATTGAGACCAATGGATGAAAATAAGAGAAAATAATGAGATAAAAAATGTATCCAACCATTTAAAATAGTTTTAATTACTTTTTTATCGATCAAGTGGGTCAAGAGAAAGAAGGTGTGTATTACAAGTGGATCAAGAAAAGAGATGAATGTGTTGTTGAGGGGGAGCTTGAAATTCAAAGAGAGTTTTGGTTTTTATCCTTTTGGTATAAATCATTTTATTAATAAAATCGGTTTCAGGAATTGAAATCAGACTGGAATTTGAAAATAAAGTATACATAAGAGATGAAGTTTGTAGAAGAATTAAGAAGATTTGATAAGAGTTGAATAAGTCATAAATGCACTCAGAATTAAAGTGAAATAAAGATTTAGTAGAATTTATTTAAGAAGGAAAGTTTTTTAGATTCCTGCAAAGACCATCAATGGGTCACCTATATAAAGTGAGTGTACTTTTTTACTTTTTAACTGATGGATGTACTGTTCACTATAAAAGATAGAGAAGCTCTTAGTTTTTTAAAGAGAAGAAGAAGTTTCTTTTTTCACTCTTATTGAAGAGGTTTTGATTGAGAAGTAAAAGGATAAGAGAAAATATCACAGACTTGATCATCAAATTCAGTGATGATCATATTCAGATATTTACCATATTTAGGCTGTCAATCATATTTGGATAATCATTGTATTAGGCCTGATAATCTTATCAGAATTTCTATTGGGATTTTCGAACTGAGGAAGAAGGAGACCTGAATTGTCTCAAATCATACTCAAATAGTGATATATCTTTTTGTATTGAGCTTTTTGGACATAGAAAGAATTTTATTTGGAGAATTTTACCTAGAATAATTAGATTGGGAGAATTTTAACCGTGAAAATCGTACTGAGAAGAATCATACTGGGAAGAATCGGAGTGGAAAAAATGTACTAGGAAAATTAGACTGATTTTTCCTTAATAAATACTAGGAAGTTATTATCATATTTTGGGTAATAAATTTATTTTTTTCCAAAGAATACATTTCTTGAGATTAAAAATAAGCACAAGTAACATGAGTTGTTACACAAACTTTGTATTACCCTATTTGGGCTAAGAGGGTGCACATGTACTTTTGGATTGTATTCAAAGTAATAAATAAGTGAAAGGGAATATACTAATCATTGTAATCCAAGGATAGTTTTCTAGTGTATCGTGTGGTATTGGATTATCTCCAAACCATACCAAGGACGTAACTATTCATATTGAATAGTAATCCTATAAATACTTGTGTTCTTCTGGATGTGTGTCTAAATTGTTTTCAGCAGGGAATAAAATCTTTAACCAGAGGCGAAGGTTGTTTCAATTTCAAGGGAACATAAAAGAAAAAGTATCACTAATTCACCCCTCCCCCTCTAAGTGATACAATTATCCTGACTAGGAACTTACAAGTGGTATCAGAGCCAAAGGTTTCCTTTGTTTATTATTTGAGGATGGGGAATTTGAATTGTGTGAATAGTAAAGGTATTCCGGTCTTAAATGGAAAGATTCATCATATCTAGAAATATATAATGTTTCCTTTTCTTATTTCTATTGAATATGATGTTATTAAAGCTACAACAGATGGGTTTCCACATATTTATTTTAAATAACCTCTTACATTTATTGATAAGAAGAATCTAGAGAATGATGGAAGGGAAAATATTTCTATAATTTCATCACTTTCTTAAAGTGAATTACTAAGGGTGAATGGTGTTTCCATATCTAAAGATATATGAGATAAATTTAAAAACATATATGAAGGCAATAAAAAAGTAAAGAAGGAAAAATTTCAAAACTAGAGATTGAAGTATGCAAACTTGAAGATTAGGTGAGTAAAAATCTGTTGGGGAATCCTTTACTAGGGTAAATGACATTGTTAGTACTATCGGATGTATTGGGGAAAAGTTAAATGATTATAAAATTGTTGAAAAGATTTTTGAGAATCCTTCTTGACAAGTTTGATGAAAAAGTTTCTTCATTGGATGACAGAGATCTTGAAACATTATCTCTTGATGACTTATATAACACTCTAATCACTTCAGAAATGAGAAGGTAGAAACCTGTGAAGAGAAAAACAAAGGTTGATAGAGAAATGTACTTTAAGGTTATGAAGAAGGAAATGTCAAAGAATATTATTATTGATGACGAAGCTGGTGAATTTGATTATGAAAACAAGGTATGTAAAAATTTTGATGAAATTTTATCCTTGTTTTCTAAAAATGCACTATTGGAAAACTATACTATATTGATAGTTTAAAACCATGGATATAGGCCCCGAAATCGTGGATATAAGTAATAGCCATGATTTTAATGGTCTTGGATTCTAATGTAACAACTATCAGGAAAGGTTTGTATCCATAGTTTATAACTATGTCTATAGGGCTATAGCCACAATAAAAAACCGTGGCTATATATACTACCTTGTAGATATAGTTCCATGGTTAAAAACCATGGTAGTATAGAAATAACCACAATTAAAACCATGTAACTAGGTCTACTACCATAGTTAAAAATCATGGCTACGTCCCTTTGTATCCAGAAAAAAGAAATCTATAGGTATACTACCACGATTTACAACCGTGGTTGTATCCTTCTACTTTCAGAAAAAACAACAATAGTTTGTACTGAACCACATCATACACTCCCTACATTGCATATTGAAATAGGCTTTCTAGTGTAGAATATATACACTCAATGCTTCTCCATACATAAATTTACACACTGAATCTCCACTTTATTCAGCATGCAACTCCAGCCAGTAGTGCAGATCCTTCAATCTCATTTATAGGTGTGGCCTTATCCAATATGCACCCATTGAGATGCTTTGTTTTATTCTAAAACCTATATCACAGTCTTTGAAGGTCCCTTCCAGCAACCCCTTCACACATTGAAGACTAGTGCAATAATTCTTCATATTGCTTTCTAATATGTGCATACCATTGAATCCCACCGAACCTTTCATGCCAACTATTTGTGTAAAGTCCTTAAAGGGGAACAACCAAACTTTTTGGATAATATTAATCTCTAAGAAGCTTTATCTTGGGCCAACTATAGGTCTAACCCTCCTATTTTAAGTGCATCCATAACGGTCTGGGACCACTTTAAATCCTTTTTGTCACCATCCTTTTTATCTCATTTATCTTCACTTTCTCTAGTGCCTATGAATAACCAAGTACATGAAGGAGTGAGAGAGAGAGACACTATAAAAAATCTACCCATGCCATAACTGGTCCCTTTCCCTGAAGATATATAAATTCTATACTAACCTACTCCATAAACATAATGATAAAGGATATGATCACTGAAAAATTAATATGTTCTATCCATGAGGGAAAATGAATCACAAATAAGATTAACTAAAATTTAAAAACACAATCATAGGATAAATAGATAGAAACATACTAAGGATATCCTAAACTAGAGCTTCACCATCCTCATTGCTTTGTACTGGATTAATTAATAGGGATAAATACAAAATCTAAATAGAAAATGATCCTGGACAGACGTGCATTTCCACCAAAAACCACCTAACAAAGCCCATTCCTCTGATAATAGGGCGCCATTTCTGAGTTTTAGACATTTTACATCAAAACCACTCAAACAAAATCAAAATCAAATCAATTTCTACTGACCATATTGGATTTTAATGAATCTTCCTATGAAATAGATAAAAATAATGAATAGAAGATTTTCTACCAAAAATAAAATCTTTTAAATAAAAATCATAAATTGATGAGTTGAATTATCACTTGGCACTATGATGGGGGCTAAATTATAGATTTAAGGATGAAAAAAGGTAAAATGAAAACTTTCT
The DNA here is from genome assembly GCA_963277665.1 of Viscum album. Lineage (NCBI taxonomy): Eukaryota > Viridiplantae > Streptophyta > Magnoliopsida > Santalales > Viscaceae > Viscum > Viscum album. Next base: position 2,050,474,480 of record OY728150.1, on the reverse strand, counting down.
AGGATGTAAAATCGGATGTGGCAAAACCATAACTTGGGAAATGGTGGAGAAGATGAAAATGAGATAGAGCTCAGATGACTACAATGATGAAAAATACAGGGCAAATTATATATATATATTTCAAGTTTTTCCCCATGCTCTCAAACGAGATAATCATAGTGAAATAAAAACAGTTATAACTTTTTATTAACATGTTCAGAGTCAATTTTTGAACCTAGTATATCTAATACATATACTAGAAAGGATTTATAATTACAATATTTGTCTATTGAATCCTTTTAGTAGAAATGATTCATTATAACAAAACAGGTCTATATAATTGATTGACTAACATATAGCATTGGACACACAACTAGTTTATCTAAGATATAAACTAACAATGATACCCAACATAATATTAGTCAATCCAATACTCTTTTATTGAGAAATATATAGGTGATGGATCATGGAAAATTTCCAAAAGGAAACATATTGTGTCCCCTTTGTCTTCCATTGGGTTACAAGTATGTGAATCACCATTAGAAGATATGCATCATCTCTAAATAATGTTTTATAACAACATGATTATGATAGTAATCAAAATAACATATGGCATATAGAACCCAATCCTAGTACTCTACTTGTTTCTGGAATATCCAGCATGCTTGTATCCCGATTGATATATATCTTGTATAGGTCATACTATCATGGAATACATTAATAATAATAATATAACCTATCACTCACTAATAAACATAGGTTATCCCTTTGATACCATGATCTGATATATAAACCATAGTAATATAACCTATCACTCACTAATCAATATAGGCTAACCCTTATATACCATTATCTGATATATAAGCCATAGTAAAGTGAATGGATTACCTATCCCACTTCATTCCTGAGAATTTATGACACTTTTTTCCATAATATCTATTTAAATTCCATACCTATTATAACAAACTCATTTTTTTCTCATGCTTGGTTATTATATTGACTATATAACATACCCCTTTTAATCTCAAGAGAGCTTCCAAAGTCCCACTCTTAATATCATCAATTTATTACTAATTCTATAGTGGTTACAAACTGATGGTATATTACCAAAAAAATCTCATTCACTTATGAATGATAGTGATCCCATCAATAAAACAACCCTTCATCCCACCCTTAGGAAAATTACTAACCCATTCACACTATAACACTAATGGATTCCACTCACTAGTCATGCCTTAACGATCATTCTATATTTCTCAATTGAGATCTAATCTATCAGGAATCTAATTATTTCATGATGATATTATTTATTCTTAAAGGAGATTCAATTTCATGAAATTATAGGATAGACAGTGAGGAAACACCATAGTTCATTCTATTTATCACTCAATTTTAAACACTTTTAATCCCATTACTCGATCACTTGAACATTGAACCTTCAACCAAATGGGAAAATCAAAGAGAACCGATGAAGGTGCTTCAAGAAGTTCAAAGAAAAATAATTACTTAGGTACTAAGCGGTGAATTATTCCTGGTAAGGTAGTCGATTTTATCTAGTTCAATTTCATAGTTATGTTACTGAATAATGTGTAAAGTTTTCAAGGATGGGTGTTTGTGTTTTATGAAAATAAAGCAAATATTTTGTTCATGTTTTATCTTTTTATGCGAATACTTAGTTCATGTTTTCTCAAAATGAGGATATTGTCATCCCTAAAGTGATGGAAATTTCATATTGAGTTGGATGAAATTTTATATTGACCACATGAAGGGAGATTAATGTTAATTGCTAATAATGAAAACAAGTTTTTAAAAAAATCAAACAATTATAGAATTAAAATTAAAGGGTTAGGCAAAAGGAAACTACCTTACCCTCGAGGCATGCTGTTTTTGATGACGACAAGTCGAATCTTCATTTTTTCTAATTGCATGAATATGCACCTTTATATATATATAAAGACACCTAACCCCTATATAAATATTTTCATGGCCAAATATGAACAAGGGGGTCCTTAGATATATGTTTATACTTTCATATACTAATTTTCACTTACACATGTATACATTTTTCATATCTATATATAAGCACACTTAGACCCAATATATATATATATATATATATATATATATATATATATTCATACGGACATGATTGAATATATATAAAGGGGGAAATTATATATGTATATGCCAACCTATGACTACACATGTAAGTCACCTTCACCAATTGCTACTCAAATCCACCTCAACAATATCCAAAACGCACTGAAAAAATATAGGGAACCCAAAAATCACAAAATCCCTAATTAAAATTAGGCCAAAGAATAAAAATGGAAGAAACCTTACCTGAATCCAATGTTGAACTCATTGACTTCGATGGAAGTGGATAGAACTGACCTTATTATAAGAAACCACCTGTAAGTAAATAATGGGAAAAGAAGTGAGATATAAAAAATTCTTATATATATGTGATCAGTGTGTCAATTGTACATGATAAATGATACATGACTCTATAACCAACAATGAAAAAAGAATATTCAACTAGATATGTACATACCCATACTAAATAACATGATCATTAATAAAGGATTTTTGTTAAAATCAAATCCAATGTCATTCAATACATACACCACATAGTGGTATCATGCATCACGAGATAACACAAACCACAACATGATAACATATCAGTGACATAAAATCATTATATTTGAAAACAAAATATCATTATATATTTTTCATATTAGGAATATGGATGTTTTTATGTTTACATTATTCTTGTAGTCCTCATTGTTTAACGTATTTAATATTATCACAAAGAGATAATCAAGTAGCACAGTATAAGAAGAAATAAAGGAGAATGGAATTTTAAGTGAAATCTATGTTTATCATTCCAACTACATGGATAAATCTAGATACACTATATCCTAATTTTAAATAAACATAGGTGTATACTCTAAATCATAGTGTAACTGATCTAGTTTTATAATTTTAACAATGCTTTTTAGAATCATAATCTAACCCTTACAATTTCATGTTGGAGAATTGAATATCACTACATTTTAAAGTCGGATTCCCAAAAATCTACAAAAAAAATTTGTTTTCTTCTTCACAGGGAAAATTCTGAAAAAAATATAAACAATATCACAACAAAAAAATAAGTCTAACTTAATGAGTGAAGGGTTTCTAAACTGATTCAACGTTGGACCCCTATGATTCTTATATTCTTTCAAAAGGTGGATCCTCTAACTTATTGGGAAGATCATATGGAATATTCAATATTAATGATGTGGATTGAAAAAGTGAACATTGTAGTTTCTGGATGAAACAAAACACGGTGAAAGGAAATATCAATGTACTTCCCCTGAGATAAGGATATTTGGGAACATAGGTAGTGGATCAAGAAGAATAGTTCAAAATTCCATCCACATGCCCACCTATAGTTACCAATGGGTTTTTATAGAGATAATAGTTTGGGATTCATTCCATGGGAATAGGTAGTTTCATTTGATGGGTTTATGTGATATTATGTATTCATTATTGTTTTTTAATTTTTTTTCCATTACTCATTTCAGGTAATGTGACCAATACCAACCGGATGGACCCATACCCCCCACCGAACCCCCACCATCAGCCCCATACCCCCACACCAACCCCCCCTCCCCCATGCATCAGCCCCATCCCCATACACCAGCCCCTCCCCCTCCCCCTGCTGCACCAGCCCCTCCCCCTGCACTGTACCAGTCCCTACCCCTCCCCTTGTTGCACCATCCCCTCCCCCTACTACACCATACCTTCCACTACTTAATGAACCAACACTCCCACCCCCTACCTCACCAGCCCCTCCCTCTCCCCCTGTACTACACCAACCCCTCCCCCTTGCACCAACCTGAACCCTTGCACCAACCTGCACCCCTGCACCAGCCTCCCCCACCCCCTACTACACCAACCTCCCCCTAGACTAGTCTCTCCCTACTATAAGTGAACAAGGTTACATTAGAAAAGAAGTAGAATAATGAAGTGGAAGAAGAAGAATAATAGTAGGAGGAGGATGTGATGGTGGTGGTGGTGTGTGTGATGGATGTAATTATTCTTGGTTGTATTCCATGATAATGTGGATGTGGATATTATTATGAAAATGTAGATGTGATTATTCTGATGTGGTATGTGTTGATATGGTTTATAGTTGGGATGAGAGTTCTGAGATGTTTGACATTGGGGTTTAGGGTGACTTGTTTAGTGGTAAAGTTTAAGTGAGGTACCACTATAATTATATATCTTTTCAATACAATGTTACTCATGTTTCTATGATATATTTTTTGAGAAATATTTAGTGAGGATAGAAACTTATTTTACCTATTTTTGGTACCAAGTTGGTTTCATTTTTTTGTCATTGATTCTTTAACATGCTTCTTCTATATTTACATGGGAGGTTTTGGGGAGGATAATACTAATTAAAATCATATAATCACTCATATTGTGTGTGTGTGTGTGTTTATTTCCAGCTTTATGGGAGGGAGTCAATAGATGGGCTAAGATTTTCTAACCAATAGATGTTAGTGGATTTATTTGATGATTTTTGAGTTGTTTTCAAAGGATTTTTCATTTAGGTATTTCACATTTTGGATATTTAGTTATGTACAACATTTCATGCATGTTAGGATGGATTTCCCATTAAATTATGTTTCTAATTAGAAGTTATTTTATATTCCTATTAATTATAAGGTTAATTACTATCATATATGCATGTTTTATACCCCTGGTTATAGTTTCCAACCCATGCCCCATTTGAGGTGGGATTTAGGGGTTACACTTGTCTTCATAGCCAACCCAGTTAGAGTCCTAGTGGGAGAAGATAATAACACATTCACTGAAAATATTTTAAGGTAAATTTTTTATTACCTCTAGATCTATCAATGATAAATATTTAATTTTATCATCATTAAAACAAGAACTAATAAATGTAAGGTTTTATAAATTTTCATAACAATATTGATAAATGGTTATTTTTATTAGTTATCATTTGTAGCACTAATAAAAGTATTCATTTATCCATTTTAATTAAAAGGAATTATAATACTCATCTATTTTTATCCCTATTTTTATAGTAGTGTATCAATAATTTATCATTAACCTCCACATCCCTAAAAAGTCTATAATTGATGAAGATACTAATTTATATAATGTAATTTTATATTATTTATGATGTGTATCAAAAAATAAAAAATCATCTATCATATACCATATGTAAACAATTTTTGTTTTGATAGTTACTGTGGGATATGTTGTGGTGAAGCCTGCATTTAATAACTAATGGACAGGTGTGGGTTTAATTTTTATTCTAAAAATTTCAAAACAATAGTTCAACTCATTAATACTTGAATAATTCCAATCCGGAAATATATTATAATAGAATGAAATCTATACATATTGATTCAAAAAAATAGACTCACAAGAACAAGTGTTTATATGGAATAGATTCATGTGAAAATTATAGCAGCTTGACATGATGGACATAAACTAAAATAGTTATAATGATTAACACCAAATCAAAAATCATGATTAGCATGAGAAAACAATATCAAATAGAAGTGATCACCAACAACACCAATCAATATAAATCAGCAAATAAATCATAAATATGACACTTTTTATATGTATGTGATTAGTGTGTCAATTATAAATGATAAATGTTACATGAATCAATAACCAACAATTAAGAAATAATATTCATATTGATATGTATAATTGGTTTAGTTTCTAAACTTTTTATAACATTTTTATTGAAGGTTCATAGACTAAACACAATATTTATATGAATACCTTCACAGACTAAATATTAGAAGAAAGATAAAAATCACCAAGGACTACTTCAAGGACAGTCAATATATGGAAATAAGGATTAAGAAGCTCTTTAATAACACCCATGACTGTATAAATTGTTTTTAATCTCAAGTGGATATACTTATCAATATAAATTGTTAAAGGGGGAAATAATTTATCTTAATACAAACTAAAACCCATATTATAAAGTGTTATAGAAATCATAACAAGAAATGAAAAGTATATTTAAATTGGAAATCCACTGGATGGTGTTTATAAGCTTTTTTTGGATGAATAACCCACTAAAAATTAAGGAATAAAGTCATCTACACTTGAAAAATTATTAAGGAAAGTCAGGCCATTAGAAATCCATGAGAAGATATTTTTGGGAGGAAAACTCATAGAAATACTAGATTTTGGGAAATCTTTCATTAAGAGGAAAATGAGGAAATGAACATTGAATTTCTTCATTTTGAACCAACTTCTCTTGGAGAAGAAAACAAATAAAGAGGATTTAAAATTCTATATCTGAAGTAATAAGATAAAATTTAATTTTAGGAAGGGTTAAAATCTAAAAAACAAAGGAAAAAGAGGTTGGAATGAGGTGGAAATCTTAAGAATGAGATGGAATATTTTAGACCCCAGTTCACATAATTCAATGGATCTTAAAATAAGATCAAGGTGTGTGCACTGTATTTATAAGAAAATTTAAATCTAAAAAAGTATCCAAAATAGTTTTGAATAATTGGGAAATAAAACTAAAACAAGCGGAAGGAGGAGACTCATTCTTATCAAGAGGTAAAGAATCTAAAGTTCAAAGAACACTATTTTCTACATTAAATGAAAGAAAAAACCAAATATAAAGTTTAGAATTATTTGAAATTTGGTTATCTAAGGAATATGTTAAAATAGAAAGTGGATAGATCAAAGATCAAAGATAAATACTTTAAGAATATAAACATGAGAAAAATTCCTAGAAGAAAATAATAGAACTGGAGTAAATCAATAAATCAAAAATAAATATTTCATAAATTCAAAAACAAAAAATGTCAATAAGGATTAATAGTTTCATTTAATTAAAAATGATATTCATAAATTTCAATACCACCTATGAGTAAATATAAATATGTTAATGAAGATGTTTATTAATGGTTTGTCTAGGGAATTGAAAAAATTGAATTTATTAATAATATTTTATGATATTGTTATGCCCTATTTATAGAGATCATCAATTAGGTTCTTAGACAATTGTTTTTTTGGAAATTCATTATGTCTCCCATTATGTAATGAAACAACTTTGACCTTATATTTTATTTATAAATTAGAGTAGTATTCTGTTCAATCTTACTATGCATGAGCACCCTTTCATTATGCTGATATCCTATGCATCTATCAAATAATGGTTTTAGAACATACATTTTCTATGTGACTCATCATAATCATATTGAATTTTATTTATATGGGAAAATTATTTTCTATATATTTTTTTTGATAACTCAACATTCAATTTAGTAAATCCTTTAAACATTCCTTCTAATCACCAACTGCATAAATATCGTGATATGTCATATATTCATCACTATGAAATATATGTTTACATTAAAAAAAGTAATAATAATCAATTAATACTATATATTTATGAAATTTTCTTTTAGAACTCACCACAGACCATTCATCCATATTAAAATCATATGATCATAACTTCTGATTTCCATTATTTTCATATTTAAACTCGCTTAACATCAGCTTATTTTATAAATCCTAAATTATCACTTCTATAAAAAAGTATCATTTCATATTTTCATTATTATGCAATAGAATCCAAAACATATAATTTATTTTCCTTATTATACCCTTTACATTCAATCAAGATCATTGATCAACACACCACCAACTTCATATCTTCTACGCTATTCAACATCATAGTTTCAATTCATCACATCATCCACCTAATTGAAGTAACGATATCATGTACCCAACATCAAATATTATAATAGTATGTGGTTTAGATTTTAGACTTATTAATAGTCAATGAAACTTTTGATTTAATAGTTAAGACTCATATTCTTATCATCTTAAATCCCAGACATTGATAAGACAATCAAACCCAATGAAAATTAGATAAAAAATCAAAGAAATCATAACTGATGCAATAAGTGAAAACACATAAAACCTATCGAAGATAAATGTGACAATTAATAAGATAAGAAATAAAAAAAATAAGTCTTACCCAACACAAATTAAAGAGGCTGTATATTTGAAATCAAATAAACCCTTCCCTATTATAGAATTTATAGGGAATGTGAGGAATTAAACCATCCTGGTTCATATGTTATATGATTATGTGGTTGTGTATTAGAGAAAATTAGAGTTAATTGAAACCCTGAAAACATAAATTGAATAGATATTTGAGGAAATAGAAAACAAACCCTAACGCACCCTACCATAGGCCACTCAGAAGCTGTGAGTCATGGACCACCTGTGAGATGTGGAGGGGTTCTTGGAATGTGTGAATACTGAAAAAACATTATAAAGTGGTGAGTCAAGAAGGAGGGTGGGTTGAAGGTGGTGGTGGAGGAGGAGCCACATTGGAAGAAGAGGATCAAGGGGAGGTTTTGTGGTCACATCATTATCAGTGGATCATCCTAAGGTTGGGTGGTTGCATCGTCATCAGAGGATGACAAGAGTTTGGGTGGTAGCATTAGGTGAGGAGGTTTGTGGAATCTTGCGGAGGAGAGATCACGACTAGGGAATAAGTGGGGAGGGGGGGGGGGGGTGGAGAATCACAATAAGGGTGGGGTGGGGGGGGGGGCTTAGTGCCAAGGGTATTTTATGACCCGTGGGTGTATGTTAGGCTATAGCCATATTTTTTTATAAATCTTGGATATATAAATATGGCTATAAACTAAATTTCTAGTAGTGATGTAAGAAGAGGTACAAGGAAATAAAAAGGAAAAATTACCCTGAAATGTTTTTAATGTGGAGATGTTGGTCACTTTATGAACAATTTTCCTAAAATAATGAAATAATAAGATAGTGATGAATACTAAATAAATATAAGAATTTTGTGGAAGAAAAATATTGATAAAGGAAAATCATATTCCATAGGAAAGGAGAGAAAATTATTCAAATACAAAAGACGAAGTGTCTTATCTAAAGATTAAGAAGAATAAAGCAGTGATGCTGAATCCAAAAAAAATTGAGTATGGTATTGAGAATACATTAATTGAAATAATGGATGATGAAGAATTTGGAAATAGTAGTTCTGAAGAAGAAGAAACTCAACTTGAAATTTATTTGAAAGAAGAGTTGAAAGAATTCCCGAGGAAGATTAGAAGGCTTGAAAAGAAGAATAAGAAGTTAGAAGATGAGTGTTCCTCAAAAAGAAATCAAGAAAGTTTTTCTGATAAAAAGTTAAATATAGTGAAATATATTGATGTTTTGAAGAAATATCTCGAAGAAGAAAATAATTGTAATGAGAATATGGAAGTAAATCTAAAAGAAAAATAAGAAGAGTATGAACTTATTCAAAAAAAACTTTATAAAACTAAATATAAAGATACGAGTTTCAAAAAATATATTAATGAAGTTTGTGAACGTTATCATATTTAGAAACCTGAGAATGTTAAACAAAATTTACCTTAAAATATTGAGAATAAGTATAGAATTATTTTTGAAAAGTATAAAGCTGGGGAAGTTATGTATATGGCCAAGAGAAACAATGTTGGGAATTTAGAAGTTTCAAAATACCCTATGTATGAATATATTTCAAAACATTATGAATTAGAGAATATTTACAATACTTATGGATATGAAAAAATACGAAAAGAAAATTAATACTCCAATCGGTAATGGAAAGGTTGGTGGGTCAGAAAATAAAAGACAAGAAGGTTGCTGAGAAACATATTCACAATTCCAGTCAGTATGGAAGTTTTAGAGGTAAATAATATTTTTATGGCTATTAATGGTATTATGGTGTATTCATACATTTGAAAGATATGTGTTGGTTCAACCAATAACATTACTATTATTCCACAGGTTATTAAAGGAAAATATTGAGGGGGATTCAATCTCCATAGGGAAATAATTCTGAGAAGGTTTTTTTGAAGAAACCTAAAAAGGTTGGATTAAAGATTGAAAATAGGTTCCAACCATTGAAAACTACAAGTGAAAGATGTGATCCACCTATAAACCTGGAAAAAATATGTCCTGTATTGTTACCAAAACAGTAAAAGTTCCTTAACAAATATAAAAATATGGAGGTGAAGAAAGAAAAGAAAGAAGAGAGATCTCTTCTTGTTGAAACTACATTAAAAACAAAAAAAGGATAACGACCTTGGATTCTGGATAGTGGGTGTTCTTCTCACATGAAAAGAGATTTAAAATTGTTTAATAATTTGAAATAATTTAAGGAAGTAATAGTGAACTTTGGAAATGATGAATTTCTGAAAATTAAAGGTGTCAGATCAACTAGCATTGAGAAAGAAAAGATGAAATCCAAGAAAACATTGTATGTTGATGGTATGAAACAAGATTTGTTAATTGTTTCAGAATTATGTGATGAGGGTAAAAAATTTATCTTTAGAAAATATGGGTTTTTTGTGAAAAGTGAGGAATATGGAGTGATTTTTATAGGATTCCAAAGTACAAAAGGAAACTTGTTTCAGGTTGGGGAAATACAAAACTCTTATTATATAAGTATGGTGGAAGAGAATCAATTGTTGCATAAAAGGTTAGGACATATGGGTCAAAGAAACATGAGAATTTTATTTAAAAGAAATAGTGTCTGAGGCATTCCTAACTTTCCAAGAAGAAGATATTGGTGTTGTACTATTTTTCAGAAAGGAAATATTACAAAATCAGTGCATAAGAAAGTTGATATTTTTTCAATATAACCCCTGGAGTTGATTCATTCCGATATCTATGGGCCAATGAAAAAATAATAAAAAAATTGAGATAAGTATTTCATTAATTTCATTGATAATTTTATTCACGTTACTTTTATTATGTATATGAAACATAAATCAAAATCTTTGAAAATGTTTAAAAGTTTTAGAAGGAAAGATGAGAAAGAATGTGAGTATTCAGTGAAGAATTTGAGAAAAAAATAGTGGTTAATACGTAAGTGAAGATTTTGAAAGTTATCCTAAGAATCGTATAATTTAGAATGAGTATAGTTCCCCATATGCTTCTCAACAATGTGAAGTTACATAAATAAATAATAGAAGTTTGGTAGAAATGGGAAGAACCATGTTACTTGAACATGAAATTTCTCATTAATTTTTGAGGCAATCCATGAGTACTACTATTTATATTTAAAATCATTGTTTATATAGGCCTCATTTATATATGACTCCATATGAGTTGTTTTATGGCAATAATACAAGTTTGAAACACTTTAAAGTTTTTAGGAGTCCATGTATTATAAATAAGAAAGGTATAAACTATGGAAAGTTTGAGCAGAAAGGTTAAGATAAAATCTTTCTTGCATATGCTCTAGAAGGATGGGGATATAGATATTTTAATAAAGAAAATTGATAAAGTGCTGATTTAATTGATATGAAACTAATAAAAATTTCAGAACAAGATAAACATACTCAAGTAGATGATAAGGTTGAGCAATATTTTTTTGAAAACAATTCTGACAAGGATATAGATAATTGTAATCATACTCAAGAAGAAGAATTAGACTTATCTATTTTCAACAATGAGGAAGATACTCAAAAATCTCATCCTAAGTTGAGGAAGAAAGTGGAAGCTCAGAACATTATTGGTGATCAACATTAGAAGGTTAAACCAAGAAGAAAAACTAATTAAATTATACAAACTTCTTTGTATTCAAAAATTGAGACGAATGATGTAAAAGAAGATTTTGAGTATCCAAAATGGGTTTAAGACATGAATGAAGGGTTGGATAAAATTGAAAAGGATGATAAATGTGAACTCATACCCAAGCCATAAAAAAACATCATTGGTACAAAATAGGTTTTTCAGAACAAGCTAAATGACGAAGGTTAAGTAATAAGAAACAAAGTAATATTTGTTTGAAAAGGATATTCAAAAATTGAAGGTACTGATTTTGATAAAACCTTTGATCCGGTATAATGTTTAAAAACAATAAGAATCTTTCTTACTACTACTGCACAATAATGTTACAAGATCTTTCAAATGCATGTCAAATACACATTCTTTTATGGTGATCTTGATGAGGTTGTTTATATTGAACAACCTTGTGAAATTATTGTTGGGTAAGATGATATTTATGTGTGCATATTAAAAAATACCTTGTATAGGCTAATAAAAGTTCTTAGGACATGGTATTCCAAATTGGATACATGCCTAAGGAAGATGAGTTTTAAGAGAGGAATACTCGATAAAAATCTTTACATCAAAGATAGTCAAGAGTATTCTATCATTATAATTGTTTATGTTAATTACATTATATTTGCCGGGAATGATGAATGAATTTGTGAAAGGGTTTATGATGAAATTAAAAAGGTATTTTAAATTTCTATGACGAGTTAAATTAAATAATTTCTTTGGTTATAAATAAAAAAAGGAAGGAATACATTTTTCTTTATCAAGAAAAGTATGTAAGGAGATTCTTAAGAGGTTCGGCATGGAAAAATCAAAACACATTTCTACAATGATATCAGTGGGAAAAAAGTTGTATAAAGATGGATAAGGAAATGAAGTTGATCAGAAATAATTTTGAAAGCTGATTGGAAGTTTTTTATATTTTACTATCTCAAGAACTAACATTTTTGTTGTTGTTATCTTATGTGTAAGATTTTAAAGTGCTCCAAAAGAATCACATTTACTTACTGGAAAAAGAATTATCAGATACATCAAAGGCACACCATATTTTGGAATCAAATATAATAGATCAGATAATATTGATTTTTTTGGGTATTCAAATACTAACTGGGTAAGAAATTTTGATGATAGAAGATACACATATGGGAGAGTATTCTTTCTAGGAAAGAATTATGATAATTGGAATTCAAAGAAACAGAATTCAGTAACTCTTAGTACGAATGTAGTTGAGTATGTTGCTGCCACTCAAGCCACTACTCAACTAGTGTATATGAATACTCAATTAGAATATTTACTTATTGAAGTTAAGTTACCCTTTATCTTAGGTTGTGATAATCAATGTACAATCAGTCTCTCCAGAGATCCAGTTCAAAATTCTCATTAAAAACATATTGATATAAAATATCATTTCATCAAAGAGAATACAAAGAAGAATGAATTCAAGATAGAATATGATCCAACATCAGAACAAGTTACTGATATTTTCAAAAAACATTTACTGAAAGAATCCTTTTCTAAATTATGTTTGAACATGGCCATCCAACCTCTTTCTCATCAATGTTGAGGTATGTGTTTCTGTATCCTATCTTATGTTACCTTTATATTGTATTGTTAAGGGGGAGAATTGGTTTATAAATGAATCATTTTGTATTTTATATAAAAAGAGGGAGTTGTGGGTTAGTTGTGAATTTAGCATTATATTATGAGTGAACTATTCTAACTATTTTTTGGAGTGGTTGTAGGAAAAAATTGTATTATTTTCCAGGAAAGAAGAAGAGTTAAGGAAGAAAGATGAAGAATGTTTTCATAATCACTTTTTTTGGACAACATGGTTTTGGTGTCAATAATTATTATTTCTGAAAATGAGTTATATCACTTAGGATTAGAATTTTTTACAAGTGATCCATTTCTTGAGGATATAAAGTTCAATGATTTATGAAACTAGGATGACAAAAAAATCCAAATGGGGAGATTTTTAGGACCAATCTGACAATGAAGGTGATTGTTTTCAAGTGTTGTATTTTATTATCAAGAAAGTTTTTTTAAGAAAGGAAATCACCTCAATATTTATTTAGTTGAAAATCGAACTCACAAATTGTTTTCAAAAAAATCATAATCACTTTGTTTAATAAATTCCATCTGTAATGACCCACTCATTCTCATTGACTTGAGAACACAATGAGTCAATATTGGGCCTTAGGTGACATCCCTAAGATTCCAAAGGCTGGAAATAAATTCTGAAGGGTTTCAAATATCAGTGGGGGATGATTTACCCCTTTAAAGACAAACTATAAACCAACCAACCACAATTCATAGCAGCTATATGATGCATGAAAAAAATAATGACAATTCAAAAAATATTTTATACTAAAGTGAGCCCAAATAAAAGTGCTACAACCAAAGACAACTAGACATCAACCTAAAAGTGTAAGATAACTCAATAAGATACTAAAATAACTAAAATAATCTAGGATCCACCAGATCTATGCTCCATCACCACCGGACTGCTCAACAACTCAAGAATTAGTGCTGAAAACCTGCTGCACCCTACCTTTTCCCACGTCTCGGAAGATGGAATCTTCAAAAGAATAAAAGTTCCAAAGAAGGGGTGAGTATACAACTCAGTATGATTTTACCAATGAATTCCCTACTCACTCCACTAGGATATAAGATTTAGCTGAATTTATATAATTTTTTTATATAAAACAATTTCAGAAAACCGTTTATAACTAAATATAAAAACTTCTCAAAACAGTTTATAACTAAATATAAACAAAAACCATATGAAAAAATTTTACAAAAAAAATTAATATATGTAAAAATTTAAATAAATATTTAAAAAACCTTTTAAAAAATACTTTGGCACACCAATAAACTCCACACAACAACAACTACTAAAAATGCATGCATCATTATGCCAGTTCCATACTCATGAGAAGTTTCTTATCAATCTACCAAGTAGTCACAAGGTAATTATTATCCATGCTCCATTTAACCTTTTGAACTAATAAACTTATCATATTTCAACCATTCCTTGTAATGCAATATGATAAGCACACCAGGTTTTCCAAAAACCAAAACCAATTTCAAACAATTTCACCTGTTTCAATAAAAATGACCATTTATTGAAAAATTTCCAACCATCCAATTTCAAAACATTAAATCATTTCAAAAATTCATATATCTACTATAAAATTTCTAAATAAATAAATTTTATAAAATTCCAGAAAATCCATAATTTTAAAATCCACATTTAAACTAAAAAACGAGGGTCTTTCAAAAAACCCCCCAATTTTCCCCACTTCCACCACTCGTCACTAAAGAGGGTTTAAAAATTGTATAGAAGAAAAAAAAAATAAATTTTCATCATAAAATAAATTTTAATTCATGATAATCAATTCTAGAAAGGGGAGATGAGAGTGAATCCACCTACCTCACTCGTTTCGATGAAAATCGACAACGGATGAAGAACGCTCAAGAATCCAGGTCAAGATTCAAAGAAACCACCCAAAATCTCCTCCAATATCATGAAGAACACCAGATATAACTTTATTTGGCCTCAAAACTCTTATATCTACCCACAGGTGGCATAAATATAATAAAAATAAGTGAAAGGAGTAGATCTAAATAATTGTGAAGAAAACAATGAATAATGGGCACTTACTGCAAGAATCTACCTTCGATTCACCAAGGAACATGTTTATATTGCTTCCAGATCGATGGGAGGACCTATTTTGGCCTTTGGGAGAGAAAAATTCATGTTAGGACTGATTTAGGCCGAAATAGGTCAAACAGATGGCCAAACCGAATTATATCCACAAAGATAGAGAATTTGTTTTGGCCTTGCACGGTTTGGCCAAACTGTTTGCTGACCGTGCATCCCTTTTTTTACCCAAAACCCTCCAAAAGTACTCCAAAGTCTCCTATAACTTCCCAAATAACCTTTAAAAATATTAAAATCATTAGATAAGGTTTACATAATAGAAATCGGGGGTGCTACATTCTCCCCACCATTGGTCTTTCTATCCCCTGAAAGTTGAAAGCGATCGCTTCCCTAAAAAATTTATGGACTATTCTCTTTCATTTACTTCTCGAATTCCCAAGTATCTTCATAAATCTAACCATGTTTCTATAAAACCCACACTATAAAAATTCTTTTTACACCCAAGACTTTATCTTGCCTCTCTATAATCCGCAGCGGGATATGTATAAACGAAGCATCTAACTCTAGGTCAACATGATCCCATATGATCACCAGGTCAGGATCATGCTGATACTTTTTCAACTGAGATACGTGGAACACATTGTGCACTGAACTAAATCATGGTGGAAATTCCAACTAATATGACACCTCTACAACCCATTCTAGTATCTCTAAAAAGCCAATGTATCGAGGATAAAATTTTCCCTGCTTCCCAAAACAGCGATGTCCAAGCCTTGGAGAGATCCTCAAGAACACATGATCCCTCACTGCAAACACCAACGTTCTTTAGCGATGATCTACATATGATTTCTGAAAACTCTAAGCCATCTACATTCTCTTTATGATAAACTATATCTTCTCCATCGTTTCTTGGACAAGGCTCAACCCAAGTAATGAGGTATCAACTATTTCATCCCAACACAGTGGAGAACGATAAGGACGCCGATAAAATGCTTCTAAGGGGGCCATATGTATCGAAGCTTGATAATTTTTATTGTATGAGAATTCCACCAATAGAAAGTGATCTTCCCATGAGCCACCAAAATCCATTACCGAAACCCTCAACATGTCTTCTAACATTTGTATCGTCTTTTAGGATTTCTCATATGTCTAAGGATGATACACCGTACTCATTGTCAACTGAGTTCCCAGGTCTTTCTATAAGGATTTACATAAATGAGATGTGAACCTCATATCTCTATCAGATACTATAAAAACTGGTATGATATATTTTTTTACCACTTATTGGATATAGATTTTGGATAGATCCTCCATCGTATGAGTTTCATGAATTGGAATGAAATGGGTAGACTTGGTGAGTTGATCCACTATCACCCATATGGCATCGTGTTTCTAGACCATTATTGGGAGACTTGTAACAAAATCCATAGTTATCTTCTCCCATTTTCACACTAGAATTGGTAAAAAATGCAACATACCCACTGGCCGCTGATCTTCTGCCTTAACTTGCTGACAAGTTAAGCACTTTGAAACAAAATCAGCCAGTGTTTGCTTCTTACCATTCCACCAAAATTGCACCTTCAACTCCTTATACATCTTCTATATCCCTAGATGTACAACCCATCTCAAATGGCATTAGGCATGAAGAATTTGTTCCTGAAAAGTGATATGTACAACCATCCAATATCTAAAACACAAAACTAAAGTCCCATCAAGTTTCCATTCCTCAATGGTCTCCCCATCGTTGAATTTTGAACCCATTAGCAAGAATTCTGCATCAGATGTTTGTGTCTCTTTAACCATTTTTACTAAATCAGGAACTAGTGAAAATGAGAATAAAACCACAACATCACCTCAATTTTCACATTCCAAAAGTATATCGGCTAAGACCAATATCAACTTCCACTCCTCTAAATCTTCCCTTTCCAGCTGATCATATGAATTCATGCTTAATGCATTACCCACTGAATTTCCTTTTCTTGGTGCATACATCAAGTTGAAGTCAAACATCTAAAGATACTCCATCTATCTCATTTGCATCAGATTTAGATCCCTTTATGAGAAAATTTGTTTCAAGCTCTTTTGATCAGTGAATACAGTGAATTTATCACCAAAGAGATAGTGATGCCAAGTTTTTAACGCATGAACAATTGAAACTAACTCCAAATCATGTGTTAGGTAATTCTTCTCATGTACTCTCAACTTTATTGAACCATAAACAACCACATGGTCTCCCTACATGAGAATACATCCCAATCCAGATCCCGAAGCATCATAGTAGAACACATATCCCTATAATGGTTTTGGAAAAAACAAGATAGGTGTTGATGTCACATGCACTTTTATCTTTTGAAAGTACTTCTGGAATTATTTACTCCACTGGAAAGGAAAATTTTTATTTTTCATCACTACCATTAGAGACACTAGTCAAGATAATTCACAAAAAAATGACGATAATACCCAGTGAGACGAAGAAAGATTCGTATCATGAAAAAATTCTTCAGAGGTTGCTAGGAGATAACGACTTAAATATTTTCAAGATCCACTGAAACACCTTTTTTAAAAATCACATTTCCCATAAAGCATACCTTTTGTATCCAAAAACCAGACTTAGATTGTTTGGCATACAAATAGTGATATCTCTCGATTTGTAACACTATCACTAGGTGTTACTCATGAGAAACCCTTGTCTTTGAGTACACCATGATGTCTTCCACAAACACAACAACAAAAGAGTCTATATTTCACTAAAATATCCAATTCATCAAATCGATGAAGAGAACTTGTGCATTTGTTAGACTGAAATGCATGACTACATATTCATAGTGTCCATATATTCTTCTGAAAGTTGTCTTCGAAATATGTTCCTTCTTAACTCAAAATTGGTAATATCCTGATCACAAGTCAATCTTTGAAAACCACTAAGCTCTCCTCAATTGATTGAACATATCATCATTGCATAGAAGTGGATACTGACTCTTTATCATAACTTGGTTAATATTATGATAATCAATACACAACCAAAGAGTTCCATCTACTTTATTCATGACCAAGAACGGTGCTTCCCATAGAGACATACTTGGATGAATGAAACCTTCACTTTCCATATCCTCCAACTGTACTTTTAGCTCCCTTAATTCTGTTGGTTTCATCCTATAATATGGAAGGGATACAAGACTAGTCCCTATAAGGAGATAAATTGTAAACTCCACTTCCCTTATAGGTGGTAACCCAATAATGTTTTTAGGAAACACATCTAGAAAATGATCCACTATTGTTAGGAAACTGCTATCCTCAATCTCTTTAATTGATGCCAAAGTCAATGCTACCAACTGATAAGAGACCATTCCAACTGCTAGTGACAACAAGCCTATTGCACTTTGCAACCCATTGTCCTCTGAATAGATGCTCGACACGGTCCTCAGTTGTGAAACTAACCATCCTACTAATTGATGCAAGACTTACACACTATCAAATAATCCATTCCTAGGATTACATCAAATACATCCATCTCTATCACTGAGAAATCCCATTTTTAATCAACTCCATCAATAGTTATAGAACACACTATACACACGAAGGTTCAACATTTTATTTCACTGGGAGGGGTTTTTAGTTTTATCCCAGAAGGCATCATTTCAAGTTTCATACTCATCAGCAGTATGAGAAGCAATAATGGAATATGATGAACCCATATCAAACAACAATTGCACAAGGGTAGAATTCGGTAGAATCGTACCTTGCACCATAGATAGTCCATCCTGATCATCCAGAGTCCCATGCTCTGCTGCATATAAGTGATTCTCTATGGCACTCTGTTCTTTATTTCCCTACTGAGATTTCCCTTGTTGAGGAGTCATCATGTTCCTAGAATCACCATGGATATCTCTACTCCTTTGGTGGCTCTAATTCTGCTGGACCTACCCTGTCGAAGCATATGATGCCTGCGACACCTGAGAAGTGGCCTGAGCAGCCGAACTTGGAGCAATGTGATAATATCATTGAATATTTTCCATTTTATTGTAGAAATGACACTGTTGAGGTTGTTTTGTACAATCTCACTTGATGTGGTTGAATAAACTACACTGATAACATCCTGACTGGACCTTTGGTTTAATAGGAAGATTTAATGATCCATCTATTTGACTCTGATTCCCATTTCCACCTTGGAAATAGGTGTCCCAATTCCTTTTTCTCCCAGAAGTTGAGTTATCACCATTTTCTGTCAGTATTGTAACAACCCAATGTTTTTCAATGGAAATTACATTCTCATAAGTATGTCATAAAATCACATGAAAACACAACATAATGAACTACTAAGTGCTAAGTGAACTTTAAACATAAGTTTGACACTTCTGTGTTTGGAATTTCAAAAATCTGGTGTACACAGTTGTAATCAATAAGTTATTTGGAGTCCGATAAGAAAAACTTAATTTTTGGTGAATAGTAAGCTACCCTAATGAATAGTAACATACCCTTATGAATAGTGATATACCCTAATGAATAGTAACCTCACCTATTATAGTATAAAAATAATATTCAAGTTGGAAGTACGATATACCTATATTTTAGAATAAGTTAATGAATGTTTTAAAATTGGATTTGATAATAAATTATTATTTTAATTAAATATTAAAATAATCATAGTTTGAAAATTATTTTTGAAAAATGGACTTCATTTTTGGATTCTACACATTGAAAAATGGTTAGGGTGAATTTTTGGGATTTTTCTGAAAATACTTGAATTTTTGATGAATAGTAAAATACGATAATTTACAATAAATGCTAAATAAGGGATTTATTGATTCATTGATGATGTTCTGTTGTTGTAATCCCACTTGGTTTGGGATAACATGACAAAATTACTATTCTTGGTCATGGAATACTTACTATTATTTGTCTCTTGAAGAAATAATAAATTAATGATTATAATATTATGAAATCCCTCCTCTCATCCACTATAAAACCCCCCTTCACTCCCTCTTCTCTTCACTCCTCTCAAGCATTGTGCCTTGCCATTATTCTATCCAAATATCTCACCAAGATCCTCCCCCACATATAAAATTTCCTAGCCTCTTCAAAATACCAAAACCTCTCTCCTTAAGAGGTTCTCAAAGGAGGAAGTCTCAAGAGGTAAATTCCACTTTCCAATTCCTTCATTTCTTTTAAGTTCTCTTTATTTTTGTTTCTTTCCTCACATCCTTTCACCATAATAGTATGATAAATCCAATAACATTCATATACTATAATTTTTTCATTCTAATGGTATATTTCATTATATTCTCACCTTTCCCCACCCTTTTATTTGAATGAAATGAAAGCACCGTTTGAGATGTGCAAATTTAGCACATTGAAGGACAACAGTTTATCAATTTCTATTATTATCTTTAATTCTCGTCATGAAACCATTTGTGTTATTGTTGAACTATATTATTATAAATTTAATATATCCTATTTTAGGTTCTGTAATCCTTTTGTACATATGGTATTAAGTTATAAAAAAAACATGTTCTTTGTAATCAAATCCACTCATTAACAAAAAACGGTTATCCCTAAGGTTATGTATATAATAATTCAAATTCACTCTAAGTAACCTAATTATAATTAAAACTATGTAATCTCCTGGATGTGAACTAAATAATATAACTTTAATTCTGGACAACCACTTTCATGTTACATATAATCCAAACTTGATTATTAGTGAACCGATCTTTTAAAGCCAAGTAAACAAAAGATCCCGAACAATGAAATTGAACCTTATAACTAATAAAAAAAGCTTTGAATGAACTAAAAAGGGTTATAATAAGTAAATTACACATTTAATAGGTTTTGGAATTATTAATTAATAATCCTGAATTTGTTTATTCAGGTCTTTAATAACAAGTGGAGAACACCAACGTATTTAAGGTAAGGGATCCTCTCCTTTTCACTCTTAGTCAAGATTGTTCTCTATGCTATGAATTTTTGTGTAATACCAAATGAAGGGGTATGTTTACACACCTCCCCATACTTTAATATTGATTTATAAGTGATGATAAACCCCCTTTATCTCTCATCAATCCCTCTTGGTTACACCCAACAACATACTAATAAAATCGTAACGAATTCTACCCAAACCTTCTTGGTTCTTTCGGGTTGCCTTATATTTCTTTCAAAATGGTGTTATCTTATCAATTTATGTGAATATTCTGAATTCTGGTTATTTTTACAGGATTATTATATCAAGACCCTTTCATCAGATTCTTTCAGGGATATACATGTTTTTGAAAGATTCCCTCCCTAGAACTTTCTGATAAGCAAACCTGTTTTAAGGGGACTTCCCAAATTTTTACCCAAATTTAAAGTGCAATATATCCTCTATTTTAAGACACCATTGTCTTTATAAAATAAGTATTTTTATTATGAAATCCTTATTGGTTCAATTCTGGTTTTATATTAAAGAATGTCCTCTTTACTATTTTAAAATCTCTATAGTATTTTCCTTAAAACCGCACAAAATGGTTTAATGATAATGTTTCTAAAATACATTTATTATATGTAGTCACTTATATTTATTACCACCTACCATGTTATATGCATATATTACCTTATTAACATCCATGTATGTTCTATTACCTTTCTTTCATGGACACTTTCATAATACACTCATTGATTATGCTTTATGTCATGATTGTGGTACCCAATTCTCTACATGGGTAACCTTATGTTTATGTATGGTTGATTATGTATGATTATTTATGTGGAAAGAGTATTTATGTGGAAATAATATTTATGTGGAAAGAATATTCATGAAAATGTTGATATGGGTGCGCCCAGATAGCACTCCAATGCATTGGGTAAGGTTAAGTCTCATGAGATACGATGTGAAATGGGATTGGCGGTTAGCCTTGACCCGTACTGAAATGGTAAACAAGATTGGCGGATAGGCTTGACCCATAATAAAGAAATGTTTTATGATTTTTACACATTTATATGATTCCATGTTTATATGATCCCGTGATTATATGATATTATTTCATATTTTCCAAGTTTTGGATATCAATATGTCATGCCTCCTAACTCATGTTCTTAAGAAGTATCCTTATGTTCATTCCCTTACTGGTTTTTTCAGCTCATCCCTTTATTCATGCGTTCCCCAGGGTACCATATGTAGCTGTAAGGGCTCAAAGGAAGTTAGAAGCTCTTTATGGAGACTAAATAAAGAAGTGTTTTTTAGCCCCATGTTTTATGTTATATGTACCTAGTCTTCCAAGATAGTAGACTTAAGGATCCTTGGCTTGTACACTGATGATTAATTATGCTTAAAATAATTAAATGTTATATGTAAAAGGCTCGGGTTTCTATAGTTGGTATCAGAGGGAGGTTTGGTTATTATTGGATATTAGGAATAGAGCAACTTAGTGAGAACCTTAAGGATGGGACTAAGTATAAGAAAACATTCCAGAATTTTGGTGAGTATTGAGTAAGTGGTTTATCAAGAAAATACATCCATGTCTGGATACGAGCAGGTAGAGGTGACTCTGGCACAAATGTATCTAGGGGTAAAACCCAAAAACACCACTTTGAGCTAGACTCGAATGGGAACTCATGCACGACAATAGGCCTTGCTACACTCTTGGTTACGACACTTCTAGGGGATATGCTTTGGTAGATTCACGAGCTTAGTAAAAACCATTATTAAGGGACAAAAAGAAGACCATAAGAATATAAGTTAAGAAATAGATCAAGGATAACCTAGATATAAACCTAAGGAATCACAAGTTAGGATATAATTATTCTTTATAAGTTTATACTTTTATATTCAAAGTTTCCTAAGTATTCAGGACCGCTAATTATACATTATTTTTCTTAGTTAATGGTGGGAAATAGAAGAATAAGTTCCAAAAACCAATGTGATGATTGCCCTAATGATATGCCTGATGTGATGGAAGCAGGTGCTCAAAACTTCATGGCAGTACTTGCTCAGCTGGATCGAGTTATGTATAATAACTTGAATCAGGTGGAATGTCCTCCTCCTCCAAGGAAAGAGAAAGTTGCCATAGAATCCTTCATGCAGAAAAGGCCTCCCATGTTTAGCGGATCTTCTGATCCCCTCCTCATAGAAAAATGGATTAACTCTATTGAAAAGATTTTCTCCATCCTCCAGTGCTCAGAAGAAGAAAAAATTGTACTGGCGGTCTATCATTTTGATGGAGAAGCTGATCAGTGGTGGACACTGATAAAGAATACAAAGTCCTAAGGGGAAATTGATTCCATAGATTGGGAGAAATTCAAGAGGATGTTTTTTAAAAAATATTTTCCTCGAACCCTATGTCTCAAGATAGAAAGAGAATTCCTTGGACTCAAGCAGAAGGAAGATGAGACCATCGGGGTGTATGAAGCGAACTTTACAAGGCTTGCAAGGTATGCCTCTGGCTTTTTCATGAACACCAAAAGCAAGGTGGATCGCTTCTTTAGTGGACTAAAGCCGAGTCTACGAAAATCGTTGGCGATTCGAGACTTCGATAGTTATGAGGAGATTTTATGTTTTTACCTCAAGGTGGAAATAGATATTGGAGACTCTCAATGGTCTCGTGGGCCTAGTTAAAAGAAGCAGAAAATGAAGAATAGCATGGGTGGTTCATCAAAAAAATCCCATGATGGAAATAAGCCTCACTTTCCCCTTTGTAAAATTTGTGGGAAGAAGCATCTTGGTGACTGTATCAAGGGAACCAAGAATTACTTCAAATGCAGAAAGTTTGGCCATATGTCCAAGAAATACTGAAGGAATATGAAAAATCCCACTAATGTTGAAGAAGAAAGGAAGGTTTAGATCAACACTCATCCTGTAGTACAGTGTTACAACTGAAAGGAGCTTGGGCATTATGCGAAAAATTTCCCTAATCTGATGGTTGTTGGAGGCAATCAGCAATAACCTCAAAGGAAACAAGGAAGGGCTTATACTATCACTACTGCTGAGGTGGAGCTGGAAAACGATGTGGTGATATGTACACTTGTTATCCATTCAAGAATAGAAAACATACTATTTGATTATAGTTCTACACATTCTTTCTTATCTTGCAATTTTAGTAGAACTATTCAAACACCACCTCAAAATTTGGAGGAAAAGTTATCTATGAGAATAGAGAATGGGGAAATTATTGTATCCATGGTTTATAACTCATCCTCGATTAACATTTGTGGGCTGAACCTCCCAGAAAATCTTTTCATACTTCCTTTAGTGGAGTTAAATGCTATCTTGTGTATGAATTGGCTATCTTTGTACAAGTACAACATCAATTGTTGTTAAAGGGAGATCAATTTTCACACCCTGAAGCATCCTACAATTATTTACAAGTGTAAGGAGGAAGATGAGTCTACTTTAGAATCTTCGTCTCAAGTTTGGATACTGATTCCTTGTGAGAAATCATATCTAGATCAAATGATTGGGAGAAAGGATAGAATCATGCTTGAAGACATTCCCATCGTGAGGGATTATACTGATGTATTCCCTAAAGAGTGTCCTAGTCTTACTTTAGACTGAGAGGTTGAGTTCTTAATTGAACTTATCCCTGGATCTCTGCCAATATTAAAGACACCTTACAGAATGGCCACCATAGAGCTGAAGAAGTAGTTACTAGAGAATAGGGAGAAGGGTTTTATATGCCCGAGTGCTTCACCATGGGCTACGACATTCCTCTTCATCAAGAAGATGGATAGATCAATGCGCCTCTACATTGATTGTCATGAGCTCAATAAAATCATGATAAAGAACAATTATCCCATTCCATAGATAGATGACTTGTTTGATCAGCTTTGTGGGGCCAATTATTTATCTAAGGTGGACCTTCGGTCAGGATATCACCAACTAAAGATGAGGAAAGAAGATATTCCCAAGACTTCCATTCAGACGATGTATGGAAACTATGATTTCATAGTGATGCCCTTCGAACTCACTAATGCTCTAGAAATTTTTATAGATTTAATGAATAAAGTCTTTAGAGATTACCTCGACAAATTTCTGGTGGTCTTTATTGATGATATTCTGATATAATCCAAGTGCAAGGAGGAAAATGAGGAGCATTTGGAAACTATTTTAAAGACTCTGCGAAGTATAAGTTGTATGCAAAGTATAGTAAATGTGAGTTATGGATGGAGGAAGTATCATTCTTGGGGCATGTTATCACCAAGAAAGGGATATCTGTGGACCCTTCCAAGATGAAGGCAATTGAAGAGTGCATGAGGCCAACTTCTGTAATGGAGATCCATAGATTTTTGGGTCTAATTGGGTATTATCGACGATTCGTGAATAACTTTTCATGATTTTCAAACCCAATGACCAAGATGACATGGAAGGGAGTAAAGTTTGTTTGGACACAGGAATGTGAAGACTGTTTCAAGGATTTTAAAAAGAGTCTTATCACTGCACCAATACTCACTCTCCCTTCAAGTGGATAACTCTTTGTGGTGTATAGTGATGCTTCTAAGAAATAATTAGGATATGTGCTAATGTAAAATAATAAAGTGATAGACTATGCCTCAAGGCAGCTAAAAATACATGAGAAAAACTATCCTATGCATGATCTAGAGTTAGCGGCTATGATCTTTGTGTTGAAAATCTAGTGGCATTATCTCTATGGGGAAAAATGTGAGATATATACTGACCAAAAAATTATCAAATATATATTCACACAGAAAGAGCTTAATATGCACCAGCGAAGATGGATAGAGCTCATCAAGGATTATGAATGCTCAATACACTACCATCCCGGTAAGGCAAACAAGGTGGCAGATGCTCTAAGTAGAAAGGATCTTGTATCTTTATCAATGATGAGAATTGAAAAGGATCCGATCTTCTTAGATTTGCAAAGGATAGACATGGAAATCATTAAGGGAGGAACATCATCAATCCTTTCAAAAATGATTACTTAAACATCCCTTTTGGAGAAAATAAAGGATGCTCAAATAAAGGATGTGAAAATTCAGAAAAGGGTGGAAGCTATTAAAAATGGGAAATCCTCAGATTTCAAAATTAATGAAGAAGGAGTTGTAAGATTTGGAACACGATTATGTGTACCATCTGATCCAGAGATAAAGAAGGAGCTATTGAATGATGAACATAGCTCTACCTTCTCTATCCACCCAGGGAGCACAAAGATGTATCGAGATCTCTGAGAAAACTTTTGGTGGGACAATATGAAAAGGGAGATTGCTGAATATACATCAAAGTGCCTTGTATGTCAGCAAGTGAAGGCTGAGAGACAAAATTATAAGTGGATGATGTAACCACTACCCATACCAGCATAGAAGTGGGAGAACATTACTATGGACTTTGTCACTGGACTTCCAAAGACTTCTAGAGCAAAAAATTCTATATGGGTTGTTGCGGATCATCTTACGAAGATAGCTCACTTTATCACACTTCGAGAAGACTTCTCATTGGATCAACTGGCACAGATTTACATCAAAGAAGTGGTAAGGCTGCATGGAGTACCACTATCTATTGTATCCGATCATGATCCAAGATTCACCTTGAAGTTCTGGAAAAGTCTCCAACATGCTCTAAGCACTGAACTAAACTTCAGTATGGCCTATCATCCTAAAACTAATGGCCAATCTGAGTAAACTATTCAGACATTGGAAGAAATGTTGAGAACTGGGTCAATGGAATTCAAAGGAGGATGGGACTAACATCTTCCACTGGTTGAATTCTCCTACAAAAATAGTTTCCACTTGAGAATCCGAATGGCACCATATGAAGACCTTTATGGGAAAAGGTGCAGAACACCGACGTGTTGGGATGAAGTCGGTGAGCGTAAGCTTCTAGGACCTGAAATTGTCAAAGAAATGGTGGAAAAGGTGAAAACCATTCATCAGCATATCAAGGAAGCCCAAAGTCAATAGAAGAGTTATGCAGATAACCATCAACCTGACCTTGAGTTCAAAGTTTGAGACATGTTATTTCTATGCATATCCCCATGGAAGAAGGTTATGAGGTTTGGGGGGAAAGGGAAGTTATGTCCTAGGTACATTGGCTCCTTCAATATCCTTGATCGAGTTAGAGCTGTGGCCTATCGACTGGAACTTCCACCTACCATGTCGAAAGTACATTATGTCTTTCATGTATCCCTCTTAAAAAAGTAGATACCAGACCCTTCACATATACTCTCTTTATAGGTGGTACAGTTGGAGGATGATCTCTCTTACAAGGAGAAGCCAGTGAAGATGTTGGATTGTAGAGATAAATTTCTACACAAAAAGACTACTCATATGGTCAAGGTACTGTGGAGAAACCATAAGTACAAAGAGGCAACATGGGAACTAGAGGAAGTAATGAAAAAAAAGTACCCACACCTGTTTTTGGGTTAGAATGTAAAATGAAATTTCAAGAGTGAAATTTCATAAGGGGATAAGAATGTAACAACCCAATATTTTTCAATGGAAATTCCCTTCTCATAAGTATGTCATAAAATCACATGAAAACACAACATAATGACCTACTAAGTTCTAAGTGACCTTTAATCATAAGTTTGACACTTCTGTGTTTGGAATTTCTAAAATCCGGCATACATGGTTGTAATCAGTAAGTTATTTGGAGTCCGACAAGGAAAACTTAATTTTTGGTGAATAGTAACCTACCCTAATGAATAGTAACATACCCTTATGAATATTGATACAACCTAATGAATAGTAACCTCACCTATGATAGTATAAAAATAATATTCAAGTTAGAAGTACGATGTACCTATATTTTAGAATAAGTTAATGAATATTTTAAAACTGGTTTTGATAATAAATTATTATTTTAATTAAATATTAAAATAATCATATTTAGAAAATTATTATTAAAAAATGGACTTCATTTTTGGATTCTACATGTTGAAAATTGGTTAGGGTTAATTTTTTGGATTTTTCTGAAAATACTTGAATTTTTTAGGAATAGTAAAATACGATAATTAACAATAAATGCTAAATAAGGGATTTATTGAGTCATTGATGATGTTCTGCTGATATAAGCCCACTTCATTCGGGATCACATGATAAAATTACTGTTATTGGTCATAGAATACTTACTATTCTTTGTCTTGTGAAGAAATAATAAATTAATTATTATAATATTATGAAATCCCTCCTCTCCTCTACTATAAAAACCCTCCTTCACTCCCTCTTCTCTTCACTCCTCTCAAGCCTTGTGCCTTTCCATTATTCTATCAAAATATCTCCCCAATATCCTCCCCCACATAAAAAATCTCATAGACTCTTCAAAATACCAAAATCTATCCCCTTAAGAGGTTCTCAAAGGAGGAAGTCTCAAGAGGTAAATTCCTCTTTCCAATTCCTTCATTTCTTTTAAGTTCTCTTTCTTTTTGTTTATTTCCTCACCTCCTTTCACCATAATTGTATGATAAATAAAGTAACATACATATATTTAAATGTTTTCATTCTAATGGTATATTTCATTATCTTCTCTCCTTTCCCCGCCCTTTTATTTGAATGAAATGAAAGCACCATTTGAGATGTGCTAATTTAGCACATTCAAGGACAATGATTTATCAATTTCTATTATTATCTTTAATTCTGGTCGTAAAACCATTTGTTTTATGGTTGAACCAGATTATTATATATTTATTATATCCTATTTTTTGTTCTATAATCCTTTTGTAACTATGGTATTATTCTATAAAGCAAAACATTTTCTTTGTAATCAAATCCACCGATTAACAAAAACGGTTATCACTAAGGTTATATATATAATAATTCAACTTCACTCTAAGTAAAATAATTAAAATTAAAACTATGTAATCTCTTGGATATGAAATAAATAATATAACTTCAATTATGGACAACCAATTTCATCTTACATATAATCCAAACTTGAATATAACTGAACTGATCTTTTAAAGCCAAGTAAACAAACGAGCCCGAACAATGAAATTAAAGCTTATAACTAATAAAAAAGGCTTTTAATGAACTAAAAATGATTATAATAAATAAATTAAATATAGAATAGGTTATTGAATTATTAATTAATAAGCCTAATTTTTTTTATTCAGGTATTTAATAAAAGTGGAGAACACCAACAGATTTAAGGTAAGTGATCCTATCCTTTTCACTCTTAGTCAAGATTGTTCTTTATGCTATAACTTTTTGTGTAATACCAAATGATGGGGTATGTTTACAAACCTCCCCATACTTCTCTATTGATTTATAAGTGATGAGAAACCCCCTTTAACTCTCATCAATCCCTCTTGGTTACACCCGACACCATGCCGATAAAATCGTAACAAATTCTACCCGAACCTTCTTGGTTCTTTTAGGTTGCCTTATATTTCTTTCAAAATGGAGTTATATTATCTATTTATGTGAATCTTCTGAATTATGGTTAGTTGTAAATGATTCTTATATCAATACACTTTCATTAAATTCTTTCAGGGATATACATGTTTTTTAAATATTCCCTCCCTAGAACTTTCTGATAAGCAATCCTTTTTTAAGGGGACTTCCCAAAATTTTACCCAAATTTCAATTGCACTATATCCTCTGTTTTAAGACAACATTCTCTCTATAAAATTAGTATTTTTATTATGAAAGCCTTATTGGTTCAATTTTGGTTTTATATTAAAAAATGTCCTCTTTACTATTTTAAAATCTTTATAGTATTTTCCATAAAACCGCACAAAATGTTTTAATGCTAATGTTTATAAAATACATTTCTTATATGTAGTCACTTCTATTTGTAACCACCTATCATGTTATATGCCTATATTACCTTATGAACGTCCATTTATGTTATAATCCCTTTCTTTCATGGACACTTTCATGATACACTCATTGGTTATGCTTTATGTCATGATTGTGGTACCCAATTCTCTCCATGGGTAACCTTATGTTTATGTATGGTTGATTATGTATGAATATTTATGTGGAAATAATATTTATGTGACAAAAAT
Source organism: Viscum album (assembly GCA_963277665.1). Lineage (NCBI taxonomy): Eukaryota > Viridiplantae > Streptophyta > Magnoliopsida > Santalales > Viscaceae > Viscum > Viscum album. Next base: position 2,050,444,273 of record OY728150.1, on the reverse strand, counting down.
ATTTATGTGGAAAGAATATTCATGAAAATGCTGATATGGGTGTGCCCATATAGTGATCCAATGCATTGGGTAAGGTTAAGTCTCATGATATGCGATGTGGAACGGGATTGGCGGTTTTCCTTGACCCGTACTGAAATAGGAAACAGGATTGGTGGATAGCATTGACCCATACAAAAGAAATGTTTTATGATTCTGCCACATTTATATGATTCTATGTTTATATGATCCCGTGATTATATGATATTATTTAATATGTTCCATATTTTGGATATCAATATGTCATGCATCCTAACTCATGTGCTTAAGATGTATCCTTATGTTCATTCCCTTACTAGGATTTTAAGCTCATCCCTTTGTTCATGTGTTCCCCAGGGTACACTATGAAGATGTAAGGGCTAAAAGGAAGTTAGAAGATATTTATGGAGACTAAATAAAGAAGTGTTTTTATCCCCATGTTTTATGTTATATGTACCTAGTCTTCCAAGACACTAGACTTAACGATCCTTGGCCTGTACACTGATGAATAATTATACTTAAAATCATGAAATATTATATTTAAAAAGCTCGGGTCACTATAAGTATCATCATGATTACTCCTCCTATAGCTCCAGAGATATCCCTCTCATCCAATGACGTCCTGTTTACTATCTTCATATAATCTATGATACAAAGTACCACAATCTTTGATCAAATATCCTTCCTAAGTCCTGACTTGAAGATGCATGCCTTTAAGGTCTCACTTTCTACGTATTCTAGTGAAAAGTGCACTAAATTTAGGAATTTAGCCACATATTCAGTAACATAGAGGCTATTCTACTTTAGGCTGAAAAATTATTCTATTTTCTGAATTTTGAAAGTGTGAGGATTGAATTTCTTGTTAAAAAATTCTTTAAAATCCTCTCAACTCAAGCTCTGATCCAATCTATCTTGCACAACCAAATCCCACCAATGGTATGTAATATCCTCCAACATATAAGTTTCTAGATTGACCTTTAAGTCTACTAGTGTGCTTATGAAATCAAAGATTCGATTCATCCTATTTGGCCAATCCTCTACCCTCTCTGGCTTCAAATCACCCCAAAAAATGGGTGGATTCTTCTTCTAAAACTGGATGGAGTGGTAAACCTATCGTGGATGCTACCTTCGGTTCCTAGTATCCACAATTTGGAATTCTAGGAATATAATTGGAACCAGCTCTTGGTCCACCTATGAATGAGGTGCAACCACATTTTCAGCAGCTTCCTCTGGTTGGTTTCTACACCGCCTACCAGGTGCCATTTCTAAACAAACAACACATTCTATAAGTCTCACTTTTCTATAAATTGATTAGTTTGGAATTTAAAATTATATAACATAGACATCACAACATTGATTTAAAAATTTAACCATTTTTGGAAACAAAACACTTATACTCTTGAAAATAAAACATTTTCAAAATACATCAACTATTTCCTTTTCAAAGTCTTTCATCTGAGAAAACATTTCTTCATTTTTTTCCAAAACTAAATCCTTACTCCAAATCATATTTCATTACTCAAAATGAGATATGAAATACTTATGGTAATTCATTTATTTATAATTCATTTGATACCGGTCTCATTGGATAAATCCATGATAACAAGACTCCACTATCCTACTGGTGTTTCTAAAACACTTACATACCCAAATCCCTGGTAACTTAAATTTTAGCAAAAAAGGTTAGATACATATTTTTATGCTATAAATTTAAAGTCCTGAAAATCCTAATATTTTATAAGATTCCCACCCAAATAATATACAAGAAGGATTTCAACTCTAAGAACAAGAAAACTCAAGACTACTTATTCCACAAAGAAGGGACCAAGCTGATACCATTTGTAATGACCCACTCATTCCCATTGTCTTGAGAACACAATGATTCATTATTGGGATTTAGGTGACATATCCAAGATTACAAGGCTAGAAATAAATGTAGAAGGGTTTAAAAGACCATAAGGGGATGATTTAACCTTTTAAATACAAACTATAAACCAAACAACCATAATTTTTAGCAGCTATATGATGCATGAACAAAATAATGACAATTTAGAAAATATTTTATACCAAAGTGATCCAAAAAAAGTGCTACAGTGTAAGAAAAATATACATCAACCTAATCGTGGAATATAACTAAAGAAGACATAAAAATAACCAAAATAATCCAGGATCCAACAACTCTGTGCTCCACCACCACCAAACAACTCACCAACTCAAGATGTAGTGCTAATAACCTATTGTACCCTACCTTTTCCCACATCTTGGAAGACGACATCTACAAAATCACAAAATTGAAAAAGAAGGGGTGAGTATACAACTTAGTAGGCTTTCCATGATGACTTCCCTACTCATTCCACTAGGATATAATAGTTATCCTAATTTATTTAAAATATTTTATATAAAGCAATTTATGAAAACAGTTTATAACTAAATATAAACACTTCTCAAATCTGTTTATAACTAAATATATACTAAAACCATGCGAATCAATTTTCTATAAAGCTATAATATATGTAAAAAATTAAATAATACTTCATAAATATTTATAAAAACTACTTTTTCAAACCAATAAACTCCACACAACAAAAACTATCAAAAATTCATGCATCATTATGATAGTTCCATACTCATGAGTGGTTTCTCATTGATCTACCAAGTCGTCACAAGATAATTATTCCTCATGTGAAATTTAATATTTGCCACCAAGAACATGATACCATTTAAACCATTCCCAATAATTCAATATGATACACACACCAAGATTTCCAAAAACCAAAACCAATTTCAAATAATTTCACCTGTTTTAATAGAAATGCCCATTTATTGAAAACTTTCCAACCATCCAATTTCAAAATATTAAAGAATTTTAAAAAATCATATATCTACTATAAAAAATCTAAATAAATAAATTTAAAAATTCTAGAAGATCCATAATTTAAAAATCCCCATTTGAAATAAAAATCTAGGGTCCCCCCCCCCAATTTTCCACATTTCCCACCACCAATCACTAAAGAGGGTTTAAAAATTTTATAGTAGAAAAAACAACAATTTAATTTGAATAGAAAACTAAATTTTAATTCATTCCAATCAATTCTATTAAGGGGATATTAGATTGAATCCACCTACCTTGCTTTTTTCGAAGAAAACTACCAATGAACTAAGAATGCTCAATAATCCGGGTCAAGATTCCAAGAAACTATCCAAGATCGCCTCCCCTGTAATGAAAAAAAATATAACCTTATTTGGCCTAAAAACTCTTAGATCTACCAATATTTGGAATATATATAAGAAAAATAGATGAAATGAGGAGTATATCTGAGAAATCATGAAGAAAATGATGAAGAACATGCACTTACTACAAGAACCTGCCTTCGATTTACTAAAGAATGTGTTTTGATCATTTTTAGATCAATGTGAGAACATCCTTTGGACTTTGGGGGAAAAAAATTCAAGTTAGGGTTTATTTGGGTTGAAATAGATAAAAAATATGGCCAAATTAAATTAGATCCACAAAGATAGGGAATTAATTTTATCCTTGCACGGTTGGGCCACCCAGTTTGGCCAAACTGTGTGCTGACCGTGCACCCCTTTTTTTATCCAAAACCCTCCAAAAGTACTCCAAAGTTTCCCCCAACTTATCAAATAATATTTAAACATATGAAAAAATTAGGGAAGGGTTATATAATAGAAATCGGGGGTGCTACACCATCGTATCAAGAAGAATCAATTTGGAAGAAAAGGTTTTGATCAGACTCACCTTGGGTCAGGAATGGGAGAAGATCGTAATGAGGTATTGATTTTAATCAGATTCAGAATAGATCTGATAAAAATGTGATGATTCTTTTTTTATTTGTATTTCATATAAATCATAAGTTGATTGGAGAACTTATGATGTAAGCATTATGGAGGAAAGGGTAAAATAGGTGTTCCTAATCGCATGTAGATTAATCACATCTAGGTGGAAGAGAAGAAATATATTCTAATGATTATATTCAAATTAATACGATTTGGATAAAAATAAAAAAAGGTTCTAAAAAACACATCCAATCTAATCATACTTAGGATGATCATTACCAGGAAAAATTTACACAGCCTAATCATATTTAGGGAAATCATAATCAGAAAGATCATACTCTAGAAAACCATACTGAGGATATGAAGGAAAGAAATAATATAAAAAGAAATGAAAGTTATGATAATTTCTAATATAAATGAGACGATGTTAAAACTGATTCTCAATTTGTTAAAATTCATTAAATAATTCATGATACAAGACGAATATTGCGAAAGAATGAAGTTGATGAGAAAAGAGAAAGAAACGGAAAAGTAGTATCATATTCATAATAAAAAGAAGATGCTGATCGAACTCGGGATTCAATCGTATTCAGAAAAGTAATTTATTGAGACCGATGAATGAAAATAAGAGAAAATAATGTGATCAAAAAATATTTTCAACCATTTAAAAGAGTTTTAATTTCTTTTTTTATCGATCAAGTGGATGAATGGAAAGAAGGTGTGTATTAAAAGTTTATCAAGAAAAGAGATAAAGAAAAGAGATGAATGTTCTATTGAGGGGGAGATTGAAATTCAAATAGTGTTTTGGTTTTTTTACTTTTGGTATAGAGGATTGTATCGAGAAAATAGGTTTTAGGAATTGAAATTGGACTGGTGTTTGAAAAGAAAGTCTGAAGAAGAGATGAAGTTTGTAAAATAATCGAGAAGAGTTGACTAAGTCTTAAATGCACTAAATATTTAAGTAAAATCAATATTTAGTGGAATTTGTTTAAGTGGGAAAGTTTTTTGGATTCCTTCCAAAACCATCCATGGGTCACCTATATAAGGCGAGTGTACTTTTCACTTTTTAACTGATGGATGTACTATTCACTGTAGAAGAGAAAGAAGCTCCAAGTTTATCAAAGAGAAGAAGAAGTTTCCATTTTCACTATTGTTGAAGAAGTTTTGATGGAGAAGTAAAAGGAGAAGAAGAAAGATCACAATGTTTTATTCATCTGATCATTGTATTAAATTATTATCGAATTCAGTTCTTTACCATATTTGGCATGTCAATATTATTTGTATGATCATTGTATCATACTGGATAATTAGATTGGGATTTCTATATTGAGATTTCTAAACCGGGGAAGAAGTAGTTCTGAATTGTGTCAAACCATACTCAACCAGTGATATATCTTATTGTATTGAGATTTTCAAACATGGAATGAATTGGACTTGAAGAATCGTACCTGGAAGAATCGTATTAGGATAATCTTACCAATGAAAATCCTACTGAGAAAAATCATGTCGGAAAGAATTAGACTGTGAAAAACGTACTGGAAAAATTGAACTGAGTTTTCCTCAACAAATTCCAGGAAGTTCTTATCATCTTATGGGTAAGAAATTGAATAATTTTTTTCCAAAGAATAAATTTGTTGATATTAAAAATAATAATAAGTAACTTGGGTTGTTATACAAACTTTTTATTACCCTATTTGTGCTAAGAGGGTGCACACATACTTTTGGACCATCTTCAATGTACTACATGAGTGAAAGGTCATATCCTTATCATTGTAATTCAAAGATTTTTTTTCTAGTAGATTATTTGGTATTGGATTATCTTCCAACCACACCTAGTATGTATTAATTTTTATTGAATAGTGAACATTGTAAATACTTCTGTTCTTATGGATAAGTGTTTGAATTTTTTTTAGCAGGGAATAAAATATTAAATCGGAGGCAGAGGTTGTTTTAATTTCATAGAATCATAAAAGAAAAAATATCACTAATTTATCCCCTCCCCCTCTTAGTGATACAATTATCTTGACTGAGAACTTACATGAAACTGTATTAATTCACGTATTCCATGTAGGGATTTACCTCATATGCAAGATAATGATGTTGGAGCTAGAGATGAAACTGGAGCTGAAAAACATATAAATATACTTGAAAAATTGATTAATGTTATAAGAAATAACCTTACTCATATGTAGTATCCTGATCCATAACACGGTGTAACAATGTTATAAATATTCATGTGAAAACAACAACTATAATTTAATGGGACTAAAAACTGATTTGTAGCTGATCAAGGAATAAGTTTCATAGAGAATACATTTCTCTCTTTGGGAAGTAATGAAAGGAAGAAGGCTATCATAGAAGTTTATCATCTCTCAAAATATGCAGATCAATGGTGGTCATTAATTAAAAACACCAAGGATGAGGAAGAAATTGAAAATATGGAATGGAAGAATCTTAGGGAAATTTTCTTGGAAAAATATTTCCCTAGTTAATAGTGAATGGATATGGAGAGACAATTCTTAAGTCTGAGATAAAAATAGGATGAAAATGTTTCTAAGTATGAATCCAACTTTACAAGGTTAACATGGTATTCCACATACTACATACGTAATACAAGGAGTAATATTGACTGTTTCTTTGATGGTATTAAACCAATTATATGAAGAAAACTAGTCTCCCAAACATTCTCATCATATGAGGATATAATATCATGTGTCATCAAGATGGAGAAAAAATTTTCCAAGCCATATGGATTTGAAGGGAATCAGGATATGAAGATAGATGCTAAGTACTCTAGAAAAGGAAATAAGGAAAAAGGGAAGAAGGGGAGAATAAAATTTCTAACTTATAATTAATGTGGAAATAAACATCATGGAACATGACTACTGAGAATGGAAGTTTGTTAAAAGTATGGATAAAAGGCCACTAGGCCCATGATTGCAAGGGAAAGAAATAATTTAGCAATATGTAATGATTCAACTATTAGGAGATGGGAGACTATTCACATGAATACCCTATAAATCAAGGGAACTTTCCCCAAAAAAGGCCAAGGGAATAAGGGCATGCTTATGTAGTTACAACAACTGAGGTTGAAGTTCCTAATGTTGTGGTGGTAGGTACATTAATCATATTTTTAAATTTAAATAAAGCTTTATTTGATTCTTGATCATCACATTCATTTATATCTTCCCAATTTTATATAAAAATTAGATATTTCTAATTCACTTCAACAAGAGATTTTTCAATTAAACATCCCAGTGGAAAGATTATTTCAATGAAGATGTGTTGAGAAGTTCATATTATGACACATAAATGTGCTCTAATTTCTTATTTTATTATAATACCTATGGTTGATTTTGATATAATCCTTGGTATGAATTGTATTTTGATATATAATGAAAAAATTTATTATTAAGAGAAGGAAATTATGATTCATGATAAAGATATGGAATTTCTTATCTTTAGAGGGGTGACTTAATCATCTAAGTCATATCTAGATCCACCTCTAGTATCTCTTATAAATGAGATTCTTGGAGAAGAAGAGAAGATACAACTTATTGATAAAAAATGTAATCTTCAAATTGAAAATGTACCTATTGTATTGGAATAAATTGATGTATTTTTATAGGATTACCTAGAAATCCTCTAGAGTGGGAAGTTGAGTTTTCCATTGATCTAATCACTGATGAAACTATATCAAAGACACCCTATAGAATGGCCCTATTAGATTTAATAGAGTTAAATAAACAAGTAGAGGAATTGAGTGATAAGATATTTATATTCCCTAGTGTTTCACCTTGGGTAGATAATGTTATTTTCATCAATAAGAAATATGTATCTATGGGTATATGCATTAGGTACATGTAGATCAATCCTATTACGATAAAGAACAAGTATCCTTTATACCGCATTGCTGATTTATTTGACCAACTTAATAGAGGTAAATATTTTTCAAAGATTTATATTCATTCCAGATATAATCAATTGTGTATAAAAAAAGGAAGATATTCCAAAGACAACATTTCAAAAAAGTTAGGGGCATTAAAATTTTATAGTAATACCATTGGGACTAACTAATGAACCCTATGTTTTTATAGATCTAATGAAAATAGTATACAGGGAATATCTTGAGAATTTTTTGTGGTTATTGATGATATCTTAATGTACTACTAAATATACAAGGAGCATGAGAACCACTTTAGGATTATTATAGAAACTCTTACAAGAAAAGAGTTATATGGTAAGTTTATCAAGTGTGAATTTCAGCTTCAAGAAGTTTCTTTTCTATATATATTGTATCCAAGGATAGAATCTCAGTTAATCCTGTAAAGAAAAAAGAAGTCCAGGAATGGACTACTCTAACAAAAATAACTGAGGTACATATTTTCATTGATTTAATTGGTTATTATCATCATCTCATTCAGAATTTTACCGATTATCTAACCCATTAAACAAGATTACTCATAAAGTGATTAAGTTTAATTGGGAAAAGGAATGTGAATAATTTTTTGAATAATTAAAGAGAATATTAGTGAATTATATGATCTTAACACTACTATCAAGAAATGGTTTATTTGTGATTTATAGTGATGCATCTAATAAAGGGCTTGGTTGTGTCCTTATACAGAATGATAGAGTTATTGAATATATATCAAGGTAGTTAAAAACACAAGAATAGAATTATCCAACTCATGATCTTGATTTAGAATCTATAATATTTGCTCCAAAGATATGGAGACACTATATCTACGGTGAAAGATGTGAGATATATACATATCAAAAGAGTTTTAAATATATCATCTCACAAAAATATCTCAACATGAGGTAAAGTCGATGGTTCGAGCTACTCAAGGATTATGATTATTCAATACACTACCGCCCAGAGAAGGAAAATAAGGTAATAGATGCATTGATCAAGATGGATCATGGAATTATAAAAAATGAGGATTTTTAGGGATCTTGTGTAAATGGATCAATTAAATATGAATATGGTAATTATCAAGGAAGGTGAAATATCACTAATTTTTCAAATAGTTTCCAAAACCATCTATATTAGAAATGATTAAAAGTTATCATTCTAATGATGATATTTTTCAAAAGAAAATTAATGTCGTAAATGATGGGAAATTCATAGACTTTGTATATGAAAATGAAAATTTTAAATTTAGGAAAAGTCTTTGTGTTACCTCTATACCCAAGTTAAAAAGATAATTTTTGGATGATGTTTATAACTCAAATTTCTATATACACCCTGGTAACACTAATATGTATAGAGATTTGAAGGAAAATTTTTGGTGGGATATTATGAAGCATAAAATTGATGATTATGTATCAAGATATTTAGTTTTTCAATAGGTGAGGTCTGAAAGACAACTTCCTAGAGGATTCATGCAACCTATACCTATTATTATATGGAAATGGGATAAAATTACTATGTATTTTGTCACTGGATTACCAAAGATTCTAAGAAATAATGATGTAATATGGGTAATTGTTGACCGACTTACCAATTCTACATATTTCCTCACTATAAGGGAGGATTTTACACTAGAGTTCCTTGTACAAATCTATATTAATGAAGTTATAAGAATTCTTGGAGAACCTATTTCAATTGTGTCTCATCATGATCCCTATTTTACATCGAAATTCTAGAAAATTCTTCAAAAATATCTTGATACTGAGCTTCATTTGAGTACTTATTATCACCCTTAAACCGATGAACAGTCTGAAAGGATGATCCAAACTTTAGAAGACATGTTGAGATCATTATCACTTGACTTTCAAGGTATGTGGGGTCAATATTTACCTTTGGAATAGTTTTATTACAACAATAGTTTCCATTCAAGTATTAGAATGGCACCGTATGAAGCATTATATGGAAAGAGATGTTGTACACTAACTTATTGGGATAAAGTTGGTGAAAGGAAGCTTGTAGCATTGAACTTGTGGAGGAAACAACAAAAAAGGTAAAGACTATTCAAATCCATATCAAAGCAGATCAAAGTAGGAAAAAGAGTTATGTTGACAACCATAGAAAGGATTTTGAGTTTCAAGTGGGAGAGAAATTATTTCTAAAATCATATCCATGGAAGGGTGTCATAAGGTTCGATAAGAATAGGAAAATGATCCCCAAGTACATCATAAATTTTGAAATTCTAGAGAGAATTGGAGTTGTGGCTCATCATTTGGCAATTCAACCTAGCCTTTCTAAAGTACACAAAGTTTTACACATCTCTTTGTAAGTACATTCCAGACCCAACACATGTTCTCACTTTTGAAGAAATAGAATTTGAACATGATTCTTCTTACTATGAAGGGCGTGTCTAGATTTTGGACACCAGAAAACAAGTTTTGAGGAAACATACAACTCGACTGGTAAAGGTACTTTGGTAAAATCATAAAATTAAAGAGGCAATGTGGGAACTAGAGGAAATTATGATAATGAACTACCCAAATATTTTTATGAGGTGACATTTTGGAAAATTTGAGGAGGAAATTTCTAAAGGTGGGAAGAATATAAAACCCCAAGATTTTATGGCATGTCTCTTTTAAATTTAACATATTCAATATCTAATGTTTCACACAACACCAAGTTCAAAACCATGTTATACTATAGAATACTAACATGACCATTGGAATAGTAATGTGACCATTAGGAATAGTAATCTGGCTAATAGAATTGCAACCTCACCTATGAAATCATACATAAAATTTTGGAATCTTATGAATTAAAATATAATATATTTATATCTTAGAGTAAGTAAATAAATGTTTTAAAAATGATAAATTAAGTATTGATATTTTAATGAAGATTAAATGTTTATTTATAATTTTATAATTAATATAATGAGTTAAAAAAAATTATTTTCACAAAATAGATTCATAAATTAATATTTTATTGTCTTATTATTATAAGATAATTTTATGAGACCTTAATTAATTTTTCAAAGTGTCAAAAATCAGTTATAATTTTAAAATAAATATTTTTTGAATAAATGATGATTTTAATTAAAAACTAAATTTATAATATTTAAAAAATAATTTTCATAAAATTGAGTTTATCTTTTAAATATACACACTGAAAAATGGTTAGGGTGATTTTTTGGGATTTTTTTTTAAAATAATTGAATTTGTGGTGAAAAGTGAAATATAATAATTTTTGGTATTTAAAATTTTAAGAAAAAAACACAAATTATTGAGTCATGAATGATTTTGGATACAATTATTTTTAACTCATAATCACCAGTTACTATATTTAGTCAGAAGAATCAATGTTGATGATATTATTGAGCCAAAATAATAAACTAATGAATAAAATAATAAAAAAACACCCCTCTCCTCCACTATAAATACCACCCCTCATCAAAACTTATCCTCGCACATTCTTATACTTAGATCTTGATAGTATTCTACCCAATTACTCTCCCCGAACTGTAACGCTCCGACCCCAGCTACCCAGAGTCGGTGCATTACTTCGTAACATTGGTATGATCACAAAAGATCAAGTCTCGAAAGACCGATTAGTTTAGTAGCCTTGGAAACACTAGATACATTCATAAATGTTACATTACACCATAAAGTGAAAAACTAATAACAAAGTCTTCATATTCCACACTCTTATCCTCTTCTGACTATCCCTGTAGGTCATTCCTAAAATACTTCTTCACATCCTGGAAAATATTAAAACATTGAAAGGGGTGAGCTCAGATGCTCAGTAAGGATAACAATATTGCGGAAGCTTTCATAAATAAACATTAACATTTAAGGCAATGTATAACTAAAACAAAAGCCTTTTTAAACTTGAACTTCAGCATACTATGGCAAAAATAAAATTAAATAATTCCATTTACTTACTCACATGGATATTCTACTGGTCGAATAATCACATGCAATATCAATAACCACTTTCATAATGATGGAATGCATAATGACAGACTATCATAACCACGTAGCCAAGGCCTCGTGCCAAGACCACAAATAATATTTTGTCAAGGCCTTGTGCCAAGACACTAGTTTGTCTCATGAGACCTTCCGATGCATCGAGGAGCTATAGCGGTCTCCACCCGTCACTTACTAAGTCCAATGCATTCCTCATATGAATGGGTTTAAACATATCATAAACCATAACATAATCGTATCACATAAAACATGCATAAAGGAAACATAACATTCCCACATTTCAATCACAATATTTCAATACAACACATTGATATAATAAAAACGCTTTCAAAACCATTTTCAATACCAAAATAAAAGAAAGTTAAAAATTTGTATTTATTTTTCATTAAAAAAAAGTGATGGATTGTAGAGGAAGCCGAAACTCAAATAATGGTCACGGCGGCTGAGAAGTCATTGTTTCCGCATATGTACAGAAAGAAAAACATTCCCTTTTTGTCGTTTAGTAAAACGCTTCGTATAAAAAAGATTCCTTTTTAATAAACGTAAAAGTCAAAGGGGTTTATACACCGTATAAAAGAAAATTGTGTATAAAACCAAATATGCCTCAATGAAAGGAGATTGAGACGAAGTCCTTAAAAAGATCATTTTTAAAATAAAATAGATCTATTATGTGTATTCACTATAGGTACACATAAATAACATAAAAATACAAAATAGGACATAATAATATCATGACATAATTTGAAAGTAGGAGATTAACCCAAAGAATGGAAGTTGGGTTAAGAAACTCCCTTACCTCGTGTCCGACTTGACTCAACCGTTCTTTAACTTCCTGAATAATAAACTAGAGTTAATATCTACCTTATTAAGAACCATTTTCAATTTCATTATCCTTTTTATATCACTTATTACAATTTTATGAATGTTATGTAATTATTTAAGTTAATAATGGTCGTTTTGTCGATCTTTGGTACTTGAGTCAACAATAAACTTATTATAATTACAAGTTGTTCATGTGGTGAAATATCCATTATATCTAGAATTATATTCATAATTTAGATATCATATATATCATATATATCCAGTATATACATTCATTCATAATATTATTTAACATTTAGAGGTAAGAAATGAAATGCACCGTTCATGGAGATGGTAAGCCGTATGTACGCATGAACGCTACTTTCATTTCTATTTCGTATTTAATGGAAGGAAATCATAATTATATAAAGGTATAATATAATTCTAGTATAATATAGTGTATAATAACATTTACTCCATCCTTTATACATCCCACATATGGTATTAACGATTCAAATCACTTTGAGGGGGCGGTAGTCCGCACTTCCTAAAATGAAAATATCGCGTTTACCCATAATGGAAACCATAAAGGTATTCCATAAATGAAAAATACAAAATCATAAGGAAAACAAAAACATAATATATATCATATATAAAAATATTTTCATCATAATGTCCACCATTAGAGGTGTTATATGAGTGTTGAATAATCATCGTTTCGTGAGGCAAAAATTCGCCATCCACAGAAACAGTATGTTCTTTAACCATTAGATGTAGGTGTGTGTAAGTGTAAACCAAATACTTATCATAACAACATCCTAGTATATTTTAGATACTGGTGTTGTTACAAAAGAAAGGAATAAAAAGTGTTTAAGGGGTTGGAGAAGCTAAATAAAACAAAACAACATTAGAGAAGACATTACCTAAAAATCGGGTAACTCTTTTTGATTTGAGACAAAGGCTTCCTTGGGAAGAATTCTTCCCAAAGTGAGGCTTCTAGGAGTAAGTGAGGGATGTTGGGAGAGTATTTGGGCAGAGTTTGGCCGAGCCAAATGGCTTTAAGGTGTCAATAAGGTGGGAGTGGTGGGGGCCTTTTATAAGTGGAGAGGAGGGGCACTTTTGGAAAGTAATGAAATGTTATTCTATTATACAATGCTTTTCGGATTCTAAAGGTCCCACACTTGTATAATTCGAGGATAAGGTGATAAGGGTTCTAAATATCCTCATACAATAGGCTTTGGACAAGTGTAAGCCTTGGATTTTACATTATCTTCTCATTTTATTTAAATCGTTAAATAATGAGGTCATCGCTGCATCATCATGATGTCATAAATAATTTAATTTATTTAATGTCTAAAAATTATAAAACAAATACTATAATGTAGGAAATATTTTTATATTTCAAATGACTATTTATAGTCAAAAATATGACTTGTATAACCCCATGTAAAAATTGTTTTAGTAAAACATTTCATGTTTGTGTCATTTTTTACTTTAACATTAAATAAAAGGTATTTATGTCATTTTCCAACTAAAGTGGCTCCATGGGGTCCCCAAGTTGACCCATGGATTGTTTTGGTCGGCCATGACACATCCAATGAGGTTAGGACATGTGTAAATCTCATCTCATATTATTAAAACATTATTTTTACCTTAAACTACACTAATTACCTCTAATCGCGATTAAGAACTTAAAAGTTACTATTCACCAAAAATTATTTTAATCTCATTGAACCACATATTACTTCTTAATGACAACCATGTATGTCAGATTTTTGAAATTCAAAACACAGAATTGGTAAAATTTCATTTAAATGAAAAATCAGTTTTTATAAGTACCACTTAGTGGTTTCACTATTCATCAAAAATTGAAGTTTTTCAGAACAATGCCAAAATTTCACCCTAAGCTATAATTGATATTCTGAATTCAAAAATGATTTCTATTTTACAAAATTCCAAACATATATGTTGCATTAATTAATTTTATAATTAATTCCCACTGTCACAACAAATAGCGTGTTTTTAAGAAACAATTTATATCAAAAGATTGACAATTGTTTATGTCCAATTTCAAAGTGAAATTAATTCTAATGACCACCATTGGATAAAATGGTAAAAATATATTATAATGATACTCTAAAACAACTCAATAGTATAATTTATCACTATAAATTATTTTGATTAAAAAATTTGTTTTTAAGTATTTTTCACTATTCATAAAAAATGGAAGTTCTCAGAAAATTAGAAAAAATTTAACATAGGATAATTTCGATATTACGAATAAAAAAATGAAGTCCATTTTGAAATATAAAATTTCTATAATTTTAAAAAGTGGGTATTACTATTCATAACGGCTACTTTGATTAGTCACGGTGTTTTAGAACTCGAAGTTGCGTACAATGCAAGCTATTGCATTATTAAATGAGAAGCGTATCGTGGAAGCTCAGGGCGTTACATGAACTCTTCCCATTATTTTGGTATTGCAGGTATCACTAAAGACCATTTCCAAGTCCATCAAAGAGGTTCTCAAGGATACGACACTCAAGAGGTAAAACCTTCCCTCTCTCTCTTTCAATTTATTTTATTTCCTTATCCTTACCTCACATATCCTATAAAAATAAACTTGATAACTCTAGTATCATATATATATATATACTGTAATTTTATTATGTTAATGGTATCTCCACCATAAATTCTCTTCTCTTCCCCTTTTGTTCTAAGAAGGAAAACATCACCTATGAGGTGTCGATTCACCACCTTTATGAATGATGATTTTTTATTTTATAATAGTGGTTTGTCATAAAACCATTATAATGGTTAAAACAGATTTTAAAATTTATTTTAAAACTTATTTAGTTTCATAGAACTAGTGTATATACATAATATTAATTAAAAAAACAAAACTAGCATGTGTTGATCAAAAAATTCCAAAATAATCTAATTGGTTATCATTAACATTTTATCTAATGAATCATCCTAATATATAAAAAAATTATATAGGGGACAATTTTAAATTATTCATGAGAATAAATATCATATAATTACACTTCTTTAGTTTTTCTACCATTTGACAAGAACTCCCATAATTAAACTCAAGAGAATCAATCATAAAATCATAAAATGAACGCTCCCAAAATGAAGAAATTGATTATTATAAATCATAAAAAAGGACATAAATGAAAATAATAAATTTATAATAAATAAAATAAATTTATAAGAGGTTATTAATTAAAATATTAATGAATCTAATTTAATTATCTAGAAAATTAAGTGCATGTGCAGAACACTTTCAGCCATAAGGCAAGAGATTCTCACTGAACCTCCATTTTTCCTTCAAGTTACACTTCCTCTCTATTTACCCAAATTTAATTATTAATTATAATTATTTAATCTTCCTATATTATATGTGTATGTTCCAAATATATGTACCTAGCTCAATTCATCTTTATTTTATGGGAAATACATGTTTTAAAAGGTTCCTTTTTTAATTCCTCCTTATAAGAAATCCCAATTAAAAGGAACTTCCCAATTTCTCTCCCATTTTTAAGAACACTACAAAATCTATTTTAATACACTAATATGTTTCTAAAATAAAAATTCTATCATGAAAATCTATCTTATTTCATTTATGGTTTTATGCAAACAATTATGCCTTTTCCTCTTAAAAGTTTCTTTTATATTTTCCCTTAAACTACACTAAAGGGGATCATTTATAATGTCTCTTAAACAATATTTTTACATGTTTTCACTTAATTTGGACATAAATTATCATGATATATTCTTATTTTACCTTATTAATGTCAATGTAAGATTTAAATCTATTATTCCATGGAAACCATTATGATACGCTGATCTGTTATGCCATATGCCATGATCCTAATACCTATTTCTTTCCAGGGGTAACCCTTATATTAATTTATTATGATTAATTGAGGTTGATATGTTATGATAACATCTAAAATATTTTATTTAATTGTTTATGATTATTTTTAATGGGTATGTACTATCTTTATACCATTCACCATATTACTCTGGACAGTTTATGATTGTACTTACTGATTAGGGAAATTATTTACATTTCATATGATAGTTTCAATATGAATGTATATGTTGATTATGTTTCTCCCCTTTCATATTATAAATGTATTTTACTTAGTAATATTTTTATATGGGTCTTCTATAACCCCTCGATGAATCAGTATGTCACATGAGACAATCTAGACTAGGTTTTGGTTGAGGCCAAACCCATTTATGTAGAATTTTTGGCCGAGGCCTTGATGGTATGTTTATGATGTCTCTAATTATGTATTCCATAATTATGAGACTATTTATCAACAATCCATGTGATTATTAAAATATTATAATATTCATGGTTAATTTTAATTCTCATGTGATTATTTATATGGAATCATTTGATCATCTTTTATTCCTACTATAGCATGCTCAAGATTATATTTTAATGGAATGTGTTTTTTGTTATTCATCATTCTTTATTGTTTAGGTTTATTTATGATTGATTTTTATATATTCTTAACCATACTAAGAATATGATATCACCCCTTTATTATGTTTTATTTTTCCTTGAGATTCCAAGATGTATATTATGAATGGGATAATCTAAGAGAATAAGAGTATTTTCAATGGAGTTAATATGTTGTATTTAATTTCAAGTTGTAATGTAAAAATTATTTTTGTATCTAGTTTTCCAAATATACTAAAATATTCTATCCTTTTGGATGATATAACTTGTTCTTTGTAACAATTTTAAAAAGTAAGGCACCAGATATGAGCTATTGTGGTTAGGGTATTTAGATAAATGCTTATAAAGAAAATCCTAAGGGATTTACCTAGGATTTGGACTCCTAAAGTGAAAGAAATACAACAATAAAATATTATAAAAATATGGTTATTGA
Organism: Viscum album; assembly: GCA_963277665.1. NCBI lineage: Eukaryota > Viridiplantae > Streptophyta > Magnoliopsida > Santalales > Viscaceae > Viscum > Viscum album. The sequence goes on along the minus strand of OY728150.1, from coordinate 2,050,426,850 downwards.
GTAAATCAATAGCTTATTAATGAAATAAAAAAGCATGATAAAATTCCAAGTAGATAAATAGGAAAATGAAGTCAAATAAAGAAAGAAAACCATCACCTTCAGAGCAACCAATGATGAAAAATCCAGAGGTGAAGTTCATGATTATTCTCTTTTTAAAAGAACATATTTAATCAATTCCCAAATAAGAACTTAAAAAATCCTTTAAAAAGTAAAACCAAAAGGATGAACTATATTTTACATGATATGAATGTAAAAATAAATGTCTAATAAAATCCAAGTTCCCCATATATAATAAAAATATCAAAGAAAATAAGAAAGGTAAAAATGTTTCTAAATTCTCAATGTGAAGTGCAGGTGATGATTCTTTGGAATAATATTCATCATCTATGTCAATTAAAACAAGATTTAAGTGCCTCATGGAACATATTGATTATGACATTGAGGTTAGTACTCCATTTCTAATTTCATCCTCTTCCACTTCCTCGCCTCATTGTTCTCCTCTTGCTACTTCTTCTTACTTTTCTAATCACCTAAATTTTAAAGATTTTAAATATGACCAGAATCAATTTGTAAATCAATATCATAAACTTGATTATTTATATTTATAACTTGAAAATAATTATAATAAATCACTTTAAGAAAATGATAATATCATTCAAGAAAAGGATCTTCTCATCAATGAAAAATAAGAATTATCCATGAAAATAAAAAATAAACCGGATGTCGATAATCATGAATCTACCAATAAATAACTCAAAAAATACCTTTTCAAATTCACCCAAGGTGAATAAAATTTAAATAAATTTTTTTAATCTCAAAAAATTGGAAAATAATGGGTTATATTTGTTTACTTTAATCATGTAATCTATTAAAAAAATTCATCAAAACCCCCTTTTTTTAAATGTGCTTCACAAGAAAATTTTTATAATTATTTAGAAAATAATTTTCATTTAAAATATGAATGTAATTGAAGAAATTAATGAGATAGAAGACCAATTTAAGTCTATATTTATTCCAATATTTCCAAAATAAAACCTCATTTTAAAATTTGGATTTTGAAATCATTATTTTCTAATATAAGTGTACCCATGTTTATGTGGGTACCAAAATATTCAATTGTTTAATTTTATAGGAAAAGTGTCTTTTGAGAAAAACCAAATAAGAAATATGGTACCTCGATAGTGTTTTATTAAGATACATGTGTGGATACCTCTCTAAATTAAATCAAATAAAAAAACTTTAAGTATATAACATCACGTTTAGTAATAACTTTAGGGATAAGATAACTGGTGAAGGTACCATCAATTTTTATAAATCAAAATTAATTAAAAGTTTTTTATTCATAAACGGATTGAAACAAAATTTACAAATTTTTAGTCAATGTTTTGATAAAATTTTTACAATCTATTTTGAAAATGATTTTTTAATGTTTTTAATTAAAAAGTAAAACTTCAATTTACCACTTTACGGTTTAAAAATGTTTATTCAATCAATTTAAAATATATTGGTAGCCAAAATGTCAAATATTTGAATGCAAAAGTTAGTGATTTATGGATTTTGAACCATACCCTTGGTAATTATATCACTAAATATCTTATCAAAGGCAATTATTATGAACTAGTAAGATAAATTCCCAAATTTCATTTTAAATATGACATGGTTTGTGAAGCATGCCAATATTGTAAGAAACAAAAATACTATTTTAAATATGAAATTTTTATTTATTCTTCAAAATATCTTGAAATTACCCATCTTAATCTTTTTGGTCTTAATTAAATTGAAATTATAGTAGGTAAATCCTATACTCTCATAATTTTTGACAACTTTATTTGATTGACATGGGATTATTTTTTAACTTATAAAATTAAATCTTGTAAAGTCTTAATCAGGTTTACAAAAAGGATTGAAATTTAAAAAGGTTTTACAATTATTTCAATTCGAAATGATCATGGTAGAGAATTTTTTTAATGGGAATCTAATGATTTATCTTTATCTGAAGGCTATAATAATTTTTTTACTCTATAAACCCCTCAATAAAATGGGGTAGTAGAGAGGTAAAATTTAAAAATCCAAGTAATCACTTAAAATATTTTAAATGAATTTTATCTCTCAATTATTTTGGGTCACTTTGGTAAATACTACATGATATATCATTAATTATGCACTAATAATACATTTTTTTTAAGAAAACCCATTATGATATTTGGTATAATAAAAAACTTGAGGTGGAATTTTTTAATGTTTTTGGTTGAAAATGATTTATTTTAATCACCAAATATAATATTGGTAAATTTGATTCTAAATCAAATCATAATATCTTTCATGGGTAATCTAACTCAATTAAATCTTATAATTACTTTAACAAAAGTAAAAAATTTGTGTAATAATAAAATCTTGTTTTTTTATTAAAAATTTTCCCAAATATATTCCACAAATTTTTTTATAAGTTGATGTTTTAAATGAACCTTTTAAAACTAAATAAGATAAAGGGTAATAAGAATATCCTTAAAATTAATTTGATTAAATATTTCAAAAATATAAAGACCATCCCCTTCAAAATTTAATCGGTTATTTATAAGTAAGAACTCATACTCATTGTATGGTCTGAAATGAAGTTGAACACCTTGCCTTTGTCTCTCACCTTGAACCCCAAAACCTTAACTGTTACACCCCGCCCCTACCTCATTGGATTGATGAGGCGGTGAGGGTTAATTAGCCTTAAGCGATGTTCCCAAGGTGCCAAAGGCGGGAAATAAATGCCAAGGGTTTCGAGAAATGATTTGGGAATGATTTTCCCTTGACACAAAACCAACCAACCCAACAATCCACTGTCAACAAAGTATATGATGCATGTCAACAAGACAACAAACTCATACATTAATAAAAGGGAACTACACTATTCCAAAATACAACCCAAAAACCAATACAACCAACACAATATCAGAGTACTATTCAGAATACTAAACAAAAGACCCAAAATAAGCCAAGACACACTCTACGACTCCACACCAAGCTCCATGCTCTAATCACCGCCACATATCCCAAGCATCACCACAAACCACTAGAAATGAGATGTTTTACCTTTACCTGTATCCCAGAATACGACATCTGCGAAAGCACCAAAGTGCCAAAGCAGGGGGTGAGTACTAATACTCAGTAGGTTTTCCCCAAATTACTTCCCTACACACACCACTAGGAAAAAACTATTAGAATATTTATATAAAGAAGTTTATATAAAATAATCACAAGTGAAACCAATACCATGAGCCAAACATACTCTTACCAATCCACCTTACCCAAACCAAGCATCCAAGGGAAATCCAAACAATCATGCCATAATCCATCTCACCATTTAACATTAGCACAATAATTTCCATCTTGAAAATCAATTCACAATAAGACAACGAAAACGGTGGGACTTTCGCCCATCCCATTCACCCCATTCTCAACTAGCGGTACTTCTCGACCACTACCCATAATGGTGTTTCTTCCAACCACTACCCATAACCTTTTATAGTGATACTTCCTACCCACTTCCACACAACTAACACAAGCCATAACACTCAACCAACCAACAAGCACAAAGCACCAAGGCCGTAAAATAAGCACACAACCAATTTCAACACTGTTTCCCTCTCGAATCGGGAATGACCTCGTTGATTTAAGGTTAAAACATTCCAATCGGTTTCTAATAGGTTTCTTCGGAGAACCGGAAAAATCGAATGATTCCATATCAATTTGGACCTAATTTCCAAAGTTAGGCGCTCATTAGTTGTGGATTGATGAGGCTTAGGAATTTTCATTGGTCGAGAGGATGGGAGGTCGGACTGATCACACCTTTTTAAGGGGAATTACTGTCTACTACGAGACTCTCTTTATAGATTTAAGTAATGTTTGTGAATCCTTATTACATTACCAAGTATAAAATGATCTTTCCTTTAGTTTAACAATCAATTATTGATATGTAAGAAATTCAAATAGTCTTTTATATGTATTCAAGGTTCTTCATCGATAAAGAATCATCTATATTTGTTAGAGATTCTTAGTTGATGGTATCATTAAAATACATAAAAGTCTCTTGGTCATTATGATGACCATACTGGTTTTAAAGCCACTCAGTGGGGCACTTGAAGTTTATTGTCATTCAGGAGGACATGGATTATTTCAGAATTGGGATCGTACCCGCTGATGGGTTACCTACGTATCCTTTGTTTTGAAAAAGGAATAAGAACCCACATAGTTTGAATAAGGGATTATGATGTTTATGATTGATGGCTCAAAGAAAGATTTCATAATTACTTTTACACTCTAAGATCACATGAGTCATGCTCGGTGTGAGAAACAATAGGTATTGGTAAAACCAGACAATTGTGCCATGAAAGATGCAATCATAAGAAATTATGTGGGGCTTATGTATGTATGACTGCCCAAAATAGATGAGGATTAAGATTTACTTCAGGGAATAAATCCAGGAACAGGGTCCATAAAGGTATATGTACTTTATGGATATTTGGATACTCTAATCTTGGGAATTACTCCTAAGGAAGATTCCAATGTTAGGAGGGGACTTATGATTGGGTTTTATTTCTGAGAAGGAAGCCCAGATCAAAAGGAAAATAAGACTGGGGCTTACTCTTGAAAAGGAGGCCCAGGTTAAAGGGATTTGAAAATTAAAGGGACTTGGGGATTACTCCTAAAAAGGAGGCCCATATTTGAGACTGGGGCTTACTCCTGAAAAGGAGGCCCAGGTTAGGGGAATTGTGGTTGGGGATTACTCCTGAGGAGGATGCCCATAATTTGGGGAATTATGACTAGGGCTTACTCTTGAAAAGGAAGCCCAGGTTAGGGGATCTGGGGATTACTCCTGAAAAGGAGGCCCATATTTGAGAATTATGACTGGGGCTTACTCCAGAAAATGAGGCATAGGTTAAGGATTCTATCATCTTAAAGGATGAGGTTGAATGAATGAAATCTCAATCTTTAGTGACATAAAGATCTGTAAATCACTAGATTTTGAGAGATGTTCCACGGATTTCCTTTCAGATAAGAAATCCAAATCAAGAAATCATGCCATAAATGGCTTTGAAGAGTGTCTTGAAGACTGAATTTTGAATAGGAGAGGTGGAATGGCATAATAGGGGTGAAATGGGCAGGAAAGACACCCAAAAAGGCAGGGGCGCACAAGTCCTGGTAGGTGCGCAGGTACTGCATGGGCCCGCAAGTCCTGGTCGCTCAGGTATACCTACGCGGCACATGGGTACTTGCGCGATTTTCATCCCTTAGAGTAATATTTGGGCGATCCTTGATCAAAGCCTTTAGAATCATCCCTAGAGGCTTTCCAGAATATGACGCGCAAGTTCTAGTGAAGAAGTAGGGCAGTGCGCAAGTGTGTCCATTTCCCTTAAGGGTAAAACCACTTAGGAACGCAAGTGTTAGTGAATTATAATACTTAGACCTTACTCCTCCTATTTAGACCTTCCATTCTAGGTAAAGAATTACCTTATAAGAGTTTGGAAGACCTAAATAAGAGACTTGGGCGTTCAGAGCTCTGTATGTGAATTCTGGAAAAATTACTCCCCAAAATGGGGGGCCAACAGGGTATATTTATAGGCTAGAGAAGACCCCGGGCGGTTATCCTTTAGGGCACGCAAGTCACTTGCGCGACCATTATGTGGCGCGCAAGTATACTTGCACGACAGTGAGGGTACTTGTGCGACCCTTGTGCTTTTGAAGTCTTGTTCATGCCTTTGTCGATTTTTGATGATTTCTTCAAAGGATGAATCAATTTGTGCTAATTCATTTCCCTTTCCATTCTTTTAAATAATGTGACGAAAAGGAGTGTCAACAAAAGTTCCCCCCCAGAGTTGGATCCGAAAGAAATGAGGATGTGACTCTGAGGAAAAGAAGAAAACTAAAGGAAAGGCGGCGCGCAAGTGTTCAGTGCGCAACACTTGGCGCGCAGGTTCGAGTCGCGCAGGGCTGGAGCACGTTGGATGGAGCGCGCTGGGTGTAGGTGTGTAGGTGGGCCGCCTGGCCTATAAATATGCCATCATTTTTCGCACATAGCATCTGATTTCTGGATTTTCGAGCTCTCGCCGCGTAGGTCCCCTTCACCACGCAAGTCGCTCATTTTCTGTTGTTTTCTTCACTTTCACGCTGTTGTTAAGGTAATAGGACTTGCACGGTGATACTTTCACACCAAAAACTTGCGCGACACATTAACACTTGTGCAATACATCCATACTTGCGCACCAAGTTTTAGATTTGCACGCCTTAATGCCTTTGACATTTTTTTGAAATTACTTCAAAAATTTTATGAAAAATCAACTTACTTACAAGTTAATTTATTCAACTTTTGTGCATAATCAATGGCTCTTAGAACTAGAATAGCTGATGAACTGGATAGCAAGAGGATTGATGATATGATGAACATCATTGTCCACGATTATTATACCATAAAAAGTAGCACTCTTCCGTATTTGGATAAGTATCTGAAGAAATATCATCGCGAGTTCCCCCAAAGAATTTATTTGCCTTTATATGGCTATGGTCATCTGCAAGAAGTTACTATTCTAGAAGAAAAGAACTATATCCCATTTTCATGGTTTCAGAATTATAACAACTTTTCTTCATCAAATATCTCATGTGGAGTAGTATTTCTAAGTGCTGGAACAGTGGAGAAGGCCCACATGATGCATCATAGCCCTTGTACGCCAGATCTGAAACCTCATACGCCTGAGCTGTGACCACATTGTTATCCTTCAATCTTCCGAAATGCTCAGATGGATCAATCCAAAGGCTGGAAGAAAAGTTGGGACTTTCGTCCTAGGGGAGGTGTGAAGCCAACTTGAATGTGGGCATACTGGGTGCGACAAACCTGTGCAGAGTTTGTTGAGGATCTGAAAGGAGTGGCGATATACGAAGCTATTTGGATTGGGAAAACATATGTTTACATACATGATAACGTGCCAGAGATACTCAGCCACTGGAGCCCAGAAACTAATTCTTTCCATATGACTCATGGAGAAGTAGGTATCAGTCTGTGGGATGTCCACAAGATCTCAGGGGCTCCAATTTTGGACAATAGGTATGATGAATTCATTCCTCCCAAGGTGACTTGGAATGATTCAGAGAAGACTCCTGCTTTATCTTGAGAACTATTTAAGATCTTCCACAGGATCAAGAGTTCAGAGACCTCATTAACTCATTCGAGAAAGGATATTCATCCAGAGTGGATGAATATATTTCTTATTGAGAATAAAGAGAAAGAGCCAAAGGAGAAGGAGCCGAAGGAGAAAGGATCCAAGAAAAAGAAATCCAAGGATAAGAGGCCCAAACGTCCTACTACCTACGCAAAACCTGAGAAGAGGGGTGCTCCTGGAACATTCTGGACAACTCTAGAAGCAGGAGAGTTTGAGAAATGGGGATATGAGATGAATCAAAGGATCCCAAAGAAGACTCATCTAGCGGGTTTCTTGGCTATGTGGCTTAGCGTTTATCTTTTTCCAGTCAGGTATTCTAAGGGAGGCGTCAGGCCCGGGACCTTCATCATTGCGGAAAAGTTGGCTGAGGGAAAAATGGTTGGGTTGGATACCCCCATTTTAGCAAAGATTCATAGGAGTTTACTTCATGTCTTCATGGTTAAATCTACTTTAAGAAAAGTGGGACCATTCTAAGTTTTATAGGGATGGATTTCCACTCACTTTAGGACTTATAATGTACAAAATGGATTACAAATTCCTGGAAGTTCTTTCAGGCCTTCAGTGTAATCATTCTATGGAGTTTCTCCATTAGATGTTAATGCCTATGACATAAAAGTGAGGCTGATAATGTTTAAGGAATTCAACTTCTTTCCCTATAGAAATCTGCCAACCAGGTGGTTTGTTGTTTATGGAACAACCCACTTGGATTTGAGGGCATACATGCTAGATTGTAGAGATGGTGTGCTAGTTTCCAGGATTGAAGGAGAAATTATATGCGAGTCCTATTCTCCATATATATTTGCATGTCAATTTAAGTGTCTGCAACAAATTTCTGTATCTCCCCCAGTACATGTCAGGTTAGAGCAACATACGATGGTTTCTCGACAACTGTGGCTGCTGACATCAAGGGAGAAGACTGGGGCAGTATTTGATCTACTAGTTGAAAAAGTGTCATATAACTTGACTACATATTATGATGAGCACTGGATAGCATCATACCCAAAAGGGGTACTGAATCACCTAGTTTATCAGGCGGGGAAAAGGAAGAGGACTGTAGATAAAGAAACCCTCCCTCATAAAGTTGATACTTCCCCACCTAAAGCTGATTTGCCAGAGTCCTCCTCTAGGACTGATTCACTGAATTCCCATGATGGGGATGATGAGTCACAACAAGTGGCAAAATGGCCTCGTGCCCGATATAATCCTCCGGTTAGAATCAAGAGACCTACTCCATCAACTCCTGGCGAGTTACTTCATTGTGGTAATTTAATCACTGCTACTTTATAAAGCAATAAGTCTTATTTTCTTATTCTATATCTACAGTTGTAGGGGCTGAGAAGAAATTGAAGTAAAAAATTGTAGGACCTTCCCCGCAGCCTTCATATCTAAGACCAGAGGCTGTCCAGTTATGGCAGAGTTTATACTGTGGTACTGAGACCGCCTGGCTGGATTTGTGTGAGGGCCTACAACTTCATGGAATAGGGAATCTTCTGGATTCTACAGATATCCAATATGAGGATAACCCCAATGAAGTGAGGGATTATATCAGAGAGCTGGAAATGCTCATATATGCCACTGATGAGTCCGTTCCTGTCACCAGGAGGGTGAAGGAATTGATTGATTGTGGCACCGTTGAGGGGACTGATGAAGAGTGGCATGATTACGTGGCTCCTGAAGATATAAGTTTTCTTTCCTTATTTGCTTTGCAACATGATTTCAGTTGAAGCTTTGTTACTTAAGGGAGTTATTTTATTCATCTTGCGGCTTGAAAAGAAAGGAACTACTGAGGTTCCTTCAACACAGTATAGCCATGGTGGTACTGCCATCGGGGCTGCTGCTGATTCTCCTCGTGAACCGGGTAAGATGTCTCCAGGCCAGCAGGCCATGAATGAGGAGCTGGAAACGACTTTTCATTATCTAATCCAGGTTCCAATAAGGGAGACTTCTAATACTCCCAAAAAATCAAATAAGCAAAGGAAATGAAGGAAGAAGTCCACAGCTAAATGCTTCATTAGCAGCGGTAAGCCCTTAGGGTAATCATGAGTCTATAACCATGAAAAGGTTGCCCATATTTCTGGGGATTTCAGGGGCTTCTTCAATTTCCCCTCTGATGGAAAGGACTGATCCTCCCTTAAGGACCACAGAGGGTGCTGTGGAACAAACGTAAATTCAGGCTGACTTGGCTGCTTTTGAAAAAGAGCCAACCTCTATTACCAGTACTACTCCGGTTGCTGCTATAAGTAGAAAAGAACTTGTACTAGAATCATTGGTGTCCGTAACAAATGAATATTCCATCCTTCCTGAAGAATATGTCTAGGGTCAGGGGCCGCAGAATGAGGGTCTCCAAGAGGACACATCAAATGCTCCCACCGGTGAGACTAACGAGGATTCTGAAATATCATTGGATGAAATGATGAATCGTGGCATGTATTTCGAATAATTTTATGATCATGATAGATTATCATGTGATTTAGAATACCTTGGGCGTGAGTGTTATCCTTCACCCAATAAATTTTCTTATAATTTACACTTCTAATCATGACTGAAAATAATATGCAGTTCCATCCATAGAAGCTGCTGAACTGCCAATGCCTGAAGAGGGTGTGGACATTGATGTCAACCCTACCATTGCAGAAACGTTTTCTCAAGTGTATCTAAATCCAGTATACCCTCCTGAGACCCATCTTGAAGATCCTGTTGAAACTGGTAAAGATGGGGAGGAGTCTTATCAAGCTTCTGATCTACTATTAGGTAATTATTGGACTGCGTTTTCAAGATAGACAACCAACTTCCACATTATTATATGAAACTAACCATACTTTTAATTGATCAAACAGGGCTATCAACTTCAATGGTTAGAACTGGAGGTGAGGTCTCAAATTCTGTCCAAACAACAGTAGAAGGTGAAGCAACCAGGGTCAGGGGGGAAGAAGCAGAACATGGCTCTTCCTTAAGTACATTAATCCCAGATTACATACCCCCTTGTGATGATGATATTGAATCAGACCCAGAGGTGCTTAAGGCGCTCAACTTCTCATGACGCAAGGCATGGAACAACATATGGAAAATCATATCTGAGGTGCCTTTAGAAGATCTATCATTGAAGATCCCTCGATTGTCATCCCAATTTATCATGCTAGGACTTGGCGGTTTTGGATACTAAGAGATCCATACCACGGTGAAAAAAGTCATCTTTAGGAGGGAGCAGGAGAAAAAGTGTCGCAAAGATCTTACCAGGCTGAAACTTTCAGTCAAAATTGGTGAATTTGAGGCTGCGGTATCCTGAGCTGAGGCTGACTATGCTGCCAAGATGAAGGAACTGAAGCATAAGATCAAAGAAAAAGTCGTCCAGAAGATGCACCTTCAGAAACAGTTAGATGCTGTTACTGGGGAACTCGACCAACTCAATAATTCACTAGAGGGAGTTCAAACGAATGGTATGAAGACCATTGAGGATGCCAAGAAAGCACTCCATCAGGTTGAAAAGAGTGAATTTGGTCGAGTGCATGAGCTTCAAGTAGCTGCTGATGAATCTCGGGATGTGGTTCATCAATTGAAGACTTATATTGAAATCCTTTTGTAATTTATTGGAAAAATAGAAGAGGCTAAAATCTGTGGATGTCCCTCTAATTCTTGTGAATCAAATAGAAAGAACGCTTCCATATTCAATCACTTGTGCACGTATTTTCCTTTTCTCCCTGCTTTAAATTTTACCTAAGCCAATGGGCCTAGTAAGAATAGTTTGATTTTTACTAGGATTATTATAAATAACCCTATAAACTTTGAATCTTGTAATTGATCAATATTACCTAAATCATACAAAATTTATGTTTAGTGAGATGGAACTTGACTTTTACTCAGAGTTCGTTTGTCTTTTGTGGGAAGTTTAAATTCATTCACATCGGACATAAAGAGGCTAATGTTTAAGGTCGAAATATCTTTGAACGAATGAATTAGAATTGACTCAATTATTTGATAATTTATCTGAAAACATATTACCATACTCAAGTATGAGGGAAAATATGTAAACTATAACTTAAGAAAATTTGGATCTGAGGAATGATATGAAAAAGATCTAAAAGTCATTAGAATAAGAAGTTTCCAAGAATGAAGTTACCATTATTTAACAAACCCATTAGGGGGTTGAATTATGCAGGGCCACCTAATGGCATTGGCTGCATAGTCAAATAAATAGTATCTTTTGGATAACAAGTCTGTTATGTAGACTGTTTATGCAAGGCTGCCTAAGGGCACGTGCTACATAGTCAGGCGAAAGAACTCTCAGAAATTTACTTTCCTAGTGCTAAAAAACCAATGAAAGTTTATGAAGATTCAAATTTTCCAAATTATAGAGTTTGTTGTATGGAAAGAGGTACTTGAATATGGAGAAGATATTTCCAAACAAGATTATCAAAGAACTGGATGGATATAACTCCTACGAAGGTCTAACCCAAACGTATGGAAGAAGAATATAAACCATAGACTTGAATACTTTCAAATCATGAGAAAGGATATGGGACAAGTATGTTAAGGATGACAATTTTTTCAGATCCATACATATTGTCATTAAGAGAAATAAGGAAAAAAGAAGCTTTCTTCCCAAGAATGAAGTTACCAGTATCCGACAAACCTGTTAGGGGGTTGAATTATACAGGGCCACCTAAGGGAATTGACTTCATAATCAGATAATAGTATCTTTTGGCTGACAAATATATTATGGAGACTGTTTATGCAAGGTTTCCTAAGGGAACGTACTGCATAGTCAGGTAAAAGAACTATCAGAAATTTGACATTTTTGTGACTAAAAGTCAAGAAAAGGGTTATGAAGATCTGAAATATTTAAGGTTATGATTATGGCAAATAAATATGGGTATTGTCCAATGTATACAGAGATACACAGATCAATTCTAACCATAATCATGTTGTGGATGGGTCCTGAATGGAAATGTTGGACTTCACTACGTATCCCATAAGGATGGGAATCAAGCCATACGTAGTTATTGAACTACAGTTTAACATCGTGTGGGAAAAAAGGATTAGAGATCTTAGTTTAGGGTCATAGAGCTTGGACCATTATAAGAAATACACAGTGTGTGTTTTCATGGGGAATTTTCAGCCAGGGGACTAAAAGTGGAATTTGGGGTTTGGCCCAAAAGACTTGGGGCTGGATTCGAGGGACACTCGAACGTTCCTACGTATCCCACAAGGATGGTAATCAAGCCCATGTAGTTCTAGAAATACCCTCTGTACAAATTTGGTTCGTACATTTGAAGGGTGAAAAGGGACTTTAGTGCAATTATGGTTTAACCCAAGATAAAAGTTTTGGGGATTTCCATGTATGCACGTAGTCTTTGAAATGAAAACATGATTGAAAAATCAATGTAAATAATGTTTCCTTCTCAGGTGAGGGTATCAAAGAATATTTGTAGTTTATTTTCATATTGAAAAAAAACAGTGTTGTATAGTTTAACGTTGTATAGCAAGGACGAAAGTGAACCAATGTAAAGATATTGATTCTAGGGGCGGTTTCACGAATCAACATCGTATGATATGGAGGTGAACCGATGTGAAGAGATTGATTTTGAGCTTGAACCTTGGGAGGTTGCCTACGTACCCAGCCTGGAAGGCAAGGATCAAAGTCCGCGTAGTTCAATTAAAGAATGAATTAATGATCAAGTTGTTCTTGGGGACAACGACCTAAAAAAATGATGTTTTTGGGACTTACACATGGTTAGTATCCCAGAGAGAGTGTTATGGTTGAAGTTTTCTCTAAGCTCACATGAGTCATACTCGGTGTGAGAAACAAGAGGTAACAACAACCTTAACAATGCATAGTTTAATGTCATGTAGGACATATAAAGGGACTATGTAGTTTAAAGTCTTGCAGTTAGGACTATTGGTGCTGCACAGTTTAGTGTCATGTAGCAGGGACAAAGTATAGTTTAATGTCATGTAGGATGTATCAAGGACTTTCTGTACCATTTAGTGTCATGTAGTTAGGACGATGGGGACAATATAGTTTAACGTCATGTTGGATGAAAGGGGGACTGTGCAGTTTAATGTCATGCAGTGAGGACAAAAGAGTACACCATTTAACGTCATGTTGGACGAATTAGGGAACTTTTTCACAGTTTAGTGTCATGTTGAACGAAATTAAAAATAGTTTAAGGTCATATGTATGGACCGTTGCTATATAGTTTAACGTCATATAGCAAGGATGATGAAGGGGACACAGTTTAATGTCATGTTGGATGTATGTTCAAATAGTTTAGGGTCATATGCATGGACCATTGATGATGTAGTTTAACGTCTTGCTGGACATAAGGGACTTGAAAATAGTTTAGGGTCATATGCATTGACCATTGGTTATACAGTTTAACATATTTCTGGATGGTGGTTTAGTTTAAGGTCATACCGGACCATGATGATATATTTTGTGTTTATACAAAATACTTCTTAAAAAATTTGGCATTGGTTGGAGTAGTGATGAGTTCTATATCCATCAAGATTAATGAATAATCTCCATTGGAGTAGACCCTATGTATTGAGTAAGGTCCTTCCCATTTTGGATCAAGCTTGGGAGGTTTCTTTCCTGGTATCATTGGATTTCTAAGAACTAATACCAATTCTCCCTGAGTGAATGAATGAAGACGAACGTTTTTGTTAAAAGCTCATGCTATTCCATTTTGATAGACTTCCAAGTGATGCAAAGTGCACAATCTTTTCTCATCTAACTGTTCCAATTCATTCAATCACTTTTGAGATTGTTCATCTGTAGATTACTGATTACAAATGGAAACTCTGAGCGAGGGTAGTTGAACTTCAATTGGAAAGACTGCTTCTGTTCCATATACCAATGAATATGGAGTTGACCGCGTTGCAGTGCGGGTGGTAGTCCGATAAGCCAATAAAGCAAGTAAGAGTTTATCTGGCCATGATTTCTTATCTTTATCCACCATCTTTTGCAGTATATTTGAAATAGTCTTATTGAAAGATTCTATCTGGCCATTGGCTGCTGCATGATACCAAGATGAATGGTTGGATTTTATGATGTATTCTTGATACAACTTCTTCACCTTGGATGAACAGAAGTTGGTGCCATTGTCCGTCAATATGGTATGAGGGACACCAAATCTGGTAATGATTCTAGACTTGATGAAGCTAACAATGCATTTAGAACTGAATTCCTTGAGAGGTATTGCCTCTGCCCATTTGGAAAGGAAATCAGTAGCAGTAAGAATATACTTAAAATACTTGGCCGTAGCTGAAGGGTAAGGTCCCACCACATCCATTCCCCATGTGGAAAATGGCCACGAGTATTTAGCTATATGAAGCAACTCTAGAGGTTGATGAATGAAGTTGGCATGTACTTGGAATGAATGACACTTCTTTGTGAAATCAACAGAATCTTGTATCATTAAAGGCCAAAAGTATCTAGGCCTTCGAATATGATCAGACAGTCTATGTCCAGACAAGTGGGCACCACATACTCTTGCATGCACTTCTTTCATGGCAGCCATTTTCTCTTCACCATCAATGCATCTAAAGAGAATTCCATCAAAACCACACTTGTAGAGAATTTGATCTAGGAGATCTGGGCTATCATAAAGAGTAAAATTGACCACACGTCGTCGGATTTGTTCTTTCTCGACTCTATCAGGTGGAAGTGTTCTATTTTGAAGGTATTCCCTGATAGGTGACATCCATCCTGTAGTATGACCATACGGTTCAGGAATGAGACTAATTTCATTAATTTCCTCTGTTCTGATTCGAACATAAGGTGAAATTGCATGACTGTGGGCAATACTGATGGTTGTCTCGTCTTGATTTGGATCTCCCAGAGCTGTGACTATATTATCCAGTGCATCGGCTTGAGCATTTTGTGATCGCGGAACATAAGAAAATGTCAGTTCCGAAGGGAATTCCGCCATTAACTCTCTGACGTAATCATATAAAGGGATTAGTTCTTATTTTCTGATGGCATAATCCTCATTGAATTTCTTGATTACCAGGTCTGAATCACCTTTCACCTTTAAGTGATTCACTTGTGCTTGAAGCACCAATTCCAAGACTACGATGAGAGATTGGTATTCTGCTTCATTATTGGTACCACCTTCCCACAATAAGAAGGAATAAGGTAACACTACCTTTTTTGGAGAAATGATCACAATTCCTAATCCAACTTTGTTGAACTTAGGATTTTCCATTTTCCTCCCTGTTGGACTTCTAGAAGAACCATTAAAATACATTTCCCATGCCTGAGGACTTTCTTGAATAGAGAAGACTTCCTCATCAGGGAGTTAAATATCTGAAGATGTGTCTTCCACTGAAGGGTGTTCAGCCAGGAAATCAGCCAAAGCTTGGCCCTTTATTGCCTTTTGAGACACATACTGAATGTCGAATTGCTGCAAAATAACTGCTCACCTTGCCAGACGTCCTGTAAGCATTGGATGACTATGGATAAATTTGATCGAGTTATTGCGAGATACCAATTGGACCTCATGATGTTGAAGGTAGTGTCTCAACTTCTGAACTGCAAAGATTAATGCTAGGCAGCACTTCTCAATACTTGAGTACCAGGTTTCTGCTTCAAGCATAGTCCGACTGAGGTAGTAGAGGCTGTTTTCATTCCCAGCATCATTCTTCTGAGCAATAAAGGCACCCAATGATCGCTCTAAAGCTATCACGTAAAGGATAAGTGGTCTTCCTTCAACAGGTGGCATGAGTACCGGTGGAATCAAGAGGTATTTCTTGAGAATATCAAATGCTTCTTTACATTCTTGAGTCCACTGGTAAGTGACTCCCTTCTTCAACAATTTGGTGAAGGGTAAACTTTTGCCTGCCAAATTGGCGATGAAACGCCGAATATAGGCTAAGTTTCCTTGATGTCCTCTTTATTCTTTAAAATTTTGAGGAGGTGACATACCAAGGATTGACTTTTTCTTCTCAGGATTTACTTCAATACCATGGTGGTGTACATCAAATCCGATAAATTTTCCTGAGGTTACCCCAAAATCACATTTGAAGGGGTTCATCTTCAAATTATGTTGTCAAAGATTGTGGAATATGACTTCCAAATCAGCCAAGTGATTAGAAATCTGTTTGGATTTAACCACCAAATCGTCTACATAGCATTCAACAAACTTCCCTAGAAAAGGTTTGAAGATACGATGCATGGCACGCTGATATGTAGCTCTCATATTCCTTAATCCAAAGGGCATTACCCGGTAGAAAAACACACCCTAAGGGGCTCTAAAAGCAGTGGATTCCTCATCTTCTGGGGCCATTTGAATCTGATTATATCTAGAATATACATCCATGAAGGAAAGTGCTTCATAGCCAGCTGTTGCATCAATTAAAAGTTCTGTAATAGGAACTGGGAAATCATCCTTAGGACAATGCCGATTAAGATCTCTGAAATCGATGTAAACTCTAATTTGTCCGTTCTTCTTCTTTAAAGGGACAATATTAGCCAACAAATTGGGATATTGAACTTCTTTGATGAAGTTAGCTTGGATAATCATATCCACTTTAGCTTCAATTTTGGAAGCATAAGTTGGGTGTGTTCTTCTCGCGGCTTGCTTAAATCCTCGATGTTCTTATGGTAAACCCAAATGATGAGTAGAAACATCAGGATCAAGCCCGAGCATTTATGTATAGTTCTAAGAAAATATGTCTCAATTTTTCTTTAAAAAGGAAATATACATCTCTTGTTCTTCAAGAGTCATGGCCGCACTGATTAAAGTGGGGCGCAGATCATCTTTTGTACCCAGATTTATTTCTATGAGTTCATCCACGGTGGTAGAGATACCCTCTTCAAATGCTGGAGGAGCATCTCTGAGATCTTTTTCTTCTTCTTCAACATGTGTTTTTTCTTCCATTTCTACTTGCATAGTAGATGATGAAGCAGAATTTTCATGATTAGAAGAGATGTCAAAATTTGAATATCTTGAAGAAGAAGCTTCCATTTTCGACTCGATTGATGATGAAGGGTCTTCTTTGGGTAATAAAGAGGAGATGATGGATTGAGAATCGACTTTATTATTCACCTCTGATGTTGCTATAACTTCTTCTGGCCTAATTGGAAAAGTATAGACTTGTTAGATTTCAGCAGATGAAATGAAGATGTCACCTTTTGGGCTTTCATTACTGCTTGGAGGATCACCAATTTCTCCCATGTTGTCTGGCTTGATTACCATAATTCACATTATGGATCTTTCCATAAGAGTATTTTGATTTGGGTCTATCCTGTCAATTTGACTGATATGAAACACATAATATGTACTCACATGTACAAATGGATTTACTGGAATCTTCTCCAAACCATATGGAGCATTAACTTTGGTAATCCCCTTTGTTATGGATTTCTCCCTTCCCTTCATGTGATAGAATTCCACCTCAATGTATTGATACTCACATGTCTTGAACAGGGATTTATCACCATACAATGTCCCAAATTGACCATCGAAACAATATTTGAGACATTGATGGTATGATGAAGGGATAGCCGCATGTTGATGTAGCCAGGGTCTTCCAAGCAAGATGTTGAAAGCTGAGTCTTAATCAACAACCATGAAATCTGAATTGGATACAAGATCTCCAAAATGAGTTCTGAGTGTAACTTATCCCAGTGGTTCTTGTTCATTTTTATCATATCCTTGTAACATCATGGTAGAAGGAGATAAATTAGATTCCGTGAGGTCCAATCGATGAAGTGTACGAATGGGAACGAGGTTGACTCCTGAACCATTGT
This sequence comes from Viscum album, assembly GCA_963277665.1. Lineage (NCBI taxonomy): Eukaryota > Viridiplantae > Streptophyta > Magnoliopsida > Santalales > Viscaceae > Viscum > Viscum album. The sequence goes on along the minus strand of OY728150.1, from coordinate 2,050,408,895 downwards.
CAATGAAAGCTCTTCGGATGTCTATGCCATTGACCTTTCCAGATAAGTACAAATGTCTAATATGACCATGCACAACATCATCTTCATCTTCATCAGTGAAAGATATCACTACATGGAATTCCGCAGAATTATTCTCTATATGATAGACTTCAGCTGCAACAATTTCAGTTTTAAACTCCTGAGGACTTGACAAAGCCTCGATGAGTGCCTCCTGAAGATCTTTTGACAAATTCAAAGCATCCAGAATTGATAAATTGGCTAGTACTTGTGCCAAGTATTTCAATACATCATACTTTTGATCCATAGGTCTACGTTTTCCAACAGGAATATGTGGTTTAGAAGGTGCCTTGGAAGCAGATGCTTTGGAAGTTGATGCATCTTGTATTGGGATAGGAGTTGGAAATATTCCTGGTTTTGGAAGATTAGATCGATTAGATCCATTCAATTTCTAAGAGGAAGAAGATGGAACCTTCAACCGGTCTTCTAGAATAACTGTGCCAGGAATGAATTTTCTATTGGTAGAAGAACTTTCTTGTTCTTGCTGAGCTCACTGAAGGACTCTACCACGAGTTTCTACTGCGTACACAGTTCTAGCAGGGTTAGAATTGGAATAGTGGCTTCTGAAAGATCCACATCTTCCCCTGTATCCTGAGCCTCTGGAACTTCCTCTAATTATTCTATTTGATACAGGGAATTCAGGCTCATCGAAATCAAAACTGTGACTATCATATGGATCTGTTAATTGAATCATATTAACAGAACCAAAAATCAACTCTTTATCCGATGAGGATTTTGCCTGACTATCCAATTTAGGATGTGCCATTTTGTGGGGCGGTGCTTGCTGATTTGAAGTATATGGCATGAAGTCTTCCAGGGTCAAAGAAAACGTAGGCTTTGAAACGTACTCATCTTCTTCTGATTCTTTTTTTTCTTTGAATCATGCCGTTTCTTTGAGGATTTTCCCTCTGATGAAGAGGGTTTTGCTACGACATTCATGTAAGAAGGAACAATTGGTTTCTTCAATTGAGTTCTCAAACTATAATGAGTTCAATTGATCGTATTTATGACCATCCAATCATCATATTTTTTTTGGATTTTTTCTTTTGACTTCTTGCCACTCGCCTTCCTCCTATGGAACTATAGCAGTAACACATGCTACCTGGGATGAAGAGCCTTTCAGTTTGACTTGTCCTGAGTCGACCATCTTTTGCAAGAGGTATTTGAAGACAAAACAATCCTGGATGGGATATCCCAACATTTGATGAATGGGTCAATAATTGGGATGGTCTTCATCTTCTTCCTTGTTTGGCCTCTTGGGCCTTGGCAGCAGAACCAAATTATTCTCCAGAGCCGAAATGAAGTAACGAGGAACTTGTTCATTTCGGAAAGAGTATGTTTTTATTTTTAGATCCTCAAATTGTTTTCGTCTTTGATCTCTTTGATCGTCTTGACGAAATGGCCTTTGTTGTTGGTGCTTAGGAGGTGGAGCCCTTCGAGAAGATGAAGGTTTCGAATTAGAAGCAAGTACAGGTGATTGTTTAAGCATAACTATAGCAGTTTCTGCTTTACCCATTCTCTTTCCTAGAGCTGAGGTAATTACACGAGATTTAGACTTAGTATGTATAAGAGAATATTCAATATGTTGAGCGATTGAAGTAAGGTCTCGAAACCCTCATGTGTATTTCACAGGGATCAGTGGCGTGCATAATTCGTCACGCAAATTTGCCACATAGATTGGCAACAGTTCCTCTCGAGGGAGTGCTAAGCTTAGGGAATATGTTAATCCCTTCCAGCGAGCAATGAAATTAGAGAATCTTTCATTCTCCATTTTCTTACAGTTTGTAAGATCGAAAAATGTTGTCTTTGGCAAAGTTGAGCTGAATTGAAGAAGAAATCATTGACGGAGATCTTCCCATCCGGTAATTGACTGGGATTTCATGCTTGTGTACCAGACAAAGGTTGGTCCTTGCAAGGTTTGCACGAAGCATCTGAGTTTCACTGCTTCTTGATGCTCTGGAGTTCCCATCATAAGATCACAACAAGACACATAATGTGCCAAATGCTATTCAGGGTAACCTGATCCATTGAAAATAGGGAATACAGGGTTCCCAAAACTTGATGGGGGAGAGATTGAATCTACCCATTCAGGGTAAGATTTATTTTCTGGTTGAACCTGCACACTCTTCCCTTCCATAGTCTCTAACCGAGATGTTAATGACCCAATGGTAGTTATTAACTTTTGAGAAACATCAGGATGAACTTGGACTTGGGCAGGTGCAATGACTGGAGTTTGAACAGGTATGGCAGCAGGTACTGTAACTGATGGTAGCACTACCAATTGTTGTTGCATTTGACCCGTAGGATTAGACCTGTGAGGGTGTACTGATAAAGGAGGATATTCTTGGTTCATCTTAGTATTTTCAACAAACTCACTTGGCTAACCGACTCTAGCACGTTTAGGAGGAAGACTACCCTGAAGTATTTCTGCATTCATCCTCCTTAATTCCTTCATTTCTTCCTCCTATTGCGAAAATCTTTGCTCTAGTGAGAGCGATTGGACTTCTCCAGAGGAAGGATATGTAACCTGATTCTTTCCCTTCCCCTTGTTTGATCCCTTTCAGAGAGGGGGAAGTGGGTTATTTGAAGGAACACCCTTATTCTGGGTAGACCTTTGATTTCGTGTACGCACACCTTCTTCATTTGTGTCTGTGCGTACAACTTCCTGAGTAGGAACCTCTTTATCTGAGTCCCCTGAGTGAGCCTCATCTGGTGGATCAGCAACAACGACATTGATGACATTTATTGATGCCTAACACATCACATCCCTTCTATCATCATTTCTGTGATATTGTCTTCGTCCATGTCTTTGATGAGACATTGCCTTTTGTTGATTCAATCCCTCAGGAACTTCTTGAAGAACTGTAATTTGGAGAGAATCTCTTGATAATTTGGCTCTACGTTCCTCTTGAGGCTTCTTCCCCAATCGAGAAAAGGCCAAATTTCTCTGAGGAGGGGATTGATGATTTGAAAAAGTCCCCAGTCTGGTGGACTGGGGCTGTTCTTGTTGTCTTTGCTCAACTCGTCGAATCCTATTTGTTGATTCTGAGGGTTGGTTTAAAAGAGTCCCCAGTCTGGCAAGCTGGGGTGGCTCTTGACATGCTATGTATAATAATTTCTTAAAATCTCTCCTGATCTTGTGGACCTTGGTCCGGAAATTAGCAGGATGCATTAACCTGTATCCACTTTTATCACCCAGTTCAAAAGACCATTGGATGATTTCTGACACTTTTGTCACTTGATTATGTGCTTGCTCTATACGAGAGGCCTATTCAATATTCTCGTTTGCTTGTTGTAGGAGTAATTCAACAAAATGTTCTCTGTATTCTTGATTTTGAGAGGAACTATTTGAAGCCTGTTCTTGGGCAAGCCTTTGATTACAAACAAAGCCAGTTGATTGTGGCTGTCCACGGGCAATAACATTGTATGAAACCATTTTTGGCGGGATTTTCTGACTGGAGATCACAGTGAAATATAGTGCTCCATGAACACCCCATCCTCTGACATGAATAGTAGATGTGGCATTGGAAATTAACTAGCGCAATCTTCTTAGTGCGCCAAGGCATGAACATTGAAGGGATCTCTGCTGCTTTTCAGCCTTCAGATATCGAGAGACTAATAGAGATGCCAAGTCAATTTTACATTTTAACCCTTCTATTATCTTAACGTGATTTTCATATTCATCATAAGATAATACTTTATTTTTCAACTGACAAAGAGTTTTCCATATGTTGAGACGAATATCATGAATTCCATATTCTGTCAATATCTCTGGAATGTCGTACTAAGAGTTAGACAGAGGCCAAAACATGACTGGCACTTCACCTTTCAGAAGTTGTTTTCTCATGTTTAGTATTTTCTCTTTATCATTAAATGAAGATTCTTCTACCTGATTTGACCAGAGCTGGTGATTCCTTGTTGCTTTATCAGATTCAACAAGATTGGTAGAGAATTCACTGATTAAACTAGAAGATGCATGACTTAGGGGTGGTTCGGAGAATGACCTATACCCTGGGATATCTTCTGATTGGGAAAGTATTTCACCTGCTAGCGATGAATCATCAGACATGACTGGTTTCGCATTTTCAAGTGCCTCAAGATAAGAGGGATTTCTCGGCACTACATTGTCCACTAGAGCATTTTCCAGGCAATGTGCATCACTAATGCGGAGAGGACTTTCATAGCTAAATTCATCATCATGGGGAGGACCATCATGGTGGGTTACAACAAAAGATGATATCTCTTGGTCCTTGGTCTTCTGACCACACAGAGGGTTCCTGTGGCTCTCATCTGAAGATGAAACTTCGAGATCGACCGATTTGTCATGAAGCAATCCTTCATGAGGAAGTGTCTATTGAATACCTTCAGAATTAAGGTTCCCACTATTGGGAAATGATGGAGTAGAATCTTGAATTCCAACAGATAACTGTATGAGGGCTTCAAGAACTCCAGCATCGAGAAAGGCCTTGTTACAGATTGGCTCTTGATCTCTTGACTATGCTGGGAGAGTCTTCTTCTTAGATGCCTTCTTACTCACCTTGGAAACCACTTATTGATGAAAGTGGATGCTCTGAGCAGGTGTATGTGCCTGATCAGGAGAGTTGGATCGGTTAGGCTGACGATATCTACTCAAATAAGGTGTATGTGCCTGACTTGGTTGTCCATATGATATGGGGGAGTATGCCCCACAACCCTCTTGGACTGAAATAGATGTGTGTGTCTGTTCCAGAGTGAACTGTTGATGTGTCACTCTAATGGTAGAGATAGATTTATGTGTCCTTCCCTGCGATGTTGTTGAAGCTGTTATAATATCCTGGCAAGCATCCAGAATATGGGCAGGGATTTGATTCTGCTCTTTCACCATTGATAAAATATGTTTGGTGACTTCAGCTATCGGAATGGGGATATACGTCCATTCCGTACTTGGAGTAGGTGTATGTACCTACTCCTATCCTCCTTTTCCTATCAGTGAATCCTGAAAGTACTCAAGTGTGGGGGTAGAGAGTTGAGTCTGCCTCTTGTTTGTTGCTGGAGCTTTCCGACTAACTTCTCCAAATGCTACCAAGCGAGACTGTTGGTAGGCCTGATCAATACTAGAAGGTGTATGTGCCTACTAATTGCATTTTTCTGAACATGGTTGACGAGCTCCATTATATGTAGTCAGATGAGCCTGATGACTAGCTGATGATATATAAACAGGTGTATGTTCCTTCCTATAGTACTCCACCAGAATTGCCTGGCGGGATTGGCGTGATTCTGCCAGACGAGTCTGCTGGACAGCGGAATTAAAACGGGCAGGTGTGTGTGCCTGCTCGTTGCTTGCCACCAAGTTAGGTTAGTGGACTTCTCCAGAGATGGAAGAGATGATAACCTGCTCACTGTTAACCGGATTTCACCTCTGGCGATTCGTCTTGCCTGCTCGGGTTTGAGGAACCTGAGACGAACGCCTGGAGTCGGTACCCTCATCATGTTGAGGTCATACTACTGCAGGAGTCTGGCGGTGATGGTTAATGGGAGCCCTCAGGAAGGAATCCTGTTTCCTTTAATTAAGGCCCTGAGGGACCTGCTCATTCACCTCCCCAGAATATGGGAGTGAATAGTGATTGCGTTCCAGGGATAATGACCCGAAACGATTGGAGACAGTGGTTAGAAACGCCCACTTCTTGATCGCTGGTCTTCGTTGTCTGGATGAAAAAGTTGAATTGTTCACTTGGAGGGCTTGTCGAGCAGCCTCCAGAGTTGGAATGGTACCGTGTTGATGGTAGTCCTTAACCAGTTCATTTGATACCCAACGTTAAAGATGCTGAGTAGGTGATGTCATCCTCGGAGCGGACGATGATCCAGCAGGAGTAGCAACAGTAGCATTTGCAGTAGAGGTTTTCATAGCAGATGTATTCACAGATGTGAAATTAAGAGAAGCCATTATGTAAATGCATAAGATCTTGGAAAAGAGTGCCTGTTTGATGTAACTGACGTAATCAAGATAAATTCAGCCACTACATCTTTTGGATGAGCACATATGTCAATGATTATTTTTGTTGGCCCTCTCATTGAGTTTTAAATAGGGGCCTAAAAAATAAGTAAAACATCATTTTAACTTGGTTACAGATTCATGTTGGGTTCACTATTTTTTGTTTCCCTCTGAAATCGGGAATAACCTCGTTGATTGAAGGTTTAAACATTCCAATCAGTTTCTAACGGGTTTGTTCGTAGAACCAGAAGCATCCAATGATTCCATATCCATTTGGACCTACTTTCCAAAGGTAGGCACTCATTAATTGTGGACTGATGAGGCTTAAGAATTTTCATTGGTCGAGAGGATGGGAGGTCGGACTCATCACACCTTTTTGAGGGGAATTATTGTCTACTCTGGGACTCTCTTTATACATTTAAGTTATGTTCATGAATCCTTATTACATTACCAAGTATAAAATGAGATTTCCTTTAGTCTGACAATCAATGATTGATATGTAAGAAATTCAGAGAATCTTTTATATGTATTCGAGGTTCTTAATCGATGAAAAATCATCTGTATTTGTTACATATTCTTAGTTGATGGTATCCTTAAAATACATAAAAGTCTATTGGTCATTATGATGACCATAATGGTTTTAAATCCACTCAGTGGGGTACTTGAAGTTTATTGTCATTCAAGAGGATATGGATTATTTCAAAATTGGGATCGTACCCACTGATAGGCTACCTACGTATCCTTCATTTTGGAAAAGGAATCAGAACCCACATAGTTTGAATAAGGGAGTATGATGTTTATGATTGATGACTCAAAGAAAGATGTCACAATTACTTTTACACTCTAAGCTCACATGAGTAATGCTCGGTGTGAGAAACAAGAGGTATTGGTAAAACCAGACAATTGTTCCATGAAAGATGCAATCATAAGAAATGATGTGGGGATTATGTATGTATGGCTACCCAAAATAGAGGAGGATTAAGATTTACTTCAGGGAAGAAATCAAGGAACAAGGTCTGTAAAGGTATATGTACTTTATGGATATTTGGATACTCTAATCTCAGGACTTACTCCTATGGAAGATGCCCAAGTTAAGAGGGGACTTATGATTAGATTTTATTCCTGAGAAGGAAACCCAGATCAAAAGGAAGTTAAGACTGGGGCTTACTCTTGAAAAGGAGGCCCAGGTTAAAGGGATTTGAAAATTAAAGGGACTTGGGGCTTACTCCTAAGGAGGAGGCCCATATTTAAGATTGGGGCTTACTTTTGAAAAGTATTCCCAGGTAAAAGGGAATTATGGCTGGGGCTTACTCCTAGGGAGGATGCCCATAGTTTGGGGAATTCTGACTGGGGTTTACTCCTGAAAAGGAAGCCCAGGTTAGGAGATCTGGGGCTTACTCCTGAAAAGGAGGCCAATATTTGAGAATTATGACTAGGGCTTACTTCTGAAAAGGAGGCCCAGGTTAAGGATTATCTCATCTTAAAGGATGAGGTTTAATGAATGAAATCTCAATCTTTAGTGACATAAAGATGTATAAATCACTATATTTTGAGAGACGTTCCATGGAGTTCCTTTCAGATAAGAACGCCAAATCAAGAAATCATGCCATAAATGGCTTTGAAGAGTGTATTGAAGACTGAATTTTGAATAGGAAAGGTGGAATGGAATAATAGGGGTGAAATGGGCAAGAAAGGCACCCAAAAGGTAGGGGCACACAAGTCCTGGAAGGCACGCAGGTACTGCGTGGGTGCGCAAGTCCTGTACGCGCAGGTATACCTGCGCGACACATGGTTACTTGCACAATTTTCAGCCCTTAGAGTAATATTTGGGAGATCCTTGATCAAAGCCTTTATAATCATCCCTAGAGGCTTTCCAGAAGATGGCGCACAAGTTCTGGTGAAGAAGTAGGGCGGCGCGCAAGTGTGTCCATTTCCCTTAAGGGTAAAACCACTTAGGCACGCAAATATTAGTGAATTCTAACACTTAGACCTTACTCCTCTTGTTTAGACCTTCCATTCTAGGTAAAGAATTACCTTATAAGAGTTCGGAAGACCTGAAGAAGAGACTTGGGCTTTTAGAGCTCTGTATGTGAATTCTGTAAAAATTCCTCCCCGAAATGGGGGGCCCACAGGGTCTATTTATAGGCTGGAGAAGACCCCGGGCAGTTATTCTTTAGGGCACGCAAGTCACTTGCGCGACCATTAGGTGGCGCACAAGTATACTTGCATGACAGTGAGGGAACTTGCGCGAACCTTTTGCTTTTGAAGCCTTGTTCATGCCTTTGTCTATTTTTGATGATTTCTTCAAAGGATGAATCAATTTGTGCTAGATCATTTCCCTTTCCATTCTTTTAGAAAATGTGACGAAAAGGAGCATCAAAAAACACATGCCAATTCACTTCAATAAATCACCCATTTATTGAAAACACCCTTTAATTTTTTTCCATGCCAAACAACATTTCAATTAAACATCTTTATTGAAAACCATTTTTCATCAAACATTTTTTTTGACAATTAGCCACTAAAAATTTTAAAATCAACATTTTAAAATCACATAATAAAGCCCCTTTAGCAACAATCCCCCATTTCCCCCAAAATCCAACAAATCATCACCAAATGGATTTCCAACAAGATTTTCATATCATTATCACAATTAATTTCAAGAAAAAAATTTAATTGTAACCAAAAAACACTCATTCTAACCAAGTGGAGTCGAGAGAGAAGCCACCTACCTTTAGGGTTCTGGCGAAATCAACACACAAGAAACCGCACCCCAATCCAAGAAACGCTTCATGAAAACCACTCTAGATCTCCTTCCCTATCATCCAAAATCCTTAAAATCAACACCCAAGGCAACCCCAATGGTAGATCTACATGAAACAGATGTAGATCTAGAAAACCAAGAGAGAGAGAGATGAAGATCTATAGGAAACCACAAAGAAACCAAGAGGAGAGACTTACCTAGGAGAAAACACCTTCAAAACACCAAGAAACCCCTTTGAACTGCTTCCAAAATGAGTGGGAGAACACCTTCATCCTCTGAGAACCCAAAATCCCGAGTGAGGATCAAGTGGGGGAAGATTGGGAGTGAAATATTTCAAGACTGAAGGAGCCCGAATTTAAAAACCCGTTATTTAAGTGGTCGCATGGTTAGTCTACATGGTTTGACAGACCATGCGCTAACTATGTGCATGCCACTATCTCGAGATGAGGGGTCTGCACAGTTGCCTCGCATGGTTTGGAAAACTATACGCAGGCCATGAGAAGCCTACTACCTCCCCCTACACAGTTTCCCAGAGAACCCGCATGGTTTCCCCTAACCGTGCTCAAACTGTGCTCCCTAAGAAAAGCCTCCAAACTTATTCAAAACCATTCCAAACTCTCCTGATCTCTTCTCAACTCATCCCATACACTTTAAACACATAAAAAAACATAAAAAAAGGATACATACCTCAAATCGGGTGTGTTACATTAACAATATCTTTAATGATGAAATTTTTTCAATTTACATGAAAGAGGGACATAATCAATTCACTCTAAATGATATACAGACTCTCATGGAAAGATATAACGATCATCATGTTATTATCCCTAAAAGGATTTTTCAAGAAAACTTGGATGAATATGGTAATATCACTAGAAAAAATATCATATAGTTGCTAAATGACATGACCATGAAAAAGGAATTGACTATAGTGAAACATTTTCACCCATAATTCTACTAGAATACATAAGAAACTTGTTGGAATTCGCTACTCAACTGAATTTCAAACACTTTCAAATAGTAATCAAAATATGTTTTATAAATTTCTTTATTTCCAAAAATATTTTTTCGGAATAACCACCTGGATTTAAAAAATACTATTTTAAAATTGAAAAAAATATATTTATGGTTAAAAATAATCCCCTCGATCTTGGTATGAATGAATTTAAAATTTTCTTCCTTTAAACAGTTTTAAAATGGGAAAATATGATTCTACTATATTTTTAAAACACATGTCAACTATTCTTCTACTCATTAAAATTTGTATTAATGATTTTATTTTTGAAACTACCAGTGAAAACCATTATTTTTAATTTTCTTATTTAATGAAAAAAGAAATTGAGATGAGTTATATGGGAGAACTTAAAATTTTTCTTGGTTTTAAAATTTCTTACAATTTGGATGGAATATATTTAAAACAGGGAAAATACAACAATGAAATATTAAAATCATCTCTAATAGATCATTATAGGGAAATTAAAAACACCATGATTACAATTTGTAATCTTACATTTGATAAACCTGCTAAACCGGTAGATAATAGGCATTATATAAGTTTGATTGGGACGACACCCCAAAAATTTATGGTATGTTTCTTCATAAATAATTTCAATTAATTATATAACTTATATTGCACACAACACTGCGTCACTGTGAAAAAACACATTGTTATTATAACTATGGAAACAATACAGTTATAACCTAGATATTAAACATTATTTTCCCACTTTTGTGAATAATATTTCAAAAAAATAGACATTCACAGTTGTGATTAGTAAAATATTTAGAGGCTGATAGGATCAATATAATTTTTTGGTGAATAGTAACTTGACCCTTTTGAATAGTAATGTTACCCTTATGAATAGTAACATGAACCTTATGAATAGTAAATTGGCCAGATGAATAGTAACCTCACCCATAAATGCATAAATAAAAGTTAAGCATCTTATATATGAAAGTATTATATAATTATAGAAAATAAATTTTTTAGAAATTTTTAATTGAGTATTAGTGTTTTTATAAAATGTAAATGTTTATTTACAAATTTATAATTGATATAATGATTCATAAGAAAATTTATTTTCATAAAATTTATTCATAAATTAATATTTTGTTGTTTTATGATTTTAGGATAATTTTGTGAGACCTTAGTTAATTTCTCAAAGTGTTATAAAATGAGTTATAAATTTAAAAGTTGTATTTTTCGAGTAAATGATGATTTTAATTAAAAATTAAATTTATCATATTTAGAAAATTATTTTCATAAAATAGAGTTCATTTTTGGATTCTAAATCTTTAAAAATGGTTAGGGTATTTTTTTTTATTTTTCTGAAATACTTGAATTTTTTGTGAATAGTAAGATACGGTAAATTAGGGTATATATACATTATAAGTTAAATACACTATTATTTGTGTCATGAATGATATAATAACCATTAATTTATAATCACATAGAAAAATAACTATATTTAGTCACAAAAATCACCACAATTTCTTGTCTCTAAGAAAATAATAAAATAATTAATTAAGTAATGAGAAATCACCCCTCTCCTCCGCTATAAAAACCACCCATCACCCCTCTTATACTCCCTCCTGTAAGACTTGAATATTGTAAAAGTTCTAAAAAAATTATCTTCCCTAGTCTCTCCCCACATCTATGAGATTTTGGTCTTACCAAAAGACCAAAACCCTTTTCCTTAAGGAGGTTCTCAAGGAGAAGCATTCAAGTGGTAAAATCCTCTTCCTTTTCCTTTTATTTTTTCTTTTCAAGCTATTTATTTTATTATAATATCCTAAAATCCTATATACAAATGATCATGATAAATATAGCATCATCTATATACTAAAGTGATATTTTTTAATGGAATACCCATCATGAAACTCATTTCTCTCTCTCATTGATTTTAAAAATGAAATCATCGTTCATAAGGTGCCAATTTACAACCTTCGTGGATAATGAATTTTTGTTCCTCAATTTCTACTTCAAGGATAGTCATGAAACCATTTTTATGGTTGAATCAGATTATAAAATATTAATTACATACTATGTAATATTTTTGAACCATTATATACATATTATTAATTAATCAAACAAAACTAAAGCATGATGATTGAAAAAACGCCAAAATAATCGAAGCAATTATCACTAAAAATTTATCTAATGATTCATCCTCATACCATTCAATAAAATTATATATATAACCATTTACACTTCTGTTTTTTCATTAATAATATGTAATTATAATTCTGGATAATTATTCCCATTTTACCTGAACTTCATTACTTATAAATAAGTGAATCGATCATTAAAACCAAGGAAACGAACGCTCCTGAACCCCCATTTTTTTCTTCGAGTTATGCTTCATATTTCTTTTTCCAACAACCATTACAAAACCAATAATTAAAGAAATTAATTATTCATTAATTTAACTATATATTAATTATTTTAACCTACTATAAGTTCTATACTACTATATATAAAAGTTTAAAATATCTTCTTCCCACTCTCCCATCAATGTCCAGTCAAACATCAGTCAACCACATATGGGGACATTTCCTTATCAACACATAAAACCATCCTCATTGGTGGATTTTATAAACTATATATAATATATAAACATATAATTATATTAAATATATACTTATCTAATTATTTATATTAATTTATAATTTACATTTAAATAAAATAGAAAAAGTGTTGCAAAACTGAAAAGTTTCTAAGTAAAACATGATATCAAACGCTTCAATTTTCATCAACAAAAATTGAGAAATATAATACAATTATTATAAGTAATAAATAGTTATATAAATTAATATAGTTAACTTTTATATTAGTCTTTTAATAAATATAAGTTTTTTGTTTAGGAGACGCAAACACAACAAATTTAAACAGGAATTAAGGTAAGGGACTTTGTCTCAATTTCCATTTTATTTAGACTTACTTGGTATTGTGCACCTAATAAGTATTATATGGTGTATATACTGACTATTTGAGATAAATTTTCATTTGAATTATATTTCTATTAAATATTCATTTTATTATATCATGGATATGATTTTTTTCTAAGTCGTATACCATTTTACATACAATGATTATTTTGAATGTTGTTTAAACTAGGGAAATATTGATGAATCCATATCCTCTAATCAATAAATATATTTATATGGATTTTTTTTCTTGAATTAAATTTATGTATGAATAATTATTTGGACTTTCAGTGATGGACATGGCCTGATATAGCCCCTCGATGTATTGATATGTCTCATGAGACAAAACAGTTGGTGAAAAACCCTTCATGATTGTTTCAAAAACAAAATTAGAAGGGTCTATACCCATAGACTTAAACCACCCTGAAGGTATAATTTTTCACGTTCCAATTACATGATACACAATAAATAAGCATTCTATTCATTCAATACTCATTTATTATTTTCCATGAGATTTTCACAATGCAAAACTCTTTATATTAATTTTCATTCATAATTTATTGATGGAATATGTTTTATCATATTATTTACCTTTCTATAATTTCTATTCCTTATTGAATTTAATTCAATTTTTATTTCTTCATGTGACCCTTATTGATCATTTAAAATCACCCTTATTATGCTTCCTTTCTTCAGGGTTTGAAGAAGAATCCTTTGAATGAGTTTCAAGGATGCTGTTTATTTCATTTTTTTATGTATCATATTGTATTTTCTATATTTTCTAAGGTACTATGATTATCATGTATGAATTATAGTCTTCAAAAACTGTTAAACTGATCAGTACTTTGGGTTTTTATTCCTTGTAATCATGACAATATAGTAAAATAATGCACCGACTCTAGGATTCTAGGGTCAGGACGTTACAGTTGGTATCAAAGGAATTTTAGCAGCAACCTTGGAAACTAGATTTAGAAAACATAGTTTAGAGTAAATAAAAATAATATAGAATTTAAGTATAATTATAGAATAATATCTCATAATTTTGGTAATTATGATATTATGTAGATCTTCCTACTAATACATCCCTATATGGATACTACAAGTGGACGCGGTCCTCGCATCGATTTACCTAGGAGTAATAACTCTGAAAAGGTGTTTCAGACCTGACTCAAGGTAACTTGATACACAATAATGAGACTTACTATTCACCAGGTTTGACACTCCTAGGGGATATGCTTAGGATAATTCACATTTTATTTACAAACCAGTATGAAGGGTTTAAAAGTAAATATGTCCTCAATGAAACCATGTCTAGGGTTATGAGATTATCTATTGCATAAATTTTTAATTTATGTGCTTTACCAGTTTGAAATTATGAATTATTATTCATAACCTAATTTAATGTATTTTATTATTTAATTATGACACCTAATGGATGAAATGGAATCAATACATGGAGACAATGTAGGGATTACCACACTGAGAAAGTCAACATAGTGTTGGAGTTGAGAATATCATGACCATATTAGGAAAACTTACTCAGGATATAGTGAATAACCATAATACACCTATGTTGGATTATTTCATGAGAAAGAAGCCCCTATATTTTAGTGGGACTAGTAATCTAGTGGTATCTGAGTAATGGATTAAGTCCCTTGAAAAGATATTTTGAGATTTGGGATGCAATGAAAATGAAAAGGTAGTATTGGAAATATATTGTCTCAAGGGAGACACTGATCAATGGTGGTCCTTGATCCGACATGCTAAGAAGTAAGATGAAATAGAAGATAGGTATTGGAGAATTATTAATGAAAATTTCTTTGATGGAAATAAAGTAGCTGAATATCTTAGCTCTAGGGCCTCACCTTTGGATTCTCTTTTTTTGGTGCGCGGTTCTTTCTACAGGTGGGTTTTATTTTTGTAACTAGTTATGATCTTGAATTCCATTATTATAGGCCTCCTTGATTTCTCCCCTCCCTATAATGGGTGTTTCGGGATAGTTCCTCTTTAATAAAATATCATATTATTATTGGTATTTAAAGAAAATGGAAGAAGAGAGTGTTGTGTTGTATGATGAAACCTTCACAAGACTTGCCATGTATGTTATAGATTACATACTTTATTCAAAAGACAAGATTGATCATTTATTTAATGGTCTTAATCAAAGTATATGAAGGGAATTATCTTCTCAAACATTTTCATTATATGATAAAATAGTGTCAAGATCCATAAAAATAGAGAAGGAATTTTTAGGATCAAATTTTTTCAAGGTAAATAAAGATAATAAGAGGTATTCTGATAACCATAGAAAAGGTGAAGCACCAAAGAAGAATAATGGAACAAATAAATTCCCATTATGCGATAAATATAGAAATAATCATCCTAGAAAATGCTTGAAAGGCATGGGATCTTGTTATAAGTGTGGATAAAAGGGTCACTGAGATAATGAATACAAGGGGAAGAGAAAAATCAATGATGTTCAATTCTACAATTGTTGGGATATGGGACAATATACAAATTATTTTCCTAAACTTCAAGGAATATTGCCTCAAAAAAGGCCACAGGATAAAGGAAAAATTTTTGAGATAAAAAATGATGGGGTGGAAGTTCCTAATGATATGGTGGAAGATACTTTAATTATTTCCTCAAACTTAGATAATGATTTATTTGATTCTGAATCATCAAATTCTTTTATATCTTCCCATTTTTCCAAGAAAATTAGATATTTCTATTTTTATTTAATAAATGGTGTGTCAGTAAAAACTAATAAGGGAAGTATCATTGTAATAATGATGTGTCAGTCAGTCCCTTTCATGACACATAAATGTACTTTATTTTCTGACTTTATCATCAAACCTATGATTGAATTTGATATAATCCTCATTTTTAATTGGTGTTCAAACTATGATGAAAAAATTTATAGTAAGAAGAATGGATTTACAATTTGTGAGAAAGGTATAAAATACCTTATCTTTAGATAATAAACCTCATCATCTAATTAATATCTAGATTTAAATCAAGTAGATTTACTAATTGAAATTCTTAGGGTGGAAGAGAAAACAATATCTAGGGATGACGAAAGTAATCTTATAATTAAAGAAGTAACAATTGTGTAAGAATATATTGATGTATTTCTAAAGGATTTACCTAAAAATCATCTAGAGCAGGAATTTGAGTTATCTATTGATTTAATTCCTGGTGAAATACCTATATTAAATACTTCTTATAGAGTGACCATTGTGGAATTAGTGGAACTGAAGAAATAATTAGAGGAACCGAGTGAAAAAGGATTTATTATCCCTATTGTTTCTCTATAGGGAGCCCCTATTCTATTTTTCAAGAACAAAGATGGATCCATGAGGCTATGCATTGACTATAGAGAAATAAATTCTATTACAATAAATAAAAAGTATCATCTTCCTCACATTGATAATTTATTTGATCAACTTCATGGAGCTCAATATTTTTCAAATATTGAACTTAGATACGGATATCATCAGTTGAGTGTGAGGAAATAATATATTACAAAGACAATGATGTATGGATTATTTGTCGCGAAATCCTCAATCAATTAATTCTTCCCAAAAAAAAAACAATGCAATATAGCAGTCCCTGGATTGTCTCTCGAGGAGGTTGTAATTTGAGTTGCCAAACTGTCACTTTTTTGTTGGTTTGTTTTCACATGAAATGGAAAATTGGGGATTTGATTAAAGACTCAAGAACAGAAAATAAATAAAAACCAAAGAGAAATAAAATTGAATAATGAGCTAGAAAATTTATTGGAAATAAAATGGGTTTCAAACCAGAATCAAAACAGTGGTTACGGACAAGCTTTAACCTCCCAGACACTCCCCTCTTCCTTGTTTAAAATTATATCTCTAATGAATCTCTCAATGCCTACCCAAATACCTCTGGATAAAAACTTTATTTGGAAAGGAAATCATATTAAGACCTCAATATGATCGTTTCCCCTCCTATAGAAGTGATCTAATTATTTGAAGACCTTCAAATAACCAAACCTAACCGAAATCACTATACTCAATGGCAAGACCTCAACGCAGAAATTTAAATAGTGAAATCGACTATTTTACTTTATAGATCGGGAAACCATCCAGAACAAACAAGTTGAAAATATATTCAAGAAAGAAAACAACCGTTGTCATTCAAGAAATATAAATTCAAAGGAGATGCAACAGAGATTACACATGAAGATCAAAACTCGGAAGGGAGTGTCCGTCGGTTGCCGCCGTCCGCAACCACTTGGTGTTTAGCCTTGAATCACTTGATCAGCCCACACAAAATCCATTACAGCAAGATTGTACACAATCTTCATCATTTTCTCCACAAATCCAACCCCCCTTGAAATGAATGAAGAGATAGGGAGAATAGGGGAGGAGGGATGGAAAATCTTCTTTCCGGATTCTGTCCGCCCAAAATATGCTTCTGTTTGGAACACCTATCGGCCGAATAAACCTCTGGATCCTTCTAAAGAGTTGTTTAAAAATATGTTCTCTATCGGTACACAAAATTTCGGCCTCTTTGGAGACTTTTTAAAAAAGTTATGAATTAATTACTCCACGACGATTTCTCTACCTGAGGAGACCTTTCATCCCCCACTTGTTTGACTAGATCATAATGTGCCCTAATTATCGAGTTTGACCTTGAAATTAATCATGAATTCGAGCCTTGGAGTCCTCTTGCACTCCTAGTTGGAATTAATGACATTGGAAACATTTATCCTATGTTATGATCCATTTATTGAGGTTGGATACACACATCCGAACATTAAAACTCTTTCCAAAAAATGATTTATTTGGACCCATAGATGAATGATTTAGATCTTGATCTAGTTGACATATATAAAGATAACATTCCAGGGGTTCCTAAAAAAAACGAATCAGTCGAATTTGATAAGTATTTAAAATGATATGACCAGATACTCAGACAAGTCAAAAACTGCTTAAAATCCAGAATTAATGCATTTTCACAATTTAGCTCAAAATACAACAATATTCCAAAAATGATGCAAATTAACATGTAATGACACATTGGTGAGGACTAAATAATTGAAATTTAGATAAAATATATTGAAAATATCAGCTCTATCAATTCCCCCACACTTACAACTTGGTCTCCTGGACAAGTGATCATTAAAACCAAATCAGTGCATATTAAAAATACAAACCAATGAGGTTCACCAATCAACCACCAAGAATCAAATGATATAATGCCTCATAAAAAAATGATTCAAGTTATAAATTTAGTTCATTCAATCCATTTCAACTAATTTTCTCCTCTCATTCACTTAATAGAGTCACCTCACAAAAATTTTCTCTCAACACAAATATTGATTTCTAGTAAAGCTTCTCTCAAGAAAACATGCAAGAATCATCATAGACTTGAAAAATTTCTAAATCTCCACCTGATGTGAGCCAAGAAAAATGTGATCATCTTGAGGTCTTTTCAAGGATGTTCTATGGATAAAGGTGGGTGGGTCTCAAATGTCCAAAATTCTGAAGCCGAATAAGGAGGGTTTGGCTCATTTTGGAAGCAAAAAAAAAAATACATGAATATAATCTTCACTCATGTGGGGAATCCTCATTACTCTCCTCCAATGAATGTCATATTTGAGAATCTCTGAGAATATCTTTTCCACCTCATTCCATCCAAATTTCTGCAGCAACAGTTACATTTCTCTTCTTTTTTTTCAAAAGCTCCAGATTGGGCACAACTTTCTTCCATCAAGAGCTCTAGACAGGCACAACTCTCTTTAATTGAGAGTTCCAGATAGAAACAACTATCTTCCTTTGAGAGCTCCAGACAGGCAAAACTCTCAGAAATCAAACATATTTCAGCATAAAAAACATCTCTTCATTTTTTAGATAACCACCCAAAGCAACAACAGATGATGTAGCACACCACAAGTCATCTCCCCCACACTCGAGTTCAACTAGATCATGCATTTATACTTCCAGAGCAGGTTAGAAAGGGAAAATGGCTTGTAATGTGGCTATCTAAAAGGCAGTACATGGAAACTAAGGGCTCAAGAAAGATAAAATTTAAAAGGTGGGCAAGAATAAAAGGGATAATCATGAAAAAGGGGCTTTCAATCACAAACAAATTGCCTCAATCATTTCAATCACACTCACCTTAGCCCTCAAGTTTTGATAGAAAAAGATCAAGTTCTGGTTCAATAAAAAAAGCATTCTTTGGTTCACTCAAGAAGTAGGATGAATGTGAAGAAGATGAAAAATGGGTTCACAATACTCACGAGCAAGTTGTTATCAATATTAGACAGCATTCATGGAATGGAATTCACAATTCAATGGTTTTTTCAAAATTTTGGAACTTGAAACAGTGTCTTTTTCATCATTAATTTATAACCAGATTCAAGGGACCAATTGGTTCAATCATTGATAGGGTTTTAAAATATCATCATGTAAGCTCAAATATTTTTCAAAATTTTAAATAAAACACACAAAGTTTGAAAAATAAAAGAACACACCAAAAATTGAAAGAGAGAGAAAAGAAAAGGAAAAAAAATGAAATGAAAGAACAAAAAATGCTAATCTACCCAGCATGTTCCTCCCCCCACACTTATTTTATGCAATGTCCTCATTGTTTAAAAAATATATATATATGAATATGGAATTCAAGAAATCAAAGACATTACAACAAAAAAAAAGTGAGAGGGAAAAACACAACCTGGCATCAATTGTATTCTGCTTCATGAAGATCGATCTCCTCCCCCGGAGGATCATGAACATTCTCTCTAAACAGATTCAACCTGTGCCCATTGACTATGAATGGTGTCCCTTTGCTTGGTTCTTTAATCTGGATTGCACCAAAAGGAAAAACATGAGTAACAATGAATGGACCAGACCATTTGGAATAAAATTTACCCAGGAACAGCTTCAATCTGGAATCAAACAGCAACACTTTGTATCCTTCCTTGAAGTTTTTGTTGAGAATCATCTCATCATGAAATGATTTGGTTCGTTCCTTGTACAACCTAGAACTTTCATATGCATTCTTTCTGATCTCCTCCAGCTCCTACAAACAAAATTTTCTTTCTTCCCCAGCAGAAAATAGATTCATGTTACATGTTTTAACAGCCCAAAAAGATTTATGTTCTAACTCAACCGGAAGGTGAAAAGCCTTTCCATAGACTAATCTAAATGGTGACATGCCAATTGATATTTTTAATGCAGTCCTATAAGCCCAGAGTGCATCATCAAGTCTTAAACACCAATCCTTTCTATTTGGGTTCATAGTTTTTTCCAGAATTTGTTTGATTTCTCTATTGGACAACACATACATTCCATTTGTTTGGGGGTGATAGGGTGTAGAGACCCTATGATTAAATCCATACTTCTTCAAATAGTGATTCCAAAGTCTTGTTACAAAAATGAGTACCTTGATCCGTAATCAAGAACTTTGGGAATCCAAACCTTGAAAATATATTTCCCTTCACAAACTTGGACACAGTTTTGGCATCATCAGCTCTTGTGGGAATAGCTTCTACCCACTTGGATACATAATCAAAATAAAGTAAAATGTAAAAATATCCAAATGAATTGGGAAAAGGTCCCATGAAATCCATACCCCAAACATCAAATACATCACAAAACAACAGAGGTTGTTGTGGCATCTCATTCCTTTTGGAAATGCCCCCTTGAAATTGACAATTTCTACATGTCCTGCAGAAATCAAAAGAATCTCTAAAAATGGTAGGCCAATACAAACCAAAATCCAGCACCTTTCTTGCTGTTCTTTGACACCCAAAGTTTCCTCCACAGCTCAATGTGTGACAAAAGTTTAGGAGAGATTGGAATTTAGAATTTGGAATGCATCTCCTAATCATTTGATCACTACCAACATGCCACAAGTAAGGATCATCACAAATGTAATGCTTGGAATCACTCAAAAGTTTAGAAAATTGATTCTCGGAAAACCAGGGGGGAACATCATTAGAAGCTAAATAATTCACCATATCAGCAAACCATGGCCTTTCAGTTTGACAACCATACAACTACTCATATGGAAAAGTTTCTTTAATTGGAAGATAGATCTGATGATCCCCATTCAAAATAGACGGTATCCTACTCAAATGATCAGCAACAAGGTTTTCACTTCCCTTCTTTTCCTTTATTTCAACATCAAATTCTTGTAACAACAAAATCCATCTCAAAAGTCTTTGTTTTGCATCAGGTTTCTTCATCAAAAATTTGATTGCAGAATGATCAGTGAAAACAATCACCTTAGATCCTAGAAGATAACATCTAAATTTGTCCAAAGCAAAGACAACAGCAAACAGCTCCTTCTCAGTTGTTGTGTTGTTTGATTGGGCCTGATCTAATGTTCTAGAGGCATAGGAAATCACATGAGATTTATTTTCAAACCTTTTACTTAAAACAGCCCCAAGAGAAAAGTCAGATGCATCAGTCATGATCTCAAAATGAAAGTCCCATTTGGGAGGTTGAACAATGGGAGGAGTAATCAATTTTTGTTTCATCTCCCCAAAGGCTTGTTTACAATTTTCATCAAAGACAAATGGGGTGTCTTTCTGGAGCAGTTTAGACAATGGAAGTGAAACCTTACTGAAATCCTTAATGAATCTCCTATAAAAACCAGCATGACCAAGAAAAGATCTCACATCTCTGATTTTTTTGTGTATGGAAATGAAGAAATGACCTCAACTTTGGACTTATCAACTTGAATTCCATCCAAAGACACAACATGTCCAAGAACAATCCCTTTACCCACCATGAAATGACATTTTTCATAATTAAGAACAAGGTTCTTATCAATGCACCTTTCAAGAACATGAGCCAGACCTTCTAAACAACTTTCAAATGATGAGACGTAAACAGTGAAGTCATCCATAAAAACTTCCATGCATATTTCAAGAAAATTAGAGAAAATACTCATCATACACCTTTGAAAAGTTCTAGGAGCATTGCACAAACCAAAGGGCATCCTCCTATAAGAAAATATTCCTAATGGGCATGTGAATGTGGTTTTTTCTTGATCCTCTGGTGCAATATGAATTTGGAAATAACTAGAGAATCCATCCAGAAAACAATAATGGGTTTTTCCAGCCAGTCTTTCAAGGACCTGATCAAGAAATGGAAGTGGAAAGTGGTCTTTCCTCATAGCCAAATTGAGCTTCCTGTAATCAATGTACATTCTCCATTTACATGGAAGCCTAACAGGAATAAGCTCACCAAATTCATTCTTTGAGATTGTGAAGCCAAATTTTTTGGGAACTAAATGGATTGGACTCACCCATTGACTATCAAAGATGGGAAAAATAATTCCAGAAAATAAAAGGGTGGTAACTTCCTTCTTAACAACCTCTAAAACTGTTGGATTCAACCTCCTTTGAAATTGTCTCACCGGTTTAAAATTTTCTTACATGAAAATTCTATGCATGCACCCTGAGGGGATGACTCCAGTTAAATCAGATAGAGTCCATCCTATAGCTTTCTTGTGGGTTTTGAGGACTCCTAACAATTGATTCTCTTGGTCCTTCGACAAATATTTTGAAATTATAACAGGGAATGTTTCATTTTCACCTAATAAAGCATATTTGAGATTCTCAGGAAGTGGTTTCAACTCTAACTCAGCTGGGGTATTTTCATTGATCCAGGAACATTTCTTACAGGTGTGGTTGTTTAGTGGGGTTACAGAATTTAAAGGACAATCACCATGAATATCAATTTCATTGTTCTTGGAATTTGATTCTAGTGGAAAATTTTCAATTTCTCCGGGGAGACCACTAACAGCACTATGGATTTCTAGGGAGACATCTTCCTCAATGTTGAGATCAATAGAATCTTGAAAATCCATCTCAACATTCCAAGACTCATCATCAGCTCCCTTTTCCCTCTCTTGTTGATCAGATTCAGCAAAAAACAAATTCCCATCATCAAAAATATCAGCTAGTTTCTCATCACAGGAAAAATCAGGGAACATATCAGTGGAAAACCAATCAATCATGTTCACTTGGGGGGATGAATGATCCTCGAATGGGTGTTTCTTGGACTGAAAAATATTGAAATGAACAACTTCTCCGCCAAACTCCAGTGAAAGTGTTCCCTTGTGAACATTGATGATTGCTTTTGCAGTTTTCAGGAACGGTCTCCCTAGAATGAGAGGTGCATGGGTACTAAACCTATCATCTTCCATATCTAAGACATAGAAATCCACAAGAAAAATCATGTCTCTCACCTGAATAAGAACATCCTCAATAACTTCAGCAGGCATGGTGGTACTTCGGTTAGCAAGTTGAATGATGATCCCAGAGGGTTTCAATTCTCCAACATGAAGAGATGAGTAAACAGAATGTGGCATAACATTGATGGAGGCCCCCAAATCAAGCATAACATCCTTTAATTCACATTTCCCAATGGTGCAAGGAATGGTAAAAGTTCCTGGGTCTTTACATTTGACAGGAAAGGCATGCTGGATCATGGATGAAACATTCCTCCCTAAGTTGACCTTTTCACCTCCTTTGAATTTCCTCTTGTGGGTACACATTTCTTTCAAAAACTTTGCATACCTTGGAATATTTTTCATAGCATCAAGCAAAGGTATATTGACTTGAACTTTCTTAAAAGTCTCCAAAAACTCCTTATCCAACTCTTTCTCAGCACTCAACTTCACTGGTGGTTCACTCCTAGGGTAAGGAAATGGTGGTTTGGTTGTTTCAAGGCTATTTTGAGCACTTCTTTGAGAAACAAAAGGTCCAGAAATCCTCTTCTAATCCCTATTTGTTCTTTCAAGCAACATTTCTTCTCTTGAAATTGTGTTTCCCTTCAAAGAACATTTAGAATTTATAGCATTTCCATCAGTGGTGGGATTCTCAACAGCAGTTTCAACAACAGGTTTTGGTTTCTCCATTTGAGGGGTATTCAATTGTTTTCCACTCCTAAGTTCAATTGCACTCACATTTTTCTTCCCTTTATCTCTCGGATTCACTTGGGGTTGTGAGGGAAAACCTCCACTCATTTGATTTTTTATGCAACTTAGATCAGAGGCAAGTTGACCCATTTGAGTCATTAGGGTATTCAACATGTTTTTTTGTTGGTCTTGTGTTTGTTTCATTGCCTCATGTTGTTTCCTCATTGCATCTTCAATATTACTCTCTGAATTTTGAGTGGGAGGGGAAGCCTGAAAGTTTCTTCCAGAATGAGCATTGGCTTGCTCATTGAAATATCTTGGTTGTGAATTGCTTGATTGTCTTTGGAAGAAGCCTCTAGTATGTTCAGGCTGTCAAAATATTTCATTATAGTGGTTGTTCCAGCCTTGATTGTAATTTTGATTTGATTGAAATGGCCTTTGTTGGTTTGATTGAAAGGGTTTTCCAGGAAAAACAACATTGCAGTTTTCAGAAGGTTCCTGCATTTAAGGGCATTGGTCACTAAAATGGTTATTGGAAGAACAAATTCCATAGTAGACTTTCATTTGAAATGTTGCTTCAGGTTTGTGTGGAGTTGGTGGGGTATTGGATAACATCATTGACCTCACCATGGTGGTAAGATCAGAAAGTTGACTCGCAATCATATTGTTTTCAGGACTAGCAATGGGGAACTCTTGGGCAGATTTCACATGAAGAAGGCCTCTTGTTCCAAAATGTTGAGCATTTTGGGCCATGTTTGCAATTAATATTCTAGGAGCAGTTGGTGTTTTGTCAACTAGAGCCCCTCCTGCAGTAGCATCAATCATGCTTCTATCAGTAAGACACAATCCCTCATAAAAATATTGAATCAAAAGTTGGTCACTAATTTGATGGTGGGGGAAACTGAAACAAAGTCTTTTGAAGCGTTCCCAATACTCATGCAATGTTTCACCTTCAGTTTGCCTAATTCCACAAATCTCCTTTCTAATGGAAGCAGTTCTAGAAGCAGGGAAAATATTTTCAAGGAAATTTTTTTTCAATTCATTCCAATCCCTAATCAAAGTAGAATGTGAATAGAAAAACCATTCTTTGGAAACTCCTTCTAACGGAAAAGGAAAAGTCCTCAATTTCATTTGATTTGC
Source organism: Viscum album (assembly GCA_963277665.1). Taxonomy (NCBI): domain Eukaryota; kingdom Viridiplantae; phylum Streptophyta; class Magnoliopsida; order Santalales; family Viscaceae; genus Viscum; species Viscum album. Next base: position 2,050,384,131 of record OY728150.1, on the reverse strand, counting down.
ATCAATGCCCTGGGGTTTCATGTTGACAAAAAGATAACTAAATTCCTGAAGGTGTTTATGTGGATCTTCCCTAGGAAAACCATTAAATTTTGGAAGTTGGTGAATGAAACCAGATTTAATTTCAAACCCAACAGGTGCATCAGGATATTCAACAAGATTTTCTTGATTTGCATCATAAGATGAAGCCAATTCTTTCAAGGTTCTATTTTCAGCCATTGGAATTTTAATTTCAACCATGTTTCTTCTAAGTGCGTTATTAGAATATTCACAACTTGGTACAATGGGATTTATGGTAGCTCTGTCCCTAGAGTGAAAATTTCTATCAATTTCAGAATCCAATGGGAATAAATTTGGGTTAGAATTTCGGGTCATGCAAAAACAATTTTCACAAAAATCAACTCAAGAAACCTCCCCGGAAATGGCGCCAGTTGATGTATGGATTATTTTTCACAAAATACTCAATCAATTAATTCCCCCCCCCCAAAACAATGCAATATAGCAGTACCTGGATTGTCTCTCGAGGAGGTTGAAATTTGAGTTGCCAAACTGTCACTTTTTTGTTGGTTTGTTTTCACATGAAATGGAAAATTGGGGATTTGATTAAAGACTCAAGAATAGAAAATAAATAAAAACTAAAGAGAAAGAAAATTTGAGAATGAGCGAGAAAATTTATTGGAAATAAAATGGGTTCCATACCAGAATGAAAACAGTGGTTACAGACAAGCTTTAACCTCCCAGACACTCCCCTCTTCCTTGTTTAAAATTATATCTCTAATGAATCTCTCAATGACTACCCAAATACCTCTGGATAAACACCTTATTTGGAAACTATATCATATGAATACCTCAATATGATCGTTTCCCCTCCTATAGAAGTGATCTAATTATTTGAAGACCTTCAAATAACCAAACCTAACCGAAATCACTATACTCAACGGCAAGACCTCACCGCAAAAATTTAAATAGTGAAATTGACTATTTTACTTTATAGATTGGGAAACCATCCAGAAAAAACAAGTTGAAAATATATTAAAGAAATAAAACAACCATTGTCATTCAAGAAATATAAATTCAAAGGAGATGCAACAGAGATTGCACATGAAGATCAAAACTCGGAAGGGAGTGTCCGTCGGTTGTTGCCGTCCACAACCACTTGGTGTTTAGCCTCGCATCACTTGATCAGCCCACATCACCTCCATTATAGCAAGAGTGTACACCATCTTCATCATTGTCTCCACAAATCCAACCCCCCCTTGAAATGAATGAAGAGATAGGAGAATAGGGGAGGAGGGCTGGAAAATCTTCTGTCCAGATTCTGTCCACCCAAAATATGCTTCTGTTTGGAACAACTACCGGCAGAATCAACATCTGAATCCTTCTAAATAGTTGTTTAAAAATATGTTCTCTGTCGGTCCACAAAATTGAAGCCTCTTTGGAGACGTGTTGAAAGAGTTATGAATTAATTACTCAACGACTCTTTCTCTGCCCGAGGAGACCTTTCATCTCCCACATGTTTGAATAGATCATAGTGTGCCCTAATGATTGAGTTTGACCTTGAAAGTAATCATGAATTCGAGCCTTGGAGTCCTCTTGCACACCCAGTTGAAATTAATGACATTGGAAACATGTATCCGAAGTTATGATCCATTTATTGAGGTAAGATCCACACATCTGAACATGAAAACTCTTCCCAAAGAATGATTTATTTGGACCCATAGATGAACGATTTAGACCTTGATCAAGTTGACATATATGAAGATAACATTCCAGGGGTTCATAAAAAAAATGAATCAGTCAAATTGGATAAGTATTTAAAATTATATGACCAAATACTCAGACAAGTCAAAAACTGCTTAAAATACAGAATTAAGGCATTTTCACAATTTATCTCAAAATACAACAATATTCCAAAAATGATACAACTTAACATGTAATGACACATTGGTGAGGACTAAATCATTGAAATTTAGATAAAATATATTGAAAATATCAGCTCTATCAATTCCCGCACACTTACAACTTGGTATCCTGGACAAGTGATCATTAAAACCAAATCAGTACATATTCAAAATAAAAACAAATGAGGTTCACCAATCAACCACCAAGAATCAAATGATATAATGCCTCATAAAAAAAATGATTAAAGTTTTAAATTCAATTCATTCAATCCATTTCAACTCATTTTCTCCTCTCATTCACTTAACACAGTCAGCTCACAAAAATTTTCTCTCGACACAAATATTGATTTACAACAAAGCTTCTCTCAAGAGAACATGCAAGAATCATCATAAGCATGAACAATTTCTAAATCTCCACCTGATGTGAGCCAAGAAAAATGTGATCATCTTGAGGCTTTTCAAGGATGTTCTGTGGATAAAGGTGGGTGGGTCTCAAATGTCCAAAATTCTGAAGCCGAATAAGGAGGGTTTGGCTCATTTTGGAAGCAAACAAAATACATGAATCTAATCTTCACTCATGTGGGGAATCCTCCTTACTCTCCTCCAATGAAATTCATATTTGAGAATCTCTGAGAATATCTTTTCCACCTAATTCCATCCAAATTTCAGCAGAAACAGTTACATTTCTCTTCTTTTTTTTTTTCAAAAGCTCCAGATTGGGCATAACTTTCTTCCATCAAGAGCTCCAGATAGGCACAACTCTCTTCAATTTAGAGTTCCAGATAGGCACAACTCTCTTCCTTTGAGAGCTCCAGACAGGCACAGATCTCAGAAATCAAACATCTTTCAGCAGCAAAAACATCTCTTCATTGTTTAGATAACCACCCAAAGCAACAACAGATGATGTAGCACACCACAAGTCATCTCCCCCACACTTGAGTTCAACTAGATCATGCATTTATACTTCTAGAGTAGGTCGGAAAGGGAAAATGACTTGTAATGTGGCTTTCTAAAAGGCAGTACATGGAAACTAAGGGCTCAATAAAGATAAAATGTAAAAGGTGGGCCAGAATAAAAGGGATAATCGTGAAAAAGGGGCTTTCAATCACAAACAAATTGCCTCAATCATTTCAATCACACTCACCTTAGCCCTCAAGTTTTGATAGAAAAAGATCAAGTTCTAGTTCAATCAAACAAGCATTCTTTGGTTCAATCAAGAAGTAGGATGAATGTGAATAAGATGAAAAATGGGTTCAAAATACTCATGGGCAAGTTGTTTTCAATATTAGACAGCATTCATGGAATAGAATTCAAAATTCAATGGTTTTTTCAAAATTTTGGAACTTGAAACAGTGTCTTTTTCAGCATTCATTTATAACCAGATTCAAGGGACCAATTGGTTCACTCATTGATAGGGTTTTAAAAGATCATCATGTAAGATGAAATGATTTTCAAAATTTTAAATAAAACACACAAAGTTTGAAAAATAAAAGAACACACCAAAAATTGAAAGAGAGAGAAAAGAAAAGGAAAAAAATGAAATGAAAGAACACAAAATCCTAATCTACCCAGCATGTTCCTCCCCCCTCACTTATTTTATGCAATGTCCTCATTGTGTAAAAAAAATATGAATATGAAATTCAAGAAATCAAAGACATTACAACAAAAAAAGTGAGAAGGAAAAACACAACTTGGCATCAATTGTATTCTGCTTCATGAAGATCGATCTCCTCCCCCGGAGGATCGTGAACATTTTATCTAAATAGATTCAACCTGTGCCCATTGACTATGAATGGTGTCCCTTTGCTTGGTTCTATAATCTGGATTGCACCAAAAGGAAAAACATGAGTAACAATGAATGGACCAGACCATTTGGAACGAAATTTACCCAGGAACAACTTCAATCTGGAATCAAACAGCAACACTTTGTCTCCTTCCTTGAAGTTTTTGTTGAGAATCATCTCATCATGAAATGATTTGGTTCGTTCCTTATACAGCCTAGAACTTTCATATGCATTCTTTCTGATCTCCTCCAGCTCCTGCAAACAAAATTTTCTTTCTTCCCCAGTAGAAAACAGATTCATGTTACATGTTTTAACAGCCCAAAAATATTTATGTTCTAACTCAACCGGAAGGTGAAAAGCCTTTCCATGGACTAATCTAAATGGTGACATGCCAATTGGGATTTTGAATGCAGTCCTATAAGCCCAGAGTGCATCATCAAGTCTCAAACACCAATCCTTTCTATTTGGGTTCACAATTTTTTCTAGAATTTGTTTGATTTCTCTATTGGACAACTCATCCATTCCATTTGTTTGGGGGTGATAGGGTGTAGAGACCCTATGATGAACTATATACTTCTTTAATAGTGATTCCAAAGTCTTGTTAGAAAAATGAGTACCTTGATCCGTAATCAAGAACTTTGGGAATCCAAACTTTGAAAATATATTTCCCTTCACAAACTTGGACACAGTTTTGGCATCATCAGCTCTTATGGGAATAACTTCTACCCACTTGGATACATAATCAACAACAAGTAAAATGTAAAGATATCCAAATGAATTGGGAAAAGGTCCCATGAAATCCATACCCCAAACATCAAATACATCAGAAAACAACAGAGGTTGTTGTGGCATCTCATTCCTTTTGGAAATGCCCCCTTGAAATTGACAATTTCTACATGTCCTGTAGAATTCAAAAGAATCTCTAAAAATGGTAGGCCAATACAAACCATAATCCAGCACCTTTCTTGTAGTTTTTTGAGGCCCAAAGTGTCCTCCACAGCTCAATGTGTGACAAAAGTTTAGGACATATTGGAATTCAGAATTTGGAATGCATCTCCTAATCATTTGATCACTACCAACATGCCACAGGTAAGGATCATCCCAAATGTAATGCTTTGAATCACTCAAATGTTTAGAAAATTGATTCTTGGAAAACCAGTGGGGAACATCATCAGAAGCTAAATAATTCACCATATCAGAAAACCATGGCCTTTCAGTTTGACAAGCATACAACTCCTCATCTGGAAAAGTTTCTTTAATTGGAAGATAGATCTGATGATCCCCATTCAAAATAGATGGTATCCTACTCAAATAATCAGTAACAAGGTTTTCACTTCCCTTCTTGTCCTTTATTTCAACATCAAACTCTTGTAACAAAAAAATCCATCTCAAAAGTCTTGGTTTTGCATCATGTTTCTTCATAAAAAATTTAATAATAGAATGATCACTGAAAACAATCACCTTAGATCCCAGAAGATAACATCTAAATTTTTCCAAAGTAAAGACAACAGAAAACAGCTCCTCCTCAGTTGTTGTGTAGTTTTATTGGGCCTGATCTAATGTTCTAGAGGCATAGGAAATCACATGAGATTTCTTTTCCAACCTTTGACTTAAAACAGCCCCAAGAGAAAAGTCAGATGCATCAGTCATGATCTCAAAATGAAAGTCCCATTTGGGAGATTGAACAATAGGAGGAGTAATCAATTTTTTTTTCAGCTCCCCAAAGGCCTATTTACAATTTTCATCAGAGACAAATGGGGTGTCTTTCTGGAGAAATATATACAATGGAAGTGCAACCTTACTGAAATCCTTAATGAATCTTCTATAAAAACCAGCATGACCAAGAAAAGATCTCACATCTCTAATTGTTTTTGGGTATGGAAATGAAGAAATGACCTCAACTTTGGACTTATCAACTTAAATTCCATCCAAAGACACAACATGTCCAAGAACAATCCCTTTACCCACCATGAAATAACATTTTTCATAATTAATAACAAGGTTCTTATCAATGCACCTTTCAAGAACATGAGCCAGACCTTCCAAACAACTTTCAAATGATGAGCCATAAACAGTGAAGTCATCCATAAAAACTTCCATGCATATTTCAAGAAAATCAGAGAAAATACTCATCATACACCTTTGAAAAGTTCCAGGAGAATTGCACAAACCAAAGGGCATCCTCCTATAAGCAAATGTTCCAAATGGGCATGTGAATGTGGTTTTTTATTGATCCTCCGGTGTAATATAAATTTGGAAATAACCAGAGAATCCATCCAGAAAACAATAATGGGTTTTTCCAGCCAGTCTTTCAAGGACCTGATCAAGAAATTGAAGTGGAAAGTGGTCTTTCCTCGTAGCCAAATTGAGCTTCTTGTAATCAATGCACATTCTCCATTTACTTGGAAGCCTAACAGGAACAAGCTCACCAAATTCATTCTTTGAGATTGTAAAGCCACCTTTTTTGGGAACTACATGGATTGGACTCACCCATTGACTATCAGAGATGGGAAAAATAATTCCAGCAGCTAAAAGGGTGGTAAATTCCTTCTTAACAACCTCTAAAACTGTTGGATTCAACCTCCTTTGAAATTGTCTCACCAGTTTAAAATTTTCTTCCATAAAAATTCTATGCATGAACACTAAGGGGCTAACTCCAGTTAAATCAGATAGAGTCCATCCAATAGCTTTCATGTGGGTTTTGAGGACTCCTAAAAATTCATTCTCTTGGTCCTTCGACAAATCTTTTGAAATTATAACAGGGAATGTTTCATTTTCACCAAAGAAATCATATTTGAGATTCTCAGGAAGTGGTTTCAACTCTAACTCAGCTGGGGTATTTTCATTGATCAAGGAACATTGCTTACAGGTGTGGTTGTTTAGTTGGGTTAAAAATTTAAAGGAAAATCACCAAGAATATCAATTTCATTGTTCTTGGAATTTGATTCTAGTGGAAAATTTTCAATTTCTCCTGGGAGACCACTAGCAGCACTATGGATTTCTAGGGAGACATCTTCCTCAATGTTGAGATCAATATAATCTTACAAAGCCATCCCAACATTCCAAGACTCATCATCAGCTCCCTTTTCCCTCTCTTGTTGATCAGATTCAGCAACAACCAAATTTCCATCATCAAAAATATCAGCTTGTTTCTCATCACAGGAAAAATCAGGGAACATATCAGTGGAAAACAAATCAATCATGTTCACTTGGGGGGATGAATGATCCTCGACTGGGTGTTTCATGGACTGAAAAATATTTAAATGAACAACTTCTCTGCCAAACTCCAGTGAAAGTGTTCCCCTGTGAACATTGATGATTTATTTTGTAGTTTTCAGGAATGGTCTCCCTAGAATGAGAGGTGCATGGGTACTAAACCTATCATCTTCCATGTCTAAGACATAGAAATCCGTAGGAAAAATCATGTCTCTCACCTGAACAAGAATATCCTCAATAACTCCAGCAGGCTTGGTGGTCTTCGTTTAGCAAGTTGAATGATGATCCCAGAGGGTTTAAATTCTCCAACATGAAGAGATGAGTAAACAGAATGTGACATAACATTGATGGAGGCCCCCAAATCAAGCAAAACATCCTTGAATTCACATTTCCCAATGGTGCAAGGAATGGTAAAAGTTCTTGGGTCTTTACATTTGATAGGAAAGGCATGCTGGATCATGGATGAAACATTCCTCCCTAAGTTGACCTTTTCAACTCCTTTGAATTTCCTCTTGTGGGTACACATTTCCTTCAAAAACTTTTCATACCTTGGAATTTGTTTCATAGCATCAAGCAAAGGTATATTGACTTGAACTTTCTTAAAAGTCTCCAAAACCTCCTTATCCAACTCTTTCTCAGCACTCGACTTCACTGGTGGTTCACTCCTAGGGTAGGGAAATGGCGGTTTGGTTATTTCAAGGCTATTTTGAGAACTTATTTGAGAAACAAAAGGTCCAGACATCCTCTTCCAATCCCTCTTTGTTCTTTCAAGCAACATTTCTTCTCTTGAAATTGTGTTTCCCTTCAGAGAACATTTAGAATTTACAGCATTTCCATCAGTGGTGGGATTCTCAACAGCAGTTTCAACAACAGGTTTTAGTTTCTCCATTTGAGGGGTATTCAATTGTTTTCCACTCCTAAGTTCAATTGCACAGACATTTTCCTTCCCTTTATCTCTCGAATTCACTTGGGGTTATGAGGGAAAACCTCCACTCATTTGATTTTTTATGCAACTAAGACCAGAGGCAAGTTGACCCATTTGAGTCATTAGGGTATTCAACATGTTTTGTTGTTGGTCTTGTGTTTGTTTCATTGCCTCATGTTGTTTCCTCATTGCATCTTCAATATTACTCTCTGAATTTTGAGTGGGAGGGGTAGCCTGAAAGTTTCTTCCAGAATGAGCATTGGATTTCTCATTGAAATATCTTGGTTGTGAATTGCTTGATTGTCCTTGGAAGAAGCCTCTAGGTTGTTTAGGCTGTCGAAATCTTTCATTAGAGTGGTTGTTCCAACCTTGATTGAAATTTTGATTTGATTGAAATGGACTTTGTTGGTTTGATTGAAAGGGTTTTCCAGGAAAAACAACATTGCAGTTTTCAGAAGGTTCCTGCATTTGAGGCCATTGGTCACTAAAATGGCCATTGGAAGAAAAAATTCCACAGTAGACTTTCATTTGAAGTGTTGCTTCAGGTTTGGGTGGAGTTGGTGGGGTATTGGATAACATCATTGACCTCACCATGGTGGTAAGATCAGAAAGTTGACTCGCAATCATATTGTTTTCAGGACTAGCAATGGGGAACTCTTGGGCATATTTCAGATGAAGAAGGCCTCTTTTTCTAAACTATTGAGCATTTTGGGCCATGTTTACAATTAATGTCCTAGCAGCAGTTGGTGTTTTGTCAACTAGAGCCCCTCCTGCAGCAGCATCAATCATTCTTCTATCAGTAAGACACAATCCCTCATAAAAATATTGAATCAAAAGTTGGTCACTAATTTGATGGTGGGGGAAACTGAAACAAAGTCTTTTGAAGCGTTCCCAATACTCATGCAAAGTTTCACCTTGAGTTTTCCTAATTCCACAAATCTCCTTTCTAATGGAAGTAGTTCTAGAAGCAGGGAAAAACTTTTCAAGGAAAAGTTTTTTCAATTCATTCTAATCCCTAATCAAAGTAGAATGTGAATAGAAAAACCATTCTTTGGAAACTCCTTCTAACGAAAAAGGAAAATACATCAATTTCATTTGATTTGCATCAATGCCCTGGGGTTTCATGTTGACAAAAAGATAACTAAATTCCTGAAGGTGTTTATGTGGATCTTCCCCAGGAAAACCATTAAATTTTGGAAGTTGGTGAATGAAACCAGATTTAATTTCAAACCCAGCAGGTGCATCAGGATATTCAATAGGATTTTATTGATTTGCATCATAAGATGAAGCCAATTATTTCAAGGTTCTTTTTTCAGACATTGGAATTTCAATTTCAACCAGGTTTCTTCTAAGTGCATTATTAGAAGATTCACAACTTGTTACAAGGGGATTTCTGGTAGCTCTATCCCTAGAGTGAAAAGTTCTATCAATTTCAGAATCCAATGGGAACAAATTTGGGTTAGAATTTCGGGTCATGCAAAAACAATTTTTACAAAAATAAAATCAAGAAACCTCCCCAGAAACGGTGCCAGTTGATGTATGGATTATTTTACACGAAATCCTCAGTAAATTAATTTTTTCCCAAAAAAACAATGCAATATAGCAGTCCCTGGATTTTCTCTCGAGGAGGTTGCAATTAAAGTTGCCATACTGTCACTTTTTTGTTGGTTTTTTTCACATGAAATAGAAAATTGGGGATTTGATTAAAGACTCAAGAACAGAAAATAAATAAAAAATAAATAGAAAGAAAATTGGAGAATGAGCTAGAAAATTTATTGGAAATATAATGAGTTTCAAACTAGAATCAAAACAGTGGTTATAGACAAGCTTTAACCCCCAGACACTCCCCTCTTCCTTGTTTAAAATTATATATCTAATGAATCTCTCAATGCCTACCCAAATACCTCTGGATAAACACCTTATTTGGCAATGATATCATATTAATACCTCAATATGATCGTTTCCCATCCTATAGAAGTGATCTAATTATTTAAAGACCTTTAAATAACCAAACCTAACCGAAATCACTATACTCAATGGCAAGACCTCACCCCAGAAATTTAAATAGTGAAATCGACTATTTTACTTTATAGATTGGGAAACCATCTAGAACAAACAAGTTGAAAATATATTCAAGAAAGAAAACAACCGTTGTCATTCAAGAAATATAAATTCAAAGGAGATGCAACAGAGATTACACATGAAGATCAAAACTCGGAAGGGAGTGTCAGTCGGTTGTCGTCGTCCGCAACCACTTGGTGTTTAGCCTCACATCACTTGATCAGCCCACATCACCTCCATTCCAGCAAGAGTGTACACCATCTTCATTATTTTCTCCACAAATCCAACCCCCCTTGAAATGAATGAAGAGACAGGGAGGATAGGGGAGGAGGGCTGGAAAATCATCTGTCTAGATTCTGTCCGCCAGAAATATGCTTCTGTTTGGAACACCTACCGGAGGAATCAACCTCTGGATCCTTATAAAGATTTGTTTAAAAATATGTTCTATGTCGGTCCAAAACATTTCAGCCGATTTGGAGATGTGTTGAAAAAGTTATGAATTAAATACTCCACGACTCTTTCTCTGCCCAGGAGACCTTTCATCTCTCACTTGTTCGACTCGATCATAGTTTTCCCTAATGATCGATTTTGACCTTGAAATTAATAATGAATTTGAAACGTGGAGTCCTCTTTCACTCCTAGTTGGAATTAATGATATTGGAAACATGTATCAGAAGTTATGATCCATTTATTGAGGTGGGATCCACACATCTGAACATGTAAACTCTTCCCAAAGAATGATTTATTTGGACCCATAGATGAACGATTTAGATCTTGATCCAGTTGAAATATATGAAGATAACATTATAGGAGTTTCTAAAAAAAATGAATCAGTCTAATTTGATAAGTATTTAAAAATATATGACAAAATACTCAGAAACGTCAAAAACTACTTAAAATCCAGAATTAAGGCATTTTCACAATTTAGCTCAAAATACAACAATATTCCAAAAATGATGCAACTTAACATGTAATGACACATTGGTGAGGACTAAATCATTGAAATTAAGATAAAATATATTGAAAATATCAACTCTATCAGACAACATTTCAAATCAGGTATAGACATTACAAATTTACAATAATACCATTTGGATTTACTGATTCACCCTATATTTTAATGGATCTAATGAACAAATTTTTCAAAGAATATCTTGATTATTTTTTTGTGGTATTTATTGATGATATCTTAATATATTCTAAAAGAGATGAGGACCATGAGAACCACTTATGGGTTATTCTAGAGACTCTTAGAATAAAATATCTATATAGGAAGTTTAGTAAGTGTGAATTATAGCTTCAGATAATTTATTTTCTTTTTCATATTATTTCAAAGGATGGATTCTCAGTTGATCTGGTGAAAAAAAGGCAATCCAAGAATGGAATACACCAATGAACATAACTTTTCATAGTTTTATTAGCTTAGAATGTTACTATTAGGATTTCATATCGAATTTTTCTCAAATATCTAACCCACTAACTATAGCATCCCGTCTTTTTATAACATAAACTTTCATTTCATTACACGGAACTGAGGATCTTTAAGGTTTAGTGTCTTGGAAACAAGGAACATAATACATGAAAACAACATAAAACATTCTTCTTAAACACTTGAAAGGCTTCTCCTTAAATTCATCCTAGTTTCATTACTGCATATCATAACCTGGGGACATACATCAAAAGAAAGGGTGAGCAGAAGGCCCAGTAAGGGAAACAAGAGAAACATTTTACATGTGAACTTGAGATACTTCAATAAGGACATGAAAAGAACTTTAAGGCATGAGAAAGTAATCATGAGATACATCATAATAAAAATAACATTTTTCATAACTTGAAGATGTGGCTGCAACATTTAATATTAACAATCATTTCGTTTCACCAAGGTTCATCCCCAAGGTTTCATTAAAAATTACCAAGGTTATTCACCATGGAGTAATAAAAAAAATGGTCATCTCTAGAGATTAAACCTTTACCCAATGCATTAGAGCGCTATCTGGGCGCACCCTTAAACTGTAATCTCTTGTGGTTACATCATTATCCAATGCAATGGGGCGCTATCTGGGCGCACCCTTGACATGTCTTTATTATCATGTGAGCCACATATATCATCATCAACCATTTCATAAAAAACCCATATAGCATAAAAGAAATGGGTTTCATTTCATAATCAAAACATTTTAAAAACTGATTTAAAGACATGATCTTTATGTTAGTTTAAACCCACGTAAAGGGAAAGAGGGTTTCATGTATGTAAATCCCAGAATTTAAAATAGAACATTTTGATATATATGTGAATAACCCTATAGAAATAAGAGCTTTGAGTATTCACTTTATAACATAAAATAATTTTTGAGAAAAGAGAGAGAGGCACTTTGAGACGAAAATTCTACAGCATAACGGCTATGTTTCGGGGTTTTAGAAAACATTGAGAAGAGAGGCGACATGGGTCAAACATTCATAAATGACCCATAAAATAGTATAGGGAAAAAATATAAGGGATTTAAGAACATGGTAATGAAATTTGAAAATATACCATATGAAATGAAGATCATGAAAGGATGACAAAAATAATATTTCTCTTATGAGAATTCGGCAGCCTAACGGCGTCACTTAAACTTCAACAAAAATGAATTGAAAAGGTCAAATAGGGTCTCTCATCATATGAACATAAGAGTACAGTATGATAGATATAGAGATCATAACCCAACATAATAGAAAGGAACTTTCAAGACTTGACATGGAATTATAACTTTGAAAAGGAAGAAAGGTGCAAGAACCACTTAAAAATTCGGCAGCCTAACAGCGCCACTTAAAACATCAAAATACTGAATTGAAGAGATCAAATAGGGTCTCTCATCATATGATCATAAAAGATCAGTATGATAAATTTAGAGATTATAACCCAACATAATAAAAAAGAACTTGAAATACTTTACATGAAAATAGATCTTGAAAAATGAGAAGGGAGAAAGAGTCCGTTACAAAAATTTCGGCAGCCTAACGGCGCCACTTAAAACTTCATAAAACGAAATAATGAGAGTAAGAGGGGATATCTAATTATATGAACATAAAAAGGGAAGTAAGAGGATTATAAAATAACATCCTCCAATATAAGAACATGGAGAATAAAAGGAATGACATAAAAGAGATCACTTGAAAAGAAAGAGAGGGGTCGGATCCCTTACCTTAAAATGTAACTCTTAAACCTCAAAGGTTGGGACCTTGAGGGCTTGGGGGCACCTTGGGAGGACTCCTTGGGAGGTAAAGAGACCAGAACTTCATTGGGGAAGAGTGGGGAGTCGAATGGATGAGAGGAGGGTTTTGTATTTATGGGGAAAGTGAGGGGACAAGGCATTAATGGCCAAGGGACACCTCACATGTGCTTTTCTCAAACCCATGTGCTCTCCCTTGGCATTTACCATGGAGTTAGACCACATGGGGCCCCCAAAACAATAATTCATCACCCTTGGCCGTCCAACCCTTAAAATATCTCATGACATCATCATGACACAGCTATGATGTCATTAAACATATCGAAACCCTAAAACTGCATTTTTACTATTCACTGAAAATTCAACTTTCTCAGAAAAATCCCAAAATTTTACACTAACCAAATATAAATGCTCTGATTTCAAAAATGAACTCCATTTTATAAAAATAGTTTTCTAAATATTTTTAAATTTATTTTTAAATAAATACACTATTCACTGAAAATTCATTTTTCAGAAAAAACCCCAAAAATTACCATAACATAATATCGGTGCTCTGAGTTCAAAAATGAAATCCATTTTATAAAAATAATTTTCTATATATTTTTAATTTAATTTTTAATTAAAAAACACTAATCACCCGAAAAAACTAATACTTGAATAATAATTTATGAAACCGTTATTTAACCATTTTATTGAATCACATTACTTAATCAAGGTGCCTAGATTATTTTAAAACTTTCTTTAAGTGAGATTACTAATCCATTTGGTCATATTACTACTCCTAATCATAAAATCACTATTCATAATTTACTATTCATCAAAAATAAAGTTGATCTTATTAGACTCCAAATTTCTTACTGAACATAATTGTAGAAGACCATTTTTTGAAAATCATTACACATTTTTAATTATTTAAGGTTTACATAAACATTTTTAAAATATCCTTTTTCTAAAATTCATCAAAAATATGCATACTATATTTATCCGGTCATTTTAAAATTCATAAACATCATCATAAGAAGAAATCCCAATTTTTATTTAAAACAAAGGATTACACAAGGCAGTTATGGTCTTGTTACATATCCCCTTATAATACCAGCATAGGACCTAAGAGTAAGGTGTGCTAGGGTGATAGAATCTTGAGGCGGCTCGGTCAACATTGCCTGAGTAGTAATTTCTATCAGTTTGAACTTCTCGCGAAGGTGATTCCATTCTAGCTTCAAATGATGAAGTTCGGCTTGGGTTTGGTCTAGAGCAAAGTCCAATAGTGCTACCTCCTTCCCAAGTTCTGTTAGATGGGCTTCGATCGGTCCAAGACTACCAGGTGAGGCCATCAAATCTTCTTTCTATAATAATTAACCAAGATTACTTGTATTTAGAGACAATAATCAAAACATTTTGTTCACAGTGGTCATATTGACCGATTGTCATATAACAGTCAAAACCCACTGGTCTCATTTTAATTATAATCATTTTTATCAAATAAAACATTTTTTTTGAGTATAAAAATAAAATAAAATAACACATGAAATTAGGAAACAAGATTTATTCAAAATTTCGGGCCGTTACAATCTTCCCCCCTTAAGAAATTGCGTCCTCGCAATTTTTAAAATTGGGTTTTGAAATTTCATTGAAAGTCCCACATCGGAAAAAGAGTCAGTAACACCATTACTTTAAAAGAAAGAAAAGGAAGTACAAAGGCCACCCGAGTTTACTCATACTAGGATTCCATGTAGGAAACATGGACATGGAGGAGAAAACAAAGGGTCACATTCTAAAGGAGAGTGATAGAAAACATGATTAGGAGGAAGTTAACCACCAGAAAATCCCAAAATTATGATGTGTGTAAGCGGTCTTTGATTACCCAGTAGGAAACGTAAACCAACAACTTTTTTTTACGTTCCTTTTCATAACTTTGAGGAATTAATTTACAACATAAAACAAAAACATAAGGAAGTATATCTACCTTCATGTATAGTTTCATACTTTAATAAGTTTCTACAAAAACTAATCTTTTCTCCAAACGATGAGCATTCAAAACTACTTGGTCTCATCAAAACACAAGAATCATCTTCTAGAGAATCACATAATCCACATAAGATCAACTATCTATTTCTTCTATCTTTAAACATTATCCCAAAAACAGAAAGGGTAAGGTAAAATAACTCTTCAAAAAGAAAGAATCCCATAGAAATGGAAACTACCTTTAAATCTTCAAGGTTCCATGGTACTACCCATAGTTCATCATCGACCATTCCATAAATAATGGTCATTAAGATTCCTCAAATTAAACCAAACTAATATTGAAACCCAAATACAAGAAGGATTTGATAACATAGTCTTCCAAAATAAACTTCATTGTTCATCTCCAAACAACATCAACCACTCCAAACATCTTATAACAAAAGTAGCTAACCTAAAAATATTTTACCCAAGATAGGTTAATCATTTCCATAAGTAACCTAAATTACTATAAGTCCACCTTAAATTCATCGATTCTTCAAAATATAAGTCAACCTTACTCCTCAATGAAAATACCGTAGTAATCTATTTACCTTGATGAAATACGGTTCCCAAATTAGTGAATGTCTTCCAAAATAATAATCATCTTTAAATCCCCTAATCATCTCTTTCATATTAATATGGAAATCATTGCATTTCCTATCACATTGGTTATTGGGACATGTTATTCCATCTCCCACCATTAACTAAGAGGAGAAATAATAATTAGAGGCTTAAATACTTAACCAATAATCATGAAAATGAGCTTAAAGCATATAAGGATAACTTGTAGAAGAAAAGTATACCCTAACTTTTGATCCCCTAGGTTCCAACCTAGGTTATCCATGATCATATATTCTTATTTGAATCTTTGTTCCTTTAATAATGGTTCATACTAAGCTTATGAATTTACCAAAGCATATCCCCCGGGAGTGTCGTAACCAAGAGTGCAGCAAGGCCCGTTGTCATGTACCAGTTCCCGTTCGAGTCTAGCCCAAAGCGGGGTTTTCAGGTTTTACCCCTATGTACATCTGTGCCAGAGCCACCTCTACCTGCTCGTACCCAGACAGGGATTTATTTTCTTGGAAACCCCTTACTCAATACTCACTAAAATACCAGGAATATTTCCCATATTTAAACTTTTCTATAGGGTTCTCCCTAAGTTTTCATATCCTAATTTCCACAAATAACTAAACCATCCTTTGATACCAACTATAGCATCCCGTCTTTTTATAACATAAACTTTCATTTCATTACACAGAAATGAGGATCTTTAAGGTTTAGTGTCTTGGAAACAAGGAACATAATACATGAAAACAATATAAAGCATTCTTCTTAAACACTTGAAAGGATTCTCCTTAAGTTTATCCTAGTTTCATTACTGCATCTCATAACCTGGGGACATACATCAAAAGAAAGGGTGATCAGAAGGCCCAGTAAGGGAAACAAGAGAAACATTTTACATGTGAACTTGAGATACTTCAATAAGGACATGAAAAGAACTTTAAATCATGAGAAAGTAATCATGAGATACATCATAATAAAAATAACATTTTTCATAACTTGAAGATGTGGGTGCAACATTTAATATTGACAATCATTTAGTTTCACCAAGGTCCATCCCCAAGGTGTCATTAAAAATTACCAAGTTTATTCACCATGGAATCATAAAAAAATGGTCATCTCTAGAGATTAAGCCTTTACCCAATGCATTAGAGCGCTATCTGGGCGCACCCTTAAACTGTAATCTCCTGTGGTTACATCATTATCCAATGCAATGGAGCGCTATCTGGGCGCACCCTTGACATGTCTTTATTATCATGTGAGCCACATATATCATCATCAATCCTTTCATAAACAACACATATATCATAAAAGAAATGGGTTTCATTTCATAATCATAACATTTTAAAAACTGCTTTAAAGACATGATCTTTATGTTACTTTAAACCCACGGAAAGGGAAAGAGGGTTTCATGTATGTAAATCCCAGAATTTAAAATAGAACATTTTGATATATATGTGAATACCCCTGTATAAATAAGAGCTTTGAGTATTCACTTTATAACATAAAATAATTTTGAGAAAATAGAGAGAGGCACTTTGAGACGAAAATTCTGCAGCATAACAGCTATGTTTCGGGTTTTTAGAAAACATTGAGAAGAGAGGCGACATGGGTCAAACATTCATAAATGACCCATCAAACATTAGAGGAAAAAATATAAGGGATTTAAGAACATGGTAATGAAATTTGAAAATATACCATATGAAATGAAGAACATGAAAGGAAGACAAAAATAAGATTTCTCTTATGAGAATTCGGCAGCCTAACGACGTCACTTAAACTTCAACAAAAATGAATTGACAAGGTCAAATAGGGTCTCTCATCATATGAACATAAGAGTCCAGTATGACAGATATAGAGATCATACCCCAACATAATAGAAAGGAACTTTCAAGACTTGACATGGAATTAGAACTTTGAAAAGGGAGAAAGGTGCAAGGACCACTTAAAAATTCGGCAGCCTAACGGCGCCACTTAAAACATCAAAATACTGAATTGAAGAGATCAAATAAAGACTCTCATCATATGATCATAAAAGATCAGTATGATAAATTTAGAGATCATACCCCAATATAATAAAAAGGAACTTGAAATACTTTACATGAAAATAGATCTTGAAAAATGAGAAGGGAGAAAGAGTCTGTTCAAAAATTTCGGCAGCCTAACGGCGCCACTTAAAACTTCATAAAACGAAATAATGAGAGTAAGAGGGGATCTCTCATTATATGAACATAAAAAGGTCAGTAATAAGAGTATAAAAGAACATCCTCCAACATAAGAACATGGAGCATAAAAGGAATGACATAAAAGAGATCACTTGAAAAGAAAGAGAGGGGTCAGATCCCTTACCTTAAAATGTAACTCTTAAACCTCAAAGGTTGGGACCTTGAGGGCTTGCGGGCACCTTGGGAGGACTCCTTTGGAGGTAAAGAGACCAGAACTTCGTTGGGGAAGAGTGGGGAGTCGAATGGATGAGAGGAGGGCTTGGTATTTATAGGGAAAGTGAGGGGACAAGGCATTAATGGCCAAGGGACACCTCACATGTGCTTTTCTCAAACCCATGCGCTCTCCCTTGGCATTTACCATGGAGTTAGGACACATGGGGCCCCCAAAACAATAATTCATCACACTTGGCCATCCAACCCTTAAAATATCTCATGACATCATCATGACACAACTATGATGTCATTAAACATACCGAAACCCTAAAACTTCATTTTTACTATTCACTGAAAATTCAACTTTCTCAGAAAAATCCCAAAATTTCACACTGACCAAATATAAATGATCTGATTTCAAAAATGAACTCCATTTTATAAAAATAATTTTCTAAATATTTTTAAATTTATTTTTAAATAAATACACTATTCATCGAAAATTCATTTTTCAGAAAAAACCCCAAAAATTACCATAACATAATATTGGTGCTCTGAGTTCAAAAATGAAATCCATTTTATAAAAATAATTTTCTAAATATTTTTAATTTAATTTTTAATTAAAAAAACACTATTCACCTAAAAAAACTAATACTTGAATAATAATTTATGAAACCATTATTTAACCATTTTATTGAATCACATTACTTAATCAAGGTGCCTAGATTATTTTAAAACTTTCTTTAAGTGAGATTACTAATCCATTTGGTCATATTACTAATCCTAATCATAAAATCACTATTCATAATTTACTATTCATCAAAAATCAAGTTGATCTTATTAGACTCCAAATTTCTTACTGAACATAATTGTAGAAGACCATTTTTTGAAAATCATTACACATTTTTAATTATTTAAGGTTTACATAAACATTTTTAAAATATCCTTTTTCTAAAATTCATCAAAAATATGAATACTATATTTATCCGGTCATTTGAAAATTCATAAACATCATCATAAGAAGAAATCCCAATTTTTATTTAAAACAAAGGATTACACAAGGCAGTTACGGTCTTGTTACATATCCCCTTTTAATACCAGCATAGGACCTAAGAGTAAGGTGTGCTAGGGTGATAGAATCTTGGGGCGGCTCGGTCAACATTTCATGAGTAGTAATTTCTATCAGTTTGAACTTCTCGCGAAGGCGATTCCGTTCTAGCTTCACATGATGAAGTTCGGCTTGGGTTTGGTCCAGAGCAAAGCCCAATGGTGCTACCTTCTTCCCAAGTTCTGTTAGATGGGCTTCGATCGGTCCAAGACTACTAGGTGAGGCCATCGAATCTTCTTTCTATAATAATTAACAAAGATTACTTGTTTTTAGAGACAATAATCATAACATTTTGTTCACAGTGGTCATATTGACCAATGGTCATATAACAGTCAAAACCCACTGGTCTCATTTTAATTATAATCATGTTTATCAAAAAAACATTTTTGTTGAGTATAAAAATAAAATAAAATAACACATGAAATTAGGAAACAAGTTTTATTCAAAATTTTGGGCCGTTACACTAACCAAGCTCACACATAAAAGGGTTATGTTTGTATAGACAAAATAATGTACATAATGTTTTGACAAATTGAAGATAAGATTGGTCAATGCTCTAATTTTGAATCTTCCCTATAATAATGATGGGTTTGTGATATATAGTGATGTATCAAATAATGGACCAGGTTGTTTCCTTATGAAAAATGATAAAGTTATTTCTTATGCATTAAGGCAGTTGAATACACATGACAAAAATTATCCAACTCATGATCTTGAGTTAGTAGCTATAATTATTTCTTTGAAAATACATATACACTATCTCTATGGTGAAATATGTGATATATATACAGATTATAAGAGTTTTAAATACACTTTTACCTATAAGAAACTCAATATGAGGTAAAGTATATGGCTTGAGTTACTCAATTATTATGATTATTCAATACACTACCACATAGGAAAGAAAAATAAGGTAACATATGCATTAAGTAGGAAAGATCATGGACTTCTGGACTAAATGAGGATTGAGAGAGATCCTATGTTCATGGATATAATAAATATAGATATGGGAATTATTAAAGAAGATGAGACATCATTTTTTTAAATGATTTCTAAACCATCTTTTTGGAGAAAATAAAAATATGTCAATCTGATGATGAGAACCTTTGAAAGAAAATTAAATCTATTCAGGATGGAAGATTGGAAGACTTAATGTATAAGGATGGAGCTATGAAATTTAGAACAAGGTTATGCGTTCCATCAATACCTGATCAAAAAGGGAAATATTAGATGATTCTCATAGCTCTAATTTATCTATACACCCTGGTAGCACTAAGATGTATAGAGATCTAAAGTAATATTTTTGGTAGGATAACATGAAGTGGAAAATTACTGAATATGATTCAAAGTGTCTAGTTTTTTAACAAGTGAAGGCTGAGACAAAACATCCTAGCAGAGTTATGCAACCTATAACTATTACTATGTGAAAGTGTGATGACATTATGATTTACTTTTTTATAGGACTGCCAAGGAAACCTAGAAGGAATGATGAAACATGGTTAATTGTTGACCATCTTACAAAATTAGCACATTTACTTACTATAAACGAATATTTGACTCTAGATCATCTAGAAATACTCTAAATTAATGAAGTTTTAAGACTTAATGGTGCACCAATATGAATTATGTCTGATCGAGATCCCCGATATACATTAAAATTATGGAGGAGTCTTTAGAAGGCTTTGAATACTGAACTTCATATGAGTACTTCTTATCACCCTCAAACCGATGGAAAATATGAAAGGAATATTCAAACATTGGAAGAAATGTTGAGATCAAGCTCACTTGACTTTCAAGGTATGTGGGATCGGTACTTAACTTTGGTGGAATTTTCCAACAATAATAGTTTCCATTCTAGTATTCTAATGTCACCATACAGAGAATTATATTGAAAGAGATGTAAAACTATGACTTGTTGTGATGAAGTTGGTGAGAGGAAACTTATAGGCCCATAACTTATTGAAGAGACAACAATGAAGGTAAAGACAATTCAGGCCCATATTAAAGCATCCCAAAGGAGGAAAAATAGTTATACTAAAAAATAGATAAAGTATTTGGAATTCGAAGTGGGATATCATGTATTTATGAAAGTATCTCTATAGAAGGGTGTATTAAGTCTCAGTAAAACCTATTTATCTTCAATTCATTATTCTTTGATGAAATGTTTTATAAACCCATTTCATTTCTTTGGATCTGATACGATGAATGTCTAATGATCATGTGGAACAAAAATGTATGATTTTAATTATGTGATGACTGTGGCTAAAATTATATAAAAATCCAATTATTTAGGTAATTATTAATGATATATGATCTCAAAGGGTACACAAGAGGTTATCTGAAGCCCAAAAGAGGGTATGTGAGAGGTTGTCTGAAGCTCATGAAGGTACATGGGTAGTTATCCCAATCCTAATAAGTAATTAATGTCTTTGTGGGTATCCTTGATATAATATTTTCTATGCTTATGTTCATTACAAGAATATACGTCTTATTACAATATTATACCCTTATTTCTTATGTTCTTTGATCCATTTACGATTCATGTATTTTGAACTACTAATATTTTTCCCAAGACTCAAATTAATAATTTATATGCAGGTATAATTTTTAAATGTTATTCTCATGTTATCATACCCTTATTCTCATGTTATGTTTATATATCAATTATTTAACATTAATTATAGTATAATATCAACCTTTGATATGTTTCCATTCCCTAGGTTATGAAGAAATATATATTTAATTTTTTGTCTAAGAAGGGTGATAGATATGAAGAACATTATGGAAGATGATGTAGTTCACCTATGAACCTGTTGTTTACGTATCCATGTTTCAAATGGCACTAGAACTATACGATTATGACATATATTGTTAGTCTATGTAATGAATATTCATATATTGAGATGTAATATCTATGTGTGAAAATTGTGGGTCACTATAATCATGATTCATTTTCTGACCATAAAGAGAACTATTGCAACCTCCTGCTATCAGTGACACCCCAAAGAGCCCAATATTCCTAGCTATGTTATCCTATAGTATATATTAATTGTATAAAACGTCTTAATGGGTTTGTAGTTACAAAATTGTCTACATATATTGGATATATTCTCTTAAACAAATTTTATACCTTCTCACCTTGAGATAATCATTAGAGACAAGGTTTAGAGACAACTGTATCAACTCAAAAAATTGAGTACCATACTCCATTATAAAATAATCTTTATAATCTAAGGTAATAAAATCCCATTCCATCAACACCCTAAGTGTTTTAGGATATAACTATTAGTTTATGTCTTTCTTTAAAATATTCTAATTTATATCTTTATACAACATGGAATGCATTATATATTCCCACCACTTCCTACCCAGTACATTGAGAATAAAAGTATAAAATCCTACCTTGGAGTCTGCTATAGTTTTAAGAAAGTATAGAATCATCTCAATCATTTTTAACAACTCCTAAAAATCTTGTGGACCCCTTTTACCAAGGAATATAGGTTGATATTGCTTTGTAAATTCTGACTCATGACCCAACCTTCATTCTAATTCAACATTGGTGATCTATCCTATAGATCAAATCAAATGACTGATGGTTTATACTATAATTAGATTAAAAAAGGATTAACTTGTGGGTATTTATCTATATAATTCACTCCATAAATATTTAGTACTCTACTTTAAGGAGACATAATCTATAACACAGAAGGATGGAAAAAATTTAGAATATAATTTGAATTCCTTTAACAAAATTTTTTAGTGATATAATTAAAAAAGGTTAAAACTTCTAATAACAATGACAGGAAAAACCAAAATTCACATGGTAACTTAATAATTTTCTATAATTTGAGATATATAGTCACACCCCACACTACTTGTCTAGTTTTGATAGTCCCATCTTCAATTTATAACATCACCCTAATTGGCCCAACATAGGTCCCATATAGTATTCACAATCCCCATGAGTTTGAGGTTTGAACCTTAGAATAATACAAGTTAATACAGAAATTATTTCAACCTCAATATAAATATTATGTAAGTGAAAAAAAGTAAAATAGAGGATAAAAACATATCATATAGAAAAACTACAATAAAAAATCTTTAATAAAAATCCAGATAAAGAGGTATCAATTATCAATAATAAAACCTTCAAAAATACAGAACCTAAATCAATCTGTATGTCCATATCAACATGACCATAATTCACCTTAATCCCAACCCACTGATATGACAGACGAGTAAGGGGAGTTTTTTTTCTACATATCACTCTTCCCTTTACCTTTATCTTATAAAAACAAGGATACAAACACATAAAAGGAAAAGTAAGATGTGAGAACAAAGTATAAGCAGGATACCACAAAATAATCTACATAATTTTTAACCACATTTATCTATAGGTTTACATTTAAAAAAAATATCAAAAACACTTCAAAAGAAATAATTTTTTATCTAAAAATCATCCTTTGGAATTATTTATAAAAATAATTCGATTCTATTAACAAAAAATCCATAATAATTAAAATGTATCAATATGATATGTTATATTTTAAATGGTATAAATAGATAAATAAATAGTTTTCAAGAATCAATTTATATAACATGAATAAGTGGGAAAGTAAATATATTAAATGATCATGCATGCAATGTGTTATCAAAGTAAACAATTAAACTATACATGACATTAAGCTGTATGAAATAAAATTCTATGACTCTCAAAGGAACTCTAGATGGTATAAATTACTTCTATAGTATAGGAACCTTGGTCCCTTAGAAAGGCTACCCCTAGTTGTAATGACCATAATAGAAACTCCCCAAGTGAAATCTAACTCCACTTGGGATAATCATGGTTTAGTATTTTCCTTATACACCAAGGTATCCCAAGTGTGCTATTGCATCATCAATATGTTTAGGTAGATCAAAAAAATATTCCATTATCATTTTATATGAATGAAATAAAAAACAATGTTTTATAAAAATTTTCCATAGAAAAAGAATAAAACACATTTCATAAAAATTTTCATGGAATAAAAAATTAAAATTACAAGATGAAAGTTTTATAAAAACAATTTATATAGTGATACAAACCACATTCCATGATTGAAAAACCATTTCTAAATTATTTTTTAGGAAATCTTTGAGGTAATATATAAAATTAATCACAAGTCTCAAATTATTTCTATAAAAAAATTCATTTTTGAAAGAATAAAATAAGAATAAAAGAATAATTACGTCATTTAAAATAATTTTTAAAATAAAATAAAAAGGAAAAAAATCAATAAACATAAGGCATGCCAAGGTTTAAACCATAGGATAGAGACACCTACTTCAAAATAGTTTAAAATGATGTTTCTCTTAGAACTAAAGATAGTAGTGGAGAAGATTGGATCCTAGAGATCCTAGATCCAAAGAAACCAAGGTCAATTATACATGATAATGAAATATTTAATGGTAAAGTCTCAACTAGAATAAAATTCATGGAGAAATAGAGTAAAAACTATATTAGAATGAGTCCTCTTATAAAATTATTAAGAATAGAGAGACGTTCCTTCGATAAGGACAATGATTCACCAATATAGAGAGGTTGAGAGATTAAAAGTCATGAAAGAGCCTATAGAATCATAATAAATTGTATTTGGGTCATAAATGTTAAATTATGGGGATTAAAGGATTAATTTATGTGAAAATTAGATTTTTAATCTTACTAATCCACATCTTTAGCGATACCATCATCTAGTCGGTGGGTGTGGAAAAAATGTCAACACCCACTATAAGCCCACTAGTTGGCTAGTGGAATCCACCAACTAGTAAGTGGATCCTATAGTAATCTAGGTGTTCTGTATACCATCACTTTCTAGTTTGTACCCTATTCCGGCTAGACTTTGGCCTCCTCCTTCCATGAACATGCCAACACACTTCCCCTAGCCTACGAGAAACTAAAAATAGAAAATAGAAAAAACATAATGGGGTCTATACCTGGTTCCACACACCCAATTGTGACATTATTGAGGTTTTATATCATGAAATAACCTTTAGTAATGTTAATTTATGTTAAATTCAAATCTCTCTGTCTTTCAGTAGGTCTCGAGTTAAATGCTCCTTAAATTGTGAAAGGTTTTCATGACTTAAGTTATTTAATTGGGTAGTAATGAATCATTTTTTGACTATTATATTTCAATATTTACCTATTCTAACAAATGATGATTTTATATTGTAATTTCACATTCTTTTATGGGGAAATCATGTTTCATACAAAATTATTCATCCTTAATGATAATTCTCATTTATTTAAGGATTTTTCTTAAATATCCATATTTTTACCTTTGTTTAATGTTATCCTTTACCTAGTGGAAATATAAGTTGTTTTTATCTACAATAATCCTTAAAATCCCCTATATTTTTAAAAACAAATGTTTTGTTATCCATTTAACTATGTTCCATTTCAATAAAGGCGATTTCAAATATTTTTAATTATTTTCATTTAAATAATAATATATTCTTTAATTCTAGTTTACATTTTGGCATATGAATTATCACTTATCAAGGAATATTTATTATATTTTGTTTTTAAGTATTGTTTTATAATGTTTTATCTTTATATTAAAAAATGGTTTCAAAAATGTGACTGGAAAATCATATCTTTTTAAGAAGATATTAAGAAACATTTTATAAGAATTTGTTATGATTTCTCTTCCATTTTCAAAGTATTATTATCCAATAGAGAAATGGTTTATAAATAACCCTCTTTTTTATCTTATTAAATAATCCTTTTGGAGATTATGTTTTTGGTATCAAATGATCATGTTTTTTAGATTCCATTTGAAATGTTTTGAAACCCGTTTTTTATCATGGTCTATTTATGATATGATGGATGATTTTATTTTAATTGGAAATATATGTATGGATGAATAAAATGTGAGGAATTATATCACCCTCTAATTCATTAGTAATGTTTTTATCAGATAAGATCAAATGGGTACATGAGAGGATTTATCCCGAGGGTATACGATATGATTTATCCAAATGTAAATGGTATATGATAAGATTTATCCCAAGCCAAAGGATAATTGAAATATTTATCCCATGAAAAATGGTACACCATATTATTTATTTGAAGATAAAGAGTAACAAAAATATATTATAATATATTATTACAATTAAATAAGTCGATGTGTTTAAGAGATTTCTCCACAATTAACAACAAACTAAAAAGAAACCGTGATACATTTTTATAAAAATATAAACATTATATATGACTGTTAAAACATTTTCATTGGATTAATGATAATGAATATGAGTAAAAAAATTATTAATTATTCATATAATGTAAAAATATTAGATACTTTTAATATGGATGAAATTCAATTAGTATAGCTAAAACAAATATTAAAATTATTATATGCATAAAAATATATTTTTCTAAAAATGGTTCTTTATTTAAAGAAAATAAGAATATTATGATTATATAAAAATAAACCATATTGTAATTAATAGTAATATAATACTAAAAAATTAATTAGTAATTGATTGAAAATAATAATAAAAATGGTTAACATTTTAGAAAGATGTTTTTAATATGAATTATTTTCCTCTATATTTTTGGGATTATATTTAAATATTGAATTAAATTTTTTAGATATTTAATTTAAAAAAATTAATATCATTTTTGGATTAAGCATAATAATATAAACTTGATTTTATTTTTAGGGATTTAAAAAAAATGATTTTAGGTGAATAGTGAAAATTTCTGTTTTTATAAATATCATAAATTTTATGAAATTATTATTACATAAGTATGAAATATAAATTCATGAAAAAATTTTATAAGAAAAAATATATTTTTATCATTTTAATTTATATATATATATTTAATTTAAAAACCCAAATTTGATATTTTAGAACATAAGTAATATTTTCTCAATATTTTTTTAATTAAATATATATAATTATTTTAAAATTAATTTTTATCCCTTTTATAAATTTAATAAAATGAAATGTATTTGTAATTTAAAATAACGATATTAAAATTATTTAATAATAAAACTTAATTTTTAGCCATAAAGATAATGTTATCTTTTTTAAAAACTAGTTACCATGTTAAAAGATTAAATGGTAAAAGTAATAGTTCAAGGGGTAAATGAATTTAAACATGATAAAAAATATATAAAATTGAGTGCTTGAGGTGTGTGTTGACCTTATATATTCCCTGATCCATTATTTACCTATTTTAGATCCACTTGATAGGTTTAACATGTGTTCCTAATATATTATGTTGGAATATTTACAAAAATGCCATTCTCATAAAATATAAAAGGGGCCTCTCATAACAACATCCAGGCACACCTAAAAATTATGTTTCATCCATAAAACCTTCCATTTTTCATTCTCATAGAAATTTTTTTATCTTTATTAATCTTCTTGTCACATGATATTAGTATATTCCATCCATTTTCAAGAGATATGGTAAGGAAATATAAAAGTGCTCAACATGAGTAATCATTAATACATAATTAATTAATTTTATATTTGTATTTTCAAAATAAAATTTTCAAATAAATATGTAATTAAATAATTATTGGAAGTATAATTAATGTTATTATTCAATGGTAATAATTATGAACCACCTTTTCCTTTTCTATTATAGAAAACACAACTATAATTTGTGGTTTGTGAAGACTACTGCTTCCACGGAGCAATATGTTTTATTGTCATTCACCACCTTAAAATGATTCTTTGAATTTTCAATTTAATAATTAAATATTATATTTTTATCATGCTCTTGATTTTGAATAAATATTTCATACTACTACCATCTCCCTTTCTATGAAAAATGAAATCACCAACCATGCATACATGTGGATTACAACCTTTAGGGAATGATTGTTTTTTATTTTATTCTAATCACTTACTTACATGGATGGTTATTAATATGGTATTAAAGGATAAATGAAATGTTTATAATATTATTATTTTTCTTGTATGATAAAATGGAGAACCAATTAATGATATGGTCGATAAATTATTATTGTTAATTATGTAGTTTAAAACAAGCGAACTAATGGTAAAATGATCTATTCATTCCATATAAATTATTTTATATAAATTATATTATATTTTATATTATTTAAAATTATTATAAAAAACAAAAATAAACACTAAATAAGATCATTATTCTTTTTTTATATTGATATTACATCTAAACCACAACATAATCACCCATTAATCATAGTATATTCATGTTTAGTTCGGTTTAACCCCCTACTTGCAAAATATTTTGAATTTATATCATGGATAAATATAAGAAATAATTTAATAGTATAATGTGATATTAATATATAATTTTTTTATTATGGGATGTTTATATGACTATTTAAATCATTAATTATGAAATCACCCTTCGTTCACAAAAAAAATCTGAAACATGACCATTACTGATTTCAACCTCATAGATCATAAAAATATAACATGAAAAGAATTTATAGCATTATAAAATACATTGTAAAATTAATTCAATTACCTATAACCATATTTTAATAATTAAATTTTGTAAAGAATGAACACTGATACCATTTTAATGAAGTTAGTCCAAAGTCATAAAGATTTCTTACACTCGATGTTGAAAATTGGTAAAAAATAACTAATATATATATAAATTGATTATAAATGAGAATTATGAATGGTTATATTTATGGATAAGGTTCTTTAGTATATATGTAATTTTCTTAATTTAATTATCCGGGACACTTGGTGCAAGTGTAGAACGAATCAGCACCGAGGTAAGAGTTTTCATCTCAAAATTCATCACGTTGAGACATGTATTGAATTTTGAATATAATTTCATTTATGTGGTGTATATAATTACTATTTGATATATAATTTTAGAAATTATATTTTATTCATTTTATTTTATATATAATTAGAATCCCAATCCTTCGTGTGATTTTGTTTTAAGTGTTACTCAAGCAGTAAGGGTTTTCTTGGTCTCAATTCTAATTCTTTGAGGCATGTAACATATTATGAACCATGTTTCATTTTTATGGTTTTATATTGATTTAATATCCCATAAATATTCCAAAAAATATTTCCTTACAATTAATAGGATAAAATATTCTAAATAGATTTCATTTCTTCAAATTTATTTTTACTAGAAAAGATGGGGGCAAACCCCTTTATTAAAAAGAGAAAAAACACACAAACCCTTTTGTGGGAAAAGGGAGAACCCAACCAAAATCCAAGAACACAAAAGCATAAATAGCTAAAAAATAATGGACCTAAATCCCAATGGCACAATACTATTATAAATAACATGACTCAAGGTCATATTGGCCTAGGCATAGGGCAGAATAGGGGCCCAAAACATAGTTGACACAGCTTCCACCCACAACAATAGCAGAACCCCACCACAACATGATATTTTCACTGTGCCACCTCATGTTGTGGATCCATGGCACCGCTTTACAGATCTGACAAAGCCCAAACCCCGCACACCCCGAGCACCACCGCGCCAAGTCGACTCACCCCAATCAACACATCCGTTGAAGCCGTACAAGCCCCACCACCTACACCATCACCGTAATCAAGGGTCATTATCATATGCCCTTTGGAATCCCAAGGAACGTTCCAAATCCAACCAGATCTGTTGGATCTGGACTAGACCGGAAGCGCTGACCATTGAAGAGATGCCTCCCATCACCCGTCACCTACCATGAAGCACACTGCCATCAGAACACCACCGTCGAACGCCCTCAAGAACTCAAAGACATCGCAGCCCAAAAGGAGAAGAAACTGCATAAAACAATATAGATCTAATGGATCTGGACTAGAATGAAAAACAATGACCTCCAAATGGTGAGACGTTTCCCGTCACCCGTCGTGAAGCATGCCGCCGACATCCAACAATAAACACCACACTAAGGCTAGACCCTCTCATCCAAGGACTACCATCCCGCACCTTCCATCACCGAAATCCTTATCCGCCAGAGGCAGAATCCCAAACACCGAAATAGATATGGTGAAACCCTAGAGGCAGGGAGATCTTGGACAAAGCCAAGATCCCCCTACCCCCAAACGTGTTGTTGGGTAACGAGGTATTGGGGTGACCTCCCCACCTGCGCGCTGCACGTCCCCAGCGAGGCCCAAGGTGGCCAACCCTTGATATTTTTTCAGTTCCCAATGGGGTAGAGTGGCCCAAAAGAGGTTTTTAGCATATAGTTTGTGTTGCCTTGAGAGGACTTGAACTTGGAACCTTGGGTTTAGGATGCCACCGCCTTTAACCAACTCACCCGTGCCCTACGGGAAAACATGTTGTTGGGTAACGATATATTGGGGTGGCCTCCCACCTGTGTGCTGCATGTCCCCAGCGAGGCCCAAGGTGGCCAACCCTTGGGCTTAGGCCAGTTACCAATGGGGTAGAGGGTCCCACAAGAGGTTTTTAGGATATAGTGCACGTTTCCTTGCGAGGACTTGAACCCGGAACCTCAAGGTTAGGATTCCATCGCTTTTAACCAATCACCTGTGCCCTGCAGGCATAAACATGTTGTTGGGTAACGAGGTATTGGGGTTGCCTCCCCACCCGCGCGCCGCACGTCCCCAGCGAGGCCCAAGGTGGAAAACCCTTGAATTATGTTATTTTGAAACTATCAAAATCATTTCTATAGATGGATTTTGATCATTGAATTATATTATTGACTTATTTGTATAATAATTACTATATATGGTGTGAACATAACATTTTTAAATAATTCATATTGGATTATGTTAACCTAGAAAGAATGTTATTATATCAAAAGGGAAAAGGAATTGGAATTTTATATGTTTTTATTCTAATATGGATGATTATTGGTAAGTTATCTATGAATTGTTTTACCATCCACCTTTTTTCTCTTGATGAGTTATGACCATGTTATCTCTTTTATTGACACTGAAAAAAGTTTTGATATTTTTTATGATTTTTGACTGATAACCTAGGTTGATTATGTATTGAAATTATATATCTTCAATTATATAGATAAAAATGATTTATTGAATAAGGGGATCCTCCAAGAATGACAAGAAAAGTCTGGTTGACTCTTATGGTGAATGCATTGGAATTAAACAAGTAACAGGTGGGATCTAGAATTATATATCCCCTAAATGAATTTACAGGTCTCATGTGATAAAACATATTGTATTTTAGTGAGTAAATATTATTATAACATGATAGTTTCTTGGATCAAGGACTTAATAATATGTTTTTTATGTCAATAATTATTCATTCCAACATTTTAAAATATATATTATTTATATCCATGTTTTCATTTATTTTTATGCATATAGCATGCTCCTAGTTTCATGTTGATTATTGATTCATGATGTTTAATTATTCATGTCATTATATTTATTATTTTTATATTACATGATTTACTAAGTTGAATGATTTCCCTTAATAAGAGTCTGAGCTAACCCATTCTTGTGATTCCATAACCCCTAGTTATAAAAAAATGTATTACACATGATATGTCTAACATGATAGATTTTTTAGAGAATTTATAAGATATTTTTAATATTCATTATCGATTAAGTAGTTCTGTATATAATATAAAAATGACTATTTGATATAAATAACATGGTTTTTGTTAGTTTATATATATATTTTCAAATTATATAAATCTTCAAATCATAAATGATCCTAGGAATATAAGAGATACAATAATCATTATTGATTTTGTAATTAAGGATAAATATATTAAAGATTTTATAGATGGTATCAATGTGAATTTTTAATGATTGTGTTTATAGAACTAGACCTGATAATGTGGGTCTGAGGTATCACAATTGGTATCGAAATAAAGGTTTAGATAAAATTAGATATTAGGATGATTTTTGAGGATAATTTAAGGATTTATAAGTTAAGGTTGATCATAATTTCAATGGTATATATAATCCTTTGACATATTATATGTTTTAAAGGTAAGGTAATGACATAATATTTATTTAGGGTGTAGGATAATATAACTTTATGGAAAAGACCTACGATAAATCTAATAAATAATTCTAAGTGAAGGATAACATCATAAAATTTTAGAAATATATATATATATATATATATATATTTGGCTCTCTAAAGAATTAAATCTCTATATAGATACTAGAAGTAGATATAGGCTATGACATAGATTTACCAATGGATAATAATCTTTAAAAGTGTGGATTAGGTATCAACTCAATTTTAAACTAATTCATGAAAAAGATAATTAACTACACACCTATTTTGAAAAACTTAGTTGATATGATTTGGTTTATCACATTCTATTTTAATGACATTATAATGTATTTTTGAATGATTTTTACTAATTATATTAGTAAACATAATAGAAAAATGACCATGGATAACAAAGTATTGAAAAATTAGAAACATAGGTTAATAAAAAGTAATAATATGTTAAAAATAAAGGTGGAATATGGGAAGTCAATTTTGATTGATTTTTTCATATTTATTTTTTGGATATTATCACAACCATTTTGGTTTTCATATTTGATTAAAAGAGGATCAAAAAAGTGAAGTTGAGAAATTTATGTATCATGAATTCACTATGTTACATAAATATATAAGGGAGAATATTTAAATGGTTGATAATTTGATTATAATATTGATATTATGGGAAAATGTTATCTTCTTTCATTTACATATGGAAGTGTGGTTGATATTTAAATAGAAATTATTTTTTGATACTCCTAGATATTTTTAATAGTGATTTATATATATCAATTATATTTTGGTATATTATAATTGTTATGGTGTTTATGTGAAACATTTAAGGATTGTTCTATAGTAATTATGATTTACTGGTTTGGAAACATACATTAAATGGTATCTATAACCATAAAAAGTGTTTTTAGGCCATGGTTAGTCATCATGGTAACCTGGTTAAGCTTACCATAGTCTATACAAAGTACGAGTATCCCATATTATTTCCTTGAAAATAGTACGAGGATAATCACTAGAGATATTATAGGATGTATAAATACCTTTAAATTAAATTCATCTAGATGGAATTTCAACTCCTTCATATCATCCGGATCCATCTAGTAGGATGATAAGGAAAAGTGGCCTAATATGAGGGAGAAAATTATTAGTAAACACAATCTCATGCTAGGGAGATAGTCCCAAAAACTCCTCTATAAACACATATGGGAATATATCAATGACCACTGGTTGTTTTCCCACTAAACTCTACTCAACAGAATCAATAAGAAATAATGTCATTAGCATGAGATCAACCCCAAATCTGATGAAACTAGTCCCAACCACCCCAAACGCGAGTCCCACTCTCCGTGAAATATGTGACTGATCCAATCAAGAGTGGGTAAATATACTATATGGTGGTAATAATTTACTTTTTCCCTCAATATAATCAAGCAATCCATGCCAATAATAAGGTAGAAAATATCCAATTCCAGAAATAATAATTCTGATATGACATCCACACAAGATACTAAAACATGATACTCAGTGAACTTTAAACCTTTCTCATTCATCCCACATAACTAGGTTATAAAATCTATAACATATGACATAAAATCAGCTCTCATAACCTAAGAAATAATCATCTTAAGAGAAATGAAATAATGGAATGTTCTAATGTGAAATAAAACTCTTTCTATAGAAGAAGAAATAAACACCGTACATCTAATAGTTGTTAGCCTAGAGTCTGAGTCATTTGGGAAAGTATCTAAAATATGGAGACACACTATATCAGACCTTCCCTACATCTTCTTCCCCTAGTGAGAATCTAACTTACCATGAGGGTGAGATCCTCCACCCATGGAATCTTCTTACTGCATCTGAGAGACCTTTAACAATGTGGAGCCCACACCACTCCCTCAGAAACCCAACAGATAGAAGTAATGAATTTGAAATAGAAATCCACACTGGTGGAACACCCTCAAGTTCCTTCAGAAACTAATCCTAGTGTGTCCATCCCTCTCAAATTGATAATAAAAAATGGGCTTACACCCTAAAAAAACTACATAATCTAAACCCAATGACAATTAGACACTCTTTCCACTTCCCCTATGAGAACTGTTCCTCTTCTTCTTCAACCTTGATAAAGAACTCTAGATTCCACCCATTGAAGGAACACCACTAAGATAAGTCTTACTAGTAAAATAATTCTCTTCCATAGTCTCCATTTCAACCATCTCTAAATAGGCTGGAAACCAAAGTTGTATGATCAAATATTTAATCTTGTCCCTCAATCCCATCTCAAAAGGCCAATCCATATAGTAATAATTTTCAAGGAGATCTAGAGAGAGAGAAACCAACTCAGTAAACCTGGTATAATACTTAATCAAATAATGGTCCCTTTACTATAACATTAATAACTAATAATAAATTTACGATCTTAAGGTATACAGGTAGAAATACCGATTAAAAACCTCTTTAAAGTGGTCTATGTGATATCTTCATGCATCCTCGAGAGCTCCAATCCATGAATTCCCACCACTTTTTACCCATTACTTCTAGAAAATAAATGGAAAATACACCTTTATATGTCTTAGGGGTCATTAGAAACTCAAATAAATACTCTATATGATCCATCCACTTATCAGGATCATTGGGACCATTTTTACAATAGAACACTAGTAGACATTTCTTCATAAACTTGTGAGAATATTCCACAATTCGTGTCTTCTCTAAACCAAATACTAGACCAAAATATTAGACCATAAAAATCACTGAATCCACAAAATCTAGAACCATAGGAGGGTTTAACTAGGGTTTATTCTTTGCATCACCCTCCCTATGCCTATAAGAGGTTTTTTGGGAGGCATTGTCTACAAGACACGAAACAAATGCTTTATCAAGACAAATTAAACCTCAAACATATCAAATGAACTGAAAGAAACTCTTATTTTAGTAGCAAAAAAATAATCACTAACATCCATGAGAAACCCCAAATGAAAAAATTAAAGACATCAAAGTATCATCAAAATAACACACAATCAAGATCTAAACATAAACACAATCCAAAACCACCCACAATGAATAAAGGTTATACATGAAGAATATGTGGTCAGGAACTCCCTCATTTTGACCTCTTGAGTCTCGATGGTCCTAGATCTAGTT
Source organism: Viscum album (assembly GCA_963277665.1). Lineage (NCBI taxonomy): Eukaryota > Viridiplantae > Streptophyta > Magnoliopsida > Santalales > Viscaceae > Viscum > Viscum album. The sequence goes on along the minus strand of OY728150.1, from coordinate 2,050,348,882 downwards.
TACCACTGAGTTCCAAATAAAAACTGGTCCTAATAAATTATTTTAATGAACCAACCTGGGTTTACCCAACCCATCACCCAAGCTAGACCACCACAAAACCAAAATCTTGTTCCCAATATCCACATGCCGACTATAATCACCGATAATAACCAAAAATCACTTGGGAATGATTTATCCATAGAAAAATAGAATGAAAAATCCATTAAATAAGATATCCTCAACAATATCATCAGAAATAAAAGCATAAAAAATATCCAAATCAACACAGAATATAAAATATAGAAACCATAAACCAAAATGGACCTCATATACAAGAATTCCATGAAAGGACATATACATACAAGGTATCTTATTCCATAGTACCATGCTCAAAATAAATAGGATTAAACTAAAGAAGTCCTATATATATATCCCATCTGATAAGAAACCCCCAAATTTCTCCCCATAATCCAACCTGATGAGACCACATCTCCTCCATCAAAAAATTAATATACAAATAAGAAGATACACTTTAGTACATGGTAAACTTTTCTTTATCTATGTGCTACAAAAAAAAGTATATAAATTACCAAAGGCCTATGAAGGGTGTGAGGAATGATTCCCATTAGGTTACCACTATGAATTTATTTAATGATTTTGTCTATGAAAACCAATAATATAGTTTGAAAACACATTCAAAACTAAACCACATTGAAAACATCCCATTTCAAATAAACCTTTGAAATCTCTTTGGGTTTCCTTTTAAAACAAAAATGGTTTCCCAAAAAAAGACCAAAATAGGTCTTATGTAGATGAACATAACCAAATGAAATAACATGCACAATATAACAAATACAACATAACTATGGGTGAGTATAACATCAAAAAAATATAACCGCATCAATGGAAAATGTTAATAATATATCTCAATGCATTAAAAAAACTAATCAAATGAATAAAGAATATAAACTAATCTATGATGAGTAATGTGAACCTAGGGTCTTAACCATTTGTATTATCATAAGTGAGTGTAATGATTATACTAGCCTATTAAGAAAATGGAATCTCTTATGGTCTTCCTTAGTCCCAACTCCAAGATCTCTCATGGTCTCTCAAAAACCAACATGGAAGATCTCATGGTCTTCCTACCAAATAATCTCACTATCCCTTGGAAACCCAAATGGAATATTTCTTAGTATTCCCAATTAATTATTAAATGGTACCTCAAACAAACCCCTCTATTACACCTCAGTTAACCCATGTGCTACTATATGCCCAAAAAATACTAATAAAATGCCCATATCAAAAAATCTATATCAAAAACAATTTCATAAAACAAGAAAATTTTATCCAGTCACCTTTAACATGGTAAAACTGTTACCAAATCCATTTTATAAATATATTTATAATAAAAAACCACTTTGATCCATTTTAATAAACACTTTGTATTCATACAAGCCACACACTTTTGGACCCCCCCTTTCACCCAATTTCCAAAATTATTCATAAAACACACTGACCATGGGGTAAAAAAAATATAATTAATTTCATTATAAAATAAGCAAAAAAAAAACAAATGTGATTCATAATTTAAATGTAATCCATGGAAAACGCCCTTAAATTGAGAAACCTACCATTGAATTGGTTTAAAACTCATCAAATTTGATGATAACCACTTATAATAGGTAGATCAAGGACTCCCACACCTAACAAATAAGAAAAAAACCATTTCCTTATCAAATAACTTAGATTTAGAAAACTCCATATTAGGGGTACACATATACATAAAAGAGTAAGAATAAGAAAGGAGAGGGGAAAAGGAAGAAGAAACCAAGAAGTTGACTCACCTAAAGAGAAACCACCTTGAATACAAGGGTAAATCAAAAAAAGAGAGGGAGATATAAAAGGATAAGTAGGAGTATATACACAGAATATGGGAAAAAAATGAGTTCCAAAGGTTATGAATTTATCAAGTTTAAAATAAAAAAACACAACATTTTAGGTGACCTAGATAGGTCACCTGGTTTGGTGGAATGAACTGGAAAACCATTCGCTAACCATGAAGGTTTCACTATCCACTAAAAAATGGGGTAAAAATTTCCCCTTGGGTGTGAAACAGTTTCAGAATCTATTCCCAAACCACGAAATAATCCACTATCACCCTCTGCAGACCTTTCATATGGTTAGTTGCATGGTTAGGCAGACTGTACGCTAACCGTGTACCCTAGTCTGTCCTCTAAAAAACTCCCATTTATAGCCTTTGAAATTATATAAATCTAAGGAAAAACCAAAAGGTAAATAAAACTCTAAAATAGATAAAACAGTGACCTAGTGTGTGTCAAAATAACTAATGAATAAAGATAGTGGTGGAAAATGAATCATATCTCTAAGTGGAAGAGATAGTCCACATGTACAAAAAAGTAATGCTTTTACTTCCCATATGATGGAAATGATATGAATAAAGTTTAAACCATCAATATAATAAAATCTTAGTATATGTTATATATTTATGATTTTATATTTTAATGATTAAGATATAATTTAAGGTGGTAAAAAAAGAAGTAAAATGAAATATATTAGTTAAAACTATTAATCCTCTTTAAGAGACCTCCTTTGGACGTCTTCCAAGGACCATAAGGATAATATTTTAAGGAAAATAGAACATCTAGAATATGTAAAATTATATTTGTAATAGGTGTTTTAGGGTTTGGTTGAGCTAAGTGTATCGAGGTTGTGTGAATAATAGAATATAGGTTGTGTCCTTTTACTTTGAAGCAAAGGGAACACTTTGAATTGTATAAAATATTTAAATATAATAAATTATTTTTCATCAGAAAGTGGAACCAAGTGGATTTTTTTTTGAATATAAATATATTAATTTTTAAATTTATTTATAAAATAAAATTTGGATAGGGTTATGTGTCAATTTAATCCCAATAATTTGGTTTAATCCCTTCATTAACCTATTTTAACCTTAACCGTGGTAATATATTTTTTTCAATATTAATGGGTTATAAATTTATTTTTAATCTAAAAATTGGCTATCCAATGGTTAATGGATGAAATTTTAGGCTATATAACATTCCATTGTACTATTTAATTTTTTTATGATTTTTAAATAATTTAATATAAATATTATTAAACACAAATACCTTTAAAGTCATTTTAAGAATAATTCACATTGCTTAACTTGAAAGAAAAAAATATTGAAAAGGAACTACAATATAAAATTTTAACACATAAATAATATGTTATATTAATATTAAAAATTTTTGTAACATAATAAATCTTTCAAATTATATTATTCTTAATATTTTTGAAATCATTTATTTAAATTTTTTATTTCTTAAGCACACACTGTGTTGATGTTTCTTAAGACTTTAATGTAATTATATCATCTTTAAAAATAAAAAAAATAAAAATAAATAAATTAAAATTTTAATTACCATCTTTATATAAAGAAGAATCTTTTTATCCCTTTAAAAAAATATTATAGATATTAAAACCAAGAGAGGGGAATTTTCATAATTTTCCTAACTTAAAACAATATAAAAGTCATTATCAATGGAAAATGGGACACAAATTCCATATATTCTAATTTAGGATGGATATGGTCAAATTAATCTTATAAAATGAAATAAAGGCAATTTTGGGTTGATTTTTATAACATATCTCATAGTTTAACCCTATTTTAGTCTGTTTTCTATTACCGGGATGAGAAATATTAACCACGGTTAATATTCATAATGACTAAAAATAAGAGGACCTATTTATCAAATATGAAGCTCTTGATTCCAAATATGGATTTAATTTTTTTATGATTAAATTTTTAGATACGATATAAATAAAATTTAACATAAATTCATAATACGTAACAAAAAATAGTTTATAGAAAACTATGTTTTTAAGCGAAAAAATGAACGTATACCAAAATCAAAAATAATATTAATTCATATGTTATTAATTATATTATTTCTAATTAATTGAGAATTATTTTACATTATTATCCATTTAGAAACATAATTTTTATTTTAAATTACTTTATTTTATAAAATGAAATAATAATTTCACAAAAATATGTATTTTTCACTATTCATATAAATATAAAGCTTCTAAAAAATATCTCAAAAATTCCTCCAAAGATAATATTGACATTCTAATTTCTAAAAATTTTATTATTTTCTTGAAATAAAATTTATAATTATGGTTGAAATTAATTATAATTCCCATGAACAAAAGGCTATAAAAATCATTTTTGAATATTTTTTTGAAGCATAAAATTAATTATTAAATATTTGAGTGCTAATTTATTATATATCAAGAAAAAAATTTATTTGAGTAAAAAATATATATATTTCATAAATTTGTAAATTCAATTAATACCTATAAATTTTAGATATAAGTTATAATATACCGTGAATCATTTTATGATCGATGTTGTGTGTTAATAAAGCGATCAAAAACAAAAAGTTTATTTAAATATAAATATACTCTAAAATACTTGGGTGTTAAATTTTGGACCATTAAATAAATTTAAGACTTGAAATTTTAATTTTCTCATACTATAATTACTATATAATGACATCGTAATAAAATCTAGTGTTTATTCTATCATGATACCTAATTTTATTATCACTATAAGAAACTTAGTATTTTATAATTTCTTATCCCTAAAATAATGTATAAATCTGTATAAGACTTATCGGTTTCAAAAAACATATATTTATCGCTAAGTGATACTTTCCACATAATACTTGACATATTTATCTTCCCTTTACTTTATTTTAGGAAATCATTTACCATCAAGGTAGAGAATAATTTATAACATACATACTTGATTTATTTACATTTGTTATGAAAAAATTAATCATTTTTTTTAACTTTAATCTATTTCAACTTATATCTCATATATAACTATAATTAATTAATATTCAAGTTTAATTTTTGATTCTGGAAGAACAAAAATTAACTTTTAATGGATCATAAGTTCCATAAAAGATTAAACATCCATACCTTATATCCCTTGATATTTAAGTAAATAAAAATTGTTAGAAAAAGTAATCTAATGTGGATAAATATCCATATGATTAAATAATAAATTAATATATTAAAAAACACAAATAATAACCAATTTTCAACTTAAAACATTTTATAAATAGTTAACCTTAAGACACCTCCAAAATATGTATCACCAAATTCAAAACCCAAAAATTTGAAAGATTTGATCACATATTTTTTTCTAATATTTACATTAACATTTTTATACAAAGAAAACAATGTATCAGAAAATTTAACATACTAAAAAATGAATTCAATGATCATATATTATCTTAAAATATTTTAATCCTTTTCGAAAACAATATGAATCACCATAAACCCAAATAAAATCATATATGTTTCCATAAATTAACTCAATATTCATTCCTCAAATTCTGTTTACCATAATAATATAATGTTACCAATATAGAGTAATTATTAAAAAATAAAATTAATCATCTGGTGACTAAATCTCTTTTCAATTCCATGGATATATATATGACAAATATATGCTACCAAAATATAATTAATCTTTTCCCACAATTAACCATAATTAACTTAACATAAATGATCATATTAAACCTAATGGTTGTAAATAACATTAAAATTATGTCTAAAAAATTATAAAAGTATCATTCATCAAACAAAATCCTCACTAAAACACACACTAAACCAAATAATTCCATTTTAATAAATTTCTCACAAAATATTATTAATAATCTTAAAATCACATCATATAATACCTCAAAGGGGGTATATAGACCTTTAACCTTATTATATACCTTATAAATATTAAACCATAACAATTTAGGTTTATTCAATGTCACCATATAATATTACAGGTTTCCATAGGTTATATCCTATCATTTATTGTAATGGGTTATAAAGAAAATGTGAATTAACTTGACCATACCCCCTAGAGTGTCTAGATAAGTGTGTAGTATTAGTCCCACTCCTCATTCACAACTAATGATCATGTTAATACCCAATCTGACCTTTCAGTGTTTTCCCACTTGATGCATCTGTTCCACAACTGCATCCAATTGTGAGTATCTAGACATGTATTAAATTTCTAGTAAAACCACACTCCATTATTTACCCTAACATAGGGTGTTCTCTTATACATAGGATTATCCTAGGGATTCTCACAAATTTTTTCTAATCCTAACATGAAGATGTAACTAAACCTAGATCTAATACCAACTGAGGTGACCCATATTTTTGATACATAAATATTACATTTTATTAGATTCATATTTTTTACATATCATTACAATCCATGCCATAACCATATGGGATTACTTTATTTGGAAACATATATACATTAAAAACTAATTCATAATGAAAACATCAACATCTACTATAAAAATTTTATATAATAGAACACCTCTTAGATATACCATATATATAACCTTTCTTAAAGAACATGAGAAAATGGAAATATAAGAAAGGGTGATCTTAGTTATCAATAGGGGTAAACATATGACATATCACTTAATGATAATACATGAGCATACGTTTTTAGAACATAATCATAACATAAATAAATTATTGCCAATAACCATGAGTCATGTAATATGTCTTTGTTATAAATAAAAAAATAATTCATAAGAGCATGGAATCATCAATAACCAACCATGATCCATGATAAGATATAATTAACCAATTTATATGAAAAAATAATAATCTTAGAGCATTGAGAACATGTATAAACAGTAATATGTTTTTTCATTATGTTATGGACATGAAATACGATCCTCAAATAAACTTATGGACATGAAAACAAGTCAACACATAAACTTATGGACATGAAAATTGGTCCAAGAATAATATTATGATCAATAAAACTGGTCCTTGAATAATATTTTGAATATGAAATCATGTTTATGCATAACATATTTATCTCTTGAGTTATCAATCTTTACCCAATTATTGGAGGGATATAAAATAATGAGACCACACAACATATAAAATTAAATAATAAATATAACAAAATATCATAAAACTATTCATTAATTTAGTATATCATAACCCACAAAAAGGAAATAGTTTTTATTCAATCATTTTATCAAACCATAACCCTTGGAAAGGAAATGGATTTCATAAAGAGTTTATCATAATGTAGTTAAAACATGGAAATAAAATGAGTTTCATAGAATTAAAATTAAATCATAATCATAATAATACATTCATAGGAAGAAATTGGATTGTATCATAAGATAATACCCCCATTAAAGCATAAAATTTCATAAATGATGATGGAATAGATGAAAAATACCATTAAAATATCATTTGAACATTTCTAAAAAACATAAAGAAAATATTCTTTTCTTTTGATAAAATTTTAACTAAAAATTCCTATAATATTGAGATAATATTTTTATTTGAAAATAACCATTGAAATATGTAAATTCAGATTCAATTAATAGAATAGTCATGGTGATTGGAAAACCTATTCTTTTGGTATACATTAAAAGAAAACATTCCTTTCACACTTTTGTAAAAAGTCAAAAACAAAATGTTCAGAAAAAATTTTCTTTAAATGATTCCTTTTAAACCTTTATAGATAAAGTAAAAGGTATTTAAAATGGGCATTTTATAACATTTTTTTGTGAATAAAATCATCTATAAATTATTTGTAAGAGTGTGGAAATAGAAGAAAAATTTCATCAACCAAAAAAATGTTGTCAAATTTTATTTAAAAACATTTCTTCGATCATTTTGTGTACCAAAAAATAGAAAATTGTTATAATATAAAAAAATTACAAGAATAATCAGTGGAAAATAAAACATATGGGTTTGAAAGGATAAGATCCATACAGTTTCGCTCAATGGAAATTTTGTGTAAACTATCCTGAAAAAAATGCGATTGTAACATAAATCTATTACCACTTTGGTAACTTTTGAATCATAACCCTAATGAAATAAATAAATTAAAATGAAAATTAAATATCATTAATATAAAGTTATTAGTGATATAAAATATCAAAGGTGGAATATATACACTAAATAAACATAAATAGGTGCATAATATCAAAGATGTCTCAACGAATCAACATTGATACGAAGATCCCTTACCTGATGTCCTATATTACTTCATACATGATCAAATATATTTTATAATTAATAATTATCTATTATAAATATATTAAATATTTATATTTATATATAACACAATTCATATCATTCATTTATAATTTTTTTGTTATCCTTTTATTTATAATCTCTTTATTAAAATGATTATTCTTGAGAAAACTGGTCCGTTTTCTATGCATGTTTTAGTTCGATGATTTTGATAAATTCCCCTTGTTCATGGTTTAATAATATAAAAAATTTTAATCATGAAATATATATCATATTTATTAATTATATACACTTTTATAATAATTTATATATAGTAGTGATGATAAATGAATTACATCACTTTGTGGAGTTGGTAGTCCGTACGTACACACGAGTGATGTTTCCACTTTTTTGTTGATGAAATAAAAGAAAGGTAAATAATATTTATTATTTATAGATTATTTTTTATATGATAAATATCATATATTCATTTAATATATCGTTATTACCATCCAGGTATAATGTAAATAAAAAATGAATCACATCCCTCCGTGGAGGTTGTAACACCCCAGGTAAATAAAGAATATGAAATTTTCATATTTATCCATATTTGTGAATAAAATATTAATATTACTTTAAAGGGGACGCTATGCTCGATGGCGTACCCAACACGCAACAACGAGTTTCTTGGGAATCTTACGTTGCACTCTAATAATAAAATAATATTATTTTAAATGGTTGTTAACATGTAGCCGTTGTAATGGCGGGAATGGATAGAAACAACTAAAATATGATTATATATGTTTTTAAATGTTTTTACATTTATCCAATAAAGGATAGAGGATTAAAATACAGAAAGAATTCAATTTTAGGCATATATGCCCTAGTTTTCACTAAAGGTTCACTTATCACCTTTTGATGTTGAACCATCATTAAATATAGTTTTTTTCACTCTTAAACATTCTTTTGGACCAAATTAAACTCTTATTAAGAATCGGGACATCAAAATTTACTTTGTGTAAATTTTTGGAATCTTTCCGATAAAGTTCATTTTTTTAATGAATAGTGTAAAATGTTGTATTTTAATTCAAAACCACTTTTTAATCTAATTTATTTATATGATTAGATTATATTTTGAATTGGTTTTAAAGTGAAATTAGAAAATATTTTTACCATTTAATCCAATGGTGGTCATTGGAATCAATTTCACTTTGAAATTAGACTTAAACTGGTGTCAATCTTTTGATACTTATTGTTTTATAAAAACACGCTCTTTGCTCTGACAGCGGGAATTAATAATTAAATTAATTAATGTGACTTATATGTTTTGAATTTTGTAAAATAGACTTCATTTTTGAATTCGGAATATCAAAAATAGCTTAGGGTGAATTTTTGGTAATTTTCTGAAAAACTTCAATTTTTGATGAATAGTGAAACCACTAAGTGGTACTTATACAAGCTGATTTTTCGTTTAAATGAAATTTTACCATTTATGTGTTTTGAATTTCAAAAATACGACATACATGGTTGTCATTAAGAAGTAAAATGTGGTTCAATGGGATAAAAATAATTTTTTGGTGAATAGTAACTTATTAAGTTTTTAATCGCGATTAGTGGTAATTAGTGTAGTTTAAGGTAAAAATAATGCTTTAATAAAATGAAATGAACTTGACACATGTCCTAACCTCATTGGATGTGTAATGGCCGACCAAGACAAGCCATGGGTCAACTTGAGGACCCCATGGAGCCACTTTAGTTGGAAAATGACATTAATATATTTTTATTTAATGTTAAAAGTAAAAATGACCCAAACATGATATGTTTTACTAAAACAATTTTTAAGTGGTGTTACACAGGTCCAAATTTTGACTATAAATATTCATTATAAATCTAAAAAGATTTACTACATCATAGTATTTTTTTCATAATTTTTTAGACATTAAAGAAATTAAATTATTTATGACATAATAATGATGCAGCGATGACATCATTATTTGACGATTTAATTAAAATGGAAAGATAATGTAAACTCTAAAACCTACACATGGACAATACCAATTGGATGAGTGGATTTCGAAGCCTTATCACCTTATCCACGAATTATATCAATGTGGGACCTTTTAAAACCGAAACACATTTTCAAATAAAGTAATATTTCCTTACTTTCCAAAAGTGCCCCTCCTCTCCTCTTATAAAAGGCCCCCACCTCTACCTCATTTCACACACTACTCAAGCCTTTGGCTCGGCCAACCCCTGACCATTTACTCTCTCCACATCCCTCTCCTCATCCTAGAGGATTCCCTTTGGGCAGAATCCTTTCAAAGGAAGCCTTTAGGCTCAAATCAAAAGGAGTTACACTTTTAAAGGTAATTCATTCTCTCATGTTCATTTGTTTTATTTTGCTTCTCCAACCCCCAAAACTCAATTTATTTACTTCTATTGTAACAAAAACAGTATCTTCAATATACTAGGATGTTTTTATAATATTTATTCGAACTACACTCTCACACAACTACATCAAATGGTTAAAGAACATACAGTTTCCGTGGATGGCAAAATTCTGCCTCCCGAAACGATGATTGTTGAATACTCATTTAACACCTTCAAAGGTGGCCATTATGATGTCACTATTTTTATATATGATATATAATATGTTTATGTTTTCCTTAATCTTATGTTTTTTTCATTTTGGGCATACCTTTATGGTTTCCATTATGGGTAAACGCGATATCTTCATTTAAGGAAGTGCGGACTACCGCCCCCTCAAAGTGATTTGATTCGTTAAATACCATATGTGGGACGTATAAAGGATGCAACTATGATATTATATATGATATTATACTGGAATTATAATATACCTTTATATCATTATTATTCCATTCTATAAAATACGAAATAGAAATGAAAGTAGCGTTCATGCGTACGTACGGCTTACCGTCTCCATGAACGGTGCATTTCATTTCTTACCTCTAAATGATTATGTAATGTTATAAATGCATGAATTTAATAGATATATATGACATTTATGATATCTAAATCATGAATACAATTCTGGATATAATAAACATTTGGCCACACGAACAACATGTAATTGTAAGAAGTCCACTTTCGACTTAAGAACCCAATATCGGCAAAAAAATATTATTAACATAAATGATTACATAATGTTTATGACATGGTAATAAGTGATATAAAAGGAATAATGAAATTGAAAAAGGTTCTTAAGGAAGTATAAATTAACTCAAGTTTATTATTCAGGAGATTAAAGAACGATCGAGTCAAGTCGAACCCGAGGTAAGGGATCTTACTCCTCTCTTTTTAAGTACACACTTTTATGTAATTCCTTTTAAATCTCATATTTCTTGTTATTGGGATGATATTTTATATTAAACTTACTGTAATTTTTATGTTCATGTGATGAGAGACCCTATTCTCTCTCATCAATCCATTTTGGAAGTTTTCAGTGGCGCCGTTAGGCTGCCGAACTTTCGTAAGAGATCTAACCTCTCTCTTTCTTTTTAAGTACTCTCCTTTATGTCACTTCATTTAAGCTCCTCTTTGTAATGTTGTAAAATGTTATTTTATATTCCTATTTCTGTACATTTTATTGTAATGTGATGAGATACCCTATTTGATCTCATCAATCCATATTCGTAAGTTTTATGTGGCGCCGTTAGGCTGTCGAGTTTTCGTAAAGGATATTTCATCTCACTTTTATTCCCGTGAGATTTATGCTACATTTGCCACAAATTCCATTGAGTGGTGTATGTACTACCAATTATTCTACTCTTTGTGTAATATACTTTCATTTATGAGTAGTTACATCAATGATCTATTGTCCTTCTTTCATGGGGTGTATGTTTTGAAAGATACCCAAGTCGGTAAGGGAACCTTTCACCCTCCTCTTTTTTAAAAGACTTCTTTTGTTGGGTGTTTTAATTTACATATTGTTATGTTGGGATATGTTCTCATATATCCTTATTGATGTAAATTTTATGTCCAAGTGATGAGATACACTTTTTATCTCTCATCAAATCATTTTGATGTGATGCCGTTAGGCTGTCAAGGGAACTTTTTAACCCAATTTCGATTTCTTTGGGTTCAATATGTAGTCATTGAATATGTCATCCATTGAATATGTGTGAATGACCTTTTATTGTTTTACACTTAATATCCACTTATATTGGGTGTATTTATATTTGTCACACATATTTTTGAGATTGATTTGTCCTTAATTTAAGGATACCTTCTTTATAAGGGATTTCATCACATTTGACATTTCTATTGAGGGTTCATTGTTGTTATGCACCAATTCACTCTTATATGGTGTATATACTGTCCTTTGGAGTATTATATCATGAATCCATTTATTCTCATGATATTATAAAGTTCTGACAAAATGTTATTCCTCAATTATTGTATTCAAGTGTCTCTAATTTTGGTAAAACCCCTTTAACCAAAATATCGTTTTAAATGTTTTGATTATTTGTTCTTATTAATATCCATGTTTTCAAAATGGTTTTAAGGATTTATTTATATGGATATTAATGTTTTAAAATTTTAAATTCTTCAAGGTGGTATGGGACACTTTGATTCAAAAATCTTTTTATTAAATGTTTTAAATGGTTTTAAAAATGGTTTCTTTTTGTATGGATTCATTATTTCAAAATACTAAAATGTTATATTGTGATTGAAATGTGGAAATGTTTTGTTTCCTTTATGCATATTTTATGTGATATGTTTATGTTATTGTTCTTGGTCATTGTTATGAAAACGGGTGGTTCCGTGATAAACTAAGGGCGGGTGAGCCCGATATAGCTCTCCAATGCATTGGGTAACGCGAAGGAGTGAAACGTTAAGGTTTCTCCGAAGAGATTTAGAGAATATACTGTGATGGGTATTCCAAACGTAACCAAGAGGGTTACTCCCTACGTAAGAATGTTATGAATGCCTCAAGATACTTTTATGTCTTATGATTTCTATGATTTATTCATGGTTTGATGAGGTATGTTAAAGTGACTATGTTTTATGGGTAAAGTATGATTTCAATCTTATATATAGATGAACTAATGTTCCCTTTCCATATTTTTTATAACCCTTACTGAGCTTTTTATGCTCATCCCAAGTTTTTGAAATGTTTTTCACAGGTCAAGGGAAAGGTACATGATGTGAAGATAGTGTCAAGGATGTGTCAAGAAAGAATCTGTGTTATATTTTAAATATGTTTCCGTTGATGGCAAGAATGAATACTGTCTTTTATGTAACCACTTTGTTTACATGTGGAATGTAATGCAAGTTTCATGATCTAATTCTCTAAAACTCTAAACTTGAAAATATCCTCAATGTGTAATCTTGTAATAACTCAAGATTATGTAAGGTTTAAGGCTGGGGCCTTATAGTTGGTATCAAAGGGAGGTTTAGATAACTTTAGAGGTTAGGGTATTCCTTAAGCATAAGTGACATTACCATAATGGTTAGGATTTCAGAAATAGTCCTAGTTTTAGATAAAGTGAATGAGTAAGTGTATCTTAGTGTTTACCTTCCTCATTAGTACATGATGGTTTTTTTATATACTCACACTGACATTTCTATTTTTAGTGAATGGATGGATCTATCAGGCACCAAAGAGACAACAGATTTGAAGGAAACTGTGGTGGTTCTCTGACTAAGATACTAGATAAAATGGAGGATTCAATGAGGAAATGTGTGGTTGTTCTAAACCAAATATCAAGGAGTCATGATAAACCACTTGAACCTTGGTATGATCTTTAATGCATCATGTATGAGATGACCAATCCATGTGAAAGTTCAGGTAATAATTATAAAGGTAACCATTAGAGTTTATATGATCCTTACTTTTGAGGTAATTATAGGTTATTATATGATATGCTGGAAAATGAAAGGCATGAGATAAGCTTGAGGTTAAAATATGTTATGATCATTTTTTATGATTTTATCTCTTTTTGGGGAATGATTTAAGAATTATATAGTTTTGGAAAAAGGACAACACGCAGACCGTGTGACAACCCGTCGCGTCGGACAAAGCTACGGGAATCGAACCCACAACCAAAGTGCGACTGGTATTTATCACCTACCACTGGACTACGTGAAGTCCCTGGTTAGTTTGACTGATAATTTCTAGTTATATGATTTTATGAATTAAGAGTAAGTTGATTTTGGGTTATTTATGAAAATGATTAACCTATCATGGAGGATATGTGATTAGGTTAATTACCTTTCAATACGAGACTTTAGGAGCAACTGGTGTTGTTTGGAGATAAATGTTACGATTTAACTTGGAAGACTATGTGACTAAATCCTTCAAATATTTGGGTTTCAATCTTAGATTGGTTTACTTTGAAGAATTTTATGGACAAATTGTTTATCGGATGGTCCTCGTTGAACTTTGGGTTTTGTTGGACAAATTTTGGAGATTAAGAATAGATTTTCTTTTTTAAGGGTTATCCTTTTCTGGATTATCTGACCTTGTACTAACCTTTTTGGTTTTGGTTTTGGTTAAAGCCTAAAGACATGGGAAGTATATAGTTCTCTTTTTTGGATTAGGTGATTCTCTAGAAGTTGATTATAGTACTCTTAATGTGAACAAGCCTTCCTAAATACTCGCCTTTTAGAGAAAATATGAGTTTGTGTTAAAGTAGAAAGTCAACATGATAAGTGATTATGTTTCCCTGTGAATAAATTACTAAATAAAAAGTAACATAAAACAAAAATGTTGTCTATTCACTTTTCCTACTGGGGAACCCAACACCGTTTAACCCATCACAAGTTTGTGATTTTCTCGTGGTTAACTTTCTCCTAAACGTGTTTTCTATCACTCTCCATCAGAACATGACCCTTTGTTTTCTCCTCCATGTCCATGTTTTCCTACATGGAGTCCTAGTATGGGTTAACTCGGGTGACCTTTGTACTTATCTTTCTTTATTTTAAAGTGATTGTTTTACCGACTCTTGTTCCGATGTGGGACTTTCAAGGATGTTTCCAAGCTCAATTTTAAAAATTGCGAGGACGCAATTCCCAAAAGGGGGGAAGGATGTAACACCCCAGGTAAATAAAGAATATGAAATTTTCATATTTATCCATATTTGTGAATAAAATATTAATATGACTTTAAAGGGGACGCTATGCTCGATGGCGTACCCAACACGCAACGACGAGTTTCTTGGGAATCTTACGTTGCACTCTAATAATAAAATAATATTATTTTAAATGGTAGTTAACATGTAGCCGTTGTAATGGAGGGAATGGATAGAAACAACTAAAATATGATTATATATGTTTTTAAATGTTTTTACATTTATCCAATAAAGGATAGAGGATTAAAATACGGAAAGAATTCAATTTTAGGCATATATGCCCTAGTTTTCACTAAAGGTTCACTTATCACCTTTTGATGTTGAACCATCATTAAATATAGTTTTGTTCACTCTTAAACATTCTTTTGGACCAAATTAAACTCTTATTAAGAATCGGGACATCAAAATTTACTTTGTGTAAATTTTTGGTATCTTTCCGATAAAGTTCATTTTTTTAATGAATAGTGTAAAATGTTGTATTTTAATTCAAAACCACTTTTTAATCTAATTTATTTATTTGATTAGATTATATTTTGAATTGGTTTTAAAGTGAAATTGGAAAATATTTTTACCATTTAATCCAATGGTGGTCATTGGAATCAATTTCACTTTGAAATTAGACTTAAACTGATGTCAATCTTTTGATACTTATTGTTTTATAAAAACACGCTCTTTGCTCTGACAGCGGGAATTAATTATTAAATTAATTAATGTGACTTATATGTTTTGAATTTTGTAAAATAGACTTCATTTTTGAATTCGGAATATCAAAAATAGCTTAGGGTGAATTTTTGGTAATTTTCTGAAAAACTTCAATTTTTGATGAATAGTGAAACCACTAAGTGGTACTTATAAAAGCTGATTTTTCGTTTAAATGAAATTTTACCACTTATGTGTTTTGAATTTCAAAAATCCGACATACATGGTTGTCATTAAGAAGTAAAATGTGGTTTAATGGGATAAAAATAATTTTTTGGTGAATAGTAACTTATTAAGTTTTTAATCGCGATTAGTGGTAATTAGTGTAGTTTAAGGTAAAAATAATGCTTTAATAAAATTAAATGAACTTGACACATGTCATAACCTCATTGGATGTGTAATGGCCGACCAAGAAAAGCCATGGGTCAACTTGGGGACCCCATGGAGCCACTTTAGTTGGGAAATGACATTAATATATTTTTATTTAATGTTAAAAGTAAAAATGACCCAAACATGATATGTTTTACTAAAACAATTTTTAAGTGGTGTTACACAGGTCCAAATTTTGACTATAAATATTCATTATAAATCTAAACAGATTTACTACATCATAGTATTTTTTTCATAATTTTTTAGACATTAAAGAAATTAAATTATTTATGACATAATAATGATGCAGCGATGACATCATTATTTGACGATTTAATTAAAATGGAAGGATAATGTAAAATCTACAACATACACATGGCCAAAACCAATTGGATGAGTGGATTTATAAGCCTTATCACCTTATCCCCGAATTATATCAATGTGGGACCTTTTAAAACCGAAACACATTTTCAAATAAAGTAATATTTCATTACTTTCCAAAAGTGCCCCTCCTCTCCTCTTATAAAAGGCCCCCCACCTCTACCTTATTTCACACACTCCTCAAGCCTTTGGCTCGGCAAACCCCTTCCCATTTACTCTCTACACATCCCTCTCCTCATCCTAGAGGATTCCCTTTGGGCAGAATCCTTTCAAAGGAAGCCTTTAGGCTCAAATCAAAAGGAGTTACACTTTTAAAGGTAATTCATTCTCTCATGTTCATTTGTTTTATTTTGCTTCTCTAACCCCCAAAAATCAATTTATTTACTTCTATTGTAACAACACCAGTATCTTAAATATACTAGGATGTTGTTATAATATTTATTTGAACTAAACTCTCACACAACTACATCAAATGGTTAAAGAACATACAGTTTCCATGGATGGCAAAATTCTGCCTCCCGAAACGATGATTGTTCAATACTCATTTAACACCTTCAAAGGTGGCCATTATGATGTCACTATTTTTATATATGATATATAATATGTTTATGTTTTCCTTAATCTTCTGTTTTTTTCATTTTGGGCATACCTTTATGGTTTCCATTATGGGTAAACGCGATATCTTCATTTAAGGAAGTGCGGACTACCGCCCCCTCAAAGTGATTTGATTCGTTAAATACCATATGTGGGACGTATAAAGGATGAAACTATGATATTATATATGATATTATACTGGAATTATAATATACCTTTATATCATTATTATTCCATTCTATAAAATAGGAAATAGAAATGAAAGTGCGTTCATGCGTACGTACGGCTTACCGTCTCCATGAACGGTGCATTTCATTTCTTACCTCTAAATGATCATGTAATGTTATAAATGCATGAATTTACTAGATATATATGAAATATATGATATCTAAATCATGAATACAATTCTGGATATAATAAACATTTGGCCACACGAACAACATGTAATTGTAAGAAGTCCACTTTCGACTTAAGAACCCAATATCGGCAAAACAAATATTATTAACTTAAATGATTACATAATGTTTATGACATGGTAATAAGTGATATAAAAGGAATAATGAAATTGAAAAAGGTTTTTAAGGAAGTAGAAATTAACTCAAGTTTATTATTCAGGAGATTAAAGAATGATCTAGTCAAGTCGGACCCGAGGTAAGGGATCTTACTCCTCTCTTTTTAAGTACACACTTTTATGTAATTCCTTTTAAAGCTCATATTTCTTGTTATTGGGATGATATTTTATATTACACTTACTGTAATTTTTATGTTCATGTGATGAGAGACCCTATTCTCTATCATCAATCCATTTTGGAAGTTTTGAGTGGCGCCGTTAGGCTGCCGAACTTTCGTAAGAGATCTAACCTCTCTCTTTCTTTTTAAGTACTCTCCTTTATGTCACTTCATTTAAGCTCCTCTTTGTAATGTTGGGGGATGTTCTTTTATATTCCTCTTGTTGTACATTTTATTGTAATGTGATGAGATACCCTATTTGATCTCATCAATCCATATTCGTAAGTTTTATGTGGCACCGTTAGGCTGTCGAGTTTTCGTAAAGGATTTTTCATCTCACTTTTATTCCCGTGAGATTTATGCTACATTTGCCACAAATTCCATTGAGTGGTGTATGTACTTCCCATTATTCTACTATTTGTGTAATATACCTTCATTTATGAGTAGTTACATCAATGATCTATTGTCCTTCTTTCATGGGGTGTATGTTTTGAAAGATACCCAAGTCGGTAAGGGAACCTTTCACCCTCCTCTTTTTTAAAAGACTTCTTTTGTTGGGTCTTTTAATTTACATATTGTTATGTTGGGATATGTTCTCATATATCCTTATTGATGTAAATTTTATGTCCAAGTTATGAGATAAACTTTTTATCTCTCATCAACTCATTTTGATGTGATGCCGTTAGGTTGTCAAGGGAACTTTTTAACCCAATTTCGATTTCTTTGGGTTCAACATTTAGTCGTTGAATATGTCATCCATTGAATATGTGTGAATGACCTTTTATTGTTTTACACTTAATATCCACTTATATTGGGTGTATTTATATTTGTCACACATATTTTTGAGATTGATTTGTCCTTAATTTAAGGATATCTTCTTTATAAGGGATTTCATCACATTTGACATTTCTATTGAGAGTTCATTGTTGTTATGCACCAATTCACTCTTATATGGTGTATATACTGTCCTTTGGAGTATTATATCATGAATCCATTTATTATCATGATATTATAAAGTTCTGACTAAATGTTATTCCTCAATTATTGTATTCAAGTGTCTCTAATTTTGGTAAAACCCCTTTAACCAAAATATCGTTTTAAATGTTTTGATTATTTGTTCTTATTAATATCCATGTTTTCAAAATGGTTTTAAGGATTTATTTATATGGATATTAATGGTTTAAAATTTTAAAAGCTTCAAGGTGGTATGGGACACTTTGATTCAAAAATCTTTTTATTAAATGTTTTAAATGGTTTTGGAAATGGTTTCTTTTTGTATGGATTCATTATTTCAAAATACTAAAATGTTATATTGTGATTGAAATGTGGAAATGTTTTGTTTCCTTTATGCATATTTTATGTGATACGTTTATGTTATTGTTCTTGGGCATTGTTATGAAAACGGGTGGTTCCGTGATAAACTAAGGGCGGGTGAGCCCGATATAGTTCTCCAATGCATTGGGTAACGCGAAGGAGTGAAACGTTAAGGTTTCTCCGAAGAGATTTAGGGAATATACTGTGATGGGTATTCCAAACGTAACCAAGAGGGTTACTCCCTACGTAAGAATGTTATGAATGCCTCAAGATACTTTTATGTCTTATGATTTCTATGATTTATTCATGGTTTGATGAGGTATGTTAAAGTGCCTATGATTTATGGGTAAAGTATGATTTCAATCTTATATATAGATGAACTCATGTTCCCTTTCCATATTTTTTATAACCCTTACTGAGCTTTTTATGCTCATCCCATGTTTTTGAAATGTTTTTCACAGGTCAAGGGAAAGGTACATGATGTGAAGATAGTGTCAAGGATGTGTCAAGAAAGAATCTGTGTTATATTTTAAATATGTTTCCGTTGATGGGAAGAATGAATACTGTCTTTTATGTAACCACTTTGTTTACATGTGGAATGTAATGCAAGTTTCATGATCTAATTCTCTAAAACTCTAAACCTGAAAAGATCCTCAATGTGTAATCTTGTAATAACTCAAGATTATGTAAGGTTTAAGGCTGGGGCCTTATAGAGGTGGTAGTCCACACATATGAACGAGCGATGTTATCATTTTAAAGTGGATGAAAATGTAATATTATAATTAAAAAAGAATAATTATGTTACAAATTTCATATTTAGATAATAAATCCATTATAATAACCATTAATGATGGTTATAGAAAATAAATTATATCGCTATGTGGAGGTGGTGGTACACACGTATGAATGAACAATACTTTAATATCCCATTTGATGGAAATGATATGAATAACAGTTTGAAAATATACTTAATTACATATTTTCATATGGTTGATAATTTTTATATTATATTTTTATTATTAGTACAAAAATTAAATAGGTAAAAGAAGAAGTAAAATGAAAGGGATCGATTAAAACTATTATCTCTTCTTTGGGATACCTCCTTTGGATCTCTTCCCAAATACCCTAGGGACGATATTATAAGGATACCCGAAACTTTCTAATTTGTATAAGGATATTTAGAAGAGGTTTTTATGAGTTTTTTTTCAAGATAAGTGGCACATGGTGTTGTGAATAGTATAAAATAGGTGATGTCCTTTTATAGTAAAGGAATGAACACACTTGTAATTACATAAATTATTAATATATAATAATTATTTTTTCATATGAAAGATTCCCAAAGTGTAATTTTTTAAGGAAATATAATTTATGGTTTAAATAACTTAAACCAATAAAACTTGGATAGGTTTATGTGTAATTATAAACCTAGTATCCTTATTTAATCTATTCATTTACCAATTTTAACCTTAACTATGGTAATATGTTTTTCAATATTAATGTGTTATAAATTTACTTATAAAGTAAAAATTGGATCAAAATGGTAAATATATTACATTATTGATCATATACCATAAATCTTGTTCTCTTTTATGTTTTTTATAATTTTTAAATATTTTATTTAAAATATTATTTAACATAAAATATCATTAAATTAATCACAATAACTATTTACATATTTTGAGTTTGAAGACAAAAGGAGAGAAATTTAGTTTGAATAATAAAATTTAATACATCAATAATATGTGATATTTATATAATAATTCGGGGAGCATTATAATTAATCCAAATTTTATTAATTTAAATATTTTTTAAATCATTTGTTTAATTTTGTTATTACTTCAACACACACTTTGTTGACATTTCATAAGAATTTAGGATAAATATTCCAATAATAAAAATTAAAAATATATTACTACAATAAAAAAATCCATCCATATTTAAAATAACCATTTATAAATAAACATAACCTTTTTCAACCCTATGAGAAAATATTAGAGATATTCAAATAAAGAGAGCTATATATGAAAATCTTTTAACCTAAAATATTATAAATTCCATTATCAGTGGAAAATGGAACCAAAATTTCATATAAATGGAGTGATTATTGATATTTTTGAATATATATCATCAAATAAAATAAATTCAAGTATTGGGTTGATATTTATAACATGTATCAAATTTTTAAGAATTTTTTATCCATTTTACCCTTACTGAGGTGATAAATATTTACCATATGGGAAAAAATAAAACAGAATAATTATGAAATTTGAACCTAATAATTCAAAATTTTTGATCAATTATTTAAGATTGAATTTATAGAAGTTTAAAAAATCAATATTAATATAAATTCGTAAAAGATGAAAAATAATTTTTAGAAAAATTGTATTTTAAGCCAAGGGGTGGTGGTGGGTCTTATGTTCGAACCTCATCAGACCTCATTTTTTAGTATTTTCAAATAATAATATTAAATCAGTTGAATAATGATGTAATTAAGAACACCGATCAGTAGTCTTCATGACCGCACATGGTGGGTCATCCAACGATGGTGTTGCTAGCATGTGCAGTGTGGGAAGAAACATCTTAGACCCGTGGTGTTGGGATGTGATGAACAATAAAAAGTGGGAAGTTGTATATCTTAGGGAATAAAATGATGATTTTTTCTGATGGTGGAACCTCACTGAAGGTCAAAGACCAATGAGGAATAACGATGGAGGGATGTCGAGGATGTCAGGCTGTGGGCTGCCTGAAATTCTTTCAGCAATGGTGTGAATCCATCATATTAAGACCGATGGACTTTAAGAAATTAGGGATCTATTATAACTGGGTCTTTGGTTAAATCATGAAACTTTATTTCTAGGCCTATGAGGCTTGTAATGGGTTACCATCTTCCCAGAATAAAGAGTGGTTCTTTCTTTCAATAAAAGGGCCATTTACCTTAGCCTATTTAAAAAAAATTGTGTTTTAAACCAAAAAAATGAACATATAGTAAAATTAGTTATAATTTTTATTTCTATGTAATTAGTTATATTATATATATTTAATATTGTCTTATTTTACTTTAATATATTATTCAAAACAAAATGGAACCTTTAAATTACATTATTTAATGAAACAAAATAAGAGTTTTACAAAAGTGATATTTTTCCCCATTTGCTTAAAAATAGATCTTTTTAGAATAATCCAAAAAATTCACCATTAGATAATATTTTATGCTTATATCAAAAAATTATATTTATTTTTTCAATTAAAATTTATAAATATAATATATATTAATTATAATTTCTATGCACAAAATTCTATAAAAACCATTTATGAAGGAAAAAATATTTTTTTGAATCAAAAAATGAATTTAATAAATAATTGAGTATTAATTTATTATTAATTAATCAATAAAAATTATTTTATTAAATAAATTTCTATATATATTTGATAATGTCGTTAATCCAATTCATACGTCTTAATTTAATAGTTATGTTATAATACATCGCAGTTCATTTTATGATCAATGTTGCATTCCAACCAAGCGATTTCACACTTACAATTTATTTAAAGTGAAATATATTCTAAAACATTATGGTGTTACAAGTATTAAACATGATATGCTTATAATCCTATCATGTGTGAAGAATTTATAGGAGATTATAAAGAATCATTATGGATTAATTTGTTTTGTATAAAATGGGTAAAATTTTTGTTTGGTATAAAGAACATGGGGCTTATTAGTATATATATTTTTTCTAATTATATAAATATTTAAACCTAAAAATATCTTACAAATGTAATATATTCAATAACCATGCTTTCACATCTCATATCAATGTGAATATGTGAAGTATATGTTTATAGAACCAGATTTGGGTGTGTGGGCTTGGAGAATCACACAAAGGATACATGGGAGGATTAATCTTAATAAAAAGGGTATATAGAACTTTTTATACAATGGTAAATGGTACACATGAGGATTTATTCCATGTTAAAGGGTACACAATATGATTTATACCAAGCCAAAGGGTATGTGGGGGGATTTATCCAATACCAATGGGGTACACAAGAGGATTTATCCCAAGAATAGGGGTGCAATTAAGGATAATACTTGGCCTAATAATGTGAATAAGTTATTTTAGGATGCCTAATATTTGATTTATGTCTTCTTAGGTAGCCTTGACATATGATTTCAATGGTTATTTTTGTACCATAATTAATAGATGTGACATTTTCTTTCTTATAATTATGACTATGTTATTCTCTCATAGACCATGATTACTGGATAATAATCTGATAGTATTTTGATCTATGTATTATGTTTTTATAGTAATTATTATAGAACTCTTGAATTTTTATATATATTATTTTTTGGGTATGATTTTCTTATGTATCATGATTTTACTCATATCCTTATCTTATGATCACAAATGATCTTTGTATGTTATCACTTAAATTTTCCATTACCAAGCACCAATATCACCCCTTTCTTATGTTTTCACCCCCTTAGTTATGAAGATGAGTGTAACTTGTGAGAATTATTGAAGGTATGAAGTTTATTTCAATGATAGTGAAATTTTTGCAAGAGTTGTAGAATAATTTTATTTTATAACTAGTCGTCAAAGTGACTAAAGCATTTGTTCATAGGGTTATGTTATTATTTGTGAGATGTAATGTTTACCTTATGAAAATGTTGTTAAATAATGAAATGTATAACATGTGACTCTATATTCAGTATTAAATCTTGGTTTGTTTATTTTTAAGGATTATTTTAGTTATTATGGGTTTTTGGATGAGATAAAACTAGCGAAAAACCTAGGGATAATTATAAGAGATATGTTTAAGTATAGTATCACATCCTATAATTTTGGTAAAGTAGTGATTTTATAGTTTCCTAGAAATAACATCCCTATATAAAGACTATATGTAGATGAAGTATCTAGGACATCGTTACCTAGGGGTAATAACCCTAAAATTGGAATGTTTGGTATGAACTCAATCTCCACTTGGTGAATGAAAAAGAGGCCTAACTACACACATGGTTTGACACACATAGGGGATATTATTTATTTCATCAAATGCTATTAACAATCCATTATTAATGATTTATTATATTAAGGAATTAGTTTAAGGAATATAAGAGAACCTATTCTAAAGAATTATATCTTGAAAAAATGACTATTTAGGTTGAATTGAAAGATAAAGTGGTGGTTTTAAAGAGTAACACATTTCAAGGTTGAGTCTTTTAATAATAACATTATGATTTAAATATTAATAACTCATGATTAACTCTTATGGTTTTAAAAATTTCTGGTGCAAGTAGAAATTGAGTTAACAGTGGATGTGATGAAAAACCTAATGGTTTTCTAAATGAGTAAAAAATTGGTATATAATATGCAGTGTACAAATTTATAAATTTTTTATCTAAGTTTATGTGAAATAAAATGAACCATGTTGAGCTCCCAAATTAACTAAGGATGGAGAAAATGTATACTAAGTTTTTAATGTGAAAACTACAACTACTCTTTAGTGGATCTTCTAATCAACTTATTTTCTAGAAATAAATAAATGAAATGGAAAAGATATTTTCCATTCTCTAATCCTTGTAAATTGAGAAGTTTATCTATGATTTTAATCATTTAGTAGGTGTGGCTGGAAAATGGTGGAATAACATTAAGAATATGACCAAAAAAGAGGAAGTAGACTATATAATATGAGAGGAATTCAAGAAAGTCTTCTTTACTAATTATTTTACTTATACACTTCAAATGAATATGAAGATAAAATTTTTGGATTTAAAATAAAATAAGGATTAATACATCAATACTTATAAAAAACATAATAAGGCTCACAACGTATACCTATGGTTTTATCTCTGGCCCTGGGAGTAAAATTTACCATTTTATTAGCATCATATAGATAATTTTCTTAAATTAATTATTAGTAATATAATTTTAAATATATGAAGTGTTTGTTTGGTGTGTACTAAAATTGGAAATATAAAATTCATACTATTATTATTCTAGATAATTAAAAAATTGAATGTTGAGTTTCATGTAAGATATAATGATAAGTCACTAGGGGGAAAGAAAATCCAATTACCAAAATTTTACAAATGTGGGAGGAAACACTTGAGTAAATGAATATAAGGACAAAACATGTGTTTCAAGTGTGGGAGGATTAGACATAAAGCTAATTATTTTCATAAAGAGATGAAGATGCTAGAAAATGCAACCAAGAAAAAGAATGACCCAACTAATGCACCACCCACACCTCAATTCTTTAAAATTAAGGAGTTTTATAATTATGTAAACCAATTCCCTAACCATAGAGTTAAGGAAGATAATAGGCCCCAGAAAATTCCTAAACCAAGGGAGAATGGAATATTGTCTTCTATCACTATTTATGAGGTGGATCATGATAATTATGTGGTTCTTGCTCCACTTATTCATCATTATATATTTTTGTATGTCCTAGGAAATGTAAATTTTTACCAGGAGTGAGATATCAAAATTGTAAAAACACTTAGTGGAATCATTATTCTATCAAATTAGTATGAACATATTTCAAGGTTTATGGTATTATGATTCTTGCATCTCCCATTCTCATTTTTTATATGATATTGATGTGATTTTTTAAATGGATTCAATTTTCACATAGCCATTATATATTCACCAAAATACAAAAATCATATCTCTTATCCATTAGTGAAATAAATTATGATTATTCTTGACAAAAATTCTATTACAGTAATTATGACCCATATTGATGAGGTATATTGAGCTCAAACAATTAAAGAAGTTAATCAATATTAAGAATCATCCAATTATAGGGAAAAGATATGCTCTCTGAGTTTTTAAGGTTAATATTTCTCTAGAAATAATAAACCGAGTCACAAATACTTTTTTATACCATTGGATATTTTTATTTTTATATTATGGCTAAAATTGTGAGTTCTCAATTTGTTTAACAAGTGAGGGGATATAATAACCTAAAATTATAGATCCTTTAAAAATGATGTTATGTTCGATAACATACATTACATGCGACACCACATATAAAGAAACAACAATATATTGGAAAAATATTATAAATAAATATATAATAAATTCTAACATAAAAAATATTAAAAGGTATTACATTTAGAATGTAGATAATTAATTCGAATTAATATTAAAAAGGATATCTTCAATAAAATTCATTTTCTTTATATCATCTAAAATATTTTCAAAGTTAAAATTATAAATTTCATAAAGTAAATTCTATAAAATTAAATTATATTTTAAAATAATCACATAAAAATCATGTTATTTTGAATTTTTTATTTTTTTCTGAAATGATCGATTTTTAGTCCAAAAATATAGTTTTTGAAGAAATTATATTTTTTTATATTTTTATCATTATTTAAGAATATACTATAAGATTAAAAAACCTTTTAGGTAATAAAATAATTATTTAATTTATTTCATTATGAATTTAAAAAATTCTTATAACTTATAAATCCTATGTATGACATTTTTATAACTAAATCAGAATATTACCTCAATAAAAAATGTTTTCATTATTTTCTTCTAATTATGTGTTTTTATAGTGAAATTAGGTTTTGGGATTCATTTAAATACACATAAATTTTATTTTATTTTTTTAATTAAAAAATTAATTTCGTAAAAATAAGTATATATTAAAATATTATATTTTAAATAAATTTTAAAATATAATAAATAACTTAACTAAAAACTATTTTTGCGCATTATGCATATTTATTTTAAAATATAAATTTCAAAACCTTAAAATTTTTATTTTATAAAATAATTTTCAAATTTTAAATTAGATGATTAAATTTTGGTAAATAATCCAATATTAATTGTTTTATTAATACTGAGTACTATGTTTAAAAATTAATTAGCATAGTAAAAGTAAATTAGGGTAAATGTTAAATATTTAAAATAAAAATCCTAAAGTCACTCTAATTTTTATTAAAATGTCATGTATGGGGACTATATTGAACCACACACACTTCCACTACACTTTGTTTTTCATTTTGGAGCTATTTATCTTTGAATCGTAACATTACATGGTTGAAAATGTAATGGTTATTTCCAAAACCACCCTTCCCTTCAGTTATAAAAGGGTAATATTTACACCACTTCAAGACTATACTATCCTGGAAATTTCACCTTGAAACTCTACCTTATGGATCATACTAGAAACCTATCCCATTTCAATAATATGCTGGTCACCTTTAGTTTTTTTAATTCTTTTATTTTAAAGAATTTTTCTATGAAAAAATCAAAGTTTCAAACATGAGTATTACTTTCACTTACCATTTTATTTTACAAAATAGTTCTTAAGTAATCTAAAAAATATTAATAAAATGAAAATTAGTTATTATAATAATTAAATTTCATTATATTAATTTCACAAAATTATTTAATCCTTTCCATCCA
This sequence comes from Viscum album, assembly GCA_963277665.1. Taxonomy (NCBI): domain Eukaryota; kingdom Viridiplantae; phylum Streptophyta; class Magnoliopsida; order Santalales; family Viscaceae; genus Viscum; species Viscum album. The sequence goes on along the minus strand of OY728150.1, from coordinate 2,050,321,194 downwards.
ATAAGAAACCAAAATAATATCGATCATGCATAAATGTGGACTACTACCTCTACGAAGCGATGCTGTTCATTTTTCATCACTAACTACCATGGATTGTAATAAGGATATATTTTATGAATTATAATGTTTTATATATCACATTTATAACACTTAAAATATAATTTTTCGTAATCCATATTCCCTTCCATTTTTGGAGAAATGAGATCATTAATTATGCATACATGCTGACTACGACCTCCTTGGACAATGAATTTATTTTCTCATCACCACCCATAATGGATGGTTCTAAGAATATATTTAGTAAGGGTATATAATAATTATTAAATTATTATAATTCTCAATATTTCATATTATAATTATCTAAATACATTCCCTTACTCTTTAAAACATTATAACATGCTACCGTTTGGGTTAGTTTTACCCCTATGTAAATGATGTTATAATAATTATGTTGTAAATGATTACAATAATTCATATAATGGTGATATCATTTAATAATTATATATCTAATATTTTTTAATGATTATGTTATATTATTTTTATTAAAATAATTAAAAATACATGACATTTCGACCATTACATACGTCGAAAACTTGTTCATTATGATTTCTATTTTCACAATAAGTATTATAGTGTTTCACCTAAGGAAAATGGGACAAGAGTAATAATTAAAAAAAATTATTATTATATATTTAATGTTCTAGGAATGAATAACTTCAAACCACTTAGTGATAATTGATCCCTTCTTTGTGATGTTTTTTACAAAATAGACAGCCGAAACATATAACACTAGATGATGAAAATAAACTACTATTAGTTCACATATTTGTAATATATTATTGTAAAATGATTATTAATATAGAATTATGTTTTTATTAAGTTCTGATATAAGTTAATTATATAGTTATGTTAATTATAATGGAGATTACTAAACTATCGAGTTAGCATGAATAGAAGGTACACGTTTTGTTTATCCCAAATTCCTATCTTTGAGACATGTTAGGAATTATGAACTGAATTTCTTTTAATTGGTGTATATGAATCCTAATTGAGTTTTTATATTAAGAAATACCCATTACTCATGGTAATTTAATTTTAATTTATTTATTTCTCTATTAATGGGATTTGAGTTAAATACTCCTCGAATTATAGTGGGGTTCATGAATCAAATGTTTTTATTAGGCCATAATCACCCCTCTTTGACTATTATATTTAAATTTGATATATTATAAAATATATGATTCTATGTTGTAATTACACCTTATTTTCCTATTAAATAGAATTTAACAAATATATTTTCTTCCTTTGTTATCCTATGATCTATTTAAAATTAATTTTTATAAATAATTCCCATTCATTTTACTATAATTTTCTTCTATATACATATTTTTACTTACCACCAACGTTTAAATTTACCTAGTGGAAACATTACTTGTTTTTTATCTCATATGATTCTTATACAACCCTTTAATTTAATATAATTATTTTGTTATCCATTAAAAGTAATGGGTTTTCAATAAAGTCATTTTTAAATATTTCATAGGAATTTTTTTTCAATGGTCATATATTATTCCCTTATAATTTTTTTAACATATATTATATTTATTCGAATTTTATTTGAATAAATTTTTTATTGTGCTTTTTCATTATCTTCAAAAAATTATTTTTTTTGGAATGTGACTTGAATATTGTGTATTTTTTTGTGATGATATTAAGAAGCATTATTTTTAAGACAAATATTTTTTGTTGTTTTTATTTCTTTTTCAAAGTATTATTTTCTAAAGAAGTAATGGTTGATAAATTACCATATATATTCTTTTCTTAAAAAATATTTTTTGGAGATTTTTTGTTTGGTATCAAATTATCATGTTTTTATATAGTATTTGGAATGTTTTGAAACTAATTTTCTTCTCATAGGTTATTTTTGATAAGATGAATGATTTGAATATAAGTGGAACCATATGAACAGATGATTTTAAGGGTGGGATTCTATATCACCCTTCATTTCATTGGTAATGTTTGTATGCGATGATCTCAAATGTGTACATAGAAGTATTTATCCCGAGACAAAGTTTACATGAGAGGATTTACCCTAATCAAATTGAAACATGGGAAGATTTATCCCAAGAAAAATGGTACACCGAATGATTTATACTGAAAAAAATGGTACACATGAGGATTTATATGAAGCCAAAGGGTACACATGGGTATTTTTTCAAAGAAAAAGGGTGCACAATAATATTTATCCAATGGAAAGAGTATTTTGAATGATTTTTCAAAATCCTAAGGGTTTGTTGGAGATTTTATCTCAATCTATAAGAGAACATGAGAGGATTTATCCCATGATGAAGGTTACATGGGATAATTATCTCATTCTTAAAAATGTAAATAGGTGATTAACCCAAGCCTAAAATATGATTAATTCCTTGGTGGGTATCTACAAAATATAATTTCAATGCTTGTGTTTATTCCATAATTGAAATAAATTATAATTTCATAAATATACTAATAATTATGTTATTCTATCATGGATCAATTTTATCGGCTATTGTTTCATCAAACCCTTGATAAATGAAATATATTATGCTGATCATTATTTAATGACTCATGAATTTTGATATATATATTTTTGGGTATGATTTTATTATGTATCATGATTTTATGGATATGCTTGTCCTATGCTCACATATGATATTTTTTATTGATTATTTTTCCCTTACCAAGCATTTTATTTCACCAATTCCTTAAGTTTCCACCCCCTAGGTTGTTGAATACAAGTTTAACTCATGATAAGTCTAGATGGGATCTAGTGTGGCTTTATAGTGTAGAAATGTTCATATGCGTTGTAAAATTATTTTCTTATATATATAGTCCAAAAGGACACTAAACCTATCATTAGTAGTATTTTTTTATTATTTTTGAGATATAATGTTTAAAAAATTGGGTTGTAATACAATAATTTAAATTCTAGCATGGGTAATTAAAGTATTCAATGAAATCAATATCAATTCTTAGATATATTAGTTTATTTCATTTTTGGTTTATATTTTTACTATAGTCATATATTTTCTCATGTTAAATCTTTATCCATTCTATATTTTTTTTTATTTTAAAACATGGAAAGTGAATATATGGTTTTATAGTTTCTATAGATTGACCAAATCAGTTACACTTAAGTTGAGACATTACAAGGTGATATCAATGTGGGTTGGTCTTTCAGGGGATTAATTTATAGAAATATATATAGTAATTATGATACATACTATTTAATTTATAAATATGTATGACTAAAATGATTATAGTGAAAATTAAATTCATCCATTTTGTCTCATAAAATATAAATTTTATAGTTAAATTTTGTTAATTTATATTTATTTATTTATTTGGATTAATTTTGATTCATTTATTTATATCATTACCATAAATTATGAGAGATAAATTTTAATATCATATATAACATAGAAGCATAAAGTAATACAATTTATATGTGTTTTTAATTGTAATTTATTTTAATATGATTTTATGGGACTAATTATTTAATTTAAAAGAATTAATTGGATGGAATTTATGTAGTATTTCCATGCTTAATATAATTATATCGATGTTTATGTGTCTAATTTTAATAATTCCTTGATTTTTTTAGTTTATAATACTAAATTAGGGATTTAAGAGTATATTTAGTGAAATTAAATAGGATTTTAAAATAAAAATTTGATTTTGAAAATATAACTATATAATTGAGCACCTAAAGGGAAGGTTTTTGTTTTGTGTTTCTCCTTAAGTGGGTAGTATATGATCACTAGTAACTTAGTAGGTTAGGGAATGTCCTATAATATTCCCAGGTGGTCTATCAAAAACCTAGTAAAACCCACCATGTATTTTATGGGCCCCTATAATGCATAATAAAGAATGAAAATTATAAATAAATATAAAATATATCTTTATGGTTTAGTTAATCCTAGGTTTAGGTGAAAGGTAATTTAAATAAATGTACATATTTGGGAAAAATATAATATGTTTAAAAATGGGTATATTGACTTAGAGATATAGTCATATTTGAGTTTCTTCACATGGGTTTATATAGTTATTTGTACTCAATTTTTGAATTAATGTTTTTAAATATTGTTTAATAATTCATTATAGTATGTCAAGAAAGTGTCATAAAAAGTAATTCTCCTATGTAAGTTCCCATCAACTCACAATTAATGAAAATATTTTTTAGGGGTTTTATGCCACATAGAAACGGATGTCTAAAGAAGTCACTCAAGTATCAAATTTGACCATATATCCATAATGAAAAAATATAAAAAAATTAGGTGTAAAAATAGAACATTAAAATGAAAATATTTTTACAACAATATCAATAAGATAACCTATTTTTTAATATGCATTATGAAGCATGGGTAGGTTTATTAACATTTATAATTAAGTATACCTACTAGTGGTGGGGGAAAAGGATAGTATAAGATAAGTGATATATGAAATTTACTTAATTTAAATCAAAATATTAAACTAACCATTAAATTTAAGTAATGTTTTTGAGTATTAATAGATTATTTTTCCTTGCATATTAATTGGGATTCCATGTAGTGATGGATTTTATGGAATTATGTATATATTATTTACACAGTAAACCAATAATTTAAAGATATAATTCAATTATTGAGGTGTTTTTTAGGTATAATACTCTCTAAATCATGGTGGTATTTATTATACCCACCTATTTCAAGGTGGTAAACAAAGTGACTATAGGGGAGTTTGATATTCAAAGCAACCAATAAGTTGTTGTTTTTTTAAAAAAAATCAATGTTCATAATATCAATTGAGAATATTTAAATATGGGAGAAGTATATTTATTATAGTGGTAAGTAAGAGTGAAAAATATTTGATAATAAATCAAATACCTCTCCTAGTATGAGTCTAGTGAAGTGTTACCAATGTGGTAAAAATTGTTACACCATGAATTCATGCTCATAAAAAGATAAGGGGTGTCCAAAGTATGGTTGTTAGGTCCACCCACTTTTTTTATCTCACATTTACATTATGGGTACTGGAACTATTAGAAATTAATTCCCTAAATTCAATAGTTTTATAACTTATTTAGAATATTTATTTATTATAGAATAAAATAATCATTAATATAATGAATCTGTAATTTTTTTAGAGAAACTAAAATTTTTATAAATGTAATTATAATAACACCTTATTGAAATTACTATAACTTCATCATAGTCTAATTGACATCGTGTTGTATTTTGAGTTTTGATGTATTGTTAATATAGACACGAGTTACCTATAATTTATAAATATGATGATTTAAATAATTGGAATATAATTTAAATACTTTTATCTAATGGTCCAACATAATGAAATTATATAAATTATTATATTCCAATCTTTTAATATAAATATATTTCACATCAAATATTGTTAACAATAGTTAAGGTTATATCAAACACCAAAGTGATTTTTTTGTACTTCAACACCCAATTTATGGTGATATTTTAGTTTTAATCAATAGAGGTTTTTCAGATGAGGAATTAATCATGTGGTGAAGATTGTTCAAATCAAGATAGAATTTTTCACTTATATAATAAATTTAGATTATTCAGTTAAACTAATGAAGTGTATAATGATACCATGATATTCATTTGATATGTTTAAATCTACAATTTATTAAATAACACATAGTAACAAATATATCACGAGTTGAAATTGTTGAGAATGATTGTCTCATGTCTCATGCTCATACTCAAGGGAATGTGTGATCATTATATATAGATATTATAAGCCCTTGAACCTAATCACTAAGTTTGGTATTGAGTTAGACATGGAATCACATGTTCCTCCCCTTACACAAGAGTTTTATGAATATAATCAAAGTTACAAACATCCTTAATAGGGGTGAATATAACTTATGTATCAAAGTCCATCATCTGAAACACATCAAAAAAAATAATACATAAAAAGGTTCAAAGAAACTAAATAGAAATAATCTTATATTAGATGACATAGAAGGAATCTCATTCCAAAAAAAAACATCCCAAGGACCTAAAAAGTGTTTGGTAAAATGGGAGTATAAGAATAAATAACAAAGAAAATATATACCTTGAGGAAACACTATAGAGACCATCTTTATACTACCACCAAACTCCATGCACCGTCTCCTCAACTCCCTATTGCTGGGACCTCTCACTTTCCAAAATACATGGTAATTATTTCTAGACACACATTAAGATTCCTATATAAGGTGTGTGTATAAACCCAGTAAGAAACCACCAATGTGTCCCAGACATAAGTTCACACACATAAAATGTGTATTCCATGATAATAGATACATGTGCAATAAAACAAAAATCATACATGTGTTGAGAATCCCGTTCTAATGAATATATCACAAACCCAAAACATACCTAATTAAACTCCAAGATGAAAGTAAAATAATAATGGAATAGTCAATCACAAGTAAACCATACATATCATAGAGCATCTATTTGGACAATGAGTCCTTGGTCAATCTACATGGTCATCATGCCCCATCTTTGTCACATGTAAGGACATAAGGTAGTCATATCACATATATACCTTGGATTAGGCCACAAGATCATCATATCCTGGTACTTAATTGAGTTATTAAACATATCCATCATACTCTTTCATTATTTCTCAATCCATTATTATTATCATCACATGTCACAAATGCTCCCCCTCTAAGGGCTAACCATGAAATGATGATCCACCTATCATTTTATACAAGAAAAAAAATCCTTTAAAGACTATATATACATAAAAAATGGGTAATAACACATATAGGAACAAAATAAAGTATAAATAATGAGTATCATTATCTACATGCACACAGAAACTTGTGATCAATATAAAATATGGGTCTCACAAGCTACATGCACAGTAGTGATCAATATAAAACATACGTATCACATGATAGATACACACACATGAGATCAAAATAGAGCATAGGTCTCAAAGAACAGAGTCTCATAACATAATATAATTCTAGATATCATATACCTGAGATCAATATGATAAGGTGATTCCTATCTCATGCACATTGACGTCAACATCAAATTTTTTGAAGAGACCATTCCCAAATCAATCATGTGACCCAACTGAGTCAACTCGCATAACAAGGGTCCCTATAAATGATTAAAATACAATTTGAAAGAGTTATTAGAACAAAATTGAATACGGGAATCAATAAAACATGGTAGAACTATATAACTTACCCAAATAAAACCACCATTAATGGTAAATCTAGATCTGGTCGAGGAAGAGAACCCATCACTATGAGAATAAAAACTAGAGAAGAGTGTCTAAGATTCACCTGAGTGTAGATAAAAACCTACCAGCTAAATAATAGAACACCATAGGATATTAGTTAGAGAAGGGAGATCATCTAAAGTACCACCCTGGTTTCATATGGAAATCATCTAGATCATAGGAACTCAATAGAGTAGGAAGACAAATGTATTAATATAGGGTTGAACAAAGTTGAAAGGTCAATAAATATCCTTCATTAAAGATCACATGAATTTACATTATAAATTTTATCTTTTCCTATGAGATAATTGGCTGAATAAATATTTTTTTTAAAAAATATCCATAACCATGGTTTTATGATACCCGCTATGGTTATGGTGGAATCGAACACACCCTACCATAGTAATAAGACATTACCAGCCAATAGGGTGTGGCGTCAAGGCCATTATAATTTTTGACTCACCACACCTTTCACCATAGTGCCATGAATCCAATATGGGTATGGTCCATATGGGGACTCATAAATCTACACACCCAAGACCACACCCTAATATGGGTGTTTTGGATAACTTGTTTCACATAGCTGAGTTACATGTATAAAATGGCATGTACCATGGTGTGGTTATTCCTGTATTGTAAACTAAAATGCCCAAAAACCATATATAAGAGACCTAAAGCATCCAAATAATCTCGGATCAAAGGTAAACTATTAAGGCTCAAAATTATATTTCTTTAAAAATGAGGATGTTGAAAATCTCCCCATCTAATGAATTTTTCTCCTTGAGAAGTAACTCTAGATGGAATTCTTAAAAATCTCAAGATAGTGATCTCAAACTTCATGATCCCAATTCCACATATCCTCTAGGATATATCCCTGATACCATTAGTATCAAAAAAGAGGCATCATATTCTCCAATAATACATTATATATCTTGTATATAATTTGCACCAAGACTCAACAAATGAAGCATATGATTTTAATTAAATGTCATTGTAGTTGATCACTTTCATAACAATGGGGTCATACCTTTGAAGATTTTAAATGTGAAAAATTTCATTCAAATATTGATATCACCAGATAAGGTCTAGTTTTTAATCCACTAATCAATTGCACTCGTATATATCAAATGGTACCCAAAAAATCTGTGCTATCTTTCCTTGATTCTGTAGATGATGACGTCCCAATTGAGGTGACACACATAAGAAAACATGGGCATGAACATAAAACTCCAAAGGTAATCTCCTCTAGTTGGAATATTATTATTATCTACTCTGGGAATTAACCAAACTCTTCCTAATCAAAATAAATCTCTAATATTCCTCCACTATAATAATTATGACAATGGTAGCTTCCTCATCTACCTCATACCAACAAAGCAGTGAGTGACACAACCATACATAAGCATACTGAAAAGGTTCAATATGAATAAAATCCTAGAAAATATTATTTCATGGAAACTAAAACAACTCTAAATGGTCAACCCATGCTTCAATAATGTCATGAACCATGAGAAAATCATATCCTCCATGATCTATATCATCATCTATTTTTTTCTATCAGTTTGTGGATGATACACCATATTCAGTTTAAACCGAGTCTACAAAGAAATTTTCAAGGGTCTCAAAAAACAGAACATAAAACATGAATTTGTATGAAATATGATACTAGAAGGAACTCGGTATAGTCGTATAATCTTTTGGACATAAATCTTACTCAACTCACCTACATATTGACTGTCTCGAATCGTCACGAAGTGTTCTAAATTCACCATTTGATAAAATATTACATAAAAAAATATCCAATTATTAGGGATCTAGGAAACTCCATTATTAAGTCCATCCTCACCTCATCCCTCTTCCACATAGGTATATGAATTGGGTGAAGTTAACCTCCTGGTCATTAGTTCTCCATCTTAATGCAAAAATATGTCAACCAATGAGAGATAAATCCCGAGATATCTCTCTTAATTATTGGCCATCAAAAGTGTAATATTATATATAAATGAATGTTCATCAAACCTGGGTGCATTACCCATTAAGAGACATGATATTCCCATATAATAATCTCCCTAATTGAAGTAAGAAACACTACTATCCCATGAACCATGATCCCATCATCACTATTCAATGACAGTCTTAGAACGAGGACACTTCATGCCAACTATTCCCACATCACTAAGCACTTGAGATCTGATTCCTATATGGTATTTATTCATTCCACCAACATATTAGTTATAACCAAGGCAACATAGGTTATCACCATTCACTCTTTAGAAGTATCCACTAAAAAATCATCCAACAAACTCATAAATCTCTATTCCTCATCTCATGGTCACTCTATAAGAACCTATGTTTTGTTACTGATAGTATATACAATGATGTTACCTTTTCTTTGAGCATAAACCACCTCAAAGTTGAATATATATAAATACTCCACCATAATCTTCTACCAAATATTTATGTCTCACTGAGATATGATATAAAACAGGATATTATGATCAATGTATATGAAGAATATCTCACCAAATAGTTAATGGAACCAATACATGAAATTAGATACCATAATTTTCAAATACATGCCATGAGTAGGGTAGTTACATTCATGGGGTGATATTTAGGAATACCTATAATCCACTACTTCATTCTTCTATATCAGCACTAATCCTAAACCAAAAATTAATAAATCACAATAAAACACATACCCAATATTAGGATCTATAAATTTCAAGATTGGAGTTATCATTAAACTTCAATTTAGCTCTAGGAAGGCCTCTTTACACTAGTTTGTCTGCTCAAACTTGATAAATTTCTTTGTAATCACGATTATAGGTGCTATAAAATGAGAGAGGTCTAGTATAAACTATCTCCAATATACAACTAGACCAAGGAAGCACCTGATCTCAAAATATTTTTGGTGTGTTCCAAAAAAATCACAACCTCCACCATATCAAGGTGCATATAAATATCTATCTCAAAGGATAAATACTGAATAAATTATACATTTTGGATCTAGAAGTGATAAATCAAGATCTTGATATTGTAACATCCTATAAAAAATTTCATATTTTTCTCTTTTGTTTGGTTTCTTACCTCTTTATTTTTGTATGTGTCGGTACTCCCGAGAATGGAGATAATTTTCTTGGGAAAATGAACTAATGTTTTGGGATGTATGTTTGTTTGAATTAATAGAATCTGGGTACAAATGTGTAAAATTATTTGCAGGGTTATCCCTAATTTTAGAGAACATCAGAGTTGTTTTGGGGATTTTGAGTTGAATCTAGGTTTTTCACGGTGTTCCAAAGATATATAAACTATTTAAAGTGATTACACACAAAGTATTTCTCGCTGGAAAAAATTCGTGAACTGGTACAAGGTGTAAGAATATTAAACATTGTTTAATATGTTCAAATTTTACATAATGGGTGTTGAGAAGATGATCTGAACCATTATAAGTCATGAATATTTCACACCATGAATGTACATTACACATCTTTTAATGGTTAAAATCATGGTTTTATAAAACTATGATTCTTTTTTCATTGTATTTGGGTTTCATGGATTGAATGATGTGAAAATAGATTACAAAACTTGTATTTATCATGGTATATGAATTTAGGCAATCATACAAGTTATTATTATTTCATTAGATTGCCTCCATATTCCATCTCGATCTAGGATCTCTCACCATAGATTTTTGAGAACTCCTCTCATTCTGAACTATTTCATTCAGCGATTGATTGTTGTTAGAGTCACAATTTGTTTCATTATTTTAGTAGTCCTTTTTTTCTTCCACATTTATTTTGATCATGGTAGTTCCATTACATTGAATTTATGAATCCATTTATCTTTCATGTGTATTCCTCTTGATTCCTTATATATATTTGGCATGATATTCTTCTTAAGGATAACCCTTATGTTGGTTGTGGTGTGACATGAGTGTTCATTGAGGTATGTTGTGATCTATTCTCTCTATCAACATTTTTGATAAATTGAATCAATTATTTGATGTATGGATTTATTATAGGGAATCTATTATTTTCATTATGTCTTTAATTGTTGGTGGACACCATTGTGGGTGTGTACGATCTATTTTGAGGTAGGTGGTTCCATTTCTAGCCTATGTTGGATGAACTACCTTGCTAAAGTTTTTATAAATTGTTTTATAAATGCAATGGAATAATGTATTGATCGATTTATGTGTTTTTAAAGAGGTTTTTTATAAATTATTTCCCCCTTGTTTTGGGAAAAATTAAAATGGAATTTTCAATGAATTGTGAAAATGTTTTTTTGAAATCTTTTATGTAGAATTATTTTTATGAAATGGTCTAGAAAATGTAGCACATGGGATGTCTTGGGTACTTAGGTGGATAAGTTATCTTAGGTTCATCATCTATGTATTATTGGGGGGTTCACTCATGTCATGATCCTATAATCCCTAGGCCCATTGTTCTAGAAAATTAAAATTGACATTGTTGGGGGATTCACTCATGGGGTGTTTCCCAAATCCTTGGGCCAATGTTCTAATGATTTTATTTTTCACTAGTAATTGATTATAGTATTAATAGTCTTCTATCCTGACCTATAGTGACCCTTGTTGTGGTGTTACCTATTCTTTTATATTGTACTATTTTAGCAGTTACTTCCATGGTTTGATATGATATGTGATACATGCTTCATTTTTATTTTATATAGATTATTTGATTTATATAAAATTCTTTGAAACTATTTTACCAAGATTGTTTTGGAAATATTGAGAAAGGGAAAACTTAATGTTTTTCTATGATTATAATATAAAATCTATTAAAATATTAACAATTACTTGTTTTATTTAAAGTTATGCATGTTTATATTATTTTATATAGACTTATGAAACACCTATGTGGGATCATACTGATCCTGTTAGCTCACACCCCATGAGCCCCTTCAAAAGTGCATGAAACATTGTATATATTTTGATGTAGGGAAAGGAAAGGCACCAAAGTAATCCGATGAGGTTTTATATCATCTATGTCTATGTATCTAGTGGAGATATGGTGTGAATTTTCCAACGCTATCACATGGACTAGTCAGCTTTCTATTTTAGAAGTCCTTTGATGTTGGACATGTAATTTGGGTTGTTTTGACTGCTCTTTCATTATTTCATTTCAACTGTCTTCTTTCATTTATGGAATACATCATCTCTTATGTTGTTTCAATATATTATATATACACCATGTTGTTGCTTCAGGTTTAGGGAAATCATTCCCTTTTCTTGTCTCTTGCCCATGGGTATTAACAATTCCTTTCAAGCATGTGTTAATTAGGGTTGGATACCAGTTTGAGGTGCTATCCTAGTCGAGTTCACCACTGGTATATATATGATGTGCTAGAATTATACTCAACACAATCTACGAGTGTCTTGTTTTCATCTATGCGTTTTGCGTCTATAAGAGAATATCATAAACAAATTCCACCATGAAAGAGTCGAAATATAGAGAGAATATCCTATTCCTAAGATCCATAAATACTGTTGGCACATTTTTTAGCCTAAAGTGAATTCCTAGATACCCATACAGTCTGTATCTACTCCTAAGATTTATTATAGAAATATCTACCTCTTTGATCTAATGTTGGTGGTATCCTATTTTCTAGTCAAAATTGTAGATCCACCAAGCTCCCCACATATAATCAAACAAGTCATTGATCCACATATATGTGTATAAATTCTACATGGGCAATTGTTTTAGTTTCCTATAGTCTATATAAATCCAAATAATACCATTCACATTCTTCACAAACAACACTAGGGCACCATAGGGATATGTTCTTGGTTTGATAAAACCCTTCACGTCTAAATCATGAAGTTGTAACATGAATTCCCTTAACTTATCTAGTGCCATATGATATGGAGAAATCGATATAGGTTATGACCTTGACATAAGATTGATATAAAATTCAATTCCTCTATTAGGATGGAGTCATGACAAATCTTCTAAGATGAAATCCTTATATAGGTCCACCACTAGAAGAAAAAATAAGAGACTTAATTTTGGTATTTACATAATAGGAAATATAGATAACTGAACTATAATAGATCTAAAATAGCCCAGTTTTGGTCCATTTCTTCTTCCTCTAATATCCCATTCACCGGTCATCACAATCTTCTCTCCCTTGGACATAGTAAAGATTACAAGTGTCATGTAGTAGTTGATGTGTTCCTGATAACTAATTATCTGATCCATGATGAAGATCACATCAATTATAGTCATTTCAAATATGAAAAAGTCTCACAATTTTTTTTAGCATAAAATAACTAGGAAAAAATTCTGGACATCTTTGGAGATGATCCACTTTCTTCTCTAGGTATGTAGAAAGAGAAATTAACTTGAGTCTAACTTAACTATTAAATCAAGGATAAAAATAAATTGATAATGTATAAATGAACATGAAGTTTTAAAAAAGGTTAATAAATCATATGTTTGATCAAGACAACAAATCAAAAAGGTAAATTTCCCTCTTTACTACTAGTTGGAAACTAGTCCACTATATACACTTTGCCTATCTCATCTCCACATGATTTTTGTTGAGGGGAAAAAATCCTTTTTATTTCCTAACTATGTGGGGTTAGATTTTTCTAAAAAGGACCCTATCCCGATCCTAAGTCATATTCAATATATTTTCCACACCATTTTTAGATTTTTTTTGTAACAAATATGAAAAAAACTACTTAAGATGTCCCATATTTCCACATCCAATACACTTGATTTGAGTTCTTGAAAAAATATTATAATAATTATCCCCCCATCCATAGTTGAAACACCAAGGTCCAAAAACTATCATAGTGGGGGATAGAGAAACTCTAATATTCTTTAATCACCTACCACTAAACTACTAGAAATCAATGGACTTTCACTTCTTTCTAAAAAAGAGGCACCCACTATAGCCCAAATAACCCATTCATCTATCCGCATAATGATGAATGAAAACCTATAGAATTTTCCTACTCAAGACCCTTCTAAATAATTAATTAATTGTGAAGAAACTCTGGAAATTTCATAATGTAACAACTACTGACATGAAACCTTAACACTAAACGAAGGCAACTCTCAAACATTCAGGTCTCCTGATCTTGATCTCATGTTAAAAAAGGATTGATGATAAGAAAATACATGAAACAAATCTAGTAGGTAGGAACTATATTTGGTACACAATGGATATTTATAATGTCCTAATCATAGTCCAGTTTTTTTGTACTAAAAAATAGCTCCACTAATAAGTGGAACTTTATGTTTTCCCTTGTAATAATCACACATATTATTTTTTTGGTTGATGACATCCCACCACCTTTTGGTGGGTACCTAAAGAATAAAAGATAATATTTTTACCCATTGATCCAATAGTGTCTCAACTAAATCAAATATACCCATAATGACATCAATCTATTCCTGAACAACCTAAGGGCCTCTAGTTCCCTAGAAGGATGGGGGATCCTAGAGTTGGAAGTCCCATGCATAATCTATGACAACCCTGATTTTATTACAAACTTAAAAATGATTTATTACATAAAATATTCACTTGATAAAACATGGAATATCGAGAGGTATAGTGTTTTTGGGGCTAAGGATCATTACATAACAACTTAAAACATGAAATACAACATCTTTATTAAAAACTTCCTTTACATGACCACTACATTCCCTCGTACGTAGCATTGTATAGGATAACCTGAGGACATGCATAAGAAAATGGTGAGCTATAAAGCCCAGTAAGGGAATAAACATGGAATACATGAGGAGTGCAATACATGTTATACAATAGTCATATTAATGGAGCACAAGATAAAAATGGACATAAAGGCATGATAAATCCTGATAATCATAACATGGAAATGTGGCAACAACACTTAACATGGATTTAGCATGAGCCAAGGCTCATTGCACATAGAGCATGAGTAAATTATCATTGCACATGAAGCACGAGTAAACCCTCATTGCACTTGAATTAGCATGAGTCAACAGTCATTTCACATGACGTATCATGATACTATACTTTACCCAATGCATTGGAGCACTATAAGGGCGCACCCTTCTTAAACATTTCATTTCATGCATAAGTGTTCCACATGGATCATAAAACATGGATTCATAAAACATAATAATTTATTCCATGATAAATGAATGTGGAATTCATACATGAAACTTTATAATCAATAATTAAATGTGCATAAAGTTGAATACCCTTTATGGAGAAATGGGCATGGTATTCACTACACAATGACATTGGCTTAGAAAATCAGTGCGATTTCGACAGCGTAACGGCGTGGCATAAGAATTCATAAAAATGGTTGATGAGAGAGAAAGGGGTTACTCATAATATTTACATTTAATGTAAAGTAAGGAGGTCATATAGATACATATCCCAACAATTGTAATGGAATTTAGATTCATGATACAAAAGTATTTCTTGAATGTAAAAGAGGAGAGAGAAGTTCTTTTAGGAATTTCAGCATAGTAATGGGTGTACATGGGAGGCATTTAATGAGAGAGAAAGGGGTCTAACATCATTAAAACATAAATAGGGAAGTATGAGGGAGGTGAAAAACAACACCCCAACATTCATAATTGAAATTAAAAGGGAAAAACAACTTAAAGAAAATTGAACAAAAATGAGAAAGGAAGAAAAAACCCTTACTTGGAAGTGTGCTTCCAAAGGCTTGAGAGAGGCTTGAGAGAGGCTTCTTGGGAGATTGGGGCACCTTGGGAGGATTCCACAGAGAGTAGGGAAGAGGTTGGACGCACTCCAAAGGTTTTGAGTGAGGAGGAAGTGGGATCTTGGGTGGGTTTATATAAGAAAGGTGAGGGAATTCTTTATTATTTAGGTTTGGGACCCCTTATATTAAATTAATCCAAACCACAAACCATCCCATGGTTTTTGTCCATAGTTTTTGGCAAAGGGAATAGTAAAAAAATATTTTATAAGGCCAAAGTCCGAACTTCTTAAAATAATAGGGTAGATTATGTGGAGGTGAGTCACACTCCCATGGAAAACAATTTAAAAAGACAAGGTGTTTAATAAGTCTTGAAGGGTCCATTAATTCTTTGAAAAGTAAGTCAAACAAACCCAAAATCACATTATTTTAATGTTAAAACATATATTGGCCGAACCTAAAGCTTATAGTATTTTATTACATCACTATTGGGTCATTATGATGTCATAAAACACATTATATATTAAAAAAGTATTTAATTTTTACCCAAAAAATTGACTGTCTCAGAAAATTATGAAAAATTTACCGTTGGATAATTTCGACCTCCTGATTCCAGAAATAACATTTATTTTATCTAAATAATTTTCTAAAAATGTTAATTTTCACTTTTAAAATAAAAACCAACATTTATCGAAAATTTACGGGGTTTGAAAAAAATGGATTTCAAACCTTAATAAAAATTATAATTGAATTCATAAAATTATATGATTATTTATATATAATAAAATTAATTTAATAATAATAATATTTTATTAAAATATTATTTAATTGAAAAATTACTTACTTTAATAAAATATATTTCTTAATTAAATAATAACTAAAAAACACTATTTGTACTTTAAAAACTATTTACAATGTATCAATAATGACAAGAAGGTATATTCATTATTATATACAAAAAAAATATACATGAACATATTACTAGGGATTTGTTACATAACCTCTTAAAACAGCCGCATAATACCTAAGGGTAAGGTGTGCGATGGTGATAAACTCTTGGGGTGGCTCAGATAATATCGCTCGAGTAGTAATCTCAATCAACTTCCACTTTTCCCGTAGACAGTCCCATTCGAGCTTGACATGATGAAACTCAGCTTGGGCTTGGTCAAGAGAGAAGCCCAAGGATGACACCTATTTTCTGAGCTCCGACAAATGGGCTTTGTATGGAGCAATTCTAGTAGTGAGGCCATCACTTCCTTTGTCGAGTAAATTGGATTTGTTAAAGCCCTATATTTATACTAATCATGTGATCACTGTTCAACGCCTATAAAAGTAACGGTCACAATTCTTAACATAAAACCAAATAAGTTGACATTTTATATAAACGTTTTACATAAAGAGAAATTTAACTAGATCAAGAGGGATTTCCATTAATGAAACTTTGGATCATTACAATATTCCACCCTTAAGAAATTTCGCCCTTGAAATTTCATTTTTCCCACACTAAAACATATGTGGGTAACTCATCTTCATCATTTCCTCTGATTCCGAAGTCGCTTCTTCAAACTTGTTATTTCTCCACAACACCTTGATAAGGGGCATTGTCTTATTTAATATAACTTTTTCTCTACAATCTAAGATCTTCACTAGTTTCTCATCTTCAGAAAGATCATCCTCCAAGTGTACCACCTCAGAAGAGAGTACATGTGAAGGGTCCGATATGTACTTCTTTAAGAGGGACACATGAAAGACATCATGTACTTTGTACATGGTAGGTGGAAGTGCTAGTCGATAGGCCACAGCCCCGACACGATCCAGAATCTCGAAGGGGCCGATGTACCTTGGAATTAACTTCCCTTTCTTTCCAAACCTCATGACATTCTTCCATGAAGATATGCATAGAAAAACCATGTCTCCAACTTTAAACTCAAGGTCTTGTCGACGATTATCTGCATAATTCTTCTATCGACTCTGGGCTGCATTGATATGTTGTTGAATGGTTTTCACCTTCTCCACTATTTCCTTGACCATTTCCGGTCCAAGCAGCTTATGTTCACCAACCTCATCCGAACACGCCGGTGTTCTGCACCTTTTCCCATCAAGGGCTTCATATGGTGCCATTTGGAAGATCGAGTGGAAACTATTATTATAAGAGAACTCAACTAGAGGAAGATATTGATCCCATCCTCCTTTAAAGTCCATTGAGCACGCTCACAAGATGTACTCAAGTGTTTGGATAGTCCGCTCAGATTGGCCATCAGTTTGAGGATGATATGCCATACTGAAGTTCAGTTCAGTATTCAGAGCATGTTGACGACTCTTCCAAAACTTAGAGGTGAATCTTGGATCTTGGTTAGACACAATAGATAGTGGAACTCCATGTAGCCTTACCAATTCCCTGATATATATCCGTGCTAGTTGATGCAATGAGAAATACTCCCGAATATCAATGAAGTATGAAGTCATTGTAAGATGATCCACCACAACCGAGATTGCATTATTGCCTTTGGATTTCCTCGGAAGTCTAGTGACAAAGTCCATGGTGATGTTCTCCCATTTCCATTATAGTATGGGCAATAGTTGCATCATCCCCTTAGACTTCTGCCTCTCTGCCTTCACTTGCTGGAACACCAGGCACTTTAATGTATATACAACGATCTCCTTCTTCATATTATCCCACCAAAAGTTTTCTTGGAGATCTTGATACATCTTTGTGCTCCCTTGGTGAATAGAGAAATCTGAACTATGTGCATCATCCAAAAGTTCCTTATTCAGCTCCGGACTTGGTGGAACACATAGTCTTTTCCCAAATCACACAATTCCATCTTCATTAACATTAAACTCTGAGGATTTCCCTTTTTCGATAGCTTCTACTTTTTTCTGAATTCCCACATCATCCTTTTGAGCATCCTTTAACCTTTTCAAAAGAGACGGTTGAGCGATCATTTGTGAAAGGATTGATGATGTTCCCTTCTTTATGATTCCAATGTCCATCTTCATCAATTCCAAGAAGATTGGATCCTTCTCAATTCTCATCATTGATAGAATCACTAGGTCCTTTCTACGTAGGGAATCTGCCACCTTATTTGCTTTCCCAGGGTGGTAATGTATTGAACACTCATAATCCTTGATGAGCTCTATCCATATTCTCTGGCACATATTAATCTCTTTCTGTGTGAATATATATTTAAGACTCTTGTGGTCAGTATATATCTCACATTTATCCCCATAGAGATAATTCCGCCATATTTTCAAGGCAAAGATCATCGAAGATAACTCCAGATCATGCATTGGATAGTTTCGCTCATGGATTTTCAACTACCTTGAGGCATTGGATATCACTTTATCATTATGCATCAGCACACAGCCTAATCCCTTCTTCTAAGCATCACTAAATACCACAAAAAGTTCCCCACTTGTGGGTAAAGTGAGCACGGGTGTTGTGATAAGCCTCCTTTTCAACTCCTTGAAGATTTCTTCGCATTCATCACTCCAAGAAAACTTTACTCCCTTTCAAGTTAGCTTGGTAAGAGGGTTGGAAAATCGTGAGAAATTTCTCACAAATCGTCGATAATATCCAGCTAACCCCAAGAAGCTACGAATATCCGTTACCGATGTTGGCCTCGACCATCCCTAAATTGCATCTATTTTGGAGGGATCCACAGATATCCCATTTCTTGTGATGATATGGCCCAAGAATGAGACTTCCTTCAACCAGAATTCACACTTTATGTACTTTGCATAGATCTTATCTTTGCGCAAAGTCTCCGGTACAGTTCTTAAATGCTCCCCATGATCCTCCTTGGTTTTGGAGTATATTAGAATATCATCTGTAAAGACTACCGAAAATTTGTCTAGGTAATATCTAAATACTCTATTCATCAAGTCCATGAAGATTAATGGAGCATTGGTGAGTCTGAAAGGAATTAATATGAATTCATAGTGCCCGTATCTTGTATGAAAAGCAGTCTTGAGGACATCTTCTTTATTCACCCTTACTTGATAATATCCTGACCGCAAATCTACCTTGGATAAGTATTGTGCTCCACGCAGATGATCAAACAATTCATCGATCCATGCCATAAGATACTTGTTCTTTATCATGATTTTGTTAAATTCACAATAATCGATGCAAAGCTGCATTGACCCATCCTTATTCTTGAGGAAGAGGACTGGTGCACCCCATGGTGAAGAACTTGGGCGTATAAACCATTTATCCAGATTCTCATGTAGTTGTATCTTTATCTCTTTAAGTTCCACGACAACCATTTTATATAGAGTCTTGGATATTGGTAGCACCCCTGGTATATGTTCAATTGAGAATTCAATATCTCTTCTAGGAGGAAGACTAGAAAGTTCCTCGGGAAACACTTCAGTGAATTCCCTCACAATAGGAATTTCTTCAAGGGTGGTTTCTTCCTTGAACTCAATCATCTGAGCTAGATACACATGCTCATAGGGCAGTAATATCCACGCTTGAGATGATGGAGCTAAATTAGATTCATCTTCCTCCTTAAACTTGTAAAGAATTGGGGGTTGATTCTCCATATGGAGTGTGATTTCCCTTTCCTGACAATTTATGTTGGCTCTATATAAGGAAAGCCAATCCATGCTAATAATTGCATCAAATTCCACCAGAGGGAGTATTACGAGGTTCACCGGGAAATTAAATCCACAGATTATAACAGGGGAGGACTTATATTCATGGGATGAAATGATTGCCCCATTTTCCATACTCACCGACATCTTCACTTCCATGATTTGTGGTGGTGCTGGGATTGTTCTACTAAACTTTCGAGATATAAAAGAATGCGTAGAACCTAAATCAAAAAGTATGTTTGCCATTCTTGAATAAATAACTAGCGTACCTGTCACCACTTCATTGTCGGGGTTCACTTTGGCAGAAGTGGTGGAAAAAGATCTTCCATGCTACCTTGGAGGTTGTTGGTTGCCTCTGAAAACCCTTGGATTAGGGCATTGATCTGAAAAATGCCCCGGTTTTTTTGCTGTTGTAGAAATGAACAATGTGTTGAGGTTCGAATGAAGTATTCCTCTCCTCTGTTGCAGCCGCAAGTCTTTCTTGCCGACAGTTAATATCTAGGTTCCCTTCTCTTCCACACCTAAAGCATTTCCTCGTCCCCTTGAGTAATTTTTTAGGGTGCTTCTTTCCGCACTTTTGGAAAGTGGGGTGCTGGATCTTCTTAGCACCATTGGATTTATCCATCGGACCGCCAACATTGAAGTCCACATTATGTTTCTTGTCCCCATGATACCCCTGTGATTCCCTGATCTCTATTTCGATCTTGAGGGCACATCAGACAATTTCCTCATATCTTTTGAAGTCACGGATCGCTAATGCTTTCCGCAGGCTATGCTTCAGCCCACCAAAGAAGCGGTCAACCATGCATTCGGGGGTAACAACAAAGCCGGAAGCGTATCGTTCAAGCCTTGTGAAGTTTGCCTCATACGCTCCAACAGATTCTTTGCCTTCTTGCTTGAGGGAAAGGAAGTCCCTTTCCATCTTAAGCCGAAGGGTGCGCGGAAAATATTTATCGAAAAACATCTTCCGGAAATCCTTCCATTACAATGCCTTGATCTCCTCCTCAGTCTTCGTATTTTTGATCAATGTCCACCATTGATCAGCTTCGCCCTCTATATAATAATCCACTAGGAGAACCTTCTCTTGTTTAGAACATTGATGGATGGAGAAGATCTTTTCAATGAAGTTGATCCATTGTTCAGTGATCATGGGATCGGATGATCAACTAAAAGTAGGAGGCCTTTGTCTCATGAAGCTCTCGATAGTGACTTGTTATTTCTTATGGGGGTTGAACGTTCCTCTTGACCCGTGTTTCTCTTCAAATCTTGAGTTAGCTGAGAGAGATGTGTGACAAAGTTTGCGATTCCTGCTCCCATTGGATTGGGCATCTCATTAGTACAACCATCACACTGATCTTCACATCAGTTGTTAGCCTGAGTCCTCCTATTACCGGCCATTGGATGGAATAAAAGGAAAGTTAGGGGGTAACACATAAAGGGTAATACAAAGAAAAAAGGTGATGACTTATAAATAAACTTGTATTTCCTTAACTCATGATTCTATAAGATTCAATCTAGGATTTTCATGATCTACTTTCTAACATATATTCTTAGGGGATTTTTTTTAATTACCTTAATAAGGGTTCATACTAAGCTGGTGAATTTATCAAAACATATTCCCTGGGAGTGTCATAACCAAGAGTGCAGCAAGGCCCGCTGTCATGCACCGGTTCATGTTCGAGTCTAGCTCAAAACGGTGTTTTCAAGTTTTACCCCTAGGATACATCTGTGCCACAGCCGCCTCTACCTGCTCGTATCTAGACATGGATGTATTTTATTGATAAACCACTTGCTCAATACTTACCAAAACTTAGGGATGTTTTTATTATACTTAGTCTTGTATCTAAGGCTTTACTAGGGTTTTCTAATCCTAATCCCAAAAGTAACTAAACCTATCCTCTGATACCAACTATGACAACCCTACTTTTATTACAAACTTAAACATGATTTATTACATAAACTATTCACTTGATACAACATGGAAGATCGAGAGTTCTAGTGTATTTGGGGCTTAGGATAATTACATAACAACTTAAAACATTAAATACCACATCTTTATTGAAAACTTCCTTTACATGACCACTATATTCCCTCGTACTTAGCATTGCATGGGATAACCTGAGTACATGCATAAGAAAAAGGTGATCTATAAAGCATAGTAAGGTAATAAACATGGAATAAATGAGGAGTACAATACATGTTAGACAATAGGCATATCAATGGATCACAAGAAAAACATGGACATAAAGTCATGATAAAGCATGATAATCATAACATGGAAATGTGGCAACAACACTTAACATGGATTTAGCATGAGCCAAGGATCATTGCACATGGAGCATGAGTAAATTATCATTGCATATGAAGCACAAGTAAACCCTAATTGCACTTGAATTATCATGAGTCAACACTCATTTCACATGATGTATCATGATACTATATTTTACCCAATGCATTGGAGCACTATAAGGGCGCACCCTTGTTAAACATTACATTTCATGCATAAGTGTGCCACATGGATTATTAAACATGGATTCATAAAACATAATCATTGCTACCAAGATAAAGGAATGTGGAATTCATACATGAAACTTTATAATCAATAAGTAAATGTGAATAAAGGTGAATACCCTTTATGGAGAAATGGGCATGGTATTCACTATACAATGACATTGGCTTAGAAAATCGGTGTGATTTCGGCAGCGTAACGGCGTGGCATAAGAATTCATAAAAATGGTTGATGAGAGAGAAAGGGGTTACTCATCATATTTCCATGTAATGGAAATTAAGGAGGTCATATAGATACATGTCCCAACAATTTTAATGGAATTTAGATTCATGATACAAAACTATTGCTTGAATGTAAAAGAGGAGAGAGAAGTTCCTTTCGGAATTTAGGCATAGTAACAGGTGTACATGGGAGGCATTTAATGAGAGAGAAATGGGTCCCCCATCATTTAAACATAAATAGGGAAGTATGAGGGAGGTGTGAAACCACACCCCAACATTCATAATTGAAATTAAAAGGGAAAAACAACTTAAAGAAAATTGGACAAAAATGAGAAAGGATGAAAAAACCCTTACTTGGAAGTGTGTTTCCAAAGGCTTGAGAGAGGCTTATTTTGAGATTGGGGCACCTTGGGAGGATTCTAGAGAAAGTAGGGCAGAGTTTGGACAAACTTCAAAGGTTTTGAGTGAGGAGGAAGTGGGAGCTTGGGTGGGTTTATATAGAAAAGGTGAGGGAATTCTTTATTATTTAGGTTTTGGACCCCTTATATTAAATTAATCCAAACCACAAACCATCCCATGGTTTTTGCCAATGGTTTTTTGAAAGGGGAATAGGAAAACAATATTTTATAAGGACAAAGTCCGAACATCTTAAAATAATAGGGTTGCTTATGTAGAGGTGAGTCACACTCCCATGGAAAACAATTTAAAAAGACAAAGTGTTTAATAAGTCTTGAAGGGTCCATTAATGCTTTGAAAAGTAAGTCAAACAAACCCAAAATAACTTTATTTTAATTTTAAAACATATATTGTCCTAAAATAGAGGTTATAGTACTTTATTACATCACTATTGGGTCATTATGATGTCATAAAACACATTATATATTTAAACAGTATTTAATTTTTACCCAAAAAATTGAGTGTCTGAGAAAATTATGAAAAATTCACCATTGGATAATTTCAACATCCTGATTACAGAAATAAAATTTATTTTATCTAAATAATTTTCTAAATATTTTAATTTTCACTTTTAAAATAAAAACCGACATTTATAAAAAATTCACGGGTTTTGACAAAAAATGGCCTTCAAACCTTAATAAAAATTATAATTGCATTCATAAAATTATATGATCATTTATATATAATAAAATTAATTTAATAATAATAATAATAATATTTTATTAAAATATTATTTAATTCATATATCCATTAATTTAATAAAATATATTTCTTAATTAAATAATAACTAAAAACACTATTTGTACTTTAAAAACTATTTACAATGTATCAATAATGACAAGAAGTTATATTCATTATTATATACAAATAAAATATACATGAACATATTACTAGAGATTTGTTACATAACCCCTTCAAACAGATGCATAAGACCTAAGGGTAAGGTGTGCGATGGTGACAGACTCTTGGGGTGGCTCAGATAACATCACTCGAGTGGTAATCTCTATCAACTTCCACTTTTCCCATAGATGGTCTCGTTCGAGCTTGACATGATGAAGGTCAGCTTGGGATTGGTAAAGAGTGAAACCCAAGGATGACACCTCTTTTTCGAGCTCCGAAAAATGGGCTTTGTATGGAGAAATTCTACTGGATGAGGCCATCGCTTCCTTTTTCTGAGTAAATTGGTTTTGTTAAAGACCTATATTTATACTAATCACGTGATCACTGTTCAATGACTATAAAATTAACGGTCACAATTATTAACATAAAACCAAAGAAGTTGACATTTTATATAAATTTTTTACATAAAGAGACATTTATCTAGATCAAGAGGGATTTCTATTAATGAAACTTTGGGTCGTTACATAATCAACTGTCATCCTAAGAACTCTTCCACCTTAAAAATACACTATATGGAATAATCCATGATATACAAGGTTTTTTGGTTAAACCAATAGATATGGAATGAGATCATGATCAACTAAATTCTCTATACCTTCAATGGAATAAAAGCATATACTCTTATAAGAGAATTTAGACCTTATTTCATCAGCGGTCTCTTCAAGAATCTTCTTGATAGTATTTTCAATAATTCCAAAAGAATGATTAAGATTATTATCATATATTATTGATATATCAACCTATAAACTTTATATTAATGCATAAGGTATTTCTGTAAAAAACATATCCTAGGATCATAACCATAACAAGAATGCATAATCCATATAGTACTTCCAATGGCTCCTGAAGTGCCTCACTGGATCATGTTCTTCAATCAATAAGGATGGGTTGAATCAGTGGAGGATATTTTTTACAATTTATTTTCAATATAAATAATTCTCTATGAATTATTAGAGTATGATATAATAAAAAATATATATTATCCTCACACGATCATGTAATAACATAATAAATAGGGAACACACAATTTTTTAATGGTTCAGATCCAATATGGAATATTATTCCTTACCATGGATAGTATCTATCCTCAACCAAATATTCAATTAAATATAAGAAAAAATAATATCTAAATACAATTATTCATGTGGAAGTTTCCAATACACATTATGAGTATCATCCAATATCATAGCTTTGTGCTACAATACAATATGATGAATAAAAGATGAATAAGATTACTATAAAAGTTAGGTGTATTTAGTTTCAAAAGATAATGATCCACATAAAATATACTATATAACATTTAAGAATCAATTGTCCAAAATTATGACTTTAATTTCACTACATAAGTAATATCATGCTCTAATCAAATCACCAGAAACAATGAGGTTCATCAAATAGTTATTGATGAATAATCAAACCCTACTTCAGACTCTTCCACCATATCACTTTTTTAGATAATAGAAGAAACTCCTATAATTATTTAAATGAACTCTACACTGAAAATAATAAATCTAAAAAAAAACAAATTAACCTAAAATCAATGTTCTATAATGCATCTAATATTGCTTCCACTAACTAGATCTTTCAACGTGTCCTGAATTTTTACAAATTCATCAAAAAGTGAATAAATACCTCCAAAATCATCCCTTAAATCTTTATTATGAAACTAAAAATATTTAATTCATGACACAAATATAGTATTCATGATTAGAATACATTTTTTTGTAACAAAATATAATCACTATCACTACTTTATGTGAATAATTTTCACAGCTCAAATTACTATGTCTCATGATTATTCATGAAGTGAATTAAAGATTCATGAAATAAATATATTTTGAATAGAAACCCAAAAAACATCCTCATAATTTCTCAAATAAGACTCACATCATGAATTTATATTCATGAAATGAAGTAAATCTACTACTTCCTAATCAAATTATCCTAACCAAACTCAATGTGTAAAAGCCTCTTTGATGCAATGAAACCTATAACTGTAATATAAAAATATCAAATAACAAAAAAAACAAGATATAATCATAAAAATATAATACTTGGTATATACTCTATAAATTCTAGATCAATAAGTTTAAAAATTAGTGGTCATCTCAAAAGATTATTTTTAACAAATACAATGACCCAAACTCACCAAGAGCCATGAGATATTTAACCATCTTCGAATAAGGACACAAATACATTAGGTTACTCAATATACCCCTTTAGATTTGACAACAAAAATATGAAATGACCTAAATTATATTTCCTCAACCAAAAAATAATTAAATCACATCCTATATCATTTATATGTATCCCAACACCACACTATATGATAATGTAGTGTTTGAGATATTTCTATCCCTTTTTGAAAATCATTGCTTAGGGAGAGTGATTCAAATGAATCTACTTTTCAATAACCCCTATCATTTACACTCCCTATTAATTATATACTTATCTCTCCATTTGGAAACATAATAAAAAGGGTCATGGGGGTGGTCTCAAAGAAATAAAACATGAAGTGTATGGGAAAGGATAAATAAGAAATTTTATCCATAACTCAAAAACCTATCATGTGGAACAAATTTTTAAAGATATATACAAGATGTTTTTTTGTTCTAATAAATAACATATTGATTTCACATGAATATATGTTTTATTTAATAAAGTGATAAAATTTTAACATGTTTAGACCAAGAGTATTGAATTAGATTTTTTGGGAGATTAATTAAACTCTTATTATAAAAAACCATAAATGGTTTATGAATATCAACCCATAAATCTATTAACTAAACCTGTATCTATAAGGCATGTATAGTGTCTTGAGTATACCCCAAATACTATAATTTAGCTATACTCAGTGTCACAAAACTTTGATTCTTAATACCATGGATTATATAACAATCACCAACAAAGAACAACCCACCTGATATGGATATATGATCTATATAATCACCTACCTAATATGAATCAGTGTAACCAATAAAGTCTAGATTCACACTGTAATTGTTGATAAATCCAAAATTAACTATTTATTTTATATACTATAGAAGTATTTAAATTAGAATCTTATGTGACTCATTTGGTTCACTTTTCTTCCTTATACATAAAGTCACCACATAAACAATATCTTGTTAGTATGATGTGAGATACAAAAGGCTTCCAATGATATTTCTAAATTTATTTTGATAAAAATTGTTGCCTTATTCATCTTTTATCAACTTTGGGATAACTGATATATGTGTAGAAAACTCTTTTTAATATTTTTATATAAACATACTCATTAATTCTTTAGAATATGTTTCTTGTAAAATAATAATATAATCTTTGTTTTTATCAATTTTAATGCCCATAAAACTGTTTATTTCCCCCAGAATAGACATCTCAAAATTATTTTATATATTTTTTTTGTAAATTCACCACACAAAAATCTATTAATATTACTATAAGTTATGTAATCCACATATACAATAGCCATAAGATTATCAAATAAATATTTCATCGAGTATATGTTTCTATAAACAATTCCTTTGACAAACCCCATTTTTATCATGCAATCATAAAGTCTATAATACCAAGACCATTGTGTATATTTTAATCTATAAAATTAATTCTTAATTATTTATACCATTATTACATCATTTTTAATGATTAAAAAATTTGGTTTTTCAAGAAAGAATTTTTCTTCAATTCTACCATTCAGAAATGAAGACTTTACATCCACTTTATATACCCTATAATACCAATGATCTACCACTTCCAAATAGATTATTATTATCTCCTATCTAGACACTAGATTAAAATTCTCTTCAAAGTATATACCTTCCATTTGAGAATATCTTTTGTTAAAATTTCTAGATTCTTTCGGTGTTACTTCCCATTTCTTGTTAATTGTTTTCCTGAAAACCCATTTAGTACCAATCACATTTTTTTTTCTTTGGTATAGGTAAAACTTCTCAAGTAATGTCAAGGCCTTTGGTCCACATGAAATTATGATTAAATGAACTTGGAAGACTCTACAAGGATCATACTCAAGATGAGGATTCAAATCTAGGTGCATTCATTAGAGCCTAAATAACAGATTTGGAAGAATGATAGGGTATAGAAATTACCATTGAGACTAGCCTGTTCAAGCACTGGAATCCTAGATAAACATCCATGAAAAAGTGGAGAGCTAAACATCATGATGTAGATGATTGAGAGGATTAGTTTCTAGTAATTATTATCTGGATGATTTCCTCTAAGACTTTCAGGTCATTTAATGTCACAAAGCCTACGATCTATGTAATGGTTTCCCATTAACTCTTAAAAGGGGGTTATCAAAAATGAATTAAAATATAAGAAAATAGGTCCATTTGGAGTTAATATACTTAGTAAAAATTCAAGGATCAACCTATGACATAAGAGGTTTCTGGTTCTCAACTCTTAGACTTTTTGTTGTATGAAATGGTTCATTCTATTCCCCAATGATATTTTGGGTTTCTATATTCTTTTATAAGCTTCAAAAAATATTTGTGTCACCATAATTAACTTCATCATAATCATTGAAAAATTATAAATTATTATAAATGTTTTATGGTATGATTTTAGTATCTTTTTCAATAGTTTTTCATAAATCTATACATTATTTTCTATTGAAGTTTGAAATATGAATGAATCTACTAACTTATTTTTTATATATTTTAATATATTTTCACATTAAAATACTCAAAATTTTTAGTAAATATCTTATTCCATCATTTTTATCCATTACCTTAAGATAAATATTTTATAAAGACTCCATCATCAATGTTTTCTTTAAAATTTTCCAGCATTCTTCCTTTTATTTTAATATAACTAAGACATCTAAAGACCTTTAAATATTTAATTGTAGGATTATTTTGGTACCAGATATCATATATAGTATCTTGTCCACTGGGTCTAAAAAAATATCTATTTTGAATACACAATACTATACACACCACTTAACTTTATAAGAATTTTTCCTACTTTATTCTCATCCATCCTTGTTTTTCCCATTTCCAAAATTATCATATTATTATTATATGAAAAACCATTTAGTTTTACTGTATAAGGTGTATTATAAAGATTCTAAATTACATGTTTGATAAGATAAATTTCATATTCTTTAGTTTTTTTCCTTCTAAACATTAGTTATTATTATTTTTAATACAAAACCCAAGATCCTTTCAAATTTCTTTATGTACATTTTAGACATCCTAATAGCCTCAAAATTGTGCTTGATGAAAAAAAATTGGTCATCCAAGTAAATACATCTATAAAAGTATTGAATAAATATCACATTGAGATTATTTCTATCTAATAGGTCCATGGAGATCTATGTAGAATAATTCAAATGGTAACAAAGAAGCAATATCCCCTTTATTACAAGTATTTCAAGTTATCATTGTAACACCATGAGATTTTGTGAATCGTTTTTTCTCAAATTAATTTTATCATTTGGATATTTTTTATAACAAAAAACACTAAATTTGGATTTTTTACATAAAATTACAGAGTTTATCTTGGTTCACTGCAACACTATTTTTTTATTGTGTTACACAAAATACAAAATTTATCTTATGTTACACACAACACTGAGTTTAAACAAAACATGTCAAACTATTAAAATATTATTATTTAATATGATAATTATCACATGGAAATTTAAATAAAAGGTATGAATAATATTAATTAAATTGTGAAAATATATGGTTTACATATGTATATATAAGTAATTATTTTGTGACCAATTAATTATAAATTAAAAAAAATTAAATAAAGGA
Organism: Viscum album; assembly: GCA_963277665.1. Taxonomy (NCBI): domain Eukaryota; kingdom Viridiplantae; phylum Streptophyta; class Magnoliopsida; order Santalales; family Viscaceae; genus Viscum; species Viscum album. The sequence goes on along the minus strand of OY728150.1, from coordinate 2,050,290,765 downwards.
AATCATTTTCTAAAAAGCTGTTTTTATACACCTAAAAACGTTCTACCTAAATAAATTAAATGTATCATTTTTTGTTAATTATTTTAATGAAATGTATATGTTATATATGAAATCAAATATTTAACATTCACCATGTTTCTTTTCTTGATTAGATTTAAGAATAAATATAATTATATACTTAAAACTACATTTTTATAAAAAACAGTTTTCCATCCTTTAGCACACTTATTTTAATTTTTTTAAAAATTTTAAATAATTTAGCTAAAAAAATTAACTTAATTTTTAAAATTTTAATATAAAAATTATTTTAGTTTTAATATTTGGTATTTTTTTTGAAAAGTTTCATTTTTTGACGAACAGTGAAAATACTGAATTTTAATTGAGAACTGCCTTTTCGTTTAAATTATTTATATTATTCAATTATATTTTGAGTTGGTTTTGAAGTAAAATTAGTCAAATTTTATATCAATTACTCAAATTTATGTCATTGGAATCAATTTCGTATTTATGTTTTATATAAAAACATTTCAAAATTTTGAACCTTTTCTTTTTAAAAACCTGCAATCTCATTGCGTCTGTGGGAATAATTTAAAATTAAATCTATCCAATTATATGAATGGAATTTGGGTAAAAGTATTCCATACTTTTAATCATAATCATTTATAATTTATAATATGGTTAAATAAAATTTTGACCAAAATGAACAATGAATGATGTAAAAAATAATTACTGTGGTTAAGGTAAAAATGGGTTTACCAGGTGGTTAAACCAAAAAGAAAATGGTAAAAATGACCTATAAAATTGAATTAAAACAATTATAAAGACATAATTTGATAAAAAAACTAGAATTTTTGATAATGGACAACCTTTTACTTTTTTTACATATGAAAAACAATGAGAAACTTATCTATTTTCAAAAATACCAAGCGTGTCCTCTCCCCCACTTATAAAAGGCCACCCCTCACATATCTTCTTACCATAATAAAAACTATTTGGATAGGATAATACATGAAAAAAACACTTCTAAAATTCCCTCCAATTATTCTATAATCCTTATTTTTTTTACATAAACTAACCTAGGAATGATTTAGTGCAAACCTAAGAAGGATACCTAAAGAAGAGGCAAATTTCTTCAATGAGCATCTTTATTTTATTTCTTTCTCTAACTCATTAAAAATATTTTTAAACCATAATGATATAATAATATTATTATGTTACTTTTATTTTGATGTTGTTATAATAAGTTCATGACCTAAAACATTATCCACTTCCATTAAATGAGTAATGAAATCATCGTTCATTTGTATGGTGTACTACTGCCTCGTGAACTGATGTCATTCATTTCTCTATTAACACCTATAAAAATTGGAAATAATTATGGATAAATTGTTTATATATGATAATTATGATATTATTATTCATATTGAATTATTATATCACACATAACTTGATTATTTCCATTTTTTGTGAGCACTATAACATCTTTCGTGTATACGGGGGACTACTACCTCGCGAAGCGATGCGATTCATTTAAGATTTACATGGACGATGATAATGGTAAAGTTAATTATGAAATATGATATAAATGAAATAATTATTGTATTCATGAAATTTTTATAATTATTAAAATTTAATATATATAAATTTCATTCTTTCATTTTCACTCAATGAAAGTTGATAGCACCGCTCATGTACATGTAGACTACCTCATTCAGGAAGTGATGCGACTCTCTTTTAATCACCACGACACATGTAAAATATGTATACATTTATTAAAATAAACAATATTTATTATGATATAATTTCATTATTTAAATATAATATATTACTTACCTCCTTTCCATAATGGTCATTGAAATATGGAATCATTACTCTTATGTATGTAAAACCTACTGTGTCCACGATCATAATGCACTTTATTTCCCAAAACTATATTTCATGGTTAGTATTAAAGTAATATTTGATTTATAAATATAATAATTATTTCATTATTATTATCCTAGAAGTAATGTATCCATGGTAAAATTAATTGGATCAAACATAACAAATGAAACCATATATTAAAAACAAATTAGTGGTTACATGAAATGTGGCTTTAACTTAAAATTATTAACAAATGGGTAATAAAAATAAATAAATAAAAAATATATGGTATGATATATATATATTTATGGTTATTTAATAAATTTATAATAATATTACATTTATTACATATTTAGGTTCAAATAAGTGAAAAGGAAGTCAAGACTTTAGGTAAGAGATATTGTTCTCACTTTTTTTTACCTCTGTGAGAAACATGAGATATTCACCACCAATTTATTTAATGTGGATTATATAATAGCCATAAATTTATTTTATTATTATTATCGATAATATTATTTGGATATTAATATCCATTTTAGGATCTCTCTTTCACGAGGTTTACGATTCAAGTGTAACCAAAGTGGTAATAGATTTTTGTCTCAATTTTCCTTCTTTGAAATGTTAGTTATGTTATAAACATATATTATTTTAAAAGGTGTATATAAATCATATTTGAAATTTAAAATCATTAATTTATTTTTCCTCATTAGATTTTATGTCCCATTTTATATTATTTTTGGGGAATTATGATTCAAAGTTACCAAAGTGTCAGTGACTTAAGATTATAATCTCAATTTTTATCAAGATTTTTTATGATTATGTTTCAAATGATAAAATATTATGATTAATATATTAACAATATCATGAATTTTCTTATCCAATTATTATTCATGAAATTTTTAAGTAATAGTACAATTTCCCACCCTTTGGTGCATAAAAAGTAATTTTTTTTAAGAAAACCCAACCTTATTTCCCTATTTGGTTCGAAATCACTTTTCTTCAAAATCAATATTTTCTAATTTTTTTTCAAAAATTTTATCTCATATAATTTTTAAAATAAATTTTTACCCATGTTTTACTTTTCAAAAAAGGGATTAAAAGTAATCTTCATGTCTTTTTTCAAACAATTCCCATTTGGATTTTATGAAAAATATGAAAAGAATTTTCATTTTATCATGTACAACATGAATATAATTTTCTAATTTCATACCCAATAATTAAATAAAATATTAATTTATAATTGTTTTTGGTTATTTTCAATCAAAAAAGGTTTTCAAAATGCTTTAAATTTTAAAAAAATGTTTTTTAAAAGTTGAAATGTTATTTTCCTCAAAAAAATGTTTTAAATGATTTTTAAAAGATTTATTTATATGTTTTCAATGTTATTTTAAATGAAAATAATTTATAAAATGTTTCATTTATTAATTTTTTTTCAATGAAAGGTTATTTTCTTTAAGAAATGTTCCAGGTGATCTTTCAAAATCCTTCTCTATATAAGATTACATCTGTTGATTCTACCAGTACCTTACTGAGGTATGATCCAAGGACACCATTATTATTATTTATTTGGATGTTTTATGTTTATGATGGAATTATGTTTATGAAAATTGTTTCTCTTCCATGGGTTATACCATGATTATATTCTTATGGAACCGTTTTCTATTTCTATGGGTTAGTCTGTGCTGATTATGAAACTTGTTTCTTTCCCATATGTTATGATATTATTAAATGTTTATGAAACACATTTATTGTTATGAGTTTTGATATGATGAATTTTTTATGATATTTTGTCACAAATATTTTTGATTTTCATTATGTGATATAGGTTTCATAATAACTAAGTATGGTGGTATCATTTTAACTAAGGATGGTGATGACATTATAATCAAGGAAGGTGATTATGTTATAACGAATGATGGATTAAACCTATATCTCCATCAAATGAATTGGGTAATGATTTATATGTAATGAGATACGTAGACCTAGAAAGGGGTGTGAACCTAGTTCAGTGAGGGAAGTTTTTTACTATGATGGTCTTAGGAGTGAACCTTGACTACGATGATATTATGCATGAAACTGATTACATGTTCACAATATTATGCATGTAACTTTCTTTCATATACATAATGTTATGCATGGACCTGGTTACATGTCTATAATTTTATATGTGTGTTTGATTTCATTTCTTTAACTTAATGAGTGAACCTATTTCTATTTATATATGTTCAAAATTTTATAAACTAACATGATTTCTAAAAATCCATGTATTATGCAAATGTAATGTTCTCATGGTTCATGTTATTTGATTTCTTTATGATTTATGTCCTATGTACTATCAATACGTATTCTATGACTCAATTTTGTGATCTTTGATATCTATGGTGTGGATTTAAAATGTTATTCTCATGTTCTCATACCCTTTTGTTCATCTTATATTTATTTATCTAAAATGTTTACCCTTAATGAGCATCTTATCTCACCCTTTCTTATTTTTCTTCCCCCAAGGTTATAAATAAAGGTTTTAAGTAGGGTTTTTAAAGGGAAATATCTTTATGTAATACATTGATTATCTTTTAATAATTAAGAAGCTTTTGCTTTAAGTTTCTAAAGGAACTAAACTATTATAGTCCCCAGGAATGTGTTTATGTAATGTAATGAATATTAATCTAAAAGATGTAATATCTAGGAGAGATAATCCTAGGTCACTATAGTTGGTATAAATGGAAAGTTTTAGTAAAAATTTAGAAACATGGATGAGAAAACATAAATTGACCCCTAAGGATATTTCTATTGATATATCTAGGGATGTCTCCAAGGATAAGTTTGAGGATGAGTTAGAATATAGTGTATCATCTTGGAATTTTGGTAAATGATATAGTGATTGGATCCAAGAATTTACATCCTTGTCTAGATACTACAAGTGGGTGTGGATATGGAATAGATATACCTAGAGGTGATAACTTAGAAAGCATCGTATTGAGAAAGACTCAATCGGGAACTGGTGCACAATAATGGGACGTAATGCACACCAGGTTTGATACTTCTAAGGGATATGCTTTAGAAATTCACAAATTATTTATGAACCATGATGAAATATTTACATAAATTATGACTATAATTAACCTTTTATACTCCTAAGGTTTCATATATTAAATAGAAGGTGTCTTTATTTATACCTCCTAAATTATTTTTTAGACTATGTGATTTTACATAATGATTAGCATTTCTTAGACTATGCTTTTTCGTCTTAGTCAAATTGAGTTACCAGAAGAAACAAGATTAACATTTAATGTGATTGATTATTTGTTGATAATAATCTGGATTGGATGATGACCAGAGTAATGGATGTTGTGATTATTCATAATTAATTTTTATAGAACATGATTAATAAAATGTACCTAAACCAACACTCAAACTCAACAAAAAAGATAAGGAAATATTTCATTGAGAGTTTAGGTGATGGTATACATATAAGAAATAATATTTAGTTTCCCATATGTGAAGAATGTGGAATGAATCACCCAATTGAATTTCTCAGAAGAATAGGAAGAGTTTTTTTACTGTGGAAAAGGGGGAAAAAGTAACTTGGAAGGTAAAATAAAAAGTTTAGTTAACAAAATTCATAGAAATATTGGTATACCTAATAGATCATCTACTTTTGAATTGTTTAAATGTGGAAAGTATGGTAATTATGAAAATATATGTCCGGGTGGAAAGCTTGGGAATAGAATCGATAAGGTGATATGAGTAATAGTTTTACTATTGATGATGAAGAGAATATGAATGATGTGTGAAAGGAAATAGGTATTAGGGAATAAGATGAGGAATCCTTATTAATAGATTAATTATGAGGTGGAATAGTTTAATTTTTTAAGTATTTTAATTCAAGAATTATGAAATATGTATGTATAATTAAGTATATGTTTTTCATTAAGGATTTGAAATAATATGTTTAATGATACAGATGAACTGGAAAAGTGATTTAATAGAAAGGTGATATTTTGATTATTGGAAGGTACCCCTTAATATTTTATAGATTTTGAAAAAATTATGTTACGTTTAGATAAAGATATTATGAATATGGATAAAATAAATTTTATAGTATTGATGACCTCAAAACTAATAATGGATTTTTTTAAAAAGTAATTTATGTTATAATTGATGGAGTTTACAACAATATTGGATCTATGGAATAAATATAATAAATGGTTTGATTCAAGTAATTAATAAACATGTTTTCTTTCCATAAGTTTTTATGGTAATTCAAGTTATTAGCATGTTTTAAGAGAATACATGATGAAGGTATTCACATGATTGGTATATAAAAATAAATAGAATTTATGGTGTATAGTGGACTAATGAAAATTTGAATTTGGAAATTTAGTGACCTTATATATAAATTTTGGTATGTGTGGATTGGCCATCATTGGTGTCCCATGAGGTGCGGTCGGTGGATTTTCAGGTGAGGTTGGGTTCTTTGATTCTATAATGAAGGTTCAAATATGGGGGTTTCTAGTTAGGGTTGATGATCCTGGAAAAGGTTGTGGCCATATGTTGGGTCTCTGTTTTCTCAAAATCTACTATAGTTTCCTATTCCAATTCTCCTCCCCATGTTGGTCTAATGTAGTGGTTCTCTTAGAGGATTTGGGGTGTCTAATTTGTGAAGTCACCCATGGTATAGGAGGTGAAAACTGAGTTGGATCATCTCCTTTCTATGGGTTTCAGATGATTTTACTTCTGATACAAGGTATTTTTATGAAATAAGATGATGTATTAATTCATATCATGTATCCAATTTAGGCGATAGAGGTGTCTTTTTTGTTGGTCTCAACTATTTGGTTGGATGTTCTCATCATCATTGAAGGTGAAAATAATAGTGATGGGGTGTCTAGTCTCTTAGATCAAGATGTGATGTAGTCAGTTAGTGGATATGGCTTTGTTGTTCATTATTTATTTATTTTTAATTTAAAATTCATAAATGTGGATTTATATAGGATTAAGGGTCGGTGGTGGTTCTCGAATGTGTTTTTGAATTTCTAATTTTTAATTTTGATTTCTTATTATTTTGGAATTCTTCTTAGATGGTTTATGGTTAAATGATTGGTCTGTAATTTTACTCAGTCTAATTTTGTTATTTTTATGTTTTCCCCACTCAACCTCAAAGTGGTTTTATTATAAAATAAAAAAATTGATTTAGAGGAAAATTTATTCATATTGGATAACTCGTGCTAACCATTTTGTTGTGGTGATACACTATTAGAAAATTGATTTATATCCACAGAACTATAGAAATAGTTTTATAGGTCAATGGTTATTGTAAGAACCCGGTTTTTGCTATGAAAGACTTTGGAATATTCTAGAAAATATTCCATGACAGCGCCTTCAGACGACGTGCGATTCCGAGCCCCAGAGTGGCTGGAATTAAAATTTCAGTCCGTTCACACTAGAAACGCTAAATAAATGCGATAACTCCTAAATGGAGTTCCGGATCAGAGATCTGAGTGTACGGATGGGTCCGGAATGAGGTGTTTACCCTAGTAACGACGTAAAACTTGTCGGCACGGGACGTTTGGACCCCTCGCTCGCTTTTGGAACGTTAAACGGATTAAATAAATTAATTAATTCGTTTAATGATGAAACACAGGTATCTCATAAATGGTGGCTCAGATTGAAAAACTGAGTGCACCATTGAGTTCGAAGCGTGCCGTTTACCCTAGGAGGGGTGTCAGTTTTGCGGGCGCGGCCCGTCTGTGAAAAATGGACCCAGGGGCATTTTCGTAATTTTGAAGAATCGGGCGCTAAGTTTAATAACCTTTGAACGGGGTCTCGGAATAAAATTCCGAGACCTCCTTTGCACTCAGAGCGTGGTTCTTAACCTAGGGGAGGTTAAATCCCGACCCCGTTGGGAGTTCGGGTTCAGGGCTGGCGTTTAAGTGATTTGTACTTAAACACCCCCACCCCCTTCTTCTTCTTCTTCTTCTTCCTCAAACCCTCCCCCCCTCCTTCACCTCCGGTGAGGAAGCTCTGGCAAGGTGAGCTCCGATGAGGCGAACTCCGGCGAGTCACAACGGTTCCGACGGTCCGCACACGAAGCGTCGGGCTACGCCCTTCGAGGTAGGAGTCGTTTTGGTTTCGTTTTATTTTTTTCCCGAAATCTTTGAGCTTAATTTATAGTATCAAATTGTTATCCGATCTTTGATCGATGGCCATGATTGCATATTATGTTATCTGAGCTTTCCAATACTCATTTCGTATTCGAAATCTGACCTCCGAGGCCTCCGCAGCGGTCCAGCGAAGATTCGAGGGTTTTTGGGGTTCTCCGGCTGGCGCGGTGGTCCGACGGTTTCCAGTGGCGGCAGACGGTGGTTCTGGGATGGCGGTAGGGGCTTCGGCGGTAGTCGGCTGGTGGCGGCGCTTTTCGGCGCTGGCGGTGGGTGGCGGCCTTTGGCTCGGCGGCGTCAGGCCGAGGGCGCCGGCACGGGACGACGACGCGGGGTCGCGGCGCAACGCGACCTCGGTGGACAGAGACCCGCGAACCGTGGGTCTCCGCGGGGCCACAGCGAGACCGGTCGTTCGGGCCAGTCGGGTGTCGGCAGGCCGCGGCCAGCTGGCCGCAGCGAAGTGAGCCGGGCCCACGGTCGGGCCGCGGGCCGGCTATGGGCGGACCGTGTCGGTCCGACCCAAGGGGTTCCTCCCCCCCTTCTAACTTTCGACATCCGTAGCTTTCGCTACGGATTTCCGTTTTGCGAGCCGTCTGTGGTGGCGCGGGCCTGACGTAGAGGTAGAACTTTTGAGATGGTGGCGGGAATTTTTAATTCCCGAGATGAGGGACCGCGAAGGCGCGACATGTCTTTAAGTAGACGAGCATTTTCTTCTGGGATTCTTGTTTTGGACGGCGCGGACGCGTCCGACGTCCGTTTTGAGCTCCGTCAGCAGTGTTGTGCCCCTGGCACTAAGGCAGAGGTTTCCAGGGTGGTTTCAGGTGTTGCAGCCAAAGTTGAGGCGCGGGCCCCACGACCCGTCTTTCGAGCTGCGAGCAGCGTTTCATGACTTTTTCGTTGGACGTCCGTTCGGGGTGTGCGGGCAGTTGTTTCTGGATGTTTTTCCGAGGGGATTGCAATGGTGCAATCCGCCCACTCTAATTCGGTACGATGGTGCGGGGCCCACTAGGGCCGTTTGGGCGTCGACGGTGATTTTCCATCTTTATCACCGGGCGACCGTTTTGGACAAGTGAGTAGTCCATCTTGTATGCTCTTTCGAGAGGATCGCAACGGTGCAATCTGTTCATTGAGTTTCGGGACCGGGTTGTGGGTCCCACGTGGCACTGCTCGTGTGCGGTGTGCCGGAATGCATCTTTTTCTCCAGATATCTGTTGCACTCATGCGAGTAGTGCTTTTGACGTGTTTTCCCAAGGGGGTTGCAATGGTGCGATGCGCCCGACTGTTTTCGAGGCCGAGGCTTGGGATCACGGGACGTCGTTCGGGTGTGAGGCGGTGTTGGTGACCCTTTTCCGTCAGATATCCGTTGGAGGCGAGTAAGTAGTAGATCTCGCGTGTTTTTCCATGAGGATTACGACGGTGTGATCCGTTTGGCTGTGCGGAGCCTCTTGCGCGATATTGGGAAATGTGGAATGTGAAAGGTGCTCTAGTGGCGGTTCGTCCTATCATGTTTGTAGCGGACCCTTGGTGTGTGATCACACATTCTTGGGAGAGTGATATAAATGGTTCACGAGATGTGGTTGGCCGTGACTGGGCCTTTGAGGTGGAGTTGTTACGTCACGCCTTCGCGTTTACATTGGGTGTCGTGTGCACACTAGCCCTTGGGCTGAAAGTGAGGTATACTCTGGGATTATACGGGAGTGCTTGGAGGTACACGTGGTTCTTCGTACCTGAGAACGTTTGGGCACTTGGTTGGGGTTGTAATGGGGCCACACGTTGTGTGGGCCCCGCGTGTGTGCCTGGTTTTGCTTTGCGTACTTTGACCTTTCGCGATGTAGAGGGTCTCTCTGTGCTCGTTTGTTTGACCAGCAGGGTTGAGTGGTGTCCCCCTGGTTTCATTCTCAATGGATCGACCAGTAGCAGTGCTCGTGGCACCCCGTGATGGAACAGACAATGAATCTCTTTTAGGAGAGTTGTTCTGGAGTTGGGTGGTTGCGTGATACCCACTCCGTGTTCGGTTGGCATGTGTTATATGCTCCAGTAGAGATGGCCAGAGCAGTTTTGAGTTTTACCCTCCAGCGGGGCTGGGCAGTGGGTTACTCATCGACTTCTTCGGGTTTACCCTCTAGCAGGGCTGGGCAGTGGGTTACTCATCGGCTTCTAGGGTCTACCCTCCAGTAGATACTGGGCAGTGGGTCACCCGACGCTATTAGGGTATACCCTCAAGCAGAGACTGGGTAGTGGGTCGCCCGACACACTTATGGTTTACCCTCCAGCAGAGACTGGGCAGTGGGTCCCCCGACGACCTCTTAGGGTCTACCCTTCAGCAGGGCTGGGCAGTGGGTCACCCGTTGTCTAGTTCCATGTCTACCCTCCAGCATGGCTGGGCAGTGGGTCGCCCGTCTTCTAGTTCCATGTTTACCCTCCAGCATGGCTGGGTAGTGGGTCGCCTGTCGTCTAGTTCCAGGTCTACCCTCCAGCGGGGCTGGGCAGTGGGACTCCTGTCGACTTATTCCAGGTCTACCCTCCAGCGGGGCTGGGCAGTGGGTCGCCTGATGATGTATTAAGGTCTACCCTCCAGCGGGGCTGGGCAGTGGGTCGCCTGATGATGTATTAGGGTTTACCCTCCAGTAGGGGTGGGCAGTGGGTCACCCGATATCTGGTTATGAATTACCCGCCAGCTGGGCAGGGTAGTGGGACACCTGTTGGAATTCTAGACTCAGTCCTTACTACTAGGCTAGTCTGTGGCTTTCCTCCGTGACCACCGGAGCATGACCCTTGGTTGTATGGGTCAGTGTTGGAACAGCTTGGCTTTGAGGAGACCTCTCGACTGCAGGGCAGTGACGATGTGTGGTTTGACTTTCCCTAGAACTCTCAAGTTCGAGAGGCACTTTCCCCACCGAAATGCGTTCTTGAGACCCGATCTAAAACCGTGCAGGAAAGTTAGTGCCGCCCAAAGCAAATAGTGTGAAGGTGAGGTGATTGAGCCCCTTGGATTGCGGTTCAGGGCAGACGTGCGGGATGCTGGGCATCGATGATGGTGTTACTTTTGGGAATGTTGGTGACTCATTTTCTTAGGCTGAGCTACGGGACGGAGATCCCCTTACGAGCTTGTTCGGGCTTCTTGGTAGAGCATATAAATGTATATACCTCGTATGAGTACCCACGCGTTGGGTTTTGGCTACTCTCCTTTAAAGAGAGGCGAAGACGTGCAGGGTGTGCCACGTGCTTTCCGTGTCTAGCTTCTCATGGTTGGATGAGTCTACTCTCCTGCTATAGGTAGCGAAGACTCAATGAGAAGTTCATCTTCTCACCATTTCCAGCTCCTTGTGTCTGGACGAGTCTACCTTCTTTCCTTTTGTTGGGTTGAGCTGGACACTCTGCTGTGCTGTTACTCTTTACTACACCCTCGGTTGTACTCCTTTACTTCTCCCTGTTCACTCTACTGCTCACCCTTCGGTACCTCCTTTGTTGATCCCTCGAGCCTTCGGGGTATCCTACTGAGTATTTTTTTATACTCAACCCTGCTTGGACTTTTCCCGCACTTAGTGTGCCCTTGCAGACGATGGACAGGTTGGTCGTGACCTCAGTGGAGTATAGGAGTTCGGTAGCTTGGACCGCGTGCGGTGGTCGTGGCCGGGATCCAGGTGGGAGACCCGTCATCTCTTTCTTCTTGTTTACCTGTTTCCGGGTTGTGGCACTTTTGGGTTGGGCGCGTGTTTTGCCCATTTTCTTTTAAGTTTGTACTTTGTACTTGTAAAAGTCGATGCACTTTGTGGTATATATATATATTAGTTGTTCTTTTTTACTCTGCTTTTTCTTTCTTTTACTTTGCACTTTTGCATTGAGTGTGATGTGTGTGTGTGTACAGGTACTTAGGCAAAGGCCTCCCCGAGTTGTTGTGCCTTCGGCGCTGGTCGCCAGCCCCTGGCCTATGGAGGCGGGCTTGGGGTAGTTGCGGCTCGAGCCCGGGTAAGGTCGGGTCGTGACAAAGTGGTATCAGAGGTGGTTCGTTCCTTGGGACGTTGTGCGGACATCCCTAAAAGAGGAATTGGTTGGGATATAGGGAAACAGTGTTAATGTGTCTCGGGAGTGGCTCTCAGGCCAGGGAGTCCAGTGATGGTGTGGCGGCCGACGTATCCATTAACCAGGACCTTGATAACCCGATTGTCGACTCGGCATGCTGAGACACTTGTTGCAGGGAAAATTTGTTTGTGCATCACATAGGACTGAGTCTTGACTGTCCTTCTTGAGTCATCTCCCCATCGTTGTTGTTGTTGGTATATACATATATGCTCATCTAACCGCGACACACCTTGATAATATTCAGGATGTCTCCGCGAAGACAGCCAGCTAGGATACCATCTTTGGGTGCCTAACGACGACCCTGTGAGCTACGAGGCCACAGTACAGGACCCATCATGTGAGCCCCTTTCACTGGGTGGGCCGGTAGTAGCACCCCCACCTGTTGAGCAGCAGACAGCTTCAGCCGAGCAGGCTGAGTTTGAGCACGGGTTGAGCGCGCTCCGTGAGTTCCAGTGGCAGCGACCACTGAGGTTCAGTGGTGAACCAGACCCTCAGGCAGAAGAGGCTTGGCTCGAGGTAGTGGTTCTCCTTTTCAGGCTTGTGTAGACGTTGATAGACCAGAGAGTGGATTTGACACCCACCCTTTTTTGTAGAGAAGCTCGGTGTTGGTGGAGTCCAGTGACTCAGTTTCTTGACGAGTCTTCGCTTTCGTTGGATGAATTTCAGTTGTTGTTTCATGAGGAGTTTTTCCCTCCTTCTTGCACTCCTTTCGGATTTAGGAGCTCCTACAGTCTCAGCAGGGAGGGATGACGGTGGCTGAGTACACGGCTAGTTTTGCAGACCATGCACGCTTTTACCCGGACTTGGTCCATGACGACAACCTCTGAGCCCGGAAGTTTGAGGAGGGTCTCCACTAAGAGATTTGTGCTGTCATAGTACCCTTGGGAATTTACACAAATGCCAGGGTGCTAGAGCGGGCACTGGTGACAGAGGGATTCTTGTCATGTTTTGCAGTTGGTAGTGGAAGTGGTCACGATGGAGCCGGGACATCTGCCGTAGCTAGTAGGCGCCGAAGGACAGGACCTCGATGCAGGTGGCCTTCCCACTACCGGTTTCGGAGATGTGGTCGTATACCACTATGGTGAAAAGGTGCAGGGCCTCAGATGAGGATGCCCTTCCGTGAGTGGATCCTGGGCTGTGGTCCTACACCACAGTGGCGCCGGAGGGCACCAGGGCAGCCCAGAGAGTTCCAGTTCTATGCTTGTGACGGGCGAGGTCACTTGCCACGAGACTGCCCGACCCGATTTGCTGAGAGCTTCAGGCAGGCAGCAGGCGCACCACCACCGCAGGGGCAGTGCTGTGATCGGAGTAGTGGCCAGAGAGGTGGTGCTAGCAGAGGAGCAGGAGGAGCTGGAGGTGGGGGGGGGACATTATGAGATCTCCCCATCACCACTAGGTAGTCCATGTCAGGCTCTGGGAGCTGACGGTTGGGACCGTGGGTAGCCGCGAGCTTTGGATGTCTACGATCCTGCAGAGCACGGGATGGTGAGAGGTACCCCTTGCGACTCTTCTACTTCTTGTAGTAGAATTGTTAGGCTCTACGTGTGAAAGGCGTTTCTCCCTACTCCTTGTTTGAGGTGTTACCAGGGTGACGCATGGCATCGGGTGTAACCCTGTGTTGGTAAGGAAAAAGGCATGAGACCTTTTCCTTTCGTCGACGGTGTTGACTCCTTTTCTTCTGAGAATGTAAGAGAGTCTTGGTTGAGAGACATCGGCTGTGGAATCTTGTATGACCAGATATCCTTGGGTGTTTCACCATATGGATATTCTGAAGGAGGGAATCACCATGACTTGTTTCAGGTGCGGGCGGTGATTCCAGTCGCGGCATACGACGTAGAGGTTTGACTGGGGAGGTGAGCTACCCCCGAGGGCCTTCGGGCCATTTGAGACCGTGCAAAAGGATGGAGAGGCATCCTACCGCCTTGCCCTATCCCCAAAGTCTGGAGTGGGTGCACGACGTCGGCATGAACCGACCTCTCATGAACAAATCAATCCTTTGGTCCGTGTGCGGTGATGCGGAGCTGTGCGTGGGTTCTTCTGGGTATGGGAAAGCCTGGCGTGGGATTAGTAACCTGTGTTTCTCCCTAGTTTTGCTTTTCGGGGACGAAAATATTGAAGGAGGGAATCATGTAAGAACCCGGTTTTTTCTACAAAAGACTTTGGAATATTCTTGACAATATTCCAAGGCAGCGCCTTCAGACGGCGTGTGATTCTGAGCCCCGGAGTAGCCAGAATTAAAATTTCAGTGCATTCACACTAGAAACGCTAAGTAAATGAGATAACTCCTAAAAAAAGTTCTGGATCAGAGATCCGAGTGTACGGATGAGTCCGGAATGGGGTGTTCACCCTAGTAACAACATAAAACTTGTCGGCGCAGGATGTTTGGACCCCTCGCTCGCTTCTGGAACGTTAAACGGATTAAATAAATTAATTAATTCATTTAATGAAGAAATGAAGGTATCTCTTAAACGGTGGCTCGAATTGAAAAACCGAGTGCACCATTGAGTTTGGAGCGTGCAGTTTACCCTAGGAGGGGTGTCAGTTTTGTGGGCGCGACCCGTCTGTGAAAAATGGCCTGAGGGGCGTTTTCGTAATTTGGTGCCCTCGAGCGCTAAGTTTAATAACTTTTGAACGGGGTCTCGGAATAAAATTCCGAGACCAAAGTTTCACTCAGAGTGTGGTTCTTAGCATAGGGAAGGCTAAATCCCGACCCCGTCGGGAGTTCGGGTTCGGGGCTGTCGGGCGGGCGTTTAAGTGATTTGTACTTAAACACCCCCACCCCACCTTCTTCTTCTTTTTCTTCCTCAAACCCTCCCCCCTCCTTCACCTCCGGAAAGGAAGCTCCAGCAAGGCAGCTTCGATGAGGCGAACTCCGGCGAGGCACAACGGTTCCGACGGTCCGCACATGAAGCGTCGGGCTACGCCCTTCGAGGTAGGAGTCATTTTGTTTTCGTTTTATTTTTTCCCGAAATATTTGAGCTTAATTTATAGTATCAAATTTTTATCCGATTGTCGATCGATGCCCGTGATCACGTAGTACGTTCTCCGAGATTTCCAACTCTCATTTCAGATTCGAAATCTGACCTCCGAGGCCTCCGCAGCGGTCCGGAAAAGATTCGCGGGGTTTTGGGGTTCTCTGGTTGGCGCGGTGGTCCGGCGGTTTCCAGTGGCGGCGGATGGTGGTTCCGGGACGGAGGCAGGGGATTCGGCGGCGGTCGGCTAGCAGCGTCGCTTTCCGGCACTGGTGGTGGTCAGTGGCCTTTGGCTTGGCGGTGGCAGGCCGAGGGCACCGGCACGGGACGACGACCCAGGGTCGGGGCGCGTCGCGACCTCGGTGGACAGAGACCCACGAACCGCGGGTCTCCGCGGGGGCGCAGCGAGACCGGCCATCCAGGCCGGTCGGGTTTCGGCAGGCCGCGGCCAACTGGCCACGGCGAAGTGAGCCCGGGCTGCGGCCGGGCCGCGGACCGGCTGTGGGCGGACCGGGCTGGTCCGACCCAAGGGGTCCCCCCACCCCCCTTTTAACTTTCGACGTCCGTAGCTTTCGCTACGGACGTCCGTTTTGTGAGCCCTCTACGGCGGCGTGGGCTTGACGCAGAGACGGAACTTTCAAGATGGTTGCAAGAATTTTTAATTCCCGAGACGAGGGGCCGCGGAGGCACAACGTGCCTTTAAGTAGACGGCCATTTTATTCCGGGATTCTTATTTTGGACGGGCGGACACGTCCGACGTCCGTTTTGAGCGCCGGCTGCGGCGTTGTGCCCCTGGCACTGAGGCGGAGGTTTCCAGGGTGGTTTCGGGTGTTGCAGCCGAAGTTGAGGTGCGGGCCCCAAGACCCGTCTTTCGAGCTGCGGGCAGCGTTTCATGACTTTTTCACTGGACGTCCGTTCGGGGCATGCGAGCAGTCGTTTCTGGATGTTTTTCCGAGGGGATTGCAATGGTGCAATCTGCCCGCCCAAATTCGGCACGATGGTGCAGGGACCACGAGGTCCGTTTGGCCGTCGAAGGTGATTTTCCATCTTTATCACCGGACGACCGTTTTGGACAAGTGAGTAGTCCATCTTGTGTGATTTTTTTAGAGGATCGCAATGGTGCGATCCGTTCATTGAGTTTCGGGACCGGGTTGCGAGTCCCACGTGGCACTTCTCGTGTGTGGTGCGCCAGAATGTATCTTTTTCTCCGGATATCAATTGTACTCATGCGAGTAGTGCTTTTGATGTGTTTTTCCGAGGGGATCGCAATGGTGTGATGCGCCCGACTGTTTTCGGGGCCGAGGCTTGGGATCACAGGACGCCGTTCGGGTGTGAGGCAGTGTTGGTGACCCTTTTCCGTTGGATATCCGTTGGAGGCGAGTAAGTAGTTGATCTCGCATGTTTTTCTGCAAGGATTACGACGGTGTGATCCATTTGGCTGTGAGGAGCCTCTTGCGCGATCTTGGGAAATGTGGAATGTGAAAGGTGCTCGAGTGGTGGTTCTTCCTATCATGTTTGTAGCGGACCCTTGGCGTGTGATAGCGCATTCTTGGGAGAGTGATATAAATGGTTCACGAGATGTGGTTGGCCGTGCCTAGGCCTTTGAGGTGGAGTTGTTACGTCACGCCTTCGCGTTGACGTTGGGTGCCGTGTGCACACTAGCCCTTGGGCTAAAAGTGAGGTATACTCTGGGAGTATACCCGAGTACTTGGAGGTACACGTGGTTTTTCGTACCTGAGAACGTTTGGGTGCTTGGTTGGGGTTGCGATGGGGACACACGTTGTGTGGGACCCACGTGAGTGCCGGGTTCTGCTTTGCGTACTTTGACCTCTCGCGACGTAGTGGGTCTCTTTGTGCTCCTTTGTTTGACCAGCAGGGTTGAGTAGTGTCCCCCTGGTTTCGTTCTCGATGGATAGGCCAGTAGCGGTGCTATTGGCACCCCGTGATGGAACATGCGTTGAATACCTTTTGGGAGAGTTGTTCTGGAGTTGGGTGGTTGCGTGATACCCACTCCGTATTCGGTTGGCCAGTGTTATACCCTCCAGTAGAGATGGCCAGAGCAGTTCTGAGTTTTACCCTCCAGCGGGGCTGGGCAGTGGGTTACTCATCGACTTCTTTGGGTTTACCCTCCAGCAGGGCTGGGCAGTTTGTTACTCATCGTCTTCTAGGGTCTACCCTCCAGTAGAGACTGGGCAGTGGGTCACTCGACGCTATTAGGATCTACCCTCCAGCAGAGACTGGGCAGTGGGTCACCCGACGCACTTATGGTTTACCCTTCAGAAGAGACTGGGCAGTGGGTCACCCGATGACCTCTTAGGGTCTACCCTCCCACAGGGCTGGGCAGTGGGTCGCCCTCCGTCTAGTTCCATGTCTACCCTCCAGCATGGCTGGGATGTGGGTCGCCTGTCATCTAGTTCCATGTCTACCCTCCAGCATGGCTGGGCAGTGGGTCGCCTGTCATCTAGTTCCGGGTCTACCCTCCAGCGGGGCTGGGCAGTGGGTCGCCTGTCGACTTATTCCAGGTCTACCCTCCAGCGGGGTTGGGCAGTGGGTCGCCTGATGATGTATTAAGGTCTACCCTCCAGTGGGGCTGGGCAGTGGGTCTCTTGATGATGTATTAGGTTTTACCCTCCAGCAGGGCTGGGCAGTGGGTCACCTGATATCTGGTTATGAATTAACCTCCAGCAGGGTTGGGCAGTGGGACACCTGTTGGCATTCCAGACTCAGTCCTTACTACTAGGCTAGTCTGTGGCTTTCCTCTATGGCCACTAGAGCGGGACCCTTGGTTGTATGGGTCGGTGATGGAACGAATTGGATTTGAGGAGACCTCTCGACTGTAGGGCAGTGACGAGGTGTGGTTTGACTTTCCCTAGAACTCTCAAGTTCGAGGGGCACTTTCCCCACCAAGACGCGTTCTTGAGATGCGATATAAAACCATGCAGGTGAGTCAGTGCCGCCCAAAGCGGATAGTGTAAAGGTGCGTTGATTGAGCCCCTTGGCTTGCGGTTTAGGGCAGACGTGCGGGATGCTGGTCATCGATGATGGTGTTACTTTTGGGACTGTTGGCGACTCATTTTCTTGGGCTTAGCTAAGGGACGAAGATCCCCTTACGAGCTTGTTTGGGCTTCTTGGTAGAGCATATATATGTATATACCTCGTACGAGTACCCACTCCTCGGGTTTTGGCTACTCTCCTTTCAAGAGAGGTGAATACACGTGTGGTATGACACATGCTTTCCGTGTCTAGCTTCTCGTGGTTGGATGAGTCTACTCTCCTACTATAGGTAGCGAAGACTCGACGAGAATTTTATCTTCTAACCATTTCTAGCTCCTTGTGTCTGGATGAGTCTACCTTCTTTCCTTTTGTTGGGTTGATCTGGACTCTCTTCTCTGCTGTTACTCTTTACTGCACCCTCGGTTGTACTCCTTTACTTCTCCTTGTTCGCTATACTGCTCACCCTTTGGTACCTCCTTTGTTTCTCCCTCGAGCCTTTGGGGTATCCTACTGAATATTTTTTTATACTCACCCCGGCTTGGGATTTTCCCGAACTTAGTGTGCCCTTGCAGACGATAGACAGGTTGGTCGTGACCTCAGTGGAGCATAGGAGTTCGAGATCTTGGACAGTGTGCGGTGGTCGTGGCCGGGATCCAGCTGGGAGACCTGTCAGCTATTTCTTCTTGTTTACCTGTTACCGGGTTATGGCACTTTTGGGTTGCGTGCATGTTTTTCCCATTTTCTTTTTAGTTTGTACTTTGTACTTGTAGAGGTCGATGTACTTTGTGGTATATATATAGCAGTTGTTCTTTTTACTCTGCTTGTTCTTTCTTTTACTCTGCACTTTTGCATTGAGTGTGCTGTGTGTGTGTGTACAGGTACTTAGGCAAAGGCCTCCCCGAGTTGTTGTGCCTTCGGCGCTGGTTGCCAGCCCATGGCCTATGGAGGCAGGCTTGGGGTAGTTGTGGCTCAAGCTCAGGTAGGGTCGGGTCATGACAGTTATATTCTAATTTATATCTATGGTTCAATTAAAACAGTATCTATATAATGATTTATTACCACATTTTAAGTTAAAACATGGAAATTTATTTATTTTTTGATAACCCATATGTTTCCTCCTCCTCCCCGACACATATCTCTCTCTGCGACCTTCATCCCAACATTGCAAGTTATCTCTCCGCGCCCTCCTCCCAGATGCTTCCAATCAACATCACCACACCAATTCTTGACCGACATTGTTTCATAGTGGCCTCCCCAACTCCTCCTCTAGCACTCCTCTGACACAGGTATCCATTACCCTTATGTGGTCTTCTCTCCATAACCATCTTACTCGACACTACCACCCAATGTTTCCACCCCAATGATGCTACTCTGAGACAACCACCCACGTCCTCCTCCAGCGCACCTCTAACATAGCCACCCCACATTTTGGGGATCCTCCTCCTCCTTGAATGGTCACACATCCTACTAATCCGCCTGTTGTGTTGAATAAAATTTGTGAAATAATTGAAAACATGTTTTCTCATTATTGAATCTTTGTATTTTTTTTCTTCTAAAACATGGCATTGATTTCTAGTTTAAACTGACTTGTGTTTTGAAATAAGAATATAACTTTCTAGTTTCTGATTTATTTAAAAATTAATGTTCTCTATCAATAAAAAAATACATATACTTTTTAAGGTATTTATTGTATTGTTTCTAAAAGTTGTTTTACCAATTCAAGCTCAGTTTCATGACAATAAGTCATTCATTTTAATACTATTATTTCAATTTCATTGTCACTATAATTCATATTCATTCTACATGGTTTTTTGAATTGTATGCATGCTGATTTCTTGTGTTCAATTTTGAAAATCTTTGAGAACATACATTTTAAACATGTATGCACATCCAAAAATATATAGTCTTTGACTATCTATAATGTTTTACATGATGAATTTTGCACCTTCTTGAAAATTAATGTGTTCTATCAATGAAAAAAATTATTGTAAACTGATAAATATTTTTTGAATGATTTATTTAACAATTTTCTTACTGAGTGTTTGTAAAATTCCTTTATGTTGTGGAAGAGTTACTAATATTTAAAATTGAGTCACTAATACAACATTTCAACTTTGAATTAAACTCTTTATTTGATTTTTTCTTATTATAGTTTTATTTTTCTTTGGAGTTAACTAATGAAATTAATGTTTCAATTTTTTGTTTCTTAGGAAATCCAATGGTTGCTACTAAATCAATTCAATAAGGGTTATAGGTCTGTAGATTTAGGGCTGAAAATTCATAGTCTAATGTTTTAGATTCAGGTGAGTTTTTGTTATACTTGTGATTATGTTTTGAAATTAACTTTGAAGTAAAATTATCGAAATATTCTTGTCTTGCTGGCTATTGAATTATGTGATTGATAATAATTTTTTGTCTCCTTTCCTACTAAATAGGGTATTTATGAGTACTATTTTTTTTCAATTTATGATTTTTGGTTGTGCCTTATTATATATTGAAAAGGAAGTTACACACATGTTGTTATTTGTATTTTAAGTAAAATAAAATTTATTTTCAACAGAATTAAACATGTACTCATTAAATTTTGTAAATCTGGTTACCACATTGATGTAATGGTGCTTTTTTTCTTCTTATTTTTTATCCTTCAGTAATATTTCATAGTAGTTGAAATGAAAACTAGTTTTTAACTTAATTTTAATAAGTGGTACCCTCTTTATGGTTCAAAAATAAGAACAATGTTGAGTTTTGTGTGTGGGGGAGGTGTCTCTTTTTATGATAAGTTTTACTTTCATTGAGAACATATAAAAAATATCTTAAAAATTTTCCAAGTTGATTTTTTTCAATATTTAATTTTTATTTTCAGTGTTTGTGAGTTTTTCTTGAATTTGAGGATTTTTTTTCTACTTTGATAATTTAATAATTTACTTTCCTCCATGAGATCATTCTTGTAACATCATTTTAATTTCTACATTGATCATTTAATCAGTTAATGTGTTATTTCCATTGTAGATATGGATAAGAAACTGAAATCACTTAATTCATTATAAAATCTTATTTTATATAAATGTTGTTATAGATCATCCACATTTGAGAATAGATAATTGAAAATTATATGGTATTTTTATAGTTGGGAATATTTTCTAGTATTTAAACTATGAAATAATTATTCCCATATATATAGAAAACATAAATAAATTTTATATGCCTATTAGAATTTATAATGATTGAAATGTTACAAAACAACCATACACATTTGATCAAACTTAATTGATTAAACCCAACTCCAAAAATCTTTTATATTTTGATTTTATTTAAATAATTATAAATTTATGTGTTGAAAATTGATAAACATAAGATAATCATATTAGAAAAATTGATCAAATGGTAACCAATATCATTCCCATTTTCACAATGATGCAGTATTATAATCCATGATTAAAAATCAAAATTGTAATGGCATCCTTCAACACACTATGGTATGTGATATGGATTATATTTTAAAAAAGTCACTAAATTTCAATAAATCTTTTTATAATTAATAAAAAATATCAGAACTTATTTTGAATCCATCCAATCACATTTGGGAATTGATTATTATTATCTCTTATATTTCATATAAAATATTTTTACTATAATCAATCCTTATTATTAAAACTTATGTTTGAATATTCATGTTTTTTATAAATTAAAACATTTATCTATTACCTAAACCACAATTTTAAGATATTTATTATTATTGTTTATGAAAATTTTATTGATGATTACTTATTATCTTATAAAAAAATAAATATCATGTTAATTAATTTTCGATATTATTTGATTAATGTATGTTTATATGCCTCAGAATGGATAGATACTAGATATAAAAAATTGATCAGATCACTAATGAGTTTCAAAATGAGTTATGATATATTTTGGACTTTGCAATCACCAATGATTCATATGGATGGTTGATTTAATGCTCGTGTTTTTATTATGCTATAAGACCATGGTTAACTCATGAGGAAGTAAGTTACCATATCACTAAACATGGTTTCCAAAAAAAATTATCATGTGTGATATCAAAATGGGGGAAAATATAAAATAGAGAATGAAATAGATTCTGTAGAAAGTATTGGTATAAATAATATGATTTCTGATTGTTTTCCTTTTTTTTATGAAGCCGACTCCTCCTGTAGGCCAGTGTCAGAAAAATTTAATACCAGAACATAGTTTTAGCCTATTAATTAGGATGATGATGTTGAGAGTGTTATAAATGTGATTGATGATGTGAATAACCTAGTATATGAGGCACATGGAAAAATGAGAAAACTTGGGTTTTTATTGCAATTATATCATGGGAGAACAATATATTGATTTAGTAATACTATGGTTGACTATATCCTTACATTTATTTATGATTTAATGCTTGATGATGCATATATTCTATAGAATGATAAAATGGAATCAAGGTTGGTTGAAAAATTTGGAATTTCATTTATTTATATTCATTCTTTCCTCAAAAATTTATGGTTGTTCTAGAATGAAAATGTAGAGTTGAGTCATTGCAAACAATTTGTCACATCAAGGTTGAATACTAATAAAGGTAAAACTCAATATGGAATACTATAAAATGTGATGTGGAACTTCCCTTTATTTACAAGGCTTTAAAAACTTTTTATGTCAGAACAAATGGAAAGGAATATGAGATGGCATGAAGATTAAATAAATAATGATAATGATGAAATAATATCTCATGTAGATAGTTTGGCATGGAAGAAATTTTATAGGTTAAATCCTAATTTTTTAACTGATCCATGGAATGTTATATTGGGATTATCCTATGATGGTTTCAACCCATTTCACTAAATTCATACTGCACACAATACATGGAATATTTTCATTTACATTTATAAATTTCCTTCATAGATGTGTACGAGGAATCCATTTACTATCAAAAGTATATTGATAAATAGACCTAGTGATCTGGGAAATTATATTGATATATACTTGAATCCATTAATAAATGTGTTGAAGGATCTTTGGATTGTTGGTGTACAAGCCTATGATTCATTCGAGAAGGAGTAATTTATTTTTCGTGTAGATTTATTATGTAAGATAAATGATTTATCTAATTATGGAGTTATTTATAATTGTAGTACTAAAGGGAAGTTATCCTACCGTATTTTTATGAAAAATAACAAGTCCTGAAGATTAATGTGTTGAAGAACTTTAAGATTCCTAGGGAATTGATGATTTCTATCGATGGATCATCCATAAAGGAAAATTTGGAGATAGTTTGATAATTCTGTTGAGATAGATGAAACACCTCAAAAAATGTCAGGGAATGATATTGTTAAAGAATATGATGATTTGAATTATGTTTTTGAAAAAATTCAATAAAATATCAGAAAGAGAAACCAAGTTAATTCAAATTCCAATAGTAATTGGAGAAATAAAATCATATTCATTGATTTTACGTATTGTTCATCAAATTTATTACGTCATTTTTTGGATTTAATGAATATTGGGAAAAACATGCATGAGATGTTACTTGCTACTATTCTAAATGTCAAAGGCAAAACAAAAGACGATTTATGGTCACATCATGATTTGGTGGATTGGGGTATAAGAACAAGATTTCATCATGGGTTAATTGGTAAAAATATGAGTAATGTTCCCTTTTTCATGTTATTTGATGACAAATGACGAGAATAAACAATTTCTTCAGGTTTTTGGAAGTATGAAGGTTCTAGATGGTTGTTCAAATAATATTTTGAAAAGGGTTAATACATAAGTTGTGAAAATAAAATCTCTTAAAACCCATGATTTCTATGTCTTGTTACATGAATTAATTCCCATTTCAAATTGACATTTACTTTCAAATAATGTCAGTGTTGTAGTGATTAAGATTAGTCATTTTTATCGAGGCCTTTGTGCCAAAATATTCAGTAGAAGTGTTGTTCAAAAATTACTAAGAGATACACTAATTATTCTTTGTAACTTGGAGAAAATTTCTCCACCATCATTTTTCACATGTATGTTACATCTGACTATGAATCTTCCCACAAAATTTCTTTTTGGTGGGCCTGTTTCAAGTCGGTGGATGTATCCTATATAAATAATGATTTTTACATTGAAATATTCTGTTAGAAATAAATTCCATCATGAAGGCTCTATTGTGAAAGGCTATTTAGCATAAAAATTCATGGATTTTTGTTCATCATACTTAGCTAATGTCACTATGAGGTCTAATCGACTAATGAGAACTAAATATGAGAAATATGATCCCATTGAGCCTGCATTTCCTTCACTATTCCAAATAGGGGGGATATCTGGACCATACTCATTGTGTACTTTAAGCAGAGAAGAGTGAAAAATGGCCCATCATACAATATTATTCAACTATAGTGAACTTCATGATTATATAAAGTAATTAAAATAATAAATATTCTTTTTTTCATTGTGTGATTTCTTAATATCTTATGAAATTTTAAATATTTAATATATATAGAAAACATTTATAAATTTTAAAAAGGTACATCGCTCTCTATCCATTAAGAGTAAGGAACTGTTGCACAAAAAAATTTCTTCTTGGTTAATGTTAAAGGAAATAGATTTTTTTCTTCTCATAACATAATCACATGTCTCTATTTAATATTCAATATTAATATATTTTAGGTTTTAACTCTACCAATGAATGAAGTATCAAATGAAATAAGAGCATTTTTCTTTGGTTTAAATGATGTGGTACATGATTTTAAGGCCATGGTTGTCAATGGATTTCAATTCATTATAAAAAGTTTTGAAAAAAATGGAAATATATAACGACAATGTCATGATAAGAACCACAACATATTGTTACACGAGTGCAAAAGACATACAACCTCGATTAGAAAATATATCATAGTACAATGTTGTTGAAAGAATAATTTTATTAGATTACTATGCACATGGTCATGTGGAAATGATGAAATGGAAGTCGTTTGATTCAATTACATTGAAAATAATTCATATTGATAACTATGTATTTAGAGTGATAGATATGAACTTCCAACTTCATACTGATGAACCTTATATTATTGCATCATAAGATAGACATGTGTTTAATGTAGCTGACCCATTACAACAACAATTTGGTGTTATTGTTCATTTCATTACTAGAAATATGTTTTATGAATACATGGATGGCAATGATGTTTTGGATGAACTTGTTGGTATTTATTATAATGTTTCATTATATGGCACAATTGATTCAATTGTTTAAACAAATTGTGAACCAGAAATTATCAGAGAGTGAAAATAGTGTTGACAAATTTGTATGTATTTACCTGATATTATTGCAATATTGCATGTGTTTTTTTAAACATTCATACATGATAATAAATTAACTAGTATATTTTATACCATTTTTGAATATAAAACCATTAATAATCTAGAAAATTTATTTTTAAGTAGATCTCTAATAATTATTGAACATAGAAAATTCTTGATATTTTCTCAATATAAATATCGTACATGAAAATGCATCTCATTTTTTTATGATAAAATTTTATTATTTAACATTTTTCATTATTTTCATTTATCTGAGAATATTATTTTAAATTTATTTTTCAAAATATCTGATTATGATGATACTAGAAGAAGTATAAGAATATACAGAAATGAACAACGTATGTCTCCTCTAGGCACCACTGTAAGTAAAATTTATTTTCGAAAATGATGGTATTTCATATTATTTATATTATTATAAATATTTTTATTTTATTATCTATGTTATTTTGGGATACATCATCAAGAAGACTATTGGATTAGGAAAGTGAGTCTAATAGTATGATGGAGAGTACTGCTATGACCAATTATACAGATCAACCTACAACTATGCTTCTTGAGTCACTAGGATGTCATCCTACCATTATGCCATTTATATATTTTCCATACCCACCTTTTCCATATCCCTTTTCGCCTACACCCACATCAAATGGTAGTTCTCGTACTCTTATACCTTTTAATTTTCCATTCCCACCATCCATTGTACAAGGCACTTCACCCCCATATATTTCACCACCATATCCATATCCATATCCACCCTTATCTGTATAGGATTATACATTAGGATTTATCCTTCTATTAGTAAAATTATCATCATTTACTATGCATGTACTCCTACTGTAGATATCCCATCTACCACAGAGGCTAGTCCTCCTTTAGATGCAGCACTTCAGGGGTTTGCAAACCCCCCATCTATTGGTATGTTTTTAAAAATTACTATTAGTGATTAATGATAAATTCATATATATTATTTTACATCATTTTGTTTTCATGATTAGATCCAACCTCTACAAGATGATGATGCTGAAAAAAATGTGAGAGGTATGGAATCATAAAACATAGTTCATGGTTGAATACAATGAGTATAGTTCTATAATTGAAAAAAATGGTAAGTAATGTAAACAAATTATGGTAAAACTTTCTAAACACAAAAATATCATTTTGGTTCAACCAATAAGTTTCAGGGAAGTTGTAGAAAAAATAAAAAACAATTCCTAGGTAGAGATTTGGGTATGTAATGTTAATCAGATTTCATATATATTAATTAATAATATTTTATTAACAAATATTTTTTCCATTGGAGCTATGATATAATTTTCCAGATAGAAAAAATTCCAATACTGTAAGGTTAATGAAATTATGTGATATGTGGTGAGCGTAGAAGTATGACTTATATATTTGTATAAAAAGAGAGTTTCTATAGATCTTGATGAAATACTTGTGATTCAAGATTTCCCAATATCACAATACAAAGAGTTGATTGGCTATTAGAAGAGTCTAGGGTTTAAGGTACTTGTAATATATATATATATTAATTTATTTTTTTGAAAAATATATTTAAATTATAAATTACTTGATTCATTTTTTTTAATAGAATTATAAAATTATTTTTTGTCGCATTAATCAGATAGAAAGAAAATAAATAAGATTTCCAAAAAATAAATTCATGCTCTTGGACACACTTTACTCCTAGATCTTAAGAAAGCACAAACGATTTAATATTTAAAATATTTAGCATGGATTAGTGTAATTTTTTTGACATTTAATGTGTATTTATTTATCTAATTTTTTTTTCAGAAAAAAGGCATTAAATATCAAGGGTCACATTCATCACTCTACTTTGTTTTGTACAAGAAGAAAAAAAAAGAGATGGTACTATGGAAAATACTAAGTCCAAGAAGATGAGTGTAATTATATTTCAATTTATTTTATTATCAATAAATCTAATTCCTAATATTATTCAATCATTTTAATTTAGGTTATATATAAATCAATAGAATGATTAGGAGGTATTGTAAGAAAAAAGAACCTGACAATTTGGCCCGAACGATCATCTATATCGGGTATTAGGAGATTAGCATATGAGAAGAGTGCATTGTCGACCTGAGAAGAATATTATACCTCGTCGATAATGGTATTTTTTTTTCAAGTACCAGTTCTGGTTTTTTCATAGTAGAGCAAATTAATTCCTCAATCATATAAGCAGATAAAAATATCATAAAAGATGATAACTAAAAATATAATGAAAGTTATGTATGATCTTTATTATACACTTACACGAGAATAATATGCAATAGTTGATGCCTATTTGATGCTGATGTGCTCTTCTTATTCTGATTCTTTTGTCGATGTTGGAGCTGGAGTCGGAGCCAGAGCTGGTGCTGATGCCGATGCAGGTACCAATGTTAGTGCCAGTGCTGGTGTCTATACCGATACAGATGTTGATGATGATACTATTAGTGGGAGAGGTTCTACATGTGTTTTTATAGGTGGTATGGATGATGGTTATCATGTATTAGATGATAGTAATATTGAGACTCTCTATTGATGTAAATTTTATTTTTGGGTTGTTAATATGTGGAATTTTATTGAGAAGTTAAATTTGATTATTGTAATATTGAATTGTATTATGATGTTTCTATATATTTCTACATATATTGAATTATTGTATTATGATGTATGTTTTTTTCTATAGTAGCTATGTTTTATTATTTTTATTATATTTAATTGTATCCTCCTCCAATGCGGCCACCGTACCTCCCCATCGATGCTTCTTCGAGGTGTCACCCACCTCCTCCAGCACACCTCTGATGTTATGTAGTCCAATTTTCCATTTTTTTCTCATTATTTTATCTTTATACTATTAGTCTTCCCCCTTATTTTTCCATATTCTTAATATCATCTATATTTAAACACATTCTAGTGGATAACAAAGATCCTGAACCTCAATTAATTGATCTATAACCACAACTCACTTATTTTTCCACATTCTTAATATCATCTATATTTAAACACATTCCAGTGCATAACAAAGATCCTGAAACTCAATTAATTGATCTATAACCACAACTCAATGTAAGACCATGCATTTAATATTGTTTTCTTTTAATTATTTAATTATAAGTGTTTTTTTATTATTTGATTATCTATATTGTTTGAATCATGTTGTTTTATTCTCAAAAACGTGCAGTGAAAACATTAAATGAAAAAATAAAATCTAATGCACAACAATGAATAAGAAAAGAGATTATTGGGTGACAGAGCCTTGGAAGTGTGTATTATTCCAATTTGTAAGATTTTTCTTAGGTGTCAAGAAATTTTTTCTTATTTTTGTGTTCCCAGGAGTTAGTACATCATTGAAATTTAGGGTTAAATGAAGCATGCCAATCTACTAAAAAACTTGATGTTTTATATAGTGGAAAGGTATTTATACATGCGTATTCATAGAAGTAAGTTTTACTATTATTGTGTTCATTTTTATTTTTGAAAAATATATTTTCAATTCTACCATGGAACCAAGTGTAAATAAAAACTTAAATCAATGAATATTTAAATGTAATTAATTTTTCCCAATGATTGTTTTGGTATTGATTAATTATTGGAATTAAATTTTAGAGCCCTCAAAGCATGTTTGGTTTCATTTTGTGGGGATACGAATGCACATTTACCCCAAAATGAAAGAAAAAACTATGTAAAATGGAGAAACTATGTGTTTTCATGCCTTTAAATAAATACCTAAACATGTTATTTGAGAGTTTATACAAGGAACCTCTCAATTCTTAATCATAGTTGTGTTTGTTTTCATACTTAAATGAAATTTGTGGGTTTTTTAATGTCATATGAATATTAATATTTGTTAGCATTTAACATAAATTAGTGAAAATAATAGCTATGTTTGATGATTTTTGATGCTCATAGATTATATTTAGTGTGTAGTTATTTACCATATAATTGTTATTAGTGTATTTATTTATTTTTTGGGTACAAAATACATGTGTGGGGGTGGGTGTATGGGGGGATCCTATGGGTGTGCAAGGAGTGCATGGGAGTGAAAGTGGGGGTTCAAGGGGTGTGCAGAGGGCAGGGGGAGGAGGTAGTGGGGGTGCAGGGGGGAGGGGGGGGGGGTTGAAATGGGTGTTCATGGGGTGTGTAGGAAACATGTGGTACTGGGGGAAGGGGGTGAAATGTGGGTGCAAGGGGCAGGGGGTGCAGGGTGTGAGCATGGTGTGTGTAGGGGTGTGTAGGGGGAGGGGTTATGGGGTGAAAGGGGTAGGGGGAGGGTGCATGGGTGTGCAAGGGGTGTGAATGGGTAAGGGGGTGAATGGTTGGTGAAATGGGTATGCATGGGTTAGGGGTGTGCAGGGGACATGGGGCAGGGGTGTGAGGGAGGGAGGTGCAGGGGAGGGGGAAGGGAGTGAGGCAGTGGGTGGGTTAGGAAGCAGAGTAGGCAGTGGGGATGACAGTGGGTTAGGCAGTGGGTAGCAGGCGGGGCCGGCAGTAGGGCAACGAGTGTGGTTGGAAGTGGGGTGGTAGGCGAGGGAGGTATCTGGGCAACGAGTGGAGAAGTATGTGGGGCTAGGAATGAGGCAACGAGTAGGATATGTGGCAGGGCAGGAATGAAAACTCTTACCACTTCACATATTTCCTCATTATTTTCACTTTTTAGCTACAATGGAACTTTAGGTCCAAATGAAAATTCTATCTTGGAAAAAATTGGTGTGAGAAACAGAATCTTGACTCAAAATATTCTTAGACCATTAAATGATATAATTTATTTTTTCAATTAGAGACCAACGATAAAGCTACTGCTGGGAAACCAAAGAGTGGGGGTGAAAAACTAAAAATGGGAGGCCTTATGGGATCATTATTTTCATAGAAGGTATAAATGTAATCTATGTGGGGGATGAGTTAGGGTCATGGAAAAAAATAGGTGGACATCATGATGTTATTGGGAGTCTACAATTGGCTATTGTGGTATTATGATTATACATCATGATCATCCTTAAATGTGGTTTAATGTTCCTTTTATTTTTCCATATATATATTTCCATGAATATACATGATCTGTATTTACCTTCACATGTGATGTTATATTTGTAGGCATTATGGCATTTATTTATGATTGTTTCTCAATGGTATGACCAGTACAAAGATGGGTGGGATACTAGAAGAGATGTTGATGTGAGTTAATTTATACATTCATTTATGTGATGTTCATATTGTTTTTTTCATACTATTGTAAAATATTTTATTGCAATTTTGGGTATTTAATTATTGCATGTTGAAGTTCATGGTCAAATTGAAACGGTTCAGTTCTTTCACTATTGTAATCAAGGAGTTGATCATGTTTTCTTGGATGAAATAATGTTTCTTAAGAAGGTATATACATAATATTTTCTTTGCGCGCATGTGCGTGTGTGTCTTTGTGGGGGGGGGGGGGAGGTGGTTGTCACTAATACTTTGCACGTTTTTTGTTTATTATATTAATATTTTTTAAGTTGGGATGGATTTTATGGATTTCTGTTTTCTTGTTCTTATCCATTATTATCTAAATTTTTAGGTTTGGGGGAATACTGGATCCAAACACTTTGTCCCGATAGCTAGGAAGGGTTACCAGGGTAATGAAAACTGTTTCATTATATTGTGACTGATACTTTTCCCTTATGTTCCTTTATTTAATTATTCCAAGAGTTTATTTTCCAAATAAAATTTATGATTAGGTGTTAATGGGTGTAAATATAGGCTTAAATAAAAAATCAACCAAGAAAGAATTAAATTTTTTTTCCTTCTGTGTGCTCATCTGAAGTATTAGGATGGTTCACTCACTATAATGGGTTAATTTGAGTAAGATTATATAGGATGACATGCATTCTTATTAATTTTACTTGATGTGTGGGTGATAATGTAGCTCATTATTATTTTGCATTCTCTTTCAGGTAGCACTTTTGGTTCCCAATTTTTTTAATTATATCTGTAGAAAGCACAAGACCATACAGTCTAGATACTTTATTTTAAATCTAAAATCTATGATCGAAGCATGTCTTTGTCTAAATAGAAATTTTTTCTTTCCTGGTGAGTGTGTTTTTTTCATTTCTAATAGCTACCATACTCCCATGCTACCTTAAATTGATGTATATATCAAATGGTGTATAGAAAAGTTCAAAGTTATTGTATGTTTCACTTAGGAAAAATATTGATATAGCTGGTGTGAATGGTGTAATAAAACCATATTTCTAAAGGGAAGAAATAACCATGTTTTTTGAGTGGCTAGTGTGAATGGAGGCATAAGTCAAGTGATTCGATGAAGGGTTGAAGTATTGGCTGGTGTGAATGGTGTGAATGGCAGCACATTGGGTCCTAAAGGTCAGAAGGAATGGATGATGTGAATAGAGACACCAGTCAAGAGAGTCCATGATGGGTGGATTGAAATAGATAGGATGGTTCATGTAGAGTGTAATTTTATATCTTTGAGGCTTATTTTCATCATTAATGTAAAAACAATAATGGAATTGTATATGGAAAATATCAATATTTTATTTTTCCCCATTATAAGTGAACTTACTAGAACCAATGACAATATTTGTGCATGCTAATATTCCATAATTTTTTTCTATAAAGTGCAGGCTATAACCATAGTTTTAAACCCTGGCTGTAACTTTCAAATGAATAACCTGTAGCCATGGTTCAAAACCCTGACTATAGGGCTAGTGCCATGGTGGAATCTATAAAAATATATGTGACCCAATTTCTATGCCAAAAGGATCCACAATTCCCTAAATAGTATATATTAACTAAATCCATGGTTTTAGATCCCTAATCATGGTTATAAACCATGGATATAGCCTAAATTTCTATTAGTGATAACTAAATGTAGACAAAATTAATTATCATTCTATTTATGGATCTTATGATCTCTTAGTTCTTAAAAAATAACAAATTCACCTTCATTTGTTGTAGTAAGAGATAATGTGTAAATTTTTAAAGAGACAACCAAATGGATATATTCTTCATATGAAATGGAATGAAATCAAGTATGAATATATTCTCATGAAAATTATTCAATATTAGGAAAAGGGTCTTGAAATAAAATGTGGTCCTGTTATCATCATTTTTAATGGTATCATTAAACTTTTTCACAACTATTTAGATGATGGTCTTATGTTGATTAACCTTTTATGGATCACCCACTTTCTTATGATCAATGATCTTTATCACTCTCTATAATTATATGTGTTTTTCTTCCATTTCCAAATCTTTACTTCCAATCTATATTCTCTTATGGGGAAACCTAGTTATGAATTACATTGGGTAAATGTTATGTTTCCAGCTTTTTATTTTAAAGGAAGTTTTTTATTCATTTTAATGATGTGGGATTTGATGAAGGAATTATCAAATTTTGAACCTTTGATGAGTGATATAAATTTATAAGGAGAAATTTATTTTTAGGGGGGTAGAATGTAACACCCTAACATTCTGTGAAATATTTGTTTTTCAAATTTATTTAATCTTTTTGATTTTTTGAATAAAAACAAACACTATTTTGTTCTGTGTTTCAAAAAAATTTAATGTTAATATTGTTTCAGATGAAATTTCAAGTTTATCTTATGTTACACACAATACCAAATTTATCTTTCATCACACACAACAATAAGTTTAAATGAAACACAAAGTACAATTAAAATATTACAATTTAATATGATAGATATCACATAGACTTTGAAATGGAGGGAATGAATTGTATTAACTAAATTATGATAATATATGGTTTAAACATGAATATATAATGAATTATTTTGTTATCAATTAATTAAAAAAAAAATAAAAACAATTTAAAAATAAATAAAATCATTTTCTGAAAAACTATTTTTATACACATTAACATATTCTACCTCAATAAATTGAAAGAATCAATGTTTTTTAATTATTTTAATGAAATGAATATAATATATAATTAGTAAAATATATAACATTCATCTTATGTATCTTCTAGATAAGAGATAATAAAAATTTTATTTAATGCTTAAAACTATATTTTTCTAAAAAGCAGTTTTGTCTCCTTCGGGGAACTTACTTTAAAATTATTTTTTAAAAAATTTTAAAAAAAATTATTGAAAAAAATAAAAATAGTTTTTGAAATTTTAATATGAAATTTTTCTTAGGGTGAATTTTTTTATTTTTTTCTGAAAATTTTCATTTTTTTAATGAATAGTGAAAATAATAAATTTTAATTGAAAACTGCATTTTTGTTCAAATTATTTTTATTGTTAAATTAAATTTTTATTGTTTTTAAATTATCAATAGTTTAATTTTATATTAATTAATCAAATTCAGGTAATTTTAATCAATTTTATATTTAATTTTTCTATAAATATATTTCAAACATTTGAACTTTTTTCTCTTTAAAAAACATGAATTCTCATCGCCTATGCATGATTAAATTTAAATTTAAAATATTTAGTTATGTGAATGGAAATTGGATAATGGATTACATATTTGGAATTATAATAATTAGTAAATTGTAATAATTTCAACCTTTTTTTATAAACATGAATAATGAGTGATGTAAAAATTAATTACTGTAGTTAAGGGAAAAATGTGTTTATTGGGAAAACTAAACTAAAAAATATGGGTAAAAATTACATATAAATTTGTATAAATTTTTTTATAGAGATATATATACCATGAAACCTATAAGGTTTTATAATGGGAAAATATGGACCCTTGTGACAAATGAAAAATGTGGGCGCACATCTTTCTTTAAAAAATACCTTGTATGTCCTCTCCTCCACTTATATATGGCCACCTATTTCCTTTCTTATTAACCAATTAAAACCACTTTGTTTTGGACAATAATAACACAAATAACTTTCCACGTTCTCTAATATCATATTATAATCCTTATTTTGGACGTAAATAGAACCTAGGAAGGCTTTAGTGAAAACCTAATGGGGATACCCAAAGATGATGTAACATTCTTCAACGAGCATATTTATTTTATTTATTTTTCCACCAACCTAAATTATTTTTAAAGAATGGTGATACAATAAAAAAATTATATTTCATATAATGTAATGTTTTTATTACAATTTAATGACCTAGAAACTTCTCCACTTTCCTCAAATGGGTAATAACATCAATATTCGTGTGTATAACAGACTACCACTGCATTAACCAATGCCATTCGTTTTTCAATTACCACCAATAATAGTTTGAAATCATGAGGTATTTATTGTTTATATATTATATTTATAATATTATAATTATTTTTTATTTTTTATATCATACATACTTTTAAGATTTCAATTTTTGGGAAATATGAAACATCGCTCGTGTATACAATGAACTATCACCTCATGAAGCGATGCGATTCATTCATGATTTACATGGAAGGTGATAAGGGTAAAGTTAATTATTATATGAGATAAAAATGAAAAAACTATGATATAAATGAACTACTTATCATTATGAAAATACAATATATATCATTTTCTTTTTTACCTTTTTCACTCAATAAAAGATGATAATGCCACTCATGTATGTGAGGACTACCGCCTCCACGAAGTGATGTGACTCTATTTTCATCATCACAATGAATGTATAATATTTATAACTATATTTAAAGAAAAATATGTTTTTATGATTTTATTAACATTCTATAAATCTCATATATTTCTTATCACCTTTTTATAATGAACATTTATAAATTAAAATGTTACTCATGCATACATATGACCTACCATATCCATGATCATAATAAACTTAGTTTATCAAAACAATATTTCATAATTGATATTAAAAGGATATTTGATGTATAAATATGATAATTATTTAATTATTATTATGTTTTAATTTATGGAAGCATGGTCAAATTAAGAGGATTGAAAATTAAAAATCAAAACATATACGAAAAATAAAGCGATCATTACCTAAAACATGAATTTAATATAGAATTATTAATAAATGTGTAATAAAATAACATAATTAAATCATATATGGTATGATATATATAATTATTATTCATTAAAAAATTTATAATAAAATTATATTTATTATACAGTAGGTTTTAAAGGGTATGAGGAAGTCAAGACTTTAGGTAAGGGATTTTCGTCCCACTTTTTACTTCCGTGACACACATTCCATATTCACCCCCTATTTATTTTATGTGATGTATATAATTCCATGTAATTCATTTTATTTTTATTTTAATTAATATTATTTTTATTTTAAAATCCCTTTAAGGAACTCTATTTCACGGGGTTTACGGTTCAAGAGTTACCAATGTGGTAAGTTTTTTTGTCTCAATTTTCTTTCATTGAGACATACATTCTGTTATGAACATATATTATTTGAGGAGGTGTATTTACAACACATTTGATATTTAATTTCATGAATTTATTTTTCCTCATGATATTTTATGTTTCATTTTATATTCCTTCATGAGGATTAGGATTCAAAGTTACCAAAATGGTAATGCATTTAGGTTATAATCTCACTATTTATATGGATTGTTTATGATTATGTTTCTCATGATAAAATATTATAATAAATCTCTCAATAATATCATGAATTTATTTATCCTATGGTTATTCAAGAAATTTTCAAATAATAGTACCATTTCCACTCTTTCGTACATAAGAGAATAAAAAAATGTTTTTAAGAAAACCTGACTTTATTTCTCTATTTAGTCAAAAATATTTTCTTCCAAAAAAATGTTTTATAAAAATATTTCAAATTATTATTATTATTATACTAATTTTTTTAAAATAAATTTTTATCCATTTTTTACTTTTTACCAAATGTTTTGAATGAAATCTTCATGTTATTGGAAATGTGAATGAAATCATTATATTAATATGTACGACATGAACTGAATCTTCCAACGTCATGACCAATTATTTATTATAATATTATTTTATAATACTTTAATATTATTTTCAAATAAAAGTTTTTTTAGAAATGTTTTATGTTTTTATTTTTATTTGTAAAGAAGAAATTATATTTTCCTCAAGAAATGCTTTAAATGATTCTTTAAATCAATATTTATAAGTTTTCAATGTTATTTTAAAAGAAAAGGTTTTTGAAAATTATTTATTTCTTAAAAATTAATTTTCAAGTAATTTTTATTTTCCTTAATAAATCTTCCATTTTACATTTCAAAATCTTTCTCTATCTAATATTACATATATTGTTTCTACCTATGCCTTATAGGGATATCTTCTAAGGATTCAATTCTCATTCTTTATATGAATGGTTTATGTTTATGTTTTAATGATGTTTATAAAACCCATTTCTCTTCCACATTTTATACCATGATAAGATTCTTACAAAACATGCTTTGTTTTTCATGGGTTATGCCATGATTATTATGAAGCCTGATTCTTTTCCACAAGTTATGCTATAATTAAATTTTTACAAAACCCATTTATTTTGATAGGTTATAATATGATGGATGTTTCATAATATTATGACACATATATGTAGGATTTTAATTATGTGATGGTGGTTAAATTATAACCATGGATGGTGGTTATGTTGTAACCAAGGATGGTGGTTACTTTATAAATAAAGATGCGTGGGACCTATATCTCCCTTTAATTCAATAGGTAAATATTAATATCTCATGAGATAGATATGACTAGAACTGAGTGTGAACATGATTTATTAAGAAACTTTATCCATTATGATGGTCATGGGAGTGAACCATGACTAGTATAATTTTATTAATGGATCTAATTACATGTTCACAATGTTATTCATGGATTTTTTTTTCATGTACATAATGTTATGTGTTAACCTGGTTTCATGTCCATAAGTCTATACGAAGACCTGATTTCACATCCTTAACTTAATGAGTGTACCTATTTCTATTTATACATGTTCATAATTTTATAAGCTTATGTGTATGACACAAATCCATGTCTTATGATAATGCTTTTCCTCATAGATCATGTTATTTGATCTCCTTATGATTCATGTCTTTTAAACTACCAATATTTATTCCATGACTTATGTTATGATCATTAATATGAAGGGAATGATTTTTAGATGTTATTCTCATGTTCCCATAACCCTATACTCATTTTATGATTATGTATCCTCATTGATTACCCTTATGAGCATCCAAGCATATGATTTATTATGCTTCCTTTACCTATGTTATGAATAATGGGTTTTAAAAAGGATTACTAAAGGGGAATATCTTTATGTAATATGTTGAATATAATTCATGACTAAAAAATATTGTGTTCTATGTTTCCAAAGGAGCTAAAATATTAATGTATTTAGGAGTGTGTTTGTGTTATGTAACGAATATTCATCTAAAAAATGTAATATCCATGTGTGAGAATACCGAGTCACTATAATCATACCCTTATAACATATTCCACAAATTCCATATTGATCTATTTTAATTTTGGGTAGATCTATGAACACTTCATGATTTATAATATTTTTTAGTCCACTTTGGACATGATTCCCTAATACTCTAATCCATAAAAAGATATCATATGTCATACTCATAAAACATTTATTGGAAGGTTCGCCAATCAAGAATAAATTTCCATTTATTCTCCTACCTTAAAATATAATTATTCCATTACTCATTATTTTAATGTTTTATGTGTTTTTATTGAATGTCACCTCATTTATATTATCAAAATTATGTATAATAGTCAACAATTTGTGTTTTAACCTATCAACATGAACAACATACTCAAATTTTAAATTTTAATTATCAATTTTAGTTTTTTAAATTCATTTAATTTTCAAAGAAGATTAATTACCAAATGATATTGTACCTCCTTTATATTTATTAATGTTTATCATAATTTTATCATCACAAGTCATTTGGGATGAACACCCAGTATCAATTATCTATTCCTTATGATTATTTCATTCTTTAAAAGAAACATCTACATATCATGAAATTTATTCATTATAAATTTAAACTAATTTCCTATGATAATTGAGAGGGATGTTACTAGGTAAAATTATCATGAATTTCTCTACTATATTTCTCTTTTTACAATATCTTCCATATAACTATTAAAGACAATAAAACTATTTTTCTGTTATACACCTGTAGAATGTTTCTAAATTTTCTTAGCATTTTCCAAAATCTTATTGATTCCCATTAGAACTACTCACCATAGATTCTTGATTATAAATAAATGTTATTATAATATGTATAAGCATTATCTCCGAACATACCACAACATTATCAATAAACCTAAAATTTTATTTTTTTTTAAAATATAGTAATATCTTGAAATTTTCTCTCTATAATTTGACATGTATTAAACTGTTCAGGTCCGATTTCATTATTGATTTAGATTGAATGTTTTATTAAGGATTATCCTTTAATCATGTACTATTTTAGGTAATTTTTTTATATTTTTCTTTATTCATATTTGACTAGTATTATGATTTAAAACTTCATTTTTATTGAAAAACAATTTTGGAAATAGAATTTTTAAATGAGTACTTTACCTGTATTTTTCACCAACTATAGAATATTTTCCATTAACTTAAATATATATTTTAATGTAATTATTGATCTAAATTAGTTATTTCTAGAATTTAAGACTGTATGAGTGTTTCACTGATAATTCAATATCCTTAAAAGATATTTTCTCTTCGAGATCGTTAATAATATTCTTGTATTTGATAGCTTTTAACCTATGTTTTTTTATTTTTTTCTACAATATCTGTCTCTCTTTCCAATTTATCACATTTGTTTATCTATCACATTAATTTTTCCCTTTTCTAACTTATTCCTATATTTTTGGATGAATTTTTTTATCATGAAATAACTCAATCTCATATTGGAACATGTTTTTAGAATATTTTGGTTCTGAATTATCATCATCACTGCTTAATGAATTAATAGTTTTATGAACATTTTCTACAAAAATTGTAAATTTAATAGCTGGTTCCTTATCCTAATATTTTAAAAAGATAATATCAATTTATACTTATTTCATCATAAAATTTATACTTTTAGTTATTTAGAATATATTTTGTCATGCACCTATGTTTGAAAATTATTTATAATTTTCCATCCACTTCTTTCCTTAAGTTATTTAATAATTTAATTGTTTGTAAGATACTATTTTATTTATCGTAAAATTAGCTGCATAATGTGTAAGTCTATTACATTTATAAAATATAATAGTGAATATAACTTTTTATTAATTTTTCCCATTCTGAAGTATTTTAAAAATGATTGTAATGAATATTTGATAATCTTCTCCATTCTCAGAATCACATAAGTTTACGACATCTTCTTCATTAAAAATTTTCATATTCTCTATAGATTAAAAATCCATTTAATATTTCACATTATTTTTTAATAATTGATGTATTATCATTTCATAATAAATGAAAATATTATAAAACTTCTCAAGGAGTATATCTTCTTCATCTTCAAGAGATGTAATTTTTGGATAAAATCCATCCATAAAACTTCTCATTTGTTGCTTTAAAATTATAGAATCATAAATTTTATCACAATAGAATAAAATATTACTCAAAATATCATTTACTATTTAAAATAAATCATATATACACTAATATGTTTCTACTTTAGTGTTAATAGATATTGACTAAGTAAAATTTTATGGTCTGGAATGTGAAGAACCATTCTATTTCTAAAGACTAAAAACTGCAATATAAATAAATTTATTT
Organism: Viscum album; assembly: GCA_963277665.1. NCBI lineage: Eukaryota > Viridiplantae > Streptophyta > Magnoliopsida > Santalales > Viscaceae > Viscum > Viscum album. The sequence continues at coordinate 2,050,250,696 of OY728150.1, read as the reverse complement.
CAATTCCAAAGATAGTTTAATTGAAATACCAAATTTTGGGTTAGTTTGTAATTTATCTTTTAAAAGGGGAGTGGGTTTAATATATTTGTTATGGGAGTATTATTGGTCAATATGTTGACCTTGGATACATTACAAGTTTTTTATAATCCTAGTTAAGAAACACTCTAGGTATCTAGTGTGAAACCAATATTTATAATATCTCAATTTTTGTAGGCTATTACAGTATATGGAAGGCACAAAATTAACTATTGCATTATAACCTCAAATGATCTTGTTCATGTTTAAGAGTTAAAATATTCATTGTGAAAAATCATAACCACCTCATTAAATTTTATTTCCCCTCTTATTCATTTAGAAAGATGTTTTATTATCACTCTCTACACTATTCTAGAATAGGGGGAGTATAAAGGGGCGGTGGGTGAAGTGGATCGCCTGCTGATTCAATCTGAAAATAACACTAATGGTGATTGAGATCATGGTATCCTGTGGGGATGGATAATTATTTAAAATAATAGTGGTTTTGTTGTTATATACTCTAGTAAATTTTATATTCAAGGTAACTATTTATAGGTGAAGGATTGTGTTATGTTTAGTGAATTTTATCTTTGTAAACTCTATAATTTGATTATAATGAAGGTAAAAATGGATTCTAATATGGTCAAGATATTCTTATCAGGACCCACCTACCCTCATTAATAAATTTTATACCACATTATAAAATGAATATCTCTACTTAGTCATGGTGTGAAGATAATTTATATATGGAAAAAAAGGTAATATAGTGGTGGATAAAAATACCTCCAAAAGTGATTTATTTTATCATGTTATTTTTTTAATAATGTTGTTTCCCTTCCCTTGGATTGTAATATTATTGTAATGGGGGATTCTCAGGAACTTCATCACTATACTACCCCTTAATAAATTTCTTTATAATTATTTCCACTTAACAAAGAAGTTTTATTATCATTTGGTCATTGGTTATGTTTATATTCTAATTCATAATACTGAAAAAAATTGAGACAAAAATATATTTTCAATGTTAAAAATAAAATTAATTACACCTCATGAATGGTAAAAATATTCGTTAATATATATTTATTAATATATTATTTAAATTAATAATAATGTAGGAAATTTTGAAAATAATAAATTAAATTTTTCTAAATTTCTCCATATTTTCAACTTAGTTTTAATGAAACAAATATGAGGTGATATTGAAAGATCATTTCATGAGATATTTACCTTTAAATACATCAATGAATGAAAATTTCTCATTTTAATTGTGGTTTGATGTCTTAATCTATAATCCACCAAAATAATAAAAATATAGAAGACCCCAAGGTTTTTATATTAGTACATAAAGTGTATTTTTAATATTTATCATGGTTCCTCTCCTCCTATAAGATTTTTCATTATAAAATTTATATTTTATCTCCCATGTCATGGTAACTTCATCATTGTTTTAATTTATCAACAAAGGAAATTTTGAATCTATCCTTTGGTGATAATTTTTTTAATCATGAAATAATTAGAATAACATTTCATAGATTGTTACTATATTCAAAAAAGGGAATTTAAACATTGAATATTATATCAACATATCCTAATAAGAAAATTTCATTTTAGAAATACTTTAATATAATTAAACTTTAATTCAAAGTTCCCATCTTGTTTAATATGGGTTTTTAATGTATATTTTAATATTCTATATCTTTATAGAAATATGTAATTGATTTAAAAAATCCATTTAAGTGTTATTATGGATTTTTAGATCCAACCACATTTAAACATTTTATGTTTTATGATGGATACAATTAGAGGTACCACACCATTATTATTTCTAGATACATTGTAAAATAAGATAATTCAACTCCATGATTTCAAATTTCGATAACCCATTATGAAAAATTCATTTTAATTTCCTTTGGAATCATTAATCATCTGTGTATGATCCTTTTTCATTTTATTTTTGTATTAATGGGATTTTATTATTTCAGATCACAAGAATAATATATATTTAACCAAAAAAATATCTTCTAGTGGTATTATAGTTAAATAGATTCATATTGTTTCTGGAATAAATCAATATATTTAAATATCTCATGTTTTTTACTTCGATTTATGTTAATATTACTTTTTTTGTTCTAAAATTATATAGTATTTTTAAAAATAGAGAATTCATGAATTTTTTATTATAAAATAATTAAATTTTATAAAAAACATTATATGCGATCTCTTGGATTTTTATTAAATCATTATTTATTTTATGAATGGTTATTATATTATTTGAATACATAAAAAGAGGAAAAATTTGGTTATTAAAAAATTATTAATTTTTTTGAATTATCAATATTGAATCCAAAAAGATAATAATTATTTTTAAATATATTTAGATGATGGTAGTTTTTTAATTGAAAACTCATTTTTTATTTTTTATTTTTTTTCATTTTTTATTAATAAAATGGTTATTTTTTAAAATAACAATAGGATATTATATATTTTGAAATATATATACTAAAAATATATGAGTCACTACATCCTCTTGAAACTAATAATTTTTTTTTTCAATTTTTTTCTCCTAGAAAACCTATGATGTGGGTCTAAACACTAACCCCTACCCATTGACTAAAATATGGGATCACAAACCAAGGGTTTACTCACCCCTAGACCCCCCATTGAGGGGATCCATCTCTATACTCCATTATGTAAGTGTTTTATTATAATTACCTCTATAATTTTTATTTAATTTGAAAATTATTTGATATAATTTTACAACTATGCATGATATTTCATGTTGCTATATCACATATATTTTTTCAAATATATCTATGAATATTTTCGTGATAAATCATCTTCCTGTATGGTACCTCTTGTGGACCTTACACTAAATTTGTTGTAAGACCATTAATATTATGGGAACAAAATTATATTTCATGAAATTTGACATGAATACCTTGATATGATCCTCACTAAAATTACATTATTCTAAAAGAGTAGTTCATCCTATGAAAGGAAACAAATGGAATCTTCATTTTCTACATGACTACTTATTCGTTTTGGGTTTAAAATAACTCAAAAAATGTTATTATATCTGGTGGTACAGTGATGAGAAACCCTCACCAATATTAGTCTAGGGATTTTTTTCCATTACATTGGAGATGTTTTTAAAATATTTTGATTCATATTATAGGGATATCCAGATATCTTTTGTCCATGAAAAAATTATTCTATAGGCATACCCTATATACAAGAGTACATAATTATCTCATCTTTTAATTAACAACTCACGAAGATAAAATAGACTACCAAATCAAGATTTATGATCAGTTGAAGTTGAAATCATTTTTCGTAATAATTTTTGATTAATTGGAGGTTCGTACCAAAATCTATACTTTAACTCTTTTGGAAATCTACTTATATTTACATGAAAATGTATCCTAAGGTGATTCTTAATAACCTTATTGTAAAATAAATTTTTACACATAGATCATGTGGAACTATAGAATATTTCTACCATTAAACTACCCATGGGAAAACATCACTTGAGGAACAATAAAAGTCCCTTTTAGAAAACATAAATAGTGATTCTATGGAAATTTTCTAGCATGGTATTTTTTCATGCATCATTTTCATACTTTAGTCCTATACATTAACAAGTATAATTTTTTTTCCTCTCATGAATTAGAAATCCATGCACATAAAATGTTTCTTCTACCATGTCCAAAATTCTATGCATGAGCGATATTTATTTACGAATACCCCATAATTCCAATAGTAATGGTTGGATTATTTTTATCAAATTTAATAATGGAGAACTGATTTGTGTGCGTTAAAATCATCACTTTTATGTGATTAATGCTTTCATGTGTCCCCTAAGAGCTAAAATAAAGAATAAATCTCTATTATCCCAAAATTCATTAACTTTACATGAAATAAAAGGAATCCTATGTGTTGAGTTCCCCCATAGGTTCCAACATGGAATCTATACACTGAGATCCATTGAGAATAAATCAAGTTATTTATTCTCGATGAAACTTCATATCTATGGATCGAGGTACATATAAAACACATATACATATTCATACACTATATATGGGGAATTACTGAGTCTAACTCCTCACACCAAGAACAAGTTCCAAAAAAAATAATAAAACCATAATTTATACAGAATTTGGCCATCATCCGAAAGGACTATGTTTGAAGAAATTTAACATATGTCCTAAATTCAATAAAATTGAGTGAAACCTTCATACATTCATTAATTCCACTTTATCAAAGTTATGAAACCCCTCTATTATATATGTATCACAATTTTCCATCACATATAGAATAATTAATATTTAGATTTTACTTTCAATAATTCACATACCTTTTATTGAGTTTATCAATAGTCCCAAAACCCCAAGGTGATTTTATGTAATCCCCACTCATGATATGTTATTTTTTAAGGATATAGGTTTTTTTAACAAACCATTTTAACTTAATACCTAATGCTTTGAGTATATTATATATAATAACCACTGATGTTATATGAGTTTCATATACTCACTCCTCTTGCTATAACTACTGACACTATCATCTTACCCATGTGACTGGCACTTAATCTTGTGTAATAATAAATTTTATTCCACTGTTTCACCCACTTATGGGTCTAATATTACCTCTCACTATAATTTTATAAATATACATGTGGTAATTAAAAATAATATATAAAAAAGATAAAACCCCTTCACACATTCACTAATTACATTTAAGGTCTCAATCATTAATTTATATCAACCTCTTATAAAACACACCCCTTTACCTAACTCATCCATCAGGGAAAGCCTTCAAAGGCCCTTATAGAAAATTTCTCAAACAAAAACTGTTTCTAAACATATTTCTACTAATTAGAATATTTATAATAACTTAATCCAAAATACACCATGGACCTAGATTTATAAAGGAAAAAAGGCACTCCATTTGTCCATGTCACATGACCTTAAATAGAACAACAAGACCAATAACAAGGATTAAAAATTATGACATCAAATTACATCGGTTTTGATTCCATTTATATGGAAATATGGAAGGACCCTTTCATGGGACTAATCGTATAAAGACAACACGTTATTTTGGTGAAACACTAATTCCCTTAAGTATTCCTAGATGGTATGATGAAACACTAATATGCCCTTAATTTTCTGTATCATACTGAAGGGATACTCACCTCTAAAATATCTTTTCTGGTGATGAGATGATAAATATTTAATCCCACTAGCGATGATCTAGAGAATTTATTTTAGGTCGTTTAATCCAAGATATTTTAAAAAACATCTATGTATTATTTATCCTAAGGTATCCTCCCGAATAGATACATTTCCTAATCCTTTGACTCTCTTGGTGGTAAGAACATAGATTAATCTAATGGTGATAATCTAATAATCTATAAACCATCAAGTGATGTTAAAGTATCTCTTCAATTTTCTAGTGATTATATAATAAAATTTAAATCCACTATTAATGTTCTATTAAATTTATATCCCTTCTCATTATGATCCAATAATCCTAAAATTTTATTGTAATTTGTTTGTAAACCCAAAAACAACTACTGAAAAACTATAAAATCCAACACTTCACTTGTAATGAGCTAATAAAAATATTTTCTATTGATAATAAAACAAATCCATCTTTTCACTGGGGAGAATCGTGTCAAATGATATCTCTATGATGACGATGATCATCCACATTAGACCACTATACCCCTCCTAAAGCAACATTAAGTTATGCAGTTCCCTTATATATGGATATAAAATATACATTATCAAACACATGCACATCCTTATATGATGATATTGAGATTCTATATGCTATGATCACATGATGATTTCATTAAATTAGAACATCCTTTAAATCTATTAATTAATAAATACCTTTAAAAATGTGGTTCTACCCCATTAAGGAAGAAATAATTCTAAAAAAAAATATTATTATGAGAAATTATTCCATGATCATAATCATAAATATATAAATGTGTACTGGATTAGTTAATAATATCCATTGGGAAATGAGTTGATATCATATCTGTCAAATTTCGGGGTGTATAGAAAAAGATAATAACCAAATAGGAATAAAAAAGAAAAACACTGATATATATATATATATGTATGTATATTCATATATATATATATACATATATTACCACTATTTCAAGAGAATATATTATATTTTACCATTATTTAAATTTAATACGTTATATAAAATATTATTAATACATAAATATTTACACATTCATATAATGATTTGGTATTGGGGTGTACCACCATTATAGAACTAAGGGTTTTTTGTAGGATCCCTTTTCCTATATCCCTTAACAAGGATCCATTGGGTTTTTAGGAAAATAATACATACACCAGTAATTAATCAATCTGACCTCTATGAGATGTTATCTCTCCTCATCCATTATATAGTTAATATAAAAACATATAATAATTTTATGGGATATTTTAAAACTAGTGTCTAAAATAATTATATGATAAAAATATATTATTTTAGAAAACACATAAATAATAAATTTTTTAAGAGATTAAATAAATATATATGGAATATTTTTAAAAAATTTCTACAAGTAAATTAATTAATTCAATGGAATGTATAAAGAAATAATATTGAAAACATTATAAGGACTAATATTAAAATTTAATGTTATTATATTCATTATATTAATTTATACAATTAAATACCATGATCAATTTTATGTATATGACACAATTTCTTGTATACTAATGTTTTACCTTTTATAAATGTTGGATATGATAAAATCATGATCAAATATTAATGTAGGATATTCTTGTAAATAATCCCATATTATTTTATATTCTTGTTCTATTAAAATGATAAAATTTAGAAATTAATTGACTATATTAACTAATAACATTGGTTCTTAGAAGAATATTTTTTATTATGAGATAATAATAAAGAGTTATCCATCAAAAGAACTAAGAGTAACAAGAGATGTAATTGAAAAAACATCTAATTTTATAATTTTGTATTAAGAGATCAACTTCCACTAGATTTATATAATATGAAAATAGATATTGGATAATTATAAATATCATGGGTTATTTTAATAGTAAAATATTCATTTCAAATTCCCTATGATTTCTTTGATCATATATGTTAAGGATATCCAATACATTATTTTTTAGATATTAAAATTTCCTAAAACACTTAAACATACCCTTATGAGTTATTATTGTGATAGATAATAACATTGGAACAAAATTAATAATATGGTATATCAATTTGAGATTTTTTGACATTAATGTGAAAAAATTATATGTTTTAGAGATACCAATACCTGTTTATCCTATTTCCAATTCTAGTGTGGTTGGAGAAAACTCACAAAAGTATCACTCTAAATATAATTTTGAAGTCTCATGTATAATTTTTAAATCCAGTTCAATGAAACATCAAACCACGAATACATTATATATAATGAAAAATATTTACATTCTCTATCAACACAGAGCCCGCATTGAGTGGTATGTAGTTTCTAAGACATTATTTTAGTGTAAAAGTTTTGATAAATCCTATAATAGAATTCACATATTTCAAATTGATGGTTATATCCAATATTTTGAGAGCCCAGTTTTCAATAAATATTCACTTGGATATGGAATTAATCATAAATAACAATTTTACAGGTTTAATGAGTTATTTTTTTTATTTATGACATGATGTGGATTAAAAACACGTTATCCAAGTTTTTTATTGTAATTAATCAGACATTGAAATATGAAATTTTAATTCTTAATAAATATGTGTGGTATAATATAAACAAATAAAGTGTTACACAAAAAATAAACACTATTTTATTTAATAAATATATAACATTACATTCAATGGATAAATACATTCCATAAAACTAAAAATAATATAATAATACCATAATAATATGAAAATAACATAACTAGAATTTAGAAACACCTAGGTTCATGGTCTTAAATAAATACCACATATAGAAATAACGTTATGATAAGCATGAAAATAATTTGAAATTAGGTAAGAATATTTTAAATGAAATATATAATGCGTTGAGATAAAAATATTTAATAGAAGAATCATTTAAATAAGAGGTATTTATAGTAAATATAAGTGTTATATGAATATTGGAACAATAACGAGACCATTAGAATAATAATAAAATAGTTCTAATAGTAGCGTTACCTTTAGAATAGTAAAAAATATTAGAATAGTAAAATGAAAAGTAAGAAATATTTACCATTAATAAAATAAGTAAATAAAAATTTTATAATTATGTAAAATAAATATTCAAATTGTGGTACACAAACAAATTACAAATATTAAAAAATAGGTTTGTTTTAACTTAATTTGTAAAAATCATATTTTTTATATTATAATTATCTATGTTTCAAAATTATACTACTAAAATAAATTTATTTTTTGAAATCAAAATTTAAAAGTAAATCATGAATAATGTTTTGGTATTTTTATAGAAACCATAAATATTTGGTTGAATTTTAAAAATACATTTTTATTTCCAATATTGCATGTTCCATGACAAGATATCGATTTAATAAAGACTTAATGATTTCTAGAATGGTTTTATCCACCAAAATTATGTTTTATAAGTTAAATATTCTTTTTAAAAACCATAAATTCAATTTTTAAACCACAAAAATAGTTTTGAAAAACTAATAAGATATTTTAATTTATTAGAAAAATTATTTTTATTATTTAAGTTATTTTTTATATAAATAAAAAAAATTCATTTGTGGAAGGGTTTAAAAGTAATGAAAAATATATATAATTGAATAAAATTTACATTCTTATTGATGAACATAATTTGAAGTCTTTTTCTTAAAATTATTTCATCTTCAATACTTTATAAAATGATACCCCTCCCAACCAAGTATAAATACCCATCTCACCCCTATGTAAAAGTACTTTCATAACTCATCTATTTTCATGATATTTTCATATATTCATTTTATTAATCCTCATAAGATTCTTTAATATGGTCTATTCTCACACCACTCTAGCGTTTTTATGTATTTTTTCTTTTTCATTAGTGTAATCATTAAATAAGAGTTAAACCCCCTCTCTTCATTTCATTTTTCCTCTTTTATTCTCCTGTTTTCATTTTATTATAAAATTTACTATACTAAAAAATTAATAATTATATTTGATATAATTTTTTATTCTATTATATAATAATTATATTTTTTAAAAATATAAATATAAGCATATTATATCTATCTCTCAATTGATGCATCTCACTAATGGTCTGTTTTATCACCTATAAAAACATTATCAATTAATTAATTTTCTTCTCCTCCGTGGATTACCAGTATAGTTTATAATATACATACATATATATATATATATACATATATGTGTGTGTGTGTGTTTTTTATTTGGTAATTTTATGAATTTGGAGGAAATGGACCTAATCAATAAAAAATTATAAATATCACAATATTAAAATGAAAATGTAATATTTCAAATAAACATATCACCATCAATTTTTATCTTTAAAAAAATTTATAAATATTATCCAATGATAATAAATGAGTAATGATAGATGAAAGGGATCTTATATACATTTTTAATAATTTTTAACAAACATAATTTGGTTATACTATAGTTGTAAGCATAATGAATTAAAATGGGCTATAAATTAAGAGGATTGATCATTTATTAATTATAATTTGGGATTTAATTATCTCTTTGTACCCTTTAATCATTAATGATTTAAGTTAATTACTATGAATTTATATTTCAAAAAATTTCCACCCTTTTGGAATGTTGTTCTTTTAAATGTCTCATTCATGATTATTAAAAAATTATATATAATAATCCATCCATTATCTCTTTATTGAAACATTTTTATTCTAAATTTTAATTCAAAATCTTTTTTAGAATTTTTTCTCTTTATTATTTTATTTTTTATTCATTTATTGAGATTTATGTATTTATATATATTTTTCAACATAAATTATGCTTATATAAGGATTATAGTTATATTTATAGGATCATCACAAGTATTCCTTTTGACTTCCTCCCTTTTCAGAAATTGATTAAAATTCTCTTATTTATGAAAAGGTGTTACTTATATTAGGAAAATGAAATAAAATAAAAAATCTTATTTAATTTAAAGTTAGGTACCTATATATATATATATATCATTTATCCATATTTTATTTAACGGAATATTGTATATACCTTATATGCATCCAATATATATTTTTTAATTCGGGTTTTATATTATATGGTTATTGGTGGATATGATGGTTATATATTGGGCATGTGTTGTCTCAAAAATACTGTATAGTTTATGATGATTTTGATTTCACAAATACACTTTTTTGTTTTCTAATGAATTTTTATTGAATGCGTTTTCCTGAACTTATATATGGGTTAAATTAATTTGACACTATGAGAATTAATCTAGAAACACTATTTCAAAACTCTACATTCAGTAAATGAAAGTTTGTTATTAACCCAACGTGATGCTGAAAAAGTGAAACACTTACGTATGGTATCAACCCTTTACTACACTAAACAGTTTGTGTTTTTATCAACATCCTTATGTTCAAAGAACCTTTAAATGTATGGATCAAAATCCTTATGTTAGAGTCTGAATTTACTATTCATATCATACATACAGAAAAGTTGAACGTATGGATAATTAATGATACGTTCGGGATTTTATGCTAACAAGGATACATGTATGGATTATCATCCCTACACTACTTTTGTTCTGTACATTATGTAAAGGTAAAAGTTTGGTTAAGGAACCCTAACCTACACAAAGGAACCCTACGTTATTCAAAGGAACCATATGCTACACAAAGGAACCCAATTCTATGAAAAATAACCCCACTTGACACATCTCAACCCTATGTTGTGTTCTCAACAGATAGGTTTTTTAATCCGTGTTTTCAATCCTAGATATTTACAATGGTAAAGTAAGAATTAAATACTGATTCAGGTATTGTTTTAACTATTTCAAAGAACTATTTTCATCGGATAAAATCTATTATATTTATATGGGATGTTACGACTACTATAATTAATTGGAATTTGAAGTTATATGACAAATCATGTTATTTTTTTGGATCTTGAAGAGTGAAGCAAGTATTATGTTCTATATATTCCTTTAGAATACCTCTTCAAATATATGTGTGTGATAATTGATTCACATATGTGACTATATTATTGAAATCATCTTTTACAGTGCTACTGCAACAAATCATTGATTCTGAAAGAAGCTATACTTTGGAGATATACATGTTCAATATTTTACTATGGTAAGATTACTAATGATATTTAATTTCTACCTTATTGAAGATATTATTTCAACAATGATCACTTCAGAAAATTTCATTCTTAAAAATATTATTTTCTAAAGAAAAATATCCATCCATTTTAAATTATTGTTGCTGCAACTATGAAGAATAACCCGAGACTTTCAAATAAAACTATTTTTATTTATTAGAATTTCAACTTCTCATACTTAGTTATGGTGGAGTATTAGAATCTCGATCCAATACATGGATATTATGTTCTCTTCTATAGAACCAAAATGACTATTTATTAGTTTTATTGTAAAGGTGTCAATTTTCTACACTCAGTAGTAAATTTATAGTCTTGTGATAAGAGTAAAATTTTAGTAGAATTTACCAATCTCACAGAGAGAGTGATTGGTAGAGTGGACTAGGGGTTATTTTTCCCCCAAACCACTATAAAAATATTTGTTATTTATTTATTTTTATCCAATTCATATTTTCATATAGAATAAAAACACTAGATATCCATATAAATCACAGAGGGCGTCAAAAGCTAAAATTTTGGAAGATTATTTATAAGAAACAATTCACCCCCACTTTTTTTACTTTGTATATTTTGATTTAACAATTTGTATTAGATGTGAGACTTTGGATAAATTTATATAAAGATAAAAGTATAAAGTCTATACAAAGATAAAAATGGATTATATTAGAGAAAGGATGTTAATGGTATGTTCTCTATATTTTAATACAGAAAAATATGGATGCTGTAAATCATGAATGATTTTATATCTGAAAAATCTTGGATTTATAGTCTAGTCAATGATCATTTATCTATATGAAATTCCTGATAAACCAGAAACATGGGATTATTCAACATAAGCCACATATTATATCAATTCTAAGGCAATAAATGATATTTTTTATGGTCTTGAACCAGTTGAATTCAATCTTGTATCACAATGTCCAACTACCAATGAGATGTGGAAAACTACTATAGTTTCTTATGAAGGAATAGATAATGTTAGAAAGATAAGATATCCCATAGTTAAGCTAAAATTGGACACATTTAAAATGTTTTATAAAGAAAACATCACACATATGAATGAAAGGATTTGATAAATTTTTAACAATATTACAACATTAGTTGAACCCATAAAACAATTTGATCAATATTTGAAAGTACTAAGAGTAATAACCTTTAAATGGAATGGAATATCTACTGCAATTAGTCAATCATCACCTGTCAATGATCTGACAATGAAAAAACTAATTTATAAACTGATGATTTATGAAGAAGAAATGTAGGATGAAGCTAAAAATCATAAAATTATAGTAAAGAAAGAAAATAATTCTCTAAAAGTGACATCTTAGAAGAATAGCAGAAAATAAAAGAAAGAAGTCAATGAAGAGAAAAATTCAGATTCTTCATATTCTAAAATGGAATGGGTTCAACTAACTTAAAAGATTAGTAAATTCTACAAAAATAAAATATGATACAAAAAATCCAACAGGAAGGATGAAAAAACCAAGAGAATTTTGATGTTATGAATGCAAGAAACAAATTATGATAAGACATGATTGTCCTCAAATAAAATATAAAATAAAAATGATAAAAAAGAGATATAAAAAAATAATGATATGAGCTCAAAAGAAAAAGAGAAATGAAAACTATATAGAGTGTATCTGAATACTCTATAATCCCTTCAAAGTCCAATTTAGAAAAATAACAATCTAATATAAAATCCAATATGTGCTTTATGGATAAAGGGTTAAGATAAAAACTTATGAATCTTCTAATTCTGATACTATTAGTTTCTCAACTGATAAATTGGTAGCCTAATGCTATATTCTAGAAGAAAAATATGATTCCTTATTAAGGAAAAAAATATCCCTAAAAAAATAATAATGTTGTTTTAGGTTAAATATATAATATACTAAAACAACACGAAGATTTTCTTGAAAAATTCAATTCCACTACATCAAGCAGTATCAATCATGAAAAAAAATCAAGGAATTATTAGATAAAGTATAATCCTATAAGAGTGTTTCTCTTGTTTTTACTGAAGGATAAAAATATTTTAAATGAAATTGTTGGATATAATTCCATTAAAAGGGAAAGATTTTGATATTTAGAAAAATTGGAAATCCAAAATTATATAAAAACTATTTTGTTCCCAATTATAAAAATAATACCAATTATCATTATGGAATAAAAGGTCATTTCACTAATAATTTCTATTTTAAAAAATCCTCAAATTAGTGGTATTAAAATATCTTTTTTTCTAATAGTTTATTTGAAGCAAGTGATTCAAATTATGAAAAAATAAAGAATATCTATATTCTCATATCATTGATTGATAATGCAACTAAATTGAAGAAGATATGGGAACTAAAACCAACATTTGTTTAATTACTTTTACTGGAAAATGTCATAGAAAAAAAATCCATATCGTATATGGAAGGTGGATGTTTTAGGAACATGGGTAAAGACTCAAAAAACTTTTATACACTGACTCAAATTAATGTTGAACTAGTAAATTTTTGTTACAATTCCAAATGAAAATTAATTAGAGTTTTAATTGTTGGAGATCTGAAAACTATCTCAACCAATAAAGTACATTTGTGTAATGGTTGAAGAACAACATAATAAGTATCTCTCAGCTCTATGATGATGGATTTTGTGTTGAATTTTAAAAATGTTCCTAATCTATGTATAAATGTAATTATCTTAAATTTAGATCACATAGAACTAATAATGTTTATACGTTGGATTTGAATTCCTTATGTAGATTGAAAGTGAATTGTTTAACTGCTAAGAAAAATGAATCATGGATTTGGAACAGAATAATTGGACACTATAATATATATTCATTACATAAATTATATTAGAAATAGTTAGTTTTCGATTTTCTTATTATTAAGTTTGAAAATGACTGATTCTGTGATCCATGCTAAATTGGAAAGCAAAACAAATCTTATTTCAAATATATTAACAAAATTTCTACATCTAAACCTTTGAAACTTATCCCTATGGGATTTTTGGACCATAAATCATAGTAAATATGGATGGTAAATTATATGTTTTTGTTTTAGTAGATGATTATTCTAGATTTACTTGGGATTATTTTCTAAAACTCAAAAGTGATGTTATCACTATTTTTGAATGTTTTTTTAAAATTGTTCAAAATGATATTTTTAAAATAATTTCATTGAGAAGTGATGATGGTGAAGAATTTTAGAATCAAGAATTAAATTTTTTTTTCTCAAATTTTTGTATTAAACACATCTTCTCTGCACCAAGAACACCTCAACAAAATAGAATTTTTAAAGGAAGAAACAAAACTATTCAAGAAATAAAATTAATATGCTGAGTGAATACGGTCTACCTACCTATCTTTTGGCATAAGATGTAAGAACAACCTACTGTATCATTAATTTACTTTTAATAAGTCCTATTTTCAAAAATTTACATTATGAACTTTGAAATAATAGAAATCCTAAAGTAAATTACTTTAAAGATTTTGGATGCAAGGTGTATGTATTGAATACAAAGGACAACATTGTTAAGTTTTACCTAAAATATAATGAAGTAATAGTTTTGGGATATTATACTACCTATAAAGCTTATAGAGTGTTTTAAAAAATGTAAAGGATTATCGAAGAATCTGTTCATGTGAACTTTGATCAAACTGACCATTTTTTTTAAAAATAAAGATCAAACTGCTGAAGTTAATAACTCTTTTGACAATATAACACTTAAAAACCCTAAAAATGATTTTTAAAATGATATTAATAAAAATAATTCAAATTCATATGAACATGAAAATTAAGAACTTAAAAGTGTATTTCCTAGATAGTCTAGAACTCTAAATAACCATCCTTTTAAAAACAGCTATAGGAGACCTTGACACAAGAATTAGAACATAAAAAAATGTATGAAACATAGATGAATTATCTATCTCTCTATATCAGTTAGAATCTAAGACTATTTAAGAATCCTTATAAATGAGATTTAGATATTAGAAATGCAAGAATATATAAAACAATTGAAAAAGAATGAAGTTTGGGAACTAGTAGAGAGACCGAATAATTATCTAGTTATATGAACCAGTTGGGTCTTTATAAATAACCAAAATGATCAAGGGATCATAACCAGAAATAAAAGATGATTAATAGCTAAAGTATATAACCAGGAATAAGGTAAAGACTATAATGAGACCTTTCCCCTATAGCTAGATTAGAATCCATTAGAATCTTTTTAGCTTATGCATCCCATTTGAATTTTAAATTATATTAGATGGATTTTAAGTCTTAATTTTTCAATGGTTATTTAATGGAGGAAGTTTATGTTTAACAACCCTCGAGCTTTGAAAATTCTGAAAAACCAAAATTCTTTTTTAAACTTAATAAATATCTCTATGGCCTTAAACAAGCAACTAGAGATTGGTATGAAAGATTAAGTTCTTTTCTTTACAAAAATGTATTTACTATTAGATTGGAAATCCAACACTTTTCAAGTAAATAATTTGTTCTAATATTTTATTAGTTCAAATTTATATTGATGATGTTATTTTTGGTTCAAATAATTAAAATATTTATTAGGATTTTTCAAATTTAATACAAAAATAATTTGAAATGAGTATGATGGGTGAAATGAATTTCTTTTTAGGATTTTGGATTTACCTAAAAGATTTTATATATTTTTTAAATAAAATTAAGTATGTTATTAATTTATTGAAAATGTTTGGAATTGAGAATAGTAATATATATATAAATCCTATGTGTACTAATATAAAAGTTTATTTGGATGAAGTTGGAAAACTAGTTGGCAACAAGTTATATTGAGGTATGATTGGAAGTTTGTTATATGTACTACTAGCAGACTAGACATTTTGTTTTCTCTCTGTATTTGTGATATATTTCAATAAAATCCAAAAGTGTTTTATCTTATTATTGTTAAAATAATCTATATATATTTAAAAAGAACTATTTTTTGATATCTTATTTACCCCAAAAATTATGATTTTAATTTGATTTCATATTCATATGCTGTCACTGGAGGTTTTATATTAGATAAAAAAAGTAACTTAATAACCTATCACTTCTTTGAAAAATATTTAGTTTCGTGGTCTAGTAATAAACAACACTCAGTTACCCTGTCAACCGATGACGCAGAATATGTATCTAATTGTAGTTGTTGTGTACAAGTATTATAGATAAAAATCACCCTATTATACTTTTGACTAAGCATAAATATTATACCTATTTTATGTGATAATGCTAGTGCTATAAATATTTCAAAAAATCATATAATTTATTCTAGGACTAATCAAATTGATATATGACATCATTTTCTAAGAAACCAAGTCCTTAGAAAGGATATATCATTAGAATTTGTTAATACTGAATATAAATTTTCTAATATTTTTACTAAACCACTTCTCAGTGATAGTTTTGATTTTATTAAGGGGGAGGTAAGAATATTTCATTTTAAGTGATTATTTATTAATTTAGTTCTAGTGTCCCTATATTAATTTAAGTAATATTTATTTAATCTATTTTATTATATTATATTTTAATTTATAATTTTATTTCTATTTTATTTTACTTATCTTTTCAAAATTAAAAAGTAACGTTTACATTTTCAATCAGCACGAGCAAACCATTTGCCTTACCCCACTCTCTTTCTCATCCCTTATACATCATTTTGGTTTATAGAGCTTCTTTCAATTCCTGTGTTCTGAAACTCTATAATTTCTATCCATTCAATCTCAAATCATTTAGAGGAGGAAAACTCTAAAAGATCTATAGATGATGAGTTGAACAATAATACTTATGCTTCAGGTAAATACCACTATGTTATCTAGGGAAACGTAATTGATTTTGGTTATTTAGATTCTGTAAATCTTTCTCTCAAGGAAGAAATGCGATTTCATGTTTTGGTTTATGATTTTAGAAACGATAGCATGCCTATAGTTTATTAAATTTTAGTAAATCAATTATTTATAAATGATTTTTTAGTCTTGGATTTGAGGAAGATTCCATTATCCATAAGATTAATTATTCAGATTTTTCTTTGTCTTATGTGGAAATAATTAAGATGTTACGTTGTCCCCATGGGGGGGAGTTTCAATTTGATTTAAAAACTATCCTTAATGAAATACATTCATTAGAAGTTATTATGTTTTCATTGTTTGGAACAAGAACTGTCAAGAAGGTAATGGAAAAAGAATTTACTCCTAATCGTCGAGTTTTGATGAATTTTATTCAATTTGGATTTTTTTTCTAGGATTGGTGAGCTAGATAAAGTATTATATCTTGAAATTTATATTATTTTATTGTATTTGAATCACATAATGTTTAATTTATATTAGTATAGGATAATATATCTAAAGCCTAGCTACCACACAAATGCGAAGATGAGATATTTTACCTATTTATGGATTATTTATTTTTTACAGTGAAGGAAAGAAAAAATTATCAATATGTTTTTAGGAAGAATATGTCACCACAAAAAAACTTTTAATTATGGAACTATGAAGAAGATTGTATTTTTCGTGATCTACCCTTGATTTTTTTTCTGCCAGTTGGTGTGGAATAACAACAAAGGTCATTGTCTGCTGCTCAGTGGGAGAAAAAGAAGATTTCTTTAGTTGGTTCAATGGGCTAGGGGCCTGACAAAGAAGGTACTTCAAGGATAGAATAATATCTTATTTAGAAAATAACAATGACATTTCACATTATAGATATAGTGGATGAAGAACCATTAGTAGCTGAGCATGATAATCTAGTGGATGAACAAGTTTACCAAGTGTCTCATAGTTACGAACTTATCGAGGAAGCTATTACTAAAACTTAAATTCAAGTTGTTCCTAATTCTAAAATTCCTAGAGTATATGTATTTAGAAATAGATCAATTGGAAATAATGATCCATGTTTGGACTTAGTAAAATTTATTCAGAGGTATGTTATTCTTAACCAAGACACTCCATCTCTTGAATCATATGATTATCAGGCTAAATCTGTAGTTATAAATATCAATAAATTGGAGGCTCAAGTTTTTCATATCAAAGAATAGTTAGAGGAAGAGAAAAATAAATTTAAAGAATACAAGGTTTCTTTAGTTCCATGATTTGATTTTGATGATCAGATGATCCATTTAAGGGAATTCAATGAAAATATTATTTCTATTAGATAAATTATAGATATTATCAGCAAGATTTCATGAGAGTTCAATTTTTTTAGAGATTCATCTATTATAAAATCAGAGTTTTATGAGTTTAAGATGATGATAAGGAGAGAATTTAAGTCTGTCAAGTTAAGTAGCCAAGGATCAACCTCTTCTCAGCAAACACTACCAGAACTCCTCAAAAAGTTTGAATCAATTACCTTTGTACAGGCTAAGTTCAATGATATACTACACACTCTTGATTGTGATAATTCTCCTTTAAGTGTGTTTTTGGAAAATCAAAGACATTTTATTAGTCAACCGAATTGAAGTGAATCCTAGTTGGGATCCATGATTAATAAAATCAAGGACAATATGACCTAGTTAAATTAGTTAGAGGAAGGTGTGAATTAATTTTTAAAGGTTAATCTCATTTATAATATGAAGGTTTTAAATGATTTGAATAATCTTCTTCAATAATTTTAAGATGTATTCAACAACCATTTATAAATTTTAATTTTGAAGCTTCTTGATATTATAAGTGTTGTTTGAATCCCTTATTCATACCAATGAACCCTCTTTCCCTACCATTTCATATTAAATCCTTCATTTTGAAGACCCTTTCATTGATTAGGGATTGAGCTTTTTTTAAATCATTGGAATTCGTTTTAATTTCAATATAAATTATTATTATGATTTTTGTATCTTTAATTTTGGTTTAATATTTAAACATACAATCCTAAATTTATTTCTCTTATTAGTTTCCATAAACTATTCATTTATACTTTAGTGCTACATTAACTTTTGTTCATATCATTTATTCTTTAAAACCGTATTTTTGAAATAAAAAAGGGGGAGAATATTTGAGGAAGAGGTGAATTTTTTTTAGAAAATCCTTGAAGAATTTCCATGAAGACTATGTGGGAGATGGGGGATAATATTTTAAATCCACAACCTTTCATTCATGAAAATATTTAATTTATAATTATCTATTTTTTTATTGAAATAATACTGTTAAATTGAAATATAAAAATATTTTCTATATATACTTTTGTATGTTTAAAAATTAGATATTTTCTTTAAATTTTTTTATGGATTATGTCATGTGTTTTTTGATCATAAAAAAGCGGGAGATTTTTGGGAATGTATTGTCTCAACTATACTCTATAATTTATGATTATTTTGATGTTCACTAATGGCCTTGTTGGTTTTATAAAAACTTTTTCTTTTATGAGTTTTCAAAAAATTATATTCTGGTTTAAGTAATTTTACATTATAATAATTACTTTAGAAAAACTATTTCAAAACCCTAAATTCAGTAAATGAATGTATGGTATCAACACTAGGTTATGATAAAAAGTGAAATACTTACATATGGTATCAACCCTAGGCTACACTAAATAGTTTGCATTTGGATCAACATTATTATGTTTAGAGAATCATCAAATGTATGGATAAAAAAACCTATGTTGGAGTCTTAATTTACTGTTTATACCCTACATATGGAAAATTTTAATATATGGTTAATCCATACTACTTTTGGTATTTTATGATGACAAGAATAAACGTATGGATTATCATCACTACACTACTTTTGTTCTCTATGTTACGTAGAGGTGAATGTATAGTTATGGAACCCTATGCTATAAAAAGGAACCCTTCAATATGAAAAGGAACCCTGTTCTACGAAAAGGAACCCTAAAATATGTAATGGAAGCCTACACTATGCAATGGAACCATATGGTATGCCTCTCAACCCAACATTGTGTTCTCAATGGTGAAGTTTTTCAAGCTATGCTTTCAATATGAGATTGTTGCAATGTTCAAGTTGGAATTAACACCAATTCAAGGATCATTTTGATTTTTCAAATAACTGTGTTAAGCAGAGAAAATATCACCAATTTCTATTTAAAGTTATGACTCCCCTGGACAATTGGAATTTGAAATTCCATGATCAATCAGGCTATTCTTTTGGATCTAGAATACCAAAGTACGTTTTCTGTTAAATATATTCCTTCAGAATATCTCTACAAATATATTCATGTGATAAATGATTTACATATGCGACTATATTATTAAAATTATCTTTTATAGTGATGCTGAAACAAACGATCGTTTATGAAAGAAGCTACATTTTGGAGATATAGATGTTTAATCTTTTGCTGCTATAAGATTACAACTATTGTTTAGTTACTATATTGTTGAAGATATTTTTGCAACAAGTATCACTTCAAACTATTTCAATCTTGATGTTATTATTTTCTAAAGAAGAAGATCCATCAATTTTTTTTTTCTACTTCAACTGGTTAGAACAACCCAAACAATTCTAATAAAACTCTTTTGATTTATTGCAGTTTCAACTACTCGTACTCAGTTGTGGCTGAGTATTAGATTCCTGATCTAAGCTATGGATAATCATTTCTTTGATATAGAACAATATGGATTTATTATTATTATTATTTTAAATGTGTCAACTGCCTACAATCAGTTGTAAATTTATGGTCTTGTGATAAGAGGACCATTCTATTGAAATTTACCAAGCTCATAGAGAGAGTGATTGGTAGAGTGGACTAGGGGTTCTTTGTTCCCTAAAACACTATAAAACGATGCGTTCATTATTTATGTTTATCCACTATATATTTTTATATAGAATAAAAAAAATTCATATCCACATAAATCACAGTGGGTGTTAAAAATCCATAATTGTGGAGGGTTTTTGAAAAGACACAATTCACCCCCTCTCGTGTTACTTTGTATATTCCAACCTAAAATTGTACTAATTTTCTATGAGTATCATATGATTTTGGATAAAAAATAATGTGACAGGTGGTCATGGATTTATATATCACATTAATGCATATACTTTAGCGACTTGGGTTTTGGCCCTATCAGACATTGGAATATTCCTATGAATAATTACAGAGCTAGGCATGAAGATGGCATGCGATTCGAAGGCCCGGTGTTCCTGGAATAAATTTTATAAAAATATTAAGTATTTTTATACTATGCATGTGGAGGGGGTATGTTATCTCCCAAATAGTAGCTCATAATGGGAATATAAGGGCAAGGTTGCATTCGCAGCGTGTTGTTTACCTTGGGCGGTGTATAAAATTTGCGGGCGCGGGCCTGCTGTGAGAAAAGATAACAGGGGAATTTTCGTAAATAAATGGAAAAGTTTATTCATGAGCGTCGACTTGAATAAATTCTGAACGGAGTCTCAGATCAAAAATCTAAGTCCACCGTTGCATTCAGAACGACGTGTTTACCATAGGAGCGACATAATTTTAGTCGGCGCCGGGTGCTGGGTCGGAGGTGTGTTGGTGGGGAGTTAAAATGAATTTTTTATTTAAAAAATAATAATAAAAACAATCAATCAATACCCCTCCCATATCTCTCTTCCCACAGGCGACAAAACCCTTCCCCATCTTCCTTCGTTCTCCCTCAAATCGAGTCGTGAACGTCTGTTTTTGTACCAATAGTTAGCGGATCGAGCTTCAGGGCATCGCTGGCGTCGTTCTACACCCGAAGCTTCGACGATCCACCAACAGGTAGGCGTTTTGAGTTTTGAAATCCTGGATCTTGATTGGTTTGGTTTTTCTTCGTTTTGAGCCTGCAGATGCGTAGATCTAGTCCCGGGGGGCGCGCAGATGGCTTTGGAAGCACGTTTGGACCCCTGGGGTGCCCCTGGCGGCCCTCAGAAGCTTCACCGTCGACGGCGGCCCGCAGCAGTGGGCCATAGTGAATAAAGCGGACCATCATAGGGGTGGAGGTCATGACACCAATCAGCGACGACCCCACAAAAGGGGTCAGCCATGCACCCGCACACGCGCGCTGCGCCATGGTGGCGCGGTCCGCCGGCCGGGTCAACCGACCCAGGCCGGCCGGACCGTCCGGTTCATGCCGGTCCAACCCTCTTCTGGTACACGAGGGTTTTAAAACCCCCATATCCTACTCTTGGGAGGTCTGAATCGCTTTCTGTCTATGGGGACACGACCTTGGAAACAAGGCAAACCCTTCAGTGTGGATTCGGGGGTTTCAAAGTTCGAGATCGTGGCCCGGGTGCTAGAAACATTTAATAAAATAATTATCTTTTATTATTATTCGACTTCAGGCAGTTGTATCTTCTACCCAGAGTGTCTGATTGAAGTGCCGTCAGTGACGTTGAGACCTTGATGATATGGAGGAATTTTCTTGATGGGTTTTGGGTGTTCTGACAGAGAACAGAGTGTGGGACCCATGAGGCAGGGTTTTGGCATTTTCAAAGAAACACAAATTTTCCACTAGGTGTCCTTTTTGGACGAACGAGTAGTCGATCCCTTGTTTTTCTCCGCAGGAATCGCAAAGGTGCAATCTGCTTGACGAGTTTCGAGAGCATGGTGTGGGCCCTACCCGGACTGGCTTTGGTGAATAATAACCTTTTAACCAGGTGTCCGTTTGGGATGATCGAGTAGTTGATCCCTTGTGTTTTTCCAAGGGGATCACAGTGGTATGATCCGCTTGATGAGTTTCGGGATCGTAGTGTGGGCCCCACACGGGCTAGCTACTGTGAATAGTTTCTTTTCACCGGTTGTGCATTTCGGGCAAGAAAACAACCTATCATGTGTGTTTTTCCACATGTATCACGATGGTGGCCTCAGTATCGTCCTTGAAGGTGCACTGTGTGGAATTGTGGTGGGTCGCTCGGGTTAGCGATGTTTGGACCAACAATGGTTTAGGGTACTCCTTTGGTTCTATCCTACGAGGGTTCATGCAACATGAAAACCTTAGTATAAGTTTGTGATCCCCTCGATGAGATGTTTAATCTGTTAGAGTTGTGGCATCACTACGGTGGGCCGGGAGTGGGACCCTCTAGCATCGTTTCGCTAGATAGGGTTCTTGGTATCTCTATGACCGCTTATCCATGGGCGATGATCCCCTATCAAGTAGGTTAACCCTGTTGGGTTTATGGAATCATCAGGAATATGATTCCCCTACGCAATGGGCTATGCTCAGCAGGGTTGTGGCATGGTAAGGTATACAATCCACTACTCAGCATGAGAATTATTATAGAGTTGCGGTATCATTGGTTAAACAATCCCCTACTTAGCGCATGGTTTTGGTAGGGATTGTGCATCGTCGGTTCGATCCCCTACATTGCGAGTTATACCAGATATGGGTTCCGATATCTTTGTGACCACCTTTACAAGGGAGATGATCCTCTATCTGAGTGATGTGTTTCAGAAGAGTGCCAGATTGGGTTGTGGTATCCCCCAGCATATCCTAGGAGTGATCCCCTATCTGTGAGATCTACGAATGCCAAATCTGGTTGTGGTATCACCCAGCGGACCTTGGGAGTGATCCCCTATCTGTGAGATCTTCATATACTAGTGTGGGTTCTGGTATCCCCTAGAGGACCCTAGGAGCGATCCCCTATCTGAGGAGTTTGGTGTTTATGTTGTTTCAGTGAGGTTTCCTCAGTGATGATATCTGACGAGCGTGATCTCTTAGGTGAGCGTCTGAGATGTTTGTGTGGGACCCGATGAATTGTATCTCTCGGACGAGTGTCATCTGGGATGAAAGAGATTGTGGAGTGTGCTCTCCTGGTTGTGAACCATTTCTAGTGATGAGGTCGATACCTCATGTGGCTTGGTGCGTGAGATGAGTATATTTAGATGTTTTTTGTATGTGTAAGAGAATATGTCTGAGCAGATGTTCATGGTATATGTATGGGCGTATCCCTAGGAAGATGTTTGAGATATATGATTGGGCGTATACCTGATCAAATGTTCAAGGTGTATGTATGGGCATACACCTGGATTGAGCTGACTAGTTGTGTTTAGATGAGGATTGTCAGTAGATGGAGTTTCTCTCTCATATGGGTTCCCTCTGGTTGGGATGAGTGGACTTTTTTCCTTTCAGTTTCTCTTTTTGTTTTGGGTTTATGGGGTGCCTACTGAGTATTTTTATACTCACCCCTGCATGGGCTTTCCCACACATGTTTGTGTCTTGTGCAGACCACAAGCCTTTCGACAGAGTCCCAGGAGGACCCAGATCAGGTGTAGTTGAGTGAACATGACTAACCATGGAGTCTTACCGGAGATGTGCTGAGGAGCTTTCTTTTGGTGTTTTTGGAAGTGTACCCCTTCTTCCGAGCAGGTTGGACGCCTTTGTAGTTTTATTTTAGTGGGCCCTGTTTTACCCTTTTTGTACTGCTGTTGCACCATGGTTTGGGATAGTTGTATGCATGAATTTACTATTCAGTTATATATATCTCTACACTATTTCATGGAGGTGTATGTGGGTGCATGTGTATGGGTACCTTATGCTAATTCCTCCCATGTGTGTGATAGCCTACTCGGCACTAGTCGCCAACACCTGGACTATTGGAGGCAGTCTTGGGGAGTCACGGCTCGAGACCCGTTGGGTCAGGTCGTGATAGAGTGGTATTAGAGGAGGTTCCACCTTTGGGATCTCAGAGCATAGCTGGTCTAGTTGTGAGTTTGGTTTGGGTTTCATAGCGGCAATGTTAAGATGCTTTGAGTTCGGCTTTCATGCCAGGGACTCCAGTGTTGGTGCGGCGGCTGACGTATCCATTCACTAGGACTCTAATAACCTGCCTTTCGACTCGGGGCGTTTGGACACTAGTCACAGGGACATAATGGTACATGCATCATATAAGACTAGGTTTTTGGGTTTCCCTTGTTCTTATTGAGTCAGCTCTCTAGATATACTCTTTGCCTATGGTGCGTCTTGATTGTATTTCAGGATGCATCCACCATGACAGGCCGTGAGAGTTCTGCAATAGGATTGTGGTGACGATCTGCCCCATGTAGAGGTTGTAGACCAGGGTGCAGGTTCTGAGGATGCACCTCCAGGTGTTCCACCAGTTGGGCCACCACCTAACGAGTAGCTGGTTGTGTCGATAGTGTAGGATGGGGTTTCACGGAGGCTGAGTGCATAGCACGAGTTCTAGAGGCAGCGACCCCTGAGGTTTTGGGGTGATCTAGACCCTCAGGTAGTTGATGACTGGATCGAAGCAGTCACCTGAGTTTTCCTCCTGGTGAGGTCACCTCCATATTAGATGGTGGTCCTAGTGGCGAGCCTTCTGCACGATTTGGACGGGCGATGGAGGAGTTTGGTGATGCAGTCCCATGATGAGGAGATGCTCACATGGGCAGAGTTTGAGAAGCTCTTCAGGGAAGAGTTATATCCGATGACGCTGAGGTCAGTGTGGATCCAGAAGCTTCTGTAGCTTCGAAAGGAGGTCATGGCCATGTCATAGTACTCAACGAGGTTTACAGACCTATCACAATACCCCTGGATATGGTTCGAGACCCGTTCTTTAGGGCTCGAGACTTTAAGTAGGGCCTACGCAAAGACATCCAGGAAGGTGTGGTTTCCTTGCATCTACCCACCTATGATGGAGTGCTGGAGCGAGCCTTAGTGGTGGAGAGATTTCTAGCTGAGCAGATTCAGCCTGTCAGTGTTGGGAGAGTGGTAGCTGAGACATTGGAAACTGGTAGCTGGCAGTAGGTGAAAGGGTCTGGACATGGCCGACGTTTCAGGAGGCGACCCTAAGATGGAGGATCTGAGGCTCAGGGCTCACAGGTATCGCATGCCAGTTTTGGTTAGCTGTAGGAGAGGCGGTGTTATGCTTGCAACGGTCGGGGACATCTTTCTAAAGATTGTCCGACCTGTCGTGCTGCTGAGAGGGATCTGGTCGATAGGCCACTTTGGCAATGAAAAAATCTCAAGTTTGGAGGTTCTCATGGTGGTGGACATGGTGATGGAGTTGGTGAAACAGTGGGAGGTGGTAGGCGGTATC
Organism: Viscum album; assembly: GCA_963277665.1. Lineage (NCBI taxonomy): Eukaryota > Viridiplantae > Streptophyta > Magnoliopsida > Santalales > Viscaceae > Viscum > Viscum album. Next base: position 2,050,224,427 of record OY728150.1, on the reverse strand, counting down.
AGATGCCACCACTACTACCCTAGGTGGTCCATGCCAAGCTCAGGGAGTTGGAGGTTGAGGGCGAGGACAACTGTATTCCCTATAGGCTGTTGACCCAGAGGCTCCTCAGATAGATAGAGGTACGCCTTGTATTCTTTATACTTTCTTCCGTAGTTTGGTAGACACTACTTAGCGGTACTCTTCCCTTTTTGTTGCTTGCTCGAGTTTTGTTCAGGGCATTGGTAAGACCCTGTGTGAGTGTTGTTCGGCATGCTTCGAATGTGTGAGGAAAAGGGATCCTTCACCCACCGAGATGCGTTTTTTTGACGTGATCAAAACCATGTGGTTGAGTCAGTGCCACCCAAAGTGAATAGTGTTGAGGTGTGGTGGATAAATCCCTCTGACTTTGTGTTTGGGCAGTGGTGTGTGTTGGAAAACTTGCTAGCTTGGGAGACCTAGTTGAGAGTCCAGTTGCTTTCCTTGTGCTTATGGATTTTCGAGGATGAAAAGTTATAATGTTGGGAGGATGTAGAAACTCGATTTTTGGCCTTGTAAGACTTTGGAATATTCTTATGAATATTTCCAGAGATAGGTGCGAAGACGACATGAGATTCAGAGGCCCGGTGTGCCCATAAATAATTTTATAAAAATATTAAGTATTTTTATACTATTCATGTGGTGGGGGTGTATTTTCTCCTGAAACGTATCTCAGAATGGGAATCTGAGGGCATGGTTGCATCTGGAGCATTCCGTTTACCCTAGTCAGGGTATAAACTTTGCGGACGTGGGCCTGCTGTGAGAAAAGCCACCAGGGGCGTTTTCGTAAATAAATAGAAAAGTTTATTTATGAGTGTCAGCTCGAATTGCTTCTGAACGGAGTCTCAGATCGAAAATCAGAGTCTGCTGTTGCATTCAGAACACCCTATTTACCCTAGGCGCGTCATAATTTTAGTCGTCGCCGGGTGCCGGGTCGGAGGCGTGTTGGTGGAGAGTTAAAATGAAGTTTTTATTTAAAAATAATAATAAAAAAAATCAATCAAGCCCCCTCCCATATCCCACCTCCCGCATGCGACAAAACCACTCCCCATATTTCTCCATTCTTTATCAAATCGAGCTGTGGACATCCGTTTTTGGCACCAATCGTCAGTGGATCGAGCTTCAGGGCGTTGCGGGTGTCATTCTGCACCCGAAGCTTCGGCGATCCGCCAACAGGTAGGTGTTTTGAGTTTTGAAATCCTGGATCCCAATTGGTTTGGTTTTTCTCGGTTTTGAGCATGTAGATATGTAGATATGGTCTTGGGGGGCACGCAGATGGCTTCAGAAGCGCGTTTGGACCCTGGGGTGCCCCCGACGACCCTCGGAAGCTTCTTTGGCGCGACACCGGCGCGGTGGCCCGCGACGGCAGACCGCAGTGAAGATAGTGGAGCGCCGCTGGGGCGGAGGTCTGGTCGCCAATTAGTGGAGACCCCACGAGGGGGGTCGGCCATGTGTGCGCGCTCCGTGTCGCGGCGGTGGCGGCTGGGTCGGCAGGCCGGACCGGCCGGTTCAGGCCGTTCCGACCCTCTTCTGGTACATGAGGGTTTTAAAACCCTCGTTTCTTGCTCCCGACATGTCAGAATCATGTTCTGTCTGCGGCGACACGACCCTAGAGATGAGGCGAACCCTTCGATGGGGGTTTAGGTTTTTCAAAGTTCGAGATCGTGGCTCAGGTTCTAGAAATGTTGAATAAAATAATGATATTTTATTATTATTCACTTTCAGGCCGTTGTATCTTCTACCCGTAGCATCTGATTGACGTGCAGTCAGTTGTGTTGAGACCCTGATGGTACAAAAAACTTTTCGTGATGGTTTTCAGGTGTTCTGTCTAAGAACATATTGTGGGCCCCATGAGGTCGTGTTTTGGCATTTTCGGAGAAACCCAACTTTTCCACCGGGTGTCCGTTTTGGATGAATGAGTAGTCGATCCCGTGTGTTTTTTCCGAGGGGATCGCAAAGGTGAAATATTATTGACGAGTTTTGAGAGCGTGGTGTGGGCCCCACCTGGGCTTGATTTTTTGAATAGTACCTTTTTTACCGGGTGTCTATTTGAGACGATCGTGTAGTCGACCCCGTGTGTTTTTCTAAGGGGATTGAAGTGGTATAATCCATTTGATGAGTTGTAGGATCATAGTGTGGGCCCCACATGGGCTAGCTATGGTGAATAGCTCCTTTTTTACCGGTTGTCCATTTTGGGTGAGTAAACACTCCATCTTGCATGTTTTTCCGGATGGATCTCGATGGTGGACTCAGTATCAGCCTTGGAGGTACGTGGTGTAACATTGTGGTGGGTCACTTGGGTTAGCGACATTTAAACCAGCAGTGGTTGAGGGTACTCCCTTGGTTCGTTCCTACGAGGGTTCATGCGACATCACAACCTTAGTATTGGTTTGTGATCCAATCGATGGGGATGTTTGATCTGTTAGAGTTGTGGCATCCCTCCAGTGGGCCCTGAGCGAGATCCTCTAGCATCGTTTCCATAGATCAGGTTCTTGGCTTCGCTGTGACCACTTATCCACAGGAGGAGATCCCCTATCTAGCAGGTTAACCCCATAGGGTTTGTGTCATCATCAGGAATATGATTCCCCTACGTAGTGGGCCGTTCTCAATAGGGTTGTGGCATCATCGGGTATACAATCCTCTACTCAGTGTGATGATTATAGTAGGGTTGCAGTAATGTTGGTTATACGATCCCCTACTCAGCGCGTGGTTTCGGTAGGGTTAGTGCATCATCGGTTCGATCCCCTACATCGTGGGTTATACCAGATAGGGTTCTGGTATCGTCATGACCACCTTTACATGTGTGATGATCCTCTATCTGAGTGATGTGTTTTTGAAGAGCGCCAGATCGGGTTGTGGTATCCTCCAGTGGATCCGGGGAGTGATCCCTTATCTGTGAGATCTACGAATGCCAGATTGGGTTTTGGTATACCCCAGTGGACCCTGGGAGTCATCCCCTATCTGTGAGATCTTTTTATACTGGTGTGGGTTCTTGTATCCCCTAGAGGACCCTAGGAGAAACCCCCTATCTGAGGAGTTTGGTGTTTAAGTTGTTTCAGCAAGGTTTCCTCAGTAACAATATCTGACAAGTCTGATCTCTCGGGTGAGCGCCTGAGATGTTTGTGTGGGACCCGATGGAGTGTATCTCTCGGACGAGTTTCATCTAGGATGACAACGATCGTGGAGTGTGCTATCCTGGTTATGAATTATTGTTGGTGATGAGGTCGGTACCTCATGTGGCTTGGTGCGTGAGTTGAGTATATCTGGATGTTTTTGGTATACGTAAGAGCGTATATCTGAGCAGATGTTCATGGTATATGTATGGGCGCATCCCTAGGCAGATGGTCAAGATATATGCTTGGGTATACACCTGAGCAGATTTTCAAGGTTTATGTATTGGAATACACCTGGATGGAGCTGACTAGTTGTGTTTATCCGAGGATTATCACAAGATAGAGTTTCTCTCTCATCTGGGTTCCCTCTGGCTTGGATTAGTGGACTGTTGCCTTTCAATTACTCTCTTTTGTTTTGGGTTTTTGGGGTTCCTACTGAGTATTGTTATACTCACCCCTGCACAGGCTTTTCCCACACATGTTTGTGTCTTGTGCAGACCACAAGCCTTTCGATGGAATCCCAGGAGGACCCGGAGCAGGCAAAGCTGAGTGAGTGGTTCTAACCATGGAGTCTTACCGGAGCTGTTCTAAGGAGCTTTCCAGTGGTGTTTTGGCAGCATACCCCTTCTTCCAAGCAGGTTGTATTCCTTTGTAGTTTTATTTTGGTGGGCCCTGTTTTTCCCTTTTTGTACTGTTGTTGCACTCTGGTTTGGGATAATTGTATGCATGCATTTACTATTCAGTTTTATATGTCTCTTCACTGTTGCATTGAGGTGTATGTGGGTGCATGTGTATAGGTACCTTAGGCTAATGCCTCCCATGTGTGTGATAGCCTACTCGGAGCTAGTCACCATCCCCTAGCCTATTGGAGGTGGGCTTGGGGAGTCACGGCTTGAGCCCCATTGGGTCAGGTCGTGACATATACTAATTCCGTTTTACTTCAAGAGATCATTATTCATGGACATGATGTCATTATATTTTCTCATAATTATATACAAGTATATGATGTGGTTATCATTGTCCACTATGGTATGTTGTCTTTGTAGTGAACCTTGACATATGAGTATAATGTTTCATTATTATTCATGTTCCAAAATCCATGTATTCTTTATCTTATTACCATATTATTATGAATATGATCATATGATTATGATTTGATAAACACTATTATACACATTCATATTCTCATGAATATTCATATATAACTTTACTTTATATTATTCATACCCTTAGATAGATTTTAAGTTACCCTTCTTTTATGTATATTCTATAGGTGATCACATTTATTATGAAGGCTATGAAGATTTATTAGAGGAATCTGATGAAGGCTTTAAATAAATATAATTTTTTTGTATGTATTTATGTTGCATGAATATAAATTTCCAAGACACTAAAACCATTATTTTTTAGACGTGTATTATAATTTATTTCTATCTTGAAATGATATAATATTCATAGAAGTTATTTATAGGTTTCTATATTTGGAATCAATGTATGTTTTAGTTAATTTAAAAATTATGATGGGAAGTAAAATATAAAACAAATTAGGTTAAGATATTTCATTATCACATGCATTAAATGTAAAACCATGATATTTTAGTGAGTTTATTTTTTATCTAAATATTATTTTGATCAACATTTTTCATATAGAACACTAAAAAAAATGAACTATCATTTAATTAATTAATATAAAATTATAAGTAGTAAATACAACCATTATAATGTATTTTTTATGTTTGAGGATATAAATAGAGGTAATAAAATTAAGAAATATATGTAAAAAGAAAAATAAAGTACATTTTTAATACTAATTCTTTGATAAAATTCAATGAGGATATTGAAATAATTAATAAGATAATTTTAAAATTAAAAATTCATTTCACAAAAAACTACCAATTTTAAGTGCTATGATTTTTTATTTTTAAAAACTAAATTTTTTGTGTATAAATAAAGATAAAATATATTATTTATATGAATAATATTTTATCACTAATTTAGTTAGTAATCAATATAAAATAAAAAAAATAATGGTTAATATTTAAAAAGTCATTTTCCTATAAAAATGGGGTTTAATTATATTTTACATTTCAATTTTAATGTTAAATTCCTAAATTTTAAAATTTTAATTTGAAAAAAGGAACTTCATTTATAGATTTAAATTTAAAATGTTATCTTTAAATCATTTTGTTGTATTTTTCGTCCATACCCCTTGCGTACCACTTGGTCCCAGCTCCCTCAAACCTCATCCCAACTGCTCGTCGTCTGCACAAGACACAACAAGGTGTGGGCGAAGCCCATGCATGGTGGAGTCTAACGATATTCAGTAGGGACACTGAGACCTCGATGGTCTTCGGTAATTTCCACAAAGAAAAACAATATGGTTACACCACAAAGGTAAAGTACCACAAAGGTAAAGTACCACATATAATAACCTAAATCACCAGCACAATGTAAAGACAACTAACACTAAGATTTATTCTAGGGGTAGTAACCAGTAACATCCACAGTCACATCATCAAAAACCTCGGCTACTGGAGAACTCCTCCTCTATAGAGTACAGTGGGCCTACTGCGCCACACAGAGGTGCTTCCCACTAGCCTTAAACTTCTGAGGTACTAATCCTCATCATGTACTGTGGGTCTTCAAGGTCTCCCAGAGCCCCCCCAATGTGGTATGATAAAGTAGTCCTCTCCATCATGTACCGCGACTGCTCCCCACCGTGGACTTCTTGGTCACACAAAACAACCTAACCCATCGTGGTCATCTAAGGTACTCCTCCCCATTACGTACTATTGTCGTAGAGTCACTCTGAGTTGAAAAGTCAGCAGTTGTCAGGTCTCAGCCAATTGCAGGGTTCCGTACGTAGTGGGCTTGTGAGAACCGCTCCCCAAGACATCAGTCACATCTCAACCAGCACGAAGTCTCACAAGTAAGTAAACCAATGATCTATTAAGTCATAAGGGTTCCATCACAATAGACGTCGCGTCAGTCGGACGCTCAGTCTATGCATTATTGGCATTTCAGTGCCGAGGACCCGGTTGGATTCGGGGGCGATCCAAACAAACCGTACTCCAAGTTTCTATGAAACATTAACGGAGTAAGGAAGAAAGGTTTGTCTTTCTCCAAGTGTCCCAACACCACATATGGTTCATCAAACATGCATCTGGTACTTAGGATAAGGACCTTTGAGTGTTTTTGGGCCCGGTCCGACCCGGATCGACCTGGTCTGGGCGGGGCCAAGGTGGACTCAGACTGCAGGGATGATGTCTGGTCCAACCAACAGGAGGGAGGCCCGACTTGAACAAGGCGGCCTATAAGGGGCGGCCCGACCCGCATGGGGAAGCGGCCTGCTAGGTCGGAGGCTTGGTCTGGGGGCAGCGAACCACTGTCGTGGTGGCCCGGTCTGAGGGTGGTGGCTCGATGCGAGGGTGGAGGCCCGTTGCAAGGGTGGCGGCCTGAGGTGAGAGAGAAGACTCATTATGAGGGTGTTAGCTCGGTGCGAGGGCGGCAGCCCGACTCGATGGTGGCGGCCTGCTCCGAGGGCAGCGACCCACTACGAGGGTGGCGGCTCAGTCTGAGGGTGGTGGCCCACTCTGAGGGCGGCGGCCTGGTTCGAGGGATGCAACCCGCTCTGAGGGCACCGAACTGGTGTGAGGGTGGCGACCCAGTTCAGTCCGACGTAGGGTGTGTGTGTGTGGGGGGGGGGGGGGGTGTAACCCCCGATCTCCAAGATTCCTGAATATCCCAGAGGTCGTTTGGTTTGCGAGGCTGTTGCACCACGTGGGCGTCGCTCGGTCACTGCCGAACCCACTATAGGAGGGTTCAAACTCCACTGTAGCTTTAACCATGACATCCATTCTCCAGTGGTGCGACAGTCACGCCGCCTCCCTTCCAGCGGTCGGCCATCGTGCCGACCGCTTCCTCCGTTCACCGTGGCTGATGAGCTACAACCCTCCTCTTACAGCGTGTGTCGACACGCTCATGGTCTTCCATGGAGGAGCATGGATAACAAGATAGTGGAGGGTTATGGTCAGGTTTGTTATGACCGCTCCCTCTATGTTAGCTCGTAAACGTGAGGGGGGGGGGGGGGGGTTAAGGGTTTAATAACAATTAAATTAATCAACCTGATAAACCCCACAAGATACCCCGAAAAGACCTCCTACAAAGAAGAATGAATCGTGGGTCAACCCGTTAGTCGGTTGACTTGCGTTTTTCATATTATTCAAAAACGAGGAAAAGGAAAATTATTTAAAAATAATAAACAAAAATAACCCTACCTTGAAATTTCAGAGGAACAACCACGATTGAAGGTGGATCGTGTTATTCGTTCCCACAACCTGTTTCCAAAGATGCCACTCGCACATCGCCCTTTGGTTTGGTGTCCTCTGTCACCACCCATTGGGTCGGATTTGTCTTATAAAGTTATGGCATTGTAGCGTTCCTTCATCACCTCACTACTTGGTGAATCTCTCTAATACCCCTTCCCAATTTCCATACATATAGGAGAGGGGGAGGGTAAGTAACAACGTGGAGAAATAATGTGGCTCATTAGTTAAGAAGCTTCCAAATTTTCCCCAATGTCATCAGCACGTATGTTTGGCAGGTCAAGCCATTTAATGGCTTGAAACAACGCCAAACCCATCCTTTAATTAGTTCATTGGAGGTTATGAAATAAAATAACAAAATTATTTCATTTCATTTCTTTTAAAAGTCGCAAAACATAAATTTTTCTCTGGACCTACTACAGCCAAATTAAAGCCTCTATTAAGCGAATCCTGGTATTTCAGATTCAACGGTGCCCTTATATTATTAATCCAAGCAATAGTTCAAATGTTAGAAAATGACGCTGACGTGTTTACTGAACGTACTTGAAAAAAAGTTCAGAAAATTATTAACAGTCACCCTCGACTTGCTCCGGTCAAGGATAGGCTCTGCCTAAGTGAAACATGACCCAAAAACCCCAACGGTACTCTTGGATTTCCAATCTGAGTTACCATTTAAAATTTATGGATTTTACAATAAAATAATTTTCACTTAATTATTTTATTTACGGAAAAAAATTACTTTCACTAGTGGCCCGTGCTGAAAAATTTTAGTATCTACTTAAAGAGAGAATACCCTCAAGAGTTCAGTGGTGGTATCATATTTTTAATCCAAGTTACAGTGCGTGAGTTATAATAATTTGAAAAATAAAATAATTTTGTTTAATTATTTTATTTATGATTATGCCATTTTCGGGTTTTCTCACAGGAGGCCTGCACTGACTAGAATTAAGTCGCGCCTAGGGTAAAACAGCCATCCTGAGTGCAACGGTGCCCTCATATTTTTGATCTGGGCAACCATTTAATATTTATTCCACTTTTTCATGAAAACTACTTACGCGTGATATTTAATGCTTAACATAACTTTGATGGATCATTCAGGGCACTTCAAGCCTTGGAATCATGCGCCGCCAGATTTCATGGTCTCAAAATAATTCCATATAATTATAAAAAATACGGAAATTCCAGGACATTAAAAACATGAATCCCATCACGAGGTGTGGTGGCCAGGTACACTACCCATAACCGGAATCTAAAGTCTTTAAAATCCTATCACTAGACTATCCATACTCTTCCTCAAATAACATGACCCCAAAGGTTAACCTCCTCTCATACCATTTTGTCATGAAATGAATCTATTCACTATAACGCCCCGACCCCACTTACCAAGAGTCGGTGCATTATTACATAACATTGGCATGATAACAAAAGATGAAGTCTCAAAAGACCGATTAGTTTTGATGCCTTGGAAATATAGGATACATTCTTAAGTTTTACATTACATTATAAAATGAAAAACTACAACAACATAGTCTCCATAGGAAAACTCATATCCCATAGACTATCCCTACAGGTCAGTCATAATATACTTCTTCGCATCCTGGAAAAAATAAAACATAAAAATTGGTGATCTCAGATGCTCAGTAAGGATAACAATATAGCGGAAACTTTCATAAATAAGCATAAACATTTAAGGCAATATAAGACTAGAAAAAAAGCCTTTTGAACTTGAACTTTAGAATAATATGGAAAATATAAAATAAAATAATGTCGTTTACTTATTCACATGGATATTCCGCTAATCGAATAATCAAATGAAATATCAATAGCCACTTTCATAAAGATGGAATGCATAATTTCAGACTTCATAACCAAATAATCAAGGCCTTGTGCCAAGACTACAAATAATATTTTGTCAAGGCATTATTCCAAGATACTAGTTTGTCTCATGAGACCTACCGATGCATTGAGGAGCTATAGCGGGCTCCACCCTTCACTTACTAAGTCTAATGCATTCCTCATATGGAAAGGTTTAAACATAACATTAACATTCGTATTAAAAAGAGTATACAATATGTGAATACTTTATCTATAAACCATTAATGGTGTAAAAATAACCCATCTATAGTCAAACATATCACAAAACCTTCAATACAATATGGAAGTTTTGTATCATTATAAATCAACTTCAAATAATCTTAAAATCCATCAAAATATGTTGACATAGATGAAATGAAAACATTTTTTATAGAAATATCTCTTCCTATTTTGAAATCATTTAAAAGTCATATAATTATAAAATAAAACATTTATTTTGAAAATATTCTTATAATATTGTAAGGGAAGCTTCGACGATGTTATAATGGTGGAAAATAGCCACACCCACCGTATAAGTTAAAAAAAATTCTTACCTTAATTTTTTCGAAAAGGTCATAAGGTACCTTGTTTGGAAAACAAGGGAAAGATTCCTTTCAAACAATATTATAAAAATTAACAAAATAGTATAAATTACTTTAACCCATAGTATATTAAATATTAAAAAAGTTTTTGAATACAGTTTTAAGAAACATGGATGTGGATGATAAAGAGGTCCCAGTAGATACTTACGTAAAAACAACCTCGGATAATAAAGAGATTGTGAAATTAACCCTTACCTTGTACTTTTCCTTCATCGATGGTACATTAAACTCATGTATAATAGTTAAATTATTGTTATTAAATTATACAAGAACTATATACATAAATATGATATCTTATATGATCTTCTAATATTGCTTTGTTATTGATATTTTAGAAGTATCACCATTTCGGTTGTTAACTGATTCGTTTTCCGTAATATGCTTTGTTACATAAGTAATGTTTTTTATGGGTAGGATGTATCTTATTCATATTCATAATGATAGTAAGTCTTGAAACATTATTTTTAATCATAAAATAAAAATTAGTCTTGAATTGATAGGGTGGGGAATGGATCTCATCGCGTTCGTGGAGACGGTAATCCGTACGTACACACAAGCAACAATATCATTATTTTGATATTAAAATATTATATAATTGGATGGTATATCATATACAAAGAATAATTATCATGTTATATTGATTATTGACATCATTTATACTCATTATTATACCCATCAAAATAATGAAGTGTTTGAATAACAAACTTCACCACGACGTGGAGACGGTAATCCGTACGTATGCACGTATGGTAATTCATTTAAAATATTTTTCTAAAAATTTTAAATATACAATTAACATTTAGTAATGTAAGTAATATTTTTTTGGGAAAATTGTTTTTATGTTTTGTAAATATATAATTGTAAAATTAATTTTTATCACTATTATAAATTTAATTTTATAAAATGGTTTTCATATTAAGAATAAAAATATCCAAATTTGTTGATGTTTTTCCTTCTTGATTTTTTTCATTAAAATAAGTTACCATGATAAAAAACAAGTTATCGTAGTAAAATTAAGTAATTATAAATGTTAAAAACACGGAGAAAAAGAGTAAAATTCCACATACCTCATCTAAAAATGATTTATTAAGGGTTTTCTTGACCAAAAATCAGATAATCTGCATTATTTTTCACTTTTTTATCCACATTCCATTGATTTTTTGGGGAATTGAAATAAAGTTGTAGGTATTCAAAAGAAGCATCACCCCTATCTCTTATATAAGGATACCTCCTCCACCCTAATACATAAAAGGTAAAATTGTAATTTTTCATTATAAAATAAATAATTTACTTTCCATTGATATATCTCTATATTTCTTGACCACATTATCCAATGGAATTCCTTAAATCCCTTATTTCCCTGAGGTCCTCCAAGAGAAGGTTTGAATTTTCAATGTGAGTACCAATCAATTCATAAAACTTTTATTATATATCTTTCTCTTTATAAATATATTTTATCCAATATAATATGCTTAAATTATTATTATTGATATAATAAATGTTATTATGTTAATCATAGAACCATTATCCACTATTACCACTTATAAAAATGTGAACCTCATTCTTGGGTATGTGTTAACTATCACATCCACAAAGCGACATATTTTACATTTCATAACCACCTTAAATGGTTGGTTATAAAATGATATATAATTAAAAAAATTATTTTTATTTAATTTTTATTATTATTAAAATAGAAACCATTTTTCTCATTCCTCTTATTGTTTTGAAAATAAAATATTTACTCATGCGTACGTGTAGACTCCCACCTCTATGAAGCGATGTGTTTTGTTTTTTATAACCTCCTTACATGGACGGTTATAAAAATGATATATATGAATATTTTTGATATTAAGGATTAATATATACTATTTATAAGATTTTCTAACTATAAAATAGTAACAAATAATCATTATGAAGCAACCCATTAATGTGGATAAATTAAAATAAATAATATTTTCATTCGTTCCTTTTTTAAAAACCATACCTATGTAATCCATGGAATAAAAATGGGAAAAAAATAAATCATTGAAACAAAAATAATATAATTTTTTTAATAATATTATAATTATGAAGTTTTTATTAAATAACTGGATCTAAAATCTTTATTATGGAACATGTATGAAACAATCAAAATTATTAACAACTGATGATGAAAATAAAATATAAATTACTACTATATGTGAATATGATCAGTATAATTGAAGAATATAAAAGTAAATAGTTATGAATAAGGTTATAAAAGAAAAAATTATGATAGTTATGTTTATTGAACATGTGGTTAATGCACTTTTATGGAATCTAATAGTTATGATAAGGGTTTCTCCTCTAAAATTCCCTTATTGAAACACGTTTTTTTATTATGAAAGAATTTTATTTTATATAGTGTGTATTATAAAACTTTCACATATTATATTATAATTAAAATTTTTATTCATTTTATTTAATGTAATATTTAATTTTCTCTATTTAAATTTTTTTCTATTCAAATGTTATAAAATCTATTAGGGTTATCTTATCTAAATATTCATTGTTGTGATATATTATGTATTCACCAACTTCCTTCTTTATGTGGTGTATATACTACCCCATGAATAGATTATATTATCTCACTCATGTGATTAGTTTTATTTTCAAGGGCATATCAGATTATTTCCTTCAATGGATTATAATGTAAATGTTTCCAAAGTGACAAGGGTTTCCATATAAATTTTTATTAATTAAGGTTTGTTTTCATATTACATAACTATTCTAAATTTATATGGTCTAACAATTAAAAAATAACCTCACTTATCCTTGTTAATAGTTCATTCATATATTTTAGAAGTCGTTTAAAGAACTATCCTTCATAATCATTATTTCCTTTTATATAAAAGTGGTAAGGGTTTGTTATCTAAAAATTTCATCCTTTGTGGAATAACCCATATTAACCACTTATTTTAATTTTTTGGTTTTTATAATTCTATATGGATTCATTTTTCCCTATTTTTCATGAAGTTAAAGTAAGTCACAAATTATTCTAAATTTTTTCATTTTTTTTTCAAAATATTCCAAAGTTGTTATGTTTATAATCTCAATTTAATTTCATTGAAACATATTCCATATTAATGACTTTATTTAATTTTTGTGTTGTATATACCACCTCATTGATAAATTAAATCATGATTATATTATTTTCATTCTATTTAAATTCACATTTAAATTTATCATTTTCATGAGAATTTTTTTAAAATTTACCAAATCCATAAGAGTTTCTTTCATCATTTTGATAATTATTCTTTTAAAATATTCCATTCTATTATTTAAAATGGAATTAAAATTAATTTTATTTATTAATTATCTTTAAAATAAATGTTCTAACACCCCTAAATTATTAAGTGATATTTATTTTTAAATAAATTTAATCTTATCGATATCTTGTGATACACACAACCCTCAAGTCTCAATGAACTGTAATATGGTATTCAATTATAACCTAGCTGTTCTATTGGAATGTATGAATAAAACTAAATAAATCTTGAAAATTATATACTTCACACGTGTTTAAGTAAAGTTATTATTTATCAATTTATTTGAAATTAAATCAAAATCATTTGAAATTAAATGATTTTATTTCTTCTAAAAAACAATTTTTATAAAAGAAATGTGTTTTTATCTTAAAAAATTATATTAATCACTATTGGTGAATAATACTAACGAAATTTAAATATTATATATTCAATATTTTTTTTATCAATTATCAAATATTTTATCATACATGAGATAAGAATAAATCAAATTTTAGGGTTATAAACTATATTTTTTAAAAATGTTATTTCATCATATTTTGTATAGTTATATTAAATATAATTTTTTCCACATTTATAAATTTTATTTGAAAAAACTAGATTAATATATTAAATAATAATTCTGAAATTAACATATTTTTAATTTTGTTTTTATAATTTAAAAAAAGATTATTTTTTTAATTAATAATAAAAAATACTAATTTTTCTTGAAAACTTGTTTTTAATTTAATGAATTTAAAAACATCTATTTTTTAAAAAAATTGATTTAAAAATAAAATTATTTAAATTATATTATAATTAATCCAATTTAGTTCATTTTAATCAGTTTTAGTTAGATATTTTATAAAAAAATCTTTATACTTAAGGGAATTTTTATTTTGGAAAAACATTTTTTGAAAGTGTTTTCAAATTTCATTTTAAATTAAAATTTTCCATTTATTTGAATTAAATTTATTAAAATTTATTCCATATTTTTAATAATCATAATTAATTTTATTTAATAATAACAATAAAATTTTTTCTCTTAATAAATAGTAAAAACAATATATAATAATTACCTCAGTTATACTTAAAACGAGTTTACTTAGGGGGTTAAACAAAAATATAAGGGTAAGATTACCTATTAAACTTGTTAAAATACAATTTGAAGGGAAATATTTTACATTTTTCTATTATAAATTATAATATAAGTTTATTTGGAATAATTTTTCTTGGGAAAGAGTTTATCATTTTGTATTCTTTTGAGAAATTTTCAAGCAGTTTCCAAGAAGGTCTCCTCTCCCACTTATAAATGTGCACCTCTTCCCATCACTTATTCTCACTAAATTATAAATTTATATAAAAGAACCATACCAAAATATCCCAAACATCCTTATACTTATTCTATAGCTGATGGCCCTCCCAAAAGACTAACTATAGGGTCCTTAAAAAGATATCCAAAGTAGGTTTTTCAAAGAAAAGGTAATTATCTTCACTATTATCTTTTTTTACTTATTCGATTAACACCTTCATTAATGTTTTATAATTACAATATAATAAAAAATCATATAAAATATACTTATATATTATTATGTTTATGGAATAACCTATACCCATTTCCTCCTCCATCAAATTGTATATGAAATCATTGATCATGTGTACGACGGACTACCGGCTCAGAAACCAATGTAATTTGTTTTCCATCACCACTTCTCACAGATTGATATAATTATGGTTTAATATATATATATATATTATATTTTTTAAATAATAATAATTATATAATTTTAATATCAAATTTTATTTATTACCTTTGAGTCTGTTGGAGAATGACAACGTCGCTTATGCACAAGTGTGGACCACCACCTCCAAAACACGATGTGATTCACTTTTCATTTTAATTTGACATGGATGGTAATAAGGATAGATTTTATGAACATATATGAATTATATTATATAATAATGATTTTATAAAGGTGAACTATTATTCACCTTAATTTTATTCCATATGTCAAAAAATGAAAACAAAGTTCACGCATATGTATGACCTACAATTTCCATGAACGATGTAACTCATTTTTATATCTATTAGTTTTATATGCTATTAAAAATTATTATATAATGAATATATATGATATATATATATATATTTAACATTTTGGATATTATAGAAATATGATAAATGTATAAGGAATGAAACTACCAAAATCAATCATACATGAAAAAACAAAGCAGTTATTAGTGGAAATAATGATTTTATCAAATAATTTTGAATAAAAAGGAGATAAAAGACATTGATTAAATAATAAAATTTATTGTAAATATTATTATTATTATTATAGGATAGATTTATCATAAATATGTTTTTGAAAAAAATGAGCACAAAGACTCTATTTATTAAACAAAAAAAAGTTATAACAAACACATTTTTATAGATTGAATTTGTATGACAGATGGTTGACATGAGGTAAGGGTTTATTTCAGAATATCATAATTATTACAGATTGTTTATGTCATTTTAATCACTAGGTAAATAATTAAATCTATATATCTTGAACACATTATATCTTATTATCCTATGGTTATTTATATCAATCGAATTATTAGGTTTCAATTTCTTGTCTTTAACAAATCATTAGAACAAAAGAATTTTGTTTCTAAAAAAAACTTCATTTATATCTTATATATAAAATCCTTTCTCTTCCATATCAATTTTTTCAAAATATGTTTTCAATTTTTTAATTTTTTATAATGATTGTTAAAATAAAATTTTCCCCATTTTTTACCTTTTTAAAAAAATTAAAAAAAAAAACATTTGACCATTTTATGAAGGAGGTGATTTTTGGCCTTTTTACAATAGTTATAAGAGGAATGTTTTTAACTATATGTACTGAATTTCCCACCATCATGACCAATTATTAATTTGAAGCATGATTACATGTTTCAAGGATTATTTACAAAGAAAATGTGTTTCTTAATATTCTAGAGATTTTTAGTTTTTAAAAGTGATTTTCAGAGTGAAAAGGATATTTTTCCTCAAGAATGTTTTTAATGAACTTTTTGTGGTATTTCTATTCATTAAAGACAAAAAACCTAATTTTACTTATTATCCACTAGGGATATATTGTTATGATACCATCATTATTATTCTTCTAGATGGTTTATGATTAGTTTTACTGGAGATGAACTGTTTTGATACCATTCTCCATATTACTCAAGATGGTTTATGATTGTGTTTATTGATTGGGGAAAGTATTAAAATTTATAATAATATTTTTTTCAATTAAATTGGTTATGTTGATTATGTTTCACCAATTTAATATGAGTAAGGAATTGGACTTAGTATGTTTTGGGTGGGTCCTGATTTACCCCCTCAATGCATCATTTGGTCTCATGAGACAAACTTTCTTGGGAATTTGGCCAAGGAATTTACCATTTATGTAATATATCATGTAATGAGGCATTAACCAAATTTTTATGATGTTTTCGGTTATTCATTCCCTTATTATGAATCTAGTTTCTAATTTCCATGTTATTATTTAGTTAGTTATGATATCCATAAAGAATTTCCAAGATCATGTGATTATTTATATGTAATTATTTGAATATAATTTACTCATTCTATATTACTCTTAATGATGAAGTTATTGAATAAATGGATTTTTTTAGATATTTTCCTTTACATATGGATTATGCCTTATTTATTTATGATAGTTACCACTATATTTATACCCTTAACTAGAATATGAGATCACCCGTTTCTTATGTTTTCATTCCATATAATTCCATGAAATGTATTATGAATGATATATAAGAATTTTCTAAAGGGAATAATTATGTTATCATAGAAAATACTATGTGGTATTTTATGTTTTCAAATTCAATGTGAGTTTCAATTATGTTTATAGTTTTCCAAGATATCTAAACTATTCATTGCTCGGTGATGTGATCACATGTATCTATAACCAATATAATAATGTAACCACCAACTCTAGGCTACTAGGGTTGGGGTATTTTCTGATGGTATCATACAATGGTTAATAGAAACCTTGAGAACTCGATTTAGGAAAACATAGATTAAGGAAAATAAAACTATGACTGACTTTGAGGATAATTCTATGTATTGGATAACTTCCTAAGGTTTTTTAATGGTATATATTATATGATTTTCTTAGTAGTACATCCCTTTCGATATACTTTATGTGGATTTAGTTTTTAGCATAATTTTACCCAGGGTTAATAACTCCGAAATGGGTGTATTAGGATTTGTCTCGATCATCACCTGATGCATGAAAAAAATCCTTATAGAACATCTAGTTATACACTCATGGGGGATATTATTAGGTTAATTAAAATGTTCTTTACGAACCATTATGAAGGATATGTAAAAAATTTTATGACTTGACAATATTCCAATTACATCATTTTTATGATTCAGATATTAGATATGCATAAATATTTCAATTTATGTTAAATAGTTTTTGAATTATATTTTATGATTCATAATTTTATGATCTAATATAGTATATACCATTGTTTAGAAATACAACCAAGTGGAAGGAGTAGAAAATATACCAATGAACGTAATCTATGTAGTGATTTCCAAGAAAAATAGATATTTCTCTAGTACCTTAAAAATGTAGTTATTATTAAAGACTCCTAGTGAAAGTTTCACTAAAACA
Source organism: Viscum album (assembly GCA_963277665.1). Lineage (NCBI taxonomy): Eukaryota > Viridiplantae > Streptophyta > Magnoliopsida > Santalales > Viscaceae > Viscum > Viscum album. Next base: position 2,050,206,570 of record OY728150.1, on the reverse strand, counting down.
AGGATGTTTCTATCAGTTTTCATTATGAAACATAAATATTCCCTATATGGTGACTTTATTATTATTCCTTTTTTTGATTTCGATATAATGTTTTGGTATAAAATATATTTAAAAATATAGTAAAATAATTTATTGTAAGGAGAAGGAAACTATGATTAATTAAAAATATTTAGAAAACATTATATTTAGAGGGGATCCTTCATTATCCGAGTCATTTCTAAATATACCCCCAATAACTCTTCTAAATGAGATTTATGGGGAAACATAGAATACCCCATATATGAATATAAAAGGAAATATTTAAATTTAGGATGTATCTATTTTACATGAATACATCAATGTATTATCAAAGTAATTACCAAGATATCCACTAGAGAGTAGAGTAGAATTTTCCTTTTATTTAATCCCTAATCAAGACCTAAATCAAATACCACTTATAAAATAGCCACTATGGAATTAGTGTATTTGATGAAAAAACTATAGGAGTTTTATTCTATTGTATTTTTATGACCTAATGTTTTACTTGGGGATCCCCAATTTTTTCATTAATAAGAAATATGAAATTATGAGGGTTTTCATTGATTATAGGGATATAAATTTTATTATGATAAAGAATAAGCATCTTTAACCACACATTGATAAATTATTCAATCTAATTCACAGAGCTCAATATTTTTCAAATATTGACCTTTATTCTAGTTATCATCAATTGTGAGTAAAATGGAAGATATTTTAATGAAAACATTTAATACAAGGTATGAACCATATGAGTTCATAGTAATGACTTTTGGATTTAGTAATGAGCCCTCTATTTTTATGAATCTAATGAAATATATATTACAAGAATATATGGGTAATTTTTTTTCATATTTATTGATTATATCATTGTGTACTCTAAGAGATATGAGGACCACGATAATCACTTATGAATAAATATTGAGACACTTATATGATTCATGTCATATGGGAAATTTAGAAAAGATGAATTAAGGATTCTTAAATTTTCTTTTCATGTCCATATTGTCTTCAAGGATGATATCTTAATTGAACCTATGAATACAAAGGTAGTCCATGAATGACCTACCAAAACAAACATAATCAAGGTATACGATTTTATTGGTTTGGTAGGTTACTATCTATGATTTTACCAAATTTCATCTGATTGGAAATCTTGTTAACCAAGATTACTTATAAAGGGTTTATGTTAACATGGATAAATAAATGTAAAGAATGTTTTGAATAATGAAATAATATATTGATGAAATCTATGACTTTGTCTCTACTTTTAGAAAATGATGAATTTGTGATATATAATGATGCATCAAATAAAGGACTTTGATGTATCATTATGAATAATGGTAAATATATTTCATATGAATTATAAATATTAAGGATTCAAAAAAAAACTATCAAACCCCTGATATTGAGTTGGAAATTTTAAAATTTTCTTTTATTATATGGATACATTATCTATGTGGAGAAATATGTGAGATAAATACATATAATAAGAGTATGAAAGATATATTTTCACAGAAAGAGCACAATATGAGGAAAAGTGGATGTCTTAAGCTACTCAAGGATTATGATTTATCAATACACTACCACCTTGGGAAGAAAAATTGGGTAATATATGAATTGATTACGAAGGATCATAGAGTTCTGACCAAAATTAGGATTAATAGGGATCATATGTTCATGGATATAGTAAATATAGATATGGGTATTATTAAAGAAGGATAGACATAACTAACTTTTTAAATAATTTCAAAACTATATTTTTTAGAAATGATAAAAATATATCAAGATGTTAATGAGAATTTTCAAAAGAAAATTAATGTTGTGAATGATGGAGAATAGGATAAATTCATTATTGAAGATGATAATATGAAATTTGGAAAGAGAATATCTATTATATATATAAAAGAGATAAAGAGAGAATTATTGGATGATTCCCATATATGGAATTTATCTATACACATTGGTAGCACAAATATGTATAATGATTTGGAGGAAATTTTTTTGTAGGAGAATATGAAGTGGGAATTTTTTTATTTTGTGTCAATATGTTTATTTTTTTAACAGGTGATGGCTAAGATAAAACATCTGTAACACCCTGATATTTTGTGATTTTTTTCAATTGTTTTAATATTTTTTATTCTTTTCATTAAACATAACACCAATTTAATCTTTCATTACACATAACACTGAGTTTGTCTTGTGTTACATTAAACACCGAGTTTATCTTATGTTACACACAACATAATGTTTTAACAAAACATAAAATACTATTAAAATATTATTATTTAGTAGTATTGTTATTGTCTATCCATTGGAATTGTGGGTATGAGTTAGATTAAATGAATTATGAAAATATATGGATTAGACACATATATAAAATAAATTCTTTGGAGACCAATTAATTAGAAATGAAAATAAAAACTATTTTAAATTCACAGAAATCATTGTTTGAAAATCTATTTTGGTGAAAAAAATGTGTTTTACCTAAATAAATTATAAATATATATTTTAGTGAATTGTTTTCATTAAGTTTATATATTATATTTTCAATAATTTTTTTAAAATTCTTATTTTGTTTTTCAAGGGATGAGATAAGAATAAATCCAATTTTATGTTTCAAATTGTATTTGTTTCCCTAAAAATCAGCTTGTAACATTTTGCAAACTTATTTTAAAAATAATTTTATAAAATTTTAAAAAATTTATTTGAAAATATAAATTTAATTTTGTAAATCATAATATTAAAATGATCTTATAGTGATTTTTATAATTTTATGATAAGGTCAAATTTTCAATTAATAGGTAAAAACACTAGTTTTTATTCTGAATTGTCACATCTTTTATAGAATTTTTAAAAAATACAAATATTTTAAGATTAGATTAAAAGTAAAATTATTTAAATTATAAATATATTAATATAATTGAGTTTATTAAAATTATTTTCATATTTAATTTCAATATAAAAACATTTTAAACTTTTGTCCATTTTTTCTTTGAAAAGATGTTTTCTCATCGCTTTTGTGGGATTACTTTTAAATTAAAATTTTTCAATTACTTGAATGGAATTTGAAAAAATGTATTATATATTTGGATTAATAATAATTTATATTATATAATAATATCAACATAATTTTTTATGATAATGAATTTTATAAATAATGAAAATTATTTACTACGATTATGGTGAGAATGGTTCTATCGGGGAGGGGTGAAACTAAAATGATAAGGGATAAAAATACCCAAAACTATTTTATAAACCATTTAATAGTGATATATATATATGTATATATATATAATATTATATTTTCTATAATTTTCAATTTTTAGCCTTATGGTATCTTAAAAACGTTGGTACACCTTTTTCTTTTAAAAAATTACTAGTGTGCGACTAACCTCACTTATAAATGGACACATACTTTCCTCTAGTATTAATACTTAAAAAAACATTTAGTTCAACCAAGACCATCAAAAATTACTTCCTTGATTCCCTAATCTGATATTATAGTCCTTATTTTGGTTAATATTCCCTCTTAAAAAGGATTTATGTAATAACATAATAAGGCTCTCCAAAGAAGAGGTAAATTCTTAAACATGTTTTTTTATTATATTTTTTCTTACACAACCATAAAATATTTTTTATTAATTTGATACCAATAAAACCTATATATATTATATAATGAGATGTTATTTTTTAATGGTATAACATAACTACTTATCCTCTTCCCTCAAATGGGTTATAAAATCATCATTCGTGTGTATAGTGGACTACCTCCTCGCGAACCAGTGTTATTTATTTTTCATAAATAGATCCCGATCATGAATATAATTATAGATTACATTTTTATATACTATATTATAATTTTTATGGAATTATTAGATCATATATACCATCTTATTTTTCATTTCATGATAATACGATAATGTTGCTCGTGTGTAAGGTGACCTACCGCCACTTGAAGCGATGTGATTCAGTCATGATTTATATGGAAGGTAATAAGGGTGATTTTATGGATAAAATGTGATATATATGACATTAAAATGATTATATGATGGTAATATATTTTTTAAATTTCATTCTTTCAATACATTAAGAAAATTGAAATAACGTTCATGTTTATGTATGCCATACCATCTCCAGGAATGAAGTATTTCATTTTATATCATTATGTTTTATGGATCTCTCTAATTATATATATAGTGAATATATATAATATTTATATAATTTTTTGCATTATAGGGATTATTTAACCACTATCAATGTAATTGTACCGAAAATAATAAATCAAAATATACTCAAAAGACAAATGAGTTATTACTTGAAATTTAATTTTAATAAGGAATTATTGATAAAAGGGTAATAAAAGGTCATAAGTAAATGATATATGGTATGATAAATATTATTATGTTTCTTTAATATATTTATAATAATTTTTTATTGTTTTATAAGAGTTTCAAATGTGTACAAAGGAAGTTGAGGCTTAAGGTAAGATATTTCTATTATCTCTTTTATTTAATAGAGACATATACCATATTAACAACTCGTTTATTTTGTGTGGTGTACATAATTATCCAATGAAATTTTATATCATTAATATAAATATTTTCATAATATTTAATGTTTCATTAGATTTTATTCTTTAATGGGGCTTATGACTTAAGGGATTACCAAAGCTGTAAAGGATTTTTGTCTGAATTTTTCTTCTTTGGGACATACATTATGTTATGAACCTATATTATTTTATTTGATATATATATTACCTTTGACATGTAATATAATGGTTTTAATTACATTCATGATGTTTAAAGTTTATTTTGATGCTATTTTTATTGGTTCTTACGATTTTAAAGATACAAAAGTGGTAAAAGGTTTTATGTTACACTCTAATTATTTATTGAGATTGTTTACAATTATGATTTTTATGATGAAATATTAAGATATATTTCCCAATAAACCCATTATTTTTTTATCCTATAATTATGTCTTGTGAATAAATTAATTCCCTTAATTTTACTCTGTATATAAACTAAGGGTTTTAAAATAATTTTTTAATGAAAATTGAATTTATTTATCTCTTCAGTCCAAATCCCATTCTATTCAATGTACATGTTATCTAATTTTTTTTCAAAATTTTTTAATGTTACTATATATTTGAATAAATACATTTCCCCTTGTTTTAATTTATATTTTACTTAAAAAATGCATCTTTATATTATTTCCTAAGTAAGTCCCATTTGGATTTTACAAAAAACATAAAAGGAATATCTATTTTAATGTGAACATCTAGAATGAAATTTAACACTATCGTGAATATTATTTTCATTGAATATTAATTTAAAAATTTTCAAGGTTATTGTCAAAGAAAATGACTTTGAAAATGTTTTTTGGTTAATAAAAATGTTTTTCAATGTGGAAATCAAATTTTACTACATAAATGTTTAAAATGATTTTTAAATATCACTTTATAAGTTTTTAATGTTTATTTTTAAAGAAAATTATTTCCATAATATTTTACAAAATTTTGTTGTTAAAATTGATTTTCAATGATTTTTTTCATTCAGATATGTTCCAAGTTATCTTTCAATATCATTTTTCATCAAATATGGAATAATTTTATTTTACTTATACTTTACTAGGGATATTATTAAAGGGTAAAATTATTATTCTTACTATAGTTAGATTATTTTTATTATGAAAAAAAGATTACAATACCAATTAATATTCCACAGTTTATACCGTGATAAAAATCCTATGAAAAGAACTTCTTCAAGGGGTAATGTATTTATAAAATTATGAAATGATTATAAAACGTATTTCTTTTACATTCATTATGTAATTATGAAATGATTATTAAACCCATTTATTTTCATGGGTTCAATTATTATAATTGTATTTTGATCATGTGGAATAAATATGTATGATTTTAATTATGTGATGGGTAGGACCTATATCTCCCTTCAATGCACTGGGTAATGATTAATGTAATATGATCTCAAAGGGTAAATGAGAGGTTATCCCAAGAAAAAAATAGGTTATAAGGGATATTATCCCAATCCTAAAAGATTTTTCATGAGAGGTTATCCAAAAACGAAAAATGGGTACATGGGAGGTTATCATAATCCCAAGGCATGTACAAAAGAGGTTATCCCAAGACTAATATTTTACAAATGTATTGGTGGGTTTCCTTGAAAAAATATTTTCTATGATTATATATATGCAAAAAATATATGTATTATGACAATGTTATATTTTAATTGGTTATTTTATTTGATTCCATTATGATTCATGTATTATAAACTACCAAGATTTATTCCATGACTTATGTTTATGATCTATGATATTCAGGGTTTGATTTTTAAATTTTATTTTCATGTTCTCAAACACTTATGATCATGATATATTAATATCTCCCTTTATTTACCTTCATTTATAATCTAATATAACCCTTTTTTATGTTTGATTTCCCTAGGTTATTATTAAAGGTATTCTATATGAAATATATATGAAGTGTTCTAGTTATGAATAACATAGTGGGAGATGATGTATCTCACTTATGGAAAAGTTTATTAAGTTTCCATGTTTTTGAATTAAATAGACCTAAATGAGTCTCTCTTGGATCTTTAATTTATGTAATGAATATTCATCGATTAATATGTAATATTTATATATGAGAAGTTCAGATCATTGCTCTTGGTATCATAGAAAAGGTTTAGTTATCATTTGGAAACTCTGATGAGAAAACATTAGGGAGATCCCTAGGGGTATTTATAAAGATATATATAGGTATATGCCTAAGAACAATCTAAATATTATTAAAATTATTGGATAATTTACTATAATTTTGGTAAAGGATATTGGATGTGGTTTCCAAGACATTACATCCCTATCTAGATACTACAAGTGGATATGAAAATGGTAGAGAGGCACCTAGGGGTAATAAATTCAAAAAGTATGCGTTAATATAGAATTGATAACCACATAGTGAATATAAATGATCCATTATACACACCTAGTTTGTCACTCCTGGGGGAAATTATTTTAAAATATAGAAAATCATTACAAACCATCATGAAAGAATTGAATAATGACTATGAATGAAAAAGGATAAACATAAGGTTTCATAGATTAAAAATAAGTTTCCATGATTTAGACATCCTATAAGTGTTTTTTCATGATAATGTGGTTACTTACTGTGATTATTGTTTCTTAGACTATGCTTTTGGTTTTAGTTAGAAGAAGTAAGAAGAAGGAATTGGGTTATCAATGAATGTGGTCGACAATATATTGGTTAGAAAACAAATGGGATAATGATTAGAGTTTAGGATATTATGATTATTCCCAATAATTTATCATTATTTATGATTAATAACTTGGAACTCAACCAAATATCAGACTCAAAAAAGAAGAGAATGATAGTTTTCTTTAAGAGATCAGGTGGTAGAGACCATGGAGAAAAGAAGAATCAGTTTTTTATATGTTAATGATGTGGAAAGAAGCACTCATGGGATTGTATAAATGGTAAGAGAAATTTTTTTGAGGGAGTAAAATAATAACAAAAAGAATGTAATTATTGAGTAAAAATTAAATGTTTAGTTCATGTAGTGGATGAGAATAATGGTTTCCCTAAGGAAACATCAATGGTTGATTTTCATAAATTTCAAAATCATGTACATTATTCAAATCAATGTCCAAGGGAGGAAGTTTTTTAATATAATCATCATTGTGGTATGAGTAATGGTTATACTAATGATGATTAAGAGACCATGAATGACATATGAAGGGAATGTGTTGTTCTCATATTACTATTTATTTTAAATGTGAGAAGTAATGTTAAATTGAGGTTTATAAATGTTAAGACATGATTCAAATGTAATATATTAGTAAATAGGTGTTAAATAGTAAGATGATGAAGCCTATTTAACATTTTAAGAATGAAATGGAATGGGGGAAGTGTTTAGGTATTGGAAATAAAGAACTATGTTATATGAATCATCAAATATAAAAGGATCATTCTATAGAATATGTTCATTAAGTATTTTCAAGAATATGATGAATGGTATCAATGAACTATAAACGATACTTAATTTAAATGTGATATTTTGTAGAAAATAGATGATTAAGGTATGATAAATTTTAATAAGTTATTGATTGTGAGAAAATGATTTTTATTTTATATAAAGACATGATTGATACAAATAAAGTAAATTGGATAGTATTTATGACCTCAGAACTGATAATTTATTTGTTGAAAAAGTTGTTTATATTATCATTGATGGAGTTTATAACCTTATTGGATGAATAGATTATATTCAACAATATGTGGTTTCATTCAAGGAATAAGGAATCATACATGCTTTTATTGATGTTTTATGGTAATGATAGTTATTACTATGATTCAAGACAATATATTTCCAGAGTATTCATATATTTGGCTTGTGACCATCAAGAGTTTCTTAATGATATTTGGAGTAATAATGTTAAGTTTATTTTGGATAATTTCGTAGCATTATTTCTATATTTTTAATTCTATAAGGGTTATAAAGTTAAACATTTATGGGATTGTTTAAGTTTAATTTTAAATGATATTTTAGAGAATAATTTATTACTTCTTTGTATAAAGATTTATGCATACTGGATAAATTTTTATATCAATTTTTTTATAAAGATAACTATAAATAGAAGGAATGACTTATCATTGTATTATTGATCTTATGATCAACTAGTGATTCAAACAAAAAAATCCATCTTTATTTCATAAATTAATTGATTATTATGAAATTGATTGAAGGAAAAATAAATGACTAGATTTTTTTATGAAATTGAATGAAATAAAGTAAACACATATTCTTATGAAAGTCCCCCCAACTTTATGAAAATTATATTGAAATAAAATGTTTTCATATTACCATCATTTTTAAGATATCGATGAAATTTTTTCACACCTCATTGGTTTACTATTTTTTTATTTTTGATTTTATCACGATCAGTCACATTCTTGTAATATATGGCCTATGTCAGTCTCCATCATTACTTAGACATTACAATTTTCTTCCATGTCCAAATATTCACTTAACACAAATGATTTCCTATTTAAAAAACTATTATGTATTATTCAAGATGAAAATCATAATTTATTTATAATATTATAAATAGTAAATTTTATTGTCTCTTTTTGTGATGCGAGGTTTCTATAAAATAACTTTCAAATGCCAACCCCACTGAGCACCAATTCAATTTACGAGCACTCAATTTTTTATAAGGGGGTGGAATTTAACAGCCCATGATTTTGTGATTATTTTTCAAATAAATTTAACATTTAGATATTCTACATTAAAAAAATTAATATTTTAATCTTTTTATACACGAATCAATGATTTTATCTTGCGTTACATGAAACACCAAGTTTTTCTTATGTTACACGCAATATCAAGTTTAAATGAAATGTGACATAGTATTAAGATACTGTTATTTAATATGATAGGTATCACTAAACTGTTGGATTTGAGGACTAGAATAGTATTAACAAAATTATGAAAATATATAGTTTAAAAATGAATATAAAATTAATTATTTGGTGACCAAAAAATTATAAATTAAAAATAAAACTATTTGAAAAATAGAGGAAATATTTTTCTAAAAAAACTATTTTTATGCACACTAACACATTTTACTACAATAAATTAAAAAAATAACTTTTTATTAATTAATTTAATATAATTTTTATGGTATATATTAAATAAAATTTTTAACATTCATCTTATGTTTTTTCTAGGCATGAGAAAATAATAAATCTAATTTTATGCTTAAAACTATATTTTTTCAAAAGAAAAATTTATTTCATTTTACACACTTATTTTTAAAATTAATTATGTAACTATTAGAATATTTATTTGAAAAAAATAATAGTAATTTTTAAAACCATATTTTCAAAATTATCTTTTGGTTATTTTTTATAAAATATTGGCAACATAAATGTTTCGATGAATAAAGAAAAATACTTGTTTTTATTATGAATTCTCATTTATTTTAGAGAATTTAAATACAAATAAAATATTTTAATATTTATATAAAAGTAAAATTAGTAAAATTATATTTCTTATGATCCAAAATATTTCATTTTAACCCTTTTCATATTAAATTTTTATATACAAACTATTAACCCTTTTTAACATTTTCTCTTTGAAAAAACAATTTATCATTGCATCTGTGGGATACATTTTAAATTAAAAATATCTACTTCTGTGAATGTTTTTTGGTAAAATGTATTATATATTATAATAATGATAATTTATATAATATAACATGATAAAAATATTTTTTTATCATAATTAATAGTAAAAAAATATATAAATTATTAACCGTGCATAAGGTGAAAATGAGTTTACCTGGGGTTAATCTTAAATGATAAGGGTTAAAATTTCCCAAAAAAAGTCAGAAAAACATTTCATGGACATATTTAGAACAAAGATTTTAAATTTTATTGAATTTAAGTTTTTTGTTCCTTATGGAATGTGAAAAATGAGGTACACCTTTTTCATTTCTAAACTTGCAAGTGTGCCACTCAACTCACTAATAAAAGGCCACCCTCTCATCTCTTTTTTCACACTTAAAATACCATTAAGTTTGAAAAATACCTACTCAAATAAATTCATTGATTCCATAATATTATAATATAATTATTATTTCGTTTAATAATCTCTTATAAGAAGGATTTAAGTATAAACCTAAAGAGGCTCTCTGAAAAAGAGGTAAATTCTTAAACATGTGATTTTTTTTATTTCTTCTTCCAACTCCTTAAAATATTATTAAATTATGATGATATAATAAAAATATTATCTTCCATATAATTATATTTTATTAGTTTATTGTAACAAATAAAATCTTTCTCCTCTTCCATCAAATGGGTTATAAAATCATCATTCCTATGTATGGTGGACCACCGCCTTGCGAATCGATTTTATTCTTTTTTCCATCACCACATCTAACGACTGTATATAATGATGTATTACATATTTATATATTATATATTTGATATTATTATACTTCTTAAATTATTAAATCACATATAACTTATTACTTTCCATTCCATTGGAATACGATAACATCACTAGTGTGTATTACATACTACTTCTTCACGAAGCGATGTGATACATTCACATTTTACATGGAATGTAATAAAGATTTTATAATGAAAATATGCTATATATATGAAATTGTAATTATTATACAATAGTAATATATTATTTACTTTTTTTCTTTCAATATTTTAAGAACATGGAAATGACATTCCTGCGTACGTATGGTCTACCATCTCCATGAACAATGTAATTCATTTTCTATAAATAACTTCTATGGATTACTATAAACACATATATACTTAATATATATATATATATATATATATCATATTTTACATTCCTAATATTATTAAACAATGATTAATGTAATATTACAAAAATAAAAAATGAAAACATACACAAAAAACAATGTAGTTATTACCCGAAACATGATTTTAACAAGCAATTATTGACACACAAGAAATAAAAGGTCATAATTAAATAATATATTATTTGATAATTATTATTATGTATATATAATATATTTATAATAAAATTATATTTATTATACAATATTTTAGAACTTATATAAAGTAATTCGAGACTAAAGGTATGAGAATTACAGTATTTATTTTATTTTTGAAAGTCTTATTCCTTATTCACCACTCATTAATTTTGTATGGTTTATATACTAATCCTTTTAAATTTTATATCATAAATATAATTATTTCAATGGTATTTAATGTTTTATTTTCTATTATTATTTAATGGGACATATGAATCAAGAGATCACCAAAGTGGTAAGGGATTGTTTTTCTAAATTTGTCTTCTCTGGGAATTACATTTTGTTATGAACCCGTATTGTTTTATGAGGTGTATATACATAAATTTTTACATGTTATAGCAATAATATATTTCTATTAATGAAATTTAATGTTTATTTTTATTTTATTCTTTCACGAGGATTATGATTCAAAAGATACCGAAGTGGTAAAGGTTTCATGTTACAGTCTCATTGTTTATCAGGATTGTTTATGATTTTTCTTTTGATGATAAAATATTAATATATATTCATCAATAAATCTATTAATTTTATTCTAATATGGATATTTCATGATAATACATGATTTTTCTTCATTATCCTCTCTTTTTACACTCATGTTTTTAAATGATTTTTTAGAAGAACCAACTTTATTTTTCTCTTCAGTCAAAAACCTTTCTGTTCCACGTCCATATTTTCTAAACATATTTTCAATAATATTTTAATGTTAAAATATGATTTTTTAAATTTATTTTTACCATTTCTTGAATTTTAAAAAATATTCCAAAAGGAATATTTTTTCTATTTTCTAGTTAAGGACAATTTTGGAATTTACTAAAAATGTGAAAAGAATATCTCTTTTTATGTGTATGACATAAATATAATTTACAACTGTCATGATCATTATGTTATTTGAAGATTCTAGTAAAAAATTTCAAAGTTATTATCAAAGAAAAGTATTTTGAAAATAATTTCTTTTTTAGATTTTTTTTTCAAATTTAAATGGATATTTTATCTCCGGAAATGTTTTAATTGATTTCAAAGTTTCATTTATAATATTTAAAAGTTTATTTTCAAAGAAAAAAATTTAAATTTTTTTTATAAAGTTTAGTTATAAAAAATTGTTTAAAAAAAGTTATTCTCATTATGAAATGTTATAAGTGATTTAAAAAAATTAAATTTAAGATGGCATCCATTGATATTACTTATGTTTTTCTAGGGATGTGATCCAAGGAAACCATTATTATTATTAACTTTATGGTTTATGTTTATGATGAAAAGATGTGTATAAAAACTGTTTATCTTCCACGGGTTATACCATGATTAAATTCTTATGAAAAAAACTTATTTTTTCCATGGGTTATGATTTTATGAAATGATGAAATGATTACAAAACATGTTTCTTTTACACATGTTATGTTATGAAGAAATGTTTATGGAACTAATTTTTTTAAGGGTTATGATACAATAAATGTTTCATGATATTTTAGCATACATATGTATGATTTTAATTACATTATGGATGGTATCTATATCTTCTAACCATGAATTGGATAATGATTAATGTTATATGATCTCAAAGGGTATAAGTAAGGTTATCCCAAGTTCGTAATAGGGTACACAAGAGGTTACCCCATGTCTCAAAATAGGTTACATGGGAAGCTATCTCAATCCTAAAAGAGGGTCGATGGGAGTTTATCCCAAGCCCAAAAGAGGGTACATAAGAGGTTATCCCAAGCCTAAAAGAGGTAACATGGGAGGTTATACATAGGTTGAGGACGGTACATTAAAAATTATCATAAGACAAACATTTTATGAATTTATTGGTGGGTGACCTTAACATAAGATTTTATATGATTACGTATATTCTATAAATATATTTCTTATACCAATGTTATGGTATCATGGATAATTCTATTTTATTCCATTATGATTCATTCCTTATAAACTGTGAATCAAATATATTATCTATGATATGTTGAGTATGATTTTCAAATGTTATTCTCATGTTCTCTGACCCTTATGCTCATGATATGTTGATATCTCCCTTGTTTACCATTAAATAGAATATGATCCCACCCTTTATTATGTTTAATTTTCCTAGGTTATGATGAAAGGTATTATGTATTTAATTTATATTAAGGGTGGTAGTTATGATGATCATAGTGGGAGATTATGTATCTCACTTATGGAGAAGTTGTTTACGTATCGAATTTTCCAAACATTCAAGAAATAAATGATTTTGTTGTGGATCATTTTTTTATGTAATGAATATTCATATATTAAGATATAATATATATGTATGAGAAGCATCGGTATTTAAAACATTATAGATGGGTCAGGAAACATCTCCCTACCCCTACATGTAAAGGGGATGACATTACTTCAAACTTTATCATGGGATTACCAAAGAATCTAAGAATGAATGATTCCATATGAGTTATTATTGACCACCTCACCAAATATGAAAATTTCCTTTCATAAGAGAAGATTTAACTATTGATATTATTACATTGACCTATATTAATTAAGTTGTAAGACATTATGGAACTCTTCTTTCAATTGTATCTGAATACGATCCACAATTGACATCAATATTTTAGAAAAGTTTGAAGAATTTTATTGATAATTAGATTCATTTGAGAATTATTCATCTCTCTCAAAGTGATAGATAATCCTAAAAGACTATTAAAACATTTTATGACATGTTGAGTTTGTGTTCTATTTAACTTAAAGGTTTATGGGATCGATATTTACTTTTGGTAGAGTTATTCTATAAAAATAAATTCCATTCAAGTATTAAAATGGTTTCGTATCATTTATTTTATGGAAACATATATAATACTCTAATTTTTTGGGAAAAGTTAGTGAAATGATGATTTTATTCCCAGAACATGTGGGGAGATAGTGAAAAAAGGTAACAATTATTCAAACTCAAATCTAAGATGTAGTGACCGAAAATTTTATTAATGAAAATTCCTCTTGATATAATTAAATGTGTTATTTTGGAAAATGGTTTTATAAAAAGTATGAACATACCTAGTTTTATGTTTTTGGATTTTAAAATACCATTAAGAATTGTTACTATAACTAATATAGCCATTGCATAGTGATTACGTGATTAGTATAAATATAGGGCTTTAAAAAATCAAATTTACTCAGAAAAAAGAAACGATGACCTCATCCTGTAGAATTTATCTATAAAAATCCTATTTTTCAGAGATCATAAAGGATTTATCATCACTGGGCATCACTCTAAACCAAGCCCAAGCTGAGATTCAACATTTTAATCTTCAATGAAACCACTTACAGGAGAATTGAATGTTAATAGAGATTACCACCTGAGAGATATTATCCGAGCAACCCCAAGAGTATGTCACCATCGCACAGCTTACACTTAGGTCTTATGCGGCTGTAATAAAGGATTATGAACCAAGACCCTAGCACTATGATTATGTTCATTATTTTTGTATAAATAATATACAATCATTTTATTATTTTTACTTAGTAAATGGTTTTTGAAGCACAAATAGTATTTTTAGTTAATATTTAGATTAAATTAAGAAATGTATTTTGATGAATTAATGGATTTTTAAATTAAATAATATTCTAATAAAATATTATTTCTAAATTTATTTTTATTAAATATAAATGATTGTATAATTTTTATGAATACAATTTTAATTTTTATGACAGATTGAAAGTTTTTTTTCCAAAACCCATGAATTTTTTATAAATGATATTTTTATTTTAAAAGTAATAATTCACATATTTATAAAATTATTTAGATCAAATGAATATTATTTGTTGATTCAGGATGTTGAATTTATCTAATGGTTAATTTTTCATAATTTTCTGAGATAATCGGATTTTTGGGAAAAATTAAATACCCTTTAAATATATAATTTATTTTATGAAATAATAATGGCCCAATAGTGACGTAATAAAATAATATAAAAGGTATTTTCTGACAATATATGTTTTACATTTAAAATAATGTAATTTTAGTTTTGTTTGATTAAATATATTATCCCTTATTGGACCCTCCAATACATATAAAGTATTTTAACATTTTAAAATGATTTTCATTAACGGTGTGACTAACCTCCACATAAGAAAGACTAATATTTTAATAAGTTCAGACATTGGAATTATAAAATAATTTTTCCACTCCCCTTTTGAATAAACCATGGGAGAAAAAATGGGTTGGTTTGTGGTTTTAAATATTTAATTATATAGATTCCAAAACCTACATTTGTGAAACATTAAAGAATTGCCTTCTCTTTTCCTACATAAAATCACCCAATATCTCACTTATCTTCACTAAAAACCCTTTTATCATGTCCTTACTCGGGCCTCCTCTCTCTAGAATCCTCCCAAGGCTCCCCAATATGTCAACAAGCTCCTCCTCAAGCTCTTGAAGTCACACACTTCCGAGTAAGGGATCCTCACTTTCCTTCATTCCTTATTTATGTACATGTTTCCTTTTATTCTTATGACATTTTATTTTCAATTAAAAATGTTACGATATGATTTATCACCTCCCCTATAATTCCAAACTTATTTTTGAATAATGATAGACACCTTTTTCTATCATTTATGCCTCTCATGGACACCTGTTACCATGCCAAAATTCTATAAGGTATTTCTCGCTACTCAATTACTTTCAAGTTATTCTTTTATATTATGAATATAAAATCCATTAAATATGTTGAGATATTATGTTCCATGACCCCCTAACTTTCCATTTCATGTATAAATGATGAGATACCCATTTCTCTCTCATCACCCCATTTTACAATTTCTATTTTACGTCGTTATGTTGCTGAAGTTACACCAAAATTTCATATGCCAAAATCATCATGTAAGTGAATACCATACCCATGTATCTATCAAGGGTATTCAAATTTATTCACATATACTGTATGATTGAGGACTGACATTCATGTATTCCACATCTCTTATTCATGGAATAAATTATTATGTTTAATGAATCCATATTTTATGATATATGTGGAAAACTTATGCATGAAATGAAATGATTAAGAAGGGTGTGCCCTGATAGAACTCCGATGCATTGGGAAAAGATTAGTATCATGATACATCATGTGCAATGAAGGTTCACTCATGCTAATTCAAGTTAAATGAGGTTTTAATCATTCTCTATGTGCAATGATCCTTGTATCATGATAATATCATGTTAAATGTTATTTCCACATCACCATGTAATGATAATCATGCTACATCATACATTTCTGTTCATGT
The DNA here is from genome assembly GCA_963277665.1 of Viscum album. Lineage (NCBI taxonomy): Eukaryota > Viridiplantae > Streptophyta > Magnoliopsida > Santalales > Viscaceae > Viscum > Viscum album. Next base: position 2,050,189,692 of record OY728150.1, on the reverse strand, counting down.
TTATCTTATACTCCATTGATATGACTATTTCATAACATGTACTATATTATTCATGTTATTCCTTTTTTACTCTTTTACTAGGATTTATAGCTCAACCATTTTATTATGTATGTCCCCAGGTTATCCCATGCAATTCTATGTAAGAAAGAATATTGTGGTCATTTAAAAGAATTTATCAAAAAAGATGTTGTATTTTATATCCTAAGTTTTCATATAATGTTCCTAACTTCCCAAGACACTAGAAATCTTGATCCCCAGAGTTTTCTTAAGAGAATTTTTATGTAATAAATCAGGTTAATGTGTTTAATAAAGATCAAGGTTATTATCGTTGGTATCAAAGGATTTGTTTCGTTATTTTTGTGACTAAGATTAGAAAACTCTATTGAAATCCTTATGAATAAGAATAATTATAATAAAAACATCCCTAAATGTTTTTAATTATAGAGCAAGTGGTTTATCAGGAAAATACATCCTCGTCTGGATATGAACAAGTATAGGTTTCTCTTGCATAGAAGTATCTAGGGGTAAAACCCGAAAACACTACATTGAGATAGACTCGAACGGGAACTGGTGCACAACAACGAACATTGATTCACTCTTGGTTTGACACTCCCAAGTGATATAATTTGGTAAATTCATAATCACAGTATGAACCATTATTAAGGGAATAAAAAAATTCCCCTAAAATATATATTGGGAAGTATATCATGGATAAAATAGATTAAAGCCTATAAATTCATAAGTTAAGGAAATAAATGTAATTTATAAGTTATCCCTTTTTGTCACTGGATTCCCCTTTATGTGTTAACCCTAACTTTCCTTTTATTTTTGTCAATGGATAGTAATAGGAGGACTCATGATTATAACCGATGCAACGATCAATGTGATTAATGTTCTAATGAGGTGCCCAATCCAATGAGAGCGGGAATCGAAAACATTTTCACAATACTGTATTAGTTAAATAATGTTTTAATAGAAACATGGGTCAATAGGAAAATTCAACCCCCCCCCCAATAAAGAATATGCCACAATCGAGAGCTTCCTAAGACAATGTCCTCCTACATTCAATGGATCTTCTGATCCATCGATCGTCGAACAATGGATCAACTCCATTGAGAAGATCTTATCCATCCTCCAATGTTCCTAAAAAGAGAAGAATTTTCTGGCTTCTTATCATATGGAGGGTGAAGTTGATCAATGGTGGACATTGATAAAAAATACAAAGCCTGAGGAAGAGATTGAGGTGTTGGAATGGAAGGATTTATAGAAAAAAAATTTCTATAAATATTTTACTCACACCCTCTAAATTAAGATTGAAAGGGAATTTTTTTCCCTCAAGAAAAAAGAGGATGAATCCATTGGATCATATAAGGAAAACTTTAAAAGGATTGAATGATACACCTTCAGCATTGTCATTACCCCCGAATTCAAGGTTGACCGCTTCTCTGGTAGGCTATAACCTAGCCTACAGAAAGCCCTATAAATCCGTTACTTTGATAGATATAAGGTTATTTTACAATGTGGCCTCAATGTTGAAATGGATATCAAAAAATATCACGGGCATCATAGGGATATGAATCATAAAGTGGACTTTAATTCTGGTGGTCTGATGGATAAATCCTACAGTGCTAAGAAATTCCAGCACCACACATTCCAGAGGTGCATAAATAAGCACCCAAAAAATTTCTTAAAGGGGATGAGGAAATGATTTAGGTGTATAAGAGAAGGGAATCTATCCATTAACTACCAACAAGAGAAACCTATTGCTATGACTGAGGATAGGAACACTTCGTTAGACCCTCAATGCATTTCTCATTGCTTTAACTACAAAGAACCATGGTACTTTGAAAACTAGTGCCCTAAGACAAAGGTTTTCAGAGGAAACCAGCAACCTATAAGGTAGCAATGGTGAGGTTTTTCAATTACTACCACGGAAGAAAATCCCGAAAATGAAGTGGTGACAAGTACACTAGTTATTTATTCAAGAATAACAGAAATTGTCATGACCTGCCTTCACCATGATGATGGAAGGAAAAAAACTACCAGACCCTTCTTTCTTCATGTTGAAGTAGAGATAATGACCCCTGAGTCCCACCTTCAATAGTCACTAGAGTGGAGACTAGAAACAAGTGTATGGAATCATGCGTAATATGGAATGAATTACCATTTTTATAGAATAATATCAGAATATAAGATGGAAAATCCCAAAAAACAAAAATGATTGAAAGGAAAAGTAATCCAAAAATGCATTATCATATGCATGTTACAAATCATGTGATACAGAGTACAAGAAAGATCTGAAAGGATTTACCAAAAGAAAAGAAAATACACAATGAAAAATTTCTCGACATCCGAACTAGTAAGGTTCAACACGGTCCACAAAGTCCTCCAGGAAACCTGAAAGAAGATTTATATACATAGGGTGAGTATATAGGTATACTCAATAAGGAAAACTAAAAGACCTTGTGCACAGGTGGGGAGGCATTCTAATTCCCCATGATAAATTAAAGTTAACCAAAACACCAAATAAGGAAAACTACACACACAACCTCACCAAGCCACGCTCCCCAAATAACGCAAAATAGGTAAAATAATAGAAATAACACATCGATATTTGGGTACCCCTATTCTTTCCCACTGGTTATTTAGAACATCCAACATGACATAGCTACCCCATATATCGCACTGTAGTCCCACTACTGCCCCCAACAACAACCATATGGGCCAACCCAACAGTATGTTCATCTTGCTCGTAAACACTTGGGCCACCACAATCGAACATAACAACGCCCAAAGAATCCTAGGCCAGAACAACCACCACCACGCCCGAAGACACCTAAGCTAGAATGACCATTTCCACGCCTGAAGACACCTATGCCTCATACCAAAGACACTTGGGAAAACAACCTGCCTGCACACACTCTGGCCAACCACCACAACACCACACTGCCCGAAGAGTCCTGGGCCATAATAATCCTTAGGCCTTCATAGCCTAGTTAGAGAATATTAGGGTAACTAGAAGAGGGATCATAAAGGAGATAATAACCATACACTCATAAGAATGATGGAAAAACGCCCTCCCCCGTGAAGTGGGGGTGTTCGACATGAAGTGCTCAACTTTGGTGGGGTGCACATAAGAAATACAAGAACTAGAAATTATAAATATAGGTAATCAAGCACTCATCCCAACCTAAGGGTTCAAAAATAGACAACCAGCATGTACACCACCACTCTCACTGCTATCCCTACATGCACAAATACGCAATAACCACAACCAGAACACAACCCATTTCGGGAAAAAAATCCCCCATTGTACCCTTTATCGTTATCATGTTCAAGTGATTAATTTTAAAACATTCATCCACAAATGGGATACTAACAGGCATAACCACATGAAAAAACAACAACTGAAGGAAAAAACCATTCATGATTTTAAGCATTCACACCTGGTTATCTTGTAATGCACTATTACAAATACAAGCATTAATAGTGCTAAAAATGTGCTTTAACAGCACTAAAAAAGCATTGTAAATCTCGGCGATGATAAAGGGGGGTACCCTTTATCAGCGCTTACTGAGCACTGATAAAGGTGTTCTTTATCAGTGCTAAAAAAGTAATGATAAATGAAAACTTTATCAGCTCTAAACATGCGCTGATAAAGGTAGACTTTATCAGCGTAAAAGGAGCGCTGATAAAACAACCCTTTATCAGTGCTTAAAGAGCGCTCATAAATGAGTGTTTTATCAGCACTCCTTTAGCACTGATAAACTGATCCTTTATGAGCACTTATTTAGCACTGATAAAGGTGGAGTTTATCAGTGCTTTTTTAGCGCTGATAAAAGCACTATTAATCAGCATTAAAAAAGTGCTGATAAATTCCCTCTCTGCTGCTATGAAAAAATCTGTAGCAGTACACCCAAACACCTGCAAAAAAACATTATCTCAATAAGCTAATTAAAGCAAGTATACCCATAAAAAATTAACTCATAGATCAAAATATAATTAGGAAAAGTATACCCATACATCAAGTATACCCGTACACCATTAACACATAATTCATAAGTTAATTATGTACATAAAGAATTAAATTCAGAATTCAGGGGGTTGGGGGATGTTCAAGGGTTTGGGGTGGCTATCCAAGGGGGGTAGGGGTGTCCGGGGGGCTTTCCAGAGGGTGGGATGGTGTCCAAGGTGTCGGGGGGGCTTTACAGGGGTGGGGGTGTCCTTAGGGGTGGGGGTGTCTAGGGGGTGGATTGGTGTCAAGGGCGGTGCGGGCGGTCCAGGAGGTGGATTGGTGTCCGGAGGGGCTTTCCAAGGGGGTGGGCAGGTGTCCAAGGTGTCGGGGGGGATTTACAGGGGGTGGGGGTGTCCAGAGAAGGGGGGGGGGGGGTGTCCAATGGGTGGATTGGTGTTCAGGGGGGTGGGGGTCAGTCCATGGGGTGGATTGGTGTCTTGGGGGGGCTTTCCAGGGGGTGGGATGGTGTCCAAGGTGTTGGGGGGGGGCTTTACAGGGGGTGGGGGTGTCCAGAGGGGTGGGGGTGTCCAGGGGGTGGATTGGTGTCCAGTGGGGTGGGGGGCGGTCCAGGGGGTTGGTGGGGTTGACTCATACATGTCACCAAGGACCCCTGGATCATTCTTATAAAATATCAAGGTAATTCGACTGTGTTTGGTCGAATTTTCCTAGGTCAGTTATTGTTTTCAATTAAAATTGTGTCCATTTTAAACAAAAGAGAGACCCTTTGAGTCCTAGCGGCCACACCATGCCTCATATTGAAGAGAGGTTGACCCATACATGTCACAAAGGGATCTTGGATTGTTTTCTTAATTGATCAAGATAATCCGAATGCGTTTGGTTGGATTTTCATAGGTCAGTTCTTGTTTTCAATTAAAATTGTGTCCATTTTAAACAAAAGAGAGACCCTTTGAAAGATAACAGCCACACCGTTTCTCAAATTGAGGTGGGTATTACTCGTAAACATTAAAAAAGACCATTGGATCATTTTACTAAAGGATCAACACAATCATAATGTGTTTGGTCTAATTTCAGTAGGTCAGTTGTTGTTTTCACTTCAAATCGTGTCCATTTTAAACAAAATAGAGACCCTTTGAGTGGTACCAGCCACACCGTGCCTCATATTGAGGCGGGGTTAACTCGTACACATCACCAAGGACCCTTGGATCGTTCTTATAAAAGATTAAGGCAATCCAAATGCGTTTGGTCGGATTTTCGTAGGTCAGTTGTTGTTTTCAATTAAAATTGTGTCCATTTTAAACAAGAGAGACCCTTTGAGTGATAACGGTCACACTATGCCTCGGATTTAGGTGGGGTTAACTCATACACATCACAAAGGACCCTTGGATCATTATATTAAAGTATTAACAAAATCCAAATGCGTTTGGTCAGATTTTTGTAGGTCAGTTGTTGTTTTCACTAAAAATCGTGTCCATTTTAAACAAAAGAGAGACCCTTTGAGTGGTAATGACCACACCGTGCCTCAGATTGAGGTGGGGTTGACTCATAAATGTCACCAATGACCCTTTAATCGTTATTATAAAATATCAAGGAAAAATGAATGCGTTTGGTTGGATTTTCATAGGTTAGTTGTTGTTTTCAAATAAAATCGTGTTCATTTTAAACAAAAGAGAGACCCTTTGAGTGATAGTGGTCAAAAAGTGGCTCAGATTGAGACAGGGATTACTCGTACATGTCACCAAGGACCCTTGGATCATTCTCATAAAATAAAAAGGCAATACTAATGCATTTGGTTGGATTTTCATAGGCCAGTTGTTGTTTTCATTTAAAATTGTGTCCATTTTAAACAAAAGAGAGACCCTTTGAGTGGTACCAGCCACACTGTGCCGCTAATTGAGGCAGGGATTACTCTTAAACATCACCAAGGACCCTTGTATAATTATTATAAAGGATAAAGGCAATCTGAATGCGTTTGGTTGGATTTTCATAGGTCAGTTGTTGTTTTCAATTAAGATTGTGTCCATTTTAAACAAAAGAGAGACCCTTTGAGTGGTACCGGCCACACCGTGCCTCGGATTGAGGCGAGGATGACTCATGCACATCAAAAAGGACCCATGGATGGTTCTTATAAAAGATAAAGGCAATCATAATGCGTTCAGTTGGATTTTTGTAGGTCAGTTGTTGTTTTCACTTAAAATCATGTCCATTTTAAACACAAGAGAGACGCTTTGAGTGGTACCAGCCACACTGTGCCTCAGAATAAAGAGGGTATGACTCATACACGTCAAAAAATGAGTTGTGGATTGTTCTAATAATGTATCATCACAATCTGAATGAGTTTGGTCAGATTTCCGTACGTCCGTTGTGGTTTTCACTAAAACTCGAGTCCATTTTAAACAAAAGAGAGACCATGAGTTGTACCAGCCACACCGTGCCTTGGATTGAGGCAGGGATGACTCTTACACGTCAAAAATGACCCATGTATCATTCTACTAAATGATCAAAACAATTAGAATTCGTTTGGTTGGATTTCCATACGCCAGTTGTTGTTTTCACTTAAAATCGTGTCCATTTTAAACAAGAGAGACCCTTTGAGTGGTACCAGCCACACCGTGTATCATATTGAGGATATGTTGACTCATACACATCAAAAAGAACCCATGAATTGTTATAATAAAGGATCAACACAATCCAAATTTGTTTGGTTATATTTCGGTACGTCAGTTGTTGTTTTCACTTAAAATCGTGTCCATTTTAAACAAGAGAGACCCTTTGAGTTGTACCGGCCTCACCGTGCCTCAGATTGAGTCGGGGATGACTCGTAAACATCACCAATGACCCTTGGATTGTTCTTATAAAATATCCGCCTCAATCGGAATGTGTTTGGTCAGATTTTCATAGGTCATTTGTTGTTTTCAATTAAAATTGTGTCTATTTTAAACTAAAGAGAGACCCTTTGACTGGTACCGGCCACACTGTGCCTCAAATTGAGGCGGGGATGACTCATACACGTCAAAAAGGACCAATGGATTATTATCCTAAAGGATAAACACAATCTGAATGCGTTTGGTTAGATTTATGTAGGTCATTTGTTGTTTTCACTTAAAAGCGTGTCCATTTTAAACAAAAGAGAGACCCTTTGAGCGGTACCAGCCACACCATGCCTCAGATTGAGGGTGGGGGGGGGGGATGACTCATACACATCACGAAGGACCCTTGGATCATTCTCATAAACGATTAAGTCAATCCGAATGCGTTTGGTAAGATTTTCATCGGTCAGTTGTTGTTTTCAATTAAAATTGTGTCCATTTTAAACAAAAGAGAGACCCTTTGAGTGATAGCAGCCACACCGTGCCTCAGATTGAGGCGGGGATGAATCTTACACATCAAAAGGACCCTTGGATCATTATTAATAATGATCAAGGCAATACAAATGTGTTTGGTCGGATTTCTGTAGGTCAGTTGTTGTTTTCACTTAAAATCGTGTCCATTTTAAACAAAAGAGAGACCCTTTGAGTGGTACCGGCCACAATGTGCCTCAGATTGAGGTGGAGATGACTAATAAACATCAAAAATTACCCATGGATCATTATAATAAAGAATAAACACAATCCGAATGCATTTTTTCAGATTTCCGTACGTCAATTGTTTTTTTCACTTAAAATCGTGTCCATTTTAAACAAGAGAGACCCTTTGAGCAGTACCGGCCACACCGTGCCACATATTGAGGAGGGTATTACTCGTACATGTCACCAAGGGCCCGTGGACCATTCTCTTAAAGGGACAACAAATCCTAATGCGTTTGGTCGAATTTACATAGGTCAGTTGTTGTTTTCAATTAAAATTGTGTCCATTTTAAACAAAATAGAGACCCTTTGAGTGGTAGCAGCCACACCCTGCCTCAGATTGAGGAGGGGATGACTCGTACACATCACCAAGGACCCTTGGATCATTCTCATAAAAAATCAAGGCAATCTGAATGTGTTTTTTTAGATTTTCATCGGTCAGTTGTTGTTTTCAATTAAAATTGTGCCCATTTTAAACAAAAGAGAGACCCTTTGAGTGATAGCAGCCACATTGTGCCTCAGATTGAGGTGGGGATGACATGTACATGTCATAAATGAATCTTGGATCATTATTATAAAATATCAAGGAAATCTGAATTCGTTTGGTTGGATTTCCGTAGGTCAGTTTTTGTTTTCACTTAAAATCGTGTCCATTTTTAACAAAAGAGAGACCCTTTGAGTGGTACCCGCCACACCGTGCCTCAAGTTGATGTGGGGATGAATTTTACACATCAAAAATGACCCTTGGATCATTATCTTAAAGGATCAATGCAATCCGAATGCGTTTGGCTGGATTTCCGTACGTGAGTTGTTGTTTTCACTTAAAATCGTCTCCATTTTAAACAAGAAAGACCCTTTGAGTGGTACCAGCCACACCATGCCTCGTATTGAGAAGGGGATGAATCATACATGTCACCAAGGCCTCGTGGATCATTCTCCTAAAGGATCAACCCAATACGAATGTGTTTGGTCAGATTTACGTTGGTTAGTTTTTGTTTTCAATTAAAATTGTGTCCATTTTAAACAAAATAGAGACCCTTTGAGTGGTCCCGGCCACACCGTGCCTCGGATTGAGGCGGGGATGACTTGTACATGTCACCAAGGACTCTTGTATCATTATCATAAAATATCAAGGAAATATGAATGCATTTGGTCAGATTGTCATCATCCAGTTGTTGTTTTCAATTAAAATTGTGTCCATTTTAAACAAAAGAGAGACCCTTTGAGTGATAGCAGCCACACCATGCCTCTTATTGAGGCAATGATGAATTTTAAACATCAAAAAGGACCCTTTAATGGTTATTATAAAAGATCAAGGCAATACTAATGAATTTGGTTGGATTTCTGTAGGTCAGTTGTTGTTTTCACTTAAAATCGTGTCTATTTTAAATAAAATAGAGACCCTTTGAGTGGTACGGGTCACATAGTGCCTCATATTGAGGAGGGGATGACTCGTACACATCAAAAATGACCCATGGATCGTTATCCTAAAGGATAAAGACAATTTTAATGCGTTTGGTTGGATTTACGTACGTCAGTTGTTGTTTTCACTTAAAATCGTGTCCATTTTAAACAAGAGAGACCCTTTGAGTGGTACCGGCCACACTGTGCCATATATTGAGGTGGGGATGACTCTTAAATGTCACCAAGGACCCTTGTATTGTTATTATAAAAGATCTGCCTCAATCTGAATGCGTTTGGTTGGATTTTCATCAGTAATTTGTAGTTTTCAATTAAAATTGTGTCCATTTTAAACAAAAGAGAGACCCTTTGAGTGGTACCAGCCACACCGTGCCTCAGATTGAGGCGGGGATGACTCGTACACATCCCAAAGGACCTGTGGATCGTTCTCCTAAAGGATCAACACAATCCGAATGCGTTTGGTCGGATTTCCGTACGTCATTTGTTGTTTTCACTTAAAATCATGTCCATTTTAAACAAGAGAGAGACTCTTTGAGTGGTTCATCATTATTTCATGTTGTTGGTGCATATCATCTGTTAAAATGGGAAAATGACTCATTGGAGAGAGGATTTTTTATTTAATAACAATTACAATTTTCCTATGAACATTACATACAATAATGTTTCATCTTTTGATCCCCTTAACCACTCTCAAAAATGACCACCAATTATACATGTCCCCAAGTCAGATCTTCATTGTATTTGTGTACAATCGACCATCAAGTATGCGGCCCACTCATTTTTGAACACATATATATTGTCTTGTGAGTATGAGGCTTTTTGGAAGTCAGAGTAGTAATGAAAAATACAAAAATAAAGAATTAATAAATAACTTAAATGAACTAGTAGTTGTTTTTGAAAATACATCTTTAGGGATTCTTGTTTGTTGATGAAAAACGATCTCTTTCATAAATTTACAAACATAATAACCGAAATCATTATTGTTTGTTTGTTTTGGACACTGAAAAAAATTGATCATTATGAGAATAAGTAACTTGTGTTGGGATGTGTTTGGATAGTGAAATTTTATTATATATACCCAGATATTTGTCCAGACGTAGTACTTGCTCACCTACCTATGCTTAGCCCCTGTCCTCGTTCCTTTTTCATACGATAATGATACACCACCCTATCATAACAGAATCCTCAGTAAAAGATAATATAAATTATATTACTTGATGTTTAGACCTAAACCGTAAGATGTAGTGTCTTACGGATTCACAAACTCCATCATGTGTGGTCGGTTTGATGGATATCTTTGCTTTGAATCCAGAAAATAAATCTTCAGATTATCCAAGTTCACCGCAATTAGTAACCAATGTTTCCTAAAAACACAAAAAGTAATAAGTAATAAAAGAAGTGAAAATATAATTGATATGCTTTAATCGTAGAGTATTACCCCTGCATGGTTGGAATTAGGAAAAGTCTGTCATCTATAATCTTACTTTTAAATGTTTTCAGCAAGCCATTCACTATTGCTTCCCTTTTTGATGTCTCTATTTTTGTCAGGTGTGTTGATGTGATATGAGGACTAACGAGTCCAAATCTTGGTTCATGGGGAAATTCCTTCAACCGTTTTTCATAAATGAATCTTTCAACAATATAAAATTCATTTAGTCATAATTTTCACATTAGATTAGCTTTTAGAAAATCAATTCATGGAAACATACCTCATATATACATTTACAACTATGATACCTAGCCAACCGTTTTCAAGGATCTCATTTACATTTTCATCAGCAATGAAATCTTGAATTTCCTCTCCGTATATATTCTCTTCAAAAACCACTATATTACTATTACCCTATTTTAGATTCGTATCCACATGAGTCTTCAATGCTAGTAAATTTGGATAGAGAATAGGTGGTGTTATTGTGCTTTCAGTAGCTCCTTAGGATCAATTGGTCGATCCTTTATATGGTTTTGATCCGACATTTGTCACCCCCTTCCCTTTCTCTATCGATAACAATAATCGTTGGTTCATACCCTTTTTTCATTAATTGTTAAGGGTTTAGCTTGAAAAAAAGGAAATAAATACCTCTTTGTCTGCATGTACTCTTATAAGTTGTGACAGCCATGAAATGAATGTCCCAATAGCCTTTTCAACCGTATGAATATCATCTTCATCATGTGGAATAGGTAGCTCTGAATTTGATTCATGAGCTATAGTAATCATTACTTTCAGATGATCTTTCAGAAGTGGTCTATTATGCAGTGTGGCATCTGGGATATTGAACACTATAGCCTTCGCTACAAGGTGATAGGTTGGTGTTGACAGATATAAATCACAATCATTATCACCCTATAGAAGATCAGTACAGAAAAATTATCAGTGTTTGTCTGATTCACATTTCATGGGAAAAATGATTAGAATATTGATTACCATGGCTAAGACAGTTCTTTGAGGCAAATGGCTCGCCTCAAAGCTGGTGGGGGGTGGGGCGGGATGTTCACACGCTGGTTGTTCCTAAGTTGTGTCCTCCCTTTTCTCTCCACCCATAAAAGTTTCTAGCAACTCTCCCTGCCATTGCAAACATTCTTCAAGGGCTGATATTTTTTCGCTCATTTGTTCCAATTTAACATATGTACCATCCATTTTTTTTCTTGTTCTCAAAATATACTCAGGGTGTCACCCCAAACCAAGAACCTTTGACACAACTATATTTTTCTGGCTGCTTCAAAGCCGTCTATAATATGTCTGTATCCGCTATAGGAGTAGCTAATTCCTATGACTGTTAGATATAGGAAAATAACTAATTATTTTTATGTAATATCAATTTTAAACAAATCTTTTTATCGTTTTGTCATACTTACACATATTTCCCACACTTTCTATGTGTTCTCATCTACTAACTTTCCTTCTTCGTTCACACGTGCCTCCTTCCATATCACATGACATGGGATGAAATTTCATTTGGTTTTAGACTCATTAATCTACATATAAACATAGAAAGATAATTATGATGCTGTTTATTGGCACCTAACAATATTACTATAAATTTAAAATACGTACCATTTTCTTTTCTAAAAAAGCGTACCCATCCTTGCTTTACGATAGGGGTATGTTGGTTTTGATGCACGTTCCTTATTTTTAGTATAGAGTTTCTATTTCATAAATGAAATATTGACAATAAAAGTGATGAATACAGGTATCCTCAAACAACATATTATCACCCATAATGTACCTAAAACTTCTCATCCCCACGATGACCAATAAATGCATCCCATGCTTCTTGGGATATTAGGAGAGCGTAGACAATGGGTGGGTGCAGGTTTATTTTACCTTTAGAATCTTTCCGGTGACATGTTGTTAAAATAGTGCTAAAACCTCAATGAATCTTTCCTGCAAGACTTAGTACATAATCCTTGTGTGAATCGTCTACTATAAATGTACTCTGAAAGTGATTGAGAAGAGTAAGACATTGTTTCATTATTTTATTTTCTAGTAAATTAAAGAAATAAATTCATAATGTTACCTTAGTTTCTTCTTAGATCATAGCCTTCATCCCAGACACAAAATGGTGCCATGAATCTATGTCAATCAGCATGCGTTGCCGAGTGACAACTCCAATGTAGATGCTAAACATAGCCTTGTTAGGATTCACATGTTGGACTCGTTCATTCCATCTGACTTCAAATTTTATGCCTTTTGTTTTCACCTTAAGAATTTTGGCTAACACCGTCAAAATACGACGTACCTGTGTTTTCTACGATGTCGGTACATTATTCATGACCATTTCATCGATATCAAAATCATTTATATGTTCATATGGAATGGTATCAATGACATGTGTTGATGTTTGTTGGACCTCAACACTAGGAGTAGCAGGATCCACAGCAGCAGGAGCAACAACAACCGCAGCAGGAGCAGCAGGAGCCGTAGTAGTAGGAGCAATAAGAGCTGCAGCAGGAGCAGCAGTAGTAGCATCAGCAGCAGCATGAGCTATAGGAGCAACAGGAGCAGCAGCAGCCGTAGCATCAACAGTTTGAGAGACTTCTTCAGCCTCAAGGTTAGGAGCACTAGAATGTGCAGAAGTCATTATCTGGAAAAGTGGTTGAACAATTAATTCAGATTACATAAATTCAGTAATGATAAGATAATAACATGAGATAACGAGATCTATATTACAAACCAAATATAACATGGTTATTAAACTCTATTTCTTTTTTTCAATGGTTGAGGGGATTTTACACCTCTATCGATTATCCAAATCCCTTCATTGTGGTCTCCTCTAACATACAAAACATCATCTACATTGGGACCGCTCTGAAATTATTGTGAAATACCACTTAAAGGATCGTCCTCAACTGAATTTTCATCATAACGTTCAGTAGTTTTGGAAGATAACAGAATAATCGACCACTTTCGGTTTGTGGGATCTAGAACATAAAAAACTTGTACCGCTTGTGATGTCGTTATAAACTATTTGTCTTTGTACCCTTCTTTAATAAAATCAACTTTCACAAATCCCCATTCATCTATTTTAACACCACTATTTTTATCAATCTATTTGCATTGAAAAATTGGAAATTGTAATGTCGTATAATCCAACTCCCAAATTAGTTTGATAATGCCAAAGTATGACATATTTGCATAAATTGGATTTTGGCCCTCACTACAAGAAACATGCATCGCTTCAACCACTAGTGTAACTCCACTATTTTGCGCGGTACTATCTTAATTATGTTCATATGTATAGAATGTATAAAAACTAATTACATAACCACTATAAGATAATACATACACACTTGGTCCAGTGGCTAGCCATCGAAGTCATTCTAAAATTGAATTCAGATTTTCATCGAACTTCTTAAAAATATGGTCCTAAACCCATCATATAAACTTGTGATTATGTGTATCTGATAACTATTTTTCATCCCTTGATGGATTAAACTGCCTAATAATTTTATTGTGAGTTTCAATATATGGAGCAACCTCCCAACTGTTATGAAAAACATAAAGATAGGCCTGCTCCTGATCTGTAATACTGATTTTTACAACTTCTCTTCCAAAAATTCCCTCACCCTCAATGCGTCCAGTGTGATGATATTTCGGGAAACCAATGCTTTCCAACTTAGATAGGTATTCAGTAAAAAATTCAATGGCTTACTCAACAATATATCGCTCCACTATACAACCCTCTGGCCAACTTCAATTTTTGACACACCCTTTCAAAATATTCATTTACCGTTCAACAGGATACATCTATCTATAGTGCACAGGACCACAAATTCTAATCTCTCTCACAAATTGAATCATAAAATGAACCATCATATCAAAGAATTTTGGTGGGGAGAACATTTCTAATTCACATAATATGATGACAATTTATTTTTCCATGGCTGGAAATTTCCCCGGGTCTAAAACTTTGCTATATATAGCTTTGAAAAAGAAACAAAGTTTGGTTAACGTATGATGAAAATTCTTGGGCAAAATGCAACGTAAAGATATAGTAATTAGATCTTGCATCAAAACATGGAAATCATGTGATTTTAAACCATCTAACTTCAAATAATGCATTGACATAATGTTCATGATATTTTATGAGTACCCCTCTGGAACCTTTACATCATTGAAGAAGTTGAAAAACTGATATCTCTCCGCCCTAGAAAGAGTATAAGAAGTTGGAGGAAGAAACATTCGATTTTCACCCTTCACAGGAGCCAAATATTCTCATATTCCCATGTCAAACATGTCCAAACTTGCTTTAATTCCACCATTTGTTTTTCCAGTGGCATTTAGCAACGTTCGGATAACACTGTCACATACATTTTTTTCCACATTCATCATATCAAGAAAATGTATGACATACAAACAATTCCAGTATGGTAATTCAAAAAAACTGATATCTTTTTCCAACTGATTTTATTAAGGTTTTTCAAAAATGGTTTACCAAAAACAGTGTTCAGATCTTTTAATTTCACAAACAGCTGATCACCTGTTAGTGGAGATGGTGTTGCACATTTTTCTGAACTTCTATTGAATGATGTCATCCAAGATCGATACTTATGCTGACGAGGTAGAAATATACGATGTCCTAGAAACACAGATTTCAATGAATGTTCCAACCTAATTGATTCTGTATCTTCTTCTCACACAGGACACCCTTGAGTTCATTTAATGCTATAGACTGACAAATTTCCATAAGCAGGGAAATCATTTATTGTCCCATGCAACATCTCTCTCAATGTGAAGTATTCACTTTTATAACCATCATACAACATTACACCTGGGTCCCACAATAACTTCAAATCCTTGATCAAAGGAGCCAGATAAACATAAATATTATTACCTGGTTATTTTGGTCCTGATATAAGCATAGATAACCTGATGAATTTATGCTTCATGCATAACTAGGGTGGAAAGTTATAATTTACCAACATAACAGGCCATGTACTATGAGTTCTGGTTTGAAAACCAAAAGGATTCACTCCATCTGTAGATAACGCAAGACGAATATTTCTCGACTCTTTTCCAAATTCAGAATACTCATGATCAATTTTCTTCCATTGAGAAGATTCAGCCGGATGAAATAATTTTCCATCTTTATTTCTTTTATCTACATGCCATGACAATTGTCTTGTAGTTTCTTTACTTCCATATAGACTCCTAAACCTTGGAATGATTGGAAAGTACCATAAAACTTTCATAGGATTGGATTTATCTTTCTTATATCAAGAAGAACCACACTTTGGGCATTCTGTAGGTGATTTGTTCTCCTTTCCAAACAATATACAATCTTTCATGAAGGCATGTATTCTTTCAGAAATCATACCCATCGAGCATATCATTCATCTAGCTTCATATGTCCGGCTTGGGAGCTAATTATCTTCTGAGAGCATGTCATTCAAGAGAGAAAGAAGTTCCGTAAAACTGACATCACTCCATCTGTTTACTGCTTTCAATTTATACAACTTTAGTATAGCTGACAATGTTGTATACTTAGTGCAAGTAGCATACAATGGCGTCTTTTCACAACTCTGTAAATTCTCAAAAAAATTTGGGCAATCACGAAGTTCATCTTGAATTGTATTTGTCATTTCCTCAATATGATCTTCATCATCATTGACATCTGTAATCACATCCTCCATATGGTTTTCTTCATTATCCATATTTGTATTCATATCTGATGATCCATAAAACACAGTTTTATCCCAGCCAGTAGCTATATTCTTGTTTTCTCCATGTTTATTCGAACATTTATAACTCCGATCTATTCCATGACATATAAAATGTTTTTCCAACTCCTCTGGATTAAGTAGTCTAGAATAACAACAACGTAAACACGGACAAAGGATTTGAGAAGGATCCTTTGTGTGATCCTTTTCAAACTTGATGAACTCTTTCACTGTGTTCTCGTACTCTATTGTTAAATGATTAGCATCCATCCAATATTTATTCATCTTAATCCTATTTGAATCTCAAATATTAGTATTTATGTTTCAAGAACACAAAACAAGACTTCCAAATATAGTATAAGAGAACCAATTACTTATAAAAATATATATTAATAGATCCTAATCATTAGTATTTATTCATCTTCATTAAATATAATTACTTTATATTCATTATAGTTTCTGAAAATCACCCCAGACCAAACACAAGAATAATCAAGAATGATACATCTACCACTCCAAGGTTTCTACCCTACATTCAATATCATCATGCCTAAGTACCCATATATCCATGCATACACATGTCACAAACACATAAAAAACCATATCCACATCAGAACCAAAGTACCAATATGGATTTCAATCAGGTTACTCGACTCAAGTGGTGCTGTGTAAGAAATAATAAGAAAATATAATAAGTATATAGTCACAAACAAATCTTAAACTAGTGTTAATAATCCAATAAACCAAAGGAATCATTCCATCTATCAAAATACTCTGAAGGAGACCATATCCGACAACAGTCCCAGGTGGTGAAGGTTCTTGAGGAGGAAGGGGAAAACACGCACCTATCGGGGTTTGAGGTCAGGTCACTGAGGTTGAAGGTGGCCCAATACTCCTAAAAAGGTTCATTCCATATTTCACAAACCATGTCCTGGTACCATAGAATGTTAACCCACTACTGGTGGAAGGGAAACCATTCCTGATGATCATGCCAAGAAGAAATGGAAACCAAAAGGGGGAGTGAATCAAAATACCTCAAGCAAGATGAAAAAACACTGTATTTGAGAATAAGTTAGTGGATTTAAAGTTGGATAGACACCTATCCAATAGACTCCACAAGTGGTGATGGCCCCTGCAATTGTTGCACCAGGTGAAACTGTCACTTGAGAAGCTGAGATCAATGAGGCCCTTCCTAGCCATGAACTGAACAAAATCCATGATGGCCTTCCTTTAGAATGGGTTGTTACCTTTCCTTTCCTTTGGGTTGGAAATGACATTAAAGTCACCCCCAAAAAACAATGGATGGTGGCCATGCTCGAAGGTATTTTTTTCAAAAGGAAAATCAATCACCCTCAATTTTTTAAAATACCAATACCATAAACCATTTAAAAACAAGACATTTTAATTTATTTTGGAAATAATTGCCAAAAAAATTCAATAAACAAACACATGCCAAACCACTTGGAATTTTATTTAAAGAATCAAATTATATTTATTTGTAACCATGATTTTCATTTATAATATCAAATCCACCAATGGTAGAAGGAATCCTACTTTATTTCAATGAAAAATGTTAATTTAAAACAAGATACCATCAGAGATGGGCCCGTAAGGGGCGCTTCGGCTCTCGGAAGATCTCCTCATCGCCACCTCCTTCCCTCGGTTCTCGTCATCTCCTCCCCTCAGATCCGGTGGCTCTGGGGTTTTCTCCAACTCTCCCACTCTCAACGCTAACTCGCTTGCCCTAGTCCGCTCGCGGGATAGGGTTTTCGCTGGAGGCGCGACGCTGGTTAGAGTTCGAAGCTCAAAGCTCCAGTGGGGGCGGTTGGGGTTTTACGGCGACTCTCGAGGTTGATAAGGGCAGTGGCGATGGGATCTGGGTTGCGGGTTTCCGCTGCTTGTAACGGTTTCTGGTTTCCCTATGATTAGGGTTTTTTGGTTTGTGTTTTGTTTTGCTGTATGTGTGATTTTGTTTTTGGGATCTGTACCCGATGTTTTCTGGCCGGGGATGGTTATACTTCCTGATGACTGATGGCTTACGGCTACGGTGATATTGAAGGCGCTTCTAGTTGGATCTACGGGTGTAAGACCGATCCGTCTATGACATACTCTACGGAGTGCTCTGGACCCTTCCTGGTACGCGTCAGCGTCTTCCGTGGCGGTCTATTCTTGACCACTGGTGATGGGGTTGCGGACATTGGTGCAGCTCACCTTCGTTCCAGATATTTTAGTTCCCCTGCTATTCTCTGGTGGGCGTGATGAATAGTGTGGCATGGGTAGTGGTAGTCTGTCACCGGTGATGCTCACCGGCGAGGATTTGTTTGTCCTCCGGTGTTAATGTTTGCGGTGGCGCATCGGGGTTGTTCGCCAATGGTGCTGTCTGATCGCGATGATGGGGTGTGGCTCGAGGTGGTGACCTGTTCAAGATGGCCCGGTAATCGAGACTCATGATGGTTTTCTTATTTGAATTTTAAATTTTAATTTGTGGATGGTGGTTTGTGGTTGTAAGCTTGGTTTCCAGTTTTCCTTAAACCGACTTTGGAGAAAACATAAAAAATTATTTGCAGTCAGGACAATAAGATACCATCCATTCCATATATTATTTTCATTAATAGGGTTATTTTTTGCTTCAAAATAATCAAAACATGTCTAAACAACTTCAAATGGATAAAATATGAATTCATGAAACACATGAATCCCAAAAATAAGATATAGTATAGAAACACCCACTTGGAATATTTGGGATCAAAACACAATGAATCTGAATGAGTCTACTAAAATAAAGAACATTAAATCAAATAAAAGGGATCTCAATAAAAGGTAATAGAGATACTATAACCATAATTACCTATAAAAATTATAGGTCTAGTAAATACCAAGGCTTCCATAGCCCCCAAGAACAAAGAATCAAGTGATGGATAGAGATTAATGTTCAAGAAGAGAAATAAATACCAAAAGTGGATCACCATTTTGAATGAAACTTCAATCCACCAAGTGATGAGGATAGAAGATCCAAACTATCCAAAGGGTCTCCCAAGGATTGAGTGGGTTGAGTTAAACTTGAGGGAGATAATAAAATAAATAAATGGGGGTATCGAGGTGCAATTACCCTACTACCTCGATGCTTTCTCATATACAACGACACCACTGGCTAGATAGTGGCCCTCACCAGCTAGACAGTGGTTATAGTATAAATTTTATAACCATAGGTTATCCCACTGGCTAGTCACTACAGACCCACAATCTAGTTGATGGCTACATAATTTTTTTGTATCCATTGTGAATCCCATTGCCTAGCCAATTAACCTCACCAGCCATTCAGTGGACCACATGAAGCTTTTCAACCAACATGCTCATGTCCACACCTTCTATGATAGTCTGGGACATCCTATGACCCCTCAAGAAACCCAAAAAACTCAAAGATCATTGATTTGATGAAAGAGATACTTAGATGTCACAATTCTCCCCATCATTTCGCTTTTTATCCAAATAAATACTCTAGTATGAAGGATAGAAAATTATGAGAGAAAAATAAATTCCACACAATAATTATTGTGTGGAAAATTCACAAAATATAGGAAGATTCACCGAATAGAGGACCACTACAAAAAAGTTAAAATGAACAGATAACCAATATTCCCAAGAACCCTTAATGTATATCCTCCGAGAACATCATACATCTCCAAATGACATGTCTACATCACTAAGAAGAGAGAAAATCCCAATAATGTCCAGATACCTAGCATAGGTCACCCAACCATTTAAATTTTCACTAAAATGGTGGGACATAAGATGGAAATATACTATGAACACATCCCTTCACCCAAATAAGATACTACAACCACTAACCATGAAGAACCACTAAGAGAATAATTCAAAACCTAAGGAAAGGTACACCCAAAATATTCCAATGAATCCATATGAAATAACACAATCAATATCCATTAATGATTCAACCAACAACAAGAACAATATTAAAAAAATATTTGGAAAGCATGTCTTAAATGGAGGTCTGGAAAACCAAAGAATGTGTTGCAGGAAGCGGAGGTCCGGCAAACCGAAGAGGGCGTTGCAGGTGTCGGAGGTCTGGCAACGCGAACTCAGCGGGTGGAAGAGGGGAGTCACAGGGTTCCAGTACTGCAAGAGCTTTAGGTCGTGATAAAACAAGGGCACTATGCGAATGAATTTATAAAAAAATGGACTAAGGTTTTATCAGCGCTAAGAAAGCACTCATAAAGACTACCTTTATCAGCGCTTTTTTAGCACTGATAATGGTACTTTTTATCAGCGCTAAAAAAGCACTGATAAATCCTTCCTATATCAGCGCTAAAATTTTAGCGCTGATACAGAGATTCTTTATCAGCTCTTTTCTAGTGTTGATAAAGGGCCGTTTTATCAGTGCTTGTTTACCACTGATAAAGGTTACCTTGTATCAGTACTAAAATTTTAGTGCTGATACAAGGACTATTTTTCAGCGCTTTTCTAGCACTGATAGTGGGACTCTTTATCAGCACTAGAAATGCACTGATAAAGGTTCCCTCTATCAGCGCTAAAATTTTGGCGCTGATAAAGAGTTCCTTTATCAGAGATAAAATTTTAGCGCTGATACAAGGCAACCTTTATCAGCGGTTTTTCTTAGTGCTGATATAAGGGGGAGCTTCCCTTGCCCGTTTTTGTAGTAGATATGTCACAACAACAGAAGGGATATGTGAGATCCATTGAAGTAATGGAACCAAACAAATCCCCAACATACCTACTCCACATCACCTCTAATTCATAAACCAACAACTGGACAACTAGAGTTCTCATCCCCATCCATGCCACCCCACAAACAAACAAAAAGAGAAACCATACAAATCACCAGAACAAAGAAATAAGTTTCCAAAATTATCCAATACCATTCATTTAGTACCTTCTTTTCATTTGGTTAACTAGGGTGATCAAATAGGGGCTATTTTCCATTGGGAATCCATTTAATCAACCATGTTTATGTGATTAACTAGTTTCCATGTTACATCCATTTATTAATGAGATCATACAGAAAAAAGTTCTTCATTAGTGCGCAAGAGAGGACCACCAATGGCCACAATTTTTAGTGGACATAAGCCCAAAAAGTTCACAATATAAAAACAAAGGAAGCACAACAATGTCAACATCATCATTCCCACCCCTTTATTCTTTAAATAGGTCCATTCATTATCTTTGTTAATGTTGGTTTCATCTACATCCTGAAGGATCATCATCACACCCACCCCGCATGATGGATTGTTAAAGATAGACAAAGGAAAAACCCCTATATAGATGATCAAGGATCAAAATTTCCTCCTCATGCCAAGAAATGTGGTCATAGGAGCAGTAGGGAAAACTCTATGAATGATGATCTGGAAGGGATCCAACATGAGTGCCCGACTCATCCCCTGAGGAAGTACATCAAGCACATCCAGAGGGAACAAAAGAGACTAAGTAAGAAGATATTAGTGATAAAGGCTCGATACATGAGTTATGGGATGTTCCATTTCAAAGTGCATAAAAAAGGTCATGGATTAACCATGAGGGTTGGCAGTTTCACACGTTTCATTTATTAAACCACTTCTAATAGTTTTGAATTTGAAGGCCTGACTGGTGGGCTTCGAAAAAGCTTAAAATTGCTCAAAAAGTGGATTTTAATAAGTTTTACGGTCAAAGTAGGAGTTATGAGAGGGAAATTAGAATGAAACTTGATACTCCACAGTGGCAGATTAGTGGAACCAACCGGTGAGACTAATCAGTGGAGCTAATCAGTGAGAATGGTCAGTGGAGATGATTGGTGAAGCCGATCGGTAGAGCTGATCGGTGACACAGGTCAGTGGACCCGATCGGTGAGACCGATCAGTGGAGAGGATCAGTGAAGCTGATTTGTGGAGCTAATTCGTGAAGCTGATCGATGTAGCGGATCAGTGGAGCTGATCGGTGCAGTCGATCAGTATAGCTAATCGGTGAACTCGATCAGTGTAACTGATCGATGGAGCAGATCAGTAAAGCTGACCAGTGTAGTTAATTGGTGCTGCTAATCAGGGTAGCGAATCAGTGAAGTGGATTGGTGAAATTGATTGGTGAACCTGATTAGTGGAGCTGATCGGTGCGACCGATTAGTGGAGTTGATCGATGGAGTTGATCATTGGAGCTGATCGATGGAGCTGATCAGTGGAGCTGACCAATGGAGCTGATCAGTGGAGTTGATCAGTGGAGGTGATGGGTGAAGCGGATCAGTGGAGCCAATTGGTGAAGCCGATCGGTGGATCAGATTAGTGAGACTGATTGGTGATATTGATTGGTGAGACCGATGGACAGAACTTATCGGTGAGACTACTGGGTGGAACCGATTGGTGGCACCGATAGGTGACACCACTGTGACATATTTCCACTAACAAAGACACCCTGGAACACCATAATTTGATAAATTAATGGACTAGAAATTTCAGATCCATTACATCAGATACCTCTCAGACTATTCTTGTCCTCATTAATTAAGAGTAATCCCAATGAAAAGTGAAGGGTCTGAACAACAAACTTGTAATATTCCTCTCATGGAAAAACCACACTGTGCTGTTCCAAGG
Organism: Viscum album; assembly: GCA_963277665.1. Classification (NCBI taxonomy): domain Eukaryota; kingdom Viridiplantae; phylum Streptophyta; class Magnoliopsida; order Santalales; family Viscaceae; genus Viscum; species Viscum album. Next base: position 2,050,166,977 of record OY728150.1, on the reverse strand, counting down.
ATGGAACAAAACCTCAGTATCCAAGAACACCTCCCCATAGATACCACCCTAAACATCCATACAAACCACAAAGATCACATTGTCTTGACAAACAGATCAGGGAGTTCTTTCCTCCATGTCAAGATACTTTCCACTTTTGGCGGCAGTGACTCACTCACATAGGTTTAGTCACATATACACTGATGTGTATTGATTAGGAACCAGGTTCTCCCTTCCCAACAGATCGATATTTTTCATTCACATTTAAAAATGAAAGGAAACAACTCATCTCATAACCAAACAAGGTTAGAATTACATCACAACAAGTCACAAAAACAAGGAAATCAAGGGAGGCTTAGAAACTTCAAATCAAAACAACTCTAGGTATTGGGCATGTATATGAGTTTCTCACTCCCAAGTACTCTCCTCGAGACCACCATGCCTCCAAAACACACGAAGCGAAGGGAAAGTCCATCCATGAAACACCTTATCCTTTTGATCCTCGATCCATTCTAGTCGTTTCATGAATGTAGTGTCTTACCATATATCCAAATCTCCCCAGTAAATGACATGGGAGTCATTGTGTAGATATCGACGAACCTGGGTGATGTAGAAAACATCATGAATCCTTTCTAACTGAGGTGGAAATTACAGTTGATATTCCACCTCACCAACTTGCCTAATCACTTCTAAAGGCTTGATGAACCTAGAAGAGAGCTTACTCCCCTTGTCAAACCTTCACTGCCCAGGTCGAGAGGAATCCTTTAAGAACACATGGTCTCCGACATCGAAATCCAAGGGCCTCCTACTATGACTGACATACGACCTCTTCTAGTCTTGGGATGCCTTCATCCTTTGACACACAAGCTGGACATTCTCTGTTGTGCTCTGCACTACCTCTAGGCCAAGAACACCTGCCTCCCCAACCTCAGTACAGTATATAGGTGAATGACCCGTCCTCCCATACATGTCTTAAAATGATGTCGTTCTAATAATAGAGTGATAGCTATTATTTTAGGAAAACTATACTAAGGAAAAATGTCATACCCATGATCCATTGAAGTAAAAAACACGTGCCTGTAGCATATCATCTAATATCTAGATGGCCATCTTTGTCTGCCCATATATCTATGGGTGGAAAGCGGTGCTAAGGTGTAGCTGGGTGAAAAAATCATGCTGAAATCCCCTCTAGAATCATGACGTAAACCATACATATTGATTTGAGACTATGGACCTGAGAACTCCATGAAACCGCACCACTTGATCAATGTATCTCTATGCTAAGGCATCCACCACACTCTACTCCTTGATCAGCCAGAAGTGATCTGCTTTAGTCAGCCGGTCTACCACTACCCAAGTAGAATCACATCCTCCTTGTACCCTAGGTAGTCTTATGATTAAATCCATTGATATGTCATCCCACATACACTCAAGGAAATATAAAGGCTGCAACAGACCTCGTGGGACACGGGGTTTATCCTTTACCTAGTGACATACTAGGCACCTTGCCACAAACTCTACACTTACCCCTTTCACCTTGATCCACCAAAAATGTTCCCTCAGGCCACATTAAATCTTGGAAACTCCTAGGTGTACCACTAGGGGTGAGTTATGGAACTCATGGAGAAATCCCTCGTGCATTGTCTCTGGGAAAAAAAAATTCCCATATAAAAGAATCCAATTATGACCATCTTATAACCACCCTTTCAGAGCATCTCATGGTAAACCTAATCATGCATCAATTCACTCTATGAGTCTCCCCACTGAGACTCTTCCATATTCCTCAATAGAGAGGAATACACTATCATTTGAAACAGAAAACCTCTACCACCATCCACCCTTGAATCTCGGTGTAAGTCATCCAACTCCTCTATCACCTTCCAGTCATCAAATTTTTTTTGAACAACTTCCCTATATGACTTTCAGCTCAAGGAATTGGCCACAATGTTCCCCTTACCTTCAATATAAGAGATATTTAAGTCGTAGTCTTGAAGAAACTCCACCCAACTTCGATGTTGCAAGTTCAGGTCTTGCAGTGTAAAGATATGCCTCAAACTCTTATGATCTGTGAAGACCACAAAGTTCCCCTGATGAGGGAATGCCACCACAACTTCATGTGGACACTTCTACTGTAAGATCTAGGTCATGGGTGACATATTTAAGCTCATGGGGACGCAATTCCCTAAATCCGTAAGAGATCATTACCCACTGATGAATCATCACACCCCCCATGACAAGACCAGAAGCATCAAAAAACACCTCAAACAACACCCCTCCCTCTGGGAACATGAGAACTGGAGCACTGAACATCCTTTCCATTAGATAGCTGAATGATACCCGACAGTTTTCACTCCACATAAAGGCCTAGTCCTTTCTAGTCAAAGCTATTAGAGGATCTATAACTGGAGATAAGTTGGGTACAAACCTCTAATAATAGCCTAGAATACCAAGGAAACTACGAACCTCCATCACGTTCTAGTGCGCTTCCCAAGAAAAAACCACTTCAACCTTTGATGGATCCACCGCTACCCCTTTACGAGACACCACATTTTCATGAAAGTGAACTTCTCATGTCAAGAACTTTCACTTAGATAACTTCCTATAGATATGGTGGTGCCGAAGGGTCTCCAAGACCATCCTGAGGTGCTAAGTTTTCTCCTCCTATGGTCATAAGTAGATCAGTATGTTGTCGATGAACACAATGATGAATCAGTCAAGAAACTTAAAGAAAATAGAGTTCATGAGCCCCATGAACATAGTAGGTGCATTGATAACACCAAAAATAATGACTAAAAACTCAAAGTTCCCACACCTACACCTAAAATAAGTCTTTGGGAATTCACCATCCTTCAACCTTAACTGGTGATACCCAGACTGTAGATTGATCTCAGAGAACCAGCATGCTCTCCTCAGCTTACTGACTGCCAAAAGAACTCGTAATCTCTTGGAGCATGAATCAAGGTAAAGGTGATCAGAAGATCCTCAAGCCATCGCTCTATGTCCAAGTCAGAAACACTACTATCATACTTCCCAAGGGTCTGCTGCTGGAAATAACATAGAGACTTTTTCCACTTGTCATCCTCTTCCTCTTAGTCAATCCTTCACTGATCTAACAAATAAACCTCATGGACCATGATCCCCCGCACTACTCATGGACATCATTCAGGTGCCATAGCTTCAAGGTAAACATGGAATGCCTAAGCCCGAGTAGTGTAGAAGATTCCTTTTAAATTTTTGTTAAGATTTTTATTTATTTTAAATTCCAAAAAACACCCAAGACACACAAGAATACAAGTCATTATGATGAATATACCTTTCCTAGTGTAGCCTCACCTGGTCATTCGGTAGGCCAAGAGTCCTTGCATCGGATCACGGGGGCCCTAAAATATCAAGTCCTAGCTGGTATTCCTTGGACTATTTCAATCACCAAGATTTTTAACACTATTTCCCTGCCATCCCATGCAATCATCAGTGTGACTAACCCCAAACTCTATCCTATCTCTCAACCATCACCTATGATACCATTCTGTCATGACCTGCCTTCACAAAGATGAGGTAAGGGACAACAAACAACTAGTCCATTCCTTATTCAAGATAGAGAGATAATGACCCTCAAATCCCACCTTCAATAGGCCCTAAGGTGGAGACTAGAACCATGTGTATGTAATATCACATAATATGGAAGGAATTATGTTTTTTATAGAACAAGTTTGGGAGATAAGATGAAAAATCCAAAACATCCCAAAGACTAAAAGTAAAAGTAATCCACAAACCAATTCTCATATACATGTTTGAAATAAAAGGGATACAAAGTACAAGAAAACTCTAAAAGGAATTATCAAAATAAAAGAAAAGAATCAATGACAAATGTCCTGACGTCTGAACTAGTAAGGCCCAACATGTTCCCCAAAGTCCTCCTGGAAACCTAAAAGAAGTTTTATATATGTAGGGTGAGTATATAGGCATACTCAGTAGGAAAAAAAATCTCTTGTGCACAAGTGGGGAGGTATTATAATGCCTCATGAGAAAGTAAAGGCAACCAAATCACCAAACAAGGAAAACTAGTTGCCCATACTCACCAAGGAACAATCCCCAAATAACGAAAACTTGGTAAAATAATTGAAATAACACATAGTTATTTGGAAACCATGCACCACTTTCCCACTAGTTATTTAGAACATCCTATGCATCATGACTATCCCATAGATCCCACTGCAATCCCATTACCGCCCCCAATAACAACAATATGGGCAATCCCAACCGTACGTTCATCTCGTCTGCAGACACCTAGGCCACCACAACCACACATAACCACACCCATAGACACCTGGTCCACAACAAACACCACCATGCTTGAAGACACCTAGGCTATAATGACCACTACTATGCCCAAAGACACCTAGTCATCATCCCGAAAACACTTGGGAAAACAACATGCCCACACACACCGGGGCCAACCACCAAAACACCACCCTGACCGAAGAGTCTTGGTCCATAATAATTCCGAGGCCATCACAACCTACCCGATGAGTATTGGGATTCCTTGTAGAGGGATTATAAAGGATATAATAACCATCCATTCATACAGAATATTGGAAAAACACCCTCCCCCATGAAATGGGGGTGTTCGGAACGAAGTGCTCAACATGACTGGGGAGCGTATAAGAAACACAATAACTAAATCTTATAAATATACTTAATCAAGTACTCATTCCAACCTAAGGGTTCTAAAACAAACAACAATTCCATACAACACCCCTCTCACTACTATCCCTACATGAACAAATACTCAATAACCACAACCAAAAAACAACCCATTTTTGGAAAACAAATCCCCCATTATACTTGTTCTCATTTTCATGTTCAAGTGATTCCTTTTAAAACATTCCTCCACTACTAGGACACTAAAAGGTATAAACACAACCTAAAACAACTGAAGGAAAAAAAATCCAATCACGATTTTAAGTATTCACACCCTGTTCTCTTGTAAAGTCACAACAACAATTGAAGGAAAAGCAACCAAGCATGATTTTAAGCATTCACACAGCCACTAATTCACAAAAAAAAAACTGGAAAACCCGAGGTCCCATACCTATTCATGTCACCCCACAAAGAATGATATAGAGAAACCATATATATCACCAAAATGATGCATGATGTTTCCAAAATTATCCAATACCATTCATTAAGTACATTCTTTCCGTTTGGTTAACTAGGGTGATCAAAATGGAATCTTATCCATCAAGAATCTATTTAATCAAGCATTCTTATTTGATTAACCAGTTTCCATGTTATAACCATTTATACATGAGATCATCTAGATAATAGAGCTTAATTATTGCGCAAGAAATGACCACCAACAACCATGATTTTCAGTTGAAAAAAGCCTATACAATTCACAACATAAAAATAAAGTAACACAACAATGTCAATATCATCACTCACACGCCTTTAATCATTAAAATGGTCCATTCATTATCTTTTTTAAATATGGTTTCATCTATGTCCTGAAGGATCATAATCAAACCCACCCTGCATGATTAAATGTTAAAGAGAGACAAAGTAAAAACCCCTACATGGATGATCAAGGATCAACATTTTCTACTTGTGACAAGAACTGTGGTTGCACATGCTGTAGGAAAAACTCCAAAAATGCTGAGCATGAAGGGATCCAACATGGGTGTACAACTTTTCCCCTGATGAAAGACTTAAAGCATATCTAGAGGGAACAAAAGAGACATAGGAAAAAGATATTGGTAAAAAAGGCAGGATCCAAGAGTTATGGGATATTTTGTTTCAAATGGCTAGAAAAACGGGTCGTTGCTTGACCATGTGGGTGGGTGGTTTCACACGTTTCATTTAATAAACCACTCCTAATAGTTATGCATTTGAAGGGATGAATGGTGGGATTTGAAATGGATTAAAACCACCCAAAATATGACTTTTAATAAGTTTCTCGATTAAAGGAGGCATTACGGGAGGGAAATTAGAATGAAACCTGATAATCCATGGTGGTCGATCGATGAAACCAATCAGTGAGACTGATTAATGGAGTTGATCGGTGAGACTGATTGGTGGAGAAGATTGGTGGAGTCGATCAGTGGTGGGGATTAGTGATGCCAATAGGTGGAGCTGATTGGTGAAGCCTATCGATGGAGCTGATTAGTGGAGAGGATCGGTGTAGTGGATCGGTGAACCTGATTGGTGGAGAGGATCAGTGAAGCGAATCAGTGGAGCTCATCAGTGAAGTTGATTAGTGAGACTCATTAGTGAAACTGATCGGTGGAGCAGATCGGTATGACTGATTAGTGGAGCTGATTGTTGAAGCGGATTGGTGAAGCTAATCGATGAAGCGGATTGGTGAAGCTGATCGGTGGAACTGATCAGTGAAGCTGATTGGTGAATTTAAAGGCATGAATGGTTGGATTTGAAATGGATAAAAACTGATTGAAACATGGATTTTAATAAGTTTCACAGTTAAAGGAGGCATTATGGGAGGGAATCTAGAAAGAAACCCAATAATCCACAGTAGCCGATCAGTGGAAATGATCGGTGAGACAGATCAGTGGAGCTGATCGGTGTGAATGATTGGTGAAGCTGATCATTACAGATGACCAGTAGACATGATCAGTGAAGCTAATTGGTGGGGAAGATCAGGGACCCTGATCGGTGAATGTGATCGGTTAAATAGATCAGTGGAGCTGATTGATGGAGCGGATCAGTAACATAGATAAGTGGAGCCGATTGGTGGAGTGGATCGGTGTAGCTGATCGGTAGATCATATTGGTGAAGTTGATCAGTGGAGTAGATCAGTGAGACTCATCAGTGAAACTGTTCAGTAGAGTTTATCGGTTACACCGATCGGTGGAGCCGATTGGTGAAGTTGATCGGTGGAGCTGATCGGTGAAGCTGATCAGTGGAGTGGATCAGTGGAGGTGATTAGTGGAGCTGATTGGTAGAGAAGATCGGTGGGGAAAATGGGTTGAGTGGATCAGTGAACCAGATTGGTGGAGTGGATCGGTGGAGCAGATCTGTGCAAAAGATCAGTGTAATGGATGAGTGAAACCAATCGTTGAGACAGATGGGTGGAACCGATCAGTGAGACCGATCAGTGACACCGATAGGTGACACCACAGTGACATGTTTCAATGGACATCGATTCCCTAGAACACCAGAATTTGACAAAGCAATGGACCATGAATTTTTTGGCCATTAAAAACATTCTTGTTGATTCTAGTTCTAAGTATTATTTTATATCCTGAAAGTTTAGTAGAATAATCCCAACACCACCAAAAAATCAGGGAAGTAGAGATGTCAGTGAGAACGAAAAATGTGGGAATTATTTCATCCCATCAATATAACTCCTCCCTTATCAGAATTTTTGGATTAAACTTCCCGAAGAACCTCATCATACTCCCTTTAGTGGAATTTGATGCAATTATTGGCATGTCTTGTCTTTCCCTATACAGAGCCAACATAAACTACTGTGAGAGGGAAATCACTATCCATATAGAGAATCGACCCCAGATTCTATACAAGTGAAAGGAGAAGGATGAATATTTTTTCACGCCATCATCTCAAGCATGGATATTACTTCCCTATGAGCACACATATCTTGCTCAATTGATTAAGTATATGGAAGAAAACATCCTTGAAGAAATTCCTATTGTGAGGGAATTCACTGAAGTGTTTCTCGAGGAATTTCCTAGTCTACCTCCTAGAAGTGATGATGAATTCTCGGTTGATATTATACACCTGGGGTATTGGAAATATCCAAGACTCCATATAGAATGTACGTTATGAAGCTTGAAGAGATAAAGAAACAACTACAAGAGAATATGGATAAAGTGTTTATATACCCAAGGACTTCACTATGGGCTGCACTAGTCCTCTTTATCAAAAAGAAGTATGGGTTAGTGCACCTTTACATTGATTATCATGATCTTAAAAAAATAATGATATTAAACAATTAACCTCTGTCAAGAATTGAAGACTTGTTAGATCATCTACATGGATCACAATACTTCTCCAAGGCGGATCTACAGTTAGGATATTACCAAGTAAGGGTGAAGAAGGAGGATATCCCCAAGACTGCTTTTCATACAAGGTACGAGCACTATAAAATCAAGTAATTCCTTTAGGACTCACTAATTATCTAGTAATATTCATGGACTTAATGAATAGAGTCTTTAGAGATCACCTCAACCAATTTGTGGTAGTCTTTATAGGCAATATTCTTATATACTCCAAAACTAAGGAGGAGCATGAGGAGAATCTAAGAACTTCACTAGAGACCTTTCAAAAAGATAATCTCCTGGAAAAGTACAACAAGTGTGTGTTATGGATGAAGTAGATCTAATTATTGGGTCATATCATCAAAATAAATGAGATATTTGTGGATCCATTGAATAAAAATGAAACCGAGGGATGGTTGAGGCCAACATCTGTTATGAATATCCATAGCTTCCTTGGGTTAGATAGACATTATCTTTGATTTTTGAGAAACTTTTCATGATTTTATATCCCTCTTACCTAGATAACTCATAAGCGATTCATGTTTTATTGGCGTGATGAATGGGAAGAGAGCATCAAGGAGTTGAAAAATAGGCTTATCACTAAACTCGTGCTCACAATACCCACAAGTGGAGAACTTTTTCTGGTATTTAGTGATTCTTTGAAGAAGGGACTGGATTGTGTGTTGATGAAAAATGAAAAAGTCACTGCCTATTCTTTATATAAATTGAATGTTGATGATAAAAACTATCCAAGACATGATCTGGAGTTGGTTGTAGTAATCTTCACTTTAAAAATGTGGAAAATTTACCTCTTTGGGGAGATGTGTGAAATATATACGGATCCCAAAATCCTCAACTATATATTCACATAGAAAGAGTTGAACACGCACCAACAAATATGGTTAGATCTGGTCAAAGATCATGACTTCTCAATCCACTACCACCCTGGGAAAGCAAATAGGGTGGTGGATGCTCTAAGAAGAAAGGACCCAAGGATTCTATCATTGATGAGAATTGAAAAGGATCCAATCTTCTTAGATTTGATGAAGATGGAAATGAGAATCATAAATAAGTGAAAATCATCAATGCTTTCACAAATGATTTCTCAACATTATATTTTGGATTGGTTAAAGGATGCTTAAAAGGATGATGTATGAATTCAAAAGAAAGTGGAAACTATTAGAAAAGAGAAATCCTCAGAGTTCAATGTTAATGAATAAGGAATTGTGAGATTTGGGTTAATACAGTGTGTTATATTAAATCCATAGTTAAAGAATAAAATTTTGGATGATGAAAAAAAATCGAATTTCTCCATTCACTCAGGAAATACAAAGATGTATCGAGATCTACGAGAGAATTACTGGTGGGATAACATGAAGAAAGAGATTACTAAGTATAAATTAAAGTGTCTGGTATATCCGTATGTGAAGGTTGAGAGGCCAAAGTCTAAGGGGATGATGAAACCATTACCCATACCAACATGGAAATTGGAGAACATCACCATGGCCTTTGTCACCGGACATCAAAAGACATCCAAAGGAAAAAATTCTATCTGGGTTGTTATGGATCATCTTACAAATACTACACACTCCATTGCAATTCAAGAGGGTTTCTCATTGGATCAACTAGAACAGATATACATTATATAAGTGGTAAGGCTTCATGGAGTACCACTATTGATTGTATTCGATCGATATCTAAGATTCAAATCCATATTCTGTAAGAGTCTCCAACATGCTCTCAATACTGAGACAAACATTAGCACGACATATCATCCTCAAACTGATGACCAATCTGAGAAGACTATCCAAACACACGATGAAATGTTGAGGGAATGCTAAATAGACTTTAATGAAGTATGTGATCAACATCTTTGTCTGTTTGAGTTCTCTTACAATAACATTTTCCACTCAAGAATCCAAATGGATCCTTATGAAACCTTTTATGGGAAGAGGTGCAGAACACCGACATGTTGGGATGAAGTTGGGGAGTGAAAACTCCTAGGTCCATAAATGTTAGAGAAGGTTAAGTCCATCCACCAACACAATAAAGCTACTCATAGTAAAAAAAAGATCTTTGATGATAATCTTCGATGAGACCTAGAGTTTGATGTTAGAGATATGGTATTCCTCCACATATCACCGTGGAAGAGAGTTATGATATTTGGGAAGAAGGGAAATCTTATTCCAAGTAACATCAACTCTTTTGAGATCCTTGATCGTATTGGAGTAGTGGCCTATCAACTAGAACTCCCACAGAACCTATCTCAAGTACACGATGTATTCCATGTATCACTCTTGAGGAAGTACATTACTGTCCAATAGCATGTATTCAATCTAGAGGTGGTACCATTATAAAATGATCTTTCTTCTAAAGAGAAGCCAGTGAAGATCTTAGATAGTAGGGAAATAGTTCTACAAAATAAGAAAATTCCCCTCGTGAAGGTGTTATTGCGAAACCAGAAGTTAGAAGAGACGACATGGGAATTAGAGGAAGTGATGATGTAGAGTTACCCTCACATGTTTTAGTGTAGTAAAAGGAAATTTCAAGGGTGAAATTTATTAAGGGGGGAAGATTTTAATAACCCAAACTTTTATTAATAGAAATTCCACTTGATCTAATTTAATGTCTTATTATGTAAAATTATTATATAAAACATATGCACTTATTTGGTTTTATGTTTTGGGATTTTAAAATACTGTTGATAATTGTTACTATTACTAATATATCCATTGAATAGTGATCACATGATTAGTATAAATATAGAGATTTAACAAATCCAATTTATTCAGACAAAGGAAGTGGTAGCCTCATCGAGTAGAATTGATCCATACGAAGACCATTTTTAGAGCATGGAAAAGAGGTAGCATCATAGGGATTCACATTTGACCATGCCAAAGATGATCTTCAACATGTTAAGCTTGAACTGAACCACCTATGGGAGAAGTGGAAGTTAGTAGAGATTACCAATCAAGTGATGTTATCTGAGCCACCCCAATAGTCTGTCACCACCACACATCTTACCATTAGGTATTATGCGGGTGTTATAAGTGGTTATGTAACAACACCATACCACTATGATTATGTGCATTATTTTTTATAAATAATATACATTCATTTTATTATGGTTACTTTGTAAATGATTTTTAAAGAACGAATAATATTTTTTGTTAATATTTAAATTCAATTAAGAAATATATTTTGATGAATAAATGGATTTTTGAATTAAATAATATCTTAATAAAATATTATTACTAAATTAATTTTTGTTAAATATAACTGATCGTATAATTTTTATGAATATTATTGTAATTTTTATTAAGGTTTGAAAGATGTTTTTGTCAAACCCCATGAATTTTTGACAAATTACAGTTTTATTTTTAAAGTAAAAACTCACATATTTAGAAATTTATTTAGATAAAATGAAAATTAATTTTGGATTCAAGGCTTCAAAATTATCTAATAGTGAATTTTCCATAATTTTTTGAGACAGTGAAATTTTTGGGTAAAAATTAAATACCGTTTAAATATATAATGTGTTTTATGACATCATAATGTCCCAATAGTGATGTAATAAAATACTATAAAAGGTATATTCTTACAATATATGTTTTACCTTTAAAATAATGTGATTTTGGTTTTGTTTAATTAATTTTATAGTGCCTTAGTGGACCCTCCAATGATTATAAAATATTTTAAATTTTTAAAATGATTTCCTTGAGAGTGTGACTCACCTCCACATGAGAAAGAATAATATTTTAATATGTTAGTCCATTGGACTTATAAAATAATGTTTTACACTATCCTTTGGAAGAAACAATGGGAAAAACCATGGGTTGGTTTTTGGTTTTGAATATTTAATTATATAGATTCCAAACCCTAAGTTGGTGAAATGTTAAAAAATTCCCCTATCTTTTACTATATAAACCCACCCAATAACCATATTTTATTCACTCAAAAACCTTGGAGAACGTCCCTAATCTAACATAATTTCTCTATATTCCTCACAATGTTCCCTAATCTCTCAATAATCCCCCCCTCAATCTCCTAAAGTCACACACTTCCAAGTAAGGGATCATCACTTTCTTTACTTCCTTATTTATGTCCATGTTTACTTTTGTTGTTAGTCCCTTTTATTTTCAATTACAAATTGTGGGGGTATGATTTCTCACCTACCCTATACTTCCCTAATTATGTATGAATGATTAGAGACCCATTTATCTCTCATTAATTCCTCCCATGTACACCCAATACCATACCGAAATTCTGTAAGCGATTTATCTCTCCTCATTTAATTTCAAGCAATCATTTTATATTATGAATATAAATTCCATTACATATGTTGGGATATAATGTTCCATAAACCCTTTAAAATCCATTTATTGTATAAATTATGATATTCCCCTTTCTCCCCCATCAACCCATTTTACAATTTCTGTTTGACGTTTTTATGCTGTTGAAGTTACCCCAAAATTTCCCATGCCAAAATCATCGTGTAAGTGAATACGATACCCATGTATCTATCAAGGGTATTCTCCTTTATGAACAAGTAATTGTTGGTTAAGGACTTACATTCATGTGTTTAACATCTCTTATTTGTTGAATAAATTATTATTTTTAATGAATCCATGTTGTATGATCTATGTGGCACACTTATGCTTGAAATGAAATGATTAAGAAGGGTGCACCCTGATAGTTCTCTAATAAATTGGGTAAATATTTGTATCATGATGCATCATGTGAAATTAGGGTTTAATCCTTCTAATTAAATTTCAATAAAGGTTTAATCATGCTCCATTTGTAATGATCCTTGGATCATGCTAATATCATGTTTAATGTTGTTGCCACATCTCCATGTTATGTTAATCATGTTATATCAAACCCTTATGTTCATGTTTCTCCTATTATCCATTGATATACCTATTGGATAACATGTATTGTATTCTAATGTTATTCCCTATTTACTCCCTTAATGGGCATTATAGATCATCCATTTTTTATGTATTTACTTAGGTTATCCCATACAATTCTAAGTACAAAGGAATATTGTGGTCATGTAAAAGAAGTTTTCAATAAAGATGTTGTATTTTATGTCTTAAGCTATCATGTAATGCTCTTAATTTTACAGGACACTAGACCTATCAATCTTTAGAGTTGTCTTGAGTGAAACTTTGTGTAATAAATCATGTTTATGTGTGTAATAAAAAGAAGGGTTGTTATAAAAGAATCTCAAATTAAGAAAATGATCTATGACGATAATCGAATGAAATATTTGGAATTTAAAGTAGGAGATCACATTTAATTAAATTTATATCCATGTAAGTGTGTTATAAATTATAATAATAAAGGGAAACTAAGTACTACGTACATTAGAACTTTTGAAATCTAGGAATTAATTGGAGTTATGGCTAACCAGTCATAATGCCACCATGTATCTATAAAGTACATGATGTCATACAAATATCATTATTAAGGCAGTACATTCAAGACCCAACACATGTGCTAACCTCTAAATAAATATAATATTAACATGGTATATCTCACTATGAATAGAATATCCAAATTATATATAGTAGAGATAATGTTTTGAGGAATGATATGTCTTGGTTGGGAAAGGTACTTTTGAGAAATCGAAAGATAGAAGAGTCGACATGGTAAACTGAGGAAATTATTATGAAGGACTACCCAAATATGTTCATGAGATGAATTTATAAAAATTTCAATGATTAGTTTTTTTGAATAAGGTAATTATGTAACACCTAAATACTTAATTGTATATTTGTTTTTTTAATATATTTAATCTCATTGATATCTTGTAATACACACAATCCCAAGTCTAAATGAATCATAATATAATGTACCATTATAACCTAGTTGTGAAATTAGAAGGTATGAAAAAGAATAACTAATTTTTGAAAATTTTATTAATCAAATATGTACAAATAAATTCCTTGGTAATAAATTGATTATAAATTAAAATATAAATCATTTTAAATTAAAATAAATGTTTTTTTGAAAAATTATTTTTATGTGGGAAATGTGTTTTTACCTAAATAAATTAAATTAATAAATATTTGTGAATTATTTTAATGATATTTATATATTATATATTAAATAAAGCGATTTATCATTTATATAATATTTTTTATTCATGAGATAAGAATTAATATAGTTTTATGCTTAAAACTGTATTTTTCTAAAAAATTATTTCATTGTGTCTTGTAAACTTATTTTAAAATTAAAAATTTTCCAATATTATAATGTTAATTATAAAAAATAACCTTAAATTTTTAAATAATTATATCAAAATTAGATCAGAGTTTCCTTCTGAGAATTTTCTAAAATGATTAATTTTTTGAGGAATAATAAAAAATACCGACTTTTATTAAAAACTTCTATTCCATTCTAAGAATTTAAAAAGTTACATTTTTTTATTTTTTAAAAGTAAAATTAGTTCAATTATATTATTATTAACAAAATTTCAGTAATTTTAATCATTCTTATGTTGATATTTGATATTAAAACTTTTTAAACATAAGAAAAATTTTCCTTTAGAAAACTATTTTTTTCGATGCATTTGCGGGTTTAATTTTAAAATAAGTTTTGTAAATTATGTGATTTTAATTTTTTAAAATGGATTAATTATTTTAAATAATAAAAAATAATATCATTTAATAATTTTAAATTAATTTATGATCAAAATGAATAGTATATACAATATAAATTAATTACTATAGCTATGGTTAAAATGGTGTTACTAGGGGGGATTAAACCAAGTGATAAGTGTATAGTTACACATTAAACTTGTAAAAATAAAAAATTATTGATATATTTTGGAAATATAGTATTCTAAAATCCAATATAAGGTCATTTGGAAGAATTTTTTAGGGAATTACTTTATCAATATTTATTGTTTTTTTAATTTTTCATGTGGTTTCAAAGAAGGTATCCCCTTATAAAAGGGAACCTCTTTCCCTTACTTATTGAAACCTATTAAGGCATTAAGATTGAAAAAAACATAAAAATATATCTCCCAGAAAACATTATACATTTTTAATAGATACTTTTTTTCCTTTAGTATAAACCTTAGAGTATTTAATAAGAGACCTAAAGGAGGTTTTTTTTAGAGAATGTATTTGTGTTCACTTAGCTCTTTCCTTTTACTTATTCACTAAACACATTAATTCAAGTCTTAAAATTAAAATATACTTCGATGTTATTATTTTTATGTTATGAACTATACCCATCTCCCATTATATCAAATGGGAAATGAAATTGACGATTATGTGTTTGGTGGACTACCCTCTCACAAACAGATGTAATTCATTTTCCATCACCACCTCTTATGGATGGATATAATGATAGATTTAATATATATATATATATATTATATTTATGCGATAATTAAACATATGTAATTATAATATCACATTTACCTTATTAACTTCCAATTAGTTGAAAAATGATAATGTCGCTTGGGCGTACGTGTGGATTACCGCCTCCACGAAGCAATGTGATTCATTTTTTTATGTTATATTTGGTAATAAGAATGGATATTATAGAAATATATGATTTATATTATATAATAATTATTTTAGAAATATGAATTACTTTTAGCATTCTTTTATTCCATCAATCATAAAATGAAAACAATATTCTTGCATACGTATGGCCTACCGTCTCCATGAACAGTGTAACTGATTTTTATATATCTTAATTTTATAGACTGTTATAAATACTTATATAGTGAAATATATTATATTTATATAATTTTTAAGATTTTTTATTTTATTTAAACGTGGTCAAAGTAAAAAGATCTAAAATAAAAAACCAAAAAATTGATAAAAAAACAAAGTAGTTATTAACCGAAATAACAATTTTAACAATTAATTGTCAATAAACGGGTGATAAGAGATTATAAGTAAATAATATAGGGTATTAAAATATATTATGTTTCTAGTAATGATTATTAATAAATATTTATTTATTATACAATAGGTTTAAACATGTATAATTGAATTTTGACCTTATGTAAGTGTTTTTTCATAATCTCTTCATTATTCGATATTGTTTATGTTTATGTAAAAAATGGGGAAATCATTCTATATTTCTATATTAAAACCAATATATTTTCTTCTACTAAGGTTAATTCTTTAAATTAAATATTTTCCTTTCAATTTACTTTCTCTAATAAATCAAGTTACCAAAATAATTCTTTTATGGAAAATTGAATTCATGTATCTCTCCAGTCATAAATCCTTTCTCCTCCAAGTCCATGTTTTCTTATAATGTTTTAAAAAATATATTTAAAAATATTCTATTACAATTAAAATAATTTTTTTAAACTTGTTTTACCATTTTTAAAAAATGGTTTAAAATTAGTTTTCTTTTAATTTTCCAAATGACTTTCTTTTAGACATTTTTACAACAGTGAGAAAAGAATGTTTTTTAACATAACTTATAAAACTAGGTGATATCATTGAAAGTAAATGATTTGATGTTTACATTAAAAATTTACATGAATATTTTAAAATACATTTTTCCCTAATATTCTAAATTTTTTTTTTTTAAATTTGATTTATTTATTGACAAGTGTATTTTTCTAAAAAAACTTTTTTAATGAAATTTTATGGTAATTAAATTCATTAACAACAAAATCCTTTATATGAATTATTCTTCACAGGGGATATGTTTTAATGTCACCATACTTATTATTCCTATAGATGTTTGATGATTATTTTGTATGGGGATGTACTTTTTGATTCCATTTACCATATTACTTTGGATGGCCTATGATTATGTATATTCATTAGGGAAGGTATTAACATTTTATAACATAGTTTTTCAATAATAATATTTTTAGATATTCATCATTTAATATTGATTATACCTTATTTATTCATGATATATTCTATTATACACATACCCTTATTGATCATCTGAGCTCACCCTTTTCTTATATTTCCTTTCCCTAGGATTACATGAAGTGTATTATGATTGATATGTAGGGATATATTGAAGGGAATAATGGTGTTCTTACAGAAAACTCTATGTGGTATGTTTTGTTTTTAAATGTAATGGGAGTTTGATGTATGTATATACATTTCCAAGACTAATAAATTATTCAATCCTTTAGGATATGATTTATTGTATACATTACCAATATAATAAAGTAACCATCGAATCCATGATACTAGGGTTAGGTTCTTTAAAAAAATAAAATAATATTAAATGTATTGAAACTAAAATTTTTATTTTGAAAATAAATAATTGATTTTAAAAGGGGTTAAAAGGTATATCTTTTTTATAAATAAGTATTCAATGTTTCAATGACTTCTAATAGAATGTTTCTCAAAATTGGTATGTAAATAGTTTTTTTATTTTCCCTAGATTTTGTGAGTGTGGGTTTGGGGCATCAAATTAAACAAAATAATTCATTTATTTAAATTAAAAATTCATTAAACTTATATTATTGACTTATATATTATTCTAACATTTTATATTTTAGAAAATTATTGGAATCAATAATCCACCTTGTTTCTCACTTTTTTGGTAAAGGTTATTCTATAGAAAATTTCATTAATATTTTTGATGAATTACAATGAATATTTTTCATAGATATAAACACTTATGTCATGTAGTCATATTATCTAGATTTAGAAAATTCATCTAGGTACATGTTATGAGAATCCCCATAGATAAAGAATTTTCATATCAAAAACGTAAATCTAGCCCGAGATTCATGGAATAATAAAAGAAAGGGGTCAATTTTTTATAGGCTATTCATGGTGTGGAAAACCCCAAGGATGATCTTCCTAAACATCCCTATTTCAAAAATATATAGGATTGAGGTTTCTTGGTTGTTTTAGATCTAGAGTCTTTGAAGTAAAGATTTGATTTATGAAAATTCTCAATTCTTGGGTGTGATATGTACTCTAAAAGAGATAAACCGTGGTATCACGATGTTATGAAATCAAGGATTATGCACTGTTGGGGAGGAAATTAATATAATATTATTTCTATTGGTAAATGATTCATTTATATTATCACTAGGATTCAAAAGGATATCCACTTTGTGTGGAAGATTGGGAAAGTTATTATAAACCTTTTCATTTTAAGGATATTGTAATTGGATTTAAATTTTAATCCCTTCAATCAATGGAACTGAACAAACCAAATATGGGTTATAATAAATATTATAAATTGGTTGTCTTGATATCCTAAATTTATAAATGATCTCAATACTTGTATCAGAGTAGATAACTCATGTTATACACCAGAATTATGGTTGCTAAAAATTTTGACACAAATCTCCCAAATGTGATGACCTTAATTAAAAATGAAAAAAACTGAGGTGGATGTTGAATATAAATATGTTCCACCCTTTTGTTACATATGAAAGATATTGGGAATAATATTTATAATTTAATTTTATTCAATAATAAGTGAAACCTCCCCTTGATGTCAGTGCATGGAAAGAAGTTAATAAAAATATTAAAGGTAAGATTTCTATCCTAGATAAAGGCGATCCTAGGATAATGGTTGATCTTGAGAAATGGGTGAAAAAAAATAAATATCCCTTGATTGAAGGTAAACTAGTGTAAAATATTAGGCTGATCATGTTTATGAATAAAAAAAGAAGTTGATCCATCTAGGGTAACCATAAATATGAATAATATTGGTGAGCCTCATAGTGGTAATGTAGAAGGTAATGTTATCATGAATAGTGAATATGTAATCATTTATTTTGAAATTTATCAATGTATAAATACCTTTATTGAATAATTTCTTGATGATCATATCATCAGAGCCTCTGATAATTAGGTTGGTCTTATAATTTCTCAACCTATTATACCCAAAAATTCATTCATCTTCCCATGATGGTGGGAACATCCCTATACATGTTTTTTGGAATCATTTGATAGTTCATTTAAGGAATTCACAGGTATTGAAGATGTCAATATATGTATAATAATTCAACAAAAACCATATTTAAAAAATGAAGGAAAGATCATAGAGTTTCATCCCCTCTCTGAAAGTTCCCAAGAAGATCCTATATATTCTATATACATATTATATGATACCTTTAGAAAATAATCCTTGAACCTAATTACAGACAATAGAAATGTCAATATACATGACCAATGAGACTATTCAAAACAGGTAATCACAACTGGATCTACCCAACATCATAAATAACTAAATTTTGATGACAATATCATGACGTTTTTAACTTTTACTCACACTATTATTAATTTTGTTGGGAAAATATCCCAGGAAAAAGGTAGTGCTTACAGTAGTGGTCAGTTAAAGGATACTATAATTTACTCTTATTTTGAGTAAGAACTAAAAGATTAATTCCATGTTGTAGAAAATCCCTTAGGTAAAAAACAGATTTTGGATGCTTCATTATTGAAAATCCTATTGAGGAGAAAATAAATAGTCCAATGCAGGATGGGTAGAAAGCTATAATAATTAGAACATCAGAAAGGCAAAATTATTCTGGTGAGAAGAAAAAAGGGGGAAATAGATAGAAATATAAATTTAAGTTAGGATTAAATTCTTGAATTTTCATTTATTAACCATCCCTAAAATATCTTATTCTCTTACACACTTTATTAATAGTCATAAGAATAGTCTTCTTTGTATTTTTGAACATAGGAGGATTTTTCTCTATGAAAATTTATTCACTTGATAATATGGGATACCATTTTATAGAAACTAATAAAAAAATACAATAAAATAAAATGGATTTGGGTCTTAGTTTATTAGAGAATATATTGAACCACTTTTATTTGATCCATATATAAGATGTTCACCTTAAGTTATAATTTTTTTGAATGAAACAATTTTTATCCTTTCTTTATTCTTACAATGGATATTAAGAAAACATATTTTAGTGGTTGAAAATATAGGTTTTAATAAGAATAATTAATTTTTATTTTAATCTTATTGGTGACTTTAGTGCCACTCTCAATCCGGATGAACAGTTAGGCATGGATAACACTTTAACTTTATCAAAAGACTACAGGGAATGTATTGAGAATAGGAATATGCATGATGTTAATATCTTCAATTCTAAATAATATTTGTTTAGGAATAACCTCAATAGATTTTTGGCCAATATATTAGATAAGTATTTTGTAAATGATATGGCCCTTAATGGTTGGGCCTTTATTTTTTACTCCACTCTTGAAAGAATCAATTCAAATCATCATCATATTTTGAAATATCTTTTCTCTAGAGAGACTAATCCACAAATTCTATTTAGATTAAAAAATACATGAATATTTAATCATTAATGTAATAAATTGGTATAAGACACATGTAATTTCTTAAACTATAAGGATGATGTCATGGAATGTGTTCTACAGATCAAAATTATTTATATAAGATTAAAGATTTGGAGTCGTTTTTTACTTCAGTCACATGGAGAAAAATATTAATCATCTTGAATATTTACTTCATACCATTAACTAAACTGATACTAATTATGATACTTCCTTAGGTATTGACTTGGAGAATAATAATATACTTGACCTCAATACCCTACTTAACCTTAGGGAGTACAAGTGGAGGGAGCCATGCAAAGTTAAGAAAATTAAGGAGGGTGACTAGAATACTAAATATTTCAATTCACTAAAATGTTTCAAGAAAATCAATAGCCCCTGGATATTATCAATGATAATGTGGTGTTCCTTAATAAGAGAGAGTATTTGGCTGCTCAGGTTATTTCATTTTTCAAGGACCTTTTTAATGGAACCAATGTTAGTATTGATCTCAGGGAAGGTGTGATACCCAATCTTGTCAATGATGATGAAAATTAAAGACTTATTTGTATTCAGCTATAGTTTGATATTAAAGATACCATTTTTAGTTTAAATTCATATATCTCTCCTGGAATAATGGGTTCAAAAAAAGTTTCTTTCAAAATTGTTGGGAGATTATTCATTATGATGTTTGTAGTTGGTCAGTCATTTTATAAAGGGTGCAAAGTTAACATAGGTAATTAATGATCTATTTATGGAATTCATTCCCAACGTGGAAAATGTAATTTAAATAAATCCTTTCAGACATGTGACACTTTTCCATACTATATTCAAAATAATTGAGAAAATTATCATAAAAAATTTCCTTCTTATAAAAAACAATATTTTGTCTCCAAACTGGTTTGGATTAATCAAAGTTAGAACCATTCCATATTATGTCATTACTACCTCTGAATTTATCAGTATTCTCAATAAATCCACCAAAGTAGTTAATACTACTCTCTATCTTGATATTAAAAAAAATAATTTCATACTTTATATTGGGTTTTTATTTACATGATTTTGAGTAATTTTGGTTTTGATGAAAATTTCATTAAATGGGTTAGAATAATCCTAAGCTCAATACACATCTTAGTGATTATCAATGGATTCCCTAATGGATATTTCTCATATACCAGAGGTGTGAATAAAAGTGATCCTCTCTCATCCATTATTTTACCCATTATATAATATTATTTAATAAGTCTCTTCCTCAACATGGAAATTGTAAATAAACTCAAGCCTATAAGATATTTCTAAGGATTTATTAGACTTACGTATCTTTTTATGTTGATTCTATCATTATCTTCACTCAAGGAGTAAAAAAGATACCTGAATAACATAAAAAATTATCTTCTATATTATGATAATGTCTCTGGTAAAGAGATTAGTTAGAAAAAGTCCTTCATATACTTTGGAAACAATATCACTATAGCTATAGAAATTTGTATTATTGAGGAGTTGGGAATAGGGGAAGGCGTTATTCATTTCAATGACCCCATTGTCCCAATATTTTGTGTAAAATCATGTGTCAGTCATTTTTCCTAAATTATGAGCCTGGTTATAAATCATTTGGCTTTCTAGAAATGAAAGTCACACTCAATGGAAGGAAGGGTTAGTCTTGTTAATGCGGTGATAATCTGATTTTTTTAAATATTTTATGGTTTATATATGGTCGGATATCGTCATAAAAAGTATCAAACATCTGTCAAAAAAGTTTTATAGAAAGGGAGAATTATTCAGAGAAAGATTTTAATGATTTCATGGAAACTATATTGTTAACTAATTAAATATGTGTAGCTTGGAATAAAAAATATCCATAAATTCAATCAATAATTGTGGGATAACTTTTTGTGGTGGCTTATTGATGAATGTTCAGAGGATCTTATTTTTGTATGATCCATATTTTTAAATAGGCTCAAAATTTGGAAATAAAATTAAGTGAATTATTCTATTTGGATTTCCCTAAAGAATTCAGTTTCAAACATCTCTATGAATTATCATTGTCTATCTATCATTAAATAATCACTAAATTTTTTGTTATAGAACATGAAATGTATACCTCTAATCAATACTCTAAACTCTTCTGATCTCTCTTTTGAATAAAATATGTCGATCAAAGAAAAAATAGAGAATACTTTGGATATGATTCAAACTGAATTCAAGGAATTGGTCATTAATTATAACTTCATTAATGGCGAGGATACACTTTTTTGGTAACCTTCCCAAAATGGGAAGATTTACACAATGGTTTTCTATTTGGAGGATGTCTAAAAAAATATAGCTAGTTTGGATATGGTTCTTAGAAAGAATTGGATTTTTACCTTCCAAATTATCCCTGGTATAGAGAATTATGCACTCCAAGATACCCATTAATGATTTTATATAGGTTATTGGAATTAATATATGTTCAATATGAGTGCTATGAAATCAAAATATGGAGTAAATTGATCTCCTATTTTAGAGTTATGTCATGACCACTACTTTATGGACTAAAATTGTTGAATTTTTTGAAATCTACATACCCTCTACATTCAATATTTGTGTGCACCTACTCAAATTTACTCAAAAAAATTTATCAAAACATCATATAAATATTCTTATATAAGAATGTTCAGAAGTATCCCACACCATATGGACTAGTAGAAATAAATCGATCCATGGTAGTTTTAATTTCCACCTACATTCAATGTTTACGGGTGTCATTTCTACTATTAAATTCTCTAAAAATATTCAAAATGGTGTGTTTTGACTATTAAATTCATGATCTTACCATTTTTAATAATCATGGAATTAAAGGTAACTATTGTCCTCCATCTGGATCCTGGGTAGTTATATTGATCCATTTACTTTTTGGATGGATCAAATGCAACATAGATAGAGCCTCAATAAGAAATATATTACCTCCTAGATTTGGAATGGTCTTTATAATTGAAAGAGGTAAATAAATGAGATTATTTTATGTTCCTTTATGATTAAACACATTCCTTTATTTTCAATGTATTTGTTCTATTAATGTAGTGGAATTTGAAAATAAATGTGGATACCTTAACTTATGGATTGAATGTGATTCCTCCACTATTGTGCAAGCTGTTAGGAACATAGTCATATAACTTTCATAGATGATAAATACATGTTAGAGAAACTATATAAACACTATTAATTTCATGAATTACATCATCACTCATGAATATAATAAGGCATATTTCTTAGCTGATGGACTAGATTATAAAGCGATCACTACTCCTAAGTTAACATGGATCAATGATGTACCAGATGAGATCCTCTCTTACTAGAAAATAGAATTTTGTAGAAATTATTATTTTTTGACTTCTTTATATTTTTTATTATTCAATAACAGATGATTTTTCATTTTATAAAGCTCTCACCCTTCTAAAAAAATTATAGGAATCAGGTGAAACTAACCCAGAAACCTATGTGACGGACAATGAAATTGTTGTATGAATAGAAATTTTAATATAATTAGAGATTATGTCTAAAAATTAATAGTGGTACTTAAAATATTTTAATTTTTATGGGAAATAATATTAACTAAATGGAACATTTATTTTCTCCTTACAAAGATAAATTATACATTTATTCATTCATGAAACAATAAACATCCTATTTTAATAGAACATCCCATCCAATAATTATAGAATAATTAGTCAACACCTTGTAGGAAACTAATTTTATGTGTCATAGTTCCAAGAAAGTTATATTTAATCTAGTAGAATATCATTTAGAATTAGAATCTAATAAATATGGTACATTGATTCAAAATACAAATAAAAAATATGATACTCAATCTATGTATTAGGATGAGTTTAAGAAATATTTATTAACATGTATTTTTTTCAAACTCTTTATTTATAGATGGAGTGAGAATTTATAAAGTTAAATAAAAATAATAATCAATATATTTTGATATATAAGGTGATTTTCAAAAGGACTTTTTGGTGCATATCTTGTTTTGTTATCAATAATGTTTGTAAAATTGGGAGACTCTATAGTGGTTAAAAAAATATATCATAAGATCTATATCTATTTATGAAGTTTGGAGTTACAATAAAATAGTTTATGTGATATCAATATAGACATATAGTTTATAGAAAGATCCCATGGGAATGAATAAATTAACTTTTGGATAGAATTTTATTTTGGTGTACCCAATGATAAGGACATGAAGACAAAAATATCCAATGGGTAACATGTAAAATATTGGGTAAGAATCCCCCTAGGAACTATCTTAAGGGAATATGAAAATGATTAAAGTTTTAAATATTTTGGTTTCCAACATATTATTATAGACTGGAAATAAAAATTCCACTCAATGAAATAGTGGAATGGAAGGACCAATCAATGCATCACCCATGGTCTAATTCTTGAACTATATGAAACTTGTGAATCTTCCATGTCATTAAACCAAATGACGTGTCTTCAAGGATAATAAATAAAAGATAAACTATTCTAAAGGGAAAGGAAGGGTTTATTCCATCATCACCACAAAGGTGAAGAAATAAAAATATGTTGTGGAACATACCCAAACTATTCATAAAATAATTAAAAATATATTTGATTTTACATAAAATCCATTTTTTTATATGTTGAAATAAAATATTTAATTTAATCCCAAATATATTTAAGCTGATGAAATCTTTTAAAACACATGTTGGTTTGAGTATTTCATCCCATATATTTTAATCTTCTATAGCTAAAGTTTGTGGGAATATTATTTTATAAAATCTTGAAATTCAACCTATTGTATAATTTTATGCTATGATGGGAATATATTTTCTCTCTTTATATATATCTATTATAAAATTATGGGATAAATAAAGATATTTCATTATACTAAACTATCCCATGGTCTTATATAAATTCAAAGAGGATTATAAATCTACATTAGAAAATCAATAAAAGGTAATGGCATTGATACCCAATGATAGAGCTAACTTTCTTAAATGTTTGAAACAAAATAAAATTTTAACACTGAATATATGTTTATTAAAAGGGGAAATGGGGATGTATTCCCTAAAGAGACTTCTGGTGTTCCTCTTTTTTATGATCTAGAGTTACTTATAGAACTTATACATGGATTTAAATCTATATCAATGAGGACCTATATAATCCCCTTAATATAACATGATGAATTTAAAAAGAAAATTATAATAATCAGTGTGTATGGATATGTATTAATTTCTAGGGGAAAGATGATATTTCCTTTGGTGGATGGTATATTTTACGAATTTTGATTCAGAAGTGTATTTTGATGGTTTGTACCCCTCAATAGGGTGTTTTGTAAGTGAGTTATTGGGGATAGAATATAGTTCAGAGTAGTGGGGAAGTATCATAGGAATCCTAGGTGGGTGAGACTATAGATTACAACCATCCTCCAGTTAGTGACAAGACTAGTGGGAATATTAGCATGTAGGGGTACACTAAATTGTTGGTGGGTATTGATAGTGGAATGAAAAACTTACAATATCCAATAGATAAACAATAGACTTTACTAGATGACAAGTGGTATTTTTATAAGAAAAAATACTATTCAATCCCCTTGGGGTATTCGAGGGTAAATCCCTCTTTTCACCTATCCCTTTATCTTATGGACCGTGTATGTATCCCTATTACCTATCTTGGATTACCATTGAAATTTTGAGTGTATTTGGATCATTATTTACTAAATCAATTTACATATTATCCTTCTTTGGATTACATTCATCCTCTATTTTATCCTCTTTAATTTTTGAGTTCTATGGTTTAGGTTTCATTTAATATTCCCCTATATAATGGTGGAATAACCCATTTCTCTTGTGTAATTCATGTGGTTTGCCTAGGGGGTATCCTATGATGACGTATTTCAACAATTTGATGTAATTTTGATAGAGGAATGTTAGTATTATGAAATTATAAAGGGGTTTTCTTTATAATTAAAGTTATTTGGTGTTTTTATTGGTGTCATTGGTTAAGAATTTTTCCAAGATTGTTATTAGGAGTATGCCATGGGTAATTGAAAAGAATTTCGTTGTAGTTCCGATGTGATGAGAGATTTTGGTAGGTCATTCATTGCTTATGAATTTTGGGGTTTAATTTCTAATTTATTATAATTGATTATAATTATTTATTTGAGATTTCATAGTGTGAGTTAGGAACTGTGAGTGTAGGTGGGAACTAGTTGGGTACGCATGGGGCTTAGAGAGCCTAGGCAGAAATTGTTTTCATATGGGAACTAATGTGGGAAGAATCTTTATGTATAACTGGTCCCTAAATATTTTCCATAGTCTTTTATAAGATTCTAATTTCATATAATGGTATTTTGAAAATTTTTCGAGTGATTACCTTATAAATTTACTATGTGTTTTATATTGAAACATGCAATAGTAAGCACCCTTTTCATGAATTGATCGTTAGGGAAAGGTGGTTTCTAGATGAACACCTTGGTAATAAATTTGAACTTTTGAATTGGATAATTAAATAATATTAAAATGGAAATGGTATTTTTTAGAAAATGAAAATTTTAAAGGGCATCTAAAAGGGTTTTAGGAACTGTAAAATTGGATTTGTTTTTAAAGGGAAATTACAAATGATACTTGAAACAAAATTTTAGAAATGTAAAATTGGAATGGTTTTTAAATAAAAAAGATGAAATTATATTGATTACATTCACTGAGTATTTTGGATTATGTTTTTGAAAAGGGGTATTTAGAATATTATTCTAAATGGAATTTTAGAAAAAAATGGAAAAGGTTTTCGAAATGGTTATGGGTAATGATAATTGGGATTTATTTTTGAATTTAAATATTAAACAATCCATTATACCTTGTATTTGTTTATTTAGTGATATGAAAAAAATTATATATATTTATTTCTTAAGGTTGTTATTGTCAAGATAAGGGTGAACTCGAGCCTAGGTGGATATAATTATGATGGTTATTTCTAGGGTGAACATGGAATATGCAAGGATGAAGTTTTTTCCATTAAAAATAGGGTGGACATGGTCCTATGGTGGAATTGGTTATTATCGATAGACTTGGGGTGAACCCCCCGGTGGATTTAGTTGGGATTAGGGATGAATATATTACCCCATGGACCAATTTCTAGTAGGGTTGGTGTATAATACGCCCAACAGAAGATGGGGTGGCATTGAAACCTTGATGTGCTCAGAGACACACTAACAGTAGTCCAAGAAGGTATGTATTTTTCCTGAGTAAAATAATGAGAGAACAGGTATAATTAATCTTTTATGAATTTTGATTAAATGTTTTAAATATTTTTTTTACTTTTGCAGTACTGGATGAATTTTTATTTTCGTCTTCTAATTTTTAGGGACACTTTTGGTGGTGGACTATTGAGTTTAAATCACATCTTTCTTGGGCCTCCATGACATAATATAGGTTTTGGTAAAGTAATTATGTTAGATTAATGTTGGATCAGTATGCTAGGAAGAGGTATAGATGATGGGTGTAAGATAGACTTGAAATATTATGGGGATGTGCTGTTAGCCTCAGTATTGGTTTTCCTTTTTTAGTGTTTATTGTATATGATCTTATCACATGGGATCTATTTTTTTAGTTTGAAAAATTCATTTATTATTGAGTATGATTCTATTATTATTTTATTTTCATTTTTCCTCATTTTTATTTTTATCTAGTCATGTATATTATTTATCATAATTATATTGTTTTCACACTCTAATAAGTAGGGAATAGTCTCCCCATAGTAACCTCATTGGACCTCAATAATATTTTTCATCCTCTAGAATGTGGGGATTTGTACCTATGGTTACAAAATGTTCTTTCTATCTAGGCACCAATCACTGGTCTATGGTTTTGGGACATCAAAAAGTGGTATTAGATATTTTTTTATTTTTTATTATGATTTTAGCATGGTAGAAATGATACTATGTTGTTGTTAGTCATGGTAATGATCCTGTTATTATGAGTTGTATCCCCATGTATGGGGGATAATACATGTTTCTAGTGATGTGTGTTGTTGTTCATTCTTTTCATTTTTCAGTTGATAAATTCCAAATTGTAGTGGTTCACATGGGTGTAATTTTATTTATTTATTTTATTTTTCTCTTGATAGGTACAATAAGAGTTTGTGTGTTTTCATGCATTATTCTTGGTAAATAGTATTTATATTCTATCTTTTGTTGCATGTGATTGATAGTTGACATGGGATTCACATGCGTTGGTGTTCTATTTTTTGTTTGTGGTTTATTTTTCATAGAAATTTATATTTTATTGTGGATTTAATTTATTTATATGTTCAATTATTTACAGTATCCCCAACCATTTATATAGTGTTTCTATATATAAATGTATACTGATATTCTATAATATAGACACCAATGGGGGATTTTAGTTAATAAGAAGGTATAAATAAATTATTAAAGTGATGTTTTTTAAATAAAGTGCTATTATTAAACTTATATGGTATTTCCCCTTATATACTATGAATAAAAGTCTATATAAAAAACATGGAATGGGTTACATAAGTAAAAGGTGAATAGTTAAAATTGGAATTGTTGTGAGAAATGAGACCTTTTAAAATATAAATCATTTTGTGTATAAATTATGATGTTTTATTGAAGTAAAAAAAGAAATTATGAGACATTTAGGAGTGATGGTGATGATTATCCTTTATTTTATAAATTAACCTTATGTATGGGTAGTCTGGGAAAGATTGAGACACCAGGCTATGGGACCTTGATAGTTATCATTTTACTAGATAGAAAGATTCTACCTATAGAGGAATTAGTTTGGTTGGGACCATTATTTTTTGATATTTTTCTATGTACAATGGTTTTTTGTGACATTTCTATGTTTTTTACCCTTTTGGGATATATAAGATATAATAATTCATGAATTGGATTGTATTTCTTATGAAGATGACATGCACCTATCAATGGGTGTGTGGGACCTAGTGCAAGAATTAAACCTAAATTTTATTAATGCTACATTCTTTTAATGGGGCTAGGAGTGATTCTAATAGAAATAAATTGTATGAGACAAAATATAAGAGTTTATGTAAGAGACTAGTAGATTTTGGAATGAAAATCAGAATGGTTTTGAGATAGTGTGATCAATTATTGAAGGAAACCATGAGGGGGGTTACCATGATATCTTGGATATTTTAGAAATGAAAGGCTTGATTTGATTATTCATTGGGTTTAATTGATGTATTAAAGCTTCAAATTATGCTTTGGTAAATGAATGGTTATGCCTTTTGTATTTCTAATGGGAATCAATCTGAGTGTTTTTGTTTTGGTGTTGATAATGGTTTTGAAGGGTAGCATCATTCAAATTCCCAACCATACTATCTTTTGATGCATTATTTAATGGAATGGTGAGTTCTAAACTTAGTTGGATAGTTCTTTGGATAATATAGTATTGTTTGACACATTTTATGTTAAATCTACGACCAAGATGATGGGTAGGTTTTTGGTTAGTATTGAATCATAAGAAATTTCAATATTATAGATGGAAACTTCAAGTATGCTTTAAGTATGACAAGAATTATGTGTCAAGAGGAATGGTATAATGTTTTATTGTGTCCTTTAGGCTATAATTAGTGATACACGACTCATCGAATGATGAGTTTGAATTATAAAATGGTTGAAGGGGAGTATGTCACCCTGAGTTTTGGATGATGTCAATGTTATGTGTGTTGTCCATTAGAAGGGCATATGGGTCCTTTGGGTTATAAATCAAATCTTTATGTTCAATTAAGAATCATTCAAATCATAGAAGAACTTGAAGAGTATTGTAGTGGTTGTTCCATGATGAAAAATATTTTAAGTCTTTATAATAGAGATTCTTGGGGATATAGAGGGTTTCCATTTAAAAGCCTCTCTAGAAGTGAGGTGGTTGAGATTTAATGAGATGATTATAAGAAGGAAAGTACAAAGATTTAAAATTGGGTTTGAGATATCTCTATAGTGGATGGTGAAATCATGGACGAATCTGAGTGTGGTGGCTTAGATGATTAGGTTTGATCGGAATAGAGGAATTAGTGGTTAGTGGGCACATCAAAGGTGGATCAGAATAGAAAACCACATTTTTTTTAATCCTGGACAGTAGAGGTTATGATTGAGGAGAATAATAATTAACTTTTTATAGTGGGGAGTGTACCATTAGATGTAGGAGGTAAAGTAACTTAGTATGTAATAGATATTGGTAAATACCATGGTTTTATTCTTGAAATCCAGGAACATGAGGTAGTTCAGTTTTCTACAACTTCTCTGGTGAGATCCGGATAACCACGTCCAATTATTTTGTTCTATGAAAAATTGAATATGGGACTTGGAGTTTGGTTGTTTCTTGAGTGATGTAGTGAAAATGAGACTCGTATGGTGTGGAGTGATCTATCGGTCGTTGACATATGACCCTTTAGCTGGATGGATTGTAGGTGTGTGGAAATGACTATAGATTGGTCATGGTGGCTTTTAATGATGTTGTAGAAAAATAAGATGCATACCTAGATTCCTCAGGGATGAGAAATTGAAATTAAAAGTGATGGTGGACTAAGATAGAGTGTTAGAGCTAGAATTAGTGTGTAATTATTTTGATCTAAGGGTTGTTAGGATAGAGGGGTGTTTATGTGTGTGTGGTATGATATAGTGAATGATATGATAGTTGAGGATCCAGCTGTGGCGTCTCATCAAAAGTTAGGTATGTATTCTAGAGAGTGTATTCATGTGGTTGTAGGATGTCTCTAGGCATGATGTCCTCATGATTTAATATACAAATAACTCATCACCAGTCATGGCATGGTATTTTTGGGATGATTCCATCATGGTTCGATCATATTTTGTTCATATATATAAAATTGGATGTTCTTAGATTCAAACCACAATTGATGTGTAATTTTTAGATTGTGGGAGACTTTCAGGAATCAAAAAAGGATTTCAAATAAACTTCGATATCTTCCTAGCTTATGCATGGATGGAGGTTATGCATCCATATTAGTTTCAAATTTAGTAACAAGGACTAGTATCGACAATTAATTGGAATTCTTCCACTTGTTTCAGTGTGGTGTATTGGTAATCACACAGAGTTGGTGGATGAACTACTTGAATGATGTAATTTTAGAAAAATTCAATGGTTCCATTTCATAAAATTTGACACCCTTAACAAGTTATTATGGTGGGGAGCACCAAAGACTCGATGATTTATTATATATTGGAATTATCATGTTTCATGATAGATTTTATTTGGCATGTTCTATATCAATTTTTTGATTATGATGATTGGAATTTAATCTATTTTTTAAATTCTAAGCATCTGGAATTAGAGGGTTTTCCATGGAGGTGTTTCTTGAATTCAGAATAGAACATGGTTTCCTATCTTTTTGGGTGACTGACTTAGGTCAGGTGACGTGAATGGATGACCACCAAGAATTCTCATGGATGAAAAGTTTTATGGTGTATATTTTTTAATAACATATATATAGAAGGGATTAAATTTTGAAGGAAAATATATAAATTCATTTAAGGGGTGTTTTTTTAATAATTTGAATTGGTATGTTTTTTTTAAAGGTTTGTACCTCTCAATAGGGTGTTATTCAGTGAGGAATTAAGGTTTAATGGTTCCCAAGGTTATTAGGGAATCATAGAAGGAAGTCTGAGTGGCTAGGTTTGTGGGAATTCTATCCTTCAAGGGTCCAATAGATATCCAATGGTGTCTATCAGTTAACTAGTTATTTTTTATGGGGTAGAATTACAATTATTCCCCCTTTTGGTTTTATAATGGATATCCATATTTCCCCACTTTCCTTGGGTTATGTGGACCAAGAGTGGATCTCCCTCCCTAATAATGGTTCCGCTTGATCATGGGGGTGTTTCCTTGACATTTTTTTGGAAAATAAATGTATTTATTCTCTTCATGTGAATTACTAAAATCATATCCTTCCTCTTATATAATTTTTTAGTTCACTAAATAAGGTTTTATTAGATATTATATCGCATATTTATCAAATTTCTTATTTATATTTGGGAATTAGTGTGTCTTGTGTAGATTGGATAGTATGGAAAAATATTCACATATTCACACGTCATTTTAATGGAGGAATGTTGTACCACCAATTTTTAATATTTTTTATATTAAAAAATAAATTGATTGATGTATGTATTGGATTTACTGGTGGGGGCTTTGGCCTATATTTTTGGTTTAGGGTGCGCTAAGGGTAATTAGAGATAACTTTTTCATGGATATGAATTAGTAAGAGATTTTGATAGGTAATTAATTTATTATGACTTTTGGGGTTTGGTTGTTAATTAACATAATGAATTAAATTTATTTATTTGAGATATACTAGTGTGAGTTAGGGCCAAGAGTGTAGGATAAAATCAATTGGGTATGGGTGATGTATAGAGATCCTTAGAGGCAATTGAATAAATGTGGAAACCAATGATGGAATATTTTTTATGGGTAGGTGGTTTTTAAAATTTTCCTATAGTCATGTTTATTCCTATAAGTGCATGTGATGGTTGTATCACTAGTTTCCGACTGATGAATGTATAACTTAAATATTTTTTTATATTGAAAAATTCATTAGATTTCAATCTATGATATGATATGATACTTATGGGAAGGTGGTTATTATTGGAATGCATTGGTAATAATTATGACCTTGGGAATTGTCTATGTAAATGGTGTTAAATTAAAAGTGGTATTTTTAGGAAAATGGAATTTTAAATGGAAACTAAAAATACTACATGAAATGGAATTTCAGAATTAGTAAATTTCTATAGTTTTTAAATTGAAAAGGGGGAATGGTATTGATTACATGTTTTGGGTATTTTGGATTTGGTATTTGAAAATCTTATTTGATGTATTATTCAAAAGAGTATTTTTGAAAAATAATTGGGAATGATTTTTGAAAATTTTTTAGGTAATGATAATTAAAATTCATTCAGAACTAGAATATTAAATGATCCATTATAATTTTTAATTATTTATTAATATAATTTATGATAATTATATATATTTTTCTTTATGGTTGTGATGGTTATGTCAAGGGTGAACCTGGACCCTAGGGGGATGATGTTGTGTGTGTTTTGCCTGGGTGAATCCAACCCTTATGTTAATTTAGTTCCATTGGTTCAACCAAGGGTGAACATGACCCCCGTATAGACGTGGATGCACTCAATGGATGTATGGTGTACTTAACACCTGGGTGGATTTTATTGGGCTTTAGGTATGGGTATATTACCCTTAGGTGCCAGTTTTTGGTTGAGGGTGGTTATATTACTCCTGGTATGAAATCAGTTAGCATGGTCACCCTGACCTACATAGAGACACCTTAAAACTAGACAAAGATGTTATATATAATTCATGGGTGTCATCATGAGATATTGGTTATAGATTTTTTTATGAAAATAAATTAAATGTTTTAATGGTTTTATATGAAATTGTTTGGTTTGAGAACTACTACATGAACATTGATTTTAGACTTATTATTTTTAGGGATTCAATTAGTGGTGTCCTTCTGAGTCATACTCAAACCATACTCAGGCCTCCATGGAACTTGGGAACCACATTAGACACCATTCTTGTTCATAGGTATAGGTTTAGGGTATTAACAGATGTTTATTAGTGATGAATTAGAATATAAGGATATAGTTTGGATGATGGCACCCAGATGAACACAAAACCCGATTTGGATGTATTGTGAGTTTAATTTTTATTTTTCTTATTTGGGTACTAATTGAGTAAGTTCCAAACATGGGGGATCCATCTTGGTTTTTGGGACACATTTATTTATTATTTCATCATATTTTTAATTTATCTTATAGGAACTTTTCGGGGTTGCAATGTTTATCTGGGTGTGTATCTGTTTTTTCTTACATATATTGTGTTTCATTGTCTTCTAATTATAGAATACCCCTCAAAAGCAACCTCATGATATGTCGCCACCAGTCGAAAACCTATAGTATATAAGTATTCTTGCTTGAGGTCATGCATCATTCCACTGGTCTGGGAATTGATCAGTGGTTTGGGGTGGAAGGAGGTCACAAAACTATAAGAGCATCTATAAAAAGGGTTCATATATATTATTTCATAAACATGGTGTGCATTGGTTATATTTTTAAAGAATAATAATTTGTTATTTTGGATTTTAAAATAACATAGAGAGATCAATAAATCTATAAAAAGAAGAAGTATCAACTACCTGAGATTTATGACATGTTCAATTGATTTAATAATGCATAATACTTCATAAATGCATATCTTTGTAATGAATATCATAAAATGAAGTTTAACTAATAATATATTAAAAAAATATTAATCCTTAAAATAAATATACACTTTAATTTTATAATGATTCCATATGGCCCCATAAATCCCCTACCTATCTTTTTAGACATGATGAATAATGCCTTTATAGATTACTTTAATGAATTTGTGATAGTCTTTTTGATGATATTCCTATTAAATCAAAGGGAAAATAAGAATATGAATCATATATAAGAATTTTTCTAAAGATATTTTGGATGTATATGTTTTTAAAAAATTCATTAAGTTTCAATTTTAAATGTAGAAATACATATTGTTTGGGAATTTTGTTAAATGTGAGTGATTTCCCATGGATAAGGTGATTGAACAAATGATTGACATAATAAATTTAATAGAGATCCATAGTTTTATAATATTAGTTGGGTATTGATAATGATTTATGATAAATTTATCAAAATTATTAAGCTTATAAACTAGGTCAACATGAATGGGAGTAAAGTATGATTAGATATATTAATGTGAAGAAACCGTCAATGTGATTAAAAATGGTCCATTCACTACATTGGTACACATAATACCATCATCTGAGTAAAATTTAATAATATAAATCAATTATATAATGAATGGATTTGGTTTCATCCCCATAATATTTTTAATGTGACAGCTTATGGCTCTATAATTACTCGACATATGATTTGTAGTTAGTAGATTTGATCATTATATTAATGACATAGATGAAATATCACTGAAGGAAAAAATTTGATATATATATATATATATCATTTTAGTTTAAGTTTCATATTCCAATAGAATGAGATGAAATTTACACAATGATTTTTTTGGAGTTAATCAAGGATTGCGACTGCTCAATAAACTACCTACCTGTGATGGTGAGTAAAGTCACCAATGTTTTTATAGATAATAACTAACTACCCTATCTTTTAAAATTATTAAATAATGATCTAATATTCATATATATGAAAAGTGTAGATTAAGAAATCATAATGTTAGGATTGATATCCTGCCTTTCCAAACAATTGACCATCCATAAATCTGATAGAAATTAAAAGAGACCAAAGGAAATGATTTGAAAATAAAAAGTAATAGAGAAACCAAGAAAGAGGGGATTAAATAATTAAAATTTTATAATTAAAAATTACTTCACTTTACAAATAGACTATTTGTGTTCTTAAAAATATATAAAGGGTATCTGAGATGATGTCCATAACTAATGTCTCTTTATCCACCTAATAAGTACCAATATGTTTTTGGAGCTTAGAGAGAACTTCTAATTGTGAAACAAAAAGAAATATATAATAGAGTACACCTCATATTTATTTGTATAATAGTACGTTTAGGAATATAATTGAACATATATGAAGATATTTAAACTATTACATATATTTTTATTGAATTGGGGTAACATCTCCTAGAATTTTTTCACAAGTCTCCCAAATATGTATGTAAGAAACAATTCCATATGGGTTATGGTGTATAACCTTTAAAAGAATTATCTCTTAATTACCATCTAATAAAATATCTCACTAGATGAAGTTTTTAGGAAATATATAAAGGGAGTGGTATTTCTATATCAGGAACCACATTTCATCACATTCAGTCATGATCAAAGGATCAACAAGAAATTATGGACTAGTCATTAACCTGATCTGAATGTAGAGTAAATGAATAGAGGAACATATGTTAACCAACTTTATGGTTAATATAAAATTAATATAAAAAAAATCGATAAAATACTGAGATATTTGTAAATGGACATCAAAAGAGGATTGGATCATCAACTTCCACAACCCAAGATCTTATTCAATAACAAATTTTCTCCAATTATATAAATGGATGCATATGAAGCTTTATGTGGGAATATATACTAAACATCAATATTATTTGATACATTTGGCGAATAAAATATTTTGGGGTCTAAAATTATGTAGGAAATGAGTGGGAAGGTTCAAACCATTTAGTATAATATTAATATAATATAAATTTGAGTGAAGAGATTTGTTCACAATCACCGAATATACTCTGAGAGTAATGTGATAGATAAAAAATTCCTCTAAATATATCCCTGGAATAGTTTCATGAGATATTTAATTATGAGAAATCTAATATTTAATTAAATTAAAACCAATGATATTATTAACAATTTTATAGTTTTTTCACTTGACTAGAACTTCCAAAAAACGAGTCTCAAGTGAAAAACATGTTCAATTTGTCTCTCCAATGGATGTGCATACCTAATCCCCCACTTGTATTGAATCATGATATGGAAATAGTAGAGTGTTTCCACTCTTATAAAGGGTAACTAGTGAAGGTCTTGGATCAAAGAAATAATAATCTACATAATAATATAACTCACCTTGTCAAAATAACTTGGTGAAAACATATGTAAAAAAGAGAATTATGGTAACTAGAGGATGTATTGAATAAAAAATCCCCCCATTTTTTCTCAACTGAGGATATGAATTGAAATATTGAGGTTTAAATTTTGAATGTGGGAGATAATTTAATGACACTGAATTTTCAATATAAAATTTTCCATCTTAATGTTTTTGTGTTTTATAAATAAATATCATGAAACTTATTAAAAACACTATTTTATTTCATAAATATAGCACATTATATGTAATTGGTAAATAAATTCCTTAAAATTAGTAATTGACCAATAAGATAACACAAATATCTAAATAAGTTAACTAGAATTTATTAATCTGTTGGGTCATGGTCTCAATTGGATACCACCACTATGAATACAATTGTAATTTCCAATGAAATGATTAAAAGTATGGTATGAATATTGTGAATTAAATATTATAATATTTATCATAAAACAATGTGAATGATTAATGAATGAAATAAGAGGTATCTCAAGGATTTAGAAGTTTTATATGACCATTAGAATAGTAATTTTATTGTTATAATAGTTACATGACCATTAAAATAGTAATGTGACCATTAAGATTTTAAAATTACTAGTAAGTAATATGAACCAAAATAAAATAAGAAAATAAAAATATTATAATTCCAAAAATTAAATATTAATCTAAGGTAACTCAAATAAAGTTTAGGTATATTATTTGAATAAGGTATGTTTTAACTATCATTTAAATGGAAATATTTTAATACTATAATTAACAATGATTGAATAGTATAATGTTTATTTTAATATTATTTATATAATAAACAAGTTGATATTATCAAAGAGTGATTTCTTGGAATTTTTCTAAAACACATGAATTTATCAATGAATTGTAAAAATAAAATTTCTTAAATATTGAATATTTTATAAAATAATACTGATACAATATTGACCTAATGAATTATAGAATGTTTTATTTGCCCAAATTATTTCTATATATGTAAATACTCTATTTAAAAATATAAATTAAATTTATAAACATAATATTTTTAAAGCCTCATAAGAAACTTTATTCCATTAAAAAACTGTTTTGATTCATTAGTTTATTTCTTTCATATAGACAACTAAATTTGGTGATGGAAGGGATTTTAAGTAATAATAATATATATTTTTAATTATATACTATTTATATACTATAATAAGTATACTATGTATTGGTATTCCAATTATTTTATATTTAATATTTTATCCAAATACACTATACTCCTTGATGTATAAATACCACTATCAACCAATGAGAAATCACATTCCAAAGCTGTGGAATCCTGGGACTGGTTCAATGATGGTTAATATAAACTAAGGCCCACATGGCCTCAATCATGACACCATGTATTCCACAGGCTCCCAAATAGTAGAAAGGGTGTATGGTTATATGCTAGGGAGACTATACCCGTATAATAAGAGTAGAACATAGTGGTGAATATAAAATAAATAACGAAAACAATATAATGAAAACCAAAGAGATAAATAATATAGATAAAAATAATTTCATTAGGTACTAAAAAAAATCATATAGTAATGATTTCATGTCTATATAAGAATAAATCATGCATATAAGGAATAAGGTATAAATAAAATACATGTATTACAAAAAAGAATAAAAAGTCTAAAAACTATCTCCACTAGAATCTTAATCACATGCTCAATACTTTGATAGAAACCTCACAAAAGATCAAGAATACATAATTGGGAGATTCAATTTATCCCTACCTATATCCAAGTAATTTTCCTAGGTACAAAATGGTGAACTGAATAAGGTGTGAGTAAAACTTATTAGGTCACCAACAATGGTGTCTAATACAAACCTATCATGTTAATATGAAATGTAACCGTGTATTGGTAGTAAAAAAATAAGGGAAGTAATAACATATAAAAACACACTAGCTAGGGTATCTCAATGGATATCTATCCAAACCTACCTAATTTGGCTTAAAATGAAATATCTCCGATCAATTGACATTTTATAAAATGATTCTGGGCATGATACCTATAACCAAGGAGTCCATGTGTAATAACAATCATATTTGGGATCCACCATTTCCATGTCATTTAATCCTTAGGAAATGAGTGTAATATAAGGTATCACACTTATAATTTCACCATAAAGGTTACAACTTATCACTATGAACAATACCTAGGTAGCCTTGGTGCTTGAATTTATTGGATCCTGATGAGATAATCTAAGGAAGTCCATGACATAACGCTAAATCCAAGGTGATAACCCAAGAATTATAATTTATAAAAATGAAAGTGAATAATATATGATACCTATAGGAACTGAAATAAATAATTAATCAAACTAAATATAGTGTGTTTTATCAATTATTGTTTACATCAATGAATCAATTGACTCCCTTTGAGTTTTCCCATAGAATTTGACTTCAGGAATCCCAGCCTTTCTCAAGGAAGAATGTGATTCCGAGACCAGCTGTGCCCAAAATTAATTTTATAAAAATATTAAATATATTTTATATCACGTGATCATGGTTTTTTATAAATAAAGAGTTAAATATTAAAGAGAGTCTATCAAAATTATAATACCCTTGTTGAATATGTAATGTGAGGTGTATCCTAGGCATGACCTAAAGTTGGTTAGTGTAGGATGATCAAATGAAGCGGCCGTTGACGGGTGCATTTAAATAAAATAAATAATTTATACTATTAAATTAAACAAACCAATTTAATTGTATAAATATTATGTTATGGATGATATATAGGGTTATCCACATAACATTGTGACCATTGATAGGATAATTCCACCCCCTGTCATTGGAAAGTAGGGATCAAAAGATGATGAGCTTCAAGATCCCAGAAGACTAGGGTGGAATGAACCCAATGAATCTTCTCCATTACTAGTAGTGGGGTTTCATACCTAAAAAAAATCAAATATTGAGTTAGGAATCACCATTTATGGGGTTTTCACCATATTATTAAATTAATGATATTGATTAATTCCTATTATTTGATCTATGCTAAATTGAGGATTTTCATGC
Source organism: Viscum album (assembly GCA_963277665.1). NCBI lineage: Eukaryota > Viridiplantae > Streptophyta > Magnoliopsida > Santalales > Viscaceae > Viscum > Viscum album. Next base: position 2,050,127,002 of record OY728150.1, on the reverse strand, counting down.
ACCCACATATCATATTTATATTGGTTATTAGATTCATTATCTATTTTTGCATGTTTCTCACCATGGTTATCCCCAATAAATATATATATATATTTATAGTAATAGTGGGACAAATATTGATTCACCCTTAGTTTATATGATTTAACCCCATTGTTCTTCATGATCTTCGTCGTTGGCCTACGAGGCCATGGTTCGACATTACAAGGAATAATTAGGCGTGATCAGACCCCCCGAATTCACAATTGATTCATGGGAATAGAAGTAAAAAAATATTAGGGGATGGAATGTAATTTTTTTTAATTTTGGGTTATGATTCCCATGGAGCTGGGATCCAGGACCAACCGACTACAATAAGAGGCTTGATGAGAATACAATAAACAACCGCGGATTAAAAGAATCTAATTTTCGACCACCAAAGCGATGAAATCGATTCAAAGAGGATATTTTATTTTATTTTAGTAATACAAGATGTTTTATTTTAGGTTATGGGGGTGGATCTAGAGGAATTAATAGTGGATATGAATTTTGATGAAAAATGTTACTAAATGTTATGTTGTGTAGAAGAATACATTGTGTTTTCTTCAGAAATCCATGGTGATAAAGTTTTGAAGAGATTATAAATATAAAACACTGTATGGGGACCCCTATATTACATTTTAATTTGTGATAGTGACCAAAACTATAATTTGTGAGTACATAGATACAATCATGGCTAGGCACATGTTGTGTAATGGCACACAACTAGTGTACATGGATCCAACATGATTAACACGGGCACAACCAAGAGAACACAAATCAACTTGGGTGGCTAATAAATACTGTGTAGTCCCATTACATTATATGTAGGGATAATGGATAGTGAGACATGTACTGGAAAATACATGGAACGGTAGTAGTGTGAGTCCACATGCCATGTGGGTCCCCTTACATGCTATGAATCTTTCTTTTTGAGGAAAATTCTACCTCATGTATCTCCTTTGTTCGGACTCGAATTTTAAACCATGAGTATCCAATACTAATTATGTTTCCCTATAGAATGAGATGATGTAAATTATAGTGATTTTGAGATAAGATACAAGATTTTCTTATTGGATTACTCCTTTAGGTGGTGCTCGATGAGGATAGTGGTGAGAAGGGATCTTTATAGTGGAACCCTACTACTGGGATATGGCATGGGTACTCTATTAATAGAGTGAAAATCTCTAGATTTATCAGATTATGGGTCATATATATATATATATCTACCACTAGAGTGGAACCCTCATACGGAGTCAAGGAATTTGTCTTATACCACCAGAGTGGAACCCTCCAAGGGAGTCAGGGCATGAGACCTATACTACAAGAGTGGAACCCTACCACAGAGTTAGTGCATGGGTCCTCTACCACTAGAGTGGACCCCTCCTATAGAGTCGGGGCATGGGACCTCTAACACTATAGTGGAACCCTTATATTGGGGAAAATTATGAGTCCTCTATCTATCTACTGAGTGGAACCCTCCTATTGTACTGGGGAATGATTTATATACCTAGAGATTATGGTACCTTGACTATGGGGCATGGTGGAAAGGTTTGTCTTGACCTAGATTTTAATTTAGGGAGATGCAAAAGATGTTGGGAATCATTAATAGAATTCTATAATAGATGTAAGAATCATATAATATGCTGGTTTGTGAGGTGGAGATCCCCTTTCTTACCCATCTGGGTTTCTTTTATGACATTATATCCCCATTTTTGGGCATTAATTTATATCTTGTTATGGGTTGATATTTTTACTTTTATTGTGTCTCTTAAAAATACCCTTTTAGCTTTAGATTCATCCTAATGGGTATATATATAATTTCTCATGCTTGGTATTTTCTTGTATGTGTCTTTTTTTTATGTAGACAAAAGATAGGTCGATGGTGATTACAGAGGAGAGTAGGGATAACCTACTATAGTAGTCCATGTATGGTGGTTGGTGGTTGGATATCTAGATATGGGCCCTCTCATCTTTCAGTTTTTCAATTTTTTTTAGGTGATGACCTCTTTCTAATTGGGTGTTTATTATTCCCTTTATTTTTTAGTTTACACTATCCTACTCTTTCTCTTCCCTAGTTGTTTTACATGCATGAGTTATTATATAGATGTTTCATCTCTTATTATTTATATTCCTATCAAATTAGTCATAGAGATGGTTATGTGCGTTCTTATAAGTAAATTAGGAAAAGGATTCCCATATTAGTTATTCCTTTCCTTGGTTATCACCAGCCCTTGGCCTATTAAGGTGGGCTTGTGGTAGTTGTGGCTCGATCCCCCTTGGGCCATGTCTTGACAGATTGGTATCAGAGCACTTCATTCCTTAGGACGATGTTTTTATTTTTCCACTTAAGAGGAATTTTTTAGGGATTAGGGGAATAGAATCAAAGTGTCTCAAGTGTGGCTCTCAATTTTGAGAACCCAGTGTCAGTGTACCAGTCGACGTATCCATACATCAAGACTCTAACTACCTACTTATAGACTCAACATATCAAGAAATTTGTTGCAGGGAACATTGGTTCATGCATCAAATAGGATTGAGTCTTTCAACTATTATTTCTAATTAATCTCCCCATATATATATTCTCATATTATAATGTTATATCTTGATTAAATTTTTTGGATACCTCAGGTATGAAAAAAATCCAGGTTACCGATTTTGGATTGGGATGGAAATCCAATGGGTGATGAGGCCTCAATTTAAGGGCTATCTCATGAGATCCTTCCTCCAAATTGATAGGTAGTATAACCCCCATCTAATGAGTAATAGATTATACGAGTAGATAAGGATTCACACAGGATTAATGCACTCTGTATGTTCCATCACCAGAGGCCGTTGAGGTTCCGTGGGGATATATATCCCTTGGTGACATAGGTTTGGTTAGAGTAATTTTTCTAAGTTTCTTAGGCTATCCCAAATACAAAATTATTAGGAGGGTGTGTGAGTAGCTATTATATTTCATGGAGTTGTTGGGTTCTGATAGAGCCTAGTTATATAGATGCATGAGGAGTTTACACTATCATAGTCAATCTTCCATTAGCTGGTTCATGAGGAGTAATACCCCTCATGATTTCCCTCAATTCCGATTCAAGAGATTTTGACTCTATAGTATAGATAGATGATAGTTTATGAGTATGTCAAGAGGTTTTTTGTCCTTACATGATATGACCACGACATGATTTAAGATAGATACTTATTGGAAAGGATGATTGAACACGGTCTCTACAGAGACATTCATGCCTACTTAATATCCCTATGATTTCCCAGTTATGCTGGAGTGTTGGAGTTGGCACTAGTGATATAGAGATTCCAATCATACGGGTCACATGAATCTGGAGATGGTTGTGGGAATTGTGGGGGATGATTCATCTAAAGCATCTAGTAGGTTTCGTTCAGCAAGATCTCAGTACATGAGATATTTTCATGACCAGACTAAAAAATATGGTCGTACGGTGAAAGGAGAACCCATAGGACCAGAGAAACCCAAAGAGGGGAAATGTTATGCATGTGACAGGTGATTCCACATGGAATGTGATTTCATGACCCATCATGCTGAGGGTATAAAGAGTTTTGATGAACTACCAATGAAAAGGCGTCATCATGATCATGGATCTCCTAAGAGAGGGAAGGGCAGTCCCTAGGGAGGTGAAGTTGGAAGAGGAATTGGTGGGGATTTAGCAAGAGAAGAATTGGGTGGTGGATGAATTTTTGAAATACTTCCACCACCACCACTAGGTGGCCCATGTCAGGAATAGGGAGGTGTAAGTTAGGGCTATGAGAAAATATAGGTTACAAATGTGTATGACCTACCAAATCATGAGGTGATTAGAGTTATGATATGTGTGTATAATACTCTTTATTTTTTACTAGTAGTCATAAGTCTGAGTCATTCAATCATCTCTTTACTCATGGTGTGGGATTCATAGATCCCATTTGATACTTTATCTTAATAGAATTGTTTATATATTCTTATATGGAACAATTCTTCTATATATTTTATCTGATGATAGTGTGAGATATATCTTGGTATAGAGAGTTTCTCATGGGTCCTTTTGGTGATCACAATGAGACCTTATAACATTATCTTGTGAATGAAATCATTATTTATTGTCTGATCCTATATTTAATATCACTAAATATGATTCAGATGCCTTCACACTTATGGGATGATATTATTTTTTTATGGTGAGAGAGATCTCATGGCAGGATGTGTGAGTTTTTCAATATGGGGACTAAAAATCTTTACCCATCAGTTAGTGAGTGTATCCCTTGGCACATCAGGATCTTCAAGAATCTGGATTCCATTAGTCATGGGGGATTTTATGGATATTATATAGAGGATGTTCCAAGACTACCTCTATAGTGGGAGATAATTTTTTAATCAAATTGAACCTTAGTTCTACTCCTATATCATTTAAGGAATATTTAATACCCCTACCAATATTTGAGAGCCATGGTTGTAGTTGGATGACCTTTGAGAGAAGGTTTTTAACAGACCTAGTGTATCCCCCTAGGAATATCTAGTGTTGTTCATGAAAAAGTCAGATGGTAACTTTCCAATTTGTGTGGATTATATTAACTTGAACTAGTTCATAATAATGAAAAATTACCCCAATATGACTAATAAAAATATATTTGATCAGTTGTGAGGAACAAGACGGTTCTTCAAGATAGATCTCAGGAGCGACTACCAGCAGTTGAGAGTTCATGAGTATGATATTCCAAATATGGAATTATGATGTCGTTATAGGCACTAGGAGTACCTGATGATGCCTTTTGATGTGATGAATCCCCTTTCTATGTTTATATCTTTGAAGAACTGGATATTCCAACAGTACATGGATTTATTTTTATTTGTGTTCAGTGATGACATATTCATATACTCTACATTAGAAGAGGATCATGTAGAGCACATTAGTATGGTATAATATTTTATTCAATAGAAAAAATCATTATGTTAATCTCTCAATGTTCTAGTTTTGGATCCATCATAGAATGGATTTTCTATATAACTGATGAAGATAAATGAAGTTCTTTCTTGAGAGACACCAAAGGATGTGTTAGAGGTGAAGGGATCTCTTGGATTGGAATGATACTACAGGAGGTTTGTGGGATATATGACATAGATTTCATCCCTTTGGAAATCCTTATAATGGAAATGGAATCCATTTAACTAGATTGAATAGTGTTAGAGAGCCTTCAAGGGGATGAGGCTGAGGCTAATGAGTGCTCGTATTTTGAGACCACCAAAGAAAGTCTTAGAGTATGTAGTGTATTGTGATACATTTGGATCTGGGATCGACTGTATATTGATGGTGAGGTAAGATGTTTCATATATGGTTCAAGGAAGATGAGGCCCCATTAGGAAAACTATGCGACTCATGAACTAGAGTTCTCGGTGATAGTCTTCACTCCAAGGATGTGGATGAACTATCTTCTATGAGATCACTTTTTTAACTAGAACCATTAGAGCGTCAAATATGAATTCACATATACAGAGATACACTAGAGGAATAGGAATTTTTTAGAGTTTTTTTTAGGAATATGAATTTGAGATAGTCTATACTCCTATGAAGGAAAACATGGTGTATTATTCCCATCATGTTCTCATTTGTTGTAAGATGCATTAGAGTAGTTGGAGTCCATGCAGATGGACCAAGTTGAGGAGGAGGGTTCCGTTTTTCTTTAGTAGATGGTGTTGAATCCTCCACCCTTCCAGCATGTGGGAGAGTCCTAATTGGGATACATAAATTTTGAGTTCTCATGTGAATATATATACTTAAAATATTCACTATATGGACTTTCTGAAGGATGGAAACAGGTCCTCCTTTTCCTAATATTGGTGGTGGTCTCAATAACGATAGAGGAGGAAGAAATGGGAGAGTTTCACACATCTGATATGGATATACATCCCAGTGTACATAATATGTTTAAATATCATCAATGATAGTTTTAGTGGGTTGGCATGAGGATGATTATGGATAATTTTATCATTCACTGTCTCACGTCTCAGTAGGTAAAGGATGTACACCAGGTTATAGTATGTTTTTTGTAACCACATGAAATCCTAGAGTGGAAATAGGATGGAATATCCATATAATATGTAATAGAGATTATGAGGATATTAATAGTCAATGAAACTATTTTAATGAGGGTTTATTGTGTTACAATTTCAAAAAACATCATTTATATTGGGTATAAGCGTTTAGTGTAGAGTTCGGGATAGTTTTACGTATATGATATCAGTTTCCTTCATTTGATTCCCTTGAAGATTGTCTCTGACCATGATGTGCAGTTCGCATCGCGGTTGTGGAGAGGTCTATAGGAGGCATTTGGGACCCAAATGAGTATGAGTACAACCTTGAACTCCTAGATAGATGTGAAGACTGAGTGCACTATCTAGGTGTTGGAGGATATACAAAGGTATTTTGGATTATACTTCAGCTAGAATTGGGAAGATCACTTACCATTGGTAGATTTTGCATATAATAATATATTCCACTCTACTACTGGCATGGAACCTTTCAAGACCCTATACGAGAGGACCTATTGGTCATCGATGTGTTGGACTATGATAAGTTAGGTATCTCTTGTTGGATGAAATTTAGTTTAGATAATGATAGAGATGGTCCATGTGATCAGTGAGTGGATGGGGAAAACCCAGAGCATGCATAAATGTAATGAAAATTGATGTAATAGGCCCTTGGAGTTTGAGAAAGGAGAGCATGTTTTCTAGAGAATCTCCCCATGGTGAGGATTATGGAGTTTCAGCCTAGTAGAAAAAATCCTTGAGGCTCATTGGGAAATTTGAGATATTGAAGTGGGTGGAAGAGGTTGCATACCACCTCAACCTACCCCCACAACTTGAGCTGGTGTAAGAAATCTTCCATGTGTTGCATACGAGGATATAAGTTAATTATCCCATGAAAATCATTAAATAATCTAAGATGGAAATCATGGAAAATACAATTTTATGGAGAAACCAGTGGATATCAAGGATTATCCTGATAAGATCTTGTAAGGATGGACCAATCCCTTGGTTTGTGTTATATGGATGTATGGGAGCATGCATGAGAGATCCTCGGAGCATGAGAGATATATGTTGTCTCAGTATCCAAAACAGTTTGTTTAGTTTTCCCTTATGAGGACCAAAATATTGAAATATAAAATACTTTAATGACCTTGTTTTTTAAGAAATTTAAGTATTTCAAAGAATATTTTCAGAGCTAAGAACTTAGATAGTTGTAGATTCCATGGCCTTGTATTCCTAAAATCAATTTTATATAAAATATTAAATGTATATTATATCATACATGCATCATTTTTCATAAATAATGGATTAATTATTAAATAGAGTCTCAAACTAAAAATTTGATACAATAGTTTAATCCAAAATTTGAGGTTTTCCTTGTGCACAACCTAATGTTGGTCGTCATGGGGCATTCAGATGAACCAACTATTAGCAGGTGCAGTTAAATAAAATAAATAAATAACTTAATTAATTTTTTAAATGACCTAAAACTATTTTCTTCAATAAATAAAATATTATAGTGGATATAAAGAGTTATATGATAATACTAGAACCATTTAGAGGATAATTCAACCCCCTGTCGTTGTCAAGTATGGATCTGATAAGGAAGAGATTTCAGATCCATGAGAATCAAGGCACAATGAACATAATGAATCATATCATTTTTTTGGAGTAGTGTTATTAACTGATTATAGATAAAATAATTATGTATGAATTTTCATTTTTGTTTTCCACATATTTTTATTAAATGATTGAGCATGATCAATTTATATTCTTCGATCTGTGTTAAATTGATCCTTTTCATACACCCTCACATTAGATTTAAATTGGTTATTCGATTAATTATACATCGTTCCATGTTTATCACCATGTTTATCCGTAATAAATATTAATTGGGAAATAATTATTTTCCAATGATTTTTTCATCCCTTTTTTGTTCTTTTCCCCCCATAATTCTTCTTGATCTTCTATATTGTCCTACGGGGCACAATTCGACATTATCCGGCGGGATCAAACATTATCAGACCCCCCAATTCATGGATGATTTGTGGGTGGCTAATATATGGATGATTTAAAAATGGATCGAGATTACTTTTTGATTTTATGTGATGATTATTATGTAAATGGGATTTGGAATTTACCATATATGTTGGGAGGTGTGCAGGGTATACGACGATCCACCGTGGATTAATAGAATTTTATTTTTGGCCACCAGAGGTCTAGAATTAGTGAAATAAGGCTATTTAAATTGATTTATGTTGTCCTAGATGTGTGATTATAAGTGTAGGAGGTGGATATTGAAAAAAACATAGTGGATCTATGATTCTGGAAAAAATACTACTACACACCGTGTAGTGCGGAAGAACACATGACGTGTTCTTCAAAAATTCATCGTGCTTTGGTTTCTCTGGGATTATATATATCACATTCCATGAGTACCAAAAAAGACCAAGTTAATTAGTCTTAGTGACATAATGTGTACTCTAGTTATACACGTATCCATGCATGACCTGGAACATGTTGTGTACCAGTACATGAACAGTGTACACGAACACGACCTAATGAACAAAGGTACTACCAGGAGATCATGGATCAACCATGGGTGACTGAGAAATGTCATGTAGTACCATTACACACCAAATAAGGCTACATGGATAGTTTGGTTTATTCTAGAAAAGACACAACCATGGAAGTAGGGTGGGACCACATGCTGTGTGGGCCCCCTTACACATCGTGTACCCTTCTTATTGAGGAAACTTCTACCTATCATATCTACTTTATTTGGAATCTGATTTTGGTATGCGAGTTTCTTATACTAGGTTTTTTTCTATGTAGAATGTGATAGTGTTTTTTTAGTTTCTTTTGAGGTAAGATTCATGATATTTCAAGTGGGATTCTTCTTCAGGTTGCACTCAACCATGTCAACAGTCTAACAAGATCATTAGATTGGAACCCTCCTACTGGGACAAAGCATGGGTCCTCAACCTATAGAGTGGAATCATAAAACTATATTAGTGCATGGGTTCTATATCTATCTACCAAAAGAGGGAACCCTCATTAGAAGTTAGGGCATATATTATGTACCACAATAGTGGAACCCTCTAATGGAGTCAGGACAAGGGTCCTCTAATACTAGAGTGGAACCCTTTTATGGAGTTAGGGAATGGATCACCTATCACTATAGTGTAACCCCCAAATATATCTAGGGAATGAGTCCTATACCACTTGAACAGAACCCTCCCATATAGATAGGGTGTGGGCCCTATACCACTAGAGTGGAAACCTCCCATAGAGTTAGGGCATGGATCCTCTACCACTACAGTAGAACCCTCCCACAGAGTCAGGGCATGGGTTCTCTTATACTAGAGTGTAACCCTCTTGTAGGGATAGGGAATGTGTACTATATCAAATTACTTGGTGGAACCCTTTTTTTCCAGATCATGTGTCCTCTACATAGATATTATGTCCCATAGACATTGTGGAATTGTGGATAGGTGCGGATTGACATGAATGATTCTTTATACAGACACATTTGTTGCATGAAATCATTGATGGACCTATGGAACTGATGACATAGTCTTTTTTAAGGTAGGGATATGAGATGGAGATCCCATTTCTCTCTATTCTGAGTTTTTTTATGATCATATATACGTATTGTTTGGATTTAATTTATCTCTTGATATGGTTTTTGTTGTTTAATTCTATCATTTATCTAACTAATCCCCTATATATTTGAGGGTGTCCTACTTGGGATGTATATAGTCACATATAAATGGGATTTTCCCAAACATTTCGTGCCTTATGTAGATGACAGACATGTAATCGATGATTATAGAGGATCATAGGGATACCCTGGTCCACTAAACCACATAAAGTGGTAGGGGCTTGGAGATTTAAACCTAGGACCTCTATAATTTTATTTTCCAATTTTTATTAGGTAGGGAAATAATTCTGGTTGGGTTTGTATTTTTCCCCTTTACTTTTTAGTTTACACTTTCGTAGTTCTATACTTTCATAGATTTTTTACATGCATGGTTTATTCTATAGATGTTTCATATTTAAGTTTATTCCTCTATAATTTTAAATGGTAATGGTTCGGTGCATGTGTTTAGTTACATTATGAAAATTCCTCCCATATTAGTTATGAATTTTTGAGATTATCACCAAACCCTAACCCATAAAGGCATGCTTGGGGTAGTTGCGCCTGGAGCCCCGTTGGGTAAGTTTGTGACGAGACACATCTTTAATGTGATCCAGGTCCATAAAAAGTAGAAACCATACATGTATGAAGTATATCCTTGTCCATGAAAAATATTCATTTTAATTTATAATTCATTTCAACTACAACATTACTATAGCAAGTGGAAATCTCAACACACCCAGAGGGTGGTTTAGTAACAATTCAATGAATGATAATTATTAGAATTTAGTCGAATCCACCATAAGTGGTGGTTTGTGTTGAGGTCATCAACCTCCAACCATGAAAAAGGGAATAAGGAAATATTGTGCCTTGGACAAATTAATTAATTAAGACTGTTACAAATATTAAGAGAAACATCCCAAAAGTATAAAATATAACACAATGTTAAAGAATCATAAACATAAGTATGTTTTGGGAAATGAAATAGACTACATACATTGACATTACAGAATAATACTCTTCCATAATCGACCTAATAATTTTGTGGGAATGAGTGAAAATGAATAAATCAAATGAATTAATAGAAAATACGACATATAATATTTCACTGAAATAACACCCAAGATGGAAATGAAAACAAATAATGGAATATAAAGGATTGAGATACATACCAAGGGGGATCAAATTTGAAAAATGAGGTTTGAATTAGATCTCATATGAAGAATATACCTAAAATACAATAGATGTGAAAAAGAGCTCCCACATGGTTAGCTGATATGAAAAAAGGGTGAAGGAGGAGAAGGGTTAAAGTGGTTAATGTATAAAAGGAAAAAAATGGTAGAATTATCATTTTAATGGGTCACATGGTTTTACACATGGTTTTATAAACCATTCACTAACTATACATATCACACAATCCATGATCCACACCATTCACATTTAGTCAAACAATGTGAAATCTGTAAATTTGGCAATGTACCAAACCACACAACATAAATGGTCTAGGTGAAAGGTTATAAAAATGTTGAAAAAACCATGTATGGTAAATCTACAATAAATTTATTTTTTCCATGGACAAAAATCTTATCTTATGTGGTAAAAAACCATGTACTGACCAATATGGCTCGCACGATTGAGGTTTAAGTTTAGTACTAACTATGAACCTGTACCTCTAACCAAAAAAATTGAAACTATATGCCTTAGACTATGCCTGAACACTTAGGAGACCTACATGAACTATTTAGACACTGAAATTTAGTTAAAAATAATGTTTTATACTAATGATTAAAAGGGTACACACTCAATGAAAAACTGGGATCTTATAACCTCCCCTCTATAAACCATTTCATCCCCTAGTTTCTCTTGAAATGGTGGTTCAGCCTCATATAAGAATAACTTCATCTAATGAGTACATATATCAGAATCTCACTAGAAATACTAATAATATACATGAAAAATGCTTCCTTAACACCCCAACTAGTGTAACTAAATTTCCATGAAGAGGTGTAAATCTATAATCAACAATAAAAACTCGATACTCCTCTAAATAAGCATCAACCTATAACACTACTTCCTTAGGATCACATGCCTGATATAGGAAAGATTAATAATTGGTAGAGTTGTGAAACATGAATGAAATAATTCATAGACATATACCACTTAGTAAGTGCTATAAAATATGCTACTGAAATGACCCTCTCCAAAAACATAAAATTACAGAGGAATTGAGGTGATACCTTACCCTATCTTTGAATTCATCGATTCTATAATCTTGGCGAGACTCTCAAGAATAATTGACATCCCAAACCAAAATAAAAATGTTATATGTGATGATTGATATATGATTACTTCTTAAATTGAGCAATAGCCATACATTTTCTAATTAGATGTACTTGCTCTAATGTCTCCTGAACGAGAGGTGATCCCAATAGTGTTATCTCACCTCCCTCTAACCATCAAAGAGTTAATCCACATGATCTTCCATATAGGTCCTTGTAATGATCCATTTGAATATTCACTAACTATTATTATAAGTGAACTCAAAATTGCTAAATTCCTTTCCTATGAACCTCTAGAATCATGGAAAACTACTACAAAATTGGCCTTTAACAGTGCCAAGAATGGACTTTATCAGTGCTTTAATTTAGAGATACTAATGGAACCATTTATCAAGGCTTATAAAAGAGTTGTTAAAGAATCTTTTATCTATGGTTATAAAATCATTGATAAAGTATACCATTATCCATGCCTATAAAATTTAGATAAAAGAGCTTTTATCAGTACTTTTAAACTTAATGATAAAGTATACCTTTATTAGGGATTTTAAAAGGACTGATAAAGGGTCATACTGCAGTGTGTTGTTACAGAACACTGTAGCACCACTACATTTTGTTGTTACAACACACTACAGCACTATAATCGCACCATATATCTACAAAAATATATACCAATACAGGATTTAAATGAAATGAAATTTACAAAATAAACACAAGAAAGAACACTATATTTGATACATTTAAAACATTTGTTTATACAATTACATAAATTAAAATTATTATATACATTCAAAAACATCAATTTTCCTTTATCTTTTAATCCTGACCTGAATCACACAATTTCCAAACTAACCACCCCTTCACGAGCAAAAGAACACATCAGTATAAGAAAAAAATTATTAAGTTAGTTATAATATAAATAAATAAATTAACAAAATATGTTAATTTTACTAGAAGTGATGCCAATTTTAAATAAAAGTATGCACTTGGAGTCATACCAATCACACTGTGCATCAGATTGAGGTTGCCACGAACCAGCCCTGGTACCCTAGTTACTCGATAACCGAGCTAGCCCTAACATGGCACCAAGGACATTCCCGATCCCCACAGGTTGGTGAATAGAACCTGGAATCATTCATAATTAAAGTGGGAATTAATTTTACACAAAAAATAGTGATAATAAGAGATAAGACAGTATTCATAACAAAAGGATGATCCACCAGGAGTAAAGTACAAAAATGCAACATGGCATAATATCCCAAAATACGACAATATGAGTACTAAAATGTGAAAATATCCCCAAGGTCCCTAAGGACACAACTCACCAAGTCCAAAGATCAATAATAGGATGCAAATTCAAGAGATCCCTTCCCATTGGTCAAACTTGGAAGAAGAAAGTATACAAACTCCCGAAGGAAAAAGCAGAGTATGAATCTAATCCCAGTAGGATACCCCTAATGATTCCATAATAGATGAAAAATATAGATTATCCAAAGAAAATCATTCAACTTTCTAAATAAATAGTTTTAGAAATTCAAAACCATATTTTAATAAACCATAGTATACATTTTTAAAATGATGTAAAAATACTTTTAAATCACCTCATTTACTTTACAAGAGATGAAATATTTCTAAAACAATGTCTTAAATAAAATATTTACATATAGTAGTTTATGTAAATCCATTAATGGAATGTCAAGTACTTTTACAACATTGGAATACATTTATATTTCAAATGTAAATAAACAATCAAGAAATGTGGTCGTATGACAAGTATTTATGATAGTATTAACTAGATATTGTATTCTGTACTCTCTAAATGATAAAAAAAAATCAATATACTCATGTCCCCCTCACATTAGCCAAAGGTGACTCATCACACTCGCATATAGGATATGACATTCTGTGGGTATGTTTTAGAACGTTTTAATAGCGTAGAGTGTATCGAAATAACTCACCAACTACCTAAGGATTGCATTCGATCTTACATGATGGAAAACGTATTTTGAGACTGCCTATAATAAAATAAATTTCTTTCTTACATTTCAAAAATTCCAATTTATTCCCATTTAAAACCAAAATGGGTTTTAATAAAAAAAACTCCCTTTCCAGAAGATAAAACCACTGGGTTTCTATCAAATAATTTTTAATCCATTTTCAGAAGTTTTAAATCCATTGATAACCAAATCCTTCATTTTTTCACAATTCATTTCCTCAATTAAATTCAATAATTTAATTGAAAACATTTTCATCAAATCCACAATTTAAATTCAAAAAATTTAATCAGCCAATTTCTATAAACACTCCCCAATTCAATGGAATTGGGGTCTTTCCATATTTGTATGCCAAAAAACATTTCAAATATCCCGATTCACTAGAATTGGGTATTATTAATTTCATTGATAGAAAATTTGAGCAATTCAATTTAAAACCACAATCAAAATAAATCAACAATACAAGGAAAATCAATTTAGATTATTGGGATATAACCACCTACCTCATGGTCACCGATGTCAGTGGAAATGATAAACCACCATATGTGGTATAATATACCTCCTCACAGCCTTATTATTGTATGCTTCCAACCACATATACTCAACGTTTTTCAAGGGTTCCTAGAACCCATACCAGTTATTTTATTTCAAAAGGAAATTGAAAAACACATGCGATGATACATTATTTCTACTAGATAATTTCTGAAATTTACATTTAAAATATTTCATGTGATAATATTTTATGTCTCATGGATAATTTAAATTTATTTATTAAAATATTACATGTGAAAAAATGATAAAAAAATATTTGATAATTTTTTTTAAATTGTCATTTGATAATCTGGTGGGATTTTTATTGAAAATTATATTGTATTATCATTTGAGAATTATGATAATTATCCTTTGATAAAACACATAACTATCCCATGATAACTTTTATAATCTACATCATGTGATAATTAACTTATAATTATTGTTTAATAATTTGTATAATTATATTCTAATAGTTTTTCTTTGTACAAACTATAATTTTGTTATTATATTATGATAATTTGTTTCCACAATTATCCTGTGATAATGTAATGGCCCAGACTGGCATGGACCATCCCTTTTCCAAATTCCATGACCCTAAGGGGTCACACCTCATTTTGGCGTGACTGATCGGGGCGATCGATCAGTGGGACTGATCGGCACGACCGACTGATCAGTGTTATCCAGCCTTGTCGGGTCATTCCTTATACAGTCTTTCCTGTAACACCTCTTTTAGGCCTTTTTAACCATTTGAAGCGTTTTAAGGCCGTTTTTAATCCCATAATTAATATCTAAAAATCCTGAGAAACCTCCCAACTAAATAACAATTAATCCCATCGTGTGTAACCACCCAACCGTGTGGAATAACAACTATCCGACTTCCAAGGCGTTCAAATTTCTTATCCCGTAACATTGGGATCTCATCTATTTATCATGCTGGATTTTCTTATCCTTCCTCTTGGATAGTCTCTTTCTCTTCCTTGTGAATTTGAAGTCCTTTGTTCCCGAGGAATGTGGTGCACCTGTACCTGAGACATGCATGTTGCGCATCCCCATTCCTGACATGGAGTTGGAACTTTGATCTTTGATCAACCAAGTAGGTATTTTCTACTTCACCTCTTTTTTATGTGTATCATGCAGGGTGGGTATGCTTTTTCCCCTGTGGAAATTGATGAAACCTAACTTAATGAAGATAATGAATGGAACTTTAAAGAATGAAAGGGTGGTGTGATCGATGTTCTGCTGTACTCTTTATGTTGTTATGTGTTGTGAATTGTATGGGCCTATGCTCACTGGAAATCATGGCCGTTGGTGGTCCTTCTTTATACATTATTGAACCTTGGTTCTCCTGGATGTTTAAATAACCGTAACATGGAATTGGTTAATTACGTATACTCGATTAAATAAATTGAAAGCACCAGGATGAACCCTTTTCTGTGATAACCCCAGTTAAAGCACATTGGAATTGAAACCATGGAATGTGTTAAATATTTAAAATCTGAAAATACCTATATGGTCCTGCCTTGTGTTGGTGGTAGCAGTTTTGTTGTTTATTTCATGGGCCGATTGCTGGGGCGATGCGGGTGGGGATGGGATCCCCTGTTCTTCTTCTTTTCCTGGTTGTGAATTTGAGGCTGTGTGATTACTCTACTTATATCACGAATTGGGGTGGGATCCTCTGTTGTTGAGAAAACGTTGGACCTAGATTTTGGGAACATTGGGCTGTATCTCAGGGGTTTCTTTGATTCCAGTACTTCTATGGATCTCACTTATCCCTTTGTTGTTGTGACTATACAAGAGAACCGGGTGTGAATGCTTAAATTGATGTTGACTGTAACTTTTTCCCTTGGTTTCTGCTTATGCTATTAGTTGCCCAGTAGTGAATAACTTTATTTAAATGAGATTACTTGAACATGGAAGCAAGAATAGATTAAATGGGAATTGGTTCTGGGATGAGTTGTGACTCGACTGTGAGTAGTGTGGATCCTATGAATAGGGACGAGTGTGTGTGTGCTTGGATTGGATTTGGAAACCCTAGGTTGGGTTGAGTGCTTGTAAATTATACCTATATTTTTAGTTCTTATGTTTCTTATTCTCACCCCACCCAAGTTGAGCACTTAGTGCCGAACACCCCCATTTCTTGGGGGAGGGCGTTTTTTCCAACACTTCTATTAGTGTCTGGTTATTAGCTCCTTTCTGCTCCCTTTCCTGGATAGACCAAGTATCTTCGGGCTGGCTGTGATGGCCTAAGGTCCATTATTAGCCTATGAATATTCGGGTGGAGTAGTTGTGGTGGTTGGATGAGGTGTTTATGGGTAGGCTGTTTCCCAAGTATCTTTGGGATGAGGCCCAGGTGTCTTCGGGCGTGACGGTAGCTTTCTGGCCCAAGTGTCTTCGGGCGTGGCAGTGGTTGTTCTGGACTAGGTGTTTGTGGGCATGGTTACCTAAGGTTGTTGCGGCCCAAGTGTTGCAGGCGGGATAGCAGTTGTGTCCCAGGTGTGTGTGGGCAGGATGTGTGGTTGTGGCCCAGGTGTGTGCGGGTGGGTGTGGCAGTGGGACCGCGGTGAGAATGACAGGATTGGTTCGATGCATAGGATGTCTTCAATAACCAGTTGGAAAGTGGTGCGGGGTACCCAAATATCGATGTGCTATTACTATATGTTTCTTGACTTGCGTTATTTGGGGAGCATGTCTTGGTGAGGTTGGGTGGATAGATTTTCCTTGTTGGGTGTTTTGTTATTTCTTTTTCCACGGGACATTTGAATGTCTCTTCACTTGTGCACGAGAGTCTTTGGTTTTCTCTATAGAGTGTACTTGTATGCTCACCCTACAAATATAAAACTATTTTCAGGTTTCCAAGAGGACATCAGGGATCATGTGGGACCGTACTATCTCAGACCTTGGGGCAGTTTCTATTGTCATTTTCGTTTTCTTGGTACTTTACCTTTTGGAGTTTTGTGGCTTGTATCCCTTACTTTTGAACATGAATATGAGAATGGTTTACTTTTGGATTTACCTTTACTTTCATCTTGGGTGTTGTTGGGGTTTCTACCTCATCTCTTGATCCTATTAAAATAAAAAGGGGTTATTCCTTACATCTTGTGTGTGATTATATACCCTTGGTTCTAGTCTCCACTTCGTTACATATTGATGGCGGGTCTTGGGGGTCATTATCTCTCCTTCAACTTAAAGAAGGAAGGGATTGGGAATCTTCTGACCCTTCCCTCCTTTTGGTGAAGGTGGGTCGTGACATAATGGTATCAGAGGCGAGGTTGAGAGATTGGATGGAGTATGGAGTTAGTCACAGTGAGGATTGCATGGGATAGTAGGGAAACAATGTTTGGTGACCTTGGAGCATGAATTAGGCCAGGGAATACCGGCTAGGACAAAAGATTTTAGGGCCCCCGTGATCCAATGCAAGGACTCTAGACCTACCTAACGACCAAGTGAGGCTATACTGATTGTAGGGTAGAGACCCTAGGAAAGGTACATGCATCATAATGACTTGTGTTCTTGTGTTTCTGGGGTGTTTTGGGATTGAAATAAATAAGAAGTTTAAGAAAATTTAAGAACAATATTCTGCACTACTTCAGCTTAGGCATTCTTTGTTTACCTTGCAGCTATGGCACCTGGGAGATGACCACGAGTAGTGCGGGTGATCGAGACCCAAGAGGTTGACGTGGCCGATTGACATAGGGCTGATCGATAGGAGGATGACTAGTGGCAGAAGACGCTTCAATCCTTCTAGAAACAGACCCTCGAAAAGTATGTGGTCAACACCTTTGACATGAAGACGGAGAGTTGTCTAGAGGAGATAGTGATAGCATTCGGCTTAATCTGGGATCCGATGGAGTACTGGGTTTCTCTGACCATGAGATAGATGTGGGGAGTAGTGCGTCAGTGGTGGAAACTCTACCTGGGGGAGAGGAGAGAGGCTGAGGTGGCATGGGCTGATTTCGAGAAGGAGTTCCGGGCGGAATTCCTCTCTTCTATGATGAAAGCTGAGAACAGGCAGAAGCTACTCTCCCTCCAGTAGGGGATATGTCAGTAAGGGAGCTGGGGATCAAGTTCAAGGATCTTGACCGCTTTTCTCTGGACCTCTTTCCGGATGAGAAGTCTCGAGAGAGACGTTTAGAGGAGGCGCTCTGACCTTCCCTCCAGTACGATGTTACCCCCTTCACCTTGCCGACATACTTGGAGGTCCAGAAGAAGGTAGAGGTGGTGGAGAGGATGCACACACTGGGAGGTGTGTCATGAGAGGGGATCTAGCTAGGATCATCTAATGGGAAGGCCATCAGCACCAGGCCTCCAACACCAGGGCCCTCTAGGTTTCAACCGGCAGGGAGCAGGCCCCTGCAGTTCCAGTTACGATCCCCGGATCCTCACCCTTTCTCTTCAAGCCTAGGGCCGAGATTATACATATGTGGGAGACATGGGAACCTCCAAAATCAGTGCCCAGATAGAGTGCATTCGGGCGGTGGCAGGCAGGTTCAACACCCTCCTCAGTAGCAGCAGTATCCAGTAAGGCCTTTCCAACAGCAGCGGCAGGGTCAACGAGCTCTCGCTCTTTCGAGGGAAGATGTTTTAGGGGAAGGACAACCATAGGGCGCTCCTTAGGGACCTCGGACAGGGCATGGTCGGTGAGTTGGCCGATAGTTAAGAGGCAGAGGATCCGGGCGAGTGCAGTTATACGCCGTAGAGGCAGCAGTTCCAGCAGAACCGAAGGTCGTTTGAGATATGATCAGTTTGTTCAATGCCCTTGCTTATGTCTTGTTTGATACCGGAGCTTCACACTCCTTTGTTACACCCAGTCTGGCCTGTGCTTTGGGTTTAGATGCCGAGAGACTTCCAGTTCCCCTGGTGCTGAGCACACTAATCGGAGGTCAGAATGACTTGATATATGTTTGTTGAGGATGTCGACTGACTATAGGGCCACATCAGTCATTCAGGGTCCTCCTACTATTGTAGATACAACCATATGATGTAATCCTAGGAATTGACTGGCTGTTCTCTATATGTTCCATCATCGACTGCTTCTGGGGAAGGGTCGTGTTTTCAGACCTAGGCTGCCAATGTGTTACTTTCACCAGCAAGCGGGGTGGCCAGAAGAGTAGCAGGCAAGAGGGACCCCTCCTATCCTTGTTAGCTGAGCTATCAGGGGAGTCAGCGGATGCAGAGATGGTGGAGGTACCAAGGATCGTCAGTGAGTTTATGGACATATTCCCTAAAGAGGTGACGACTCTACCCCCTTGGCGTGATGTCGAGTTTGGGATAGACTTGCAGCCTGGTGCTCGTCCGATTTCGATGGCTCCCTACTGGATGGAACCTTTGGAGCTACGGGAGTTGCGGATTCATATTGATGATCTGATGAAGAGGGGTTATGTTCGACCAAGTGCGTCACCTTGGGGTGCTCCTGTGTTGTTTGTGAAGAAGGCAGATGGTGGTATAAGGATGTGCATTGACTACAGGAGGCTGAATCAGGTGACAGTCAAGAATCGCTGCCCTCTCCCAAGGATAGATGATCTCTTCGACCAACTAAGGGGAGCGGGTTGGTTCTCAAAGATTTATCAGCAGTCTGGATATCACCAAGTGCGGTTGAAGTAGGGTGACACCTCGAAGACTACCTTTAGGTGAAGATATGGGCACTTTGAGTTTGTAGTCATGCCGTTAAGTGTTACGAATGCACCAGATGTGTTCATGGGACTCATGAACTCCGTCTTCCAGGGGTACCTGGACCAGTTCGTAGTCGTGTTTATTGATGAAATCATGATCTGCTCATGATCAGAGGGGGATCACGCTGAGCGCCTGGGGACAGTTTTGGAGGTCCTCTGACAGCACCAACTCTATGGGAAGTTGTCCAAGATCAAGTTCTGGATGCGAGAGGTGCATTTACTTGGTCACGTGGTGTTTGAGCAAGGGATAACAGTGGACCCATCGAAGGTAGAGGCGGTTGTTTCTTGGGAAGCACCGAAGAATGTGGCAAAGGTTCGTAGTCTGCTCGATCTGGCAGGTTACTATCAGAGGTTTGTGCCCAAATTATCCTGAGTTACAACACCTTTGACAGCCTTGAAAAATAAGGAATATGATTTCGTGTGGAATGGGCAGGGTGAGGTAGCCTTCAGCTATCTGAAGGAGAGGTTGGTTAGTGCCCCAGTGCTGAGGTTTCCAGAAGAAGGGGAAACATATGAAGTATTCTGTGATGCTTTAGGGCAGGGCCTCAGATGTGTGCTGATGCAGCAGCAAGGGGGTGATCTCCTATGGGTCTAGGCAGTTATGTCCCCCTGAGCGTAACTATGCCACCCATGATCTAGAGCTTGCTGTGGTCGTGTTCGCACTAAAGTTGTGGCGACACTACCTCATTGGGGAGTGCTTCGTGGTCTTCACCAATCACAAGAGCTTGAAGTATGTCTTCTCCTAGCGGGTCCTGAACTTACTGTAGTGAAGGTGGATGGACTTCCTTTAGGATTATGACTTAGAGGTTTCCTACACTTCAGGAAAATGAAATGTAGTGGCCGATGCTTTGAGGAGGAAATCTAAGAAGGATGTGGTCCGAGAGTCGGCAGATGCTTGGAAGGTGATGGAGGAGTTGGCTGCCTTGCACCTGGATGCGAGGATGGATAGTGGTAGAGGTTTCCTGTATCAGATGACAGTGCAGTCTTCTCTGTTGCGGCAAGTGGACGAGTCTTAGTGGGGAGACCTAGAGTGCAAAGTGATGCGTGACCGAGTTGACCAGGGTGATGCTCTGGAAGGGTGGATGGAGGATGGTCAGAATCAGAAGATCTTCTGAGGGAAGATGTTTGTTCTAGAGGCGATGCGTGGCAAGGTTCTTAGTGATTTCTACAACTCACCCCTAGCAGTACACCCAGGAGTTCCCAAGATGTACCAGGGTCTGAGGAGACAGTTTTGGTGGCCCAGGGTAAAGCAGGAAGTGGCAGAGTTTGTGGCCAAGTGCCTAGTCTGTCAGTAGGTGAAGGCTGAACACCGTGTTCCAGGTGGTTTGTTGCAACCTTTAGATGTCCCAGAGTGGAAGTGGGATGACATATCGATGGATTTAGTCACGAGGCTACCCAAGGATCAAGGAGGGTGCGATGCCATCTGGGTAGTAGTGGAACAATTGACGAAGTTGGCTCACCATCTAGCGATCAGGGAGTCGAGTGCGGTGGACGATCTAGAACAGAATTATGTAGACGAGGTAGTGCGGTTTCATGGAGTTCTGAGTTCCATAGTCTCGGATAAGATGCATGATTTACCTCATGATTCTGGAGGGGTTTTCATCATGCTTTTGGCACCCATCTATTCCATAGAACTGCCTTCCACCCCCAGAGAGATGGGAAAACAGAGTGCACCATCCAGACCTGGGAAAATATGCTACGAGCATTCATCCTGGACTTAAGAGGATCATGGGTGCTACACTTGCCTCTGGTAGAGTTCACCTACAAAAATAGCTACCACTATACCATTGGAATGGCTCCATTCGAAGATTTGTATGGGAGGCCGTGTCGCTCACCCGTGTGCTGGACAGAAGTCAGGGAGGCAGGTGTTCTTGGCCCGGAGGTGGTGCATAGCATGATAGAGAAGGTTCAGATTATATGAGAAAGGATGAAGGCAGCTCAAGACTGACAGAAGTCATAAGCAGATGATATGAGAAGGACCTTGGAGTTCGAGGTCGGGGACCACATGTTCATGAAGGTCTCCCCTCGATGTGGGCAGCGAAGGTTTGGCAGGGAAAGTAAGCTCTCTCTCAGGTTCGTCGGACCCTTTGAGGTGTTGCACCAGGTAGGTGAGGTGGCTTATCAGCTGGTGTTTCCACCACAGCTACAAAGGGTGCACGCTGTCTTCCATGTGTCCCAGCTTTGTCGGTATCTGCATGACGATTTGCACATCCTCGACTGGGGTGAGATAGATATCGAAGACGATGCAACCTTTGTGGAACGACCAGTGATGATATAGGGTCGTGAGGAGAAGGTGCTTCATGGATGAACCATCCCGTTGGTTCGCGTGTTATGGAGGCATGGTGGGATTCATGAGAGTACCTGGGAGAGGGAAGTGCAGATGCGAGCCCAGTACCCAGAGTTGTTTTAAGTTTTATCCTGTTTTGTTAGTACTTGTTGCTATGTAATGCTTTACCTTGCTGACTATGGGATGTGAAATTTCCTTTTTCAAAGAATGTGTGTGAAGGGTCCTGAAGGATGGGGAGGGGAGGACCTAATTACTAGTTAGGATGCATTAAAGTGGATGCGTCTAAACCCGTGCGGGCAAGTCAGTGCCGCCGAAACCGGATAATATCTTAACACGGAGGAAGGGAAACCCCTCCCCCACATGGCCTGACAGTTTAGTCTTTTGTTTCGCGTGCTTTCACAGGAAAGGAGCGTAGGAAATCCATAATTGTTTAAGAGATAAGGTGTTCCTATGTTAAAGAGGTTCACTCCTAAGAGGTATCTTCCAGGGTGGTTTTTCGGACCCCCTCCCCTCTTTCCTTCGGATCTGGTTCTGGATTCTCGAGGATGAGAATAGATTGACAGGTATCTGATGTAATGGACCAGACCTGCATGGCCTATCCCTTTTTCCAAATTCCAGGACCCTAAGGGGTCGCACCTCATTTTAGCATGACCGATCGGTGCGACCGATCGATTGGTGCGACTGATCGGTGTTATCCAGCCTTGTCGGGTCTTTCCTTCTACAGTCTTTCTCGTAACTCCTCTTTTAGGCCTTTTCATCCTTTTGAAGCATTTTAAGGAAATTTTTAAGCCCATAATTAATATCTAAAAATCCCAAGAAAACTCCATACTAAATTACAATTAATCCCATTATGTGTGACCACCCAACCGTGTCGAAGAACCACGATCCAACTTCCAAGGCGTTCAAATTTCTTATCCCGTAACATTGGGATCTCATCTATTTATCATGCTGGATTTTCTTCTACTTACTCTTGGCTAGTCTCCTTCTCTTCCTTGTGCATTTGAAGTCCTTTGTTCCTGCTGAAAGTGGTACACCTGTACCTGAGCCCTGCAAGTCGCGCATCCCCATTCCTGATGCGGAGTTGGAACTTCAATCTTTGATCATCCAAGTAGGGATTTTCCCCTTCGCCTCTCCTTTATGTGTATCATGCGGGGTGGGTATGATTTTTCCCTTGTGGAAATTGATGAAACCAAACTTAAAAAAGATAATTAATGGACCTTTAAAGAATGAAAGGATGGTGTGATCGATGTTCTGCTGTACTCTTTATGTTGTTATGTGTTGTGAATTGTACTGGCCTATGCTCACTGAAAATCATGGCCGTTGGTGGTCCTTCTCTGTGCATTATTGAACCTCGGTGCTCCTGGATGTTTAAATAAACATAACATGGAATTGGTTAATTACATATACTCATTTAAATAAATTGAAAGCACAAGGATCAACCCTTTTCTGTGATAACCCTGATTAAAGAACAATGGAATTGAAACCATTGAGTGTGTTAAATCTTTTAAATATGAAAATACCTGCTTGGGCCTGCCTTGTCTTAGTGGTAGTGGTTTGGTTATTTCTTTCACGGGCCGATTGCTAGGGCGATGCGGGTGGGGATGGGATCCCCTATTGTTGTACTTTTGCTGGTTGTGAATTCGAGGCTGTGGGATTACTCTGCTTATATCATGAATTGGGGTGGGATGCTCTGTTTTTGAGAAACCATTGGCTCCTGGATTTTGGGAACATGAGGCTATATCTCAGGGTTTTATTTGGTTCTAGTACTTTGAGGGATATCACTTATCCCTTTGTTGTTGTGACATTGCAAGAGAACCGGGTGTGAATACTTAAATTACTGTTGGCTGTAACTTTTTCCCTTGGTTTGTGCTTATGCTGTTAGTTTCCCAGTAGTGAAGAACTTTATATAAATGAGAGGAACATGGAAGCAATAATAGCTTAAATGGGAATTGGTTTTCGGATGAGTTGTGACTCGGTTGTGAGGAGTGTGCTTCTTATGAATAGGGACGAGTGTGCTTGTGATTGGATTGGCTTTGGAAACTCTAGGTTGGGTTGCGTGCTTGTAAATTATACCTATATTTGTAGTTCTTATGTTTCTTATTCGCGCCTCACCCAAGTTGAGCACTTAGTGACGAACACCCCCATTTCATGGGGGAGGGTGTTTTTTCCAACACTTCTATTAGTGGCTGGTTATTAGCTCTTTTCTGCTCCCTTTCTTAGATAGCCCAAGTATCTTCGGGTAGGATGTGATGGCCTGAGGTCTATTCTTAGCCCAAGAATCTTTGTGGTGAGGTAGTTGTGGTGGTTGGCCCAGGTGTTTACGTCCAGGTTGTTTCCCAAGTATCTTCTGGATGAGGCCCAGGTGTCTTCGGGTGTGACAATAGCTTTTTGGCCCAGGTGTCTTCGGGCGTGGCAGTGGTTGTTCTGGCCTAGGTGGGCGGGATAGCGGTTGTGGCCCAGGTGTTTGGAGGTGGGATGCGTGGTTGTGGCCTAAGTGTGTGCGGGTGGGTGTGGCAGTGGGACTGTGGTGAGAATGGAGGGATTGGTTCGATGCATAGGATGTCTTCAATAACCAGTGGGAAGGCAACATGGGGTACCCAAATATCGATGTTATATTACTATATGTTACTTGACTTACGTTATTTGGGGAGCGTGCCTTGGTGAGGTTGGGTGGATATCTTTTACTTGTTGGTTGTTTGGTTATTTCTTTTTTCCACGGGGCATTAGCATGTCTCCTCACTTGTGCACAAGAGTCTTTGGTTTTCCCTAATGAGTGTACATGTATGCTCACCCTACATATATAAATTTTTTTCAGGTTTCTAGGAGGACATCTAGGATCATGTTGGACTGTACTAGCTTGGACCTTGGGGCAGTTGCTATTGTTGTTTTCCTTTTCTTGGTATTTTACCTTGTGGAGTTTTGTGGATTGTATCCCTTACTTTTGAACATGTATATGGGAATGGTTTACTTTTGTCTTTACCTTTACTTTCATCTTGGGGGTTTTTGGGGTTTCTACCTTGTCTCTCGATCATATTAAAATAAAAAGGGGTTATGGCTTCCATCTTGTGTGTGATTCTATACCGTTGGTGCTAGTCGCCACTCTGGGACCTTTTGAAGGCGGGTCTCGGGGGTCATTATCTCTCCTTCAACTTAATGAAGGGCTTGGAAATCTGCTGACCCTTCCCTCCTTTTGGTGAAGGTGGGTCGTGACAGATAATTTATTTCAATTATCCTTTAATAATTCATTAGAAATATCTCTGATAATTCGTGTAATAATATTTTGATAATTTTTATAATATTTTTAATGTGACAATTATCTTATAATTATCATTGTAAAATTGTACAATTATTTTCTAATAATTTATTTTATAATTTATCAATACATAATTTTTCTATGATAATTTTTATCAAATTATCAATTTATAATTTAGAATTTATCTATTGATAATTTATTTTCAATGATCTATTAAAATGAGAAAAATAGGATCAAAAATTACATTGCTGCCTTCAAAAGAAAAATAATATATTTCATATGCTTGTTGAGACAAATTCAACAGTACCAACAATGTGTAATTCCGATCAATATCGAAAAAGTTATATAATAGAGAATATAGAATAAGTAATAAAAAATGAAAAAAAAAACCTATATGTGCTGTGTATAAGAGGCCACCCACCTATTCTCTGCCCTAGAAGGATATCAAATGACAATAATCGAGGCCTCTTGATTGCACCAAAGGACGATATGATTTTCCTGAACTTCCACAATATTAATGAACAAAAGGATAACTGAAAGGTTTGTCTATTTAGAAATACCCAAAATGCATATGTGTCTAGGAATTAAGAACACCCATTAAATACCATTTTGACCAAGAAAATCAATGTGGAGTTGTTAAATTCATCATATTAATGTGTTGCAATAGAAACCATTCAAAACTGTCAATAAATGGATGATTTTGAAAAGATGAATCATAAAAAATGCGAGATTACTATTTTGGGAAGACGAGGGAATAGTGCACTATAAATTTAATAATTAAATTAATAGTTAAATTAAAATAATAATGTTAATTATTAAATATTGTTATTAAATAACTTAAAAATTACAAGTGACCAGACCAAACACCCATTGCTCGTGAAAGTTACACCCTGCCATGGGTAAATACCCAATTATAAACCCAATAGTGGTCTCAGATTTTTCATATGACGTACCATTTGAGAGATATTAGTGATTTATTATTTAAAAATTCAAGGAAATAATTAATTAAAAATAAAAAGGGTTTTATTATGTTTGATCCATCCAAAAAGCCGAAGCTTAAAAATGTTATATTTTTTCTCGGGTAAACACCTTCTTCGATACCCATAGGTGTTCTTAGATTTCCAATAAGACACAAAATTTGGGTCATATTTAATAATCTTAATAAAATAATATTTATATATTATTTAATAACTTTATCTCACGAGCGAGACATCCAAATGTCTAGTTCCTTTGAATGTTATACCCCTACAAGGGTAACCACCATGTTTCAAACATAATAGAGGTCTCATATTTCTCATATGATGCACCATTACATATTAATTAAATTATTTTGAATAAATTGTGTGCACTTAAAATGATTTATTTATAATTATTTATTCCATCTTTATCGAGGATTTGTGGGCCTCAAAATATTTCACGAACTCAGTGTTGAAATCTAAAAATGTTCAATTAAATACTCAAATAATATAATTGGGATTTAAGATCTTCAACATATTTATCTTGATTTCACTGATAAATCATTTTCCTACTTAATATATAAATACTATAAGACAAGAGATAGTAACATGATGTTACATAGGTGCTGATAATTCCAACAAATCTCAAATGACTTGTGAAGCATTGTCCAAAAGTATTAAAAGAATCTGAATTCATTTTCTTAGTTTTGAGTACGTAAGTTTTCTTTTTTACTAAAATGTCATTTTAAACTAGAAATAAACAATTTTGACACATTAGGATCACATAGTGTATCAGTTTGATGTGAATTGAATTCCTACACATCACAAATGACTTATGAATTGTTATACTAGATTATATATAAAATACAAGCATGTTTCATCTGTTTTACGTGAGTGACACTTTTTGAAATAAAATGCCAATTGTAAACTGATAACAGACACATTGAGTCTTACCTAGAACATCATGTATCATATTGGGGTGCAGATGGTTTCTACACATCACAAATGACTTATGGATCTTTTTCATAAATTATCAAAACAATATGAATGTGTTTGATCTGTTTTGAGTGGCACAATTGTCGATTTTACTAAAATTGATGACAATTGTTTATAAAAAGACACACTTTGACACATACCGGTGACACCATTTATCGAGTTGAGGTGAGACTGATTCAAACACATCCCAAATGACTTTTGGATAATTTTAAAAAAGTTTGAAAATTATCTGAATGTTTTTTCTTAGATTTGAGTACATCACATTTATTTTTTTACCAAAATTCATTTTAAAATTAAAACACGTACATTGACTCATACCAATCACATTGTGTATCAGAATAAGGTGTAACTGATTCCAACACATAAAAAATGACTTATGGATCATTTTACTAATGAATTTAAACAATGTGAAAGTGTTTGCTAAGTTTTGAATAGTTTAGTTATCCTTTTTACTATAATTGATGTCAATTTTAAATAAAAATACATACTTTGAGTCATACTAGTAACACCATACATCAGATTTAGGTGAGACTAAATAATACACATCCCAAATGGCTTATGGATCATTTTAATAAATTTTTAAAACAACGGGAGTGTGTTTTTTGGTTTTTGGCTACGTCACTTGTATTATTTTCTAAAATTCCATTTTAAAATTTTAAAAAGTAATTTGACTCACACTGATCACATTTTGTGTTGAATAGAGGTGTGGATGATTATTACACATCAAAAATGACTTATGGATCATTGTACTGAAGTATTTAAACAATGTGAATGTGTTTTCTCAGTTCTGAGTAGGTTAGATGGCCTTTTAACTAAAATTGATTTCAATTTAAAATAAAAACACATACTTGGAGTCATATTTGTCACATTGTGCATCAGATTGAGGTATATATGATTCATACATGTCTCAAATCACATATGGATTGTTTTCCTAATGTATTAAAACAATATTAATGTGTTTTCTCATTTTTGAGTATGTCACTTATCTTTTATACTAAAATATCATTTTTAACATGAAACACACACTTTGACTCATAATGATCACATTGTGTATCCATGTTGGAAGAGAACAATTCCTACTTGTCAGAAATGATTTACGAATAAATTCTTTAAATTATCAAAAAATCAGATAATGTTTTCTCAGTTTTTAGAAAGTGACATATTTTAGAGTCAAATTTTTATTTTAAACTAATAACATATACATTGAGACATATCGGGCACATAATGTATCAAATTGAGGTGAAGATGATCCTTAATCATTGGATTGTTTTTTTAAAGTATAAAAACAATATGAATATGTCTGCTAAATTTTGAGTATGTCATATGTCTTTTTTTACTAAAATTATTGTAAATTTTAAATAGAAAGATGTACATGGAGTCATATTGGTTACATCATATGTTAGATTGAGGTGAAGATGATTAATACAGGTCCCAAAGTATCAAAAAATCATAACTCTCAATGTTACTATGATTTCCATTGACTTTCTTTATCAAACTCACGATTATTCATGAGTAGCTTTGAAAAAACCACATAAACTAAAAAAATAATCCACATGTATAAGAAAACTATTATTATGAGTAACACTAAAAGGAATTAAATTTTAAATAAATATTAAATAATAAATTAATTATATGTACAATGATTTTATTGTGAAAATATGAATATTACCTTTATTATTGAGAAGTATAGGGAACTTGAAGGAAATTCGTAAATTTAAACACTGTAGGGGTGAATGGTTTTGAGGGAGAAGAAGTCTATTAAAGCTTTGGTGCAGAACGACATGAAATATGTACAAACCACCCAACTCAAACAAAAAAATCCACTTATATAAGAAAACAATTATTATGTGAGTAATACACAAAATATATATATTAACCATAAATATGAAACAATATATTAATTATATGGGCAATTATTTTACTATGAAAACATCTTGATTAACTATGTAATTAAGCATAGGTAGTGCCATTGCTTTTCATACAAAGTAAGTGGAGGAAATTTGATAAAAAGTGATAAATGTACCACTGCATGGGTGAAAATGTTTTAAGGAAGAATAAGTATGTGGAATTTTTTTATGCAAAAGGCAAGAAAGTTAGACAGAACACCACAACAAGAACAAAATAATCCACCTATATAAGAAACTAATTATTAAGTGTGTAACACTAAAAAGAAATAAATCATATATAAATATGAACCAATACATTAATTATATGGACAATTATTATACTTTGGAAACATCAATATTACCTCTATAATTGAGCAAAGGCAGTGTCATTGCTCTTCCTATAAAGGAAGTCTAGGAGACTTGAAAGAAAGTGATAAATGCACCACCACTAGTGTGAAAAGGTTTTGAGGGAGAAGAATTCTGTGGATTTTTTGGTGCAGAAAGGTGTGAAAGATGGACATAACACCTCAAATCAAACAAAATAATCCACCAATATCGAAATAAATTATTATGTGAGTAATACTAAATATAAAAAATGAAACATAAATATGAATCAATATATTAATTTTATGGACAATGATGTTACTGTGAAAACATCAATATTACCTCTATGATTGAGAAGAGACAGTGTTGTCACTCTTCGTACAAATGAATGAAAAATGAATAGAAATATTATAAAATTAACTAACTCTCTAAGGATTAATGAAAATTAAATCAATGTTCCATTATATAATTTTACAGTAAAATAGAAAATGTATATCGTAACAGTAATATTAAATATTTCGAAAGGTTTACCTTCAGTATAGTGTATTCTTCCAAGGGATTGGTAAAATCATCATGTGAAGAAGAAATTTTCTATATAATTATTCAAAAATTTAATTTAAATTATTTTAATAAAATAGATAACATATAATATAATGTGAAAAAATATAATATATCAAAAAACACTTTTACCTTATCATTGAACCCTATTTCTTTTTTAAAGGTTTCTACGATTTGGTTCTTCTATCAAGAATAAATATATCATCTCTATGGTCCACTGTAATAGATAAGAAATTATATAAATTAAGAATTTCATGAACTAATTGTGATGTACTGATGAAAGATCCATCCTCGATTGAATTTTAATCTAACTCGACATTTTTTTAGTCACCAGTGAAATAATCGAACACTTATTTTTTGTCAGATTAGAGACAAAAAATACCCACACTTCTTGTTATTACATTATTAATGGATTTTATTTTTCCCCTTCAAAACTAAAATTCACCTTCACATATACCATTTCATCAACATTAACTCTATTGATATTTTAAACCCATTTTCAATGGTAATGAATCACTAGAAATTTTGTACAATCCAACTCATATATCTATTAGATAATTGCATCGTACTGAAATCATCATGTTCTTTTATATTGAATTTATAACCATTGATTACAAAACCAGTGTAAGATATAACATTTTCATTCAGTCCTCTAGCCTTCCATTGATGTCATTTGGTAATTAAATTCGTATTTTAAAATAACTCCTTTTAAATTTGATCTCTAAACCATCCTATAAAATATTTATTATGTGTATTTGATATCCATCCTTTATCCCTTGATGGATTAAAATATCTATGAATTTCATTTTTGGATTCATAGAATGGATCAAATTCTTCACAATTATGTAATATGTATAGATGTTTTGGCTCCCTCAATGTTAAGGTAATTGTAACAACTAATCTTCTAGAAATACCTTTGACCATAAGGCGTTCACTGTGATGAGACTTGAGTGACTGATTCTTTCACCTTTCAAAAGGAAATGGGTACAAAATTAAATATATTTTTCAAAAATATATCGTTATTCAATACAACCTTCTAGACAATTTTTATTCTTGACAAACCCTTTAAAAATCATTATATACCATTCAATGGGTTACATCTACCTATAATGGATAAGACCACATTGTTGATTCTATCTCAGTAAATGAACCATTAGGAGGACAATTATATTAAAGAATTATGGTTGTAAGAATATGTCTAATTCACATAATATGACATTTTTAGGTAGAATTCATTTGAAAGAAACATACATTAAATATTACATCAAAACATGAAAATCGTGTGATTTTATTTCTTGTATCTTCAAATTAGTCATTGAAACAAAATTCATGATATTTTATGAATAACCTTGTGGAACTTTTACACTAGTAAGGAAAAGGAAAAATTGCAATTTTTCCTATCTGGATAGAGTGTAAGATGTTGGAGGAAGAAAAATACTCCTTTGAAATTTCCCCATCGCCAACTCTTCCCCTATCCCCATTAAATCATTTCTAACCTAGAATTTATGCCATCTTTCATTTTTTAGTAACATTTAGTAATGTGAAAATAACATTATCATATACATTTGTTTCTACATGCATGACATCAAGAAAATTTCGGACATACAAACAGATCCAATATAGTAATTTAATTAAAATTGATCTCTTCTTCCAACCTGATATTGTAAGGTTTTTTGAAATTGGTTTACCAAAAATAGTGTCAAATTTTTTTACTTTTTTTTAAAGATGATCACCCATCACTAGAGATGGTGTAGTACCTTTTATGATATTCACATAAAATGATGTCATCCAGGATTGATATTTATGTAATGGAGGTAAAAATTCCTGACGTCCAAAAAACATAGTTTTTGAGGAATGTTTCGACCAAACTGGGTGTGTGCATTTTCCACAAATGGGAAACCCCAACATTCATTTAATGGTTTAGCCTGATAAATTTCAATACATAAGGATGTCATTTATCATTATTTAAAATATGACCCTCAATGTGAATTCTTCACTTCTATAATCATCATACATTGTAACACCTATATCCTATCTCAATTTCAGATCTTCCATCAACGAAACCAAATTGACACCAATATCATTATAGTGTTCCTTTGGTGCAGATATAAGAAGAGAAAACATAATTTATTTTTGATTCCTGCATAACCATGGTGGAAAATTATAATTTACAAACATGATGGGACATATACTATGAGTATTACTTTGTATATAAAAAAGATTAATTCAATCTATAGATAACACAAGACAAAATCTTCTCATCTCATCTCTAAATTCAGGAAACTCATAATCAATTTACTTCTACTAAGTATAATGTACTTGACGATGTTGGTTCCCATATTTAATTCTTGCATCGGCATGAAATGTTAATTGTCTATTAGTTTATTAACATATATATAGTGTTCTAAATCAAGTAATGATTGGAAAGTAACATACAAATTTCTAAGGACATGATTTATTTTTTTTGTATCGATCTGATCCACACTTAGGGAATTTTATGAGTGATTCATATTCCTTGAAAAAAAATACACAATAATTTGGAAAAGAATTTATTTTTTAATGATTATTACCATTTAATATAACATTTACTTAGCATCTTATTCTCATCATGTTAGTTCATTTTCTTCTCGTAGCATATATTTTAGAAGGCCACATAGTTTTATAAAGTTAGTGTCACTCCATCCAATGCCAAATTTAAAATTATAAAACTTCAATACAACAGAAAATGTTGTGTATTTAGTATAACCAATATATAATGGTTTCTTGGAACAACTATTTAACTCCTCAAAAAAATTTGGAAAACCATGAAGTCCATCTTTAATTGATAATTTCATTTCTTCCATGCGATCTTCATCATCTTTTACAAAGGTATTCATATCAAATAATTCATAAACCATAGTATCATCCCACTCTATGTACACATTCTGTTTCTCCCTATGTTTAGTCCAAAATTTACAGATTTTATCTATTCCATGACAAATAAAATTGTTCTTCAAACTCTTTTGAACTATTTTTTCTTGAATAAAAACAACATGAACAAGGAAAAAGGATTTTAGAAGGGTTGTCTGCATGCTCTCTTGCAATCTTGATGAACTATTTAACTCTATATTCATATTTGTTAGTCAAATGATTAAAGTGTATCCATTTTCCGTTCATATACATTCTATTGGGTTCATAAAAGATTAATATTATTAAATATATAAATAATTACACATATGATATTTATTATCAAAAGTGAAAGTTAAAGACAATTCAAATAAGGGAATCTCAATATTTTATTATTTTAAATAATTTTAGTATGTTGATGAAAATAGGAAATTGAATTTATGAAAATAAATAATCCACATCAAATATTTCTTAAATCAAATACAAAAATGAAAATAAAGTACAGGTAATTAAGGAGAAATAAGAAACTCAAATATGATAAACAAGAATAATAAACCCTCATTCAATCAACTAGATCAGTGGTTTTGTGGATCGAGGAATAACACTAATGATAAATGGGAGAGAACTATAATTATTTTTGTACCATTTTGTTGAATTTGGATATAAAGGAATAAGTATTGGATAAAGGTGATTAATACATTAGTGAAGGGAAATATATTTCACAATTACAAGAAAATCTGAGTTCCTAGATTTTCCAAATCTAAAAATAAGGGCCCTTGGGATTTGAAAAAATAGTGGGAGATGTATAATAACCCTACTTTTTATTACACACATAAACATGATTTATTATATAAACACTTCACTTGATACAACATGGATGATCCATAGGTCTATTGTCTTTGGGCCTTAGTAACATTATATAATGACTTAAAACATAAAACACAACATCTCTATTGAAAACTTCCTTTACATGACCACTACATTCCCTCATACTTATAATTGCATGAGATAATCTTAGGACATGCATAAGAAAAAGGAGAGATATAAAGCTCGGTAAGAGAGTAAATAAAGCATAACATGAATAATACAATATATGTTATGAAATAGGTATATCAACATAGCATAAAAGAAACATGAACATAAAGGCATGATATCGCATGATTATCATAACATGGAAATGTGGAAACAACACTTAACAAGGTATTATCATGAGACAAGGCTCATTGCACATGGAGCATGAGTAAAACTTCATTGAATTTGAATTAGCATGAGTAAACCCTCATTTAAAATGACTTATCATGATACTACTCTTTACACAATTCATTGGATCACTATCAGGGAACATCCTTCTTAAACATTTCATTTCATGTATAAGTGTTCCACAAGACCATACAAAATAGATTTATTAAACATCGTAATTTATTTCATGGTAAAGGAAAGTGAAATTCATTTATTAAACTATTACATAAATATGTAAATTTTCATAAATGTGAATACCCTTGATTAAGAAATGGACATGGTATTCAATACACAATGATTTTGCCTTGGAAAATGGTAGTGCCATTTTGGCTACATAACAACGTGAAATAAGACTTCATAAAAAAGGTTAATGAGAGAGAAAAGGTTGTCTCATCATATTCACATTAAATGGGCAGTAATGGGGTCATATAGATACATGTCCCAACATATGTAATAGAATTTGGATTCATAATACAAAATAATTTCATGAATTTAAATGAGGAGAGGGAAATTTCATACAGAATTTTAGCATGTTAATGGGTATACACGAGAAGAATTAACGAGAGAGAAAAGGGTTCTATAATCATTCAAACAAATATAGGGAAATATGGGGGAGGTGCGAAATCATACCCCAACATTTATAATTCAAAATAAAATGGAATAACAATATTATGAAAGTTGGA
Organism: Viscum album; assembly: GCA_963277665.1. Lineage (NCBI taxonomy): Eukaryota > Viridiplantae > Streptophyta > Magnoliopsida > Santalales > Viscaceae > Viscum > Viscum album. Next base: position 2,050,091,775 of record OY728150.1, on the reverse strand, counting down.
TAAAATAAGAAAGGATGGAATCCATTACTTGGAAGTGTGATCCTAAAGGGTAGTGGAAAACATTATTTTATCAGGCCAATGGCCTAACATCTTAAAATAATACTATTTCTTATGTGAAGGTGAGTCACACTATAAAGCAAATCAATTTAAAAAGTTAAAATGTTTTATAAGTCTTGAAGGGTCTACTAAAGCATTGTAAAATAAACCAAATAAACCTAAAATCACATTATTTTAATGGTAGAACATATATTGGCTGAAAATAATGTTTAGAGTATTTTATTACATCACTATTAGGTCATTATGATGTCATAAAACACAATACATTTTTAAAAAGTATTTAATTTTTACCCAAATATTAGACTATCTTAGAAAATTAAAAAAATTCACCATTAGATAATTTCGATGTCCTGATTCCAAAAATAATATTCATTTTATCTAAATAATTTTCTAAATATTTGAATTTTTACTTTTAAAATAAAAACCGTCATTTATCGAAAATTCATGTCTTTCGACAAAAATAGATTTAAAACCTTAATAAACATCACAATATTATTAATAATAATTATATTTTAATTGATATTATATAAAAATTGATTTATTAATAATATTTAAATAAAATATTATTTAATTAAAAAATATATTAATTCATCAAAATAGATTTCATAATTGAACATTAACTAAAAATTATATTTGTGATTTTAAAACTATTTACAAAGAAACAATAATAAAATGAATGTATATTATTTATTATATTAAAAAATGTTGCACATAATAATAGTTCTAAATTCTTGTTACATAACCACTTATAACACCTGTATAGGACCGAAGGGTAAGGTGTGTGATGGTGACAGACTCTTGGGGTGGCTCAGATAACATTTCTAGGGTGGTAATCTATATCAACTTCCACTTGTCCTGTAGGCAGTTCCATTTGAGCTTAACAATTTGAATATAGGCTTGGGATTGGTCAAGAACGAAGCCTAGTGAGGCCACCACCTTTTCGAGCTTCAACAAATGGGATTCGTACGAGGTATGTCTACTGGATGAGGCAATCACTTCCTTTGTTTGAGTAAATTGAATTTGATAAAGCCCTATATTTATACTATTCATGTGATCACTATTTAACATTTATATTAAAAAAGGTCACAATTCTTAAAGGTATTTTAAAATCTAAAAACATAAATCCAAAGAAGTGCACATTTTATATTACTATTTTACATAATAAGTCATTTAATTAGATCAAGAGAAATTTTCATTAATAAAAGGTTGGGTCGTTAAAATATTCCCCCCTTAAGAAATTTCACCCTCGAAATTTAATTTTCCCACTCTAAAATAGATGCGGGTAACTCTTCTTCATCATTTCCTTCAATTCCCACGTTTCTTCTTCCAACTTTTGGTTTCTCCACAACACCTTGACAAGGGTAATTGTCTTATTTCGTAGAACTTTTTCCCTACGATATAAGATCTTCACTATATTCTCTTTACATCAGAGGTCATTCCTTAATGGTACCACCTCTGCATTGAGTACATGTGATTGGTCTGGTATGTACTTCCTTAAGAGTGATGCATAGAATACATCATGTACTTGAGATAGGTTCAATGGGAGTGCTAGTCGATAGGCCATTGACTCAATGCGAACAAGGATATGAAAATGGAAAATATACCTTGGACTAAGATTTCACTTCTTTCGAAATCTCATCACTCTATTCCACAATGATATGTAGAGGAATACCATGTCTCTGACATCAAATGCTAGGTCTCGTAGAAAATTATCAACATAGATCTTTTGTCAAATATGAGAAGCTTTAATGTGTTGTAGGATGGTCTTAACCTTCTCCACCATTTCTTCTACCATCTCTAGACATAAAATTTTTCTCTTCCCAACCTCATCCCAACATGCCATTGTTCTGCACCTCTTCACATATAGGGCTCCATAAGGATCCATTTGGATTCTTGAGTGGAAATTGTTGTTGTATGAAAACTAAACAAGAGGGATATGTGGATGTTATCCTCATTTAAAGTCCATTGATAATTATCTCAAAATGTCCTCAAGTGTATGGATAGTCTTCTTAGATTGGCCATTAGTTTGAGGATGATAATCCATATTGAAATTTAGCTTTATATCTAGAGTATGTTGAAGACTCTTCCCCAACATAGAGGTAAATCTTGGATCTCGATCGGATACAATAGATAGTTGTATTACATGAAGCCTTACCACGTCTATGATGTATATTTGTGCCATTTGATCAAGTGAGAAATCCTCCCAAATAGCAATTATGTGTGAAATATTTGTAAGACAATCCACAACAACATAGAGAGAATTGTTTTATTTGGATGTATTCGGAAGCCTAGTGACAAAGTCCATGGCGATGTTCTCCAATTTACATGCTAGTATGGGTAATGGTTGCATCATCCCATTAGAATTCATCCTCCCAGCCTTCACTTTCTAACACACCAGGAACTTTGATGTATACTCAATGATCTTATTCTACATGTTATCCCACCAATAATTCTCTCAAAGATCTCAATACATCATTGTGTTTCCCAGGTGAATGGAAAAATTTGAACCATGTGAAACATCCAAAAGGTCATTCTTTAACTCTGGATTCAATAGAACACATATCATTGATCCAAATCAAACAATTACTTCTTCATTGACATTGAACTCCGAGTATTTCCATTTCCTAATAGTTTCCACGTTTTTCAGAATTCCCACATCATCCTTTTATGCATCCTTTAACTTTCCAAAAGAAACAATTGAGTAATATTTTTGGAAAGGATTGATGTTGTTCCATTATTTATGATTCCCATGTCCATATTTATTAAATAAAATAATATTGGATCCTTTTAGATTCTCATCAATGATAGAATCATTGGGTCCTTTCTATATAGAGAATCTTCCACCTTATTCACTTTTCCAGGGTGGTAATGGATTGAGTAGTCAGAGACTTTGATCAGCTCTAACCATCTTCATTGGTGCATGTTCTACTCTTTCTGTGTTAATATAAACTTGAGGGTTTTATGGTTTATTTATATTTCACACTTTTACCTAAAAAGATAACTCTATAAAATTTTTAATGTGAAGATCACTACAGCCAACTATATATCATGTGTTGGATATTTATTCTCATTAACATTCAATTGCCTTAATGCATAGGAAATTAATTTGTCATTTAGAATCAACACACAACCAAATCCCTTCTTTGAAGCATCACTGAATTCCACAAAAAATTCTCCCCTTATTGGTAAAGTGAGCACATGCGTAGTGATAAGACACCTTTTCAACTCCCTGAAGCTCTCTTTTCATTCATCACTCCATGAAAACTTGACTCCCTTCCGAGTTAGCTCGATACGAGGGTTTGAAAATCGTGAAAAATTTATCACAAATTGGTGATAATCTCCATCTAACCCTAGGAAGCTATGGATATCCATTAATGATGTTGGCCTTAGCCATCTCTCAATTATAGCTGTCTTGGAGGGATCCATAGATATCCCATTACTTGTGAGGATATTACCCAAGAATGAGACCTCCTCCTAGAACTCACACTTGCTGTACTTTGCATAGAGATTCTCCTTCCGCAATGTCTCTAGCACAGTTCTTAGTTTCTTCTCATGATCCTCCTTTTTTTTGTAGTATATTATAATATCTTCGATAAATACAACCAAACATTTGAGGAGGTAATATCTAAATACTATTTTAATCAAGTCCATGAAAATTTATAGAGAATTAGTGAGTCTAAAATGAATTACTATGAATTCATAGTGCTCGTTCCTTGTACAAAAAGCAGTATTGGGGATATCCTCCTTATTCACCCTTACTTGGTAATATCTCGACCACAAATATACATTAGATATGAATTGTGCTCGAAATAGATGATCAAACAAGTAATCAATTCTTGGAAGAGGATACTTGTTCATTACTGTGATTTTCTTAAGCTCACGATAATAACTGCAAAAGAGCATTGAACCATCCTTATTTTTGATGAAGAGGACTGGTGTACCCCATAGTGAAGCACTTGGGTGAATAAACCCATTATCTAGATTCTCTTGTAGTTGTTTCTTTAGTTCCTCATGATCCATAACATTCATTATATATGGAGTCTCGGATATTGGAAATTCCCCATGTTTAAGGACAATTGTGAATTCAACATCTATTCTAGGAGGAAGACCATACAATTCATCGGGAAACAGTTCTGAAAATTTCCTCACAATAGGCATGTCTTCAAGGATGGATTCTTCCTTAGACTCAAACATCTGATCCAGATACACATTCTTATAGGGAAGTAATATCCACTCTTGAGATGATGGTTCTAAAGAAGATTCATCTTTCTCTTCCCACTTCTATAGAATTGGGGTTCGATTCTCAATATGGATAGTGATTTCCTTCTCATGAAAATTTATGTTGGTTCTATATAAGGAAATCCAATCCATGATGAGAATTACATAAAATTCTACCTGAGTGAGTATTACTAGGTTCTCCAGGATGTTCAATCAAAACATTAGGACATGGGAGGAGTTATATTCATGGGATGCAATGATTTCCTCATTTGTCGTACTCACCAACATCTTTACTTCAATGATTATTTGTGGTGTCAGGATTTTTCTATAAAACATTTGGGATATAAAAGAATGTGTATAACTAGAATAAAAAAGTATGTTCTCTATTATTGAATTAATAACTGGAATACCTATCACCACATCATTGTTGGGGTTTACTTCAGTGGTATTGATTGAAAAAGCTCTCCCTTGCTGCTTTGGAGGTTGTTTGGTTGCCTCTAAAAAACCTTGTCTTAGGGTTCTGATTTTCAAGGTGCCCTGGTTCTTTATAGTTGAAGTAATGAAAAATGTGTTGAGGTCCGAACAATGCATTCCTATCCTCTATCATAACCACATGTTTCTCTAGTCGGCAGTTAAGAGCTAGGTTCCCTTCTCTTCTACACCAAAATCATTTACTCACCCCCTTCAATAAATTTATAGGGAGCTTATTTCTACACCTTTGACAAGTGGGGGGATGTATCTTATTAGCACCATTGGATTTATCCATCTGACTTCTAGAATTGAGTTCCACAATACACTTCTTATCCCCATGATACCCCTAGGATTTTCCGATATCCATTTCGACTTTGAGGGAACATCAGAAAATTTCCACTTATCTATCGAAGTCATGGATTACCAGGGAATTCTATAGGCTAGGTTAAATCCCACCAAACAAGTGTTAAACCTTTTATTTGGGGGCAATGACAAAGGCAGAGGAATATCATGCAAGCCTTGAGAAGTTTTTGTCCTACACTTAGATGGATTTTTCATCTTTTTTCTTGAGGTCAAAGAATTCCCTTTCCATCCTAAGTTAGAGGGTGGCCGAAAAATATTTATCGAAACATTTTTCTAGAAATAATTCCATTCCAATGTTTCAATCTCCTCCCCAGACTTCATATTTTTTATCAATGTCCACCATTGATCAGCTTCACCCTCCACATGATAAGCATCCAGAAGAAACTTCTCTTTTTCAGAACATTGAAGTATGGAGAGGATCATTTCATTGGATTTGATCCATTTTTTTGCAATTGAGGGATCAGATGATCTATTAAAAGTAGGAGGCCATTGTCTCATGAAGCTTTCAATTGCGACTTGTTCTTTCTTAGGGTGGGTTGAACATTCCTCTTGACCAATGTTTCTAGTCAAAGCATGTGTTAACAGAGAAAGTATTGTGACAAAGTTCATGACTCCTGCTCCCATTGAATTGGGAATCTCATTTCAACAGTCACCACATTGATCTTCACACTGGTTGTTAGCCTGATTCCTCCTATAATCGACCAATTGATGGAATAAAAGTAATGTTAAAGGGTAATACATAAAGGGTAATCCAAGGACAAAAAATAGACGACTTATAAATAAATTTTATTTCCTTATCTTATGAATCTTTTGGATTCAATATATGTTATCCATGATCTATTTTTTTAACATATATTCTTAGGGGAATTTTTTTAATTCCCTTAATAATGGTTCATACTAAGCTTGTGAAATTAACAAAGCATATCCCTTGGGAGTTTTGTAACCTGGAGTGCATCAAGACATGTTGTCGTGTACCGGGATACCATGGGTCATGCCCGAAACTCCTTGTCTGAGTTTTCACTCCTAGGTACATCTATGATAGAGCTGTCTCTACCGGCTCATATCCAGATAGGGATGTCTTTTATTGATAAACCATATACTCAATACTCACCAAAATTCTGGGATGTTCTTATTATAATTATTCTCATCCCTAAGGCTTTGAATAGGGTTTTCTAATCCTAATCCAAAAAATAACTAAACCTATCCTCTGATACCAACTATAACAACCCTGCTTTTTATTACACACTTAAACATGCTGTATTACGTAAACTTTTCACATGATAAAATATGGAATATTGAGAGTTATAATGTATTTGGGGCTTAGGAACATTACATAATGACTTAAAACATGAAACACCACATCTTTATTGAAAACGTCCTTTACATGACCACTACATTCCCTCATACTTATCATTGCATGAGATAACCTGAGGACATGAATATGAAAAGGGTGACCTATAAATCCTAGTAAAGAAGTAAAAAATGCATAACATAAAGTATACAATACATGTTAGAAAATAGGCTCATCAATATGTCATAAAATAAACATGAACATAAAGGAAAGATATCACATGATTATCATAACATGGAAATGTGGCAACAACAATTAACACTGTATTAGCATGATCCAAGGATATTTTCACATATAGAATGAGTAAAACCTCATTTCACATGAATTAGAATGACTAAACCCTAATTTCACTTGAAATATCATGATACCACTCTTTACCCAATGCATTGGAGTGCTATTAGGGCACACCCTTCTTAAACATTTCATTTTATGCATAAGTGTGCCACAAGATTGTAACACCCTGAGATTTTATGAGATATATTCTTTTTAATTTCTTTGACGTATTCTATTGTACAATGCACCAAGATTAGCTTGTATTATACGCAACACCTTATTAGCATGTAGTATACACAACACCATTCTTGGCTCATGTTACACACAATTTCAAGTTTTTTTGTGGAAATTATTCTACGCAACATTATGTATAGATTTTGTTTAATTTATAAATGAAATAAGTTTTGATTATGTTATACACAACAGCAAAGGGGGATTTAACTACATGAAGCCCTGACTTGGATTGTATTACATGCAATGACGAACTTCCTCGATAGCGTGTGTAGTACACAATACCGGATTTCACTAAACAACGATATGTTATTAAAATATTATATAAAAAAGCTATTATGAATAGTAATACCTGATTTTTAAAATTTTATAAATTTTATCATTCAAAATGGATTTCATTTTTGGATTCAGAATATCAAAATTAGCCTAGGGTGAATTTTTGGTATTTTTCTGAAAACTTTTAATTTTTGATGAATAGTGAAAAACTGAGTTATTGGTCAAAACCGAATTTTTATTTAAAAAATAAATTTATTTTATTTAAATTTATTTTAGGTCAAAATAGATATATAATACCTATATAAGTTCAATTTAATTCATTGGAGACATTTTATAATAATTTTAGATATATAAAAATTTTATTAAACTTTTTACCGTCTTTTACCCACCTCCTAGGAGCATTTTCAAATTTACATAAAACTTATTTTTACCGATTTTGTGAGTTGAATTTAAAAAATCTAAGAGACATGGTTGATATCAGTAAGTAAAATGTGGTTCAATGATATGAAAATAATTTTTGGTGAATAGTAACATTTGACTTTTATTTACCACGGTTAAAAGTAAATAGGGTAATTAAGGGTACAAATGATTTTATTATTACCCTAAAACATGTCTTAATTCTATTGGATAAGTTTAATTCGACCAAAAAAAACTGTAGGAATAAAATATTACCCTTTAGGTCCACTTTTATTAGATTAGGACATTTATTATTATTTTATTTAAAGAAGAGTTAAAATAGTTAAAATCACAACTTAATAACTAAAACATTTTTAATATAGGGTTATACATAAGATTAATTCGACTATAAATATTCATTATAAAGATAAAAATATTTCCTACATAATGGTATTTTATTTATATTTTTTAGACATTAAATAATTTAATTTATTTATGACACAATGATGATGCAGTGATTACCTTATTAATGAAATATTAACATAATTGATATTATAAATACCCAAATAAATGTAATTTAAGTCTTTTTATGAATTAAAATAATTATATAGGTTAAGAAAACATATTTTTGTCGTTTATATTAATTTTTTTCTAAGTAAAAATGATGATATAAATTTAGAAAAAACAAAATACCAAATAGTGTCAAAATTGACATAAAAGAGTTTTGAAAAACGATATTATATTATTAATTGATATTCTATTCCTACAAATCTAAGGTTCAGTCAAAAGAATCATATAATAATAGGGGTATCATTAATAAACCAATTGGGGTTTGATTAGTAGTTTATAGTAAGTTTATTAACCATATAGTGTAAGAATACAAGAAGACACGGTAAAGGTTAAATTATTTAACATAGAGTTAAATCTAAATGATAAGGTCAAAATGGTAACCTAAACTTATCTAAAACATTTTGGTTGAGATTATTTCGATACATCCCTACTGTAGACTCTAAATAAGTCACATTGGGGCCATTATAAACCGAATATGAATTTATTATAAAATAATATTTTAAGTTTTTTCTAAGGTGCCCCTCACCCCTCTTATAAAAGGGAACTCCCCCTTCTCTCTAATTCACACCTCCAAAGCCATTTATCTTGGCCAAAACCTTCCCAAATACCCTCTAAACTGTCATAAATTAATCCTATAAGCCGTTCTTTAGTCATAAAGCCAACCTAAGGAGCCCTTTAGATCAAATCAAAAGGAAGAACCCGAAGAAGAGGTAAATATCTCACCACCTATTTCAAGTTCCTTTCTTCTTCCACTTTTTTCTTCTTTGTTGTTTCCATTATTAAATAATAACTCCAATATCTTCTATATATTATTATATTATTATAAAAATTTTACAACCATATAAGTTATTTTATCCATCCTATGAATGAAAAATTCATCACACGTGAGTACGTACGACTTATCATCTCCACATCGTGGTGTAGTTTGTTATTCAATCATTTCATCATATGGATGGGTATAATAATGAGTATAAATGATATAAATAATAAATATAACATTATTATTATTCTGTATATATGATATACCGTCCAATTATATACTATTTTAATACCAAAAGGATGATATTTCACTCGTGCGTACGTACGGACTACCGTCTCCACGAACACGATGATATTAATTTTCCATAATTAACCATTCAAGTATGATTATAAAGTATATAAAATAAATAACAATGAAAGATATTACATAATAATGATACTGTATTTATATACATATATGTTTCATTTAATTAATTCCATTCAATTCAATAAGGAAATGAAAACAGCGTTAATGCGTACATACGGCCTACCATATCCATAAACGGTGTATTTCATTCGATTTATCGATCTATCATATATATTTATATACTGAATATATATTATATATAAATCATGTTTTACATTATAGATTAAATTAAATAATGATATAAGTATTAATATCAAGAACAGCAAGTTGAAACACGTACGATAAATGAAACTATTTTACCCAAAACACTTCTTTAACATGGAATTTACAAAAGAACGGGCAATATAAAGTCCTAAGTGAATCATATATGATATCATAAATATTATTATGGTTCTATTAAAAGTTAATAATATGTTTAAACCCACTATATAGGAGTCTCATACATATACAAAAGAAATTGGACATAAGGTAAGGGATAATTTTGTAAATCTAATTTTTATCCGAGATTACTTACGTAAGTATTTAATAGGGTTATATTTTTCATCCATGTCCATAAAAATGTTTTTCATAATTTTTTTAATATTATTACTTGTATATTTAAAGTAATTTTTACCCCTATTTGACTTTTAAATTGTGTTATGGAATGAATCATTCTTTTGTTTACCATACGAGGAACTTTTTGAATTTTTCGGCAAAAGTAAAAGGAGAATGTTTTTTTAATTATACGGCATGAATAAATTATTAAAATTTCATAACGCCTAATTTTAATAAATCTTCCTCTACAATATTTTATAATTATTTTCAACAAAATCATTTTCTTTTAAAATTGAATCGCATTTTGTGAAAATAAAATGATTTTTAATAAGAAAGGATATTTTCCTCAAGAATTCATTTCAAGTTTTTTATCAAAACTATTTTCCATCTAAAATGATAGTATTTAATATGTTTATGTTCCAAGTATAATTTCTATATTATTTACATGGTGTGATTTTTCTTATGATGAAATGATATAAATTTGTTTTATATGGATTATGTTATGATGGGATGATGTTTATGAAACCCATTTTATTCTTTGGGTTATGATGAAGGATTTATATTTATTTTGTGACACAAGTAAGAATGATTTCATTATGAGATGGGAGGGACCTATATCTCCCTCCAATGAATTAGGTAAAGATTTATGTCTCATGAGATAAACATGTATGGAATGAAAAGTGAATCCGGTTTAGTAGTACATGGCTAGAACGACATGTAAACCCGATTCAGTAATGGACTTTGTCCACTATGATGGTCTTGGCAGCAATGACTTGGCTACTATGGAAATAATATCACAAGCTTAATGGTTTTACACAATTACATGCTTTATTCCAATGCTATTTTATCATGATTTATGTTCCATTATGATATATGCCTTACGTACTACCATGTATTATGTCATTGCTCAAGATTTTGATGTTTAAACATTATTTTCATGTTTTTAAATTAAAATGTATATGGTTTGTTATTTTTCCTCCATACTTCCCTTACTGGGCATTTGACGTCACCCTTTATATGTTTTCATTTCCCTAGGATTTAAAGAAAAGTTTTAGGTAAGAACACAAATAGGGAAGACCTTTATGGGAGATGTTGAAGATCTTTCACCATGACTAGAAGATGATGTTCTGAGATTCCAAAGACACTAAACTATTACTGTCCTTGGGTGCCTATTTTTGTTATGTATTAAGTATTTCACAAAAGTAATGTAATTTCTAGGTTCTTCATGCTTGGGTCTCTACAAATATCATACAACATAGATTCACTAAACATCATAATCTATTCCAAAGTAAAGGAATTTGGAATTCATACATGAAAACCTTACTTCAATAAGTAAATATGCATAAAGTTGAATACCCTTGAGAGGGAAATGGACATGGTATTCACTACAAAATGATTTTATCTTGGAAAATGGTATTACAATTTCAGCAGCATAACGATGTGGCATAAAACTTTATAAAAAAGGTTTACGAGAGATAAAAGTGTGTATCATCATATGTACATGAAATTTAAAGTAAGGGCGTCATATAAATACATGTCCCAACATAATTAATGGAATTTAGATTCATAATACAAAATATTTTCTTGAATGTAAATGAAGAGAGCGAAATTTCTTATGGAATTTCGACATGGTAATGGGTGTACATGGGAGGTATTAATGAGATAGAAAAGTTATATATCATCATTAAAAAGTAAATAGGGATGTATGGGGTATGTGAGAAATCATACACCAAAATTTATAATTGAAAATAAAAGGGCATAGCATTATATAGAAACATGGATAAAATGAGAAAGGAAGGAATCCCTTACTTATAAGTGTGATCCCAAAGGCTTGGGAGAGGCTTGAGAGAGGCTTCATGGGTGGTTGGGGAGAGTTGGGATGATTATATAGAGAGGAGGGCATGGGTTGGATGAATTATAAAGGCATTGAGTGAAGTGGAAGTGGGAGATTGGGAGGGTTTATATAGGAAGGGAGAGGGAAGTATTTATTATTTAGGTTTGGGACACCACACATTAAAATAATCAAAACTAAAAACAAAAATATAGTTTTTCCCATGGTTTTTGCCAAAGGGGATTGAAAAACATTATTTTATAAGGTCTATGGCCGAAATTCTTAAAATAATAGAGTTTCTTATGTGGAGGCGAGTCACACTCTCAAGGAAATTAATTTAAAATGTTAAAATGTTTTATAAGTCTTGAAGGGTCCACTAATGAATTGTAAAATAAATAAAACAAACCTAATATAATATAATTTAATCAGTAAAACATTTATTTTCCGAACATAATGTTTATAGTATTTTATTACATCACTATTGGTTCATTATGATGTCATAAAACACATTATATATTTAAAAGGTATTTAATTTTTACCAAAAAATTTGAATGTCTCAAAAAATTATGAAAAATTCACCATTGGACAATTTCAACATCTTGATTCGAAAAATAATATTGATTTTATCTAAATAATTTTTTAAATATTTGAATTTTTACTTTAAAAATAAAAACATACATTTATCAAAAATTTATGGGTTTTGACCAAAATAGGTTTCCCACCTTAATAAAAATCACAATCATATTAATAATAATTATACAGTAATTTATATTATATAAAAATAAATTTAGTAATAACATTTAATTAAAATATTATTTAATTAAAAAATCCATTAATTCATCAAAATAGTTTTCAAAATTGAATATTAACTAAAAATACTATTTGTGCTTTAAAAACTATTCACAAATTAACAATAATAAAATGAATGTTTATTATATATTATATACAAAAATAATTTACATAATCATAGTGTTATGGTCTTGTTACATAACCCCTTAAAACACACACATAGGACCAAAGGGTAAGGTGTGAGATGGTGTCAAACTCTTGGGGTGGCTCAGATAACATCACTCATGTGGTAATCTATATCAACTTCCACTTCTATCATAGGAGGTTCCGTTTGAGCTTAACGGGTTGAATCTTAGTTTGGGATTGGTCAAGAGTGAATTCCATTGAGTCTAAAAACATTCCAAGCTCCGAAAAATGGGCTTCATATGGGACAAGTCTACTGGATTATGCTATCTCTTCCTTTTTCTGAGTAAATTGGATTTTTTGAAGCCCCATATTTATACTAATAATGTAATCACTATTTAACACATACATTAGAAAAGGTAAAAATTCTTAACGTTATTTTAATATCTAAGAACATAAATCCAAATAAGTGCACATTTTATATAACTAATTTACAAAATAAGACATTTAATTGGATCAAGAGGAATTTTCATTGATAAATGCTTGGGTCATTACAAGATATAATATAATCATTGATAACATCATAATTAGTAATAATTAAAAATTAGTAAATATTATTTTCTTTTTGTAGATATTGGAAAGTTACTTGACTACATCACTTCCCTTATGATATAAATTAGAGAAAGAGAATCTAATATCCACTGAAAACTTCTAGAAGTAGTACAGACATAAATGCATTATATTATACCAAGAATAGAAGTTAAATTTGTTGTAATCCCTTACAACTGATTATCAACCACATAGAGAGAGTGAGGGTGAGAAGTATGCATATAGAAGGCACACAAGGGATGCATCATATTTCTGATGAATCGTGTTATTAGGTATGTATTTGATATGAGTATGTAGAATAAGGACATGGATGGATACACTACATTGAATCATCTCGATGAATATGATAATGATAGAGAGATAAAGGATGATAATAAATTATATTATCACTAAACTTTATTGGTGTAAACTGAAAGATGGATAGTTTTATGGCCATAGCCTAAATTACCCAAACAACACTAGGTCATATCATCATATGACTTCTAACACACATCATTGTCTCTAAAAAATGGTTTAAACATTGGGTATAAAAAGCCAAAATTGAAAGTTTATCCCCCCCAATAGAAACAATTAGTACCAGAGCTCAAAAAAACTCTAACATGAATCTTGGGGTCAATATACATGTAGAACCAAAACCAGCATTACCTGATATAGTCATACATATTACGCAAACAACTATGGAAATAAATGACACAATAGCTATATAGAAACACATAAATTTCACATATAAAAATTCAAATATAGTCCATAATAAATATAAAATGGATAAAAACATGATATTTAAACATAACGTGAACTAATGGAAATATAATGATTCAAATAGTGAAGTCTTGATGTAATAAAACCTCATGTGCTTAATTGGGGATAGACCATTTGAATCTACTCTATAAGAAAACTAAGGAGCATACTAAGTTCAAAGAGTAACTAGATCTTGTGATACATATAACCAATAGAGGAACATACATCACTCCACTAACATTGTTCCTGAAAAATAGCATCTGAAGCTGCATGTCCACTGAGAAGTCCATAAAAAATGTCATCATATACATAATCATTAGAGAACCCCCAATGTGCCTCAAATTAGTATTAAATAAATAAGATTATAAATTAACAATTCTACACATTTATATACATATATGAATAAATTATTTAGTAAGAACATATAAAACATATTAGTAAAACCATAACAAATAAATCCAAGGTTTAGTGTCAGATATAATTAATAACTCTATATAACTTAAGGGTCCACACATAATTAGTCAACCAGATAATGAATCATAAAAAAAATATTTGGTTTATAATCAAAAATAAAAATATTATAAAATCATAAAACCAAAATTAATTACATCATCAAAGAAGAAATCAAAAACTAAATCAAAAATATAAACAGAAAATTTGAAGGCCTACCTCGTTAGGTTGAAGAAAATCTAGGATCCTCTTTGGAAACTGTAACTACAATCAAACACCCAATGTTAGACAACTTGTTCGGCCAACTGGAGGTAGTCGATTGGTGTGATTTGAGCTTCGATTCACTAAGGAGGAGCACCGGCAGTGGGTGGATTCCACAGAATGCTTCTAATATCGCGATGAGTTAGCAAATGGTTAGGGGTTTCTAAATAGACCGTGACAGTTTTATAAGTGCTTAAGTTAATATGCATTGATAAAAGGACTATTTATCAGTGCTAATGTTATAGCACTTATATATATTCATTCTATCAGTGCTTTGTTTTGCACTGATAAAGCCTTATCTTTATCAACAAGAAGAAATAAATGATAAAGATTCTTTTATCATCAGTTATTACTTAAACACTTATAAGGGATTTATAATTATAATTATAAATAAAAAATGTAAATATTTATATAAACTTAATAAATACATATAAATGTAAATATATTAAATATATTTCTTTTTAAATATATTTATTATAATTTTATAATTATTTATCTATAATTATAGTTTTTTAATTTTTTTTTCATTTTATATATTTTTATAATTATAAATATATATAATTAATAAATATAAATATAAATATAGTAAATATATTCATTATTTAATTAAATTTATTATAAATTTTAAAATTATTTAATTATATATATATTTATAATTATATAAATACTTTTAAAGAATATTTATTTATTTATAATTATCAATATATAATTGTATAAATATAATAATTGTATATTTATAAATATATTTATTTATAAATATTTTTTTATAAATATATTTTTAACATTATTAATGAATATATAATTTAAATCACATAAAAATTTTGTAATATATGAATCATATTTATATGGATTAATATATATCTACATATTTAATATATACAAATTAATAACATTAATTTTCATAATTATCTAATTAATAAAATGTTTAACCTTTAATAATATATAATCAATTTATTCTTTTTTATCAATAATTATTTAATTAATTAAATTTTTAATATTTTTTTAATAATCCCATTTTTTATTTTTTATTTATTTAATTATATCATTTTTTATTTCTACCATTATCAGTACTAAAAAATCACTGATGAAATAAATATTTATTAGCGCTAAAAATAAATCACGGATAAACGGTACCATTTATCAATGTTAAAAATTAAGTGCTGATAAAGGATACCCTTTATCACTACTTTATTGTTAGCACTCATAAAGGAAGACATTATCATCGATAAAAATAAAGCACTGATAAAAGTTTAAATTTATTAGTGATTTCTTTAGCGCTGATAATGATGCCACTTATCAGCTCTTTTTTAGCACTAATAAATACTAGCACTATTAAACACATGTTTTATATTAGTGGACACATGCTTGGAGCATATCCACTAGTACCTGTATAGTGCACTCAGACTACCCATTAGTTTATGGGTGATATGCATTACTAATATGTACATGTGAACCCAGGGCCTTCTACAAGCCCTGGTAGAATTGATAAGTTAATCGAGTGTACTTTTTTGGTAAAATTGTACATAGAACCCCATGAAGGGGTATAATCCATCAGATATAAAATCTACGAATTTCACCAACTGAGAAGGTTTCTTGAATATGAAGGAAATATGTGACATTCACCATCCAATCCACAATTACCAATACAACATCACTATCTTGAGGTAATTTTGGTTACCCCATTGCATAATCCATGGTAATTTCATCACATTTATATTCAAGAATGGGTAGTAGATTAAAAAGAGAAGTATGTTACTGGTGTTCATCATTAACCTACAAACAGGTGGAAAACTATGTAAAGAAACCCATGTTCTACTATTTTATACCATGAAATCAACACTAGCATCATATGTTATGGTATATCTTGGTGATTCCTAGATTTAAATCCCATTTAGAAGCATTATATTCCCTCATAAACTCCTCTCACATGTTAGTAAGTATAAAAACATGTCCATGGAAATATATGATCTTATCCTCTTTAATAACCCTACCAGGTGGTGTTTCATCCACTAAAACATTCTCCCTTAGGAAAAAACCTTATAGATTAGAAATCTATTTCCACTTTACTCGATCTAGAAGTGATGAGGTAACTTTTAAGAACATAAATATTGGTCACCCATGAGATTCCTAGACATCCAAATACATTTTAGAGATAATTTCCATAAAAATCCATTTACTACTACCTTCATAAACCACTTCTGTTTTATTTTTCCACCTCAAAGCATCAGTTACAACATATAATTTCCCCGGGGTTTAACCAACATTAAAGTCTATGGACTAAAGGTATTCAATCCATATTTTATGTTTAATGTTCATATAGCACTGATAAAATATGTATTTTATGATTTTATGGTACATTTAAACCAAAAACCATTCCCCTAGAATGTAATGTCTCCAACAATGCATGGCATAGACCATTGCTCCTAACATGAGGTTATGCATTAGGTAATTACACTTGTGCAGAATCAAATGGAAAGATCCACATGTAAAAATCATTCCTCTTACATAAATATAGATTCAAAACCAATTCCGGATGCATCAAAATAAACCATATACACTATGACATGATCATGTAAAAATAAGGATTGGTTTTGAGGTTATCATTTCCTTCAAATCCTGAAAGGATTTCTCACAAGTTCCTGACCCTAATAATTTTAATTATTTATTTTGAATGCTTGAAAGTTGTTCTTTATAATGTTAATAATTCTTAATAAAATGCCTGTAGTAATAAGATATCCCTAATAAATTTCATATATCAATGATTTTTTGGGATTCTCCATTGAAATAATGGCTCACCACTTTTCTAGATCCACATAGACTATTGTTTTTGAAATAGTGTGACCTAGGAAATAAAATTTATCAACATATGTGTGACATTTTGTGAGATTTATATAGAACATATGATTTGTAGTGTATAAAAAAAATTTCAAGGTGTTTTTCATGGTCGTGTCATTCATACAAATATAGTAAGATATCATCCAAAAGGAATCCAAGAACATTTAGAAAACCTGGTTCATCATGTCCATAACAATAGTTGGAACATTCATTTGACCAAATGTCATTACCAAACATGCCTAAATGGTGTATTTGATTTATAAAGATATACATTGTATATAAAATGTTCTAACTCACACCCATTGATAACCCAATATGAAAATAAATCTTGAAGAAGAACATGGATCCCCAGAGTTGGTTGAAGAGATCATTTATTTGAGGAAATGGGTACCAATTCATAACTATAAGTTAATTCAACCACCAGTAACCCACAAATAGCATGACAGTTAAAACTTACTTCTTATCAAAAAGAATGTGTAAACCTTAATGATAAGTATAGGGGTGTATAAACCCCTTGGATTATATATCATCTAACTACCTCTTGGGTCCCTAAATCTTAGTAGGAGTCATACTATATGAAAGTAATAGACATTGTATATGATACTAGAATCAGAATAGAAATAAAATCTAACTCTCTCATATGATGAATCCTAGATAATTCATTAGAAAAAACATTTATGAGTTGGTCCACCACATGAGAAAAAATATCTTATCATTCTCGTTGATAATTTAGAAAAATGTTATCAACTTTGGATGACACCTTACCCATTCCATGATGCTCAGTTATAGATTAGCTTTATGAGACATTTGGTTCACCATTGTAAATATCGATACCTACCTTGAGTGATAAAAAGTGTACCCTTCAAAAATAACAACCAATACGTGATTTATAAGGAACCAACTAGTCCATCATAAAAATTACATAAAATAATTTTATCTTGAGGATGAAATGGTTCAATAAGAAATGGAAACTGCCAATATTTAGGGGAAAATCAGTACATTGGAACACACTTTCTGAATGTACTTATAAAAAAGTATCAAGAGTCATAAATCCACAAAAGAACTCAATTTTGATTCCAAGAAATCCCACGATATTCATAGATATAAAATAATCTGAAGAATCTATATTAAAGAAATAAGATACTAATGTTTAGGCTTCTATGATCATAGCTTATAAATTAAATGGATTGACACTTTTCTACTCATGTATAGGTTGTGTTGGATGTAACTGCAATAATCCACTTCCCTAAGATATAACTTGACCTCGTAGAGAAGTTATTCTATACTAGAACTGCATATCATATATATGGAATCCTTAAACTCATCCAACTCCTCACCATGTAAAATTGGGGGTATTTTAATTTCCTACCTAACCTAGAGAAACATATCCAACTTCAGAATCTTGAGCTGGTGCAGAACCTCTCCTACTAAAAATTAGTGGAATGGTTTGGAAAAAACTCTAGCGATGGTACACTCTACAACATGACTGACACTCAACTAAATCTCTATAACACTGCTGATTTGTGTGACCTAACCATATACACTAATGCTATACTACATAACTAACCTCATTGATACATTGAACATTGCTACCCTATTGAGAACACTCATGGTGATGATTTCTACTGTTGTATATACCATTTTACTATACCGGTATTGAACCATTTTCCTAGTACCTTTAGCTTCCCTCAAGTTTTATTTAGAGATAAGGGCCTAGTTTACAATATTAGAGATGGAACTAGTATGAATACATTCACCTAACATCAAATGGTTTACTTATGCCCATCCTCAGACCATATGACCCAAAAAATATCATCACCAGAAAAAGAGGGTGAAAAACACTATAGCTTTGTGTAGTGAGAATATTATTTGATGGTAGGCATAATACCATACTCCAAGTTCATAAAACCATAGCTTGATAATTTCTATGTGTTTTTAGGAATAATTAATCATAAAATATGGTTTAGATTTCCCAATAAATCATATCCTAATATTAATATAACTAATTTACAACATCCCACCAAATATTAGTAGATCTGTGAAGAATGTAAACTGTGAATTTGACACACCATTATAAAGGCATATTTAGGTGATCAAATATCACTAGAGTAACCTCTAACCATGACACAAAAACATTGGGCCAAAATCCCTTATGAAAGTAGGTGGGTGACACTATTTTAATCCCCTTATAAAATATAACATAATCAGTTCAAGTCATAGATCTCCCTATATAGATTATACTAATCCCACAAGACCTTCTAAAATATGAGTTTCCATGCCCAGTATAAGTATAAAAGGTGGTACTATTGAAGGTACCACAAGTGGCATTATGAGTGGGTCAGATCCAAACACTTCTGGAGCATGGTCATCACGAAATTATTGGCACACAACCAGAGGCCATCATGGATTTATATATTTAGGATTCTAATTACACACCTCAAATGATTATAATAGGGAATAAAATTTTTTACTTATATAAAAATACATTCATAAGATCTCACTATCTAATATATACTAACCTGACTACCCAAATCTATGTTTAGGGTATTGGTAAGATTCCATGTTTTAATCAAAGAGGTCCCATTATATGGAGTGTAAATTTAATGTTATAGAGGAAAACTCCATTTAAGTATAAATTTTAGTCCTCATTTAAAATCAGAAAATCCAATTAGAGTCAAAACTTATCAAAAAATTTATATCTAAACTTGATTTAGTTAAATTAATTACCATTCCAAATTTACAAATACTTACACTTTATAAGTTACAATTAGAAATTCATGTAACTATAACCATACTCTTTCATCTACTATCAGGATGTAACAAGTCTATACACGATGGTTCAATTAGATGGATCTCCATTCCCATTTTATAGAGGTGAAAACTTTATAAATTAAAATTAGCATCTATTTAATTAATACCAACTAATGTTTCATCCCAAGTAACTAATGTTCACAGAATTATCTTATTACAAATGGTTAGATAAGTTTCAATCATAAAACTATGTGGGAAAACACTATTTATTATGTTGTAGTATTTTTATGCAACTAATTAATTTTCTATTTTTCCAACATGGAACATTATGACAATTTTATGTATAGAAACCAAGGAACAAAAATATGCAACATGAAATGAAGGTCATGAGATAAACATGGAATAGATTATGTATGATATACAAATCTATAAGTTACTATAATGATGCATGAGATCTCTTCTTCCCATACTTTCCTATTGGTAAAAATAATATATATAATCATAAAAAATTCATAGATTATGGACATTACCCAATAGTAAAAGGTCATTAACTATATTTTTTGAAACATAGAACAAAAATTCCCATTCTTAGAAAAATGGATTTTCCACCACAGATTTGTTATCTACTCCCAGGAGTAATCTTGTTACCAAATTTAGACATTTACTAATATAATTTCTAATATCTAAAAATATTAAGGCAAGGAAAAGAAATATATGATACCATATTGTGATGTACGGTTCTTTTTTACTGCTAAGTAACCAAACATAGTGGCCATATGGCCTCATGCATGCCTCTCCAGATGCCAGAGGATTCTGATTATATAAAAAGGTATATGGTGGAACTATGGGGAGACTATAACCCATTAATTAGAGTGCAACACAATTTTAAATAAATAATATATAGCTGAAAAATATAGTCAAAACAGTATAGGTAAACTATCAGGATAAAAATAATAACATAAGGCAGTAAATATAATCTTATATAATTGTTGTAATGTCTATAAAAGACTAAATCAAAGCATATATACATAGAATATATGTGTAACTAAAATTAACAAAAGACCAAAACCAATCTCTATGAGCATCCCAAGAACTGTATTAGTCATCATCTATCAACCCCATAGGTGATCAAGAATACATAATTAAGATTTTTCTATTTCCCCTAATTTCATCCATTTAATTTTCTTAGTTATAAAATGGAGACCTATATAGAGAGTTTGTAAAACATAGTAGGAAAGAAACAACCGTTTTTAACAAAAATATAAATTGTAAACATGAAATATAGAAGTGCATAGGTAGTAAAAAATATGGGTGGTAAAAAATATTCACCAATTGGATATGGTTTCTCAATTGATACCAATATGAACCTATCTCCGAGCATTTGAAATTTTATAAAATGGAATGGTGCCCAATGAATATAAAAAATGCCTCCTTGTATAGTGCTAATCATATTAGGGATCTACAAGTTCCATGTAATTTAAGTCATATCAAATAAGTGTAATATAAGGGTTCACCATTAAAATTTTACCCTAAATCTTCTACTCAATAACTAGGAACATTTTCTATGTATCCATAATGATATAATTGATTGGATCCCAATGATATAATCCAAGGTAGTCTATAACATCAATTTGGACCCAAAGACATAATCCATGGAAATATAATTTCTATAAATTAATGTGAATTATTGATGATACTCTATTGAATTGATGTATATAAGGAATTAATAAAACATTACTGTGGTATCTCAATTTATAGTCACTTCAAAAAATCATATGGTTCCATCTTAGTTTTCCCAAGGAATTACAAGTTGGGGATCCAAGCCTTACTCAAGAAAGACCATGATTTCAATGTGATAGATATCTATAAAAAGTAGGCACTATAATTGTAATAATTATATGATTATGTATGAAAAATATCCATTCCAATTTAAAATTCATTTCAATTACATCAATCCTCTAGAATGTTGAAAGATCAACACACCCAAGGGGTGGTTTAGCCACAAGGAATGAAAGATAATTATTACTATTTAGTTGAAACAACCTTAAGTGTTGGTTTGTGTTGAGGTCATAAACCTACAACCATGAAAAAGCATCTAAGTAATCATCAAGACTTGTCCTACTAAATAAATTAACAGTGTTATACAATTTAGGAGTAATGTAAAGAATTTATGGAATGTGGAACAATGATATCAAATCACAAACACCAATAATTTTAAAGAAAATAAATATACCACCTACATTAACATGATAATATACACCTCAATTAGTATCAACCACATATTTTGGAAGATTAAGAAAAGTGGGGAAATTAGATGAATACCCTAAAAATAGGGCATATAAGATATCATGGAAATATCATCCAAGAAGATGATGAAAATAGGAAAAGGAAGAAATATTATCGAGAGACCTACGTAGGTGGATCCAAGTTGATGGAAAAAATTCAAATCAAAACTAAAATGAAGAAAATATTTCAAATCATTAGGGAGGGGAAGAAGTGATCCCACATGGTCTACTTATATTCAAAAAGGCATAATGAGGAGAAGGGTTAATTAAGATAATGTATTGAGGGATAAAATAAAAAAATTAACCTTTTTTAAAGGATTTTATAGTTTTTCTAAGGTGTTTCCAAACTATTCACCAACCGTGTGGTTTACACTATCCATGAGACACACCTCACATGATTCATTTGAACGGTTAGTCAAATGTAGTGTATATAGTGCATTTGGGACTATCCCAAACCCCACACCCCACATAGTCTTGTTGCACAATTAAAAAAACCTTTCAAAAAATAGTGTGTTGTCCCTCAACTATAATATTTTTGGGTTCCATGTAAATGTGTCTGATATTTTAAGGTTAAAAAAACTCTGTTCCACACTCTATAGACCACATAGTTGAGGTGAGTGGTCTGAACCAACTTTGAACTAACCATGTTCATCCACTTTCTTAAACAAAATGTAACTTTGGGGCTAAATCATGACTAATTACTTTTGACACCTACATGAAATCCTTAGAAACTTCCACTTAGGAAAAAATAATGGTTTAGATTCAAGTTAAAAATGATCCATACCTTAATGATGAATTGGGATCATAAAAAATCATCTAATTTATATCTTTATTACAATTTGAATATCATAACCCCCTTTTATATATTTAGTATATTTGGGTCTCACCCAAATACAAGAATTCACAGTATTAGTCTTTTAGAAAAGGATTAACCATCAAAGTAACAATTCCGTCTTTCTATTAAATTCATTTTCCTTTTCTATTCATCTATAAGTATTTTATTTTTTCCTTTGAAAGTAAATTTGTTTATAATTATTTGTTCTATATATTTTATTATGAAACTCTATGATTTTTATATGTTGTATATATTTATAATCTATCTGTATATTTAGACACATCGTATTATTTTTCAGTTTTTCTACCTAGTTGGACACTCAATTATTTCATTTTCACCTCCTTCATTGATAGTTCACATAGATAATATTATACACACACATAGTCACAGACACACCCACATAGACACATATATATGCATGTAGGTATATATGTATATATGTATGTAAGTAAGTAAGTATGTATCTATATATTTGTATGTATTTGTCTAGATATAATTTAATTTATTTTTAATATTCTAAATGTAATTAAACTAATTAATAAATAATAATGATCAATACCGTAATATTTAAAAGAAAATGAGATCATTTGGACAAACTTGTTATCATCCCATTTTATATTTAATAATACTTAATAAATTTTTTGTAATAAAAATAAATGATACAAATATCTTATATAAATTTTTATATAGTGTTTATTAATATTTTAATAAACCTAAATTTCATATTCTAGAGGTGAATGAATAACAAATAATAATTGGAGCTATAGTAAGGGGATTCCATACTAATTTTCGCTGCTTCGATTTGAATTATCTCCTCTCATCATTTTATATTTAATAAATTTTTTTGTTTCCTATGAATTTTTATTTCTTAATTTATAATATATTTTTTATATTATTAATATCAATTTACCAATTATGGTGATTGTAACATTATATAATTTTATCCTTTATTAATCCTCTAAATAATATTTTTCCTTCTAAATTTCCTTTCAGAAGCATTAAAATATTTTTTTCCTCTTATTCATTTTTTTGTGGATTTATATATCCATATATATGTTATAATTTTATTTACACATAGATTATATATTTTAATACATATTGAGGGATCCACCCAAGTATTCCATTAACTGTATCTAACTTGAAATTTTGATTTACTTTCTTTATTTATTGATAAAATATTAGTTATTTTATAAAATTAAAATACCCCTAATCATACCTCACTTAATTTAATGTTATTTACCTATATTTTGATCATTTCATCCATGATTTATTCTATAAATTTATATATGTAATTTTTATATAACAAATTTCATTTTTCTACTTGGGTTATCGTTGTTGTGAAAACTAATTGATATATGAGTATTGTACACTTTATTTTCTAAGAAGTTAACATGATTTTTGATATAATAAGGCATGATAGAGGATACGAGAATTTAAATCCCTCTAAAGAAATGGTCAAATATTTTCATCTCAAGATATCATTATGCATGTACATGAGGAATAATTATTTGTCATTATATTATGAATTGATATGATTTGGTTTACAATTATCCACTACACAATGATGTCTTGGAAATCACAACTCGCTATCTTTAATAATAAAGTATGATTCCATGAATCACATGCCCTTATGATTACCTCCCAGTTTTCAAGATGTTTCAAAACTAGCAGTGAGATCTTATGTCATCCAATAGGAAGAGTATTCCCCTTATATATATAAATTAATTATAAAAACAATCAAATTTTTATAATACATATTTTTTTAAAAATAAAACAATGAAAGTTGACATATGAATATCATCCCATTATTTTTTAAAAATTGTGAAAAAACTAAATAAAGTATACTAGAGAAAAAAACAAAGACCCAAAAGTGTGTCCTCATGCCAGCTCTTTCCCCAACCAGCTCCCAATCTCATCAGCCTAATATAGGGACCTTTTCCTTAGATGGATATCTCAAAATAAAATGTAGACTATTACTAGGATTTCTATGAAATATGTGAGTAATATGACCCTATAAGATACAACTAAATAATTATTATAAAATGTGAAGCATGTTATAAAAGTTTATGAACTATCAAAAAATAATGAAGGAATAATAATAGATATTTGTAATGTTACTCTGTGATAACAAGGCCTTCATGAACCCCCACCATTCCTTATTTAGATCCATGTTATAGGAGGATTTATATTTCTCTAAGAATTTTTTTAAATCATGATAGGTATCTTATACCTTAAGGTATGGTCACAGATCAAGTCCTAAAGTAAATTCCAGACCAAGACCTCTCACTTAGGGGAGGTATCGCATTATAACTAATTCATTTTACCCATACCTATCTTCTATGGTGTTAATTATTTCATTTCAAACATTCTAGTTCAATTTAATACCAAAAGAATAATAATTTCAATCCAATACACACCCACATGTGAGGTAGTCCAATAAAAACACCTACAAATTTAATAAAAAACTGTAGAGTTTCTAAATCACTTGTAATGGATAACTCTCACCAATATGTTCCCTTTTATCCAATTTAGAAATACTAAATACATAAAATATACACCAAACCATTATATGTATGGATTAATTATAAAAAACGAAAAAAATAAATAATGAGGAATACAAGGAATACATGACAATAAACATACCAAAATAAAATCACTTGGACAGACAACATATCAAACATATAAGGTAAAAGGAAGGAGATGATTAAGAATCCATATGTGGAGGAAAATTCAATTCAGTTTTAATTATGATATAAGGGAATAAGATGAGTATTTTAAAAAGGGTTAATGAGTGAAATTATGGATCTTCCTATAAAAACTCACTTGGATCATTTGATTACCCAGACCACATTGATCAGGAACATGTACGCCCTACTTGGTATCCACCTCAACACCACTGGTTGGTTGGTGGGGCTACAACCCTTACTAGTATATTACATAGTTACCCAGACTTTCATTAGATATATATTACATATTTTAGATGAATATTCAATACATTACACAAACACATGTATTAGGACTGTAATATTTTATTATCTTTGGAGGCCAGGTACACAATATTTTAATTCAGTGAAAGATCTTAAACATCTCCCACAAGGCTATTTCCCTTTAGTACTCTCCACAAAAATTCCCTACATAAAACCATTCTTAATAACTTGGGTAATGGAAACATAATAAAGGGTGATCTTATATACTCATTAAGTGAAATAACGAGAGATATAAATTGTCACATAAATATAGCACGAGCATAAGTGCATGAGAACACAAAATTAGAATTTGAAAACAATTCCATGTATAATAAATATCATAACCACAAGACATTAAATTAATCTCAGTAGTTAATAAGACATTATTCATAAAAAATTCACTGAACATGATTTATGAGAGTATAACATTAGCATACGAAATAAAATTTTGGAACACACATAATCATAGAGAGCCATTTTTATAGTAGTCAAGGATCATTTCCAAAGCTATAATAGTGGAAAGGGTTCATTCCATAAACCATCATAATATCCAAGGTTCACTCCCAAGACCATAACATTGAAGAAAGTCCCTTAATGATCTAGGATCATTCCCTGTTCTAGTCTTATTGATCTCATAAGATATAAATATTTACATAATCCTTTTGAGGGAGATATAGGACCCACCCATCACAAAATGAAAATCATACAAATGTGTGTCACAAGATCATAAATCATTTATCAAATCATAAAACATGACATGAAATGGGTTTCAAAAAAAATTCATTATATCATAAACTATAGAAAAGAGACTGTTTTAATAATCATTTTTTTCATTTCAACGTATCATAACCCATGAGAATTACTAGGTTTAACAAGCATTTTATCATGGTATAATCTGGGGGAGAGAAATGGGTTTTCAAAACATATTTTCATTGAAAACATAAACCATCCAAATAAATAATATTAATGGAATAATTAGATTATATCCCTAGAAAATTATTAGTTACATAAAATGATGTCCTATTAT
The DNA here is from genome assembly GCA_963277665.1 of Viscum album. Classification (NCBI taxonomy): domain Eukaryota; kingdom Viridiplantae; phylum Streptophyta; class Magnoliopsida; order Santalales; family Viscaceae; genus Viscum; species Viscum album. The sequence continues at coordinate 2,050,064,370 of OY728150.1, read as the reverse complement.
ATGAAAAATGATTATGAAAGATCACTTGGAACCTTTATTGAGGAAAATTAACATTGTATGGAAATTAATTTTTAAAAATAAACATTATAAAATATTTTGGAAAATAATTTTCTTTGAAAACAAACTTTTAAAACTTATAAAGGAAGCATTAAAAATCATTTAATACATTTCTTGAGGAATACATTCTTTCCTCACTGAGAAATGATTTTTTAAAGATAAAACATTTTGATAAATATGTTTTTTAACAATATTGTTTATAACCTAAAAAATAATATATAAAACATTATGAGTTCATGATGGTGTAAAATTCAATACCTCTCTTATACCTTAAAACAAATATTCCACTCATATTGTTAATAAAAGGAAAACAGAATTTGTTTATGAAAATGACATGAAGAAACTTTTAATTTTTTTTGTAAAAGAAAACCTAGGATAAAATTTCATTAATAAATAATTATTATAACATTAAAAATAATTTTTAAAACACTATTATAAAACATGGTATTGTAATAAAAATAGGGTTTAGATTGAGGAGATAAATAATGATGATTTTTATTAAAACATTATTTTAATCTTTTGAGTGCACAATGATTGTAAAATGATGGTAAACCATTTATTCTCATGAAACAAACAAAGGATAATAAAATTAATGAGTTTTTTGAGATATAGATGATAATATTTTATCATTATAAGCATAATATGAATAAAACCCAATTATGAATGGGATTGTAACATAAAATGTTCCCGAACTTATATCATTGAATTGTTTTTCCAATGATATAATTAAATTACATGTAACTTAAAATATATTTAGAATAACTAAATTAATTATATTATATGTAAAACTTTATGTATATACTCATCATAAAATAATATAGTTGTATAATATAACATATGTCTCAAGGAAGGAAAATTGAGACAAAACATCCCTTACCACTTTGGTAACTTTTGAACTACAAACCCCGTAAACGTGAGATCCTAAAATAGATATGTAAATAACCAAAATTTAAGGATAATAATCATAAAATACATTCATTTTTAGTATATAAACCACAAAAAATAAACATGTGGTGAATATGACATGCGTATCATAGAAAAATATAATTGAGATGGAAATCTCTTACCACATTAGTAATCTTTTGAATAGTAAGACACAATAAATCATAACATCAAATGAAAAATTAAATATCATAAAAAGAATTATATTCCTAGTATAAAATGTTAAGGGGCAATTATATACACCACATAAATTAATTGAGTGGTGAATTTTTATATGTCCCGCAGAAATAACAGAGTGACTAAAAATCTCTTATATTATGTCTTGACTTCTATCACACACATTAAAACCTCATGTATTATCAATATATAATTATTTTAAATTTATTAAAGAACAATAATTATATATATTATTCAACATATTATTTTCTTAGGACCTTTTACTACATTTTTATTAACAATTCTATGTTAAATTTGTGTTTCAGGAAATGATCACTTTGTTTTTAATGTATGTTTTTTGTCCTTTTTGGTGCTCTTTCTTTGATCATGGTTCGATCATATCATGAATTTTAACCATGATATAAATATAATATAAATTAATTATATTTTTTAGTGTAATTCAAAATATTTATATATAGATGATGAAATAAACTATTCATGGAGATGGTAGGCCATATATACACATGTGTGATGTTTTGATTTTATCAATGAATTGAAGTAATGAAAAAGTTAAACAATATATTATCATTAAAAATTTATTCTGATTTAATATATATAATTAATATTCATTAATTTTTTTTATTTTATTCAATTTAAATCATAAGTAAAAACAAATCACATCACTTTGGGGGGTGGTAGTTCGTTGTACACATGAGTGACATTATCATATCTAACATTGAATGGAAAGTAAGAATCTATATTTGATATAACAAGTCATTAAGTATTTTGATGTCATACATTTAAAAAATATTATATAAATATGTTAAATATAAAAATATATCCATCCTTTAAAGGTGATGATGGAAAACAAAGTACATCGATTTGTGAGGGGGCACTCTTCCATACACACGATCGAAAATTTCATTTTCAATTTGATGAAAGTAGAAATAAATATAGATTATTAAAAAAATATTATAACATATTTGTATATAAAATATATTTGTGTTATTATATTGTAAGTTATAAGGCATAAATTAAGGTGGAAAAAGAATAAATAAATGAAGGATCTTACTAAAGACAATTACCTTCACTTAGACAAACCTCCATTGGATATCTTATTAAAGAACCTAGTGTTGGTGGTTTTATAAGAATGAAAGGTCTATGATATGTATAAGAATGTTGGGGTTAGAGTTTATTATGGTTTTACAATAATATATGGATTGATATGTATTAATAAGTGAATAGTGGTGGATGCCTTTTATAAGTGGTGGAAAGGAACCCACATGGATAGAATGTAAAAATTCCCCAATTAAATAAAACAAATGAAGTCATTACCAAGAAAAATTCTCCCAAATGACCATATATTAATACATGTTAAGTATATTATTTAAAAATTACCTCCCCTTTTTAGTTTTACATGTTTTATACTTAGTTTAACCCTTATCCTCTTGGATTATCCCCTCATGGTAAACCCATTTTTACATTAACCACCCTAAATAATTATTTTTACAGTTTTCAATATTCAATATGATAAAAAATAATATTACATAATTAGATAATATAAATTATTATTGTTAAAAATACTGAATCCATTTTTAAAAATTCGATTCATATATGTAGAAAATTTTAATTTAAAATTAATCACACAGGCGTGATGAGAAAACATGGTTTTAATGATAAAATGTTCAAAAGATTAAACAACTTTTATATAAAAATTATATATGGAAATAAATATAATGACATAAATTTTATTAATATATATATATATATAAGTGAACTAAGTTTTGTTTTAAAACACCTTAAAACAATTTTTTACATTTTTAAAATATTTAAGACCAATAAAAATTCCAACTAAAAATAAGTATTTTCACTATTCATTAGAAAATTTATCTTCTCAGAAATTTATCAAATATTAACACTAAAATATATTTGGTATTAAAATTTCAAAAATAAATATTTATTTATCAAACTAATTTTCTACAAGTTTGGGAAATTATATTTTTTATAAGTGTGAAAACTGCAATAAATCTTGTTTTTAGAAAGATACAGTTTTCAGAATTAAAATGTATTTATTATTATATCTTGTCTATATACAAAATAAGATGAATGTTAAAAATTTTATTGAATAAATAATATATAAATTTATTTAAAACTAGTCACAAAATTTTATTTAGTTAATTTATTTAAGTAAAATACTTTTTTTTCATAAAAATTGTTTTCTTAGAAAAAGATTTCTTTTATTTTAAAATGGTTCTTATTTTCATTTCCAATTAATTGGTAAGAAAAGAAATTATTTTATTTTTTTGTGAAAAGAATTTATTTTCTTAATTTATTTAATATTATCTATAATCTTTATTCCAATATATAGGTGAAAAAACGTCATAATAAATAATAATATTTTAATAGTATAATACATTTTGTTTGAACTCAGTATTGTGTGTAATGAAAGATAAACTCAATGTTGCAGGTAATAAAATAAAAAATTATAATTTCATGTAATAAAATATAAACATATTGTTTTGTGTAATAGAATATAAACTCATTGTTTCATGTAATACAATATTTTTAAAAGATTAAATTTATTTGAAAAATAATATTTCACAAAATTTCGGGGTGTTACATTATCCCCCATTTAAAAAATTGAATTCACACAATTTGAACTTTTTCTAACTAAAAAAGGGTTAAAATTATAAAAATCCCCTCATGGTAAACCTGAATCATAAAATAGGTTAAAAAACATCCTCTTGAAAATCGAGGAAGGGGTGTTCGAAAGTTATTTGGAATAAAATATACTAGGTTTACATATAATAAAACATAGTTAGGAAGTGAAAATTTTTACATGGAAGAAAATCATATTTTATAAATGATAATTTAGAGTTACAAAGTTCATTGGTCATAAGAATGTGAATGATCATGTGGAAATAAATAAACACAATACCATAAACCAAATTACTATGAAAAAGGTCATTGATATCAGTAATAAGATAATATTTTATTTTAATATAATTTTGCTAATGTTGGGAAATTTTCAAGAAAACATATACTTAATTGATTTTAATCCATTTCAAATACATAAACTCATCTTTTAGTTGTGCATTGATAAATTTCCATTACATATCTTACTCCAAAAAATGATGATTATTTTTTTAATGCATTATGCACTAGTGGATCATATGATCAATAAAATAATGATACATAATTCCTTATATCTAAAGTTATCATAAAAAATGGTTATTACAAGTTATCCAATAAGGATTAATATTTATATGTTCAAATAATTCAATAGTGTCAAAAACACCGTCTAGAGTTCATCTTAAACCATTTAATAAAATTAATCTTACCTCCCATAAAAATGATTAATATCCTAAAAATTAGAAATAAGGTCACTAAATTTATGAAATCAATTTATCATTAATCTAAAAAATAGCCTCCTGTAGATATTAATTATCACATACCAAACATTTAAATATCATTATTTTGTATTCTCTTCAAACATGGTAATAACATGAATTACTATAAAACTCAATTAAAACATGAATTCTTCCTCATTATTTTAATAATACCATAGATTATTGAATATATTCTATAGATTTAATAATTTTATAAACTCCATAAATGATAACATAAACCACTATTTCAAAAAATAATTTTCCATTTCTGAGTTCATCAATACTATGTAATTTAATTTATCCATATCAATCATCTATTTATACAAACTAATCAATATTATAAAAAAATTTAGAACATATTATGGTTTATATTTCCTTAATCATGTATTCTGCATAAAAATTCACATTTCAATTAAATAACATTTCTAAGTCATGAGAAACATTAATCATATTCCCAATAATACATAATTAATAATTCTACTAAATAATCCTTATATTTCATAATTCTTTTATTCCAATACAAAACACTTAAATCAGTATATTTTATTCTTATACTATCAACTAGGCTTCTCCATCTGATCCATTAATGCCTCCTTCCATTTATATGTTATTTATGGTTTCTTCTTCATCAATAGTATAACCATTACTCATACCAGCATGCCAATTCTTTTCATGAAATTTCCCCTATGGAATCAATTTACATAATTACTATACTTTATACATTTATAAAAGTCATCTTTTGATAATAATTTAGGGAGACTAGTATTCCCATCCATTTTTAACTCAAATTTTCAATTTTCCCCAGTAATAAATTTATTTTTTCATTATTTTACACACTCAAATCATATTAGCGATCCTCTAATAAATTAAATTCAGTGATTCTTCACATGTTATTGATATAAAGTAAATCGAGTCATCATTATTCCAAGGTCTCTACCACCCGAGATATTAGAAAACACTACCCTTCTCTTCACTAGTGAGTCCAAGAGCAGTTACAGTGCATGTTATTAATCATATATCATGATAAATTATTACACATAATCACATTATCCTTCATATTAGTCATCATACCATTTGGATTCTCATAAAAAAAAATTTCTATGACAATCATCGTTAATATAGTTCCTTATAGTTCCCACCATTTACTAAAACCAAAAAGCATAGTGTAAGACACAATAATACTATTGGGGAACCACATAATCATGAAAAATAACTCATAGGGTGTATAAATCATGACACCATATTCTTGATCTATGAAACCTTTATTTATCTTAGGTCATTAATAGTCACTATATATTTAAATCCTTCATGATGGTTTGAAAATAGTTTTTGATTTTCCAAATAATATCCTTAGGGAGTTCCAAAGTAGGTGTGAAACAATGCCTATTTTCATGCACCAGGTGAAGATTGAGTGTATCTCAATATTCCCTTTTCGGAGTTATTATCCCCATGAACCAATGTTCTAAAGCCACATCCACTTGTAGTATTCAAAAAGGGATGTAATTTCTTGGAAACAACTTTCTCTATCCTTTATTAAAATTAACAGAATTTTTATTATGCATTGACTCATCTTTATACCTATCTGTAGAGACGTACCTAGAAATAACCTTCTACATATTTATATAGATATACTAAATGATTTCTCATCCTTGAATTTAAAGGTTAGCTAAACCTATCCTTAGTTACCAACTATATAACCCCAATATTTTCATACATAGATATTAATTTTTTGGTTAAATATTCAGTACATTATTGGAACACATACCTAAGGACCATAATAATTTAGTGTCTTTGGAGACTAGATATAAAATCTCATAATTTGGTGAATGGTCTTCAACATCACCTATATATATCTTCCCCTTTATTACTCTCCACAAGCACACCCTACTTAAAATCATTCTTCATAACATGGGGAAGGGAGGAATAAGAAATAGTGAGCTAAGATGATGAGTATGGGTAATAAAGGGAGGTATTAATGATAATATAATAATGGCATGAGAAAAAGGGTATGTGGAAAGAAGATTAACATTTTAAAACCATACTTTTAATATGAAATATCATAATCAGAAGACATTGGATAAATAATTTTAGTTCACAAGAATTGTATCATAATAGAATCAAAGAACATAAGACATGAGAGCATAACATTAGAATAAAACATATAAGTGTTGAAGACACATAAGCAAAGAGAATCATTTTTATAGTGGTCATGGATCAATATTAAGGATATCATTGTGGAATGGGTTCACTCCCCAAACCATCATAGTATTCATGGATCACGCCCAAGACCATCATAGCATACAAAGTCCCTTACTAAATCGGATTAACTCCCTATTACAATTATTTCAATCTCATGAGATATAAATCACTACCTAATGCATTGGAGGGAGATATAGGTCCCACCCATCACATAATAAAAATCATACATATGTGTTACATAGGAGCATACAAATTTTATCTTATCATAACCCATACAATGAAATGGGTTTCAAAAAAATTTATTCATAATATTACCAGTCAAAAGGAGTCATGTCTCATAATCATTTCATCATATTATATATTGTCAAAATAAGAGGGTTTCACAATTATTTTTTCATGGTATAACCCATGGAAGATAAATGAGTTTTGTAAAAATCTTTTCATCATAAACATAAATCATGTAGAATAAGAATGGAATCTATGGATCATATCTCCAGTAAAGCATATGTAACATAAAATTATGTCATATTAGAGAGAAAATTAATTTGAGAGATTATTTGGGACATTTCTTGAGGAAAAAAACGTTTATATGAAAATAAATTTTTGAACATAAACTTTATATAATATTTTTGAGATCATTTTCATTGAAAATAAGCATTAAAAACTTATAAATGAATCTTCAAAAATAATTTAAAAAATTTCTTAAGGAAGCTATCCATTCTTAATTTAAAAAACGTTTTAAAATAAAAACCAATTTTTTTTAAAAATATTTGAAAATTAACTTAAAAACAGATAAATTTTGATTAAAAACATGGTGAGTTTATAAAGGTGGAAAATTACATACGTTTTGTTTACATTAAGAAAAAATTACTTTCACACTTTTTGTAAAATCCAAACAAGCATTGTTTTTGAAAATAATATAAATATTTGATTACTTTAAAAAAACATAAAAATGGGTAAAAATTTATTTAATAAATCATTTACATATTTTTAAAAACATTTTAGAAAACACTTTTTTAAATCCAATTATTTGAAGAAAATGGGTTTTCGGCCGAAGAGAGAAACAAAGATGATTTTTTATAAAACATTATTTTAAAAACTTGAGTACATAAATAGAGTAAAATTAATGAAAAACATGTATTCCTATGAAATTACTTTATTAGAATAAAATTAATGATTTTATTGATTGATAGATCATAATATTTAATCATTGGAAGTATAATCAGTTGAAATACCGATAAACGATGAAATCTTAACATAAAATCTTTACCACATTGGTAATGTTGAAATGTAAGTCCCATGATGGAATAAAATTAAATTTAACTTAAAATATCATTATAATAATTAAATTCATGGTAATAAGTTTTAAAGGAGATGTATATACACCACATAAAGGAATATATGTTTAAGACATAACATATGTCTCATGGAAGAAATATTTAGATAGAAAATACCTTACCACTTTGGTAACATTTGAACCATAAACCCTATGAACGAAATATATTGAAATATATATGTAAATCTAATTTAATATAAGGATAATAATTATAAAATAAATTAATAAGAATTATATCCACCACATAAAATAAACATGTGCTGAATATAGAATGTGTCTCACAGAAAAATTAAAGTCAAACATAAATCTATTACCACATTAATAATATTTTAAATCATATTCCTCAATAAATAATGAAATCAAGTTAAACATTAAATATCCTTAAAATAATAATATTAATGATATAAAATTTCCAATGGGATGTATATACACTATAAAAAATAAAAGAGTGGTGAATTTGAATATATATCTAAGAAATAAAAGAGTGAATAAAAATCCCTTACCTTAAGCCTTGACTTCATTAATACACAATAAAACATCCTATACAGTAAAAATAAGTTTATTATATATAAACTATATAATAATTCATATATATATATATATATAATTCCATGTATTATTTTCTTATGATCTTATATTCCCCATTTATTTACAATTCCATGGTAAAGTCAGGATTTGTGAAATAACTACTTTGTTTTTCATGTATATTTTGATTTATTTATTTTGTCTCCCATTAATTTGATCATAGTTAAATAATTTATTGAATTTTAAAAATGATATAAATATCATTGATATTCATTATATATGTTTTTTGATTAATTTTTAATATTTATATATAGAAAATGAAATACAGAAATCATGGAGACAGTTGTTCATCTGTACAAATGAAAAATGTTTTCATTTACCCATTGGATTGAAAGAATAAAAAAGGTCAATAATAAATTACCTTTACAGATTTATTATGATATCATGTATATAATTTTTATTCATTAAATTTATCTTTACTACCTTCCATGTAAATAATAAGAAAAAATGAATCACATCACTTCGCAACACGGTGGTTAGACATATACAAGAGCGATGTTATTGTATCCCCAAGAGAATGAAATGTTTGAAGGTGTATTGGATATAAAAATTATAAAAGTATATTACATTGATAAATCTCATAAATCTCATATAAATATTTTAAATCAATCACTATATCTAGAATTTAAATATTTTTATAAATAATAAACTACATAGATTAGCGAGGTGGTAGTCTTCGTTACACATGATCAATAGTTTCATTTCCAATTCGATGGAGGTGGAGATTGATATAGGTTATTAAATAAATTTAACAAGATATCATAATAAAGGATATAATTTTTTTATTATATATTATATCATAACACATAATTTAGGTTGAAATATAATAAATAAAAAGAATTATCTTAGTGAAGATAATTACCTTTGATTGGATGCATCCCATTTGGATCTCTTATTAAGAACCCATGTGTTGGTCTTTTAAGAGGAATAGTAGCTATAGAATACTTCTAATGTTTTTGTGGGGTGGGGGGTATTTATAAGAGGTTATGTGAAATATATGTATTAATAGTTGTGAATAAGTGCATGGTGGTGGTGTATTTTTAGAAGTGGGGTAAATGAACCCACTTTGAAACTAATTGGAAAACATCTAAAATAATTCAAAATAATAAAATCATTCATAAGAAAAAATCTAAAAAATTAATATATACTATAAATTTGTATGTATAATATTTAAATATGTCTAGAAAATTGTAATTTTACATGTTTTATAGTCATTCTTACTATTATATTCTTATTTAAACCCCCGACAAACCCATTTTTACCTTTACCGTGGTAATTAATTATTATTTTCACTATTTTTACTATTTTCACTATTAATTATGCTAAAACAGAAGGTTTTCATTATTATATAATATAAATTATTATTATTGGAAATATAGAATCCATTTTTTGAAATTCCAACCACATAAGTGTAAAATATTAATTTAAAGTTAATTGCATAGCTGTGACAAGAAAGAGGATTTTTAAAGTGAATATGTTTAAAAGTTTAAAAGGGGTTTACATCAAAATTCAATATAAAATTTATTAATACGACCTCAATTATGTTAATATATATATATATATATATATATATATATATATTGTAACATACTGGTTCCGGAAGCCACCCAGAGGTGCCCCGTACTCGGTTGGTCACATGGCCACAAGAGCATTTCCCCAAACACCAGAGGCTTCCGACTAGCAGCGAGGGCCTTGAGTGTGATAGTGGGGAAACTATGAACTCATTGGTAGAGTACAGAACGGATGTAAACAAAACATGCAATGGTGTAAGCAATAAATATCCAACAACAATTCACAAGTAAACAGCGGAAGACTAAAACAATAAACCACTGGAGCACATATGTATATTTGAAATGATGCCTGATACATATCTAGGAAAACTGCCAAATAGGACACAATGCTGGAAATACAAACAGTACCAAAAAAATTACAAAAGAAAAGATAAATAGTTCCTCAGCATCGCAATCCTAAGATTGGTCCCATGCTCTCCTGATCCAAAGTAATCGAGTTACAGAAGTCGAAGGGCGCTTGTCCTTGTCTATACTTGAAACAACATAGTCTATTTGGTCCCAAAAGCATGACCCAAATAGGGTGTGAGACTAAATCCCAGTAGGAAACCACCCGAAGATCTATGCCTAATAGTCAGTGAGCTTATGGCAGGTAATAGTATTGTAATCAGTAAACAGAAGGCAGTAAACAGTAAGAAACAAACAGTAAACAGTAACATGATGCTATAAAATAGTAATCAGTCCATAGAACAACAAGCAGCAGTGAAGCAAACAACTAACCACAACAGGAAACCCTCTAAGAAGTACTCGCAGCCAACCCCTCTGGTCCTATCCAAGAAGTACCCACAACCCTATGGGAAATTCTCTCCACCTAACCCCTCTATTTTGGTAATACGAAAATTATAAGACTCTCTAGGGAAGCTCGCTCAGTCAATTCCCATTACAGTCTAGGGTAGTCAGGGACGCTCTGTGGAAGATCATGCGGTCTAACCTGCTTATATCCCCAAGGTCTAGAAACTCTCTGAGGAGCTCACTTGGTCAATCATCCTATAGTCTCAAGTCTATCTTAGACTCTATAAGGAAGCTAACTCTTTCAATTCCTTCTATAGCCTGGAAATCTTTTAATGAAATTCAAACAAAGTAAAGACTCTATGAGGAAGCTCACTCAGTCTAACCTCCTATAGTCTATAATATCCAAGACTCTCTAGGAAGCTCACTTGGTCTATCCCCTATATTCTATAATGTTCAAGACTCTCTGAGAAGCTAAATCAGTCTATCCATTATAGTCTATAATATCCAAGACTCTTTGGGAAGTTCACTTCGTCTATCCCTTATAGTATATAATATCCAAGACTCTCTGGGAAGTTCACTCGGTCTATCCCTTATAGTTTATAGCACCAGGTTCTCACAGTCCCATGCCAGTCAGTGCATAATAATCCTATAAGGCAAAGTACACCTATAGAGCTACTTGGCTAACCAGTCTACAACATAACGACATGTCAAAAATATCACTCCATCCTACGGTCACAAGGCATGGGAATAAGCATAACAACCAAAGGCTAAATAAGACCCAAAGGTCATAAGTAGTACAAGGCATGGTAAAAACATCCAAGAACAAAAAATTATCCTCACACATGATCAAATTACCTTTACACAAGCAAACAAGCAAGGCAGGAAAACAACATGGGAAAAATGGTAAACATGCAATACCCTGTTCACAGGTATTGGTGGAAATTTTCACATAAAGATAAAATAATTCAAATGGTAAGGCACAAAACACCTACCTTGATGATAAGAGATCAATATAATTGAACCACAAGGCTTGATTCTCCTTAGAACATCGTAGATCTACAAAAATGAACACGACGTTCAACCCACAATATCTTGAGAAAGAGGGAAAATCATGAAATAAAACTCAAGAAGAACGAAGAGCTCACCGCTGTAGTTCCAACGCAATCGATGATGGTCGATTTGTTAAACAGATGGAGGTTCAGGGGATCTGAGGGTGTTCTCAGCCGTACAGACGCTCCCGAATGAAGAACCTGGAGAAGAAGGTGTTTCTGTCGATTAGGTGCGACCCCAGTCCGTTTAATGAAAAAAAAAGAAAGTACATGACAATTACTTCTGGGGTACATGGCGTGTACTTGGGTTTTCTGTACTCCACTTTTAGTGGCATCCACATCTCCCCTACACACCGTGTATGTGGCTCAGACACGGCTAGCACACGGCCTTGTGCGACATCGAAGTACATGGTGTGTACTTTGAAAATTTCCAGATTTTCCTCTTTTCTCAAAAATGACCAGAAAAATAAAAACATACCTGAAATGAAGATACGGGTTCTTACAGAATTCCCCACTTAAAGAAATTCATCCCCGAATTTCTATAGCAAGGCGTAGAAGAAGAAACCTCGAATAGCTCCGACCACTACGATCGTACATCAGCCTCCCTCTCCCAGGTCTTGTCCTGTACTCGCCCGTGATGCCATAGCACCCGTACCAGAGGAACAGACTGACCACAAATAACATTCATACTACGATCGTCAATCCGGATAGGATGCTCCTCAAATGATGCATCCGCTTCAAGCTCAACCTCCTCGTGTTGAAAGACATGAGACGAGTCTGAAAAGTATCGTCGGAGTTGAGAAACGTGGAAGACATCGTGCATAGCACGGTACCTCTGAGGCAACTGCAACCTATAGGCTTCCAGCCAAACTCTCTCCAACACCTCAAACGTCCCAACATACCTCTATGAAAGCATACCCTATATCTGAATCCTCTTGTGATATAGTCTCAGTGCGACACGAAGAAAAACCTTATCCCTGACCTCGAACTCCAGAGGTCGTCTCCTATGATCAGCATAAGACTTCTGTCAAGACTGTGTTGTAGCCATCCTCTTTTGAATCACCTCTATATGCTCTAAAGTCTCCTGAACAAGATAAGGTCCCATCAAAGCTGCCTCTCCTGCCTCTAGCCGGTACAAAGAAGATCAACATGGCCTACCGAACAAATCCTCGTAAGGTGTCATCTGAATAGTCGCCTGAAAACTATTGATATAGGCAAACTAGACAAGAGTAATATGCTTCCCCCAAGAACCTCTAAAGTCTAGAATGAAAGCTCGGAGCATATCCTCAAGCACCTTGATCGTACGCTCGGACTGGCCATCTATCTGGGGATGGTATGCTGTACTCAAAAGTACCTGTGTACCTGAAGTCTTCTGAAGCCCCTGCCAGAAATATGAAGTAAAACGTGCATCCCTATCTGAAACAATGGAGTGTGGAACTCCATGCAGATGTACAATCTCTAGGATGTACAACCACCCCAGTTCATCAACACCGAAGGTCTCTTTGATCGGTATGAAATGAGAAACCTTCGTAAGCCTGTCGTCGAAAACCAAAACAACATCACTCCCTCGAGGTGACCTCGGTAACCTGGTCACGAAATCCATCGTGACATCGTTCCACTTCCACTCGGGAATGGTTAACTGCTGTAAAAGCCCTGTTGGTCACTGATGCTCCTCTTCCACCTACTGACAAGTAGAACATCTCATGAAGAACCCAACAACATCTCTCTTCATACCTGGCCACCAGTACTAGTGGTGTAGATCATGAAACATCTTGGTGACTCCAGGATGAATTACCCAAACTAAAGAATGAAAATCCCACATCATCTCCTCACGTATGTCTACTGGCACCCATACATGTCCCTGGAAATGCAAGATCTCATCCTTGCCTAATCTCCATCCAGGAATAGGGTCCTCTCTTGACACACTCTCCCCCAAAACTAGGCCTTCTGAGTCTGATTGCTGCCTCATCCATACCCGATCGAGAAGTGAAGAGGTAACAACCACAGAAGAAAGAAATGTTTACCCCTAACTATCATGCACCTCTAAATGCATCTTAGAGAACAGATCCATAAGCTTCCACTCACTGCTGGCCTCCTAAACTGTGTGAATCTGAGTTCTCCTACTCAATGCATTAGCCACTATGTTTCCCTTTCCCAGCGTATAGGCAAGCTCAAATTTGAAGGACTGAAGATACTCAACCCACCTACGCTGTCTCTGATTCAGATCCTACTGAGTGAACATGTAATTGAGACTCTTGTGGTCAGTAAACACCACAAAGTGCTCTCCTAGAAGGTAATGTCTCCAACAACGTAAGGCATGAACAACAACTGCCAACACGAGATCGTGTGTCAGGTAGTTCCTCTCATGCGGTCTCAACTACCGAGACCCGTAAAAAACGACCCCATCTCCCTGAATAAGCACAACTCCCAACCCAGTACCTGAAGCATCATAGTAAATAGTATACCTCTTACCTGGATCTAGCAAGACTAGTATCGGTGCTGACATGAATCTCTCTTTCAGCTCCTGAAGGGCTGACTCATAGGATTATGATCAAAAGAACTTCACACCTTTCTTAGCCAGACCTGTCAGCGGTGTTGTAAGGTGTGAAAAGTCCTGTATGAAATTCCTATAGTATCCAGCCAACCCTAAAAAAATTTGAACCTCAAATACATTCTTCGGATGATCCCAGGAAACTACATCTATCACTTTCTTTAGGTCTACTGATACTCTTTTCTCTGAGATAACGTGACCCAAGAAGTGAATATGATCCATCCAAAACTGGCATTTGGAGATCTTAGCATATAACTGATGGTATTTTAGTGTAATTAGAATGATCTCAAGATGGGTAGCATGGTCGGGTCGAGTGTGAGAGTACACTAATATGTCGTCCAAAAAAACCACCACGAAGGAATCCAAGTATGAGTGTAACACTCGGTTCATCAGTGCCATACAAACTACTGGCACGTTCATGAGACCGAATGACATGACCGTATACTCGTATAGACCATACCTACTCTTGAAGGCTATACGAGGTATATTTTATGGTCTAACATGAAAATGATGACAAACATATCTCAATTCAATCTCCGAGAACACTCAGGCTCCTCGAAGCTGATCAAAGAGGTAATCGATCCTCTGAAAGGGATATTGGTTCTTGACCGTCAACTGGTTCAGATTCCGATAATCCATGCAAAGACTAAGGGTGTCGTCTGCCTTCTTCGCAAACAGGACTTGAGAACCCCAAAGAGAAGTACTAGGTCGGATGAAACCCTTTTCCTGCAACTCCTCCACTTACTTCTTGAGCTCCTGCAACTCAGGGTGTACCCATTCTATAAGGAGGAATGGACACCGGTGCCGCTCCTAGAACAATCTCAATAGAAAATCCTACCTCACGCTCTAGAGGAAAACCTGAAAAGTCCTCTGGAAAGACATCCCTGAAATGATCCACCACTGGAGTAAAGTCTAATGGTGAAGTCCCCTAGTCATCCAGCTAAAGGCTAGAAATCTGGGCTGTAACTCCTATCCCTTGATGCCCTGGTCCAGCTCTACCCGCCTAGACATCCCACTCACCTCTATGAAGAAAATATCCGCCCACTTGTGATACCAAACTTACCCTACAGAGATAGAAATCAACGACTTCCTGGAAGGGAACTGACCAGTCCATACCGAGAATGACATCATAGCCTGTCATCTCTAGGACATAGAGGTATCATAAGAAGTGACACCCTGCAACCTCAAGAGGGCACTCTCTGCACTGATGTACGCTAGAGGTCCTCGTTCCCAATGGTGTGTCAAGAGTCAACATTTCGGCAGACGAAAAGATACAAATCCCAAGGCTCTCCACAATAGCAACACATATAAGGCTATGAGAAGCACCAGTATTGAAAAGGGATGAAGAAAAAACCGAGGCTACTAAGATCGTACCTCAAACTGTAGAAGTGTCGGGATCCTACTCCTGATGGGTCTGCTCCACAGTGAATGTCTGGCCTATACCGCGGCCATGTTCCCCAAGCTGACTAGTCTGAGATGATCCACTCTACTGTCGCTGGTAACTTGGTGACTGACCACCACGTCCACGACCTCCACCTCGACCCGAATGGCCGGAATAACTCCAGTTCCCAAACTGGTGAGAAATTGTCAATACATCTCTTGTACACGAGGTCATAGAAGAACCCCTACCACCAGCTGTAGGTGATAAGATCTAACAAAAACACTGAAGATAGCTCATATTGCCGCAAGATCGACACTCCATCGGGTCTCTATGGCACTGAGGCCTAGTATGCCCTCTCCTCTCGCATTGGTATCATTCTACCTGGTTTCCCAAAGATACATTCCACCTACTCTGATATTCTTTAACAGACTCCCTACGATGCTTCCTGGTATCAGTAGGAGGAGCACTGACTCTGGAAGTCGAACCGCCCTGGCTCAATGCTCCAGAATCCCTCAGATTGTGCTCAGTGATCAGCGCCTGGTTGACGATAGAGGATATCGAAGTCAACCTAAAGATGTTCACCGGCGAGTGAATGTCATGCCTTAGACTATCCTCAATATTCAGCACAAGGAACAACTCATCGCCTGCTGGGATCGACGTGAAGCGCTGAAGCTCGGTAAAACAAGACGAGTACTCCATAACAGAAAGATTACCCTGCTCGAGACTCATAAAATTTCGGGTTGATCAAACCTCAAGGTCTCTGGATAGAATTAATCGTAGAAGATGCACCGAAACTCTTCCCAAGTCGTATTCTACTGGAACCATGACTGTGAGATCACATCCCACCTCCTCTTGGCATTGCCTCAGAGCATATAAGTATCAAGGTTTACCCTTTTCTCTGGAGGTATATCTAGATGATTGAAGATCGTCAGCGTGGCCTCTAGAGATGACTCTTCATCCAGGATTCCTCCATCCCCTGAGAAAGGAGGATGTTGCTGCTCCTAGAAAACCCGTGTCAACTCACCCATCAACGGGGAAGGAGGCGGTGCTCCCTGAAAGGTCTGCATCATCCTCATGAAGTCCTCCCTAAACTGCGCATCGGAGCCTACAACGGGTATAACTGCTGGTGCCAAGGCTGGCACAACAAGAGGATATGTAGGAGGTCCCTGAACGTCCATATCTGGTGTTTGATCACCGTCTGGCAGCTGACGTACAACTTGAGGACGTCTCAGAGGAAAATCTCTAAAAGATCAAAAGCACACCTTAGATCAGGATTATCAAGGACAGAGAACACAAGAGTACAAAATGGGAACAAGAGAAAGAAACACTCAAGTTTACTAAATATGACTACATGGCATATATAAAAACTACATGGTGTGCTCCTTAAGGGCATACACATGGGAATATACTTCTGCCACATTTGGTCATGTAACACCCAGACTACATGGCATGTTGTCCCCACACACAACATGTAATTGAACTCCATTCCCCTGCCCGAGTCTCTTTACATGGCTAACTCACACAGTCCTCATAACCCTAGACTAGACGGCGTGTTAGAGAAGGACATGGTGTGTACTAGAAAAGGTATCAGTGACCCGTGTTGTTAGTTACACGACCGGCTACATGGCTGACCCATACAAGGCGTGTTCTGAAAAACACGACGTGTATGGGAGAAGATAACACCGACCCATTTTGTTTGTGACACGATCGCGTACCTAGAACAAGGCTACATGGTATATTCATACCAAACACAGCATGTACTACATGAGCTCTCCCGACCCGTGTTGTTAGTTACACGACCGGGTACATGGCTCACTACTACACGACGTGTACCTACCGTACAGGGCGTGTTCCTAAAGACTTTTCACAACCCCGTGTTTCTGCTCACCCAGTCAGTGAAACAGTTTAAAACTACACATCGTGTAGTCATAAAGTACATGCAGTGTATTCTGGGTTTTTCCAGGCAGTAGCTTAGAAACTGCACCGAAGCCCAAAAAACACTTAAAAACAAACATGGAGGAGCCAAATTTCGATCTGTGAGGGCCCATACTCCCTGCAAATAAAATCTTGGCATCTTATAAAAGTCATATACATGAGACACAAGTCAAAGTTCCTCCAAGTTCCGATTCATGAGGGCCCATAACACCTCAAGAACCAAAATTTGGTGTTAATTTATGCAAGGTACAATACAAACAATTTCTCTATCAAACAGCTGATATTCTATCAAAGCATCCATCACAACAACATGAATAATCTACACAACGTCTATCACAATAACATGAAATCGCTAATTCACCCTAGATGGAATGGAAAGAATTCATGGCATGTGATTTCTAACAAGTGTCTATATGATGCATGAGATGGAATACGCTCATCTCATTAGGTTACAACAGAAATAGAACCACACTAGCACAAAAGTAACAACACAAGGAATGTGAAAACTCTAGGTGAAATCATATCAACCGTAAAATCTAAAAACTAGAAAAATGCAATAAAAGAGGTAGATTGGCTTTTCCCTATACATGGGTTAGCTACCACTGGGCATAACTTATTACCAAGTACTAAATCCATCCTATCCTTGTATAAAAGATCCAAACAGTAAATCAAGAGAAAAGAACCTGCCTTTGATACCACTTTATAATGTCCCGGTTCTAGAAGCCACCTAAAGGCTCCCCATACCCGGTTGGTCACATGGCCTCAAGCACATTTCCACAAATATCAGAGGCTTCCGAATAGCAGTGAGGGTCTTTAGTGTGATAGTGGGAAACTATGCACTCATTGGTAGAGTACACAACGAATGTAAAAAAAACAAGCAAGGGTGGAAGCAGTAAATATCCCACAACAATACACAAGTAAAAAACAGAAGACTTAAACAATAAACCACTGGAGCACATATGTATATATTAAATGATGCATGATACATATCTTGGAAAACAGCCAAACAAATCACAATGCTGGAAATAAAAATAGTACCAAAAAAAGTACGAACGAAACGATAAACAACTCTTCAACATCCCAAGCCTAAGCTTGGTTCCATGCTCTCCTGCTCAAAAGTAATCAAGTGCTAGAAGTGGAAGGGAGGTTTCCCTTGTCTATACCTGTAACAACATAGTCTGTTTGTGCCCAAAAGCATGACCCAAAAAGGGTGTGAGACTAAATCCCAGTAGGCAACCACCCAAAGATCTGTGCCTAACAGTCAGTGAGTATATGGCCGGTTATATTACAGTAAGCAGTAAACAACAGGTAGTAAACAGTAAGCAACAAACTGTATGTAGTAACAGGATGTTATACAACAGTAGTCAGTCCACAAAACAACAAGAAATAGTGAACCAAACATCTGACCACAACAGGACCCCTCTGGGAAGTACTCGCATCCAACCCCTCTAGTCCTATCCAAGAAGTACCTACAACCCTCTGAGCAGTTCTCAGCCTAACCCCTCCGTTTTGGTCATACAAAAATTATAAGACTCTATGGGGAAGCTCGCTCGGTTAATTCCCTTTATAGTCTAGGGTAGTCAGGGACTCTCAGAGAAAGATCACACGGTCTAACCCTCTTATAGCCTCGAGGACTAGAAACTCTCTGAGGAGCTCGTTCAGTCAATCCTCTTATAGTCTCAAGTCTATCATAGAATCTCTAAGGAATCTCACTCAGTCAATTCCTTCTCTAGACAAGAAAGGTTTTAAAGAGATTCAAACAATGTAAAGACTCTCCGAGGAAGCTCACTCGGTCTACCCTCTTGTAGTCTATAATATCCAAGACTCTCTGGGAAGCTCACTC
This sequence comes from Viscum album, assembly GCA_963277665.1. NCBI lineage: Eukaryota > Viridiplantae > Streptophyta > Magnoliopsida > Santalales > Viscaceae > Viscum > Viscum album. The sequence goes on along the minus strand of OY728150.1, from coordinate 2,050,044,647 downwards.
AGTCTATACCCTCTAGTCTATAATGTCCAAGACTCTCTGAGAATCTCACTCTGTCTATCCCTTATAGTTTATAATATCCAAGACTCTCTGGGAAGTTCACTCGGTCTATCCCTTATAGTCTATAATATCCAAGACTCTCTGGGAAGTTCACTCGGTCTATCCCTTATAGTCTATAAAACCAGGTTCTCACAGTCCCGTGTCATTCAGTGCATAATAATTCTATAAGGCCAAAGTACACCAATAGAGATACTTGGCTAACTATTCTACAACATAACGACATGTCAAGAATATCACTCCATCCTACGGTCACAAGGCATGGAAACAAGCATAACGGCCAAAGGCTAAACAAGACCCAAAGGTCATAAGAAAAATATGGAATGGGAAAAACATCCAAGTACAACAAATTATCCTCAAACAAGATCAAATTACCTCTACACAAAAAAAAGAGAGTCAGGAAAAAAACAAGGGAAAATGGTAAACACGTAAAACCCCGTTCACGGGTATTGGTGGAAATTTGCACATAAAGCTCAAAGACTTCAAATAGTAAGGCACAAAACACCTACCTTGATGCCAGGATATCAATATAATTGAACAACAAGGCTTTATTCTCCTTAAAACATCATAGATCTATGAAAATGCACAAGACGTTCAACCCACGATATCTTGAGAAAGAGGGAAAATCATGAAATGAAACTCAAGAAGAAGGAAGTGCTCACCGCTACGGTTCCAAAGCAACCGACACTGGTCGATTCGGCAAACAGACGGAGGCTCGGGGGCTCGGAGGGTGTTCATGGCCGTACGAATGCTCTCAGTCGAAGAACCTAGAGAAGAAGGTGTTTCTATCAATTAGGCATGACCCCGGTCTGTTTAATAAAAAAAGAAAGTACACGACGTATACTTTTTTGGTACACGACGTGTACTTGGATTTTTCGTACTCCGCTTTAATTGGCCTCCACGGAGCCCCTACACACCGTGTGTGTGGCCCAAACATAGCCAGCACATGGCCTTGCGCAACATCGAAGTACACGGTGTGTACTTATAAAGTACACAACGTGTAATTTGAAAATTTCCAGATTTTCATCTTTTTCTCAAAAAATGACCAGAAAAGAAAAAACATACCTGAAACAAAGATTCGAGTTCTTACATATATAGAATATAAATATATTTAATTTTAAAACAATCTTAATTTTTTTTAAAATTTTTAAAATATTTAAAAGAATTGAATATTTTTAATAAAAAATAGTAATTTTCTCTATTCATATAATCATTTGTCATCTTAGAAAATTATCAAAACTTTTTCCAAAGATAATTTTGACATGGTGATTTCAAAAATGATTTTTATTTTATCAAATAAATTTTATGAAATTTCTCAAAAATTATTTTATTATACCATCTCAAAAGATAATAAAACAAATTTTTAGAAAGATACTGTTTTAAGTGTAAAATTGGTTTTATTCTCATCACTTTTCTAGAAAACACATAATATGAATGTTAAAAATTTTATTGAATATATAATATATAAATTTAATACAATTCATTCAAAAAAAGTTATTTAGCTAATTTATTGATGTGGGACACTTTTATCCGTATAAAAATTGTATTTTAGAGAATTTTTTTTTATTTTCAAGTGGTCCTTATTTTTATATCTAATTATTTGGTCTCAAAAATTAAGTTCTTATACCTGTGTAAATCATATATTTTATTAATTTTGTTAATATTTTTCATGCTCACCATTCTAATAGTTAGTTGATAACTATAATATTAAATAATAACATTTTTAATAGTACGTCATTTTTCATTTAAACCCAATGTTGCATGTAACACAAGCTAAACACATTTTCATGTATAATCCAAGAAAACACCAGAGTTGTATGTAATATAAGAAAGAGTCGGTGTTTCATGTAATTTGAGCTAAACTACATGTTGGGTATAACTTAAAATATTGAAAAGATTAATTTTATTTGGAAAACACATTTCAAAAAATATTGAGATGTTATATATTAACACCCAAATAGGGTACCTAGTCCCCTCTCCCAAGGTTACAAGTGACCTCATACTTCATATTCCAATAAGGGATCCTTGGTACCTCTCACTAACATGCCTATTAAGCACTATTAGTCTAAAAAAATTCAAAATATCCCAAAATAACTATTTAAAATCCATAAATGATCCATATTTTCCTACCTAAAATTTAAGGATAATTAAAAAACCCCCCTCTAAGGGTTTCACATCATTCAAAAGCACTCTAGTTATCAACACTAAATGGTTTTAGTTTCCAGACACATACATAAAAATCCTTCTCCTAGTTATCATTCTAAATATGCCTATAAAACCACAACACCCTCACTGGAGGCAATGTAATCCCTCATTACACCTTATCACTCATGTTACTGATATACAAAAAGTATAATTTAAACATTATTTACACCTAAAGATCAATATTTTCACTATTGATCATGAGCACGAGTTTTAGGTTAATCTCTTTGAGTTTTGAAATAAGAAACACATCATGCATGTAACATCCCTATTTTTATACAATACTATAACCTGGCCCTTTATCAGCACTAAAAACCATCACTAACAGCGCTAGAAAAGCGCTGTTAATGCCGACGTAGATAAGGGGGGGGGGGTCCCCTCTATCAGCGCTCCAAGAAGGGCTGATATAGGAGACCTTTATCAGCGCTAATAAAAGAACTGATAAAGGACCGCCTTTATCAGTGCTTCTCTTAGTGCTGATAAAGGTCTCCTATATCAGCGCTTCTCAGAGCGCTGATAAATGTATCCTTTATCGGCGCTTGACGGAGCACTGATAAAGGGTTCCTTTATCAGCGCTCCTCTAGCGCTGTTAAAGGTGTCCTTTATCAGCGCTAAAAAAGTGCTGATAAAGGCGCCATCGCCTGCACCTACAAAACAGTACCTACACACCTGCACACCAGAATACCTGCACAAAGCAGCACATGCACACCTGCACACCATAGCACCTGCAACCAATATTTTGACCGACAACGGCATATAAATTTACTTAACATCATGAATATAAAAAAACGCATTGCTATATACATTTCAAACATTGTTTTACATGGTTACATTTAAAATTATTTAACAACAGTTATAAACATTCATGTTTCATCCTTTGATATCCATGATCCGCTCTCGACGGTATTTGTTGCTGAACAAAGCATCCGAACTCAAGGAAAAAAATTCACCTATATAAGAAAACAAATATTATGTTTGTAATGCAATAATGAAAGAAATTAAAACAGTAATATGAAAGAATACATTAAAATGAAAATGTGAAACTAAAATATGAAATTTTAAACTCATAAGTTTTCATTTTGATAACAATGAAATGGAATAATGTAAAATCAATATGTTTTTGATTGATTTATCTCATTTAATAAATACTGATTCTTTATCTAATGAAAAGCTTTACCGGTCACACTGTGCGTCAGTCGGATTGAGGTGCGGTCGATTCATACACGTCACAAATGACTCGTGGATCGTTTTCCTAAAGTATCAAAACAATCTGAATGCGTTTTCTTGGTTTGACGTATGTCATTGGTGTTGTTTTCCAAAGTTTATCTCAATTTGAAACTGATATCAGACACTTTTATCCATACTGGTCACATCATGCGTTGGATTGAGGTGTGGTCGATTCATACACGTCACAAATGACTCGTGGATCGTTGTCCTAAAGTATCAAAACAATCCGAACGCGTTTGCTCAGTTTGGTGTATGTCATTGGTGTTGTTTTCCAAAGTTTATCTCAATTTGAAACTGATATCAGACACTTTTAGCCATATCGGTCACACCATGCATCAGATTGAGGTGCGGTCGATTCTTATACGTCACAAATGACTCATGGATTTTTTTCCTAAAGTATCAAAACAATCCTAACGTGTTTGCTCAGTTTGCCTTATGTCATTGGTGTTGTTTTCCAAAGTTTATCTCAATTTGAAACTGATATCAGACACTTTTAGCTATACCGGTCACACCATGTGTTGGATTAAGGTGAGGTCAATTCGTACACGTCACAAATGATTCGTGGATCATTCTACTAAAGTATCAAAACAACCCGAACACGTTTGCTCGGTTTATCGTATGTCATTGGTGTTGTTTTCCAAAGTTTATCTCAATTTGAAACTGATATCAGACACTTTTAGCCATACCGGTCACACCGTGCATCGGATTGAGGTGCGATCAATTCGTACACATAAAAAATGACTCGTGGATCATTGTACTAAAGTATTCAAACAATCCGAACACGTTTTCTCAGTTTGGAGTATGTCATTGGTGTTGTTTTCCAAAGTTTATCTCAATTTGTAACTAATATCAGAAAATTTTAGCCATACTGGTCACACCGTGCATCGGATTGAGATGCGGTTGATTCGTACACGTCACAAATGACTCTTGGATCGTTATCCCAAAGTATCAAAACAATCCAAACACATTTCATTGGTTTTCCGTATGTCATTGGTGTTGTTTTCCAAAGTTTATCTCAATTTGAAACTGATATCAAGCACTTTTAGCCATACTGGTCACACTGTTCGTCGGATTGAGGTGTGGTCAATTCATACATGTCAAAAATGACTCGTGGATCATTGTCCTAATGTATCAAAACAATCTGAATGCATTTGCTCGGTTTGGCTTATGTCATTGTTGTTGTTTTCCAAAGTTTATATCAATTTGAAACTGATATCAGACACTTTTAGCCATACCGGTCACACCGTGCGTCAGATTGAGGTGCGGTCAATTCTTAAACGTCAAAAATGACTCGTGGATCGTTTTCCTAAAGTATCAAAACAATCCGAATGTGTTTGTTTGGTTTTCCGTATGTCATTGGTGTTGTTTTCCAAAGTTTATCTCAATTTGAAACTGATATCAGACAATTTTAGCCATACCGGTCACACCATGCCTCGGATTGAGGTGCGGTCAATTCGTACACATCACAAATGACTCTTGGATAATTGTCCTAAAGTATTAAAACAATCCGAACATGTTTGCTCAGTTTGGCGTATGTCATTGGTGTTGTTTTCCAAAGTTTATCTCAATTTGAAACTGATATCAGACATTTTTAGCCATACCAGTCACACCATGCATCGGATTGAGGTACGGTTGATTCATAAACATCAAAAATGACTCGTGGATCATTTTACTAAAGTATAAAAACAATCCAAACATGTTTTATTGGTTTGGCGTATGTCATTGGTGTTGTTTTCCAAAGTTTATCTCAATTTGAAACTGATATCAGACACTTTTAGCCATAACGGTCACACCGTGCGTCGGATTTAGGTGCAGTCAATTCGTACACGTCACAAATGACTCATGGATCATTTTCCTAAAGTATCAAAAAAATACGAACACATTTTCTTGGTTTGGTGTATGTTATTGGTGTTGTTTTCCAAAGTTTATCTCAATTTGAAACTGATATCAGACACTTTTAGCTATACCGGTCACACCGTGTGTCGGATTGAGGTGTGGTTGATTCATACACGTCAAAAATGACTCGTGGATCATTGTCCTAAAGTATCAAAACAATCCGAACGCGTTTCCTCAGTTTTCCGTATGTCATTGGTGTTGTTTTCCAAAGTTTATCTCAATTTGAAACTGATATCAGACACTTTTATCCATATCGGTCACACCGTGTGTCGGATTGAGGTACGGTCGATTTATACATGTCACAAATGACTCTTGGATCATTTTAATAAAGTATAAAAACAATCCGAACACGTTTTCCTGGTTTGGCGTATGTTATTGGTGTTGTTTCCCAAAGTTTATCTCAATTTGATACTGATATCAAACACTTTTAGGCATACCGGTGACACCGTGCATCGGATTGAGGTGCGGTTGATTCGTACACGTCAAAAATGACTTGTGGATCATTTTCATAAAGTATCAAAACAATCCAAACCCGTTTTCTCAGTTTTTTGTATGTCATTGGTGTTGTTTTCCAAAGTTTATCTCAATTTGAAACTGATATCAGACACTTTTATCCATACCGGTAACACCGTGCGTCGGATTGAGGTGCGGTCAATTCTTACAAATCAAAAATGACTCGTGGATCGTTGTAATAAAGTATCAAAACAATCCAAATTCGTTTTCTTGGTTTGGAGTATGTCATTGGTTTTGTTTTCCAAAGTTTATCTCAATTTGAAACTGATATCAGACACTTTTATCCATACCGGTCACACCGTTCGTCAGATTGAGGTGAAGTCAATTCGTATACATCAAAAATGACTCTTGGATCGTTGTACTAAAGTATCAAAACAATCCGAAAGCGTTTCCTCATTTTTCTATTTGTCATTGGTGTTGTTTTCCAAAGTTTATCTCAATTTGAAACTGATATCAGACACTTTTAGCCATACCGGTCACACTGTGCGTCGGATTGAGGTGCGGTCGATTCTTAAACATCACAAATCACTCGTGGATCGTTTTAATAAAGTATCAAAACAATCCAAACCCGTTTTCTTGGATTGGTGTATGTCATTGGTGTTGTTTTCCAAAGTTTATCTCAATTTTAAATTGATATCAGACACTTTTAGCCATACCGGTCACACCGTGCGTCGGATTGAGGTGCAGTTGATTCATAAACATCACAAATAACTCTTGGATCATTGTACTAAAGTATCAAAACAATTTGAATGTGTTTTCTCGGTTTGCTGTATGTCATTGGTGTTGCTTTCCAAAGTTTATCTCAATTTGAAACTGATATCAGACACTTTTAGCCATACCTGTCACACCATGTGTCGGATTGAGGTGTGGTCAATTTTTACACGTCACAAATGACTCATGGATCGTTGTACTAATGTAACAAAACAATCCGAACGCGATTGCTCGGTTTGGCGTATGTCATTGGTGTTGTTTTCCAAAGTTTATCTCAATTTGAAACTGATATAAGACACTTTTAGCCATACCGGTCATACCGTCCGTCGGATTGAGGTAAGGTCAATTATTACACATCAAAAATGACACGTGGATCGTTTTACTAAAGTATCAAAACAATCCGAATGCGTTTTCTCGGTTTAGTGTATGACATTGGTGTTTTTTTCCAAAGTTTATCTCAATTTGAAACTAATATCAGACACTTTTAGCCATACTGGTCACACCGTGCATCGGATTGAGGTGCGATCGATTCTTACACATCACAAATGACTCGTGGATCGTTGTCCTAAAGTATCAAAACAATCTGAACGCGTTTGCTCGGTTTGGCGTATGTCATTGGTGGTGTTTTCCAAAGTTTATCTCAATTTGAAACTGATATCAGACACTTTTAGCCATACCAATCACACCGTACATCGGATTAGGGTGCGGTTGATTCATACACATCAAAAATGACTTGTGTATCATTGTCCTAAAGTATCAAAATAATCCGAATGCGTTTTCTCAGTTTTTTGTATGTCATTGGTGTTGTTTTCCAAAGTTTATCTCAATTTGAAACTAATATCATACACTTTTATCCATAACGGTCACACTATGCGTCGAATTGAGGTGTAGTAGATTCTTACACGTCAAAAATGACTCGTGTATCATTTTCCTAAAGTATCAAAACAATCCGAACGCGTTTTCTCGGTTTGGCGTATGTCATTGGTGTTGTTTTCCAATGTTTATCTCAATTTGAAACTGATATCAGACACTTTTAGCCATAGAAGTCACACCGTGTGTCAGATTGAGGTGCGGTCGATTCATACACGTCAAAAATGACTCGTGGATCATTGTCCTAAAGTATCAAAACAATCTGAACGCGTTTGCTCGGTTTGCCATATGTCATTGGTGTTGTTTTCCAAAGTTTATCTCAATTTGAAACTGATATCAGACACTTTTAGCCATACCGGTCACACCGTGCGTCGTATTGAGGTGAGGTTGATTCGTACACATCAAAAATGACTCGTGGATCGTTGTCCTAAAGTATCAAAACAATCTGAATGAATTTGCTCAGTTTTCCGTATGTCATTGGTGTTGTTTTCCAAAGTTTATGTCATTTTCAAACTAAGTAGTAGGAATTCAGTAATCTAAGGATTTGAAACATAAGAAAGGGAGATCATAGATTCTCAATAAGTGTAAAGGGAGATATCAATGACCATATAAAGATAACATAAGTATTATGAATTCACCTTCATTGTCCTATTTGTTTACATTCTTCCATTTGGTACGATGCCCATTCATTTCTAAAGACATTTATATCATCTTCTGAATAGGAGTTTTTGCGACAGTCATAGTAGTACTAAAAAAATATAAATACACAAAGGATTAATAATTATTTTAAATAAAGTAGTAATTATTTTCAAAAATACCTCTTCAGGGATCCTATTTTGTTCATGAAATATGACCTCTTTCATAAATTTACAAACATAATAACCACAGTCCTTGTCATTTGTTTGTTTCGGACACTGCAGAAACATCGAGAAAAATAAGTAATTTGTTTTGATCTGTATTTGAATAGTGAAATATAATTATATATACCCAGATACTTCTCCATTTGTAGATCTTGTGGGTATTGTCGTCCTTATGCCCTGGATTCATTCCAGCCTTTAGAGGATATTCATACACCGCCCTATCATAACAAAATCCTCATTAAAAGATAATATAAATTATATAACAGATATTTAGTTCTAAAATGTTGGATCTAGTATATTAAAAATTGACAATCACCATCATCTGTGGTCGGTTAGTTTGATATCCATGCAGTGAATCCAGAAAATAAATCTCTGGAGTATCCAAATTGACTGCAATGAGCATCCAATGTTCCCTAAAAACACAAAAAGAAATAAGTACTGATAGAAATGAAAATATAATTGATATGATTAAAATTAGAGTTTTACCCTTGCATCGTTGGTATTAAAAAGAGCATGTCAGTCATAATTCTTCTTTGAAATGTTCTGAGCATATTTGACATCAATTCAGCCTGAAAATTAGAATCTATTTCTGTTCGTTGTGTAGAAATGGTGTGAGGACTAACGAGTCCAAATTTGTATTCATGGGAAAATACCTTCAATTGTTTTTCATATATATTCCTGTGAAAAATATGAGATGTATTTATCCATAGTTATCAAAGTATATCAGGTTCTGTAAAATCAAATCATGAAAACATACCTCATGTATACATTTATAACTGAGGTGCCTAGCCAGTCATATGTGATGATCTCAGAAACAACATCTACACTAACGAAATCTATTGTTTCCTATCCATACATATCTTTTTCACAAACAATTGTATGACTCTTTCCATCTTTCATTTTCGTATCCACATGAGCTTGCAATGATATTAAATGTGGATATAGAACAGGCGGGGTGAACGCGCTCTCAGTAGATTGTTTTGATTGGTTGGTTGATCCAATGTTGGAGCCGATCTTTCGTTTTTGCTTCTCCATTTCATCCTTCTGTAATAACATTCATCAGTTCAGCCATTTTCTAATTTAATGTTAAAGGATCTTTTTAAAAAATGAACTGGAAATGAATACCTCCTGCTCGACATGTTTTTTACAAGATTCGACGACCATGCAACGAATGTTCCAACAACTTTTTCCACCGTATGAATATATTCATCGTCATTTTGCATGGGTAGCTCGGCACTCGGCTCATGAGATACGTTAATCAACACTTTGACATGACCGGTTGGAAGTGGTCTGGAGTGTAGCGTGTCATTCGGCATATTGAACACCGTAGCCCTCGCTACAAGGCGATGGGTGGGAGTTGACAGATATAAATCACAGTCATTTTCACCCTGCAGAATATCATTACATGAAAGGTATCAGTGTCTATATGATTCACAGTTCACAAAAACGAATATTATAACATTTTTTACCTCGGTTAAGTCATGTCTTTGAGGGGAATGGCTCGCCTCAAAGCTGGTGAGGGGTGGATCTTCTTGCGGGGGTTGTTCTTGAGTTGTTTGTTCTCTTTGCCTCTCCTCCATCAAACTCTTTAGCATCTCTCCCTGAGTTAGCATTAGTTCTTCAAGGGTAGCTACTTTATCTCTCATTACATGAAATTCTTTAGTTTGTTCATCCCCTTGTTTTTTTTCTGAAAATATGTCTGGGGTGACACCCCAAAACCCACACCTCTAACGCAGCCATACTGTTCTGGCTGTTTCAAGGCCGTTGAAAGTATGTCTGCATCTAATGCGGGTGTTGTTAATTCCTGTGACTATGTCAAATAGAAAATTTGAAAAAATAAGTAAGCATCGTTATGTAATAATGATTTAAAGAAAAACAAGTTTATATTATGTCATACTTACACATGTTTCCCACAGTTTTTGTGTGTTTTCATCTACCAGTTTCCCCTCTTTATTAACACAAGCCTCCTTCCATAGCACATGGTGTGGAATGGAAGTGACTTGAGATTTTGCTTCATCAATCTGCATATAAACAGAGAAACATGGTTACAGTGTTGTTTTATGTCACATACAATTATTACAGTACTTTTAAAATACATACCAATTGTTTTTCAATTAAAGCGTACCCCAACCTTGATTTACGGTAAGGGTACGCTGGTTTTGCTGCCCGTTCATTATTTTTAGCACTCAGTTGCTGTTTCATAAATAAAAACCTATCAATCAACGTGATGAATACAAGGAAAGTTACACAATGTGTAACCAAACACAATGTACCTGAAAATTCTGTTCCGCACGACGGTTGCAAAACACATCCCATGTTACTTGGGATATCAAGTGTGCATAAAGAGGAGGCGGGTGCGGCTTGATTTTCCCTTTGGCATCTTTTAGATGATGTTTTGTTAAAATGGTGTGAAGGCCTCTATGAATCCTTCCTTCCAGTTTGAAAACATATTCTTTGTTCTAAACATCTACTATAAATGTACTCTGCAAGAGATGATGAAGGGTTAGTCAATATTTCAATATTTTATTTTATTTTAATAAATTAAATAGATGATATCGTAATGTTACCATAATCTCGTCCCACATTAATGTTTTCAACCCGCTGACAACATGGTTCCACGACTCTACGTCAATCAGCACACATTGTCGAGTGACGATTCCAATGTAGCTACTAAATATGGCATTATTGGGGTTTACATGCTGGCCTAGCTTATTCCATCCCAACTCATATTTGATGCCTTTTGCTTTTGCCTTAAGGATTTTTGCTAAAACTGTCAAACTACGACACACCTGTTTTTTTGTGTCGCTAGGGTTTCATCACCTACCATTTACTCAGTTTCTGCATCATCATTATGTTTCTCCGAAGCGCTAGCATCAACACTGACACCAGCTGCAACAGGTTGAGAGACCTGTTGTACGTCAGCAGTGGGACCAGCTTCAACAGGTTGAGAGACCTGTTGTCTCTCAGCAGTGGGACCAGCTACAACAGGTTGAGAGACCTGTTGTCTCTCAGCAGTGGGACCAACTGCAACAGGTTGAGAGACATGTTGTGTCTCAGGATTGGGTGCATCAGCAGGTGAAGAAGTCATTATCTGTAGAACTAGTTTAAAATTTAATTTAGATCACATAAAAGTAGCATCGAACAGATAATAACATAATGTAACACAATCTATATTACAATAAAAATCAATAACCTGATTATTGAACTCCCTTTTTTTTAAAAGACTGAAGGGATTTGACCCCTCTATAAACTATCCATATCCCTTCATTGTGGTCTCCTCTGATATAAAAAACGTCGTCTACATTGGGACCACTGCGAAATGATTTCGAAGTCCCAATGAAAGGGTCATCTTCCATTGAATTTTCATCTGACCCTTCAGCTGTTTTGGTCGATAACAGAAAAATTGACCAGTTTCGGTTTGCGGGATCTGGAACATAAAATACTTGCACTGCCTGTGATGCCATTATAAATGGTTCATCTTTCTCCCCTTCCTTACTAAGATCAACTTTCATGAATCCCAAATCATCTATTTTAACAGCACTCCTTTTATCAACCCACTTGCATTGAAATATCGGAAATTGAAATTCCGTATAATCCAACTCCCATATTTGTTTGATGATGCCAAAGTATGCCATATTCGCATAAATTGGATTTCTATCCTTAGCACCAGAAACATGCATCACTTCAACCACAAGTGTAACCCCACTATTTTGCATGGTACTGTCTTCATCATGTTCATTAGTATAAAATATATAACCATTAACTACATAAGCATTGTAAGATAATGCATACACACTTGGTCCTCCGGCTAGCCGTCGAAGTCGTTCCGAAATTGACTTTGGATTTTCATTTGACTTCTAAAAAATATGATCTCGAAACCATCCTATAAATTGTCGATTATGTGTATGTGATATCCATTTTTCAGCCCTTGATGGATTCAAATCCCTAAGAATTTCTTTGTGGATTTCATCATATGGGTCGACGTCAAAACTGTTATGCAAATCATAAAGGTGGGCCTACTCCTGATCTGTAATATTGATTGTGACAACCTTTCTTCCAGAAATTCCTTCACCCTCAAGCCACCCAGTGTGACGAGATTTTGGTAAGCCAATGCTCTCCACACCAGACAAGTATTCAGTACAGAATTTAACGGCTTCCTCAACAATATATCGCTCTGCAATACAACCCTCTGACCGACTTCGATTTTTGACATACCCTTTCAAAATCTTCATATACCGTTCAATGGGGTACATCCATCTGTAATGTACAGGACCACATAGTCGAATCTCTCTCACTAAGTGGACCATAAAATGAACCATCATATCAAAACATGAAGGTGGGAAGAACATTTATAATTCACATAATATGACGGCAATTTATTTTTCCATAGCTGGAAATTTCACCGGGTCTATAACTTTGCTGCATATAGCTTTGAAGAAGAAACACATTTTTGTTAATGTATGGCAGACATTCTTGGAAAAAATGCAACGTAATGCAATTAGAATGAGATTTTGCATCAAAACTTGACAGTCATGTGATTTCATACCTTTTAACTTCAAGTCGCTCATTGACACAAGGTTACTGATATTTGATGAATACCCCTCTGGAACCTTTACGTCATTCAAGAAGTTGCAAAACTGATATCTATCCTTGCTGGAAAGAGTGTAAGCAGCAGGAGGAAGAAATGTTCGTTTTTCACCCTTCACTAGTGCCAACTCTTCTCTTATTCCCATCTCAACCATGTCCAACCTAGCCTTAATTCCATCTTTTGTTTTGCCAGATGTATTTAGCAACGTGCCGATAACACTGTCAAATACATTTTTTTCTACATGCATAACATCAATAAAATGTCTTACTACAGAAAATTCCAGTATTGTAATTCAAAAAAAATTGATCTCTTTTTCCAAACGATTTTCATAAGGTTTTTCGAAGCCGGTTTACCAAAAAGTAGTGTCCACATCTTTAACTTTCTCAAACAATTGATCACCTGTTAGTGGAGACGGTGTTGTATGTTCTTCTAAACTTCCATCGAATGGTGTCTTCCAAGAACGGTACTTATTTCGTCGTGGTAGAAATCTGCGATGTCCTAGAAACACGGTTTTCGATGAATGTTTCAACCTAATTGATTGTGTACCTTCTTCGCAAACGGGACAACCTTGAGTTCCTTTAATCCTATATCCTAAAAAATTTCCATAAGCAGGGAAGTCATTTATTGTCCCATACAATATGACTCTCAAAGTGAAATCTTCCTTTCTGTAAGCATCATACAATGTAACACCTGAATCCCACAATAATTTCAAATCTTCGATCAATGGAGCTAAATAAATATCAATATCATTACCCGGTTGTTTTGGTCCTGATATAAGCATAGATAACATGATGTATTTTCGTTTCATGGATAACCACGGTGGTACGTTATAATTTATCAATATAACCGCCCATGTACTGTGACTGTTGCTTTGAAAACCAAATGGATTCACTCCATCTGTAGATAACGAAAGACGAATGATTCTGGACTCGTTTCCAAATTCAGGATACTCATGATCGATACTCTTCCACTGAGGAGAGTCTACCGGGTGACGTAGTATCCCATATTTAATTCTTGTATCTGCATGCCATGTTAATTGTTCTACAGTCTCCTCACTTCCATATAGGCGTCTAAACATTGGAATGATTGGAAATTACATTACAACTTTAGTAGGACTGGATTCATCTTACTTGTATCGAGAAGCACCAAACTTTGGGCATTCTTTAAGTGATTTGTGGTCCTTGCGAAACAGTATACAATCATTCGTGCTGGCGTGTATTCTTTCAGATATCATACCCGTAGAGCGTAGCATTTGTTTGGGATCGTATGTTCGGCTCGGGAGCTCATTGTCTTCTGGGAGCGTGTCATTCAAGAGGGCAAGTAGTTTAATAAAACTTTTGTCACTCCACCCGTTATCTGCTTTCAAATTATACAACTTCAGTACAGGTGACAATGCTGTATAATTAGTGTAACTAGCATACAATGGCGTCTTTGCACAACTTTTTAACTTCTCAAACAATTTAGGGGAATCATGAAGTTTATCTTTGAAGGTCCTTGTCATTTTCTCAATATGATCTTCATCATAATTCACATCTGTAATCACATCCTATATACGGTCATCTTCATTGTTCATGTTTTTAATCATATCAGATGATCCATAAAACGAATTGTCACCCCAATCACTACCTACATTCGTTGTTTCCTCGTGTTTATTCCAGCATGTATAACTTTGATCTATTCCGTGACAGATCAAGTGTACTTCCAACTCATCTGGACTAATTTGTTTTGAATAACAACAGCATAAACACGGACAAAGGATTTGAGAAGAGTCACATGCATGATCTTTTGCAAACTTGATAAATTCTTTCACGCCTTCTTCATACTCTTTTGTCTACCGATTGGCATTCATCCATTCTTTATTTATATTCATCCTATTTGAAATCCATAGGATGAGTATATAGGTTAGAGGGGATGGGATATGAGTATAATTTAGATAAAAAACAAGATACTTCAAGGAAATAATGTGACCATGAAATGACTAAGTCTAGAATGTTGTGGATCTTGAATACATTATTTGACTGATTTGGAGAAATGACTCCTCGAACCTTTTCTGGATTACATAGAACTCCTTCAAAGGAAATAATGTGACCATGAAACAATACTTCTTAAACAAAATATGGGGAATTTATAATATTGTAATAAAGACAAAGCTCTCTAAAAACACCCAAAACAACCTCCAGATTATCGGATTACTCCTCCTATATATTTTAATACACCAAGAAGTATTCTAAAAAAACGAAAATGGAGGTGACTAGAAAGATATTAAAGATCTAGTTCATCAGTTCCATGAAATAGATAGAGCATTGGTGATCCCAAATGGGATTCATAAATACTTTCTATTTCCATATCGACTTTAAAAATCTATCTTTTGAGCATCCTCTTCCCAAACCCTCAACTATTAGTACCCTGATCTCTAGAAAATTTTCAAAAACCAATAGAACCTTATAAGATGGACAAAAAAATCATCAATTATAGGAAATATGTAATTATTCATTATTGTCACCTGGCTATGACTATGGTAGACTGTTAAAATTAATAGGCTATGATATAACTTCATTGAAAATAGAATTGGAAAATCCCATAGTGACATGATCATATAGATAGAACCATTTCCCTAAAGATCTTCTAGCTGATCTTTTAGCTCCTCTAAATCGGCCAGAGCCTTATGATGTGATGGAATGGAAAATGGGATCGTCATGTGAAGCAAATAGATAGAAAACGCAAACACTCATTGGGGAGGTTATCCCATGAAGTCCTCTAGAAATGATTTTGTGTACTTTTCCATGACCACTGGAATTTCACATGGAGAACACTTCTCAACAACCCCAAGGAAAACCTTGGAAAAATGACATGATATGAACCATAACATAGAAGCAACTTGTTATACCCTCCATGGTTATAGATCACAATATCCATAAAAGACATGGAATCTCCTGTTAAGAGTAAGTAACTGAACCCAATGGTGATAATAGTCATCTAGTGCACTAAATCCAATAAAAAAATCAAAGATGATAATGAGGTCGGAAAAGACCAGGTCCAAAACATGGAATTCCGAAATGTCCTCCATGACAAGTACCACAACACAACTCTCAAAGAAAATGAAACCATGACCATTTTTCCTACCCAAAAGGGTTAAGCAATACATGAAATAATTCATAAACTCTGCCGTCATACCCAAGCAATAAAAAAATATGTGAAATTAATGACTAGGATTCACCATTTTGAAATGAAACAAATACTATAGAAGAATTAAAAAAAATCACCTCGAATTGTGTTTGGCCAAGATTATGAGTCCTCATGAATGACCTCTACTGCATTGATTTTTTCTGGATTAGACTCATCTATGTATTATTTCCCTATTAAGAATCCCCCTTTCTTTTAGGATGTGATCCTCCACCATTTGAAGCCTCTTATTTTAACTAATAGAACTTAAAAAAGTGGAGCCTACACCACTCCCATTAGGAGCCAATTGAAAAAATCACAAGATATTCCCTGGCTACCCAAATAGGTGGAACTCCCTTAGAGTCTCTGGTAAAATCGTCCATATGTTTCCCACATTTCTAATCTGATAAAAAAATAGGTCCATTGTCCATAAAATCCACATAATCAGTTCATAAAAACTACTCAAATCCCTTTCCACTACTTCTCTAAGACTCATCGTGCTTTAGATTTTATCCTCAAAAATAAATATGGATACCACCCATTAATGGAACACCATTGAGACCAATATTTCAATTAAAATATTCCTCTCACATCAATACCTTGGGAAACACCTAAAAATAGGTTGGTAGACTTAGAACAATAAGAATAAATCTGATATATTTCCTCAAACCCATCTCAAAATTAATAGCCATAAAATAATCGTTCATGGGGAGATAAAGAGATACATGAACCGAATTACGGAATCTAGTGGCATAATCCATGACAAAATGACCACCATACTCTAGATTTAAAAACACATAGTCGTTCAACAATCTCAAGGTATCTGGGTAGAACCTCTGAAGAAATACCACTTGGAAAGTGGTAAAAGTGAGATCCTCTCTATTCCTCAAAGGAATCATTGAATCACACCACATTCAAATAAATTCTTTTAAAAAGGAACCAAAAAATAACACTTTATATGTCTTAGGGGTTTTCAAAAACTCTAAGATCTACTTGATACAATCCAACTACTCCTTAAATTACTTGGTTTTCTTTTCAGTAAGGAAAAACTCTGAATTATTCTTTGAAAATTCATGACTGTGGTCCATAGTTCATGTCTTATCATGGGTACCAATTTTACCCACGTTTTTGAAATTATAAATCATTTAATACAAAAAAATTTGCATCAATGGGATGGTTCCTCTTTGGGGTACTCTGGTTCACACTCTCTATGGTTCTACATGGTCCTTCTAGGAGGTATTGTCTACAAGAAACATGAACAACCTCCATCAAGGAAAACCCAACATCAAATCACAACAACAGAACTAAATGAAAACACCAAAACATAAGAATAACTAAATAAATCTAATGAAGAAGTGGGAAATCATAAAAACAACCCATAGTAGGGATCAAAACATAACTAAAATCCCCAACCACCCATGGAAACTGAAGATTCAACATGAAGAATAGTTGTCCAAACACTTACCCATTCCAAACATAATTAATTCATGAAAATTCAATTTGAATCACCTTAAGGGGGAGGACCTGGTGGCGGAGGAGAAGGAGGTGTCGACATCGGAGGCACCGGAGGCAATGAAGGCAGCGCAGAGGCAGGGCAGAGGCAGGGTGGAGGCAGCGGAGGAGGAGGAGGAGGAGGAGGAGGAGGCCGGGGTGGAGGAGGAGGCAGTGGAGTAGGCAGAGGAGGAGGAGGAGGAGGCACCGGTGGAGGAGGAGGAGGATGAGGCCGCGGACTAGGAGGAGGAGGAGGAAGAGCCGGTGGAGGAGGAGGAGGACGAGGCCGCGGTGGAGGAGGAGGAGGAGGAGGAGGAGGAGCAGAAGAGGAGGAGGAGGCGGCGGACGGAGGAGGAGGAGGCGACGGATGGAGGAGGAGGATAAGGAGTAGGAGGCGGCCACGGCGGAGGAGGAGGAGGCAGCGACTACGGCGGCGGTGCAAAAGAGGGCTTCCGCGAGAGCTTGACCAGGTGCAGGGAGGAGGAAGAGGAACTGTAGGTTTTTAACAAATCCGTGTGAGCCTTTATTAGCACTAGTAAAAAGTGCTGATAAAGGGTGTATTTATCAGTGCTAAAATGAAAAGCACTGAAAAATACAACCTTTATCAATGTTTTTTTAGCGCTGATAAATAAGCCCTTTATCAGCGCTAAAAAAAGCTCTGATAAAGGGGTAAGCCTTTATCAGTGCTAAAAAAGCGCTGATAAAGGGTACACCTTTATCAGCGCTTGCTTTAGGGCTGATAAAGTGGACCTTTATCAGCGCTTTTGTTAGCGCTGATAAAGGCTCGGCCCTTTATCAGCGCTTTACTGTTAGCGCTGATAAAGGCAGGCGCATGCCTTGCCCAGTTTTGTGGTAGTGATATAGGTATAAAAACTTATATTACTTTTAAAATCTTCTCATTTAATGTTAATAAGGTATCTGAAAGATAAGACAAGGGTTGGGAGAGTTTGTGGCTCATTCGAAGCCTAGAGCTTTAGTATATTGAAAAGAATACTGAGTTGTATAATTAATTCATAAATAATGCTGACCTTGTGAATAAACTGTGTGAGGAACCCAGTGTACAAAGTAGGCCACACATATTGTCTTCAATGGTGAAATCCATGAAACACACCAATGTGGTGTTGTAGGATTTCTGGACAGTTGAATTTTTACATGAGCTATGCATGGTTAGTCAAACCGTGGGCCTATCCCATGAGAAGTGGTTCTTGGGAAGGGGATATCACATGGTTGTTGCACGGTTTGTCCAACCATGAATCCAAACTATGTGAATGCATATTTGAGGGTAATTTTATGATTTTGAACTTAATGTTTTAAAAACTATTTTACCTTATTTTTCTTTTTTCTCCAATGGAACACATTCTAGGAGAATCTCTCCTCCTCTTATGTTATAGATTTTAGTATCTTCTCTATCTGATGACCATTTTCTTCATTGTTAGGCACATTGGATCCCTTTATGAAATCACCACACTAATCTTCATTGAATTACTAGTTTATCTTTATATCTCTTTCACTATTTTTGTGTGATCTCATTTTCCATATTTTAAGGTAATTGATCCATTATTCAATTTAATCCATGCTATCTTTATTTGAGGGAGAACACAGGATGAAGAGAGTACAATGAGTCTAGGGTAGGTGGTCTTGTTCCTTTCCCCCATGCCTTGTTTCATTTATACAATGCTATGCTGTGACACATGCCAGACCTTCTGGAATCACCTCCATAATGTTAAGTTTATTAAATTAAATGATTTTTCCAAGCGTAATAGGACCCTAGCTAACTATGAGACACTATCTTTGGGTGTATTCTCTGACACGAGCCACCCCCATGGGTGTTCCCTTACATTATGGAATAAATACACATTTTCCATGATTTTTTATACACCCATTTGATGTGTGTTTTCATTGTAATAAATTATACTCTTGATATGAAATATGAATCAATAATGATGATAGGCCACGGGTTAGGACCTAAGAAATATTTTATATCTTTATTTACATGAATTATAACTATATTAGTATATTTTATTAAAGTATCATGATTATTATTCCGTGTTGACATGATGTGAGATTTTGATAGATTAAATCAACTTCATACCATACGAAGGGTGATATAAGGGATTCCATTTAGGGATCACACTAGATGTGATCGTCATTCCTGTTAATTAGAATTACCTAATTAATAGAAATATGAGAGGAGAAATACTTTTTATGTATTGGATATGCTCACCATGAGTTTTACGAACAAATGTATGAGAGAAAATGATTCCATAGTGGAGACATCATGGATGGGATCAATGTCTAGAAGGTTATACCAGGCCATGAGTTAAACTTGGTCCCATATGTGAGATACCAAGGATGGGATAAGAGTGTTCTTGTTTGAAACCATGCCGAAAGTGAAATAAAGGATTCCATTTATAGATCACCTTGGATGGACTACTGTTTTATTTGATACATATAGTTCCCCTAGAGAGATACATGGGATTCCATTTTTGATCACATTAGATGGTATTATGGTGCCTCTTATTAATATATAAATATAACCCTTATATTAATGAAAAATAATGGGTAACTGAAATTTTTGGGGCACACCCTCTAATTAAAATAACACGCTTATTCTTGGTCCAACCTCATTTCATTATTCATGTTGAACCATTTATACTCAATATCATGCTTGAAAGGTCACCTTGGTTCATATAAATTGGGTTGTGGCTGAATTAGGTAGTATTAGTTGGGTATACCAATAATAAATCACCATGATCTATTTATTTATTTATTTCCTTGAATTTATTATTATAATAATAGTTTTCATTTTATAAGAATAGAATGGATTTTTCTAGACACCTTTGGTTGTGGAATACTAAGTATATCTCACACCTTAATTTTTGATTTCATTAGTATCCAAGTGGACTTCATGATTTTAGTGTTGATAAAGGGAAGAATCCAACTTATGATGCATGATTTCAAGTATTACGTTAGAGTACATGAGTAGGGGACTAAGATGATGATATTGATTCTAGTAGAGGAACATTTTGGTGAGTTGTATTTTTATATATCATGTGGTACATGCTTTCTACCATATAACATATGTACCCCATCTTGTATAGCTACATCACATCATCATCATCATAATTTTTTATCTATTATTTCTTCATTTTCACCATGTTAATTCATTGAGGTTTTTTATTTATTATTCTACACCTTCATATTAATTACTAATTTTGTTGTTTCCCATATATTATTACTACGGTGGTCTAATCTAACTCATTGGGGGAATAGTCTTCCCATGAAAACACCCGAGGCCATCACTGCTAGTTAGAATCCTTTTTCGTACAAAGAGGTATTCATGAGGTCATGTGGTTAACCATATCATATAACTTCTTAGTGGATTTTGGGGAGGGACACTACTAAGTGTTATGAGATACATTTTTCAATTTTTCAAATTGTTTGGGTATTATAAAGGATAATATGATGAAATGGAATTTGGTAAAGATAATATGCCTGGGAGAATCTACCCACATATAGGGGAAACACAAATTACCCGATATGAGTTATTACTCTTCTTGTATTATGCCTTTTATAATTGATTTTATTTTTCCATAGGTTGACACAAATGTCTTATGATTTCACTATTATTATTATTATGGATTTTATTTTCCTTGGACTAGTACGGTAAGGAAGTATTAACACGTGCATTATACTCGCCACCTTAAGAAATAAATTTCATTCATTATTTCATGGCACATTTATATTTCTACCTCCTGTGCCTATATTACTATTCTTGTTGTGAGTACCTTGATTGTTATATATTCAAATGTAATAACGTTTCTTGTACAGAAAAAATGATTGGACTAATTAAAGTACGTACATCAATTTTAATAGAGTTTTCCCACATATATTTATGATGAAATCTTAATTAACCAATAATGACACATTTGAGCCATAAAACACTAGTTTTATGGGATGATATATTAGTTGACTTGTTTAAAGAATTCCAATTTGAATTTATAAATAATTTACTTTTATAAATTTTAAAGGGTAGTTCATTCAATCAAATCATGATACATGATGTGTTACATCTTGAACTATATTTAAAGGTTGTATATTAGTTACTTGATGCACCGATTACAACATATTAAGAGTATGAGACTTCATAAATTGGGAATGGATATGAATTTAATTGGATTGATATATCTATATTTATATAAATAAAAATAAACATTAATAAATTTAAGTCATAAAATGATATGGGTATCACTAAGTGGGGATTACAATTGAAAAGTAAAGGGTATTTTCCTTTATACAATGCAATTAACTCTCTATATACCAGAACCTATGATGTGATATGTGAGACCTTGACCTCAACCTGACCTTAGTAGTGGGAAATATGATTTGTTTATTGAGACCTCTATGATCTTACATATCACATAGACCTTACTTTAGAAGAAATTGGAGAGGTGTGACATATTATATGATGTTTATGTACCTATCCTTTACTACTTTTAATATTTTTTGTATGCTATTAAATCATATCTTAGGAATGCCCTTTAAAATTTTATACCAGTTACATAGTGATTTCCTTCAGTCATGTTCTCAGAATATGGAGACGATCATTATACAATGGTGATGGGCCTTGAACCACCAGTATTACCTTATATAGTGTCACATGAGGTACCATGTACAAGTCTTCCACTAGGATAAAATTATCTATTTTGTCACAGTTTCTTCCAATTTATACAGTTCATACAGGTTTCTTTGTGACCTTCCCCAACTATGGAAAAACTGATGTGACAATACCATTAGTAGCATACTGACTCATTTTTAAGGGATAAAGTTCCTCAAGCAATATAAAAATGTATAGAGGCCA
Source organism: Viscum album (assembly GCA_963277665.1). Classification (NCBI taxonomy): domain Eukaryota; kingdom Viridiplantae; phylum Streptophyta; class Magnoliopsida; order Santalales; family Viscaceae; genus Viscum; species Viscum album. The sequence continues at coordinate 2,050,022,212 of OY728150.1, read as the reverse complement.
TTATGTTGATCTTTGATCATTAGGAGACACCTCTAGAGATAAGGTTCAAGATCCCTACCAATATTCTATGCAATTATATTAAATGTTAGTGGGATGTTATTACATCGGATGGACATCATCAGAGTATGGAATGGGTAGGATTTTAAATGATATTATATGGACAATTATTCTAGAATACCTTGAGTTAACACCACAAACTAGTGTTTATGCATATTTAGTGGGTTTCCATGTCATTAATGGAGTATTTGACCCATTTAACTAAACTTCAGCGTATTACACTTACTGTTAAAAGCAATGAGCGAATGGGTATGATAAAATTTGAAGACATTCTTGTGTATGAAATCTAATCATAGGTGAATTATCTTAGGCTAACCACTATTTTATGGATAGAAAACTAGGCCCTCATCATATAGAAATTTTTTGGGAATCTTGTATTGTGAGCCAAGGTAGTTCAACTACATGGATGGGGGATGGTTTTTATAGTGGAAAGAAGAATCATATAAATGGATTACATGGAACATGTTCTAACAAGATGACAAAATTTTCATTTATGTGGTGTTCCACCAGTGTGTTAGTACATGACATAAAAATGCCCAGTGTACAAGGAAACCGATTGAGTGTCGAGATTGCATTAGGATTGGCCACCTACATCATTACTACCTAACTTACCTTCTAATGCTTAATAATATGAGATATATGATGAAAATAATTTTAGGGACATGGGAGGACAATCCACAATTGAATGGTATGTGGTTTAATATCGTATGCTTAGGATGAGGAGGTTGTCATGGATGAGGTAATCAGACCTAATTGGTTAGGCACCTGTTAAGAAGACCTACATTGGTTAGTCAGGTTTCCTCATAGGGCCCTATTTCGGTCCTTGTCTATAAAGTACATCCTACACCTCATGTGTATATTATAGACCCATATATAGTTATGGGTACTATTCTAGTATTCTTTACTTTTGTTTCTACCTGATTTTATATCGGTTCATCCTAATCTTTTATATATGCTGCAATTATGGAATCCAAGGTCTGGAGATAGATTACTTAAATGGTGTGATGACTCTCAAAAAAATGGTAATGGTATGATCATAGGGTATACTTCATTTCAAGGAGTTCCCCTTAAGTTAGGTGGGTATTATTTCTTGTGTAGTTTCTTTTTCCTTGACATAACAAGAGACAACTTCATTCTTGGTATAAATTGTCTAGTGCCTTATCATGCCCATATTGATTGCTATCACCAAAGGGTATCTTTTACATCATCCAAGAAGAGTAATTTTTTTTCATAATTAATAATGCAATATCTAGTAGAGTGAATATAGAACTAAGCATACCAGGGTGGGCAGGGTAATAACCAAGACGAAAAGTCTCTTTATGAGAAATTAGGGAATTTAGCTTGTGGAATTACCTCATGTGGTGGATTTTTCTAGGCCATATTTCCTAGAGACTTATCTAAACTATATCTTATAGTATAGGTGGATTTCTTCATTGAACTAATTCTAGTTGTAGCACTAGTGTACATTCCTCCCAAAAATAAGGAACACAAAAGACCTAAGAACTCATGAATCAACTAGAAGACAAAGATGAAAAATGTTTTTACATGACCCAGTACATTTCTGTGGGCATCACCCTTCATTTGGTACAATAATATGGATAATTTTCTTAGGTTATGTGTGGATTACTAAATCTTGAACCACCTTACAGTGAAGATACACTATCCATTTCTTTTATAGACGACCACTTTGACTAGCTCTGACGTGTGAAGGCTTTCTCCCAGATTGATTTGAGGTCAGGTTCCTATTAGGTTCATGTGAGAACATAAAACATAATATATAAAATGTTATGAAGTAGGTACAACTGAGTATTTGGTTATACCATTCAGTATTACAAACACGCTAATCGTTTTCATGGCTTTGAGGAATTAGGTTTTACACCTATATTTGGATTCATTCATGGTAGTCTTCATTGATTATATATTGGTGTATTCTTGTACCAAACAGTACCATTCAAAACAACTTGATATCATAATAAATACCCTAAAATATCACTAACTCTATATTGAGTTCATCAAATTCAATTGTTCTATCGATAAAGTTTTGTTCATGGGTCATATCATTTTCGAAGAAGGTGTATCTATTGATCCAAAGAAGGTGAGCACCATATTTTTTTTGTGGGAATCCTAATAATTGGTTTTAAATATGTATATTTTTGTGTATATATGTATATTATATGAATTTCATATAGAAATTATCATGACTACCCGTGCCTCTAATAGGATTGACTAAAAAGGGTGTGATGTTTAAATTTTCAGACTCTTGTAAGGATGCCTTTAGGAGTTACAAGGAAGACTGAACTCAGTTCCAATCCTAATTATACCAAATATAAAAATAATATGTATTTTATATTATGGTGGTTTATGAATTGGGATGGGAGTACTAATGATTAATAGAGATCAGGTTTTATCCTATGGGTCCTAAAAACATAGACATCATGACCAGAATTACACTACGCATGACCTCAATCTATCTATAATGGTCCGTGACTTATCTTTTCGGAGGAACTACTTATTTCTGGAGATAAATGTTATTTACACAGATCCTAAAAGTCTCAAATAAATCTCCACACAACATGACATGAATCTTAGTTAGTGAAAGTGTTTATATACTTATAGTTGTTTCACATTGACCATGATTATACACCTAAGAAGGACAATGCAATAGCTAACTCTTTGAGGTAGGAGACTTAGACATTGGCCATACATGATTCCAATAGTGAGTGTAATTTTATAGCTTTGTTTTTTTTGAGATCGTCTTGAGGTTTAGGAATATTTATGAAAACTCGCATAAGTATATTTGGAAGTGTCATCCTCCCTTATGGAGTTGATGTAGATGAGAAAGCTATCAGATCACAGGGGCCTCTTCCAGAGGGGTAGTGTCTGAGGTGAGAACCCACCACTTAGTTGGGTTATTAATGAGAATGAGATCATTAAATCTCATGTATGTATGTTGGTTCCTATTGAGTCATGGGAAGAGTTGATGTAGGATTATAATTCTTCTATTTAGGAAGTTCAACTTAAGATTATGAAAATATACCATGACATCTGTCATCATTATTGGATCTTGGGTATTAAGAGGTGGATTGGATGTTCAACCCTATGGTCTTCCACCTTTCAGCAATTGATAGAGGAACAATAATGATCTTCTGGAATTCTATATCATGTATATATTATTGAGTGGAAATAAAATGATTTAAATATTTATTTTTCATGGGATTTTTTAATATTCCCATGAGGAAGAGATATAGTATGGGTTTTCATTGGCAGGTTGACCAAGGACGCACAATTATTTTTAATCTGAGATACCTTCTCAGTTAATGTGATTGGGATGATTTATATTTAGGTGATTGTTCTTCTTCATAGAGTACTCTATTTCATTTTATTATACATAAATTACTAGTCTATGTCATAGTTCTAGTATGGGATGCATAAGGCCCTCAGTTCAGAGGTACTGTTGAGTACAACATATCAACATCATACCGATGAGCTATTTAAGCTGATGATATGGGACTTGGAGGACAATATACACAGACGAGTCCTTGATTTTATTGGTTCATTATAAAATAATATACATATTTATGAGTTTTCATACCACAATAGCTTTCATTAAATGATTAATAGAACTTTGTATGAGAAAATTTATTGTAGGCCCTTTCGATTACCCATGTTCTAGTTAGAGGTAGGTGAGGCAGAATTTCTATGATATCATCCCATTTAGGAGACATCAGAACATGTAAATATTATTAACAAATATATGGTTACAACTCTGTATATGAATAAGTATTATACTGTTCTTTAATTTCGACCTCTAGACTTCATGGTGGGAAATCTGGTCTTTCTATGAGTTTCACCTAGATTGGGTCACAAAAGGATTTGAAAAGTTGTCAAGCTATTAGTTTATTATGTTGGTCCTTTTGAGATCCTAGAGAGAGTCAGGATGATAACCTATCAGTTGCAGTTACCTTATAGGTATCATTCTATGCATGACATCTTCCATGTATCATAGCTTTTTTAGTATCATGCTGACTAGTATCATTAATTTTACCCTATGGTCATTGGTATAGATACAGATGATTTAAATACCTGAACCTTGACGTACATGGACATTACAATACTTTTGTGGAATACATAATACATAACCAAAATAGACACACAAGGACCGTAATAGTTTAGTGTCTTTGGAAACTCAGAATATAAACTTCTAATCATGTTGAAATATCTTCAACAACTCCCATAACAATCTTCCCCTTTTTGTTTCTTTACCTAAAACCTTTCTTTATTTCCTGGGGAAAATAAAACATAAAAAGGCTGAGCTCAAATGCTCAGTAAGGGAAAACACAAATAACATAAAACAATCCATAAACATTTGGAATCAAAAACATGAACATGAAATTTAAACATCAAAATCTTGAGCAAAGAAAAAAATCATGGAAGTACGTAAGGCATATACCATAATGGAACATCAACCAGGATAAATTATAATGGGAATAAAACATGTAATTGTGGAAACCATTCAGAACATGTTATGATTTCCATAGTAGCCAAGGCATTGCTGCCAAGACCATCTTAGTGGACAAAGTCCCTTTCTGAATCGAGTTCACTCCTCATTCCAATCCTGTAACACTGAACCAGATTAACTTACCGTTCCAGCCATGTCTATCTCATGAGATATAAATCTTTACCCAATGCATTTGAGGGAGATATAGGTCCCACCCATCTCATAATGAAATCATTCTTACTTGTGCCACAGAATAAACATACATCATTCATAATAAACCAACGAATAAAATGGGTTTCATAAACATCATACCATCATCACATAATCCATATAAAAGAAATGGATATAATTTCATAATAAGGAAAGTGAAACCATGTAAATCATAGATACATGATACTTGAATTCATATATATATGAAATAATTTCATCTTAGATGAAAAAATGGTTTTGATAAAACACCTGAAATGAATTCTTGAGGAAAATAACCTTTCTTCTTCAAAATCATTATCTTTTCACAAAATGTCATGCAATTTTAAAAGAAAAGTATTTTGTTGAAAATATTCATGAAATCATTTGGAGGATGCTTCATGAAAATAAGGCTTTATAAAACTGTAAAAATCCTTTCATGCCGTATAAGTTAAAAAAAACATTCTTCTCGTACTTTTGCCAGAAAAGTCAAAAAGTACCTCGTAAAAGAAAGATTCCATACATACCATGTAGTAAAAGTAGAAAATGGGTAAAAAGGACTTTAAAAACACATGAAAACACTAATATAAAACATGGACATGGATGATAGAAATACCCCCAATAAATACTTACGAATAAGAAATCTCGGATAAAAATGAGATTTGCAAAATTATCCCTTACCTTAGGTCCGATATGATTCGTACGTATATGAAAATCCTGTATAATGATTTAAATAATGTCATTGACTTATTACAGAATCATATTAATTTTTATTATATCATATATGGTTCACTTATGAATTTATATTACCTGTTCTTTTATAAATTCCATGTTAAAGAGCATTTTGGGAAAAATCGTTTCATTTGTCGTCCGTATTTTGACTTGTAATTATTCATATGATTAATTAGATCATGATTACATAATTCTAGAATATAAAACATGATTTATATATAATATATATTCAGAATATACATATATATAATAGATCGATAAATGGAAATAAATACACCGTTCATTGAGATAATAGGTCGTACGTACGCATGAACGTTGTTTTCGTTTCCTCATTGAATTGAATGGAATTAATTTGATGAAATAAATATATATATATATATATATACATAAATCCAGTAGCATTATTATTTAATATATTTCATTATTATTCATTATATAAACTTTAAGATCATTCATGTATGGTTAACATGGAGAATGAATCTCATCGCGTCGTGGAGACGGTAGTCCGTACGTACGCACGAGTGATGATATCATTCCCATAATTATTGTATAGAATTGCAGTGGATGGTATACAATATAAGAATTATTATGATGTTATAATAACCATATATAGTTATTCTTTACACCATTATACCCATCCATGTAAGGTGTTGGTGGAAAAACATATTTCACCATGGCGTGTAGACGGTATTCCATACGTACGCACGTGTGGTGATTTCATTTTCCGTAGGATGGATAGATGGTGAAATAGGGTTGTTTAATACTTATAATAACATATCAGTATATGAGTTATACTGATGTTATTACTTCATAATGAAACAACTAAAGAAGAAGAAGTGGAAGAAGAAATAAAGTTGAAAGAATCGGTAACAGACATTAACTCTTCTTTGAAGCGCCTCTTTGAGACCTCCTCTTAGGGCACTAAAATTGGTCTTTGAAGAAGACCAGAACCTCTATGATGTATCTGTGGAAGTGGAGAAGATAATTTTTCAGGGTTTGGCGGAGCATGAAGGCTCAAAGTGGTGTGAGGAAGAGAGGGAGGATGTTCCCTTTTATAAGGGAGGAGAGGGGTACCTTTGGATTAACAAAAAATATTATTTTATTATAAAGTCATATTCGATTTTTAATAGCTCTAAATAGATTAATTTCGAATATAATTTTGGTATGGGTATAAATCCTCTCATCCAATATAATTTATACAAGTTTAGGTTTCTATTTTAACCTTATCATTTAGATTTAACCTTAAGTTAAATAATTTTACTTTTACCGCGTCTTCTTGTTTTCTTGCACTATAAGGTTAATAAACTTACGATAAAAAGACAAACTAACCCCAAGTTGTTTATTATTAATATATATAACCTTATATAAGTCATTTTTCCTAACCCTATATTTTTAGGTATAAAATTAAAATTAATAATATAATATATTTTTTAAAAACTATTTTATGTTAATTTTGACACTATTTGGTAATTTATTTTTGTGAAAATCATAACAGAATGATTATTTCGAAAAAAGTTAATTAAATAACTTATAACATGTCATATTAACCTATAAAATTAGTGTAATTCATAAAAATCTTCATATTACATTTATTTGGGTATTTATAACATCAATTGTGTCAATATTTCATTAATAAGATAATTACTGCATCATCATTGTGTCATAAATAAATTAACTTATTTAAGGTCTAAAAATTATAAATAAAATACCATTATGTAGGAACACTTTTTATCTTTATAAGGAATATTTATAGTCGAATTTACCTTATGTATAATCTTATATTAAAAATTAGTTACTTATTAAACTTTGATTTTAACTATTTTAACCCTTCTTTAAATAAATTAATATTAAATGTCCTAATCTAATCAAAGTGGGCCTAAATGGTCATATTTTATTCCTAAGGTTGTTTTTGGTCTCATTACACTTGTCCAATAGAATTAGTACATGTTTTAGGGTAATAATAATATCATTTTTACCCCTAATTACCCTATTTACTTTTAACCGTGGTAAATAAAAGTAAAAAGTTACTATTCACCAAAAAATATTTTCATCCCATTGAACCACATTTTAGTATTGATATTAACCATGTCTCTCGGATTTTAGAAATTCAATTCACAGAAGTGGTAAATTTTCATTTAAATGAAAATGTCAGTTTTTTATCTACCACTAAGTGGTTTCCCTATTCATCGAAAATTGAAGTTTTTCAGAAAAATACCAGAAATTCAGCCTAAGCATTATTTGATATTCCAAATTCAAATTTGATTTATAATTTTTCAAATTCAAAATATAGAAGTGGAATTAATTAGTTTTAAAATTAATTCTTGTTATCAAAACAAATATCGTGTTTTTAAGAAACAATAACTATCAAAAGATTGATCCTTGTTTATATCCAATTTCAAAGTGAAATTAATTCCAATGACCAAAATTGGATTAAATGGAAAAAATATATTCTAATTAAACATTAAAACCAATTAAAAAGATAATATAACCATATAAATTATTGCGATGAAAAAAGTTGTTTTTAATTAAAATATAGCATGTTTTTACGATTCATTAAAATATGAAAGTTATCAGAATAATATGAAAAATTTATCCAAAGTAAATTTTTATATCCTGATTCCAAAGAAGAATTTTATTTTTTCAAATTTAACTTATAGACATGTCAAAAACAAGATTTAAGGTGGGTGCGCCATCAAAAGGCGGTAAAACTACATTTTTTGAAACATACTTATTTTACTAGAAAATTTGATTTTGTTCTCATACCATGTTCTAGAAAATGTGTAAGATGAATAATAATGTTATAAAATTCAAAATGTAGTTGATAATATTCATAATGGCTAGTTCATAATAATATTATAACTATATATTGTTGTTTAGTGAAACCTGGTATTGCGTACAACACATGCTATCGAGGAAAGTCGTGATTGCGTGTAATACAAGCCAAGTCAGGGTTGCGTGTTGTGCAAGACTCCTTCGTTGTTTCGTATAACATAATCCAACCATATTTCATTTATACATTTAATATATATATATATTTATATAAATACACTCAATGTTTCATAGAATAACTACTATCAAAATTTTGTGTAAAATGATCCAAGAATAGTGTTGTGTATACTGCAAGCTCATATGGTGTTGCGTATAGCGCAAGGTAATCTTGTTGTTGCATACAACACAAGAAATCAATGATATTAAAAGAATATTTTTCATAAAATCTTAGGGTGTTACATCTTACCCCCCTTAAAATGAATTTCACCCTCGAAATTCATTGGGGTTATAAATCGTTTACTATTTATAGAAACCCACATCATAAAAAGGAATACTAAAACTTAATTTTAAAAAACTAAAGTATGAAATGTAACGATTACCCAAAGAAACTCATCACTGGGTTTCCATATAGGAGAAAATTGGTGAAAATATAGATATGAAAGAAAAATCTAACCATCAAGTTCTGATAGAGAGTGGTAAAGAACATGGCTATGAAAAATCCATCAATCACAAAGCCATAGTTTTGTGATGATCTAAGGTACCATCTGATTCATCGAATATAAGGGCACTAGGACGAAATTTTTGGTTTTCAAGATCATTTCCCTAAAGTTGATGAAATTGGAATTAGAAGAAATACTTTCGTGATTTTGGTACAGTCTCACCGTTGTTCGTTCTTTGGAAAATTTCCACTTCATCTCTTAATGAAATGAAGTTGAATTTGTTATTCGTGAAGTGTTAGCAGATCATGTGATAGAATGATGGGTCATTCCATCTGTCTCATACAAAAGGTTATAAAAGTTATCAAAAATACACAAGTCCATCTATAGTGAGATTAATCATATATGGTTCCTAAAATGGAATTATGCTTCATATATCATACTGATTAATATAATAAAACTAGTTTCTACTAAACATCGACTTCCTGTAGGCCAGTGGTAGGTTATAAAGGCCAGTTGCACTTCGGTTGTGGGTTTGATTTCCACAGCCTTCTCCGACGCAATGGGCTGTCTCCCATCCTGAAGGTTGTCCTTTTTCTAAAACTACATTACTATAACATCCCATAAATAATATCGAAAAAACTTATATCAATACTTACTTATGTCCAACATAATCCATTCCAATCATTAGTCTTATCCATAATACTGCAGTCCACTCTCATATTATAGTGAAAATGATTACCAGAGATTTTATATAACAAGCATGTCAATACCATCGTTGATCCCCATATATCATAAGATATTTCTTGTTGGTCACATTCCAAACATTCGAAGGCCATAAGCATGTATCATCTTGAAAAATGAATACCCATTGAATCTTAGTGAAAACATGAGTGCTGTGAAAATTTAACTCTTTCCACATACCAAAACCCCAAAATTCTATATACTCAAACCATGATATAACTGTTTCCTTATATCAGTCATGAGCTCATGAATACTGTCAAACATTTCATTTTCTTTCAATCCCTTCATTATGCGCATATCATATTTTTTCCAAAAATATCTCAATCACTTTCCATGGTTACTGGTACCATAAAATTATTGAAAACCACAATAGACCAATACATAAATATTCCAATATTCCACGATACTATATACAACATTATTTTGGAATCTCATTACATAAACACTTAACCATTCCACCACATCGTTGTCATATTCAACATTGCCAATAGTGATCACATGTGACTTACCTTTATCCTTTGCCTTAAGTGGTTGGTCATGTCGATCATCACTAACCCTTGGATTAGGGAATTTATTAGTATAATGCCCCATTTCCTTGCACTGGAAGCATTGAAGTGTTGTTGGTGCGTTATCTATAGTATTTTCTTTATTCACATCATTAGCAACCCTTTTTCCATTACTTCGACACTCATATGCTCAATGACCTTCTTTTCCACACTTAAAACATTTTCTAGTCCCTTTAAGACAATCTCTACCATGCTTCTTTCCACACTTTGAGCATAAGGAAACATTCATATTCCTTTCACCATTATTCTGAGATTTCTCCTTGAACTCCATATTTCATTTCTTATCAAAACCATGAGATGGATAAGTAACACCAACTTCCATTTCTACCTTGATAGCACAACACACAATTTCTTCATAGCTACTGAAGTCTCTTATAGCTAATTCCCTTCAAAGATTTGGTTTTAAGCCACTAAATAATCGATCAACTTTACTTTCAGGCTGGATGATAAATCCAGATGCGTACCTTGCAAGCCTTGTAAAATTATCTTCGTATACACCAAAAGATTCATCATCCTTTTGCTTTAGTTCAAGAAACTCCTTCTTCATCTTTGTTCGAATAATACGGGGGAAGTACTTATTGAAAAATAAGTTCTTGAACTCGTCCCATTTCATGGACTCAATTTCATCTCTTGGACTCGTATTCTTGATAATATTCCACCATTGATCATCTTCACCTTCCAAATGATATACTGCTAAGATGAATTTATCATGTTCAGAACATTGAAGAACTGAAAATATCTTTTCAGTGGTACTGATCCATTGTTCAGCAGCACGTGGATCAGAATACCCACTGAAAGAAGGTGGACGTTGCCTCATGAAGGACTCAATAGAATATTGTCCCCTTCTCTGCTCATTTGGAAGTCCAGAATTATTCATAGCTAGTGTAAGTATATTAATAATATTTTTTACTCCATCTCCCATAACATTTGTTTGTTCTGGAGGAAAATCATTGCATTTTCCATTGCATTGATCAATACGGTTCCTTCGGGTTCCATCCATCTTCTAAAACCCCAAAAGAATAGTGTGATAGGAAAAAATCATGCTAGGGAAAACAACATAATACAGGGGGAGTACCTTCAATATGTAACATCTTATGTTTAATTCTAAGATCGTTACCATAATTCTAGGACTATAACCTATACTTGTACTTAACCTTAGGGACATCCCTAGACACACCTTAGAAATATCTCTAGGGATGTCACTAAATTTATCACATCCTAGTTTCCAAAGTTTGACTAAACCTTTCCTATGATACCAACTGTAGAGACCCAAAGCTTGATGTACATGGACATTAAATTACATTTGCGGAATACTTAATACATAACAAAAACAGACACATAAGGACTGTAATAGTTTAGTGTCTTGGAAACTCGGAATATAAACATCTAATCATGTTGAAATATCTTCAAAAACTCCCATAACGATCTTCCCCTTTTTGTTTCGATACCTAAAACCTTTCTTTATTTCCTAGGGAAAATAAAACATAAAAAGGGTGAGCTCAAATTCTCAATAAGGGAAAACATAGATAACATAAAACAATCCATAAACATTTGGAAGCAAAAACATGAACATGAAATTTAAACTTCAAAATATTGAGCAAATACATAAATCACGGAAGTATTTATGGCATATATCATAATGGAACATCAACAATGATAAAATATAATGGGAATAAAAGATGTAATTGTGGCCACCATTCAGCACATGTTATGATTTCCATAGTAGCCAAGGCATTGCTGCCAAGACCATCTTAGTGGACAAAGTCCCCTTCTGAATCCAGTTCACTCTTCGTTCTGGTCCTGTAACACTGAACTGGATTAACTTACCATTCCAGACATGTCTATATCATGAGATATAAATCTTTACCCAATGCATTGGAGGGAGATATAGGTCCCACCCATCTCATAACGAAATCATTCTTACATGTGCCACAAAATAAACATACATCATTCATAATAACCCAATGAATAAAATGGGTTTCATAAACATCATCTCATCATCACATAATACATATAAAAGAAATGGATATCATTTCATAATAATGAAAGTGAAACCATGTAAATCATAAAGACATGATACCTGAAACATACACATATGAATTAATGTTATCTTAGATGAAAAATGGTTTTGATAAAACCCTTGAAATGAATTCTTGAGGAAAATATCCTTTATTCTTCAAAATCATTTTCTTTTCAAAAAATGTCATGCAATTTTAAAAGAAAAGGATTTTGTTGAAAATAGTCATGAAATATTTTGGAGGAAGCTTCATGAAAATAAGGCTTTATAAAACCGTAAAAATCCTTTCATGCCGTATAAGTTAAAAAAACATTCTTCTCGTACTTTTTCCAGAAAAGTCAAAAAGTAACTCGTAAAAGAAAGATTCCATACATACCATGTAGTAAAAGTTAAAAATGGGTAAAAAGGACTTTAATAATACATGAAAACACTTTTATAAAAGATGGACATGGATGATAGAAATAACCCCAGTAAGTACTTACGAATAAGCAATCTCGGATAAAAATGAGATTTGAAAAATTATCCCTTACCTTAGCTCTGATATGCTTTATACGTATCCTAACCGCCTGTATAATGATTTAAATAATGTCATTGTATTATTAAAGAATCATAATCATTGTTATGCTATCATATATGGTTCACTTATGACTTTATATTACCCATTCTTTTGTAAATTCCATGTTGAAGAGCGTTTTGGGTAAAATCATTTCATTTGTCATCCGTGTTTTGACTTGTAGTTATTCATATAATTAATTAGATAATGATTACTTAATTCCAGAATATAAAACATGATTTATATATAATATATATTCATAATATACATATATATAACAGATCGATAAATGGAAAGAAATACACCATTCATGAAGACGGTAGGCCGTATGTACGCATGAACGTTGTTTTCGTTTCCTTATTGAATTCAATGGAATTAATTTGATGACATACATATATATATACATAAATCCAGTAGAATTATTATTTAATATATTTCATTATTATTCATTATATATACTTTATGATCATTCATGTATGGTTAACATGGAGAATGAATCCCATCGCGTCGTGGAGACGGTAGTCCGTACGTACGCACGAGCGATGATATCGTTCCCATAATTATTGCATAGAATTGGAGTGGATGGTATAATATATCAGAATTAGTATGATGTTATAATAACCATATATATTTATTCTTTACACCATTATACCCATCCATGTAAGGTGTTGGTGGAAAAATAGATTTCACCACGGCATGGAGACGGTATTCTGTACGTACGCACGCGTGGTGATTTCGTTTTTCGTTGGATGGATAGATGGTGAAATAGGGTTGTTTCATAATTATAATAAAATATCAGTATATTAGTTATACTGATGTTATTAATTCATTATTAAACAACTAAATAAGAAGAAGTGGAAGAAGAAATAAAGTTGAAAGAATCGGTAACGAACATTACCTCTTCTTTGAAGCGCCTCTTTGAGACCTCCTCTTAGGGAACTTAAATTGGTCTTTGAAGAAGACAAGAACCTCTAGGATGTTTCTATGGAAGTGTAGAAGAGAATTTTTCAGGGGTTGGACGAGCTTGAATGCTCAAAGTGGTGTGAGGAATAGAGGGAGGAGGTGCCCTTTTATAAGGGAGGAGAGGGGCACCTTCGGAAAAACTAAAAATATTATTTTATTATAAAGTCATATTTGGTTTTTAATAGATCCAAATTGATTTACTTAGAAGCTAATGTGGGAATGGGTCTAAATCCTCTCATATAATAGAATTTAGAAAAGTTTAGGTTTCTATTTTAACCTTATCATTTAGATGTAACCTTAAGTAAAATAATTTTACTTTTACCGTGTCTTCTTGTTTTCTTACACTATAAGGTTAATAAACATACTATAAAAATCCAAACGAACCCCAAGTTGTTTATTATTAATATATATAACCTTATCTAATCCATTTTGCCGAACCCTAGATTTTTAGTAATAAAATAACTATTAAAAATGTAATATTTGTTTTAAAAAATATATTATGTCAATTTTGACACTATTTGGTAATTGATTTTTGTGAAAATCATAGCAGAATGATTAGTTTGACAAAAGTTAATTAAATCAATACTAACATGTCATATTAACCTATAAAATTATTTTAATTCATATAAAGCCTCAAACTACATTTATTTGGGTATTTATAACATCAATTGTGTCAATATTTCATTAATAAGATAATTACTGCATCATCTTTGTGTCATAAATAAATTAAATCATTTGATGTCTAAAAATTATAAATAAAATACCATTATGTAGGAAATATTTTTAACTTACTAATGAATATTTATAGTCTAATTTATATTATGTATAACCTTATATTAAAAATTATTTACTTATTAAATGTTGATTTTAACTATTTTAACCCTTCTTTAAATAAATTAATATTAAATGTCCTAATCTAATCCAAGTGGGCCTAAATGGTCATATTTTATTCATAAGGTTGTTATTGGTCGAATTACACTTGTCCAATAGAATTAGGACATGTTTTAGGGTAATAATAATATCATTTGTACCCTTAATTACCCTATTTACTTTTAACCGTGGTAAATAGAAGTAAAAAGTTACTATTCACCAAAAAATATTTTCATCTCATTGAACCACATTTTAGTCCTTAATATTAACCGTGTCTCTTGGATCTTTGAAATTATATTCACAAAAGTAGTAAAATTTCATTTAAATGAAAAATTCAGTTTTTTATCTACCACTAAGTGGTTTCACTATTCATCAAAAATTGATGTTTTTTCAGAAAAATACCAAAAATTCAGCCGAAGCATTATTTGATATTCCGAATTCAAAATTGATGTCTATTTTTCCAAATTCAAAACATAGAAGTGGAATAAATTAATTTTAATATTAATTCCCATTATCAAAACAAATAGTGTGTTTTTAAGAAACAATAACTATCAAAAGATTGATACTTGTTTATATCCAATTTCAAAGTGAAATTAATTCCAATGACCAACATTGGATTAAATGGTAAAAATATATTCTCATTACACTTTAAAACCAATTAAAAAGATAACCCAACCATATAAATTATTGCGATGAAAAAAGTTGTTTTTAATTAAAATATAGCATGTTTTTACTATTCATTAAAATATGAAAGTTATTAGAATAATATGAAAAATTTATCCAAAGTAAATTTTTATATCTTGATTTAAAAAGAATAATTTTATTTTGTCAAATTGAACTTATATACATGTCAAAAACAAGATTTAAGGTGGGTGCACCATCAAAAGGTGGCAAAACTACATATTTTGAAAAATACTTATTTTACTAGAAAAATTGATTTTGTTCTCATACCATGTTCTAGAAAATGTGTAAGATGAATAATAATGTTATAAAATTTAAAATTTAGTAGATACTATTCATAACAGCTAGTTCATAATAATATTATAACCATATATCGTTGTTTAGTAAAACCCGGTATTGTGTACAACACACGCTATTGAGGAAAGTCGTGATTGCGTGTAATGAAAGCCAAGTCAGGGTTGCATGTTGTGCAAGACTCCTCCATTGTTTCATATAACATAATCCAACCGTATTTCATTTATACATTGAATATATATATATATATATATATACATATATACACTCAATGCTTCGTAGAATAACTACTATCAAAATTGCGTGTAACATGATCCAAGAATAGTGTTGTGTATACTACAAGCTCATACGGTGTTGCGTATAGCGCAAGGTAATCTTGTTGTATCATAAAACACAAGAAATCAATGATATTAAAAGAATATTTTTCATAAAATCTCGGGGTGTTACAGATGAGTCCTTTGAGGAGAATCTAAAATGTATCATTCATTGGAGTACAACGGATACCCAAGGCAAGCCAGTTCCACTAGTTTGGTTTATATGGAATCATGACCATATATAGTGTGATACCTAATAAAATGAAGCCAATGTAGAGGAAAAATGGTCATATCATTTCAAAAATTATTATTTACTAACCTTATAATGGAAACTCATGGATGAGTTGTATTAAAGAGATGATTTTGTTATGTTCTGACCTTTTAGAGAGGTACGTAAACTTATTTTACTAATATAAACCAATTTTTTAGGATAATAAGTTACTATAAATTCTAATAAGTTGTTCAAGAGATTATTGGTATAGTTCAAATCCCAATTATTTGGAATTTGGGAAGGAAGACTAAGCTTCATTGTTAGTGCACAGTTAATTCTTACCATGAAACTCAGCCATGCAAGGCACTCAGTATGTAGGGGAGACTACACAGTTTGTTTGAAAACATATGATATAAGCTACATAACCTTGTGGTGTTTCAAGGTTTATTGAGAGTGTATTTTTGAATAGGATATGAACAGTTAGTCAAACCATGTTCGTAGCCTATGTGAGTGGAATTTTTGTAAGGGGATGGTGCATGATTGGTGCAAAATCTGGCCAAATGTACAGAAAAACTGTGTGATACCTTATTTGAGTGTGATTATCTTATTTTACCCTTAAATGTTTTAAAAAAAATATTCCCTTATTTAACATTATTTTCTAATAGACCAAATTCTAAGAGAATCTCCAATCTTAATAAGTTAGGAATTTTGTATCTCCTCCATCCAATCTTTGTTTTCTTCACCATTGAGTGTATCAGATCCTTCTAAATAATCTCTACACTTCTTTTCCTTATATTCCTAGTTTATCATTCAACCTCTTGAACTATATTTATAGTGATCCAGGTTTAAAATACTTGAATATTATATCATTTTAAATGAATATTTAGATTAATACAAAAATACATTCTCAAGGGATATAATTATATAGTTCCTTTAGAATCATGGAACAAAAAATTCTAACTTTATGAAAGATCTTAAATATTTCTAACAAAGAACATACCCTTTAGTACTTATACTTAATACCTTTCTTTATAACATGGGTGAAGGAAACATAATAAAGGGTTGTAATCATATTCTCAGTGATGGTAAATAAGTGAGATATGTAAGTATATACATGATAATATAGTATGATAATGTGATCATGACATTATAAAATCACACCCTTAATACCAAGAATCATAAACATGAATCATGGAAAAAAATTGGAAGTTCATAAAACATGAATCCTTAGGGTAATAATTCATCATAAAAAATCATTAACCACAAAATCAGGTAATATAGGTGTTAATCCGTCATAAATGTAGAAAAACATTTAATGTTTCAAGGTTAACTACCAAGACCATCAACAGAGTAGACATGGACACACCTATTTACCATAGTGGATTAGGAATCACTTATTTTCCATTGTGGACCACAACACACCTATTTCACATTGTGGATCTAGAAACACTCCCATTTTGGTTCAAGCCCATCAACTTGTTTCCCATAATTATCTCATGATATATAAATATTTACCCAATGCATTTGAGGGAGATATAGGTCCCACCAATCTCATAATGAAATCATACATATATCTTTAATAAAACATTCGTCTTATCATGACCGATAAAAGGAGATGGGTTTCATAAATAAGAATCATAACCCATTAAATAAAATGGATATCATAAAAATTTAAAAATATCATAACATTTTGAAAACATATAGGTCTCATAATCATTTCATCAAAGAATATCTTCTGAGAGGAACCAGGTTTCATAAGAATTACCATGTTATATCCCATTATTGATAAACTATTTTGATAAAAACAATTCCATCCAAAAATAAAATATTTAGATAAATAATATGAATGGTATAATTTTATAATATCCCTATAAAATCATAATATATATAAAATTATTTCAATATATATGGAGATATATTTTTAAATATCACATGGAATATTAATTTTATTTAAAAATCACTTTTTAAAACATATAAAGTTTTCAAAACCCTTTTCCTAGAAACCACATTGAAATCATATAATATAGTCATGTAAGATATTTTTCAAAATTTCCTTATGAAAATATCTTTTATGCTTTGAAAAACTAATTTTAAAACACTAATAATTTTCAAGACCATGTTTTATGAAAATAAACTTGAAAACACATAAAAAAGTTTGAAATTTTTTTGAAAACATTTTCCCTTGAAATAATATAAAATATGTTTGAAAACAATTGGAAACCTTTTTAATTTAAAATAAATTGAAAACATATAAAATAACCTTTTATATAATTGAAATAATTTTTATTGAAATAACCCTTTTGAAAACATATTAAGAAATATTTGAAAGTCATTTAAAACAATTTCTAAATGTAAAATAGTTTTTAAAAACCCTTTTTCATTGAAAACCATTTTAAAATAAAAAAACACAATATATTTATGCAAAAATTTTCCTTTAAAAAATATCCCTCTAAAATTAAAAATGAATCATGTAGGGAATGTAAGTTATGATGATGGGTATGTCTGTACCTGTCAAACATTCAATTTTCACCTTAAAAGTTTTAAAAAGTCACGTGATAGGAAATAACAAGAAGATTATATTTGAAAACCTTATGTAAAATGATAATACATGGGAAAAAATTTCTACTATACAAAATAAGATAAATTTGAAACAGTTTATAATTTTTTTTAGAAATCTAGGTTTTTAAAGAACACATATTTCTGGCCGAAAGGAGAAATAAAGTAGGATTTTCATAAAACAAATTCTTAATTATATCAAGTATGAAAGTGTTGAAACATTACACCATTAATATTATATAACATTAATAACAATATAAGAATAAAATTAATTATATTTCATAAGATTTGTATTATACTATTTAAACAATGGTAGTGTAATTGTAATACCCCAAGCTTCTACGGTACGCTTCTCTTTGAATAATGCGATAGCGTGTGTTGTACGCAACATCGAAGTTCTAACACACCACAACCAATCAAACTAGCCTTTATGAATAGTAATACCTATGTTTTGAAATTATATATATATTATATTTCAAAATGAACTTCATTTTTGGATTCAGAATATCGAAATTATCCTAAGTTAAATTTTTCTGAGAACGTCCAATTTTTATGAATAGTGAAAAATACTTAAAAACAAATTTTTTAATCAAAATAATTTATAGTGATAAATTATATTATTTAGTGTTTTTATATTATAATTAGAATATATTTTTACCATTTTATCCAATGGTGTTCATTATAATTAATTTCACTTTGAAATTGGACCTAAACAATTGTCAATATTTTGATGTATATTGTTTCTTAAAAACACGCTATTTATTGTAACAGTGAGAATTAATTATAAAATTAATTAATGAAACTTATATGTTTGGAATTTTTTAAAATAGGCATCATTTTTCAATTCGGAATATCAATTATATCTTAGGGTGATATTTTGGCATTGTTCTGAAAAACATCAATTTTTGATGAATAGTGAAACTACTAAGCGGTAGTTAAAAAACTAAATTTTTCATAAAACTTAATTTTACTACTTCTGTGAATGGAATTTCGAAAATTTGAGAGACATGGCTAATATCAAGAAGTAAAATGTGGTTCGATGAGATGAAAATAATTTTTGGTGAATAGTAACTTTTTACTTTTATTTACCACGGTTAAAAGTAAAATAGGGTAATTAAGGGTAAAAATGATATTAATATTACCCTAACACATTTCATAATTCTATTGGACAAGTGTATCTCGACCTAAAACAATCTTAGGAATAAAATATTATCATTTAGGTCCACTTGGATTAGATTAGGACATTTATTATTATTTAATTTAAAGAAGAGTTAAAAGAGTTAAAATCAATGTTTATTTACTAAACAATTTTTAATATAAAGTTATACATAAGATAAATTCGATTGTGAATATTAATTAGGAAGACAATATGATTTCCTACATAATGATATTTTATTTATAGTTTTTATACTTTAAATAATTTAATTTATTTATGACACAATGACGATGCAGTAATTACCATAATTCTGAAAACATATAATAATTGATATTATAAATTCCCAAATAAATATAATATGAGACGTTTAATTAATTAAAATAATTTTATAGTTTAATATGACATGTTAGTATTTATTTAATTAACTTTTGTTGAATAATCATTCTGTTATGAGTTTCACAAAAATCAATTATTGAATAGTGTCAAAATTCACATAAAAGAGTTTTTAAAACAAATATTATATTATTAATTGATATTAAATTCCTAAAAATCTAAGGCTTGGCAAAGAGACTTATATCATGATAGGATCATCATTAATGGACCACTTGGGGGTCTCTTGGATGTATATAGTATGTTTATTAACTATATATTATAAAAATACAAAGTGACATGGTAAATGTCAAACTAATTAACTAAGAGTTAAAACTAAAAGATAGGGTTAATATAGAAACCCAAACTAGTCTAAATTCTATTGGTTGAATGGTTTTCGACCTATCCCCACCTTAAAATTTAAATAATCAACTTTCTAGCCATTAGAAACTGAATATGAATTTATTATAAATTAATATTTCCAGCTTTTCCAAAGGTGCCCCTCACCCCTATTATAAAAAGGCACTCCTCCTTCTCATTAATTCACACCTTAAAAGACTATTGTTTCGGCCAAACTCTGCCCAAATACTCTCCCAACTTCCCTCAATAAAACCTAGAGGCATTAGTTTGATCAGAAAGCCAACTAAAGGATCCCTTTAGATCAAATCAAAAGGAAGAACCCAAAGAAGAGGTAATGATTTCACCACCCTTTTCCATGTTTCTTTCTTCTTCCACTTCTTCTTCCTTTGTTATTACCATTCTAAAATAATAACTCCAGTATCATATATATACTGTGATGTTATTATAAATATGGTACAACCATATTCAGTATTCTATCCACCCTTTGAATAACATGTCACCATACGTGCGTACGTGCGGCTTATCGTCTCCACGTCGTGGTGTAATTGTTATTCAATATATTATTATTTGGATGGGTACAATAATGATGTGTAACTCATGTAAATAATAAATATAACATGTTAATGATTCTGTTTATATGATATAACATCCATTTATATATTATTTTAATATCAAAAGAATGATATTGTCACTTGTGCGTACGTACGGACTACCGTCTCCGTGAACGCGATGAGATGCATTCTCCATCGTATCCATTCAAGTATAATTATCATTTTATGAATTAAAAATGATGTTTAAGGACTTGATATCATTCTAGATATGAATAATATACAAACTATCCATTACAAACATGGCTTACGTAACAAAAAATATAAAATAAAACGAGTAAGTTAACACCCGAAACAACGATAATACTATGATATTATTAACAAATCAATGTTAAAAAATCATATATGATATCATATTAATGTATATGATTCTTTTATAATTTAATAACAATTATTTCACCATTATACAAGAGGTTAACCTACCCCAACCAAGGAAAAGTACAAGGTAAGGTTTATTTCACAATCTTTTCATTATCCGAGGTTGTTTATACGTAATAATCTACTGGGATCTCTTTATCATCCACATACATGTTTCTTAAAAATGTATTTCAAAACATTTTTACTATTTACAAGAATATGGGTTAAAGTCATTTATACCCTTTTTTGACTTTTTATAAGAAATTTATAAAGGAATCTTTACGTCTTTTTCCAAACAAGGTGCTTTTTAACCTTTTCAACAAAATTAAGGTAAGAATGTTTTTTAACTTATACGGCGGGTGCGGCTATTTTCCACCGTTATAAAATCGTCAAAGCTTCCCTTATAAGATTATAAGAATATTTTCGAAGAAAATGTTTTATTTTATAAATATATTACTCTTAACTGATTTCAAAAATAGAAAGAGATATTTCTCTAAAAAGAGTTTTGATTTCATCTATGTCAACATCCTTTGATGGATTTTATGCTTATTTGTAGTTGATTTATTATGATACAAAACTTCTATATAGTATTGAAGGTTTTGTGATATGTTTGACTGTATATGTGCTATTTTTATACCATTCATAGTTTATGGTGAAAGTATTGACATTTCATATGCTAGTTTTAATATGAATGTGTATGTTATGTTTAAACCTTTTCATATGGGAATGCATTGGACTTAATATGTGACAGGTGGAGCTCGCAATAGCTCCTCGATGCATCGGTAGGTCTCAAGAGACAAACTAGTGTCTTGGAACATGGCCTTGGAAAAATCTTATTTGTAGTCTTGGCATGAAGCCTTGGCTATGTGGTTATGATAGTCTGGCATTATGCATTCCATCATTATGAAAGTGGTTATCGATATTGCATGTGATTATTAGATTAGTAGAATATATATTTGAATAAGTAAATGTAATTATTTCATTTTATTTTTTCCATACAATGTTGAAGTTCAAGTTTAAAAGGCTTTTGTTTTAGTTATACATTTCCTTAAATGTTTATTCTTATTTATGAAAGTTTCTGCTATATTGTTATCCTTACTGGGTATTTGAGCTCACCCCTTTTCTATGTTTTATTTTTCCCAGGATGTGAAGAAGTAAATTATGAATGACCTACACGGATATTATGAAGGGATAATAGTGTGGATTATGGAGACAATATGTTTTTGTAGTAGTTTTTAACTTCATGATGTAATGTAAAACTTTATGAATATATCTAGTGTTTCCAAGGCTACTAAACCAATCGGTCTTTCGAGATTTGATCATTCTTGTGATCATGCCAATGTTAAGTAATAATGCACCCACTCTGGGTAACTGGGGTCGGGTCATTACAGTTGGTATCAGAGGAAGTTTAGTACAAACCTTGGAAGCTAGATTTAGATAAACTCTGATTAGAGCACGTAGACCTAAGATGAACTTTGAGGATTAGTATAGAAGAACTTCCTAGAATTTTGGTATTATAGAGATTTTGTGAGTTTTATGAGCAATACATCCCTGTCTGGATACGAGCAGGTAGAGGCGGCTCTGGCACATATGTACCTAGGGGTAAAACCCGAAAACACCGCTTTGAGCTAGACTCGAACGGGAACTGGTGCACGACAACGGGCCTTGCTGCACTCTTGGTTACGACACTCTCGGGGGATATGCTTAGGATAACTCTCATTTTATTTACAAATCATTATGAAGGGTTTATGAGTATATACTTACGTAAAGAAAACATTTTTATTATTATGGATTATATCCATAAATAGTTCAATTTATGTTAAGTGTTTTATAATTATGGGATAATGTATTTTGATTCATAAACTGATCTAGTTTATGACATTGTTTAGAAATGGCGCCTAGTGGAAGAAATGGAAACCGAATCAATGCACGCACTCCATATAGGGATTGCCCTCCTACTCAAGATAATTATAGTGGAGATGGTGATGCAACTGGTGTTGATTAGCTAATCACCATATTGGTACAACTCACTCAGGTTATGAATAATATCCTTACCCGTATGGAGCACCCTGATCCGCAGCGTGGAGGATCAATGTTAGATCGATTCATGAGGCAACAACCACCAATGTTCAATGGGAGTAAAAATCCCTTAGTAGCTGAGCAATGGATATTTTCCCTAGAGAAAATATTTCAGGCTTTGGGGAGTAGTGAAAGGGAAAAAGTTATCATGGCAGTTTACCGACTCACTGGAGATCCTGATCAATGGTGGTCATTGATTCAAAACATGAAGGAAGATAATGAAATATCAAATATGGAATGGAGAGAGTTCAAAGATCAATTTTTAGAAAAATACTATCCTCGCGACCATCGAGCATATATGGAAAGGAAATTTCTGAGTCTGAGACAAAAGGAGGATGAGAATGTCACAAAGTATGAGGCTAAATTTACAAAGATAGCAAGGTATGATTGAAATTATATACGTATCCCAAGAAGTAAGATTGATCATTTCTTTGATGGGTTAAAACCATTTCTTCGTCAAGCATTAGTCTCACAATCCTTTTCATCGTACGAAGACATTGTCTCATGTGCTATCATGACCGAAAAGGATTTCTCTAAGTCTTATGAATTTAAAGCAAAGCAAGAGAAGAAGAGAACTTCTGATCAGTCTGGGAATGGAAATAAGGGGAAGAAGGGAAAGGTTGAATATCCATCCTGTGGTAAATGTGGTAAGAAACACCCTGGTACTTTCTTGAAGGGAATGAGAGTCTATTACAAGTGTGGTGAAAAAGGCCACCAAGCTCGTGATTTCAAGGGGAAGAAGGAAGATACCAATGTTCAGTGCTACAATTACAAGGAGATGGGGTATTATGCAAATGAATTTACTAAGCGTCATGAGAAATTACCTCAGAAAAGGCCAAGGGATCAAGGCCAAGATTATGTTACCACTACTGCGGAGGTAGAAACTCCGAAAGACGTGGTGGCAGGTAATTTAATGGTTTCCTCAAGTTTAGAAAAAGCATTATTTGATTCTGGATCATCACATTGTTTCATATCTTCCCAGTTTATAAGAAAATTAGATATTTCCAATTTGATTTAACAAGGGTGTTGTCAGTTAAAACTCCTAAGGGAAGTATCATTGCAACAATGTTTTGTGAATCAGTCCCCATTAGAGCACATAATTGTTCTTTATCTGCTGATCTCATCGTCATACCTATGATTGAGTTTGATATAATCCTTTGTATGGAATGGCTTTTAGACTATGATGCAAAGATTTATTGTAAGAAGAAAGAGGTTACGATTCTTGATGATAATGATAAGGAACACCTTATCTTTAGAGCAGAATCGTCACCACCTAATTCATATTTAGATCCACCCCCAGTAGCTCAACTAAATTCAATTATAGGGGAGGAAGAGAATGAAATGACTATGGGTGAGGAAAGGAATGTTCAAATAGAGGATGTACCTATTGTGAAAGAATTTGTAGATGTATTTCCGGAAGATTTACCTGGACATCCTCCAGAATGATAAGTTGTGTTTTCCATTGATTTAATTCCTAGATCAAGGCCTATATCAAAGACCCCTTATAGAATGGCCACTATAGAATTAGTTGAGCTAATGAAACAACTAGAGGAATTGAGTAATAAGGGATTAATTCGCCCTAGTGTTTCTCCATGGGGAGCCCCTGTTCTTTTTGTTAAAAAGAAAGACAGATCTATGAGTTTATGTATTGACTACAGGGAGATCACTGCTATAACAATAAAGAACAAGTATCCCCTACCTCGCATTGTTGATTTATTTGACCAACTTCATGGAGCTCAATACTTTTCAAAGATTGACCTTCGATCTGGATACCATCAGTTGTGTGTGAAGAAGGAAGACATTCCGAAGACATCATTTTGAACCAGGTATGGGAATTATGAGTTTACTGTAATGCCTTTTGGATTGACTAATGCACCCTCTGTATTCATGGATCTGATGAATAGAGTTTTCAAGGAGTATCTCAATGAATTTGTGGTTGTATTTATTAATGATATCTTGGTATACTCCAAAAGCTACGAAGATCATGAAAATCACTTGTGCATTATCCTGAAGACTCTGAGAAGACATGAATTGTATGGGAAGTTTAGCAAGTGTGAATTCTGGCTTTAGGAGATTTCTTTTCTTGGCCATATTGTCTTTAAAAATGGAATATCTGTTGATCCTTCTAAGACAAAGGCAATCCAAGAATGGACAGAACCTACGAGTATAACTGAGGTATGTAGTTTTATTTGTTTAGCAGGTTATTATCAACGAGTCGACTAGAATTATGCGCGATTGGCTAACCCATTAATGAAGCTCACACGTAAAGGGGTTAAATTTGTTTGGACAAAAGAGTGTGAATAATGTTTCGATGAACTGAAGAGAAGATTAGTCAATGCTCCTATTTTGATTCTAGCATCGGGGAATGATGGGTTCGTTATTTATAGTGATGCATCGAATAAAGGACTTGGTTGTGTCCTTATGCAGAATGATAGAGTTATTGCCTATGCATCACGATAGTTGAAAATTCATGAACAAAACTATCCTAATCATGATCTCGAGTTAGCAGCTGTGATCTTTTCTTTGAAGATATGGAGGCACTACCTCTATGGTGAAAAATGTGAGATTTATACTGATCACAAGAGTTTGAAGTATATTTTCTCACAAAAAGAACTCAGCATGAGGCAAAGGATATGGCTTGAATTACTCAAGGATTATGATTGCACAATACACTACCACCCAGGGAAGGAAAACAGGGTGGCAGATGCTTTGAGCAGAAAATACCATGGAGTTTTGAATAATATGAGAATTGAAAGGGATCCAATTTTCATGGATCTAGTGAAGATGGACATGGGAATAACCAGGGAAGTTGAAACATCAATTCTTTTTCAAATGGTTTCCAAACCATCTTTACTAGAAAGGATTAAGAGTTCTCAGACCGATGATGAAGAATTTAAAAAGAAGATTAAAGCTGCGAATGATGGGAGATTGAGTGACTTTGTGTATGAAGATGGAATTTCGAAATTCAGGAAGAGACATTGTGTTCCCGATTTACCTGATCTAAAAAGGGAATTGTTGGATGATGCTCATAGTTACAATTTCTCTATACATCATGGGAGCACAAAAATGTATAGAGATTTGAAGGAACATTTTTGGTGGGACAACATGAAGAGGGAGATTGCTGATTTTGTGTCTAGATGTATGGTTTGTCAACAGGTGAAAGCTGGGAGGCAACAGCCTGGGGGAGTCATGCAACATCATCCCATACCAGAGTGGAAATGGGACAATATTACGATGGACTTTGTAATGTGGCTACCAAAGACTCCTAGAAGGAATGATGCAATATGGGTTATTGTTGATCGTCTTACCAAGTCAACACATTTTCTTACTATAAGAGAAGATCTACCACTGGAACGTCTAGCAAGACTATATATTAATGAAGTTGTGAGACTTCATGGAGTATCCCTATCGATTGTTTCGGATCGTGATCCCTGTTTTACATCAAGATTCTGGACACGTCTTCAGAAATCCCTGGATACTGAACTTCATTTGAGCACTCTCTACCACCCTCAGACAGAAGGACAATCAGAATGGACTATTCAAACCTTAGAAGACATGTTGAGATCCTTCTCACTTGACTTTCAGGGTATGTGGGATCAGTATTTACCTCTGGTAGAATTTTCCTATAACAGTAGCTCCCATTCGAGTATTCAGATAGCACCATATGAAGCGTTATACGGAAAGAGATGTCCCACACCAACCTGTTGGGATGAAGTTGGTGAAAGAAAACTTGTAGGTCTAGAACTAGTGGAGGAAATGATGGAAAAAGTGAAGGTAATCCAAAATCACATCAAAGCAGCTCAAAGTAGGCAGAAGAGCTATGCCGATAATCGAAGGAAGGATTTGTAATTTCAAGTCGGGGATCATGTTTTCTTGAAGAAATCTCCATGGAAGGGAGTCATACGTTTTGGTAAGAAAGGTAAATTAAGTCACAGGTACATCAGACCTTTCGGAATTCTAGAACAAATTGGGGCTGTAGCTTACTGATTGGCAATGCTGCTAAGTCTCTCCAAAGTTCACGATGTGTTCCACGTATATCTGTTGAGGAAATACATGCCTGACCCAATGCATGTACTCACTTACGAGGAATTAGAACTGGAAGCCGATCTGTTTTATTACGAAGAGCCCATCAGGATTCTTGAAACTTGAGAACAAGTACTGAGAAACCGGACGACGCGTCTGGTAAAAGTTTTGTGGAGAAACCATAAGATGGAAGAGGCAACATGGGAACCCGATTAACTTATGATGAAGAACCACCTGAGTCTTTTTATGCATTAGTATTCTGAAAATTTCGAGGACGAAATTATTTGAAGGAGGGGAGAATGCAACACCCCAAGCTTCTACGGTATGTTTCTCTTTGAATAATGCGATAGCGTGTGTTGTACGCAACATCGAAGTTCTAACACACCAAAACCAATCAAACTAGCCGTTATGAATAGTAATACTTACTTTTTGAAATTATATATATATTATAATTCAAAATGAACATCATTTTTGGATTCATAATATCGAAATTATCCTAAGTTAAATTTTTCTGAGAACGTCCAATTTTCATGAATAGTGAAAAATACTTAAAAACAACTTTTTTAATCAAAATAATTTATAGTGATAAATTATATTATTTAGTGGGTTTTTAGTATAATTGGAATATATTTTTACCATTTTATCCAATGGTTTTCATTATAATGAATTTCACTTTGAAATTGGACCTAAACAATTGTCAATCTTTTGATATATATTGTTTCTTAAAAACACGCTATTTGTTGTAACAACAGGAATTAATTATAAAATTAATTAAAGCAACTTGTATGTTTGGAATTTTTTAAAATAGAAATTTTTTTGAATTCGGAATATCAATTATAGCTTAGGGTGAAGTTTTGGCATTGTTCTAAAAAACTTCAATTTTTGATGAATAGTGAAACTACTAAGTGGTAGTTAAAAAACTGAATTTTTGATAAAACTTAATTTTACCGCTTCTGTGAATGGAATTTCGAAAATCCGAGAGACATGGTTAATATCAAAGTGTAAAATGTGGTTCAATGAGATGAAAATAATTTTTGGTGAATAGTAACTTTTTACTTTTATTTACCACGGTTAAAAGTAAAATAGGGAAATTAAGGGTAAAAAAGATATTAATATTACCCTAACACATGTCCTAATTATATTGGACAAGTGTATATCAACCAAAAACAACCATAGGAATAAAATATTATCATTTAGGTCCACTTGGATTAGATTAGAACATTTATTATTATTTAATTCAAAGAAGAGTTAAAAGAGTTAAAATCAATGTTTATTTACTAAAACATTTTTAATATATGGTTATACATAAGATATATTCGATTGTAAATATGAATTATAAAGATAATAAGATTTGATACATAATGATATTTTATTTATAATTTTTAGACTTTAAATAATACAATTTATTTATGACACAATGATGATGCATTAATTACCATAATTATGAAAATTGAAATAATTGATATTATAAAGTCCCAAATAAATATAATTTGAGAATTTTAATGAATCAAAATAATTTTATAGGCTAATATGACATGTTAGGATTTATTTAATTAACTTTGGTCGAAGTAATCATTCTGTTATGAGTTTCAAAAAAATCAATTATTGAATAGTGTCAAAATTGACATAAAAGAGTTTTTAAAACAAATATTATATTATTAATTGATATTAAATTACTAAAAAACTAAGGTTCGTCCAAGTGACTTATATCATGATAGGTTCATCATTAATGGACCACTTGGGGGTCTCTTGGATGTATATAGTAATTTTATTAACTATATATTATAAAAATACAAAGTGACATGGTAAATGTCAAACTAATTAACTAAGAGTTAAAACTAAAATATAGGGTTAATATAGTAACCCAAACCTGTCTAAATTCTATTGGTTGAATTTTTTTCAACCTATCCCCACCGTAAAATTTAAATAATCAACTTTGGATCCATTAGAAACCGAATATGAATTTATTATAAATTAATATTTCTAGCTTTTCCAAAGGTGCCCCTCACCCCTCTTATAAAAAGGCACTCCTCCTTCTCATTTCTTCACACCTTAATAGCCTTTTGGTTTGGCCAAAATCTACCCAAATACTCTACCATATTCCCTCAATACAACCTAGATGCCTTAGTTTGATCAGAAAGACAACCTAAGGATCCCTTTAGATCAAATCAAAAGGAAGAACCCAAAGAAGAGGTAATGATTTCACCACCCTTTTCCATGTTCCTTTCTTCTTCCACTTCTTCTTCCTTTGTTATTACCATTATAAAATAATAACTCCAGTATCATATATATACTGAAATTTTATTATAAATATGGTACAACCATATTCAGTATTCTATCCATCCTTTGAATAACATGTCACCATATGTGCATACGTACGGATTACCGTCTCCACGTCGTGGTGTAATTGTTATTCAATATATTATTATTTGGATGGGTATAATAATGATGTGTAACTCATGTAAATAATAAATAAAACATGTTAATGATTCTGTATATATGATATACCATCCATTTATATATTATTTTAATATCAAAAGAATGATATTGTCGCTCGTGCGTACGTACGGACTACCGTCTCCACGAACGCGATGAGATTCATTCTCCATCGTATCCATTCAAGTATGATTATCATTTGATGATTTAATAATGATTTTTAAGGACTTGATATCATTCTGGATATGAATAATATACAACCTATCCATTAAAAAAATTTCTTACGTAACAAAACATATAAAAGAAAACGAGTATGTTAACACTCGAAACAACGATAATACTATGATATTATTAACAAATCAATGTTAAAAGATCATATATGATATCATATTAATGTATATGATTCTTGTATAATTTAATAAAAATTATTTCACCATTATACATGAGGTTAACCTACCCCAACCAAGGAATAGTACAAGGTAAGGGTTATTTCACAATCTCTTCATTATCCGAGGTTGTTTATACGTAATAATCTACTAGGATCTCTTTATCATCCACATCCATGTTTCTTAAAAATGTATTTCAAAACATTTTTACTATTTACAAGAATATGGGTTAAAGTAATTTATACCCTTGTTTGACTTTTTATAAGAGGTTTATAAAGGAATCTTTCCATCGTTTTCCAAACAAGGTGCTTTTTAACCTTTTCGACAAAATTAAGGTAAGAATGTTTTTTTAACTTATACAGCGAGTGCGGCTATTTTCCACCGTTATAAAATCGTCGAATCTTCCCTTACAAGCTTATAAGAATATTTTCAAAGAAAATGTTTTATTTTATAAATATATGACTTTTAAATGATTTCAAAAATAGAAAGAGATATTTCTCTAAAAAGAGTTTTGATTTCATCTATGTCAACATCCTTTGATGGATTTTATGCTTATTTGTAGTTGATTTATTGTGATACTAAACTTCTATATTGTATTGAAGGTTTTGTGATATGTTTGACTGTGGATGTGCTATTTTTATACCATTCATAGTTTACGGTGAAAGTATTGACATTTCGTATGCTAGTTCTTATACGCATGTGTATGTTATTTTTAAACCTTTTCATATGGGAATGCATTGGACTTAATATGTGACGGGTGGAGCCCGCTATAGCTCCTCGATGCATCAGTAGGTCTCATGAGACAAACTAGTGTCTTGACATAAGGCCTTGGAAAATTCTTATTTGTAGTCTTGGCACGAGGCCTTGGCTATGTGGTTATGATAGTCTGGAATTATGCATTCCATCATTTTAAAAGTGGTTATTGATATTGCATGTGATTATTCGATTAGTAGAATATCCATGTGAATAAGTTAATGGAATTATTTCATTTTATTTTTGCCATAAAATGTTCAAGGTCAAGTTTAAAAGGCTTTTGTTTTAGTTATACATTGCCTTAAATGTTTATTCTTATTTATGAAAGTTTCCGCTATATTGTTATCCTTACTAGGCATTTGAGATCACCCCTTTTCTATGTTTTATTTTTCCCAGGATGTGAAGAAGTAAATTCTGAATGACCTGCAAGGATATTATGAGGGGATAATAGTGTGGATTATGGAGACAATATGTTGTTGTAGTAGTTTTTCACTTCATGATGTAATGTAAAACTTTACGAATATATATAGTGTTTCCAAGGCTACTAAACCAATCGGTCTTTCGAGATTTGATCTTTCTTGTGATCATGCCAATGTTAAGTAATAATGCACCGACTCTGGGTAACTGGGGTCAGGGCGTTACAGTTGGTATCAGAGGTAGTTTAGTACAAACCTTGGAAGCTAGATTTAGATAAACTCTGATTAGAGCACATAGACCAAAGATGAATTTTGAGGATTAGTATAGAAGAACTTCCTAGAATTTTGGTATTGTAGATATTTTGTGAGTTTTCTGAGCAATAAAACCCTGTGTGGATACGAGCAAGTAGAGGCGGCTCTGGCACAGATGTACCTAGGGGTAAAACCCGAAAACACCGCTTTGAGCTAGACTCGAACGGGAACTGGTGCACGACAACGGGCCATGCTGCACTCTTGGTTACGACACTCCCATGGGATATACTTAGGATAAATCTCATTTTATTTACAAATCATTATGAAGGGTTTATGAGTATATACTTCCTCAAAGAAAACATTTTTATGATTGTGGATTATATCCATAAATAGTTCAATTTATGTTAAGTGTTTTATAAGTAGGGGATTATGTATTTTGATTCATAAACTGATCTAGTTTATGCCATTGTTTAGAAATGGTGCCTAGTAGAAGAAATGGAAACCGAATAAATGCCCGAACTCCATGTAGGGATTTCCCTCCTACTCAAGATAATTATAGTGGAACTAGTGATGCAACTGGTGCCGATCAGCTAATCACCATACTGGGACAACTCACTCAGGTTATGAATAATAACCTTACCCATATAGAGCACCCTGATCCGCAGCGTGGAGGATCAATGTTAGATCGATTCATGAGGCAACAACCACCAACATTCAATCGGAGTAAAAATCCCTTAGTAGATGAGCAATGGATATTTTCCCTAAAGAAAATATTTCAGGCTTTGGGGAGTAGTGAAAGGGATAATGTTATCATGGTAGTTTACCGACTCACTGGAGATGCTGATCAATGGTGGTCATTGATTCAAAACACGAAGTAAGATGATGAAGTATCACATATGGAATGGAGAGAGTTCAATGATCTGTTTTTAGAAAAATACTTTCCTCACGACCATCGAGCAGATATGGAAAGGCAATTTCTGAGTCTAAGACAAAAGGAGGATAAGAATGTCACAAAGTAGGAGGCTAACTTTACAAGGATAGCAAGGTATGTTGGAGATTATATACGTAACCCAAGAAGTAAGATTGATCGTTTCTTTTATGGGTTAAAACCATTTCTCCATCGAGCATTAGTCTCACAATCCTTTTCATCGTACGAAGACATTGTCTCATGTGCTATCAATACCAAAAAGGAATTCTCTAATTCTTATGACATTAACGTAAAGAAAGAGAAGAAGAGACCTTCTGATCAGTCTGGGAATGGAAATAAGGGGAAGAAGGGAAAGGTTGAATATCCATCCTGTGGTAAATGTGGTAAGAAACACCCCGGTACTTGCTTGAAGGGAACGGTAGTCTGTTACAATTGTGGTGAAAAAGGCTACCATGCTCGTGATTGCAAGGGGAATAGGAAGCTACCAATGTTCAGTGCTACAATTGCATGGAGATGAGGCATTATGCAAATGAATGTCCTAAGCGTCAGGAGAACTTACCTCAAAAAAGGCTAAGGGATCAAGGCCAAGCTTATGCTATCACTACTACTGAGGTAGAAGCTCCGAAAGACGTGGTGGTAGGTAATTTAATGGTTTCCTCAAGTTTATAAAATGCATTATTTGATTCTAGATCATCGCATTGTTTCATATCTTCCCAGTTTTCTAAGAAAATTAGATATTTCCAATTTGATTTAACAAGGGATTTGTCAGTTAAAACTCCTAAGGGAAGTATCATTGCAACAAAGTTTTGTGAATCAGTCCCCATTAGAGCACATAAATGTTCTTTATCTACTGATCTCATTGTCATACCTATGATTGAGTTTGATATAATCCTCGGTATGGACTTGTGTCTTGGCACAAGGCCTTGGAAAAGTCTTATTTGTAGTCTTGGCATGAGGCCTTGGCTATGTGGTTATGATAGTCTGACATTATGCATTCAATCATTATGAAAGTGGTTATTGATATTGCATGGGATTATTGTATTCGTAGAATATCCATGTGAATAAGTAAATGGAATTATTTCATTTTATTTTTTCCATACAATGTTGAAGTTCATGTTTAAAAGGCTTTTGTTTTAGTTGTACATTGGCTTAAATGTTTATTCTTATTTATGAAAGTTTCTGCTATATTGTTATCCTTAATGGGCATTTGAGCTCACCCCTTTTCTATGTTTTATTTTTCCCAGGATGTGAAGAAGTAAATTATGAATGACCTGTAGGGATATTATGAGGGGATAATAGTGTGGATTATGGAGACAACATGTTGTTTTAGTATTTTTTCACTTCATGATGTAATGTAAAACTTTATGAATATATCTAGTGCTTCTAAGGCTACTAAACCAATCGGTCTTTAGAGATTTGATCTTTCTTGTGATCATGCCAATGTTAAGTAATAATGCACCGACTCTGGGTAACTGGGGTCAGGGCGTTACAGTAATCATAAATAATCCTTGTAAATGAGGAGATTGAAGAAATAAATTGTTACTACTTTGGTAACTTTAAATCATAACCCCAATAATATAATAAAATTAAATAAATATTATATTATCATGATAATAAAACTCATGATATAAAATTTCAAATTTTAGTATATACACCTCCGAAAAATATAGGTTCATAACATGGAAGGTTTCTCAAAAGAAAATAATTGATACAAAATTACTTTATTGATTTGCTACATTTTGAACAATAAAAATCATCGAAGAAAGATCATAAAATAGATTTTTAAATTCAAAAAATTTAAATATAATAATTATAGAAAAAATTCACAAGAATTATAAACAGCACAAAAAATAAATGAGTGATGATCAAGGCATAAGTGTCACAAAAATAAAAGTGAGATGAGACAACCCTTACCTGAAGACTTGAATTTTTTATTCCAAATTAAAAACACTTGTATAATAAATATAATTTTTTTATAAATAAAAAATAAAAAATAATAATATATATAATACCATATACTATTTTAAAATAACATTATATTACTTTTTTATTAATAACTTTATGTTAATGTTATGTTTTGGGTAATATCTCCTTTGTTTTTCATATTTTTTTGGACATGTTAATCTTGACCTTATAATATATATATCATGATTCAGTTATTTATAGAATGTGAAACATGATATAAATATCATATATATTCAGTAAATATTTACTTATAATAATTTATTAAATATTTAAATATGAAATGGAATACGCTCTTCAGGGAGATGGTAGGTCGTACGTATGGATGAACAATGTTTCTGTTTAAATATCATTTTGAAAGAAATAAAGAAAGTAAATGATATATATATAAATATAAATATTATAATTAAATTAAAATTATTATTTCATATATATCATATAATTTTACTAAACCTATCCTTAATATGTTCTATGTAAAGTGTGAATGAATCACATTGCTTTTAGGAGGCGGTAGTCAACCCGCCCACAAACAAAGTTATCATTTTTATGAAAAATGGAAAGCAAAATGTTATGTTTTATATAATAATATAAAAAAATAAATAAATCCTAAATTTCATATATATCATAAAAAATAGTTTAAATCATAATTTTGAACCATGAGAGGTGGTAATGACAAAACAAACAACATAATTTTGTTAGTCAGAAGTTCTCCATACACAAGAACAGTAAGTTCGTTACCCATTAAATATAAGTGAATCTAAGTGTAGGTAAAACCCTTAGAATAAAAAATTATCATTATATTTATTATATTTATGGTATTGTAAAATCATGGAATAATAATAATTGAGGGATTGGGGAATTAAAATAAAACAAATGATCTTGAGGATGGATGTTACCTATTCTATGGGTGGATCCTCTTAGTTTTGACCAAAGTGATTCCTTAGTTTGATTAATTCATAAATATAGGATTATAGTGTTAATTTAGGCACTCTATATATTATTTGAGAATATTTTGGGGTGAGAAAAGGGATTGAGAGGTTTGAATAAGTTGGCAGGTTGAGTTCAATTATATAGCAGAGGAGGAGTGGTATTCTTGTAAATTTTTTAACAGGGAATTCCACATATGTTTTTTTCCCGACAAAGTGGATGAAATAATTTAAATAATTATATAAAATGGTGTATAGGGTTTATATATGAATATAAATTGGATATTTTACCACTTTCTAGGTCATTTTGGGCTTTACGTTTAAGTCTTAGTCATTTGTTGAGATAATTTTTCCCTTAATCATTTTAATTAATTTTAATCTCCCTCAATAATATTTTTTGTAAAGAAATAAGTTTAAATTATTAAAAATTAAAAAGTATTTTTATTATAAATATTTAATACATTTTTCCAAATTCTAATCACATAAGAGGAAGACATAAATTTAAAATTAATCCTATATATGGGATGACAGTGGAGGGTTTTTAATGCGAATAAGTGAAAACTTTTGAAATGTTTTTATATAACATTTCATTGTGAAATTAGTTAAAATTACATAAATCAGATAAATGTGGTATTATTCATCTAATTATATTTTAAAACCAAATTAAAACATAATTTATCTATATATGTAAATTAGATTAACAAGAAATTTTGAATTAAAATTCAGTGTTTTTCACTATTCACCCAAAAATGAAACCTCTCTAGGAAATTCTAAAAATTAACCCAAGAAAATTGTGATTTTAAAATTTCAGAAATAATGTTTACTTGATCATATAAAAACTAAAAAAATATAGAAAATCACATTTAAAATGGGTTCTCTATTTAAAGCTGGTAAAATTACCCTTTAGAAAAAGACACATTTTTATTCATTAAATTGGATTTATTCAAATCGTATATATTTCATAAATATTGGATGAGTATAAAAAGTATTGGTTAAGTATATAAATTTTATTGAAAAAATTAATCCAATTTGGGTTTTTTAGTTTATTGAGATAATATTGTTTTTGTACATAGAAAAATAGTTTTCTTAGAAAAGAAATTTATTAATTTTAAAATTATTCTTTCATTAACATATAATAATTTATTACAAAATAATTCATTTTATATACATATATAAATCATATTTTTAAAATTTAATTAATCTTATTCGTGACTTCAATGAAAAAGTCTCTGTGGTAGCTATAATTTTTTTAATAATAATATTAAACTTTTATTACAGTTCTGTAAAACTCGGCCTTTCTTGTTATGTAAGATATCAAATAGAATCGATATTGTGTGTTATATAAGACAAACATATTGTTTGTTGTAGCACAAGCTAATCTATGTGTTTAATGTTGCGTAATATTAACGTGATATTTCATATAATGAAATCCAAAAATAGTTCTTTTCTATATAAAAAGATATATTTAATGTTTTGTGAAACAAAGAATATTAAAAGATTAAATTAATTAAAAAAATAATAAATAAAAAAATCGTTTGGTGTTATATTCTGGGCACCTTGAAATGAATTTCTTCCATTAAATTCATCGGGGTTATAAATAGATTAATACATTAAAGTTACTTTCTTAGAAACCCACTTCATAAAAATGAATACTGAAACATACTTTAATTAAGAAAAGATGAAGAAATAATAGTTACCCAAAGTAACACAAAACTAGGTTTACATATAAGAGAACATATATTGGAAGTGGAAAAAATGGACCTGAAAGGGAAATATAACTACCATGTTCTGATAGAGAGTGATAGAGAACATGGTCATAAAAATGTTAACAAACACAAAGCCATAAATCTCGGATGATCTAAGGGGCCATTTGATTCATTCGAAACAAAGGTACAATGATATTTTTTTGGTTTCTATATTTTTTTTCCTAATTTAAAATAAATTTCATTAATATATATACTTAAATTATTTCAATACTACCTTACCCTTTGTTTTTCCTAGATAAAATTCCACTTCATATAATATTCTATAAAATGAAGTTGAATTTTTCATTTCTAAAGAATTAAAAGATCATGAGATCCATAAATATAATGAAAGGTAATTCTTTTTGAATTATCAGAATAAAAATTTTATTGTAATATATAAAATATTAATAAATAATTATATAGGTAGATAAAAATTTAACATAAACCGTTCCATAAAAGGTTAAACTTATTACACTTCTGAAAAATGGATATCCAAAAATTTCAAAATAATGTCAAAAAATTCCCTAAAAAAAGCTTAGCATTGATCACACATACATATCATTATGTAGGTATTTGTTATCACATACCAAACATCTGAATACATTCATCATGCATTCTCTTAAATCATGGTAATAACATTAATTACCACAAATCATTATTTAAAACTTGTATGTTTTCTTATTCAATAGTTTTTTGTATATATTTATTAAATCCAAAAATTATGTAATATTCATCAATGATAGCATAAACTAGTTTTCAACAAGTCCTTACCTAGTTCCCCATTAATCAGTTCCATCCAATTTAATTATTCATATCCAACATATTTTTATTCCAAAAACATAATCTTAACATAAGGAACATATTATGTGTTATCTTTCCCTTAATAATGTGTTTTCCATGAACATCAACTTTCCACTAAATCACTTTCCTAGTCCAGCGAACCATTCAATGTATTCTTGTAATTCCTTAGAGAAAAAAAATCTAAACAATCCTTATATATTTCACCATTCATAAAACATAATTCTTAAATCCAAATACATAAAAACTTTGACTATTACACCGAACCATTATTCCATATGAAGGATGCCTCATAATATTAATTAATACCTCTTTACTTTCACATTTCATATATAGTCTCATCATCATAAAAAATATAACCATTTCTTGTACCACCATTTTGATTCTCTTCAAGAGCTTCCACATAGGACATAAATTTTCATAATGACCATTCATTCAACACTTAAAGAATATAACCTTTGATAATGTCTTAGGGAATAAATTATTCCCATCTATTTAATTAACCTAACTATTTATATTTACATTGTAGTTAATTTATTTGATTCCTTTTCCATTTTCAAAACAGCTTCTTGTTCCTATAATACATCCACTTAGGTGATTCTTTCCACATTATTAACACAAAGGAAACTGAATCTTCACTCCTCTATGGTCTCCATTACCTGAACTTGCACTAAAATACTTCTTTATCTTTCTTAATGATTTTTATAGTTTTTAAGGTATACATTGTTAATCATGTTCCGTGAAAACCAATTATCCATGATAACAAAATCATTAACTCTTGTGATAATCCCATTTAAGTGCTCATCAGAAAATTGTCCGTGATATTCAACATTAAAGTAGTTTTTTTGGGTTCCTTAAATTTAAAAAATCTAGAAAGAGTAGTGTTAGAATAAATTATCCTAGAAAAAATCCATAGAATTATGAATAATAACTTCTAGGATATGAAAATTATGACACCTTCCTATGAAACCATAGGTTAATCTATAGTTATTCACAGTCATATTCAATTTAATTCCTTCAAGACTATTCATAGAGAGTTTATGAATTTTAAAATAATATACTCTAGAATGTCAAACCATGTGTGTAGTAAGTCCCAATGTATTTCACCTATTCCCGATCAAGTATAGATTAAAATGGTGTTTTCAATTTACCCCTATGTACATTTGTGCCAGATCCACATCCAATTGTAGTATCCAGATAGAGATGTATTTATAAGAAACCACTCACTCTATCCTTTTCCAAAATTCCTGGACAATTTTCCTAAATTTTAACTCATCCTTATACTTATCCTTATATACATCCCTATACATATCCTTATAAAATATACCTTGGGATCTCACTAACTTTTTCTCCTTATAATTTATATATGTTGACTAAACCTTTCCTTTGATACCATCTATAGTGACCCCTTTTTAATATATATGGATACTACATCATTTTAGATGAATATTTAGAACATTACAAAAAACACATGCCTAATAACCATAATAGTTTATTGAATTTGAAAA
This sequence comes from Viscum album, assembly GCA_963277665.1. Lineage (NCBI taxonomy): Eukaryota > Viridiplantae > Streptophyta > Magnoliopsida > Santalales > Viscaceae > Viscum > Viscum album. The sequence goes on along the minus strand of OY728150.1, from coordinate 2,049,982,483 downwards.
CTTGGAAAAGATATTCTATCTTGTTGAAATATATTCAATGATTCCAACAATGATATTCTCTTTTAGTACTTGTACTTAAAACCTTCCTTTATAACCTAGGGAAATTAAATATAAGAATGTGATAAGCTCAGATGATCATTGATGGTAAAAAAGATATTTATGTAAGAAAATTCAAGAGAAAATGGTATGATAATGTTATCATGGAATTAGAAGATCATACCCTGTATATCAAAGACTATAAACATGAATCATGGAAAAAAATTGACAGTTTATAAGACATGAATAATAAGGATTATAAATAATCACAAATCATTCATGAACCATAATGTCATGTCATACAAGTGTGGAATAAAAATAAATATATAAAAATATTTCACGTGATAAGGTTAACTACTAGGACCATCAACATAATGGATCATGACACACCTGTTTCCCATAGTGAATTAGAATCCACCAGTTTCCTATTGTGTATTAGGATACAACTATTTCCCATTGTGGGCTAGGACACAACAGTTTCTTATTACGGGTCAATATCATCAACATATTTCCCATAATTACCTAATGATATATAAATAATTACCCAATGAATTTTAAGGATATATAGGTCTCACCCATCTAATAATGAGATCATACATACATGTGCCATAAAAAATTCATCATATCGTGACCCATAAAAAGAGATGGGTTTCATAAACATCATATCATAACCCATGAAATGAAATGGGTATCATAAAAATTTAATCATCTCATAACTTATTGATAATATATAGGATTCACAATCATTTCAACCTAGAATAACATGTTAAATGAAGCAGGTTTTATAATAATTCATCATGGTATCACCCGTTAAAGAGAATCATGTTTCATAAATGTCAAGCCATAAAAACATATACCATTCAGAGAAATAATATTTATGGTATCCTTGGATCATATCCTTAGTAAATCATAAACTATAACAAGGATGTCATCTAATATTGAGAAGGACTTTGAAATATCACTTGAAAGATAAATTCTCATTGAAGAACAAATTTTAAAGCATATAACATTTTCAAAATATATAAAATATATATAGGAATAATGATAAATATTTTAAAAAAAACTCTTTAATAAAATAAACTCTACTCTTGGAAAAATTTATTTTCAAAACCTAAAATATTTTGAGACCATTTTTTATGAATAGAACATTGAAAACATCTAATAAGCATAATTTTTTTTGCTGAAAATTTATTTCTTTGAAAAAATATAAAACAATTTTGAAATTTTTTTTAAAACATTTTTATTTTAACATATTTTTTAAATTCATGAAAGAATATTGATATCATTTAAATCATTTTCTTTGAAAAAAACCTTTTTAAATATTATAAAGGAAGCTATAAAAATCAAATAAAACACATCTTTAACATAAATTTTTTGAAAACCTGTTTTCAATAAAAATAATTTAAAAATAATCAAATTTATGAAATATTAAAAACATTATTTTAAAAAACGTTGTAAACATAACAAGGAAGAATTAAGATAAGGTTGGTCATGATTGTGGGTAAGCCCATACATGATGAACATACGTTTTTTCACCATAAAATTTTAGAAAGGTTCCTTGATTAAAAAAATAATATTCCTTTTAAAAATATTTTTATAAAGGTAATATGTGGGTAAAAATATCATCTAAACACAATATCATAATAGTAAAATATTTTTTATTTTTTGAAAACACTACTTTGAAAGAACACAGATTTCCGATCAAAAGGAGAAATAAATTTGGATGTTCCTATTTTTTTGTTAATTATATCAAGTAAAAAAGGGTAAAAATGGTTTCATTTCATGGATATAAATTTTATAACAAGGGAATAACAAAATTATTTAGATTTATTAATATTTTAATTATAATATTTCATCAATGGTATAATAATCATAAATAATCCTGATGAATGATGAGATTAAAACAATAAAATTTTACCACTTTGGTAATTGTAAATCATAAATACATAAGATAATAACATTAAATGAATCTTGTAATATCATTGTAATAATATTCATGATATAAAATTTAATATTCTAGTAAATAAACCTCATAGAAAAATATAGGATCACCATATTACATGTATCTCAAAGAAGGAAAATTGAGACAAAATTACTTTACTGATTTGGTAACTTTTGATCAATAAAGGTCATAAATGAAATCTCATAAAATAGATATGTAATTAATCATAAATATAAATATAATAATCATATAAAACATTAATGGATAGTATATATACATGAAATAATTAATTAGTGGGGAATAAGGCATAAGTCTCACAAAAATGTAAGTGAGACAAGAAAACCTTAACCTTATGTATTGACATTCTTCATATGCGTTAAAACATCTTGTATAGTAAATATAAGTTTATTATAGATATAAAACATAACCATATTATTATATATAATAAAATATACTAGTATTTTTTGAAATTATATTACACTATTATTAACAACTCCTTCTAATGTTACGTTTTGGGTAATATCTTCTATGTTGTTCGTATATGTTTTGGATTGTTATTCTTGAACCTCATACATAGATCACGATTTATTTATTTAAATAATTTAAAAAATGATTCAAAAATCATATATATTTTGTAAATAATTATTTATAATAATCTATAAATTATAGAAATATGATTTGGAATACACTTTTCATGGAGACGGTAGGTCGTACGTACACACAGACACTATTTCTATTTGATTATCATTTTAAAAGAATAAAATAAAGTAAATTAAATATATATATATATATATATATTTATTTAACTTTTATTAGAATTATTATTTTATATATATCATATAAATTTACTAAACCCATCCTTAATATTTTCTATGTTATATTTAAACGAATCACATCGCTTTGAGGAGGCGGTAGTCCACACATGCACAAACAGAATTATCATTTTTTTAAAAAAGAATGAAGGTATGTTTTATATAATAATTCGAAATTATTAAATAAAAAAAATATATAATATATATAATATAATAATATATTTTCCATTATAATTCCCAACCATGAGAAGTGGTAATGGAAAAAACGAACAACCTCATTTCGTGAGGTTGTATTTTGACGTACATAAGAAAGGTCAGTTTGTTACCCATTATATGGAAGTGTGTGTAATTGTAGGTAGAAAAATTATAATAAAAACATATGAGTATATTTATTATATTAATGTTATTATATAATAATGTAATAATAATATATTAGTGGGTGGATAATGAAAATAAATCAAAGGAGCTTGAGAATGAATGTTACTTCTTCTTTGGGTAAATTCTATTGGTTTTCACCCAAGGGCTTCCATGGTTGGATTTTTTCCCAAAATAAGGATTATATGATTATGGTATGGGGTATGAAAGCTTATTTTATCATATTTTCAGTGACCAATGGTCTTTATATGTGTGAATATGTGGGAGGGGTGAGTGCCATATTATAGTTGAGGAGGAGTGGCATTCTTGTAAATTTTTGACAAGGGAATTACAACCACATTTTCCCATTTTAATGTGGGTAAAATAATAGTAAAAAGTTGACAAAATTGAGTATAGGGTAGATATTTTAATAGACAATGTAATTTGGACAAGTTTCTTTGACTTTTTGGGCGTTATGTTTAAGAATTAGTCCTTTGTTGAGCTATTTTTTCTGTTAATTACTGTAATTAATTTTAATCAATTTTAATAATATTTTTTGTCAAAAAATAATATGAAATTATTATAAATTATAAATTTTTTATATTAAAGATATTTAATCCATATTTCTCAATTCAAATCATAGAATTGGTTGAAATTAATTTAAAACTAATCCCGTAGATGGGACAACAATTCGGGATTTTAAAGCAAAAATGTCAAAAAGTTTGAAATGGTTTTATATCCATTTTAATTTTCAAATTGGTTAAAATTACATAAATTGTATTAATTGAAATAAAATTTACCTAATTATAATTTAAAACCAAATTAAAACATAATTTATGTTATATAAATAAATTAGATTAAAAATCAGTTTTAAATTAATATTCAGTATTTTTCACTATTAATTAAAAAATGAAACCTCTCATAAAAAAACCAAAGTAAATTTTTATATTAAAATTTTAAAAATTAATATTAATGTGTGAAATTAAATTAATAAAATTATTAAAATTAATATATGAAATGGGTTCACCATTAAAATTTGGTAATATTTCTTTTTAGAAAAATACATCTTTTTATTCATAAAATTGGATTAATTATTATCTTATACCTATAAAACCTATTGGATGTGTATCAAAATTATTTATTTAACATATAAATTTTATTGAAAAAATTAATGAATAGTTTTTTGTTTAGTTTATTGAGTTAATATTGATTTTTTAAATTTAAAAAAGGTTTTTTGAAAAGTAATTTCATTATATTCAAATAGTTATTTCATTCACATATACTACTTTATAAACAAAAGATTCATTTTATATACATGTATAAATCATATTTATAATAATAATTTAATAATATTACTGAATTCCATTGAAATTTATAACTAGTATCTATAATAATAGTTTAATAATATTATTAATTGTATATTGTTGTTTGATAAAACTCAACATTGTGTGTTATGAAAACCACCGAAGGACTCTATATTATATATAATAAAATCCAAACATAGTGTTGTATGTACCAAAATATAATATATGTTTTGTGTGTGTCATAAGATTAACTTTATGTTTTATATAATTTAATCCAAACATAGAATTTTGGAATATAAATAATCCATATTCATTGTTTCATAAAATGAAAAATATTAAAAGATTAAATTAAATCAAAAAAAATTTAAAAAATCTCGAGATGTTACAATTTTGGTGTGAGATCATTCTCCCTATTTTTAGTACGTTGGCCCATTCATCTATTTTCCCCAATTCTAGTTTGATTCAAGGGTTTACATTAGATGAGGAGAGAATTGTGGGATTAAGGTAAGTGGTCTTGTTCCTTTCCCTAATGTCTTGTAAAATATATTTTATGTGCCATTGTATTACAAAATGAAACTTCCAGCTTCACCTCCGTAATGTTATGTTTATTAATTTTTTCCCAATCATAATAAGGCCTAATCCATATTCAAGTAGCTACCCATGGTTGACTACCATGACATGAGCCACCCCTTTGAGTGGTCCATTCCTCTAAGGGATAACATCCACTTTTACTTGATTTGCTTAATAAAAATTTTGAGGTGTGTTTTCCCTTGTAATAAATGATACGATTTATATTAAATTTTAATTATGAAAGATTATAAGACATGATTTAGGCCCTAAGATATATTCTATATCTTTAATGAAAATAATTAAAATGATTTTGGACATGTTAATTAAAGTATCATGATTATTAATCCTTGATGAAATGATGTGAGCAATTGATATATTGACTCATCTTCATACCATTATTAGTGTAAAACAAGGGATTACATTTAAGTATCTCCTTAGATGGGAATAACAAGAGTGTTAATTAGAATTTGTTGATGAATTTAAAAAACACATGGAGAGATAACTCGTATTCCTTAGATGGTCTCACTGTGCATTTCACCTACCTCCACATGAGTGACACTAGTTACTTAGGGGAGAAACCATGGATGGAATGAGTGACTAAATGATTATATCAGACCATGTGTGATACTCATCCCCCTATGTGATATACTAGGGATGAGAATGGAGGGGTTTGTTTCTTACAGTGTGTCAAAAATGATACAAGGGATTCCATTTACAGATTGCCTTAGACGTACTACTACGGTATTGGATATTTATAGTTCCTTTAGAGAGATACTTGGGATTCCATTCTAGATCACCATGGATGGGCTTAGGGAAGGACCTATTAATTTAATAATATTGAAATTATATTAAAAATAATAATTTAAAACTAAATTTTCTAGGATGCACCCACCAAGCTAAATTATATGATCGGGCTCAGTCCAACATTGTTGCCTTATATATGTTGACCAATTTATAATTTATATCATGATCGCATAGGTCACCTTGGTTCGAAGAAATATAGCTATGAATGAAGTTTTTAGTATCGGTAAGGTATCCCTTAAGGAACCCTATTCAATGTATTTATTTATTTGTTGCCTTGAATTTAATATCATTTTCACACTTCTTATTTTATATGCATAGACTAGATAATCCTAGACACTATTGGGGGTGGCCTATTGAGTATATCTCACACCCTGATTGTGTATCCCTTGGTACACCAATAGAATTCATTATTATATGTGTAGATAACGAGAAGATTCCAACATTTGATGCCTGATTTCCTGTATTATGCTGGAGTACGAAAGTAGAGAACAATGTCTATGCTCGTGATGATAGTAGGGGAACCTTTTGGAATTTTTTGGGTTTTGTATATCATGTGGTATATTAACCCTCCCCTATATCATTTATAAACACTATTTTATAGTTAGATGAAATAATAATAATCTTCATTTTTATGTATATTATTGCTTCAGCTTCCTCTTGGTTATTCATCTTATATTTTTATTTATTATTCCCATACTACTTATATATTATGGATTCCATTTCTTCCCATATATTATTAACTCTATTATCTACTTTGACCCATGAAGTCATAGTCTCCTCCCAGACACTCCTTAGGCTCTCACTTATAGTCAACAACCTCAGGATTATGGGGAGGTGTGCTTGAGATCATGTTGTTAACTATATTAGGGCACCGCTCAGTGGATTCTTGGAAAGGATGATATAATACATATCTTAATGTCAAAGAGAAAGATAAAAATAATAAACCCCTACTCTTATACATCCTATGATATTAAATGGTTTGAAAAACTACTATGATAGAAACTCCTTAATACACAAAAATAGATTCCCCAATTAAAGAGATACCCACACCAATACCTGGTCGCCTACAATATAACAAAAGGGTCATCACCTATGGCCATTATATGAGAGTTTCTGGCTCTATGTGGTATATTACTACTTTTAGATCAAATAATCCCACTATGTAGTCTCCTACACCAAGAATAGTCTGATCACTGCTGAATCATTTTCCTCCAAACAACACAATGGTGAGTGCCACATACTACCATAAATAATCTCTATGGAAGAAATATATATTGAATCCTAGAAAATATTTTTGTAATAGAACCATTCAAATGATATATTTTTATCCCTCCATGTACAAAATTAGAGTTAAAATTCAATGAGAATATTCATTAGTATTTAGATTATCCTCTAAGAATACAGTTCTGTATACATGTAGTACATTATACACCATTTTATGTGAACCCTCACAACCTTCTTTAAACCTATTAGCATCTCAACATGTAAACTACATCCGTATATGATAATACCAATATAGTCCCACTACCTCCCATATGTATAAATTGAACATTTAATCTAACAAAAAAGGCTCATAAATAGGTATGAAATGTGTGAAATTTATCATTTAGTAAACTATCACCCATTATGTTTCATAACCACATGAGATCATGGGAAGTGTCTTGATGAAGTCCATAGTCACTTAATCCCATGTAGTAATACGTTTAATTTTCCATCGCCAACAATCACGGTTTTATATAATGATTTATTTAATGTTTATATACGATATTTCGTACATAAGTATGGTTTTTAAATATAATATATTATCTACCTTCATACCATTCAATCAGTGGAAAAAATAACATCTCTCCTGCATCTGTGTGGTCTAACACGTCCACACTGCATGTGAATAATTTTTCATCATCTATTTATATAAATAATTATAAAACTATAAATGATAAATAAATATTATTATTATGGAAATATTAATATTTTTTAGAAAATTAAAACATGACCATGGTAAAATTATCAAAACCATTATATTGAAACATGCCTAAAAACTTACTAGTTTTTACTCGTATGTTCATTTTCATGAAGAAATTATTAATAAAAGTGTTAATTGGAATTATAAATTAATGATACATTGTATGTTATATATGAATATGGTTATTTAATATTATTATAATAAATTTATATCTTTTTAAAAGATATTTGATTGTGTACCATGAAATAACAAACTTGGCATAAAATTTGTTTTTCAATCTGATTTTAATTGGGATTTGTATATTTGAAATTTCATTGAATGCAATTATAAGGATCTGTTACATTTAGAAAATCATTTTTTATCCTTTATTTATTTATTGAGTTTTTACATGTTAGTACCATTTTCCTCCCTTTATTACCAAAAATGGTTGATAATATGTTTTTAAAGAAAATCTGACATAATTTCAACTTTCACAAATAAAGTTTTATTTCTTGTCCATACTATTAAAAAATAAATTTGAAATGTTTTTAACTATAAATGAAATGTTTAATAAAGTTAATTGTCACTCCCTTTAAAATTATTTAAAATTGTTTAATAAAGGACTAATTTTAAATAATTTTTTATCAATAAATGCATTTTTAATTTTTATAAATACATTAAATGAATGTTTTCTTCTAATATATATGATGCAATAATTTATCTTATCATCATGATTTTCCATTTCATTGAAGCTTAAATGAATGGTTTCCTTGGTTATTTTTCTTAAAAAATGACTTTCTCAATATTATATTAATTTATGTTAAAATGTTATCAAAATAAATTTATATTTTATTGTGTTTTAATAGAGTAGTACAAATTATCTTTTAAATATAATTTTCATCAATTTAAATATAAATCAACGATTTTTATTATTCCTAAGGAATTTGATCTTATAATACAATCCACATTATTTGACTTGATGTCTTATATTGATGATTATTTGAGGGTGATTCGTTGAAACCTATTTGTTTTCTTCATGTTATTAATAAGGAAATGATAAAATGATTATGAAAAATGTTTCCTTTAAATAGGTTATGGTTAAATGATATAATGAATGTATTAAGATCTTGTTAAATATATATTTATGGTTTTAATTATGTAAAGGGTCGGACTAGAATTATATATCCCTCAAATGTATTGGATAAATATAAATATATCATGAGATAAAAAGGTCTATAATGGGGAGTGAACCCAATTTAGTAAGGGTCATTAATCACTATAATAATATTGTGAGTGAACCTAACTGAAGAAAATATTGAATAGAGAGTGAAACCAATCCAGTATGATAGCCTTGTTAGTGATCATTGATCGAGGAGATTATATTATATACTCTATTGTATACGACATGATTCCATATTGTGCACAATATATCATCTCATGGAACATTATTGATTATTAATGATTATTTACACATACGTCTAATGTATTTTCTTCTGAGAAAGTCTCGTTGCATGATTTATGATTAATGTTCATTTATATATTAGGTATGATTAATTAATGTTAGTATTGGTCAGATTAGTACAATTAATAGGGGTTTAATTGAATTCCTATAAAATTTTATGTTAAAAAGTTTACTTACAAGATTCAACCAATTAAAATTAAAATAGGGCAGTTAATCAAGGTAATAAAATTATAATTGTTTGACTGTTCAAATAGCTTCTAAGATAATTGATTAATTCTTAGTTGTATCAATATGAGATATTGATACAACTTTTGAAACTAATATAATAATGAAAATAGTTATTATTATAATACAAAACTATCTATAAAAGTGAAATTTAGTTTTTTGAAATATAAATTAAAATAGAGAAAAACTAAATAGAAACACACAGTGGATAAAAAAAGTGGTTTTGTCTCAAGTCGATACCTAATTCACATCACTTGGTGAACACCTACCACTAAGAAGTTTATATTAATAAACTTGATATACACCATGGATCAGGGTGAACAAAAATATGCTAGACTATCTAAATCCCAAGACCTCTTCCACTATTTTATATGGGAAAAAATTAATAGGGCATATAATACATCTCCCAAAATTATACGTCGGTAAAGAAAAATGTAGAAATATATTCATGTGACGATATCTTATATCCTATAGTTTAATGTAGAAGATAGTGTGTATTTTAATGAAAATACACACATTGCTCAGAAATTAATAACAACAGTACACAATAGAGAAAATAAGATGAGAAAGGGATAAATATGCTTAAAGATATGTTAAATGAAGATCTGGACTTTTAGGATATAGAAGATGTGATTTTTGATACCTCTTGTGAAAATAGAGTATCGTGAGTCTCATTCTATGGTTTATAGTTTCATGATATGTGTATTGTAGCTTGTTTTCTTCTTAGGGTTGCTACTGTGAGAATGTTTGAGGTTATGATCTATAACTGTTCAACCTTCATGAATCAAGAGTTCTTTGTGTGTTCTTCAGTTTATAGATGTTATTATATCTTGCATATAGTTTACTTCACAAACATTACTAGATTATTTCTCCAGTTCCACACTTTTATTTTATTTTGGGTGCATGTGTTGGAGCTGACATGAAGCATGATTTATACACCTTGTACCTTGTACTGTTAGATGGAATGTCTACAAAGAAACATTAATTATGTTAGTGTCACTAAATGACTCAAATATGACCGTTAGAAATAACATTTAAATTAAATCAAAAAAGATATAAAAGTGATTAAGGTATGGTGTCATAGTTTTTTGTGAAACAGTGTCACTAAGAAATGGGGTCTTCTCCCTTTAAGTGATGAGCTAATCATGGTGCCACAGTTGTGTTGAAATCTGGAACCCATAACATAGATGCAGTGTCAGAATTACAATGTCTTAGGAAATGGGTTCTAATCTTTTTTCTAAACATTGAATGTTGTCTTGGAGATGGTAGCAAGGAACTGGTGTTACAGACTTTATGATATATGAAACTAGTTATGGTGTCAGAGTGACAGTGTCTGGATTATGGTGTTTGATCCATGGTGTCTGAGTGTTACGATGTCTGGGTTACTATGTTAGGGTTACAATGTAAGGGTTACTGTGTTAGGGTTACATTGTCAATGACTTTGTCAAAATACAGAACTGATGGCAGACTTATGGTTTCTCAGACATAACCCAATATCTATAAAAGTATATTAAGAAGTAACAATCACATAATTAATTATACTTAATAGTTACTATAATGAAACATAATGTAACAAGATCCAACAAAGTTTACAATATTAAAACATTGTAACAGCCCGAGATTTTATGAAAAGTATTCTTTTTAATTTTATTAATGTCTTGTGTTGTACGCTACACCAAAAGGAGCTTGCACAACACGCATCCTTGACTTTCCTTGCATTACACGCAATCGCAACCTTCCTCGATAGCGTGTGCGGTACGCAATACTGAGTTTCACGAAACAACGATATGCTATTAAAATATTATTAAAACTAGCCATTATGAATAGTAATAACCACTTTTTAAATTTTAGAAAATTTAGCCCTCAAAATGGACTTCATTTTTGGATTCGGAGTATCGAATTTAGCCTAAGGTGAAATTTTGGTACTATTCGGATAACTTTCATATTCTAATGAATAGTGAAAATTACTAAATTATAATTAAAAACAACTTTTTTAATCAAAATAATTAATAGTTATAAATTTTTAATTTGAGTGGTTTTAAAGTATATTTAGAATATATTTTTACAATTTAATACAATGTTGGTCATTGGTTGTAATTTCACATTTAAACCAGACATAATCAAGTGTCAATCTTTTGATAGATATTATTTCTTAAAAACACGCTATTTGTTTTAACAGTGGGATTTAATTATAAAATTAATTAATGCAACTTCTATGTTATGAATTTGGTAGAATAGAATTCATTTTTGAATTCGGAATATGAAATATAGCTTAGGATGAAATTTTGGCATTGTTCTGAAAAACGTCAATTTTTGATGAATAGTGAAACTACTAAGTGGTAGTTAAAAAACTGAATTTTTCATAAAACTTAATTTTACCGCTTCTGTTAATGGAATTTCAAAAATCCGAGAGACACGGTTGATGTCAGTAAGTAAAATGTGGTTTAATGGGATGCAAATAATTTTTGGTGAATAGTAACTTTTTACTCTTATTTACCACGATTAAAAGTAAATAGGGTAATTAAGGGTAAAAATGATATTAATATTACCCTAACACATGTCATAATTCTATTGGACAAGTGTATCTCGACCAAAAACAACCTTAAGTGTAAAATATTATCATCTAGTCCCACTTGGATTAGATTAGGACATTTATTATTAATTTATTTAAAGAAGGGTTAAAATAGTTAAAATCAATGTTTAATAAGTAAATCATTTTTAATATGGGGTTATACATAAGATAAATTCGACTATAAATATTCATTAGAAATATAAAAAGATTTCCTACATAATGGTATTTTATTTATAATTTTTAGACTTTAAATAAGTTAATTTATTTATGACACAACAATGATGCATTAATTACCTTTTTAAGAAAATATTAACATAATTGATGTTATATATGCCCAAATAAATGTAATTTGAGACTTTTTATGACTTAAACTAATTTTCTAGGTTAATATGACATGTTATTGTTGATTTAATTAACTTGTTTATAACTTACCATTCTGTTAGAAATTTCATAAAAATCCTGTACCAAATAGTGTCAAAATTGACATAAATTAGTTTTTAAAACAAATATTATATTATTAATTGTTATTTAATTCCTAAAAATCTAAGGTTCGACCAAATGACTTAGATAAGGATAGATATGTTAATAATAAACAACTTGGGGTTCTTTTGGCTTGATATAGTAAGTTTATTAACCATATAGTGTAAGAAACCAAAAAGACACGGTAAAAGTTAAATTATTTAACTTAGAGTTAAATCTAATTGATAAGGTTAAAATAATAACCTAAACTTGTCTAAATCCTATTGTATGAGAGTATTTCGACCCATACCCACCTTATCCTCGAAATAAATCAATTTGGAGATATTTAAAACCGAACTTGACTTTATAATAAAATAATATTTTTAGTTATTCCAAAGGTGCCCCTCTCCTCCCTTAAAAAAGGGCACCTCCTCCCTCTCCTCCTCACACCAATTTGAGCACCCAAGCTCGGCCAACCCCTTCCATTTTCTATTCTCTACTTCCCTAGAATAATCCTACAGGTCCTGGTCTTCTTCAAAGACCAATCTTAGTTCCCTAAGTGGAGGATTCAAAGAGGCGTTCCAAAGAAGAGGTAATATCCATTACCGATCTTTTCAATTTCTTTCTTCTTCAACTTCTTCTTCTTTAGTTGTTTCATGATAAAGTAATAACATCAGTATTACTTACATACTTATATGTTATTATAAATATGAAATAACCCTAATTCACCTTCTATCCATCCTACGGAAAACGAAATCACCGCGCGTGCGTACGTACGGAATACCGTCTCCACGCCGTGGTGAAATCTATTTTCCACCACCACCTTACTTGGATCAGTATAATGGTGTAAATAATGACCATATATGACTATTATAAAGTGATATTGATTCTGATATATTGTATCATCCACTATAATTCAATTCAATAATTATGGAAATGATATCATCGCTCGTGCGTACGTACGGACTACCGTCTCCACGACGCGATGAGATTCATTCTCAATGATTAACCATTCATGAATGATTATAAAGTATATATAATAAGTACTAATGAAATATATGACCTAATAATAATACTGGAATTATTTATATTTATATGTATGTCATCTACTTAATTCCATTCAATTCAATAAGGAAACGAAAACAGCGTTCATGTGTACGTATGGACTACCATCTCCATGAACAGAGTATTTCCTTCCATTTATTGATTTATTATATATGTATATTAAGAATATATATATATATATCATGTTTTATATTCTTGAATTAAGTAATCATGATCTAAGTAATCATATGAATAATTACATGTTAAAAACACGAACAATAATGAGACGATTTTACCCAAAACGCTACTTTAACATGAATTTACAAAAGAACGGGTAATATAAAGTCATAAGTGGACCATATATGATATAATAACAATGAATATGATTCTGGAATAAGTCAATAACATGATTTAAATCATTATACCAGAGGTTTGGACACTTACAAAGCAAGTCGGACCTCAGGTAAGGGAAATATCACAATCTCATTTTATTCCGAGATTGCTTATACTTTGGTATTTACTGGGGTGTATTTTATCATCCACATCCATGTTCCCTTAATATGTAATATTATTTCCATCCACCTAAAATTGTTTAAAACCTATTTTACCCTTTGGTGAGTTTTTAGTAAAATATATGAAAGGAATCTTTTGTCGTTTCTCGTACGAGGTACTTTTTGACTTTTCCGACAAAAGTACGAAGAATGTTTTTTTAACTTATACGGCATGAATGGATTTTTTAAAACATTATTTCCAAGAAGATTTCTTTACAAGTTTTTATGTTTATTTTTAATCAACTTCTTTTAGTTTAGAATTTTATGACATTTTAAGAAAGGAAAAGTGTTTTTGAAGTAGAAAGGATATTTTCCTCAAGAATGGAGTTCAAATGTTTTATCAAAATTATTTTCCATCTAAGATAATATAGGGTTCTGTTTTTATCCCTATTATTACATTGATTTGATTATGTTGTGAGGGAATTATTTTTATGAACTCATTTACCTTATATGGTTTGTTTTATGATGTCATGATGTTTCAAGAATCCCATTTTTGTTACATGTGTTATGCGATGATGTATGATTTATGATTATGTGGCACACATAAGAAAGGATTCATTATGAGATGGGTGGGACCTATATCTCCCTCCAATGCATTGGGTAAAGATTTTATATCTCATGAGATAGACATGGCTGGAATGGTAGGTTATACCGGTTCAGTGAAACAGGACTGAAACGAGGGTGACTCGGTTCAGAAAGGGAATTTGTCCACTAAGATAGTATTGGCTATGAGTCTTGACTAACAAGAAATGATTCTCTATGATTATGTGTGTATGCCACAAAGTTTCATGTTTTATGTTATGCTTATTGGGATTTCATTTCACCACTATGATTTATCCCAGGATATGAAATTATGCTCTCTTTTGCAGGTTAAGATTTCCAAAAGTTATGTTCTTATGAATATGATGTGATTGATTTTTCTTTTGCTTACCCTTACTGAGCATTTGAGCTCACCCTTTTATGTTTTCTTTTCCCCAGGATATAAAGAAAGGTTTTAGGTAAAAAAAAGGGGAAGATCTTTATGGGAGATATTGAAGATCTTTCACCACGATTTGAAGATTACGTTCTGAGTTTCCAAAGACACTAAACTATTACGATCCTTGTGTGTGTGTTTTTGTTATGTACTAACTATTCCGAAAAAGTAATGTAATGTCCATGTACGTCAGGCTTCGGGTCTCTACAGTTGGTATCAGTGGAAAGGTTTAGTCAACCTTTGGAAACTAGGATGCGAGAACTTTAGTGAGGTCCATAGAGATATTTCTACGGTATGTCTAGGGATGTCCCTAAGGTTAAGTATACGTATAGGTTATAGTACTAGAACTACGCTAACGATCATAGAATTAAACCTAAGATGTTAGATATTGAAGTTACTCCCCCTTTATAATGTTGTTTTCCCTAGCATGATTTTTGCCTCTCACACTATTCTTTTTGGGTTTTAGACGATGGCTGGAACCCGAAGGAACCGTGTTGATCAATGCAATGGACAATGCAATGATTGTCCTCCTGAACAAACAAATGTTATGGGAGATGGAGTGCTAAATCTTATTGCTATCCTTACACAAGCTATGAATCATTCTGGACTTCCAAATGAGCAGAGAAAGGAATAGTATTCTATTGAGTCCTTCATGAGGCAACGTCCACCTTCTTTCAGTGGGACTTCCGATCCACTTGTTGCTGAACAATGGATCAGTACCACTGAAAAGATATTTTCAGTTCTTCAATGTTCTGAACATGATAAAGTCATTTTAGCAGTATATCGTTTGGAAGGTGAAACTGATCAATAGTGGAATCTTATCAAGAATACGAGGAAAAGAGATGAAATTGAGTCCATGGAATGGGACGAGTTCAAGAACTTGTTTTTCAGTAAGTACTTCCCTTGTATTCTCCGAACAAAGATGGAGAAAGAGTTTCTTGAACTGAAGCAAAGGGATGATGAATCTGTTGGTACCTATGAAGCAAATTTTACAAGAATTGCAAGGTACGCTTCTGGTATTATCATCCAACCTGAAAGTAAAGTTGATCGATTTTTCAGTGGCTTAAAACCAAGTCTTCGAAGGGCATTAGCTATAAGAGACTTCAGTTGCTATGAAGAAATTGTGTGTTGTGCTATCAAGGTAGAAATGGATGTTGGTGTTACATATCCATCTCATGGTTTTGACAAGAAACGAAAGATGGAGTTCAAGGAGAAATCTCAGAATAATGGTGAAAAGAAAATGAATGTTTCCTTATGCTCAAAGTGTGGAAAGAAGCATGGAGGAGATTGTCTTAAAGGGACTAGAAAATGTTTTAAGTGTGGAAAAGAAGGTCATCGAGTAGCTGAGTGTCGAAGTAATAGAAAAAGGGTTTCTAATGATGTGAACAAAGAAAACACTACAGAGAACGCACCACCAACACTTCAATGTTTCAAGTGCAAGGAGATGGGACATTATGCCAATAAAGGCCCTAATCCAAGGGTTAGTGATGATCAACCTGAGCAACCACTTAAGGCAAAGGACAAAGGGAAGTCACATGCGATCACTATTGGCGATGTTGAATATGACAATGATGTGGTGGAATGATTACGTGTTTATGTAATGGGATTCCAAAATAGTGTTGTATATAGTATCATGGAATATTGAAATATTTATGTATTGGTCTATTGTGGTTTTCAATATTTTTATGGTACCAGTAACCATGGAAAGTGATTGAGATATTTTTTGAAAAAGAATGATATGCGCATAATGAAGGGAAAACGAGAAAATTAAATATTTGACAGTATTCATAAGCTCATGATTGATATAAGGACTAAGTGATATCATGGTTTGAGTATATAGAATTCTGAGGATTTTGGTATGTGGAAAATGTTAACTTTTAACTGCATTCATGTTTTCACCAAGGTTCGATGGGTATTCAAGAGAATACATGATTAAGGCCTTTGAATGTTTGGAATGTGACCAACAAAACATATCTTATGATATATGGGGATCAACGATGGTATTAAAATCTCTGGTAATCATTTTCACTATGTTATAAGAGTAGACTGCAGTATTATGGATAAGCCTAAAGATTGAAATGGATTATGTTGGACATAAGTGAGTTGTTTTTTCGATATTATTGATGGGATGTTATAGTAATGTAGTTTTAGAAAAATGACAACCTGCAGGACGGGCGACAACCCATCGCTTTGGACAAGGCTGTGGGAATCGAACCCACAACCAAAGGGCGACTGGCCTTTATCTCCTACCACTGGCCTATATGAAGTCCCTGTTTAGTAGAAACTAGTTTTATTATATTAAGCAGTATGATATATGAAGTATAAGTCCATTTTAGGAACCATATATGATTAATCTCACTATAGATCGACTTATAATTTTTGCTAACCTTTTGTTTGAGACAGATGGAATGACCCGTCATTCTATCACATGATCTGCTAACACTTCACGAATAACAAATTCAACTTCATTTATTTAAGAGATGAAGTGGAAATTGTTCAAGGCACGAAAAACAGTGAGATTGTACCAAAATAAAGTAAGTATTTATTCTAATTTTCAACTTTAGGGAAATGATCTTGAAAACCAAAAATGTTGTCCTAGTGATCTTATACCTGATGAATCAGATGGTACCTTATATCATCCCAAATCTATGGATTTGTGATTACTGGCTTTTCCATAGCCATGTTCTCTACCACTCTCCATCAGAACATGATGGTTAGATTTCTCTTCCATATCCATATTTTCACCTATGTGGAAACCCAGTGATTAGTTTATTTGGGTAATCGTTACATTTCATACTTTAGTTTTTAAAGCAAAGTTTTGGTATTCTTTTTTACGATGTGGGTTTCTATTAAAGAAACTTTCTAATAGTAAACCATTTATAACCCCGACGAATTTCGAGGGCGAAATTCATTTTAAGGGGGGTAGAATGTAACAGCCCGAGATTTTATGAAAAATATTCTTTTTAATTTTATTAATGTCTTGTGTTGTATGCTACACCAAAAGGAGCTTGCACAACACGCATCCTTGACTTTCCTTGCATTACACGCAATCGCAACCTTCCTCGATAGCGTGTGTAGTACGCAATACTGAGTTTCACGAAACAACGATATGCTATTAAAATATTATTAAAACTAGCCGTTATGAATAGTAATAACCACTTTTTAAATTTTAGAAAATTTAGCTCTCAAAATGGACTTCATTTTTGGATTCGTAGTATCGAATTTAGCCTAAGGTGAAATTTTGGTACTATTCGGATAACTTTCATATTTTGATGAATAGTGAAAATTACTAAATTATAATTAAAAACAACTTTTTTAAACGAAATAATTAATAGTGATAAATTATTAATTTGAGTGGTATTAAAGTATATTTAGAATAGATTTTTACAATTTAATACAATGTTGGTCATTGGTTGTAATTTCACATTTAAACCAGACATAATCAAGTGTCAATCTTTTGATAGATATTGTTTCTTAAAAACACGCTATTTGTTTTAACAGTGGGATTTAATTATAAAATTAATTAATGAAACTTCTATGTTATGAATTTGGTAAAATAGACTTCATTTTTGAATTCGGAATATGAAATATAGCTTAGGATGAAATTTTGGCATTGTTCTGAAAAACGTCAATTTTTTATGAATAGTGAAACTACTAAGTGGTAGTTAAAAAACTGAATTTTTCATAAAACTTAATTTTACCACTTATGTGAATGGAATTTCAAAAATCTGAGAGACACGGTTGATGTAATTAAGTAAAATGTGGTTCAATGGGATGAAAATAATTTTTGGTGAGTAGTAACTTTTTACTTTTATTTACCACGGTTAAAAGTAAATAGGGTAATTAAGGGTAAAAATGATATTAATATTACCCTAACACATGTCATAATTCTATTGGACAAGTGTATCTCGACCAAAAACAACCTTAAGTGTAAAATATTATCATCTAGGCCCACTTGGATTAGATTAGGACATTTATTATTAATTTATTTAAAGAAGGGTTAAAATAGTTAAAATCAAAGTTTAATTAGTAAATCATTTTTAATATGGGGTTATATATAAGATAAATTAGACTATAAATATTCATTAGAAATCTAAAACGATTTCCTACATAATGGTATTTTATTTATAATTTTTAGACTTTAAATAATTTAATTTATTTATGACACAACAATGATGCAGTAATTACCTTTTTAAGAAAATATTAACATAATTGATGCTATATATGCCCAAATAAATGTAATTTGAGACTTTTTATGACTTAAACTAATTTTATAGGTTAATATGAAATGTTATTGTTGATTTAAGTAACATGGATAGAACTTATAATTCTGTTAGAAATTTTCTAAAAATCATGTACCAAATAGTGTCAAAATTGACATAAATTAGTTTTTAAAACAAATATTATATTATTAATTTTTATTTAATTCCTAAAAAATCTAAGGTTCGGAAAAATGACATATATAAGGATAGATATGTTAATAATAAACAACTTGGGGTTAGTTTGGCTTGATATAGTAAGTTTATTAACCATATAGTGTAAGAAAACAAAAAGACACGGTAAAAGTTAAATTATTTAACTTAGAGTTAAATCTAATTGATAAGGTTAAAATAATAATCTAAACTTGTCTAAATCCTATTGGATGAGAGGATTTCGACCCATCCCACCTTAGCCTCGAAATAAATCAATTTGGAGCTATTTAAAACCGAACTTGACTTTATAATAAAATAATATTTTTAGTTATTCCAGAGGTGCCCCTCTCCTCCCTTATAAAAGGGCACCTCCTCCCTCTCCTCCTCACACCAATTTGAGCACTCAAGCTCGGCCAAACCCTTCCATTTTCTCTTCTCCACTTCCCTAGAATAATCCTAGAGGTCCTTGTCTTCTTCAAAGACCAATCTTAGTTCCCTAAGTGGAGGATTCAAAGAGGCGTTCCAAAGAAGAGGTAATATCCATTACCAATCTTTTCAATTTCTTTCTTCTTCAACTTCTTCTTCTTTAGTTGTTTCATGATAAAGTAATAAAATCAGTATTACTTACATGCTGATATGTTATTATAAATATGAAACAACCCTAATTCACCTTCTATCCATCCTACGGAAAATGAAATCACCGCACGTACGTACGTACGGAATACCGTCTCCACGCCGTGGTGAAATATATTTTCCACCACCACCTTACTTGGATCAGTATAATGGTGTAAATAATGACCATATATGACTATTATAAAGTGATATTAATTCTGATATATTGTATCATCCACTCTAATTCAATTCAATAATTATGGAAATGATATCATCGCTCGTGCGTACGTACGGACTACTGTCTCCACGACGCGATGAGATTCATTCTCAATGATTAACCATTCATGAATGATTATAAAGTATATATAATAAGTACTAATGAAATATATGACCTAATAATAATACTTGAATTATTTATATTTATATGTATGTCATCTACTTAATTCCATTCAATTCAATAAGGAAACGAAAACAGCGTTCATGCGTACGTACGGACTACCGTCTCCATGAACAGTGTATTTAATTCCATTTATTGATTTATTATATATGTATATTCAGAATATATATATATATATCATGTTTTATATTCTGTAATTAAGTAATCATGATCTAAGTAATCATATGAATAATTACAAGTTAAAAACACGAACAACAAATGAGACGATTTTACCCAAAACACTACTTTAACATGAATTTACAAAAGAACGGGTAATATAAAGTCATAAGTGGACCATATATGATATAATAACAATGAATATGATTCTGGAATAAGACAATAACATGATTTAAATCATTATACAGGAGGTTCGGACACTTACAAAGCAAGTCGAACCTAAGGTAAGGGAAATATCACAATCTCATTTTATTCCGAGATTTCTTATACGTTGGTATTTACTGGGGTGTATTTTATCATCCACATCCATGTTCCCTTAATATGTAATATTATTTCCATCCACCTACAATTGTTTAAAACCTATTTTACCCTTTGGTGAGTTTTTAGTAAAAGATATGAAAGGAATCTTTTGTCGTTTCTCGTACGAGGTACTTTTTGTCTTTTCCGACAAAAGTACGAAGAATGTTTTTTTAAATTATACGGCATGAATGGATTTTTGAAACATTATTTCCAAGAATATTCCTTTACAAGTTTTCAAGTTTATTTTTAATCAACTTATTTTAGTTTATAATTTTATGACATTTTAAGAAAGGAAAAGTGTTTTTGAAGTAGAAAGGATATTTTCCTCAAGAATGGAGTTCAAATGTTTTATCAAAATTATTTTCCATCTAAGATAATATAGGGTTCTGTTTTTATCCCTATTATTACATTGATTTGATTATGTTGTGAGGGAATTATTTTTATGAAGTCATTTACCTTATATGGTTTGTTTTATGATGTCATGATGTTTCAAGAATCCCATTTTTGTTACATGTGTTATGCGATGATGTATGATTTATGATTATGTGGAACACATAAGAAAGGATTCATTATGAGATGGGTGGGACCTATATCTCCCTCCAATGTATTGGGTAAAGATTTTATATCTCATGAGATAGACATGGCTGGAATGGTAGGTTATACCGGTTCAGTGAAACAGGACTGGAACGAGGGTGACTCGGTTCAGAAAGGGACTTTGTCCACTAAGATAGTCTTGGTTATGAGTCTTGACTAACAAGAAATGATTTTCTATGATTATGTGTGTATGCCACAAAGTTTCATGTTTTATGTTATGCTTATTGGGATTTCATTTCACCACTATGATTTATCCCATGATATGAAATTATTCTCTCTTTTGCAGGTTAAGATTTCCAAAAGTTATGTTCTAATGAATATGATGTGATTGATTTTTCTTTTGCTTACCCTTATTGAGCATTTGAGCTCACCCTTTTATGTTTTATTTTCCCCAGGATATAAAGAAAGGTTTTAGGTAAAAAAAAGGGGAAGATCTTTATGGGAGATATTGAAGATCTTTCACCATGATTTGAAGATTACGTTCCGAGTTTCCAAAGACACTAAACTATTACGATCCTTGTGTGTGTGTTTTTGTTATGTACTAAGTATTACGCAAAAGTAATCTAATGTCCATGTACGTCAGGCTTCGGGTCTCTACAAACATGATTTGTGAGATTATAAATTATGATCTTGTGATAGTTTAAACCATGAGTTGTAAGCATTAAATCATAAGGAAACTAACAATCTCTATTCATGATTTGGGATAGGTTAAACATGGATAACACGATTTTTGAGCATTAAAACATGATTAAAACATAAGGTGTCAAACAATTAGTATTATATTTTTACACAATTTTTCTTATCTTATACTCACTTATTATCATTGATTGATATCTATTATATTTACCCTTACTGTGTATCTGAGCTCACCCTTTCTTAAGTTTCCTTTCCCCAGGTTATTAAGAAAGGTTTTAAATAGGGTATTTCTGGGACATATACAATGTGATATGATATTTTTGGGAAAATTTTAAGATATTTTATAAAATAAGATGAATATGTATCTTATATCAAAAAATATAAACCTTTATAGTTTTTGAGAATGTATTATTATGAGTTATAATAAAAACTCATCTAAAATAATGTAATATTTCTGTAATAAATTCTTGTTTTGTATTAGGTTATCCACACATTTGTTGTACATTAGTAATAATTTTATAGTATAATCATACTCCCTACATCTAAACCCAAAAAATTAATAATTTATTGTTGAAATGCCTCAAACTCATGGAAAAAGACCAAAAAAATCTAAAAAAATTATAAAATAAGGAAAACAAAATTTGAGGTGTTATAGAATCTATAAAATATCCTCACATGATATATAAATATGGGATATTATCATTCCTACATAATAGTAAAAAATGATCACCATATATAGTGGATCAGCACATGTGAAAAAAATTAATAAAATAATATTAGAGGAATTGTATAAAAAGCTCATAGAGTGTCTTATAATTACCTATATCAAAAAAAACTGCAATAGAAATAAGCCTAACATAGTTTCTCTTCTCATAGGTGTACACCTATCAATAATTATTTTACATTCAATGAGAATTGTGTAGAAAGTGTAAGTAATAAAACCCAGTAAGAAACCACTACCTTGTCCTTAGAAAAAGTGAAAAAATTATGAGCACTCATTCAATAATATAAATAAATTAATACATACATACATAATAATATATATCAGTTGGGTTATCATGTGATAACCAAGAATCCATGAACCACAACCTTATATGTTTCACCTACATACCATAAGATGATTCCTCTCATGTTATGTTATAACCTAATACAAATCAATGATGATACCTTCTTACTCATGGTACAATCCCACATAATCTCTATAGTAAGATCAAAACTAAGTCATATCACTCAGGGATTGTCACATATAATATCATACATCAAATCCTAGACTATGACCTACTACTTAGGTAATATAACACATTACTTTCCATATGAAGTCCCATATTATACCCTCTCTCAACTATAATTTCCCATATCAAGTCCAACACCAAGTCCTAGATCATTATACCTCACTTAGTGAAGTAAACACATCATAAAAAGACCCATTATATTTACACATATTATTACATGTTTTTTAATCAAAAATATTATAATAGTAATACCCCAATGATCATAAGTCCTAGTGTATTCAAAAGACCAGGATCACGAAACAATAAAGGAAACTAAAATTTGGAATCCATACTTTTTTCCTTTTATTAGTGAGCTCCTAAATCCATTAAATCTCATAAAACTATATAGGATAACTTGGGGAATACATAAAAGAAATGGGTGAGCTATAATACTTAATTAGGGAAAAAATATCTTGATGAAAATTAATATGCGATTCAATGATAAAACATGATATCATAAAAGAGAAGGAACGTGAGTAATAACATAGAAGGATAACTTAAAGAATATGTTCCTATAAGATCGTGGCATCATAGGTAAATGAATCAATTGGAAATGTGGTTAAACATATAACATGACAAAAACATGAGTTGAGTCTAAATACCTAGAAAAAATTACATAGAGGGAAACATACCATAATAGATTATGTTTACTCCCTAATCCCATACATTATACCTCATGAGACTAAAACATTATCCAATAAATTGGAGAGTTATCCATGTGAACCCATCATATAAGCTACATTGGGAACACCAAGTGTTATCTGGGCACACCCATTATAAAATTTTCACAATTTATGTGTTCTAGAAAAGTAAATCGTTCATAAGTAATAAATATAAGTGTTACCCATAAAAATAAAATGGGATTCATAATCTTGTATCATATCATAATAAATAGAAATTTCATAATGACGACATTTGTTAGATAAACATAAAGATTTTATTAACCCATAAAATTATGGGAGAGTAAGATAAGTATATATGTAAAGAACATATATACATAATTTAGAAGCAATAAATTACATACATTGTGTTTTTTTGGAGAAAAATAAATTTAAAAATATTAAAAACATTGGTGAGGAAAAAAACTTTTCCACTTTGAAAAATAATTGTTGAAAACTATAAAATTATAGAATATAATGAGAAATAATTTCTTTAAAAATATCCTTGTAAAATTATATATAATGTTTCAAATTATTTAATGGTAATGATAGAGGGAAATTCAATTCTATCTATAAAAGTTAAAAGAAAATATTACTTTTACACTAGTAAAAATGCACAAATACCCCATTTATAGAATGATTAGAATCTTATTTTTAAACCACTTTTAAAAGGTATAAATGGGTAAGGTTTACTTTAAAAAATCATGGAATAATATTAATTTTTTTTTGAAATATTTAAAACAAAACATGGACATGGAAGAGAATGAGTTTTCGACCGAAGAGAGAAATGAAATTTATTTACCTTAAATAAATTTTTAAATAATTTTTAGTACTAAAGAGTGTAAAATGGTACTATAATTGGGGAATTTAATTAATTACCTGATTATATAAATATTAAAATATTTTATAAGACAATGATTCAAATAATTTCTGATAAAGGAATTTAAATCATAAAAAATCCTGATTAATGTAGGATTGATTCATAATACCTTCCCAATTTTGTATCATTTGAATCATAAGATATCTTATATAAAGTAGGTTAATTGAAAAATAAAATGTCATGATGTGGGAAGGATTCATGATATAGTATGTAAATGGGAAATATATACAACATTAATAATAATTTAGGTGCATAAAATAACATGAGTCTAAAAGAAAGATGTATTGAGATGAAATCCTTACCTCGAGCCTGAATCATCACGTTCATTCTTAATATTCCTAAATAATAAACTTATGATAAATATTTACTTTCTTGAGAAAATTTTAACATATTATTATTCCATTTATTTTATTTTTTACCATGTCATATTCACATTAGATGTTTTGATGATTAATGGATTATATGTCCAAAATCACTTTGGTATGCTGGATATGGTGAAAGATATTATTACTTAATAATATATAGAATTAAATCATGAAATTATTTTCATTTTTATGAATAAATTATACTTATAAAACAAACTCTGAAATATGGTTACAAAAAATAAATTATATCTCAACTATAGAGGTGGTATGACGTACATATGCATGAATAACATTTCCATTTCTCAATGATCATGATGGAAATAAAGTAAAGGTTATTTTATATTTATATTATGATAATTATATATTGAATATCATATTATTTATTTGAATATAATTATATATACCATCAATTTGATGTAGTAAAAATGGATTACTTCTCTTTGTAAGGCGGTTGTCCACGGTACACTTGAACGATGTTATCATTTATTCAATTTATTTTATGGTAAATTATTATACGATATATTAATTTTAAATAATGATTAATATTTATTTAACATAATACTTAAAAATATAATTAACCCTTATCTCCTTCCATGTAATTAGTATGTGAAAAATAGATCGCATTGCTTCATGAGGTCGGAGTCTCCTTTACAAATGTGCGATGTTATAGTATTCCCAACGTAATAGAAAAAACTTTATATTTGAGATTAAACTTCCATAAATAAAATAATTTCTTATATATCATATATAAAAATTAAATACATCATTATATCCAACTTTGAGAAGCAATGATGGAAAATGAATTATGTCAGTTCATGGGGAGGTAGTTTTTCGCACACACGATCAATAGTTTCTTTTCCCAATTGAGGGAGGTGGAGAGGGATGTAGGTCTTGAAGAAAAAACAGAAAACCTAAGTATGTGGAATATAATAATGTTATTATACTAGTATAGTTTAATAATATTTTAAGTAGGTGGAATATGAAATAAAATAAAATTCTTCGTCAAGAATGTTACCACTTTTTTGGACCACATTTTTAAGATTATAAATAATTCAATCCTAGACTATATTTATGACCAAACCACAGACTCTAGGATAAGGTGAAGTATGTATGGAAACTAATAGGATATCTTCAAGATGAAAGATTTGGTTTTGTAATTTTAATGAATATATGATATGGGGTGAAATTTTATAAGGGGGGGAGAGGATACACATAAAATTTACGAAATTAAAGAATTGTATCCATGTTTTTCACATGAAATAAGGAACAAAAATGGGCTATTTTTTACACATAAAAGATATAATTTTCAAATAATACCATAAAATATGAATTATACATGTTTTTATTCATTTTTATCCCTTATCATTTTATTTTAACCCATTGGTAGACCTGTTATTAACTTAACCATGGAAATAATGTTTTACTATTTTTACAATTAATTATGGAAAGAAATTAAGTTAAAATTATTAAAAAATATAAATCATATGATTCAAAATATTTAATATATTTTTCTAAATTATGGACACATAATTTTTGGAATTTAATTTTAAATTAAACGTGTAAACATGTCCAAAAAATTGTTTTTTAAGAAATGCATTTTTCAAGCGTAAGAAGGTATTATAATAACTATATTAAAAATAATCATAATTTAAAGATAATGATATATAATAAAAATAATTTTGATATACAATTTTTTATTTTTAGTTATTTTAATTAATTAAAATAGAGAAACATTATGCACTTCAAACTAATTTTTCAGTCTAAAGTGTTTTTTAAGCTTAAGAATAAACTTATACTAAAATACAACAAAAACATGATTAAATTTTAAATAAATAAATTTTTATTAACTAAATTATACTTATGTTAATTTTAAATCAAATAATAACAATAATGATACCTTTAAATTAATTTATTTTTGAAAAAGAAATGAAAAATTTCTAAAAATTGTTATTTATCACCATTAACTGAAAAATAACCTTTTTCTAAAAAATCTCAAAATTTCACCTTAAGTTAATATCAATTTTCTATTGTGAAAAATTATTTTATTTTATAAAATAATATATCTTAAAGTTCAAGAAATTAATTATAATTTTTCTCTAAAAAGTAATCCAAAAATCATTTTTGAAAAAAATTTATTAATGAGAAATTGAGTGCCTATTTCATAATTATTTATAAATAAATTTATATAGGATAGTAAATTTATATTAATTTTTTAATTTTTATCATTCCATTCATACCCCCAAATATAATTGATAACTTATAATAGTTATATACATGTAATAATAATTAAATAATACATTGTGGTTCTTTTAAACTCAGGGTTGTGCGTTATATACACTAGTGAGAATAATTATCTTCTTTTAAAATCATGGGGTGTTAAATTCATCCACCCTAAATTAAATTTCATATTACAATTTAATTTTTATTATCAGTAATAATGGGATTTAAATTTGAAAATTCCTTTTGGGAAAACCCACATCGAAAAAAGGGTTAATAAAACTTCCAATTTAAAAGAAGGAAAGGAGAAAGGAAGGTCATCACATAAAAAGGATTTCATATTAGAGAATGTTTTTGGGATGGTAAAATAAGGATAGGGATAAAAATAACAAATATTTATTGAGGGTGATATAGGTAACTCATAAAAATAATGTGAATAATCATGAAAAATTCAACATCCCCAAAACCATAAATCTGTGATAAATTAAAAGACCATTTATTCATCATAAATGAAGGTAATATGGTAAACATTTTGTTTCAAGAACTTTTATATAGGGTTTAGGGATTTTTTTACCATCAAGAAAGATAATACCAAACAATATAATTAATTGATATATTTTTATTTCATAAAAACAATTTGATAATTTCATATCCCGTAAATCAATTCCACTTCACCTCTAACAGTACAGAATGAATATCAAAAAACAAGTGTGCATAAAGCATACAAATTTACTTTTAATTGATCATAAGGTCCATAAAAGACTTAAAATACATTCCTATTATATTTACTAAAATCAATATGGTTTATACAAGGTAAGAAAATACCCAAAATAAATAAGAATATATTAATCTATAAAATTAATCAATATAACCAAATGTTTAACATAGTTAATTATATAAATCAATAACCCTATATCCCAGATAACCTCAATAACATTAACATGCAAGAAGGTTTTAATATAAATTGTCATCTCATATCCATTCAACTGACATCTCAAAAATCATGATAACATTCTTCCCAAATAATCTTTTATATTAAACATAGAGGTTTTATATATATATCTTAACCAAATAAAATAACTCCCTAAATATCATTAATCTATCCAAAAATCCTAAAAATTCAAAAAGATATGATCCACTATTATATTTTCCAAAAGCAACCTAATTTATTTAGAAAAAATAATTTAAGTAAAAATAATTTTATATTAACTAGTAAATCACATAATCCATTGGTATGTTCTTCATCCTTATCACCTCATGGTTTTGGGTTCAATCCTTATATCCTTCCAAGATGTAATGAGTTATTACCCAACTTGTGGGTTATCCTTTTTATAAAACCATGTAAAACTTATTTTATAATCATATTCATAATATAACATGATCCTATATAATTCTCAAGAATATAAGGAACATATTTAAAAATACATTAGTCAACAAATCACTTTGTTTAACCACTATGGTTTTATATAAAACTCATTATGTTCGACAAAATAAATGAATTTTAATTGACTATAATTAAATCAACATCAAGAAAATCCCCAAGATTATATTTTCTAAAATTATTTATTTTTACATAGTGTATCACCTTTCAATTGAATCACCTTTCTAGACTATTTTTACCATTAAACATATTCTCATAAATACATAAAGAAAAACTATTGTTGAACGATCCTTATGAGTTTCATGATTCTTATTATTAGATTAACATTGATAAAAAATACTCCAACAAAATA
Organism: Viscum album; assembly: GCA_963277665.1. Taxonomy (NCBI): domain Eukaryota; kingdom Viridiplantae; phylum Streptophyta; class Magnoliopsida; order Santalales; family Viscaceae; genus Viscum; species Viscum album. The sequence goes on along the minus strand of OY728150.1, from coordinate 2,049,953,141 downwards.
TTCTCGAGTTACAACACATAAATAATTCAAAAAAAACCACATTAATTATTTTTGTAACATAGTTCCTTATAAATTTGTACTTAGATAAAGGCCTTGAATCAGATAATAACCATACTCCCCACATTTACGACATTGAACTATTAGACGTGCCTTATGTTGAACATTATTTCCCTATATCTTGTCACAAAATTGATCATTTTTTTAGAAATTAGCTACTTTGCGATATCTTTTTACACACCTAAAACACATTCCACTTAATTTAAGGAATTATCCCTGGTTCCTATTCCAAAATTCTGTGTGTCTAGGAAATTGAATCTTCTTTTATTTTTGTTGTTGTTAGAACATGAAATTATATGATACATAGTTCTTATCTTCTTTGATGTGTTTTTGAAATTCAATTATGTTCTAGCTAATGATCATAATTTGAGATAGCTCATTGGGAATTAACATAATATATCTAACTACATTTTCCATTGAATTCGATATCTTAGTAGTAAAATCATTACATTTCCCATTACATTAGTTATTGTGATTCCTTTTATTATTTCCTAGCATTATCAAAAAAATTTAAAATAGAGTTGAGAATACATTAAGATATCCAATGGAAACTTATAAAACTAAATGTAATAACTTATAAATGATTGGTATGTCTTGAATTATGGTTATCTAGGTTTAAATCAATATTATTCATTTAATGATCCTTATTAGGTTTTATAACCTAACATTTCATTAAATCCATTTATAATAGTTCATAAATTGTTTTTTTTAATTCTCAAAGCATGTATACCGATAGTGTCGAACATGGTGTAAATTAAAGTTTTTTTTGCCTACAAGGTAATGCTCTAGTTAAGACCGATGCATCTTTTTTAAAGTTATTTTCCCTTGGTATATCTATTATAGAACCATGTCTACATGTAGTTTCCAAATAGGGATGAAATTTATGAAAAACCACTCTCCCTATACATCACTATGTTTCCAAAATATTTTTGCATATATAGTGTTATAATTAGTCTTATTCCCATGGTTATAACTAATGTTTTTTCATCTTAGTTCTTAAGAAAAAATAATCCTTTTTGATGATACCAAATATAGTGACATATAACTTTTACAAATATTATTATAATAATTTTCAAACATAAATATCATTCAAGTATAACCCCAAAGATGATGAGTCCTAGAAGCTTTTAATGACTCGGATCATAATACATCAAATGGAAGATGAAACATGGAATCCTTATATAATTTTTATTTTCCTTAATGAGATCCTAAATCCATTCATGCTCCAAAAACTATATATGATACCTTTTGGAATACATAAAATAAATGGGTGAGATAAAATTCCCATCAATGGAATACACATTATAAAGAAACATAACAAGTGAGGTAAAAATATGACATGATATCATAAAAGATAAGGAACCTGAGTAATTTAATGTAATAATAACATAAATAACATGGTATTATAAGATCATGGAATCATAAGATCATATAATCCCAGGGAAATGATGAAAAATAATATAAAATAAAATAAACACTAGTCAAGTATAACTACCTAGAAAATAACACATGGTGGAAAAAGTCATATACTAGATTATATTTACTTAATAATCACTTAAATAATTCCTCACAACAATAAAACATTACCAAATGCATTGAAGCACTATCTAATTTCATCCACAATATATGTTATATTGGGATCAATTAGTTCTATATGAGAATAAAAATCATAAATCGTTCATTATTTATGTGTTTCACAAAATTAAATCAATCATAAGGCATAAACATACAAATTTCCCAATTTAAAGAAAATGGGTTTCACAATCATGTCTCGTATCATAATCAAAGTAATTTTCATAATGATGAAATTTGGGAGATAAACATAAGTCATTTTTTAACCCAAAATAGGATGGGAGAATAATATATGTTTATAAGTGAGATAAATATATACATAATTTAGAAGTAATCTATAAGATCAAATGTAGTTTTCTTTGTTGAAAACACATTTAAGAAGATAACAAACATTTATGAGGAAAATAAACATTACTATTTGAAAATAAATTTTCAAAAACTATAAATTTATATAATATTATTAAAAAATTATAATTTCAAATAACCTTTAAAAATTATAAAGTAAGATCCAACCAAAATTATGGTCATGATGGAATGAATTTCATTCATGTCCGACATGTTAAAAGAAATAACTCCTTTCACAGTTTAGAAAAAGTCTAAAGTACCTCATTTGAAGAATAAAAGAAATATTCCTTTTATTTTTTTTAAAAAAACTACAAAATGGTTAAAATTTACTTTATAAACCATAAAATAATATTAAAACACATCATAAAATATTTTAATGAAAATATAAGCAATAAAGAGAAAGGTTTTTTTGGCCGAACGAGAGAAATGATGTCGGTTTTCCTTAAAAACTCTCAATTAGTTTTTTTAGTAAAGAGAGTAAAATAAAAAAATAAGTTTAAAATTTAACTAATAATAAGGGGATAATATAATTAAATGGGTTTATTATCCAAAAATCCAAATAATTTACTACAACAATAATTAATGTATAAATGATCCCGATTAAATTGATATTGAAATATAACCCCTTACAACTTTGTTATCCTTTGAAAAATAAAATTCAATGAATTAATTAGACTAATTTTAACTTAAAATAGCATGAATTAGTAATTAGTAATTATATATTATTTAAATTGGAAGTATCTACACCATAAAAAAATTGGGTGTATTAAAGAACATTAGTCTCAAAGAAGGATGTTTTGAGATGAAACCCTTACCCAGACTCTGAATTGACATGTGAATTCCATAAATTACTGAATAATAATATTTTATAATTATTTATTTTCTTAATAAACATATTCAACATTATTATTTTTTATCATATTTTTTCAGGTCATATTCAATTACTTAACAAATCAATTTCTTGTTAGATGTTTCGACAACAAACAACTCAAATGTCCAAAATCACTTTGTTAGGATGAATAAGGTCAATTATATTATTATTTGATAATCTACATAATTTTAATAAGGAAACTATTATAATTTTTATATATAAAAGATACTTAAAAAACCAACCATGAAAACTTTTTATGAAAAATGAACTATATTACAAGCAGGGAGAAGGTAGGTCATCCATATGCATGACTAACATTTCCATATTTCAATGATCTTGATGGAAATAAAATAAGTGTTATTTTAACTTTAAAGGATAATAATTATAAATAAATATCATATTATTTCTTTAAATACACTTACATATACCATCCATGTGATTTGGTAATAAAAATTAATCAGGTGATAGTCTATCGTAAACATGAATGAATTATAATTTGTTCAATAAATGGTAAGGTAATAAATTATGTGACATGTTTATTTTATTTAATTATTAATATTTGATGAATAATATATATATATATATATAATTAATCCTTATTAACTTCCATGTAAATCATATCTGAAACACGAATCACATTGCTATGCGAGGGAGTTGTTTTCCATACCCACGAGCGTCGTTATCGTATTCCCTATGAAATGGAAAGTAAGAAATCATATGTAATAATATAATACCATAATTATAATTATATCATAAAATAATATATAAATATTATATAATTCATTATATCTATCCATCATAATTAATGATGGAATACGTAAAACGTCGGTTCACCAGGCGGTAGTCCACTATCTACCCGATCACCAGTTTCATTTATCATTTGATAGAGGAATAGATGATTATATGTCATTACATTAAAATAAAAAAAATATAATTATATATAATATACTAATTTCATAATACCATACTGTTTTAATAATATTTTAAGGAGGTGGAAGAATAAATAATATAAAATGCTCTATTAAGAACATCATCTCATCTTCATAACACCTCTTTAGGATTACACTAGGAGACTTCCTAGATTTTTTTCCTGATCAAAAAAAGTATTTTAGGTTGATTTTAGAGAATATAGGAAGTTATTTTGGTTAGTATTGGCTGAAACAATTGGATTTGTAAGTGTAAAGATGAAATAGATGGGGTGGCCTTTTATAAGTGGGGAAGATGACACACTTGGAATTTTTGGAAAGAAAGAAATACACCCATGTTTTTCACATGAATAAAGGATCCAAAATGGATTTTTTTAAAATTATAAGATATATTGTCTGAATATGACCGTAAAATATGAACTAGACAATATTTGGGTAATTTTCACCCTTATTTGTTTAGTTTAACCCTCAATAAACTTCTTTTTTACTTTAACCGCAATAATTAATTTTTAATGTTTTTACTAATAATTAAGGTAAAAAATTTATTTCACCATACGAGATAAAATAAAATATTTTGATACCATATATTGAATCTATTTTTAGTAATTAATCTTATATAATTGGTAGAGTTTAATGTTTAATTAAATCCACAAACACGTCGAAGAAATCATTTTTCATGAAATATATATTTCAATCATAATATGATCCTATAATAACTAAAAGACAAGTAATTATAATTATTTGAATTTAAGTTGATATTTATACATGTATAATATATAAATTTCATTAAAATAATTACACACTATGTGTTATATTAATTATTTAAAATGTATAAAAAATACGCAATTTAAATAGTTTTTTTGTAAAAAAAATTATGCTTATGAATAAACTTATACTAAAATATAGTATAAATTACTCTTAAATAAAATTAATTATATTTAATATAAATAAATAATAATTACCTTCATTTTAATTTAAATTAAATGAATAATTTAATATTTATATTAATTAATTTATTAACAGTAAATGAAAATTTTATAAAAATCAATATTTTTTATTATCCAATAAAAAATTATAATTTTCTAAAAAATCAGAAAAAATAACCCTAAGTTAATATTTATATTTTTATTTAAAGGATTATGTTAATTTTAAAAAATAAAATAATTTTTTTAATTCATTATAATATTTCCTTACAATAAGTAATAATTTTTTTTAAATTAATGTTTTGATTAAAAATGGGGTGATTATTTTCTATGAATTCATAAATATATTTATATTAGGTAGTAACTTTATATACAATTCATAAGTTAGTTAATCTAATTAATGAATTAAAATTTTATATCTAGGTTATACAAGACTTATTTAAATAATAATATTTTTATAATATGTCTCTATTCATTTAAACTTGGTGTTTCATGTCATACATGTTATCGAAGATAATGTTATTCTTTTAGAATATAGAGGTATTACATGTCACCATATTTTATATAAAACCTATCACTCAATTAAACCTCTATATACAATCTCTCGTGGAATTATATTAAAACACACCTTCTTTTAATTTCCCACATGTTCACCCAACCATTTTCATCAGTATAAGATATAAAAATCATAAAAAAATAATAAATGATCTAGAATGTTTTTTATTTCTATTCAACAAACCAATAAAATGTATCAATAACAAGGATATAACATGGATATCTCTTATGATTCTTCTAACCCAACGTCTCTATGATTATGACACCAAAACTATTCTTTCTCCCAACAACTTCACCATTCAAGGGATTTGTCACCCAATTTCATAGAACATTCCATAAGGATACCCAAGCGTAAATTAAGACTAAAAAATTCAACCCATTTCTAAATCACTAATGATGGTTTAATTATATCAATCCATGTAATGCAAATGGTTTTCACTATACTTGATACACTTTACCCATAACAACCCTAAGGGTCCATGTTTATAAATTAGGACCTACCAGGATACTTTGATACCAAAATTAAAACATGGTTAAGTCAACACTTTCACCCACATGTGAGATAGTACATGAAACACTATATAAATTTTGTAACACGGTAAAGACTTCCCACTGTAAGTGTAAGAGTAATCACTTTCCAAGAAATTCCATTTAATCTAATATAAAACCATCCAATATAAAAAAATTATCCCTTAACCCTTACAATTAGGGAGTCAACTAGAGAAACCATGAAATAATAGAAGGGGGAATTGAGGTCATGGATTGTTAGATACGGAAAAAATTTTATGCATATGATAAATATCATCTAAAAAAAATTCTTGATAAAGCATCCTTAAGTCTCAACCCAATACTTTATTTCTCCCAACATAGCCTAGTTTCATGTGATATAACTAGATGGTTCATGTATTTTCCACCACCTTTACAATTGGTAATCATCAAATGGATTAAAGGTTTTCAATATATTCATTGAATTATTTGAATGAATTTTTCAAAGGGATCTAATTAATTTGTTTTATATGATGAAATATAACACTGATGAACATGTTTATCATTTATTCGAGTTGAAGACTTTTTAAAATTGGATGAGATCCCTTCTGTTATTGAGTATGGTGCGTTATGGTTCTTGATCATTAGTTTCATGGAAATATTTCTACAACAGATTTCTTTTTGAAGTATTGTTTTTATGTTCACTATGAAATAACTAGAACCCCTAAGATTTTAGAAAATCCACACATAATTACAATAAATACTTCCACTAATGTTTCCCCTCATAGGAAATATATAAAGTTCTTCTTCTTCATTTTCTACATCAAGATTTCACCTAATAAGATCAAAGTTAGAGGTCACTAAATCGGAGGTGCATTTATGATTTGTTTTTTGTGTTTTATATTTTCATACCTGTTTTATTTTCTTATAGATTATTTTATTATTTATTTAGGTTTTATTCTATATCTTAGGATCAAAATATTATCCCCCAATTCCCATTAGTGGTATTAGAGACCATTACTTTGATGAATGAAATGCATTTTTTTCACTGAAAATGAAGAATATATTATATAGATCATATCTTGTTTATATTTACTAAGAGGTGTTTAATGTGATGATGTGATGTGGAGTGTGTAGTGAAATCTTAATAATATGATATTTTTATTAGGAGGGTGAAGTGAAATAATTCTATTAGATAATACTTCTCATATTGAAAGCATTGAACAAACAACGCATAATTTTTTATTTATCTAATGATTACATTGAGTTTCAGTTTAATGGTTGATATTGGGAATGAAATTACATTATAAGAAAACATAATATCTATAACAACATGATGATATTGATTTTGGATTATATAATTTCTATGGAGGTATATAGATGTCGGGTTTAACTTGCATTGCGGTCCTATGTGTGAAACATTTTACTGTCTAGCGAGGTTAGTAGCATGAACATTCAACCATTTCATTTTGACATAGTGTGAATTTTTCATGATTGTATTTTAGTTATAATCAGTATAGGATTTTTGGAATTCAACATGAGAATGGATGAATATTACAATAATTAATGAGCCCTATATTGAATTTACCTTCAGGAGGGTGGAGGTATTTTACCATGATCTTGTGTGGTAATAGTAGTATGGTATATATAGTGGTTTGTAGTGTGATGGTCTTGGAAATAGCTGATCCTATAATTAAAAGAGAATAAATTGTAGGTTATATATGACTGTTTTGTGTGGTGAGTTGCAATAATGGTTGAATTACATGGTAATAGTATTATGGTGTTGATGATTAATGATAGTGGTGGAGTATTGGGGTGAAACCCTTATCCCATGAATAAGTGATATATATATATATATATTTATTTTCATGTTATGCATATATGTATCCCATCTATATCTAGTATTTTTAATGATAACATAATTTTATTGGGGTATTTTTCTTGACATCCATGATGGCGAAGAAAAAAACATATGATTACACTATATTCCCCATAATTCCTTTAATAGTAGTATATAGAGATTGTACCTAGTCCATAGTTAGTATTAAATGATAACGATGTAGTTATTGGAGATACCTAATACTGATTTTATGTGATAAGTAGTAAGTATTATGTGTAATAGTAGGAGGGAATAGGATTTATGTCCTCCACATTCATGATACCCTACTTCACTGGTTATGAGGTTATGGCTAGATGTTATGTTTTTTAACATGATGATGTGTAAGTGAAAATGATATTTGGGTATTGATAGATGCAACCATATAATTCTAGTCCCAATAGGATGTCACAATAGGTAGGGTTGAGACATGAAAAACATTATAGATAGCGTGAATGTGGTAATTATATGACATAGAAGGGATACAAGCACATGATGTGTGATGTGGGGGAAAGAGAGTACAAACTCAGTATGGAAGTCATTGTTTGGAAACTATAACTTTGTTCATTGATATTATTTTACAACATTCGTATGGTATTTTCTGGGGGTTCCTTGTTGTGGTTGAGATGGTTAATTGAACTATTTTGGTGTTGTTAGTTTTTTTGTGCATTCTTTGAAGAATTTGTATTATATTTTGACATTTTAAAGAGAAAATTTGGGTATTATCCGATTGATTATTCATTTTATGATAAATATATATATATAAACTATTTTATGGTACTTGATAGGGGTTTAGAGATAGATATTGACATTATTATCTTGGAGGTTGGAGTTGTTTTATAGTTTTTACCTTAGAGTTTTCCTTTTGTTGTAATTTTTTTGAGAAATATATATATATATATATTATGTAACATTCATGGTATGAGAGTTTATTTTTTTAATATATGACAAAGTTATTGGGTGGTTGTTTATTTCATATTTCAATCATTTTCTATATATTTAGGGTAATGCTTCTTAGTTGAGTCTTTTACACCAAATATGATAGTATCCAACTTAGTTATAGTGACACATACTTTTCATACATATATATGAAATCTTATTAGATTAATATATATTACATAATATAATTATCCACATCTAGCATCATAACCAGAACCATTATTATAAATATCATACATAAAATATTATTACATAAATTGGTGAAATAAAACATTAAAAAAGGTTAGATCAGATGGTTATTAATGATAAATGGAGAAATCAATCACCACATAAGCATAACATGAGAAAAATGATACTACACCATGATATTTTATTTTCAAAAAAGACCCTACATATCATAGATCAAAATATTAATTCACAACATAAATATTTATAGTTTATAAAAAATTAACCATAAAGAAATCAAATAAAATTATCCGTGAGAGTATAACATCAAAAAAGTCATATTTTTTGTACACATTATCATAGAAAATACTTTAACCAGTATTCAAAGATCACTACAAAGATGATAAAAAGTGTATTATATTCTCTCCCCAAATAATCAAAGAAGTTAAGGTTCAATATAAAGACAATTATAGTAGATAAAGTCATTTACGGAACTTGGGTCTATCCCCATTCATGTATTGTTTATATTATGTGATAACAATATTTACCCTAAAAATTAAGGGGAAATATAATTCTTGGCCTGAATATCACATAATAAAAATCATACATATGTATACTATAAGATTATAAAACATTAATCATAACATAAACCATGAAAATAAATGGATCTCAAAATAATTTCATCACGGAATAACCTATGGGAAAGAAATAGGTTTCATAAACATTTCATCATTTCATCATAGCATAACCCATGAGAGGGATAGGTTTCAAAAAAATGTTTTCATATTAAAAATAAAATAACCAGAAAAACTATAGGGTTGGTACCCTTGGATCATATCCCAAGTAAATCATTAGTGTATTTAATGGTTGTTATCTTTGTTGAATGGAAATACCATTACAATATCATTAAAACATTCTGGAATAACATACCCTATCCACTTTTAAAGTAACTTTTTAGAAACTACAAATTCACAAAATATTTTGAAAATAATTTTATATGAAAATATCCTTAGAAACATACAAAGTAATATTTGTAGTGTTGAGTGGTCATGATGGAGGGAAATCCCATTCACACTGTATAAGTTGAAAGAAAAAATTCATAATTGTTTTTGAAAAATATCAAAAATACCTCATTAAGAAAGTGAAAAAAAGATTCATTTTATTTTATTCAATCCTAATATGGATAAAAATGAATTTAAACCATAATATTATATTAGTAAATAAAAATTTTAATACATTTTTATAATGCATGGATATGGGAAATAAAGTTTTTCAGATGAAGGGAGAAAGAAAGTTGATTTTCCTAGAAAACATTTTCTTTATCATGTGTAATTAATATGAATAAAATGAAGCTAAATCAATTAATATAAATAAATAACTTTTGGATAGAAAATTTAATAAGTTTATTGAGAGGTATATCATAATATTTCATCTTCGAGAATATAATATTAAACAATCCCAATAAACAATGAGATTATAACATAAAACACTTCTGGGTATCGTAACATTTAAATAATAAGCCTCATGAAATAAAAAAACATAAATGGATATATACAACCAAATATTTTTATAAAACTAATAATGAAACCAAATCATGGTAATTATATAAACCACAAAAAATAAACAAGTGGTGATTATGGCATGGGTCCCACAAAAATTAATTTGATATGATAATCCCTCACCGTAGGTCCAAATTACATTATACGTGATCATAACATCGATACAGAAAATATATATTTATTATATATTTATTTTTAATCATTTATCATATATATCATAACATATATGATTTATTTATAACTATTTATCACATATTTAATAAAAATTATTCATTAAAATCAATCATTTGGGTGATATCTACTTTATTTTCATATAGGTTTTGGTTTAGTAGCTTTGGTCCATTTAAATTGTTCATGGTTGCATAAAATATATAATTTTAATATTGATATAAATATTATATATATTCTTATTGTAAATGTATTTATATTACTCCATAAATAATAAATAAACCCGAATTATGGTGTTCACGGTGACTGTAGGTTGTACGCATGTGTGAACGCTATTTCAACTTTTCAGTGGATGAAATAAAAGAATCTTAAATGATAATTCAACATTCTAGAATAATTATTATATAATTTATATCTTATATATTCATTAAATATTAACTTATTTTAATCCATATAAAATGGAAATGAAAAACGAATCACATCACTTCATGGAGGTGGTAGTCCACAAAATGCACGATCAACATTATTTATTTTAAATAGATTGGAGGGTAAAAAGGTAGCTGTGATATTATAATAATAAAATTATAATTGTTTCAAAAATATCATATAAAACAATTAATCCAATCATAGTAACCATCCATGAAATATGGTGGTGGAAAATGAACAATATCACTACATTGGGACGTTAAGTCGTACATACGCCTGAGGGACAATTTAACATTCAATTTGATAGAAATATTGTAAATTAAGGTGGTTTAATTACCATAATATTATGTTAGTATATTTATTATACTGAATTTATTATTTTATAAAGAATATAAAATATTTTTATTAGGTAAAATAATAATTAAAAAAAGTGAACAATTATGGTGATTACCTATTCTTTGGAACAACTTCATTAGATATCCTCTTAGGGGCCATATGGTTTATATTTTGTGAATAAAATAAACATTTTAATCTGTTAGTGGATTTATTAGGATAATTTGGTAGGTTTTTTCTTTGATAGAAGGCTCAAAGTGGTGTAAATAATATAATGGAGTGGTTCCCTTTAATGATTGAGGGGAGGGACACTCATGGCATTTATTAAAAGATTGAAATATAATAAAGTAATTATCTAGAAAAAGTACCTTTAAAATGATATGGATTCTTAGATAAGATAGTATGGGTCTACAATAACATGAACCAATAAAATTTGGATAGTTTTTTGTGGTTTTTTAAAACTAATCTTTTGGTTTAACCACATATTTAACCTATTTTAACACTAACCATGGTAACATACTGTTCACTCTTAAAGGGTTATAATTTTAGTTATAAGGTAAATATTATATATCAAATACAAAAGGGTGAATTTTTTTACCATATATGAACTAAACTTTCCTCATGAAACATTTTTATAGTTTTTAAATAATTTTTTAATATATAATTTTCTTAAAATATCATTAATATACATTTTTACACAATTCATTTCATTTTACTTAAAAGGAACAAATAAAAAATTGAATTAAAATATAGTACATTAATATTATACTAATTGTTTCATAATAATCTATAAAATTCATATAATACTGTTTCTCACTCAAATTATATTAATTTTAATATTTTTAATATGATTTATTTTATTTTTCTAATAACTAAAAATTATTATTTCGATGTTGCATAAGTGTTTATTGTAATTATATAATTTATGAACATCAGAGTTAAATTTCACTCATTAAATTAATTTCATTAATATCAAAATAGATATTTATATTCATTCATTACTTTTTTATACCCATTTGAACACAAAATAGGCATTTAAAATTAAGAGTGTCATTTTGTAATTTTTTTGATTTAAATTGTATATAGTTATTTTGATTGGAAAGGTCTCGATTAATAAAATTCAATTTTGGTTCTAAGGTGATAATATTAGAATTATATTTATCCAATAAGACTTAGGATGAAAAATTAATCCCTTATAACATAAATTTAACCTTGATTAACCAGATTTACCCATTTTTAGGGTGATACATTTTTACAAAGGTTACTATTTATATTGAAAAATGTAAAAGGGTTCTATCTACAAAATTTGTACCCTCTGATTAGAAATATAGAATATAATCAGTCAAATTCAATACATATAATTAGTAAAAATTTACTTTAAAATGATTTTGCAAAATCTGATGATTTGTTTTAGAAATTTAAAATTTTTGAGCATAAAAATAGATTTATTCTAATTGGATACATTGTAAAAATATTAGATGAATGTTAAAAAATTATATTGAATATATAATAAATTAATTTCATAAGTATCATTCACCAATAGTATTTAATTTAATTGTTTCATATAAAAATACATTTCATGCATAAAAACATATTTTCGGAAAAAAAAAATCCCTTTTTATTTTTCAATGATTAATATTTTTGTTTATAATTAATTTGTAACAAATAATTTAATTTTTTATATATATAAGAATAATTTTTTTTAATTTATTTAATGATATTCATACCCTTAAATACAATTTCTATTCTATAGTTGTTATATAATTATATTATATCATAGTTCATTTAAACTAGGTGTTGTGTATAATGTAAACTATCAAAAAATATAATTATTTAAAGAAAATTTTATTATAAAATATCAAGGTGTTACATTATACCCCCATTAAAATGAATTTCTCCCTCAAAATATATCACTATAATATAAAATAATTAGGATATCTATATTTTACTACATCATCGGGTTCCCATGTAGCTTATTCAATTTTTTTCTCCAGAAAACTTTTCCCTATTGAATAGCCTTGTCCCATAAAATATTATCTATATGATCCAAGATTTCTATTGGGTTTTCTTAATAAGAAATATTATTCTTTGATTCCAACTTTAGAAACCATAATTTTCATTCATATAAATTTAATCTTATTAAAAAAATATTCAATAAATAATATAAGGATCAATGTGAAATCATATTGGTCTAGTATCATTGGAAACCATTACACATAAATAACTGGTTAATAAATTAACTATATTATCTCCCAATTAGTTATTAATAACCATCACCATTCATTGATATATCATACCAAAAATATATTTTCATAAACTGGGGATAGGAAACATAATAAAGGGTGAGGGAAAATTCTTAGTAAGCATAAAAGAGGGAGATATCAATAATCCCATAAGAATAACATGGGCATAATGGAATGAGAATGTGATCATAACATTTTAAAACCATACCCAATATATCATATATATTAATCTTGAGTCATGGAATAATTATTTATAGTTCATAAGACATGAATCATAAAAGAATCATAGAACTTGATCCCTGAGCATATAACATTGAAATAAGACATAGATTTGTGGCATAAACACAATTATAGAAAATAAATTCCATAGTAGTTATAGATCAATTCTATAAAAATCATAGAGGAATGGGTTCACACCCCAAACCATCATAGTAGTCAAGGTTTACTCCCATTGAAATCATTGTTGACATATTCCCTTATAGAATAAGGTTTACTCACCATTCTAGTTATATTTATCTAATGATATATCAATATTTACCCAATGTATTTTATGGATATATAATTTTGATTTAACCTATCATATAATGAAAATAGCATCGAATGTAAGTGTGTATTTTATCTTCTAACATAATCGGTAAAACATTAGTTGTAATGTTGGTGGTGGAGTTTCCCAGAGATGTGGATGAATTTCTATTTGTATTTCTGGATGAGGTTGGGACACTACCCCCTCAACTCGATGTGGATTCTATGATAGAGTTACAACCAACACATATTTTATTTTCATGGATCCAAATCATATAAAACCTTTTATATAATGTGATATGATAATACATATCATTTATTTAGAGTAGATGGGATTCATCATGCAAAGAGTACCCGCTTAGGGTGCCCCAGTGTTATTATTTTAGAAGGTAGATGGTAGTATGATTATTTTCCTGGAATATAGAATGTGAATCAAGTAATGATATGAAACTGTTATCATTTTTTGGGGATATTTTTTTTCCCACTAGTTGAAGGGATCCCATTTTTTTTGTTTATTTAATTTTAGTTTAAATATATCTAGAAGGTATTAAAGGAGGATAATACCCAAAATATTGTCTTATGGTATATATATAGGCTCTTATATTTTGTAGTCATGTCACTTGGTTTCACTAACACACAATATCTATTCATAGTGATCATAAACTCTATATTTAATTTTATCTTGGACTAGTTAATAGTCATGTTCATTGATGAAATCCAGATACACTAAAAGTTAGAGAAGGAGAATGTCAAGAATCATAGATTTACTTTCTAGTTCCCTGATACCATTAATTATATAGAAATACATCCATGTTCATGTCTTAGACATGGGAGATACATTTTCATAGACATGTGTGCCTCAACAGGGTGTGGTTTTGTAATCATCAAAGATAGAGACAGTTATTTATTGGGAAGCACCCACGAACATTGAAGATGTTTATATATTCATTTTTATAGCTTCTTATTAATATGGGAAAATGTCTAATTTATCAATAATTTATACCTCATTGAATTTTTTGACTAGGAGGCACCAAAATTTTATTTGGACTGATCACTTTTAAGAAGATTTGGATTACCTAAAGGATAGATTGATTAGTGCCTTAGTGCATCGATTGTTGGAGTAAGGGGTGATGGTAAAGTTATTTTTTTATGATTCGATACAAGTATTGGGATGATTATTGATGTAACATGGGGTGGTGATCTCTTATAAATTTGGGAATTAATCTCTCCAAGATATTAAATTTCCCCAATTGACCAAGGGCTGATAACACTGGTGTTTTCCAAGAAATATTTTTTGACATTAACTCATCAAATAGTTATTTTTAGTCTTCAAGGATTAATAATATATGGGATATGTTTTTTTAGTGAGACATAAATATAAATTAGGGGTGGTGGACAGGGTTTCTCTAGGATCCTAGTTTTGAGGTCACCTAATTCATAATATCGGGGAATGTGGTTACTGATGTATTGATCCATAAATTATAAAGAGATTTTGTGTAGGAATCTATGGATGTCTAGAAACTGATAGTATATATTAAAATGGGGAATCATGATATGTGAGAAAAAAATAGTAGGTGTTATCTCTATTAAATGATAGTGCAATAATATCTAATACAGTAGGTGGTGGAGTCTCAAAGGGGGTGTCTCAAAGGTAGAGGTGATGCAATACCATTTCAGTAATGGTGATGCCTTAGAGGGTGGTTAGAGGATGCTTAAAATCCGATTTTGTTTTAGGGGAGGTTGTTTGTTCCAATATCATTCCATGAGGAAGATATATATGTGTTTTACATATCACCCATAGTGGTATATCATGGTGTAACACCCCAAGCTTCCATAGTACGTTTCCCTTTGAATAATGTAGTAGCTTGCGTTGAACGCAACTTAGAGTTTTAACACACCACAACCAATCAAACTAGCCGCTATAAATAGTAATAACCAATTTCTGAAAATTTATTAATTTTATTTTTTAAAATGGATTTCATTTTTGAATTATGAATATAGAAATTATATTAGGGTGAATATTTTGTACTTTTCTAAAAACATTCAATTTTTGATGAATAGTGAAAATACTAAATTTTAATTAAAAACAACTTTTAATAAAAATAATCTATAATGTTAAATCATAAATTTTAGTGGTTTTAAAGTATTATTAGATTATATTTTTATCATTTAATATAATTTAAGTAATTTTATGTAATTTCAAATTTAAATTGGGCATAAACAAGTGTCAATCTTTTGATAGTTATAATTTCTAAAAAACACGCTTTTTGTTTTGACAACAGGAATTAATTTCAAATTAATTTATCCAACTTCTGTGTTTTGAATTTAAAAAAATGGATTCCATATTTATAATTAATAGGTACAAATTTTATAAATAGGTAACTTTTATTTGTAGACATTATGGATAATTACTTTGCTAAATATTTTATTTACCATGGTTTAAGGGTAAATAATGTAAATAAGGGTAAATAATAATATTATAATAATATTAAAATACACTAACATGTGTTATATTCCTATTGTTTGATACATGTTCGAACATGGTCATCCTTGAGTCAATTTTTGGACCCCATGGAGCCACTTGAGAGTGATAATGACACTTTATATTAATTAATTTAAAGTAAAGACAAAAATGACATAAATATATATCTTTTAGTAAGAAAAGTTTTAAATTGGGTTATATAAGTTATCTTTTATACTATAAATACTCATTATAAATATAAAAATATTTCCTAGATAATTTTATTTTATTTATAATTTTTAGACATTAAATAGTAAAATTTATTTATGAGACAATGGTGATGCCGTAATTACCTTATTAATGAAAGAATCAAATATATCGTATTATAAATATTAAAATAAATATAATTTCAATGTTTTTATGACATAAAAGAATTTTATAGGTTAATATGACATGTCAGGGTTGATTTAATGTATTTGTGTCGAATTAATAATGTTTTTATGACTTTCACAAAAACCAAATACTAAATAATGTCAAAATTGATATAAATGAGTTTGTAAAACAAATATTATATTATTAAATTATATAACAGTCCTAATAATATAAGGCTCTGAAAAAGAACTCATATAATGATATTTATATTATTAATGAACCAATTTAGGTTCTCTTTTAATTTAAAAGTAAGTTTACTAACCAATTATTAAAACAATTCAAGAATGCATGGTAAAAGATAAACTATTTAACTAAGAGTTAAATCTAAAATATAAGGTTAATATGGTGACCAAAACATTCTAAAACCTAGGTTTTGAGTGGTTTTATAACAATACCCACCTCATACTAGAAATAAATTATTTTGGAGCCATTATAAACCGAAAATTATTTTATTATAAAATAATATTTCAATGATTTCCTAAGCTACCCCTCCCTTCTCTTATAAAAGGGCACTTCCCCTTCTCTCAAAATCACAGCTCCAAAGCCATTTGGATCGGCCAAAACCTATCCAAATATCCTCCAAATTTTCCTCACTTCAACCTAGAAGGATTATTTTGATCAGGAAGCCATCTTAAGGATCTCTTTTGATCATCTCAAAAGGAAACACCCAAGGAAGAGGTAATAATTTCACCACCCTCTTTCAAGTTCTTTTATTCATCCACTTCCTCTTTCTTTGTTGTTTACATTCTAAAATAATAACTATAGTATCTTAAATATACTATGATGTTATTATAAAAATGGTACAACAATATTCAATATTGTATTCATCATATTATTGACAAAGTCACCATACGTGCGTACGTACGGCTTACCGTCTCCACAACATGGTGTAGTTTGTTATTCAAGCACTCCATTATTTGGATGTGTATAATAATGAGTATAATTGATGTAAATAATAAATATAAAATGTTAATTATTATTTATATATTTTATACCATCCAATTAAATACTATTTCATCATCAATATAATGATATTTTCACTCGTGCGTACGTACGGATTACCGTCTCCACAAACACGATGAGATTCATTCTCCATCGTAATCATTCAAGAATAATTTTCATTTTATGATAAAAATAATGTTTAAGAACTTAATATTATTCTGGATATGAATAAAATACATCCGATTCCATAACAAACATGTCTTACATAATTGATCATATAAAGGAAAACATACCAGTTAACACCCGAAACGATGATACTACTAAAATATTATTAACAAAGAAATATTAGAGGATCATATATGACATCATATTTATGTATATAGTTATTTTATAATTCTATAACAATGTTTTAACTATTATAAAGGTGTTTAAAATACTATGGACTAAGGAAAAGTACAAAATAAGTGTTAATTTCACAATCTTTTTATTATCTGAGGTTGTTTTTATGTAAGTATCTACGAGGACCTCTTTATCATCTACATCCATGTTTTCTTAAAAATGTAATTAATTTTTTTTACTATTTACTACACTATGGGTTAAAGTCATTTATACCCTTATTTGACCATATATGTTTTTAAAGGAATCTTTTCTTCATTTTGCAAACAAGGTACTTTATGGCCTTTTTGAAAAAATTAAAGTAAGAATGTCTTTTTTAACTTATACGGTAGGGGTGGCTATTTTTCTCCATTATATCAACATGAAAACTTCCCATAAAAGATTATAAGAATATTTTCAAAATAAATATTTTCTTTTATAATTATATGACTTTTAAATGATTTCAAAATATAAAGAGATATTTCTCTAAAAAAGTTTTGATTTCATCTATGTCAACATCATTTGATGGATTTTAAGCTTGTTTGAAGTTGATTTATTATGATAAAAAACTTCCATATTGTATTGACAGTTTTTTGATATGTTTGACTATGGATGTGTTATTTTTACACCATTCATGGTTTATGGATAATGTATTGAAATTTTTTATTCTAGTTTTAATACGAATTTTTATGTTATGTTTAAACCTTTTTATATGAGGAATTCATTGGACTTAGTAAGAAACGGGTGGAGCCCGCTATAGCTACTCGATGAATCAGTTAGTCTCCTGATACAAACTAGTGTCTTGGCATAAGTCCTTAACAAAATCATATTTTTAGTTTTGGCATAAGGCCTTGAATATGTGGTTTTGAAGTCTGGCATTATGCATTCAATAATTATAAAAGTGGATATTGATATTTCATGTGATTATTTGACTTGTAGAATATTCATGTTATTAAGTAAATGGAATTATTTGATTTTATCTTTTCTGTATTATGCTGAAATTTAAGTTTAAAAATCTTTTGTTTTAGTCTTATACATTTCCTTAAATGTTTATGATTATTTATGAAATTTTCTGCTATATTTTTATCCTTACAGAGCATCTAATATCACCCTTTTCTATGTTGTATTTTTTCCTAGGATGTGAAGAAATATTTTATGGTTGACCTACATGGATAGGATAAGGATATAAGTTTTTTCAAAAGGTGATGAATTGTTTTTGATGTTTTTATTTAATGATGTAATGTAAAACTTATGAATGTATCTAGTACTTCCAAGGCCACTAAACTTATCTGTCTTTCAGGACATGATTCATTGTATCATGCCAATGTTATGTAATAATTCACTGACTCTGGGTAATTGGGGTTGGGATGTTAATGTTTTATCAAAGGAAGTTTAGTAAAAACCATGGAATCTAGATTTAGAAAAACGCTGATTAGAGAACAATACCCTAAGATAGAATTTGAGGATTATTATATAAGAACTTCATAGAATTTTGGTAATGTAATTTTTTTTAAGTTTTCCGAGAAGTACATCTTTGTCTATATATGAGCAGATAGAGGTGGATTCGGCACATATGTACCTATGGGTAAAACCCCGAAAACACCGCTTTAAGGTAGAATCGAATGGGAACTAGTGCATCACAATGGGCCTCGCTTCACTCTTTATTATGACACTCTTGGGGGTTATGCTTAGGATAATTATCATTTTCCTTAAAAACCATTATGAAGCATTTATAAGTATATACTTCCTAAAATAAATAATATTTATGATTATGGATTATATCCATTAACTATTCAATTTATGTTAGCTATTTTACAAGTTTGGAATTATGTATTTTGATTCATAAAATAATCTGGTGTATACCATTGTTTAGAAATGGCCCCTAGTGGAAGGAATGGAAATAGTATCAACCCACGTAATCTATGTAGTTATTTCCCTCATACTCAAGATTATTTCTGTGGAGCTGGTGACACAATTTGTGCTGATCAGCTTATCACCATACTAGGACAACTCACTCAGGTTTTGAATCATAACCTTACCCGTATGGAGCACCCTGATCCACAATATAGAGGATCAATGTTTTACTTTTTCATGAGGAAAAAACCACTAACATTCAATGAGAGTACAAATCAATTAGTAGCTGAGCAATGGATAAGTTCCTTAGAGAAAATATTTCATGCTTTGGGGAGTAGCGAAAGGGAAAAAGTTGTCAAGGAAGTTTATCGCCTCACGGGAGATGAAAATCAATGGTGGTCATTAATCCAAAACACAAATAAAGATGAATAAGTATCAAACATTAAATGGAGGGAGTTTAAAGATATTTTCATAGAAAAATACTTTCCTCATGACCATCTAGTAGATATGGAAAGATAATTTCTGAGTCTGAGGCAAAAGGAGGATGAGAATGTCGCAAAGTATGAGGATAACTTTAAAAGGTTACCAAGGCATGAAATAGATTATATAAATAAAAAAAGGAGTAATATTTATCGATTATTTGATGAGTTAAAGACATTTCTCAATCGAGCATTAGACTCAAAATCTTTCTCATTGTATGTAGATATTGTCTCATGCACTATCAAGACAGAAAAAGAATTATCTAAGTCTTATGACTTCAAAGAAAATAAAGATAAGAAGAGATCTGCTGAACACTCTAAAAATGGAAATAAGGGGAAGAAGGGAAAAGTTGAATATTCATCCGATGGTAAATGTCGAAAGAAACACCCCAATACTTTCCTGAAGGGAATTTGAGTCTGTTATAAGTGTAGTGTAAAAGTCCACCAAGCTCGTGATTGCAAGGGGAAGTAAGAGGCTATCAATGTTTCATGCTATAATTGTAGAGAAAAGGGTCACTATAAAAATTAATTTCTTAATATACAAGGGAACTTACCTTAGAAAAGTCCAAGGGAGAAAGTCCAAGATTATGAGATCACTAGTATTGAGGTTGAAGCTCTGAAAGATGTGGTGGTAGGTAATTTAATGGTTTCCTCATATTTAGCCAATGATTTATTTGATTCTGGATCATCGAATTCTTTCATATTTTCCTAGTTTTCTAAGAAAATTAGATATTTTCAATTTGACTTAACAAGGGATTAGTCAGTCAAAACACCTAAGGGAAGTATCATCATAATAATGTTTTGTGAATTAGTTCCCATTAGGGAATATAAATGTTCTTTATCTGCTGATCTCATCATCATACCCATGGTTGAATTTGATATAATCCTCATTATGGATTGAATTTTGTACCATGATCTGAAAATTGTTTGTAATAAGAAAGAGGTTACAATTTTTTATGATGATAAAGAGTACCTCATCTTTAGAGCATAAATGAAGCCACCTGATTATTATCTAGATTCACCCCAGAAGCTCTACTAAATTCAATTATTGGGGAGGAATAGGATGAAATAACTATGGACGTTGAAAGTAATGGTCAAATAGAGGACATACCTACTATGTAAGAATATGTTATTGTGTTTCCATAGGATTTACCTGGACATCCTCCAGAGTGAGAAATTGATTTTTCCATTGATTTAATTCTTGGTTAAAGTCCTAGATAAAAGACCCCTTCTAGAATTGACACCATGTAATTAGTGGAACTAAAGAAACAACTAGAGGAATTAAGTAATAAGGGATTTATTCTCCATAGTGTTTCCCCATGGGAAGCCCCTATTCTTTTTGTTGAGAGGAAAAATGTATCTATGAGGTTGGGCATTGAATACAAGGTGATCAATGCTATAACAATAAAGAACAAGTATCCCCTACCTCACATTGATGATTTACTCGACCAACTTCATGGAGCTCAATATTTTTCAAAGATTGAAATTCGATCTAAATATCATCACTTGTGTGTGAAGAAGGAAGACATTCTGAAAACAACATTTCAAACTAGGTATGAGAATTATGAGTTTACAGTAATGCCTTTTGGAGAGACTAATGCACCCTCTATCATCATGGATCTAATGAATAGAGTTTTCAGGGAACATCTTGATGACATTGTAGTGGTATTTATTGATGATATTTTGGTATAATAAAAAATCTATGAAGATCATGAAAATCACTTGCACATTATCCTAAGGACTCTTAGAAGAAATTAATTATATGGGAAATTTAGCAAGTGTGAATTTTGGCTTAAGGAGATTTCTTTTATTGGAAATATTGTAAATAAGAATGGAATCTTTGTTGATCATTCAAAGAACAAGGAAATCCAAGAATGGCCAACACCGACGACTATAACTGAGGTACACAGTTTTATTGGTTTAGTAGGATATTGTCAACATTTTATCTAGAATATTTCCCAATTGGCTAACCCATTGAGCAAGATCACTCATAAAGTAGTTAAATTTGTTTGTAAAAAAGTGTGTGAAGAATGTTTTGAATAACTAGAGAGAAGATTAGTTAATGATCCTATCTTGACTCTATCATCGGGGGATGTTGGGTTTATTATTTATAGTGATGCTTCAAAGAAAGGGATTGGTTGTGTCCTTATGCAGAATGATAGAGTTATTACCTATGCATCACGACAACTAAAAATTCATGAGTAAAACTATCCTACTCATGAACTTAAGTTAGTAGCTGTAATATTTTCTCTGAGAATATGGAGACAGTATCTCTATGGTGAAAAATGTGATATTTAAACTGATCAAAAGAGTTTGAAGTAAAATTTTCTCACAAAAAGAACTCAATAAGAGGAAAAGGATTTGACTTGAACTACTCTAGGATTATGATTCCACTATACACTACCACCTAGAGAAGGCGAATAAGGTGGTGGATGCTTTTAGTAGAAAGCATCATGGAATTTTGAACAAGATGAGAATTAAAATGGATCCTATTTTCATAGATCTAATAAAGATTGATATGGGAACAACCATTGAATGTAAAACATCAATACTTCTTCAAATGGTTGCCAAACCATATTTACTAGAAATGATAAAGAGTTATCAGACTGATGATGAGGAGTTTCAAAAGAATTTTAAAGCTTTGAATTATGAGAGATTGAGTGACTTCATATATGAAGATGGAATTTTGAAATTTGGGAAGAGAATTTGTGTTCCTAACATACCTGATCAAAAAAGAGAATTTTTAGATGATGATCATATCTCAAATTTCTCTATTCACCCTGGAATCACCAAGATGTATAGAGATTTGAAAGAACATTTTTGGTGGGGCAACATGAAGCGGTAGATTGTTTATTTTGTGTCAAGTTGTATGGTTTGTCAACAAGTGAAAGTTGGAAGGTAACATCCTAGAGGAGTTATGCAAACTATTCCCATACCTGAGTGGAAATGGGATAATATTACGATGGACTTTGTCTTGTGGATACCAAAGACTCCTAGAAAAAATGATTCAAAATTGTTCATTGTTGATCATATTACATATTCATCAAAGTTTCTTTCTATAAGAGAATAATTACTACTTGAATGTCTGGAAGGACTATATATTAATGAAGTTGTAAGACTCCATGGTGTACCCCTATCGATTTTTTTCGATCGTGATCCCTATTTTACATCAAGATTTTGGAACAGTCTTCAGAAGGCCTTGGATACTAAACTTCATTTGAGCACTGCCTACCACCCTCGAACCGATGGACAATCAGAACAGACAATTCAAACCTTTGAAGACATGTTGAGATCTTGCTCACTTGACTTTCAAGATATGTGGGATCAATATTTACCACTAGTAGAATTTTCCTATAACAATAGCTTCCATTCATGTTTTCATATGGCACCATATGAAGCATTATATGGAAAGAGATATTGCACACTAGCCTGTTGGGATGATGTTGGTGAAAAAAACTCGTAGGCCCAGAACTTGTTGAGGAAACAATAGAAAAAGTGAAGATTATCCAAAACCACAACAAAGAAGCTCAAAGTGGGCAAAAAATCTATGCTGATAACCGAAGGAAGGATGTGGGATTTAAATTATGAGATCATGTTTTATTGAAGGTATCTACATGGAAGGGTGTTATACATTTTGATAAGAAGGGTAAATTGAGTCCTAGGTACATCGGACCTTTCAAAATTCTATAATGAATTAGAGTTGTAGCTTATCGTTTAGAAATGTCTCCAGGTCTCTCCAAAGTTCATGATGTGTTCCACACATCACTATTGAGAAAATACATGCCTACCACAATGCATATAATCACCTATGAGGAAATTGAACTGGAACCCGATCTATCTTATTGTGAAGAGCCTGTCAAAATTCTTGATACCAGGGAACAAGTCCTGAGAAACCGGACAACTCATCTGGTAAAAGTACTTTGGAGAAACCATAAGATGGAAGAGGAAATGTGGGAACCCGAGGAACATATGATGAAGAAACACCTAAATATTTTTATCCACTAATATTCTAGATATTTATTGGAAAAAATTATTTAAATGAGGTTATAATTTAACATCCCAAGCTTCAACTATACATTTTCTTTTTGAATAATGCAGTAGCTTGCGTTGTACGCAACTCAGAGTTTTAACACACCACAAACAATAAAACTAGCCGTCATAAATAGTAATAACCACTTTTTGAAATTTTATAAATTTTATATTTCAAAATGGTCTTCATTTTTGAATTTTCAATATCAAAATTAGCATAGGGTAAATTTTTCGTACATTTCTGAAAACTTTCAATTTTTGATGAATAGTGAAAAATACTAAATTTTAATAAAAACATTTTTTTAATCAAAATAATTTATAGAGTTAAATTAAAAATTTGGGTGGATTTAAAGTATAATTATATTATATTTTTATCATTTAACATAATTAAGTCATTTTATATATTTTGACATTTAAACTAGACATAAACAAGTGTCAATCTTTTGATGGTTATTCTTTCTTAAAAACACGGTTTTTGTTTTGACAATGGGAATTAATTTTAAATTAATTTCTGCCTCTTATATGTTTTGAATTGGAAAAAATGGATTCAATATTTGGAATTAGGAGGTCTAAATTGTGTAAATAGGTAACTTTTATTTTTATACATTATGAATAATTACTTCGGTAAATATTTTATTTACCACGGTTAAAGGGTAAATTCGGCAAATAAAGGTAAAAAATAATATTATAATAATATTAAATTACCCTAACATGTGTCCTATTCCTATTTTTTGATATATTTCCGACCATGGGAATCTTAGGGTTGATTTTGGGACCCATGGAGCCACTTGAGAGTGATAATGGCACTTTATATTAATTAATTTAAAGTAATGGAAAAAATGACATAAACATATATCTTTTAGTAAAACAAAGATTAAATGGGGTTATAAAAGTTATCCTTTCGACTATAAATAATCATTATAAAGATAAAACGATTTAATAAATAATTTTATTTTATTTATAATTTTTAGACATTAAATAATTAAATTTATTTATGCCACAATGGTCATGCAGTAATTACCTTGTTAATGAAAGAATCAAATAAATGGTATTATAAATAATAAAATAAATATAATTTCAAATATTTTATGGAATCAAAGAATTTTATAGGTGAATATGACATTTTAGGGTTTATTTAATGTATTTTTTTAAGTAATGAAGTTCTAATGACTTTCACAAAAACCGAATACTATATAGTGTAAAAATTGACATAAATGAGTTTTTTTAAAAAAATATTATATTATTAAATTATATAATAGTCCAAAAAATATGATGTTCTGCCAAAGAACTTAAATAATGATATTTATAGAATTAATGAACAACTTTATGTTCTATTTTAATTTTATAGTATGTTTATTAACCAATTATTATAATAGTATAAGAATACATGGAAAAAGTTAAACTATTTAACTTATAGTTAAATCTAAAAGGTAAGGTTAATATGGTGACCCAAACCTATCTAAAACTGATTGGTTGAGATTTTTTTGACTCATAAGAAACATTACATTGAAATAAATCATTTTTGAGCCATTATAAACTGAATATAATTTCATTATAAAATAATATCTCAATCTTTTCCAATGGTTCCCTTTCACCTCTCTTATAAAAGGGTACTTCCCCTTCTCTAAAAATCATACCTCCAAAGCCATTTGGAAAGGCCAAACCCTGCCCAAATATCCTCCCGATTTCCCTCAATTCAACCTAGAGGCCTTATTTTAATCATAAATCCATCCTACAGATCCCTTTTGATCAACTCAAAAGGAAACATCTGAAGAAGAGATAATAATTTCACCACCCTCTTTAAAGTACTTTTTTTCTTCCACTTCTTATTTCTTTTTTGTTTTCATTATAAAATAATAAATCCAATATATTATATATACTGAAATGTCATTATAAAAATGTTACAACCATATTCATTATTCTATCCATCATATGAATGAAAAAGTCACCATACGTGCGTACGTACGGCTTACCATCTCCATGTGGTGGTGTAGTTTGTTATTCAAACACTTCATTATTTGGATGAGAATAATAATGAGTATAACTAATATAAATAATAAATATAACATGTTAATGATTCTGTATATATAATATTCCATACAATTACTTATGATTTCACTATCAATATAATGATATTGTCTCTCGTGCATACGTACAGATTACTGTTTCCACGAACACAATGAGATTTATTCCCCATCCTAATCATTCAAGAATAATTTTCATTTTATGATAAAAAATAATGTTTAAGAACTTAATATAATTATTTATATGAATAAAATACATCCTATTTATAAAAAAATATGGCTTACATAACAGATCATATAATGGAAAACAAAAAATTTAACACCCGAAATGATGATACAACCAAAATATTATTAACAAAGAAATATTGGAGGATCATATATGAAATCATATTTATATATATAGTTATTGTATAATTTAATAATTTTTTTTAACTATTATAAAGGATTTTAACATGACCTCGACTAAGTAAAAGTAAAAGTTAAGGGTTAATTTCACAATATATTTATTATGTGAGGTTGTTTTTACGTAAGTATCTACTGGGACCACTTTATCATCCACATCAGTGTTTTCTTAAAAATGTAATTCAATTTATTTTAATATTTACTATATTATGGGTTAATTCCATTTATAACCTTATTTGAGCATATATATTTTGAAATTAATATTTCCATCGTTTTCCAAACAAGGTACTTTTTGACCTTTTAGACAAAATTTAATTAAGAATTTTTTTAACTTATACAGCAAGTGTGGCTATTTTCAGCCATTATATCATCATCGAAGCTACCCATTAAAGCTTATAAGAATATTTTCAAAATAAATGTTTTATTTTATAATTATATTACTTTTAAATTATTTCAAAATAGAAAGAGATATTTCTCTAAAAAAGTTTTGATTTCATCTATGTCAACATTTTTGATGGATTTTAATCTTGATTGAAGTTGATTTATTATGATAAAAAACTTCCATATTGTAATGAAGGTTTTGTGATATGTTTGACTATGGATGTGTTATTTTTATAGCATTCGTGGTTTATAGATAAATTGTTGACCTTTTTTAGCCTTGTTTTAATACGAATGTTTATGTTATGTTTAAACTTTATCATATGAGGAATGCATTGGAATTAGTAAGTGATGGGTGGAGCCTGTTATAGCTCCTCGTTGCATCAGTAGGTCTCATGAGACAAACTAGTGTCTTGGAACAAGGCCTTGACAAAATCTTATTTGTATAACGCCCGGTTCTGGAAGCCACCCAAAGGCGCCCCGTACCCAGTTTGTCACATGGCCTCAAGCGCATTTCCCCAAACACCAGATGCTTCCGACTAGCAGCAAGGACCTTTGGTGTGATAGTGGGGAAACTATGCCCTCATTGGCAGAGTACACAGCGGAAGATAAACAAAAGTAAAATCGGAAACAATAAACATCCATACAAGAGTAACAAAGGAAGAAGAAAAGTTTAATCAAATAGGGCACATATATAAATGATTCATGATACATATATGTCTAGGAAAGCAGCCAAACAAGTCACAATGCTGGAATTCAACAGTGCTAAACCAAAGTGAAAAAGAAATCGGATAAAAATCCTCATCATCACAAGCCATATCTTGGTCCCACGCTCTCCAGCTCCATAGAAAGTCAAGTAACTGAACCAGAAGGGCGCTTGTCCTTGTTTATACCCACAACAATATAATCAGTTTGGGCCCAAAAGAAATACCCAAATAGGGAACGAGATAACATCCCAGTAGGAAACTACCCGAAGTTATATGACTAACAGTCGGTGAATATATGGAATGTAAAAGTATAGTAAGCATTAAATATGTAAGTACTTAGCAGCAAGCAATCCATAGTTTCTAGCATATAATTTACAAACAAGTAGGCATACACTCTAGAAAACAGAACAATAGGTAACCCTTTGGGTAGTTCTCAAAGCCTAACCCTTATGGTTCAACCTACAAGTACTAGAAACCCTCTGGGAGGTACACACAGTCTCACCCCTCCGGTTCAGCTAAAGAAACAGACTCTTTGAGGAATCACTCACCATCAATTCCCCCTATAGTCTCGCATCGTACTAAAGGTGATTTGGGAAAGCACTCAACATCTCATTCCCCCTGTGGCCCATGTCGAGGAACTACACACACTCTTAGGAAGCACTCGACATCAATTCCCCATGTGGTCTCACATCATATTATAAAGACACTCTGGAGAATCCCTTACATCCATTCTTCCTATGTTCTACTACACTAGGATCTCACGGCCCTGTGTAAATCAAAAAAGTATAGCGCACGTAACGGCCAAGGTAAACATTAAGAACTACTTGGCTATAATTCTATGTCACATTAGTATAAAAGAACAACAGTCACGCCATCCTACAATACTAGGCATGGAGCTGGCAAATAGCATAACATGAAAAACTAGACCAAATGGTCATAAACAGGGAAAACATGCATGCGAAAAACATCCAAAGCATAGTAAATTACCCTATTCACAAACAATAACCTCTAATCAAGCATAAAAGGAAAGAAGGCAACCAACATGGGCAAAAATGGAAACATGCAATACCCTGTTCAAGGGTATTGGTGGAATTCTCACAAAATACTCATTGAATTTCTACAGAAAGGCACAAACCACCTACCTTAGTGTTAGGATATCAATATACTTGAACAACGAGACTTGAATCTCCTTATAAAATTGTAGATCTACAAAAATATACAAAACATTCAACCCACAATAACTTAGAAAATAGAAGGAATTGGAAAACGATGCTCTAAAAGAAGGGAGAGATTACCGCTGCGGTTCCAATGCAATCAACGACGGTCGATTTGGAGAATAGACAAAGGATCGGGGGTTAGGAGAAGATCCGTAGCCGTACCCTCACTCTCGGGCGAACCAAAGCTAAAAGAAGGGTGTTATGTCCATCAGATGCGACCCCGGTGCATTTAATGAAAAGAAACAAAATACACAGCGTATATTTTTGGAGTACACGGTGTGTACTTACTGTTTCTGTACTCTGCTTTAGGAGGACTCCACATCACCCCACAAGGCCATGTGTGTGGCCCTTGCACGACCAGCACATGGCCTCACGCGACAACAAAGTACATAGTGTGTACTCATAAAGTACACGGTGTGTACTTCAAAAATTTCCAGAAACTCCCCTTTTCTCAAAAACTCTAGAAAAAGGAAAAAAATACCTGAATAAACGATCCACGTTCTCAAAAACTTCCCCCATAAAGAAATTCATCCATGATTTTCATTAGCGTGGAGTAGAAGAAGAAACTCCAAACAGTTCCGGCCAGTTTTCTTGTACATCGGCCTCCCTCTCCCAAGTGTCGTCTTGTACTCGCCCGTGCTGCCATATCACTCGTACCAGAGGAATAGACCGACCACGGAGAACCTTTGTACTATGATCAACAATCTGGATAGGATGCTTCTCAAAATATTCATCCACCCACAACTCAACTTCCTTAGGTTGGAAAGTATGAGATGGGTCTGAAAAGTAACATCGGATCTGAGAAACGTGGAAAACGTCGTGCATAGCCCAGTACTTGAGGTAAATGCAACCGATAAGAAACTGGCCCACCTCTCTCCAATACCTCCAATGGCCCGACGTACCTCAGCGAAAGCTTACCCTTCCTCCTGATCCATCTGTGTCCCAAAATCGATGTAACAAATAGGAAAAACTGATCCCTGACCTTGAACTCTAGAGGTTGTCTCCACTGATCACCATAAGACTTCTATCGATACTCTGTAGTAGCCATCCTCTTCTGAATCAACTCTATCTGCTCTGTGGTCTGCTGAACAAGACGAGGTCCCAATAAAGCTTCCACTCCTGCCTCCATCCAACATAAGGGTGATCGGCATGGCATACCGTACAATGCCTTGTCAGGTTCCATCTTAATAGTCGCTTGAAAACAATTATTTTAGGAAAACCCCACAAAAGGTATATGCTTTTCCCAATAAACTCCAAAGTCCAGAATGCATGTTCGGAGCATGTACTCAAGAACCTAAATCGTACGATCGGACTAACCATCTGTTTGAGGATGGTAGGTTGTACTCAGAATCACCTACGTACCCAGAGCTTTCTGTAGCCCCTACCAGATCCGAGAGGTAAAACGTTAATCCATGTATGAAATAATGTAGTGTGGAATTCCATGAAGATGCGAAATCTCTCGGATGTATAGTCATCCTGGCTCATCAACATTGAAGGTCTCCATGATCGACAAGAAGTGAGAAGCCTTCGTAAGCCTATCAAGGACAAGCCACATAGTATCATTCCCTTGAGGTGATCTCAAAAACCCTATCATGAATTCCATCGCGACATCATTCCAATTCCACGCAGGAATTGTAACTGTTGCAAAAGACATGTTGGTCGCTGATGCTCTGCCTTCACCTGCTCTCAAGTAGAACATCTCATGATGAAACCAGCAACATCTTTCTTCTTACCTGGACAACAATACTAGCAGTGTAGATCACGATATATCATGGTGACTCTAGGATGAAATACCCAAACAGAGGAAGGAGAATCCTGTATCATCTCCTCGCATATACTTGATGGAACCTATACGCGTCCCTAGAAACAGAAGATCTCATCATCACCTATGGTTCATCCAGGAATAGGGTCCTCTCCCGATAGGCTTTCCTGTATGACTAGCCCTTCGGAATCTGATAGCTGCCTCATTCATACTCGATCAAGGAGGGTATATGTAACAACTACAGAAGATAGAAAATTCTACCCCTGTCTGTCGTGCACTTACAAATGCATCTCAGAGAACAGAGCCATAAGCTTCCACTCACTGTTGGCATCTCAAATTGTCTGTATCTGTGTACTAATGCTCAACACATCATCCACAATGTTGCCTCTCCTAGGTGTATAGGAAAGATCGAAGTCGAAGGACTGTATGTACTCAACCCACCTCCACTGTCTCATATTCGAATCATGATGAGTGAAAATGTACTTGAGAATTTTGTGGTCAGTGAAAACCACAAAATTATGTCCTATAAGGTAATGTCTTCAACATCTTAAGGCATGAACAATAGCTTCCAACACCAAATCATGCGCCGGGTAGTTCTTCTCATGTGGCCTCAACTGCCGAGACCCGTACGCAATGACTCCATCACCCTGCATAATCACAGCTCCTAGCTTGATACCTGAAGCATCACAATAAACAGTATATCTCTTTCCCGGTTATATAAATACTAGTATCGGTTCGGAAATCAATCTCCCTTTAAACTCTTGAAAGGATGACTCACAAGAATATGACCACATGAACTTTGCACCCTTCTTCGTCAGACCCGTCAGCGGTGCTGCTAAGCGTGAAAAGTCCTATATGAAACATCTATAGTATCCATCCATCCATAGAAAACTCCGCACCATAAAGACATTCTTTGGATTATCCTAGGAAACTAAAACTCTCACTTTATATGGGTCTATTGATACTTCTATCTCTGAAATAACGTTACCCAATAAGTGAATTTGGTCCATCCAAACGTGGTATTTTGAGGGCTTAACATATAACTAATGCTCCCTCAGTGTACTCAAAACAATCTCAAGATGTGTGGCATGGTCATGTCAAGTGTGAGTGTACACCAAGATATCATCCAAAAAGACCACTATGAATGAATCCATGTATGGATGGAACACTCGGTTTATCAGAGCCATGAAAACTGCTGGCACGTTCGTGAGACCGAATGTCATAAATAAGTACTTGTATAGATCATACCTACCCCGGAAGGCTGTAAGAGGTATATCTGATGGTCTAATGCACAACTAATGATAACCGAACCTCATGTAAATCTCCGAGAATACCTGGGATCCTCGAAGCTGAGCAAATGGATCATCAATCCTAGGTAGGGGATATCGGTTCTTGACCGTTAACTTGTTTAGCTTCCAATAATCCACACAAAGTCTAAGGTTACTGTCTGCCTTCATCAGAAACAGGACAAGAGAACCCCAGGGAGATATACTGGGTCGGATGAAATCATTTTCCTGCAACTCCTCCAACTGCTTCTTAAACTCCTGTAACACAGGTGTAGTCATCCTATAAGGAGGAATGGGCACTGGTGCCTCTCCTGGCATGAGCTCAATAGAAAAGTATATACCTCAGGCTCCGAAGGCAACTCTGAAAATTCCTCTACAAAGACATCTCTGAAACGATCCACCATCGGAGGAAATTCTAACTATGAAGTACCCTGTTCATCTAGATATAGACTAGAAATCTGAGCTGTAACTCCTCCTAGCCCATGATGCTCAGGTCCTGCTATACCCGCCTAGACATCCCACTCGCCTCTATGAAGAAAAGATTCACCCTCTGGTGATATGAAGCTCACCCTGCGATGATAATAGTTGACTACTTCCTAGAAGGGAACTAACCAGTCCATCCCAAGAATGACATCATATCCTGTCATCTCTAGGACATAGAGGTCCCATAAGAAGTGACACCCCCAACCTCTAGAGGGCACTCCCTATAATGATATACACTAGCCGTGCTATCCCCAATGGTGTGTCTAGAGTCATGATATCAGTAGAGGAAAATATGCAGAGCTCAAGGATCTCCACAACATCAAAAGAGATAAAGCAATGGGAAGCCCTTGTATCGAAAAGAGCAGAAGATTAAAATGAGGCTACTAAAATCGTGCCTCGAACTGTAGAGTTTATGGGATCCTTCTCATACTGGGTCTACTCCACTGTAAAAGTTTGACCTGTACCACCACCCTATTACCCTTCTTGACCGCTCTGAGCTGATCTGCCCTACTGTCGCTGATAAACCGGCGACTGAACACCTAGGGCTCGACCTCCACCTCAGCCCGAATGGCTGGAAGAACTCCAGTTCCCTGACTGGTGAGAAACTGGTGGAGCTACTACAACCTGAGGAGTCATGTAAGAACCCCTGTCACTAGCTGCTGGTGGGAAAACTTGACAGAAACACTGAAGGTGACCCATATTTCCACAATATCATCACTCCATTAGATCTCTCTGGCACTTTGGCCTCATATGCCCAACCCTTCTACACTGGTATCATACCACCTGGCTACCTGAAGATGTGTCTCACCTCCTCGGATCACCGCGTGAAGACTCCCTGCGGTGCTTCCTATTGTCAGTAGGCATGACACTAACTCTGGATGTAGAACCGACCTGGAACTCAGCTCTAGAATCGATCATATTGCCCTCCGCAATCTGCACCTGGATGGCGATATAAGCGATGGAAGTCAACCTGATGATATTCACTTGCGAGCGGATCTCCCGTCTGACCCCATACTCAAACTTCCATACCAAGAACAACTCATCTCTACCCTGGAGGGGTGTAAAATGATGATGCTCAGTGAAATGAGAGGAATAATCCATTACTGAAAGAGTACCCTATTCCAGACTCAGGAACTCCCGCGCTCGATTGGCCTGCAAGGTATCCGGATAGAAGTAGTCATAGAAGATGTGCTGGAACTCCTCCCAAGCCATAACCTACTGATGACCCACCAATGAGATCACATCCCACCATCTCTTGGCAGAATCCTATAGCATATAGGAAGAGATATTGACTCTCCTCTCTGGAGGATTCTCCATATGCTCAAAGATTGCCAGCATGGCTTCTAGCTATGACTCTGCAGCCTGAGGTCCTCCTTCCCCTGAGAAGGTACAAGGATGCTGCTGCTGAAAAACCCGGGTCAAGTCTGCCATAGACGAGGTCGGAGGTGGTGCTCCTTGGAAGGTCTAAATCATCCTTAGAGACCCTTCCCTAAACTGTGCATCGTCACATGTAACTTGGATCACTACTAGTGCCAAGGCTGGCGCAACATGAGGATCTGCAGGAAGTCCCTGGTGAGCCATGTCTGGTGCCTAATCACTGCCTGGAAACTTGCGTACGACTGAAGGACGTCTTGGTAGCATGACTCTGCAAGGTAAAACACACACCTTAGATTCAAGACCATCAAGAACTGGAAGAAAAATATAGGAACAGAAAATAAGAACATTCAATTTTTTTAAAACATGACTACACGGTGTGTACTTTTTCTACACGACGTGTTCTCTTAAGTCATTCACATGAGCATATACCTTTTCTTAACTGGCCGTGTAACACCCCAAACACACGGAGTGTTCTCAAAACACATGGAATATAAATGAATATTCTTCCCCTTCCCAGGTCCTTCACATGGCTAAGCCACATGACTCTCCTAAGACAAAACTACATGGCATGTTCAAGGTAGACACACCCTGTACTGGACAAGCTTTACCTGGACCATGTTGTTAGTGACACGACACGTGTACCTAAGTTACACTAGACGGAATGTTCCAAACAAACACGGTGTGTACTATGAATGATATCACTAACCCATTTTGTTCGTGAGACGACCAGGTACATAGGTTACACTACACGGCGTGTTCCAAACAAACACAACATGTACTAAGAAAGATAACACCGACCCATGTTGTTCGTGACATGGCTGGGTACCTAGGTTACACTGCAAGGCATGTGAAATCAGGACACGACATATAAAAATGAAGTTTCGTACATCCGTGTCGTTATTCACCTGGGTAGACACACAGTCACTACAACACGGTGTGTACGTACTGCACACGATAATGTTTTACAATATTTTTCACAACCCTATGTCCCTGCCCACACAGTCAGTGACACGGTTTTAAAACTACACATTGTGTATTCATAAATTACATACCATGTATTCTGGGTTTTTATAGAAAGTATCCTCAGAAACTACACCAGAGCCCAGAAAAACACAGAAACAAACATTGAAGGTGCCAAATTCCAATCTGTGAGGACCCATACTCCCCGTGAATCAAATTTTGGCATATTATAGAAGTTATAAAATGGCAAAAAGATATGATCCACCAAAATCTGGTCCATGATGGCCCATAACACCTCAATAACCAAAGTTTCGCATTCATCCAAACAAATCACTACTCAAACAAGGCCTTATCAAATATATGATATTCTATCAAGCATCTATCACAACAACTTGAATAGTCTACACAATGTCTATCACAACAACATATAATCTATAATGCATCATAGATGGCATGGAATGAATTCATGACATGGGATTTCTAACAAGTTTCTATATGATGCATGGTATGGAACACCCTCATCTCAACGGGTTACGATAGAAATAGAAGTGCAATAATAACAATAGTAACAACCCGAAACATACAAATCACCTAACGGTGAAATAAAATCAACTGTAAAATTGAAACCTATTAAAATTTCAATAAAAGAGGTAGTATGGATTTTCCCTTTACATGGGTTAGCTACTCCCAGGAACAACTTATTACCAAGTACCTATTCCATCCTATCCCTGGTTGTAGGCTCCAAATAGTAAGTCAAGAGAAAATAAACCCCTCTGATACCACTTTGTAACGCCCTGGTTCCGGAAGCCACCCAGAGGCGCCCCATAACCGGTTGGTCACATGGCCTCAAGAGCCTTTCCCCAAACACCAGAGTCTGCCGACTAATAGAAAGGTGCTTGGGTGTGATAGTGGGGAAACTATGCCCTCATTGGAAGAGTACACAACAGAAGATAAACAAAAGCAATAGCAGAAGCAGTAAACATCCATACAAGAGTAACAACGGAAGACTAAAAGTGTAAACAAATAGAGCACAAATATAAATGATGCATGATACATATATGTAACACCCCAGGTAAATAAAGAATATAACTTTTTCATATTTATCCATATTTGAGAATAAAATATTAATATGACTTTAAAGGGGATGCTATGCTCGATGGCGTACCCAACACGCAACAACAAGTTTCCTGGGAATCTTATGTTGCACTCTAATAATAAAATGATATTATTTTAAATGGTAGATAACATGTAGCCATTGTATTGGAAGGAATGGATAGAAATAACTAAAATATGATTATATATGTTTTTAAATGTTTTTACATTTATCCAAGAAAATATAAAGGCTTAAAATATGGAAAGAATTAAATTTTAGGCATATATGCTCTAGTTTTCACTAAAGGTTCAGTTATCGCCTTTTGATGGAGAACCGTCATTAAATATAATTTTGTTCACTCTTATAAATTATATTGGACCAAATAAGACCATTCTTAAGAAATGTGACATAAAAATTTACTTTGTGTAAATTTTTGGTATCTTTCTGATAAAGTTCATTTTCTAATGAATAGTGTAAAATGTTGTATTTTAATTCAAAACCGCTTTTTAATATAATTTATTTATATGATTATATTTACTTTTTGAATTGGTTTTAAATAGAAATTATAATATATTTTTACCATTAAATCCAATAGTGGTCATTGGAATTAATTTCACTTTCAAATCATACTTAAACTAGTGTCAATCTTTTGATACTTATTGTTTCAAAAAAAACACGCTATTTGCTCTGACAGCAGGAATTAATTATTAAATTAATTAATGTGACTTATATGTTTTGAATTTTGTAAAATAGACTTCAATTTTGAATTTGGAATATCAAATATAGCTTAGGGTGAATTTTTGTGATTTTTCTGAAAAACTTCAATTTTTGATGAATAGTGAAACCACTAAGTGGTACTTATAAAAACTGATTTTTCTGTTTAAATGAAATTTTTCCATATTTGTGTTTTGAATTTAAAAAATCTGACATAAATGGTTGTCATTAAGAAGTAAAATGTGGTTCAATGGGATAAAAATAATTTTTTGGTGAATAGTAACTAATTAAGTTTTTAATCGCGATTAGAGGTAATTAGTGTAGTTTATTGTAACAATAATGTTTTAATAAAATTAAATGACCTATAAACATGTCCTACCCTCATTGGATGTGTCATAGCTGACCAAGTCAATCCATGGGTCAACTTGGGTACCCCATGGAGCCACTTTGGTTGGAAAATGACATAAATATCTTTTTATTTAATGTTAAAGTAAAAATGACACAAACATGAGATGTTTTACTAAAACAATTTTTACATGGGGTTATACAAGTAATATTTTTAACTATAAATATTAATTGGAAATATAAAAAGGTTTCCTACATCATTGTATTTCTTTCTAATTTTTAGACATTAAATAAAATAATTTATTTATGACATCATAATGATGCAGTGATGACCTCATTATTTAACGATTTAAATAAAATGGAATTATAATGTAATATCTAAGACCTAAACATGTGAAAAACCTATTGGATGAGTGTAATTCGAACCCTTATCACCTTATACTTGAAATACATCATTGTGGGACCTTTAAAATCCTAAAATCTTTTGAAAATAAAGTAACATTTTGTAACTTTACAAGAGTGCCCCTCCTCTCCTCTTATAAAAATCCCCCACCTCTACCTCCTTACCCACACTCCCAAAGCCTTTGGCTCGGCCAACCCCTACCCATTTTGTCTCTAAACTTCCCTATATTACTCCTTGAAGCCTCACTTTTGGCAGAAGTCTTCCCAAGGAGGCCTTTGAGCTCAAACCAAAGGGAGTTACTCGATTTTAAGGTAATGTCTTCACTTGTGTCCTTTTGTTTTATTTTTCTTATCCAACCCGCTAAACTCTTTTTATTCATTTATTTTGTAACAAATACAGTATATTCAATATACTAGGATGTTTTTATAAGAATTATTCTAGCTAAACTTACACAAACCTACATCTAATGGTTAAAGAACATACTGTTTCCGTGGATGGCGAATTTCTACCTCCCGAAACGATGATTGTTCAACATTCTTCTAACACCTTAAAAGGTGGCCATTAAGATGACACTATATTTATATATGATATCTAATATGTTTATGTGTTACTTAAGCTTCTGTATTTTTCATTTATGGTGTACCTTTATGGTTTCCATTATGGGTAAACGCGATATCTTCATTTAAGGAAGTGCGGACTACCGCCCCCTCAATGTGATTTGATTCGTTAATACCATATGTGGTACGTATAAAGGATATATTTAATGATATTAAATATGATACCATACTGGAATTAAAATACTATTATGTATCATTATGTTTTAATTCCATTAAATATGAAATAGAAATGGAAGTAGTGTTCATGCGTACGTATGGCTTACTGTCTCCATGAATGGTACATTTCATTTCTTATCTCAAAATGTTATGTAATATTATAAGTACATATATATAATGGATATATATGTAATATATTCCATATAAATTATGGATATCATTCTGGAATTATAACATATATATATATATATCTCTCTCATTTTTTTTTAATTCCATTAATATGACAAAAAATGAATGTAGCGTTCATGCGTACGCACGGCCTACCGTCTCCATGAACGGTGCTTTTCGTTTTTTATCTCCAAATGATATGGAATAGTATAAAATGAATATTTACTGGATATATATATGATATTTTAATCATTAATACTATTCTGGAAATTATTTACTTATAACTACATGGGAAATCTTTTTTCAAACAAGTTCATTTTTGACTCATGTACCAAACATCGACAAAAACGTCTGATATGAACTAACATTATTAAACAATTATTATAACATTATAATATGTGATATGAACTTAATAATAATATATAAAGGAGGTAATTAGTCAATTATTAATTGACCAAAGTTTATTATTCAGTAATACAAAGAAATGATCAAGACAAGTTGGACTTCAGGTTAGGGATCCTACTCTTCTCTTTCTTTTTAAGTACACTCTTTTATGTCATTCCTTCTAAGCTCATATTTCTTGTGATTGGGATGTTATTTAATATTAATCTTACTATAATTTTTATGTTCATATTATGAGAGACCCTATTCTCTCTCATCAATTCATTTTGGAAGTTTTGAGTGTCGCCGTTAGGCTCTTGAATTTTTGTAAGAGATCTAACCTCTCTCTTTCTCTTTAAGTACTCTCCTTTATGTCACTTCTTTTAAGCTCCCCTTTGTTATTATTGGGGATGTTATTTTATATTCCTATTGCTGTACATTTTATTTTAATGTGATGAGATACCCTATTTGATCTCATCAATCCATTTTTGGAAGTTTTAAGTGGCGCCGTTAGGCTGCTGAGTTTTGGTAAGGGATTTTTCATCTCACTTTTATTCTCGTGAGATTTATGCTACATTTGCCACAATTTCCTTTGAGTGGTGTATTTAATTCCCATTATTTTACTCATTGTGTAATATACTTTCTTTTATGAGTATTTACATCAATGTTGTATTGTCATTCTTTCATGAGGTGTATGTTTCGAAAGATACCCATGTCGGTAAGGGAACCTTTCACCCTGCTCTTTTTAAAATACTTCTTTTGATGGGTCTTTTAATTTACATATTGTTACGTTGGGATATGTTATCATATATCACTACTGGAAAACTATCCTTTACTAATGGTTTGGAACCGTTGGTATAGGCCTCCAAACCGTTGGTATAGCCTATACCAACGGTTTGGAGAACCGTAGCCAAGTAAGCCGTTGGGATAGGTCTATACCAACGGTTTCCAAAACCGTTGGTATAGGTAATATGAAATCTATACCAATGGTAATGGAACCGTTGGTATATAAATTCAAAAAATAAAACATCCGCTGGGATTTGATCCCAGGACCCCTCGTTTATAATCGAACGACT
This sequence comes from Viscum album, assembly GCA_963277665.1. Lineage (NCBI taxonomy): Eukaryota > Viridiplantae > Streptophyta > Magnoliopsida > Santalales > Viscaceae > Viscum > Viscum album. Next base: position 2,049,913,054 of record OY728150.1, on the reverse strand, counting down.
TAACCACTAAGCTAACATCACTTTTGTAAACATAATTTCATAAATATATATATGTATTATCATAATTATTTAAAATTTTGATTTATATAATTTTCTAAGTTAGTAGATCTTGAAAAAAATTAAAGAACCTATCCCAATGGTTTTCAAAACCGTTGGGATAGGTTAGGGGTGGGTTGAGTTTTTTAGGGTGAAGGTTGGATTTTTGGGTGTTTTTTCCCAACAGTTTTGGTGAACCGTTGGGAAAGGTCACTCTTTCCCAACGGTTTTGGTGAACCGTTGGGAAAGAGATTTCAAACACACCCTTTCCAAACGGTTTTGCATAAACCATTGGGAAAGGTGGGGAAATCTATGGCTTTCCCCACGTTTTTTGTGAACCGTTGGGAAATGGTAGCTATACCAATGGTTTTTACAAACCGTTGGTATAGAAGTGTTGGGAAGTATCATGTTTCCAGTAGTGTATCCTTATTGATGTAAATTTTATGTACAAGTGGTGAGATACCCTTTTTTTATCTCTCATCAACTCATTTTGATGTGACGCCGTTAGGCTGTCAAGGGATCTTCTTAACCCAATTTCGATTTCTTTGGGTTCAACATGTAGTTATTTAATATGTCATCCTTTGAATATGTGTGAATGACCTTTGATTATTTTACACATAATATCCACTTATATTTTCTGTATTCGTTTGTCACACATAATTATGTAATTGATTTATCCTTAAACCAAGGATATCGTCTTTGTAAGGGACTTCGTCTCAATCTCCATTCAATGAGGCATATTTTGTTTTATACACAACCTTCTTTTATATGGTGTATAAAACCCTTTTAATTTTATGTTTATCCAAAAGGAATCTTTTTATACGAAGCGTTTTACAAAATTAGAAAAGGGATTGTTTTTGTCATACGTATGCGGCGACAACCACTTCTCTGCGGTCGTGACCATTATTTGAGTTTCGGCTTCCTCTACAAGCCATAACTTATTTTTAAAAGAAAAATAAATACCATGTTTTAATTTTCTTTTATTTTGGTATTGAAAATGGTTTTCATAATGTTTATTAATATCAAGGTGTTTTATTGATATCTTGTGATTGAAATGTGGAAATGTTATGTTTCCTTTATGCATGTATTATGTGGTACGATTATGTTAGGTTCTTGGGCATTGTTATGAATACGGGTGGTTCCATGATAAACTAAGTGAGGGTGAGCCCGATATAGCTCTCCAATGAATTGGGTAACGTGAAGGAGTGAAACATTAAGGTTTCTCCGAAGAGATTTATGGAATATACTGTGGTGGGTATTCCAAACGTAACCAAGAGGGTTACTCCCTACGTAAGAATGTTATGAATGCCTCAAGTTACCTTTTATGTCTTATGATTTCTATGATTTATTCATGATTTGATGAGGTATGTTAAAGTGCCTATGTTTTATGGGTAAAGTATGATTTTATTCTTATGTATATATGAACTCATGTTTCCTTTCCATATTTTTATAACCCTTACTGAGCTTTTTATGCTCATCCCAAGTTTTTGAAATGTTTTTCACAGGTCAAGGGAAAGGTACATGATGTGATGATAGTGTCAAGGATGTTTCAAGAAAGAATCCATGTTTTATTTTAAATATGTTTCCCTTGATGGGAAGAATGAATACTATCTTTTATGTAACCACTTTGTTTAAATGTGGAATGTAATGCAAGTTTCATGATCTAATTCTCTAAAACTCTAAACCTGAAAAGATCCTTAATGTGTAATTTTGTAGTAACTCAACATTAATTAAGGTTTAAGGCTGGGGCCTTATAGTTGGTATCAAAGGTCAGTTTAGATAACTTTAGAGGTTAGGGTATTCTTTAAGCATAAGTGGCATTACCATAATGGTTAGGATTTCAGAAAGAGTCCAAGTTTTAGATAAAGTGAATGAGTAAGTATATCTTAGTTTTTATCTTCCTCATTAGTACATGATGGTTTTTTTGATATACTCACACTGTCCTTTTTGGTTTTAGTAAATGGCTGGATCTAGCAGGCACCAAAGTAACAATGGATGTGAAGGAAACTATGAAAGTTTTTTGAGCAAGCAACTGAATGATATGGGAGCTACAATGAGAACTCTTGTGATTATCCTCAACCAACTATCTGGAGTCATGATTGACCACCTAAACCTTGGTGATTTCTCTAAGGCATCATATATGCGAGAAACAAATCCCTATGGAAGTACAGGTAATAATCATAAAGGTAAGTGTGTTCAAAAACCTATGTGTCAAAGATTTGGAAAGAAACACCTAGGAAAATGTTTCAAAGGGACATAAATATGCTATAGATGTGGAAATGAAGGTCATAAATCAAGAACCTTCCATGGAAAATGGAAGCATCCAGTTGACTCGAAGAAAGGGAAAGAAGTTCTTTCTGAGGGATCAATTGAATGTTTTAAATGTGGTGTGCATGGTCATTATGCAAACACATGTCCTATGAAGAAGTTTCGTGAATGGGATCACCAAGAGCGTACAAATGTTCGTTTACCAATACATAATGCTATTCCGATTGAGGATGAAGAAACTGATAATGACCAATCAACGGTATGTCTTATTTCATGACTATTGTTTTCCTATTTTGGAATATTAGGATATGATTCATGATTTTGTTTGTAAGAAAGATGTATTTCGGAATAAGTTGGAAAGGAATGGTTAATGGGTCATGAAGAATGTTGAATGAGTAAGATGTCAACATTTAAGGGCTTCAAGAGTTATGTTGAAATTCTTAAGAGTATTAAGTCTCTTTTGATGATGGGGTTACATTAGAATACTTTTTATATTATGTGTAACCCTGATGTTTAACATATGTAAATTTTATTCAGGGAATAGTTATCTTTTCTTTTGTGGATATAGTTATAAAGAACCATTTGGGTTTATATGATCCTTACTTTTGAGGTAATTATGGGTTACTATATGTTATGATTGAAGTGAAAGGCATGAGATAAAATTGAGGTTAAATTATGTTTTGGTTATTTTTGATGATTTTATCCCATTTTGGGGAATTATTTGAGAATTATATAGTTTTGGAAAAAGGACAACACGCAGACCGTGTGACTACCCGTCGCGTCGGACAAAACTGCTGGAATCAAACCCCCAACCAAAGTGCGACTGGTATTTATCGCCTACCACTGGACTAAGTGAAGTCCCTGGTTAGTTTGACTGATTATTTTTAGTTATATGATTTTATGAATTAAGAGTAAGTTTATTTTGGGTTATTTATGAAAATTATTAACATATCATGGAGGATATGTGATTAGGATAATTACTTTTCAATACGAGACTTTAGGAGCAACTGATGTTGTTTGGAGATAAATGTTACGATTTAACTTGGAAGACTATGTGATTAAATCCTTCAAATATTTGGGTTTCAATCTTAGATTGGTTTACTTTGAATAATTTTATGGAAAAATCGTTTATCGGATGGTCCTCATTGAACTTTGGGTTTTGTTGGAAAATTTTGGGGATTAAGCATAGATTTTCTTTTTAAAGGGTTATCCTTTTCTGGATTATCTGACCTTGTACTAACCTTTTTGGTTTTGGTTTTGGTTAAATCCTAAAGACATTGGAAGTATATAGTTCTCTTTGGTGGATTAAGTGATTCTCTAGAAGTTGATTATAGTAATCTTAATACGAACAAGTCTCCCTAAATACTCATCTTTTGGAAAAAAATATGAGTTTGATTAAGGAATCTAGTAAAAGTTGAAAGTCAACATTATAAGTGATTATGTTTCCTTATGAACAGATTCCTCAATAAAAAGTATCTTAAAACAGAAATTTTGTCTATTAACTTTTCCTACTGGGAAATCGAATTCCGTTTAACCCATCACAATTTTGTGATTTTCTTATGGTTAACTTTCTCCTAGACATGTTTACTATCACTCTCCCTCAAGAACATAACCGTTTGCTTTTTCTTCCATGTCCATGTTTTTATACATGGAATCCTAGTATGGGTTAAATCGGGTGACATCTGTACTTATCTTCCTTTATTTTAAACTGGTTGTTTTACCGACAGTTGTTCCGATGTGGGACTTTCAAGGATGTTTCCATGCTCAATTTTAAAAATTGTGAGGATGCAATTCCCAAAAAAGGGGGAAGGATGTAACACCCCAGGTAAATAAATAATATGACATTTTCATATTTATAAATATTTATGAATAAAATATTAATATGACTTTAATGGGGATTCTATGCTCGATGGCGTACCCAACACGCAACAACGAGTTTCTTGGGAATCTTACGTTGCACTCTAATAATAAAATAATATTATTTTAAATTGTAGTTAACATGTATCCGTTGTATTGGTGGGAATGGATAGAAATAACTAAAATATGATTATATATGTTTTTAAATGTTTTTACATTTATCCAATAAAAGATAAAGGCTTAAAATACGGAAAGAATTCAATTTTAGGCGTATATGCCCTAGTTTTCACTAAAGGTTTACTTATCACCTTTTGATGGTGAACCATCATTAAATATAGTTTTGTTCACTCTTATACATTCTATTAGACCAAATAAAACTCTTCTTATGAATTGGGACATCAAAATTTACTTTGTGTAAATTTTTGGTATCTTTTCGATAAAGTTCATTTTTAATGAATAGTGTAAAATGTTGTATTTTAATTCAAAACCTCTTTTTAATATAATTTATTTATATGATTAGATTATCTTTTGAATTGGTTTTAAAGTTAAATTAGAATATATTTTTACCATTAAATACAATAGTGGTCGTTGGAATTAATTTCACTTTGAAATCAGACTTAAACTAGTGTCAATCTTTTGATACTTATTGTTTCATAAAAACACGCTATTTTCTCTAACAGCGGGAATTAATTATTAAATTAATTAATGTTACTTATATGTTTTGAATTTTGTAAAATAGGCTTCATTTTTGAATTCGGAATATCAAATATATCCTAGGGTGAATTTTTGGGATTTTTCTGAAAAACTTCAATTTATGATGAATAGTGAAACCACTAAGTGGTACTTATAAAAACTGATTTTTCCGTTTAAATGAAATTTTGCAATCTTTGTGTTTTGAATTTCAAAAATCCGACATACATGGTTTTCATTAAGAAGTAAAATGTGGTTCAATGGGATAAAAATAATTTTTTGGTGAATAGTAACTTATTAAGTTTTTAATCGCGATTAGAGGTAATTAGTGTAGTTTATGGTAAGAATAATGTTTTAATAAAATGAAATGACCTAGACACATGTCCTACCCTCATTGGATGTGTCATAGCCGACCAAGAAAATCCATGGGTCAACTTGGGGACCCCATGGAGCCACTTTGGTTGGAAAATGACATAAATATCTTTTTATTTAATGTTAAAGTAAAAATGACAAAAACATGAAATGTTTTACTAAAACAATTTTTACATGGGGTTATACAAGTCATGTTTTTGACTATAAGTAGTCAATTAAATGCTAAAAGGATTTAATACATCATAGTATTTTTTTTATAATTTTTAGACATTAAATAAATTAAATTATTTATGACATCATGATGATGCAGTGATGACCTCATTATTTAACGATTTAAATAAAATTGAATGATAGTGTAATATCTAAGACCTAAACATGTCCAAAATCTATTGGATGAGTGGATTTCGAACCCTTATCACCTTATCCTCGAAATACATCAATGTGGGACCTTTAAAATCCGAAAGTCTTTTGAAAATAAAGTAACATTTTGTAACTTTACAAGAGTGCCCCTCCTTCCTCTTATAAAAGGCCCCCACCTCTACCTCCTTACCCACACTCCCAAAGCCTTTGGCTCAGCGAAACCCTGACCATTTTATCTCTCCACTTCCCTCTCTTACCCCCTGAATCCTCACATTGGGCATAAGTCTTCCCAAGGAAGCCTTTGAGCTCAAACCAAAGGGAGTTACCCGATTTTAAGGTAATGTCTTCACTTGTGTCCTTTTGTTTTATTTTGCTTCTCCAACCCCCTAAACTCTTTTTATTCATTTATTTTGTAACAAATACAGTATGTTAAATATACTAGGATGTTTTTATAAGAAGGATTCGAGCTACACTTACACTCACCTACATCTAATTGTTAAAGAACATACTATTTCCGTGGATGGCGAATTTCTGCCTCCCGAAACGATGATTGTTCAACATTCTTCTAACACCTTCAAAGGTGGCCATTAATATGACAATATATTTATATATGATATCTAATATGTTTATGTTTTACTTAAGATTATGTATTTTTCATTTATGACGTACCTTTGTGGTTTCCATTATGGGTAAACGCGATATCTTCATTTAAGGATGTGCGGACTACTGCCCCCTCAAAGTGATTTGATTCGTTAATACCATATGTGGTACGTATAAAGGATATATTTGATGATATTATATATGATACCATACTGGAATTAAAATACTATTATGTATCATTATGTTTTAATTCCATTTAATATGAAATAGAAATTGAAGTAGCATTCATGCGTACGTACGGCTTACTGTCTCCATGAATGGTACATTTCATTTCTTATCTCAAAATGTTATGTAATATTATAAGTACATATATGTAATGGATTTATATGTAATATATTAAATCTATATTATGGATATCATTCTGTAATTATAACATATATATATCTCTCTCACTTTGTTTTAATTCCATTCATATAACAAAAAATGAAAGTAGCGTTCATGCCTACGTACGGACTACCGTCTCCATGAACAGTGCTTTTCGTTTTTTATCTCCAAATGATATGGAATAGTATAAAATGAATATTTATTGGATATATATTATATTTTAATCATTAATACTATTCTGGAAATTATTTACTTATAACTACATGGGAAATCTTTTTTCAAACAAGTTCATTTTTGACTCATGTACCAAACATCGGCAAAAACGTCTGATATGAACTAACATTATTAAACAATTATTATAACATTATAATATGTGATATGAACTGAATAATAATCTATAAAGGAGTTCCTTAGGCAATTATTAATGGACCAAAGTTTATTATTCAGGAATATAAAGAAACGAACAAGAGAAGTTGGACTTGAGGTAAGGGATCCTACTCCTCTCTTTCTTTTTAAGTACACTCTTCTATGTCATTCCTTCTAAGCTAATATTTCTTGTGATTGGGATGTTTATTCATATTAATCATACTGTATTTTTTATTTTCATATGATGAGAGACCCTATTTTCTCTCATCAATCCATTTTGGAAGTTTTGAGTGGCACCGTTAGGCTGCCAAATTTTCGTAAGAGATCTAACCTCTCTCTTTCTCTTTAAGTACTCTCCTTTATGTCACTAATTTTAAGATCCTCTTTGTTATTATGGGGGATTTTCTTTTATATTCCTCTTGCTGTAAATTTTATTGTAATGTGATGAGATACCCTATTTGATCTCATCAATCCATTTTTGGAACTATTAAGTGGCGCCGTTAGGCTGCCGAGTTTTGGTAAGGGATTTTTCATCTCACTTTTATTCCCCTGAGATTTATGCTACATTTGCCACAATTTTCTTTGAGTGGTGTATGTACTTCCCATTATTTTACTCATTGTGTAATATACTTTCTTTTATGAGTATTTACATCAATGTTGTATTGTCCTTCTTTCACGAGGTGTATGTTTCGAAAGATACCCATGTTAGTAAGGGAACCTTTCACCCTCTTATTTTTAAAAGACATCTTTTTTTCGGTCTTTTAATTTACATATTGTTATGTTGGGATATGTTCTCATATATACTTATTGATGTAAATTTTATTTCCATGTGATGAGATACCCTTTTTTTATCTCTCATCAACTCATTTTGATGTGATGCCGTTAGGCTGTCAAGGGAACTTCTTAACCCAATTTCGATTTCTTTGGGTTCAACATGTAGTTATTGAATATGTCATCCTTTGAATATGTGTGAATGACCTTTGATTATTTTACACTTAATATCCACTTATATTTTCTGTATTCGTTTGTCTCACATAATTTTGTAATTGATTTATCCTTAAACCAAGGATACCGTCTTTGTAAGGGACTTCGTCTCAATCTCTATTCATTGAGGCATATTTTATTTTATACACAACCTTCTTTTATACAGTGTATAAACCCCTTTGAATTTTACATTTATCCAAAAGGAATCTTTTTATATGAAGCATTTTACAAAATGACAAAATGGAATGTTTTTGTAATACGTATGCGGCAACAACGAATTCTCCACCGCCGTGACCATTATTTGAGTTTCGGCTTCCTCTACAATCCATACCTTATTTTTATAAGAAAAATAAATACCATGTTTTAATTTTCTTTTATTTTGGTATTGAAAATAGTTTTCATAATGTTTATTAATATCAATGTGTTTTATTGATATCTTGTGATTGAAATATGGAAATGTTATGTTTACTTTATGCATGTATTATGTGGTACGATTATGTTATGGTTCTTGGGCATTGTTATGAAGACGGGTGGTTCAGTGATAAACTAAGGGCGGGTAAGCTCGATATAGCTCTCCAATGCATTGGGTAACGCGAAGGAGTGAAACGTTAAGGTTTCTTAGAAGAGATTTAGGGAATATACTGTGGTGGGTATTCCAAACATAACCAAGAGGGTTACTCCCTACGTAAGAATGTTATGAATGACTCAAGTTACCTTTTATGTCTTATGGTTTCTATGATTTATTCATGATTTGATGAGGGATGTTAAAGTGCCTATTTTTTATGGGTAAAGTATGATTTCATTCTTATGTATATATGAACTCATGTTTCCTTTCCATATTTTTATAACCCTTACTGAGCTTTTTATGCTCATCCCAAGTTTTTGAAATGTTTTTCACAGGTCAAGGGAAAGGTACATGATGTGATAATAGTGTTAAGGATGTGTCAAGAAAGAATCCATGTTTTATTTTAAATATGTTTCCGTTGATGGGAAGAATGAATACTGCCTTTTATGTAACCACTTTGTTTAAATGTGGAATTTAATGCAAGTTTCATGATCTAATTCTCTAAAACTCTAAACCTGAAAAGATCCTCAATGTGTAATCTTGTAATAACTCAAGAATAAGTAAGGCTTAATGCTGGGGCCTTATAATATATGTCTAGGAAAGAATCCAAACATGTCACAATGATGGAATACAATAGTGCTAAACCAAAGTGCAAAAGAAAGGGGATAAAACTATTTAGTATCGCAAGCCATAGCTTGGTCCCATTCTCTCCAACTCCATAACAAGTCAAGTACCTAAATTAGAAGGGCACTTTCCCTTGTCTATACCTGCAACAATATAATCTATTTGGGCCCAAAAGCATGATCCAAACAGTGTATAAGACAACATCCCAGTAGGCAACCACCCGAAGATCTGTGCCTAACAGTCAGTGAATATATGGTAGGTAAAACTACAGAAAGCAGTAAACATGAAACTACTCAGCAGCAAGAAATCCACAGTTTCTAGAATATAATTTTCAAACAAGCAAGCAGACACTCAAGAAAGTAGAACAACAGGTAACCCTCTGGTTAGTTCACAATGCCTGACCCCTATGGTTTAACCTACAAGTACTAGTAACCCTCTGGGAGGCACACACAGTCTCACCCCTCTGGTTCAGCTAAAGAAATTGACTCTCTAGGGAAGCACTCACCGTCAATTCCCCCTATAGCCTCATATCATACTAAAGGTGCTATGGGGAAGCACTCAACCTCTCATTCCCCCTATGGCCCGCGTCAAGGAACTACATACACTCTGAGGAAGCACTCAACATCAATTCCCCATGTGGTCTCACATGGTTTTATAAAGACACTCTGGAGAATCCCTTACGTCCATTATCTATGTGGTCTACTACACTAGGTTCTCACAGCCCTGTGTGAATGAAATAAGTATAGTGTGAATAAAGGCCAAGGTAAACCTCAAGAACTACTTGGATATAATTCTATGTAATATCAACATAAAAGAACAATAGTCAGACCATCCTACAATACTAGGCATAGAACTGGAAAATAGACTAATAGGAAAAACTAGAACAAACGATCATAAAAAGGAAGAACATGCATGGTCAAAACATCCAAATCACAATAAATTACCCTATTCACAAATAATAACCTCTACTTAGGCCTAAAAGCAAAACAGGAAACCAACAAGGGAAAAACAGGAAACACGCAATACCCCATTCAAGGATATTGGTGGAATTTGCACAAAATACTCAAAGACATTTTACAAAAAGTCACAATACACCTACCTTAGAATTAGGAGATCTATATAATTGAACCACAAGGCTTGAATCTCCTTAAATATTCGTAGATCTATGAAAATGCACAAAACGTTCAACCCACGATAACTTATAAAAGAGAAGGAATTGGAAAACGATGCTTTAAAAGAAGGCAGAGCTTACCGCTATGGTTCCAATGAAATTGACGATGATCGATTTGGAGAACAAATGGATGATCAGGGGCTTAGAAAAGATCTGTGGTCGTACCCTCACTCTCAAACGATCCAAAGCTAAAATGAGGGTGTTCTGTCCGTCAAAGGTGACCCCGGTGTGTTTAATGAAAAAAATACACGATGTTTACTTATAGAGTACATGGCTTGTACTTACTATTTCCAAACTCTACTTTAGGCGGCTTCCACATCACCCCACATGACTGTGTGTGTGGCCCTTACACATCCAGTATACATCCTTGCACAGTAGTGAAGTACCCGGTGTGTACTCATAAAGTACACTGTGTGTACTTAAAAAATTTACAGAAACTCCCCTTTTCTAAAAAACTCCAAAAATGAAAAAACATACCTAAAAAAAGATCTGGGTTCTTACAGTATTGACACAAGGCCTTGACTATGTGGTTATGAAGTCTGGCATTATGCATTCCATCATTATGAAAGTGGCTACTGATATTGCATGTGATTATTCGACTAGTAGAATATCCATGTTATTAAGTAAATTGAATAATTTGATTTTATCATTGACATATTATGATTATGTTTAAGTTTCAAAGGCTTTTTTTTACTCTTATACATTTCATTAAATGTTTCTGCTTTTTTATGAATGTTTTAGCTATATTTTTATCTTTACTAAGCATCTGAGCTCACCCATTTCTATGTTTTATTTTTCCCAGGATGTGAAGAAGCATTTTATGGTTGACCTACAAGGATAGGAAAAAGATAAAAGTGTTGGATCAGATTATACCAAATATACACAAGAGGGGGGTGAATTGGGTCTTTTGCAAATTCTTTGCGAGATCGTGTTCTTCCCTTTAACTTTAATCAAATGAATTAATATAGTGGAAATTTAAATATCAGAGACACACGATGTATAGTTTTTCGGGAAACAGAAGGCCCCTAGTCCACTCCACCAACGCTTTACTCCACGATCTTGGTAATTTTCACTATCTAGTCCTCTTGTCAACTGAAAATTCCACAACTGTGTACAGGCATTTGACACCTTTACAATCTAAGGAAAAAAAACCTTCTCATTCACTCACAGAACCTATGCATCTTAGTACGAGAAGTTGATCACTCAAGAATAGAAAATAAAGGTATTTGTAATTTGAAAATACTTTCCTATTTTTCTCCACAATTGCAATATAATGAAATTTACAATAGATGGATCATAGCCTTCATAAATAATGATCTTCAAATAAGAGTCATCCTGATTCGATCCTATTGTAGTAGATATAAAAAATATAACTCAAAACTTTAGCAGTAAAAGATTAACAGTAGATATTCAATGTAGAATGAGTGAATCTTCTATCATGATTCTTCTTCTTTTATAAACAGAGATTTTTCGCTCTTTGAATCAGGAGATCTGTGTTTTTGATAGTCTCTGTTTTCCTTATTTTTATGAATGTTTGATGTTTCTGTTTGTAACAACTCGTATATATTCTATGTGTAAATATCACATCTATATAATAACGACGAGAACTTCTCTTGCAAATTTAGATCCAAAAAATTCACCTTCTGACTTGCAATAATCAAAAATTCAAAATAACTGATCAGTCATAACTTCCCTAAAGATTCGGCATAAAAAAGATCCTTTTAAATTAATCCTTTAAATCGTTGATAAAATGGATTTGAATCAATCAAAGACGCGCTTTAAAATCACCTTTAAATCCGTCTTGAAATTAGCCTAAAAATCTGCATGCAGACCGTTGCATAATGATATCATCTTTAATTCTCTGACTCCAAACATACGGTTGAACTATATAGCATGCTTCTTTCAAACGTAAGGTTGAACACAAATGTAGGGTTGATGTCACATCCTTCAAAATTAATTTTTATTACAAATGTTGGGTTGATGAACCATACTTTTATTTTCAACAATCAAACATATGATAAATGATCCATACTTTTATAAGCTTCCAAACGTAAGGTACATGATCCATACTTTTGATGAAATGTAAGATTTTTTACAAAAGTAAGGTTTATGAACCACACTTTTGAGAAACAAAAGCAACATTTAAAACTTACGTATGGTTCTTCTTCTATAATTTTTCAATAACCTAAATGTAGGGTTCCTTCCTAATGTAGGGTTCCTCTTCCATACTTTTCTGATAACGTATGGTTGATTAACCATACTTTTCTAGTTTCTCATAAAGTATACATCGTGTTTCATCCTTACGCTACGTTTCTCCACGTAGGGTATGAACAGTGATTGCAGAACATGCATAAGAAATTCCTGAATATGTAGAGCCTGAATAGTGTTTCCAGAACAATTTAATGTCAATAATTTAGCAATTAAATCTCATTGTTCAAGAACAGAAATATTTATTCTCAAAATAAAAAATTAAAAAATAAATTCATGAAATATACTTAAAAAATAAAAACATTAGAAAAAAATTAATTGTATTTGTGAGCATCAAAATCATCATAAAGATAGAGTATTGTTCTCAACAATCTCCCCCCTTTTAATAAAAATATTATGTATTGTTGAAAAACAACACTTTCTCAACAATATCCCCCTTTTTGATGATCACAACACCCATAAAATAACCAATGAAATTAACTTAAAAAATTAATTACATATAGTTTTGAATTTTTCAAAGATAAATACAATATTAGAATTAAATAATTTTCCCCCTTTAAAGGATTAAGATAATGATTAATATTTGAAAAGGATAAAATAAAATGCTGTTTTTATCCAAATTTCTCCCCCTTTTGTGGTATAAAAAAGAATTATAGATTATGGAATATAACACATTTAATGTAGCATTGAACTTATGTAAATGCTATTATTAATCATTTTTCAATAATTGAACATGGATTACTAGAATATATAAACAAAGATAGTAAAAAAACAAACAAAGATAAAGTGAATCAAGATTTCATTGAAAAAATCGAATATGTACAATCATGACGATCACAGGAATCAAGGTATGGTAAGAGTATGATATAGGGTATATCTCCTCTAAACTAATGTCTTGATTTCTGTCAACTTCTCTCTTAGGCTTTTCATCATTCCATCTCCCAATTTGATAATAAGATCTCGATTCTCCTGAGTCATATGAATATCTTATAACAAGTTTACTCTGAAAAACTCATGAAGTCTCTCTTCCTTCTCTATAAACAAAGTTATCTTCTCTGTGAACTAAATCAACACAGTTCTAATACATGGTTCACTTGAGGTCAACTGTCAACCAAAAACTTCTGATTATCTAAAAAAACTGATAGTGAAGCACTATTGCATTGCAAATCATGCAATCTTTCATTGATATTGCTCATTGTTGCTGTGATGGACTGAAATATTCTGATTAAATAAGGTGAAGTACATGATCCACTAGATTCACATGTTCTGATTAATGAAAACTATGTCTCCATATAGGTTTTTAATTCTGACAGATCTAACTTCATCACCATTTTTATTTCACCTTGTGTACCTCTATCAACATCTCTTGCTTAATTTTTTCAACTTCATGTCGAGAAACTGTACTTCCTTTCAGTCTTTAAAATTTGAACTATTATTTCTCTATGGATCTCCTCAGAGCAACATTTTTAGATTCCAAATTAGAAAAATTTCTGTACAGCTCTTTTACTTCCTTATTCACTGAATCAAATTCACCTTGTTCTTGATTCTCATTTTCAGCTTCAATATGATGCAGTAATACTAATGGCAATGAGTCTACGTCAGATTTTTTTTGCTTCCTCTTGAGCTGGCTTGTCGACAAAATTTTTCTAAGAGTCTTTTCTAGACTCTTCCATTGAAAAATCCTCATTAATTACATCTGTTTGAACGTCAGAAACATTCTCATTGCGAACATCAGTAATCCGTTTTTCCATTGGATTTTTTAAAATAATATCTTCTTGATTTTCCTAAGGACTGTCCACTTCCTCACCAGGCTCTGCCTCCTTTTTATTTTCAATTGTAACGTCAGCTTCAATTACAATTTGAGGTTTAATTTCAGTTTATACTTGATAATTCATTGTAATTTGTGTAGTAACCTCTTCTTGTGCCTTCTCAACAGCTTCTTCTCTTGCAAAACTGTAAGAGAGTAAATCTATTGTTGTCAAAATAGGTGAAACAAGTTCCTCATTAGCAGTTCTTTTTCTTTGAATCTGAATTCCCTCCCGACTTCTTTCTTCATGAGTTTCTTTAGTTTCAAATATTATTCTTCTTATAGTAGTGCTCACTCTTGATTTAGCCTGTCCCTCCTTGGACTTTGCAAACTGATCTTGAGAACTTTCTTCTGCTTCCTCATCCCCTATTGGGAAAAGTTTTCCATTAAATGTGCTCCAGAAGTAACCAATCTTTCTCAGGGTCCCAGCACCGAAAGTGTTACTATGATGAAATCAAACTCTGGCTTACACCAGCCTCACCATATCCTTTTTGAAATTTTTTTTTGAAATGAATCAACCAAATGGATAAAAATTCATGCGGGAATCTGATTGACAACAATAATGAAGATACCTTACCATATACCTAGGAAAATTAAGCCTTATATCACTCATTAATAGAAACATTATATACATGTCTGGATACAAGCGTTTCTCTAACTCAGACATCCTCAGTGTAATCCCTATTTGCACAAATTTCACAAGGATATTTTGATCTGGATCCAGGTCCTTTATCAACATATTCCTTATATGAGTAGAACCAAAAAATGACATGATATCTTAAGAATTATGCAATGAATCTCCTATATTTTTCAAATAAAAATAAAAAACTCCCTCATAAGGGTAGTTTAATAATCTGACCAATCCCTACAGAGGATATCAAAACATCTATATCTTCAATCTTCGCTACCATAGTATCCTCATCTTCTTCCAGACTAAATTTTATAGACTGAAAGAAATATCGTAGTTCTATCTCATAAAAAAACTCAGCCTTCTCATAATTTAATTTATTCTCTAGATTTTGAAAAGAGAGAGCATGTTTCAGCATAATATTCATCTGAAATAGCCATTCTAGGTCTATATCCTTTCCTTGCAAAATTTTTCTTCCTTCAGAGTGCTATTTCTTTGCTGTGCTAGTCTCAGCATCATCGGTTCCCTTAGTCTTGTCCATTTCTATCGAACAAAATTCTCAAGGTTCGAAAGAGGATTAGGGTGTCGAAGGTTTAGGTTCGAATAGATAGAGAGTGGTAAAGCGTCGCGGATTCGAAAGGGTTTTTGGTATAAAATGAAACGATTCATAATTTTAAAGGATTATGACAGCCTTGATTATCATGTCATCAATAATTATTAAATAGATTTAAAAATGAATAAAATTGATCATGAAAAAAAACTTATTTTGTTTGAAAAATAAATAACTAATTTATTTTAAATAGTATTAAAATAAAGAAACAACATAATCAAATAGCAATTTATTTAAAATTAAATAAACCTAGCCCCCCTTAATAAAATCAATCCTTACAGTGGGAAGTGGCTTAGTAAAATATCTGCTAATTGAATTTCAGTACTTAAAAATTCCAAAGATATATCCTTTTTAAGAACATGATCTCTTAGAAAATGATGTCTGATATCAATATTCTTAGTCCTAGAATGATTAAAAGGATTTTTTTTGGAAAATTTATAGCACTAGTATTATGACATAAAATAGGTGTACTGTTAAAATTTAGTATAAAATCAATAAGAATGTTTTTCAACCCCAAAACATGTGCACAACAACTGCCAGTAGATACATATTATGTCTCGGCTGTTGATAGGGAAAGTATGTGTTGTTATTACTTGACCATGACACTAAGGATTTTCCTAAAAAGTGAAAAGTACCTGATGTTCTTTTACTATCTATTCTACAACTCCCATAGTCTACATCTAAATATGAAATTAAATTAAAATAATATTTTTTGGATAAATAAGAGATTGAAAAATAGTTCCTTTTAAATATCTAAAAATTCGGTTAACAGTAGTTAAATGACATTCTTAAGGATTTGATTGAAATCTTGCACAATGAAATATTGAATAAATTATATCCGGCCTGCATGTAGTAAGGTATAATAAACTACCAATAATAACTCTATATAACTTGTTGTCAACTGATTTTCTAGTCTCATATAAATCAAGTTTTATATTAGTATACATAATAGGTTTATATGTATTGTTGTTTTCAAGTCCAAATTTGTTTAGTAAATCAGTAATGTATTTGCTTTGATTTAAAACATTTCCAAAATATTTTTGATAAAGTTTAAGTCCCAATAAGAAATTTAATTATCCCATTATACACATTTCAATTAATTTTTGCATTATATTTGAAAACTCATGACAAAGGGATTTATTATTTGATCAAAAAATTACATCATCAACATAAATTTGAACAAATAAAATATTAGAATTTACAGTTTTCTTATATAGTGTTGGATCTGCCATTCCAAATGTAAAATAATTTTTCAAATTAAAAAAGATTAATCTTTCATACCAATCTCTAGGTGATTGCTTAATTCCCTAATGATATTTAGTATGTTTAAAAAGAGAATCTGTGTTATGAGATTTTTCAAAACCAAGAGGTTGATCAACATAAACTTCCTCCATTAAATAACCATCTAAAAAGACATACTTAACATCCATCTGAAATAATTTAAAATTCATATGAGATACATATGCTAAGAGGATTATAATTACTTTTAATCTTTCTACAGGTGAAAAAGTATTATCATAATCTATTCTATCTTCTTGATTATATTATTTAGCTAACTAGTCACTCTTTATTTCTAGTTATTATTTTTTGATCATCTTGTTTATTTATAAAAACCCATTTGGTTCCAATAACTGGATAATTCTATTGTCTTTCAACTAATTTCAAGACCTCATTTCTTTTGAACTGTTTTAGTTCTTCTTACATTGATATCATCCAAATTTCATCATCTAAAGCTTCTTCTATATACTTTGATTCTATTTGGGATATAAAGGAAGAAGACTCAACAAGATTTCCTATGTTCCTACTAGTTTTTATTCTCGTTTCTAAGTCTCCTTTTACTGTTTCTAAAGAGTGATTCTTTATGGTCCTTGACTGTCTAGGTAGTACACTTATAGGTTCTTCAGTTTCATGTTATTATGGACATGATTGAATTTCATTTATATCTTTTTCAAAATCATCTTTCAGGTTCTCAAGTCTCATGTTATCATTAGAATCAAGCTCATCCATTTGATCTATCCTTTTCTCAACGGGATCCGATTCATCAAATTTCACCTGAAATGATTCTTCAAAAATCCTTGACTTTATTAAAATTATATAATATTTGGAAGTAGTAGAGTATCCTAAGAAAATGCCTTCATCATATTTTGGATCAAACTTACCAAGATTGTATTTGGTGTTTAATATGTAAACCTTGCATCAAAAAAATTCAAAGTAATTTACTTTAGGTTTTTTGTTATTCCATAGTTCATAGGGTGTCATTTTTAAAAATGGTCTAATTAAAACTATATTCATTATATAAAAGGTTGTGCTTATAGCTTCATCCCAAAAATGGGTAGGAAGACTGTATTAATTTAGCCTAGTCCTACACATTACTTGAATAGTCCTATTTCTTCTTTCACCAATTCCATTTTTTGAGGTTTTCTTGGTGCTGAGAAGGCATGTTTAATACCCATATTTGAGAAACAGGAATTGAATTCCATATTCTTAAATTATCCACCATGGTCACTTCTTAATGAAATTATTTTAAAACCTTTTTCATTTTAAACAGCTTTGCAAAAACTTTCAAATAATATAAATGCTTCATTTTTAAATTTTAAAAAGAAAATTCCTGTAAATATAGAATAGATATCAACCAAAACATATATATATATATATATATATATATATATTACCAGCCAATATTTCTACTCTTGAAGGTCCAAAAAAATCCATATGGATATGTTCTAGAGGTTTCGATGTTGAAATTTTGTTAACATATTTGAAGGATGATTTGTGCTGCTTCTTAAGTTGACATGCATCACATAATATAACACTTCCAAACTTGAGACTAAGAAAATCATAAACTAATTGTTTCTTGGATAATTTATATAAAGAATATATATTGCATTGTACAAGTCTTCTATGCCAGATTCAAGATTCATTTATCTTAGCAGTTAAGCAGTTTACTTGTTGTTTACATAAGGAATTTAAATCCAGGGTGTGCACATTATCAGTTATAGGTGCTCTAAATTTATGTAGTTTATTTTTGAAAATAGATCAAAAATTGTTATAAAAATCAACAGCATAACCATCATCACAAAGTTGAGAGATACTTATCATATTGTGTTTCAATCCTTGAAAATAAAGTACTTTGTTGATTGAGACAGTTTCTGGTTCTACAAATGTTCCAATTCCAATGATCTTCCCTCTGGAATTTTCACCAAAAGTAACAAGTCCATCATCTTTTTGAGTGATTGTAGAACAATTCGATGAGCTTCTACTCATATGACTTGAGCAGCCACTGTCCATATACCATATGGTTTTTTTGATTCTATGACCTACTTCTTGAAAAGGAATTTAAACAAGTTACTTTGGAACCCATATTCTATTGGGTCTAGTTGTGTTAGCCAGCAATGATCTGGGAATCCAGACTTTCTTTTTTTTCTAAAATCAACATAATCAAATAAATTATTTGAAACAAAAACTTTCTTAATACTACTTATTTAATATTGTCTTATGAAATCGTTTTTAGAAATATGTCCCCTTGTTCTATAGTAGTTACAATTTAATATTTTTGATCTTAGAACAAAATAATTCTTGTAAAGCTTGGGGTTTTCACCTTTACTTCCAATTCCAAATCATTCATTCGTAATAACAGTTTTCCAAGAATTTCATTCAAGCAGTTTTCTCCTTTGGTAAAAATAAGGGCTAAACTTTTATATGTTTCTACTTCTGTTTGCAGTGTATTTATTTTAGCTTCATAATCTGTATAATCAATGTTAATTGAATTATACTTATTAGTTAACTCCTTAAATTGATTTAGTATTGTATCTCTATCATCTAAAACAGCCTTGTTAATGTTCTTGAATGACTTATGTTTATTAAAAATAGAGTCATATTTTTATTCAAGCATGTTGTAGTAGGCTGCAAGTTTTGCATTAGAATAGCTTGTTTCAGAACTAGAGTCAGAGTCAGAAGAGTAATATGATTGTACCTTATCTGTTTCTTCCATAAAGCACATGTTGGCCTTCAGATTTACTTCTTCCTTCTCTAAGTCTAATTCTGAAGAGCTGCTGGAGTCTTCAGACACACTCCATGTAGCTTTCATTGCTTTCTTGCCTTTTTTATGATAATCATTCCTTTTGAAGAGCTTCTTATTCCTTCCTTCTTTTAACTGTGGACAGTCAGGTCTGATATGACCCATCTTCTTGCACTCATAACATCTAACTTCCTTTTCGTTATTTTTGAAAGTTTTTCTAAAACCTATCTTCTTTCTGTAAAATTTACTAAACCTTCTGGCTAGCTGAGCCAGTTTTATATTAGAATTTGATAAATCCCAACTTTCCGATTTCACATTTACTTATTTTTTCTTTAGCTATTTTCTGTTCCCTTTAGATGACACTTTTAAGGCAGTGTATTATATATTTATCAGAACCTTATTCCCGTTTTCTTCAAGTTTCATATGAGAGTCATACATCATAAGTGTTCCAATATACTCTCTCATGGTTATGTTTTTGATAGGTGTTGACTGTCTGATTGCAATAGAGATTCCATTCCATTTAGTAGGCAGTATTCTCATTACTTTTAAAGCTTGATCATCTTGTTTGATTGGGTCTCCCAAATCTATTATATTATTGAAAATCTCTATCAATCTTCCATTCATTTGAGTAATTATTTCACCTTTAAACATTCTGAATGTGTCGAATTTAAGCTTATCAGTAGCATATCTCATTTTCCTGGCATTTTCATCTCCTTCATAAGAAATAACAATAGTTTTCCACATGTCATATACTGTTGGGCATTGAAATACTCTTTTGAATTCATCAGGTCATAGACCACATATAATATCATTCATTTCCTTCGAGTTCATATCATATTCTGCTTTAGCAGTTTCACTCTATGTCTCATGTTTGTCAGGTATTACAAAAGGAGTCAGAATCTTTGAATATAATTTGTATCCAAGGTTTTTCAGATATATTATCATTCTTGATTTCCAACATCCATAATTTTCTCTATTAAAGTACGGTGCTCTGACCATAGACTTTTCCTCTCTTGTATTAGTCATATTTCTATGTGTATAATCACTTTCATCTTGGTAAGGCTTTATTAGAAAGCACAACCTCTGATACCAATTGTTGGATCAGATTATACCAAATATACACCATTGTGGGGGGGGGGTGAATTGTGTCTTTTACAAATTCTTTGCAAGATCGTGTTCTTCCCGTTAACCTTAATCAAATGAATTAATGTAGCTGAAATTTGAATAAAAGAGACACATGAAGTATAGTGGTTCGGGGAACAGAAATCCCCTAGTCCACTCCATCAACGCTATAATCCATGAGCTTAGTGATTTTCACTATCTGGTCCTCTTTTCAACGAACCATTCCACAAATGAGTATAGGCAGTTGACACCTTTACAATCTATGGAACAAAAAAACTTTCTGGTTCACTCACATAACCTATACAACTTAGTACGAGAAGCCGATCACTCATGAATATAAAAGAATGGTAATTTTACTTGGAAAATAATTTCCAGTTTTTCTTCACAATTTCAACATAATGCAATTGACATTAGATAAATCATAGCCTTCTCAGATAATGATCTTCAAATAAGAGTCATTCTATGTCGATCCTATTCTAGTAGATATAAAAAATATAATTCAAAACTTCATCAGTAGTAGATTCATAGAATATCTTTGATGTAGAATGATTGAATCTTCTTTTGTGGTTCTTCTTCTTCAACAGATAGAGCTTTTCCGCTCTTTGGAATTAGTAGATCTGTGTTTTCGATAGTCTCTGTTTTCCTTATTTATATGAATTATTAATGTTTATGTTCAAAAAGACTCTTATATATTCTTTGTGTAAATATCACATCAATATAATAATGATGAGCACATCTCCTGCAAATTTAGATCCACAAAAGTCCCATTTTGACTCGTGATAATCAAAAATTCAAAATAACAGAGCAGTCGTAACTTCCTTGATGATTTGGCATAAAAGGATCCTTTTAAATTGATTCTTTAAATCATTGATAAAATGACTTTGAATCAGTCAAAGACGCACTTTAAAATCATCTTTAAATCCAGCTTGAAATTAGCCTAATAATCCTCTTGCAGACTGTTGCTTAATAATATTGTCTTTAATTCTTCGACACAAAATGTAAGGTTGAAATTTATAGCATGAATATTTCAAACGTAAGGTTGAACATAAATTAAGGGTTGATGTCGCATCCTTAGAATTTTAGGTTGATTACAAACATAGGGTTGATGAACAATACATTTCATTTCAATAATCAATCGTATGATAAATGATTTATACTTTTATAAGCTTCCAAACGTAAGGTACATGATCCATACTTTTGATGAAACGTAAGATTATTTACAAAAGTAAGGTTGATGAAGCATACTTTTGAGAAACTAACATAACATTAAAAACTTATGTATATTTCTTCTTCCATACTTTTTCAATAACCCAAACCTAGGGTTCCTTCCTAACATAGGGTTACTCTTCCATACTTCTCAGATAACATATGGTTTATTAACCATAATTTTCCGATATCTCATAAATTATACATTGCATTTCATTATTAAGCTAAATTTCTCCATGTAGGGTATAAACAGTGTTTCCAGAACACGCATAAGCAATTCCCAAATATGTAGAGCATGAACAATGTTTCTAGAACATGCTAATGCGAATACTTTTGAAATTAAATCTCATTGTTCAAGAACATAAATATTTCTTCCAGAAATGAAAAAAGAAATAATAAATTCCTGAAATATACTTAAATAATAAAATAATTATAAAACAATTAAGGGTATTTGTGAGTATCAAAATCATCATAGAGATAGAGTATTGTTCTCAACAATCTCCCCCTTTTTAATAAAAATATTATGTATCATTGAAAAACAGCACTTGCTCAACAAAAAATGTTTTGAAAAAGGGAAAAATGTTGTTGATGTTTTTATATCATGATGTAATGTAAAACATATGATTGTATCTAGTACTTCTAAGGCTACTAAACTGATTGGTCTTTCGGGACATGATTCCTTGTATCATTCCTCTGTTATGTAACAATGCACCGACTCTGGATAACTGGGGTCGGGTAATTACACAAGGTCAGTCTAAGATTTAATAATGTAATTCCTCGACCCTAGTTTCCCAGAGTTTGTGTATTATTTTATTACCTTGGAATGATCAAAATAAATTCAAATCCCGAAGGACTGATCGGTTTAGTAGCCTGGAAAAAATAGATACAAACACAAGATTTTGATTACATATTGAATTAAAAAAACATAGTGTATCCTTTAAACACACACATATTACCTAGAATATCCTTGTAGTTAAATCATAATATAGTTCCTCACATACTGTGTAAAAATGAAACATACAAAAGGGGTGATCTCAGATTCTCAGTAAGGATAAACAATATAGTGGAAGCTTTCATAAATAAACATAAAATTTTATGGAAAGGTATAAAAATGAAATAGAATCATTTTAAACATAATATTCACCACAATATTGGAATAATAAATCAAATAATTCCTTTTATAATTTAACATTGATGTATACTAGTTGAATAATCACATAAAATATCAATAACTAATCCCATAACGAGGAAAGGCATAAAGTTGAACATCAAAACCATACCGTCAAGGCCTCATGACAAGACCATTACCATAAAATCAAGGCCTTGTGCCAAGAAAATAGTTTGTCTCATTAGGCCTACATATTAATCAAGGGTATATAGTGGGCCCCACCCATCACTTACTATGTCCAATGCATTAATCTTATGAAAAGGCTGAAATATTACACAAACATTCATATTAAAACTAACATATGAAATGTAAATAATTTAACCATAATCAATTAATTGTATAAAAATACCACATTAATAGTAAAATATATAATAAAATATTCAATACATTTTGGAATGTTGTATCATAATAAATCAACCTCAATCAAGCATAAATTCTAACAATGGATGTTGACATAGATGAAAATAATCTAATATATTCATTAAATCTTTTTGAGAGAAATATCCCTTTTTTACTTTTAAATTATAGGAAATCCACACAATTAGAAAGTAGAAAATTTACATTGAAAATAACCTTGTAAAATTGTTTGGGATACTACAAGATCTTAAGGTTTCATAATGATAGAAAATAGCTACTCGCGCTGTATAAGATAAAAACCCATTCTTTCCACAACTTGTCAAAAAGATCATGAAGTAAATTGTTTGTAAAGAGATGAAATGATACATTTGAAAATATTTTATAAAATTAAAACATGGGTAAAAAAATTTATAGAAAATGTTGATAATACTTTCAAATACATTTAATGATACATGGACAAGGATGATAAGGTTTTCCCAGTAGACACTTATGTATAAAATATCTTGGATAATAAAGAGATTCTAAAATTAACCATTACCTTATAATTTCATTTATTAGAGGGTGAGTTAGCCTACATTATAATGGATGAACCATGTTATTAAATTATAAGAGGAAAATATCCAAATTTATAATATCATATATGATCCACTTATTTCACTTGGTAATAATATTTCCGCATTACCATTATTTCATGTGTTAACCCCTTCATTTTCCCATTCTAGTTTTGTAATGTAAGTAATGTTTGTTATGAATAGGATATATTAAATTCATATAAATAATTAAATTATGTTTATAATTATTATTTTTACTCAAAATATAAATTTTATAATCAGTCTTTAATGGTTAACGTATATAATGAATCTCACTACGTCGTGGAGACGGTAGTCCGTACATACACACGGGCGAAGATATCATTCCCTTTATGGTTAAATGGTATGAAATTGTATGGTATATTAATTATAAAGAATAATTATAATGTTATATTAATTATTTATATCCATTATATTCATCATTATACCCATCCAAGAAAAGTAGTGTTGAATATAAAATTACACCCTGAAGTGGAGACGGTTAGTCGTACGTACAGAATCATGGTGATATCGTTATTCATATGATGGATAAAATAAAGAATATGGTTGTACCATGATTATAATATCATATCCGTATATGGATTATTATGTCGTTATTTTTTATTTGGAAACAACATCAATTGTAGAAGTAGAAGAAGAAAATATCTTTGAAATAGGTGATAAAATAATTCCCTCTTTTTCAGGTGTCTCCTTTTGGGTTGCACAGAAGGACTCCTTAGGATGGATTTCTTCCAAAATTGTGGCCTATGGGATGAAGTGAGAGATTTTGGTAGAATAATTTTGTAGGTTTTGGTATATCCAATAGGATTTGGAGGTGTTAATAAAATAGAAGGAGAAGTTCCCTTTTATATGAGTGGTGAGGAGAAATTTTGGAAGATCTTAAAATATTAATTTTTTATAAATTGATTTTCAGTTTCAAAAAGTTCCAAAGTGATTTATTTCTAGGATAAGATGAGTATTGATATAAATAATCTCATAAAATGTTTTTAGACAATTTTATGTTTTTAAATTAACATTATCGTTTGGGTTTAACCGTTAGTTTAACATTTTAGCTGTTAGAGTGTCTTCTTGTATTTTTACACTATAGGGTTAATATATTCAATATAACATTCCAAAAGAACCCCAATTAGGTAATTTAGGACATATTTAACACTATACTAGTATTTGGCTTAACATTAGTTTTTTTATGAATTTTATAACATTTTATTAAATATTATTTATTTTAAAGTATCATTTAGGTCAATTTTGATACTATTCAAAATTTTCACTTTTAAAAATATAAAACCAACATGATAAAATATAATCATTACCTATAACATGTCATTAAAATTTCCATTATATATATAAAATTATTGTATGTCAATAATTAAGTCAAATTATATTTATTTTAATATTTTTAATAACATTTAACTGATTCTTCCTTTAATAATTCAATTACTGCATCAATATCGTTTCACTATCCAATTTAATTATTTATTTCCAAAAATTATAAAAAAAAAGATCATGTATATTATCATTTTATATTTATATAGACTTGTTATTGTAGAATTTATCTTATATATATCACTCTATTAAAAATGGTTTAGTTATTAATATTTAAATATGACATTTTTAACTCTTCTTTAAATAAAATATAAGAAATGTATTAATCTAACACGAGTGGATTAAAAAAGATCATAATTTCTAAATAAGTTTTATTTTGGTTGAAAAAAACTTATCTTATGAAATTAGGACATGTTCTATGGTAATATTATGTTAATATACGATTAATATTGTCTTTAATTGCCCTATTTACCATTAACCGTGGTAAATATAATCTAAAAATTACTATTCAGAAAAAATAATTTTGATCCTATTGGAAAAAATTTTAATTAATTTTTTCAACCATGTACATACATTTTTTTAAATTTATTTCACAAAATAGGTAAAATTAAGTTTAATGCTAAACTGTATTTGTGCTTATACAGTGGGTAAAAGAGACGTTCAAAAGGTCAATAAATGTTTATTCCTAATTCTATTATAAAAATGATTCCAATGAACTAAATTATACTAAATTAGGATTAATTTTTCTATTTTGATATTACAATAAAGTAAAATAATTATTTAAATGAGAAATTCGTTTTTTAAAAGCAATGCTATATTTTTCACTATTCATCCAAAATTGAATTTTTTCATTAAAATACCATAATTTTACTATAATATAATTTTTATATTCCAAATTTAAAAATAATGTCTATTTTGAAAAATAGAATTTATAAATTTCATAATTTGGTTAATACTATTCATAACCGCTTTTTAAATGGTAGTTTGAAAGGACCTAGTGATTCTGAACTTGATGTTGCATATAGCATAAGAAGAAAAAGGAAGCATACTATGGAAGATTGGGGTGTTACATTATTTCCTCCTTCATATAATTTCATCATCAAAATTTCTATAATATCACTTCCAAAAATTATTTGGGTGGTTCTTCATCATAAGTTTTTTAGGTCCCCACGTCGCCTCTTCCATTTTATGGTTTCTCCAAAGATCCTTTACCAGACAAGTTGTCCGATTTCTCAAAACTTGTTCTCTAGTATCAAGAATATTTATGGGATATTCAAAATAAGAAATATTAGGTTCCAATTATATTTCTTAATAGGTGAGTACATGCATTATTTCTGGTATGTATTTCCTTAACATTGATATATGGAACATATCATGATCTTTTTAGAGACTTGCCGGTGTTTCTAAATGGTAAGATATATCTCCAATTTGTTACATAATTTCAAAAGGTCCAATGTACCTAGGACATAATTTACCCTCTTTACCGAATTATATAACACTATTCCATGGAGATAACTTCATGAAATCATGATCTCCTCTTGAAATTCCAAAGCCTTCATTTGGTTATTATCATAGCCCTTTTTTCACTTTGAGATGTTTTGATATGGGTCATAACAGCTTTTATCTTTTATATCATTTCCTCAACAAGTTCTAGGCCTATGAGTATTCTTTCACCAAACATCATCCTAACAAGTTAGTGTACAACATATCTTTCCCTATAACCCTTTCATATGGTTCATCTGAATAATTTAATAGAACCTATTGTTATAGAAAAAGTGTACTATAGGTAAATAATGATCCCATGTACCATCAAAATCATGTGAGAATGATCTCAACATGTCTCCTAATGTTTGAATAGTCTATTTTGATGGTCCATCTATTTGAGGGTAGTATCATGTGCTCAAATTAAGCTCTGTATCTAGGGCCTTCTGAAGAATTTTTCATAATTGTGATGCAAAACTATGATCACAATTAGAATCAATCGATAGGGGTACACCATGCAGTCTTATAACTTCATTAACATATAGTCTTGTAAAATTTTCAAGTGGTAAATCTTCTCTTATAGTAATAAAATGTTCTGATTTGGTTATATGGCCAACAATAACCCATATCACATCATTTCTTCTAGGAGTCTTCAGTATCCCCATGACAATGTCAATCATAATATCTTCCCATTTACACAAAGGTATATGAAAAGGTTGCATGAAACCTCAAGGATGTTGTCTTCCAGCCTTCACCTGTTGATAAACTAGACATCTCGACACATAATAAAAAATCTCCCTCTTTATGTCATCCCACAAAAAATGTTCCTTCAAATATCTATACATCTCAGTGCAACTAGGGTGTATTGAGAAATTGGATCTATGATAATCATCCAATAATTCCCATTTTATCTTAGGTATAATAGGAAAAAAACCACTTCCCAAATTTTAAAACACCATCTTCAAATTCAAAGTCAATCAATCTCCCATTATTCACATCTTTAATTTTCATTTGAAACTCCTCCTCATCAGACTGAGAACTATTTATCCTTTCTAGTAAAGAATGTTTTTAAACCATTTAGAAGAGTTGTGATGTTTCAAAATGCATGATAATTCCCATATCCATCTTTAATAGATCCATAAAAATAGGATCCCTTTCAACTCTCCTTTTGATTAAAAATCCATGTCCATTTCTATTCAAAGCATCTCCCACCTTATTTTCTATTCATGAGAGATATTATATTGTGCAATCATAATTCTCAAGTAGCGCAAGCCATCTCCAATATCTCATGTTGAGTTATTTTAGTGAGAAAATATATTTCAAACTCATATGATTTGTATATATCTCACATCATTCACTATAGATATAGTGTCTCAGTATCTTTAGAGAAAATATTACTACTGCTAACTCCAGATCATGAGTAAGGTATATTTGTTCATGAATATTTAATTGCCTTGTTGAATAATCGATAAACATACCATTCTGTATATGGACACAACCGATTCCATTCCTTGATAAATCACTATAAATCAGAAACCCATAATTCCTAGATGGTAGATTCAAGATAAGAGATATGAAATATCTTATCTTTAATTCTTAAAAACATTATTCACACTGTTCTATACATAAAAATTTAACCACTTTATGTGTGATCTTGGTGAAAGGGTTTTCCAATCGGGAAAAATTTTGGGTAAAACGCCGATAGTATCCTGTTAAACCCATAAAACTGCGTACCTTAGTTATACGCATATGAGATTTCTATTTTTGGATTTCATTTGTTTTTTAAAGATCAATAGATATTATATATTTGGAGAAAATATGGCCATGTAAAGAACATTCTTGATGATAGATTTCACACTTTCTAAATTTACCATATAATTCATTTCTTCTAGGAGTATTTAGAATAATCTGGAAGTGGTTATCATGGACATTATAGATTTTGGATTATACTGAGATATCATAAAAAAAATGACTAAAAAATCATCAAGATATTTTTTAAACACTACGTTCATTAGATCCATGAAAACATAGGGTGTATTAGTGAATCTAAATAGAATTCATGTGAATTTGTAATGACCCTACCTCATTTGAAATGCTGTCTTGGGAATATATTCATTTTTTAAACACAATTGATGTTATCCAGAATGACGGTCAATCTTTGAAAAATATTTTTCTCCATGAAGTTGATGAAATAAATAATCAATGAGAGGTAGAGGATACATTTTATTTATAGTAATATCATTGATTTCTCTATAGTCAATGCACAGACTCATTAATCCATCTTTTTTCACAAAAAGAACTAGGGATCCCCCATTGAGAAGCATTAGGGTGAATAAATATATTCTTAATCACCTCCTATAATTGTTTTTGCAACTCTACTAATTTCAATGTTTCCATTCTATAGGGAGTTTTTGATATCGGCCTTGAATCAGGGACTAAATCAATAGTAAACTCAACTTCCCATTCTAGAGGATGCCCAGGTAAATCATTTGGAAAGAGATTAATATATTCTTGTACAATAACACATAGTCAATTATAATATTTCTTTCTTCGCACATGGATGAGGTTTTATCTTCCCCCCAAGAATTTCATTTAGAATATATTCTGGAGGTGCATCTAAATAATAATCATATGATGAAATTTCTACTCTAAAGATAATAGATTCTACATCATCCTCACAAATCGTAACATCCTTCATTTTTCAATACATTTTCACTTCTTATTTTGATATCCAATAAATACGAAGAATTATATCAAAGTAGACCATAGGTTAGATGATAAATTCAGCAGATAAATTACATTTTTATGCCATAATGGGAACTGTATGACACATCATTGTTGCAATGAGACTTCCCATAGGGTTTTTACAGAAAACTCCCTTGTCAACGTAAATTGGAAATAACTAATTTTTAAATAAAACTGGGATGATATAATGGAATGTGATGATCCAGAACAAATAAATCATTGGATAAATTTGAGGAGATGATTATAGTACCTACCACCACATCATTTGGAACTTAAACCTATTCGGTTATGATTGCATATGCTTAACCTTGCTCCCTTGCACTTTTCTAAGGAAAGATTCTTTGATTTTTAGGACATTCATTTTCATAATGTCCCAATTATTTACAATTATAGCATTGATCATTGAGAACCTCATTATTCCCCTTACAATCACGAGCTTGATGTCCTTTTTTACCACACTTCTAACAATCTCCCATCCCTTTTAGGAAAGTACCAGGGAGTTTCTTCTCATAATTACTACAGGGTGGAAAGTCATCCTATACCATCTTCTACTTATTGCCTTTCCCTGAGTGTTCTGAGGCCCTCTTCTTCTCTTGATTCCTTTTAATGTCATAATGATTAGAGAATTACTTTTCTATCTTGATAGCACATGAGACTATATCGTCGTACGATAAGAAAGATTGTGAGACCAATTCCTCTTGGAGGAATGTTTTTAACAAATCAATGAATTGATCAATATTACTCTTTGGGTTACATATATTGTCTGCAACATTCCTTTATAACCTCGTGATGTTGTCCTCATACTTTTAAACATTTTCATCATCTTCTTTCCTAAGAAATTGAAATTTCATTTCCATATCAGCTCGTAGGTCATGATGAATGTTTTTTTTCTAGAAGATTTATTTAAATTCCCTTATTTATATATTTGTTAACCTTTCATCCTCTTTAATGATTTTCATTAGTGACCACCATTGATATGAATCTCTGGAAAGATGGTAGACTGCCATAATAACTTTTTCCCTTTCGTTAGTCCCCAAAGAAATAAATATTTTATCTAAGGAACTTATCCAATATAAAATACCAAAGTATTTGCAGACCCATTTAATTTTGGAGGTTGTTTTGTCTTGAAGCTGTCTAACATTGATCCTCTACATTGTGGATCAGGCAGCTCCATATAGGTAAGGTTATTTTTCATAACCTGAGTCAGTTGTCCCAGTATAGTTATAAGCTATTCAGTGCCAATTGTATCACCAAATCCACTATCGTTATCTTGTATTAGAGGGAAACCCCTACATATATTACGTGTGTTGATATGATTTCCATTTCTTCTACTAGGTATAATTTATATACAACGAAATACACTTGATTATGTTAGGAATCATAATACATATTCCTAAACAACTGAAATACATAACATAAATTAAAAAATCTATGAATATATAATACATAATAATAAATATGGTTCCTTTGAGGATATATTTACTCATAAATAATTCATAATGGTTTATAATGAAAATATGAATTATCTTAACTATGTCCCCCAGGGGTGACAAACCAGGTGCACACTAAGGCCCATTATTGTGTACTAGGTTACCCCTAGTCAAGCCTGGAACATCTTGATGGAGATTTCTCCCCTAGAAACATCTGTTCTAGAACCACATCCACTTGTAATATCTAGACAGAGATGTATTTGTTAATAATACCTACATAATCCATTTTCTAATCAAATTTTAGGACGTCCCCCAATATTTATCCTCAAATTCTATCATAGGGTAATGTTCCCTAATCAAGGTTTTTCCCAATATAGTTTCCAAGTTTTGTATTAAACTTAGTCTGATACAAAAAATAATTCCCGAACCTATTTTCCCAGAGTCGATGCATTATTTTATTACATTTTCATGGTCATAAGAAAATAAAATCTTGAAGGACTGATCAGTTTCGTAACCTTTGCAAAACTAGATGAAACAAAATTTTTACATTACACATTGAACTAAAAAACAACATAGTGCCTCATTTCGATACACCTATATTCCTCATAATATCTATATAGGTCAATAATAAAATACTTATTCCCATCTTAGTTAAAAATGAAACATTAGAAAGGGGTGATCTTAGATGCTGGGTAACGATAAACAATATAGTGGAAGCTATCATAAATAAGCATAAAATTTTATGGAAAGTTATAAAACTGAAACAAAAGCCTTTGAAATATAATATTCATCATAATATGGAAAAAATAAATCAAATAATTCCATTTAAACATTCACATGGATATTCTACTAGTTGAATAATTACATGCATTATTAATAACTAATCTCATAACGAGGAAATGCATAATGGTGGACATCATAACAAAACTCTCAAGGAATCATTAAAATACCATTTCCAAACCATCAAGGCCTTATTCCAAGATGCTAGTTTGTCTCATGAGACCTACCGATGCATCGAGGGCTATAGCGATCCCAACCCATCACTTACTAAGTCCAATGAATTCCTTTTATAAAAAGGGTGAATCATGACACAAATATTCATATTAAAACTAGAATATGAAATTTTAATACTTTAAACATAAAATATGAATGATATAAAAATAGAACATCCGCAGTCAAACATATCATAAAACCATAAACACAATTTGGTTGATTTATCATAATAAATCAACCTAAATCAAGCACAAAATATAAAAAAGGATGTTAACATAGATTAAAATAATCTAAAAAATTTATTAATACTCTTTGAGAGAAATATCCTTTTGTTACATTTAAATTACATAAAAGTTTTACAATTATAAAATAAAACATTTCCTTTGAAAATAACCTTGTAATATTGTATGGGATGCTTCAAAATGTTAATGTGTCTTAACGGAAGAATATAGCTGCTCATGCTGTATAAGTAAAAATATTCTTTCCTTATTTTGTCGAAAAGATTAAAAGGCACATCATTTGGAAAAAGATAGAAAGATTACTATGAAAATGTTTTATAAAAAGTCAAACATGGTTATAAATTTCATTTAAAAATGTAAATAATATTTTGAAATATATTTAATGAAACATAGACATGGATGATAAGGCTTTCCGAGTGGATACTTATGTATAAACAATCTCGGATAATTAAGAGATTGTGAAATTAACCCTTACCTTATAATTTACTTTAGTAAAGGGTGTGTTAGCCTCATGTATAATTGTTAAAACATATTTTTAAATTATACTAGGACCATATCTATATTTTTGATATCATATATTATCTTCTTATTTTACTTGATAATAATATTTCAGTATTATAGTTTTT
Source organism: Viscum album (assembly GCA_963277665.1). Taxonomy (NCBI): domain Eukaryota; kingdom Viridiplantae; phylum Streptophyta; class Magnoliopsida; order Santalales; family Viscaceae; genus Viscum; species Viscum album. The sequence goes on along the minus strand of OY728150.1, from coordinate 2,049,880,225 downwards.
TCAGGGGTTAACTGCTTCATTTTCCCATTCCTGTTTTGTAATGTAAGTCATTTTTGTTATGAATAAGATATATGTTATTCATATCCATATTGAAATTTAGTTAATAATTATTCTTTTTTACATATCGTATAAATTTTATAATCATTCTTGAATGGTTAATGTGACAACCAGGTACCGGTGACAGCACAACCACCCCTGAATTTAACATGGCCTTCGGGTCCTGACCCACCAGGTACCACCAGTTGCCCCACGAACATGTGGGGCCCACCCTAGGGTCCACCCACATGCCTAAACAGGTCATCTGACTAATGACATTCCCCACAAGACAACACTTGTACTTTCCAATGTGCTTTGTCCTTTCCAGTGTGCTTTCACATGGATATTCTACTAGTCGAATAATTACATGAAATATCAATAACTAATCTCATAATGAGGAAATGCAAAATTCTGGACATCATAACCCAACTCTCAAGGTATCATTACAATACCATTTCCATACCATCAAGGCCTTATGCCAAGATGCTAGTTTGTCTCATGAGACCTACCGATTCATCGAGAGCTATAGCGATCCCCACCCATCACTTACTAAGTCCAATGAATTCCTTTTATGAAAATGGTGAAACATGACACAAACATTCATATTAAAAATAGAATATGAAATTTTAATACTTTAAACATAAAATATGAATGATATAAAAATAGAACATCCACAGTCAAACATATCATAAAACCTTAAACACAATTTGGAATATTTTATCATAATAAATCAACCCAAATCAAGCACAAAATATAAAAAACGATGTTGACATAGATTAAAATAATCTAAAAAATTTATTAATACTCTTTGGGAGAAATATCCTTTTTTTACATTTAAATTACATAAAAGCATTAAAATTATAAAATAAAACATTTCCTTTAAAAATAACCTTGTAATATTGTATGGGATACTTCAAAATGTTAATGTGTCTTAATGGAAGAAGATAGCCGCTCATGCTGTATAAGTAAAAATATTCTTTCCTTATTTTGTCGAAAAGATCATAAGGCACATCGTTTGGAAAAAGATAGAAAGATTACTATGAAAATGTTTTATAAAAAGTCAAACATGGTTATAAATTTCATTTAAAAATGTAAATAATATTTGGAAATATATTTAATGAAACATAGACATGGATGATAAGGCTTTCCATGTGGATACTTATGTATAAACAATCTCAGATAATTAAGAGATTGTGAAATTAACCCTTATCTTATAATTTACTTTAGTAAAGGGTGAGTTAGCCTCCTGTATAATGGTTAAAACATGTTTTCAAATTATACTAGGACCATATCTATTTTTATGATATCATATATTATATTCGTATTTTACTTGATAATAATATTTCAGTATTATAGTTTTTTCAGGGGTTAACTGCTTCATTTTCCCATTCCTGTTTTGTAATGTAAGTCATTTTTGTTATGAATAAGATATATTTTATTCATATCCATATTGAAATTCAGTTCATAATTATTCTTTTTTACATATCGTATAAATTTAATAATCATTCTTGAATGGTTAATGTGACAACCGGGTCCCGGTGACAGCACAACCACCCCCCGCCTTAACATGGCTGTCGGGTCCTGACCCACAAGGTACCACCAGTTGCCCCACGAACAGGTGTGGCCTACCCCCGGGTCCACCCACATGCCTGAAAGGGTCATCTGACTAATGATAGTCCCCACAAGCCAACACTTGTACTTTCCAGTGTGCTTTGTCCTCACTCACACACACCCTACGAAACTTTCTAGGAGGTCACCCATCCTGATCACTACTCCAGGCCAAGCATGCTTAACTGTGGAGTTCTAATCAGGCAGGCTCTAGAAAAGGAAGGTGCACTTTGCTGACATTAGTTATATCATTTACTCATTTAACCCTTTATCATTTAGGGATGTTACAATCCCCCCCCTTAGAGCACAACGCCCTCGTTGTGGGCCCTACATCTCAACCCAGGCAGTGCACTGCACTTAAGGCTGGGTACCACCTCTGATACCAAATGTGACAACCGCGTCCCGGTGACAGCACAACCACCCCGCTTTAACATGGTCATCGGGTCCTGACCCACCAGGTACCACCAGTTGCCCCACAAACATGTGGGGCCCACCCCAGGGTCCACCCACATGCCTGAACGGGTCATCTGACTAATGACAGTCCCCACAGGCCAACACTTGTCTTTTCCAGTGTGCTTTGTCCTCACTCACACACACCCTAAGAAACTTCCCAGGAGGTTACCCATCCTGATCACTACTCCAAGCGAAGCACGCTTAACTGTGGAGTTCTAATCAGGTAGGCTCCTGAAAAGGAAGGTGCACCTTGCTGACATGAGTCATATCATTTAGTCATTTAAACCTTTATCATTTAGGGATGTTACAGTTAACGTAGATAATGAATCTCACTGCGTCATGGAGATGGTAGGCTATACATACACACAAGCGACGATATCATTCTCTTGATGAATAAATGGTATGGAATTGGATGCTATAGTAATTATGAAGAATAATTATAATTTTATATTTATTATTTATATCCATTATACTCATAATTATACCTATCCAAAAAATGAAATGTTTTATAACAAATTACACCATGACGTGGAGACAGTATGCCATACGTACACACTTTTGTGTATATTGTTACTCATGTGATGGATAAAATGAAGAATATGGTTTTCACTAGATTATAATAACATCTCATTATATGGATTATATGGATTTATTATTATTATTTTGAGAAACATAAAAACATTAAGTAGAATAAGAAAAAAATCTTTGAAAGGGGTGATAAAATAATTACCACTTTTTAAGGTGTCTTATTTTGGTTTGCACAAAAAAGACTCCATAAGATGGCTTTCTACGCAATGGGTGGACTCTGGGAAGAAGTGTGGGATTTTGGGAGAAGACATGGGAAGGTTTTGGGAAATGAAATGGTCTTTGGAGGTGCGATATAAAGATAAGGATATGTTCCCATTTATAATAGAGGTTAGGGGCACTTTTGGAAGATATTAAAATATTTATTTATTATAAATTGATTTTCAGTATCAAAAATATATAAATTAATTTATTTAAAGGAGAAAATGAGTATGGGTTTCAATTCTCTTATCAAATGTTTTTAGAAAAGTTTAGGTTATGAAATTAACCTTATCTTTTGGGTTTAACCCTTAGTTAAACATTTTAACTCTCAACGTTTCTTCTTGTATTTTTACACTATTCGGATAATATAGTAACTATAAAATGCCCAAAGAACCTAAATTGGATAATTTTAAAAATATATATCACTATAATTGTTAGTTTTTTAAACAAGGTCTTTTTATGAATTTTATACAATTTATTTAAATATTATTTATTCTATAGTTTCATTTATGTCAATTTTGACACCATTCAAAATTTTCATTTTTGAAAATATAAAACCAACATGATAACATCAAATATTTACCGCTAATATGTCACTAATATTTTTATATTATCTTTAAAATTATTTTATGTCATTAATTAAATCAAATTATATTTATTTTAATATTTTTAATAACGTTTAATTGATTCGTACTTTAATAATTCCATTACTACATCATTATTGTGTCCCTATCTAATTTAATTATTTACTTCATAAAATTATAAAAAATAAAATTATTTATTTAATCATTTTATATTAATAAATATTTTTTATAGTTTAATTTATCTTATGTATAAATTTATATTACAAATAGTTTAGTTATTAAAATTTGAATATGACATTTTTAACGCTTCTTTAAAAAAAATATAATAAATGTATTAATCTGACACAAGTGGATTAAAAAAGATAATAATTTCAACCTAAGGTTGATTTTTGTCGGAACACACTTATAAATGAAAATTAGGTCAAATGTTAGGGTAATATTATATTTTTATTATATTAATTTTATCATTAATTACCCTGTTAACCTTTAACTGTGGTAAATAAAAATCAAAATTTACTATTAAAAAAATTTTATTTTGATATTATTAGTCCAAAATTTTCATACATATTACAATCATGTGTGCATGGTTTTTTAAATTCAATTCACAGAAGTGGTAAAGTTACGTTTAATGCTAAATCGCAGTTGGGCTTAAAGGCGGGTCAAGGAGATGTTCAAAAGTTCAATAATTGTTTTAACTAATTCAAGTATAGAAATTATTAAAATGAACTAAATTGGACTAATATATTTATAATTTATATCTTGTGACATTAAATAATTTAAAATAATTATTTGAATGATAAAGTCATTTTTTGAGAATAATGTAACATTTCTCAATATTCATCAACAATTGAAACTTTTCAGAAAATTTAAAAAATTTCACCATAAGATAATTTTGATATTTACAATTAAAAAATGAAGTCTATTTTAAAAAATAAAATTTATAAAATTTATAATTTGGTTAATACTATTCATTACTGCTTTTTAAACGGTTAGTTTGAAAGGTCTTAGTGCGATTGAACTCAATATTGCTTGTAGCGCAAACTGAAAAAGGAAGCGTACCATGGAATATTGGGGTGTTACAACTATGGATTGAGAAGGCAACACTGGTGTCTAAGGATAAAGTGTTTAGTTTTGGATTTTTGAATATGGTTTTGTTTTTTCAATAGGTGAAATCATAGAACCATGATTTTTGGCAGTTTTTTTAGTATTTATATATCATTGAGTAGAATTTAGTTGATATATTGATGCATTAAATCACCATATAACCCCAAGATCGTGGATGTTATGATACCATTAGGGTGATTATGGACTGAGTAAAAAAGTCATCCCATATTCTATCAATTAGGGAGTTGAGTGTTGTGGATTCTCTAGAAAAGAGGTATGAGGATGATCTAGTGAGGCTCCACAGAGTGATAAGGACCATTGTATCTAACCAAAATACTCATTTTAACTCATTATTCATGAAAGTATTATAGTATTATTTTGGAACATATTTACTGCTTACCACTTCTTCCCATCCCCAGATAGGCGATAAGATAGAGAAGACTATCTTGGCATTTTAGGATATATTAACTAATTGATTCTGGGGAATTTGTGTATCATGTGTGAAAAAATACCCTTGTATGTGTTTTCCTATTAAAATAGTTATCACTCATTCATCATTATGTCTCTATTTAAGGTGTTATATGGGTGGTTATCCAGTTATTTTTTGTGCTTTTTTGAGGAAACAGAGTCTTCTGTCCTAGGTCTAGATGTGGTTTAAATCATGATAGAAAAGATACAAAAAGTTATAGAGCAGAATAAGGTTGTGAAATTTTAATAGATGGATTATAGAGGGCATAGAAGGAGGAACCTTGTGTTTTAGATCAATGACAATGTATTGATGAGGATTTCCCCTCATTATGGGTAGAAGATGATTTTTTTTGGAAGAGTAATATTTCCCCATATTTATTTAGTATTTTTGATGTGTTAGATCATGTTGGTGGTTTGGAATATCCATTGGAGATTCCACAATAGCTAGAAATGATCCTTGACGTCTTTCACGTTTCCCAAATTTGATGATATCGTCACGATAATTCCCATTTTATTGACATGGTATGGTTATTCATTGATAATGATGCATCATTCGTGATATGTCATGTTGGGATATAATATCATCAAGATAAGGTGTTGTTGGGGTGACGTATCCCCTTTGTTTGGGTGATATGATGTAATTTTTGTTTAGAGGTGGTAATTTGGGAATGTGAGTCATATATGCACATACCCCAAGTTATTTTGAAATTTTGATAATTTCATTTATATTAAAACATGTGTTTAGTTTTATATTGGTATATGATTTGGTTCTCCTTGTTGATCATGATTTTTTTGGTAGTTAAATTCTTCCCTTTGGTGGTTTGGTTGTATTCCTATTATAGTAATATCCTTATGATGTATCTTAAGGGTTTGTTGTTCAGAATTCTTTTTCCTTTCTTACCAGGTCTTATTTTCATTCTCATAAATGAGAATTTCTTGATAGGTTTCTAATTTATTTCCATGAATTTAAAAAAACTCTCATTTATATTTTCCCATGGTGTCACGACCCGCCCCATGAAGGGGCTTGGTCCGTAACTTCCCTAAGCCTGCCTCCATAGGCCAGAGGTGGAGAAAAGCACTGAAGGCACAACTGATTTGGGGAAGCCTTTAACTAAGTACTTGTAAACATGAAAACATTAAAATATATGGAATATTGTATAGGGAATGAAATAAAAGGTGTAACACTTCTATAAATAAAACCAAACATGCATAAAACTCTAAATGGTACAAATTACGATAGTGTAAACTGAAATGGAAAAGAGGAAAAATACTAGGCCAACTAGAAATGTGTCACACCCAGAAAAAAAATAGAAAATTAAAAAAAATTGAGAGTTCTTAGCTCATGGATACCAGGATACAACCACCATTCTTGGCCCAATCACACTGTGTTCCTAAGCTCTTATGAATCCATGATCGACATTTCCACCATCATCAAAAGACACGACATGTGTTGTGAAAATCCCATGTAGGTGTGAGTATATATATACCCAATAGAATTCCCCAAATGGGTGAATGGAGAGTAGTAGGAGATACATTGAAATGGAATGTAGTTGATAGAACAAGGTATAATAAAAGAGTACAACTCAACTCAACAAGAGAGTGAAAGTAAACTCATCCAAGCACCAAGAGCTCAACATTGTGAGAAAATGAACTTCTCATTCAGTATTCGCTACCTATAGTAAGAGATTAGGATCACCCAACCATGAGTAGATTGACATGGATGGAACATGGAATACCTCGAGCATATTCACCTATCCTATAAGGAGAGTAACAATAACCCAATGAGCGGGTACATAAGAAGGATTCATATATATGCTCAGTTAAAGAAGCCGAGATGAGAGAGTAATGAGATATTTATCTTAAATCACATCCAATGAATAAGAGTGTCCAACAGATCCAAAAGAGTTCCATCTATGAAGCCTAGTATGTCACATGTCTTCTTTGAACACATGAGTCTATGGAACTCATCACAACACCTTGATACTATCCAAAATTGGCAACACTGACTCACTTACATGATTTTAGGTCGCATAAAAAAACAAATCTCATGGAGGAGGGCTTCCATCTTCAACATGAGTCTAAATCTATATGAAACCATGTTTCATTACTATTTTTTATAGTCAAGGGGGAAAAATTTCAAGATAAGGATCTCAGAACCTGGTATAATAGGAGGGTATTAATCTAATAATCATTTAAGAACTCCACTGCCCAGACCGACTAGAGGGTTATGCTCAGGAATGTAATTTGGGAATGCCACCACCTAGTCCTACTAGAATTCCTGTTCTGTGATTCATCAGGGAAATCCATTTCCCAACCTGACTAGAGGGTTACACAAGAAAGATTTCATTGATGAACTCCATTTCCCAATCCTTCGGTAGGGTAAGCCTGCTGAGTATTCAGGGAACTCCTCTATCCATCCCAGCTCGAGGGTTATGCCTAGAAGATGTCATCAGGGAATTACACAGATCCTCCCTACTAGAGTGTATACCCAAAATGGTCATTGGGGAATGCCACTTCCTAGGCTAGCCTGAGGGTAATCCTGAAACTGTCATCAGATAATGACAACACCAAAATCTACTAGAAGGTAATACTAGAACATTATGGAAGTCCACTACATAGTACTACTTGTGGGGAACTTGTAATGATCATTGGGGAACTCCACTGCCTGATCCTACTGGAGGGTAAGCCTAGTACTGTCTTTTGGAAACTCCACTGCATATCCTGAATGGAGGGTTACACCCAAGACACTCTAGTGATTCTTTATAATCACTATCGTCATTGGCATTCGCCTAATCGTACTAAGACAAGATCATTCCACATAAAATTTTTAAAACCAAAACTGATGGAACCATCACGTTCTATGTGAGAAAATACTCATGATAAGCTACTCACGAGCCACAATCCAAGTTCCAATAAAGGAGATATAGAACTTAAATATTTCTTCATAAATACGTACAAGGCATTATAGGGACCCACATGGCATGTGTTTCCACTCTACTGCCTGGTCATGTCCTCACAAGGATTTAGATTGTTGTCCATGTAGCATTAAACAACAGGTAACCATACTACATGACATGTCTCGTCGAATGTCCTAAAAAACACACGAGGTTCATCATAAGTCCAAGAGAAAAATGTAATTTCACTTATATGCCTCTTCAAATAGACCAGATGGACAAAAAGATCACAACATTATGATCCTCCTAGAAAAACACTCAAGATATTCTATTCACTTATCTCAAAGAGTCACCTGGTCAAAAGTCACATTTCATCACATCACGATCGAATGGTGTCTCATGGCCGTGATCCATGATTCTGAATTAAATACCCAAAATTGTTCTTGATATGTGCACCCCAATTTCAGGGTCGTGATGACACTAACAATTCATCATTCCAAAATCCTATGAGGTAGATATGTAAGATACAACATTCCTTAATAATAATAATTTTATTATTATTTGGTGTTTCATTGACCTGAGGAACGAGTCTGAAAAAGGTATCCAAAATCAGTATTAAAGTTACTATATCAATTTCAAGATTACATTGCTACTATTGTATCATCAATTAGACACTGTATGATGAAATTATGTTTAAAATTTGGTGTTTTTCCATAATAATAATATTTAATATCATTTTTATAATTTAATTTTTCTTTTTAAACTAAAAATCCCCCATGCTAGACCTTTTTGGTGCACACCACCTCCTCCTTCTGATTCCTCAATTTATCATTCTAATTAAATTATCCCTACTCATTTATTATTAAAATTTATCCCAAATTTCATAAATCCTCAACATGCTGGTTGCACGCCAGTGTGCAACACTCTCCCACAATTCCTCTTTTGACGTACCTCATGTTTCATAAATCTATTTTTTTCAATTATTTTTATCTATGTTATCACATGATAAAAATCCTTATTTATTAATTATAATATAATCCCATTAAATTAGTTTTTCATGGATATCCTAATAATATATTAAATATATTTTATTTAAATTAAACACACATACATTTTTTTAAAATTTAACAATCATATCACTAATAATAATAATTTTTACGTTGACCACGCCCGAAAAATCATATAAAAATAAAGTACATTCACTATCACATCCACATCAAGTAGACTCATCCATGAGACTCTACATACAACCTCAATTCGGAAATAATCCAATATACACCACATGTCATTGCCACGTTCCAACCAGGAAAACATGGATTATCGACCTGATCCTGAACAACCACCAATCACCAACACACACCCAAAAATCTGATCTAATTCGTTCACCAAATAACACCCCACTAATTTATCAATCCACTCCTTAGATAATGATCTACATGTTATTCGAGTCACTTCAACAAATTTGGGTTTTCATTGCACTTGAATAGACCCCAAGAATGTCTAATCATGACTTCGTGGTCTAGCAGTTATGAATGTGAAGAACGATATAGGAAAATCCCCATGAAAAACTGTTTTATGGATTAATTCCAAGTGTTCTTGGCTAGTAAATCAAGAATGGGGATCCCATGTTTAAAAAAATATTGAAAATAAATTAATTTTAGTATGTTGGCACATGATATGGCTATATGGAGGGATGTATATCAAAAGAAAAATACAAATCCACTAAAACAATTAATCTAGGGGTGTAAAACAACAATAGATGAGTCTTAACAATATTTTGGATCAATCATTGGGGAAGAACGTGATCATGAAATGATTAGAAGAATCTTATGCAATATTCGTGCTTCGATTTTCCATGATTGAGAGTTTATTTTCCATTGTTAAAGGGATTTCTAAAGGGAGGAGGAGGAGAGTTCCACTATTGTGGGGGGGGGGGGATAATTAGACAACCATGTGAATTATTCCTAAAGACTTCTGTATATATCTTTATTAGATCATAAATAAATAATTAAATAAATAAATAAATAATTTATTCACATAAAAACATCACTATTGAGCGATGGGTCCAAACTCCCAACACCTACTCATTTCAGGTCATCCCTTGTGTAAATATCATGTTCCAAACACAACAGAGGACTCAAATTTCTTATTAGATCAACTATTTGTGAGTTATAATAATTTATTTTATTAAACATGTGTTCAAAATATAAAATATATTTAATATTTTTATAAAATTAATTCTGTACACCTTAGGCCTTGAAAGTATACACTGTGTCCATGAAAAACTCTAGAAATATATTTAGGGATATTTTAATGTTTTACAAGGTAAACATGAGGTCTCTACATCATTGAATATTTCAATATTTTCATCCCAAAAAAACACTAGGAAAATAACATGGGATACTAAGCCCACACTTGACTATTCCACTACCAGGAACTCTTTTATATGTTTCTATGCTTCCACAACACACAAACCAAAGGGATGGTCCATTTATGACAGTTTTGCTTCTACCGGTCCTCGATCTCCACTGGGTAATCTTCAAAGGTGGCTCCATAATTTATGATCAACTAACTCTAGTAAATGAATTTAATGGGGTCATGAACATATATTCCTAGCTATGAAATGTGGAAGACATCGTGCACCCACTCCAATTGTGGGGGTAGGGTGAGGTGGTAGGCATCCTCACCAAACCTCTACATGATCCTAAACAACCCAATGAACCTCAGTGATAGCTTTACTCCCTATCCAATCCTCCACATTACTCATCATGGGGATACTAAAAATCAATCATGGACTCCATATTTGAACTCCATGGGTCGACGATTGCGATATTCTTAGGATTTATGTCTACTATGGGAAGTCCTCATCCGATCATAGATGACTTGTACTTTATTTAGTGCCGCCTTCACCAACTCTGGGACCAGAAGAGATGGCTCACCAATCCAGGTTTGGTATAAGGGTGACCAATAATGTCCCCTATATAGGGCCTCAAAAGGTGTCCTGTAAGTGGTATAGTAGAAATTATTTTTGTACATAAACACTAACAATGGAAAGTGATATTTTCCATTCCAACTGAATTCCAACACGTAATCCCTTAGCATATCCTTAAAAACATAGATAGTATGATTAGTTTTACCATATTTATAGGGGTTAAAGGATATACTCAGGCTAATTTGGTTCTCTAATTCCTTTATTAAGACTCTCCAAAATCATGACGTGAACCACATGTCATGATTGGAAATAATCATTGAGGGTACCCTGTGAAGGAGAACAATATCTCATACGTACAACTGTCCCAAACTCTCCACTAAACTCTACTCCCTAATAGTAAGGAATTGAACAGTATTTGTGTGTCAACAAACTATAACCCAGATGGTGTCATGGTCCTTAGCTATTTATGGAATCCCTCTGATGATGCCCATGGATATGTTATCCCAATTCTACTCCAGGATCTCAAATGGATACAAAAAACCCACTAGAACATGGTGCTCATCCTTTACCTACTGATAGGTGAGTCACCGAGAGACAAAATATGTTAAAATTAGTATCATTAAGGACCACCAAAAATACCACTAATGCTACTTTTTCATCGTCCATATATTGATATGTACAACTAGGGGAGATGTGTGGAACTTCTTCATCACCTCCTCTCACAACATGAACAGAACCACCGTTCACCCCTGTTACATAATGATGTGATTACCACCTTTATAATAATGATCTAGTGAGTCACCTATGGATATCTGGTCACCAAAAACCTTGTTTAAAATGTATCATAGCTATGAAGCTGACACATGCTCAAGAATAGGAGTCAAAATAATCGACAGATGAAAAGTCGCACCCTCCTACTCCACTAGAGTCAGTCGTAGGGAAGCTAATTACCCCAATACCTCTTATAGTAATAAATACAGAGACTTTATGGTAAGGTAATACTCTACCATGTTTCCCTACCTTATAGTACATGCTATCTCTAAGTCATAGTCTTGTAGGAACTCCGACCAGTGCTGCTATCTCAGGTTTAGGTATCTTTGTGGAGTCCCTACTAAAACAACAATGCTGAGAAGTAGCCATCCTGGAGAATTTCAAGGGTGGAGCACATACGGTCTGTGAACCTCACCGCATAACCATCCACCCTCATACCTCCCAACTGATGCTCCCACATCTCCTAGTTCCAGACTGAGCTTAAGAAAGAGGGATAATACTCCTCATGAAATAGTTGCTGGAAGTCATCCAATGAGAATGTAGACTCATCTTTCATCTATGTAACCAGGTGCCACTAACACCCAATCATAACATGGAAACAACTAGAAACCAAAGCCACTATTTAATCAATTAGGGTCTAAATACGAATAAAAATGTAGACCACTAACTCTATCCAATCCTCTATTACCTGTGGATATGGCTTTCCCTGGAACCTCAACGGTCTCTGATCCTATAACTCACAAAGTGAGATGAGCCTATGCACATCCTCAGCCTAATCTAGTGGGATGATCTACTGATCAATATGCAGAGGTTCTACTACCATCCCACCTAAAGGAATGGGATCATAGAATTCACCCTTAACTGAGACCTCATCACTCATAGGGTCATCGTCATGAACAAGATTTAGCATCCTAGCTGGTTGTCATCACAGAGGCATCTTGAATGTTATCAAGAAGTATTGTGATCAGATGATTATATATATAAATATATGTATATTAAAACAATAATGGAATGTAGACTCAAGAAGGAAATTAAAATACTCAATCCTATATAATGAACGTACCATTAATCCATGAAAAAAATGTCCCAAAATGTCAATTCAACAAGTAGGTAGTCAAGATCCTACATTGGACGCCCATACCATCACTAGACTCCCTGTTTTGAGAGCTGTACTCGAGAAACTCTGACTCGATTTACCAAAACATAAGCAATCCTATTAAGGGGATACATCCAAACAATTTCCTAAGTAATGAAATTTCTTTGATACAAATTTTTCATGACCTAACCCACGTTAGGGATCAAGCTAAAACAACCCCAAGCATGACTCTATAGGCCAAGGGTGAGGAAAAGCACTAAAGTCACAACCAATTCAGGTAGTCCTTTGTAAAAGTACAGGTACATACACACACAAATAAAACTCAATAAAACATGCAGAGGTAATGAAATAAAAGGTGTAAAACTTCTATAAATAAACATATCATGCATGGAATTCTAAAAAGTAAAAATTACAGTAGTGTAAATTAAAAAGGAAAAGGGGGAAAAATACATGCCAAACCAGGACTCTGTCCTAGCCTAACAAAAATGTAGAAAAGTAAAATATCTTTGAGTGAGCCTAGCTCCGAGATCCCATGTTTCTACCACCATATGTGGTACAAAAAAATATTCCCCTAAGCTCCTATGAATCCATGATTGACCTATTAACTATGTGCAAAATACATGAGACATGTTAGGAAATAACCATACAGGGGTGGGTATATAAATACCTAGTAGAATATGCCAAAATGGTGAAGGGGGAGTAGTAAGAGATACAAATGTAGAGGAAATAAGTATATAGAATAAGGTATAGAAAAATAGTACATCTCAACCCAACAAGAAAGTGAAATTAAACTCATCTAAGAATAAGGATCTCAGCACAGTTAAAATACAAACTTCTCATCCCGTAATTTCTACCAATAGATACAGATTAGACTCACCTTTATATGAGAATCTAGACATAAAAAGAATGTGGAATACCCCACACGTCTTCAACTCTCTTGAAAATACATTAACCAAAACTCAAGGTGTGGGTACTGAAGAAGGATACATATATATATATTTAATCAAAGAATCCCAATGGAGTGGGTAAGGGTTCCCTATCTCATAGCTCATCCCATGAATAAGAGTAGACAACAGTCCCCAAAATAATTCCACCTACGATGCCCAAAATATAACGTATCTTTCCTGAACATGTGAGTATAAGTAACACAATCACCACACCTTGATACAATTCACTTTGGGTGGCACTAAATCTCCCACATGGTTTATGACACATCAAAAAAATGTGTCTTAGGGGAGGGATCATCCCTATTCATCATAAGATTAAAGCTATTTCATACCACATATCATCACTGCACCATATAGTCAAGGGGCTTTAATTTCTAGATAAGGATCCCTTGCCCTGGTATGACATAAGGATCCTACACAAATAATCACTAAGAAACTCCACTGGCCATCCCGGATAGAGGGATACACTCGAGAAGTTCCTCAGGGAATGCCACCACCCAGTCCTACTATATGGTATTCCCGGTGATTCTTCAAAAAACACTACTGCCCAGCCTGGCTAGAGGGTTATGCCTTGAAGATTTCATGGGGGAATTCAACTACCCATTCCAACTCGAGGGTAAGCATAGTGAGTCATCAGAAAACTTCACATCATATCCTATCTAGAGGGTAACACCTAGAAGATTTCATTGCGGAATACCAGATCCCAAATCTACTATAGGGAAATCCATAAATTGTCATTGGGGAATGCCAATTCCCAAACATGCTGAAGGAAAAGACCGAAACTTTCATCAGGGAACACCACTACCCAGAAATACTATAATGTAAGCCTAGAATGTCAAGGATCTCCACTTTCTAGCTCTATTATAGGTTAAATTATAATGATAATTGGGTAATTTCAAATCTTGATCTTACTGGAATGTAATCTTGCTACTATTTTTGAAAAACTACACTACCCAACATTGTTGGAGTATTACGCCCGGGATGATGTGACGATTTCGTATAATTATTACCATCATCGGGTGTCACCTCAATGTTTTTTTCTGTAACATTATACACCATATCATGAAAACCAAAACTAAAAGGTTCATAATGTTCTATGTCTCAAAATACTCATGATATGCTACTCAAAGACCATAATAAGAGTTCAAATAAAGGAGATACGAAACATTGAAATTTTACAAAAAAGAGGTAAAAGTCATGACCGAGACCTTCATGGAATGAGATTCTACTCTACTTCATGGAAATATCCTCACTGGAACATTAATTTCTATCTATGTATCACTACATGTCATGTAAGTATACTACACAACGTTTCTTGGACATAGCCCTCACGAACAGATAAGGCTCGTCATCGGTCCGAGGAAAAAAATATAATTTCACTGATATGACTGTTCAAATGGACCTGTATGGTCTAACGGAGGACACCATTGAGATCCTCATAGAGGAAAACTCAAGATAGTATATTCACTTGAATCATTTAGACACCCGATGAAAAAGTCTCATTTTACTACATCACACTTGAATTGAATCACATGGGACCAAGCAATGAGTCCAAATTAAATACCCAAAATTGGTAAAGATATATGCACCTCAATTTTATGGTCACAACAATTATTACTGTTCATCATTATGACAATGTGTGAGGGAGATATACAAAATTAAAGAATACACAATAATAATAATTTTATTATTATTGGGTGTTTTCTTGACCCGATGTACGAGTCTGAAGAAGGTATCCAACATCAGTATTAAAATGACCATCTCAACTTCAAGATTATATTGCTACTGACGGATCTTGAATCAGAATCTTTATGGTGGAATTATTGTAGGATTTAGGTTTTCTCAACAGAAAATAGTAATTTATATTATTATTATGTAAATTATCTTTTTAAACTATTAATCACTCACACTAGATCCATTTGGTGTGAACCACCTCATCCATAGGATTCCCTTATTTATCATTTTAATTAATGTGTTTTGATTATTTATTAGTAAAATTAAACCCCACATTCATAAATCCAGAATATGCAGGTCATACACATGGGTACAACGCCCTCCCCCAGATTTGTCACAGAGAATGCCTCATGTTTGTAAATAATTATTTTTTTATAAATTAATTTTATAAATATTATCACATGATAAACACACTCATTTACCAATTATAATTTTATACCATTAAATTAGTTTCTTAGGGATCTCTTCAAAAGAAATTAAATCCATTTGATTTAAATTAACCAACGACCCATTTTTTTTTAAATTAATTTATTAATAATAATAATAATAATAAAATAATAATAATTTCCATTAAGTTGACCATGCCTGACACCTCATTGGAAATTCAAGTCTGGTCACCATCACATCCACCTTGAGTAGCCTCCACCATGAGAGTCTATGCATGACCTTTGCTCAGAATCAATCCTGTCACACCACATGTCATCACTGCAAGGAAATAAAGAAAAACATGGATTATTGACCTACTCCCTAACAACCTATGATCATAAAAATTCACCCATAGTTCCAATCTAATCCATTCTCCAAACACCATCCTGATCGTTTATCAATACAACCCCTAACCATCGATCCACATGTCATTCATTTCACCACAATGAATCTGAGGGTTCAATTACACATGAACATACCCAGAAAATGTTGAATCATGACCCCATGGTCCAATGATAATGAACAAAAAGAATGATGGGGGAAAAACCCTAGAACAATGGTTTATGGATCGAGTCCAAATTTTCTATGTCATTCAATCAAGAATGGGGATCTCACGGTTAGAAAATTATTTACAATAAATTAATTTCAGTATGCTGGAATAGAAAAGGTTTTATGGAGGGGAACATATCAAGAATAAATATTAATATACTCAAACCATTAATATAGAGGAGTAAAAAACCAAAATATGAGGTTTAACTCCATTTTGGATCAATATTTGGATATTAACGTGCTCACCCAATGACAAGAAGAAGCTAATTCATTCGTCATGTTTTGATTCACCTTGTTTAAGAGGTTTTTCATCATCATCAAAGGGATTTGTTAAAGATAGGTTGAAGAGAGTATCACTAGTAGTGGGATAATTACAAGCTGCCCCTATAAATTTTCCCTATAATCTTATTTATATAACTTTATTAGAGGAAATATAATTAATTTATTCATTAATTAACTTAAATGCACCTCAAATGAGCAAGGGGTATGAATATCCCACAAAAACACATTTTTATCTAATTCATGGGTTAAAAAAATTGTTCTGGACACAACTGTGGTCTTTGAGTTTTGATCTGATCAACTTTTTGAGAGTTATCCCAATTTAATTTATTAACCCCGCAAACAAAATATAAAATGAATCTAATATTTTTATAAAAATAATTTTGAGAAAACCCAGCCTCAGAATCAAAATTCATCTCCTTTCTAATATCTAGAAATATATTTAGATGTTTTTAAATTTCATAAAATAAAAAAAAAGGTCTCTAAACATAGCCTGGAGGTTTGAAGAGGGATTTCATAAACTATTCACCATTAAAGTTTCAATATATGATCTCACAGTCACTTGAATAACTAGGTTTCTTGAGTTTTTTCTTATGATAAATTGGTACCCTCATCTGATGAGTTGGTTACTCAAGGTTGTTCAATGGTTTGGACAGCCATTTAGTTACTCTGTTATTACATTCTCTTGGTTTGATCATTAAGTGAGTTAGTTTCTTCTTACGGTCTATCCAGTTGGTTAGGCAGATGATCGACTCCTTCATATAGTCAATCCATGTGTTCCTTTAACTCTATTATATCTATCCCTTCAAATTATCACTCCATCATTTCAAAATTTTTTTCATAATACAACATAATGCCTAAAATGATTTAAAATGACATTTTAACATCAAAATAACAAATTTAGGTGTTAAAATATTTTTTATATATGTTATTATAGTATATAGTTACACCTTTTAATTCATTGACATATAGAGGATTAAATGGGAACAAAATGGGTGGTATCACACTATTGGATGAAACATAATTGGAAGAGAAATAAATGGTTACTTCACCACATTATCTTTTATACATCTAAATAGATATATGTATACACATCTAAAGAACTTAATTTCCATTAACAGAGTATTTCCTTGTTTCCATTGAGTCTGGATTATTTATAAAGTTGATATGGAGTCTTGGGAGTCATCAGGACTGACTATGACTCCCCCCTAATTGTGATTCTAAGAGTATTACTATAACCATTCTACCCATATTTTTGGTACCACTATGATTTATTTGAGGTAGGATTTTCCCCCTCACTTATTAGATTCTTTATTATTGTCATAGTGGGATGGATCAAGTACATACATTTTTTATATCTAGTTTGTAACAACTCTTTTTCTTCTATCTATTTTTGGTATTGAATGAAATTCTTCCCTTCCATGTATAAGATCCTTAACCTCTTTCTTTTCTGTGAAAACTTACAATTATAATGATTTCACTTTTTATTGGGTGGGTAGTAAAAAATTAACTAATGAAGATAATGAACTAGATTAAATTGAATTGAAGGGGATGAGGTTCCTTCATAAAAATTGAACTTTTTTTTGGATATGTTTATTTATGGTCATTTCTCAAACATGAAGTTTGTTGTTCCATGCATGTTGGGGCTATTATGAATTTTAAACCCCAATTGTTTGATTGGGAATCATTGTTCTGTTAAACCAAAAAATCATAAAATGTTAGGAACTAATATACATATGATTTATTTGCTTGTCTTTAGAACCAAACAACACATACATATATGTCACATCTTAACAGAAAAATATTATTTAAATTTCAAAAATACACACCCAAGGTCCATCATGGTTTAGTGCCTTTAGAGACTAGGTATACAATCTTATTATTTACTGAAATATCTTAAACATATCACTCAAATATCTCCCACTTTTTCAATTTTTATAAGAATAACCAATTTAAAAACATTCTTCATAACATAGAAATAAAAAAAGAAAATATGAGTTCAAATTCAAAGTAAAGGTAAACATGGGAAATACATGAACATTATGTGAGCCTCAGGGTACAAGAACATGACAATAACATATGATAACCATAACCTGTATGTCAAACATAAAAATCATAAGTCATGGAATAAAGATTGGATGTCTACAGGGCATGAATCACAATTTAATCCTTGAACATGAGGAATGCGAATATAATTTTGGCATAGGACATATATTTTTGTCAAAAACAAATGGTTATAACACTGTGAACATGTGTAATTGAAAATAGGTTTACTCATTAAGATGATGAAATAAAATTTGTCCCTATCATTAACACATGGATATAAAACTAGGTCCATGTATAACCATATGGACATGAATGATCGGTCCACACATAACACTATGAACATGTAATAAGGTTCACATATTATACTGTGATAATATCCTCATGTTTAGACATAAAATTTTGAAAATGTATCTAGGTCTAGGAATGTCATATTCACCCATGAGTTTTCTATCATTTTCCAATATATTTTAGGAATATATAAGTCCCAAAAATCATATAATCCATACATTTGTGTGCTAAAATATCTTAAAACTTTCATCATGGTATAACCCATGAAAATGGGTCTCCATCCATAAAAATTTCATTTTAGTAAAACCCTTGAAATGAAATGGGTTTTATAATAATATTTCCATAATAATCATATTCCATTATGAGAAATAATAAAGATGGTATTAGTATATCTTATCCTTGGTAAATCTTATGTTTCATCAAAGAATGTCATCTTAGATGGAAAATTGTTTTGAAAAAAATCATTTTGAACATTTTTTGAGAAATATATCCTTCCAAACATTCACTTTTTAAAAAAAAATATATTTTATAAAAATTATTTTCTTATATGATAAACTTATAAACATATAATTTAATCATTAAAAAAATGATTGTTCATGTGAATGGAAAATAGCATAGATGTATAAACAAATATTCCGTTCACATTTTTGAGAAAGGCTAATTAGGCTTAGTTTTTAAAATTTTATTGGGATTAAATTTTAAAATAATTTGTAAAAATTTAAGCATAGGAAATATTATTTAATAAATCCTTTGGGTAATATTAAAAAAAATTGAGAACATTTTTATAAAACAGTTTTTGAAAACTTGGATATGTAAGGAAAATGTATTTCAACAGAACAAAAATATATTGAAGTTTTCTTCAAAACCTTATTTTAAACTCTTGAGTAAATAAAAAGACAGAAATAAAGAGAAAATATGTTTTCAAATGAAATAAAAATAGTATATAAAAATTAATGAGTTTATTTAGATACAAATCAAAATATTTCATCATTGTAAGAATAAGCATAATAAATCCTGTTAAACAAAGATATTGTACCATAAAAAAATACAACATTTGTAACATTAAATATTATGACCCATGAAAAAGATATCATAAAATGGATATGTAAATAACCATTATTTTAAGGAAATAAATCATAAAATATATTCATGTTCATTATATACGCCACATAAACGAAATATGTTGTGAATATGGCATGTGTCTCAAGGAAGTAAAAAGTGTGACAAAATTACATTACCTTAACTCTAAACTTATTTTATTAATGCTTATAACTTCATTGAAATATATATAATTTTATTATAAATATATTAAATGACCATAATTATTATATCATACCATATATTATTTACTTATGACCTTTTATTCTCTGTTTATTAATCATTCTTAGTTAAAATAATGTTACGTGTAATAACTACATGGTTATTCATGTATGTTTAGATTTTTTATTTTTGGTTCTATTACATTCATCATGGGTAAATAATATTTATAATTTTAAATGTGATATAAATATCATATATATTCAGTATATATGTATTTATATTAATCTATAAAAGTTCGAGATATAAAATGAAATACACTGTTCATGGAGATGGCAAGTCATACGTACACATTAACACTGTGTCCATATTCTAATGGATTGAAAGAATGAGGGGTAAATATAAAATTACCATTATATAATAATTATTATTTTATATATATCACCTACATTCATTAAATTTACCATAATTATATTCATTTCAAATTATTTGTTAAAAATCAATCACATTGCTTTGCGAGGTGGTAGTCTGTCGTACACATGAAATACATTATCGTACCCCCATGGAATTAAAATTAAGGTGGTTTATGTGATAATAATTCAGAATTATAATTATGTTAAATATATCATATATATATATATATAAATAATATCCATCATAGTACCCAACTATGAGAGGTGTTGATGGAAAACATGTCACAACGGTTCGTGAGACTGTAGATCGCTGTACACAGGAGTCGCATTATAATATAATATTTGAAAGAAGTTTTGATGGATGTTGTTAATTAACTTTGTATAATAACATCTCAATATATTAAATATACTAATGTTTTTATATTATCAATGTGTAATCATATTTAAAATAGGTGTAGGATAATATAAAATTAAAATTATCATTGAAAAATGTTTCCCATTATTTATGTAACCTCATTGGGTTTGCACCAAAAGCCTTCCTAGATATTATTATTAATCAAAATATGAATTATTATATTAGGTTTCAGAATTAAGGAAGTGAATTAAAAATTTCTTGGAAAAATCAAATTATTTTGGAAGCGTGAAGAAGGGAGCTAAGTTGGTGGCCTTATATAAATGAGGTGAGTAACATACATGTAGTTTTTGAAAAGAAAAAAGTGTACATTAATGTACCATAATTCCATGTAATTGTTTTAAATTATATGGAATTATTTTGAGCCCACGAGCTTAGGCGACACTTGATTCCAAGTATTAGTGATCCTAAAATAAGTGTTTGTACATTTACTGGAGAATATTTAAAATAGAACACATGTACAATATTTGAAACATATAAATGGGTGCCTAGATTAAAAATCCATTGGAATTTTTGTGTCAGGAATGAAGACTTTCCCTAAGAAAGGACTTCACCTCGGACTACATGAGTTGAGGGAAATAGTTATTTTTAGGACTTTTTTAGAAAAATATAATAAATATTTTTCTTAAGGGAAATAAAATAAAATGTAATAAATATTTTATATGAAATACTCATTTCGTTGCAATGTAACAGTGCTACAACCTGAGTGTAACCAAAATTCTATTTCATAAATGAAATAGTGTAATGATGATGTAACACAATGTAACAGGAACACTAAAACATGTTTTTTGATTTTAATGGTTTAGCTGAGGACGGATCATCGACATGATCTGCGACCGCTATGAACCCTTTTAGATTTGGTGTTGGCATGAAATAATCCAATAATTATAGCCAAAGATGGATTGTGGAGTGAAAAATGTAGTGGTGTGATATTCTCCATCGAATAATCCAATGTCAAGGTATGTGTTTGTTCCTGATGAAATTGTTTCTCTGTTCATTTTTTCTAAAAAATGATTGAATATCAACCCACTAACAAGTTTATCCATGAGTCATTTGTTCATGCAGGATGGTTACTTGATCATCAGGTTTTTGGTTTATGATTTTATTCGATAGAATCTAAAACCCCCTACTTGTTTTAAACTCAAACTCAGAGGGATTAGACTGACATGAAGAAGGATTGAATTCCCCCATTGTACGAGTTCTTGTATTCTTCATGGATGAAACCACATATTTACGGAAATACAACATTGAGCCTTTAATAGTGATGATAAAAATCCAAGGATATCAAATATGGTCGCTGATTGGAAAACATACCCTCAGAACAGAACTATCTACCCACAGAAGAAACTGCCTACGACGACAAAGGGCGGCGGCCACGTGCGGGATGCGGCGCGTGCCGACGGCACGTCGTGGTGGTGGAAAAAGTCTGTTGTAGGGGGGGGGGGGTGTGGGCAACACAAAGTGTCCGCAGATAGATGGATGTGGTGGTCATTTGGGCCATGACATCGGCCTCGAGCGGTGGATCGAGCCACATACAAGGACTGGTGGTGGTGGCATGAGTGGAGGCAGCGATCCGGACCACCTTAGAATAATGGAGGGTCATGGGCCACTTGGAACATGGAGTTGGACCCTATGGTGATCCGTGGGGTGGAGGAGAACATAGAGCGCTCAACAGGTCGGGTCAGACCCAGAATGGGTTTGGTCAGGTTAGTTCGACCGGGTGGGACCGGACCTGGAGCCAACAGATCCCTTTTCAGTAAAACAAACACCACTTAAAAACTGTATGATTGATTGATGAGTAATTTGTTACATTGAGACCCTCGCAGTGAGGTAGTAATTTTTACATACTCTAATTGAGTTTATATGGAGGTTCAGTTATGGCCGATGACTTGAGGAGTATATTTTCTCAGAATCAAGCATGGTATGAGAAGAAATCATGTGGCTGGCTATTATGATAAAGAAGTGGTGAGCATATCTCAGTCACTTGGGAGCTAAGAATACCTCAGTGGTTTGGATGACAAGTGGAACTCAGTGGCCCGACAGCTGATCAGACCCCAGTGGCCTGAGAGACGAGAAGACATCAGTGGCCTAGTAGCCAAGTTGACCTCAGTGGCCTAGAAGATGATCCAACCTTAGTGGCCTGACATACCTCAATGATTCATCCGGTATGAGTCCCTCGGTATTACAAGATGTTTAATTTTCCACTGATTATCATACTTTCTGATCTTTAGTGTATACTTGTGTGAGTTGACAATTCATTGTGTGTATTTTTTTGGTTGTCTTTCATTGTGGATTGTGGTCCCTATTTAGTATGTGTTACTCACCCCTACATGGGCTTCACCTTCACTTGTCATGTCTTGTGCATGTGATCGACATTTTGATAGAGTCCTTGGTGGTCCACGACTAGGAGGTTCATAGTGAGATCTGATAAGTGAGTCGTACTCCTACAGCTTTTAGAAGCTACTATAAAACTACCCTTCAGGTTGGATTTTTGATAGAAGGATTATAAGAGACCTTGTACTCCCTTGTTTTAACTTTTCATTTATTGGGTTTTTATTATGTCCCATTTTACTTTCATCATGTACTTCTACAAACAGTGGTTGTATTAGTGGCATGCATTTTTTCCATTTTAGTGTTTCGAGATGAGGTTGTGAGTGTGCGTTTGTACAGGTTCTCGGAAAATGCCACCCACGTGAAGGATAGAGCCTTTGGAACAAGTCACCATCCCTTGGCCTTTGGGAGGTGGGCATGGGGTAGTAACATAACAGGCCCTGGGGGATGAGTTGTGTCAAATTGGTATCATAGGTGGTCGGTTCTACCTTAAAAACCGAGAGTTTTTGGTTTTTTGGTGAGATAGTGTTGAATGTTTCGAGTTTGGATTTCAGGATTGGGTAGTCCAATATTGGTGTGGTGGTCAGCATATCCATACACCAGTACCATGAATCCTGCATTTAAAATTGGTACAGGAAACCACTTGTTTCATGCATCCTATAGGATTTTGAGTGTTTCCTCATGTCCTTCTTGAGTCATCTCACCATGTATAAACTGTTGACCATGGTTTATATTGACCTATTTCAGGATTCCTCCACACTGAGGGCCAGTGAATATTCTAGTTAATGACCATGAGGATGGTACACCTAGTGACGAGGCATTAGTATAGGGACCAGTACTAGAGATGGCCCCACTATGATGTGGACTAGCATTTCCACCACCCATTGGTCAGTTGTTGCTATTGGCTCTACCGGTAGAGGATGTGTGTAGGCTTAGTTCCTTACATGAGTTATAGAGGAAAAGACCTCCTATGTTCTGGGGTGAGACTGACCCCAGGTAAAATAGGATTGGCTCAAGGTGGTTACAGGAGTCTTCTATATGGTGAGGATTCCTCTCTACCAGATGGAAATCATAGCCGTGAGCCTCCTTTAAGGCTTGATGGGAAGATGGTGGAGGTTAATGATCCAAACACACGATGATGACACCCTCACCTTGAAAGAATTTGAGTGCCTATTTATGGAGGATTTATTTACAGTGAAATTTTTCTCAATGCACATACTAGAGCCACTGCACCTACAATAGGGTGGCATGAAAATAGCGGAGTACTCAGTGAGATTCACTGAGATTTCTTTCTACTCTGTGTACATGGTGTGAGACCCATTTTTTAGGTCTCGATCTTTTGAGCATGGACTAAGTCAGGAGATCAGGGTGTCCATAGTATCTTTTATCATCTCTACTTAGGAAGGGGTGCTAGAGAGATCTCTACTCAAGGAGAGCTTCCTAGAAGAGTAGGTGACAGTAGTAGGGGATACCAGTAGACCCTAGGTGGCAGAGTCTTTAGCTCTGGTTAGTAGGCAGACAACATGGGGGCCCAAGAAGGCAAGGCATTTCGGGGTATCACTCTAGGATATAGAATCAGCGGCACTAGACCCCTAGGGTGGAGAGAGTCATCATAGGGGAAATTTGTGGAAATCATGTGGTGGCTAGGGGCACATGGCTTTTGATTTCCCAAATTGCCGCACAAACGACCGATATATGGTTGAGGGACTGCCAAGGAAGAGGCAAAAGTTTGAGAGAGGTGGTTCACAAGGCAAAGGACGTGGCAAGGGATCCGAGAGAGTAGAAAGCAGTGGGTGGACGATCAATGTACTACAACCACCACCCCCAGGTGTTCCACCACGGGTTCTGAGAGCTGGTGGATAGGGGAAAGGAATGATATAGGTGATGTAATCCTACGAGAATGGTTCTCCATATATGATTAGATGTATGATCTATGTATTATACACCATAGCTATAGTTCTTATAGACACATGTTCTAGTCACTCTTTTCTTTCCATAGACCTTGTTTGGAGCTTGAAGATTCTTGTGGGGTCGTTTCATTGATTCTTATGACTAGAAACTTATATGAGATGGGATTCAACAATTAAACCCCTATGTCGGCAGTGTGAGCTTACTCTGGGAGGCAAGATCACCAGCTTTGATATCCTATTACTAGCATTGAGGCCTTTTGATGTCATCTTGGGTATGGAGTAGTTATCTATAGTTCATGCTCAGATAAAATGTATTAGGCACATAGTGTGGTGTGTCCCTAAGAATGGCACCAGGTTTTCCATCACTACGTGATAAGGGTGCCCTTGTAGTGTAGAATGGACATTATCGGAGGATGGTGTATCTGATGACTCAAAAGTTGTCTAGGGTTACCTTTAGTGTGGTGGAAAAGAAGAGACCTCCATTTCCCATAGTGTTAGATGAGTACAAAGACATATTTCTTGAGGACTTTCTAGGATTAACCCAACAAAGGGAGTTTGACTTATGTATTGATCTGTTGTAACACCCCGACCCCACTTACCCAGAGTCGGTGCATTATTACGTAACATTGGAATTATCATAAAAGATCAAGTCTATATAGAACGATTAGTTTAGTAGCCTTGGAAACACTAGATACATTCATAAATGTTAAATTACATCATAAAGTGAAAAATCACAATAACATAGTCTCCATAGTCCACACACCTATCCCCTTCATACTATCCCTATAGGTCAGTCATAAAATATTTCTTCACATCCTGGGAAAAATGAAACATAGAAAGGGGTGAGCTCAGATGCTCAGTAAGGATAACAATATAGCGAAAACTTTCATAAATAAACATAAACATTTAAGTCAATTTATAACTAAAACAAAATCCTTTTAAACTTGAACTTTAGCATAATATGGAAAAAGTAAAATAAAATAATTCAATTTTATTACTCACATGGATATTCTACTAGTTTAATAATCATATGCAATATCTATAACCACTTTCATAATGATGGAATGCATAATTCTAGACTACAATAACCACGTAGCCAAGGCCTCGTGCCTAGACTACAAATAAGATTTTGTCAAGGCCTCGTTCCAAGACACTAGTTTGTCTCATGAGACCTTCTGATGCATCGAGGAGCTATAGAGGGCTCCACCCGTCACTTATTAAGTCTAATTCATTCCTCATATTAATAGGTTTAAATATATCATAAACTATAACATGATCATATCAAATAAAACATGCATAAAGGAAACATAACATTTCCACATTTCAATCACAAGATATCAATACAACACATTGTTATAATAAAAACATTATCAAAACCATTTTCAATAACAAAATAAATGAAATTTAAAACTTGGTATTTATTTTTCATTTAAAAAACGTTATGGCTTGTAGAGGAAGCCAAAACTCAAATAATGGTCACGGCGGCGGAGAAGTCATTGTCACCTCATATTTAAGACAAAACATTCCTTTTGTCATTTAGTAAAAATGATTCATATAAAAATATTCCTTTTTAATAAAATTAAAAGTCAAAGGGGTTTATACACCGTATATTGTAAAGTTTTGTATAAAACAAAATATGCCTCAATGAAAGGAGATTAAGATGAAGTCTCTTACCTTGTGTCTGACTTGACTCGATCATTCTTTAACCTCTTGAATAGTAAACTAGAGTTAATTTCTACTTGATTAAGAACCTTTTTCAAGTTCATTATTCCTTTTATAGCACTTATTACCATGTTATGAAAATTATGTAGTCATTTAAGTTAATAATGGTCGTTTTGTCGATCTTTGGTACTTGAGTCAATAATAAACATCTTATAATTACAGGTTGTTTATGTGGTAAAATATCCATTATCTCCAGAATTATATTCCTGATGTAGATATAATATCTATCATATATATTCAGTATATACTTGACTTTATAATATTACATAACATTTAGAGGTAAGATATGAAATGCACCATTCATGGAGACGGTAAGTCGTACATACTCATGAACGCTACTTTCATTACTATTTCATATTTAATGGAATTAAAACTAAATGAGATATATATATATATATATTATAATTATAGTATAATATATATTTTATTTAGGTCACATAAGTTCATTAATTTCATTCTTTATACATTCCATGTATTGCATGAACAAGTCACATCACTTGATGGGGCGGTAGTCCACAATTCCTCAAATGAAATTGTCGCATTTGCACAACATGCAAAGCATAAAGGTATGTTTTAATTTTAAAATACAGAAGAATATAGACGAAATAAATATAATATATATCACAAATAAATATATTGTCATCATAATGGCCACCATGAGGGGTGGTATGAGAAGATAGAACAATCATCGTTTCGTGAGGCAGTAATTCGTCATCCACTGAAACAGTATGTTCTTTAACCATTATACAGAGGTGTTTGTAAGTGTAGCTAGAATAATTATCATAAAAACAACCTAGTATATTTATGATAATGGTTTTTTTACAAAATAAAGGAATAAAAATAGTTTAAGGTGTTGGATAATCAAAAAAAAACAAAAGAACATAAGAGAAGACATTACCATAAAATCTGGTAACTCTTTTTGATTTGAGACAGAGGATTCATTGGGAAGACTTCTGACCAAAGTGAGGCTTTTAGGAGTAAGAGAGGGAAGTTGAGAGAGTATTTGGGCTGAGTTTGGCTGAGAAAAATGGCTTTTATGGTGTGAATAAGGTGGTAGAGGTGGGGGCCTTTTATAAGAGGAGAGGAGGGGCACTCTTGGAAAGTCATGAAATGTTACATTATTATATAATGAGTTTAGAATTTTAAAGGTCACAAAATTATATATTTAGAAAATAAGGTGATAAGGGTTAGATATATACTCATACAAAAGGTTTTTGACAAGTGTATGTCTTCGATTTTACATTGTCTTTTCATTTTATTTAAATTGTTCATTAATGATGTAATCGCTGCATCATCATGGTGTCATAAATAATTTTATTTATTTAATTAATAAAAATTATAAAACAATTACCATGATGTAGGAAATATTTTTAGATTTCTAAGGAATATTTATAGTTGAAAAGTTAACTTATATAACCCCATTTAATAATTGTTTTAGTAAAACAACACATGTTTGAGACAATTTTATTTTTACTTTAAATAAAAAGTTATTAATGTCATTTTCTTACCCAAGTGGCTCCATGGGGTCCCCAAGATGACCCATGGATTGTATTGGTCGGCCATGACTCATCCAATAAGGATAGGAAAAGTGTAAAGGTATTTTCATATTATTATAACATTATATTTACCTTAAATTACACTAAATATCTTTAATCGCGATTAATAGAACATAAAAGTTACTATTCATCAAAAATAATTTTAATCCCATTGAACCACATTTTACTTTCTAAGGACAATGATGTATGTCAGATTTTTGAAATTCAAATCACAGAGGTGGTAAAATTTCATTTAAGTGAAAAATTAGTTTTTTAACTTCCACTTAGTGGTATCACTATTAATCAAAAATTGAAGTTTCTCAGAACAATAGCAAAACTCCACAATAAGCTATAATTGTTATTCCAAATTCAAAAATAATGTCTATTTTACAAAATTAAAAACTTATAGTTGCATTAATTAATTTTATAATTAGATCCCGTTGTCAGAACAAATAGCGTGTTTTTAAGAAACAATATCAATCAAAAGATTGACAATTGTTTATGTCCAATTTCAAAGTGAAATTAAATATAATGACCACCATTAGATAGAATGGTTAAAATATATTCTAATTATACTTTAAAACCACTCAATCGTATAATTTATCACTATAAATTATTTTGATTAAAAAAGTTGTTTTTAAGTATTTTTTACTATTCATCAAAAATAAGTTCTTAGAAAAATACAAAAAATTCAACATAAGATAATTTCGTTATTCTGAATCCAAAAATGAAGTTCATTTTGAAATATTAAATTTATAAAATTTCAAAAAGTGGGTATTACTATTCATAAAGGCTATTTTGATTGGTCGCAGTGTGTTAGAATCTCGAACTTGCGTATAATGCAAGCTATTGCATTATTGAAAGAGAAGCGTATCATGGAAGTTTGGGGTGTTACATTCTCCCCTCCTTCACTAAATTGAATACTCACAGTTTGAAATTTTTCATAGAAAATAAATTGTTGAAAGTAGAAAATACCCTTGTGGAAAACCACATCGGAAATAAGGTTAATAAAATTTGGCCTTAATAAGAGGGAAATGGAAATGAAAAAGTCACCACCAAATTATGATCTCAATTAGGAGAACAATGGAGGAAATTAGAAAAAAATAATTTGAGGGAAAACATAAATATTTGTAGGGAGTGATTGAGGTCATCAATCACAAACAAGTGTAAAATTGAGGGCCTCAAAGCCTTCAATCTATGGTGATTTAAAATATCATCAGTTAAGCATAAGGTATTAGGATAACACATTTTTTTAATATCCATTTCATAATGTTTAAGAGTTAATTTATTCATAGAATAAGAGATATGTGTAAATATATATATGCTTGACAAGTAGAGTTTCAACCTTCAACTAATTTCTACCACAAACTCATATTTCACTCAAAAAGAAAATAGAACTCAAAAATGTTATATTTTTCCTAATCATAAAAGATTGAAAATATTAACACATACTATTTAGATTAGGAAAAATATTTTTTAATAACCAGGGACTTCCTGTAGGCTAGTGGTAGGTAATAAAGGCCTGTTGCACTATGGTTGTGGGTTCGATTCCTACAGCTTTGTCCGACGCGACAGGTTATCCCCCAACCTGTAGGTTGTCCTTTTCCTAAAACTATAGTATTATAATATTCCTAAAATAATATTCATAAATGTTTTAACCTTAAACAATATCATAAAAAATTTAACTTAATCCATTCCACCCTTTATAGTTTTCCAAAATACCTCTGTCCAGAATTTCTCTAAAAGGTCTCTAAATTCAAAAATCAATTGTAACATCAGATTCCCCCAAGAAAGTAATGTTTCTTTTGTTGTCACATACTAAGAATATGATTACCTTGATCATATTAAAACCTTAATGAAAACAACAAGTACTACAGTACAATCATTATATATATCACATTATTCTTATAACCAGAATATAATCCTTGAGTCCAAAATCACCAATACGTTAATTATTCCACTTCAACTATAGTAATAGCATAAGATTGGCCTTGATCCCTTGCCCTTTTCTGAGTTAAGATTACCTGACGCTTAGTAAATTCATTTTCATAATGACCCTTTTCTCAACAATTGTATCATTCAACATTGATAGCCTCTTTCTTTCCCTTGTAAAGACGATCCTGGTGACCATTTTCCCCACATTTATAACAAACTCCCTTTCCTTTTAGGCAAGTACCGAGGTGATTCTTCCCACAATTATCACATAATGGAAAATCCTCCATTCCCTTTTTTCCCTTTATCTGTCTCTTGTTCCACCGTTTTCTTCTTCTCTTTCTTTACTTTGTTGTCATAAGACTTAGAGAATTCATTTTCTGTCTTGATAGCACATGAGACAATATCTTCGTACGATGAGAAGGATTGTGATACTAAATCTAGATGGAGAAATGGTTTTAACCCATCAAAGAAATGATAAATATTACTTCTTAGGTTATGTATATAATCTTTAGCATGCCTCGCTAACCTTGTAAAGTTAGACTCATACTTTGCGACATTCTCATCCTCCTTTTGCCTCAGAATCAGAAATTGCCTTTTCATATTTGCTCGATGGTAACGAGGAAAGTATATTTATAAGAAAAGCTCTTTTAACTCCCTCCATTCAATATTTGATACTTCATAATCTTCCTTTGTGTTTTAAATCAATGACCACCATTGATCAACATCTCTAGTGAGGCGGTAAACTGCCATCATAACCTTTTGCCTTTCACTACTCCCCAAAGCCTGAAATATTTTCTCTAGGGAATTTATCCATTGCTCATCTAGTAAGGTATTTGTACTCCCATTGAATGTTGGTGGTTGTTTCCTCATGAAGCGGTCTAACATTGATCCTTCACGTTGCGGATCAGGGTGCTCTATACGAGTAAGGTTATTATTCATAACCTGAGTGAGTTGTCCCAGTATGGTGATAAGTTGATCAGCACCAGTTGTATCACCAACTCCATTATAATTATCTTGAGCAGGAGGGAAATCCCTACATGGAGTGTGTGCATTGATACAGTTTCCATTCCTTCTACTGGGCACCATTTCTAAAGAATGTCGTAAACTAGATTAGTCTATGAATCAAAATACATAATTCCATACTTGTAAAACACATAACATAAATTGAACTATTAATGGATATAATCCATAATCATAAAAATATTTTCTTTGAGGAAGTATATACTCATAAAACCTTCATAATGGTTTGTAATGAAAATGAAAATTATCCTAAGCATATCTCCTTGGAGTGTCGTAACCAAGAGTGAAGGAAGGCCCGTTGTCGTGCACCAGTTCCCGTTCGAGTCTAGCTCAAAGAGGTGTTTTTGGGTTTTACCCCTAGGTACAACTATGTCAAAGCTGCCTCTACATGCTCGTATCCAGACAGAGATGTATTTCTCGGAAAACTCACAAAATCTCTATAATACAAAAATTCTAGGAAGTTATTCTATACTAATCCTCAAAGTCTATCTTAGGGCTGTTTGCTCTAATCAAATCTTATCAAAATATAGCTTCCAAGGTTAGTACTAAACTGCCTATGATACCAACTACAATGCCCTGACTCCAGTTACCCAGAGTCAGTGCATTATTACGTAACATTGTCATGATCACAAAAGATCAAGTCTCAAAAGACTGATTAGTTTAGTAGCCTTAGAAACATTGTAACGCCCTGACCCCAGTTACCCAGAGTCGGTGCATTATTACGTAACATTGGCATGATCAAAAAAGATCATGTCTCAAAAGACTAATTAGTTTAGTAGCCTTGGAAACACTAGATACATTAATAAATGTTAACTTACATCCTAAAGTTAAAAATCACAATAACATAGTCTCCATAGTCCACAATCCTATCCCCTTCATACTATACCTGTAGGTCAGTCATAAAATATTTCTTCAAATCCTGGAAAAAATAAAACATAGAAAGGGGTGAGCTCAGATGCTCAGTAAGGATAACAATATAGCGGAGTCTTTTATAAATAAACATAAACATTTAAGGAAATGTATAATTAAACAAAATCTTTTTAAACTTGAACATTAGAATAATATGGAAAACGTAAAATGAAATAATGCCATTTACTTACTCACATGGATATTCTACTAGTCAAATAATCACATGAAATATCAATAACCACTTTCATAATGATGGAATGTGTAATGCCAGACTATTATAACCATGTATCCAAGGCCTCATGCCAATATTACAAATAAGATTTTCTCAAGGCCTCATGCCAAGACACTAGTTTGTCTCACGAGACCTGCCGATACATCAAGGAGCTATAGCGGGCTCCACCCGTCACTTATTAAGTCCAATACATTCCTCATATGAACAGGTTTAAATATATCATAAACCATAACATAATCGTATCACATAAAACATGCATAAAGAAAACATAACATTTCCACATTTCAATCACAGGATATCAATACAACACATTGATATAATAAAAACATTATCAAAACAATTTTCAATACCAAAATAAAAGAAAATTAAAAATTGTTATTTATTTTTCATTTAAAATAATTTATGGCTTGTAGAGGAAGCCAAATCTCAAATAATGGTCACGGCGGCAGAGAATTCATTGTCGCCGCATACGTAAGACAAAACATTCCTTTTGCCATTTAGTAAAAACGCTTCATATAAATAGATTCATTTTGAATAAAAGTATAAGTCAAAGGGTTTTATAAACTTTATAAAGTAACGTTGTGTATAAAACAAAATATGCCTCAATGAAAGGAGATTGAGACGATGTCCCTTACCTCGTGTCTAACTTGACTCGATCGCTATTTAACCTCCTGAATAATAAACTAGAGTTAATTTATACTTGCTTAAGAACACTTTTCATGTTCATTATACCTTTTATATCACTTATTACCATGTTATGAAAATTATGTAGTCATTTAATTTAATAACGGTTGTTTTGTCGATCTTTGGTACTTGAGTCAACAATAAACTTCTTATAATTACAGGTTGTTTATGTGGTAGAATATCCATTATCTCTAGAATTATATTCATGATGTAGATATAATATTTATCATATATATCCAGTATATACTTGCCTTTATAATATTACATAACATTTAGAGGTAATAAATGAAATGCACCGTTCATGGAGACAGTAAGCCGTACCTACTCATGAACGATACTTTCATTTCTATTTCGTATTTAATGGAATTAAAAATAATGAGATATATATATATATATATATCATAATTATATTATAATATATATGTTATATATGTCACATAAGTTCATTAATTTCATTCTTTATACATTCCATGTATTGCATGAACGAGTCACACCACTTGGGGGGGCGGTAGTCCACACTTCCTCAAATAAAATTATCACATTTTCACAACATGAAAAGCATAAAGGTATGTTATAAATGTAAAAGCCCGAGATTTTATGAAAATTTATTTTTTAATTTTTTTTAATGTCTTGTGTTGTACGCTACACCAAAAGGAGCTTGCACAACACACATCCTTGACTTTCCTTGAATTACACGATATCACTACCTTCCTCGATAGCGTGTGTAATACGCAACACCGAGTTTCACTAAACAACGATATGCTATTAAAATATTATTAAAACTAGCCGTTATGAATAGTAATAACCACTTTTTGAAATTCTTTAAATCTTATTTTTCAAAGTGAACTTCATTTTTGGATTCGGAGTATCGAATTTAGCCTAAGGTGAAATTTTGGTACTTTTCGGATAACATTTATTTTCTGATGAATAGTGAACATTACTAAATTTTAATTAAAAACAACTTTTTTAATCGAAATAATTAATAGTGATAAATTATTAATTTGAGTGGTTTTAAAGTATATTTAGAATATATTTTTACAATTCAATACAATTATGGTCATTGGATGTAATTTTACATTTACACCAGACATAAACAAGTGTTAATCTTTTGATAGTTATTATCTCTTAAAAACATGCTATTTGTTGTGACAGCGGAAATTAATTATAAAATTAATTAATTCAACTTATATGTTGGGAATTTTGTAAAATAGAAATCATTTTTGAATTCGGATTATCAATTATATCTTAGGGTGAAATTTTGGCATTTTTCTGAAAAACTTCAATTTTTGATGAATAGTGAAATTACTAAATGGTAGTTAAAAAAATTAATTTTTTCATAAATCTTAATTTTACCGCTTCTGTGAATGGAATTTCAAAAATCCGAGAGACACGGTTGATGTCAGTAAGTAAAATTTGTTTCAATGAGATGAAAATAATTTTTGGTGAATAGTAACTTTTTACTTTTATTTACCACAGTTAAAAGTAAATAGGGTAATTAAGGGTAAAAAGAATATTAATATTACCCTAAAACATGTCATAATCCAATTGGACTAGTGTATCTCGACCAAAAACAACCTTAAGTGTAAAATATTATCATTTAGGCACACTTGGATTAGATTAGGAAATTTATTATTAATTTATTTAAAGAAGGGTTAAAATAGTTAAAATCAAAGTTTAATAAGTAAATTATTTTTAATATGGGGTTATACATAAGATAAATTCGACTATAAATAATCCTTAGAAAGATAAAAAGATTTCCTACATAATGATATTTTATTTGTAATTTTTAGACATTAAATAATTTAATTTATTTATGACACAATGATGATGCAGTAATTATCTTATTAATGAAATATTGATATAATTGATTTTATAAACACCAAAACAAATGTAATTTGAGACTTTTTATGAATCCCACTAATTTTCTAGGCTACTATGATATATTATTGTTGATTTAATCAACTTGGTTTGAACATATAATTCTGTTATGACTTTCACAAAAATCATATATCAAATAGTGTCAAAATTGACACAAAATAGTTTTTAAATCAAATATTATATTATTAATTGTTATTTTATTCCTAAAAATCTAAGGTTTGGCCAAATGACTTAGATAAGGATATATATATTAATAATAAACAATTTGGTGTTCGTTTGGCATGTTATAGTAAGTGTATTAACCATATAGTCTAAGAAAACAAAAAGACACGGTAAAAGTTAAATTATTTAACTTAGAGTTAAATCTAATTGATAAGGCAAAAATAATAACCTAAACTTGTCTAAATCCTATTGTTTGATAGTATTTCTACCCATCCCCACATTAGCTTCGAAATAAGACCCTTTGGAACCATTATAAACCGATTTTGACTTTAATATAAAATATTATTTTGAGATATTCTTAAGGTGCCCCCCTCTTCCCTTATAAAAGGGCACCTCCTCCCCCTCCTCCTCACACCAAATTGAGCACTCAAGCTCGTCCAACCCCTGCCAAAATCCCTTCTCCACTTCCCTAGAATAATCCTAGAGGTCCTGGTCTTCTTCAAAGACCAATCATAGTTCCCTAAGTGGAGGATTCAAAGAGGCGTTCCAAAGAAGAGGTAATATCCATTACCGATCTTTTCAATTTCTTTCTTCTTCAACTTATTCTTCTTTAGTTGTTTCATGATAAAGTAATAACATCAGTGTTACTTACATACTGATATGTTATTATAAATATGAAACAACCCTAATTCACCTTCTATCCATCCTACGGAAAAATGAAATCACCGCGCGTGCGTACGTTCGGAATACCGTCTCCACGCCGTGGTGTAATCTATTTTCCACCATCACCTTACAAGGATGGGTATAATCGTGTAATGAGAAACTATTTATGATTATTATAAAGTAATATTTATACTGAAATAATATATATATACTTCAATACAGTTCCACGATCATAGGAACGATATCATCACTCGTGTGTACGTACGGAATACCGTCTCCACGATGTGATGTGACTCGCTCTACATGATCATCATTACATAGTAATTATTTAAATGAATTGAATGAATAAATATGATATATGTTACACTAATACCATTATGGATATAAGGTATCGATAACCTTAAAAGAAGAATAAGAATTTATTCGGCAAAACACGCATAAGAACAAAAGGCAATAAGGACCCGAGTAACAAGTAACAATGAAATATTACTAACAAGAAGCTAAGAATATGACAATATATGATATCATATCAATATGTATGATTCTGGAATAAGTCAATAACATTATGTAAACCATTATACAGGAGCTTCAGACACGTACAAAGCAAATCAGACCTAAGGTAAGGGAAAATATTGCAATCTCATTTTTATCCGAGATTGTTTTTACTTTGGCATTTACTGGTGTGTATTTTATCATCCACATCCATGTTTCCTCAATATTTAATATTATTTCCATCCACCTACAATTGTTTAAATCCAATTTTACCCTTCGGTGAATTTTTAGTAAAAGATAATAAAGGAATCTTTTTTCGTTTTTCGTACGAGGTACTTTTTGACTTTTCCAACAAAAGTACGAAGAATGTTTTTTTACCTTATACGGCATGAATGGATTTTTAAAACATTATTTCCAAGAAGCTACCTTTACAAGTTTTCAAGTTTATTTTTAATCAACTTCTTTTAGTTTAAAATTGTATGACATGTTAAGAAAGGAAAATTGTTTTTGAAGTAGAAAGGATATTTTCCTCAAGAATAGAGTTCAAGTATTTTATCAAAATTATTTTCCATATAAGATAATAAATGGGTTATGTTTTTTTACCCCTATTATTACATGGATTTGATTATGTTGTGATGGAAATATTTTTATGGATTCCTTTATCTTATATGAATTGTTTTATGATGTCATGTTGTGTAAGAATCCCATTTTTATTACATGGGTTACGCTATGATGTATGGTTTATGATTATGTGGCACACATAAGAAAGGATTCATTATAAGATGGGTGGGACCTATATCTCCCTCCAATGCATTGGGTAAAGATTTTATATCTCATGAGATAGACATGGCTGGAACGGTAGGTTATACCGGTTCAGTGAAACAGTACTGGAACGAGGGTGACTCAGTTCAGAAAGGGACTTTGTCCACTAAGATAGTCTTGGAAATGAGTCATGACTAACAAGAAATGATTTTCCATGATTATGTGTGCATGACACAAAGTTTCAAGTTTCATGATATGATTATGGGGATCTCATTTTCAATTCTATGATTTATTCCATGTTAAGATATTATGATATCTTCTACAGGTTATGATTTTCAAAAAGATATGATATGATTTTTATTTCCTTTATTTTCCCTTGCTGAGCATTTGAGCTCACCCATTTATGTTTTCTTTTCCCCAGGATATAAAGAAAGGTTGTAGGTAAAAAAAAGGAAGATCTTTATGGGAGATATTGATGATCTTTCACCACGATTAGAAGATTACGTTCCGAGTTTCCAAAGACACTAAACTATTATGGTCCTTGTGTGTGTGTTTTTGTTATGTACAAAGTATTCTGCAAAAGTAATGTAATGTCAATGTACGTCAGGCTTCGGGTCTCTACAGTTGGTATCAGAGGAAAGGTTTAGTCAACCTTTGGAAACTAGGATGTGAAAACGTTAGTGAGATCCCTAGAGATATTTCTAAGGTATGTCTAGGGATGTCCCTAAGGATAAGTATATGTATAAGATACAGTCCTAGAACTATGGTAATGATCATAGAATTTAACCTAAGAAGTTAGATATTGAGTATACCCCCCCTTTATAATGTTGTTTTCCCTAGCATGATTTGTTCCTCTCACACTATTATTTTTGGGTTTTAGACGATGGCTGGAACCCGAAGGAACCATGTTGATCAATGCAATGGACAATGCAATGATTGTCCTCCTGAACAAACAAATGTTATGGGAGATGGAGTGAAAAATCTTATTGTTATACTTACACAATCTATGAATCATTATGGACTTCCAAATGAGCAGAGAAGGGAACAATATTCTATTGAGTCCTTCATGAGGAAACGTCCACCTTCTTTTAATGGGTCTTCTGATCCACTTGTTGCTGAAAAATGGATCAGTACCACTGAAAAGATATTTTCAGTTATTCAATGTTCTGAACATGATAAAGTCATCTTAGCAGTATATCGTTTGGAAGGTGAAGCTGATCAATGGTGGAATATTATCAAGAATACGAGGCAAAGAGATGAAATTGATTCCATGGAATGGGACGAGTTCAAGAACTTGTTTTTCAGTAAGTACTTCCCTCGTATTCTTCAAACGAAGATGGAAAAAGAGTTTCTTGAGCTGAAACAGAAGGATGATGAATCTGTTGGTATATACGAAGAGAATTTTACAAGACTTGCAAGGTATGCATCTGGCATTATCATCCAACCTAAAAGTAAAGTTGATCGATTTTTCAGTGGCTGAAACCAAGTCTTCGAAGGGAATTAGCTATACGAGACTTCAGTAGCTATGAAGAAATTGTGCGTTGTGCTATGAAGGTAGAAATGGATGTTGGTGTTACATATCCATCTCATGGTTTTGAAAAGAAATAAAATATGGAGTTCAAGGAGAAATCTCAGAATAATGGTGAAAAGAAAATGAATGTTTCCTTATGCTCAAAGTGTGGAAAGAAGCATGGAGGAAATTGTCTTAAAGGGACTAGAAAATGTTTTAAATGTGGAAAAGAAGGTCATCGGGTAGCTGAGTGTCGAAGTAATGGAAAAAGGGTTTCTAATGATGTGAACAAAGCAAACACTGCAGAAAACGCACCACCAACACTTCAATGTTTCAAGTGCAAGGAGATGGGACATTATGCCAATAAATGCCCTAATCCAAGGGTTAGTGATGATCAACATGAGCAACCACTTAAGGCAAAGGACAAAGGGAAGTTACATGCGATCACTATTGGTGATGTTGAATATGAAAATGATGTGGTGGAATGATTAAGTGTTTATGTAATGGGATTCCAAAATAGTGTTGTATATAGTATCGTGGAATATTGGAATATTTATGTATTGGTCTATTGTGGTTTTCAATAATTTTATGGTACCAGTAACCATGGAAAGTGATTGAGATATTTTTGGAAAAAAATGATATGCGCATAATGAAGGGAAAATGAGAAAATTAAATATTTGACAGTATTCATGAGCTCATGATTGATATAAGGACTAAGTGATATCAGGGTTTGAGTATATAGAATTCTGAAGATTGTTGTATGTGGAAAGTGTTAACTTTCAACTGCATTCATGTTTTCACGAAGGTTCGATGGGTATTCAAGAGAATACATGATTAAGGCCTTTGAATGTTTGGAATGTGACCAACAAAACATATCTTATGATATATGGGGATCAACGATGGTATTAAATATCTGGTAATCATTTTCACTATGTTATGAGAGTGGACTACAGTATTATGGATAAGCATAAAGATTGAAATGGATTATGTTGGACATAAGTGAGTATTGTTTAAGGATAGAAGTTTTTTTTCTCGATATTATTGATGGGATGTTATAGTAATGTAGTTTTAGAAAAAGGACAACCTGCAGGACAGGTGACAGCCCATCGCTTCGGACAAGGCTGTGGGAATCGAACCCAAAACTGAAGTGCGATTGGCCTTTATCGCCTACCACTGGCCTACAGGAAGTCCCTGTTTAGTAGAAACTAGTTTTATTATATTAAGCAGTATAATATATGAAGTATAAGTCCATTTTAGGAACCATATATGATTAATCTCACTATAGATCGACTTATGTATATAATTTTTGCTAACCTTTTGTTTGAGACAGATAGAATGACCCGTCATTCTATCACATGATCTGCTAACACTTCACGAATAACAAATTCAACTTCATTTATTTAAGAGATGAAGTGGAAATTGTTCAAGGCACGAACAACAGTGAGATTGTACCAAAATAAATTAAGTATTTATTCTAATTCAAATTTTCAACTTTAGGGAAATGATCTTGAAAAGCAAAAATGTTGTCCTAGTGATCTTATACCTGATGAATCAGATGGTACCTTATATCATCACAAATCTATGGATTTGTGATTACTGGCTTTTCCATAGTCATGTTATCTACCACTCTCCATCAGAACATGATGGTTAGATTTCTCTTCCATATCCATATTTTCACCTATGTGGAAACCCAGTGATTAGTTTATTTGGGTAATCGTTACATTTCATACTTTAGTTTTTAAAGCCAAGTTTTGTTATTCTTTTTTTACGATGTGGGTTTCTATTAAAGAAACTTTCGAATAGTAAACCATTTATAACCCCGACGATTTTCGAGGCTGAAATTCATTTTAAGGGGGGTAGAATGTAACAGCCCGAGATTTTATGAAAATTTATTTTTTAATTTTTTTTAATGTCTTGTGTTGTACGCTACACCAAAAGGAGCATGCACAAAACACATCCTTGACTTTACTGGCATTACACGCAATCACGACCTTCCTTGATATCGTGTGTAATACGCAATACCGAGTTTCACTAAACAACGATATGCTATTAAAATATTATTAAAACTAGCCATTATGAATAGTAATAACCACCTTTTGAAATTCTGTAAATCTTATTTTTCAAAATGAACTTCATTTTTGG
Organism: Viscum album; assembly: GCA_963277665.1. NCBI lineage: Eukaryota > Viridiplantae > Streptophyta > Magnoliopsida > Santalales > Viscaceae > Viscum > Viscum album. The sequence goes on along the minus strand of OY728150.1, from coordinate 2,049,839,255 downwards.
ATTCGGAGTATCGAATTTAGCATAAGGTAAAATTTTGGTACTTTTCGGATAACATTTATTTTCTGATGAATAGTGAAAATTACTAAATTTTAATTAAAAACAACTTTTTAATCGAAATAATTAATAGTGATAAATTATTAATTTGAGTGGTTTTAAAGTATATTTAGAATATATTTTTACAATTCAATACAATTATGGTCATTGGATGTAATTTCACATTTACACCAGACATAAACAAGTGTTAATCTTTTGATAGTTATTATCTCTTAAAAATACGCTATTTGTTGTGACAACGGAAATTAATTATAAAATTAATTAATTCAACTTATATGTTGTGAATTTTGTAAAATAGAAATCATTTTTGAATTAGGAATATCAATTATAGCTTAGGGTGAAATTTTGGCATTTTTCTGAAAAACTTCAATTTTTGATGAATAGTGAAATTATTAAGTGGTAGTTAAAAAATTAATTTTTTCATAAATCTTAATTTTACCGCTTCTGTGAATGGAATTTCAAAAATCCGAGAGACACGGTTGATGTCAGTAAGTAAAATTTCTTTCAATGAGATGAAAATAATTTTTGGTGAATAGTAACTTTTTACTTTTATTTACCACATTTAAAAGTAAATATGGTAATTAAGGGTAAAAATGATATTAATATTACCCTAACACATGTCATAATCCAATTGGACAAGTTTATCTCGACCAAAAACAACCTTAAGTGTAAAATATTATCATTTAGGCCCACTTGGATTAGATTAGGAAATTTATTATTAATTTATTTAAAGAAGGGTTAAAATAGTTAAAATCAAAGTTTAATAAGTAAATCATTTTTAATATGGGGTTATACATAAGATAAATTCGACTATAAATAATAATTAGAAATCTAAAAAGATGTCCAACATAATTTTATTTTATTTATAATTTTTAGACATTAAATAATTTAATATATTTATGACACAATGATGATGCAGTAATTATCTTATTAATGAAATATTGATATAATTGATGTTATAAACACCAAAACAAATGTAATTTGAAACTTTTTATGAATCCCACTAATTTTATAGGTTAATATGATATATTAGTGTTGCTTTAATCAACTTGGTTCGAACATATAATTCTGTTATGACTTTCACAAAAATCATATATCAAATAGTGTCAAAATTGACACAAAATAGTTTTTAAATCAAATATTATATTATTAATTGTTATTTTATTCCTAAAAATCTAAGGTTCGGTCAAATGACTTAGATAAGGATATATATATTAATAATAAACAATTTGGGGTTCTTTTGGCATGTTATAGTAAGTGTATTAACCATATAGTGTAAGAAAACAAAAAGACACGATAAAAGTTAAATTATTTAACTTAGAGTTAAATCTAATTGATAAGGTTAAAATAAAAACATTAACTTGTCTAAATCCTATTGGTTGATAGGATTGCGACCCATCCCCACTTTAGCTTCGAAATAAGACCCTTTGGAACCATTATAAACCGATTTTGACTTTAATATAAAATAATATTTTGAGATATTCCTAAGGTGCCCCCCTCCTCCCTTATAAAAGGGAACCTCCTCCCCCTCCTCCTCACACCAAATTGAGAACTCAAGGTCGTCCAATCCCTACCAAAATCCCTTCTCCACTTCCCTAGAATAATCCTAGAGGTCCTGGTCTTCTTCAAAGACCAATCTTAGTTCCCTAAGTGGAGGATTCAAAGAGGCGTTCCAAAGAAGAGGTAATATCCATTACCGATCTTTTCAATTTCTTTCTTCTTCAACATCTTCTTCTTTAGTTTTTTTATGATAAATTAATAACATCAGTATTACATACATACTGATATGTTATTATAAATATGAAACAACCCTAATTCACCTTCTATCCATCCTACGGAAAAATGAAATCATCGCGCGTGCGTACGTTCGGAATACCGTCTCCACGCCGTGATGTAATCTATTTTCCACCATCACCTTACAAGGATGGGTATAATGGTGTAATGAGAAACTATTTATGATTATTATAAATTAATATTGATACTGAAATAATATATATATACTTCAATATAGTTCCACGATCATAGGAATGATATCATCACTCGTGCGTACGTACGGAATACCGTCTCCACGATGTGATGTGACTCGTTCTACATGATCATCATTACATAGTAATTATATAAATGAATTGAATGAATAAATACGATATATGTTACACTAATACCATTCTGGATATAAGGTATCTATAACCTTAAAAGAAGAATAAGAATTTATTCGGCAAAACACGCATAAGAACAAAAGGCAATAAGGACCCGAGTAACAAGTAACAATGAAATATTACTAACAAGAAGCTATGAATATGACAATATATGATATCATATCAATATGTATGATTCTAGAATAAGTCAATAACATTATTTAAACCATTATACAGGAGCTTTGGACACGTACAAATCAAATCAGACCTAAGGTAAGGGAAAATATTGCAATCTCATTTTTATCCGAGATTGTTTTTACTTTGGCATTTACTGGGGTGTATTTTATCATCCACATCCATGTTTCCTAAATATATAATATTATTTCCATCCACCTACAATTGTTTAAATCCAATTTTACCCTTCGGTGAATTTTTAGTAAAAGAAAATAAAGGAATCTTTTTTCGTTCTTCGTACGAGGTACTTTTTGACTTTTCTGACAAAAGTACGAAGAATGTTTTTTTACCTTATACGGCATGAATGGATTTTTAAAACATTATTTCCAAGAAGCTACCTTTACAAGTTTTCAAGTTTATTTTTAATCAACTTCCTTTAGTTTAAAATTGTATGACATGTTAAGAAAGGAAAAGTGTTTTTGAAGTAGAAAGGATATTTTCCACAAGAATAGAGTTCAAATATTTTATCAAAATTATTTTCCATATAAGATAATAAAAGGGTTATGTTTTTTTATCCCTATTATTACCTGGATTTGATTATGTTGTGAAGGAAATATATTTATGAATTCCTTTATCTTATATGAATTGTTTTATGATGTCATGTTGTTTAAGAATCCCATTTTTATTACATGGGTTACGCTATGATGTATGGTTTATTATTATGTGGCACACATAAGAAAGGATTCATTATAAGATGTGTGGGACCTATATCTCCCTCCAATGCATTGGGTAAAGATTTTATATCTCATGAGATAGACATGGCTGGAATGGTAGGTTATACCGGTTCAGTGAAACAGGACTGGAACGAGGGTGACTCGGTTCAGAAAGGGACTTTGTCCACTAAGATAGTCTTGGCAATGAGTCATGACTAACAAGAAATGATTTTCTATGATTATGTGTGCATGCCACAAAGTTTCAAGTTTCATGATATGATTATGGGGATCTCATTTTCACTTCTATGATTTATTCCATGTTAAGATATTATGATATCTTTTGCAGGTTATGATTTTCAAAAAGATATGATATGATTTTTATTTCCTTTATTTGCCCTTGCTGAGCATTTGAGCTCACCCATTTATGTTTTCTTTTCCCCAGGATATAAATAAAGGTTGTAGGTAAAAAAAGAAGATATTTATGGGAGATATTGATGATCTTTCACCATGATTAGAATATTACGTTCCGAGTTTCCAAAGACACTAAACTATTACGGTCCTTGTGTGTGTGTTTTTGTTATGTACAAAGTATTCCGCAAAAGTAATGTAATGTCAATGTACGTCAGGCTTCGGGTCTCTACAATAAATGTAAAATAAAGAAATATAGAGAGGAAATAAATATAATATATATCATAAATAAATATATTGTCATCATAATGACCACCATGAGGGGTGGTAGGAGAAGATAGAACAATCATCGTTTCGTGAGGTAGTAATTCACCATCAACGGAAATAGTATGTTATTTAAAATTAGATGGAGGTGTGTGTAAGTGTATCCAGAATAATTATCATAAAAAAATCCTACTATATTTAATATACTTGTTTTGTTACAAAAATAATGGAATAAAAATAGTTTAAGGGGTTGGAGAAGCAAAATAAAACAAAAGAACATAAGAGAAGACATTACCTTAAAATCGGGTAACTCTTTTTGATTTGAGCCAAAGGATTACTTGGGAAGACTTCTTCCCAAATTGAGACTTCTAGGAGTAAGAGAGGGAAGTTGAGAGAGTATTTGGTCAGATTTTGGTCGAGAAAAATCGCTTTGATGGTGTGAATAAGGTGGTAGAGGTGGGGGCCTTTTATAAGAGGAGAGGAGGGGCACTCTTGGAAAGTCATGAAATGGTACATTATTATATAATGAGTTTCGAATTTTAAAGGTCCCAAAATTATATATTTAGAAAATACGGTGATGAGGGTTATAAATATATTCATCCAATAGGTATTTGACAAGTTTATGTCTTAGATTTTACATTGTCTTTTCATTTTATTTAAATTGTTTATTAAGGAGGTAATCGCTGCATCATCATGGTGTCATAAATAAATTTATTTATTTAATGCCTACAAATTATAAAACAATTACCATGATGTAGGAAATATTTTTATATTTCCAATGAATATTTATAGTTGAAAAGTGAACTTATATAACCCCATGTAATAATTGTTTTAGTAAAACAACACATGTTTGAGACAATTTTATTTTTACTTTAAATAAAAAGTTATTAATGTCATTTTCTTACCCAAGTGGCTCCATGGGGTCCCCAAGTTGACCCATGGATTGTATTGGTCGGCCATGACTCATCCAATAAGGATAGGAAAAATGTAAAGGTAATTTCATATTATTGTAACATTATATTTACCTTAAATTACACTAATTACCTTTAATCACGATTAATAGAACTTAAAAGTTACTATTCATCAAAAATAATTTTAAGCCTATTGAACCAAAATTTACTTTCTAATGTCAATGATGTATGTCATATTTTTGAAATTCAAATCACAGAGGTGGTAAAATTTCATTTAAATGAAAAATTAGTTTTTTAACTACCACTTAGTGGTTTAACTATTAATCAAAAATTGAAGTTTCTCAGAACAATAGAAAAACTCCACCATAAGCTATAATTGTTATTCCAAATTAAAAAATAATGTATATTTTACAAAATTAAAAACATATAGTGGAATTAATTAATTTTATAATTAATTCCCGTTGTCAGAACAAATTGTGTGTTTTTAAGAAACAATATCAATCAAAAGATTGACAATTGTTTATGTCCAATTTCAAAGTGAAATTAATTCTAATGACCACCATCGGATAAAATGGTTAAAATATATTCTAATTATAATTTAAAACTACTCAATAGTATAATTTATCACTATAAATTATTTTGATTAAAAAAGTTGTTTTTAAGTATTTTTCACTATTCATCGAAAATAGGAAGTTCTCAGAAAAATACAAAAAATTCAACATAGGATAATTTCGATATTCCGAATACATAAATGAAGTCAATTTTGAAATATAAAATTTATATAATTTCAAAAAGTGGGAATTATTATTCATAATGGCTATTTGGATTGGTCGCAGTGTGTTAGAATCTCGAACTTGTGTACAATGCAAGCTATTGCATTGTTGAAATAGTAGCGTATCGTGGAAGCTTGGGGTGTTACATCTGTACCCCATAATGTGACTGATTCCACACTAGAATATCATATAGATCCCATAGAGCTTTGTGAGGTTTGGGTACAGTTGGAGGATTTTCAGAGGAAGGGCTTCATGAGGCTCTGTTTTTCACCACATGCATCCCTAATATTGTTTTACAAGAAGGAGGAAGGGATTCTAAGGTTGTCTGTTGACTTCATGTGCCTAAAAAAGGTGACCATGAAGAAAAAGTATCCACTATTGATAATTTATTGCCTCCTCGATCAGATGAAGTGAGTGAGATGGTTCTCAATGATATACCTTAGATTAGGCTATCATCTGCTTCGTGTATAGGATGAGGATGTACTGAAAACAACCTTTAGATGTCGGTATAGACACTATGAGTTTGGCGTCATATCTTTCGGCATAAAAAATTCCATGGCAGTGTTCATGGGACTCATGAATAGGATATTTCAGCCTTATGTTGACAAGATTGACGTTGTCTTCATTGACGACATCCTAGTGTACTCGGTGTCTAAGGAGGAGCCTATTAAACACATGAAGATAGTACTAAATATACTCTGAGATCACCATATTTATGGGAAGCTCTAGAAGATTCATTTTTGGATTCAAGAATTCCACTTTATGGGACACATCATATTGGAGGCTGGAGTTGCAGTGGATCCAGCAAAGATAGAGGTGGTGCTTGATTGGGAGCCACCTAGATTGTGAAAGAGGTACAAAGTTTCTTGGTTTTTATGGGTACTACCAGAGGTTTATGACCAAAGTTTCAAAGTTAGAATCACCCTTATCATCTTTTACATGGAAGGGACACCACTTCATGTGGATGGAAAAGTTCCAACAAAGTTTCCAGGAGATGAGGCAGAGAATGACAAGTTCAATCAAATTGAAACTACTAGAGGAGGGTGTTAGGTATGTAGTATTATGAGATGCATCAGCTACTAGACTGGGTTGTGTCCTGATGTAGGGGTAGTAATTGATTGCTTAAGGTTCATGAAATATGATGTATCCGGAATAGAGCTACATGAACCATGACCTAGAGCTAGAAAAAATGGTATTTTCATTGAAGATGTGGTGACACAATTTGATAGGTTAGCAGTTTATCGTCTACTCCAACCAAAAAAGCCTTAGTAATATCTTCTCCCAAAAGGAACTAAACTTGAGGTAGTAGTGGGGGTTAGAGTTCCTCTAGGAATATTTCTTTGAGATAGTAAATACTCCTAGGAAGGGGAACGTGGTAGACGATGCGCTCAGCAGGAGATCCAGTTTACAGTTGCTGAGTGTGGCGTCAGAGCAGCTAGATGTGATATAGATATAATTCATGGATGGGATTAGAGTAGCTCATCTTCAGTCAATGTCTATCACTTCCCGACTCTTACAAATAGTTAGAGAGGGACAACTTATATATGTTTATTTGAGGATCAACGTGCTCAGTAATCATTGAGACAATCTCTTGATGGATATTTGATATGTGGGGAGAAAATCATCTATTTCAAAAGGTGCAATATTTTTCCAGTGGTGTCTTGTGATGAGGTTCTGAGGGAGTTACACACCTCCCCTTTGGAGGTACATCCAAAAGTTTAAAATATGTACTAGGACCTCCAACACCAATAGTGGTGGTTGGGGATGAAGAAGTTTGTGGAAATTTCATTTCATGGTGCATCACTTGTTAGTAAGTGAATGCAGATCATTAGGTTATAGCAAGCTAGAATAATAAACTTTAGGTGCGGGATTGGAAGTGGGATAGTATCTTGATGGGCTTAAGAATGGGTTTACCCCGCACATCATGGGAACATTATGCTATCTCGATGATTGTTAACCGACTCGCCAAGTCGGGCCACTTCCTACCCATCAGAGAGTAGGGTTCAGTATATATATTTGGATTCTTCTATGTACAAGAGATAGTTCGACTCCATTTGGTCTCAAAGATGATAGTCTTTGATCGAGACACATGCTTTTCATCCCAATTGTGGATGGGATTATATGAGGCCTTTGGGACTCAACTTTTCAGGATCACATCTTTCCTCCCTCAGATATATGGTCATGTGAAGAGGACTATCCAAGTTTGAGTGGAAATGTTTCATGATAGAATCTTGTACTTTGGTCTAGTTGGTAGGATCACCGACCATTGGTGGAGTTCATGTACAATAGTAGCTAACACTCCACCATTTGTATGACACCGTTTGAGGTGTTGTATAAGCAACCATGCAGATCACCATTATGCTGGACATACCAATGGGAGTCACCACTCATGAGTCCAGAGTTGGTATGGGCTACCACCGAGAAGGTGAAAGTCATGCAGAAGCAGATAAGGACTTCATAGATCAAACAAAAATATTATGATGAAAGGATATGGAGGCCATTGGAGTTCGAGGAGGGAGACCATGTGTTCCTCCTGTTATCACCCAAACGAGGATTGTGGAGATTTAGTCGGGGCGACATGTTGTCTCCATGATTAATCAGGGCTTTCTAGCTTCTGAGTAGAGTTGGTGAGGTGAGGTACCTCCTAGATCATCCCCCACAGATGCACTAGGTGCATAATATCTTCCACATATCTTAGCTAATGAGGTATGTACATGATCCATCACACATCATAGACTAGGGAAAGTTGGACATTGAAGATGGGGAAACATTTTTGGGGTCTCTAATAGAGATTGAAGATAAATAAGAGAATATCCATCATGGAAGGCTGATTCCTCATTGTACGTTCGATGGAAACATGAGAATATCTAAGAGAGAATGTAGATACCCAAAGCTTGATGTACATGGAAATTACATTACTTTAGCGGAATAATTAATGCATAACAAAAACAGACACACAAGGACCGTAATAATTTCGTGTCTTTGGAAACTTGGAATGTAATCTTCTAATCGTGGTGAAAGATCATCAACATCTCCCATAAAGATCTTCCCCATTTTTTCTTACCTAAAACCTTTCTTTATATCCCAGGGAAAAGAAAACATAAAAAGGGTGAGCTCAAATTCTCATTAAGGGTAATCATGGATAAAATAAAACATACCATACACATTTGAACTTAAAAACATGAACATAATGTTTAAACATCAAAAGCATGAGAAATGACATAAAACATGGAAGTACGTAAGGCATAGATCATAAAGAAACATTAAGAATGATAAAATATCATGTGAATAAAACATGTAATTGTGGCAACCATTAAGAACATGATATGATTTCCATATTTGCCAAGGCATTGCTGGCAAGACCATCTTAGTGGACGAAGTCCCTTTCTGAATCGAGTTCACTCCTCGTTCCAGTCCTATATTACTGAACTAGTTTAACATTCCATTCCAGACATGTCTATCACATGAGATATAAAACATTACAAAATGAATTAGAGGGAGATATAGGTACCACCCATCTCATAATGAAATCATTCTTACTTGTGCCACAAAATAAACTTAAAACATTCATCATAACCCAAAGATTAAAATGGGTTTCATAAACATCATTCCATCATAACATAATCCATATAAAACAAATGGATATCATTTCATCATAAGAAAAGTGAAACCATGTAAATCATAGAGACATTATAATTGAAACATACACATATTAAATAATGTCATCTTAGATAGAAAATGGTTTTGATAAAACACTTGAAATGAATTCTTGTGGAAAATATCCTTTCTTCTTCCAAATCATCCTCTTTTTACAAAATGTCATGAAATTTTAAAAGGAAAGTATTTTGTTGAAAATAGTCATGAAATATTTTGGAGTAATCTTCATGAAAATAAGGCTTTATAAAACCATAAAAATCCATTCGTGCCGTATAAGTTAAAAAACATTCTTCTCGTACTTTTGCCGGAAAAGTCAAAAAGTCCCTCGTAATAGAAAGATTCCATACATACCATGTAGTAAAGTAAATAATGTGTTAAAAGGACTTTAAACATACATGAAAACACTTTTATAAAACATGTACATGGATGATAGAAATAACCCCAGCAAATACTTACGAATAAGCAATCTCGGATAAAAATGAGATTTCCAAATTATCCCTTACCTTAGGTCCGATATGCTTCATACGTATCCAAAACTCCGGTATAATGATTTAAATAATTTTATTGACTTATTTCAGAATCATATTCATTGTTATTATATCATATATGGTTCACTTATGACTTTATATTACCAGTTCTTTTGTAAATTCCATGTTAAAGAGTGTTTTGGGTAAAATCGTTTAATTTGTCGTCCGTGTTTTGACGTGTAATTATTCATATGATTACATAGATCATGATTACATAATTCCAATATATAAAACATGATTTATATATAATATATATTCATAATATACATATATATAATAGATCGATAAATAGAAAGAAATACACCGTTCATGGAGACGGTAGGCCGTACGTATGCATGAATGCTGTTTTCATTTCCTAATTGAATTGAATGGAATTAAGTAGATGACATAAATATATATAAATAAATACATTATAATTATTATGTAATATATTTTAGGATTACTTATTATATATACTTTATAATCATTCTTGAATGGTTATCATGGAGAGTGAATCTCATCGCGTCGTGGAGACGGTATTCCGTACGTACGCACGAGCGATGATATCATTCCCATGATCGTCAAATTGTATTAAAGTGTATGTATAATATTACATAATCAATATCACTTTACAATAATCATATATATTCATTACTTTCACCATTATACCCATCCAAGTAAGGTTGTGGTGGAAAATAGATTACACCACGGCGTGGAGACGGTATTCCATACGTATGCACGCGCTGTGATTTCATTTTCCATAGGATGGATAAATGGTTAAATATGGTTGTTTAATACTTATAATAACATATCATTATATTAGTGGTACTGATGTTATTAATTCATGATGAAACAACTAAATAAGAAGAAGTAGAATAAGAAATAAAGTTGAAAGAATCGGTAACGGACATTACCTCTTCTTTGAAGCACCTCTTTGAGACCTCCACTTAGGGAACTAAAATTGGTCTTTGAAGAATAAAAAGATCTCTATGATGTTTATAGGGAAGTGGAGAAGATAATTATGCAGGGGTTGGCAGATCTTGAAGGCTAAAATTGGTGTGAGGAAGGGAGGGAGGAGGTGCCCTTTTATAAGGGAGGAGAGGGGCACCTTCAGAAATCTTAAAAATATTAATTTATAATAAATCTAACCTCACTTAAAAACCTCAAACAATGACTCATATTTGAATATTAGATGTTATAGGGTTGTAAACTCATCAACCAATAAAATTTATACATGTTAGGAATTTATTTTAAACATTATAAACTTGATTTATCCTTACTTAATCAATTTTATTTTATTTGTGGTAATAACATTCTAAATTCTAAATTATAACAAATCATTACTTATTTGTTGTGAATTGTCCACTTTATAACAATGGAGACCATATAAATTTCAATTTATAATTTTTAAATATTTTTGTGATTTTTTAACAATTTTATAATATGTTATTTTTATAAAATAACAATTGTGTCAATTTCGACACTATTTAATTATTTGAATTTAAAGAAAATATATACAGAAGATATGTTCAAACTAAAAGCATTAATGGATTCATAAAAGGTTATATGTATCTAGAAAAGTATTTTATCACATAAATTGTTCATATAATATTTACTTTGTTATTTTTAAAACCATTTAATTGGTTTATATCTTAATAAAATAATTACTACAACATTTTTGTATAATTATTTCATATATTTATTTGTTCCATAAAAATTAAAACTAAACTCCTATGATGAAGAAAAATATATTACCTTTCATAATAATACTTTTACTTGAATTTATCATCTTAAAATAAAAATATGTAAATTGATATATTTATTAAATTATGAAGGTGACAACTTTGGCATCATTTAAAATAAAATAATATAAGTGTCATAATCACTTTATTAAGACTCCAAACGGTTATATATTAGGTAATTAGATGCTTATGGTATAGATATACACTAAAAATATGTTTTGGGAAGGTTTTGGTCCTTTTAATGGGTATTATTATTTCAATAAAATCTATATTACTAATTTTTCACTTAATAAATAATTTCTGCATCATTAATGTATCACCATTAATGATAAATATTTAATCCCTAAAAAATCTAAATAAATTATCATGATGTAGATAATTGTATTATATTTCTGAATACTACTCATGTTCGAAGTTTTATGATGTTTATCACTAAATTAAAATTATTATACTTATAATATTTAAGAGAGTGACATGCTGACACTTTCTTTGGTTTTAATAATAATAAAATTATTTTCAGGGTCAAAAGTCCATAAAATGAATCTAATCTGACCCTTAGGTGATATGGGTCGACTTGTAGTAATCCAATAGAATTTTGGCATGTGTTAGGGTAATATTATATTCACCCTTAATAACCCGATTTACCTTTAACTATGGTAAATAAAATTTACCATAGTTACTATTCATAATTCCCAAAAATCAAAAGTAGCCTATTAACATAATTTGGACCCACTAATTCCAAATATGGAATCCATTTTTTCAAATTCAATACAAAGAAGTTGCAGAAATTAAATTATGATTAATCCCGTTGTCAAATGAAAATGGGTTTTTGTTTAAAACATTACAAAAGATTGAATTGATTTAACCTACGAATTCAATGTAAAATCATTGCTAATGACATAAATTATATGAAACGGTAAAAATATATTCTATTTATACTTTAGAACCATTAAATATTATAATTTAACCACATAAGTTATTACGATGAAAAAAAGTTGTTTTTAATTAAAATATAGCGTGATTTTACTATTCATTAAAATATGAAAGTTATCAGAATAATATTAAAAATTTATCTAAGGTAAAATTTTATATCCTGATTCCAAAGAATAATTTTATTTTGTAAAATTGAACTTATAAACATGTCAAAAACTAGATTTAAAGTGGCTGCGCCATCAAAAGGCGACAAAACTGCATTTTTTGAGAAATACTTATTTTACCCAAAAAATTTATTTTGTTCTTATACCATGATCTAGAAAATGTGTAAGATGAATAATAATGTTATAAAATTCAAAATTTAGTTAATACGAATCATAACGGCTAGTTCATAATAATATTATAATAATATATCGTTGTTTAGTAAAACCCAGTATTGCATACAACACAAAGGTCGTGATTGCGTGTAATGCAAGCCAAGTCAGGGTTGCGTATAGGGAAAGACTCATTTTTTGTTTCATTATAAAAGAATCCAACCATTTTTAATTTATAAATTGAATATATATATATATATACACTCAATGTTGCGTAGAATAACTTCTATCAAATAAACTTGAAATTTTGTATAACATGATCCATGAATTGTGTTGCGTATACTGCAAGCTAATATGGTGTTGCGTATAGTGCAAGATAATATTGGTATAGCATACAAAACAAGACATTAATGAAATTAAAAAGAATATATTTCATAAAATCTCGGGGTGTTACATTCTACCCCCCTTAAAATGAATTTCACCCTCAAAATTCGCCGGGGTTATAAATGGTTTACTACTCGAAAGTTTGTTTAATAGAAACCCACATCGTAAAAAGGAATACCAAAACTTGGCTTTAAAAACTAAAGTATGAAATGTAAAGGTTACCCAAATTAACCCATCACTGGGTTTCCACGTAGGAGAACATAGGTGAAAATATGGATATGGAAGAAAAATCTGACTATCAAGTTCTGATGGAGAGTGGTAGAGAACATGGCTATGAAAAATCTATCAATCACAAAGCCATAAATTTGTGATGGTCTAGGGTACCATCTGATTCATCGGATATAAGGGCACTAGGACAAAATTTTTGGTTTTCAAGATCATTTCCCTAAAGCTGTAGAATTTGAATTAGAATAAATACTTACTTTATTTTGGTACAATCTCACTGTTGTTCATGCATTGAACAATTTCCACTTCATCCCTTAAAGAAATGAAGTTGAATTTGTTATTCGTGAAGTGTTAGTAGATCATGTGATAGAATGATGGGTCATTCCATCTATCTCAAACAAAAGGTTATAAAATTTATCAAAAATACATAAGTCCATCTATAGTGAGATTAATCATATATGGTTCCTAAAATGGACTTATACTTCATATATCATACTGATTAATATAATAAAACTAGTTTCTACTAAACAGGGACTTCCTGTAGGCCAGTGGTAGGTGATAAAGGCCAGTCGCACTTCGGTTGTTGGTTCAATTCCCACATCCTTGTCTGACGCGATGGGCTGTCGCCCATCCTGCATGTTGTCCTTTTTCTAAAACTACATTACTATAACATCCCATCAATAATATCAAAAAAAGTTCTATCCTTAAACAATACTAACTTATGTCCAACATAATCCATTCCAATCTTTAGGCTTATCTAAAATACTTCGGTCCAAGATCATAGTATAAAGAAAACGATTACTTGAAATGTCATCAACCAAGCATTTGGATACCATCATTTATCCCCCATATATCTTGTTTGTCAAATTCCAATCATGTGAAAACCTTAGTCATGTATTCTCTTGAAAAATGAATACCCATTAAACCTTAGTGAAAACATGAATACTGTCAAAAGTTAACTCTTTCCACATACCAAAATCCAAAAATTCTATATACTCAAACCATGATATAAACTTCTCCTTATATCAGTCATGAGATCATGAATACTATCAAACATTTAATTTTCTCCTTATCCCTTCATTATGCGCATATCATCTACATTCCAAAAATATCTGAATAACCTTTCATGGATACTGGTACCATTAATCTTACAATTTTAAAACTCAAGGAAAGACAACAATGTAACAATCCTTAGATGTCTCTTTATTCCATAGAACCATGAGATTACTTATACAACATTACACATGATAAACATGTAATCAATTCCACTACCTTCTTAAACCATTGAACGAGCTTCAACAATTCTTTCATCTCATGTATCATTTGTAGTCTCTTCATCATCATCAACATAAATACTACCCATACAGCCATACTGATTCTCTTCATGATACCATCCCATAGGGCATTGGTTTGCATAATGCCCGTACATTCCACATCTAAAACATCTAATCATTGTTGATGTCATAGAAATACCATTATCCTTGTCCATGGTGTTAACTAAAACTTTTCCTTTGCACTTACCGGCTTTGTGTCCTTCTTTTCCACACCCAAAGCATCTTCCAGTTCCTTTGAAACAATCTCCCTGATGCCTCTTCCCACATGATTTACATGATGGAAATTGAACTTTCTTTCCTCTATGATCATCATGAAACTCCATATTTCTCTTATTATCTAAGTAGGGAAACTTAACAAATATGAGATTATTGATCATATTATGCGATTTCTGATTAGGAATAATAATGATGTTTGGACTTCCAAATCCAGTTTCATTTATTTTCTCATGAAGAATATCATTCCATTGTCCGTCATATCCTCCATTATCATGAATCTTCCTGTTTCCATCCATTTTCTAAAACCCAAAAAGAATAGTGTGAGAGGAAAAAATCATGCTAGGGAAAACAACATAGTAAAGGGGGAGCACCTTCAATATCTAACATCTTATGTTAAATTATAAGATCATTACTAGAGTATTAGGACCATATCCTATACGTATAATTATCCTTAGGAACATCCCTAGACATACCTTAGAAATATCTCTAGGGATCTCACTAACGTTTTCGCATCCTAGTTTCCAAAGGTTGACTAAACCTTTCCTATGATACCAACTGTAGAGACCCAAATCTTGACGTACATGGACATTACATTAATTTAGCAGAATAATTAATACATAACAAAAACATACACACAAGGACCGTAATAGTTTAGTGTCTTTGGAAACTTAGAACGTAAACTTCTAATTGTGGTGAAAGATCTTCAACATCTCCCATAAAGATCTCCCCCTTTTTTCTTACCTAAAACCTTTCTTTATATCCTGGGGAAAATAAAACATAAAAAGGGTGAGCTCAAATGCTCAGTAAGGGTAAGCATGGATAAAATAAAACATCTCATATACATTTGAACTTAAAAACATGAACATAATGTTTAAACATCAAAAGCTTGAGCAATGACATAAAACATGGAAGTACGTAAGGCATAGATCATAAAGAAACATTAAGAATGATAAAATAGAATGGGAATTAAACATGTAATTGTTGAAACCATTAAGCACATGATATGATTTCCATATTAGCCAAGGCATTGCTGCCAAGACCATCTTAGTGGAAAACGTCCCTTTCTGAATTGAGTTCACTGCTCGTTCCAGTCCTATATTACTGAACCGGTTTAACTTGCCGTTCCAGCCATGTCTATCTCATGAGATATAAAACTTTACCCAATTCATTAGAGGGAGATATATGTCCCACCCATCTCATAATGAAATCATTCTTACTTGTGCCACAAAATAAACTTAAAACATTCATCATAAGCCAAAGATTAACATGGGTTTCATAAACATCATTCCATCATAACATAATCCATATAAAACAAATGGATATCATTTCATCATAAGAAAATTGAAACCATGTAAATCATAGAGACATTATACTTGAAACATACACATATGAAATAATGACATCTTAGATGGAAAATGGTTTTGATAATACACTTGAAATGAATTTTTGAGGAAAATATCCTTTCTTCTTCAAAATCATTCTCTTTTTACAAAATGTCATGAAATTTTAAAAGAAAAGGATTATTTTTGAAAATATTCATGAAATATTTTGGAGGAAGATTCATGAAAATAAGGCTTTATAAAACCGTAAAAATCCGTTCGTGCCGTATAAGTTAAAAAAACATTCTTCTCGTACTTTTGTCGGAAAAGTCAAAAAGTACCTCATAATAGTAAAATTCCATACATACCATGTAGTAAAAGTAAAAAATGGGTAAAAAGGACTTTAAACATACATGAAAACACTTTTTTAAAACATGGACATGGATGATTGAAATAACCCCAGTAAATACTTACAAATAAGCAATCTCGGATAAAAATGAGATTTTCAAGATTATCCCTTACCTTAGGTCTGATATGCTTCATACGTATACTAACCTCCAGTATAATGATTTAAAAAATGTTATTGACTTATTATAGAGTCATATTAATTGTTATTATATCATATATGGTTCACTTATGACTTTATATTACTCGTTCTTTTGTAAATTCCATGTTAAAGAGTGTTTTGGGTAAAATCATTTCATTTGTCATCCGTGTTTTGACTTGTAATTATTCATATGATTAATTAGATCATGATTCATTAATTCCATAATATAAAACATGATTTATATATAATATATATTCATAATATAAATATATATAATAGATCTATAAATGGAAAGAAATACACCATTCATGGAGATGGTAGGTCGTACGTACGCATGAATGCTTTTTTCGTTTCCTTATTGAATTGAATTGAATTAAGTAGATGACATAAATATATATATACATAAATCAAGTAGCATTATTATGTCATATATTTTATGATTACTTATTATATATACTTTATAATCATTCTTGAATGGTTATCATGGAGAGTGAATCTCATCGCGTCGTGGAGACGGTATTCCGTACGTACGCACGAGCGATGATATCATTCCCATGATCGTAGAATTGTATTAAAGTGTATGTATAATATTAAATAATCAATATCACTTTAAAATAATCATATATATTCATTACTTTCACCATTATACCCATACAAGTTAGGTGGTGGTGGAAAATAGAATACACCACGGCGTGGAGACGGTATTCCGTACGTACGCACGCGCGGTGATTTCATTTTCCATAGGATTGATAGATGGTGAAATATGGTTGTTTAATACTTATAATA
Source organism: Viscum album (assembly GCA_963277665.1). Taxonomy (NCBI): domain Eukaryota; kingdom Viridiplantae; phylum Streptophyta; class Magnoliopsida; order Santalales; family Viscaceae; genus Viscum; species Viscum album. Next base: position 2,049,821,860 of record OY728150.1, on the reverse strand, counting down.
ACATATCAGTATATTATTGATACTTATTTTATTACTTCATAATGAAACAACTAAAGAAGAAGAAGTAGAAGAAGAAATAAAGTTGAAAGAATCGGTAATGGACATTACCTCTTCTTAGAAGCACCTCTTTGAGACCTCCACTTAGGGTACTAAAATTGGTCATTGAATAAGACCAGGACCTCTAGGATGTTTATAGGGAAGTGGAGAAGATAATTTGTCAGGGGTTGGCCGAGATTTAAGGCTCAAATTGGTGTGAGGAAGGGAGGGAGGAGGTGCCCTTTTATAAGGGAGGAGAGGGGCACCTTTGGAAATCTTAAAAATATTAATTTATAATAAATGTAACCCCACTTAAAAACCACCAAAAATGACTCATATTATAATATTAGAGGATATAGGGTCGTAATATCATAAATCAATAAAATTTAGACATGTTAGGAATTTATTTTAAACATTATCATCTTGATTTATCCTTACTTTTTAAATTTTATTTTATTTCTGGTAATAACATTCTAAATTTTAAATTATAACAAATAATTACATATTTGTTGTGAATTGTAAATAATTGGATAATATATAACATTTGAGACCATATAAATTTTAATTTATAATTTTTAAATATTTTTGTGATTTTTAAACAATTTTATAATATGTTATTTTTATAAAATAACAATAGTATCAAATTTGACACTATTCATTTATTTGAATTTAAATAAAATTTATACAGAAGATATGATGAAACTAAAAGCTTTAATAGATTCATAAAAGGTCATATGTATCTAGAAAATTATTTTAGAACATTAAATAGTTTATATAATATTTATTTTATTATTTTTAAAACCATTTATTTGGTTTATCTCATAAAAAAATAATTACTACAACCTTTTTGTATAATTATTTAATATACTTATTTGTTGCATAAAAATTAAAAATAAAATCCTATGATAAATATAAATCTATTAACTTTCACAATAATACTTTTACTAGAATTTATCATCTTAAAATCACAATATTTGAATTGTTATATTTATTAAATTATGAAGGAGACAACTTTGGCATCATTTAAAATAAAATAATATAAGTGTCATAATCACTTTTATAAGACTCCAAACGGTTATATATTAGGTGGTTAAATGATTATGGTATATATATAAACTAAAAATAAGTTTTGGTCAGGTTTTTGGGCCATCTAATTGGTATTATTATTTCAATAAAAACTATATTACTGATTTTTCACTTAATAAATAATTTATGCATCATTAATGTATCACCATTAATGGTAATTATTTAATCCCTAAAAAATATAAATAAATTATAATGATGTAGATAATTTTATTAGATTTATGTAGACTATTCATTTTCGAAGTTTTATGATGTTTATCACTAAATTAAAATTATTATACTTATAAGATTTAAGAGAGTGACATGTTGTCACTTTCTTTTGTTTTAAAAATAATTAAATTATTTTCATGGTTAAAAGTCCATAAAATGAATCTAATACGACCCTTAGGTTATATGGGTACACTTTTAGTCATCCAATAGAATTTTGTAATGTGTTAAGGTAATATTGTATTCACCCTTAATTACCAGATTTACATTTAACTATGATAAATAAAATTTACCGTAGTTACTATTCATAATTCCCCAAAAAAAAGTAGCCTATTAACATAATTTGGACCCATTGATTCCAAATATGGATTCCATTTTTTTAAATTCAAAACACAGAAGTTTCAGAAATTAAATTAAAAGTAATCCTGTTGTCGAATGAAAACGAGTTTTTGTTTAAAACATTGGAAAAGATTGAATTGATTTAACCTACGAATTCAATGTAAAATCAATGCTAATGACATACATTATATTAAATGGTAAAAATATATTCTATTGATACTTTAAAACCATTAAATATTATAATTTAACCACATAAGTTATTATGATGAAAAAAATTTGTTTTTAATTAAAATATAGCGTGTTTTTACTATTCATTAAAATATGAAAGTTATCAGAATAATATAAAAAATTTATCCAAGGTAAAATTTTATATCCTGATTCAAAAGAATAATTTTATTTTGTAAAATTGAACTTATAAACATGTCAAAAAGAAGATTTAAAGTGGGTGCGCCATCAAAAGGTGACAAAACTGCATTTTTTGAAAAATACTTATTTTAACCAAAAAATTTATTATGTTCTTATAACATATTCTAGAAAATGTGTAAGATGAAAAATAATGTTATAAAATTAAAAATTTAGTTAATACTATTCATAATGGCTAGTTCATAATAATATTATAATAATATATTGTTGTTTAGTAAAACCCGTTATTGCGTACAACACACGATATCGAGGAAGGTCATGATTGCGTGTAATGCAAGCCAATTCAGGGTTGCGTATAGTGAAAGACTCCTTTTTTGTTTCATTATAATAGAATCCAACCATTTTTCATTTATACATTGAATATATATTTATATATATACACTCAATGTTGCATAGAATAACTTCTATCAAATGAACTTGAAATTGTGTATAACACGATCCAATAATTGTGTTGCGTATACTGAAAGCTAATACGGTGTTGCGTATAGCGCAAGGTGATCTTGGTGTAGAATACAACACATGAAATTAATGAAATTAAAAGAATATTTTTCATAAAATCCCGGGGTGTTACAGAGCACATGGGAGCGGGAGGCTCAGATCCATGCCTAGTACCACAATTTGATTGTTTAGCACTTATTTTTGATTTTAAGGATATAAATCCCCAATTTTGTGGGAAATTAAATGTCATAGAATTCCATGCAGTGTTTTATAGTATATGGGATTATTTAGAGGCCCCAAAATTAGACCTAACTTTATTCCATGGCCCGATGAGGCCGGAATAAATTTTTGAAATTTTCATTAGGGTTTTTTTTAAATAGCGAATGTGCGCGGTTTTTTAAACCTCTAAACGGGCACCCTGATTAAAAATTTGAGGGAACCATTGCATCAGGAATGACAAAATTACCTAATAAAAGACATAAACTCTATCAGAACTGGTGGAGGAAAAATGTTAGTTTTTTGACTTTTGAAGAAAAATAAAATAAAATATTTTTCTTAATGGAATTAAAAAAACCTTAATGTTTTTTATTTTAAATTCTAATTTTGTTGAAACGTAACAGTGCTGTATCCTGAGTATAACAGAAATGAAGTTTGATGAATGAAACAACATAACGACACTGTAATGCAATGTAACAGAAAAAATAAAATTCATTTGTTTCTTTTATTGGATTAGCCATGGACGAATCATTCTCATGATCTGATACCACTTAGAACCCTCGGAGATTTGGCATTGGTGAGTGATGATCAACGAATGGCTGCCAACGATGGATTTTGGAGTGACAATCTTATTGGTATGATCTTCACCAACAAATGATCCAACATCAAGGTAGTGGTTTGTTATTATTTAAATTGTTTCCCCATTGTTTTCTTTCTAAAAAAGAACATGTATTATCCCAGTAATGGGTTGATCTATGGATCATTTGTTTTTTCTGAAGGTTTACTTGATCTTGGGGTTTTTAGTTTGGGATTATATTTGATAGAATCTTAAAACCTCCCCCAACATGTTTTAAACTCTAATGTGGAGGTATTGAGCTGACATGAACAGGGATCAGATCCCTCTTTTATAGGAATTCTTGTGATCTTCATGACTGAAACCCTAGATTGATGGTAATACAAATTTGAGCCTCTAGAAGTGACAAAGATGATCTTAGGATCCAAAAAACGTTTATAGATTATAAAAAAGACCCCCAGAGTGGACCTGGTGGCCCACAGAAGAGTCTAGTTGCGTACTGGCATGCACCCGCATGTGGGAGGCGACACGTGCTGATGGCGTGCCGCTAAGGTGGAAAAAGGCCGCGAAAGGGGGTCATGGGTGGTACACATGGGATGTGGCTCAATGAACGTGATAGTGCAGAAGGCGGTACTCTATGGAATCGATGTGGACTACGACATAAGACTTATGTGGTGGATCCAGATATCGACAATAGATGGTGGTGGTGGCATGAGAGGACATGGTGAGCCGCGCCACGTCACATGGCTGGAGGGCTGAAATCCCCCTGGACCGCAATGGTGGACCCCACGATGACCCACAAGGTGGAGGGAGATGCTGTGTGCCCATCACGTCTTATCTGGAGAAGGTCAGAATGCTCACAGTGGGCTGAGTAGGAAGAGTCGAGCCACCCAGTATGATGGTCCCCCAACAGCCCAGCAGTCTAGACCCAAACACAACTGACCCATTTTAGAAAACATACATAACATTCAAACCACACACCAGATTGATGAGCCATTTGCAGTGTTGAGACCCTCATGATGTGGAGGTCTTTTTCAAACACTCTAAGTGAGTTCCCATGGAATATGTGTTATGAATGATGGCTTTAGTAATAGATTCTCCCAGAATCAAGCATGCAACGAGAAAAAAACATGTGGTTGGGTGTAACAAGAAGAAAGCAAAGAGTCTGTTGAGAAAGTGTTGTTTTCAATTGTACGTAATTTTATACATGGTAGATTGTTGAGAATAATAATCTATCTATTTATTTTGATTTTTATGCTCACAAATATCTTTATTTGTTATTTTAATAATTTAAATTTGCTTGTAGATTAAGAAATTAATATTATTTTATCTTTCTTGAAATAATATTAATGTGTTTAATTTGCGTGGAATATTTGGAAAAGTATTTCGAAGTCATTTTTAGCGTGTTATGGAAACATTGTTCGTGCTCTACATGTTCGTAAATTACTTAAGCATGTTCTGGAAAAACTTTTCATACCCTACATTGAAGATCGTAGCATAAGGATGGAATCCATCATTTTATTTACAGGTTATCAGAAAAGAATGGCTAAGAAACCATACATTATCAGAAAATTATTAAAGAGGGAACCTTACTTTTGAAAGGAACTATAATTTTCAAAGGAACATTAAATTAGGAAGAAGAACCCTATGTTTGGAAGTAACCTTACGTTTGGGAAATCAGAAAAGTATGGAAGAACATCATTATGTGAGTATGGAATGTTATGTTTATTTCTTAAAAGTATGGTTCGTCAACTATACTTTTGTGAATGATCAATCTTATGTATGGAAGCTAAGAAAAGTATGGATCCTGAACCTTACATTATGAACCTTACGTTCAAAGAATGTATGCTATGTAGTTCAACCCTATGTTTGGTGTTAGATATTTAAATTACAACTTTAATAAAGCAACGATTTTTATGCAGATTATTAGGCTGATTTCAAGCCAGATTAAAAGACTAAATCAGAAACGTGTCTTTGAATAATTCAAAGTCGTTTATTTATCATTCAGATGATCATTTTAAGAGGATATTTTCATGCCGAATTCTTAGGGGAGTGACGACTGCCCTGTTATTCAAACATTTGATTATTACGATTCTAAAGGAAATTTTTGTGGATCTAAATTTTAAAAGGAGAACACTCGTCCTTATTCAATATATAACTATATTATTTTCTATTACATATGTAGAGGAAAATTATTGAAAATCTATATCAAGTTCTTGAGTTTTAACTGTGATAATTTACAGAGATAATTGAGACTTACAGTTATGCAATTATGAAGAACGACGAAGCTCTATTTTCTGAAGAAGAAGAAACACGATTGAAGATTCATCGATTCTACTTTTAATATATTTTGTGAATTGACTACTTATTAAAGTTACAAATTATATTTCAATATCTACTGTAACTGGGTCAGCTCAGAACTACTTCTAACTAAATAACATCTTTTCAGAAGACAACGATCATTCTACTGTCAATTGCATGTTGTTACAATTGTGAAGAACTATTGTAAAGTATTTCAAAGAACAAATACTCTTTTACTTTGAGTAACTAGATTCCTGTACTAAGCTATATATTTTTTTCTTTGTATGAACCAGATGGATCTACATATCCTTAAACTTGTAAAGGTGTCAACTGCCTGCACTCAGTTGTATAATGGTCTATTGATAAGAGGACCAGATAGTGGAAATCACCAAGCTCATGGAGTAGAGAGTTGGTGGAGTGGACTAGGGGCCTTCTGATCCCTGAACCACTATACATCATGTGTTCTTTAATATTTATTTTTCACTTCTTAATCATTCTGGTAAGGTTGAAAGGATAGATCACTATCTTTTGAAGAAATTGTAAAAGACACTATTCACCCCCCTATTGTGTATATTTGGTATAACCTGATCTAACAATTGGTATCAGAGGAGGATCTTTTGTCAAAGCTATAACAAGATGAATGTCTTCAGATTATACAGAGCCCAATGGATGATACCCAAGAGGGTATTTCAATGGTTCGAGCTCCCTACTTCAATGGTGAAAATTATGGATGCTGGAAATCAATGATGATTAATTATTTAAAGAATATTGGATATAGAGTCTACTCAAAAATTATAACTCCATATGTGATTCCAGAGAAACATAAAACATGGAGTGTTGATAATGAAGCAGAGTATGACACAAACCCAAAATCCATGAATGCTATCATTTTTTGTCTTGGAAAAGTTGAATTCAACTGAGTATCTCATTGCCTGACAGTGTATGAAATGTGGCATACTATTGTTGTTGCTTATGAAGGAATTGACAATGTCATACAGATGAGGTATGCTACTGATAAAATAAAATTCAATACATTCATGATGTTTGATGGATAAATCATCACCCAGATGAATGTAAGGATGACAAATATTTTCAACAACATTACTATTTTGGGGGATCTGATTAAATAATTTGATCAAGATCTAAAATTACTAAGAGTACAACCACCAAGATAGAATAGAATTTATGTTGCTTTTAGACAATATGCACTTATAAAAGATTTAACAATGAGAGAGTTAATTGGAACTCTAATGATGTATGAGGCTGAGATTCTGGATGATGCAAATGAGAATAAGGTTTTGAACAAGAGAGAAGACACTACCATAAAGGTGTCATCTCAATGAAAATGATGAAAGCTGAGGAAAAAAGAAATAAATGTGAAATCAGAATGTTCTGATTCATCCAATTCAGATGTGGAACTGGCTCAGATACCCAAAAAATTTAGTATGTTTTATCGAATGAAAAAAGGTTTTAAAAAGTATTTTAAAAATGATGAGAACAAATTCAGATGTTATGAGTGAAAGAAACTTGGTCATATCAGACATAACTGTCCATAATTAAAGGAAGAAAAGAAGAAGAAATTATTTAAGAGAAATGATTCTGAGAAAAAAGTGAAGGAGGCCATGAAAGCTACTTGGAGTGTATCTCAAGTCCCCCACATCTCATCAGAGTCTAATTCAAAAAAATAGGAATCAAACCTGAAAGCCAATATGTGATTTATGGCAGAAACTGATGTGGAAGAAGGTCACATAATCCCAACTAAAATATGGTATATGAATATTGGTTTCTCCAGGAATATGAGTAGAAAATCATCAAATTTCAGAACTCTAACTCAGAAGGATGGTGGTCTAGTAACATTTGGTGACAATGCCAAAGGCATGATTATTGGAATTGGAACTTTTGGAGATCAAGAAGATATCTCAATTAATAAAGTACTCTATGTAAAAGGATTGAAACACAATATGACAAGTATCTCTCAACTGTGTGATAATGGTTATGTTTTTGACTTTTCTTGGAATTGATGTTATGTTTTCAATGATAAATTGTTTAAATTTAGAGCACCAAAGACTGATAATGTTTATACTCTGGACTTATATTCCCTGTGTAATCCAAAAGTAAAATGCTTATCTGCTAAGATAAATGAATCTTGGGTCTGGCATAGAAGACTTGAACATTGTAATATATATACTATACATAACAAATCTAGGAAACAATTAATTTCTGATTTTACTAGTCTCAAATTTAAAAGTGATAGATTCTGTAATCATGTCAACTTGGAAAGCAGCACAAATCACCATTCAAATATATTAACAAAATTACTACATCTAAACCTCTAGAACATATCCATATAGATCTGTTTGAAACTTAAATGGTAGAAATCTTGTCAAGTAAATTATATGTGTATGTTTTAAGTGATAACTACTCTAGATTTAATTGGATTTATTTTCTCAAATAGAAAAATGAATCTTTTTCTATATTTGAATGTTTTTACAAATCTTTTCAAAATGAAAAAGGTTTTAAAATAATTTCATTAAGAATTGATCATGGTGGAGAATTTGATAATTTGGAATTTAATTCCTATTTCTTCAATGTGGGTATTAACTACACCTTCTTTGCACCAAGAACACCTCAAAAAAATGGAATTGTTGAAAGAAGAAATAGGACTATTCAAGAAATGGAAAAGACTACCAATTGAATATAGTCTTCATACTTATTTCTGTACAGAATCTGTAAGCACAACCTGTCATATAATGATTAGAGTTTTAATCAGACCTATTTTCCAAAAGACACCCTATGAACACTTGAATAACTGAAAATTTAAAGTGAATTACTTTAATGTTTTTGGATGCAAGGTTTACATATTAACCACCATTGAAAATTTTGGTAAGTTTGATCCAAAATCTGATGAAATAATTTTCTTAGGATTTTCTGTTACTTCAAATGCTTATAGAGTTTTTAATAAAAAGTCAAGGATTTTTGAATAATCGGTTAATGTGAAATTTGTTGAATTTGATCCCTTTGAGAAAAAGAAAGACCAAATTAATAAATCTAACTCGAATGATAACAAGAGACTTGAAAACATGAAAAATGATTTTGAAAAAGATATAAATAAAAATTAGTCCAGTTCAGAAGGACATGACATTGAAGAACCTAACAGTATACTACCTTGGAAGTCTAGAACCCTAAAGAATTACCCTTTAGAAACTGTTATAGGAATCATAGACATTGGAATAAAACCATAAGAAATGTAGGAAATCTTGTTGAATTTTCTACCTTTCTATCCTAATTAGAACCTAAGACATTAGAAGAAGCCTTAGTTGATGAAAGTTGGATGATAGAAGTGCATGAAGAACTACACCAATTCAAGATAATTGAACTTTGGAATTTAGTTTAAAGACCTCAGAACCATCGAGTTATAGGAACTAAATGGGTATTTAGAAATAAAAAATATGATCAATCAATAATAAATAGAAATAAAGAAAGACTATCAGGTAATGGTTATAATCTGGAAGAAGGTATAGAATATGATGAGACCTTTTCACCTGTAGCTAGATTAGAAGCCATTAAGATCTTTTTAGACTATGAATATCATATGAACATTAAATTATTTATGATTGATGTTAAGTCTACCTTTTTAAATGGTTATTTATTGGAGGACGTTTATGTTGAGCAACCTCCTGGTTTTGAAAATTCTCAAAAACCAAATTTTGTTTTTAAACATTCTAAATCTCATTATGGACTTAAACAAGCACCTAGATCTTGGTATGAAAGATTAATCTCCTTTCTTTTAAAGAAATTATTTTACTATTGGAATTATAGATCCAACAATTTTTAAGAAAAAAAAAGAATCTAATTTTTTATTGGTTCAAATTTTTGTTGATGATGTACTTTTTGGATCAAAAAATTAGAAAATTTATCATGATTTTTTAAATTTTATGAAAAAGGAATTTGAAATTAGCATGATGGGAGAATTAAATGAATTTTTAGGACTTCAAATTTATAAAAAAACATTTTGGTAATGTTTCAAATAAAAGAAAATACATTACTGATTTACTAAAGAAATTTGGACTTGAAAATATCAAGACATATTCAACACCTCTGTGTACAAATATAGTTCTTGATTTGGATGAAACTAGAAAATTATTTGACAAAATGTTATATAGAGGTATGATTGGTAGTTTATTATATCATACTTCTAGAAGGACAAAAATAATGTATTCAGTATGTCTCTATGGTAGATTTATATCTGATCTAAAAGAATATCACATAAGTGCTGTCAAAATAAGTTTTAGATATTTAAAGGGAACTATTTTTCAATATCTTCACTATCCAAAAACATCTTAATTTAATTTATTTTCATATTCAGATACAGTATTTGGAAGTTTTATATTAGATAGAAAAATCACCTTAGGGGCTTGTCACTTTTTATGAAAATATGTAGTGTCATGGCCTACTAAGAAACAAGACTCAGTTACACTGTCAACAGCCGAGAGAGAATATGTATCTTCCGATAGTTGATGTGCACAAGTTTTATGGATGAAAAACACTCTTATGGACTTTGGAATAAATTTTAATAATAAACCCATTTTATTTGATAATACAAGTGCTATAAATAGTTCAAAAAATCATATTAATCATTCTAGGACTAAGAATATTGATATCAAACATCACATTCTAAGAGACCATGTTCTTAAAAAGGATAAAATCATAGAATTTGTAAACACTAAAATTCAATTAGATGATATTTTCTCTAAACCACTTCCCACTACAAGGATTGATTTTATTAAGGGGGGGTAGGTTTATATATTTTTTAAAAAATTAATTCTTATTTTATTTTTTTCATTTTTACTTGTTTTGAGAATAATTAAATATTTTCCTTGGTACTATTTTATATTATTTCCATGTAAGTTTTATTTTAAAAAATTTGTAATAATTGATATGTGCATAATGACATGGGAATCAAGGATTTCAGAAACTGCTTCCCATTCCCAACCTGTTCATTTTCTCAAAACCCTTTTTTAAATCTCGAAACCCATTACCTCTCTTCTCTGCCCACTCCTAAATCATCAAATCCAAATCCTTTTGAACCATCAGAGATCTACATCAGAAATGGAAAAGAATAATGGGACCGATGAGCTGGAGATCAGTACTACTAAGAATCAGTGCACGGTAGGAAGAAAAATTCTACAAGGAAAGGTAATTGATTTAGAATGACTATATCAGACTGATCTGATGCTATAGAAAGCACTATATTTTTAGTACCTAGAACAAACATTTAATGGAGAGAACATAGAGTTTCTATATGATGTATAACTTCGTCACTTATTCAAATCTATTCAGTTTAGCCTGGGAAATAAGGAAGATACTATAATAGTAATGATCGAGGACATAGACATTTCAATTTACTCTGTGGAAATTTCTGGAATTATTAACTACCCTCAGGAGGGAGTATTTCACATTCAGGTGATGAATATAGGTGATAGTGTGCATAAGTCAGAGGATATTATGATTTTTTTGTTTGGATCAACAAATTTAAGGAAGATGCTAGTGAATGATCTGAAGCTGAATCAAAATATTTTAGTTTGGTTTGGGCAAAAAGGGATTTCACCTCATATGTCAAAAATGGAGAAAACTTTATACCCTGACATTTATATCATGTTTCTTTTGATGAGTGATATCAAGTTAAACATTCTGAGATATATGTTGAGATATCTCAGTTTTTGTTTCCAACCATAATCGAGGATTAACTTCTATCCCTTTGGAAGATTCATTTCAAAGATTTTTTTAAGAAAGATATGATAAGTATGGTGGATGATTGAGTGATATGCCACCACATCAACATTTTCAACATAGGAACATTGAGAAAGATTGGTAATTTCTATAGTATAATCAAAGGAATGCTAATGCCTGTAGGAGCAGAGGAAGATGAAGATATTGCTCAAGCAGAATCTCCAAAGTCAGAAGAAGGAAAATCTGAATCGAGAGTAAGTGTAGTTTCAAGGAGAATCAGATTTGAAACTGTTGATACACCTGCAGATGAGGAAAGTCAAGAAGGAATTCAAAAGAAAAAGGCATAGAGTGGCTTCAGTTGGAGATGATCCTAGTCAAACAAATGAAAATGAAACTGAATTGTTTCTGACCTATAGATTTGTTGGAGAATCTACAATACAAGAAATTACACAACAAACAATTTCTATGTTTCAGGTGACTCTTCAAGTGGAACAAGAAATTGTGCCTCAAGCACAAGCAGAAGCAGAAATAGAGATAAGGGCTGAGGTAGTGCCTAGTGAATTATCAATGGCCGAAAATGCAGTTGATCTTGAAGAATAATTTTAGAGATTCCTATTTTGGAAGAAGTAAATGATGATGTTTCTCATAATGGGAAACCTCAAGGAGCTGTTGAAATTAAAAAATAAATTTTATCTGAAGTTCATATTGAAGTATTAAATTAATATTTTTCTATGGATGAGTCAAGGAAGGACTCTAAGGAAAAATCTATGGAAAACCCAATATAGGGAGGGAATGAAGCGAAATTAGATGCTAATCACATGCCCTTAGTACTGTTACATAATAAGGAAGCTAAAGCAGAGAATCAAGCATAGGGTGCCTCTGATTAGTTGAATGAAGAAGTGGAAGAGTTATATAGAAAGTTGAGCATAGTTGAATCTGAGAATGCTGCTCTAAGGAGAGCATTGGAAAAGTAAAATATGAGAATTCAAAGACTGAAAGAAATTACTATTTCAAAAAGAGAAGTTGAAATTTTCAAGAAATAAATATTAAGTAAATTCTCTATACTGAAGTATGATATGGTGATTATGTCTGATTTAATTGAATTTAAATCATTCATGGAGCAACAATTTACATCTATCAGGACCAGTAAATCCAATACATCATGTATTTCAATTGATATGATAAGGATATTCTAGACCATTACCGTAGTAATGAGTAACATTAAAGATAGGTTACAAGACCTACAATGAAATAGTGCTCCTTTGACAGTGTTATTGGAAATTCAGATGTTTTTTGTAGACCAGCTGACTTCTAGTGAATCTGGTATTATAACTTTGTTGAATCATTTCACAAACAAGTTAACTCTGTTTATGGACAAGGAAGAGAGGTTTCATGAGTCCTTTAGAGTCAATCCAATTGAAGATATTCATTTAACTCAAGAAAACAGAGATCTCACAATCCGGTTGGGAGATGTATTGATTTGAATATTAAGAACTCAGTTTATAGAGATCAAGGTTACATTTCAGAGGAGATGAAACCTACCCTTCAACCAACCGTGATTCATGTTGTTGTAGTTACTATATTTTTACACTATTTTCACCAAAGTTTTTTCATTAATATATGTGTGTTATTTATTTGTTTTCCTCTCTATGTTAGAAATTCCCATAATCTTGATTCAAATATTGATAAATATTTAAAAATATCATTTAGATAGTTTACTGCTATATTAAAATGTGTTATATCTTATTAAATAATTCTTTTTTATATCACAAAAGGGAGTAAAATTTAGATAAACACAACATTTTATTTTAAATTTCCATAAAATTAATTTTATTTTCTTTCAAAAAAACATAAACTTAAAATTTTATTTTAAGCTTTTAAATATTTTCACTCAGGGGGAGAAATTATTTAAATTTTCAAGATTTTATTTTGGGGAGAAATTATAAACACAAATTTTTTTACTTTAAACTATTAAATATTTTATGGAGGGATATTTTTTGTATCTTTGAAAAATCCTAAACTATATGTAATTACTTTTTTATGTTAATTTCATTGGTTATTTTATGTGTTTTGTGATAATCAAAAAGGGGGTGATTGTTGAACAAGTGTTTTTTTCAATGGTAAGTAATTTTATACGAGGGAGATTGTTGAGAAAAATACTCTATCTCTTTATGATGATTTTGATGCTCACAAATATCCTTATTTATTATCTAATAATTTTAATTTGATTAAATTTTAGGAAATTAATATTATTGTTTCTATAATGAAATAATATTAAAGTGTTTAATTCACATGGAATATTTGGAAAAGTATTCAGAAATTGTTTTTATCATGTTCGGGAAACACTGTTCTTGCTCTACATGTTCACAAGTTACTTGAGCGTGTTTTGGAAACACTGTTCATACCCTACATTGAAGAGCATTTCATAAGGATGAAATTTTTCATTTACTTTATAGGTTATCAAAAAAGTATGGTTAAGGAACCATACATTATTAGAAAAGTATGAAAGAAGGAACCTTGCTTTTTGAAGGAACATTACATTTTGAAGGAACATTAATTTGGGAAGGAACGTTACTTTTGGAAGAAGAAACCTACATTTAGAAGGATCCTTATATTTAGGAAATCAAAAAAGTATGGAAGAAGATATTTATGTGAGTATGGAACATTAAGTTTGTTTCTTTAATGTATGGTTCATCAACCTTACTTTTTTGAATGATCATCCTTATGTTTGGAAGATTAGAAAAGTATGGATCATTAACCCTAAGTTTGAGATCAAACATAAATTGTAAACCTTACGTTCAAATAATGTATTCAATGAAGTTCAACCATATGTTTGGTGTCAGATATTTAAATTATGACATTAATAAGGCAATGGTATTTAGGCAGATTATTGGTCTTATTTCAAGCCAGATTAAGAGACCGAATCTAAAACCTGACTTTTACCAATTCAAAGACATTTATTTATGACTCAAAGGATCATTTTAAGAGGATATTTTCATGTTGAATTTTCAGGGGAGTTAAAACTGCTCTGTTATTCAAACTTTTGAATATTACGATTCTCAAGGTGAATTTTCTATATCTAAATTTTAAAAAGAGAACTATCGTCTTTATTTAATATATACCTGTATTATTTTATATTACATATATAGAGGAGAATTATCAAAAATATATATCATGCTCTTGAGTTTTTTACTGCTACAATTTATAAAGGCAATTGAGACATACAAGTCTTTTGTTTCAAAGAACGAAAAAGCGTTGTTTTCTGAAGAAGAAGAAACACGATTGATGATTCATCAATTCTACATCAATTTTTTTTAATTGACTATTGATTAAAGTTGAGAATTATATTTCAAGATCTACTACAACTAGATTGGCCCAGAATTACTTCTAATTAAAGTTCATCTTTTCTTAAGACAATGATCATTCTACTTTCAATTGCGTGCTGTTGCAATTATGAAGAAAAACTAGAAATTATTTCATTGAACAAATAATATTTTACTTTGAGTAACAAACATCTCGTACTAAGCTGTGTATTTGGTTCTATGTATGAACCAGAAGGCTCCTCTTTGCCTTAAAATTTTAATGGTGTCAACTCCCTACACTCAGTTGTGTAATGGTTTATTGATAAGAGGACCAAATAGTGAAAATAACCAAGCTCGTCGAGTAGAGCATTGATATAGTGGACTAGGGGGATTCTGTACCCAGAACCACTATTCGTCGTGTGTTCATTGATATTTATTTTCTAATGCTTAATCATTTTTAGGTAAATATTAAAGGACATATCACGATCTTGCGAAGAAATTGAAAAAAACACAATTCACCCCCCTCTTGTGTATATTTTGTATTACCCAATCCAATAGAGTCGACCTCAGTGGCCTGATAGCCGAACATATATAATTGGATATGCATATGGGCAGACCTTAGTGGCCCAGTAGTGAGTGAACCTCAACAGCCTACCAAGAAAGAATACCTCAGTGTCCTGGTAGCTGAGTAAACCTCAGTGGCCCAATTGAATATCTGACCTCAATGCCCTGGTAGCCAAGCAGAAGATCTGTCTATAGTGGCATGACAAACCACTATGACTCATCAGGGATGAGTCCCTCAGTAGTATAAGATGTTCAGTTTTGTGACTGATAATCATTCTTTATCTACATTGGTTTATACCTATGTGAGAGGACAATTATTAGTGTATATTTTTCCTTTATGGTGTTTATTTGGGGTTCGGGTTCCCTACTAAGTGTTGTGTTACTCAAACCTGAATGGAATTCTGCCACACATATCATGTCTTCTGTAGATGTCCAACACTTTCACATTGACCTTGGTGGTCTTGGACCAGGTAGGCCCCAGTGATATCAGGGAGGCAATGTGTACTTATATGACTTAATGTTGCTACTATACACCTAGAATTCAGGTAGGGTTTTATGCGAATGGATTAGCATATACATTTTACTCTTTTTTATATATATTTTCTTTTTTGGGTTTGTATTCAGTCCTGCTTTACTCCCAACTTGTACCTCAACATTCAGTGGTTGTCTTTTTGGCATGCATGTTTTCATTTTCTACATTTTGGGATGGGGTTGTGAGTTTGTGTGTGTGTATAAGTACTTGGTAAATTCCTCCCTCTTACAAGATATATCCTTTGGCACTAGTTTCCAGCCCCTGTCCATCAGGAGGCATGCTTGGGGTAGTCATGACATAGGCCCCAAGGGATGGGTCATGACATGTACCCACATTTTTCATACTCTATGAGGATAAAAAATGAAACATTACAAATCATAGAAGATATACAGTTGATATTTATCAATACAATGTGTTTTACCAAATATTTTAGGTCATTTTTCTACTTAACTTATTTATTTTAACCCCTGATAAACCTATATTAATCTTAACCACCATAATTATTTTTTTTAATATTTTTAATATTCATAATAGTAAAAAATTATATTGATCTAATAAGATAATATAAATGATACTTATTTCAAATATGAAATCCATTTTTCTGTATTTTATTATGGTAAGGTTCAATATTTTTATTTAAAATTAATCATGCAGATGCGATGTAAAAATCATTTTCTAAAGAGAAAATTTTCCAAAGCTAAATACTTTTATCTAGATTAAATATGGAATTAATTAAAAGGAACAATATTAGAATAATTAATATATAAATGAACTAATTTTACTTTGAAAAACTATTTTAAAAAAAATTAACCTTATACATTCTTTAATTAAAAAGATTATTTTGAATGAAATCAATTATTTTTCACTATTCATCAAAAAATTAATCTTTTTAGAAAAATCTAAATTTTTTCTACTAAGAAAATTATAACATGAAGATTTAAAAAATAATTTTTATATATTCAAATACATTTTCTGAATGGTTCAAAAATATATTTAATTATTTGTTCATAAAAAGTAATAAAAAATTATATTTTCGAACCATATAATGAATTTACCATAAATTATGTACTTTTTTATAAACATTTTATATTTATATAAAACCTTTATTATTAATATTTAGAATATTTTTATTCATATTCATGAATCCATGTTTAATTTATAGGTAATAATGGTCATGCAAAAAAAATAATATTAATACTTTTTTGCGGTTCATTTAAACATAATGTCCCTTGTAACAGATGTTAATGAAAAAATTAAATTTATTAAAATGTTTTCATAGAATATCAGGTTGTTACATTATACCCCCATACAATGGATTTATCCCATTAAATTACATCACTTTTTTTATAAAAACGTGATGATACTTCTACCATATTTCATACTTAGGTTCCCGTATACCTTATAAAAGATGATGGTTTAACTATTGAACTTTTTCCATGTGAGTTGTCTCTCTACATAGTAATTTTATGTATGATCCAAAATCTCAAATGGTTGTTCCTCATAATAATGAAAATTCTCTAGTGGTATATATTATGAGTACATTACATGTACTAACCCATGATTGATACATGGAACACATCGTGAACTGGACAATGTTTTGTTGAATAGGAAAACTATAGGCTACATCCCAATACGATCAATAATTTAAAATGGACTAGAATACCTAGGTATTAGTTTCCATTTTTTGCATAATATAATAACCTTATACTGTAGAGAAATTATTAGAAAAACAATATCAATAATTTCAAATTATATATCACATATGGTCATCATAACTTTTATACTGATTATGTACTGCCCTTATGAATTATTGAATGAATGTAACCTTATTTAGAATTTATCCAGCTATCCTAGGACATGATAAAATTTTTCCAACTTCATCCCAAAACATTGGGGGTTTTACACTACTTTCTATAGAGGGATTCATATGGCACCATCTGAATTCTCTAGTGAAAGAAATTAATCTATGAAAATAAAACTTGAGGAAGGTGTTGATACAAGAACCTTTGAAATCCAAAGAACAAGATATCAATATACCTAATTGGGGTTGATTTTCTATCTTAGACAGACCATATATCTACGAATGACACATAGTGCTAAAACTCAATCTTACATTAAGATCTTGTCAGAGAATTCAGAAGAACTATGAAGTAAACATCAAATCATGATTAGACACAATGCAATGTGGTAATACATTCAACCATACCAATTTCATAATGTGTATCCTGGAATTTTTATCTAATGAAAAATATTCTCTGATAGCGACCAGGTGTACGGAATTTTTAAGGTGATAAACTACAACCCATATAGCTTTATTTCCTTTAGATGTTTTAGAGAGTCCTATTACAAAATTCATGGTGATGTTTTCACATTTCTATTTTGTTATGGGTAATGGATATAACAAACCCTTAATCTTTTGAATCACACACTTACCTTTATAACATACCAATAAACAATATAAAAACTCTTCAATATCTATCTTCATGCCATCTCACTATAGATATACCTTCAAATAACAATACGTATCCATACTTCTAGGAGGAATATAGAATGAATAACTGTGATCTTATTCTAATAAATATTTCAAATTCGTTATGGATGAAACACATAAACTGTTCTAAAACATTATTATTCCCTCATAATCAAGGTTAAACTAAATAAAATATCTAAACTTATTTTGTAGCTCTACATATTTCCTTCACACCTTGTTAATAATCACTTAGATATATGGTTTAACATTCAATTTAGAAAGATAATATTGCTCAAATTCCATCATAATTTCCAGATTTGTCATTTTCAAATCCAAAAAATATTATATCTTTTGTGATCCTCATCATGGATATGTTAGAATAATCATTTTTGCTCAAAACAGTGGCCACATTATTTTCATTCCTTGGGTAGTAATATATTGAGTATCCATAATCTTTAATAATCTGTATCCTTTTTTGTTTGGCACATATTCAACTCCTTATGTGTGAATATATACTATAAAATTTTTTTATCTATATATATATATCAAAATTTTTTTTCTAAAATATAATGGCTCTACATCTTCATTTAAACAAATTACCACCTCTAACTTTAAATCATGAAATGGGTATTTTTTTTATGAAATTAAAATTGTCATGAGGTATAATCAATAACCTTTTAATTTTGTATAAGAATGCATCCCAATACATTCATGGATGCATCACTATATATTAGAAACCCTACTCCACTAAAGGGTAATGTAAGGAATGAAGCTATGACTAATATTTTCTTAAGTTCCTTTAATTTTCCTCATATTCATCTATCTAGGGGGACCTGACTACCTTCTAAGTTAACTTGATGAGTAGATTAGATATTTTTGAGATATTTATCAAAAAACCTCAATAATGTCCATCTAAAATAATAAAACAACAAATTATAAGTCACTATGGTTTTTCTGGGATAACATTAAATAACTCTCTCCTTTGAGGAATTTACAAATATACACTCTCTTTAGATTATTTGACCCAAAAATGATTCCCTTAATAACAAAAATTCACACCATGTAAATTTTTCATATTATTTCTCTTTCCTTAAATTCTTAGTAAAATTACTATTTGATCTATATAATCTGCCTTTATAATTGTATAAATTGGAATATTGTATATAAATACTACCACAAATTGATCAATGCACTCTCTAAACACATTATTCATTTAATCCATGAAGATTTTTGGTGCATTTAAAACAAAAAATTGAGCAAATATACACATATAGTGTCTATACCATGGAAATAATGCTGTATTGGGAATAGAGTCCTTTTTAAACCTAAATAAATGATATCTGGAATGTTGTTAAATCAAGGAAAAGTATTTAACTCTACATATTTGATCAAATGGGTCATGAATATAGGATATAAGATACGTTTTTTATTATCTTGATCTAATTAAACTCCTAATAATTAATGGAGAGTAACATAAATCTGTATTTATATTTAATAAATATAATAGGTCCACCCCAAGGTGAAAGAATTGGCTGAATTAATCCCTTATCAATTTTCTCCAGGATTTTCCTCCGTATTTTCTGTAACCCAATCTGGTCCATTCAATAAAGTATTTGAAATATGAATGGTACCAGAATTGACTTCTATTGCGAACTCAACATCAAGTTTTTGTGGAAGACTAATAAATGTTTTAGGAAAGACACCAAAAAACTCCCGCACAATAGGAATATATTAAATGACTAGTTTCTCTCCAACCATCTGAAATAAATACCCTTTAAAATAAGAATAAAAACCCAAAAAATGTATTCGATATCCATCATAAGTTTATATTAATCGTCATAATAATTTATGATCCTTGGATATTTTGGATTATAAATGTTACATACCTTCTTAGGAAATTGACGTGGGACATATGAAGTGAAAACCAATCCATTATTAAGATAACATCAAATCAAATTAGTGGAAGAATGACAAGATTTATAGGAAACACATTCTCACAAACATTAACTAAAGAGGAATCATATACTTGAGATGTGATCATCATTCCATTAGGGGAACTCATTACTAATTATACATTTAATCAGGTGGGTTTCATATTAATTCCCTTGTTGAACTATTCATATATGGAAGAGTAGTAAGATCCAATATCAAATATGACATGAAGAGTTCTAGAGTGTATTGTATGTGTACGTATCACCACATCATTATTGAAACCATCACAAGAAATATTGATAACATGATTTTTCACTCTGTATCTTAGCTTAATAGGTTTCCAGTATCGATCACTATCCCCAACATATGTATTTGAGAAATGGCTATCATAATTCCCATACTAATGGATTTTAAACATTGGAGTGTGGGTGGAACATTCAACTGATCTATCTCTCCATTCATTTCATTGACTAGATTATTCAAAAAACTTTTATATTATTTTTATCTATAAATAGGCTATAAATACCTAAAATAACTTATTATTCCTTTCTGTTACTAACCTAAGTACTCCTACCCATTGTTTTGGAAGGTAGGAGTTTGAATCTTATTCTTTATTCCATCCGACATATCATTGGAACATCCATGGAACCCTATCTTCCTTTTCACATCACCAACCACAAGTGGGTTCCAAAATTCCATTTACACTTTTATTTTACATAAAATTATTTATTCATATATTTAAATGTATGTTATAGAGAACACCGTTCAATGATTTGGTTTTAAGACACTGAAGAATAGGTCAACCATACATTGAGGCTGAATAATAATACTAGACAAGTAATTTAAAAGTCTTGTAAAATTTTCATTAAAGGAACCATTATATTCGTTATTAATCTTCCTAATAGTGAATACTTACTTTCCCATTTTTTTGTATAATGAATACAAGGAATGTAATTATTAAAAAATTACCACTTAAATATATCCCACTTCATGGAGTCAATTTATTCTCATGGAATCATATTCTTAATATGATTCCACCATTTATCCGCCTCACCTTTGAGATGGTAGATAGAAAAAATTACTTATTAATGCTCCAAACACTTATGAAATAAAATTTTATTTTTAAAATTACTAATCAATTTCTCAAGAACTAGTAGATTTCCTGAACTATTAAAATAACGGGTATGTTGCCTCATGGCAGAATCAACTAAAAAATATTCCCTCCTTTAACTGTTTGGAAGTTCACTATGATTAATATGTTGAAATTTTTTTGTGATAATTGAAACAATATTATTTATTCAAGTTCCTATAATGTTTGGTTTCATAGGGGGGACAATCATTGCATTTCCTGTTTCACTTAGAATTAACATAGTTCTTTTGAGTTACATGTATTGTCTAAAATAAGAAATGATAGAGTGATAAACAACAATCATAGTGGGAAGAAACATAATCATAACAAAATAACTTATAATATTTATAAATCATGAAACATTATTTTTTAATCAATGTTAAATTAGGTTTAT
This sequence comes from Viscum album, assembly GCA_963277665.1. Lineage (NCBI taxonomy): Eukaryota > Viridiplantae > Streptophyta > Magnoliopsida > Santalales > Viscaceae > Viscum > Viscum album. Next base: position 2,049,800,190 of record OY728150.1, on the reverse strand, counting down.
CCATAGTTATTCATAGTAACCATATATTTAAATACTTCATGATGTTTCATAAATATTTTGTGAATTTGTAATTCATATACTCAAGGAGTGTTAAAGTAGGTATAAAATACGAACTATTTTTATTAACAAGGTAATGATCTATTTTGGATCAATGTGTTGTTTTCAGAGTTATTACCATTAGGCACCTTTGAGTAAGGTCCACATATACATGTAGTATCTATACAAGGATATAGTTTCTTAGAAACCACTAACTCAATCATTTACCAAAATTATGGGACGTATTACTATAATTTAACTCATCCTTAGAGTTATCATTAGAGATATTACTAAAGTGTTCTCATTCTAGTTTTCATAGGTTAACTAAATAATAACATCCCCAACTGTAGTAACATAGTTTTGGTTCCTATTTTATTACATTGGCATAGATACATGGTTTCAAATTATCGAGGATCAATAGGTTTATCAATTTTGGGACACTAGATATATAAAAGATACCCATTTTATAAGGGGAAAAGAAAATACAAATCTTAGTAATGGAAAATGTTTGATATCTTTGAAATCATTCTAGGAATTCTTCCTCAAATCCTAATGAAAGGAAACAAAATAAGGGTGATCTCAAATTAATAATAAGGGTTATTATATTGAAATATATCATTAATCAATAAGTCATAATCAACATGGGAAGTTAAATAAAAGAAAACAAATACCATTTAATTAATAAATTTACAATGAAATGAATCCATAGAAAATATCATAGAGAAATTTTCATAGAAAAAAATAATAACAAAGTCTCAATGAACTAAATTATTAATTTTTGTACAAGATAATCCCAATAATATTATTACCTCTACCTTCATGTCCATTCACAGAACAATTTACAACTACGTGGTAAAAACCCATCTCATTTGGCCAATTATATTATCTCATGATACATATAGAGTTGTTGAGGGGATAAATATTTCCTAGACAACAAATATACAAATTAAAAAATAATTACTCATATATAGAATAATCAGTTTAATTCATAAATCAATTATCTTTATCATTAGATATCTTTATTGAGTAAAGGATATCAATTTATCAATATTTCCACAGTTAATCCAATAAATTTTAAAGTATACACACTATGAAAAAATAGTATAAAGTTTTTGAAATAATCATATCCAGAAATTAACAATATGTGTATTTAATATAAATTTAATTTATAATGAATAATTTTCATAATTAATTGATTGTTTGAAGATAAAGTTTAAAATTACAAAAGAAAGTGAGATTGTACAATAAATTTTACCAGTTGTTTATTTTCAAGTCAAATACCCATGGATGAAACACATAAAATTGAAACATAAAATCCAATTAATTAATATGTAATATTTAAATTACAATTTAAAGGGGAATTATATACACAATATAAAAAATTAGATGTATAAAATTAAAATATGCTTCAATGAAGAGAAATTGAGATGAATTCCCTTAACGAACACTTAATTTTAGTTAAACGTGATTTAAAATCATTTATAATGATTTAAATTATTTTATTTATTTATTCTATAACCATAATCATATTTATAATATCATACATGATCCGGTTATAAAGTTTTACCACACATTTGTTAATAATATTTCAATATTTTAATTATTTCGTGTGTTAATTCTTATGTTTTCTCATTGGTTTTTTGTCATGAATGTTCCTATTAATGAAAATATTATATATTAATATAATATATAGAATGATATTAATGTTATAAATATCATATTTTATCATCATATACATTTTTATAATAATTCATTAAGGATAGACATATAAAATTAATCACATCACATCATTGAAATGGTTTGACAAACATACACACGAGGAATGATATCATGCCCTTAAAGAGTTATGGTTAAGGAATTAGGTGATATATTAATCTTTAATGATTTATATAATGTAATATATATCAAATATATAAATTAAATTTATCATTTTTACATTACATGTAAACTGTATGTGAAAAATGATTCACATCTCTTCACGAAGTGGTATTACTCCGTACACACTAGTGATGTTGTAATATTTTAAAAGGAAGGGAATGTAAAATGTTATATGTGATTTTATAATTACATAAGTATAATAATATCATAAATATCATAAAAACAGGTTAAATTAATCATTATATCCATTATTTAATGGTGACAATAGAAAACAAGATTTATCGGTTTACATGGTGATAGTTTGTCAAACACAAGATATATGATTTTGTTTCCCATTTTATAGTAGTGGAGATGTATATATGTTATTAAATTAACATAATAAAATATCATTATATAATATATATTGGTGTTATTATGCTATCATGATTAAATAAGATTTTAAGGAGGTGAAAGAAGTAATAAAATGAAAAATAACTTTTAATAATGTTACATATTCTTCATGTAATATCTTTTGGGTTGAATTAATATAATTAATAAGATGGATTTAGGATTACCCCAAAGTATATGGGATGTTTTAAGGGGTTAATTATGTTATTTAGGTTGTGTCTTGATGAAATATATATATTTGTATTTTTGAAAAGGGGAGGAGAGTGGGTGGCCTTCAATAAGAGTAAGAGAGGACATACATGGATTTTTTTTAGAATTATCAATTAAACACACATTTTATCATGTATAATTTCTCAAAATTGTGTCATTATAAACTCTTATAGGTGATAAGTTATTAAAATGTCCATAAAATGGGGTTTTATTAGGTTGGCATGTAATGTTTTACTCTTATATTTTTAGTTTAACCCAAAGTAAATCAATTTTTACTAGAAATGATATATATAAATTTTTTAATTTATAACTAATAATGGTATAAATTTTTTTGAACTTAATATATAATAAAAATATTATGATTCCAAATACGAAATCCATTTTTACAAATTAATTTAATAGTTTTGGAAGAATTCAATTTGAAAATACACCCACATAAGCAATGAAAAAACATGGGTTCAAAGAGAAAATTATCATAAGTATGGAATGTTTTAATATAAAAGACAAATATTAAATTGATTAAAATGATATAAATTGTATTTTTTATAATATAATTTACGTAATTTTACTTTAAACACAATTTAAAATATAATTTATCATTTTAAATAATTTAAAAAGGGTGTTTTCAATAAAATGTTGTATCTTTCACAATTCATCCAAAAACAAAAGTTTTTAAAAAATACAAAAAAATAACCATAATTTAATTTTTATATGATTATTTTAAAACTGTAGTTAATTTTAGAAGATAATTTTTCTAAAATTGGTAAAAATTAATTTTAAATTAGGTGCACAAAGCTTGACTAAACAACCTTTTATAAAATCGTTTTTTAAAAAATATTCATTTTTTACATTAAATTATTCTTATTTTAATTATTATAAATAGATATAAAATTAATTTATTGTTGAAATTTATAAACCATACAATTTTTCTAATTTATTTTGTGTTTTTCATATCCACCAACTTAATGACTGGGTTATAATTATCATGTTTAATTAATATTTTAATAGGTCATTTTCAATTATAACTGGCGTTGCATGAATCACAAGCTATCAATGATATTGAATTTAGTTAAAATAAAATAAATGAAAAAGTCTTAGGGTGTTACATAATTCCCTCCTACAAAAATTATTACTTGAAATTTTTTAGAAATTAACTTCTAAAAAGATGCAGTTAGTTTTTCTTTATATCATCCTCTGGTTCCCACATTGCATTATCTATTTTTTAATTTATCAGAAGTCCCTTAACCAATCACGTCATACAATTGATAAATAAATTATCTCTAGTATCATTAGTTAAAATGGGTTCTTCATATTAAGATACATCAGGTTCCAATTCGATTTCCTTGGAGGTGATCACATGCACTGGGGATAGCTTATACTTCATCAACAATGATATATGAAATAGATCATAAATATTAAAGAGAATTGGTAGAATTTCAAAATTATAATGAAAAATCCACTTATTTCAAGGACTTCATAGGGTCCAATATAGCATGTTCTTAACTTTATCTTTTTACCTTACCCTATATCACACTTCCATGTAGAAATAGTCAAGAAAACATAATCTACAACTTGGAATTCTAAATCATTACTCTAATTATAGGTGTAACACTATTTTTTATATAGAGATACTTTACCATGGTCCTGAATAGAATTTACCATTATTTTTTATCATCAAAAAGCTTTGCGACAACATTTTTCCTTTTTCCAATGTAATCCCAATAGGTTGGAATATGAAATCTATTACAATGAAATACTTAATAAGATGTCATTTTAATATTTAAATGGAAACAATTATTATAGGAAAAATTTACCAAAGGTAAATATTAAACCCACATACCATGAAAATTAAAGTGATAATGAACTAAACATATCTTCCATTGTTTTAATAGTTTTTTCAGACTATCCATTAGTTTGAGGATGAAAAACAGTTCTCAAATGTAGCTCAGTATCATGATCCTTCTGAGGAATCTTCCATAATTTTGATGTAAAATGAGGATCACGACCAGACATGATTTAAATAGGTTCACCATGTGGTTTTAGAACATTATTAATATAGACCCATGATAGGCAATCAATTGGTAAATATTCTCTTATAGTGAGGAAATGTTCAAATTTTATTAGATTATCGATGATAATCCATATTGCATCATTTTTTAGAGTCTTTGGTAGTCCTATAACATTGAACATTGAAATTCCATCCCATTTACACACAAAAATAAATTTATTTTGAATAAATCATCTTGGATACTATCTCAGATCTTTTACGAGTTGAGAAACCAAGAATCTGCACACATAATAAGAATTTTTCCACTTTATTTTATCCCACAAAACATGTTCCCTCAAATCCCTATACGTTTTTGTGATACCATTTTATATAGAGAATACTGAGTTATAATAATCATCCCAAAATTTAGTTTCTATCTTATGTATATATGGAAAAAATTTAATCTTTACAAATTTTAGTACACTATATTTAGAAAAAGGTCAAAAAATTTCTTATCATTCACAACATTAATTGTATTCTAAAATTTTTCATCATTATATTGATAACTTTTTATATTTTCTGATAAGGGTAACTTCAAAATTATTTTAAAATATAGTGATATTTATCTTTATTTAATAATTACAATATCCATATTTAATATATACATAATCATATGATCTCTGTCATTCCCTATTTGGGCTATAGTTTTATGATCTTTCATAATCAATGAATCCTCTACCTCATTCGATTTCCCAAGTGGGTAGTGAATTTAGAAATGTTATTCACTGAGTAGCTTGAGATATTTCATTTTATATTATACTAAGAACTTTCCATGTGAATATTTTTTTTGGATTTTATGATCCATATATATCTCAAATATTTTACTATAGATATAATTTCTCTATATATTAAAAGAAACAATTAGAGCTTCCAAACAAAGATCATGATTTCCATAGTTCTGTTCACAATTTATCAATTACCTAGATATATAAGAAATAAAAATATCATTTTTCATTAGTACAAAACCAAGTATTTTTATTTATGCAAAAATATATATAAAAAACCCATCATTTCCAAATTATAGATTCCAAACCATATCATAGACCAACATATTATTTAGTTCATCAAAACATGTTTCATATTACGTTATCCCAAAAAACACAACCACTTTACATGTAAGCTTTGTTAATGGGTGGGCCAACTGTGAATTTTTTTTGGAAGAATCACTAATAATAACATGAAAAACTAATGAACTATGTACCTCAGTTATGTTCATTGATTTATAATATTTTCTAACTTTTTTTGGCTTTCCATGATCAAATGAGATCTATCCATAGAAAAATTATGTATAAGAAAAGAAACTTCATCAATTCAGAAATCACATTTACTAAATTAACCATATAAATGGTTCCTTATATGAGCCTAAGGATTAATCCACAAGTGATTCTATTAGTCCATGTAACTTTTATAATAAATCAATATATCATCAATGAAATCTAAAAAAATCATAATGATATTTCATGAACATTTTATTCATTAGATCAATAAGAATATATGGTTAATTAGTGAATCCAATTGGAATTACCGTAAACCTATAATGTCCATACCTCATTCATAAATAAATCTTTATAATTTTATACTTATTTTTTCACAATTGACAATATAAATAACGAAGGTCAATCATTGAAAGATATTTGGTTTTTGATGTTGACCGAGGAAGCTATCAGTATGAGGCAAAGGATATTTGTTCCTTAATGTAATAGCATTAATTTACTGATAATCAATAAAAATTCCCATACATGCATATTTCTTCTTAATGATGAGAATTAGGCTTTCTATAGAGATTAACTAGGTAGAATAAATCCCTTAACACAAAACTTCTCTATTTTTTTCTTAAAAAAAAACTAATTCCACAATGTCTATTTGATATGAATTATTTGATATTGATCTTCTATAAGGGGTTAAATAAATAGAAAACTCAACTTAACTCTCTATGTTATATGTATCTAATTCCTTAGAAAATACTCCAATGTATTCCTTTATTATTGATACATCATCAATTTGAAGATCTCTTTTCCCATCCCAAGATTGTGTCTGCCATTATTCCCCAATAAACTCATTTAGTTGAGTGATTAGGGGTAGATCTAGATTTTTTTTATATTATGATATCTATATAATAAAGATAAGGAATTTTCCATCATCAATAAGAATCATAATACCCTTCTTCTTGTCATAAAATTTTGAATCATATTTTTGAAGCTAGTCTATATAAATAATGACATCAAAGTAAAAAATATGTATGATAATATGGTAATTAAGTAATTTTTTTATTTCTTAAAAGGGAGGATTATTTACACATCCTTATTTTATTGAGACTTTAACAAGGTGTTTTTATTGATAAATAACTTTTTAATGTGTTTGTTAAATATTTAATTTTCTTGGAAATATAGGAAGGGATAAAATAGTTTGAGGATCCATAACAAAATATTGAATTAGATAAATTTGAAGATATGATTAAAGTACCATACACCCCATCATTGGGTACTTCCACCTCAATTATAGTGATTGCATAAGCTAAGCCTTACCTACTGTCCTCTTTTACGGTATATTGTTTTGATACCTGCAACATTTTTTTAAAGTGCCCCATATCCCTACTGTTAAAACAATGAATATTTTTTTCTTTTTTCCCCTTTAATTCCACATCCTGATTACCCATATCTTCACACTTATAAAAGCTTATAATCTCTTAAATAATTTCCCATAGTGATTATTTCTGTAGTTCTCAGAAGGTGGAATTTTGTTTCTCTTATTCTTCATTAAATAATTCCTTTTTTCATGGTTTTTATTTGTAAAAATATATTTTATCCTTCCCTTCAACATATAGGGTATAAATAATTAATTTTATATCTTATGGAACATAATACTATTGAATCATATAATGTAAAAATTTGAGATTCCAACAACCCTTATATAATTGATTTAAGCCCTTTAAATAATTGATAAATCTTGAAATCTATGTTGCGTATATAATATATAACAGACCTGGGTAAACTTTTAAATATAGACTCATACTTATAAAAACATTCTTATTAATTTTTATTTAATATGAGGAACTTTATCTTTATTTCAGTTTTTTATCTTGAGGGAAATATTTTAAGAATAATGTTTTATTAAAAGAATTCCATTTCATATATTAAATTTCCCCTTCATCCCAATTTTTATTGATCAACAACCACCATTGATCAACATCACATTTGAGATAATACAAATAAAGTGTAAAATTTTCATTTATGTCACATTACAAGGAAATAAATATCGTCTCTAAAGACTTAATAAATTTCTTATGAACCATTGGTTTAGCAGTACCACCAAAAGATGTTTTATTCTATTTCATAATTAAATTGAACATAAGAGAATAATGTAATAGAATTGGTTTCTCCATTCATTAAAGGTTATTTTTCATAACATATTTTAGATCCCCCAAAATATCAATGATATGATCTTTTACAAGAACAATAGTATTGGTTTTCATAACTATGAAATATCTACATTGTCCACGAGTAATGATTTTATTATTCCCCCTAGGTTCCATTTGTAAATAATTTAATATAATAGATTAGATAATAAAATTATGAATTTTAAATCATATTATAAAATTATAAATACGGCATAACAATTTAAATAAATTAACATTTAGTTACAGTTAATGTTATAATCCAAAAAATGGTTTATTTGGGGATATAATTATTTTTAATTCTTCCATAATGAGATTTAATTAAAATGTGGATTATCCTAAAAATATCTATTATGAGTGTACATCCAGGTGTATAGTAAGGCCCATTTTTATGCACTAGGTGACAATTAGGTGAATATAAATGCACACTTTTTGGAGTTATTTTAGTTTCCCACACGTTTTCCACATTTTATTACATGACATTAAAAATAATTTTCCATAAAATACTAAACATGGATCGAAAATTCTAGTGTCTTTTGTAGAATAGGTACATATTTTGAAAACCTAAAACTAGAATAAGACATATTTTTATTAAACTATATACTGAGATCCAAAACCCATTTAACCTCCTATAAATGTATAGGATAACTTTATGAATAAATATACAAATAGAATTATATAAAAATCCTTGTAAGAGAAAAAAATTGGATTGAAGAATAACAAATGAGTTAAAAGGTATAAAATGATAACATAAAAGTAATGGCTCATGAAAAAATAGAATCATAAAATGTTGAACATGGAATCAAATGACCATGAAAGCATATGAATGATGTATCACCATATAACATGACATAATAGTGTGTCTATGCTAACTACCAAAACTATTTTACATTGTGGAAAGAGTTCCATAATGGATTAGGTTTACATCCTATCCCCATACATAACTTCTCATGAGACTAAAACATTAATGAATGAATTTGAGAAATACATGGGTTCAATCATCAGAGCATGTTATTACATATGTGTTCCACAAAAATAATAAAACATAATGAATAAACCTTATTGTAACCTATGGAATGAAATGAAAATCATAATCATGTCATAAAGAACCACTAAATGGAGTATAATAATGGTATACATGAAATATGATCTTTTAAACATTATTGGATATTAATAAATAAATTTAAGAATATATTATGAATAATTATGTACAAATGAATTGAAAATAATAAATAGAGTGCCTAAATGACTTTATAAATGGGACACTTATGCATAGTTTTGTGGAAAATAATAATGAGTATTTTAAAAGGATAAAAGAATAATTATTTACCTAAAAATAAAAACGAGATAATTTTTTTTCAGGATAAATTGAGAAATTTTGTAATAATATCGAAGAAATAATATATTTTATGGTGTATACTTGAAAATGGGTAAAAAACAGAGAAGTTCCCTTTAATCATTCTTTCTTATCAAGGGGAATTTGGGAGTGAACTTTTTAGACATGTAATTCTCCATCAATGAAAGATGAATTGATCAAAATAACTATGTGTGGTATATATAAATAGTATATAGGATAATTATATAGGATTAATGAATATATACAATTTAGTTAATTATAGATAATGTATTACCCAATTGAAAAAATAGAGGATTAAAGAGATCCCTTACATTATGTTTGAACGCATTCTTCACTTTCATTTAATATATTGGATAATAAAATTATATTAATTAATTTTTAAACTTATATATTCATAAAAATAAATTTTAATTATTATAATTTTATTGAGTTAATTTAGGACCATTTTGATTAGTTATAAGGTTGAATTTCGTTGTTACGGGTGTCTTTGTTTCATGGTTTCATGGTCGGTTAACTTGTTTATAATTATGGATTTTATTTTCGAATGGGAGTAAAATTATAGAAGTGTAGTTAAATGGTATTAATTTACACATATAATTTTAAATGGTCCTATATTGTTTTTGTGACATGAAGATGATTAAATTTTTAAAACCTTTATGATAAATGTTTTTTTATTTTGGCGGGTTTTCCGACCATCAAAGATTAGTTTCATTTTATTTAATATTATGATTATATATTATTTATAGAACACTAAATAAGTCATAATATAATTAATATAATATTATTTAACCTTAATAATTGTTTTATTACTGAGCATAAATGTGCTAATGGAAAACATAAAACTCGTTATCTATGGAGATGGTTAACCACCATAATCTTAGTAATGGTATCATTTAATTGAATAAATGGAGATGATAAAATGGGTTGGATAAAAAATATTACATTTTACATGTAATAATATAGTATATAAATGATAATAGAGTTATTTTTCTTTTATGTATGAGATAGGAGAGGATAAGGTAGAAGAATAAATGAAATTAAAAGAGGCAGTTTGAGAATGTTTCCTCCTGAATATCACCTCCTCAAAGGAACCCCTGAGTAGCATGTAATTTGTCTTTTTGTGAGAGAAGAATGAACTTTATATGGGAAGAGTGGGGAGGAATTTTTTTTAGATTTATAAGTCTTCTTTTATTTTAATGTGTGATTATAAGGGGTGGTGAGTGGTGGGTTTTATAAGGTAGGATATTGATGCTTTTGGATTTTTTCAAAATATTGAATATATTAAGACTATTCAAGAGAATTTTATTTCCAAATGAACTATAAATGAATATGGGATGAAATTTTAGTCCATTTATCATAAAATATTTATTTACATAATATCAGTATTATATTTAAATAATTTAAAAATATATTATATTTTTGAAATTTAATTATTTTTAAATTTGATACCATTCCTTACATTGACTATAAAAACATCAAAACAACACGTTAAATATGTCATAACTATTTCATTATATCCTAAACATGTCATGATCATATATATGATTCATTTATCACATTAGATATTTTAATATTAATTTACATATATTATCATTTATTTGAATTTCCCATTTATTTAATAATTACGTCATCATTTTTGTGTAAGAATTATAGGTAATTATTTCTCCACTAAAATTTAAAAATAAATTACAATGTTGTAGATAATTCATTTTTATTTATAAATAATTTTTATTGTCAAAAATATATTTTCTAAGACCAAATATTAAATTTTTTGTATTATTAAAATCAATAGTGTGACAGTTTTCTTTTTCTATAAATAAAGTACTATAAGGGTATTAATGTCAACCATGTGTCTCCAAAATGTCATAAATTAAACATATAGATGATTATGGTCTAAAAATTAATCATATAATAAAATTATTACAAATTTTATAGTAATTTTATAGTCTTTATAATATTATTTTTATTATTAATTACCCGATTTACCTTTTGCTGTCGTAACAAAATTTAACTTGTTAAAATTCATATTGAACCAAAATAAAATGCGTATATTTTATAAATTTGGAACCTAGAATTAATAATATAGAATAAATTTTTTCCATATATAGAAATCATACATTTTTGAATTTAAATAAAATTTAAATAGGAAGACGCAACAAAAAACTATTTTTTAGAAAACATTCCAATTTTAAATTTAAAATGGTTTTTAATAAATTGAAATATTAAATACAATTTTTTTAAAATTTAATTGGGATTTTTTTTAAAATTAAACTATATAAAATATAAAACTAATAGAAAACACAATTTACACTTTTAAAAACATTAAAGGTAAAATAATTTTTTTAACAAAAAATTTTATTTTTCATTATGCCATGAAAAAACAATGTTTTCAAAAGAATAAAAAAATTTAATCCTAGGATAATATTTAAATTTTTTATTATAAATTGGTGATGATTTTTTAAAATAATTTTTTATAAAAGTTTAAAAACTAATATATTTAATTTCTAATAGAAAGTAATAAAATCATTTGTTTTGGAAGAAAAAATATTTTAGAAGAATAGAATTACTTTAGTAAAACTTTAGCGTTTATTTCTTAACTATTAATAAATAAATATATTTCATAATATATTTATTATTTTTCATACCATCTAATAAAATTTATATATTATAATAGCCTTGTTAATAATAATAATATTATCTTAATAGTATAACATAGTTTGTTTAAACTCGGTGTTGCGTTAAACACAAGATACTATAGATATCAAATTATTTAAAGATAAATATTTGATAAAAATATTGGGGTATTATATTCTTCCCACCTAATGAAATTTAAAACATAAATTTTTTTACATACTATGGTGAAATAATGTGAGGGTATATATCCTTCTTCACTTCCTCCAGTTCCTATGTCACCTCTTGTATTTTTAGTTCATCCATATTACTTTAAGTAGGTGAGTTGTCTTGTTGCTTAGATATTTATCTCTTTAATCCAATATCTTCACCAAACTCTCCTTATAATATACATAATTTTTTAGATATACCATATATAAACTCAACAAATGGGAGGTATCTGGTATGTATTTTTTTAAGAGGGATACATGGAATACATCATGTACTTAAGACATAGTTGGTGGAAGGGCTTGTAAATGTGCCCTATCTACAATGTGATCAAGAATATCAATGGGGATAATGTATCAGGGATATAGATTTCCTTTCTTAAAAAATAATAGTACTCACTTATAGGTATATATGTGAAGTAAAACCTTATCTCCAACCTCAAACTCTATATCCCATCAGTTATTGTACGTATAGATTTAATGTCAACTTTGGGTAATACTAATGTGTTGTTGAATGGTATTCACCTTTTATACCAATTCTTAAACCATTTAAGGTCATAGTATCTTACATTCTCTAAATTTTTTCCTTAATGAATGTGTTATACATCTCTTTCTATAATGGACTTCATATAGAGATATTTGGATGCTTGAATAAAAACCATTTTTTAAGAGAACTCAACCAGTGGACGATGTTGGTCACTTAATGATTTGAATTCCATTGAAAATGATCTCAACATGTCTTATAGTGTCTGGATTTTCCAATCATTCTATACCTCAGATTGAGGGAGATAATCCATACTGATATTCTACACTGTGTTTATATAATTTTAGATACTTTTCCCAATATTGGAGGTAAATCTCAAATATGTATAAAATACAGTCAATAATGGTACATCATGTAACATAACTACTAATCTAATGTATATCAATAAAATTTGATCAAGTGAAAAGTACTATTTAATTGTGATAAATTGATAAGACTTTTTATGACTATCCAAAATAACCCATACAGTGTTATTTCTTCTGGATATCTTCAGAAGTCTTGTGATAAAATTAATGCGGATTTTTTCCCATTTCTATATTGGTATAGGAAATGGTTTAATCATCCCCTTATACCTTTTAATTTAATAATTCACTTTTTGAAATACCATGCACTTTGATGTATATTCAGTGATCTCCTTCATCACATTGTCCCACCAAATCTAATCTCAGAATGCTTGATACATATTTGTGATCCCTGGTTGAAAGAAGATGGTCAAGATTTGTCAATAATTCAAAATATTTCTATTCATCTTAAGATTTTTTGGCACACATAGATGTGACCCAAATTATACAATTCCTTCATCATCGATTTATAACTCCAAGGATTTCTCATTTCTAATAGATTCTACCATATTCTAAATTTCCACAAAATTTCTTTGAGAATCCTTTATCTACATCAAAAGATCTGATTAAAAAATAATTTGAGAAATGAATGATTATTTTATATCCCATATTATTCCCATGTCCATCCATTTTAAATCTACGAATATTGGGTCCTTCTCAATTCTATTCATTGATAAAGTTGTATGATCCTTTCTACATAGTGCATCTACCACATTATTTTAATTGCGATTATGGTAGTTGATTGAATATTTATAATCCCTGATGAGCTCTAACCATCTTCATTGGTTTATAATAATCTCTTTTGGTGTGTGCATATATATATTTATATGAGGATCTTCTGATCAATATATATCTCACACTTCTCTCAATAGAGATAATGCCATTATAGTTTCAAGATGGATTTCATGGCCACCAATTCCAGATCATGATTGGGATATTTATCTCAATAGAATTCAATTGTATTGATGAGTGGGAAATTAACTTATAATTTTTCATAAGCACATATCCTAAGAACATTTTTGATGTATCTCTATATACCACAAAGAGTTCTCCACTTGTGGGTAGTGTAATCTTCAGTATAGGGATAAGGCTCATATTCAATTTTTTGAAAAAGAATTCATATTTCACTATTCAATAAAAACCTTACTCCCTTAAGAATCATATTGGTTATTCCTTTTTAAAATTAGATAAGTTCATCACAAATCTTCAGTAATACCTATCTAGACCAATGTATCTATGGATCTCTATGACAGATATTGGTATAGGACATTCCTCAATTACCTTTATCGTAGAAGGTTCCACATATATATTTTTTTGAGTGATAACATGACCCAAGAATGATACATCGACCATCTAGAACTCACATTTACTATACATTTCATATAATTTCACCCTATGAAAAGTCTTTGGCACAATATTAAAATGCTCATCATGAACCTCCTTTCTCTTGAAGTACATCAGAATATCATATATAAAGGATACCTAGAATTTTTCTTGGTAATATTTAATGACACTATTCATTATGTCCATGAAACCATTTGGAGAATTAGTGAGTTATAAGGGAATTAATATTAATTCAAAGTGAACATTACTTATTCCAAAAGAAGCCTTAATAATATCTTCCTTGTTCACCATTAATTAGTGGTATCCTGAGCGAAGGTATATCATAGAGAAATACTTAGCCACATAGTTTGTTAAACAAGTCATATTTCCATGTAAGGGGTGTAGAAACCCAAGATTTAATATCATTTATCTTTTGAGATAAATTTAATCTCTTCGGTAGATTAAGATTCACAAAACACCGAGCTACAATGAACTCCAAAATATAATTATTTTAACCAGACCATTATAATGTAGCCAAAAAATTGGTTGGAATATATGTTATTAACCACTTTAGAAAATATATAATTATCAAACTCATTTTGTATGTTTTAATTAATTCTTTGGGAATAGGGTGATATTTTTCATTAAATTCATTTTATTTTTCAAATGTATGTTTCTTCAAAAAGTGTTTTTATTTATTTCTATGAGAAAAAAATATAATTAAATTTTGACACTTTTAGAATTTTTTTGGGATGAAATTAAAATTATTTATGGATTAATAATTTAAAAATTATTTTGGGTTCAATTTTTTATATTTTTATGAAATTTTTTATCTTTTAGTGAATAGTAAAAAATACCGATTTTTTAAATCTCTCATTTTATTTATATGGAAAAGTAATTTAATGATTTTAAATTTATATCTAAGTAATTTAAGTAACTTTTAGTAATATATAGTCTAATTAACAATTTAACAACATTTATATATTATTTTGGGTATATGTATATTTTGGGGCTTAAAAACACATTTGTCCAAAAGAAATGTTTTCGTGGTGTCTTGATGGTTTAATTTTAAATGTAAATTTTAAACATATATTATTTGAGTTTATAAAAAGGGATTCCATATTTGTAATCAGGAGGAACAAATGAGATTCTAAAAATTGATTACAAATTTGGAATTATGAGGAACAAATTATTATATAATGTAATTTTCATTTTCACGCATAAATAAGTTACTCTGGTAAAAAATGATTTATTATAGTATAAATAAAATAATGTTTCATATTAAAGATAAAACATAAAAGATTAAAATACCTAATAAAAAATTTAACAGTTTTTAAATATTTTTCTAACCTTATACAACCTTTATAAAATTAATTATAAACCTAATACATTGTAATGGATTCCAACCAAATGTGGTTGGATTTAAATGTAAAATAATAATTATTTAATCAATGAAAACCACCCCTCCCCAAGTACAAATACCTTTCCTAACAACCATATTTCTCCTCAAAATCCTTGAAGATTTTATAATCTATAAAAAATATTATCCTCCATAATATCACATGAGAAATTTCTAATTGCCTCACCTAAGGACAAATTCCATGATTCTCATATGGCCCATCAAGGAGGTGATATTAAAGAGGTAACATTATCAAACATCCTCTCATAATTTATTTTCTTATTCTACCTTATCTTCACATAATTCACTAATAAATGAATAATAACTTCATTATTATGTATATAATTTAATTCTATATTGATAATGGAATATCTTATATCAATACCTTTTCATATCTCCTCTTATTCAATTAAATAAAACAATTGTCCAAATTTGGGTGGCTTATATTCTTCGTGAATAATGTCATTGTTTGTTTTCTATTATCTCCTTGAAGGATGGTCATAAAAGTATTATTATAGTTAAAAAATAATTAATAGTTATATTAGAACTAATTTTATATTCTCTAACTAATATATAGACATAATTTTATATAAAACAAAACTAGTCAGCGATCGTCTGCAAAACCACCAAAATAAACTAAACATTTATCATTATAATTTTATAAATCTAATCATCCTCACATTAGAATCAAAAATAAAATATATGTCCATTTTAAATTATGTAATTTCATTAATACTATTTCATTTTACTTCTTGATTTCTATTTCCATTTGATAGGAAAATCCACAATTATACACACATGAATTGACCTTGAAACCATGAAACGAACACACACGAAATAATGAAAATAATGAAATATTATTAACAAGAAGGGTGTAATATGTTATAAAATTATTATATAATGTATTATAAATATTTTTATTTTAATATAATTAATTAATAAAAATATTTTAACCATTATATAAGAGTTTTGAACACATTTTTAGGAGTTCAAATGTGAGGTAATGGTTTCTCATATAACTTTTACTTCTGTAAGGTATATGACTTATTCACTACTTATTTATTTTATGTGTATTATATATTTCCCTCTAATATATCACATTAAGAATATTATTTTATTAATATTATTTTTTCTTTCATTTTTTAATTATTACTTTTAATGGGCATACAATTTGACTAATTACAATTTGTTAAGGGATTGTTCAACTCAACCTCCATTCACAAGTTTAAACTTTTACATCTTTTTGTATGAAATTTTAAGATTACATGTGAGAATAATATTTATTATATTGTGTTTTGTTTAATTTTTGATGTTTATTTATAGTTGTTACATATAATAGACTCATTTTATTAATTCTCACTTCACTGATATGATATTTATAAGAGAATTTCTTTTATAAATTATCATTATGAAGTTTCCTTTAAAAATATCTTTTTATTACATGTATGTTTTTTCAATATTTTTTTCCAATTTTTTTACATTTATATTATTATTGGTTAAATTATTTTTTACTCACATTTTACATTTTATTAAATTTTTTGAAATGATTAATTTTTTTCATTTTCTAAATGAGGTTCATTGTAAATTTTATAACAAAAATATAGAGGAAATATTGTTTCATCTTATACAACATGAGAGGATTTTACCTAAATCATGAAGACTTACTGATTTTCTTCCTTTATAGGATTTAAATTTTCATTTCAATTCAAATTTTTTTCCTTTATAATTGTGTGCCATTTAATAATGAATGATTTGAAAATGAAAATGTTATTTTATTCAAGAATTATTTCAAGTGATCCATAAAAAAAATTTCCATATAAGATAAAATTATTGATGTCACATATGATTTATTATAGATATGATTGAGTAAAAATATCTAAATTCCTTTTATTTTTGGTTTATGAATGTTTCAATAATTGTATTTATGAATCCTATTTCTTTTCCAAATGATATGATATAATAAAATGTATATTAAATGTAATTTCTTTTCATGAGATCTTATATTAATTATGTTCTTATAGAAAAAATATGTATGGTTTCATTATATTACATGTGGGACCTATATATAGCTCTAATGAATTAGGTAATCATATCATTTATCATGAGATAGACATGAATGGAATAGATGGTGAACTAGGTTAAGTAAGACTTGATTGGAGTAGTTAGTGAACTCTGTTTAGTAAGCCATGATTAGGAAAGGCTGTGAAATCAATTTAGTGAATGTTATGGTTGGGAAATATATATATAAACTTCATTGGGTAATTATATAATATCTCATTAGATTGAGAAGATTAGAATGGATATTGAACTTGGTTCAGTAAGACAAAATTGGAATTGGAAGTGAAA
This sequence comes from Viscum album, assembly GCA_963277665.1. Lineage (NCBI taxonomy): Eukaryota > Viridiplantae > Streptophyta > Magnoliopsida > Santalales > Viscaceae > Viscum > Viscum album. The sequence goes on along the minus strand of OY728150.1, from coordinate 2,049,782,091 downwards.
CTGGTTCAGTAATGGATATTATCTCCTATGATAGACATGAGAGTGAAACTTGACTACGATGATTGTTTGTGGAGTGAAATCGTATCTATATTAGGAAATATATTTGATTAGGGAAGGTGGTGTGTCCCACCCAGGAGGTGTATCCACCAATATTGTTCCCTTATATGTTTTTAGAAATAACCCTTTACTACTATGGGAATGATTTTCTTTGATTGTGAGTGTGGAAAAATTCCTTGTATTATGTTATGATTTCATTTTTTATGATATTTTATTATTTTATGATTATTATCTTATGTAATTCTATTATTTTTCTATGAGAAAATATTATTTTCTTTTATATTTAAGTTGTAATTTCCAAATGCTATGTTCGTGTTCTTATACCCTTATCCTTTTATTATCTTAAATATCATTCTTAATTACAAAAACTATGCACATGAGGTCACCCTTTTTCATATGTTTCATTTCCCCTGGTTATGGGGAAATAGTTCAAATGAATTTTTTATTGAATAATATCAAATGTATGATGTTTATGACCTCGATTAAAATAGGATAATGTGGGTATAGTGGGATATAATGTGTGAACCAATTGTTTCTAAACCCTAGTTAAAAATGTTTTTCCTAATTATCTAAAGCACTAAACATAAAAGGTCATAGTTTATCTAAGTAATCCAATATTTATTTTTTTTACATTGTGTGATTTGGGGGAAAGAATACTGTGTCACATTTAGCATTATTAAATATAGTAATGTAATGTTTATGTTTTTAGAATAGGACACATAAGTGATGATCCTGGGTAGTTACACTTGGTATCAGAACACGTTTTAGATAACATTATTTATTAGGATGGTTTCATGAGAAGTTGTGGTAAGATTTATAGATAACATAATTGGTTTATAAGATCATAATATTTGGGTATTATAAACCCCTTTTTATGTATGATTTTATGAAATTTTAACATGAATAATGATATTTTTTTGAGACTATTACTTTTGAGGTAATTATGGTTTGTTAAATTTTTGGATAAAAAATGATAGCTATGAGATATAATTTTAGTTTAAAATATATTAAATTTAATTTTTTATATGTTTATCACATTTCTTGGAATTATATAATTATTTATATTTTAGAAACAACTCATAAGTTGGGTGACAACCCATCACATCTAGCATGTCTATGAGATTTGAACCAACACCTAGAAGTTGATAAGGGTAAAACACCTAAAACTAGAGTATTTTACATTAGTGTTAGTAAGTAATTATTGTTTTAAATTATTTTCATTTTATGTAACTTTTTTGATTAAGGTAAATATAATCTTTTGGGATATTTATATGAATAAGGGATGGATTATATTTTGAAATAATACTTGAGTTGATTGTGTTTTATGTGGTGATTTATATAATCTAAGGAAATGGTTAGTGTATATTTGGGAATATATGTTCATGGAATGGACAATTTTTTATTAAAATCTATGAATAATTTATGGTATTTGAGATTAATATTAAAATTATTTTGGAAAAGTATGTGATAAAATCCATATGCTTTTTTGGTTTCAATATTAAACTAGAATATTTTTGAGGAATTTGAAGGATGCTTATTTATTTAATGATCTATGCTGATTTTTTGGGATTACTACTATATTTTAGGTGATTAAAGAAGTTTTAATCAAAAAAGGTATACTATTTTTTGATTTATAAAATATTGCACTAACCATATTGGTATTGGTTCATGTCTAAAGATAATATAAATAGATCATATTAATTTTATGATATTTTGATCTTTGGGAGTTGATTCTAAATCTTTATGAATGAGAAAGAATTTAATTCTCATAATTTAGAGAGATAAAAAATAAATTTTTAAAGTATTTTTTTAGAAGATACAACTCTACCATCCATGTAACTATATTTCCTTATGTTTTTAATCTAGGTTGTAAAATAATTCCTCAACTATAGGAAAAATGATTTTGGTACAAAACATTATCCATTTACTTTTATTATTGAGGATTCAACAGAATTTTAAACTATCACAGATTTATGGTTTTGTGATGGCTAACATTATAAAGACCATGCTCTCAACTATTATCCAGTAGAACTTGATAGTTATTATTTTATTTCATGTATATATAATAACATTACGCTAATTTTATCCTAATCATAATCATAGTTTTGTGGTGGCCATTGCATTTTAATTTCCATATTTTTATGAGGTTGTTTTATTGATCCTTTTTATGATGTGGCTTTAGTACAATGAAATAATGAAATACACTCTTTGATTTTCTAAATGAAATTTTTATATTAAAATGATGAATTGGTTTTTCAAATTATTTATCATGTCTAAATAGTAGGTTATTGATTTATCTTAAAAAAAATCTCTCCCATGTTCATTATTTGTATCATGTATCTCTTATAAGGTAGTAAATATCTGGTCCTTAACATATACTAAACATAGACGTAATACCGCTGGGGAAAGATACTTCTTATGAATAACAAACCATAAAAATTATATATTGCATAGATATAGCTCAATGAATTAAAATCACTCACTTATATTATTTTTTTTGGTGAAACCCACAATTTTAGTAAATTACGTGTGAATTGAGGATGGGCTAAGGCAGAGGTAAACTTATATATTTGTATTTGTGAAAATAATTTTAAGGTAGAAATTTATTTAATGGAGGTGGGGGGGGGGGGGTGAAATATAACACCCCAATATTCTTCAGTTTGTATATTTTAAAATTTCATTAATCTTTTCAATAGATTATGTTACACAAAACATTGACCTTAAACAAACTCCAATATATTATTATTTTAACAGGACTATTATAACCTAGCTATTAAATTGGAGAGAATTAATAGTATTAACCACATTATGAAATATATAATTTTAAAACTAATTTTTAATTTATTAATTAATTCTTTTTTAATATGCACTTAATTTTTAGAAAATTCATTTATTCTTCAAATATATTTTTTCCTCAAAAAATGATTTTTATTGGTTTATATGAGAAAATAAATATAATTAGTTTTTGAAACTATTATAAAATTTATTTTAAAAAATTAATATAATTTTTGGATTCAGTAGGTAAATATAATATTGGGATGAATTTCAATAATTTTTGAAAAGTTTAATATTTCAGTAAATAGTAAAAAAATAATGATTTTTATAAAACCCTCAATTACTTTATATTTGAAAGTAATTTTATAAACATAAATTGGTATAAAATTAATGAAAATTACTTATAGTGAGATGTAATCAAATTAATTATAATTAATCATTATTTAAATCTTATTTTGGGAATTAGTTCATTGTTGGGCATAATAACACATTTTAACAAAAAACTATTTTTCAATTCATTTGGACAGATTAATTTAAAATGTAATTTTGAAACTTATATGGTTTGAATTTATAAAATGGAACCCATAATTATATTACAGTGGTAAAAATTAGGTTATATATTCATTTTCATTTTTATGTAAAAAATATACCATGGTAAAAAATAATTTACCCCAATGTATGTAAAATAATGTAGCAGGATAACGCTAAAATGAAAACGATTTAAATATTTAAAAACTAATAAAATTTAATGGGTGTTTTATGTGGTTATATACCTTAAAAATACATCAAAACATTAATTTTCAAAAAATGTTGTTGGAATTAGTGCCATCCAAATGTAGTTTACTTTAAATATTAAATAATAATTATTTAATCACATAAAACCACCATTCCTCAAATATAAATACCTCTCCTATCCACCCCATTTTCCCTCAAAATACATTAATCTTTTATAATATCTACCAAAAAATTTCAATACTACTATAAATATGTCCACGTGCTACTATTTTCACCAAAATATGAATTCCAATCTCCATAAGGGGTCATTTAAAGAGGTGATATTGAAGTGGTAGCTTTCTTAAACAACCTCCCTTAATTTATTTTATTCTTTAAATATCACTTGAACTCTATAAAAAAAGAATAATAACTAAATTATCATGTATATACTTTAATTTTTTTACTTATAATAGAATATCGTTTATTCATCCCTTTTATACGCACCTTTTATTCAATGAAATAATATCGTTGCTAAAATTATGGTGGTAAACTGTCTCCATGAATAATCATTTGTTCATTTTTGATTAATTACTTCAAATATGGTCATAAAAGAATTATCAAGGTTAAAATAGATTTTAATAGTTATATTGTAACCTATATCATGTTCTAGAAGTAATATATAGGCACAACATTAAATAAAAAGAAAGTAGTTAGTAACGGTTGAAAAAATATCCAAAATAAACTAAAAATTTGTCATTAAGATTTTATCAAGGGAATAATCATCATTTTATAAATAAAAATGATATATAGGAACATTTAAACTTATTTATTATCTGTAATTCCATTTTATTTCACCTAAAGAGTATTTTCTCTATTTGAAAATAAAATCCAAAATTATACCTACATGAACCGACTATGAAACCATGAAACAAACACTCCCAAAACAATGAAAAAATAAAATATTATTAATTATTTGGTTATAAGATGTTATCAAAGTATCCTATAATGTATTTTAAATATGATTATATATATATTTAATAAATTAATAATATTTTTAAAACCATTATACAAGGGGTTTGTAAATGTTTGAATGAAGTCAATCATGAGGTAACGAATTTTCATTTCACTTTTACTTCTATTGGATATATGAATTATTAATCACTCATTTATTTTTTGTGATTTATGTAATTAACTTGGATAAATCATATCATGAATCTTATTTTATACATGATATTAAATGTTTCTTTTGATAATTATTATTTTTAGGGTTCATATGATTCGAATGATTACAATGTGGTAAGAGATTTCTTAACCCAACTTCCATTAATTGGGTTGTACTTCATATTCATTGATTATGAAATGTCAAGATTTTGTATGAGATAAATATTGATTATATATATTTTATTTAAAATTTTTATTTTTATTTTCATCTGATACACATAGCTGATTAATTTTATTAATGACCACTGAAATGATATGGTATTTAGAAGGGAATTACATTTGAAAATTAATTTTTATGTTGCCCAAAAGAATATATATTTCATTGATGTAGGTGTTTTATAACATTAATTCTAGTTTTTTTACTTTTATATTAATATTTTAAATTTTATTTTACTCATTTTTAAATTCTTACAAAACTGTTTGAAAGTTATCTTTTTATAATTTTTTTATATGAGGTTCTTTTTGAATTTTTTGACATAAATATGGAATGAATATTTTTTAACTTCTATGTAAAGAAAGGATTTACCTTCCATTATGAAGCTTTAATTATTTGATGTTTCCTTTAAAATATTATAAGTTTCATTAGATTTTTTTCTTTTAAAATTTCATGTCTCTTTAAAAAAATGATTTAAAAATGGAAATGTTATTTTTTTCATGAATTATTTCAGGTGATATTTTAAAATTATTTTACATATAAGATAAAATTATTTGATTTTAATTGTTTGTTACTATGGATATTATTATAGGATACTATATTTATTATTATTTTATTTGGTTTATTTTTATAATATCATGATATTTAAGAAACCTGTTTCTTTTTAATGGATAATTGTATGATGAATCGTTTATGGAATGGTTTATTCTAGCCATTATATGAACATTTATGGAAGGGTTATAAGTTTGAACATTTAAAGAATGGTTTATTCTATACATTATATTAATATTTAGATAATAATGTATAATCTCACTATATAAGGATTTATGCATATTTGATATCTTTTAATAACCCTTTTTGTTGTTATATTAACTAATTATAGATCTAATTACCTATAATTCTATTTGTGAATATCCTTATTTTCTAATTCTTGAGGAATGAAATATTCAACATAATTTCTTATAAAAAGATACAAAGTGGAAATTTATCAAGACACAACAAAGGGTAATGATGTCCTAAAAACATGTAAGTATATCTTCTCTTGAATATTAAATAACTTTAGTAAAATGGTCTTGAATCAAAAAATGTTATCATAGTATCTTTATTTATAATGAATTAAATGTAACCTTAGATAATTACCGGTTTATGGATTTATGACCATTAACATCATTTAACCCATGTTCTCTATCACTCCCCATCAAAACATGATTGTTATATTTCTCTTCCATATATATGTTTTCCCTTCCCACCAATGTTCTCCAATGTGGAAGCCTAGTTATGTGTTACTTTGGGTAACAATTATGTTTCTATCTTTATTATTTTAAAGGATGTTTTAGTGTTAATTTTAATGATGTGGTTTTCAAGGAATGGAACTTTAATGTATTATGGCACTGATAAACCAACCAAATTTCAAGGGTGAAATTCATTTTAAGGTAGGTCTATTATAACACCACTATATTTTGTGATTTATTTTTGTCTAAATTAATTTAATATTTTTGAGATTTTATATTTCATGAAAATTTAAGAGTATATTGATGGATTTGAAACACCTAACATATAATGCAATATAACACCCTAATACTTTATGATATATTTAATATTTTAAACAAATATATTCTTGTAATTCATGTAACACTGAGTTACCTTGCATCATATGCAACAATGACTTTCCTTGATGAATTGCGTTACATGGAAGACCGAGGTTAACAGAAAAAATATTAATAAAAAATTACTATTTAATATAATAAGATTTAAAATAACTATTTAATTATAATTTATTAATAAAATTAACTAACTTATGAAAAACATATGGTCATTAAAAATCTAATATGAATTCATTGGTTATAAGTAAATTAGAAATGGAAATGAAATCCAAATGAAAATAAATGAATTATCATTGTGATCCGAAAGGTGTGTTTTATAAATAAATTAAATTATTTACAAATAGAAAATGATATCAATATTTTTGATACTCATCCAATACATTATAAAGGTATAATATAAGAATGAATCCAATTTTTTTTAATAAAAATATTAATTTTTTTAAAAGGCATATGTATAGCCTTTTAAAGGAGAACCCATTTTAAATATGATTTTTGTCAGTTTATTATTTTTATTTGAAAAAAATATAATTATTTTCAAAATCATTACATAAAAATGAAAATGTTCTGATTTTGTTTCTTATTTTTCAATAATTTTAATTTTTTGATGAATAGTGAATAATACCAAATTGTAATTCAAAAATTTTTTTTAATAAAATTTATTTATAAGGTTAAATTATATTTTTGATTGGATCTAAAGTGAAATTAGGTCAATCATAAATCAGTTATTATAATTTAGGGAATTTTAATAAATTTCACTTTCAAATTGAATATAAAGACATACCAAACATTTGAACATTTTTAATTTCAAAACCTGCTTTGTCGTATCGTCTGTGAAATTAAATTTGAATTAATTTATGAAACTTATGGGATTTAAATTTATAAAAATGGATTTCATATTTGTAATCAACATAAATTATAATTTCTAATAAGGTCAACATGGATTTTTACCAATAATATTTGAGAAAGTGACAAAAATTAATTACATCAACTAAGAGAAAAATTAGATTAACAAAGAATTAAACCTTAAGTATTGGACCCAGAATGAAATAAAAATTTATCCAAAAATACATGAGATATTTATAATTATATCTATACTCAATTTTATTATTTATTTTCCATTATTTAAGCCACTTTTAATAGAAAAAATGTGGGCATAATTTCTATTTATGAAATTAACAAGAATTCCACTCCTCCTCCAATATAAACATACTCACCCCTTCTACTTATTCACAACTATCAAGTATTTTTCTCTCCAAATATATGATATAACATGATCCTAAAATTCCTACCTTAATCCTATAATCATTTATTTATGTATAAATCCATTCAAGTAATCCCTTTAATAGAAACAAAGATGAGTATTCCAAAGAAGAGGTAACATCCTTCTTCAAGGTCCTCTATTTTTTTATTTATCCACCCCTTAAAATTTTATTATTACATGCTGATATAAAAAAATAAGTATCATAAATAAAATGATATGTTGTTATTATATGTTTTTTACATATAATTACACACACTACAATTTTATGGGTAACAAAATTATAATTCTTGAGTATAATGAACTATCGCCTCATGAAATGATGTTGTCTATTCTTCCATTAACACCTCTCATGGTTTGGAATTATTATGGAAACTTTATTTTAAATTTATATATAAGAAATTTACAATTTATTTATTATTCATGAATTATTATATAATACATGACATCATAATTTCCATTTTTTAAAATATGATAACTTTGTTTGGGGATGTGTGGAGTAACGCCTCCTTAAAGTTATGTGATTTGTTCACACATTACATAGAACATATTAAGGACGTGTTTAGAGAAATTATATGTTATATATGGAATAATATTTATAATTTAATTATTATATATATATATATATGAATTTATTTCATATTATTTATTTCTTTCAATATGAAATTAAATTGGAAACAATTTTTATTAGTACGTATGACCTACCATCTCCATAAACGGTGTATTCAATTTCATGGTTATTTATTTTATAGATTATTATAAATATTTTGATAATAAATATATTAGATATTTAACATAGGTTTTAAATTATTTAAATATATAAATAATTATCTATGTAAGAGTATAAATAATAACAAGTCAAAACATATATGAAAAACAACACATATATTACTCGAAACATAAAATTTACAAGGAATTGTTAATAAACTAGTAATATAATGTTACAATATAATAATATATTTTATTAGATACAAGAATATGGTTCTATGTTATATTTATAATAGAACTATATATATTATATATGAGGATTGATCTTCTATAGAAAAATATTGACTTAAGGTCAGGGTTTTCTGGTCTCACAATTATTTTTGTGAGGCTTATCCCTTATTCAGCACTGATTTGTTTTGTACGGTGTATATATTTTACATTAATTTCTTATTTGATTCATATACATAATTTTTTTATTTAAATATCCATTTTAAGATCTCACTTTCAAGGAGTTTATGTCTCAAACATTACCAAATTGGTAAAGTAATTTTTTGTGAGTTTTCCTTCTTTGAGATGCATGCCGTCTTATGAAGATATATTTTTTGTGGAGGGTATATAATACCCATTGAATTTTATATCATGAATATCATAATTTTCACTATATTTTATACTTCTTATAATTTTATTATTTCATGGGTATTATTTTTCAATGTTACCAAAGTGGTAATAATTTATTACTATAATCTCTTCACTTACTGAGATTATTTATGATTATGATTCCATTGATGAAATCATATGATAAATCTCTCAATAAGAGTCATTAATTTTATTATAATCTAGTTATACATAATATTTGAAAGTATTCGCACCATTTTTAAACTCTATTTTCCATAACATAATTATGGAAAATATTCTTATGAGAATAAATCGTTATTTCTCAATTCTATCAGAAATATGTGTTCTCTCAAATCCATGTTTTGTAAAAATATTTTCAGAAATGTAATAATATTATAATAATATATATAAAATAATTTTTACCCATATTTTACATTTATAAGAAAATGTTTTTAAAAATATTAATCTGCTTATTCTTTTCAATTTGAGGCACTTTTCTAAATATTTTACCATGCGAAAGAAATGTTTTGCAAGTTCGGATTTATCCACCGTAATGACCATTATTATTTGAATATTTCTTTAAATGTTTAAAATATTTTTTTTAAGATAATTTTATAATAATATAGAAATTAATTGTTTTCAATGCGGTTTTAAAAGATAATTTTATTCTGAAAATTTTTATGTTCAAAAATATTTTTAAATGATTTTAAACGATTCCTTTAAAGGTTTTCAAATCTATTTTTGAAGAAAATGATTTAAAAGATTTATTAATTTTTAAAAATTGTTTTAAAATGTTTCAATGATTATTTTATATGTTTTAAAGTAAAAAAGGGGTTCAATATTTTTTCAACCTTCCATTATAAAATTTAAAAGATATTTAAAAATAATTTCAGAATGATTTATGTTTTAAAGATTTTTTTTTCAAAAGGAAAAGATATTTCCCTCAAGAAATATTTTTAAAATATTTTCCATGATACCTTTATATTTTATCAATGTGGTTTGAAAGAAAAGTATTTTTGAATTTTTATATGTTTTAAAAAGTGTTGTTTAGTTTAATAATTCAAAATCCTTCACCATCTAAGATTAAATCCTTGGTTATTGATTATGATTTAATAGAGATATGATCCCAGGAAAACATTACAATTACTTATCTATATTGTTTTTGTTTTGATTTAATGATTTTTATGAACCCCATTTATTTTTTTAGAGGATATATTCTTTTGGAACCGTTTTATTTCCTTGGTTTATTCTTTGATGAAATGATTACGAAACTTGTATTTTTCTACATGTTAATATATTATTATGGGTTTGTGAAACCCATTTTATTTCATGGGGTATGATATTATTTTTTATGAATTTTTGGAACATGTTTGTATGATTTCATTATGAAAATTGTGTGACCTATATCTCTATCAAATTCATTGGGTAATGATTTATATCTTATAGATAATTATGGGAATCAATTTTATGGGATTGATCCAATATAAAATATGTGGAAACACTAAATAATATGAGAAGATAGAGAAACCAAATCCACTATGGGAAGATAGGGAAACCCAATACACTAAGGGAATATGGGGAAACCTGATCCCTTACAAGGAAAGGACTGTGACTGGGGATGGTGGTGTATCACTACCTATAGGTATACTCGTCATAAAGTTCCTTATTATGTTTTTTCAATGCACCTTTACTTGTGTGGAATAATGTTACATATTTATGTGTTGTATATAAATTTTATATGTTATGCCTATGATAAAATCACACGGTTCATGTTCTCAATTATCTTATGATTGGTGTCTTATAAACTCCCAATCATTAAACCATGTCTCATGTTTCTTATCTTTGATATGAATTTCATTATCTTCAACTATTATGTTCATGTTATCATACCTTTATGTTCTTGTTATTATTATGTAGTAATTTTATTTACCCTTACTGAGCATTTGAGCTTACCCCTTTCTTTTTTTTACTTTCCCCAGGTTATGAAGAATGATATTAAGTATAAGTACTAAAGGGGAGGATCTTTTTTTGGAAACATTAAATATATTTCACGAAAATAGAATATTTTTTGAATGAATCCAAAGACACAAAACATATTATTTTTTTGAACATATATTTTTTGTATTATGCAAAATATTCATCTAAAATGATATAATATACATGTATGTTTTACCTAAGTCAATATTTTAAATAAGGCTATAAAATGGACCATGCTCTAGAGTACATGATGTAATAATGAAATATGTCTATAAAATGCATGGTGGACTAGTTTTAGGTCATTTTATGCTTAAAATTTTTAGTTTAACCTTTAATAAAATAAATTTCCAACTTAACATCGATAATTAAATTTTTTACAAGTTTTACTATTAATTATGGTAAAAAATTAATTTTTATTTATTAGATAACACAAATTATTTTCATTCCAAATAAAATGTCCATTTTTCAAATTTCTATTCACATACATGTCAATGTTTTATTTAAAACAAATACCATATACCCAGTTAAAAAGCGATTTTCAAAGAGAAAAGATTCAATAGTTTCAAAAAATAATATATAAAAAATAAATAAAAAATTGATTATAATGATCTAAATTTGAATAATAAATATTTAAATTAAATAATTTTACTTCTAAACCCTTTTTAAAACAATGCTAACCCTATATATTAATTAATTTAAAAGTTAGGTTTCAACAAGAACCAATATTTTTCATTACTCATCAAAAAATTAATCTCTTCAGAAAAATCACAAAATCTGACACTAATATAATTTTAAATTTATAAGTAAAATGAGTTTTATTTTTTCAAATACACAATATAGATACTTTAGTAAACACATTTATTATCTTTTTATAAAATGTGATAAAAATATTATTTTCCAAGGATATAAAGGCTTCACAAAAATAATTTTTTTTATCAATTTGTGCTCTTTATATGAAACCATTATAAATAAACTTTTAAATGTGGTTATTAGTATTAATTCCTAAAGTTTTAGTGGCTCTGTAATAATAGTTGTTTTTGAATAATAATTTTTATTGTTTTTCAAGGATCACTAAAACCGATTGTTACATGTAATGAAAGCTATCAAAGAAATTAAATTTATTCATTTTTTCATTAAATCATAGGATATTATATGTTTATTGATAATATAGAAACTATGTGAAATCAAACATCCATGATATGGTAAAATTTTATGAAATCCATAAGTAATTTTATTGTGGTAATTTAATTAAATTGTTTATATTGTTATATGCTATTATTATGTTTTTCATCATTTATGTTATGTTGGAATTTGAGTTTTGTATAGGGATAATGGTGAATTTTTTGGGTGTGAGTTACATTATGATAAGTGGTCGTATTGTGGTATATATGTCATTTTTTATATTGTTGGGTTCTTGTGAGGGCTTTGACAAAAGATGTGATATTTTTTATTGTGATGTGGTTGGGTTATTGTGTGGTGACTTGTTATTTTATCCTGTAAGAAATTTAATATGAAACTATTAATGATTTAATTGAAAATTTGTGGGATGAAAGTTAATTATTGTGGAATGAAAATCTATTTGTGGTAAATTAATTAAAGAATTCAATGCTAACTAAAGGGCATGAAAAAAATGGGGATAAATATTGAAATTATATAGAGTTTCCTATTACATAATTTCAATTGATATGTATTAATAGAATTATGGTTTTCTATAGTTTGATAATTTATAAAATAGAATAACCTATAATAGAATATTATGAAATTTTTGTCTTTTAATGTTTTTATGGGGAGTTTAATTAGTGGTAGAAGAACATGTTATTGGCATTATGGTGTTAATGGTGGATGATAAAGATGTCGTGTTAATGTGAAACCCATAGGCCAGTCTTATGAGATATATATATATATATATATATATGATTTTATTTTCATGTCACATTTATATGCACGGCACCCGCTTCAAGTATTACATATAAGAACCAAAATATTTTGGCGGTCTTTTATCTAACATTAAAAATGATGAGTGAATAGATGACTGATCACACCCTCATCCCTATTATTCTTTCCCAAAAAATACATGGGAGTGGTTTACATTTGGTAGTTAGTCTTGAATAATAGTAGAAACATTGGATGTGATGACTGAATATAAGAGTATTTGAAAAGTATTGTGGGTCTTCTGTGGTGGGAGGATGGAATGAAACTGATTCCCTTCATGTTCATGATACCATATTACCTGGGTTAATTGGTTTTGGTTAGATATAATGTTTACATTGAAGATGATGCAGAAAAATCAGTAATATGTTGATACTGACTAAAGTTTTTATAGGATTCTTTCCCTTGCGAGAGTCTAGGGTAGGTAGGGTTGTCATATGACTCATGTTAGTGATGTTTTTAATGTGGTGATGATATGACATGGATGTTATGAGAGAGGATGAAATATAATTTTAAGGCATGATATTGGAATCTCATTGGGGATGTGGATGTAGGTCCAAATTACCTATAGTCTTTGAGGATATTTTTCTACTTTCTTTTGTTATTTTTTGAGTGATTCTTAGAGTGGTCGACATGGTTAATTAAACTATCTCAGTGTTTTTGAATATTTGATTTGTTCACTGGGGAATTAGTATGATTATTTTAAAATTATCATGAGAGACCATGGGTATGGTCCTACCAAATATATAGGTTATGATCAACCCATGTATATATAAACAATTTTTAGGTTTCCTAGAGGGTTTAAAACACATGGTTGTGAATTAGTAGCATTGAGGTTGAATATGTTTCAGAGTTACTACTATCAACATTTCCTTGGTTATTTATTTTTAGAAACTTTTTAATTTTTTAAAAAACATGGTGGGATGGTTTCTTTATATATTATATGATGGGTTTTTGGGTGGTTTTTTATTTCACCACTCATTCATTTTCTACATATTGAATGTAATTTTTTGTATTTGAGTGTTTTACACCATCTGTGTTAGATATTAACAAATGAACTATAGGAGGTGGGACTCGAGGGGAACTCCTTCTCTTCACCACCAATTGTGGTTAGGTAGTAGTGGAGGGGTGTTCAATATATAAGGGTTAATCAATTGAGATTTGTTATAAATTTAATATGCATATGATTTATATTATGTATTTAAAAAATTTAAATGTATGACCATATAAATAATTAGTTTGTGACTCTTTCTAAAGCTACACTAGTGAAGACCATGATCATTCTAATAGATAGTCTTGTTAAATAAGGGTTAACCTGAATTATCTTATGTATAGTAATAAGTAATAAAGTGACCCTAATGGTTGAGTTCCTTGTTTACAGTGTTTTCATTTGGTTATAGTAGATAAGAAATCATGATAGTTAAGATATCATAGACATATAGTCTTGTAAATCTATATAATGGAGTTAGATAAATAAATTTATCTACTCATCTATCCATTAATAATATATGATATTATTGAAAATATGTTCTCTAACAGACATAGTTAGGGATTATTTATATGAATAACTAGTGTAATATATGAAAAAATATGATTCATGTCCCATTAACTAAATATGATGTTTTGGGTCATCATTTAAGTGCGATTACTTTCATTAACTATCCTTGGTTAAAAAATATAAAACTTGATACTAATTTTATAAAACTATTATTGTAAATAAACTACCTCATCATTATAAAAAAAATTAAAAGTAGATATTTAAAATTCATAAAGATAATCATAATGTAATAAACTCTTTATTTAGATAACATAATAATATTTTATCATAAAATGAAATTTTATAATTTAAATAAACACATTTTTGAGTAAAACATTTGTTATGGTTTTTTAATAGGTAAATATATTATTCTTATATGAAGTATATAATGACTCTATTAAAGTTTAAATGGTATTTTATGAAAAAATAACTTATAAAATTTTACTCATATAGTCAATAAGTTCTATTATAACAATATATTGTTAAGGAACACATTCTATTTCCCTCCATGGAAATGTTCAAAAAATATGAATGAATTGAAGTTATGAATACCTTATATGATCAAGCTTTTAAAATATTTGAACTATGAATTTGATGCCTAGGTTCATATATTGAATAAACAGTACAAGTGGAGAAAAGTTAAATCATCAAAAATAAATACGAGTTACAAAGTCTAGAAATGTTTATTATAATAATTATAGTCATCAAAACACATAGTTTTCAATAATGTGGGAGTAATGATTCAATGATATGTAATTTTTAAAGATAATTGGAAGTGTTTTTAAAACTATATGGAAGGATGATATCAGGTATTTATGTTATAGAAAAAAATTATTCAATTTTGTAATGTATGAGACACCAAATGTATACATTATAATTTTTTATAAAAAAATTCAAAAAGGTTTAATTTATAGTTTTTATGGTGAACATTCAATAGAAGAAATAAAGGCCAAATACAATAAGGATATAAAGATACATAAAATGATCAGATGAATCATTGTTTTGCATATATATATTTATCGAATTTCTCATATATAATATGTGGTTTTGTTCATAAACAAATAATTTTTTCTAATAACATGAGATAATTAATTTTATAGACATGGTCTATAATTCATCATATTCTATAACATGTTTTGAGAATAAGATAAGTATAAAAGTGTTTAATCAAAGATAAAGTGTTTATTTATATATTTGATAAAATACGAGGGAGGATGTTAATACTTCCACTCATCAATGAATTTTTTTATACAATAATATTCTTTATTGAAATTTTTTTAAGAACATAGATTATCTTATATGATATAGAAAAAATATTTTATTTGATAAAATTTATTATTAAATTGGAATATGAATTATTTCCCACACAAATGAGTTAGTGTATTTTATTATAAAATAATAAATTTAATATAGTTTTTAAGAGGTTTATTAGGAGTATGCGGAAACATAGATAAGGCCAAATTAAATATATAAAATATTGTAGCAGCCTAAAGTTAATGTAATTTAAATAAATCTCAATAAGTGGTTAGGATATTTATGGTAAGGGAAAAAGTAAGTGTCTCATTTAATTATCATGAGAAATTGAGTTTCACTATTAAAAAAGGATTATGCTAGTTAATGTAATTGTCACTATGTCTTAAATGATTTCAATGGGTGACAGTGAAAAATAATGTAAATAATAATATTATTTTAAGAAAAAATGGTTTGAAAGAATATGGTTTTAATGATGAAGATATTAATCCTATAATGAGTTCTTGGAAGGCAATATAATTTAACATTATAATATTTTATGTTATAAAGTTAAAGAGTTTGAATTTGTTTGATGATTTTAATATTAGTAATATGATTCTTATGTATCAAAATAATTAATATTATCTTACTTAATGGATGTTTATCATTAATGGGTTTAGTATGAGAGTGTTATTATTTTTTCACGTATATATAGTGGGAATTATATATAGAAGTAATGTGTCAATAAAAACAATAAATAATGAAATAAAAATGTGGATAAACCTATAGTTTATCATATATGATAACATAAACATGTTCTTATGTTTATTTTTTTTGTAAATATTATTATCTATTTTAGAAATATAAAATGTACCATGATTTTAAAAAATAATTCAATATCTATTTTATCATGATTTCATTATTGTGTAATATTTTTCATGAAATGAAATAGTATTTATTCCCTCAAAGTATGTATATGATTTATCCTTACTCGATTATCATCATGATGTACTATTTTTTTGAATATATATTATGGTTATCATGAATATAATCATATAATCATTATATATGGTTGTATGTGAGATATCAAGAATATATTGATGATGTAATATATAGAGATTTATTATTTGGTTTGACCTAATAAACTATCTCCCATAGAAGGACCGATGGGCTCATCCTATTGGTTACATCCTTGGGGTGGTGTTTGGAATGTCTTGAATTCAGATATCCTCATGTTCATGTTTTATATATTTTTTGTTTTTACCACCATTTATAAACCGATGTAATATATCCCATGGAATTCCATATAGTCAATGGTATATATACAAGTGTATTATTATTATCAATATTTATCACATTAGATTAGTGACATTCCTTGAATGAAAATATTCATAATTCAACACCTTTCTTATACATGTCTAAAGTAAAATATCTAATAAGAGGGTTCTTGGTTATGTTACCAATCATGTTTTTGATTTGAACACAACAAATGTAAGACTTATCCACTTACACGATGAGTGAATATATTTATCAATTGATTAAATTAGATTGAGGATATAAATTTATATGGTTTTTACTGTTACATTTGATCCATTTTTTTATTTCATTGAGGGAAATGTGATGCAAAAATCTGCTAAATTAATGCCATGTGATGCATTCATTATCTTTTTTAATCTGTTTGGAAGAATTATGAAAAGATGAAATGGACTATATTATTTTTAAATTATTTAATGTTTAGTGGTCCCTCAATATCATGATAAATGGATTATATAGGTTTAGTTATGATTTATATGATACATTATATAGAGGGGATGTCTATATAGAGACACGAATAAGTTTGATATAGATCACACCAGTACCCTTAGTATCTTTAGTAGCAATAATGTTTTTCTAGAGGCTTATCATTTCTTAATTATATAAATATAGACTTTATATTTCTTAAATGATATTAAGTCCCTCTAGGTCACATAATTAAGACATTGGGTAATGATTACATATTATAAAAAGTATTTATTCCAAGATTAAGAAATGGTAATGAAGATGTCCATGAAAACCTATTTTATTTTAGATAAAGTGGGATATTATTGAATTTTAACCCAAATATTATGCACATGATTCATATTAATAAAGAATACATTTCCTTGAAATTCAACCTTGTGCCTCTTCCTTATACTACATTTCACCCAATGTATCCTTGCTGTATAAATTTTCCTCCTCCTTTATATCTAATCCTCATTGAATTTATTGAATGATTTTCATATGTTCATTGAATTATTTTAGTGTTTACATTAATGATATTTAATCCATTGGTTGAATTTGATGATCTTTGATATTAATGAACCCATTATTTATTCAATAATGTATATGAGGTTTATAAATTGAATGTGATTTATCTTATTATAAATAACATAGGATTCTTCTTCTTGATCACATGTTTCATGAGAAACTATCTATAGCTCCTATATAATTGAAATTTAATTCATTATTCTAGAGAAAAAAGATATATAAACCCTTTAGTATTTTGGATTCCTCATTACAAAATCATGGATACTTCATATAGATTTTCCTTCTACAATTAGGTGGTGTAGTTATCGTAGTTATGTGTTCTTTATAAATAATTGTCTTAAAATAAAGGATGTTTGAGGACATTTCATGAGTGTATCAGTTATTATTATTTTTTGTGTTTTCTGTTTTCATACATGATCAATATTATGATGTAAATAGTTGTTTTATGTTTTTATTTTCTTATGATTCGTAAGATAATAATATAAATATACATTTCCCATAATGAATTTGATTTTACATACCTAAGGAAGATCACAAGGACTAATATCACTTTAAACTTTGATAGGAATATGAAGAGGATATCAGAAACCCATGTGTGGATCAAAAATTGCATAAGTATTATATGGGGGAAAGGTAGAAAGAGGTGATAGAAAAATTGAGGTGCAAGTGAAAATATGGGATTGCACTTAAAAAATACACATTGATCCATTAGGTTTCCACTCCTCCATGACTAGGTAATCAGTGGTCCTAATCACCTAATCCTCATTAGGGGTCTGATGGGGTTGAAGCCCATATAGGTCTATTTTCAATAATATCATGTGCCTCAATCCCTTCTAGATTGGTATTTGGTCTCCTACTACTACATATTATAATTGGATGGGCTTGATACCCATCTCAAACACTCTTCCTATTCTATTCTACCCTCAATCACATTTCAAGTATCCATGAACAATTATTAAAAAGTAAAAAAACAATTCTCAAATTAATATATCAAGTTTGTGCATCATTATAAAAGTGATCATTGAATTATGTTCATGGTTTTTTATTTTTACTCAAGTTCCACATTTATTATATTCTTTATATGATTATTTTATTATTAATATTATGATCTTATTCTTATGATGTGATAACGACTATTATTCTTTCTCAGGTACACATGATAATTAATATGACATTTTAATTCATACAATTCCTCTTCTAGAAAGGATTTTTATGTTACCCTTATTCAATTTTATTCCCATAGGGGATCACCTGTATCAAGAAAATTATGAATATCTATATATAGATTATTATGATTTTTTCTTAAAATTTAATTTTTGTTTTATTAATTTTCTATGAACCTAAATTACCATTACACCAAACCTATAAACATTATAACAACCATGGATTTACATATATAAAAATTACGGATTCTTAAATGAATATTCAATATATTTTATATACACACCCTTTGTGAACATAATGGTTTAGTTTCCTCTATAGTCTAAATAAAAAATAATCTTTTCTCATAAAATATCTCCCACGTCTCCAAAAGATTCCTTCCCATTTAGTTTTCTTCATTGAAAAATCATACTTAAAACCATTCATCATATCAAGGGGAAAGGAAACATAACCATGGGTGATCTGACATGAATAATAAGTATAAAAATGAGAGATATAAATCGATTTTTATTCTAATGAATAACATAAGTGTAAGGGTATGAGATAATGCCCAAAATATAAAAAGTTCATACACAATAAGTCAAGGATCATAAACCTGAGTCAAGGTATACATCTTAATAATTTCAAAATACATTGTTAATAAGAGTATGAAAATATAATAATTCAATCATGATCCATATGTTCATGTTATTGAAGTGTGGAACCATCATAGGTATATAAGCCATTTCATATGTAGACGTTTACCACCATGACCATAAAATCATAATAGATAAGGCTTCAACACCTATTTCCCAAAGTGGATTAAGAACATTGACTTTCCCATAATGGGTCAAGCACATCCACTAGCTTCCCAAATTTACGTTTTTATTATTAAAACCATTTTTAGGAGAAATGGGAAACCAAAGTTCACAAAAGGCTACAAATACATGCTAAAAGAGATCACAAAATGATTAAACACAAGACTAATATTACCTGAACATGCTATTCTATAAATCCCCCAGTGCAGCAAACTAACCTGGATAGTTGGGTTTTCACTGATATGCACTTCAAAATGAGAGATCATGCTTTCCATTGTCTGAATAAATTCCTATGAGTTGATTTTACTCAGATTGAAGGGTCAGAACAAAATTATATCTTTCTTATCTAACCACACTTATTTATCCTTTTTTTCATCCACTTGAATCCTTCCTTCATTAATCATAATGAGTTTCTATTATGAGACATTGGGTTGTAGGTCTTGCCCAATCATAACATCCTTAAAGTGCAGAATTAGTTTCAAGCACTCCCCATCCTTTTCTTATATTTATCTTTTGTATCTAATTGCTCCTTCACTTTCTCCCTTATAAAGGAATGAGCTATATTTCTTCCTTCCCTTCTTGGCTGACCGAGTTTCCATAGGTTCTGGAAATTAAGAGTAATCCTTCAGTCCCTTTATCTTTTCCAGTGAACCACTATACATTTCCCTGAATCTCTAATGTCATTTTACCCTTCTTCCTTTGAGGGTTGTGGGGACCTTTTCATTCACATTGGTCTATACTATCCACTAAGGGGAGGATATAACTATCATCCCATGATGAGTCATACTCATCATTCAATGGAGGTTCCTGGTCTTTTAATCCATCAAAGCGGTTCTAGAGCATTATCTTCGATTCAACTTTGAGGGGCCTCTTCTTTTTTAGAGACTCTTCTTTACCTTCCATATTCTCCCAACTATAAATATTCCCTCAAGACCTATCCTTCAGATTGCTGAAGGTGTTTGGGTATAAGGTCCTCAATACATTCACATTGTTAAGCATCCTTTGTCCATTGTGAAATGTTATATCCAATAAGTAAGAATTTACCTGCACTGATTCTAAACCAGTGAATTTCTCATATCCTTGGCCCATAAACTAGTGCTTCTTATTAGTTCCCTCCCAACCTCTATTTTCAGATACATTGAGATGATGGACCCCCTATCGATCTCACCTCACCTCCCTCAAAATTAGAGGTAGCTATTGGGTTCATCATGACCACTTCTACGGGACTCTATTATTCAACTAGAAGGACACCCAAGACATGATTCAACCAGGTGAAGATGTCCTCAACCTGTTGTCCAACCTCCTCTGGTCTCACTTTCTTCACATGCACTATTAAAAATAAGGGATTTTGCTACTTCTGAGCCTCCCTAGTACTGGCCTCCGTAACTGAAGGACCATGGTACTTGATCAGATCCAACTCCATTGGAACATCCCCACATGAATCCTTATGCAAACCCAAATAACCACTATCCCGCAACTGGTGATCAACCACTGTATTAGCTTGAACTTACTGGTGTTTGGTCCCGATTGGCACGACGAAACCCAGAGGTGAAATGGCCTAGTTTTTTGCATCCCGAGCAGAACTCTATCCATGATTCGAACATAACTCTTTTCTTCTATCTAATCTCTTCTTCGACCGAAATCCACATCCACTCTGATGGCAGTTTGGAGACGTCGACCTCAACACAAGAGTGAAGAAAAATGAGATAATCGATCGCCAAAGTGAGATTATCAAAACATAGATATCTTCCAACCAAATTCCCATGCCTACAAATGATATAAGGGTTTTAAAAGGGTTGAGTCTAGTCGGGGAAACATTCCCATAATTTATCAATCACAAATACTTGTTTCCCATAATTATCTCATGAGATATAAAACTTTACCCAATTCATTGAAGGGATATATAATTCCAATCCCACCTATCACAATGTTAAAACAATACATATGTGTTATATAAGACCACTACACATTCATCACATCATCTTATCAAAAGTATTAAAATAAACTAGGTTTCATAAATATTTCATCAATCCATTATAATATAACCCATGGAAAATAATTGGGTTTCCTAAACATGTAATCATCAACTATTATAAACTATCAAATGAAATAATAAGGATGGTATCATTGGATAAAATATACAATAAAAAATTGTAACATCAGAGGATATTATAATGTATTAATAAACACATTAAATTATTATTGAAATATTTCTTGGGAAAATATCTTTTTTCATTTTGAAATTGGGTTTTAAAGACATAAATTATTTCCAAATATCATTAAAAAAACTTTCTTTGAAAATTAAAATGGAAACATTCAATGGAATATTAAATGTAATGATTAGTCATAATGGTTGGGAATTCTATTCATATTGTATATGTAAAAATAAAACAATCCTTTCACACTTAGTAGGAAATGTAAAAATATACTATATTTGGAAAATGATAAAAAGATCATGTTAAACCAAATGGTAAAAAGTATGAAATGGGTACAATTGAATTTAAGAAACCATATCAAAATATTAAAAACATTATTTAAAATATTTTAAAAAAAAGTGGATATGAAACCAAAAGTTTTTTTGACAGAAGAGAAAAATGATGTCTATTTTCATTCAAAACATCATTTCATTATCTTGAGTACTTAAGGAGAAGAAAATGAAAAGAAAACATATATTAGACAGAAATAACCTGATGAGAAGAAAATCAATATGGTTATTGAGAGTTATATAATGGAATTTTATCATGGAAAATAGAATCATATTCAGTCCTGATAAATAATGAGATTATATCATAAATCCCTTACCAATTTTGTAACCTTGGAATCATAATCCCCATGAATGAAAAATATTCAGATGGGTATGTAAAAACCCATAATTTTTATAATAACAACAATAATAATAATTGAAATTCATGGGAATTTTATAGAACATATAAAATAAGTAAGTGGTAACTATGGAGTGTGGATCACATAAATAAAAGTGATGTAGAGATCCTGCACCGCATGATGGACATGCATTTAATGTTCTTTAACCCCATGTATATTAAATTTAAATTTATTATAATTAAACACCAAATTCATATAAATGATTATTATATCATATATATTGAATATTTATACACACAAACTCACCCACCCACCCCCCCACACACACATATATATTAATATATATATTTATAGTCATCTATAATGGTAGTGTTTGGAAAATAAATTACACAATTAATAGAGGTGATTGGTCGCACGTATACATGAAATTTGTTTTTATTTTTTTATGGATGGAATGAAGGAAAGGGAAATAATAATTTATCATTATAAAAACATTATTATGTCATATAAATCAATTATAGTCATGAAATTCATCCTCATTTCCATCCATGTGATGTGGATACAAAAAATGAATCATATCGCTTTGTAGAGGTTATAATTGACACATATACACGAGCGACGATAACGTTTTCCAAAGGATTGGAAGGTAAGAAGGAAAATATGATATTATCATTATAGAAAAATAGTTATTTAATTGTCATTATAAATAAAAATTATACCAATCATAATAATAATCTTCTTAATATGTTAAATAAAAATGACTATCATCACTATGTGGAGAAGATAAGTCATACAAACACACGACTGATATTTCAATTACCATCTGATAGAAATGTGGGTGAATAATGGTGGTTTGAAATCCAAAATAACATTTAATTATACTTCATACAACAAATTCATTATTTAATGAATAATATAATATATTTAGCTAATGTAAAAGAGTAATTAATAAGGATTTTAATTGTTAAATTGATGACCTTTCATATTAAGAAACCCCTTTATATCTAACGTTAAAAACCTTAGGGTTGATATTTTGGAAACACATAGTACCTATATAATGTGGATCAGGATGTTGATACAGTTTTTCATGGGATGGTCCATCCATAATGATCAATATGATGTGAATAAAATAAAGGATCTGCGCCCTTTTATAATTGAGGGGATGTGAACTCTTATAATTTTTTTAAATATTAAAATATAATAAAGTCATCAACTTCCCCAAATTCTTCAGAAGGAAAGATGTTCATGAATAATATAATATGGGGTTTAAATAAAATAAGATAATATTTTTTAATGTTTATCTGGTGTTTTAAACCTTATATTTTGGTCTAACCATTTTGTTATCATATTTTATCCATTACCTTAGTATCATCCTTTTCAATGTTAAAGAGTTATAATTTTACTTCTAAGGTAAAAATTTTCTCATAAATGATAAAAAAGTGATATTATTGACTATATTTTTTCTACATGTTCTTCTTAAAATAATTATATGAATTTGGAATAATTTAATAAAATATTTTTTTGATAAAACATCATTAATGTAAATTTTAAAATTATTCATATAATTTGCCACAAAGAACCTAAAGAAAACTTTTAAATATATTATAATAATTTTAAACATAAATAATATGTTTTATTCATTTTAAAAATTATTTTTACTCTATAATCATTCAAAATATATTACTTTTAATATTATTAAAATCATTTTTTATATTTATATTAATTGATGAAATTCTGTGTCGGTGTTCTGTGATCATTAAGTGTGCTTATAAAATTTATAAAAAGTAGAAATAAAGTTTATTAATGAATATAATTTTATAAATATAGAAATTGAAATTTATATTAATTAATTTTTTCCTTATTTGTATATATAATAGATATTTAAAACCAAGAGAGTTTCATTTTATAATTTTCTTTACTTTAAATACTCTATTGTTTATTTTATTGGAAAAATATCCATTAAAAACAATAAATTTTGAGAATAATATGTTAAGGGTCAAATTTTATTCATCCAAAAATAATTATAATGGAACATTATGGCCTTATCACATAATTTGAAGCAAGATTAACCATATTTTCCCTTTATTAAGGTGGTAAATTTCACCACAATAACTATTCACAATTCATAAAAAAAAGGGACTTATATAATAAATTTGACCCTCCTTATTCTAAATATGGAATAATTTTTATAAAATTCAATACCTACAAGTGGAATAAATTAATTTAATAAAGTATAAAAAACATGATGAAAAACTCTTTTTAGAAAAACACAATTTTAAGAATAAAACTTGATTTGTTCTTATCCCATGTATAGAAAAAATATTTTATGAATGTTAAAGTTTTTTATCTAATATTTAATATATAAATTTCTTTAAAATCATTAATTTTTTTAATAAATTTCACTATTTAATTTAAAAAATACGTTGCCTGTATAAAAAATAGTTTTTCATAATATTTACCTTTTTAAGTATAAAAATATTTTTATACTAAATTTTACAATAAAATTGTCTCCAATTAACTTAATTATATTATTAAAAATTTAATAAAACCAATTTAACTTTTAAATCACTTTAATAAAACTGAAAACTTTCACACACTTTAAAGACAACAGCATTTTTCAATAATAATCAATATTTTCACTATTCATCAGAAAATAATTATTTTAATAAAAAAATGTTCACACTAAAAAAATAATGATATGGTGATTTTAAACATTATTTTCTATTTATAATATTTAGTTTCTAATTTTTCTTGAAATTAATTATAATATACACTCTCAAAAAATAATAATTTTTTTTGAATATAACCTATTTTCAAAGTATAAAATAAATTTATTAAACATTGATTTCTTATTTCCAAAAAATTAACGAATACAATTTTATTTAGTATTAAGTTTATATATATTTCATAATATGGTTAATTCTATTTATACCCTTCAGTTTATTTTTTATGTTTTAAGAGTTATATTTAAATAATAATATTTCATGGTTTGTTTGGACCCGGTGTTGCGTATATTATACAATATTGAACATAGTGTTCCATGAAAATATCAAGGTATTACATTCTTCTAACATTTTATAAATTTTATCTTTTTAATTGGAAATTGTTCTCAATAATCATGGGTTTTACTTTTAGAACATTCTTTTTTGAAAACACACATCATAAAAAGGGTTAATAGAAATTAATTTTGAAATGAGGAAAGGGAAAGTATAAAAGGAATAAAGAATAATACATAAACATGTTCCAAAATATGAGAACATTATTGGGACGTAAAAATACTGGCATGGAAGAAAACTAATTTCCATACCTCACGGATCACATGAAATTGAATGATCATGAAGACATTAGTGATTACAACACTCCAAACCAAAGGGGTGAGAAAAATAACAAAACATAATCATAAATGAAAGAAGTTGGACTATATTTTTTCATAATATCATTTTCCTAAAGTTAATTATTTTTATATTATAATAATATAATTATTTTATTTAATTACATTTCATAACAATAATATCATCCTTTGGTTTTTCTTTAGTAATTTTACACATCTTATCTTACTCCAAGAAATGAATATTCAAGATTAAATTTCCATGTTTGGTGTACTAAAATTTAATTTTAATGAATATGAAAATAAAAAATGCATTCCTTACTACTCTATATATTTACAAAAAACAAATGGTTAGAACAATTATCTAATAACATCAAAAGTTATACTTAATAAATTCTATTAATGTTTAACCTTAAGGCTCATTCAAAATATGTTTGACAAAAACTAAATCCATATGACTAGAATGATTTCCCCCCATATCATTTTTTGACCAACTTGTGGATTATATTGAAATAATTCTAATAAATCATATTATAAAACCAAAATGTATATACCCTAATTATTTCTGAAAATTAATTGACAATAAAATCATAAATATTTTCAAAAGGTAATTCACTATTTATTCCATAAATAAGATCAAATATAAACCAAAAATATTCTATTAGAATTCCAGGTTCATCCATAAACCAATATATGAACATAAGTTGATTTAGAATATAAAATTTGATTTCTTAATTCTAGATTCTCTTTATAGAGTTCTAGTCAATTCTTATAATCATATCAAATTTCACTAAAAGGTGAAAAATAAGAGTTGTTTAGAGATAATTCATACGAACATCAACATGAACCCGACATCCCATGAGGGGAGGATAATTATAACCTCATTATCATGATTCAATAAAACTATTGTAATTGAATAAAAATTCCCTTAAACCTTGGTATTTTTGGGTTTTTGGTGCAGATTATTAAAAACATTTATATTCATTTACTGGTTGGAATAATTTACATATTCCATGAATTAAAAAAATTGGTATATGGGTGGTCCATTAGTTGGAGTCTTCTTTTCCTCCATTATATTATCCATCCTATTAATATTTTTCTATATTCATAGGATCTATGAACCACACTTATATTTTTAAATAACAACTTAGTTCCATTAAATCTACTACAATGTTATTTCTTCTAACATTTTTTATTTTAGTGTCTAGAATTTCTTTCAACTATATGATTTTTTTTAGTTTTCATGAGATTCGATACTACTTTTCTTATCAAAACCTTCTAAATAATAGAAATATCTAATTTTAATTTCTACCATAAGAAGGAATAAAATTATTTCTTCACAAATACTATTGTCTCTTATAGATTAAGACTTTTAGATTCTTGGTTTTAAGTCACTAAAGAATCAATAATACTTACATTCAGTATGGATGATAATATCAGGATCATACCTTGAATGTTTGTAAAATTTTCCTCAAAGGTAAAAATAGATTCATCATCCTTATGATATATATTAATGAATTACTTCTCTATTTTGATATAAATAAATTTGTGAAAATATTTATTGGAAAATAATATCTTAAAGTTATCCCAGTATATGGAGTTAATTTATCCGCATTGATTTATATTCTTGATTAGAGTATACCATTGATATGATTCATTATAAAAATTACATAAAACTAGAATTACTATTTTTATGATCTGAACTCTAGATAATAGAAACACTCCTTTTATTGGTAGTTATATATTTATCATAGACTAACTTTTAGTGGAACCACTAAAAGAATTTGTATGATACCTCATGATAGAATGAAAAAAATGTTGTTCCCGCATTTTCTCATTGTACTTTCTATATGAGAGTGTTGTGAGAGAATAATAATGGGAATTTTCATTCCATATCCAACAAGATATGGTTACTCTGGAAGAGAATCATTTCATTTTCCTCATAATCTACACTAACATGATTCTTTAGGGTTCGATCACTTGACTGAAACCAAAAATCTAGTTTTATGCCTCATGCTATAATAATCGGAGTGAGCTATAGTATAATCCTGAAATATTATTTATAGAATGTCAAATTAATGAAATGGTTTTATAAATATTTGGGACCTTGGGTTTAACATAGGTTATCCATGGTCATTAATAAAAGCGTAGGATGTAATCCTATAACTAAACTTATCTATAGGTTTCTTACTAAATGTTTCTCATCTTTGTTTCCAATGGTTAACTAAACCATGATCGGATAAAAATTATAGTGAACTAATTTTTTATACATAAATATTACATCTTTTTGATTAAAAGTCAATATATTTCACAAACACATACTCAAGGACCAAAATGGGTTTGTGTATTTGTATACTAAATACAAAATCTTGTTAACTTGTGAAATATTTTCAACATCTTTCATAATAACTTTCCATTTAGTACTCTTCATAGGGAACTCCTACATAAAAACATTATTCATAACCTAGGTAAAGGAAACATAATAAAGGGTTATCATAGAATCTTAATAAAGAAAACATGGGATATATCAATCAATTATCACATGATTTCATAACATAAGAATAAGGGTATGATATTATGACTATAACATACAAATTTTAAACCCAATATATCGAAGTTCCTAAAAAAGATTTAGGAAATTACAAATTATCATTTTAAAAGACATGATTCCTAACGGTGATAAAACATTATATGTTAATAATAACTATAATTTCATTTCATATAAGTATGGAACAATCTCATGTGTATAAACCATTTCATATGACAAGGTTAACTACCAAGACCTTAAAATCATTATAGATCATGCCTAAAGACCTATTTCTCACAATGGATCAAGCACATATACATGTTTTCCATAATGGAACAATAACATCAATTTTTTTCTGAAATATATCAAGAATATATACTTTTTCTTCTTATGGGTCTGTCACATCTAATTTATACCAATAGTTATCTCATTAGATATAATAGTTTACCAAATAAATTATAGGGATATATAATTATTGTTACAAAAATCACATAATGTAAACCATTAATATGTTATTGATAAAATTAATAAACATTCATCACATCATGATTTCTGAACCAATGTAAATTAAATTAGTTTCATAAACATTTCATCAATCCATCATAGAATAACCCATGTAATGTAAATGGGTTTCATAAACATCTCATCATTAATAATCATAATCCATATATAGAAATAATAAAAATGGTATTAATGGATAATATCCATAATATATAACAATTAACATCAATAGATGTTATCATATATTAAAAATTACTTTAAAAAACCGTTAAAATGTTTCTAGAGGAATACATCATTTCTACTTTAAAATAACCAATATAAAAAATGGAAATATCCCAATGTTTAAGAAAAACCATTTATTTGAAAATAAAATTTAAAAAATAAAATATAATATTTTTAAAAAATATTTTTTATGGTAGTGTTAAATTATATTCATGTTATATATGATAAAATAATACATTACATTTAAACATTTATAATGATATTAAATAAATAAATTTTTCAGAAAATGACAATAAGATTCCTTAAAAAAAAAATTTAAAAAATAAAAATGGTAAAATTGAATTTAAAAAATAATATGAGAATATTAAGAAAATAAAAATATTTTTTGAAAAAAAGGGATATAGAAGAAAATGGTTTCCTGATCAAAGGGAGAAAGAAGGTCAATTTTCCTTAAAAACAACATTTTAGTATCTTAAAATAATCAGAAGACAAACATAATACATAAATAAATAAAGGCTAATTAAATTCCTGATACTTTTGAGAGGTGGATCACGTATTTTCATCATCAAATAAATAATCATAAACTATAATGATAAACAGTGATATTGTAACATCAAAACCCCTTCCATGTTGGTAAACATTGAATCATAATCCATTTAAAATAACACAATCATAAATGGGTTGTTAAATCACCACATTTTCCATATTTAACAGTATTAATGCAATTCATGCTTAATATATGCTCCACAAAAAAGAAATAATTATTTAATAGGGAATGTGTCACATAGAAATTGAATTTGAGAAGAAAATCCCTTACATTGAGATTGAATTGCTGGAAAAATTATTTAAAATAATTTGTAATAAAATTAATTTTATTTTAATTATATTCAAAAATAATAAAAATTATTAATATATAATATATATTATTTATATAGATATATATTTTTATTCATCCATAATTGTATATAAAGAAAAATTAATTAAAATATTCACATAGATGGTAGGCCATACGTATGCACGAACTTTGTTTTAATTTATTTATGGGTTAAATAAAAGTAAATTAAATAATAATTAATCATTGAAAAATAATTATTATATCACATAGAAAATATATATTTATCTAATACATCTTTATTACAACCCATCTAAAGTGGAGATGAAAAAAATCAATCACATCACTTCATGCAGGTGGTCGTCCACACATGTACATGAGCGATGTAATCATTTTCCAAAAAAAATTGGAAAATTAAGATGGTAGATATGATATTATAATTATAAGTGAATAATTATTTCATTATAATATTCTATAAACATTATAACCATCATAATACTCATCCATAAAACATGGTAATGAACACTTATTTATATCACTTAATGGAGGTGGTATTCGATATATACTCACGAACAACTCCTTCACTTACCATTTGATGGAATAAAGGTGAATTGTAGTGCTTTGTTAATCATGATACCTATTTATTATATTTTTAAGAATAAATTTATTATTTAACTGAAAATTTATTATATTTATATTAGGTAATAGAATAATTTAAAATCATGTTACCATTTAAAGAGATTACCTCTTCTTTGAAACAACTTTATTAGATCCCCTCTTATTGAAGTTTACAATAGTATTTTGGGTGACAAATAACTTATATAATGTTCATAAGGTATTTATAATGGATTATAATAGGGTATATTTTACATAAAAGGAAAAAATGGTGTTAAAAAATAAAGGTGGGGTTCCCTTTTATAATTCAGGGGAGGGGAACTCTAGGAATATCTTAAATGATTAGTATATAATAATCTAATTTCATTATTTTATGCATATAAAAATCTTGGTATTATAATATAAAATATAATGAGGTTGTAATAATATCCATCCAATAATATTTTATGTGTTTTTTTGTTTATTCCACCTTATCATTTGGGACAACCCTTTAATAAACTTATTTTATCCTTAGCCTTGACAATATTTTTTTCACTATTAAAGGGTTGTAATTTTACATATAAGGTGAATATATGATCATAAGTGGATAATAGGTAAAAATTTATTCCATTTGTTTTCAAACTTGTCCTATTTCATTAATTTTATAATTTTATAATATTTTAATAAAATAGTATTTTCATACTATTTAATTATTTTGAATAAAAAATCATAAATAAAAAGATTGAATTGTATTAAAATAATATTAAAAGTAACTACTATGATTTATGAATCTATAAAATTAATGGAATAATATAAATCCAAAATATTTTATTAATTTTTGTATTTTTAATTTAATTTAGTTTATTTTTCTATGATTTGATGAAATACCATGTAAACATTTTTTAATGATTAAAGTTAATTATAAAATTTTAAAAATTATAAAAAACATTAAATCATTATATTTTTTCATTGATATGAAAAAATATTTTTATATTCACTGATAATATTATTTTTCCCTATGTTGACATAAAAGAGAAATTTTAAACTATGCGAGGTACATTTTTTAACATTATTCACCTAAAAAATTATATTATTAATTTTCTTGAAATTTTTTCTTTAAACACATAAATTTATCTTCTAATTTGAAAAGGGTAAATTTTTCCTCATCCAATAATAAATAATAAAAATAATCATGGCCTTTTCACTTAATTTTAACATAGATTAACCCGATTTACCTTTTAATGAGGTGATACATTTTACCAAGGTGAGTATTAATAATACCTAAAAATAAAAGGGCACAATTTAAAAAAATTTAAAATCACTGATTCCAAATATTAAATCCATTTAATCAAATTCAATTACTATGATTGGAAAGAAAATAATATATAAAAAGTGAGAAAAATGCAATTAAAAATTCTTTTCAGAAAAATATAGTTTATGAATAAAACTGGTTTTTTATCCCATGCATAGAGAAAAATATTAGATTGATTTTTAAATTTTTATAGAATATATATTATTTGAATTTTATTAAAATGACAAAAAATAATGATTAATTTAATTTACTAAGATAAAAAATACATTTCCTCCCTAAAACATACAGTTTCATAAAAATTTTATTTTATGTTTTAACATATTTTTATACTGAATTTTTCCCTAAAATATATTATAATGAACTTAATTAGATTATTAATATTATAATGAAACCAATTTTACTTTGAAATTAGTTTAAATAAAAATATAACATTCTGAATACTTGAAAAAAATATATTTTTAATGAAAATCAATATTTTTCACCATTAATCAAAAAATAAATTTTTCAAAAAAATAGAAATCAAATACTCTAAACTAATAATAAAATTTTAGATTTTAAACATTATGTTAATTTTGATACATAAATTTTCTAAAATATCATGAAATTAAATATAATTATCTGTCAAAAAAATAATAAAATGTGTTTTTGAAGAAAATGTATTTTTGAAGAATAAAATAAATTTACTAAATATTTATGGCTTATTTAATAAGCATTTTTCAATAAATTTTTATTGAGTTGGATATAGATATATATTTATATTTTATAATATTATCGATTCTATTCATACCCATGAACTTAATGTTTATGATATTATGTTGAAATATAAATAATAACACTTCCTTGTCTATATAGGCTCAGTTTTTCATATCTTTTATGTTCCTGGTTATATTTTTATTTTGGAATCTATGGGGTTTAAAGGTTTTTATGGGAATAATTATATATGTTGTCTTAGAAAATATGTTATAATATTTCATTTTGTTTATGTTTTTTTATAATTCATATTAAGGAATGGTTTAATTAGTTTGGTAATTAGGTTAGATAGTAAAATACAGCCTAGATTAGATTTAGATATTCCAAAACTCACATGATTTTAAAATAATAATTCAATTATTATATAAATAAGTTTCATATCGATGAATTATGAATATAATTTTTATTCTAAGAACATTTATTTTAGAAAATGACAGGAATTAGGAGAAACTGATCCATCAACCACTTTAGTGGATAATGAATCTATTGTAAAAATTAAATACTTTATTCTATAGGAGATGAAGAATGAAATATCATAGTAGTACTTGTACACATATCATAGGTTATAAAAAATAACCTAAAACATGACGAAAATGCATGTTATCCTCTAAAAGATAAATTATTTATTGATTCATTTATGTGAAAAGACCATCTTAATTTACTAGATCATTTAATTCACCTATCAAAAATCATTTAGTAAACTCCATGGGAGAGATAAATTTTATGATTTATTATTTTGAAAATGATAATTAATATACAAAGATTTATCAGTTAGAAGGAACCAATAAATGGTGTCCTTATCATAAATAAATAAAAGATGGTGTAGAATTTATACAGTGAAATGAGTTCAATAAAATATTTCATAATATTTATTTTCTAAAAAATATTTCTTCCAAGATAGTGAGAGAATATGAAGAGATCAATCATAATGTGAATAAATATATTATGGAATATGAGGTGAATTTGACTTGGATTTTAAATAGATCCTAAAATTATATTATCAATAGAGATTATATAATATATATATATATATATATTGGTGTTTTAAAATTAAATACATGATAATATATTTCAATATATGCCATTAGGAGTAATAAATAAGTATTTTAATGAGGATAACATGTGGAAATATTTTTTGTAAAATTGTCCCATATAAATGGATACAAGAAATAATGGATGTTTAATTATAGTGGACGATGAATTTACCATGTAAATATATGGACTAAGTTTCAACTGACCACATGTAAAAAATATTGAATGAAGCACCAAGGGAACTACATTAATCGAATTGAGAGTCTGCGTGGATGTGTTAGGACACACCTAAGGGGGGGATCACATGCTGTGTTATTTTTACCAAATTCCAAATATATATTTCATACATAAACAACTTAGGTATTTTGAAAATATAAATAATTTTAAGACTCAATTTTGTATTCTTTTTTTACCCAACCATCTTAAAACACATAAAATTATTTAAATAAGGAATATAAATAATTTGGTATTTTTACAAGGATCGACCTCAATGTTGGAAACCTACTCTTTATTGTGCTTATAATTATATGATTCATATATTTACCACTATTATCATGTTATAAACTACAATGTATGTTAAATGTTGTTATTTTGACCCACTCATTATCTGCGTCGCACCTGTTATGGATTTACAATATTATGCATGTGAATATGTCACTATATTACATAAGTGATCTAATTATCCTATAGGTTATTTATAATAACTCCCCCAAGTTCTCATGAAAAATTATCCTACTTATTGATGTAGATAACTATGTCTATGTAGATGTCACAACATCATTGAAGAATTATCTACTTACTCAATATTGGAGTCATTGACTACCTAAAAATGTTTTTTTGATCCTCCCAATACTCGGTTATATATATAGGTTGTTCAAAAAACTCTATTATTTTCCCTACAACATGTAGATACTTCACCTTATTCTTCTTCCTTAAGTGAACTTGTTTTTATTGGAACAATAAGTAACCCTAACTTATTCTCTTGAGAAGTATATTTGATTATAAAACACACAATTTTATTTAATTAAAGTCATGTGTTCTTTAACATTATATAAAACCTCACCTTATTTTGTGGTGTGTTCTCAAATTCCAAAAAATTTAAATATTAAGGATAAATATGAAAGAAAATAACTATGTGCACCTGAAAAAAACTCTCTCACCAAATCTACTTAATTAAATATCACACATGATAGTTTATTTTATTATATTCGTGATATCCATTTCAAGAATTATTGAAAAAAACTACTTCTTATATCTTTCTCATTCTTCATCTTATTCAAATATATTTCATTTTTTGCAGGATCATGATCAATTCGTATCAAAATAATTTATATAATAATCACTCTTATCTCCCCAATTTTATGAATATCATAAAAAAAATAATTTTTAGCAATGTGTAACTATCTCTTTACAATGTGATTTCATATAATGAAAACCAGTAAAAATTCCACTAAAACATGTGCATTATATATAGTTACTAATAATATTACTTATTCATCAATAAAAAGAATCACAACTAAATTTATTTTATTTTAACACCTAATGATATCCAAAACATCAATAGATATTCATATACATTACTCATAAATATCTAATTAAATTATTTCATAATATTTTATATTACAAGAATTTTCCCTTACTTTGAAGTTATTCTCCCATTTCATGAAGATTATATTTTACATCTTGTATTATAGATTTTTAAAGATTCATTATTTTTTTAAACATAATATAATAACACAAGCATTACCTATTGTTTATTTTTATATATTTTATTCTAGAAAAATTATATTTTTCAACAATAATTGTTCTCAAAATTTATTTATGTCCACAGTTATATATTTTTGAGGGAGTCCCCATTTCGTATAAACAGTTGATAAGTCATACAATGTACATTTATAAGTTCATTTCATATAGATTTTAAGCCAAATCACGTCACAACATCTCCCACCCTTATAAGTCTTATAGTTTTCTATAAACATATTTCATAGGATTTTTATCTATTTTACAAAAATGTAATATTGTTCAATTGTATTATCCATTGGAATGAATTTTTACTATATGAATTATAGAAAAATTTCCACCCAAAATCATATAAAAAATTTAATAATTCATTATGGGATGTATGAAATGGATTAAATCATAACTGAAGAGTAATTTAATGAATATTAAATCATAATGTCTAGTACTTTTCAAATTTTGTAAACTTAACTAAAAAATTCTTGATTTATTCTATTGAATTAAAAAATGAATTCAAATGTATCAAGTACATCACTAAACATCAAAAAAATTCATCCAATGTATTCGATCATTTATTTATAAATCTTTTTTACCTCATTATACCTTGGATGGTTCCACTATTCTTTAATACTTCTATCTTTAATTTCATGATATAGTTTTATTCATTAAAAAATAACTCATAATATGTACACAAAAACCAGCTTCTCAAAAAAAAAATTAATGGTA
Organism: Viscum album; assembly: GCA_963277665.1. NCBI lineage: Eukaryota > Viridiplantae > Streptophyta > Magnoliopsida > Santalales > Viscaceae > Viscum > Viscum album. The sequence continues at coordinate 2,049,745,684 of OY728150.1, read as the reverse complement.
TAGAAAGAAAAAATGATATACTATTGAAATATTATTATTAAACGTCACTATTATTGAATTTGTTTTGGATTTTTAGGTATGAACATAGATAACTAAATTTCAAAATGAATTTTTTATAGATATAGAAAACTAATATATTGGATATTTATTTCATAGAAATGAAAATAAATCCTCTTGATAACTATAAATCTATGTTTTTCAAGAAAACTATTTTCAGTTGAACAATGGGTTTTTAAAATAAAAAGATAAATTATTCACTATTGATGATTTTTATTGAAATATGTATATAATTTATTCAATAAATTATATTAATATTCATCAAAATTATTTTATTAGGCATTGGATGAGAATAAATTTAGTTTTAGGATAAAAATGCAATGTTCTAAAAGTATTTTTTTTATCCTATGAGAACATATTATAAAATAAATATCTACCACTTATATAAATAAGATAATTTATAATGGATTATATATTGTGAATTATCATAATTTATAATGTCAACATAAGTTTGGGCCATAAAGAATTTTTACCTGGGTAAAAATATTTTTATCATGGTATTGGTTAAAAGGTTTGAAATATGGGTTAACCAAGGAGACAAGTTTTAAATTATCAAAGAAAACATGATTTTATTTGATTAGGTGATTTTATTTTTAACTTATAATTATTTTAATTGTCATTTTTTAATTTTTAATCAATTTAAATTTAGTTTTTGATATTTTATATTATAATGTTTCAAGTATTTTGAATTTTTTGACCAACTATAATTAAAAAAGAGATAATCATATCCTCTATTATAGAGACCAAATTTGACTTAAAACTCAATTATGATCTTCTAAAATACAATATAAACATACCTATACATGTAAAATATGTGCATTTATTCAAAAAATTCCCATCTAATAACTATTAATTTTCATTTAAATTTTAGATTCTTAAAGAAAATATATTTTTTTTCTAATGATTTTCATGTTTAGATATTATTAAACCTCATACAAATGTTATTTAATTATATTAACATGATTTAATCAAAGAATTTTCTATATTAATATGTTTCTATGTTATTTTTATATCCAATTTAGGTCTCCTTCCCATTTGTTAGAAAATGATAACAACCCTCGTGTGTATGTGTGGACCACCACCACCAAAAATCTATGCGATACATTTTTAATTTCCTCTTTACATGGATGAAAAAAAAGAGATATCTAATGATTATAAATTTTTACTATTATATAATTTTGATTATGAAATAATGATGTATTATTCATCCTTTTTTCATTCCAAATAGTGAAATATTGATATATTTATCATGTTTTAGTCTGTAGTATCATCTCCATGGAGTGATATAATTATTTTTTCATGAAATCATTGTATAAATAGTCATAAAAGTTAATATAATTTATAAATATGACACATATAAAATTATATTATTTTAGTTTGGATTAAATGATTACCAAGTGGCAAGGACTGGAACCATTGAACTAAATCACATGTGGAAAATAGACAATTATTCAATCATATGTTTATCTTAATGAAAAAATATTGATAAAAGAATCATAAAACATTATAAATGAATGATAAATTATAATATATTTATGAATATAGTTATTTAAATTTTTACTACTATTTTCTTTCAATGAAAAGGATTGAAAATAAAAATTTCAAATTCTTAACAGATGATTAACTTTTTACGTTTTAAAAAATCATGGAAACAATGATCACTTTTAACATAAAAAACATTAAATTTTTTTATAACCATTGTGAAAGTTATTTCCTTTTAATATTCAATTATAATATTAAATTTTTATTTTCAATGATAATTTTTTCTCTATATTTTGGAAATTTTTAGTTTTTTAAGATACTGTATAAGTGCGTGCTTTCCCAGTTTTCAAAGAAAATTTCAAATGCACTTATAAAGGACCTTTTCATCTATATCATCATATATTAAGGATTTTTATGGATCACTGGGGATATAATCATCTGGGGCTATCAAAAATCTATCACTAGACATCTTATGATGATGTTTGGAGGATGATTCTACGAAACTTGTTATATTAATATAAGTTAATTATGATATAATGAAATAAGTAAGGTTTTTATGATATTATATATTTAATTTCTTGGTATGGATATGATTATGTGATGAGAAAATGTTTGTGAAATGATTTTATCTTACAAGGGATATGTTATAACGAATCAGTTAATTTGTTAATGATATTATGGATCATATATGTATGGTTTGGATTTTATGATTATTATGATACGAATTAAAAATAATTCCAATCCATTGGGATAAAATTGATATATCCAAAGATAATTTAAAATAGAATTGGGAGTGAAATCCATTCAGTAAAGGACTTTTAAGGTTATGATTATCTTGGGATTAAACCCCGACTAAGGAAATGCTCGAATATAGGGTGAACGTAATCCACTGTGATAGTATTAATAGTGTCCCTTGAACATAGAAATGATTTTATATACATTTTATATTAAATAATCCTATGTCTTATTCTAATAATAGGTTCTTATGTGTGATGATTTATTATTGATGATTCCTTAGGATTTTTTATGGAAAATACATATTCCATTATTAATGATTATAGATCACTGGTTGATTTGCAATCAAATTCATAAGTTTTTATCATTTTATAATTTATTTATTATTATATTATTATCACGTATTATCATCGATTGATATCCACTATTATTCCCATTAGAGATCTTATATGCTCAACCTTTCTTATGTGTCTTTTCCCCAAGTTATGAAGAATGGTTTTAAGTAGGATATGTTTATGAAGTGTAATATGAGATAACAACAATGTATTATATATTCATGATCATTCTTAAAATAATTTTATTAGGTATCTAGTCTAAAAAAACAATAATTTATGTTTATGTAGAATTTATTTTTTTTATTTTTTAAATTATTCATCTAAAATGATATAATATGTATATATTTGCGGCCTGGGTCACCTAAGGGCCAAGTCAACAATAATTACTTGTTATGTCATTTTCGGTGCATTCACCATTGTAGTAAATCCATTATACACATCATTAATTTGGAGGAGACTCAATACATTATGAAATTTCTCACCATTACATGATTACATAGACAAGAATAAGTAATCTAGTAGAAAAAAATTACAACATCAACGTTGGGTAACTTAAATCCCCCTTTAGATTTATTACCAATTCCAAATTAAATATAAGAGTAAATGTAATTATCCTCACCTAAGTTGAGATTAATGAAAATAGGAAATTTATTATCCACTTAATAGTTAATATGGGAATATGGAAGGTCTTCCAAGGGAATATTTCTCTCCCTTTTTCAAGACTTAACTTATCTCTATTTATTTATTTCCTTATCCATATTCTCTATATTTCATGAGATAAATTTTCAATCTCTATATGATATGTTTGAAAGAAAATATTATTTGAAAATTTTATATTAACCACAAAACTATAATTATAAATGGACCAACTATTTTTTGAAAAATCGAGTGAAAATTTTTGGCAATAAAACTATTCATAAACATCCAAAATGTGACCAAAACTCTAAAACTTGCGTCTTATGTGATATCAAAAAAATTCAACTGGTCTAAAGACCATTAAGTCATATAAGAACATATATTATAATAATTATCATGTAGTAATGTTTCCACATTTGGATAGATAATAACTACTAATGATAAAAATGAGTTAAAACAATGATAGAATATTGAAAATCATATCCCACCCTTCAATTTTAGAAAGGCATATACAAAGATTGGTATTCCAAGAGAACTGTTAAAATTACAACATATTTACCTATTTTTTAATATACTGTAGAATGGATTGTCCATATTTTTCATTACCTTTAATTAATTATATTGTAACATAAAAAATATATTCTTAGGGATGAGGTGGATTCTCCATCAAATTCAATGTGAGCCCTAGGGTTGAGATGTGTTTCTCAATATAATTGAAAGATTTATTGAAGGTAAAAAAAATCTATATCAATTCATGGTTGATAAATTTTTTTCTTTCCAAATATGATATTTCTATAGTATAATATACACCTTATGTTTTTAAAATTTCATACATGATTTAATGCCCTTTTCAAAATTTTCAATAAGATAGATTTCCTTAATTTTATTTTTCTCCATCCCCATGGAAATTTCAAACTAAATTGGTTATATGATTATGAAATCCTTCTTTACATGATCAAAATTATTTGTGTGTTTAAACTTTTTTCACATCATCTATTTGTTTTAGTAGGATTCAATTATTCTTTAGCTTTGTTATGCATCCTTTCTTCTCGACCAGATAGCTATGGGATGCACATGTTAGCAATGTGATATTACTTTTTCACCTTATATTCAATCATTAAAAAAACATTGAGCTAAAATTTTAATTTTATATATCTTCTCAACCAATTCACAAGGATAGTTAACCAGTAATCAAATCCTATTATCCCTATCTTAGCTTAATTCTCATTCAGATTCCATCTTTCTATATTTTACCATAATGTTCGTAATTTTTTAATAGTCTGCGATGTAGCCTATTTTTTCTGAAAGAGGTATATATTACTTATAAGTTCAACATAATTATATGCATTATTTACTAAATTCTTTGAGGGCATTTAACTCAAAAATTTTCTTTAAATTACATCCCTTTACAAAACATCACACTATCATTACCTACTTCTTTAAAAAATTTATAATTTTATTCACATAAACATAAGGTTTGTGTTGGGTTGGTATGTGGTAAAAATCCTCATAGTGGTGGTTATATATATTAGAGATATTATATAATATATATAATATTTTAAATATGTTCTTTATATATAGATGGAATAACCCAAAGATAGATCCCTCCCATTTTATGAGATCTGTTTCATTCTATAAAAATTCTATTTATATTTATGCCAAGTCCTTTATTATTTATGAAATTGTGATCCTATAAATGCTGAAATATTATAATATAACTCAATATACTTATCTCCAATCATCAAAAAACACAAATATCTTCCAATTAATTTGTTTGTTTTTCTTGAATATATACCTTATAAGGATTGGGTTCCATACTATTTTTGGTTACAACCCTGATCTTTTAGGATCTATTTTGGGGGTAGTGGAGATAATAAACAATCATATATACCCATGATGATTTGGTGGGTGTTTGACGGTTTTCACTCATCCAAATATTTATTATTTTTAAAATTTTCCCCAGACTTTTTGAAAAATGGATTCATTAGAAACTAAAGTAACTAAGAAATGGGTTATATTTTTGTACGAGATGGTGGTGGGATTTACCTGATATGATTTATAGATGTTATTTACAACAATATAATTCTTGTTTTTTGTAATAATATTTTTCGAACCACTTATGAAAATATATTTTATTTTACGAAATGTTGTGAAGTTTTGTTTATGGTGCTTTCTATATTTCTCAAATTGACCTCTAGCTCTAAATATTTTATATTGAGAGATTATTTTTTATCTTAAAGAGATTTAATACATTTTTCACATTCTCCATTAATGTTATAAAATTTATTCTTAATAATTTTTTTGTCTAAAATTACTTTGTTTTAAAAACCATTACTTTTGTATCCTCTACTTCTGAAAGATAATACATGACATTTAGGGATATTTTATGCAATTTATCCAAAATATTGGTAACTCATTTAAAAATATTTATAAATAATTATTTATCATATAAATATATTTTCAATTATTTTTTAAGAAGAGAGGACATTTCCTTTTAATGGGTGAAAATTTATTCCATTAATTTTACTTGTCTTGTGAGTATACCCCAAAAACGTACATTAATTGTTAATATATATTCCATGAAATCAACTTATTATTATTGTAGTTATATCAAATACTATATATATTGGATATATTATAAAATGAATATAAAAATTTTAATATATATTTTCATTATAGAGTCTTTAATTTTGGCGTAGAAATAATTTAGTGTTTTGTTAGTTTTTTTTACAACTTGTGGTTACATAATTAGTGGTATAATAATATTCTGATTTAGAATAAAAAATAATACTTTGACTTTGTTAAATTGGTGGTTATTTATAATTCATTTTTTAATAAACCTTTTTTTATTATACTCTTTATTCATTATATTCCTCATATTTTTTCCAGATACCTATTAATATATATTTATAGGAATAGAGAAAAATATCAATAACCGAGGCTCCTCCATTTAAATTGTACATTTCATTTACTTCCATTAACAAAAATATTAAAAAACTCAAAATCTTTCATATGGTAATCTATTTATCTAATTAAAATAAATAATGAGTAATATATTCAATCATAGGGAACCTGTGATCTGATACCAATTGAGAGTCCTAGGGGATCTATGTGGACACTCAACATAGGGGGTGAATTTGGAATGATCCGATTGCTACCAAATTCAAATTTATCATTTTATTTACAAGTACCCATTGGTGTTTTTTGATTTTAAATATTTTTAAGACTAAAAATATATTATTTTTTACCCAACACACAAAAAACACATATAAAAAATAAAGAGTTAAATTAAAGCATCTGATATTTTTTAAAGTCTGACATTGATGTGGGATAGGTTCTCTAAATTATGAATTTTTTTATCTACGTCACAAATTTTACATTATAATATTTTTATAAATTAAAATGGAAGAGATATATTGTTATCTTAACCCATTGTATAACCATATTACATAGGTGATGTTTTCATAATGTTATGAATTTAAACTTATTTATATATTAAACAAGAGATATGATACTCTTGAAATATATTAATACGTTTTCTTTTTGTTATAAATGAAATGAATCAACATTATTGAAGTAGATCTCATTGTATTTAAATATTTTACATCATCCAAAAATTACTATCCAATTCCTTAAGAATAGAGTCTTAGACTGCCAAAAAATGTTTATTGAGTCTACTATAGATATTTATTTTTGGAAGCCGATCCCCCTAAGCCTAAACCAAAACATTTTTGGTTTATCCAAACTTATTAACATACTATTCTTGGTTATGTAATTATCATTTTTATTTTCATCATCAAATTCTTAAAAAACCATTAGATTCACTAACTATTCCCTAATTTAGAAAAATATATTCTTATTTAGTATATAATGTAACATCATTAAATCATTCTTCCTCTTCCAAAATAACACTACTTTTTATAACCACACTAATAAAATCTTATAAATTATTATTATCAGTGTATCGTATTTAGGATGGAATGATTTTATTTTATAAATAGACACATGTTCCAAAATTTTATAAGTGGCCTCACCTAGTGGGAGCCTCTAAGTGGAGGTAATTCATTATTCTCGCGGGATAGGGTTTCCAACTCCGATTTCATTCCATCACATCCTTCAATGTGGCATGGTGAAACTCAGCATCGATACTCTTGGATTAGAATCCATGTGATTCAGTAAAAGGTTGTAAAGCCATCTGATTATCATCCCTGGTGCATTGGCTCGTCAATGGTATAGTTAATGCTAAAGATTCCTCATCCTAGTGCATTTTATCGACAAAGTTATTGATTTCGCTTTGTCTTCCCAACAAAGGCACTGGTGTGGATTTGGATAGAGCATTGGATCAAAGAAGGGGTGGATCCGACATCAACATACCTTTCAAAGGATATTTCATGGATTCGTCATAGACAACCTGTGCATCAGCTTGTCGAGTTACAGGTGAGCGTCTCTGTATTAGATCTCTTCCTAGCATTGGTGGGAGAGGGTCTTATCTAGGCAGGTCTCCTTTTAGGAGAGGCTCGACACTGTCCTTAGTGTGGAACAGAGGGGGGAAAGCCTCTCAGTTTTAGCTTTTTTCATCCAAGGACTTACCTTTTAAGTTTGATTCCAGTGAGTTTTTCATATGGTGTTGATTGTGGTGAAGTGATGAAACTTTTGGATCAATATATGTTGTATGTTTTGATTTTGTTATTGTGAAATTATGGAAACACTAGTGGTGTTATCTTTTTTTCCCAATGGTAAGATTTTTAAGGGTCACTGTAACTATTCTATTATAAGTGGTATCATTAGACGGGGTTTAGAGTAGTGGTTTTCTAATTTTCATTGCTAGTAGGATTTAGATATTTGACAGGGTATAAGTCTTTATCGATACCAGGCCCATGAATTCATGCATGAGACAAAATTTTGTGTAGCGATGAGTAGAAAGGAACTATTCTTAATGTTTTTTGGGAATGGTAGGGGCTCTTCTGTGTAGGCTTGAATGAGGTTTTTACTTAAAATTTTGTATCGTGGTGGTTTGGTTGTTTTAATTCATTGAGTTCATGTATGTTTTCTAAATGTTTCCTCCAAAGTGTTTGAATAATAAAAAATTAATTTTCAGTCATTATAAGTGGCCTCACCAAATTTTTTGGAGTCCTATAAAAATTTCCTCTTGTAGAAATATTTAGGGGATTCTTGCTAGAAAAATTCCACATGAACTAGAAAAGAAAAATCATCCAAAAATATACTTTATCAAATATATCGAATTTAGTTTTTATTTTATTTTATTCAGCATTGTTGTTTCAATTATTACTATAATAATAACCTATTTCATTCATTCCCATTCTTCCACTCAAATGAATATATCTTTATATTTTTATAGTTTGATCAAGATTATATTTTCTAATAAATTATTCACATAATCCACAATTTAATCTTCGTAACTATATGAATATTATACATCACAATATTTATTGAGGTATGGAACTCAATATTTATAGTGTAAGAGGTTCCAGTGAAAACATACAAACATTCCACTTTATCCTATACACTACAAAAATACTGGAACATTTCCTTTTTTATCCATAACATTGGTCAAAATTGAGTTTTTATATTCAAATACTGAATTATAGAATTAACATTAACAAATATGAATCTACAATATTCTAGAAAGACCAATAGAATAATTAACACATTTGATATTACTGATATTTATCCATTATTTTACATTCTTCTCCCACAGAATTATGATTATATTATCAGGCCAAGCTCATGGATTTTATTTGCATCACGGAGTTTTAAAAATTATCAGACAACACAATATTATTCCCATTTTAATTTTCACTTTTGAAATTTAATTTAGGAAATCCATTATTTTTCATCCTAATATTTTCTCAAATTTCTATATTTCCATACTTAGTTGTTACTTAGTGATTGACTATTTCATATTACTTCTAGAAAATATAAATTAAGTATAAAACAAGGTTTATTTTATATATTTTTAATTTCATACAATGTCATAAAGTGATACACCCTTTATGGTAATTCTTATGAATTTTAGTAACAATATTATTTATAACATTGAATTCTTACACATAATGTAATATTTCATAAAAGACTTATAATTTTAAAAAAATCATATTAAATGACTAAAAGTATTATAATATACCTAAATTCATATAAAAGGTTTAAAAATTAATATGCTAAAATTCACATATGGATAGAGATGCATATATATATTTTTTGTAGGAAGTCATAAAATAAGAAAATTTTCCATTATTCTAGATTAAACTCCAATAATTCAAACATACTCAAATGATAAATAAATGACCTCTAATGTTTCTAAGTGTTCCCAAAATTTCCTATGAAATCATCTAATAAATTTTCTAACTCATTGAACATATTAAAACATTAATATCCCTCCTATGGTTCCTCTATTATTCAACACTTCAATATTCCATTTGAGGAATGATTTTTCAACTTTTTAAACTACCTTTTATGTTATACATAGTATATTGCTTCACAAAACCTTTATAAATGTTTCAAATGTTTTACCTCACTCTCTAAGATTGTTTTAATGATCACAAAAACAAACTTTGTTTCTATCATTTTACATTAAGTTAATATCAATTATTAAAAAAGGATATTCAGTTTTAGAGTTATTTGATTAAGAAAAAATATTCAAATAGAGTGTGGTGGTCCAGTTAAAATTGAAACATAAGATGGGATCAATTGCTACCAACTGGAGTTTTATCAGTTAACTGGTGGTATGTGACATAATAAACTTAGTAATAGAAATATAATTTGATACTCGGTTGTGTTCACACTTTATCTATTAAGTATTGGACATAACATCAATGTTTGATATTAGATCACCAGCTACCCTGATCAGCTCACTTGCGACCCATTTGAGTCTGTAACGGCTTAGAAGCCTTCATAAAGCATAATGGCTATTCCATGGAATCAGAAATGTTTCCTGTGGTGTTGAGTTATAGATTTATAGGGTTCATTGATGAAAGTATTCAATGAATTCATTAAACCATTAACTACCACAACACGATACTTGGTCCAATAGAGACTATTGAAACAACCCATGGGACACTTGGAAAGAAAAACCTGAAACTTCATTGAAGAAAATTAATTTATAGCTGATGAAAATGACCAAAACCTACAAAATTGGTTTCATCAGTCATCCACATGGGGTATCATTGTACTTATTTCTTATAATACTTTTTTCTTCAAAAATTTATTCTATCAGTCAATCAATTTTATGTTCATTATTTTTCTATAGATTTTTTTTCATTTAATCTTATGATTTTTCCCTTCGAAGACCTTATTTTTCACACTTTTTTGGTTCTTAGTTAATTTATAAAACCAGAGTCATTATCTTGATATTATTTGGAAATTTATAGATCTATGTGTTCTCTCCAAGTTGCATGGATACTTTTAATTTAATGGGATACCACTAAATTGAAAGAAAATTCAGCTATACACACTCAAATATTTTGTTGGGATATATAGGGTCTCATCTTGAGCTATCAGAAAAATTTATTAACAAATTTCATACCATATTTTTATTTACATTCCATAACATCTACAAATTTAAATCTATTATTACATTAATGTTATAATTTTTTCATAAAATTAATATTTTTATCATTTAATGGAATAATTTTTTTTAAACTAATGTCATATTTAATATATATATATATATATATATTATTGAAACACTTATACTTCTGAATTGCAATACCCCTATTAATTCCACTATAGGTAATTTTATTATATTATTTCATCACATATTTACATAAAAATTTCACATAAAAATTTAATTTTAATTTTTGTAATGTCAATTCACCTCCCCACACTCCGTATTACTTTTAGAACAATTGGTATAAGAGGAGAACTTATTTTCAAATTTTTATTCTAAAATTATTTTCAAAACATTGTTTCAAACATTTTTATAAAAATTGGTATAGAAATTTTTTTCAATTTTTTAAACCCTTAATCTATTTCAAGGAATGTTCATTAAAATATGACTCCCACCTTTAACATGGAAGGTGATCTCGAAGGACACTCAATGGTCTAATCCACCTTTTTATATGAAATATAATATAGTTATTGGAAATATCTCATATCAAATTTTCATAGAAACATTGGATACTACTTTTGAAAAAATATAATGCATGTTTTTGCACCTACTAAAAAATTTGAATAAAAATACACTCTCAGTGATATTTAAACTTTTGAAGAATATGGAAAAATCCATGAATACTCTTCTTTGTTGTTACGATGATATTTAATTTAATACAATATCAAAATGTAAAAAATCCCATGAATTGTTTTAATTATTTGAAGTCACTCATGAAGGAACTAATGAAGTAAAATATACTTGACTTTAAATTTATAGACAAGATTATGTTTTTTTCATATATCCAATTGAAATAATAGTTGAGATGTTAACTTTATTTAATTAAATGTTTAATGGTAGAAAGTATATTTGTAATGTTATTAATATAAAATATCTTTTAAATAAAATTATTTGGGTCTTTATAAGTACTTGGGGACCCAATGTAATATTAAACCAAGAATCAAAATATATCAAGGACACAATAGTCAGGAAACTCATTTTTTCTCTCTAGACCAATGAGATCAAAATGGAATGAAAAGTCCAAAAAATAAGCCACATGGGTAAAGGAAGTTATGTATAAAATTAACATTAAATTAATAAATGATGAATCATATTAATGTGACATTGAAATTAAGAACCATTATATTAAAATAAAATAAATAAATAAATATGAATAAATCATTCCAATGCCCAAAGAAGAATAATTAATGAAAATAATCTGAGGTAAAATTTTATAAGTTCCAAAAAAAGGGACACATAATGTAACAGCCCGAGATTTTATGAAAAATATTCTTTTTAATTTTTTTAATGTATTGTGTTGTACGCTACACCAAAAGGAGCTTGCACAACACACATCCTTGACTTGCCTTGCATTACACGCAATCGCGACCTTCCTCGATAGTGTGTGTAATACGCAATACCGAGTTTCACTAAACAACAATATGCTACTAAAATATTATTAAAACTAGCCATTATGAATAGTAATAACCACTTTTTGAAATTCGTTAAATATTATTTTTCAGAATGGACTTCATTTTTGGATTCGGAGTATCGAATTTAGCCTAAGGTAAAATTTTGGTACTTTTCGGATAACTTTTATTTTCTGATGAATAGTGAAAATTACTAAATTTTAATTAAAAACAACTTTTTTAATCGAAATAATTAATAGTGATAAATTATTAATTTGAGTGGTTTTAAAGTATATTTAGAATATATTTTTACAATTCAATACAATGTTGGTCATTGGATGTAATTTCACATTTACACCAGACCTAAACAAGTGTCAATCTTTTGATAGTTATTATCTTTTAAAAACACGCTATTTGTTATGACAGCGGAAATTAATTATAAAATTCATTAATGCAACTTATATGTTGGGAATTTTGTAAAATAGAAATCAATTTTTAATTCGGAATATCAATTATAGCTTAGGATGAAATTTTGGCATTTTTCTGAAAAACTTCAATTTTGATGAATAGTGAAACTACTAAGTGGTAGTTAAAAAAATTAATTTTTCAAAAATCTTAATTTTACCGCTTTTGTGAATGGAATTTCAAGAATCCGAGAGGCACAGTTGATGTCAGTAAGTAAAATGTGGTTCAATGAGATGAAAATAATTTTTGGCGAATAGTAACTTTTTACTCTTATTTACCACGGTTAAAAGTAAATAGGGTAATAAAGGGTAAAAATGATATTAATATTACCCTAACACATGTCATAATCCTATTGGACAAGTGTATCTCGACCAGAAACAACCTTAAGTGTAAAATATTATCATTTAGGCCCACTTGGATTAGATTAGGACATTTATTATTAATTATTTAAATAAAGGTTAAAATAGTTAAAATCAATGTTTAATAAGTAAAGCATTTTTAATATGGGGATATACATAAGATAAATTCGACTATAAATATTCATTAGAAAGCTAAAAGGATTTCCTACATTATGGTATTTTATTTATAATTTTTATACATTAAATAATTTAATTTATTTATGACACAATGATGATGCAGTGATTATCTTATTAATGAAATATTGACATAATTGATGTTATAAACACCAAAATAAATGTAATTTGAGACTTTTTATGAATCCCACTAATTTTATAGGTTACTATGATATATTAGTGTTGATTTAATCAACTTGTTTCGAACATATAATTCTGTTATGACTTTCACAAAAATCATATATCAAATAGTTTCAAAATTGACACAAAATAGTTCTTAAATCAAATATTATATTATTAATTGTTATTTTATTCCCAAAAAATCTAAGGTTCGGAAAAATGACTTATATAAGGATATATATATTAATAATAAACAATTTGGGATCTTTTTCCATGTTATAGTAAGTGTATTAACCATATAGTGTAAGAAAACAAAAAGACACGGTAAAAGTTAAATTATTTAACTTAGAGTTAAATCTAATTGATAAGGTTAAAATAATAACCTAAACTTGTCTAAATCCTATTGGTTGATAGGATTTCGACCCATCCCCACTTTACCTTCGAAATAAGACCCTTTGGAACCATTATAAACCGATTTTGACTTTAATATAAAATAATATTTTGAGATATTCCTAAGGTGCCCCTCTCCTCCCTTATAAAAGGGCACCTCCTCCCCCTCCTCCTCACACAAAATTGAGCTCTCAAGCTCGGGAAACCCCTGACAAAATCCATTCTCCGCTTCCCTAGAATAATCCTAGAGGTCCTGGTCTTCTTCAAAGACCAATCTTAGTTCCCTAATTGGAGGATTCAAAGAGGCGTTCCAAAGAAGAGGTAATATCCATTACCGATCTTTTCAATTTCTTTCTTCTTCAACTTCTTCTTATTTAGTTGTTTCATGATAAAGTAATAACATCAGTATTAATTACATTCTGATATGTTATTATAAATATGAAACAACCCTAATTCACCTTCTATCCATCCTACGAAAAAAGGAAATCACCGCGCGTGCGTACGTACGAAATACCGTCTCCACACCGTGGTGTAACCTATTTTCCGCCACCACCTTAATTGGATGGGTATAATGGTTTAATGAGTAACTATATATGATTATTATAAATTGATATTGATACTGAAATAGTATACATACACTTCAACAAAATTCCATGACCATGGGAACGATATCATCGCTCGTGCGTACGTACGGACTACCGTCTCCACGACGCGATGAGATTCGTTCTCAATGATTAACCATACATGAATGATTATAAAGTATATATAATAAGTACTAATGAAATATATGACATAATAATTATACTGGAATTATTTATATTTATATGTATCTCATCTACTTAATTCCATTCAATTCAATAAGGAAACGAAAACAGCGTTCATGCGTACATACGGACTACCGTCTCCATGAACGGTGTATTTATTTCCATTTAATGATTTATTATATATGTATATTCTGAATATATATATATAAATCATGTTTTATATTCTGGAATTAAGTAATCATGATCTAAGTAATCATATGAATAATTACAAGTTAAAAACACGAACGACAAATGAGACGATTTTACCCAAAACGCTACTTTAACATGAATTTAAAAAACGAACGGGTAATATAAAGTCATAAGTGGACCATATATGATATAATAACAATGAATATGATTCTGGAATAAGTCAATAACATGATTTAAATCATTATACAGGAGGTTGAGACACTTACAAAGCAAGTCAGTCCTAAGGTAAGGGAAATATCACAATCTCATTTTTTATCCGAGATTGTTTTTACATTGGCATTTACTAGGGTGTATTTTATCATCCAAATCCATGTTTCCTCATTATGTAATATTATTTCCATCCACATACAATTATTTAAATCCAATTTTACCTTTCGATGAGATTTTAGTAAAATATATGAAAGGAATCTTTTTTTGTTTTTTCATACGAGGTACTTTTTGACTTTTCCGACAAAAGTACGAAGAATGTTTTTTTTAACTTATATGGCATGAATGGATTTTTAAAACATTATTTCCAGGAACCTTCTTTTACAAGTTTTCAAGTTTACTTTTAATCAACTTCTTTTATTTTAAAGTTGTATGACATGTTATGAAAGGAAAAATGTTTTTGAAGAAGAAAGGATATTTTCCTCAAGAATGGAGTTCAAGTGTTTTATCAAAATTATTTTCCATCTAAGACAATAAAGGGTTCTGTTTTTATCCCTATTATTACATTGATTTGATCATGTTGTGATGGAATTATTTTTACCTTATATGATTTGTTTTATGATGTCATGATGTTTCAAGAATCCCATTTTTGTTACACGTGTTATGCGATGATGTATGATTTATGATTATGTGGCACACATAAGAAAGGATTCATTATAAGATGGGTGGGACCTATATCTCCCTCAAATGCATTGGGTAAAGATTTTATATCTCATGAGATAGACATGGCCGGAACGGTAGGTTATACCGGTTTAGTGAAACAGGACTGGAACGAGGGTGACTCGATTCAGAAAGGGTCTTTGTCCACTAAGATAGTCTTGGCAATGAGTCTTGACTAACAAGAAATGATTCTCTATGATTATGTGTGTATGCCACAAAGTTTCATGTTTTAAGTTATGTTTATTGGGATTACATTTCACTTCTATAGTTTACCCCATGATATGATATTATGAGCTCTTTTGCAGGTTAAGATTTCCAAAAGCTATGTTCTTATGTATATGATGTGATTGATATTTCTTTTGTTTACCCTTACTGAGCATTTGAGCTCACCCTTTTATGTTTTCTTTTCCCCAGGATATAAAGAAAGGTTTTAGGTATAAAAAAAAGAAGATCTTTATGGGAGATGTTGAAGATCTTTCACCACGATTAGAAGATTACGTTCTGAGTTTCCAAAGACACTAAACTATTACGATCCTTGTGTGTTTGTATTTTTGTTATGTACTAAGTATTCCAAAAAAGTAATGTAAAGTCCATGTACGTCAGGCTTCGGGTCTCTACAGTTGGTATCAGAGAAAAGGTTTAGTCAACCTTTGGAAACTAGGATGTGAGAACGTTAGTGAGATCCCTAGAGATATTTCTAAGGTATGTCTAGGGATGTCCCTAAGGATAAGTATACGTATAAGATACAGTCCTAGAATTATGGTAACGATCATAGAATTTAACCTAAGAAGTTAGATATTGAGGATACTCCCCCTTTATAATGTTGTTTTCCCTAGCATGATTTTTGCCTCTCAGAAGATTCTTTTTGTGTTTTAGTTAATGGAGGGAACCAGAAGGAATTCGATTAACATTGAATTCAATGGACAAATTTGTGACTATGAGCAAAAAAATTGCATAATTCCTAGAGAGAAAGATCTTGTGATTACGCCAAATCAGTCATCGCGATATATGATAAACAAGGTGAAATTTAGTGGTATGCCTAATTCATCAAAGAAGAGGAAGATAAACTATTATACATGTTCGCATGTTGAGGAGCATAAAGAAAGGAAGATTGAGATTTATAAAGAAGGGAAGAAGAACCTTATGGAATACCTCAAATGGAGGGACTAATGTTATCTGTGTGGAGAAAAGGTTCATAGAGTGACAGACTGTTATGGAGTTCAATGTCTTATTTGTGGAGAACATGGGCATTACCCAACTCAATTCCCTGACCTAAAAAGTTACTTCTAAATCAAGGAAGGACTTCTTTTAGGAAAATCATTGAAGTAAATGGACTGAAGTGTTTATGTATTGGTATTCAGGAATAATGTTGTTGAGGTACTTTTATGGTGTATTGAAATATTTATGTATTGGTCTAATGTGGTATTCAACGTGATTGGGATATTTTTAATAAGATGATATGCGCATATTGAAGGGAAAACGAGAAAATGAAATGTTTCACAGTATTCATGAGCTCTTGATTGATATAAGGCCTAAGTGATATCATGGTTTCAGTATATAGAATTTTGAGGATTTTGGTATGTGGAAAGTGTTAACTTTTAACTGCATTCATGTTTTCACTAAGGTTTGATGGGTATTCAAGAGAATACATGATTAAGGCATTTGAATATTTGGAATGTGACCAACAAAACATATCTTATGATATATGGGGATCAACGATGGTATTAAATCTCTGGTAATCATTTTCACTATGTTATGAGAGTGGACTGCAGTATTATGGATAAGCCTAAAGATTGAAATGGATTATGTTGGACATAAGTGAGTATTGTTTAAGGATAGAAGTTTTTTTTCGATATTACTGATGGGATGTTATAGTAATGTAGTTTTAGAAAAAGGACAACCTGCAGGACGGGCGACAGCCCATCGCTTCGGACAAGGCTGTGGGAATCGAACCCACAACCGAAGTGAGACTGGCCTTTATCGCCTACCACTGGCCTACAGGAAGTCCCTGTTTAGTAGAAACTAGTTTTATTATATTATGCAGTATGATATATGAAGTATAAGTCCATTTTAGGAACCATATATGATTAGTATCACTATAGATCGACTTATGTATATAATTTTTGCTAACCTTTTGTTTGAGATAGATGGAATGACCCGTCATTCTATCACATGATCTGCTAACACTTCACGAATAACAAATTCAACATCATTTATTTAAGAGATGAAGTGGAAATTGTTCAAGGCACGAACAACAGTGAGATTGTACCAAAATAAAGAAAGTATTCATTCTAATTCAACTTTTCAACTTTAGGGAAATAATCTTGAAAACCAAAAATGTTGTCCTAGTGATCTTATACCTGATGAATCAGAGGGTACCTTATATCATCACAAATCTATGGATTTGTGATTACTGGATTTTCCATAGCCATGTTCTCTACCACTCTCTATCAGAACATGATGGTTAGATTTCTCTTCCATATCCATATTTTCACCTATGTGGAAACCCAGTGATTAGTTTATTTGGATAATCGTTACATTTCATACTTTAGTTTTTAAAGCCAAGTTTTGGTATTCTTTTTTACGATGTGGGTTTCTATTAAAGAAACATTCGAATAGTAAACCACTTACAACCCCGATGAATTTCGAGGGCGAAATTTATTTTAAGGGGGGTAGAATGTAACAGCCCGAGATTTTATGAAAAATATTCTTTTTAATTTTTTTAATGTCTTGTGTTGTACGCTACACCAAAAGGAGTTTGCACAACACACACCCTTCACTTGCCTTGCATTACACGCAATCGCGACCTTCCTCGATAGCATGTGTAATACGCAGTACCAAGTTTCACTAAACAACGATATGCTATTAAAATATTATTAAAACTAGCCGTTATGAATAGTAATAACCACCTTTTGAAATTATTTAAATATTATTTTTCAGAATGGACTTCATTTTTGGATTCGGAGTATCGAATTTAGCCTCAGGATAAATTTTGGTACTTTTCGGATAACTTTTATTTTCTGATGAATAGTGAAAATTACTAAATTTTAATTAAAAACAACTTTTTTAATCGAAATAATTAATAGTGATAAATTATTAATTAGAGTGGTTTTAAAGTATATTTAGAATATATTTTTACAATTCAATACAATATTGGTCATTGGATGTAATTTCACATTTACACCAGACATAAACAAATGTCAATCTTTTGATAGTTATTATCTCTTAAAAACACGCTATTTGTTGTGACAGTGGAAATTAATTATAAAATTAATTAATGAAACTTATATGTTGGTAATTTTGTAAAATAGAAATCATTTATGAATTCGGAATATCAATTATAGCTTAGGATGAAATTTTGGCATTTTTCTGAAAAACTTCAATTTTTGATGAATAGTGAAACTACTAAGTGGTAGTTAAAAAAATTAATTTTTCAAAAATCATAATTTTACCGCTTTTGTGAATGGAATTTCAAAAATCCTAGAGACACAGTTGATGTCAGTATGTAAAATGTGGTTCAATGAGATGAAATTAATTTTTGGTGAATAGAAACTTTTTACTTTTATTTACCACGGTTAAAAGTAAATAGGGTAATTAAGGGTAAAAATGATATTAATATTACCCTAACACATGTCATAATCCTATTGGACAAGTTTATCTCGACCAGAAACAACCTTAAGTGTAAAATATTATCATTTAGGCCCACTTGGATTAGATTAGGACATTTATTATTAATTTATTTAAATAACGGTTAAAATAGTTAAAATCAAAGTTTAATAAGTAAATCATTTTTAATATGGGGTTATACAAAAGATAAATTCGACTATAAATATTCATTAGAAATATAAAAAGATTTCCTACATAATGGTATTTTATTTATAATTTTTAGATATTAAATATTTTTATTTATTTATGACACAATGATGATGCAGTGATTATCTTATTAATGAAATATTGACATAATTGATGTTATAAACACCAAAATAAATGTAAATTTAGACTTTTTATGAATCCCACTAATTTTATAGGTTACTATGATATATTAGTGTTGATTTAATCAACTTGGTTCGAACATATAATTCTGTTATGACTTTCACAAAAATCATATATCAAATAGTTTCAAAATTGACACAAAATAGTTCTTAAATCAATCTTATTAATTGTTATTTTATTCCCAAAAAATCTAAGGATCGGCCAAATGACTTAGATAAGGATATATATATTAATAATAAACAATTTGGGGTTCGTTTACCATGTTATAGTAAGTGTATTAACCATATAGTGTAAGAAAACAAAAAGACACGGTAAAAGTTAAATTATTTAACTTAGAGTTAAATCTAATTGATAAGGCTAAAAAAATAACCTAAACTTGTCTAAATCCAATTGGTTGATAGGATTTCGACCCATCCCTACTTTACCTTCTAAATAAGACCCTTTGGAACCATTATAAACCGATTTTAACTTTAATATAAAATAATATTTTGAGATATTCCTAAGGTGCCCCTCTCCTCCCTTATAAAAGGGAACCTCCTCCCCCTCCCCCTCACACATAATTGAGCTCTCATGCTCGGCCAACCCCTGCCAAAATCCCTTCTCCACTTCCCTAGAATAATCCTAGAGGTCCTGGTCTTCTTCAAAGACCAATCTTAGTTCCCTAAGTGGAGGATTCAAAGAGGCATTCCAAAGAAGAGGTAATATCCATTACCGATCTTTTCAATTTCTTTCTTCTTCAACTTCTTCTTCATTAGTTGTTTCATGATAAAGTAATAACATCAGTATTACTTACATACTGATATGTTATTATAAATATGAAACAACCCTAATTAACCTTCTATCCATCCTACGGAAAAAGGAAATCACCGCGCGTGCGTACGTACGGAATACCGTCTCCACGCCGTGGTGTAATCTATTTTCTGCCACCACCTTAATTAGATGGGTATAATGGTTTAATGAGTAACTATATATGATTATTATAAATTGATATTGATACTGAAATAGTATACATACACTTCAACAAAATTCCATGACCATGGGAACAATATCATCGCTCGTGCGTACGTACAGACTACCATCTCCACGACGCGATGAGATTCATTCTCAATGATTAACAATACATGAATGATTATAAAGTATATATAATAAGTACTAATGAAATATATGACATAATAATTATACTGGAATTATTTATATTTATATGTATGTCATCTACTTAATTCCATTCAATTCAATAAGGAAACGAAAACAGCGTTCATGCGTACGTACGGACTACCGTCTCCATGAACGGTGTATTTCGTTCCATTTAATGATTTATTATATATGTACATTCTGAATATATATATATATATATATATCATGTTTTATATTCTGTAATTAAGTAATCATGATCTAAGTAATCATATGAATAATTACAAGTTAAAAACACGAACGACAAATGAGACGATTTTACCCAAAACGCTACTTTAACATGAATTTAAAAAAAGAACGGGTAATATAAAGTCATAAGTGGACCATATATGATATAATAACAATTAATATGATTCTGGAATAAGTCAATAACATGATTTAAATCATTATACAGGTGGTTGGGACACTTACAAAGCAAGTCAGACCTAAGGTAACGGAAATATCACAATCTCATTTTTATCCGAGATTGTTTTTAATTTGGCATTTACTGGGGTGTATTTTATCATCCACATCCATGTTTCCTCATTATGTAATATTATTTCTATCCACCTACAATTGTTTAAATCCAATTTTACCTTTCGGTAAGATTTTAGTAAAAGATATGAAAGGAATCTTTTGTCGTTTTTTCATACGTGGTACTTTTTGACTTTTCCGACAAAAGTACGAAGAATGTTTTTTTAACTTATATGGCATGAATGTATTTTTAAAACATTATTTCCAAGAAGCTTCCTTTACATGTTTTCAAGTTTACTTTTAATCAACTTCTTTTATTTTAAAGTTGTTTGACATGTTATGAAAGGAAAAATGTTTTTGAAGAAGAAAGGATATTTTCCTCAAGAATGGAGTTCAAGTGTTTTATCAAAATTATTTTCCATCTAAGATAAAAAAGGGTTCTGTTTTTATCCCTATTATTACATTGATTTGGTCATGTTGTGATGGAATTATTTTTACCTTATATGATTTGTTTTATGATGTCATGATGTTTCAAGAATCCCATTTTTGTTACATGTGTTATGCGATGATGTATGATTTATGATTATGTGGCACACATAAGAAAGGATTCATTATAAGATCGGTGGGACCTATATCTCCCTCCAATGCATTGGTTAAAGATTTTCTATCTCATGAGATAGACATGGCTGGAACGGTAGGTTATACCGGTTCAGTGAAACAGGACTGGAACGAGGGTGACTCAATTCAGAAAGGGACTTTATCCACTAAGATAGTCTTGGAAATGAGTCTTGACTAACAAGAAATGATTCTTTATGATTATGTGTGTATGCCACAAAGTTTCATGTTTTAAGTTATGTTTATTGGGATTACATTTCACTTCTATAATTTACCCCATGATATGATATTATGATCTCTTTTGCAGGTTAAGATTTCCAAAAGCTATGTTCTTATGTATATTATGTGATTGATATTTCTTTTGTTTACCCTTACTGAGCATTTGAGCTCACCCTTTTATGTTTTCATTTCCCCAGGATATAAAGAAAGGTTTTAGGTATAAAAAAAAGAAGATCTTTATGGGAGATGTTGAAGATCTTTCACCACGATTAGAAGATTACGTTCCGAGTTTCCAAAGACACTAAACTATTACGATCCTTGTGTGTTTGTATTTTTGTTATGTACTAAGTATTCCGCAAAAGTAATGTAAAGTCCATGTACGTCAGGCTTCAGGTCTCTACACATAAAATTTAATTAACCCTTTATCCAAAGTAAAAATAAGAAAAGGGATAAATAACTCAAATATCCATCTTAGAGTGTATGTGATGATTTCATATCTTCATCTAAATGATGTTATAAAAAAACATTGTCTCATGATTGAAATTGTGGTATGTGATGAAGTAAATTCTCTGAATTTATCAACATACAATTTTTCCATGTCTTCTTGTTATTTATTAATGTGAGATTATAAATAGTTATTCGATGGATTTTATAAACATAAAAATAACATCATATAATATGAAGAAAATATAATTCAGTTGTTTTTGAGAATAATAAACTCTCCAATAAAAATGTATAATTTTATTTTAAATTAAAATAGAATCCCAATATTGAGAAACATGAATCATCTATTAAGGATTCAAATAATTCTATTTCTAAATTCAGTAAATTTGAGAGAAATATAAATAAACATCTTGGTTTTTAATTACATATAAAAAATCATTTTGTATCTGGTTTTAAAAATCATGAATGTGTGTTAAAACACTACTACATTGGCAAAATAATTTCAAAAAATAAGATTTTAAATTATTATGAAAAAAATTGGAATCTTTTCATTTAATGTGATTATAAATATTATCATTATGGTAATGCTCAGTAATGTATTCTATATTATAAAAATATATTTGGAATTGATATATAAAATCAAATACTAGAAAAGTATGCAGTCAAAAAGCCCATTTTTATGACATAAGTTGACATAGTTTTTTGGTACCAAATACATTAGTCTATTTATTATTTTTTAGGAAAAATTTATAAAGATAAAAAAAGAAGATATTATATATTGATAATAGGTTATTAAGAAACATGTGTTGTGACTACTTGGACTTTAATCATCATGAAAATATTAAAGCATGCAATATCACTTTTGGGGATAAATCGTGGATTGAGATCATTATTATAAGTTCAATTGGATTTATAAAGTTTTCTATTATTATATGTGGTTTATATGTTAATGGTTTGAAAATTAATTTTATAAGTATTTTTAAATTATGTGATGATAGTATTAAATTATTTTTTTGATGTGTTTTTTGTAATTTTTTAATCCCAAAGAATAAACATAATATTTAACAACTCATTTTCAAAATGATAAAGTTATCGATTCAAAATCTATTTCAATTAAAAATGATAAATTTTTACGTGAAAAATATAGTGAGAATTGGATTTAGTATAGGTTTCTTGGTCCTTGTATCACACACACACATTTTAAAATCAATCAAAATCATCTCGTATGATATTTTCTGAAATTTATTTTCATAAATAATATTGTTTTTTAACGATCAATTTTTCTCAATAAACACATAAATTCCTTTAAATAAAAAAACTTCTCTTATAAGGAACTTGATATTTTTAATCATGATATATTTTGGAAAAAAATGGTTCATAGTATAAGAGGAAAGTAATAAATTTCATAATTATCAATCATTATAATATATTTACATGTATTAATTTCTTTTCATCTAAAAAGTATTGTTTTAGAGACTTTATTAAATATTATAAGATGGTTGAAAATAAAATATTATATAATGTAATATGCATTTAGAGTGATCACCCTAGAGATTTTGATAACACATATTTTGATAAACTTTATACTTCACAAAGTAATAATAATTTTTCCAATCCATGGAATCCAAAAAAATCTGGTTATTGAGAGATGCAATTGAAATCTATAGTAAAATGGAAAATGAAGAACATAAATGAAATTAAAATCAATATATATTATTTTAGTGAATCATTTCAAATCTCTTGTTATTTCTTGAAACATGTTCTCATATGAAACATTATAAAAACCCCCTAATAACATTGTAAAAACAAATTTCAAAAATATATATTTTTAAAATTTTTCTATTTAAATTTTATATTATTAACCCCAAATATTACTATAGAGTGTTTGAACCCAAATACATTGATTATATGTTTATTTTTTCAATAGAATCAAATAAATTATACCCAATATTTAATAAAGGGAACATGACCTTAGAGTAATAAATTCACATAAAATTTGATGATAATTTTCATAAACGTATTACCTTAATTGGTGATGTTGAGGATTCCCTAGAAAATCTTACAACAAACAATTAAAATCCTTATAAAGAAATTAACGTTATATAAGAACCAAAATCAATCCTTTTAAATAAGAAATGGGTAAAATCTAAAGCCATCATTTAAAAAATTTTACTAGTTATTTTCAAGTTGATACTCAGACTATAATGGTAGTTTTAACGATGTTTATCATTATTATTTTATTTAAAAACTCAATCCCCAATATATTTATGATTATATTAATCGGGAAAATTGGGTACTAGAAAAACAAGATGGGTTAAACACATTTCAAGGGAATAAATTTTTTTCTTATTTTGAAAACCCCAATGATCATTCCATTATTGGTTCTAATTGATATTTTTGAAATATATTAAATTATTAAGGTAACAAAACTCATAAAAACCATAATTTGTAGCCAATTGTTGTTATAAAAAGAACAATCCATTGATTATGTAGAGACATTTCACACATCACTAGGATTAAATACATTATAATCTTAATGAATTACACTAATCATTTTAATTTTATTACTTTTAAAAAGGGTGTTAAAATTAATTTTTTTAATGTATTTATTTTCAAAAATGGGTTTCCTGAAAAACATCCATAATTTTAAGAATCAAAATTTAAATATCATATTTTTGGATAACAAAGGATATTAATAGTTTAAAATAATACCCATGATCTTGGTATGAATGGTTAAGTAAAATTATATTAGAAAATAATTTTAAAACAAAAAAATCTTATTCAACTTTGTTCTCAAAATTTATTTTAAATAAATTCTTAGTTGCTGAAATTTATATTGTTGATGTTATTTTTTTGTTATAGTAAATGAAACCTTTTTAATTATTTTCATATTTAATGAGAAAATAATTTCAAATGAGTTTTATAGGTGAAAAACGGTTTTTTTAGATTTCAAAATTCTCAAAATAATAATTGATTTTTTATTAAAAAGAAAATAAACTAATTATCTTTTATTTGGTTTTGGAATGGAATATTTAAATTAAATAAGTAAACATATGATTACATATTCTATTTTAACATTTTATAAATCCAATAAATCTATGGATATCAATATTGATAAAGGTATAGTTGGGAACATTATTTACCTTAATGCAACCCTACTAGACATCATGTTTAGTGTGTTCCACTAGGTAGGTTTTAAATCAATTACAACGGAATAAAAATTCATTTACCTTAAAATAATTTTTAGTACCTCACAAGGAAGTAAAACCCTTGGATTATTTTATTTAAAGGATACCTATTTCAAACATAGAAGTTTTTTGGATGATAATTTTGGTGGATGTGAATTCAAAATTGAAAAATAAAAATTAAAACTTTTTATATATTTGAGAAACACCTTTTTTACATGCTGTAGTAAGAATAAAAATTTCATTTATATTTCTATGTATTTAGTAAGATCTATATCCATATGTATTTATTAGACCTAAATTAATTGGATAAAGCACAGATTATTATATTTTTTGGCACATTAAAATATAAATTCTATTAATTGTTACAACACTAGTTCCATTTATATTTCTATGAATCCAATTATACACTCTATCACCTAGAACATTGATCTTAGAACCTAATTTTTGAGGTATTACTTTCAAAAAGGTTATATATTTATTTATTTCCCTCTCTTAAATTTTAACTTGGCTTAAATAATTATAATAAAAATTTATTTAGATCATTTTAAATTTTTTAAATGTTAGTTATGTATGATTTTCTTATAAATATCATTATGTAACATCTAAAATATTAATTTGTCTTAATTGTTTTAAATATTTAAATCTCAAAAGAGTTTATTTTATTTGATATAATTTTTTTTGAATATTTATAAACATAATTTTTTTTAAATAATTTTATGTGTGATCTGCATAGTTAATAGTCATTTATTGATAAAAAAATGGATATGTATCTAGTGAAAAATAACCTTGAGGATATAACATAAAAAAGGATTGGTTTGGTTTTTAATCTAATCTTCACATTGGGCATGAGTATTGGATCATTAATCCATATATATTTTGAAACCCTTGAAGAATGTTCTCTGTATTATTCATGTAAACATTCATAGCTGTAATAATGTTTTAAAATTTTGAAATTAAGGAATTAACATAGAATTTTCATTTAAATTCAATATTTCTAAAATTTGTTTAGGATTTAATGTGTTATATACCAAATATTTTCTTAATTTTAAATACTTTTGGTATTTTTTAATTTTTAATTTTTTTTTCATAACATTATAGATCCTTTTATTATTTATAAATCAATTTAGGGTGAGATTATATTATTAATTCTTAATGTTTCTAATAGAGGAAACCTATATCAATCCTATGATTTTTAAATACAATTATATTTTAAAATACTTTTCTTCTATATTGGGCATTATCCTTATATAATTATAAATAAAAATAACGAAATTTATTCTGTACTTGAATTTTTTGTTTTAGCATAATTAAATGGCCTTTTATATTATTATGAAAATTAAAATTATGTTTTTTCCTCTTTCAAAGGATCATTATTGATGAGTACACAATTTCTTATTTCATTAAACCTATTTATAAGTTAATTTTTATAATAAAATATGGGTAACATTATAGATAAACTAATTGTACTTAATGGGTTTAATTTAATTGCATTGTTTGTGTGTTATTTTTTTAAAATATATTTAATTTTTTTTGAAACTGTATTTTTTTTAATCTAATTAATATCCAATTTTTATATTCTCAATTTTATTGAAATTTTTTTTATCACATCAATTGAATTTTATAGTGATATTATTAAATTCATTTTAAAATATTATTTTTTTATTAAAACTGTTTCTAATTATAAAAAATGGGTATATTATTATACCCAACTATGTTAATGTATATTAATGTCCAAAAAAAGAAACTAAATTTAAAAACATTAAAATTAATATAATTTTATTTAATTAGAATGAAAATTAAAATTTTGAGTTACATGGACATGAAAAAGAATTAAATAGTTTATGGTAGTCATATTCAACATCTACCACAAGATGGATTCACTAGCAACCGAATTGAGTTTCACTAGCCAGCTGATCGCATTGTATAAGAGAAAATTTGTAGTATGGAGCTCACTAATTACCCCGTTGAGATAATTATTTATATGATGTTGATTGGAAAAAACCACGAGGTATACTAGAAACTTACTGGATATGAAATGGATTCCACCCACTACCCAATAGTGTCTACAGTAGCTGGGAAGACAATAACAAGCCCCTAAACTAGCTGGTGGCATCGAGTTAGCATGTCAAAGAGTGCATTGATGGTAGTCTTAAATTACTTAATTTACCCATTTACTAATCTAACATGGAAATTTGACTACTAATAACAATAACCACATATAATCGGAGGCTTTGTGAGCAATACGAATAATGATTAATAAACACCATTCATTGATAGGGAATTAAAATTTACATCAACAACCAAATGTATACCATTATTTATCCAATTCAGATATCTTTGTACTTATTTATTCTAATACAATGATATCACACATATCTCACTCTAATTATCTGAATTTAAACATCCTTATAATTTCAGATAATAAATACATTTTCTTTAAAGTGTTTCTTCCTTTGAAAACAACTATTTTGTTAGAATTTGGGTTCCTAGAAAACATATAAAACCACAGTATTTCTCTTCAGGTTCTTGAAAAATATTTAAAATGAAGTGTTCATTATTCGGTTGTTGGATATTTCTTATATAAACAAATATTATTCCTTTTGTGATTCCTAGATACCACTAAATTCAAGGTATATTAATTCATAAACACTCAAGCAATGGGGTGGGAGATGTAGGGGATCATCTTATGATATTTTCAATAACCAATACAAAATTGTGTGGGATATTATTATTTACATTATGAATTATTCAAATATTAAATCTCGATCAGTCAATTAATCAATTAATTAATAATCATATCATTTATATAATATTTTAATCATAAAAGTTGTATAAAATAATATATCAATTAATTTACATATACTTTATATTAAAATTATAATATTTAATTTCAATATACATATAGAATGCTTTACATTTACATTGGTAATTTTATTTTATACTCAATTGTATTATTGGTCTTATATTTTTTTTTTGTATTAATTTTTTTAAATTCAATTTACCCCCACCCCCTCTTTCCATCTCAATCTGACAAAAAGTGTATAATACGTTCAAATACATAGTAATTATAATTTCCAGGAGGACCAAATAAAAAAATTTCACATGTTATACCATTTTCCCTTAATTAACAATGAATGAATCTTAATTCTATATTTCATTCATTTTATGGATACTCAATATGTCACCGTAAATCATTATATCTACGTGATTTCATTGATAATAACAAAAAATAGTTGAAAAAAATAAAACATCAACCCAAAAACACTTCAATAATATTAAAGTTTTTTAAGTGTCAAAAAGAAGAGAATAAAAAACAATATTATTTAAATAACAAAAACAATAACCTCAAAACTAGTGGAAATGAAGGCTCTTCTCAATAAACCATTGATGGTCTAATATTTCAATTATAAGAAACTTGGTCAATATATAAGTTGCTGCACAAAACCATTAGTCATTGAGGATAATCTATTTTAACATATAATTAATCAATCAGATACTAGATTGACTCATTCAATAACCACATCATGTTATCCAAGGCTGTAATCTTCTAGAGGGTATAAGTTGAAGAATAATGCAATATTGTAATATATTTATCTCTTAATGGATAATAGGCTGAAATGACTATTGTATAGTAACATCGAACATTAATAATAGTTCTGAAATAAAAAAATAAAAAATAAATGTTAAATTATTAGTTAATAGTATTTAAAATTTATCTAATAAAAAATAACATATTCATGAAGAACAATAAAAAATAATCTAAAATTTTAAAATATTTAAATTGGAAAAAATCGGTAAAAAGTAAGAAAGAATATAATATAATAATTTAATCGGGTTAGGATAACATATTTATACACCCTATAAAAGTTAATAGGTAATGGATATAAGTTTTATCATACCCAATACATTTTTAAATATAACCTAAATATTCTATAGGATCAATATTGATCAATAATTATAGGTTCTAAACTAAAACCATATAAAAAACATATTTGAAGGATAATATCATACCCCAACACATATTCAATTAATTATTCATGGAAATGAGTCGTTACCTTATAACAAATTATATATGATGATATAAAGGAAAAAATTAAAATCAATAAATTTTAGTACCTTTATAATATTCTCATTAAATGTGATTAATTAAAACTATACTGAAATAGAAAAAATTGAAGAAAAAAGTATATATATATCAATCATAGTATTTTTAAACTATGTATCATTATTGTTTTCATCAATGTAAGAACACTCTGACATTTAGTCTTAATATATATTTATTTGACTTTTATTAATAAAAATTTATATCATTTTTAACCATTTTATTTTTTAAATTCCTCATCTAACACTCTACGAAGTGTATCCAGAAAAATTGTGTTACATGACCAAGGGAATGAAACCTTGTATTCTAGAGGCTTTTAATAAAAATCATGTGTCACTGATGGTACTATAAAGAGATGATAAACTCTATAATATAAAAAATAACCCAATATCAAACATGATATGGAAAAGAATAAGCAAAATAAAATAAACCAGACAAGATATAACAATATGAAATGAAATACACAACATGAATGCTTGTGGATATAGTATAAGATGGACCACCAACTAATCCAATCATAGATATAAGAATTAAAATAAAATAAAATAAAATTTTATTTAACACTACCAATAATTATATTCACCTCCTTCTATCCAATAAAAAGGAGCTATCCTGATTAATCATGAAAAACCTAGAACCCTTCCCATTCTATATTTGCAACCAAATGAGAGTCTTCTCTAGTACCAATGTGAAATGGTGGAGTTGGGTGGGAGTGCATAATTTAGTTTTGCACGACCTATGTATTTCCATACATACAAGAAGAAAATTTATGTGTGAATGTCACATTCTTTGAGAAATTAATAAGTATTGAAAATAAAATAAATAATCCCCAACGATACAACATTCCCTGACCCAGATTAACCATAACTACATTTTCTAGTATTAGAGTTTTCCCAAGAAAATAATGATAATGATAAACAAATAATGACCCAAGTTTCTTTCTGACTATTATAAAGGAAACAACTGGGGGACTAATCCACCCTGATATATTAATCAACTTCCTATAGAAAAATCCTTCCTAGAATAAAAAGTAAAGGAATTATCCATCCCTATATATAGTGGTTACCCAAAGGAAATCCCTATAATTTCATGAGACTAGACCTTTCCCACTGAAGAAACCATAAACAACCGATTTCTAGCATGTGGCTTAAACTCTCTCCTCTACCGTAAAATAATTGTACAATCTTTATTTTCCTCATTTCCCCACCAATCGTGTTATTTCTTCACTAAAATGAATGTTTTATTTAATATAAACACATCTTCTAAGGGAGTTTTCATGACCTCTTTTAAGAGATTCATCTTTAAATCAATATAGGGAGTTTTCATGACAACTGATATGGGTGTTTTTCATTTCTTAAAAAATAAAATAATGTACCCACGTGTGTATTCCAATTATTTATAAATATAATGGAAAATAAGTGTTAATTTAACATGAAAATACTTAATCAATATCCACAACCTTTTTTCTCATAGGAAATATATGGTTTATAATGAGACACCATTATTTATCTCTATACATGACCAATACAACCAGAGGAATGCCACATGCTTTGTCAAACACTATCATATCTTGATTCATCACTCATATCTAAGAGGAAATATAGATCCTTGGTATTATCATTTATTAAATGTATCCTTACTATCCACCCGGGGTATGCTGTATCAGTAATATCCCATGGGGAATGGATCACAACGCATATAAAATCCTAATGCTATTCTGGGTCGTTCCATTACCCAATCCAAATTTACCATACATATGATTTATCCACCGAGGCTTAACAAACCTCGAGGTTACGCACTTATCCTATTAGGGTCATACATATTAATCCATCTCAAACCCAATCATGGTGGTGTATAGGTATTTATATTTAAGGTCACCATATAATAATTATATAAATTAAACCGATGAACACCCCTAAAGGGGGGTATATGGGTCATGGGGGTCTATTTGAGTCATCGCCTTGACCATTAGAAACTAAGGACGAAAAGATAATACACAAAGGCCTACATTTCCTTGAAACTATTTTTAGTTATTTTTAAGTACGACATTTAAAATACACATTCCATTTAATAATGAAGTTCGATTCCATAATTAAATAGGATTAACACAGTTTGTGGCCTGATTGTGTATCACATGCACCATAAATATGATTAATTAAACCCTTTTTAATGTAAAAAAGATCAATTACCTCAATTTAGATATTTAAAATTTAATCAAACAAGCCATCAAATTTTCTTAGACTTTCTAAGACGTTTCTAAAGTCCATCCCATTCCTGAATCATCACTTGCATGCCTTTACATCACTAAAAACCCTTCTTTTATCAATTATAATGTATATATAATTAATTGAAAAAATCCAAACAAAATTGGAATATTTACTATTGTCTCGATAGGCATCCAAAAATCACTTGTTTTTCAAGAGGCGTGGTTTTGGTCACCCTAGAAATACCCAGAATCCTATACTTATCCAAATTCCCAACACACACGTCCATTCACATAGCTAAAATATAGAAATTTTAATGAAAACCAAAAAAATTTGTTAGGTCCACTAGGCTGGATACCCTGAGAGGGGGGGGGGGGGTGAATCAGGGTATGACTAATTAAAAATTAATGCCCGTTCTGATCTTGTTTCGCTGTCAAGCAAAACACTCTTCTCCCTTTTTCCTGCTGCACGATATAAACAGAATGTAAAGCAAGCACAGGACACAGCAATTTTACTTGGTTCACCGCTAAGGGCTACGTCCAAGGAGCATACGCCGACAGGTTGCCGGTCGTACCAAATTCCACTAATCTTCACTAGCTGTGGATTACAAGATTCGGGCTAGATCTCTTCTATGCCCAGGCTCACTGCCTTTACAATGTTTAGGGTCAGCTCACTGCATTCCCAAGGGTCACTCCCTGTTTCTCTCTCTCTGGATCACTGCCGGTGGAGAGGATCACCTTCTTCCTCTTCCTAAGCTCACTGCTCTTGGAAGGAATCCACTCACAGTTTATAGACCTGTAGATCTCTTCATTTTCATGAAGGAATGCATCTTCCTCTGTGTGTAGATGCTCTGTTGAAGTCCAACTTTCACCCGCAGATGAATCTCACTTTGCACCGGATGTACCGGGCAACCTCAATTTTTACGCACAACCCTTACGGTGTGTTTGCGCGCAATTTCTATGATTTGCGTGAAATTCCTTTTTCGCGCAACCTCCAAATATTACGCGCAGCCAGGAAACTGCCTTGCGCGCAATTCTCTGCTCTTGCGCGAGATCCACTTTCGCGCAACCTTCCTTTTACGCTCCAACACCAACTTTCTGCGCAGCCTTAGCTTTTCGCGCAACAGCTGACTTTGCGCGCAAACTTTAAGTTTACGTGCAACACCCTTTCTAACTTCAATTTCGCGCACCAGAGCTCGGGTATTTTCTATGTCTTGAACTCTGCTCAATGGAGGAGGGTCACTTCATATTTATAGGAAAAATCTACCCCGCGCGAAAAACCCTCCTTGAGCGCGTAATCCGCTTTGATCGAGAAATACAAATCTTCCGCGCACAACCATTTTCCGCGCACTGTTCCATAATTTCGCACACCTCATGCCTTTTCCATTTTTTGAGCTTCGGACCTCGAAACACCTCTTGAGCGAAAAACTTCATCCCTTTATTTCGCGCATTCCGCACGAATTTCGCGCACCGCGTAATTATTTCGCGCAGGCCTCCAAAATTGTGCGCGCCTAATGCCTTTGCCGATTTTCAAGCTTCCGGCCTTGAAACATCTTTTGCGCGAAATACAATTTCGCACAACCCACTGTTTTGCGCGCCACACTTCAAGATTTCGCGCAACCCACTAATTTTGCGCGCCACGCTTAATTTCGCCGCGCACATCTTTCATTTCTCTCTCCTCAACCTTTTCCAAAAACATATCACTCCATTTTCCATTGGCGATTTTCAGGCCCATAAATTTGGAAAACACTGGAAAACGGCGCCACCTTGTATCTGTTCTTTTTGTACCACCTCCAGATCATCCATTCCTTTTATCGACGTTCTTGAATCAAACATGGATCGTTGACCTCAACTCTTGAACTCGACATTCCACCATGAAATCCTCTTTGTCAACAATCACAACTCAGATGTCCACTTTGCCAACAAACACAATCACCTCAAAAAGGCTTCAATGATACCTTGAGGGATTTTTTCCCAACAATCTCCCCCTTT
The DNA here is from genome assembly GCA_963277665.1 of Viscum album. NCBI lineage: Eukaryota > Viridiplantae > Streptophyta > Magnoliopsida > Santalales > Viscaceae > Viscum > Viscum album. Next base: position 2,049,711,597 of record OY728150.1, on the reverse strand, counting down.
GGGTTTGTTGACAACTCTTCCAAACAAAGATACGTCATTGATTCTTCAGCCTCCATTCGCCTCATTGCGATTTGGATAGCGACCAAGGATTTACTCAACACATACTCTAAGCCCACATGAGCAATGCTCGGCGTGAGAAACAAGAGTAAATGAAAAGTTCATCAATGAATCACTTGGTCTATGACATCCACTGTTGACACCAAACGCTGTCCAACACCACTCTTCTGCTTTTATCACGATCCTCAGTTGTCGTGATATCTATTCTTTGATCGACCACTTCTAGCATCGTCAGATTTAGAATTCTCTCCCCCTTTCTCATTGCTCCCCCTTTCTGGCTGCTCCACCTGTCAGCTTCTCCCTGTATCAATTATGATTTATCAAATCTCCGCACTGTCTCCCCCGTGAACAATCACAACTTTCGCCCCCATTATCAAACACTGTTCTCCCCCTTTGTCAACGAACCCAAAGGTCACTCCTTTGTAGTCTGTAACATAGTAGAGAACACATATCAGCACATTAGGGAAAACACGTCATACCTCGGGGAGAGGGGGGTGTGGGGTGTCCCGCATCCACACTATTTCAAGTGCAGGGAATCGACTGAACTCCCAGATCTAGTCGATGCCTCTCAAAAGCTTCCTTGGGTAAGGCCTTTGTCAGAATGTCTGCAACCTGTAGCTCTGTAGGCACATACTCCAACTTCACGATGCCCTGCTCAACCTTCTCCTTGATGAAATGATACTTTATCTCAATGTGCTTTGTCCTGGAATGATTAACAGGATTTTTGCTAAGATTTATAGCACTTGAGTTGTCACACTGGATTCCGATCGGAGACTTCACTTCAACTCCCATATCTTCAAGCTGCTGCTTCATCCACAATAACTGTGTGCATGCTTGAGTGGCCGCAATATACTCAGCTTCTGCAGTGCTCAATGAAATGAAATCTTGTTTCTTGCTTAGCCAAGAAATACACAATCCACTAAGATAGAATGCACCACCTGATGTTGATTTTCTATCATCTGCTGAACCGGCCCAGTCTGCATCAGTATATCCCAATAACTCTGTCTGAGATTTGTCGTTGTATGTCAAGCCGAAGTCCACCGTGCCCTTGATATACCGAAGTATTCTTTTCACTGCAAGCATGTGACTTTCCTTGGGATTACTCTAATATCTCGCTGCTTGGCATGTGGCGAAAACAATATCAGGCCTTGTTGCGGTTAAGTACAACAGACTTCCAATGATTTGCCTGTATTCTGTGATATTAACTGTCTTGCCATCCTCATCTTTTGATAATTTCATCCATGTAGCAACCGGAGTCTTCATTTCCTTGGAATTATCCATTCCAAACCTTCTTAGAACCTCCTTGGCATATTTGGATTGAGAAATGAATGTTCCATTCCTTCCTTGTGTCACCTGTAGACCAAGGAAAAACGTTAGCTCTCCAATCATTGACATTTCAAACTTATTTTTCATGAATTCAGAAAACTGTCTGCACTGAGCTTCATCTGATCCGCCAAAAATTATGTCATCGACATACACTAGCACCATCATCCTTTGATTACTGTCATTGCTGAAATAGAGGTTGTAGTCAACTCCTCCACGCTGGAAACCAAGCTTCTTCAAGTACTGATCAAGCCTTGAGTACCATGCCCTTGGTGCTTGTTTCAGCCCATACAACGCCTTCTTCAGCCTGCAAACTTTGTTCTCATCCTCATGAATGAGAAAACTATCTGGCTGCTCAATATACACCTCTTCTTCCAGAACCCCATTCAAGAATGAGGATTTGACATCCATCTGGAACACTTTGAACTTTCGTTGCACTGCTATGGCCAAAAATAATCTGATTGTCTCCAGCCTTGCAACCGGTGCAAATGACTCATCAACATCTATTCCCTCTATCTGGGGGTATCCCTTGCACACTAATCGTGCTTTGTTCCGAATCACTGTGCCATATTCATTCATCTTGTTGCGATAGAGCCATTTAGTCCTGATGACATTCTTGTCTGCTGGCCTCGAAACAATCTCCCATGTTTGGTTCTTCTCAATCTGATCAATCTCTTCGTTCATGGCCTGAACACAGTTTTCATCTTCAGCTGCATCAGAAAAACATTTCGGCTCCACTTGAGACAAAAACGATGCTTGCTGTGATGATTTCATTCTTCGAGTCTGAACAGGAGCTGTTTGATCACCAATGATATTCTGCCTATCAATTTCAGCTCGACTCTTTGGCTTTCTCATAGACACTGACTTGAGACTTTCCTCTTCATCATCAGTATCTTCTTCTGAGTCAGCTTCTGCCACTTCTGCTCCCCCTGGGTTGCTTACCTCATCATCACTTTAATTCAGGAATTGTTCACTGTATCGTTGAGTATTCTGCTCATTTTCAACTATAGTGACATCATTGCATTCAATGATTTTTCCCAGCCTTTTATTGAAACATTTATATTCTTTGCTTTTACCGGAATAGCCAAGGAATATCCCTTCATCTCCTCGTACCTCAAACTTCCTATAATGTTCTTTGTTGAGAATGAAACACTTACTTCCAAAGATTCTAAAGTACTTCAACGTTGGCTTCTTTCCGTACCACAGTTCATACGGAGTCTTCCCTTGCTTCGGACATAACAGGGACCTGTTTGAAACATATACCGATGTCAAAACTGCTTCCTTCCAAAATTTCTCTGGCAGGTCCTTATCAATAAGCATTGTTCTAGCCATATTGTTGATGATCCGATTTCTCCTTTCAACTACTCCATTCTGTTGGGGAGTTCTTACTGATGAAACTTGATGCCTTATCCCATGTTTCTCGAGATAGTTTTCAACCTGACTGTTTGTAAATTCCGTACCGTTATCAGTACGAAACTTTAGAATTTTCTTCCCCAGCATCTTTTCTGATTCCCTCCTGTACTGCTTTATGCAACTGAACACCTCTGTCTTATGGGTTATGATGAATACCCAGGCCATCCTGCTATATTCATCAATGAAAAGAACATAGTACCTTTTCCCATTTACAGCTCGTGGTGAGATAGGTCCACATCCATCAGCATGCACAAATTCGAGCACTCTAGTTGATTTCTGTTCCTTTGGCCTGTATGTCTTTCTGATGATTTTCCCTTGTTGACAAGCATCACACGTATGAGTGCGATCACGTGATAGTTTGGGAAGGTCTCTAGCAGCATCACATTTAACGAGATCCTCCATAGATGGTTGGCATAGATGACCATGTCGCTTATGCCACATCTGGTTTTCTTCCTCTCTGGATAATAGACATGTATCTTCTTCCCCACATACAAGATAGAGATTTCCCTTTGACCTTTTTCCCTGCAGAACAGCTGCTCCATCTTTTCCTTTCACAACACACATCTTCTTGGTAAATTGGATAGAGTGCCCAGAGTCACATAGTTGACTGACACTGAGTAGGTTATGACTGAGACCCTCTACTACCAAGACATCAGCACGTCTCATCTCTTTGCCCCCAAACTTGGCTTTCCCTGAGACAACAATCTTCAGGCCTTCATCATTTCCAAATTTGACAACTCCTTCTTTGTCATATTTGAAGCCTTTAACAAGATCCTTATTTCCCGTCATGTGGGATGTGCAACCACTATCAAGGATCCAAACACCAGATCGATCTGATACTTTAAGGGAAATCTGCGCCACCATAGCCTTCTCATTTTTCTTCTTCTTGGTCCATACTTTTTCTTTCACACTCGGCATGGATTGAGGCTTCTGTTCTCTCTCAGAGTATGATGGACCACCCTCATCTTACAGAGCTGCAAATCTGTTCTGAACTTTTAACTCACTTGTTGGTTTATTGATCTGCTGCTTGCGAACATTTTGATTATTCTTTGACACATTTCTCTGAATGCTTGAAGTGCAATACCTATCCATATGTCCAAATCCTCCGCACCAAAAACAGTGTCCTTCAAAATGTGTTCTAGAAAACCATTCTCTGTTTGGCTGCCATCTCTGTTCATGTTCCCTTCTGTATCTCTTGGCTATGGAACACACATACTGTGAATGTCCCATTTTCCCACAGCAATAACACCTGATATAGGATGCATTCCCTCGTGATATTTCAGCACTATGATTTCCCCTTTGGGATCTATGAATATTTTGATTCTGTTTTGTTCCCAAATCAACCTTCACTTTCGGGATGAGTGCTTGCGGTCTAACTGCAATTGTCGCAAATTTTTGTTCTTGACTAAGCCCAGAAACGACCTTAACATCTGAGCTCAATTGTTGTTTCTTCCCTACTGAACTGCTAGGCTCCGATTTCATCTTCTCTGTCTTCTGAATAGCCTTTTTTTCTGATATCACATTGGGGGTCAAGAGTTTATCTTGATTCTTAAGTTTTTGTCGCAGACTGACCACTTCTTCTTCAAGCTCTTTGATACATCTAATCTCCTCCTTTCCTGTGTTAGTCAAAAAATCAATTTCCTTCTTTTGTTCCTCAATTTTAACCTTATACTCAACAATATTTTCTGAGCTCTCTGGTGTTGAGGATTTTAGTCTTTCAATTTCTTCTAACAGCTCAGACTTTTCTTCGTCCTGTTGTTGCATATAGAGTTTGGCATCACGAACCACTTTATTGGCTTTCTTCGTTTGGGCTCTCCAAACATCTATCTCCTCAAGAGCTGCTTCCAATTCTGCTTCCATATTAATTCTCCCTTCAATTTCTTCTTCTTCTTTAGCATTAGCTTTTTCTCCCTTTTGAGAACTACCAACAATTGCCACCAAGGCATTTACCCCACGATCTCTGCAATTTTCTATTTCCTCAACTTCTTCATCCTCAGACTCATCTGAACTTTCAAATTATTATGAAAGAAGATTCTTTTTCTTGAAGAAATTTCTCTTGAATTGTTTCTTCCCTTTTACAAAAGCTGAAGTCTTCTTTTTTGGAATTTCAACGTCATCATCATCATCATCATCTTGAAACTTCTTGGGGCATCTTGCCGCAAGATGACCAACCTTTCCACATCTAAAGCATGATAGTGGAAGTTTACCTTTAAACTTTCCTCTTCCTCTTTGTAGATTTGAAGAAAGGAATGACATCACCTCATCTGTCTCTTTTTCTTCATTAGAATCTTCAATAGTGAGCTTCTTCATGGCCTTAAATACCACCTCTTTAGACTTCCCCTTTTCCACAATGTCATTATCATCATTCCTCATTTCATATGCAACCAAGGTACTGTGCAAATTGTCTAATGTCATCTCTTTTGGATCTTTATCTTCTAAAACTGAAACTTTCGGATTGAACCGAGGTGGAAGTTTCCTCAATATGCGCTTTACAATATTTATGTCTTCAATGACTTCTCCGAGACGTCGCATATCTTCCACAACAATGTTTACCCTATCAAAGAATGCGTCAACAGACTCATTCGGGTTCATTTTCAGATCTTCATATTTGTTCCACAACACCTGTAGCTTTGCCTCTCTGACTTTTGTGTCCCCATCATATATATTCAAAAGCATTTCCCACATGGAATGTGACGTTTTTCATGAAATCACCTTTGTGTAGATGGGATTGGAAAGGGCTCCCCCTAATACATTGATTGCTTTGGAATCAGCATCCAACTCTCTATGCTCAGCCTCTGATAAGGCACCACTATTAATATCAGCTATGATACCATGCATAGCTGCTGAAAACACATCCATTCCCAAGGATCGGAAATAGTGTTGCATCCGATTCTTCCATATCTAAAAATTATATCCATCGAAGATCGGAATCCCTTTATGATTGGTTACCTCCATTGAGAGAAGAACAACTTTCAACCTTCCCTCAGATACCACTTGTTAGGTCCACTAGGCTGGATACCCTGAGAGGGGGGGGGGTGAATCAGGGTATGAATAATTAAAAATTAATGCCTGTTCTGATCTTGTTTCGCTGTCAAGCAAAACACTCTTCTCCCTTTTTCCTGCTGCACGATATAAACAGAATGTAAAGCAAGCACAGGACACAGAAATTTTACTTGGTTCACCGCTAAGGGCTACGTCCAAGGAGCATACGCCGACAGGTTTCCGGTCGTACCAAATTCCACTAATCTTCACTAGCTGTGGATTACAAGATTCGGGCTAGATCACTTCTATGCCCAGGCTCACTACCTTTACAATGTTTAGGGTCAGCTCACTGCTTTCCCAAGGGTCACTCCCTGTTTCTCTCTCTCTGGCTCACTGCCGGTGGAGACGATCACCTTCTTCCTCTTCCTAAGCTCACTGCCCTTGGAAGGAATCCACTCACAGTTTATAGACCTGTAGGTCTCTTCATTTTCATGAAGGAATGCATCTTCCTCTGTGTGTAGATGCTCTGTTGAAGTCCAACTTTCACCCGCAGATTAATTTCACTTTGCACCGGATGTACCAGGCAACCTCAGTTTTTACGCACAACCCTTACGGTGTGTTTGCGCGCAATTTCTTTGATTTGCGCGAAATTCCTTTTTCGTGCAACCTCCAAATATTACGCGCAACCAGGAAACTGCCTTGCGCGCAATTCTCTGCTCTTGCGCGAGATCCACTTTCGCGCAACCTTCCTTTTACGCGCCAACACCAACTTTCTGCGCAGCCTTAGCTTTTCGCGCAACAGCTGACTTTGCGCACAAACTTTAAGTTTACGCGCAACACCCTTTCTAACTTCAATTTCGCGCACCAGAGCTCGTGTATTTTCTATGTCTTGAACTCTGCTCAATGGAGGAGGGTCACTTCATATTTATAGGCAAAATCTACCCCGCGCGAAAAACCCTCCTTGAGCGCGTAATCCGCTTTGATCGTGAAATACAAATCTTCCGCGCACAACCATTTTCCGCGCACTGTTCCATAATTTCGCGCACCTCATGCCTTTTCCATTTTCCGAGCTTCGAACCTCGAAACACCTCTTGCGCAAAAAACTTCATCCCTTTATTTCGCGCATTCCGCACGAATTTCGCGCACCGCGTAATTATTTCGCGCAGGCCTCCAAAATTGCGCGCGCCTAATGCCTTTGCCGATTTTCAAGCTTCCGACCTTGAAACATCTTTTGCGCGAAATACAATTTCGCGCAACCCGCTGTTTTGCGCGCCACACTTCAAGATTTCGCGCAACCTGCTAATTTTGCGCGCCACGCTTAATTTCGCCGCGCACCTCTTCTATTTCTCTCTCCACAACCTTTGCCAAAAACATATCACTCCATTTTCCATTGGCGATTTTCAGGCCCATAAATTTGGCAAACACTGGAAAACGGCGCCACCTTGTATTTGTTCTTTTTGTACCACCTCCAGATCATCCATTCCTTTTATCGACGTTCTTGAATCAAACATGGATCGTTGACCTCAGCTCTTGAACTCGACATTCCACCATGAAATCCTCTTTGTCAACAATCACAACTCAGATGTCCACTTTTCCAACAAACACAATCACCTCAAAAAGGCTTCAATGATACCTTGAGGGATTTTTGCCCAACAATCTCCCCCTTTGGGTTTGTTGAAAACTCTTCCAAAAAAAGATACGTCATTGATTCTTCAGCCTCCATTCGCCTCATTGCGATTTGGATAGCGACCAAGGATTTACTCAACACATACTCTAAGCCCACATGAGCAATGCTCGGCGTGAGAAACAAGAGTAAATGAAAAGTTCATCAATGAATCACTTTGTCTATGACATCCACTGTTGACACCAAACGCTGTCCAACACCACTCTTCTGCTTTTATCACGATCCTCAGCTGTCGTGATATCTATTCTTTGATCGATCACTTCTAGAATTGTCAGATTTAGAATTCTCTCCCCCTTTCTCATTGCTCCCCCTTTCTGGCTACTCCACCTGTCAGCTTCTCCAAGTATCAATTATGATTTATCAAATCTCCGCACTGTCTCCCCCATGAACAATCACAACTTTCTCCCCCATTATCAAACACTGTTCTCCCCCTTTGTCAACGAACCCAAAGGTCACTCCTTTGGAGTCTATAACATAATAGAGAACACATATCAGCACATTAGGGAAAACACGTCATACCTCGGGGAGAGGGGGGTGTGGGGTGTCCCGCATCCACACTATTTCAAGTGCAGGGAATCGACTGAACTCCCAGAGCTAGTCGATGCCTCTCAAAAGCTTCCTTGGGTAAGGCCTTTGTCAAAATGTCTGCAACCTGTAGCTCTGTAGGAACATACTCCAACTTCACGATGCCCTGCTCAACCTTCTCGTTGATGAAATGATACTTGATCTCAATGTGCTTTGTCCTGGAATGATGGACAAGATTTTTGCTAAGATTTATATCACTTGAGTTGTCACACTGGATTCCGATCGGAGACTTCACTTCAACTCCCATATCTTCAAGCTACTGCTTCATCCACAATAACTGTGTGCATGCTTGAGTGGCCGCAATATACTCAGCTTCTGCAGTGCTCAATGAAATGCAATCTTGTTTCTTGCTTAGCCAAGAAATACACAATCCACTAAGATAGAATGCACCACCTGACGTTGATTTTCTATCATCTGCTGAACCGGCCCAGTCTGCATCAGTATATCCCAATAACTCTGTCTCAGATTTGTCGTTGTATGTCAAGCCGAAGTCCACCGTGCCCTTTATATACCGAAGTATTCTTTTCACTGCAAGCATGTGAATTTCCTTGGGATTACTCTGATATCTCGCTGCTTGGCATGTGGCGAAAACAATATCAGGCCTTGTTGCGGTTAAGTACAACAGACTTCCAATGATTTGCCTGTATTCTGTGATATTAACTGCCTTTCCATCCTAATCTTTTGATAATTTCATCCAGGTAGCAACCAGAGTCTTCATTTCCTTGGAATTATCCATTCCAAACCTTCTTAGAACCTCCTTGGCATATTTGGATTGAGAAATGAATGTTCCATTCCTTCCTTGTGTCACCTGTAGACCAAGGAAAAACGTTAGCTCTCCAATCATTGACATTTCAAACTCATTTTTCATGAATTCGGAAAACTGTCTGCACTGAGCTTCATCTGATCCGCCAAAAATTATGTCATCGACATACACTAGCACCATCATCCTTTGATTACTGTCATTGCTGAAATAGAGGTTGTAGTCAACTCCTCCACGCTGGAAACCAAGCTTCTTCAAGTACTGATCAAGCCTTGAGTACCATGCCCTTGGTGCTTGTTTCAGCCCATACAACGCCTTCTTCAGCCTGAAAACTTTGTTCTCATCCTCATGAATGAGAAAACCATCTGGATGCTCAATATACACATCTTCTTCCAGAACCCCATTCAAGAATGCGGATTTGACATCCATCTGGAACACTTCGAACTTTCGTTGCACTGCTATGGCCAAAAATAATCTGATTGTCTCCAGCCTTGCAACCGGTGCAAATGTCTCATCAACATCTATTCCCTCTATCTGGGAGTATCCCTTGCACACTAATCGTGCTTTATTCCAAATCACTGTGCCATCTTCATTCATCTTGTTGCGATAGACCCATTTAGTCCCGATGACATTCTTGTCTGCTGGCCTCGAAACAATCTCCCATGTTTGGTTCTTCTCAAACTGATCAAGCTCTTCGTTCATGCCCTGAACCCAGTTTTCATCTTCAGCTGCATCAGAAAAACATTTCGGCTCCACTTGAGACAAAAACGATGCTTGCTGTGATGATTTCATTCTTCGAGTCTGAACTGGAGCTGTTTGATCACCAATGATATTCTGCCTATCAATTTCAGCTCGACTCTTTGTCTTTCTCACAGACACTGACTTGACACTTTCCACTTCATCATCAGTATCTTCTTCTGAGTCAGCTTCTGCCACTTCTGCTCCCCCTGGGTTGCTTACCTCATCATCACTTTCATTCAGGAATTGTTCACTGTATCGTTGAGTATTCTGCTCATTTTCAACTATAGTGACATCATTGCTTTCAATTATTTTTCCGAGCCTTTTATTGAAACATTTATATGCTTTGCTTTTCCCGGAATAGCCAAGGAATATCCCTTCATCTCCTCGTACCTCAAACTTCCTATGATGTTCTTTGTTGAGAATGAAACACTTACTTCCAAAGATTCGAAAGTACTTCAACGTTGGCTTCTTTCCGTACCACAGTTCATACGGAGTCTTCCCTTGCTTCGGACATAACATGGACCTGTTTGAAACATATACCGATGTCAAAACTGCTTCCTTCCAAAATTTCTCTGGCAGGTCCTTATCAATAAGCATTGTTCTAGCCATATTGTTGATGATCCGATTTCTCCTGTCAACTACTCCATTCTGTTGGGGAGTTCTTACTGATGAAACTTGATGCCTTATCCCATGTTTCTCGAGATAGTTTTCAACCTGACTATTTGTAAATTCCGTACCGTTATCAGTACGAAACTTCAGAATTTTCTGCCCCAGCATCTTTTCTGATTCCCTCCTGTACTGCTTTATGCAACTGAACACCTCTGTCTTATGGGTTATGATGAATACCTAGGCCATCCTGCTATAGTCATCAATGAAAAGAACATAGTACCTTTTCCCATTTACAGCTCGTGGTGAGATAGGTCCACATACATCAGCATGCACCAATTCGAGCACTCTAGTTGATTTCTGTTCCTTTGGCCTGTATGTCTTTCTGATGATTTTCCCTTGTTGACAAGCATCACACATTTGAGTGCGATCACGTGATAGTTTGGGAAGGTCTCTAGCAGCATCACATTTAACGAGATCCTCCATAGATGGTTGGAATAGATGACCAAGTCGCTTATGCCACAGCTGGTTTTCTTCCTCTCTGGATAAAAGACATGTATCTTCTTCCCCACATACAAGATAAAGATTTCCCTTTGACCTTTTTCCCTGCAGAACAACTGCTCCATCTTTTCATTTCACAACACACATCTTCTTGGTAAATTGGATAGAGTGCCCAGAGTCACATAGTTGACTGACACTGAGTTGGTTATGACTGAGACCCTCTACTACCAAGACATCAGCACGTCTCATCTCTTTGCCCCCAAACTTGGCTTTCCCTGAGCCAACAATCTTCAGTCCTTCATCATTTCCAAATTTGACAACTCTTTCTTTGTCATATTTGATGCCTGTAACAAGATCCTTATTTCCCGTCATGTGGGATGTGCAACCACTATCAAGGATCCAAACACCAGATCGATCTGATACTTTAAGGGCAATCTGCGCCACCACAGCCTTCTCATTTTTCTTCTTCTTGGTCCATACTTTTTCTTTCACACTCGGCATGGATTGAGGCTTCTGTTCTCTCTCAGAGTATGATGGACCACCCTCATCTTGCAGAGATGCAAATCTGTTCTGAACATTTAACTCACTTGTTGGTTTATTGATCTGCTGCTTGCGAACATTTTGATTATTCTTTGACACATTTCTCTGAATGGTTGAAGTGCAATACCTAGCCATATGTCCAAATCCTCCGCACCAAAAACAGTGTCCTTAAAAATGTGTTCTGGAAAACCGTTCTCTGTTTGGCTGCCATCTCTGTTCATGTTTCCTTCTGTATCTCTTGGCTATGGAACACACATACTGTGAATGTATCATTTTCCCACAGCAATAACACCTGATATAGGATGCATTACCTCGTGATATTTCAGCACTATGATTTCCCCTTTGGGATCTATGAATATTCTGATTCTGTTTTGTTCCCAAATCAACCTTCACTTTCGGGATGAGTGCTTGCGGTCTGACTGCAATTGTCGCAAATTTTTGTTCTTGACTAAGCCCAGAAACGACCTTAACATCTGAGCTCAATTGTTGTTTCTTCCCTACTGAACTGCCAGGCTCCGCTTTCATCTTCTCTGTCTTCTGAATAGCCTTTTTTCGGATATCACATTGGGGGTCAAGAGTTTATCTTGATTCTTAAGTTTTTGTCGTAGACTGACCACTTCTTCTTCAAGCTCTTTGATACATCTAATCTGCTCCTTTCCTGTGTTAGTCAAACAATCAATTTCCTTATTTTTTTCCTCAATTTTAAGCTTATACTCAACAATATTTTCTGAGCTCTCTGGTGTTGAGGATTTTAGTCTTTCAATTTCTTCTAACAGCTCAGACTTTTCTTCATCCTATTGTTGCATATAGAGTTTGGCACCACGAACCACTTTATTGGATTTCTTCGTTTTGGCTCTCCAAACATCTATCTCCTCAAGAGATGCTTCCAATTCAGCTTCCATAACAATTCTCCCTTCAATTTCTTCTTCTTCTTTAGCATCAGCTTCTTCTCCCTTTTGAGAACTACCAACAATTTCCACCAAGGCATTTACCCCACGATCTCTGCAATTTTCTATTTCCTCAACTTTTTCATCCTCAGACTCATCTGAACTTTCAAATTCTTGTGAAAGAATATTCTTTTTCTTGAAGAAATTTCTCTTGAATTGTTTCTTCCCTTTTACAAAAGCTGAAGTCTTCTTTTTGGGAATTTCAACGTCATCATCATCATCATCATCTTGAAACTTCTTGGGGCATCTTGCCGCAAGATGACCAACCTTTCCACATCTAAAGCATGCTAGTGGAAGTTTACCTTTAAACTTTCCTCTTCCTCTTTGTAGATTTGAAGAATGGAATGACATCACCTCATCTGTCTCTTCTTCTTCATTAGAATCTTCAATAGTGAGCTTCTTCATGCCCTTAAATGCCACCTCTTTAGACTTCCCCTTTTCCACAGTCTCATTATCATCATTCCTCATTTCATATGCAACCAAGGTACTGTGCAAATTGTCCAATGTCAGCTCTTTTGGATCTTTATCTTCTAAAACTGAAACTTTCGGATTGAACCGAGGTGGAAGTTTCCTCAATATGCGCTTTACAGTCTTTATGTCTTCAATGACTTCTCCCAGACGTCGCATATCGTCCACAATAATGTTTACCCTATCAAAGAATGTGTCAACAGACTCATTCTGGTTCATTTTCAGATCTTCATATTTGTTCCACAACACCTACAGCTTTGCCTCTCTGACTTTTGTGTCCCCTTCATATATATTCAAAAGCTTTTCCCACATGGAATGTGACATTTTGCATGACATCACCTTTGTGTAGATGGGATTGGAAAGGGCTCCCCCTAAGGCATTGATTGCTTTGGAATCAGCATCCAACTCTCTATGCTCAGCCTCTGATAAGGCACCACTATTAATATCAGCTGTGATACCATGCATAGCTGCTGAAAACACATCCATTCCCAAGGATCGGAAATAGTGTTGCATCTGATTCTTCCATATCTAAAAATTATATCCTTCGAAGATCGGAATCCCTTTATGATTGGTTACCTCCATTGAGAGAAGAACAACTTTCAACCTTCCCTCTGATACCACTTGTTAGGTCCACTAGGCTGGATACCCTGAGAGGGGGGGGGGGTGAATCAGGGTATGACTAATTAAAAATTAATGCCCATTCTGATCTTGTTTCGCTGTCAAGCAAAACACTCTTCTCCCTTTTTCCTGCTGCACGATATAAACAGAATGTAAAGCAAGAACAGGACACAGAAATTTTACTTGGTTCACCGCTAAGGGCTACGTCCAAGGAGCATACGCCGACAGGTTGCCGGTCGTACCAAATTCCACTAATCTTCACTAGTTGTGGATTACAAGATTCGGGCTAGATCACTTCTATGCCCAGGCTCACTGCCTTTACAATGTTTAGGGTCAGCTCACTACTTTCCCAAGGGTCACTCCCTATTTCTCTCTCTCTGGCTCACTGCCGGTGGAGAGGATCACCTTCTTCCTCTTCCTAAGCTCACTGCTCTTGGAAGGAATCCACTCACAGTTTATAGACCTGTAGGTCTCTTCATTTTAATGAAGGAATGAATCTTCCTCTGTGTGTAGATGCTCTGTTGAAGTCCAACTTTCACCCGCAGATGAATTTCACTTTGCACCGGATGTACCGGGCAACCTCAGTTTTTACGCACAACCCTTACGGTGTGTTTGCGCGCAATTTCTATGATTTGCGTGAAATTCCTTTTTCGCGCAACCTCCAAATATTACGCGCAGCCAGGAAACTGCCTTGCGCGCAATTCTCTGCTCTTGCGCGAGATCCACTTTCGCGCAACCTTCCTTTTACGCGCCAACACCAACTTTCTGCGCAGCCTTAGCTTTTCGCGCAACAGCTGACTTTGCGCGCAAACTTTAAGTTTACGCGCAACACCCTTTCTAACTTCAATTTCGCGCACCAGAGCTCGGGTATTTTCTATGTCTTGAACTCTGCTCAATGGAGGAGGGTCACTTCATATTTATAGGCAAAATATACCCCGCGCGAAAAACCCTCCTTGAGCGCGTAATCCTCTTTGATCGCGAAATAAAAATCTTCCGCGCACAACCATTTTCCGCGCACTGTTCCATAATTTCGCGCACCTCATGCCTTTGCCATTTTCCGAGCTTCGGACCTCGAAACACCTCTTGCGCGAAAAAATTCATCCCTTTATTTCACGCATTCCGCACGAATTTCGCGCACCGCGTAATTATTTCGCGCAGGCCTCCAAAATTGCGCGCGCCTAATGCCTTTGCCGATTTTCAAGCATCCGGCCTTGAAACATCTTTTCCACGAAATACAATTTCGCGCAACCCGCTGTTTTGCGCACCACACTTCAAGATTTCGAGCAACCCGCTAATTTTGCACGCCACGCTTAATTTCACCGCGCACCTCTTTCATTTCTCTCTCCTCAACCTTTTCTAAAAACATATCACTCCATTTTCCATTGGCGATTTTCAGGCCCATAAATTTGGCAAACACTGGAAAACGGCGCCACCTTGTATCTGTTCTTTTTGTACCACCTCCAGATCATCCATTCCTTTTATCGACGTTCTTGAATCAAACATGGATCATTGACCTCAGCTCTTGAACTCGACATTCCACCATGAAATCCTCTTTATCACCAATCACAACTCAGATGTCCACTTTGTCAACAAACACAATCACCTCAAAAAGGCTTCAATGATACCTTGAGGGATTTTTGCCCAACAAAATTAGTGGTCAAATATTTCATCACTAAACAAACAAAATATGATAGGATTTTGTCACAATAGTATATCCCCTTATTAGGCTGAAAAAAACATCAATAGGGGGATATTTCAGTATCCTCTACTGAAATCACCATTAAGTATGAACCTAAACATGAACCAAGTAATAGGGTGGGGAATAAAGAGCCATGAATAAGAAGAAAATATGGGATCTTTCTTGAAATCTTCAATATAGAAACATTTGAATATATCCCGTTAATGGGGAATTAAGTGATCTAAAGAGGGGACGAGGATTGACCACAATGTGTGCACAAATTAGGGGAGAAAGGCATACACACTCTACAAATTTGGGGGAGGGGGTCTATTTTTTCTAATTAAGAAACATAACCATCTAACTAGTATATGGAAACTATCTAGCATGTGTCTTCTTGGTGGATATACCACCATTATTGCAACCACTAACTTGAAGGTGGCTAGAAATGAGCTCTCTAGTGGGCACAAAAGTGTGCCTCAGGTATCCATGGACTCCGTTGGGAACATCTGTTAATTCCTTGAGTCCCTAAAATCAATTTAGATCATCAAAACACACAAAAATACATCTCTTTGGATAATCTGATCCTCCAAATTATTTTAAAAATTTTTAATAAAAATTTATCCCTCCAATAGTTTAAAATTTAATGTCATTCTAAATTTCCAAAATCATTTGTTAACAAGATCTGACAACCACCCCACCATAACACTAATCATGCCTTATAATTCTTAGTATTGATAAAAACAAACATTTTTGCTATCCTCATTCTTTAGAGGCCCCATTAAAATTACAAAATCCAAAATTATTATAATGTGAAATGAGAAACTATAATTATTTTAGCTCAAAAATATGTCCAACAATTTTATTCATTATAGAATCGTCACAAAAAAACATACCCAAGTATATCTATCTCAAGACACCCATGTTTCCTCATCCAATTTGTTATGAAACATATGGTTTTGACCACTATATTTCTTAATTCATAATGGAAAATTTCTTACAATTATTCTTTACACTATAATAATTAATAAACTAAAACACTATTCCATCAATCAATTAGCTTTCTCAGAATGGTTATGAACATACGACACCTCAACACAAGTTAGATCACTGGTCAATCCCTAATACTATATCTCATTTAACAATTATATGTTGAAGTTGATATGATATGAACAACCATGTATAATAAGAACACCTTGAATTCTTATCATAATGCAGTGACTAATTCATGAAACACACCCATGGTATCCAAAATGAATCACCCAATATGAGTTTCAACTGACGACATCTTTTTACACTAGAAAAGTAAAATTCAATTTTCTTAATGATTAACTGAATAAAAAACTATAAGCTTACCCCAATAAAATTTCACCCAAAACTCCAAATCACAATGTCTATAGATATGTCAGAAATATGAGATCATACAAATATAATAAAAAAATTCAAAGAAGGAATCTTTGTGAAATTATACAGATAAAACAATAACTTTCCAAAAATAATATCACTATCTTAATCAAGATTTTATGCATCTGTAATTCATCACATTTTTATCCCATAAAACCATACCAAGACTACCAACCATGAACATACTCTACTCAGTATCACATCCAATCTAATATCATTCATTAATTAAGGAATCCAGCTAAATTTAAAACCATTTACTCACAAACATCCAATTTCCATAGTAATTAATCAATAAAAAATCCCACACATCCTTATACCTATCTGCAAAAATTCATGTCACCTATGACTAATACATTATTTTCCACCATATTAGCTTCATTATCATCACTTATTGACCATAAATCTTTGGCCAACACAACTTGTCTTAACCTTTTTCATACACGAAGAACATATGTGGCTGAACTCATTGATAACTTATAACCAGCCTAAAAATTCATTTTCCACCCATCCCCTACCTTTTAAAACGTTGCACACTTCATACCCAAAAGATTTATAATATAATGAGATATATTCCATCAAATGGACAAGGGAACACTACTACCAATATAGAGTTCATTATTATTCTCCTCAAGAACTACCTCAATCAGATCCACCATTAAAAAAATATTTATCCTTACATTCCATTCTCATATAGTGACATCCTATGAAATTGAAAATTCCAAAAAAAACATATCAAGGCATATACCTAGGTCAATAATCACATGAAGGTCAATCCATTTCCAAAATTTCCTACACCATAGTGCAGAATTTCCCATATTCATTAATGCATTGGAAAACTATTCCTCCTAGTATGAAATATTATCCTTAATATATAGTTCAAAAATGTATTTTCAATTATCCAAAACATGATATCATCATTAATAAAAAGTGTTTGATACTTTCATTTAATTTAAACAAAACGGTGTGTGCACTTTGGGACCCCATATCAAAAAACATGACTTTTTCTCAAAAGAGTCCTATACCATCAAAACATGGATCAAGAGCTAAAAAACTGAACAAGATCTATATAAAGTTTAAATTTTGAAATTTTTATTACCCTTGGTACCCCTCTTAAAAATAAGTAAATTTACTTATCCTAATATCAATCACATGATTTCCCTCCCACCTAGGAATAACTTCTAAATCAAATGCATCTATCCATTCTTTACTGCAATTTCAGTTAGAAAAGCATCCAAAATAAATTGGTCTAGGAATCTAACTGATCCTACATTTAAAATCCCACTCAAATCAATTACTCTAGAACTCATGTACTATTTCTTGTTGAAACACATGGCATAACACATCGTTCTCCACACACTCAATAATGCCTCTCGTGCATCTATCATAGCATTTAAATCATATTTCATGCTTCAAATGTATAATGAAAGTCAAGATCTAGGAGAACCCATATCAATGGCCACCCCAACTTATAAATGGGCCCAAACTTTATTAAACTAATGTCATGTCTCAATGGTCACTAGTTCCTCCCACCTAACACTATATATCACGTCCCATGACGTCTAAAACTCATGATACAATAATTGGTCCAATGTTAATTATCTCTCTAAAAATCATGTGCTAACATCCCCTATAGGGTATTCAGTATACATATAATCCAAATAAAATGTCTAGATAATCCACCTATTAGGTTACCATACTTATTCTAAAGTGAATCGATTCTCACTCGACATCCATATATGGGACATCACCATCAAGAATCACATTATAATTTGACAGTATCTAGAAGAGTAACCATATAATTCATGAGGATCTTTATCAAATGATATATCACCAAATGTTATAGATATGTAAAATTATATTCCATGATATATGGAAAAAAATAAAATAGGTTATTATAGAAACATTAAATTATAATACTAGAATTGTAATAGTTCTTTAAGGGATTTTTCACCATTGAATCAAATTCCTACATGGAATTACAAATGTTACTCCACCACCCATACACATGGGCTACTATAGCATCATCCTTCGCATCATTTTGGATCCCATCATAGATTCACATGACCTTTCATCAATATATATATATATATATATATATATATATATGTATAAACAGGGAATTCCAACTGAGTAGAATTTCATAATGAACTTATGTTCGAAAATATTGCCTGATAATTTATTGATTCTAAAAATAGTTGAAACACTAACATAATTGATAATAACAAAACTATAGGACTACATAACATGTGAATCTTACATTCATTGCACAATGCATGGGACACATCTTTCCATTATGAAAAGTCCGAAAAAATAATAATAAATCATTAATTCATACCTCATGTGATTCACAAGAGGTGAAATTGTATATGTAACAAACAAATCATACCGCAAATAGAAATAATACACATAGTAACATAGATTTTCCATCAAAAATGGCATTCATAAATAACCATACATTGGTATATCACAATACCTAACATGATCTGATTTATCATTTATACCATATCTAAAATATTATTAGAAATTAAAATAGTTTGGATACCACTTTGTAACATCATAGCCCTGCACAGTTTGAATTATAACTGAACTGGTAGTGTTATGTGACCTCATGTGTGCATCCCCATACGATAAAGGATTCTATCTAGTAGTTGGTGTCTAGTATGGTACCATTAATAGAAGATAAACAATGTATGATTGCATATAATAAAATAAAAAATAATTGTATGTCTTTCATGATAATAAATAGAATAATCCATAGAAAATAATTAAAAAAATTTATAATGAAATGAAATAAAATACCCATTTAGAATAGTCATGATCACAATATAATACTGATCACCCTCTAGGATGATCACAAATACATGAATAACAAAATAAATAAAATGAAAATTTATCCCCATACCCAACACCAAGCCTTACCTAATTCCATCAATGAGAATTCAGGATATGCATCTTGATCATTGAAAATCTATATTCCTTAACAACTTGTACTTATTGAAAAGTGAGAATCCACTCAGGAGCCCATGTAAAATAAAATCTTAAGCAGTGTGTGAATACATAACATGGTAGGGAACCACCAACAAAGTCTTATTCACACACCAAATCTAGTGATATGCACAAGTGAAATGATCTAAATAAATAAATAGATGGGGAAACAAACTACCATGAATACTCGAGTCTATGAACCCAATCAACCATACCTAATCATGTAGATGTAAGAGTGTCTCCTAGAACACAAAAATGATCAAACTTTTAATAATAATTATATGAAGTCATTTTTTCTATGTACACATGTCATGATCCAGGTTCCCTATCTTCCCCAATATACAATACATAATCTTTTGGAATTTTTATCCTTAAATAATGAATTGATCGGTACCACATATCCAAATACAATGTTTCATAGTAGTAGAGGCCTAATATTATGAGAGTGTAGACCAAAACAACTGAAGAAATCGTAAGACACCAATTTATAGTATATGAAAACAATGATCTCTTCAAACTATTACTAAAAATCCTAGCTCCAAATCCATTGTATCCCCACAATAAGGGTTAAGATCATTCTAAAAGGGGTGTTTTATTTTTTACCATGACCTCCCTCAAGGGTTATTTCTTATTCTCCCAATATAGACTTTTCAGAACCACCTTGAATGGACTTTTCATGACCATCCATATTAGTTTTCTACATTTCAAAAAATATAAACACCACCTAGAGGGTGTTTTCCATGGTTTTTATAAAAAAAAGATAAAGGGTTGGATGAACACTAAAAGTCAACCTCAATTTCCACATCCCATTAGTTCACATGAAAGGGATGGTTCCTAATGTAAAACCCATAGCTTTTTATTTCCCAATAAAATATAGTCAGGGGAATTACACGTTTTTCCGTGTTCTATTTTATATCTTGGTTCGTCTCCGATGTATCGTAGGTTGTCAGGATCCTCGATAGTTTTATAAATTGGTTGTGCCATCATATGTTACAATGGGGTATTCTGCATCAATAATGAAATAATGTGTATAGATAATGACTTATTTAAAACCCCATTCTCATCCTATATTTGTCTTATTAACAAAAAAAATTTATACTACCTATGGTATATCCACCTTGGATCAAGATACCTCAAGGGTCCTCACCTGGTGTATTAGGTCCATCAATATCAATCAATATCACACACCCTATTAGAGGATTCCAAGGATATATAATCATGGAAACCATGTTATAATCATATTAAGTAAACCTATGAACACACATCAAGGGTGTCTAGTGGTAAAGGGAGCAAATTTTAATCATATACTTCACCCTCGATGACTGAGGCTAATAAGAATGTGAATAATATCTATTATTTCCATGAATCATTATTCAGTTCGTTTGAAGCATAAATTATAAAAAATTGTTTTAATTTAATTATGATTTTTTAATTAATTAAACAAGGTTAGAGAGCTAAATGGAGTCATTTTCATATCATATATGAAAATTATTATGCATTAAAGTGTAGGATGAGTACCAAGGACAACCAACCTCATTTGACATCATTAAAATTCAATTATCCAAGACACCAACTTTTCCTAGTCCATCAAAGCCTCATCCAATGTCCACCCCAAGACTGTATGATCACTTGATCTCTTATGTTTTTCTAAACAACAAAATTTAATCAATTATATTGTTAATAATTAATTAAAAAACATAAAAACAAAGTTATTCTTCCTATAAACTAATATATTGTCCAATGATCATAAATTCATTATGTAATGGGGTATCGACCACCTCCAACACACCCCTGAACCAATAATGAGCCAAATCGCCTAAAAATCACACTATTAACATTGTTAAAATTATTTAGTTTTAATGAAAAACTTAAATTAATAGGTATTTCAACATATCTACAGAAAAAAGAAATACTGTATGAGGACCTCACTATGGGATGTCCCCTTACTGAGCAAAACAGAACCACTGTCAAGAATGAGAGATTTCTGTATCCTATAGTGAAATAAAAATAAAAATAAAACATCAAAATAAACCAAATTAGAGGTTTATATTGGGGATAAATTAATGAGGAGAAAAAAAGGAACATACCTTCACTCCATTTTAAAATGAAATAATAATCTTACCCTAAAAGGGGAATCAAAGGTAGAAAATGGGGGAGGAGGATTGACCCCAATATGTACAGAAATGAGGGGAGGAAGTGGTGCCCCATATAATAATTGAATGGGGGGGTGTAATTTGTGACATGAAAAACATATCCTCCTAGTTGGTATCTAGTTAGTGTCTACAATAGTGGGCCTGTTGTAGTCCTGTTAAACATGGTCTACCTCTACTATTTCCCTGAGTGATCTAAATTAATTATGAGCCTCATTAGACACCAACAATATATATATTGGGATAACAAAAGCATCAAAATTAAATTATGAATCTAAACTAAAAAATCAATCCTCTATTGGGTTAAAATTAAAAAATATTCCAAATTTCTATAACGACCCATACTTTACATACATTGATAATACTTCAAAATTGAAGCACACCTATTACAACACATAACAAAACCATGAATGGAACGTATAATATTAGTGTCTTTAAAAACTGGGAAACATAAACAACTGGTTCATAAAGCGTCTACACTGTTTCCCATTTCTTTCATCATATCTATAGTCCATTTTGTCATATCTTACTTAATAACCTTTTTCCTGAACTGGGGAAAGAAAACATACAATAGGGTGAACTCAAATGCTCAGTATGGGTAAACAATGAAATATCAATCACATCATATTCTAAAGAACATAACAATTTCAAATTCTTACCCTGCAAAGAGATCATAATTTCATAACATGGGATAAATCATGGTAGTGAAATGTAATCACAATAATCATAACTTAAAACATGATGCTTTTTTGGAATACACAAATAATAATAGAGAATCATTTCTTATTAGTCAAGACTCATTGACAAGACTATCTTATTGGACAAAGCCCATTTCTGAACCGAGTTCATTCCTCGTTTCAGTCCTGTTTCACTGAACTAGTTTAACCTGCCGTTCCAGCCATGTCTATCTCATGAGATATAAAATATTTACCCAATTCATTGGAGTGAGATATAGGTCCCACCCATCTAATAATGATACCACTCTTATGTGTGCCACAAAATCATAAACCATACATCATAGCATAACCCATGTAATAAAAATGGGATTCTTAAACATTGTGACATCATAAAACAATTCATATAAGATAAAAGAATTCATAAAAATAATTCCATCACAACATAATAAAATCAATGTAATAATAGGGATAGAAACAGAACCCTTTATTATCTTAGATGGAAAATAATTTTGATAAAACACTTGAACTATATTCTTTAGGAAGATATCCTTTCTACTTCAAAAACACTTTTCATTTCATAACATGTCATACAATTCTAAACTAAAAGAAGTTGAT
The DNA here is from genome assembly GCA_963277665.1 of Viscum album. Taxonomy (NCBI): domain Eukaryota; kingdom Viridiplantae; phylum Streptophyta; class Magnoliopsida; order Santalales; family Viscaceae; genus Viscum; species Viscum album. Next base: position 2,049,688,866 of record OY728150.1, on the reverse strand, counting down.
TAAAAATAAACATGAAAACTTGTAAAGGAAGCTTCTTGGAAATAATGTTTTAAAAATCCATTCATGCCGTATAAGTTAAAAAAACATTCTTATCGTACTTTTGTCGGAAAAGTCAAAAAGTACCTCGTACGAAAAATGACAAAAGATTCTTTTCATATCTTTTACTTTAAACTCACTTAAGGGTAAAATTTGATTTTAGAAGTTGTGGGTGGATGGAAATTATATTAAATATTGAGGAAACATGGATGTGGATGATAAAATAAACCCTAGTAAATTCCAAAGTATAAACAATCACGGATAAAAATGAGATTGTGATATTTCACTTACCTTAGGTCCGATTTGCTTTGTAAGTGTCTGAACCTCCTGTATAATGATTTAAATAATGTCATTGACTTATTCTAGAATCATAATCATTGTTATGATATAATATATGGTCATATTATTAGCTTATTATTAGTAATATTTCATTGCTACTTGTTATTCGGGTGTTTATTACTTTTTGTTCTTATTCGTGTTTTGTCGAATAAATTCTTATTCTTCTTTTTTAGGTTATAGATACCACATTTTCAGAATGGTATTAGTGTAATATATATCATATTTATTCACTCAATTCATTTATGTAATCATTATGCAATGAAAATCATGTAGAACGAGTCGCATCACATCGTGGAGACGGTATTCCGTACGTACTCACGAGCGATGATATCGTTGCCATGATCGTGGAATTGTATTGGAGTGTATGTATACTATTTCAGAATAAATATCACTTTAAAATAATCATATATATTCATTTTTACACCATTATACCCATCCAAGTAAGGCGGTGGTGGAAGATAGATTACACCACGTCGTGGAGACGGTATTCCGTACATACGCATGCGCGGTGATTTCCTTTTTCATAGGATGGATAGATGGTGAAATAGGGTTTTTTCATACTTATAATAACATATCAGTATATGAGTGATACTGATGTTGTTAATTCATAATGAAAAAACTAAATAATAAGAAGTGGAAGAAGAAATAAAGTTGAAAGAATCGGTAACGGACATTACCTCGTCTTTGAAGCGCTTCTTTGAGACCCCCTTTTAGGGCACTAAAATTGGTAAATGAAGAATCCCAGGACCCCTAGGATATTTCTAGAAAAGTGTAGAGGAGAAATTGGCATGTTTTGTCCAAGCATGAAGGCTCAAAGTGGTGTGAGGAAGAGAGGGAGGAGGTGCCCTTTTATAAGGGAAGAGAGGGGCACCTTTGGAAATACAGAAAATATTATTTTATTATAAAGCCATATTCAGTTTTAAATAGCTTCAAATTGATTTATTTCGACTCTAAGGTGGGGATGGGTCGAAATACTCTCATCAAATAGAATTTGGACAAGTTTAGTTTACTATTTTAACCTTATCATTTAGATTTAACTTTAAGTTGGATAATTTTACTTTTACCGTGTCTTTTTGTGTTCTTACACTATAAGGTTAATAAACATACAATAACAAGCCAAACGAACCCCAAGTTGTTTATAATTAATATATATAACCTTATCTAAGTCATTTGGCCGAGCTTTAAATTTTTAGGAATAAAATAACAATTAATAATATAATATTTGTTTTAAAAACTATTTTATGTCAATTTTGACACTATTTAGTAATTGATTTTTGTGAAAATCATAACAGAATTATTAGTTCTAACAAAGTTAATTAAATCAATACTAACATGTCATATTAACCTATAAGATTAGTTTAATTCATAAAAAATCTCAAATTACATTTATTTGGGTATTTATAACATCAATTATGTCAATATTTCATTAATAAGATAGTTACTGCATCATCTTTGTGTCATAAATAAATTAAATTATTTAATGTATAAAAATTGAAAATAAAATACCATTATGTAGAAACTATTTTTGGAGTTCTAATAAATATTTATAGTCTAATTTATCTTATTTATAAACCTACATTAAAAATTATGTACTTATTAAACATTGATTTTAACTATTTTAACCCTTCTTTAAATAAATTAATAATAAATGTCCTAATCTAATCCAAGTGGTCCTAAATGGTCATATTTTATTCCTAAGGTTGTTTTTAGTCGAATTAAACTTATCCAATAGAATTAAGACATGTGTTAGGGTAATAATAATATCATTTTTACCGTTAATTACACTATTTACTTTTAACCGTGGTAAATAAAAGTAAAAAGTTACTATTCACCAAAAATTATTTTTATCTCATTGAACCACATTTTACTTACTGAAATCGACCATGTTTCTCGGATTTTTGAAATTCCACTCAAAAAAGTGGTAAAATTATGTTTTATGTAAATTTTCAAATTCTCATTGGAGGTGGGTAAAAGATAGTGAATAGTTCAATAAAATTTTTATATATCTAAAATTATTATAAAATTACTCCAATGAATTACATTGAAATTATATAGGTATTATGTGTAAATTTTGATCTAAAATAAATTTAAATAAAATAAATAATTATTTAAATAAAAAGTTGGTTTTTAAATAGTAACCCAGTGTTTTCACTATTCATCAAAAATTGAAAGTTTCCAGTAAAATACCAATATTATAACCTAGGCTAATTTCAATATTACGAATCCAAAAATGAAGTCCATTTTGAAAAAAAATTACAAAGTTTCAAAAAGTGGTTATTAATATTCATAACAGCTAGTTTTAATAGTATTTTAATAACATATCGTTGTTTAGTGAAACTCAGTATTGCGTACGACACAAGCTATCAAGGAAGGTCGTGATTGCGTGTAAAGCATGCCAAGCTAGTGTTGTGTGTAGTGAAAGATTCATTTGATGATCTATATAAAATAAAAACAAAATATATCTTATAAAAGTCTCGGGTGTTACATTCTACCCCCCTTAAAATGAATTCCGCCCTCGAAATTCGTCACTTGTAACAAACAGATGAGGATACCTCTCTCTCATCATATCCTCAAGCTCCCATGTAGCTTCTTCTAATTGGTGGTTCTTCCATAAAACTTTCACCAATCGAGTGGTCTTGTTCCGTAGGACTTTTTCACTACGATTGAGAATCTCTATCGGCTGTTCTTCATAAGAAAGATCTTGTTCTAGTGGTATATCTTCTAAGCTGAGTACATGTGAAGGATCGGGTATGTACTTTCTCAGGAGAGATACATGGAACACATCGTGAACTTGAGAGAGATTCGGTGGCAGCGCCAATTGGTAAGCTACCTTCCCAACACGATCCAGTATTTCAAAAGGACCGATATACCTAGGGCTCAACTTTCCCTTCTTTCCAAATCTCATTACTCTCTTCCAAGGAGATATTCGTAAGAACACTTTATCACCCACTTCAAACTCCATGTCTTTTCTTCGGTTGTCGGCATAACTTTTTTGTCAACTCTGAGCTGGTATAATGTGTTGTTGAATAGATCTGACCTTTTCTGCCATCTCATCAGCAAGATCAGGTCCTAATAGCATTCTTTCCCCAACTTTATCCCAGTAAGTTGGAGTCCTGCATTTCTTTCCATAGAAAGCTTCATAAGGATCCATATGAATACTGGTGTGAAAGCTATTATTATAAGAAAAATCCAGCAAAGGTAGGTGTTGATCCCAACCACCTTTGAAATACATAGAGCAAGCTCTCGACATATCTTCTAGAGTTTGAATCATCCTCTCGAACTAACCATCTGTCTGAGGATGATAAACAGTGCTGAAAATCCACTCTGTATCCAGAGTATGCTGAATACTTCAGCAGAACTTTGAGGTAAACCTCGGATCCCAATAAGATATAATAGAAAGTGGTACTCCATGTAATCCTACCACTTCCTTTACATATATCCGGGCAAGCTGATCAAGAGAGAAATCCTCTCTAATAGAAATGAAGTGTGTGGACTTTGTATGATGATCAACTATGACCCAGATAGCATTATTGCCTTTGGATGTTTTAGGACGTCCTATGACAAAGTCCATAGTGATGTTTTTCCATTTCCATTCGGGTATGGGTAATGGTTGTAACATCCCCTTAGACTTCTGTCTCTTAGATTTAACTTACTGACAAACCATGCATCGAGAGACATATTCAGCAACATCTCTTTTCATGCCATCCCACTAGAAGTACTCTTTCAGGTCCCTATACATCTTCGTGCTTCCTGGATGAATAGAGAATCAAGAACTAGGAGCCTCATCCAGCAGCTCCTTCTTTAATTCGAGGATGGGAGGAACACAAACCCGATTCCTGAACTTTATTATCCCATCACAATCAAGGTTGAATTCAGGAACATTTCACAACTTCTTTTGTAACTCTACACCTTTTTTCTGTGCCTCATTAATCTTCACATGTATAGATTGTTGAACATTCAGTTGAGAAAGATATGATTTTTCACCTTTCATTATAATTCCAAGATCCATCCTTTGTAAATCCATAAATATTGGATCTTCTGTGATCCTCATCATGGATAAACTAGCATGGTCTTGTTGACTTAATGCGTCTGCCACCTTGTTTTCTTTCTCGGGTGCTAATGAATTGAGCAGTCGTAATCCATAATCAGATCCATCCATCTTATTTGGAACATATTCAGCTCATTTTGTGTGAAAACATACATTAAACATTTATGATCAGTATAAATGTCACACCTTTCTCCATAAAGATAATGCCTCTAAATCTTTAATGCAAAGATTACCGCAACTAACTCCAAATCATGAGTTGGGTAATTTTGCTCATGGATTTTCAACTGTCGTGAGGCATAAGCTATCAACATATTATTTTGCATAAGAACACACCCCAATCACTTCTTGGATGCATCACTGTAGATCACAAACCTTTCTCCACTACAAGGCAGTGCGAGAACTGGTGCACTGGATCACAATCTTTTCAACTCCTTGAAATTATCTTCACATTCCTCCATCCAAACAAACTTAACTCTTTTCCAAGTCAACCTGGTGAGTGGATTAGATAATCGTGAAAAATCATTCACAAAACGTCGATAATATCCAGCCAAACAAAGAAAACTTCGGATCTCAGTTATTGTTTTTGGTCTCGACCATCTTTCGATAACCTCTGTTTTTGCTGGATCCACAGATATCCCCTCTTTTAAGATTATGTGACTGAAAAATGAAACTTTTTGAAGACAAAATTCACACTTGGTAAATTTGGAATAAAGCTTCTCCTATCTTAGGGTCTTCAATATAATTCTCATGTGATCTTAATGTTCTTCCTTGATCTTTGAATATACAAGAATATCGTCTATAAAGACTACCACAAATTAATAAACATATTCTCTAAAGACTCTATTAATTATATCCATGAAGATAGAAGGGGCATTAGTAAGACCAAATGTAATCCCTATAAATTCATAGTGTCCATACCTTGTACGGAAAGCCGTATTTGGTATATCCTCCCTTTTGAACCTTAATTGATGATACCCTGAACGAAGATCAATCTTGGAAAAGTATTGAGCTCCGCGTAGTTGGTAAAATAAGTCCTCAATGCGTGGGAGAGGATATTTGTTCTTGATAGTGATCTTGTTAAGTTCCCGATAATCAGTGCAGAGTCTCATTGATCCATCTTTCTTCTAAAAAAACAGAACAGGTGCTCCCCAAGGTGACGAACTAGGGCATATGAACCCCTTATCAAGATTCTAATGGAGTTGCTTCTTCAATTCCTGCAACTCAATTGGGGCCATTCTATAAGGTGTCTTTGAAATAGGTAAAGCACCTGGTATGAGTTCTATTGAAAACTCAACTTCATGATTAGGTGGAAGACCCGAAAATTCCTCTTGAAAGACAACATCAAACTCCCATACAATGGGAATATTCTTAATCATGAGTTTCTCACCAACCATTTGAAATAAATAACCTTCATTTACTGGAATCAAGATCCATAAGATGGAAGAAATTTCCACTGGAAGGTTATGTTCATCATTGCATTGATAGACGATCAAATATTGATATGGAATATGAAATGTGACTTCCCTTCTTTGTCAATTGTTATTAGCTCTATATAGAGAAATCCAATCCATGCCAAGAATCACATAAAATTCCACTATATGAAGGATCACAAGATTTTCTGGAAGCACTTTTCCACAAACTTCAATCAGAGAAGAATTATAAACTTTTGATGCGACTGTTGTGCCATTAGGGGTTGTCACATGTAACTCAACATCTAATTGTTGAGGTAATATGGTGATAAACATAGAAAATTTTCCGAAATAAATGAGGGGGTGGATCTAGAATCAAATAAAATATTTCCTACTTAAGATTGGATGGTAAGTGTACCTTTCACCACTTCGTTATCGTACTCCACATCGCTGATAGAAATTGCATGTGACTTTCCTTTGTATTTAGGCTTAAGAGTTTGTTGATGTCGATCATCATCAACAACCATTGGATTAGGGCATTTATTGGAATAATTCCCCATTTCCTTGCACTTGTAAAATTGAAGTGTAGGAGGTGCACTATGTGTAGCCTTTTTATTGTTCACATCACTAGACATCTTCTTCCCATTGTTGCGACATTCAAATGCCCGATGACCTTCCTTTCCACATTTGAAACATTTACTTGTCCCTTTAAGACAACTTCCTCCATGTTTCTTTCCACACATTGAGCATAAGGGAATGCTCATCTTCTTTTCAGTGTGCTCTTTAGATTTTCCTTTGAATTCCATTTTACTCTTCTTATCAAACCCATATGACTAATGGGTTACTCCAATCTCCATCTCAACTTTGAGAGCACATAGAACGATTTCCTCGTAGCTATTGAAGTCCCTTATGTCTAACGCCCTTCGATGACTTGGTTTTAAGACACTAAAGAATCGATCGATCTTACTCTCAGGTTGGATAATAATACCAGAAGCATACCTTGAAAGTCTTGTAACATTTGCTTCATAGGTACCAACAGATTCATCATTCGTTTGATTAAGTTCAAGAAACTCTTTCTCCATCTTTTTTCGGAGAATACATGGGAAGTACTTATTTTAAAATAAGTTCTTGAACTCGTCCCATTACATGGACTCAATTTCATCTCTTGGCCTCGTATTCTTGATAAGATTCCACCATTGATCAGCATCACCTTCCAAACGATACACTGCTAAGATGAATTTATAATGTTCAGAACATTGAAGAACTGAAAATATCTTTTCAGTAGTACTGATCCATTGTTCAGCAACTAATGGATCAGTAGACCTGCTAAATGAAGGTGGACGCTGTCTCATGAAAGATTCAACAGAATGTTGCTCCTTCTTTTGATAGTTTGTAAGTCCTGCATGATTCATAGCTTGAGAAAGTTGTGTGAGCATGGCTACAAGATTTTTCATTCCAACTCCCATAATGTTTGGTTGCTGAGGGGGAAAATCATTGCATTGCCTGTTGCATTCCGCATTAACACGGTTCCTTCGGGTTCCAGCCATTGACTAAAACCAAGAAGAATAGTGCAAGAAACACTAATTATAATAGGAAAACCACATAATCAATAATAAAATTTCACACTTAAGGTACTATCCTAGGTTATTCATGGCCATTTCTAAAACACTAATATTGTGTACTATGCTTAGACTTATCCTTAGGGTTCTTACTAAGGCTTTCACATCCTAGTTTCCAAAGGTTGACTATACCTTTCCTCTGATACCAACTATAATGACCCATACTTTACATACATTGTTAATACTTCAAAATTGAAGCACACTTATTACAACATATAACCAAACCATGAAAGGACCATATATGTATAGTGTCTTTAGAAACTAGGAAACATAGACAACTGGTTCATAAAGCGTCTACACTGTCTCTCATTTATTTCATCATATCTATAGTCCCTTTTGGCATATATTACTTAATAACCTTCTTCCTGACCTGGGAAAGGAAAACATACAAAAGGGTGAGCTCAAATGCTCAGTAATGGTAAACAAAGAAATATCAATCACATCATATTCATAAGAACATAACAATTTGGAAATCTTACCCTGCAAAAGAGATCATAATTTCATAACATGGGATAAATCATGGTAGTGAAATGTAATCACAATAATCATAACTTAAAACATGAGTCATTATGGCATACACACATAATCATAGAGAATCATTTCTTATTAGTCAAGAATCATTTCCAAGACTATCTTATTGGACAATGTCCATTTCTGAACCGAGTTCATTCCTCGTTTCAGTCCTGTTTCATTGAACCAGTTTAACCTGCCATTCTAGCCATGTCTATCTCATGAGATATAAAATCTTTACCCAATTCATTGGAGGGACATATAGGTACCACCCATCTCATAATGATACCATTCTTATGTGTGCCACAAAATCATAAACTATACATCATAACATAACCCATGTAATAAAAATGGGATTCTTAAACATCATGACATCATAAAAAAATTCAAATAAGATAAAGGAATTCATAAAAATAATTCCATCACAACATAATAAAATCAATGTAATAATAGGGATGGAAACAGAACCCTTTATTAACTTAGATGGAAAATAATTTTGATAAAACACTTGAACTCCATTCTTGAGGAAAATATCATTTTTACTTCGAAAACACTTTTCATTTCTTAACATGTCATACAATTCTAAACTAAAAGAAGTTGATTAAAAACAAACTTGAAAACTTGTAAAGGAATCTTCTTGGAAATAATGTTTTAAAAATAAATTCATTCCATATAAGTTAAAAAAACATTCTTCTTGTACTTTTGTTGGAAAAGTCAAAAAGTACCTCGTACGAAAAACGACAAAAGATTCCTTTCATATCTTTTACTAAAAACTCACCGAAGGGTAAAATTTGATTTAAACAATTTCAGTTGGATAGAAATAATATTACATATTGAGGAAACATGGATGTGGGTGATAAAATACACCCCAGTAAATTCCAAAGTATAAACAATCTCGGATAAAAATGAGATTGTGATATTTCCCTTACCTTAGGTCTGATTTGCTTCATAAGTGTCCAAAACAATTGTATAATGATTTAAATAATGTCATTGACTTATTCCTGAATCATACTCGTTGTTATGATATCATATATGGTCATTTTCTTAGCTTATTATTAGTAATATTTCACTGCTACTTGTTATTCGGGTGTTTATTACTTTTTGTTCTTATGTGTGTTTTGTAGAATAAATTCTTATTATTCTTTTTAGGTTATAGATAACGCATTTCCAGAATGGTATTAGTGTAATATATATCATATTTATTCACTCAATTCATTTATGTAATCATTATGCAATGAAAATCATCTAGAACGAGTCGCATCACATCGTGGAGACGGTATTTCGTACGTACGCATGAGCGATGATATCGTTCCCATGATCGTGAAATTTTATTGGAGTGTATGTATACTATTTCAAAATCAATATCACTTTACAATAATTATACATATTCATTATTTACACCATTATACCCATCCAAGTAAGGTAGTGGTGGTAAATAGATTACTCCACGGCGTGGAGACGGTATTCCGTACGTACGCACACGCGGTGATTCCGTTTTCCATAGGATGGATAGATGGTTAAATAGGGTTGTTTCATAATTATAATAACATATCAGTATATTAGTGACACTGATGTTATTAATTCATAATGAAAAAAATAAAGAAAAAGAAGTGGAAGAAGAAATAAAATTGAAAGAATCGGTAACGGACATTACCTCTTCTTTGAAGCGCTTCTTTGAGACCTCCTTTTAGTGCACTAAAATTGGTCTCTGAAGAAGACCAGGAACTCTAGGATGTTTCTACGGAAGTGGATAGGAGAAATTTTTAGGGGTTTTCCGAGCTTAAAGGCTCAATGTGTTGTGAGGAGGAGAGGGAGGAGGTGCCCTTTTATAAGGGTGGAGAGGGGTACCTTTGGAAAAACTAAAAACCTTATTTTATTTAAAGCCATATTCGGTTTTAAATAGATCCAAATTGATTTATTTTGAAGCTAAGGTGGGGATGGGTCGAAATAATCTCATAAAAAAGAATTTGGACAAGTTTAGTTTACTATTTTTACCTTATCATTTAGATTTAACTTTAAGTTAGATAATTTTACTTTTTCCGTTTCTTTTTGTGTTCTTACAGTATAAGGTTAATAAACTTACTATAACAAGCCAAACGAACCCCAAGTTGTTTATTATTAATATATATAACCTTAGCTAAGTCATTTTACCAAACCTTAGATTTTTAGGAATAAAATAACAATTAATAATATAATATTTGTTCTAAAACCTATTTTATGTCAATTTTGACACTATTTAGTAATTGATTTTTGTAAAAATCATAACAGAATGATTTGTTCTAAATAAGTTAATTAAATCCGTACTAGAATGTCATAATAACCTATAAAATTAGTGGAATTCATAAAAAGTCTCAAATTACATTTATTTGGGTATTTATAACATCAATTATGTCAATATTACATTAATAAGATAATTACTACATCATCATTGTGTCATAAATAAATTAAATTATTTAATGTCTAAAAATTTCAAATAAAATACCATTATGTATGAAATCATTTTATCTTTCTAATGAATATTTATAGTCTAATTTATCTTATGTAGAACCCTATATTAAAAGTTATGTACTTATTAATCTTTGATTTTAACTATTTTAACCCTTCATTATATAAATTAATAATAAATGTCCTAATCTAATCCAAGTGGGCCTAAATGGTCATATTTTATTCCTAATGTTGTTTTTGGTCCAATTACACTTATCCAATAGAATTATGACATGTTTTAGGGTAATATTAATATCATTTTTACCATTAATTACCCTATTTACTTTTAACCGTGGTATATAAAAGTAAAACGTTACTTTTCACAAAAAATTATTTTCATCTCATTGAACCACATTTTACTTACTGAAATCAACTGTGTATCTTAGATTTTTGAAATTCCACTCACAGAAGTGGTAAAATTATGTTTTATGTAAATTTGCAAATTCTCCTAGGAGGTGGGTAAAAGACGTGAAAAGTTCAATAAAATTTTTATATATCTAAAATTATTATAAAATTACTCCAATGAATTACATTGAACTTATATATGTTTTATGTATCAATTTGACCTAAAATAAATTTAAATAAAATAAATAATTATTTAAATAAAAAGTGGTTTTTTAAATAGTAACCTAGTGTTTTCACTATTCATCAAAAATTGAAAGCTTCCAAAAAAATACCAAAATTTTACCGTAGGCTAATTTCGAAATTCCGAATCCAAAAATGAAGTCCATTTTGAAAAATAAAATTTACAAAATTTCAAAAAGTGGTTATTACTATTCATAACGGCTAGTTTTAATAATATTTTAATAGCATATCGTTGTTTAGTGAAACTCGATATTGCGTATGACGCAATCTATCAAGGAAGGCCGCGATTGCTTGTAAAGAAAGCAAAGCTAGTGTTGTGTGTATTGAAAGATTCCTTTGATGATCTATATAAAATAAAAACAAAATATTTATTATAAAAGTCTCAGGAGTTACAATTTTGACGCCCTTGCATACATGGGATCTTACATAGTTGTCATCTTAATTATTTCAGATGCATCCCAAAAATGTTATTTTGTTTGTAATTATATTTAAATAAATTTTTTATTATTTCGGTAATTATATTGATTTATAAGGTACAGGATTTATAATGAGGCAATAATTTAAAAGGATAATTTCTCTATTATAAAAAATAAACAACCTTTTAATAAGAATTAATGGATTAATTTTTTGATTATGATTTATAGAATTTGGGATCCATAAAATTCCATTTTAAGAAATGAATCAACAATCATATCATTCTAAATAATAATCCTACATAATTATAATAAATCATAAACCTAGTAAAAAGGAAATGAAAAAAAATCCATGCCTCCAATAACACAATCTAAGATAATTTTATCATAAAAAATATATCTTTTCCCCTATTGAATGAAATATATTATTTCTATATATATTATAACAAATTATGATTTTAAAAAATAAAAAAATATGTTTATAATTTAAAATAAACATGAAGAATAAGAAAATTCACTTTATTTATCAAAAATTAAAAATTATAAGATAAATCTCATACTTTTTAATCCACGAGATTCATCGATTAATTTATTTAATTCTTTATTTTTATATTCTTGACCCCTCATCATAACTTTATAAAACTATTCCAAATTTTTAAGATCAGTAATCTTTTTTGAAAATTATTATGATTCTGTTCTAACAATTGAATTTACATCTCTTGATATTTTATAAAATGTGCCATATTTTTTGTTGTTTTATAATTTTCAATTTAGTAATAAATGAAATTTAATATATATTCCTTAAATAAAATTTATTGATCAAGGATTTCCCTTTATGTTTCATGTGTTTCTACAGATTTTTTATATATCATGATTCTTTTAGGAGAATTGATTTTCAAAATTGAATATATTTATCTCTATAATTTATCATATATATGTAATATTCAAAATCATGGAATTCCATAGATATTTATTTCTACAATGTACTTATCTTTTTAAAAAATATTTTGTATTTATATGTTCACAATGAAAATTGATTTTTATTCCCTCTTATATAGATACTGATTTAACTTTTCATATAATTGAATGGATGATTGATAACATTCATAATTATCTTTTGGATATTCTTCTAGATGTTCTTCTTTATTATTTCATGAGCTAGTCTGGTTGATTTCAATGACATTACATGTATTTAAAACATGGAATTCATATTCATATTATTCTAAAAATTATAATATTTATCATTATTTGAAGGTGGTTTCATAATTCTTTTTGAGTTGGTCTCATTATAAAATATTTCTTATGATTTAATTTCTAAATGTTGTTTTTTATCTGATTCTAATGAAATACTTTTGGGATAATTATGTTTTGAAGTTGACTAACTCTCAAATAATTATAATAATGATAATTATTTTATAAATAATGAATGATTGGTGGTAATTGGTCTTTCATTTTTTAAATATCTTCCATCATTTATTTTTATTTACATATATTATCCATTTTGTAGTTGGAGGTGATTGTGAATTATAGGAAGTTGAAATATTGACACGCATTAATATACATTTACATTTTCACAAGGGTTGAATCACCCAAATTCACTTAGCCTAAAAAGATTACATCATATATCAGTTCAAGACATCCTTATATTTATCTTCTTCCACCTTCATTTTCTATAAATTTTATCAACTTTTACCAAAAAATATATTTTATTATTTTTTTCTCAGAATAAAATTTTTAAAGAGTATTTTTATTCTTTTTTAATTATTATTGATAGTTAGTTATTAGTTTTTTACCATTATCTCCTTCCACTTTTTAATTTTCTTTTACCTTATTTTCAATATAATGTTTTCATGCATTTCTATATCAATAATGGTTCTTATGTGTTCTTAATAATCATTAAAATATCAATTATAACCATACTTCTAAATAGTTTATTATACTCCATCAATTCCAATTTTTTATGAACTCAATTATTTATTTTTCCTCTGAATGGTACAAAATATATTTCCTCATCCCCCTATAAGGTGTCATTTAATTCTCATGGTTCCTAACTAGTCTCATTTATTAATTTTTTTTTTAATTTTTTTATTGGACATGTGTTATATTTTCATTTTTTTATCAATGACCCTTAATTCAATAATGTTATTCTCAAGATTCTCTATTAAAAACGTTTATGTATCAAATGGAAAGTAATTTACTTTTTGGTGTTCTCCAAGATAAAAACCTCCAAAATCTATCATCATTTGTACCAAAATCATATTTAGTATTTGGAGATATAAAATTATTTTAATTTATAAAACTATATATTGAACTACCATAATATACTATGACATAAAATGAATGATATTAACCATTCACATGACATTTAAATATTCAATGATGTAAATTTCCATGATTTTGACTGTATCAATATCTCTATTTTATATAAGGATATTCTTAATTTATAAAATTTAATTATTTGTTCCATTCCAATGATTTTATTTTGGGAGGTTTATCTATTGATAATAAGAAACTTTCTATGGATTTTTATATTTTTAATTTTTTGGAATCATTCTAGAAGTTTGTGTGAAAATAATAAAAAATATACTTCTAGATATTCCATTATTCCTTCATCAAATTAGTTTTGGTTCATTGTTAATAAATTATTCAATTTAATAAAAATATAACTTTTAACCCATCCTATAATTCAATGAGGTAATCTACTATAAGAATTTATCAATATATAATTTTAATTGGGTAGAGTATTTTTATACTGTAGTTTTGTGAACCGACCCCCAAAGGGCCATAAACTAGGCTATCTAACCACATGGATTTCCTGTAATACATTGGTTTCTTTCCCAACACACCATAATATATTACCCACTAGGTTCACTTATCAACCATATAAATATCCCAAAATTCATACAATAGTTATTTTGGTCTGCTTTTTCTTCAAAGACACACGACTCAAGAAACTTCCCAGAAGGTCTCCCATCCCGAAACAATTCCAGTCCAATCATTCATAAATATGGATTTAAAAGAAGTAATTCTATCAAAAATAATGTTGAACCATTTAAACATGAGTAGTACCATTTATCCTTTTTGTGTCTAACATTTCTAATGGTGTTATACTCTCCCCTCATTAATGCACGAGGCCCTAATTGTGGAACCCAAACCTCAAACTAAGGTAATTCCTTTTCACTTCCAGCTCTGTATTGGATTCGATACCATTTTTTCCAAACCTAAATACCAAGGAATATGAACCAGGTCATTTGAATCCATGGGTATCCTATAATAAGTTGATTTTATTATGAGAACATGCCAATCTATTTCCCACCAAGGTCACTTATCATACTAACGATTATTCCCACATGCTAACACATGTCCCTTTAGTGTACTTCTTCCTCTCTCACACACACCCTAGGAAACATCCGAGGAGTTCATCCATAATGAAATTACTCATGTACTATCATTCTTAGATATGTAGTTTTAATTAGGTAATCTCTAAAAAATAATGGTTAATGTTGTTGGCAATGAAAGTAATTATTATAAATTTGAAGTCCCAATTATACCTTGTTTTCATAAGTATTATAACAAGATCCCACTTCAAAAATTTGTTTATCCATTTTATTGGATATTAAATATGTTTATAATAATCAGATTCCCAAATTATTCTATAGTAATCCACACCAAAAGTTATGTTTCAAGGAATATCAGATTTAGGAATCTTAATTCAGTGTTTGGCTATGTAGATGAACGAATCACTTGGTTCTCAGAAAAATATTAAAGAGAGAGATTATAATAACACAAAATTATAAAATATAGGGTCGGGGGAAATTTTCATCAATCCTAGAAAAATAATCACTAAAAATAAATGAAAATCTTGGTAACCCACTATATTGACATTATTTAAGAATATAGTCCATTGATCAAGAAATAAAATGAATTTTTTGATCTTTTTCCTATCTATGAATACAACTATATAAATTTAAATAAAAATATAAATCCTATATTTTGAGGATTTATTGTAACCTTAAAATATTTTTAATTCAAAACAAAAGTGAAAAAAATTTATTGTAAAAGAATAATGTTACATAAATTACATATAAAAATATTATTATTTAAAAAATTAATGTTTTTTCTAGAGGTTTTTTATTTTTCGCATTCAATTTTATTGACTCAATTTGGAATATTTCTTCTAATAATTCATATATTTCAAATTTTCTTCTATATAACTATTTTTAATCCACAAATTGGGACTCGTAAATTATATATTTTATATACCCAATTAGTTGAAATTTGGTGCTTTTTTACATTCAATGTTTGTTGGAACCTGATGAAAATAACTATGGATGTATTTTAAATTTTTTTGGATGTTTTTGGGACTATGTATGGTTTGTGAATGGTTAGGAAAATTTGTACAATTTTGCCTAAAAACTATGCACACTATGTTTATGGTTATGAGGAGTGCACTATTTTTATAAACCCTAAGGCCTCACCATTAAAACATTGAACCCTTGAGAAAAGGGATTTTCACAGTTTTCACACTATTAGTTTAGTTGTTCATCTAAACTGTTCACCCTTTTTAAAATCCAATTATGTGTGAACGGTTAGGGTGAATAGCTACTACTAACCATGTGGCCCAACTAATAAACTATTTATACAAGTTTTTAATAACTCGTGAATTTTAATTAAAATCCCAAAACCATCAGTCTAACCATCAATCAGTCCAATTTTATCATAATAAAATTACACGATTTTTAGAAGTTCTCTAGATGATTGATTGGCTACAAAAAACAACCTCTATTGAGAATTGATGTGTCAGTGGAAGATTTGGACCCCCACCAGTATGTGTTTTCTCTATAAAATTTATGTTTTATCTATTATCTCTTTATCTCCCTTTTTATAGACACATATTCTAATTTCCTTGATGTATTTGATCTTATTTTGACATATAATATTTGTACGGTTTCTGGTAACAGTCATTTCTTCTAAATCTTCTCCACCTTCATTTTTTCGTTGCATTTCCCATTGTGGTTGTTGTTTTGATAACATGATTTAAGTTAAGTCATTCCACAAGTCATTAACCTAATATTTAAGCCATAATTTTCTTGATTGAAGTTAAATGTGTTTTTTATTTATTTATAAAACTTTTATTTTAGGTTTGTTTTAAAAAGGGAATTTAAATTGTGTAAAAATCCTTAATTTCAATAGAATTGAAATTGTTGGGTATATTTTTAGGAAACTAATTTCTTGAAATGAGAAATGATTTGATTGAATTATTTGAAGTTTATTATTAATATAACCAATACTAACTGAATTATAATTTTAAAGGCATGAAACTGATTAAAATCTACTATTGGATTTTGAAATTGAAATAGAATCTTCAACACCTGAAATTGGGTTTTTATATACGAAAGATGAACTTAATTAGAATGATTGATTTTATTATTATCAATTTATTTATTTATTTGTTGATGAAAATGTTGGACCAAGTAGTAATTGGGTGATTAAGATGAAAATTCTAGGCCTCTAGACAACTAATAATAGATTATTAGTGATATATTTAACCCAAACTATTCCAACATTGATTTTCCTCGATGCAATGCTGGTTGATTAATTTCATTGGATGAAGCCTTTGGTATGTGTTCAAAAATACATGAGCCAGGATTTATAATTGGTTATTATGAGTATATTAGAGACTATAAATAACATAAACCAGGGCATATGACCATGGATATTTTCCATGTTTAATTTGATTACACATTCCATTGTTTAAAGTACTATTTTATCCATGTCAGTTATTTTTTGAAATTATTTTATTTAAATGTTCATTTAAGCCTATTTTTCAAATATTTTTGCACTCTTGATTTGAGATATTAATTTAGATTAAAATATGTAAATAAATTAACTTGAATTATTTTATTTAAATTTAATGAATTAATGGTTTAGTTATTAATGAATTGATTATGGAATACTTAGTGAGATGTTTCTAAGATGTTTAGATAAAATCATAAATTTTCCTTTAGGTGTTTGTATTTTTTATATATATAGGGCCATGAAAATGTAAATAAACACTTAGATGTGATATATTAACTTGATAATTTTACCCTAGTGTGATAATAATGAAAGATTGAGCTACGGTCCACTTGTTGCATAGGGATTATGTTAGTATTTGGCTTATTTTCTGCTACTTTGGGATATGTATTGATCTAATTTTGTTATTTTTTTCTTTCAATATAGTTTTTCATACCAATTATTATATGGTTTATCTTTTGATATTATATTATAATATTGTAAAAAATTCATCTCTTTTGATCTTTTATATGTTTCTAGGTTCTCGTCTTCAACCTAGGGGTTTTAAAGACTCCCTATGGGCTTTTTCAATAATGGATTAGGTATCAGTGTACTAGGGTATTCAGCCTAGTTAATGAAAAAATGGTAACAAATGAGTTTGTGTATCTTTTCATGAATTTATTATGTAGCATAAGATGTATTGGAAGTCAGAATATAGGATTTTCATGATATAACTTGTAGTTATAAGAGAGTTCCTAGCCAACTCTCATCATATGGAGTCTTAAGTCACCATAGGTGTTTGAAAAGAAATTTATTTTAGGAATCAAATAACATTATTATAATACTTTCCCAAAAACAATATTACTATTTTGAAATGTTGAGAGTTTTTACTGTATCTAATGGAATTGATATTCTTGTATTTCTTGATTTAGTTGATTATATAAATATCCTAGAAAATGTATTCATGTTTCTTATTGATATTATATAGCTCAATTCATATTATTATAGGATAAATAGACAAGAAGAGGAAGATACCAAATAATATAACCTCATTAAGAAGGTGTTACGTGTAGTCTATGAACTGGTACATGAAATTATGCTTGGGCATGTCCAAACGCTAGTTGCAGAATCGAGATGGGATGAATGTAGGGATCATTCTTAAGAGTTTCTTACCCAAGAAGCACAATATTTAAAAGGAATGAATTATCCTAAAAATGTAGAGGAATATTTTTTAAAATAATTAATTTTCTTTTGGGTTCATTGAAAAACTAAAAACTAAAAAGGTTAATTATTCTACCGTTATGTTTTAATGGCCTATAAGTAGATGGTGGAATTAAATGGTTTCATTGAAAAGCATGATTTTTTAGTATGGAGATATTACATATACTTAAGTACATATTAGTTATATTCATATTTTAGGGTTTTAAAAAATCTATAGTGTTTCTTGGCCTCCTATAAGGTGTTAGGAATGTGAATCAGTGTGCAAACTGCATCACTGAACATGTTCAATTATCTCCTCAGCAAGTGATAGATGAGCAGATTAAGGGCTAAATATTTTATATTGTTCTTCAATCTAATATTCAATCATGGATTTCAAGATAATTTTCACTTCTTATATAGATGTGATGGATTGGGTGTTGATGGATGAGCATAAATTGGATGTTATGTTAAAGTTCATGGGAGTTTATCTTATTCCAAGTGGAATTTCTATTCATTAATTTAATAGAAAGAGTAAAAATGATGAGTCTCATGGGGTATCATGATATAAGGAATCCTACAAACCATATATCATGTTTGGTATAGTCTATTTGAGTTTCTTTAAGTGTGCCAAGATTAGGCATTTAGAACGATTTTGTACTCAGTCACCCATGATCTGGGTTACGTGGGATTGTCTGGAAAACATGTAGATGTTTTTTCATGTTTTTTCCCTATAAAGTGTTATAGTATCATAATTACTGTTATGTACCAAATATCTATTATAATTACAAATAATTATCGAATATGTCCATAGGAATACAAAATTAATCTTCCTAATCCAGTGGAAGAGTCTCTAGAGGAAGCTGATATGGGTGCATAAACTCAGAGAGGTACCATCACTATAGATATATCTTTAGATAATTATTTTCTTCTTCTATTGTATCTCACTACTTCATGTAGAATCTTATTATGAACATATTAAACCTTCATATAGATCGTATGCCTTGTGATGGATATTAATACTCCCATCAAAGTGTTGCAAGAGAAGGGGTTCCAATCTCTTTTTGTTTTGTCTTTTCATTAGAGATTGTGTCGTCATGTGATTTTATGGTTTTCCATATAAATTATTTTTAAATCATATTATATATGTGTTGGATAAATTATTTTATGTTCAAAAATGAATTTTACATTATACGGGAATCCTTTTCAACACTTGATGGTGTGTTCCATGTTTACTAGGGAGAATAAGGCCCATGATCGATTAACGATAGACCCCTATTCCATATTTGGGAAGATTAATATCAATGTTTTTTTGTTTTTGAGAGAGAATAATTAATTAGAACTAATATTCCATTTGTTATTGAGTATTTTTAGGTGTTTTTATCTAATTTTTCCCACCAGTATGGTAAATAGAGTTCTCTATTGATTTGGTACATTGTACACCACCAGTGTCTATTCCTCCATACCACAAGGGGACCGTTGAATCAATAGAGTTGATGATCGATTTGGATTATATTTTGGATAAAGGTTCTATATGCCCAGGTGTGTCACATTGAGTGTTTCCTTCTATTTTTTCAAAAAAATGATGGGACCTTTTTCCTCTATGTACATTATAGAAAACACAATCAAGTTATGATGAAGAATAAGTACTCACTGCCATGGATTGAGGAAATTGTTTACCAGTATTAAGTGGTTAAGTGGTTCTGAAATATTAGTATTTAATCAGATAATCATTATTGAGTATTAAATAATCTGACATCTTAATGACCACATTTATGAGTAGGTATTTCTATTATGAGTAAGTTATTATATCCTTTGGTATAACCAATGCTACCATATATTTTTTTGGAAATCATTAATAGGATATTAACTGGACAACATGATTGATTCATTGTGGTGTTTATGTATTATTTATTGGTTTACTATATAAATTAATAAGTCTACATTAATCATCTAAGATCAATTATAAAAATCATGATAGATAACTGACTTTATGATAAGCTTTTGAAATACAGTTTCTGGATTCAGGAAGTGAATTTCATGGAACACATGGTCTTATACCAAGGTACTTTGGTGTATTTTGAGAAGTTGAAGGATGTTATGATATGGGAAAAACAACACAATGTTTCTGATATTCAATTTTTCTAGGGATTGGTGGAGTATTACCAAAGGTTTATTAAATATTTCTTGTAGTTGGATTCTCTGATGACCACTCTCACTCAGAAAGGAGGGAGTCTCTTACGGTATGTGAATACATAAAATTCATATGATGAGTTGATGGATATTTTTATTTTTTTACCAAATTTTACTCTTTTATATTCTTGGTAGGACTACATGGTCTTTTATGTGACATCAAATTTAGGTTTAGTTTATGTTCTAATATAGGGTGATCCTGTCATGGCATATGGATTTTGACAGATCATGGCACACTAAAAGAACTATCCTACCAATGACCTAGAAAACTTATCTTTGTTTCCTGATCTAAAGAGATTCCATCCTTACATTTTTGAATAATGGTATACCATTTATTCTGACCACCAAATCATGAGATGTATATTCTCTAAAAAATATTTGAACCTTTGGCAGAGGTGTTGGGTGGAATATATGTAGTACTTTCATATAGAAATTTACTATATCCCCATTATAGATAATTAATTACTAATGATTTTTGCAAGAAACATTTTAACAACTCTAAGAAAGAACCATTAGAATATTTTAATTTTATGGAACTCTTTAATCAGTTGAACTGGTGAATCTGAGAGGATGTGACTGAGATTGTTGTATAAAATTTTTAGTTGACCTAGTCTTTTCATTAGACAATTCTTCATATATAAAAGATCGATGATAAAATTAATTGAATTATGAACACTCTTAAGGTTAGGAAGACCTTGGGTGAGTGTTTTTTGAACATCTATGGTTTCATATAATTTTATAACTAGTAAGTTGTACCTTTTATAGAGAGAAAGGTTGTGATGGGAGATTTCTATAATTCCAAGGGGTGGTGAAGCACACAACCATAATAATGTTTGATGAAATGAAATGATGATTCTGGAGGACAGGTATAAGGTGAGACATCAATAAATTTTATCTCATTATTATACCTATCATCGAGTCAGGTATGAACACCCAAAACCTTCAGGTTTCCATCATTGCCTTCTTATGGAGGCATGGAAGTGGGATGAGATTCCAATATATTTTGTGGTGGGGTATCTATTTAAAAAATTAGGGAAGAATGTCATATGGATAGTGATAAATACAATGTCAAAATTGGATCACTTTATACCTATTCATGATAAAAAAAAATTCATTTCAGAAGTCTGTATATGAAATATATTGTCAAATTTCCCAGAGTAACATATACTATAGTCTCTAATAGGGCTCCCCAATTTAATTATTATCTTTTCAAATCCCTCCAAAATTATATGGGATCCCATGTTTTAATGACAATGGAGTATCATCAATGAATTTATTTATAAAATAATACATATATACTTAAATAAATTCTATGTTCTATCATTATTTACTTATTAAAATATTACTTGGTTAGACCAAGTTTAGACCATGAGATACTGGTTATAAATCAATTGATTCATCAGGGTATGATGACAGAATAGAGATGGAAAAAAATATGACTATCTTCAAAATAGAACATTTGAATTTTTTATTGGTGACATATAGTTTTTCATAGTTTCTCCTTGGTTGGGTCACCAATGGTTTAGAATAAAAATATATTGAACTAAGATTTATTGGTCCTTTTATAATTATTGAGTGGGTTTGTAATGTAGATTTCCATTAACACATTCCATTGTAGTTGACATAAATCAATAATGTGCTTCATATATTAAAACTCATGAAGTATCTTTCTAACCCTTTTCATGTCCCGAGTTAGGAAGAACATAATTTTAACTTGATTTTTCTATGACAGATAATATAATCAAAATTGTTGATTCAGAGACAATGTTTCATCATGCAAATTCAACACATCATTTACAATTTTTATGGTATAATTGATTTGATTCACCTGAGACTTGGGATCTTGAAGAACTGATGATACAGTAGTGTCCTTGTCTCATTGTTAGGGAGTCTCCATGACAGGATATCTATGGATAAAAAGTTTACATGGTGGGGAGGCTGTTACATCGTGTTACTTGATTTCAGTTACATTTGTCCCTAATTTTGATCATGCATTTATTTGATCATTTTTAGGATAATTTTGGGTTTCTTTTGTATTTTTTTGATATTTTAGGGACTATTCACAGTTATTTAATGTTTTGGAAAGACCATGGGGTTTGTCCCAACATACCATGTACCACATGATGTTGCATAGGAGGGGGGAAAACATTTTTCCAAAGAATGAACCCAAGGATAGTGATATTTTCATGGATAGAACAAGTTTAGTTTAATCATTCAACCAAAATATGTACCCTTTTTATAATCCCAATAAGGGTGCATGGTTAGGGATATTGGTTACTATAAACTGTGTAGCCCAACTAGGATACTACGAAAACACGATTGTATTCCCCTATTTTTTAATTAAATATTGAAATCCATGTTCTTACCTATAATAACCCCCATTTAAACTTAATGTAATTCATTGGAATTGGGAGTTTCTCTAGAGGATTTCATGTCTCCTCAAACCACATGTCTTGTGAATCTCACTGGAAATGAAAGATCTTGATCTCTCTCCTAAATGTGATTCTCCAATGATTTGGGTTTTCTCTCAATTGTTTCTCTCTATTTTTGAGAGTGTTGTATCTTCAAATTTTATGGGTTTGGTTATTGTTTTGGATAGATCTTGTTTTTTGGTCTTTGATTATATAGATGACTCTAAAGTCCTCTCCACCATTATTTATCTATTGGTGTTTCCTGCCACATTGTTTTATTGATCACATTATTAATGATATGTGGTTTTATAATAATTTAACCTACAATTGAAACACTAAATTTATTTATTGAATTCAAAAATGTTTTTTACTAATTTATAAAACCATTATTTGACGTTTCTTTTAATAATGGTATAGAAATTGTGAAAAAACCCCATTTTAATTGTATTGAAACTATTGGGTAGATTTTTAGAAAAATGAAGTATTTAGATGAAAAATGATTTTATGGAATTCTTTGATGCTGGTTTCTTAGAAAATTTTATTTCAATTAAATATTATTTAAAAGGATTTTAATTGATTAAAATATATGATTTGGTTTTGAAATTTATATAGCATGTTAAAATGTGAAATTGGGCAATGGAACTACAAATGAGGAATTGAATTAAAATGATTGATTTTCGTATTATTGATGGATTAATTGATTATATTAAGAACATGTGATCTTTATTATTTATTATGTTATTAGGAAAATAACCCTATTAATATAACTCCCTAGTAATTGATTGATGATGACAACTCTATCTAATAAAAGTTTTGTATTATATTTCTTAGTGGGATATTGATTTATTAGTCTCTTTTTCCTGATTCTTATGGAAATGGTTAAAATAATTGGTCCATGATTCTTGATTGAGTAGAGAAAGGATCCAAAATCCTCAAACTAACATATCTTTGGGAACATGACTATGGTTCTTTTATTTGTTTGATTTTATTTCACATAAAATTGGTTAATGATTTTTTCCCTTCCAACTATTTTATAAAATTTTTTTGTGGATGTTCCTTAAGCTTATTATATATATATATATTAAATAAATAATTTTAAATCATGTTTTGGATTTAAATATATATATCAATTTTCAATACTTGTTTTATTTATGTTGTAACAAATATCGAATAATTTTTATTGAATTTATTATGGAACACTTGGAGAGAACCAATTGGGTTTTTAGCTCAAAAAACACATTTTCATATAGTAATTTATATATTTTGTTGTGAAATGTATAGTAAATTTAAATGTTCAACTCATAGATGTTGTAGGTTCTTGGTAATGGTACGATGGAGTGATTATGGTGGTCGATGGATCTATGGTCTACTTGTTTCATGGGGATTTGTCATCTTTTTTATGATGATCTACATTTGGTTTTATTTCTATATGCATGTGGTACTTTTACATTTGAGTAATGTTTAGTAAACTGTAGAGACCCAAAGCCTGACGTATATGGACATTACATTACTTTTGCAAAATACTTAGTACATAACAAACACACACACAGAAGGACCGTAAAAGTTTAGTGTCTTTGGAAACTCAGAATATAATCTTCTAATCGTGGTGAAAGATCTTCAACATCTCCCATAAAGATCTTCGTTTTTTCTAAACCTAAATCCTTTCTTTATGTCCTGGGGAAAAGAAAACATAAAAGGGTGGGATCAAATGCTCAGTAAGGGTAAAGAAAAGAAATATCAATCACATCATATTCATTAGAACATATCTTTTAGAAATCTTAACCTGCAAAAGAGATCATAATTTCATAACATGGGATAAATCATAGTAGTGAAATATAATCCCAATAATCATAACTTAAAACATGAAACTTTGTGGAATACACACATAATAATATAGAATCATTTCTTATTAGTCAAGACTCATTGACAAGACTATCTTAGTGGACAAAGTCCCTTTCTGAACCGAGTTCACTCCTCATTTCAGTCCTGTTTCACTGAACTGGTATAACCTACCGTTCCAACCATATCTATCTCATGAGAAATAAAATCTTTACCCAATGCATTGGAGGGAGATATAGGTCCCAACCATCTCATAATTATACCATTCTTATGTGTGCCACAAAATCATAAATCATACATTATTGCATAACCCATGTAATAAAAATTGGAATCTTAAACATCATGACATCATAAAACAATTCATATAAGATAAAGGAATTCATAAAAATATTTCCAACACAACATAATCAAATCAATGTAATAATAGGGATAGAAATAGAGCCCTATATTATCTTATATGGAAAATAATTTTGATAAAACACTTGAACTCCATTTTTGAGGAAAATATCCTTTCTACATCAAAAACTCTTTTCCTTTCATAACATGTCATACAAATCTAAACTAAAAGAAGTTGATTAAAAATAAACTTTAAAACTTGTAAAGTAATCTTCTTGGAAATAATGTTTTAAAAATCCATTCATGCCGTATAAGTTAAAAAAACATTCTTCGTACTTTTGTCGGAAAAGTCAAAAAGTACCTCGTATGAAAAACGACAAACGATTCCTTTCATATCCTTTACTAAAAACTCACCGAAGGGTATAATTGGATTTAAAAAATTGTAGATGTATGGAAATAATATTAAATATTGAGGAAACATGTATTTGGATGATAGAATACACCCCATTAAATAATAAATTATAAACAATCTCGGATAAAAAATGAGATTGTGATATTTCCCTTAACTTAGGTCCGATTTGCTTCGTATGTGCCCGAACCTCCTGTATAATGATTTAAATAATGTCATTGACTTACTCCAGAATAATAATCATTGTTATGATATCATATATGGTTCACTTATGACTTTATATTACCCGTTCTTTTGTAAATTCCATGTTAAAGAGTGTTTTGGGTAAACTTGTTTCATTTGTCGTCCGTGTTTTAACTTGTAATTTTTCATATGATTACATAGATCATGATTACTTAAATCCAGAATGTAAAACATGATTTATATATAATATATATTCAGAATATACATATATATAATAGATTAGTAAATGGAAAGAAATACACCATTCATGGAGACGGTAGGCTGTACGTACGCATGAACGCTGTTTTCGTTTCCTTATTGAGTTGAATGGAACTAAGTAGATGAAATACATATATATACACATAAATCCAGTATCATTATTATGTCATATATGTCACTATTACTTATTATATATACTTTATAATCATTCATGAATGGTTAACATGGAGAATGAATCTCATCGCGTCGTGGAGACGGTAGTCCGTACGTACGCACGAGCGATTTATCATTTCCATAATTATTGAATTGAACTGTAGTGGATGATACAATAGATCAGAATTATTATGATTTTATAATAACTATGTATAGTTATTCTTTACACCATAATACCTTTGAATGTAAGGTGTTGGTGGAAAAACAGATTACACCACGACGTGGAGACGGTATTCCGTACGTACGCACGCGCGACGATTCTATTTTCCGTAGAATGGATAGAAGGTGAAATGGGATTGTTTCATATTTATAATAACATATCATTATATGAGTGATACTGATGTTATTACTTCATAATGAAACAACTAAAGAAGAAGAAGTGGAAGAAGAAATAAAGATGAAAGAATCGGTAACGGACATTACCTCTTCTTTGAAGTGCTTCTTTGAGACCTCCTTTTAGGGCACTAAAATAGTTCTTTGAAGTATAAAAGAACCTCTAGGATGTTTCTAGGGAAGGGTAGAGGAGAAATTTGTAGGGTTTGGTCGAGCTTGAAGGCTCAAAGTGGTGTGAGGAAGAGGGGGAGGAGGTGCCCTTTTATAAGGGAGGAGAGGGGCACCTTTGGAATAACTACAAATATTATTTTATTATAAAGTCAAATTCTGTTTTTAATAGCTCCAAATTAATATATCTCGAAGATAAGGTGGTTAGGGGTCTAAATATTCTTATCCAATAGAATTTAGACAAGTTTAGGTATCAATTTTAACCTTATCATTTAGATTTAACTTTGAGTTAGATAATTTAACTTTCACCGTGTCTTCTTATTTTCTTACACTATAAGGTTAATAAATTTACTATATCAAGCCAAACGAACCCCAAGATGTTTATTATTAATATATATAACCTTATATAAGTCATTTGGCCGATCCTTAGATTTTTAGGAATAAAATAACAATTAATAATACAATATTTGTTTTAAAAACTATTTTATGTCAATTTTGACACTATTTAGTAATTTATTTTTGTGAAAATCATAACAGAATCATTAGTTCGAAAAAAGTAAATTAAATCAATAATAACATGTCATATTAACCTATTGAATTAGTTTATTTCATAGAAAGTCTTAAATTACATTTATTTGGGTATTTATAACATCAATTATGTCAATATTTCATTAATAATATAATTACTGGATCATCTTTGTGTCACAAATAAATTAAATTATTTAATGTCTAAAAATTACAAATAAAATACAATTATGTAGGAAATCTTTTTATCTTTATAATTAATATTTATAGTCTAATTTATCTTATTTATAACCCCATATTAAAAATGATTTACTTATTAAACTTTGATTTTAACTATTTTAACCCTTCTTTAAATAAATAAATAATAAATGTCCTAATCTAATCCAAGTGGGACTAAATGGTCATATTTTATTCCTAAGGTTGTGTTTGGTCGAATTAAACTTGTCCAATAGAATTAGTACATGTGTTAGGGTAATAGTAATTTCATTTTTACCCTTAATTACCCAATTTACTTTTAACCGTGGTAAAAAAAAGTAAAAAGTTACTATTCACCAAAAATTATTTTCATCTCATTGAAGAAAATTTTACTTACTGACATCAACCGTGTCACTTGGAATTTTGAAATTCCATTCAAAGAAGTGGTAAAATTATGTTTTATGAAAAATTCATTTTTTTTAACTACCACTTAGTGGTTTCACTATTCATCAAAAAATGAAAGTTTCCAGAAAAATACCAAAAATTAGGCCTAAGCTATATTTGATATTATGAATTCAAATATGATGTCTATTTTACCAAATTCAAAACATATCAGTTTCATTAATTAATTTAAAAATTAATTTCCGTCGTCAAAACAAATAGCGTGGTCTTAAGAGATAATAACTATCAAAAGATTGACAGTTGTTTATGTCTGGTTTAAATGTGAAATTACATCCAATAACCAACATTGTATTAAATTGTAAAAATATATTCTAAATATAATTTAAAACCCATCAACTTAATAATTTATCACTATTAATTATTTCTATTAAAAAAATTGTTTTTAATTAAAATTTAGTAATTTTCACTATTCATCAGAAAATGAAAGTTATCCGAAAAGTACAAAAATTTCACCCTAAGCTAATTTTGATATTATGAATCCAGAAATGAGGTCCATTTTGAAAAATAAAATTTACAAATTTTCAAAAAGTGGTTATTACTATTCATAACGGCTAGTTTTAATAATATTTTAATAGCTTATCATTGTTTAGTGAAACTCAGTATTTCGTACTACACACGCTATCGAGGAATGTCACGATTGCGTGTAATGCAAGGAAAGTCAAGGATGTGTGTTGTGCAAGCTTCTTTTGGTGTAGCATACAACACAAGACATTAATGAAATTAAAAAGAATATTTTTCATACAATCTTAGGGTGTTACATTCTACCCCCCTTAAAATGAATTTTTCCCTCGAAATTCGTCGGGGTTATAAATGGTTTACTATTTGAGAGATTCTGTAATAGAAACCCACATCGTAAAAAGGAATACAAAAACCAATCTTTAAAAACAAAAGTATGAAACGTAATGGTTATCCAAATAAACTAATCACTAGGTTTCCACATTGGTGAAAATATAGATATGGAAGAGAAATCTAACCATCACGTTCTGATGGAGAGTGGTAGAGAACATGGCTATGGAAAAGCCAGCAGTCACAAAGCCATAAATTTGTGACGATCTAAGGTACTGTCTGATACATCAGATATAAGAGCACTAGGACAACATTTTTGGTTTTCAATATCATTTCCCTAAAGTTGATGAAATTGGAATTAGAAGAAATACTTTCGTGATTTTGGTATAGTCTCACCTTTTGTCGTTCTTTAGACAATTTCCACTTCATCTCTTAAAGAAATGAAGTTGAATTTTTCATTCGTGATGTGTTAGCAGATCATGTGATAGAATGATGGGTCATTCCATCTGTCTCAAAAAAAGGTTAGAAAAGTTATCAAAAAATACATAAGTCCATCTATAGTGAGATTAATCATATATAGTTCTTAAAATGGACTTATACGTCATATATCATACTGCTTAATATAATAAAACTAGTTTCTACTAAAAAGGGACTTCCTGTAGGCCAGTGATAGGCGATGAAGGCCAGTCACACTTCGGTTGTGGGTTCGATTCACACAGCCTTGTCCGACGCGATGGGCTATCTCCAGTCCTGTAGGTTTTCCTTTTCCTAAAGATATATTACTATAACATCCCATCAACAATATCAAAAAAAATTTATCCTCAAACAATACTAACTTATGTCCAACATAATCCATTCCAATCTTTAGGCTTATTTAAAATACTTCCATCCAAGCTCATAGTATAATGAAAATGATCACGTGAATGCCATCATTTATCCCCGATATATCATAAGATATATCTTGTTGGTCAAATTGCAAAGATGTGAATACCTTAATCATGTATTCTCATGAAGAATGAATATCCATTGAACCATAGTGAAAACATGAATGCAGTTAAAAGTTAACACTTTCCACATACCAAAATACTCAAAATTCTATATCCTCAAACCATGATATCACTTAGTCGTTATATCAATCATGAGCTCATAAATACTATCAAACAAATTAGATTCTCTTTATTCCTTAATTATGTGCATATCATCTGCTTTCCAAAAATATTTCAAGCACTTTTCATGGTTACCGATGCCATAGAATTACTGAAAACCACAATAGACCAAAACATAAATATTCCAATATTCCATGATACTATATACAACATTATTCTAGAATCACATTACGTAAACACTTAATCATTCCACCACATCGTTGTCATATTCAAAATCGCCAATGGTGATCGCATGTGACTTCCCTTTGTCCTTTTCCTTAAGTGGTTGCTCACGTCGATCATCACTATCCCTTGGATTAGGGAATTTATTATCATAATGCCCCATTTCCTTGCACTTGAATCATTTAATAGTTGTTGGTGCGTTCTCTATAGTCTTTTCTTTATTCACATTATTAGAAACCATTTTTCCATTAATTCAAATGTAACACCCCAGGTAAATAAAGAATATGAAATTTTCATATTTATCCCTATTTTTGAATAAAATATTAATATGACTTTAAAGGGGACGCTATGCTCGATGGTGTACCCAACACGCAACAACGAGTTTCTTGGGAATCTTACGTTGCACTCTAATAATATTATTTTAAATGGTAGTTAACATGTAGCCGTTGTATTGGCGGGAATGGATAGAAATAACTAAAATATGATTATATATTTTTTTTAATGTTTTTACATTTATCCAATAAAAGCTAAAGGCTTAAAATATGGAAAGAATTAAATTTTAGGTGTATATGCCCTAGTTTTCACTAAAGGTTCACTTATCGCCTTTTAATGGAGAACTGTCATTAAATATAGTTTTGATCACTCTTATACATTATTTTGGACCAAATAAAACTCTTATTAAGAATCGGGACATCAAATTTTAATTTGTGTAATTTTTTGGTATTTTTCCGATAAAGTTCATTTTTTAATGAATATTGTAAAATGTTGTATTTTAATTCAAAACCTCTTTTTAATCTAATTTATTTATATGATTAGATTATATTTTGAATTTGTTTTAAAGTGAAATTAGAAAATATTTTTACCATTAAATCCAATAGTGGTCGTTGGAATTAATTTCACTTTGAAATCAGACTTAAACTAGTGTCAATCTTTTGATACTTTTTGTTTTATAAAAACACGCTATTTGCTCTGACAGCGGGAATTAATTATTAAATTAATTAATGTGACTAATATGTTTTGAATTTTGTAAAACGGACTTCATCTTTGAATTCTGAATATCAAATATAGCTTAGGGTGATGTTTTGATATTTTTCTGAAAAACTCCAATTTTTGATGAATAGTGAAACCACTAAGTGGTAATCAAGCAAACTGATTTTTCAGTTAAATGAAAGTTTACCACAAATGTGTATTGAATTTTGAAAATCCGACATACATGGTTGTAATTAGTATGTAAAATGTGGTTCAATGGGATGAAAATAATTTTTTGATGAATAGTAACTTATTAAGTTTTTAATCGCGATTAGTGGTAATTAGTGTAATTTAATATAAAAATGATATTATAAGAATGTGAAAACACCATGACACTTGTCCTACACCCATTGGGTGATTCATGGCCGACCAAGACAAGCCATGGGCCTACTTGGGGACCCCATGGAGTCACTTTAGTTGGAAAATGACATTAATATATTTTTATTTAATGTTAAAGTGAAAATGACACTAACATAAATTGTTTTACTAACATAATTTTCAAGTGGGGTTATACAAGTCCAAATTTTTATTATAAGTAGTCATTGGAAATATAAAAAGATATCCTACATCATAGTAATTTTTTTATAATTTTTAGACATTAAATAAATTAAATTATTTATGACATCATAATGATGCAGTGATGACATCATTATTTAACGATTAAAATAAAATGGAAAGATAATGTAAAATCTATGAACTACACATGTACAAAACTTATTGTATGGGTGTATTTCGAACCTTTATAACCTTATCCACGAATTATATCAATGTGGGACCTTTTGAAACCGAAACACATTTTCAAATAAAGTAATATTTCTTACTTTCCAAAAGTGACCCTCCTCTCCTCTTATAAAAGGCCCCCACCTCTACCTATTTTCACACACTCATCATGCCTTTGGCTCGGCCAACCCCTGCCCATTTAATCTATCTCCATCCCTCTCCTCATCCTAGAGGATTAACATTGGGCATAATCCTTTCAAAGGAAGCCTTTAGGCTCAAATCAAAAGGAGTTACATTTTTAAAGGCAATTCATTCTCTCATGTTCATTTGTTTTATTTTGCTTCTCCAACCCCCTAAACTCTTTTTATTTATTTCTTGTGTAACAACACCAGTATATTCAATATACTAGGATGTTTTTATAAGATTTATTCGAGCTACACTCTCACACAACTACATCAAATGGTTAAAGAACATACGGTTTCTGTGGATGGTGAAATTCTACCTCCCGAAACGATGATAGTTCAATACTCATTTAACACCTTCAAAGGTGGCCATTATGATGTCACTATTTTTATATATGATATATAATATGTTTATGTTTTCCTTAAGCTTCTTTTTTTTTTCATTTTGGTCTACCATTTATGGTTTCCATTATGTGTAAACGCAATATCTTCATTTATGGAAGTGCGGACTACCGCCCCCTCAAAGTGATTTGATTCATTAAAATACCATATGTGGGATGTATAAAGGATGGAAATATGATATTATATATAATATTATACTGTAATTATAATATACCTTTATATCATTATTATTCCATTCTATAAAATACGAAATAGAAATGAAAGTAGCGTTCATGCGTACGTACGGCTTACCGTCTCCATGAACGGTGCATTTCATTTCTTACCTCTAAATAATTATGTAATGTTATAAATGCATGCATGTACTGGATATATATGACATATATGATATCTAAATAATGAATACAATTCTGGATATAATAAACATTTGGCCACACGAACAACATGTCATTGTAAGAAGTCCACTTTCGACTTAAGAACCAAATATCGGCAAAACAAATATTATTAACTTAAATTATTACATAATGTTTATGACATGGTAATAAGTGTTATAAAAGTAATAATGAACTTGAAAAAGGTTCTTAAGGAAGTATAAATTAACTCATGTTTACTATTCAGGAGATTAAAGAACGATCGAGTCAAGTCGGACCCGAGGTAAGGGATCCTACTCCTCTCTTTCTTTTTAAGTATACACTTTTATGTCATTCCTTTTAAAGCTCATATTTCTTGTTATTGGGATGATATTTTATATCACACTTACTGTAATTATTATGTTCATGTGATGAGAGACCCTATTCTCTCTCATCAATCCATTTTGGAAGTTTTGAGTGGCGCCGTTATGCTGCCGTGTTTTCGTAAGGGATTTTTCATCTCACTTTTATTCCCGTGAGATTTATGCTACATTTGCCACAAATTCCATTGAGTGGTGTATGTACTACCCATTATTATACTCTTTGTGTAATATACTTTTGTTTATGAGTATTTACATCAATGACCTATTGTCTTTCTTTCATGGGGTGTATGTTTTGAAAGATACCCAAGTCGGTAAGGGAACCTTTCACCCTCCTTTTTTTTAAAAGACTTCTTTTATTGGGTCTTTTAATTTACAAATTGTTATGCTGGGATATGATCTCATATATCCTTATTGATGTAAATTTTATGTCCAAGTGATGAGATACACTTTTTATCTCTCATCAACTCATTTTGATGTGATGCTGTTGGGCTGTCAAGGGAACTTTTTAACCCAATTTCGATTTCTTTGGGTTCAACATGTAGTCATTGAATATGTCATCCATTGAATATGTGTTAATGAACTTTTATTGTTTTACACTTAATATCCACTTATATTGGGTGTATTTATATTTTTCACACATATTTTTGAGGTTGATTTGTCCTTAATTTAAGGATACCTTCTTTATAAGGGATTTCATCACATTTGACATTTCTATTGAGGGTTCATTGTTGTTATGCACCAATTCACTCTTATATGGTGTATATACTGTCCTTTGGAGTATTATATCATGAATCCATTTATTCTCATGATATTATAAAGTTCTGACTAAATGTTATTCCTCAATTATTGTATTCAAGTGTCTCTAATTTTGGTAAAACCCCTTTAACCAAAATATCATTTTAAATGTTTTAATTATTTGTTCTTATTAATATCCATGTTTTCAAAATGGTTTTAAGGATTTATTTATATGGATATTAATGTTTTAAAATGTTAAAAGCTTCAAGGTGGTATGTGACACTTTGATTCAAAAATCTCTTTATTAAATGTTTTAAATGGTTTTGGAAATGGTTTCTTTTTGAATGGATTCGTTATTTCAATATCCTAAAATGTTATATTGTGATTGAAATGTGGAAATGTCATGTTTCCTTTATTCATGTTTATGTGATACGATTATGTTATGGTTCTTGGGCATTGTTATGAAGAACGGGTGGTTCCGTGATAAACTAAGGGCGGGTGAGCCCGATATAGCTGTCCAATGCATTGGGTAACGCGAAGGAGTGAAACGTTAAGGTTTCTCCGAAGAGATTTTAGGGAATATACTGTGATGGGTATTCCAAACGTAACCAAGAGGGTTACTCCCTACGTAAGAATGTTATGAATGCCTCAAGTTACCTTTATGTCTTATGATTTCTATGATTTATTCATGATTTGATGAGGTAGGTTAAAGTGCCTATGTTTTATGGGTAAATTATGATTTCATTCTTATGTATATATGAACTCATGTTTCCTTTCCATACTTTTATATCCCTTACTGAGCTTTTTATGCTCATCCCAAGTTTTTGAAATGTTTTTCAGGTCAAGGGAAAGGTACATGATAAGATGATAGAGTCAAGGATGTGTTAAGAAAGAATCCATGTTTTATTTTCAATATGTTTCCATTGATGGGAAGAATGAATACTATCTTTTATGTAACCACTTTGTTTAAATGTGGAATGTAATGAAAGTTTCATGATCTAATTCTCTAAAACTCTAAACCTGAAAAGATCCTCAATGTGTAATCTTGTAATAACTCAAGATTAAGTAAGGTTTAAGGCTGGGGCCTTATAGTTGGTATCAAAGGTCGGTTTAGATAACTTTAGAGGTTAGGGTATTCTTTAAGCATAAGTGACATTACCATAATGGTTAGGATTTCAGAAAGAGTCATAGTATTAGATAAAGTGAATGAGTAAGTGTATCTTAGTGTTTACCTTCCTCATTAGTACATGATGGTTTTTTTGATATACTCACACTGACATTTCTATTTTTAGTGAATGGATCGATCTAGCAGGAACTTAAGAGACAACCGGTTTGAAGGAAACTGTGGTGGTTCTCTGACTAAGATACTAGATAAAATGGAGGATTCAATGAGGAAACTTGTGGTTGTTCTAAACCAAATATCAAGGAGTCATGATCAACCACTTTAACCTTGGTATGATCTTTAATGCATCATGTATGAGATGACCAATCCATGTGGAAGTTCAGGTAATAATTATAAAGGTAACCATTAGAGTTTATATGATCCTTACTTTTGAGATAATTATGGGTTACTCTATGATATGTTGGAAAATGAAAGGCATGAGATAAGCTTGAGGTTAAAATATGTTATGATCATTTTTGATGATTTTATCACTTTTTGGGGAATGATTTGAGAATTATATAGTTTTGGAAAAAGGACAACACGCAGACCGTGTGACAACCCGTCGCGTCGGACAAAGCTGCGGGAATCGAACCCACAACCAAAGTGCGACTGGTCTTTATCGCCTACCACTGGACTACATGAAGTCCCTGGTTAGTTTGACTGATAATTTCTAGTTATATGATTTTATGAATTAATAGTAAGTTGATTTTGTGTTATTTATAAAAATGATTAACCTATCATGGAGGATATGTGATTAGGTTAATTACCTTTCAATACAAGACTTTAGGAGCAACTGATGTTGTTTGGAGATAAATGTTACAATTTAACTTGGAAGACTATGTGACTAAATCCTTCAAATATTTGGGTTTCAATCTTAGATTGGTTTACTTTGAATAATTTTATGGACAAATTTTTTATCGGATGGTCCTCGTTGAACTTTGGATTTTGTTGGACAAATTTTGGAGATTAAGAATAGATTTTCTTTTTATAAAGGGTTATCCTTTTCTGGATTATCTGACCTTGTACTAACCTTTTTGGTTTTGGTTATGGTTAAGGTCTAATGATATGGGAAGTATATAGTTCTCTTTTGTGGATTAGGTGATTCTCTAGAAGTTGATTATAGTACTCTTAATGTGAACAAGTCTTCCTAAATACTCGTCTTTTGGAGAAAATATGAGTTTGTGTAAGGAATCTAATAAAAGTTGAAAGTCAATATGATAAGTGATTATGTTTCCTTATTAATAAATTCCTCAATAAAAAGTAACTTAAAACAAAAATGTTTTCTATTAACTTTTCCTACTGGGGAATCGAATACCGTTTAACCCATCACAAGTTTGTGATTTTCTCATGGTTAACTTTCTCCTAAACATGTTTTCTATCACTCTCCATCAGAACATGACCCTTTGTTTTTTCCTCCCTGTCAATATTTTCATACTTGGAATCCTAGTATGGGATAACTCGGGTGACCTTTATACTTATCTCTCTTTATTTTAAAGTGTTTGTTTTACCAACTCTTGTTCCGATGTGGGACTTTCAAGGATGTTTCCAAGCGCAATTTTAAAATTGCGAGGACGCAATTCCCAAAAGGGGAGAAGGATGTAACACCCCAGGTAAATAAAGAATATGAAATTTTTATATTTATCCCTATTTTTGAATAAAATATTAATATGACTTTAAAGGGGACGCTATGCTCGATGGCGTACCCAACACGCAACAACGAGTTTCTTGGGAATTTACGTTGCACTCTAATAATATTATTTTAAATGGTAGTTAACATGTAGCCATTGTATTGGCGGGAATGGATAGAAATAACTAAAATATGATTATATATGTTTTTTAATGTTTTTACATTTATCCAATAAATGCTAAAGGCTTAAAATATGGAAAGAATTAAATTTTAGGTGTATATGCCCTAGTTTTCACTAAAGGTTCACTTATCGCCTTTTAATGGAGAAATGTCATCAAATATAGTTTTGATCACTCTTATACATTATTTTGGACCAAATAAAACTCTTATTAAGAATTGGGACATCAAATTTTAAATTGTGTAATTTTTTTGTATTTTTCCGATAAAGTTCATTTTTTAATGAATAGTGTAAAATGTTGTATTTTAATTCAAAACTTCTTTTTAATCTAATTTATTTATATGATTAGATTATATTTTGAATTGGTTTTAAAGTGAAATTAGAAAATATTTTTACCATTAAATCCAATAGTGGTCGTTGAAATTAATTTCACTTTGAAATCAGACTTAAACTAGTGTCAATCTTTTGATACTTATTGTTTTATAAAAACACGCTATTTGCTCTGACAGCGGGAATTAATTATTAAATTAATTAATGTGACTAATATGTTTTGAATTTTG
Organism: Viscum album; assembly: GCA_963277665.1. Classification (NCBI taxonomy): domain Eukaryota; kingdom Viridiplantae; phylum Streptophyta; class Magnoliopsida; order Santalales; family Viscaceae; genus Viscum; species Viscum album. The sequence goes on along the minus strand of OY728150.1, from coordinate 2,049,651,487 downwards.
TAAAACGGACTTCATCTTTGAATTCGGAATATCAAATATAGCTTAGGGTGATGTTTTGGTATTTTTCTGAAAAACTACAATTTTTGATGAATAGTGAAACCACTAAGTGGTAATCAAGCAAACTGATTTTTCAGTTAAATGAAAGTTTACCACTAATGTGTATTGAATTTTGAAAATCCGACATACATGGTTGTCATTAGTTTGTCAAATGTGGTTCAATGGGATGAAAATAATTTTTTGGTGAATAGTAACTTATTAAGTTTTTAATCGCGATTAGTGGTAATTAGTGTAATTTAAGGTAAAAATGATATTATAAGAATGTGAAAACACCATGAAACTTGTCTTACACCCATTGGGTGAGTCATGGCCGACCAAGACAAGCCATGGGCCAACTTGGGGACCCCATGGAGTCACTTTAGTTGGAAAATGACATTAATATATTTTTATTTAATGTTAAAGTGAAAATGACACTAACATAAATTGTTTTAATACAATAATTTTCAAGTGGGGTTATACAAGTCCAAATTTAGATTATAAGTAGTCATTGGAAAGGTAAAAAGATATCCTACATCATAGTAATTTTTTTATAATTTTTAGACATTAAATAAATTAAAGTATTTATGACATCATAATGATGCAGTGATGACATCATTATTTAACGATTAAAAAAAATGGAAATATAATGTAAAATCTATGAACTACACATGTCCAAAACTTATTTGATGGGTGTATTTCGAACCTTCATAACCTTATACACTAATTATATCAATGTGGGACCTTTTGAAACCGAAACACATTTTCAAATAATGTAATATTTCTTACTTTTCAAAAGTGCCCCTCCTCTCCTCTTATAAAAGGCCCCCACCTCTACCTATTTTCACACACTCATCAAGCCTTTGGCTCGGCCAACCCCTGCCCATTTACTCTCTCTCCATCCCTCTACTCATCCTAGAGGATTCCCTTTGGGCATAATCCTTTCAAAGGAAGCCATTAGGCTCAAATCAAAAGGAGTTACATTTTAATGGTAATTCATTCTCTCATGTTCATTTGTTTTATTTTGCTTCTCCAACCCCCTAAACTCTTTTTATTTATTTCTTTTGTAACAACACCAGTATCTTCAATATACTAGGATGTTTTTATAAGATTTATTAGAGCTACACTCTCACACAACTACATCAAATGGTTAAAGAACATACAGTTTCCGTGGATGGTGAAATTCTGCCTCCCGAAATGATGATTGTTCAATACTCATTTAACACCTTCAAAGGTGGCCATTATGATGTCACTATTTTTATATATGATATATAATATTTTTATGTTTTCCTTAAGCTTCTGTTTTTTTCATTTTGGTCATACCTTTATGGTTTCCATTATGGGTAAACACAATATCTTCATTTAAGGAAGTGCGGACTACCGCCCCCTCAAAGTGATTTGATTCGTTAAAATACCATATGTGGGATGTATAAAAGATGGAAATATGATATTATATATAATATTATACTGGAATTATAATATACCTTTATATCATTATTATTCCATTCTATAAAATACGAAATAGAAATGAAAGTAGCGTTCATGCATACGTACGGCTTACCGTCTCCATGAACGGTGCATTTCATTTCTTACCTCTAAATAATTATGTAATGTTATAAATGCATGCATGTACTGGATATATATGAAATATATGATATCTAAATAATGAATACAATTCTGGATATAATAAACATTTGGCCACACGAAAAACATGTCATTGTAAGAAGTCCACTTTCGACTTAAGAACCAAATATCGGCAAAACAAATATTATTAACTTAAATTATTACATAATGTTTATGACATGGTAATAAGTGGTATAAAAGTAATAATTAACTTGAAAAAGGTTCTTAAGGAAGTATAAATTAACTCAAGTTTACAATTCAGGAGATTAAAGAACGATCGAGTCAAGTCGGACCCGGGGTAAGGGATCCTACTCCTCTCTTTCTTTTTAAGTATACACTTTTATGTCATTCCTTTTAAAGCTCATATTTCTTGTTATTGGGATGATCTTTTATATCACACTTACTGTAATTTTTATGTTCATGTGATGAGAGACCCTATTCTCTCTCATCAATCCATTTTGGAAGTTTTGAGTGGCGCCGTTAGGCTGCTGAGTTTTCGTAAGGGATTTTTCATCTCACTTTTATTCCCGTGAGATTTATGCTACATTTTCCACAAATTCCATTGAGTGGTGTATGTACTTCCCATTATTATACTCTTTGTGTAATATAATTTCGTTTATGAGTATTTACATCAATGACCTATTGTCTTTCTTTCATGGGGTGTATGTTTTGAAAGATACCCAAGTCGGTAAGGGAACCTTTCACCCTCCTTTTTTTTAAAAGACTTCTTTTATTGGGTCTTTTAATTTACACATTGTTATGTTGGTATATGATCTCATATATCCTTATTGATGTAAATTTTATGTCCAAGTGATGAGATACACTTTTTATCTCTCATCAACTCATTTTGATGTGATGCCGTTAGGCTGTCAAGGGAACTTTTTAACCCACTTTCGATTTCTTTGGGTTCAACATGTAGTCATTGAATATGTCATCCATTGAATATGTGTGAATGACCTTTTATTGTTTTACACTTAATATCCACTTATATTGGGTGTATTTATATTTTTCACACATATTTTTGAGGTTGATTTGTCCTTAATTTAAGGATACCTTCTTTATAAGGGATTTCATCACATTTGACATTTCTATTGAGGGTTCATTGTTGTTATGCACCAATTCACTCTTATATGGTGTATATACTGTCCTTTGGAGTATTATATCATGAATCCATTTATTCTCATGATATTATAAAGTTCTGACTAAATGTTATTCCTCAATTATTGTATTCAAGTGTCTCTAATTTTGGTAAAACCCCTTTATCCAAAATATCATTTTAAATGTTTTAATTATTTGTTCTTATTAATATACATGTTTTCAAATGGTTTTAAGGATTTATTTATATGGATATTAATGGTTTAAAATGTTAAAAGCTTCAAGGTGGTATGGGACACTTTGATTCAAAAATCTCTTTATTAAATGTTTTAAATGGTTTTGGAAATGGTTTCTTTTTGAATGGATTCGTTATTTCAATATCCTAAAATGTTATATTGTGATTGACATGTGGAAATGTCATGTTTCCTTTATTCATGTTTATGTGATACGATTATGTTATGGTTCTTGGGCATTGTTATGAAGAACGGGTGGTTCCATGATAAACTAAGGGCGGGTGAGCCCGATATAGCTCTCCAATGCATTGGGTAACGCGAAGGAGTGAAATGTTAAGGTTTCTCCGAAGAGATTTTAGGGAATATACTGTGATGGGTATTCCAAACGTAACCAAGAGGGTTACTCCCTACGTAAGAATGTTATGAATTCCTCAAGTTACCTTTATGTCTTATGATTTCTATGATTTATTCATGATTTGATGAGGTAGGTTAAAGTGCCTATGTTTTATGGGTAAATTATGATTTCATTCTTATGTATATATGAACTCATGTTTCCTTTCCATACTTTTATATCACTTACTGAGCTTTTTATGCTCATCCGAAGATTTTGAAATGTTTTTCAGGTCAAGGGAACGGTACATGATAAGATTATAGAGTCAAGGATGTGTTAAGAAAGAATCCATGTTTTATTTTCAATATGTTTCCATTGATGGGAATAATGAATACTATCTTTTATGTAACCACTTTGTTTAAATGTGGAATGTAATGCATGTTTCATGATCTAATTCTCTAAAAATCTAAACCTGAAAAGATCCTCAATGTGTAATCTTGTAATAACTCAAGATTAAGTAAGGTTTAAGGCTGGGGCCTTATATAAACACTCAGCTTCTCGATGAACTTCTTTTCCACACTTAAAACATTTTCTAGTCCCTCTCCACCATGCTTCATTCCACACATTGAGCATAAGGAAACATTCATCTTCTTTTCACCATTATTATGAGATTTCTCCTTGAACTCCATCTTTCTTTTCATGTCAAAACTATGAGATGGATAAGTAACACCAACTTCCATTTCTACCTTGATAGCACAACGCACAATTTATTCATAGATACTGAAGTCTCTTATAGCTAATGCCCTTCGAAGATTTGGTTTTAAGCCACTGAAGAATCGATCAACTTTACTTTCAGGTTGGATGATAAATCCAGATGCATACCTTGCAGGCCATGTAAAATTCGCTTCTTATTTACCAATATATTCATCATCCTTCGGCTTTAGTTCAAGAAACTCATTCTCCATCTTTGTTTGAAGAAAACGAGGGAAGTACTTATTGAAAAATATGTTCTTCAACTCGTCCCATTCCATGGACTCAATTTCATCTCTTTGCCTCCTATTCTTGAAAAGATTACACCATTGATTAGCTTCACCTTCCAAAAGATTTACTACTAAGATGAATTTATCATGTTCAGAACATTGAATAATTGAAAATATCTTTTCAGTAGAGCTGATCCATTGTTTAGCAACAAGTGGAACAGAAGACCCACTGAAAGAAGGTGGATGTTGCCTCATGAAGGACTCAATAGAATATTGTTCCCTTCTCTACTCATTTGGAAGTCCAGAATGATTCATATCTTGTGTAAGTATAGCAATATGATTTTTCACTCCATCTCCCATAACAATTGTTTGTTCAGGAGGACAATCATTGCATTGTCCATGGCATTGATCAACACGGTTCCTTCGGGTTCCAGCCATCATCTAAAACCCAAAAGGAATAGTGTGAGAGGTAAAAATCATGCTAGGGAAAAAATCATAATAAAGGGGAATTATCCTCAATATCTAACATCTTAGGTTAAATTCTATGATCGTTACCATTGTTCTAGGACTGTATCTTATACGTATACTTATCCTTAGGGACATCCCTAGACATACCTGAGAAATATCTCTAGGGATCTCAATAAAATTTTCGCATCCTAGTTTCCAAAGGTTGACTAAAATTTTCCTCTGATACCAACTGTAGAGACCCAAAGCCTGACGTACATGGACATTACATTACTTTTTCGGAACACTTAGTACATAACAAAAACAAACACACAAACACCGTAATAGTTTAGTGTGTTTGGAAACTCGGAATATAATCTTCTAATCGTGGTGAAAGATCTTCAACATCTCCCATAAAGATCTTCTTTTTTTCTAAACCTAAATCCTTTCTTTATGTCCTGGGGAAATGAAAAAATAAAAGGGTGAGCTCAAATGCTCAGTAAGGGTAAACAAAAGAAATATCAATCACGTCATATTCATAAGAACATATCTTTTAGAAATCTTAACCTGCAAATAGATCATAATTTCATAACATGGGATAAATCATAGTAGTGAAATGTAATCCCAATAATCATAACTTAAAACATGAAAATTTTTGTCATACACACATAATCATAGAGAATCATTTCTTATTAGTCAAGACTCATTGCCAAGACTATCTTAGTGGACAAAGTCCCTTTCTGATCCAAGTTCACTCCTCGTTTCAGTCCTGTTTCACTATACCGGTATAACCTACCGTTCCAGCCATATCTATCTCATGAGAGATAAAATATTTACCCAATTAATTGGAGGGAGATATCGGTCCCACCCATCTTATAATGATACCATTCTAATGTGTGACACAAAATCATAAATCATACATCATTGCATAACCCATGTAATAAAAATGGGAATCTTAAACATCATGACATCATAAAACAATTCATATAAGATAAAGGAATTCATAAAAATATTTCCATCACAACATATCCAAATCAATTTAATAATAGGGATAGAAACAGACCCTTATATTATCTTAGATGGAAAATAATTTTGATAAAACACTTGAACTCCATTCTTGAGGAAACTATCCTCTCTACTTCAAAAACACTTTTCCTTTCTTAACATGTCGTAACAATTCTAAACTAAAATAAGTTGATTAAAAATAAAATTTAAAACTTTTAAAGGAAGTTTCTTGGAAATAATGTTTTAAAAATCCATTCATGCCGTATAAGTTAAAAAAATATTCTTCGTACTTTTGTCGGAAAAGTCAAAAAGTACCTCGTACAAAAAATGACAAAATATTCCTTTCATATCCTTTACTAAAAACTCACAGAAGGGTAAAATTGGATTTAAACAATTGTAGGTGGATGGAAATAATATTACATATTGAGGAAACATGGATTTGGATGATAGAATACACCCCAGTAAATACTAAAGTATAAACAATCTCGGATAAAAAAATGAGATTGTGATATTTCCCTTACCTTAGGTCCGATTTGCTTCGTAAGTGTCTGAACCTCCTGTATAATGATTTAAATAATGTCATTGACTTATTCCATAATAATACTCATTTTTATGATATCATATATGGTTCACTTATGACTTTATATTACCCGTTCTTTTGTAAATTCCATGTTAAAGAGCGTTTTGGGTAAAATTGTTTCATTTGTCGTTCGTGTTTTAACTTGTAAATATTCATATGATTACTTAGATTATGATTACTTAAATCCAATAATTAAAACATGATTTATATATAATATATATTTAGAATATACATATATATAATAGATCAGTAAATGGAAAGAAATACACCGTTCATGGAGACGGTAGGCCGTACTTACGCATGAACGCTGCTTTCGTTTCCTTATTGAGTTGAATGGAATTAAATAGATGACATACATATATATACACATAAATCCAGTATCATTATTATGTCCTATATTTCATTATTACTTATTATATATACTTTATAATCATTCATTAATGGTTAACATGGAGAATGAATCTCCTCGCGTCGTGGAGACAGTAGTCCGTATGTACGCAGGAGCGATGATATCATTTCCATAATTATTGAATTGAATTAGAGTGGATGATACAATATATCAGAATCATTATGATATTATAATAACTATGTATAGTTATTATTTACACCATAATACCCATCCATGTAAGGTGTTGGTGGAAAAAAAGATTACACCACGGCGTGGAGACGGTATTCCGTACGTACGCACGCACGATGATTTTGTTTTTCGTAGGATGGATAGAAGGTGAAATGGAGTTGTTTCATATTTATAATAACATATCAGTATATTAGTGATACTGATGTTATTACTTAATAATGAAACAACTAAAGAAGAAGAAGTGGAAGATGCAATAAAGATGAAAGAATCGGTAACAGACATTACCTCTTCTTTGAAGTGCTTCTTTGAGACCTCCTTTTAGGGCACTAAAATAGGACTTTGAAGAAGAACATAACCTATAGGATGTTTCTAGGGAAGTTGAGAGGAGAAATTGGCAGGGGTTGGCCGAGCTTGAAGGCTCAAAGTGGTGTGAGGTAGAGGGGGAGGAGGTGCCCTTTTATAAGGGAGGAGAGGGGCACCTTTGGAATAACAAAAAATATTATTTTATTATAAAGTAAAATTCGGTTTTTAATAGCTCAAAATTGATATATCTAGATGATAAGGTGGGTAGGGGTCGAAATAATCTCATCCAATAGAATTTAGACAAGTTTAGGTATCAATTTTAACCTTATCATTTAGATTTAACTTTAAGATAGATAATTTAACTTTCACTGTGTCTTCTTGTTTTCTTACACTATAAGGTTAATAAACTTACTATATCAAGCCAAATGAACCCCAAGTTGTTTATTATTAATATATACAACCTTATCTAAGTCATTTGGCCGAACCTTAGATTTTTAGGAATAAAATAATAATTAATAATATAATATTTGTTTTAAAAACTATTTTATGTCAATTTTGACACTATTTAGTAATTGATTTTTGTAAAAATCATAACAGAATCATTAGTTCAAAAAAAGTAACTTAAATCAATAATAAAATGTTATATTAACCTAGAAAATTAGTTTATTTCATAAAAAGTCTGAAATTACATTTATTTGGGTATTTATAACATCAATTATGTCAATATTTCATTAAAAAGATAATTACTGCATCATCTTTGTGTCATATATAAATTAAATTATTTAATGTATAAAAATTACAAATAAAATACCATTATGTAGGAAACCATTTTATAGTTCTAATGAATATTTATAGTCATATTTATCTTATGTATAACCCCATATTAAAAATGATTTACTTATTAAACTTTGATTTTAACTATTTTAAAACTTCTTTAAATAAATTAATAATAAATGTCCTAATGTAATCCAAGTGGGCCTAAATGGTCATCTTTTATTCCTAAGGTTGTTTTTGGTCGAATTAAACTTGTACAATAGAATTAGGACATGTGTTAGGGTAATAGTAATATCATTTTTACCCTTAATTACCATATTTACTTTTAACCGTGGTAAAAAAAGTAAAATGTTACTATTCACCAAAAATTATTTTCATCTCATTGAACCATATTTTACATACTGAAATCAACCGTGTCTCTCAAATTTTTGGAATTCCACTCATAGAAGTTGTAAAATTATGTTTTATGAAAAATTCATTTTTTTTAACTACCACTTAGTGGTTTCACTATTCATCAAAAAATGAAAGTTTCCAGAAAAATACCAAAAATTAGGCCTAAGCTATATTTGATATTATGAATTCAAAAATGATGTCTATTTTACCAAATTAAAAACATATTATTTGCATTAATTAATTTAAAAATTAATTCCCGTCGTCAAAACAAATAGCGTGTTCTTAAGAGATAATAACTATCAAAAGATTGACAGTTGTTTATGTCTAGTTTAAATGTGAAATTACATCCAATAACCAACATTGTATTAAATTATAAAAATATATTCTTAATATAATTTAAAACCAATAAAATTAATAATTTATCACTATTAATTATTTCTATTAAAAAGGTTGTTTTTAATTAAAATTTAGTAATTTTCACTATTCATCAGAAAATGAAAGTTATCCGAAAAGTACCAAAATTTCACCCTAAACTAATTTCGATATTCCGAATCCAGAAATGAAGTCTATTTTGAAAAATAAAATTTACAAAATATTAAAAAGTGGTTATTACTATTCATAACGGCTAGTTTTAATAATATTTTAATAGCATATCGTTGTTTAGTGAAACTCAGTATTGCGTACTACACACGCTATCGAGGAAGGTCGTGATTCCGTGTAATGCATGGCAAGTCAAGGATGCGTGTTGTGAAAGATCCTTTTGGTGTATCATACAACACAACACATTAATGAAATTAAAAAGAATATTTTTTATAAAATCTCTGGGTGTTACATATACCAACTATTTATTATTTTATCTTCTAATATTCAATTATACTTTTTATAAAAACCATTTCCTTTTAACTTTGATATGATTCTAAGTGCTAGTCACCTACCCATAAAGATTTAGAAATCCTTTCAGGTTATACCATTATTGACTCATGTATCAGTGTACTAGGATAAATTTCTTGGATGATGACTTATTTTATATTTGATCATTAATATAAATAACATTAAATAAATGAAAAAATTAATAACATATATTTCATCTAATATTTATTTCTTCTTGAATTCTATGCTTGAAGAACTAAAATATTTCAATTTAACAAATATTTAATTTTTTTTATTATTTACTATAAGAATTGAAACAAGAAAATGGATGATTATTATTTAAACATGATCATAATATATACATTTTCATGTATATGAATCTTGAATAATATAAAAATTTTATAAATATATTAGTATGTTTATATTTTGTTATGATATATTTGATAATAATATATCACTTTTAAGAATGATCTTAGTATGTTTATAAGTCAGTGAGTGATTGTTTCTTGTAAAACAATTTCGAACAATAACATCTAACTACTATTTATTTTGCATTTGAAGCAGATAGTACTACTAAATATGGCCTCTTGAAGGTCATAAAAATAAAAAACCACAAAATGTAATAATTTATTATGATAATTTCTCTATCTAATATATATTCCCAAAAATATGAATCATAATAAATATTTAGTATAATGTCAAATCTAGATGCATATGAAGTAATTATAACATCATGAAAGATCCATTTTACTGCTTTTAAATTGGATTATTTTATATTGGATTTAAATATCACCTACACAAAAATATATAAAACATAATATTTGGTTGACTGGAAGTCATGTATTGTAATATAATGATCATTAATATGTAAATTTTCAAATAAATAGGTTTCACAAAATCATTATTATTAATTTTAAATGAAAAAAATAACCAGAGTTTAAAGCTAGTAAAACTATTAAAATAGAATATTTTAGATAATTTATTTATGTATATATATTAATTTAAATTTAAAAACAAAGAAATTTTTTTTAGTATTCATATACATCTCAAATTACATTTTTATAGGCGTAGAAAACATTCGGCATATTATTTTTTAAGTTGATCTAAAAAGGAAATCATCAACATTGAATTTTATTATTACATTTTTCCTCTGAGAAATTCTTATTAAAAAGAGTATAATATTTCATTCCTTTAGTAAAAATGTTTTTTTTATTTAATATGTATAATCTATAATACATTCATATTGAGGAACCATTTGGTCTATAAAGTTCACTAGTATGTATAAATAAATTATTCGAAAATGAATTATTTTAAATGTGGTTATTAAATATAGATATACTCTATATAATATTTATAAGGAGATATTTATATCAATTTTCAATAATAATGTAATTCTAATGACCTATAAAGTATAGTAAAATTCAAAATTATTAAAATCATGCAAATGGGGAAAATGTTTTTTCATAGTTTATGTTTACTTATTCATCATATCATTTACTAACATGTGTAGATTTAATATAAAAAAGTTTCCATTTTTATAAAATTTATTTCAAATGACCTATTTAGTTCTTTTAACTAGAAGATTTTAGTATGTGTGACCAAATATCATACTCAATTACATTTAAATTAATTATGTTCCTCTAGGATATCTATTTAAAAAATTTCATAACCAAATGAATCTATTTCCATTTTCATTAAATTGAGATAATAATAAACTATTTTCACACTAATTTTCTAAAGAACATTTGGTTTTTATTGGCTGGTTGAAATATTCAATAACATTTTTAATGGGATAGTTCATTCAAATTCATTTATTTCAAGGAAACAATATTTGTTGTTCCACATCTTATGGATTATCACCTTATAAAATGTTTGGTCACATTTGATTGATTTATAATGTATTTGGTTCAAATAATTGATATAAATAATAGTAATTTAAAAAAAAGATGAATGAAATTCATATTTCATATTATAAAAAAATTGTAAAATAATTGGTTTGAAAAAATTTCATATGCACCATTTCCTAAAAAAATGTGATTATTCATTGAAAAACTAATAATCCTTAACTATGGTGGAATAACATGAAAAGATTTAATTATTAAATATAGAATCTAATTAATCAAGGTTATCTTTTTTATTTATAGTTAATACTTTAAATAAGAAATCTCTAAAGACGAAAATTAGGTTTCCTATCATCCCATAATTTATGTGTAGTTTTTTTAAAATGGGATGAAGTAATATATGATATATATTGTAACAAACATTTTTAATATAATTAGGTATTTTTTTTCTCAAATTGATATTTACATAACATTGATTGGGAAATCACTTGAATATAACAAATTATTCTTTAAACTTCACCATTTTGTTTTAGAGTTATGTTTATAAAAACAAAAGTTTAATTGTTTTCTCAATCTAATAATGTTTGTATCTCAAGATTCAAAAATTCATCACCATGATCACATAGTAAAATGATAATTGTAATATTTTAATGATATTTTACTAGAGAAATAAACTTTTTAAATGACATGAGTTCTTTAATTTTATATTAGAAAATTAATACCCAAGAATACCTACTATAAACATCAATAATTACATATATGTAGTGCTTTATCCCAATATTTTTAGATTTTTTCATCTATAAATATCAATATTCACTAATTTTTGATGTTAAGATATTAATATAACACTAGTACCTGTTAAGATAAAATCATATCAATTTCAATATTGACTAATTTAAAAGAATTTATATAAGTAAATATTATGTGTCAAAAGGACATTTAAATTTTCCAATATAGAAAGATTAGTTAGGGTCATAAGGTTAATGTTTTCTAACCATCTAATACATAGAAAAAATAGTCCTCAATTTTACATTAGAATCTATTGTTTTTAAAGGTTAACTACATTATATCAATAGTTTAAACACTATATTTCTAAATGGAATACAATATATGATCTTCTTTTAAAAATTTAGGGAATTTTTTTCTTTCCTAATGTTAATTAATTAACCATAATCACATAGTTTGGTAATGGTGATACATTTTTTCTTGAAACTGAAAATATATTAAACATTATAAATTATTTTCTCTCATTTGATGAATACATCAAATATACACATGATTTTACCTTTTAAATAATATATAAAAATAATATTATGACATTAAAATTTTAATTAGTTTAAATAGTTAGTCCTTTTTTCTAATAATTTTTTAAGAATAATTGTAATCCACGTACCATGTTTTTTTACTAAATGTTTTCAAATAAATATATTAAAATATATGAAAGTAAAATACTTGTACACAAAATTTATTGGTTCCAAAAATATTAGAAAATATTTTTTTCATCCATATTGTCCTAAATATTATATAGTAAAGGTCTTTATGTTACATAAAAATATTATCCTTATTTTAAAGTATTTCTTATTCCCTGAAGTGGGAAATTTCTTCTAGTGACCTCCAATTATATATATATATATATACTATAAAATATATAAATATATAAAAAAATATTATTTGAATGAAATTTCTATTTTATAATTTAGTTTTATCTTATTCAAGATGATACATTTGGAGTTGTCTATAAGCATAATATTTTATTTAAATTATAACCTCCTAAAATAATGGTAGATTATGTTTTCCATGTGATATCAATTTTAAATATTAATTTAATAAATTTCTTCCACGATTCATATATTATAAAAGAAATAAAAACTTTTACATTAAATTTGGATCTTAGTTTAAAAATAATCTCAATTTTTTAAGATGATATTCCATAGCATGGTAATATTTCAAAACTAACACAACATATTTTGTATTTATGTAAGCTACAAATTATTTAATTTCATCAGAAAATAGAGATTCATATTCTCCATCATCCTAATAATCACATGAATATAAATATTAATATGATATGGAATCAAAATCCTATTCCATGAAAATATGTTTATTCTTTTGAATAATTTTCTAAATTAATTTAAATATCTTGTTTCCATCATCAATTTTAAAGTAATAATGAGATAAAAAATGTTCATTATCACTCTTGGTATTATTACCCTTCATGATTTTTTACTTTTATATTTCTTTGATCATCTATAATACATTTCCATTATCTGTAATCCTATATAATCTTATTTGATATGTTTAAAAGTTATATATTTATAACATATCACTTTATCTGAATCATTAATATGAAACTTATTTTTTCTCTCTCTTTATTTTTTTATTCTAAATAGTTTATTCAATTTTATTTCCTAGATGATAAAATTAATCATGAGTCCATTAAGTGTCAATATCATATGAATGATAAATAAAATAATATTTAGGAGTATTTTTACGAGTAATACACATATTAGTAATAGATTTAAAAGAAATTAACATTTTATATATGTATTTTTTAGGATATATATGTTTCTATTTTTTTAATATCACATAAAAGTTAGGTTATTTTCTTTATCATTTAGATAAATTAGAAGTTTATAATATTACAAAGTTGTTCTTTCTGAATGTAATTATTTTAGAAGAATATAAATAATCATCCCAACAATATAATTTACCCACATCCATAAGTCCTTAATTTTTTTTATTATTTACATAAACCCACATTATAAATATGTTTAGATGGAAATGAATACATTTAATGAATACATAGAGTCAAAAATCCAGTGAAATATGACACGAATTTCAATTGGTACAATGTGCCACAACACAAGATCAAACTATAGTATCCCATCATACTGGTCTATTGTCCATCCCCGCCAACTCAACAAATCTGTTGCTTCAATAAATCCTAAATTGAAATAATGTTTCCTTTTTATTATTGTTCGGTAATTCGACTAACTGATCGCACCACCACCGATCCTTCAATGGATACCCAACATCAAAATTTCCAGACTCTCTTTTTATTCCCTCCACCTAGGATACTCTAGTAAAATCCTATTTGAAGGCCCAAAGACCTACATGTGTGGACTGATGTCCAAGTAAATATATTTCCATGATATATGGTCAAAAATATGAATCATGTAAATAGTTCATGATGATACAATATCCTGCTACAATACCTACTATGTACCCACACTTACACAACACAAAAGTATTGATACAATAACATAGAAATTATGCACTGCATATTTTTAATCATTAGTCTGATACTAGATTACAGGAGGCCATTAACCCTATTTTATAGATATATTTTATTATAAAAGAGAATTTATTATCTTCTTAATAGTAATAATTATTTAATACATTTAACATACTTTATCATCATTTATAAATTCCATAACACGATAGTAATCCCTATGATAAAAACAAACTATTTTAAAAAAATTATATTTTTTTAAATGAGTAACCTCCAATTTATTCCAATCAACATTAGAAACCTCACATGAAAAAAATCAGACTATAGATATTTTATGTCATATCACAAAAAGAGGGTTCAAAACATTATAAATAAACAAAAATTATTCATTCGCATCACAATCAAAATTTAATATAGTATTTTATTGAATATTAAAATAAATAACCACCATAAGATAACTATCAACACTAATATTAAAAATAAATTTTGTTCGTTTTATCACCCAAATATTCATTATCATCGCCATCATAGTTATGTGGCTAATTCGGATTTGTATTCTCTGAATTACCAACTAAATGATAAGATTCTATAATTAATTATTATCTATTATACCTTCGTAGAAGAAATATTTAGATATATTTTATGATACCAAATGATTTACAAGATATGGATATTCAATATGGGTGAATTTAATAATTATAATATGTTATAAAATATTTCTATCCTAAAGGATAATTTATTATAAGTAATAACATAGAGAAACATTAATGTACATTAATAAAATTCAAACAATAATTTATAATAAAACATTCTATTTGGAAGGTAAAGTCCCTCTAAATTAATTTAAAAAATATGATATATCTAATAAGATTAATATAAATAGATAATTTTGATGTTGTAAGCACATAGAAATATATAGATCAAACAAGAAGAATTAAAAAGTAACTAATTTAATAGTAAAAGGGGGTTTTGATAAATAATTTTGAAGAAACATAAAAAAAGTAATAATTAAAGTATATACACTTTCTTATCCCCATAATGAATTTATATATTATCCAAACTAATGTTAGATCAAACATTTATCTTTAAGTATATGTTTTAAAATAGAAGGTCTTAAAATTAAAAGATCAATTTGAAAAGTGCATACTAAAGTGATTCACATATCAATGATATACTGGATAAATGCCTTATCTTAGGACATCATTAGTATATATATGTCAAAAGAAATGTATTATAACATAAATATATTAGTGAAATTACTATATTTCCATTGAAACTAATGCATAAAAACTAAACTAAAAGAACAAATAAATATATTCATAAAGGATCTCATTCTAAATTATAGATATTTTGACCAGTAACATATTTTCTTATTAGAAAACTAATGTATTAACCTCAATTACCCTTTTGTAATTATTATAATTCCTTATAAATAAATATCTATGATTTTATCTAAGATATTCCTCATTCAAATAGATTTGTATGTGATTCAATCGTAATATTCCATTTATAATTTTATTCTGGTGAAGCATTGTGTCATTTTAGAATGATCATGATTCAGAAGGCATGTGATTTTGAGTGAGAAAATAAATTTAAAGGTATGTTTCTATAAAATAATTTTTTAAAAAATATGAAGTAAATTATAAATGAACAATTATTTTACAATGATTTTTTAAAATAATTATGTTTTATATTTAATTTTATGAAATGACTCAAGACCACAATTTTGGATCAGTAAAATTAATCTGTAAATGGAATAATTATTATTCACTTTTGGATGAAATAATTATTATTGGATTCCAGATTAACATATTCATTTATATGTTGATAATGAGCATAAATATTGAATTCAATCCCTAATATATTGATGTTATGATAAAAATAAAAACATTATTTATTATTGTTTTTCATCCCAAGAGTTTAACTCTTCCACAATTTACATTTGGGAAAATAATCTCCTTGAAAATGCCATAATTCTTCCTCTTATGTATTATGATGATATATTTGGAATGAATTGGTTCTCTTTATAAAAATCTAAAATAAAATCCTTGTATATTGAAATATATTTCCATATCTCAAACTACCTCGTGCTCTTATATAAATTAATGGTGGATTTTGAATCTACTTTACTAAATAATTCAAGGGTAATGGTATTGATACCAAATGTTTAAATACATCATTCTACAATATTTTAGCCAATAGAAAATTTCAACATTAAGGAGAATATTTATATGAGGGAATATACTGATGTATTTCCCCAATTTTTATATGGTATTCTCTCAAATTATGAGGTATATTTTTCAATAAATCTTATAGTAGGAGGAACTAAAATATACAATATACCTTAAAGAATAACCACAGAATATCCATGATGGAACATAAATATTTAAGGAATAAATTGAGAAATAATTTAGAAAAGGGGTTTATAAACCCTAGAGCATTACGATTGTTTACATGAGAGAACATTTTTAAGATACAATAGGTAACAATATGTATTTTTCTAGACTATTATGATCTCAATAAGTTCAAACTAAATAAAAAGTATCCACTACACCATAATAATGAAATTTTCAATAAAAGTCATGAAGTTGAATAATTATATTAATTAGTTGAAATCCATTATTAATATTATCACTTGAATGTTAAGAGATAAGATATTCGATAAATGGACACCAATATAAGATTTTCACCTTATGAGTTTATAGTGATTAAATTAGAACTCATAAATTACTAAATTTCATTCATAGACATGATCAATACATTATAGATATACTACTAATAATTTTGTTTTATAATATATTAATTATATTTTTATATATTCTAAAGGTAAATAAAAATATGATGATTATAAAATTATTTTTCAGGGTATTTCTTGAAATAAATTTTTATTTAAAAAATTCCCAATCATTACATTTAGATTTATTTAGTAACAATATTAGAGAATGTTATAACATGTGAGGGAATTTCAAAGTATTATTTAAATACTAATGAAATTAAAAATTATCATGGACCAACAAATTTCACAAAGATAAATAGTTTTATATGATTAATTATATACATTTGATGATTTATAAAAAATTTATCACAATTATTAAAACCATTAAAAATGTTTACATTGAATTTTTTGAGGCATCACCAATATAGTGAGAAATGTGACATACACACAGATCACTCTATTTTAAAGAAAATATTCAAATTGAAGGAGTTGAACATGTATTAATGAATATGGATTAAATTAATAAATGAATATAATTTTACAATACAACTCCAACCAAGGTTTTTTATAAGGTAGTTGAATATATAAGTAAAAAAATAAACCTTCTTCCTTATTTATGATGAGGATCAATAAAGACATAATAATTATAGATATTTACATGACAGATCTAGAAATTATAAATGTGGTGATGTAATCGTAACTTATGCCTTGATTTTACAACCATATATCAAAAATAAAATTAAAAATATATGTAGGAATAATTTTGAGTTACCAAAAAGGGCAAGAGAAACTAAGAATGATAATATACATGAATTCAACATCAATAAAAAAGTTATCATTCAACATTGAATGAGTTGATGTTGATATTCATCACCATATATAAATATGGTGTTATTATATATTGAAAATATCTCACACATTCTAATCCACAAAGAAATTACCAAAAAAATTCAAGGCCTTAAAAAACACTTCTAGTGAGAGAACACAAAGAAAAATAACATAGAGTACACCATAAAGATCTTAGTGTTCTAGTAAGCTAAATTAAATCAATAGAAGTCCATAATGTCAATGAACACATTAAAAATATCTATACTAAAATTTGGGAACATATAATTTGATTTAAAATATAAAAAAATTATTAATGGTATATCTTGATCCCTTATATAACCATGTGTAATTTCCTCAGATGTTATCACATTATCATGATCACTTATATGACCACGGAGAACCCATTGTAGGTTCCCTACTAAGAGACCAAACATCTATCCTCTTTATAAGATCAATCAAAACCACTATGAATCCCAAAATGGATGAATGAACCATGTGGTGGGAAACATGATCTACCAAAAGAGCATTAGCAATTGATCATGGATGTTAACCCTTCATGCGGTTCACTCAATTGGCCATGCCACCTCCACTAAACTGTTTGACTATACCCTTTTCCCATTAATCAATCATGGTGCCATGGTAGATTCTAAAACCATAACTCCAATTGGAAATAGAAATATCCAGGTCCAACAATACACTATTGAATTCTTAATGAGGGATATACAAACCAAATTCAAGGAAGAGGAAACCCCAGTCCAGAAAAAAGATAGATTGAAACATAAAACTAATGTTGTTTGAGCCACAACACCATGAAAAATTGAAGAAATAATGAAAAAGACTATAAAAGATGAGACATTGTATTTATTATTATTTTGAACCGATCAATGCTACATGGTTTCCCAAAATTTAATAATACAAATTGGATGAAACTAGGATCCATTGTAAATGATACTCAATGGAAATAAATTTTATGATACCTTAGGCTTGTTGAAGAAGTTGCATCACCTCAATGCATGATCAATGAAATAACATGAAACACTATGTCAAACAATTCCTTTCACTCCATTGATAGAAGAAGTTGAACAATAATCTATTGTAGTTGCCCCAAAATAGATAATTGACCCCATCTAACTAAATAAACTACTCAAAGTAGATATGAATATAAATAGACTTTGAATAATTCCAAACTGAAGTGACACTAGGTTATCACTGATGAAATATAACCCAATTACATTTTTTATGGATGCTCATAATTTAATAATTCCAAAATGTATTCTAGTTATTGAAACCATGGAACAACACCAATTATTTTATTAAAAACTCATGTGTGGTAAAATAATGTTACACCCATATAATGTAAAGGTTATTTATTAGATACAACAAGGTAGAACATATTCAATGGAAGGGTAATCTATATCTATATAAGGGTAATTCAAAAAAATGAAAAGTACCTCCAAGGATTCATGGGTTCCAGAAAGGATTTCAAAGAACCAAAGAGTTATATAAGGGTATATCATCTATTTCCAAGTATAATTTAGAGACTGACTAGGTATTAATTCCAAATTCCACTAGTTATTCAAAACTAGGGAGTTCCCTCAATAAAATTTCCATGTTTCAATCATAAAATTGAATGATTATTGATCATGACCATAGGGGAGAATTATTTAATAAAAAATAATTTTAGTATATTGATTTGGATAAATCCCAGTTGTTGAGTTTTGAGTGTGATGAAAATATGAAGAAATGGAAGAGGTCTCCAAATTTATGAAATAATTTTGAATTGTAGGGTTCTTTATAATGGAATTAAGAGATGATCATATGTAATGGAGGGGAATATTTAAAATAATGACGATTTATATACAATAGATGAACTATTCATATAGTGCCCATTCCGTTTACAAATATTATTACACGATTTTAAGCATAATTATCCCTTGAATAGAAATAATGAATGAAAAATCATATTGTCTTTAGAATACTTGGTATATAATTATAAAAAATTAATCTAGAATAAAAAATATTTTTATTAATATCTATAATGACATTATAACTCCCTCTGAGATCCTTAAACTACATAGGATAGACTAGGGAATACATAGATAAAAGGGATGATATAAAATCCCAGTATTTGAATTAACACAAAAAAGAAGAATATTACATTTTTCAGAAGGGATAACATGGAACACTAAAACGAATGGCTCAGGAATAACCATAATAAAGAGTAACATAAAAAACATTGAATCATATAATCATAGAGATATAATAAGTTGGTAGAAACATATATCATGTCATAAAAATGAGTCAAGGCTAACTTCAAAAATTATATCACATATGGAAAAGATTCTCATACTAGATTAGGTTTACTCCCTAATACCATACATCACATCTAATGGGAATATAAATTTCCCAACGAATTGGAGAACTATCTTGGTGAAACTACAAAAAAATGTACATTAATATGTGTTCCACAGAAAGAAATCAATCACGAAGAATAAAAATAATGGTTACCTATGGAAAGAAATGTGTTTAATAATTTGGTCATATGGAATAACCAAAGGTAATATCATAATGGAATATATAAAATAAGTTATTTCAATCACTCATAGAAATTAAAAAATGAGAAAATAAGAATATATCATGAATACTAATTTACTAATTAAGTTAAAACATTAAAAATAGTTGTTAGGTAACATTAGTAATGTGACACTAAAGCACTATTTTAGGGAAAAGATTTTAGAGTCCTTAAATATATAAAGGCATAATTATTTCCAAAAAACCAGAAATGAAATAAAATAGTTGTTGATGATAAATGTATTATTTTTGAAAAAATGGTGTCTTAAAATAGTTTAAAAAGTGTACTAGAATATGGTAATGAAATAGACATGTTATATTGAATTGGGTTTGCTAGTTTAGTGGAATTTAGAAGAGATCATTTTTAAAAGATGTATTTAAAATAAAAAAAAAGTGAACTGAATTAGATATATCTGTTTGGGACATATATATTAAAATTTATAGAATTATATCAGAATAATAAAGATATAAAATGATTCAAAGAGAGGTAAAGAATTGCCCAATAAAAATATTGAGGTTTTGAGAGATCCCTAAACTTATGTCGGAATGAGTTTTTCACATGCACTAAATTCCCTAGATAATTAAATTAGATTAATAAATAAAATAATTTTTTACATATTCCACATACATTAAACTTAATATAATTTTATTAGGCTTATTTATTCTTTTTTATATGATCTATAAAGTTTAATTTCATTTCTCTAGGAGCATTCATTTCATAAATCAAATGTCTGTTCACTTCTGTATAATTAAGGATGTTCTTCTAAAAGGGAAATAAAAATAAAAAATTAAAATTAAATGGTATTCAAGTACATAAAAAATTTTAAATGGTCCCATTTATAATTTTTTTCTTGTAAGTGTATGATTTATTTAATAAACCATTAATGATAAATCCTATGTTTATTTAGTGGTTTTTCTAACCAACTCAAACTAGTTTTGTTTTATTTTAAATTTTTAGAAATATTATCTATCAAAAATAGTGATAATAAATATGATATAAATAGTTAGTTAATTTTAAACAACTATAATTGAATTTAATCCTTCCATGAATGATTTAGTGGATAAATGAAAACTAATCATCCACAAAGGTGATTAAGTAGCATAATATAGATATTGATTCCATTATTAAAATAATAAGAGGAGATGCGAAAAGGGATGGATAGAATATATTACATTATAAATATAAAAATAAACTATATACATAATTTTATAATTATTATTCTATGATGGTAGAAGGAGGTGTGGATATAGTAGAAGAAGAAAAGAAATGAATAGAGGGTGTTTAACAATGTTACGTCTAGAATTACACCTCCTTGAATGACCCCATAAGGAACTCAGAATTTACCTTTTGGTTAGACTGGAAGATCATAGAAATGGGTAGAGTGTGTAGATTAGGGTTTTAAAGATATTTGTAAAGCATCAAGGCTGATAATGTTTGATAAGAAGGAGTGGTATTTATAAGGGTATAAGAGGGGTTTTTTTCTTATTATATTCATTAGTTAATTATTTTAGATCAAGACTAAAAATATTATTTATTATAGTGAAAATATATAGTAAATGGTACATATGTGTTTTTACCAATGGTTTATTACATCTATAATTACTCAAAAGACATGTATTTATGTTATAAAATTAAATATCATATGTCATCATATTTCACAATTCACCCCAAATTTAACTATTTTATAAAATTAAAACAAATCACCATATTTTTTTGATAGTTATATTTAAAAAATTTAATCCGTTTTATGAAAATAAGTTTTCAAAAATTGGGAAATTTAATTATTAAAGAAAATCCCTATTTATTTTAGAAAAATGATATTAGTATTATAATCCACTTTATGACCCTTTTAAAAATTAATTATAGTCTTATAAAATTATATTACAATTATAATAAAAAATAATATTAATTTATTAATCCATTTTATAATAATAAATTATCTTTTAAATCATTATATTCATTATTGAATTAATGAAAAAACAATATTATTTTTTGTAAAATATTCCAACACTTAATTTATAATTTATAAAACATTTATTTACATGTATAATGATGTAAATATATCATATGTTAATTTTACAAGATAAATATGTATTATTTTACATTTAAATAGGTGAGGTTACGCTTCTAATGATCAGATTACTATTCCCAATGGCTAGATTACCATTCCAACAGTCTACTTACTATACCAAGGTCCGAAGTTCTATTCCAGTGGTTAAATTATAACATTTATATGGGTATCTTATTTCTCATTGAATTTAGCCCCCCTTCATCACTTGATCACATAAATGGACACAAAGGTCCTCTTCACCACTTGTAGTCATGAAAATTGGTTTGAGTTAAGTGTAAATGGATATCTCTAATTACTATGTCTGGTGAGATTGATGGTTTCAATGATCATTAAATCTATCGAGTTTAATAGAAAATTATAGGTGAGGTAATTGAGTCAGATATCACTTAATTAGAGAGAAAATATTAGATTATAAATTGGAATAATGGTTTAACATGAGAGATAATGGGATTATCTAAAGTTAGAACACTATTTTTAAAATATAATTTATAAATAATTCCATTTAATTTCATTATAATTTTCACCATGTGAATTGATCAACCAAAACAGAAAAAAAACCTATAACATTTTCCTCTTTAGTAAAAAACTTGAGTCCAACTAATAGTAAATTTTTTCATGGTTTCCCAAAAGTTTTTTAGAGCACTCTGTGACAGGAAAAATCATAATTTTTTCATTCCCTGGGAGGTTGAATTTTTTTACTGTTTTTTAATTTTTTTTAAAAAAATGACAAGATCCAACTCATCTCAACTCATTGGGTTTTATCTAGAGGTAGAGCTAACCTTAATGGATAGATAAATAATATTGAAAATCCTAGAGGAGGTGTAAAGGTATATTGTTACTTTCACATTGAGAAACTCCTCATCTCTGTGATATGTTCCTACCAGAGTAACTTTTGGAATAGAACACATAGAAGATAATTAGGTCCAATTTAAAGGAAATTTAAGATTACTATATTCACCTAAATTAAATAACAATAATTGGTAGAATAAAAATTAACAATAAATCTAAATGTGATATTAAAAGATAAATATTAGTTCACCTATCTAAGATTCATGGTTTTTATGATAAGTCCCTCATAGACATCGAGGAACGTTTATTGAAATATATAGTGGATTCAAACATAGATGATCCACCAAGAATTATATTACCCAGAAATAATTTCTCTTATCTCTTTAAGGGTATTAAAAATAATTTATCTTCAACATCCAACCTAGAGGTATCAATACATGGGATAATCTTTTTTGAGCTATCCTCTATAAGTATTTCCCTATATCCTAGAGTTTCTACATAATAAATGATATTTATGAAATAAAATAGTAAATTAGAGATAACCTTTATGTCTATTGGGAGAGATTCAATGGATTAAAATACTCATAAGAACAAAAAACTATTGAAGAGAATCATTTACTTATATTATTTTACCAAGGATTAATAGATGCATACCATAATCTTTTGGATGCTTCATTCGGAACATCATATAATAAAAAATCAATCTCTAATTTCAAATACATGACAGAAATTACATAAAATAATTCTAAAAAAATGAATGAGAATATCCATAGTTGGACTACATGAGTTATACAACTATAAATTTTATATTTTTTATAAAATTATTTAAATAAATTTTATAGAAAGAAATTAATTTTTGAACAAATTACAAGAGACCTCACCCACCATACCCACTTACGTATGCCAACTCTTTCAATCACTAAACCAATATAATTATGGATGTCCTCAAGTTTATGAAAAATATGAAACCAAGTACCAAATAACATACTAACACCATCTAATATACAATTAAAGAAGAAATGTGTACTTTAATAGTCAATAGAGAGATGGGAACACAAAAACTTAGAGATGAACCCTTTAAGAATTTTTCCAACGATCATTCCAGCCACAACCTTTGAAAAAATAGAAAAATGAACCTTATACATTCTATCAAACATGGAAATATCCTGAACCATTAGTGGAGGATTTGATAAATGAAATTCTGATATCTAATGGCCATATATTAACCATTATAAATTAATTAAAAAAGAAAGTCTTGGGTAATATTCCGGCCTAATTCATTCATAAAACTTGTGAAAATAAGTATTATATTATATTATGGAGTGAGAAAGATCTAGGGTGCAATGTGCAATCAAAATCACAAATTTAAGTGAGATGTGGATATCCCAATAAACCTATAGAAAATACCCATATAAAAGAACATGAAGAATAGGTTCCTTTAGAAACACACCAGGTTAATAAAGATAAAAGAAAAAAAATAATGGAATATCTATATCAACCCCAAACTCCCTTACCTATAAGAATTTACATATCTAAGAAAACTATTGAAGAGTCATTGCAACAAGAGATTCTGGAAGTCTTACAAAAAGTAGAGATTAATATACCTCTTCTAGATTCCATCTTCCAAATTCTATGGTATATGAAATATTTCAAAGACAAATACATCGGTAGGAGGAGGTCTCATGTAATGAAATTTTATGACCATGTAAAAATGTTTTTACAATTGTGACACCAAAAATCCATAAAAAATGAAAAGATCTAAGTATTTTTTTATCCCCTACACTATAAAAGATATTAATTTTTACAACACACATTGTGATTTTTATAGTATCAATTAATGTTACTCCTTACTAATTTTTTCATCTTTGTAGATTTTAGAACTCAAACCCACTGATGTTTTTATGAAACCATCCAATCGATCCATCGCCTACTGAGTATGTGTAGTAGAACATGTATTGGGGATGGTAAAAGGTTTTCTTTTGACTAATAATATCTAAAATAAAAAAATAAATGAATACAAATGTAAGTCTCATTCCTCTATTATCTTAGATAGTTTTTTTGAAAGACCCAAAAACAAAAAATTCAAAACAAAGAAAATATTTCAATGACTTTTTGTGTTGATATAGTATATTTCAACATACATGATTCAATAAAACATCGATAATACGGAAAAAAATTCTATAAAATATTTCAAATTTTCTTATTTTTATAAAAAGTAAATTATTACATATCGGGATATATTTATATTTTTTTAAAAAAATTTGAATGTTAGGATTTTATTTCTAAATATATTTCTAAAATTATTTATTTATATATATATTTTTTCATTGAATATCTTGAAGAGATTGGTGATAAATATTCAGATAATTTACTCAAATTTTTTAAAAACACCTCTACATTACATGAATTTCCTACAAGAAATAATTAATTGTTTGTTGAGATGGAGAATAAATTATACTAGTTTTCCAAAGGAGTTAACTAAGAATTTTTCTAGAATAGATAAAATTAGAATCTATAAATTATTTAACTACTGAAATTGAAAAGGGAAGCCTAAAAGGACACCCTTAAATACAAGGAAATTGAACTACCATTTATGAAAACCAACCTAGAAGAGAGACATTAAAATTGTAAATAATTGATGATATTCTATTCAAAAATGAAATTCGTACTTGGTAAAAATAATTCGAAAATTATTAGACCTTATCAAGTGATAATTTTTGTTACATTTGGTGTAGTCGAAATCAATGGAGGTAAATCATAGGCCCCCTTCAAGGTGAATGTAACAGCCTGAGATTTTATAAGATATATTCTTTTTAATTTATTTCATATCTTTTATTGTACGCTACACCATGATTATCTTGCGCTTTACACAACACCATATTAGCTTGCAGTATACGCAACACTATTCTTAGATTGTGTTACACACAATTTCACGTTTGTTTTATAATATTCATTCTACGCAACATTGAGTGTATATATATATATTAAATGTATAAATGAAATATGTATGGATTCTGTTATACGAAACAATGAAGGATTCGTGCACAACACGTAACCCTGACGTGGCTTGCATTACACGCAATCACGACTTTCCTTGATAGCGTGTGTTGTACGCAATACTAGGTTTCACTAAACAATAATATATGGTTATAATATTATTATGAACTAGCTGTTATGAATAGTATTAACTACATTTTGAATTTTATAACCTTATTATTAATCAGACACATTTTCTATAACATGGTATAAGAACAAAATAAAATTTTTCATGTAAAATAAGTATTTAAAAAAAATGATGTTTTGCCGCCTTTTGATTGCACACCGACTTTATATCTAGTTTTTGACATTTTTATAAGTTCAATTTTACAAAATAAAATTATATTTTTGAATCATGATATAAAAATTTACATTGGATAATGTTTTGATATTTTTCTGATAATATTTATATTTTAATGAATAGTAAAAACACTCTATATTTTAATTAAAAACAACTATTTTCATAGTAATAATTTATATAGTTAAATTTTAATATTGAATCGTTTTAAAGTATAAATATAATATTTATTTACCATTTAATATAATTTATGTCATTATCCTTGATTTTACATTGAATTCGTAGGTTAAATAAATTCAATCTTTTGCAATGTTTTAAACAAAAACCCATTTTCTTTCGACAACGGGATTAATTTTAAATTAATTACTGCAACTTATGTGTTTTGAATTTGGAAAAATGGATTCCATTTTTGGAATCAGTGGGTCCAAATTATGTTAATATTATACTTTTTATTTTTGGGCATTATGAATAGTAACTAAGATAAATTTTATTTACCATAGTTAAAGGTAAATCGGGTAATTAATGGTAAATATAAGATTATAAAATTACCATAACACCTATCAAAATCCTATTGTATGACTAAAAGTCGACCCATATCACCTAAGGGTATGATTAGAATCATTTAATGGACTTTTGTCCATGAAAATAACTTAATTATTATTAAAACCAAAGAAAGTGACAACATGTCACTCTCTTAAATCTTATAAGTATATTAAATTTAATTTATTGAGAAACATCATGAAACTTAAAACACGAATAGTCTCTATAAATCTAATGAATGTATCTATATCATATGAATTTATTTATAATTTTTAGGGATTAAATAATTATCATTAATTGTGACACAATAGTGATGCATAAAATTGTTTATCTAGTGAAAAATCAATAATATAGTTTTTATTAAACTAATAGTGACCATAAAAGGCACAAAACCCTGAACAAAACTTATTGGTCATGTAAATGTAAACCATAATCATCCAATGGTCGAACATTTGACCATTTTGAGCCTTATAAAAGAGATTATGACACTTATATTATTTAATTTTAAATGATTCCAAAGTTGTCACCTTCATAATTTAATAAATATAACAATTTAAATATTGTGATTTTAAGATGATAAATTCTAGTAAAAGTATTATTGTGAAAGGTAATAGATTTATCTTCATCATATAATTTTATTTTTAATTTTTATGCAAGAAATATGTATATTAAATAATTATACAAAAATGATGTAGTAATTATTTTATTAATATCTAAACCAAATAAATGGTTTTAAAAATAATAAACTATATATTTTATGAACTATTTAATGTGATCCACTAATTTTATTGATACATATGACCTTTTATGAATCTATTAATGCTTATAGTTAGAACATATCTTCTATATATATTTTATTTAAATTCAAATAAATGAATAGTGTCAAAATTGATACTATTGTTGTTTTATAAAAATAAAATATTATCAAATTGATTAAAAATCAAAAAAATATTTAATAATTAAAAATTGAAATTTATTTATTCAAAAATATTATAAAGTATACAATTATAGAAAATTAACATCATATATGTGATTATTTTTAACCATTTAATATTTGTAATTTTATTACCACAAATAAAATTAAATAGATTAAATAATGATAAATGAAAATGATAAGGTTTAAAATAAAATCAAAACTTGTATAAATTTAATTGGTTGATGAGATTACAACCCTATATCATCTAATATTTGAATATGAGTCATTATTGGAGGTTCTTAAGTGGGGTTAGATTTATTATAAATTAATATTTTTATGATTTCCAAAGGTGCCCCTCTCTTCCCTTACAAAAGGGAACCTCCTCCCTCCCTTCCTCACACCAATTTGACCCTTCAAGCTTGGCAAACCCCGGAAAAATTCTCTTCTCCACTTCCCTAAAAACATCCTAGAGGTCCTTTTCTTTTTCAAAGACCAATTTTAGTGCCCTAAGAGGAGGTCTCAAAGAGGTACTTCAAAGAAGGGGAGGTTCAGATACATACGAAGCATATCGGACATAAGGTAAGGGATAATTTTGCAAATCTCATTTTTATCCAAGATTTCTTATTCATAATTATTTACTGGGGTTATTTCTATCATCTATGTCCATGTTTTATAAAAGTTTTTTCATGTATGTTTAATGTCATTTTTACCCATTATTGACTTTTACTACATGGTATGTAAGGAATCTTTCTTTTGTTTACGTTATGAGGTACTTTTTTTGACTTTTCCAGCAAAAGTATTTGAAGAATGTTTTTTAACTTATACTACATGAAATAATTTTTATGGTTTTATAAAGCCTTATTTTCATAATGCTTCCTCCAAAATATTGCATGTCTATTTTCAACAAAATCTATTTTATTTTAAAATTTCATGGCATTTTGTGGAAAGAAAATGATTTTGAAGAAGAAAGGATATTTTCCTCAGGAATTCATTTCAAGTGTTTTATCCAAACCATTTTCCATATAAGATGAAATTATTTCATATGTGTATGTTTCAAGTGTAATATCTCTATGATTTACATGGTTTTACTTTTCTTATTACGAAATGATATCCATTTCTTTTATATGGATTATGTGATGATGGGATGATGTTTATGAAACCCATTTTATTCATTGGGTTATTATGAATGATGTGTGTTTATTTTGTGGCACAAGTAAGAATGATTTCATTATAAGATGGGTGTGACCTATATCTACCTCCAATGAATTGGGTAAAGATTTATATCTAATGAGATAGACATGGCTGGAATGGTAAGTTAATCTGGTTCAGTGTTACAGGACTGAAACGAGGAGTGAACTTGATTCAGAAAGGGACTTTGTCCACTAAGATGGTCTTGCCAACAATGCCTTGGCTACTATGTAAATCATAACAAGTAATGAATGGTTGCCACAATTACATGTTTTATTACCATCCTATTTTATCTTGATTTATGTTCCTTTATGATATATGCCTTTCTTACTTCCAAGATTTATGTCTTTGCTCAAGGTTTTAATGTTTAGATTTCTTGTTCAAGTTTTTTCTTTCAAATGATTATGGATTGTTTTATGTTCTCTATGCTTTCCCTTACTGGGCATTTGAGCTCACTCTTTTTATGTTTTATTTTCCCCAATAAATAAATAAAGTTTTTCGGTAAGGAAACAAAAAGGATAATATTGTTATGGGAGATTTTGAAGATATTTCAACATGATTAGAAGTTTATATTTTGAGTTTCCAAAGACACTAAACTATTACGGTCCTTGTGTGTCTATTTTTGTTATGTATTAAGTATTCTGAAAAAGTAATGTAATGTCCATGTACGTCAAGCTTCGGGTCTCTACAGTTGGTATCAGATGAAAGGTTTAGTCAACCTTTGGAAACCAGGATGCGAAAACGTTAGTGAGATCCCTAGAGATAGTTCTACGGTATGTCTAGGGATGTACATAAGGATAAGTATACATATAGGATATAGTCATAGAACTACGGTAATGATATTAGAATTTAACCTAAGATGTTATATATTTAAGGTACTCCCCCTTGATTATTTTATTTTCCTTGTATGATATTTTCCTCTCACATTATTCTTTTTGTGTTTTAGTCAATGGAGGGAACCAGAAGGAATTCGGTCAACATTGAATCCAATGGAAAAATTGGTGACTATGAGCAATGAAATTGCATAATGCCTAGAGAGAAAGATATTGTGATTATACTGAATCAGTCATCGCTATATATGATTAACAAGGTGAAATTTAGTGGTATGCATAATTCATCAAAAAAGAGGAAGATAGATTTTTTTCATGTTCGCATGTCGAGGAGAATATAGAAAGGAAGATTTAGATTTCTATAGAATGGAAGAAGAACCTTGAGGAATACCTCAAATGGAGGGACATATGTTATCTGTTTGGAGAAAAGGGTCATAGAGTGACAGACTATTATGGTGTTCAATGTCTTATTTGTAGAGAACATGGGAATTACCCAACTCAATGCCCTGACCTAAAAAGTATCTTCTAAAATCAAGGAAAGACTTATTCCAGGACAATCATTGAAGAGGATGGATTGAAGTGTTTATGTAGGTATTCAAGAATAATTTTGTTGAGGTACTTTTATGGTGTATTAGAATATTTTTGTATTAGTCTATTGTTGTTTTCAATAATTTTATTGTACCTGTAACAATGAAAAGTGATTCAAATATTTTGGAAAGCAGATGATATGCGCATAATGAAGGGATAAGGAGAAAACGAAATGTTTGACAGTATTCATGAGCTCATGATTTATATATGTACTAAGTGATATCATGGTTTGAGTATATATAATTTTGAGGATTCTGGTAAGTGGAAAGAGTTAACTTTTGACAGCACTAATGTTTTCACTAAGATTCGATGGGTATTCATTTTTCAAGAGAATACATGATTAAGGTATTCACATGATTGGAATGTGACCGACAAGATATATGGGGGATAAATGATGGTATTCACATTCTTGGTTGATGACATTTCAAGTAATCATTTCTTTATACAATGAACTTTGATTGAAGTATTTTAGATAAGCCTAAAGATTGGAATGGATTATATTGGACATAAGTTAGTATTGTTTAAGGATATAACATTTTTCGATATTATTGATGGGATGTTATAGTAATGTAGTTTTAGAGAAAGGACAACCTACAGGACGAGCGACATCCCATCGTGTCAGACAAGGCTATGGGAATCGAACCCAGAACCGAAGTGTGATTGACCTTTATCACCTACCACTGGCCTACAGGAAGTCCCTGATTTGTAGAATCTAGTTTTATTTTTTTAAGCGGTATGATATATGAAGTATAAGTTCTGTTTTGGAACCATATACAATTAATCTAACTATAAGATAGACTTATAACTTTTTCTATCCTTTTGTTTGAAATAGATGGAATGAAATATCATTCTATCACATGATCTTCTAACACATCACGAATAACAAATTCAACTTCATTTCTTTAAGGGATGAAGTGGAAATTGTTCAACTCATGAACAATAGTGAGACTCTACCAAAATCATGTAAGTATTTCTTTTAATTAATCAACTTTAGGGAAATGATCTTGAAAACCAAAAATGTTGTCCTAGTGCTCTTATATTCGATGAATCAGATGGTACCTTAGATCATCACAAATATATGGATTTGTGATTGATGGCTTTTTCATAACCATGTTTTCTACCACTCTCCATCTGAACTTGATGGTTAGATTTTTCTTCCATATCCTTTTTTCACCTATGTTCTCCTCTGTGGAAAACCAGGGATTAGTTAATTTGGGTAACCATTACCTTTCATACTTCAGTTTTTAAACATAGGTTTTGGTAATCCCTTTTTACGATGTGGGTTTTTACTAAAGAAACTTTCAAGTATTAAACTATTTATAACCCCGACGAATTTCGAGGGAAAAATTCATTTTTAGGGGGGTAGAATATAACAGCCTGAGATTTTATAAGATATATTCTTTTTAATTTATTTCATATATTCTTTTTTACGCTACACCAAGATTATCTTGCGCTTTACGCAACACCGTATTAGCTTGCAGTACACGCAACACTATTCTTAGATTGTGTTACACACAATTTCATGTTTGTTTTATAATATTCATTCTACGTAACATTGAGTGTATATATATATATATATATTAAATTTATATATGAAATATGGTTGGATTCTGGTATACGAAACAATGAAGGATTCTTGCACAACACGTAACCCTGACTTGGCTTGCATTACAAGCAATCACGACTTTCTCGATAGCGTGTGTTGTACGCAATATCAGGTTTCACTAAATAATGATATATGGTTATAATATTATTATGAACTAGATATTATTAATTATATTACCTAAATTTTGAATTTTATAACCTTATTATTCATCATACACATTTTCTAGAACATGGTATAAGAACAAAATAAATGTTTTCGGTTAAAATAAGTATTTTTCAAAAAAATGAAGTTTTGCCGCCTTTTGATGGAACACCCACATTAAATCTAGATTTTGACAGGTTTATAAGTTAAATTTTACAAAATAAAATTATAATTTTGAATCAGGATATAAAAGTTTACATTGGATAATGTTTTGATATTTTTCTGATAATTTCATATTTTAATGAATAGTAAAAACAAGCTATATTTTAATTAAAAACAACTTTATTCATCGTAATAATTTATATAGTTAAATTATAATATTGAATGGTTTTAAATTATAAATATAATATATTCTCACCATTTAATATAATGTATGTCATTATACTTGATTTTACATTGAATTCTTAGGTTAAATAAATTCAATCTTTTGCAATGTTTTAAACAAAACCCCGTTTTCTTTCGACAACAGGATTAATTTTAAATTAATTACTGCAACTTATGTGTTTTGAATTTTGAAAAATGGATTCATATTTGGAATCATTGGGTCCAAATTATGTTAATAGGATACTTTTTTATTTTTGGGCATTATGAATAGTAACTACGATAAATTTTATTTACCATAGGTAAAGGTAAATCGGGTAATTAAGGGTAAATATAAGATTATTAAATTACCCTAACACATGTAAAAATCCTATTGGATGACTAAAAGTAGACCCATATCACCTAAGGTTCGGATTAGAATCATTTAATGGACTTTTTTCCATGAAAATAACTTAATTATTATTAAAACCAAAGAAAGTGACAACATGTCACTCTCTTAAATCTTATAAGTATATTAATTTTAATTTAGTGATAAACTTCCTGAAACTCCGAACATGAATAGTCTCCAGAGAGCTAATTAATGTATCTACATCATATGAATTTATTTTTAATTTTATGTATTAAATAATTATCATTAATTGAGACATAATAGTGATGTAGAAAATTGTTTATCTAGTGAAAAATCAAGAATATAGTTTTTATTAAACTAATAGTGACCATAAAAGGCACAAAACCATGAGAAAAACTTATTTTTCATGTAAATATAAAACATAATCATCCAGTGATATAATATTTGACCATTTGGATCCTTATAAAAGTTATTATGACACTTATATTATTTTATTTTAAATGATGCCAAAGATGTCACCTTCATAATTTAATAAATACGACAATTTAATTATTGTGATTTTAAGATGATAAATTCATGTAAAATTATTATTGTGAAAGGTAATAGAGTTATATTCATCATATGATTTTATTTTCAATTTTTATGCAACAAATAAGTATATTAAATAAATATAGAAAAATTATGTATTAATTATTTTATTAAGAGATAAACCAAATAAATGGTTTTAAAAATAATAAAATAAGTATTATATGAACTATTTAATGTGATCCACTAATTTTATAGATACATATGACCTTTTATGAATCTATTAAATCTTTTAGTTCGAACATATCTTCTATATATATTTTATTTAAATTCAAATAAATGAATAGTGTCTAAATTGACACTATTGTTATTTTATAAAAACAACAAATTATTAAATTGATTAAAAATCACAAAAATATTGAAAAATTATAAATTGAAATTTATATAGTCGAAAACATTATAATGTATCCAATTATGGAAAATTAAAAACATATAAGTGATTATTTTTAACCATTTATAATTTATAATTTTATTACCACCAATAAAATTAAATAGATTAAATAAGGATAAATCAAAATGATAAGGTTTAAAATAAAATCAAAACATGTCTAAATTTGATTGGTTGATGATATTACAACCCTATATCATCTAATATTCGAATATGACTCATTTTTGGAGGTTCTTAAGTGGAGTTAGATTTATTATAAATTAATATTTGTAAGATTTCCAAAGGTTCCCCTCTCCTCCATTACAAAATGGAACCTCCTCCCTCCCTTCCCCACACCAATTTGAGCCATAAAGCTCGGCCAACCCCTGACAAATTTTCTTCTCCAATTTCCTAAAAACATCCTAGAGGTCCTGGTATTCTTCAATGACCAATTTTAGTGCCCTAAGAGGAGGTCTCAAAGAGGATCTTCAATGAAGCGGAGGTTCAGATACATACGAAGCATATCAGACATAAGGTAAGGGATAATATTGCAAATATCATTTTTATCTGAGATTACTTATTCATAAGTATTTATTGGGGTTATTTCTATCATCCATGTCCATGTTTTATAAAAGTTTTTTCATGTATGTTTAAAGTCCTTTTTACCTATTTTTGACTTTCACTACATTGTATGTAAGGAATCATTCTTTTGTTTACATTACGAGGTACTTTTTTTGACTTTTCTAGCAAAAGTACGAGAAGAATGTTTTTTAACTTATAAGAAATGAATGAATTTTTACGGTTTTATAAAGACTTATTTTCATAATGCTTCCTCCAAAATATTTCATGTCTATTTTCAACAAAATATATTTTATTTTATAATTTCATAGAGTTTTGTGAAATGAAAATTATTTTGAAGAATAAAGGATATTTTCCTCAAGAATTCATTTCAAGTGTTTTATCCAGACCATTTTCCATCTAAGATGACATTATTTCATATGTGTAGGTTTCAAGTGTAATGTCTCTATGATTTTCAAGGTTTCAATTTTCTTATTATGAAATGATATCCATTTCTTTTATATGGATTATGTGATGATGGGATGATGTTTATGAAACCCATTTTATTCATTGGGTTATTATTAATGATGTATGTTTATTTTGTGGCACAATTAAGAATGATTTCATTATGGGATGGGGGGACCAATATCTCCCTCCAACGCATTGGGTAAAGATATATATCTCATGAGATAGACATGGCTAGAACGATATGTTAATCCGGTTCAGTGTTACAGGACTAAAACGAGCAGTGAACTCGATTCAGAAAGGGACTTTGTCCACTAAGATGGTCTTTGCAGCAATGCCTTGGCTATTATGAAAATCATAACAAGTGCTGAATGGTTCCCACAATTACATGTTTTATTCCCATCCTATTTTATCGTGATTGATGTTCATTTATGATATATACCTTATGTACTTCCAAGATTTATGTCTTTTATCAAGGTTTTAATGTTTATATTTCATGTTCATGTTTTTGCTTTCAAATGATTGTGGATTGTTTTATGTTCTCTATGTTTTCCCTTACTAAGCATTCGAGCTCACCCTTTTTATGTTTTATTTTTCCCAAGAATTAAAGAAAGGTTTTTGGTAAGGAAACAAAAAGGGGAAGATCATTAAGGGAGATGTTGAAGACATTTCAACATGATTAGAAGTTTATATTCTGAGTTTCCAAAGACACTAAACTATTACGGTCCTTGTTTGTCTTTTTTTGTTATGTATTAAGTATTCTGAAAAAGTAATGTAATGTCCATGTACGTCAAGATTTGGGGTCTCTACAGTGAATGATTTAAATAAAATTAATTTTTACAAATATCATTAGAATAAAATGATAGAGGAATTCAAAATCCCTTATACTGACCTCAAATAAAACGACCATGGTACAATCATTCCTTTACAGTAATTTAGAGTCATTCATTTTGTATCTCCATTTCCTGATAAATTCATGATGCAAATTTAAGAGAAGCCTATCTGATCTATTTTTATGTGAGATATGAAAGAGTAGTCTATGATATAATATAAGGACCTGACCTTAAAACATTACATAATCATGAATTAAATGAATAATTCAAATAGAGGATCTTTTTAGGTTTAGAGTTTTAGAGAATTAGGACATAACTATTACATCTCAAAAGTTTACAAAGTAGACATTTCTACTAAGTTTCTATAAAATAAAAACTCTTAAAAAGAAACATTTCTAGTTCCATGTTTAAGATAGCATGTCTTTCCTTGATCCTATCCTTTACCCTATTCATCTATAATCTTGTGGAAAACATTTCAAAAACTTGGGGTGAGAATAAAAAGTCCAGTAAAGGATACACAAATAAGGAAAACAATTATTTTTTAAAAAAATAAGTAAATCATGAATACTTTATAATAAGTACTTACTTGCACCTTTATGAAGTAGTAAATACTCTTCATTGAATAAAAGATCATTAATTACCCATTTTTCAACCAAAATATTACCATAAAACCCATATAAAGAACACATAACATATAAAGATAACTTGGGACATAAATATACTTAAATGGAATAACCATACGGTCGACTTCCACACATATCACTAAATGGAATAGACATACGACCGACATCCATACCCAATGTAGTGGATGTTATAACATAACCACCCATCCTATTATTCACGGCACCACCCATCATCTGGTTTATCACATAACCACCCATCAAATATCCAGGTAGCATAATAAAATCATAAGACCTAAAACAAATATAAAGGTACGAAAACATTTTCACATTTAAATCACAATATATAACATAAATATATTGCTATAACAAATCCATTATGAAAACCATTTTCAATACCAAAATACATAATAGTGTATATGGTATTTATTTTGTTTTAAAAACATTATGGCTTATTGAGGAAGCCAAAGAAAAAATAATACTCACAGTGCCCGATAGGTCATTGTCATCAGGTACGTTTAAAAACACTCATTTTTTTCATTTAGTAAAACGATTCCTAGAAACATATTCCCTTTGAATGAAATGAAAAGTAAAAGGTGTTTATAAAGAGTATAATATAAAGTCTTGTATTAAAACAAAATATGCCTCAATGAAAGAAGACTGAGATGAAGTCACTTACGAAGTCGGTATCCTTATATTAAGGATAAATCAATTAAATAATTATGTGTGAAAAATATAAATACACCCAATATAAGAGCATATTAAGTGTAAAACAATCATAGGTCATTCACATATATTCATTGAATGACATATTCTAGGAGTACAAGTTTAACCCAAAAGATCGAAATTGGGTTAAGATATTCCCTTGCAAAAATACAATAGCCTAACGACATCTCCTAAACTTTTAGAAAAAGAGTTCATGAGATAGAAAAGGGTATCTCATAACTTGGACATAATATTTATAGAAATAAGGATATAGATTAACATATCCCAACATAACAAGATTTAAATTAAAAGACCTAACAAAAATAAGTCTTTTAAAAAGAGGAGGGTGAAAGGTTCCCTTACCGATTTGGGTGATGTTTGAAACGTACACCTCATGAAAGAAAGACCATACAATGTTGATGTAAATACACATAAATGAAATTATATTACACAAAGATTATAATAATGTGTAGTACATACACCACTCAAAGGAGACAGTGACAAATATAGCATGAATCTCATAGGAATAAAAGTGAGACAAAAACCCCTTACCTCGTTGTAATCAATCAATTCGTATGACCAAAAGATAATAAACACCAAATGAATTTCAGAAAACATGAATATAAAAAGAATCATGATAATATATATCAATTTTCATTACAAAATACAATACATTCCATAAATATGTGGCGACCAATGGAAATCTCATGGAATTAAAAGTGAGATAAGAAATCCCTTACAAAAATTCAGCAGCCTAACGACGCCACTTAAAAATTATTAAAATTAATTGATGAGAGTAATAGGGGGTATCTCATAATATGAAAATAAAAATTAAAGTATCATTAAAACCAAAGAATATCCTCTAACATAATAACATGGAGCATAAAATAAATGACATAAAAGAGAGTACATGAAAAGAAAGAGAGTGGTCGGATCCCTTACCTCAAGTCCGACTTGTCTTCTTCGTTTCTTTATATTATTGAATAATAAACTTTGGTCAATTTATAAATTCATAAGTACCTCCATTAAAGTTTATTATTCAATTCATATCACATTTTACACGGTTATAATAATTAGTTAATTATGAGAGTTCATATCAGAAGTTTTTGTCGATCTTCGGTACATGAGTTAAAAATGAACTTGTTTGAAAAGAATTGTCCATGTAGTTATAAGTACATCATCTCCAGAATAATATTAATGATTTAAATATCCTATATATATATATTATAAATTAATTTTATACTATTCCATAACATTTGGAGATAGAAAATGAAATGCACCATTCATTGAGATGGTGGACCGTACGCACACATGAACGCTACTTTAATTTCCCTATCATATTAATGGAATTAAAAAAATGAGAGAAATATATATTATAATTCAAGTATAATATATATTATATATAGGTCACATATTTTCATTAATTTAATTCTTTATACATTCCATGTATTTCATGAATGAGTCACATCACTTGAGGGGGCATTAGTCCACACTTCCTCATATGAAATTATCACATTTGCACAACATGCAAAGCATAAAGGTATGTTTTAAATATAGAATAAAGAAGCATATAGAAAACATAAATACCATATATATAATATATAAAATTCAGTGAAATAATAATGGACACCATTAGAGGTGGTATGAGATAATTGAACAATCATCATTTCGTGAGGCAGTAGTTCACCTTCCACTGAAACAATATGTTCTTCACCCATTAGATGGAGGTGTGTGTAAGTGTAGCTCGAATAATTATCATAAAAACATCCTAGTAGATTTAATATACTGGTTTTGTTATAAATGAAATTAATAAAAAGAGTTTAGGGGGTTGTAGAAGCAAAAAATAAAACAAAAGAACATAAGAGAAGACATTACCTTTAAATCGGGTAACTCCCATTGGTTTGAACCAAAAGGGTTTCTTGAAGAGATTTCTGCCTAAGTTTAGGCTTATATAATGAATATAGGGATGTGTAGATACAATTGGAGTAGGGTTTTGATGATCCAAGGGCTTTAGAGGTTTGGGTAAGGGAGTAGAGGTGGGGGACTTTTATAAGAGGGGGGAGGGGCACTCTTGGAAGGTCATGAACTGTTACTTTATTATGAAATGTTTTTTGGATTTTAAAGGTCCCAAAATGATATATTAAAAGGATAAGGTGATAAGGGTTTGAAATAAACCCATACAATAGGTTTTAGACAAGTGTATGTCTTATATTTTACCTTATCATTTTATTTTATTTAAATCGTTCATTAATGAGGTAATCACTGCATCATCATGGTGTCATAAATAAATTTATTTATTTAATGTATAAAAATTATAAAACAAATACCATGATGTAGGAAATATTTTTAGATTTCCAATGAATATTTATAGTCTAAGATATACTTTATATAAAAAAAAATAAAATTGTTTTACTTAGGTGATACATACTTTGGTTATACTTTCCTTTAAAAAATATATAATAAAAGGCCACTATCACACTAAAGTGATTCCATAGGGTCCCAAAGTTTGGCACAAGACATCCCATGGTCGTCAGTGACTCAAAAAAAGGATTTGGACAGAAGTTGGGGTCATTTTATATTATTTTGATATTATTTTATTACCCTTAACTACCCGATTACTAATTAATCACGATAAATAAAGATAATTGACGTCGTTACAATTCATAATGTCCAAAAACAAAAGATTCTTAAATACATAATTTTGAAATTATGATTCGAAATATGGAATCCATTTTATCAAATTCCAAACACAGAAATTGTAGTAATTATTTTAAAAATAATTCCCGATTGCCAAAACCAAAGACGAGTTTTTAAGAAGTAAAATCTATCAAAAGATTGATTTGATTTTATATCCTTTTTAAAAGTGAAATTACATAAAATGACCAAAATTATATTAAATTATAAAAATATAAATCAATTACATTTTAAATCCAATTAAAATGAAAATATAAATATATAATTAAATTAGACGAAAAAGAAGTTTTGAAGTAAAATGCAGTATTTTTTACTATTCATTAAAAATGAACATTTGACAGGAAAATACCAAAAATTTATCCAAAGTAAATTTTATATTCCAAATTAAAAAAAATTAGGCAAATTTTACCAAATTAAAAAAAAATAAGTTGCACTAATTAATTTTATAATTAATTCCCGCTATCAAAGGAAATAGCATGTTGTTATGTAACAGTATCTATCAAAAGAATGACATTTGTTTATGTCCAATTTCAATGTGAAATTAATTATAATGTCAACCATTGGATTAAATGGTAAAAATATATTCTAATTGTAAATTAAAACCAATTAAAAAGATAATCTAACATTATAAATAAATTATATTAAAAAGATTTTTTGAATTAAAATACAACATCATTCACTATTCATTACAAAATGAACTTTATCGGAAAAGTTCCAAAAACATACAGAATGTAAATTTTGATGTCCCGATTCTAAAGAATGATTTTATTTTTTCAATTATAACATATAAAATTTTCAAAATGTGCATTTAAAACGGGTTCTCCATCAAAAGGCAGTTAATCGACTTTTTAAAGAATATTAGAATATTTACAGTTAAAATTGGATTCATTCACATTTTAAGCCCCTAACATTTATTAGATAAAAGTAAAAATATTTGAAAAAAATAAATAATCAATTTTTAGTTATTTCTGTTCATTCCCTCCATTACAACAGCTAGGCATTAACTACCATTTAAAATAGTATTATTTTATTATTAATGTGCAACGTAAGATTTCAAAGAAACTTGTTGTTTCATATTGGGTATGCCATCGAGCCTAGAATTCGATTTAAAGTAATATTAACATTTTATTCACAAATATTGGTAAATATGAGAATGTCATATTATTTATTTACCCGGGATGTTACATCTTTCCCCCCTTTTGGGAATTGCGCCCTCGTAATTTTAAAATTGGGCTTGAAAACTTCATTGAGAGCCCCACATCGGAAAAGAAGTAAATTAAACTATCACTTTAAAAGAAATAATGAAATGTAAAAAGGTCACCTGAGAAAACATATACTAGGATTCCATGAAAACATGGATATGGAGGAGAAAACAAACCATCAAGTTCTGATGGAGAGTGATGGGAAAATATGTCTATGAGAAAGTTAACCACCAATAAATCACAAACTTGTGATGGGTTAAATGGTATTTGATTACCTAGTAGGGAATGTTAACAGACAATGTTTTTGTTTAAAGTTACTTTTCATTGAGGAATTTATTTATGAGCTTATCTAAAACATAAGGAAACATACTTACTTGTCGTGTAGACATTCATATCTTACTAGATTTCTTACACAAACCCATATTTTCTCTAAAAGGTGAGTATTTAGGATGACTTTGTTTAAAATTAAGAGGGCTATAATAAACTTCAAGAAAATAACCTAATCCACAAAAGGGAACAATATATTTCCCATGTCTTTAGACCTTTACAAGAACCAAAATTGTTTGTATAGTATCAGATAATCCGAAAAAAGATAATCTTTAAAAAAAATAAAAACTACTCTTAATCTTCAAATTTTTTTAAACAACCCAAAGTTCAACAGGGACCATTCAATAAATATTTCCCTTAAAATTATTCAAAAATAAACAAAACTATGATTGAATCCCAAATCTCTAAAGGATTTAATCACATAGTCTTCCTAGGAAAATCTTAACATTTTTCTCCAAATAACATCAGTTACTCTTAAAGTCTCATGCTGAAAAGTAATTAACCTAATCACATATCTTCAATGATAGGTTAATAATTTCCATAGATAACCAAAAATAAACTTATTCCCAATTCATAAGATCATTTAACTAAAAATAATTATTCATGCTAACCAGGGACTTCACATAGTCCAGTGGTAGGCGACAAATTCCAGTCACACTTTGGTTGTGGGTTCAATTCACACAGCTTCGTCCGACGTGATAGGTTGTCACACAGTCTGTGTGTTTTCCTTTTTCCAAAAACTATATAATTCTTAAAAAATTCCCCAAAAAGAGATAAAATATTAAAAAATATCCATAACATAATTAACCTCAATTTTATCTCTTGCCTTTCATTTTCCATCATAACATATAGTAACCCATAATTACCTCAAAAGTAAGGATCATATAAACCCCAATGGTTACCTTTGTAATTATTACCAGAACTTCCACATCGAGTTGGTTCTCTAGTACATGATGCATTAGAGAAAACACAAAGATTCAAGTGGTTAATCATGACTCTTTGATAGTTGGTTTAGAATAACCACATGATTCCTCATTGAATCCCCCATTTCATCTAGTCTCTTAATCATAGAATCACCACAGTTTC
The DNA here is from genome assembly GCA_963277665.1 of Viscum album. NCBI lineage: Eukaryota > Viridiplantae > Streptophyta > Magnoliopsida > Santalales > Viscaceae > Viscum > Viscum album. The sequence continues at coordinate 2,049,608,882 of OY728150.1, read as the reverse complement.
CTTCATAACCATTGTCACTTTTGTTCCTCATAGATCAATCCATTTTTTAAAACCAAAATGTCAGTGTGAATATATCAACAAAATAATCATGTACTAAATAGGAATATAAACACTATGATATACTTATAAAAGTTATATCAAACTCATAACAATGACTCCATTTAATATAATATCAATTGTGATTATACACAACTTGTCACTTATGCTTAAACAATACTCTAACCTCTAAAGTTCTCTAAACTGACCATTGATACATAATATGAAGGAACCGGCCTTAAAACATTAATTAATCATGAATTAAATGAATATTTCACATAGAGGATCTTTTTAGGTTTAGAGATTTAGAAAATTAGGACATAACTATTACATCTCAAAAGTTTACAAAGTAGACATTTCTACTAAGTTTCCATTAAATAAAAACTCTTAAAAATCATGTCTAGTTCCATGTTTTAGATAGCATGTAATTTTTTGATCCCCTCTTTGACCCTATTAATCTTTAAGTCCTGTTTAAAACATTCAAAAACTTGGGTTGTGCATAAAAAGGGAAGTAAAGGATACACAAATAAGGAAAACTGTTAGTTTTTTTTCGAAATAAGTAAATCATGAATACTTTATCATCATCAATACCTTTCACCTTTATAAATTAGTAAATAATCTTCACTGAATAAAATGTCATTACTTATCCCTTTTGTGGCAATAAAATTACCCTAAAACCCATATAAAGAACACATAACATATAAAGGTAACTTGGGACATAAACATACTTAAATAGAATAACCATATGATCGACTTCTACACATATCACTAAATGGAATAGCCATATGACCAACATCTATACCCAATTCATTGGAGGTTATAACTTAACCACCCATCATGGTATTCACGACACCACCCTTCATTTGGTTTATCACATAACCACCCATCAAATTTCCAAGTACCATTATAAAATCATAAGACATAAAACAAATATAAAAGAAAGAAAACATTTCCACATTTCAATCACAAAATATAACATAAATATATTTCTATAACAAATCCATTATCAAATCAATTTTCAATACCAAAATACATAATAGAGTATATGATATTTATTTTCTTTTAAAAACATTACGACTTTTTGAGGAAGCCAAATATTAAATAATAATCGCGGCAGCAGAAAGGTCATTATCATTTTGTACGTTAAAAAAACATTCCTTTTTTTTCATTTAGAAAAACGATTCATAAAAAAAGATTCCCTTTGAATTAAACGAAAATTAAAAGGTGTTTATACAGCTTATATAATAATGTCATGTATTAAAACAAAAAATGCCTCAATTAAAGGAGATTGAGACGAAGTCCCTTACAAAGTTGGTATCTTTAGATTAAGGATAAATCAATTAAATAATTATGTATGAAAAATATAAATAAACCTAATATAAGAGGATATTATGTGTAAAACAATCAGATTTCATTCAAACATATTCATATAATGGCATATTCAAGGAGTACAAGTTTAACCCAAAGGATAGAAATTGGGATAAGAAGTTCCGTTGCAAAAATTTGACAGCCTAACGGTGTCTCTTAAAATTTCAGAAAAAGAGTTGATGAGAGAGAAAAGTGTATCTCGTCACATGGAAAAAATATTTATAGCAATAATGATATATAAGAACATATCCCAACATAACAAGATGTAAATTAAAAGACATAACAAAAAGAATTATTTTAAAAAGAGGAGGCTGAAAGGTTCCCTTACCGATTTGGGTAACTTTCGATACATACGCCTCATGAATGAAAGACCATACAAAGATTATGTAAGTACCCATAAATGAAAGTATATTACACAAAGAGTATAATAATGGGAAGTACATACAACACTCAAAGGAGACCGTGACAAATATTGCATGACTCTCACAGGAATAAAATTGAGATAAAAACCCCTTACCTCGTTGTAATCAATCGAGTCGTATGACCAAAAGATAATAACCACCTAATGAATTTCAGAAAAAAATGAATATAAATAGAATCATGATAATGTATATAAATTTTAATTAAAAAATACACCATATTCCATAAATAAGCGGCGAATAATGGAAATATCACGGAATTAAAAGTGAGATAAGAAATCCCTTACGAAAATTTGGCAGCCTAACAGCGCCACTTAAAAATTATTATAATTAATTGATGAGAGTAAGAGGGGGTCTCTTGTCATATGGAAATACAATATACAGTATGATGAATATAAAATAAAATCCTCCATCCTAAGAACATGGATTATAAAAGAAATGACATAAAAGAGAGTACTTGAAAAGAAAGAGAGTAGTCGGATCCCTTACCTCAAGTCGGACTTCTCTTGTTCGTTTCTTTATATTCCTGAATAATAAAAATTGTTCAATTTATAATTGCTTAAGGACCTCTATTAAAGTTTTTTATTCAAGTCATATCACATATTATAATGTTATAATAATTAGTTAATTATGAGAGTTCATATCAGATGTTTTTTTCGATGTTCGGTACATGAGTCAAAAGTGAACTTGTTTGAAAAGAATTGTCCATGTAGTTATAATTACATCATCTTCAGAATAGTAATAATGATATAAATATCCTATATATCCTGTATAAATTCATTTTATACTATTACATAACATTTGGAGATAGAAAATGAAATGCACCGTTCATGGAGACGGTAGGCCGTGCGTATGCATGAACACTACATTCAATTCCTTGTCATATTAATGGAATTAAAACTAAATGAGATATATATATATATATATATATATATATATTATTCCAGTATAATATATATGTTATATATGTCACATATTTTTATTAATTTCATTCTTTATAAATTCCATGTATGGCATGAATGAGTCACATCAATTGAGGGGGCGGCAGTCCACAATTCCTCATATAAAATTATCTCATTTGCACAACATGCAAATCATAAAGGTATGTTTTAAATATAAAATACAGAAGAATATAGAAAACATAAATACCATATATATCATATATAATATACTGTGACATCATAATGTCCACCATGAGAGGTGGTAGGAGATAATTGAACAATCATCGTTTCATGAGGCAGTAGTTCACCGTCCACAGAAATAATATGTTCTTCACCCATTAGATGGAGGTGTGTGTAAGTGTAGCTGGAATAATCCTCATAACAACATCCTAATATATTGAAGATACTGGTTTTTTTACAAATGAAATTAATAAAATGAGTTTAGGGGGTTGGAGAAGCAAAATTAAACAAAAGAATATAAGAGAAGACATTACCTTTAAATCGGGTAACTCCCCTTGGTTTGAAACAAAAGGGTTTCTTGAAGAAATTTCTACCAATTTTAAGGATTTTAGGATGAATAGAGGGATGTGGAGAGATAATAGGAGCAGGGGTTGGACGAGCCAAGGGCTTGATAGGTGTGGGTAAGGGAGTAGAGGTGGGGGCCTTTTATAAGAGGGAGGAGGGGCACTCTTGGAAGGTCATGAAATGTTACTTTTTTATGAAATAATTATTGGATTTTAAAGGTCCCACAATGATATATTTCAAGGATAAGGTGATAAGGGTTCGAAATCCACCCATGAAATAGGTTTTATACAAGTTTATGTGTTATATTTTACCTTATCTTTTCATTTTATTTAAATCGTTCATTGATGTGGTAATCACTGCATCATCATGGTGTCATAAATAAATTTATTTATTTAATGTCTAAAAATTATAAAAAAATACCATGATGTAGGAAATATTTTTATCATTACAATTACTATTTATAAACTCAGAGATAATTTATATAAACAAAACTAAAATTGTTTTACTTAGGTGATGCATACATTGGTTATACTTTCTTAAAAAAATATAATAAAAGGTCACTATCACGGTAATGTGATTCCATGGGGTCCCAAAGTTTGGCACAAGGAAGCCCATGGTCGGCCATGACTCAAAAAAAAGGATTTGGACACAAGATGGGTTCATTTTATATTATTTTTATATTATTTTATTACCCTTAACTACCCGATTACTAATTAATCACGGTAATTAAAGATAATTGACGTCATTATTATTCATAAAGTCCAAAAACAAAAGGGTCTTAAATACGTAATTTGGACCTTATGATTAAAAATATGGAATCGATTTTTTCAAATTCCAAACACAAAAATTGCAGTAATTATTTTAAAAATAATTCCCATTTGCCAAAACCAACGATGGGTTATTAAGAACTAAAATCTATCAAAATATTGATTTGTTTTTATATCAAATTTAAAAGTTAAATTACATCCAATGAACAAAATTGCATTAAATTATAAATATATAATTCAATTACACTTTAAAACCAATTAAAATAAAATCTATTTTTATAATTAAATTAGACAAAAAATCATTTTTGAAGTAAATTGCAGTATTTTTCATTATTCATTAAAAATGAACATTTTTTAGAAAAATACCAAAAATTTATCCATAGTAAATTTGATATTACAAATTAAAAAAATGATGTCAATTTTACCAAATTCAAAATATATAAGTTGCATTAATTAATTTTTTAATTAATTCCCACTGTCAAAACAAATAGCGTGTTTTTATGAAACAATATTTATCAAAAGATTGACACTTGTTTATGTCCATTTTCAAAGTGAAATTCATTCTAATGTCCACTATTGGATTAAATGGTAAAAATATATTCTAATTTAACTTTAAAAACAATTAAAAAGATAATATAACCATATAAATAAGTTAGATTAAATGGAGGTTTTGAATTAAAATACAATATCATTCACTATTCATTAAAAAATGAACTTTATCAGAAAAATTCCAAAAACGCACAAAAAGTAAATTTTTATGTCCCGATTCTAAAGAATTATTTTATTTTGTCAAATATAACATATATAATAATCAAAAAGTGGATTTAAAAATGGTTCTCTATCAAAATTCAGTTAATTGACCTTTTAAAGAATATTAGAATATTTCTGCTTAAAATTGGATTCATTCACATTTTAAGACTCTAACTTTTATTGGATAAATGTAAAAATATTTGAAAAAAATATATAATCATTTTGTAGTTAGTTCTTTTCATTCCTGTCGTTACAATGGCTATGCGTTAACTACCATTTAAAATAATATTATTTTATTATTAGTGAGCAACATAAGATTTCAAAGAAACTCGTTGTTGCATATTGGGTACGCCATCGAGCATAGCATTTCCTTTAAAGAAATATTAACATTTTTTTCATAAATATTGATAAATATGATAATTTCATATTCTTTATTTACCTGGAATGTTACATATAAATACCCATACACTATTTTACAATTATTATATCCTAAAATAGTAATAATAAAAAATATTTTTCAAAAAAAATTTAAAAACATATCTTCTAATAAATTATATACATAACTATTTTTTATAGTTTTTGTTACAATTTTTTTAGACTATCATTGTGATAAATAAATTCCTTCCTAGTCTAAATCATATTATAGTGTTATGTATTTAATTAGTTATAATATTTTAATAGTTAGATGAATGTTGAGTAATTTTTTTCTCACTTCATAGATGTCTGGCATTAAATTTATAAAATGGAGAGAGAGTGAAAATGTTTCAATGAAATTAGAATTATAACTTGAGGTCACTATAAACATATCCAAGAAAACCTCACCTCTATGAAAAGGACACCATACTAATTAACTCAAAAATTAGGTATATGAATTTCGAAACTAGTGTAAAATCAAAAATCGGGATACCATGGTGAATCTATGAAACATTAGAAAAATAAATGTGCAATGAACAACCTCTGGATGACCAAATTTATAAAATTAAAAAAATTAAAATAAATAATATAGACTCTCCTACATACACTATTCTAGACCACATACCTAGTTTCCATAAAAATTAAGCTACATCGTCATGCTCTGGAGACTCCTTATGAGTATATTGACTCAATCAAGACATAATGGGCCTTTTCACTATCCATTATACAACCTATAATCTAATGTGAACCAAGACATTAGGTCCGCATGAACACCAAGGCACATGTATAGGGTGTGATAAAAAATATTAGTAGTCCACCCCCAATGGTGAACCTATAATACACTTTCATAACATGGTCATGCACACATAATATTCATATCCATGTCGAAAACTAAGAACATACCACATAAAATAATAACTATATAAAAGGGGGGAATCTTAAGGATGAAATGAAACCATAAGTTCTATCATGGAACCTGGGGTAAATCTAACACCACTCTTGACCACTCTAGAGTAAATACATCACATCACTCAACCCTATACATGACAATAAATGAATTCTCTAGACCTACACAAAAGCTCCAAAAATCTAAATGGAAATCCATGAATGTTAGACTGCAGGGTGTAACCATGGTGTAAACATGAACAACATGAATCTTTATTTATCTATGAATACAATGGCATGATAAAAATATAAATAGATCTCTAATCCACAAGTATGAGAAATTTTAATTTTCAAAAAATCATGAAAAATAATTCCTCATATAAATAAGAGCCTTTAAATATACACTGCCTAAGGGTAAAGCCTCTAAATATGGGATTTACAGATACATTGTCCCAGGGGATCCCATATACCCATGGTCCTAAATGATGCATTGTCCTAGGGAAACCAATCATGAAATTTAGAACCCACTACATGCATGAATTATATCCTCTATTCATGGTGTAACACTCAATTAGAGGGCTGCACTCATCCAGATCACCAATTATCTCCAAAACTCCATCTAAAATCACCATACAACAATGAAAATAAACATATGAAAACTCAAGGAGAATATCTGATCAATGATATCCTAAGAGAATCCTCATTAAACCAATGTCTTGAGAAAAAAAATACTCAAAAATCATGGTCAATGGATAACTGAACATTTGAATATCCAACCATGAACAAACCATCTAAACAAATGATCTATTAACACCAATACACTATTTTCGATGAAATCACAGGGCCTCTCTCTGTACACTAGATTTCTTCATCCAATATAATGTCTATGATGATTTCTTAATAACAACCTTAGGGCCAAACTAAAACTTACGGATCACATAGCCCTTTAGTATACAACATAAAGAAACAAATTACTATGGACTCCCCTATTGAACCCAAGCTCTCGATCCAAGCTCATCAAAAGATCCAAAAATGGACCAATAGTCAGAACAAGATAAGGAAACTATATGAGGGGTTCCTCTAACCAATCCAAATAATTATAAATTCCCACTGTGAAAACATACAAGAAAAATCATTGTATCCTCCTATTGATCCTCAATAAACAATTCTCCCAATGGGGAATCCAAATCACTATCCCACTAACTGGGGTATTAAAAATGATTCTTATAACCACATAAAATTTAGGAAACCCTAATAAGGGATCATTAATACAATACAAACCATGACTCATGGGAATTTTGAACTTCTAACTATGATAACCAGTAATCACCTGATGAGGAACCATCCCATAAGGGATTCCTCATGAGTCCATTAAACTCATCTCCATAACTCAATGAAACCCTTGCATAACCACCACACCATGGTGTTAACATAAATTAAAGGGTCCAATAGGTTTTTTCCTCATACAGAGGTGTTAAACCTCAACTTCTTTAACATTGAACAACTGGTCCCAACACGTAGGTAAAATGCATAATCTCTTTGTAGATACTCCTTGATCCCATATTTTATGATCCGTATGAAAAAAAACTATAAAATAGTTGATATCTACCTTCCAATCCCACTATTAATCTCACAAACCTCACATTGGCCTCACATCCTGAAATCCATCCCCATTGAGTATTCTAAAACCAATACTCGAGGAAATCCTCTTAAAAACAACCTCCCATAAAAACCCCATCCATATAGCCTCTAAACATTGAAATTATTTCACCATCATGGTCAATAAGGAAGAATTCTTAGAATAGAATACCCACATGTCCATTTCTGACAGTAGGGTGAAAATAGGGAAAAAAATATTGCATATGGAAAATTTTATGGCTTCTACATTAGGTACACATTGTTTACCAACATTGGTTTCACTAACATTGTACCTTGGGGCACTCAACATGTTCTTTTCCATTGTTTTTGGCTTGTATACCTAGTACATGGAATTTTCCCCCCATGAGTACTTTCCTATGTTCCCTAGCCCCCACTCAGAGTTCAAATTTCTAAACTACATATCGTGTACAGCCGTATGGGGTCCCCATCGATATAACTATCCATGTACTCCCACACAGGGACTGTCTAAGAATAATAAATGGTTTCTCTCAGGGTTCATTTCACATGTTCTGACGGTGTACACTATATGGTCATGTTCCCCCAAATCAGAATGATTATAAACTATATGACATGTGGCCCTATTTAAATAATTTCTAGTACCCAAAAACATTCCTTCCCCAAACAGGAAGAACACACACCATGTGTTATCTAAATTTCACAAAGTTTACATAGGTATTCCTCAACAGAAACCACTATTACCAGCCTAAAACCCCATATTTCTCACTGAAATCTATAGATCTACCCCCACGAGGTCCCAAATAACCCACAAGAGTCTACAAAATTAATAATAAAAATAAATTTGGGGATTTATGGTGAAACAATAAAAAATTATCTTGTATTTTGGTGGAACCTGCAGAGGCTTCATGCTGGATCCACCTCCCATAGTCATCGTACTCTGATCCATGCCTAGGAAAAACCCATGGTGGCACCTCATCCACTTCATTATCTCTATTATATCATTATATAATTCTAAACTATGAGATGCATGTTCACATATGAGAATATGTGAGATAGAAAATGGGAGAAATTAGTGAATAAATGGGAAAAAGAAAAAATGATATTGAAAGAAAATGAAAATGAAAAAGAAAGAAAAGGGGTCCAAGCCTGGGCCCAGTGACCGATTCAAGGTTATACCTCACCTAGGAACCCCCCATTCCTAAATCAACTATAGTGGTATAATCTCAATCTGAATGTTTATTTTGAAATATTCAACTGAATTACAAGTTCAAATAAATGAATATTTAATTAATTAAATATTGTATATTCTTTGAAAATTAGAATGGCATGGATTTCCACAAAAATCATGTCCTATGGTAAAAAACCTATTTTGGGACCCATTTGGTGGTCATAAACATTATCTAATGTCATATTATATGATACTTTTCCATTTTTCCATCGAAATTCTCATCAGAATAAAAGTTCAAATTTTACTTGATTTTCACAACACATGATGACACAAGTCATCAAAAAGTCCCTCCTACAAACACTTCATTCCCATGAGTATCCTTGGTGGTCAAACAATATCCTGACCTCCCATAAAATTATCTTAGCCTATGTTATCTCAACCATCCAATAATAATTATTATAACATGCACAACTCTCCACCAACATGAGAGACACTATACTAGGATTAATCTGATTCTCCACACTAAAGAAGTACCAATTTCATTTCTTCACTTCCCAAATGGTAAACTAAAAATCCCGTGCTAAATCCATTTCTAAACATAATGGATTGAAGGGGACAGAATACTTAGATCTGATTTCTATCATAGAAACAAACCCACTCGTTCCTCCCCCAAAAGAAAAGAAATATCCACTAAAAAAAACATAAACTACTATAGTGACTTCTGAAAGAATATGGTGCAGTCCCAAGAATAATTATCTCCATAAAATCATCCAGAAGTTCATGAGGAATCAAACTCACATTAGTGCATTCCAATGGAAACTAAGCCACTTGTTGTAAATCCACTGACCATGCTCCTCACAAAATTTTGTTCAAAAAAACTATTTCACCTTGAATATTTGTATTTAACATTTATTCATTTCTATCATTACATGATCAACCACACAACCACCCTCTTCATGGGTTCCTTTATAAAAAAAATCACCCGACCAAGATGTCCATATTCTATCAAAGATGTAACCAAAACAAATAGGGTCAGGGGTCCAACCAATCATTCCATCTCAACCCAACCTTGAGACAGGGATCAGTCATGGTGATACATTGATCACACACTAGGAATAATTATTCCTCACAGTATCCTTGTGATAGAAGACCGCAGTGTCCCCACTTATTTAGAACAACCATACCCACCAAAGACATAAGTGATAATAAGAATATAGGCCCCACCGTATGACTGGGTAGACAACATTTCTAAAGAAAAAATCCTTCCTAAGAAACAAAAACCGATGACATCATTGAAAACACCTCCTTAGGAAAAATCAATGAATATATAAATATTTCTCATGTTTTGTTTCTCTCATCGAGTAACAAATAAGGAATTTAAAACCCAATACTGACCCACAAGAGCTTATATGCATCCCTGAACCAAGGGAATCTACTTCCATCATCTAAGAACCACTCACCATAAAACCCACATGAGATATCTTGAAAAGAGAACATATACATAAATTTTAGCTTGTTAAATATCCATAAAGTAATTATATGAGAAAACATTGTATGAGAATTTTTGAAAACATTAAAAAACTAAATCTCCATATTCAATGAAACCACACACTGACATGAGTATGTCATGTGAATTGCAAATGCCATGAATGATTAATGAACACGGGCCACTTTCCCATGTTCCATGTTCCCAAAAACAATATAAATCATAATTACACCCATTACATTGGGGGAAATCATTCAATCAAAAAAATGGAATCCGAGAACAACAATCCCATACCCAAAAAACTGGGACTTCCAATTATTAATGTTTCTCATTACACACCACTCTGATATCTGTCACAAGGTACAAAAAATTTGTATCACAATTTTCTACTAACTCAAAAAATTAAAAAACCAAAAGGGTTTCATACCATTTTAAAATGAACCAACCCTAGGTGACCTAACTTGTCACCTGATCTAGTTTTCTGCAAGGCCCTAATTATGCATCCTCAAATTCTAGAGTTTCCAACCACCCAAACTGGCACATTACAGAACCTCATGAATAGCTCCTTGAATTCTATACGATGCTAACTAGCAATGGAGGTTTAATTTTTTTTTGGGGACTATAACCTTTTTTCATAGTGGAAAAATAAGGGAAAATAACCAAACACATACACATGTATGAACATGAATGTACACATAATCATTAACTAAAAAAGACTAATTCTATATTAAATATAATGAAATATAAATTTATACAGACTTAATGAATGTAAAAAATAGAACAAATATTCACCCACTAGGATGAACACATACAAAAATAAAAAATATGAAAATAAATAAAAAATGAATTACCATGTACACTTATCTATACTACACACTCATTTTTCACAAAACTCGATTTTCACCATCCCAATCCAGAGACTCTATAAAAGTGGCTCCGCTCAATCAAGAAATAATAGGCCTTGACCACATCTATCCTAAAACCAATGATCAAACATTAAATCAAACATGAGGTATGAATAAACACCTTGGTGCACATAAAAGGAGGTATAAATTAATCTTATTAGGCCTCCTCCTATAGTGAACCTATAATATACTAGCACAGAAAGTTCATGAACACGTGTTATGACATTACATGGATAATACTAATAGATGATTCTATAGCAGAAACAACACCATAGAAATGGGGAAAACAAACCCATGGAAAACAAACAACCATGTGTACAACCCTGACACCCAAAGGAAACCAACCCCTACTCTATCCCACATTAGATAATTTAAAACATGTGGTTCACCCTACAAAATGATAACCAATTTTTTTATGAACCAAAAAATGTTCTCCAAATTTCTAATTATAATTTCATGATTTCCATACCCAAGGGAATAACTATAGTGTCTACATTATCAATGTAAATATACCGAGCTCTGTGACTCTAATGGAACGATGAAACTAGAGAAATAACATTACTCCACATATCACATATACCATATTTTCCAAAATGTATTATAGAAAAAATCATGCACTAAATAAGAGCCTGTAATTATACACTTTTCGAAGGGATATGCTAAAAAATGGGCCCAACTGATACACTATACTAAATAACACCATCTACCCATAGGCTTGATAGATGCTCTGTCTCAGGAAACCTACTCAAGAAACGGGGAACCAAAAAAAGACATCTATTATAACCTCTATCTAGGGTATAAAAATCATATTGAGGTTGCACTCATCCATATTTCTCATTATTTCACTAATCCTATCTAAAAATACCTATACAATGGAGGAGACAACATGATCAAATCTAAGGGATGGCATCTGATACATGATATACCAAGGGTCTCCTCCTCAAACCGTAGACATAATAAGAAATTTCATAAAAAAATATGTCCCAAGGCTAACCAAACATGGGATGATCCAACCTCATATCCACCATAGAAATAGTTAAAATAGAAGTACTCATTTACTCGTAGAAAACAAAGCACAATGCATATGAAATCACATTGGGTCACCTCATCCAATATAATAGCAACGACAGACTATGAATGAACCTCCTCATAAATAAATTGTGACTGAGAGTTCTCATTTTCTCTAAGGTTGCAGGATAATGTGATGTCCTACTAGGGACTCTCCTATTGTATCCAATCTATTAGGATGACCCATCCAACGGATGCAATGGTTTTGGTCCTCAAAAACAGGTTCTAAATAAAAACAACACTATCCCTAAGAAACTAGTCTCAAAGGATAAGGAAAATCCATGATGTCATAAGAGATACACTTGGATCCCACCTTCTAGGTTCTGACCAAAGTAACCTTGAACAACACTGGATGGAAACCACATTTCAAGCCCACAAGTTTCAATGAACCACCACACGGGTCTCACATCTCATTGCCTAACCCTTAGGAGGTTTCTGAAACCAAAGCTCAAGGATACCCTCATTCAAATTATTTACTATCTAAAAAACAACACAGAGAGCATATAAACAATGAAATGATTTCTCCATGATCATCAATGTGTTAAAACAATAATATTGGAATACTTACAAGTCTAATTCTAACACAAGGGTAAAAAACATAACATGGATGGTAAATAAAATGGGGTTTACCTTGAGTAAATAGTGTGAACAAATATAATTCCTCTTGTCCATGTGCCTCAAGCCGTATGGAATGTTCTTTTCTAAATTTTATAGTGTATATTTATGGTATATGAAGTTTACCCCCACATGGGTACCTTCTGTTTACGCTAGTCCCCACTCAACATGTGCATCATAGGACGACATGGAGTAAACCACTCGTACATAGTGTGTACCGCACATGGGGTGTCCAACCATTTTCCAAACCATATACTACACATAGGGATTGTAAAGTCATAGTACACGGCTTCTATCCATGTAAATAACATTGGTTCTGATCATGTACCCTATACATCAATGTACCCCATAAACAGTCTATGTTTACACTACATATCAAAAACACCCTTGTAAATCAAAATTTGTTAAAAAACATAATAATCCCTAAAAAATATTAACACATGGTGTGTGTTCTCTGAAATAAATGACATGTATATAGGTATTCTGTAATGGAAAACCCTAAAACTAGACTAAAACCCCTGATTTCTCCAAAAAATATATAGATAAAACTATATAGTTTCTCTAACAATGATCACATGACTTTTAGACATAAAAACTACTATATAAAATGATTTACAATAAAAAAATGCGCTTACCGTTTAGTGGAAACTGTCAATGTGTCACATAAAATCTTCTTCTCGTAGCAACTATGATTCAATTTGGGACCCAGAGAAACCCACAGCGATGCCTCCTCCATTTTCCTCCCACTCTTTTCTCATTGTTACTCTTTTGGTTATGTGATGTCAAAGTCCATTGGGCCATATATGTGAATTTATATGGTTAAATAGCAAAATAAAAGGAAGAATGAAACAAATAAAAAGAAGAAAAAAAAGAACGAACATCGGGATAGGTCTAGCCATGGTTCCCACTAAAATTTTATAAATCTCATAAAAAACACCCATTATAGACTCAACCATGAAGATGAAGTATCAATGCAATTCTCTTTTAAAAATATTTTACCAAAAGAACATGAAAAAATAAATTAATATTTATTTAATTAGATATTATATATTCTGTAAAAATTCACATAGATCCAATTTCCCCCGAACTATATCACTTGGGTAAACACCTTATTTTGGGACCAATTAAGTGTTTTTTAAAAATTACATGAGGTCAAAATATATGATAATTTTTAATTTTTACCCGAAAACACATCTAAGAATAAATATTTCACATTTTTCATGATTTACACTACCTATGATGAAATGTTTCACAATAGGATTTGTGTATAAGCCCTATATACATATTTGATAAGTTCCTATTCACAGTTCTTCCCACATATATGGAATAATAAAGATAAAAAATAATCATTGAAAAAATAAAAAATCAATAAATCACATAATAGTAAAAAATTACTTTATTCATGTGAGGGAAAAATTTATCCCGAATAAATAAGTGAAAAATTGATTTTAGAAAATTCATATGAGTTTTATTAATGATGTGTAAATTAAAACATTTATTTATGAATCATAAAATATAGTGACAAATAGATATTCCTCTAACTAAAACAATTATTTCACATAAATATAATTAGATCCATTTCTATACACAAAACATCTATTGCAATGTAGTTAGTAGAGAATTAAATCATAGAAGAAGGATAATAATTCAAAGAATTTATGGACCTCAGAATACATTCTTCTATATAATATATATTTGGATATATTAAGGATGAGCCTTTTTTTATATTTTTAATAAATTTAATTCAGTGATAGAATTTTGTGGGAGTGTAAAAGTCTAAGTGTGTTTAAGTGATGTGAATAGAAATTTTGAATTTTTTTATTAGTTCTCCCTTGAAAGTCCCAACATTACTTCATTAAATCTAGTTAAAATTGGTGTTTTTTGTGACATGTTGAATTATGATATCATTTTTAATTGTCTCAAAAATTAGTTTTCTAGGATTTTTTTTTGAATTAAAATGTGTTGAGTTTTTTACATTTATGTATAAATTTAATTATTACATTCAGTCTAGAATTAGATGTTTTGATGGATTTAATTTTAATTTTAATAGATTTTTTTATTTCTATTATTAATGAGAAAATATATGCACTAAAAATTAGTGTTGAAGCATATGTCGGAAATGAGGAAAAGTGCCGATGTAAAAATTCCTGACAAATTGAATGTAACATCATGTGAAACACTAATTAATATAATGAAACTCTTGATCAAAATACTAATAGTGATAAGACCCATCAAATTCAAGAATATACCACAATACCAGCTTTAGGGTCACAGATAGATATGAACCACATGACTAAATATCGATGGATCATACCGAGATAAATGAACTAACCACATATTGATGTTTAAGTAATGGTGTGTATATTCTAAAAAAGTTACTACATTCTCATGATCACATAACGAAAAATATTTAACATCCACTGATTCCCTACAAAATAATGCATAAGCATACACATTATATAGTTGACTCTCACCACTTAAAATCCCATGAAGGGATGAAAAATTGGGTGTGGGAAACATGGTAGATAACAAGATCATAAAAAATAAATAATATATTTAACCACATTCATGTAGTTTACTTAATAGAATAAGATATATCCTCTAAACCATTTGACATAACTCTTATCCCTCTAATTGACCATGAATTTGTGGGAGACCCTGAAACCATGAAGCTAGTTTCCAATTAATAACAACAACACTGAATTTACCACAATTGAATTTTGAATAAGGATAAGACAAATAGAACATTGGGATGAAAACTAAATGTCTATAATAACGTAATATTGAATCCATTAACCAATTTTGAGAGACTATTCCACCATGTAGAAGATAAAAACCTAATGAAAATTACCAAATAAGGTGAGACTATTCTATTCCACCTGTCGTGATCTAATCTGTGCTATCATGAAGCCCAGAATATGAATAAGAGGAACTATATGAGCCACAGGTCCACTATGAATGACTTTATTGGAAACTTTATTCATTTAACACTAAATATTGTTAAATAATCCACATATTTTAGTTGCACGATTGAATAAAAACTCAATTAATGAAGTCGACTAATTATTTCCACATCACAGCTCGAAGAACCCAACATAACATCTAATAGAGATGAACCTAATAATAGTAGATGGCCCCATGTGAAATAAGACAATAATAAAACTGTATCTAAAGTCAAAAAAGAATAGAAGTCTGAAAAATTGAATTGACTCTTGGTTTATACTGATGAATTCAAACCATGTTATGCTGTATATGGATGTTCACTATTAAAGAAGACCAAAATAGATGTTGGTTCTGAAAACCATGAAACCAAATTGATTTTCTAAATAGAATCAACTGAATTTGTAAATCATGTCACCCACATATGAATAAAATGATATTCATGAAATATTTAATCGTATCACATAGTCTATGAAAGGGAAAATGACATATAAATTAAAAGGGAAACTCATAGCTCGGTAAGGGTACCTATTGTGTTTCTAGGGATATATAAATGACATTAAAGAAATCAAGATCTATATAAGGGTACATCATAAATATCCATAATGAAATTAGGTCTTGATGTTTATCATATTCATATTCTATTGGTTTATGAAAATAGTGGAATTCCCCAAAAATCATTCCACATGGAGATCATCCATTTGAATAAGTACAGAGGTCAAACATGGGAGGATAACAGTTTACTAAAAAATATTCAAGAAAAATAATTTGAATAAATACCAACTATTTCGCTTTTCATGTGGATACAATATTAAAAAATTTAATGGGGTTAAAAATTTGTGGTATAACTCAGACTTGTAGGTTTCTTTGGAACCGAATATCATGGTGATAATGTGTCTAAGAAGGATAGAGTTGAGGGCTTGATGATTTATTAATAAAAAATAACTATTCTTATAGAGAAGAGTTGGATAGATTATGTGATCATCAAATTATTGATTTAGTATATTCATTTCATTTTGTATTTCATTTTATTTTTATATAAAAGCATTGGGATGTAACAAAAATCCATTAGTGGGGAAGTCGAGGAGATAATCCGTTTCCATTATTTATGAATTTTGTATTTTAATAGTTAATTTTCTTAATATATATATTTATTAATACTTTATAAATTATTGGATTCATCCTTATATATTAAAAATTGAATTTATATTTCCTTCCACACTGTATAACACACACAAGTCACTTATTTCCTTTTCATTTTATTTTTTAGAGAGAAGTGGGTTGAATTAATTGTAATTTGAGATCATTGATTACTATGTTTTGGGATATTGGAGGTAACACTAATCATTTTATCCCTTTAGTTAAATAGAAAATTCAAATTGAGGGTATTTGATCAAGATCTCAAATTATTAAGGAGTAAATATGTTATTATAAACTCGAATAATGATTTAACAAGAATGAAAAAATGATGATTCAAGGATCAAACCCCACATTTAAAATTGAATTCAAAATTATTCTAGTTTAATTTAATTACTTTTTAACCATTTAAAACAACAAAACATAATATAAACAAACCCATAACACTATCTTATCCACAGATAAACATGAGTCCTACCACTACTACATTTTTATTAGGTTCAATAATAGTTTTGTTTAGTTCCCCAAGACAGTTTCCCATCAATATCACTATAATTTATTCCTTGGGTTTTTAAAATTTTTCTAAAGGAAACAAATATATAATTGATGAGTTATCAAGACTAATCACTCTATATCAATCCAATAATTTTTCTTTCTTAGTGAAATTATAATATATATATTTAAAGATAAATTGATAATGTTTCATGAGGAACAATTTTTTATAACACCCGAAGAAGTTCAAATGATTACATTGATGTTTTGGAGGATTTTTTGACATGATTTAAACAAAGAGAATAGTTTTATTATTTCCTATATCCCCAAAATATAAAACTAATCTAAATTAACCAAAAAAATATTAATGAAATATTGAGATATTTCTAAATGAATATAAAAGGATGTTGAGGTCAATATCTTCCATATGAAATATTCTCATTCAATAATTGTTTTAACTCAAATATGGAGATCGTCCTACATAAAGATTTATATATGAAGAGATAAATAAATCTGTCATACTAGGAAGAATTTTTTTAATTAATTCTATTTAGTTTTAATATTATAAAAGGAATGAATAAAGAAGGTAATTCCATTCACTAACCCATTAACATAGTACAAATTCTAAAGAATATATTTTTAAATCGTCATGAATTATTCATAGAGATTGATGTTTGAAAAATACATTTCAAAAATGTATATTCATTGAAAAGAGTTATGAAATTTATGATGGAGGCAAATCATAGCTGTAGGTACATTATCCCCTTCTAGAATCTAGATTTATTTGAATTTGGGTTTTATCAACTAGAACTTATACCAAACATGGATCAGGTATAAAATAATTCCTCATCATGGTGTAGGTCTCAATTTCAAATAATATAAAATGGTGTGATATTATTTTTAATTTATTTTTTTTGTTATTATATTACATTAGTTATAAATTTGTTAGTTTAGGATTTATACAGTGTGGGTAGTGGTAAGGTGTGATATCTTTTAATTCTCAACATACTATAGTAGAATCCAACCTAATTCTTATTTTGTCCTTATATATTTTTGTGGAAAAAATTAAAGAGTCATAATTTATATAATTATACTCAAATATTAGTAACATATGTTGTTTGTGGGGATTTAGATGACCAAACCCTATATAGTGAGTTTTATAGCACAATTTGGAAGTATCATTCTTCTGTTGGTCTTGTTTTCAAATTCATATAAGAAATTATAGATAAATCACATATGACCTAGAATTTAAATTGAATTTTCAGTTTTTAGAGAAGTGTAAATATACAAGGTAATTGTTTTTTATATGTTTTATGACAAATTGTTTGGATTTTACAAGTTGTTGGTAGAGGATTTTCTACTGGGAAGGATATTGATCTACCATTACTGGGTACTAAGATAGAATTTTTTAGGATGGAATAATGAGAAATACTGGATAAGAAAGAATGAAGGGTGATCTGAATGTCACTAGTTTAAAACACGGCATGAAACATTGAATGTGAGAATAATTATTTAGAACTTATGAAGAATCACATTGACTTGTATAAAAGTCCAACTGTAATAAATAAAGTTTTCATTTTGTGTTGGATGTTCAGTGTGTGAATCTCATTGAGAATATCATCAAATGTATCACATTATATATTTTTATTGGAAATATTCCTAATGATTGAATGAAATTTGTAAGGCATGATTTCCTAGGCATTCATCACATCTTCCACCATGATTTTTTGTTCATTGTAAGGGTACCACCCTATCCACGTTATTCAAATACAAAATTAATTTTGAGTCTACAACAAATAAATTAATCATAACTAAATTTCTCCATCTATAAAAAATATATAGAAAGAAAAATTAAGGGAATATTACAAACAATAAAATGGAAATGATATGGTAAAATCATGATGAAGTTATTGTAGGAGTGGTTGGAGACTAGTGATAAGGGTATAAATTAATGTAGTGAGACTATACTCTCAGTAGTCATAACAACCAATGGATAATATGACATAATTATAAGAAAAACAAACATAAAAAAAAGATAACATGATCATCTACTATAACATATGTGTTGTTAATAATACATAACATAAATCAATGACCATCAACATTGAATTAAAACTAGTATATACGAAGCAATATGAATAAACAAATGATAGAATTGTATCATCCATACGAATTCAGTTCTGATACTACCAATGTCAACATGAATTATCTCGTCCAAATATTATCATTGAACCCTTGACTTTACCAATATATAAATCATGAATTATACATGTTCAATGAGATGCCTCTATATGGTGTAAGTAATAAAATAATAAAATTCACCACCAATGCATCCTTAATATGTGTCTGTTAGTATAATAGGTTTATTCCATGGTAAATTTAAATGTGTATAAAAACAAACAAAAGGCCTATATTGAGAGTTGATGTTATAAAAAGTATACCTCAATATCTGGTCATATTTTATTTTGATCCATTCCACATGGATTTTTGTAAAGGATTGATGGAGTGATCAATACCTCTTCACCCATATGGTGATCGTGTCCCTGAACAGTAAAGTTTCAAGTCAGATATGACCATAAAGACAAAACATCCTACATTAATCATGTGCCAGGCCCCAAGATCATAAAATTGTATCTCAGTCATAGGTTAGGCCTCAAGGAAATGGAATCATGTATATTCAATTCTTTAGTCCACAAGGCATTCTTGGAATCACTTCCAAAGCCTTGGGTTTGGCTTCAAGATCATTATACCCATACCCTTACTTGAAGTCCCCTGACTTCATAATTTCATATCATGCATACTCCCCCTATAATGAATAACAATATCATAATGTTGCACCATGTAATGCCACCCCCCAATCTGAAACTCTCTCATGAGGTAAAAAGGGTTGGTAACGAGACCTCAAGCACACCTTCCCATAAACCATAAAATGAAAACTAGAAATAGTGGTTTGAAATATATAGTGGGGAGATTATACCCCATGTTAGGAAGTGTCATAATAGTAGAAATAATCCTTAAAAATGAATGAAATTAGATTAATAGGCATATAGGAAACCAAAAGTAAAATCGAATTATATAATCTAATAAATAATAATATAATAATGTAATTATGGGAATGAATGTAACTAAATGTAATTATAGAATAAAAAAATAGCCTGGAAGACTCAAATAAAGACCTAGAAGTCATCGGTCTCAAACCTAATGTTGGTCCTTCCTACAAACTCCATTGTATTTAGTAAAAAAACAACAGCAAGGTCGTAGGACCTTGTCCAAAGCTACAACCACATAAGATATATGCGTACCAAATGACTACCTAAATAGGGTGCAAGTACAACTTAGTAGGCCGACACCACCATTCTGATAAGAAGTGTATTCAACTATGTGATAAACACGTGTATTAATTAATTAAAAAATTAATTCAATACAATATAAAACTTCTTCAGAACCATTCCGTTAGATCTCTGAGCATTTATCACAAACATGTTTACCAAAACCACATATCGATGGCAAAATATAATTTCCTCGACACCATTATAAAATACCTATGAGCATATCTGAAAACCATGCCAACCATACCATATTTTAATGGTATAATCACAAAAATCTAGGCCAAATCACTTTAAGAATTAAAAAACCTTTGTATAACCACTATAAGCATTAAAACATCCATGGAAATCCCTATAGGAGTTACATCATCCAAGTCAAAGCCATATAAGCATTGCAACCTCCGCGTAAAATATATATAATAATTACAACATGGGACTTTTTCAAACCCACTTCATATATAAAATATATGTGTGCGTATTCTCAAGTTAAGCATGATATATAATCATTTTAGCAAGGATCACAATACATGTCATAATAACACCGATATCACAATATCACATCATAATATATAATTGTTAATTATAAGAATAACCATTTGTATTTCAATAACCACGTTTATTTATCACAACTGATCAACAATAAAATAAATTTGTAATGAGCCATTACATATGGAATCTTTATCAAGAAACCAATAAATGGATGATGTCATCCTAAAGACAATTTAATCTGTTAGCTAATTCAATTATATTCAAGGTTATCTAACCCAACGACTATTCATAAGGCAGTTCAATAACCAATTAAAACTAAAATACTACAAAGAATAATTTAATCCATTATTTAATTAACTCAAGTTCACGTTATGTTGGAATAATCACAATATTTCATATACCTACAAATTATGAAACCATAATGTTAATATTTAGACACCTTACTATAACTGGTGAATAACACAATGATTCCCATAAAAAATTTCCATGTGTAATAAGGTGAAAATTATTTCTAAGTGGTTTCTAAAAAACTAATAAATATCAAAACCAAAAATGAAAATGGTCTAGATATTACATGAAATATTTGGAGAGAAAATTGATATAAAGAAAAACCTAATAAAAAATAATTTCCTATGATCAAAAATACATGCCAAGGATATGTTATTGGAACTTCTATAAGGAAGGTTGGCACTCCAAAACTTCCTAGAATATACCCTTGGGTTGGGAGGATAAAACTAAAGTTGATATGAAAAAATATTCACCTTCACAACATACCTTAAAATATATGGTTGGGGAATTACATATTTTGAAATGTAGTTACACGTCATGTAATTATTTTTAGTGGGATACATAGAAAAAACATTCACCTTGAATGATTAATAAAAACAACCAAACATTACATGATGTGTAATCAATTTACATGGAATATAATATGATTCAAATGTTTTCCACTAAATTTCATTATAAACAACCTGAACGCCCTTTTAATCTTCTCTAATTTCATTGAACTCATGAAAAAATTTATACAATATATCCATAGAATCCATTAATTAAAACAAATATACGTACCTAAACATTAGGTAATTTATCCTAATAAAGGCTCTCTGCCTCCAAACAATACTGGACCAAAGGAGGGATATACCTGAAAAAAGAAAGGTTCTTAAAACCTCTCCACTATATAGTATATCTTCCCTGAAATACTCCAAATAAAAAAGTGAGGCCTGAAAAAACTATTCTAGCCAATGTTTTTGCACATCAGACTCCATCACATAGTTATACTCCTAAAATTTTCCATGATTCTACTATAGTTGAACCACTAGTATAGTCCTATTCCAAATATATTTATCACTACAATCTACAAACCATATCATTTTCTCCTCAAAGGAGACATCAACATAATGCTCGATTTCTGAAACTTCTATCATAGGGGAAGGGTCTAGATGATTTATCTAAATCTAAGATACATGAAATACAACATGCATGTAACTGTAGCACTATGGAAAGGCTAAATTCTATGCCACTAGACTGACCTTTTCTACTATCTCAAATAGCCTCAGAGACCTAGTATCTAGCTTTCACTGTTTCCTAATATGGTGTTCCACTAAACTAGGTAACATTCAATAGAAAACATGGTGACCAAACTCAAATTTTAGTGGTCATCTATGATGATAATATTATAATTTATTCCTTTTATATGTAGTCTCCAACTGCAATCTGATCAACTAATTTGGCACATATGTCTTCTCCAAGTGAGTAGGCCCAACAAGTGCTGACTCACCTACCACCAACCAATAAATAGGTGATCAAAAAGAACATAAATAAAAATCCTCAAAAGGATCTATTTGGATTGATTCGTGGAATATTTTATTATATGAAATCTCCATGAATTCAATATGTTTCTCCCATAAACCACCAAAATACTAAACATAAGCACAAACAAATCCTACAGAACCTGAATATTCCACAAAACACCGTGAAACCAAACAACCACGTTCATGTAAGGACCACCAAGATCATTAACTGTGAAGGTCTGAATGATATGTAAGAAGTGTGATAACTTCATCAATAAATCCAAAATAAACCATAAAACAACATTCATATGGGGTTTCCTAGGTAATCCTTCCACAAATTCCATAGTAAAATCATCCCATTTCCACTCATGAATTGTAAAAGGCTGAAAAATCCCAACAAGACTCTAATGTTAGGATTTCACATGGTGAAAAGTGAAGCATCTATCCCTGAATACAACCACCTGATTCTTCATTCATGGTGACTCATACTGTCTATTAATATCACAATACAAATTGTTCAAACTAGGATGCACTGCCTATCAATAATCATGACACTCCCTCCTTAGATCCTCACACATACCCATAGGAACCCATACTTGGACCTAAAAAAGAATATAATTTATTATATCTAGATGAAGTCATAAGGATATCTCCACACCATATAGGTTTTATCTCTTAATGGATCCCTCTAGATCAAATAAATATTTTATCATGATGTAGTCCATGTGAACACGTATAATTGAAGTAGAAGTTATATTTAGTTGACCATGGGATTCCTAGGCATCCAGATGCATGTCTGTAAAGAGGGAAATCATCTTTTACTCATCACAGGACTCTCTTATTTCCTCTATCTATGTATTTCAGCTTAATTTATCAGCAATACTATTTTCCTCTCCTAGTGTATAATCTAACATGAAGATTAATGGTCAAATATACTCAACCAACCACCTCTACTGACGGTTAATGTCTCACCGAGAAAATATATACCTAAGGAACTTGTGGTCCATGTATACCATATGTCACATAACAATGTAATAGTATCTACAAAAACATTGGGAAGACAACACTACTTCAAAATATAGACCAGGAGTAGGTTAATTCCCCTCTTATGGCCTCAAATTCCTAGAGCTATAAGCAACCAGTCTATCCTCCTGCATCAGAACTACTCTGAGTACCACTCTATATGTTTGATAGTACATGGTATATTCTTAACTCATCACATATAATGTAAGGATACATGTTGAGTTCATCCTTCCTTTGAACTGTTGAAAATATCTCTCAAATTCATCAGACCAAAAAAATGACACCCCTTTCATTGTTAGCCCTAACATTGGTGTTGAAAAATGGGAAAATCCTTGATAAACCACCTATAGTAACCTGATAAACCTAGAATTATTTGAATCTTGAATACATTATTGGGTTGTTCCACAGATACAACTGCTAAAACCATATATAGGTACATTGAAACTCCTACATCTAGGAATAATTTTCCCATGAAGTGCAACGTATCAATCAAGAAACTACATTTGGTTAGCTTGGAGTAAATATGATTCTTTCTCAATGTACTCAAAAAGAAGCCAAGATATTGTGCTTGATGGTATACTGAATAAGAGTACACTAAGATGTCATCGACAAATACAACCATAAATGGATCTAGAAATGGATGATGTATCCTATTTATCATGCCCATGAATAATGTCGATGTATTGGTTATCCCAAATAACAACACCAAAAATTCATACAATCCACACCCAATTCTAAAAGAATCCTAAGGTATATTTGATGGTATCATCATTGAATAGTTAAAAACTTTTCTCCAATCAATGTTGGAGAATATATTAGCAGTTATCAACTGATAGAAAATATCATCAATGCATGAAATGGGATTTGGGTTTTTGATCTTCGTCTTGTTCATCCTCATATAATCCACATATAAGCATAAAGTACCATTAGCTTTATAGGAGAAGAAAATTGGATAACCCTAAGGATATGTACTAGAAGATATGAATATTTTAGACTCTAGATCTTATAAATAAACATTCAACCCCATGAAGGTCATATAGATCCTTTCTATATAGAGTTATAGAAGCATTATCTACTCTTGGAACCAAATCCATCGTGATCTCAAGCTGTCACTCAGAAGGTATGATATAGTATTCTTAATGTGTTTTTTTGAAAATAAACTAAAAATATAAGAGACAATATGACTACATTCCACCATCATCAAGAGAAATACTGACTATCTGAGATGTGAGGAAATCCAATCATCACTAAATTGGTTCTGTAGATCCAACTTGAATATCCCATTCACCTTGGTAAGAATAGAACCCTCCTTTAGTATATGAAAAAGTGACTCACCTCCAGTAACATTTAATATGATATTGGTAATTAACTAACAAATCCAGAACATGATTCAATTAATGGAATATCATTTATATAATGAACAATTCTAAAGATGAAATGGTAACCAAAAATCTCAAGAGAACACATCTTGCAATATTTGATATTCTCTAACCTAACACCCAATGGTGTGTCGATGGTCATATAACCATGAAATATTTACACATAAAAGAAATAAATATTTTCTAAAATAGAGGATAGAAAAGAATGAAATAATCCTGTAACAACCTAAACACAGGATAAGGTTGATGATACATGAACCATAGCTCTAACTATAGAATGTCATGCATCCACGATTGATGGAGTAGTCCGAATAATTTTCAAGCTACGTGTCCCTATTACCTGAGCTCTGGTATAACTACCCTAATCTATTTACCTTTCTTGGTACTAATACTCCCGCACTAGGGTACAATTTCCCCTTCCTTGGCCTGAATTCCCAATGTAACTCCATTTAACATCCCTCTAAGGGGTAGTTGAGCCCCTTTCTAACTCAAGAACCTACCATGATCCCCTACAACTAGTCTATTATTGGAAATTCATAAAAACCTCTAACTATTACCAAGTCTTCAATATATTGGACACCCAACTGCGGGGTATTGACATTGTGGGTGTTTTTGAAAAAAATTTCCACCCTAATAGCACTACCACAAAATAGAGTCCTGAGATGGAAGTCAACTTCCAAGAATTATCTTACAACTAATACCTTGGTTGAAAATATCGTAGTAGTTCTTCTTATTACCTAAAGAAGTGATACTAGTTCAGCCTTCTAAAATAGTCCATCTACTACTCAGGGTCTCTCTCAACCCCCCTTTGTGAGGAGTTTCTGGATCATCATGTCCTAAAAACTTATCAAAGGAAAAATGTTGACCCAAAATATGATATCATAGCTACGAACATACAAAAAATGTATTGCCCTAGAGATATTATTAACAACCAAAGACGATGAAAACCACTGTAGATCTATGAAAAATCCCACATAGTGCATTACTGACTTGTAATCCTATATCATATTAATGTACACACATGTATTTTCATCCTGCAATATCTTGGGATATAAATGTATCCAGAACAAATTCTTGAAGCCCTTCTAAGAGAGATTATCCTTATACCAATATTCATTGAGAATATCCCACCAATACTTGGAGGATACATGAATAATATATACAGTAACCATCGCCCTTTACTTCATGACTGTCTGTAGATTCTTTAATATTTTATTGAA
The DNA here is from genome assembly GCA_963277665.1 of Viscum album. Taxonomy (NCBI): domain Eukaryota; kingdom Viridiplantae; phylum Streptophyta; class Magnoliopsida; order Santalales; family Viscaceae; genus Viscum; species Viscum album. Next base: position 2,049,582,122 of record OY728150.1, on the reverse strand, counting down.
TGTTTCTATCTAGAACTCGAATACATAAGATCATCATTCCCCTATAAACGTAGTTTGGCTATGCAGTTGATACTCTATTTTTAGATCAATCATCGATAGAACAATATGAACAGTATCCATTTCCATGGATCACATGACCCTTGGGAGGTTCCTAAAAAGAGAAATATCGATATTATTCTAAGGAACTTCTGGATGATCTGGTTATCCTATATAATGAGCATACTAATTTACATTCTCTGAATGGTCATCTTAATGATGTGGGAGGAAAATTTTCTCAAAAAGAAAAAATAACACCTTAGAGAACTGGCTAGAAAAATGGTCTACATTAACACATGACTAAAAAAATAACCATTTAATATTGGTCTCACAAAACATAGCTTAAACATTTTTTAGAATCACATGAATGTTCATTAAATTATTTAGGTTTAACATATTTCTCATGTGATGGATCAATAGGCTAGTACATATCACATGAAAATAAATATATCCCTATAATGAAAAACACCTGTAAATATATGCCAATATTTATATAATAATGCATGTAAAAAAATCACATAGAATACCAGGACAAAATTATAAATGTCAAGAACCAATAACATAACACAATATTTAAATCAGTCAAGGTGAAATAACATCAACTGTAATATGAACAAAGTATAAACAAAAGTCCCATCCCCGGGCACTCATATTTTATCATATATATGGTTTAAATACTCCCATGTACAAGCTCATTACCAAGTCCTAACACATCCTAGGCCCCAATCTCCCTTTCACAAACATTAAAGAAAAAAAATAAACTTACTCTTTTGAGACCTCAATATAGCATCACCTGATATGAAACTCTCCCACATGGAAAAAATGGTTGGTTACGAGACTTTAAACACACCTTCCAATATGATAGAGGTTTCTAGATAGTAGTGGTGGTGTAAAATATATAATGGGGACACTATACCCACTAGTATGAAGTGTCATAGTTGTATAAGTAAGTTATAAAAATGAAAGAAATTAGAGTAATAGAAATAGTCAAAACCATAAGTAAATCCAATTGAATAATGTAATAAATAATAATGGAATTATGCAATGACAAGATGGAATATAACTAAATTTAATGCTATAAGTTATATTCAAAAGGATTAAAAGACTCAAATAAATATTAACAAGTCCCTAGTCCTCAACCGCATATTGTTATCACCTCCAAAATCCATCCCAAAATACAAGAAAATAGACAATAATAACTTTCTTTTACCTTCCCCAAACCTAAATCCACGTAATCTACTCAGGTATGAATTGAAGTCTCGGATAGGGTGTAATTATAACTCAGTAGTTTGACACCACCATGTATAGAAAACTATACTGATGATAAATGTATGAAATAATGTGAAACAATATGTATTAATTAATTAAATAATTAAATCAATACCATATCAACCTATTTCAGAACCATGTCGAAATGTCTTTGAACATGTATCATGACCATTCCACCCACAACCACAAAATCCAAGAAAAAATAACTTTTCTAGACACCATGACAGAATATATCTGAGCATATCTCATAACCATGCCTACAATAACCATATAACCATGGAAAAAATCACTAAAATCTAGGTCAAAACCTATAAGAATTCAAATATTTGGGTCAAATACCTATAAGAATTAAAACATCCTGGTTAATTCCAATAATATTTAAAATATTTGAGTCAAATCCCTATAATAATTACAATATGGAACTAGGCCTATCCCACTAAATATAATTATTGAAACAAATAAGTGGGCATGTTGTAGGTCCATTCCCAATATATAAGGATTTTGAAGAGGATCAAAAGGCATATCATAATAGTATGGGAATCAAAATATCATATAAAAAATTTACAATTGTTAATTAGGTGAATAATTATTTTTTGTGAAATTACCACTTTCATTTTCTACAATTTATTAATAGTCAAAACAATAAGAAGTAATCCATAATATATGGATTATATATCAAGAAATAACTAAATGTATCATGTAATATTGAACACACTCTAAGAAATTAGACAGTTCAATTATATTCGGGGTTCCCTAACCCAATGAGTATCTATAATCTTGGTCAAGAACAAATTGAAACCAATAGACTACATAGATTACTCCCACTCAATATTTAATTATTTCAGGTTCATGTTTCCTTAACACAATAAAAATATTACATATGCTTGAAAATTATCAAACAATAGTGTTTTATTTTGAACCCATACCTAATGTAATAAAGAAAACAAAACATCCCATTGAAAAATGCCTTGAGTAAGAAGGTTAAGATAATTTCCAATAGGTTTCTAGACCCAAACCGATCAAGATAAAATCAACAATGCACATGGTTAAGAGAATACAATGAAATGGTTGGACTAATAAGGGAGAGAAGGAAAAAACATAATAAAAAAAAGTTACTAGGAATTGATCATGTTATTGAAATATATAAAAGTGGGGTTGGCACTCCTAAATCACCTAAAAGATGGCCTAGGGTTGAGAGGAGAAAACTGAAGGTGAGTTGAAATAACATTCTACCACATAACATACAACAAAATAGAAAATAATGTAATTATAGAGTGTGTAATTTAGTTACATTTCATGTAATTATTTTTAGTGGGACACACCAAAAAACATGTGACCACATCTCAATATTAAATAAAACTAAACATTTTATGATGTGTAGGAAATTACACAATGTGTTAATGTGTTGTAGATGTTTTTCAGCCAAATTTTTAAAAAAACCCAGACCATATTTAATACTTTTCAACATAACATGATCATGAAATAACACTAGACCCATTTATACTCAAAATACATTAATTAAAACAAATATATATTTGAAAAAGTGTCATTTTCATAATGGAGGATCTCTATATCAAAACAATTGTTGACCACCAAGGATAAAATTAAAATCTAAAGAAGTGTTGTACCTGAAAAAATATAGGATCTTATAAACTTGTTCCAAATAATGTATTATTAAATACAATTTTATGATAATCATACCCAATAAGTTAAATCATATATTGGAAAAAAAATTCATGTCTATATTAGAATAAGTGTAAACATACAAGTATATGTGATCAACATAAAGAAAGGAATAACAAGCTATATAATAATACTCATGAAATCATTAAAAATACATGTGTATCACGTGTCACACTGAAAAACAAGAACTTGTGATCACTATCATACACGGTTAATAAAGATATGGAAAAACATGAAAGAAATCAATTAAAATTTTTTATGAATATGAAAAAGATGGTATGTAACTTCTTAACTTGAGACTCCCTATTTCAAATCCAATGTTTCACTAAGGAACCATCACATGAACCACATTAATTTTTAATTAGTTTAATCAATTTTCTAAGGACTTCGAGAACTGATTACAATTATTTCAAGCCTAAAAACTATTCATATGATTACAGTTTTTTATCTTGAATAATAATATTAAAATAATGTGATATTTCATTATCGTTATTTGATAATTATTTTTTTATCCTTTAATTTTGATTCTATGAATTTATCCCAAAATAAAATGATCCAATTCCATAAATTCATTATGAAATATTATATATTATTACCTAGAAATGTTTCCAAAAAATTTATTCAACCAAGAATAGAAGAGAGATAGAGAGAGGGAAAATTCATCCATTCTCAGAATCCATGAAAATAACATAGGTTTATTAAAATATACATCACATATTCTAGATTAAAGAGTTATAGGATATCCAGACTCAATAGGGTATTAAAATTAATTTTCAGAATAAGTCTAAGTGTTTTAAAAAGAACATTAATGTCTTCCATCTTTCGTTGTTGAAACATCAAATTAAAAACAAAATTTAATTCGCATTTGAAGCGAATCTCAAAAGGGGAGTGTTTATAATTTTCCAAAATAAGTGTTACAAATTTATACAAGTTAGAATAATTTATTTCCCATGATTTTGGATTTTAAAATCATCTAATGCATTTATAGGTTCAAATTGGTTAAAGAAAAATAAAAAATTGTGTAAATAACCACCTTTAAGCTAAATATAGTAGTCTATACGGGTAACATGTTGTTATTATTATGCTACTCATAGTGGTTTTTTTACTCTCAAGTTTTTTAACCATATATAACCTTTGAAATTTAGGAGTTACCATTATAAATCCTTTGGTTATCATTATAAGGGTAGGGACTTACCATTATTTATCCTTTGAGAAATCCAAATTAAAATTATGTGAATATTAGTTTTACATTAAATGAGTTGGTGGATCCTTGGGTTACCCATACACAAGTATTCGAAATCCAAAACATTCCTTACATAAAAAAAGAGCTCAATGTTTATTTAAAAAATAAATAAAAATTACTTTTAGGAAAATACAAGCTTACTCTTATGTAAACATTGAAAATTATGAGTTTACATTATATAACTCCAATAAAACTACCAATATAAATATTTATCATTTTTACCTATTATCGAACATAGGGTTTACATAAAGGTAAAATAAAATAAAAAATTATAAAATTTTCATATTTAAAAACATACACACATATATATATATTAATAATTAGTGTGTTTAGATAATATATAAATTTCTATACATATTGAAAAAATAGGGTGTTGTATGGTTTTTGAGACTCACAAGATTTTAGGAAAGGGTATTGATTCTGTATAGAAATAAAAATGATGTTTGTTAGAGTTTCATGGAGTATGGAAAATACCATGATCAAAGAAACATTTCATATCAGTGGGTCAATAATAAAATTTATGTTTCCATACATCATTCACGGAAGGATCATGGAGAATATAATGACATTTCATTATGTTGTCTAAAAAATTGGAGGATGATATTTTGTACTTAACAATCATATCAAAAGGTGTGATGCATGATTGTGAGTAACTTCAATAATTAAATTTTTATAACTCTCTCAATCACATGAGTGAAAAATGGATGGAAATACTAGTTGAAAAATTGGTTCTAAAAATTGATCATATGGATTATGGAACACAAAAAGATTATTTTTTATTGAAGTGTTGTATTTTATAATGAAAAATAATTAGAAGATATATTTTCTTCATATAAAATTTTGAGGACCATCTCTAGTTCGTTATCAATGGTAGTCACTAAGCTATGTTAACTTCGTTAATAATGAGAGGTGTAATGTTTTAGAATTCATTCTGAATAAATATTCTAAGGTATTTTACACCTTATTCCAATGGAAATATATTTTATAAATTGAGATAGTTAAAAATATTATGTGATGGAGGTTTATTAATGGTTGGAGAGTATGGAATAAATGAGTTTTGTAGAGTCTATTAGAATAAAGTCATAAACATTGTGGAGAATGTACCAAGTACCCTGAATCTTACCTAAGTCACAAAGAGGATAAATTGGATGATATTATAAAGGAAAAAATCATAATAATTCATAGGCGATTTACCAAAGTTTTTTTTGTGGAAGCAATGAATCTTGTGGTTTACTTGATAATCAATAGTCACTTTTCATTATTGGGTTTGGATATACTAAAATCATTTTTGTCCAGTAGGTGGACAGACGTCTTGCATCAAAAATAATTTTATAAAATTATCTATGTCACATTGATTTTTTGGAAATAGAAAATCATCCATCAAGTTTCATGGTTGCTACTATAAATGATATGATGATGGAGAATTTGGTTCTTAAATCATGGATAATAACATTCAGAAGTATGTTAGAAGTTAGAATGTTTTCTCTAATGAAGAGATACTGCTGATAGATTAAGACAAAGAATATATTATAAATAAGAGAAAAGTATAACTGAATTATAATGTTAAATTAAAGAGATGTTCATTATTTATTAATATTTTGTATGGTTTAATAATTGTTCTAATTTCAAAAACACCAGATAGTATAGAAGAACTTTCAGATGAAAATCATGTTCTGATGGTGTTTTTATAGATAAAATAACTAGATATTTGTAGTATTATTGATTCTTGTTTAGATATCCAAAATATGATGATATAAAAGTTTCATATTCTAATGGATCATAATTTCATGGGTAGTTTGAGAGATATAGCAAAGATGAGAAAAAAACTATAAACATAGGATTATAGTATGAACCAATTTCTTCTCAAGGAAGATATTGAAATCAGGTTACTAAAATATAAAGAAGATATTAATTACCCTAGATAGTGGGATTTATAAATAATGGGATAAAATGTATCTTCTCCATGTTTTTATAAAAATAGAGCTTATAGAAAGGCATACTCAGGGGAATGTCCTTCAGAAAAAATGTGTGTATCGACTTATGAAATAAGTAAATTGTGGGTATAGGTATAGGTAAAATATTTTCATGAATGAGTTTTAATAAAAAAATGTGTGGAATTATTAGTGAATTTCCATTTATATTAATCCCACCACAATTTGAATAGCACATAACTTTATTTAAATGGATGTAATTTATCTGGATTAGTTGGATGTGAATAAAACTTTTCTTCTTGGGAACGTATATAAAGAAATATTAAAGGCGCTCTCATAAGGTTTCATGGAGCATCAGAACTAGTAACTTGTGTGAACCCTAAAAAGGATCATCTATAGTTTTATGTAATCACCAGTGTACTAGAATAAAAATTTTATTTTCTTCTAGTAAGATAATAATTTTATTCAAGTATATGATTATCATTGGTAATATTATATGTTTTTCAATGATTAGAGTTTCATCATCCTGCTTCTCTATATTGGGTACATTCTAATTTTTGGTTAGGAAAGGGGAACAATTTTGAGATAAATAGTAAATTTAGTATATTATTTGGTATGACGGATATCTGTCTAGCTAAATAGATCTCAAAAAATTTGATCCATAGAGACTTATGTTCTCAATAATTTTTTGTAACACATACTAATTTTATCTAGAAGGTTGTGGAGCACTTCATCATTACTGAGGTGAATTTGTGAAGAATCCCATAGTATTAAATTTTAATTTAATCATAGATAAGAAACCATGAGAAGATGCTAAATAATAGTACATAAAAAACACACCCTAATAATTTTTAGTTTAAAGTATGATGAATGTTATGGTCTATACTCATTCAGACATTGCACATGAAGTGGTAATAGTTATTACATTCATAAAGAATCTATGAAAAGAATACTCAGATGATGTGAGGTGGATTCTTAATTAATTAAATGATTTTAAGGCCTATCGATTTTATTTAAAATGAAGGATTCATTTCATGTGTTTTAAGACATAAACATTTAAGAAGGTAGTGATTATTTTAAGAGAAATAAAACCTTTGCATACACATTTATATGAATAAATGTGAGATTAATATTGAATATTTAGTTGGAACACTCTTTTTAGTCAATGTAAGTAATGTAAAATTATAAAATAGAATAAGAGAATTTGATAATTAGGTTTGGGTAATATTGGATGATTTTGGAATAAAGAATGTATATGGGATGTTCTTTGATGAATGAAATGCCCCCAACCCAGAATCCACTATATAGGTGCTCCGATATGAGTGGTTATATGAATTTAAGCATGCCCCCTCATACACGAAAGGTTTCCAACTAGTAGAGGGGGGTCCAAATAGTCAATTGGGGATACTATACCCCCTTTTATCAGAGTAAGACACAATAGAAGATAAAAAAATAGCAGAATAAGATCCAATAATTATAGAGCATGCTTAAAAAACCATTCCCAAACTAGTTACAACCATGTCCAAAATTAAATATTCCATGCCATTCTATATGTTAAAAAGTGAAAAAAAACAAAAAAAGAAGACAAACCACAAAATACCCAAAATGGTCCTAACACCATGTTTGAGTCCTTTTCCATGCATGCCCATGCCATCCCAACAACCTAGAAAAGGCCTTTTACCTAATACTAATCTGTAACCATGAAGTCTTCTTGGGTACCCAATGGCAGCCTGAGCAGGGTTTTATTACAACATAGTAGGCCACCACCAATGGTGTCTACCAAATATCCGGTATAAACAATTGTGCATGAAAAAGGGAAATGAATAATAAATGACAAGGAAAATATTATGTTCCCTTATCCAGTTTAGGTCCATTAACAACATGTATTTCCATTTCAATATCTTACCATTTCACCACATTTACCATTACATACCATTTCCAACACATTTAACATTGTTTCATCAAACACAACAAGTCGCACGGTCATAATTTACACAATCACATGCATGAGGAATCACACTGTTATCCTATCTCTTAAGTACTAACTTTTTCATATCAACCATATCCTAACCTTGAAGCCTCAGTCCGGGTGGATTCAACCATTAGGGGAACATAGCCTCATTTCTATTCACAAACCCATGCATTAGGGGTGGAGTTTAGAGCCTTAGTACAACTCGACTAGTGGGCGTATAACATCAAGTCAATACCCCACTCTACCAAGCCATGTGCACATGGTGTACATATTTGTATTCATTAACCATTCACACAACATCATAGCTACTTTCCATAGAAATCATAAATCATTACAATAACATAAGAGTTAATATCATACCTTAACCTATTAACACATTTACATAGTTCAAATCATTTTGTCACTTAACTCGATTCCCCTTTTATTATGCTAATCACTCTAAGAATTCATTCATTGTTCCTATCTCACTAGGCTTCATTCATTATTCCTAACACACTAGGCTTCATTACCAGGCTCATAATCTATTTAATTATGGTATTTAATCATTTCCATGTTATCCAAATATCCCTTAGTTTATTACTATTCCTAGGTGCATCACCTACCTTCTATATCAATACAATCAAAAACATAAACTTGTTTATAAAGCCTCTATATAACTATACAATTATCTCACATGTTCTTTACAAATATCTAGGTCTGTGAGAGTTGGAAAACCCCATGGGTGACTCTATATTAGTCTCATCACCCTCAATACATCCCATAGAGATCAGGATGGTTTCCATTTACCTTGTTAATAACCATTTTACATAGACATTCCATGCATGATCCAAACATAGCAAGAGACACACAATAAAAAACCACATAAGAATAAATCAACAAATAGAACATGGGTTATAACTTATAGACCACCTACGTCTATTCAACGGGTGAACACACTCTTAGTCGAGAACTTAGATTCCTCTTCACCTAACCCTTGAATGTTCAACCTAGATCGCACACATGGAATAGGGTTTTAGGAATTCAAAAGGAGAGGAGAAGGAGATACAAACCCTAAAATCAAAAGAGAATCAAGGATGAGATTATCCTTACCCAAATTTTCGATCCATAAAAAACAACACCAAAAGATCCTTATAAGTGAGGAAGATCAATATCTTGGATATCATGGGAGATTTGGTTCATTCCTAGGGTAGAGAGTGGAGAATGGTGAGGAATTCCTGAGTTGTGTATTAAAATGCTTGAGTGGAAAATTGTAATTATTAAAAATTTTATAGGATGCATGGTTTACCCGCACATTTTCCAAACCATGTGAAAACTGTACGGAGGTCACTGTCCAAAAACCCACTTCCTATACAGTTTCTTGGGCGGTCCGCATGGTTAGAACTAACTGTGCCTAGACCATGTGACCTAGCCAGAAAAATACCTTTCTCTATTTTTCATGTCTCGAACCCTTAGAAAACCCCTAGAATTCTTAAGGACTTCTTTAATCACTTAATTAACCAAAATAATTGATTCAAACCAAAAAATAAATGATAACATACCATTCCATGATCTGGGATCTTAAAATGAGTCATAATGTGCAATTCACATTACCATCAATCTAAATATTCATTATAGGATAAATAACATCAAACTGAAGTATCACATTATCTCAAAGTTAATGGGGGAAATTGTGTTATATTTGAGGATGATTGTCATAGCTCAAATATGGATGATATGATTAAGGGGGGATTGTCTAGGATGTCTTCAGGTAGTGTAGTGATTTAGTTAAACTAGTATCACTAGAATAATGGGGGGAATTTAATGTAAATGGGTTTGATAAAATGATTATTTTGTGGATTGGTTATGAAGGACTTTGTTTGGAGAACTAAAAAATCATTAACATGTGAAATATAACCACTCAAATTCCACTTTTTTGAGTATAATCACACAATTTCCTACTCCAAAAAGTTCTCGATAAATAATTTAAATTTTGATCAATGAGTTGGAGTAGATCGAGGATATGATGTATTGAAATATAGAAGATCTCCCACTTAATTATTCACATAATAGAACACATTTTACAAAAAGTAAACAAGAATTTTCATAAGATAGGGAAAGAAAATAAAAAATATAAAGAAGAATAAAACGGGATTTTTATATTGTTTAAACATCAGACATACTCTACTGTGGAAACATAATTTTATTTTTTAAAAAATAAATTTATTTTTTGAATGAAACAACATTTTTCACTGAGGTGATTGCACTGTATATATAGTTGTTTCCAATCGGTACAACTACACATCATTGCCTTTAAATATACCTAGGGATAATTCCAAAAAGGTTGAAATCTATAGAAATCCCACCACCAAAACAACTAATTCTACCATGTAAAGTCTTCCATTTCTTTTTTAGTTCCCAATTTTTAAAACACTATGATTTTACTATTATGTATCATCCAAACTATATTTATTAAATCCCTTTTATAAAATTTTCCAAAGGAAATACCCATATGTATTTTCTAAAACACACTTAAATTTCCAAGAGTTGCCCTTATTTGAGTCAATTTCATTTCCCTAGACTTCTTCATGTATGAGTAATCATTGGGATTACATGAGATAATATTTTTGATTTATATTATTTGGTCGTCTATCTCATATTCGTCCGAACAATTTTTACTACAACTCCACAATATTTATATAAGAATTATTAACTAAAACAACAAAAAATACTTATTTCCAAATATGTTCATCTTTACTAAGAATTAATTTCACAACCAAGCCTAATATAAATCACATTATCCTATGAAAAATAAATATGGTCCATTTTTAGATAAATCACTACTCATTACCTCATAAAAAATACGATGATTTAATTTATAAAATATTAAATGAACTTATAACCAAATATGTCTACATAAATGAGATTCATGTCTATACAGTAGAATTTATGAGACTAATAAATGATAAATTATGACTTGTGTTAATATTATGAATTATTCACCCTATATATCCTTCTCATGATGTGAAACCAAAATATTACGCTTATAAGATGATCATTTTGTGGGATCTATTATGACCCTCACCATCAATGACATTTATCAAAACACCATCCCATACACTTACCACTACTACATTGTTTAGTGTTCCTACCACTAATATAAACATACCTCATAATTATTTTATTATACCCCCCTCTACCACAAACACAACCATTAGAAAAATAGGTTAGAAAAATAATTGATATATTTAAAAAATCTTATTTTTAATTACTTAAAAAGATAGATATATATGTGAATGCAAGAACTAATGATAAATAAGGTGATAAAAGTAAAAAATATATGATGTATGATTCACCAAAAAATGAAACAAAATCCCATGATAGTGATATTTTATCCCACTATTGGGAAAATATTAGATCCCCCAACCTTAAAAAATACAATTATAGTTTTTTATCTCCTAAGGTGAATCTACATTCTACAGTAACACAATGTCCATTATTTATTGTTCTTCATATGCATATTTCCGCAATTCAAAATGTATCACAACCTCTAATCCCTTCACCAACATCATGGGTGTACCCCATTTCTCATTTTAAACATTCATTAATTCCCATTACTGACTATCATACCCAGATATCGTCTCTAAATCTAGATGAAAAAAATCATTATGAGTTTGATAAGTATTATATGTAATTTCATGAGACAATATATAATTTTAAATATTTCATCCCATTATAGAATAATTGATATGGAAATATGGAACAAGGTACCTTGATTGATCATAGAGACACATGGTATTATACTTTAATAATTTTTTCACATTTTTTTACAAACTCATTTATTTTAATTACTATGAAATTTTCATGTAAATTATGTATTAATCTTAAATAATGTAAATATGTGAGTGATATTTTTGTTACATGGTAGTGAATATTGGTTTTTATTTTTTTATTTTTGTAAAATGTTTTACATATTCGTTGATTAATTAAAAATTATTTGATGATAAAGTAATTAAAATTAATCTTAATAATAATTGACAAATTCAAAATGGACTAATAGAATAAGGGGATATAAAACTAGTTTAATTTTTTATTATTGAATTAAATTTTAATGACTCATATTAATTTCAAGAATTTAATTTTTATTCTCACAATCATTATACTTAAACATTAGAATTTTTTTTTGATTTTATATAGAGGAGGGTGTCTTATGGTATCACACCAAGATTTTTTATTGAACTCATTGATCCATGATTAATTTCTTTTGGAAATTTATTATAAATTGTGGGGAATTTAAGATCAAGATAATATATTTATGTGATATTGGTGGCTATTTTAAAAATATATATATATTTGGTGGATTTTTTGGTTAAAATATAATGTGAATTATTTTTTTAGAATATTTATTATAATTATTTTAAATGAGTTTAAATTTAGTGGGTTTTTATTCATTACATGAGATATTAGTCAATGTCTTAATTTTCTATCCTAAGAGGTATTCTAAAACCCCTTAATGAATTATTTTTTATACTATATTTTAGGACAAATTATTGGGTTTAAAAAATACATATAGATGAATTCCCAATTTTTACAAACATAAGATTCAATTAGAAATAAAACATATTTTTCCAATTGTTCATTTTTATCCTCAAATAATATTGATATAGTGAATTTTTTTAAAATTATTTAAAATTTAAATTATTAATTTCATCAAGAACATCCCTTAATTTAAATTATACTATAGTGGGTATAAAATATTTATTATTTTTACTTTTTTTGTTAAATAATTCACTATGTTGTTTTTTAACATAAATGATGAATACCATAGTAAATATGATGTATGAATTGATATAATGAATTTTATATGTATTATAACAATGCATGAATTTTCTATCTATTTCTATTTGGGTTTCTAAACATATTCCTTTTTATTATACTAGGAATTCATTATGTCACTTGAATATATTTCGATGAGGAGATAAATTTAGTTTATTTAAATGCAAAATCATTAAATACTATTTCAAAAGTTAATATTTAATCGAGAATTTAATTTTCTTTATTTTAATTGATGTATCATTTTCAGTTTTAATTTTTTTACATTCTATGTCAAAATTGAATTTATTCTAATTAAAAATATATAACTTCTTATTAAATTAATGAATTTTTATATAGAATATATGTTTGACTTATACATTTGTTCAATTGGTGGAATCCCCAAACATAGGGCCCATAAGAGAGGTATGATATCCCTAGAGTTTTTTTATTGTTTACAAATTCGAGACCCACACTACTGTTTTTTCGGTGCTTCACCACATAAAACTAGACATCAAAACCACGCACACCAATCTGCAACCAACCAAAGCTTCTAATATACACACAACCAATGCCTCCATGACACACCAAACCAAATCCCCCAAGCCACACACATCAATTAAGTAAAAAAACAATTGTATTGAACACAGTCTTTTCGTTTACCAAAATGGGGAATTTAATTATTTAATGGTTATTCTATAATCAAAAAAAAATTTATAAGGGATACTTATTTAAAAACATAAATTATGAAATAATAATAATATCATGGTAAATTGGGAACTATATTTTCATCACTCCATGATATTAAATTTCATTATCCTTGTTTATTATATTTATTATGATAATTTCTACCATTCGCCAAATGTAAATAAAAAAGATTAAAATCTGGTATATGAACATAAAAAAAGAATAGAACTATATTTGCATACATTTATATAAGAATTATGGTTTGATTCACAAGGAAAAGTAAGAGAGGAAAAACTACAGTTCCATGATCACACAATTGATCCTCGAATCAAACATAAATGTAGACATTTTAATCAAAATCATTACCAATATAAAACCCAAAATCCAATCAATATAGTAGGTACATAAGAACAAAAGAAACAACAAATAATATAGAGGGAATGAAAAGAGTGGATCACCTATAATAACTATTATCGAATCTATAGAATCAAAGGATGAATGATAAAGATCAAATCATGTTAGAAATCTGAAAATTTCTTTTGGATCACTTAAATTTAAATAGAAATAAGAGGATAATGAGTGAAATATAAAGGGTGTTTGAAATTTTAGACAACCATAAAATCTCCCCATTCATTGAGTGAAGGGACAATTCACACTATGTAACCCTTGCATTACACAAACAAAAAAAAATTAAGGCACTCAATACATCAAACTCATCATGGATTTTTTGTCATGAATTTATCATTTCAATACACGAATCCTTCGATGATATAATCACCAAAAACTCCACCATCACCATTCCTATCATGAAAATCATGACATACCATGAATCAGAACCATAAAGAAAACCTACGAGTTTGGTCTCCCACATCTTCAAACAACCCTTTAGAACATCTTTCACACCATGAACTAGTGAATCACTACCAAAATCACCATCCATAATTGGAGATTCAAATCTATAACATCCTCTTTTTTCCATAAATTCATCTCAAGGCTCCAAAACCCCAAAAATCACAATGTGACATGTTGTATTGGAGTGTAACATTACATTAGATATGTCTCAAATGATTCTTATCCTTGAAAAAAAATATTAAATCCATCAGTAACTCCCTTAATCCACCAAAGACATCCCATAAAAATAGCTATCAAGAAAGGGTGAAACCATACCTTTGAAAATAACAACATGCTATTAAAATATAATTGTAATAAGAAAAATGACTATGAAAAATATATAATATAAAAATACTCAAAATCATTAGGGATAAAGAAAACTATGGGTGATAAGCATGAATCAGTGATTCCCAATCCCATGTACTCTACTCCAAGATATCGTGATTCTATATAACTCAAGGGAAATTAATATTTCAACTATGTAGTACCATCACATGATGGTTTGGAATGTTGATTTTTCGCTACAAGAATATAGTGTAATCTTCCATATCCAACTACCCTACTAGATAAGGTGGGAATAATCATAATGGTACGTGAAAAGTTTGAATACAAGGATTAAATTATGTACTTTTACTAGATATAGGGGATTTTAAACACTATAATACACCTCAGTAACACGCTCCAACACCTCTATGGGTCAAAAAACGAAGGGTGAGGGATTTCCCCCATGAAGAAAAATCAACTTATCTTTCTAATGGTAAACAGTCATGAAAACATAGTCCCTAACCTCAAACTCCAAATGACTCATCTATCAATCATCATAAGACATGTAATGGTTTTTTCATCCTTTATATTATCCTGAAAAACCTCAATCTTCTCCATTATAGTTTTTATAACATCTGGACCAAGAACTATTGTATGAAAACCCTTGTCTTTATTACAATTAAATTCATGATTTATTAAATTGGAATATGAATAATACAACCCATATGATATAGAATCCTAGTGTCTTTGGGTAATTAGGTACATTACACTAAAGAATAAAAATAGGTAGCAGAAAAATATTTTTGAGAATTTCATAAAAATTATTATAATATTTTATCATTCCTAAAACAGTATGGGATAACCTAGGTATATACCCAAGGAAGTATTGATATATAAATGTCAATGAGGGAATAATCCATTATTAGAATGAATAAAGTATTACATGTTAGAAAATATGAATCTAAATGGTATAAAAATGCTTATGAATCATAAACATGTAAAATCATTCATGATATGTAATGATAACAAAAAGGAAACATAAAAAATGTAGCAATAACATTAAACATGAAATCATAAAAATAGACTAACAATAAGCACTATCAAATAATAATATTGTTGGAAAATTCCAATACTGAATTAGCTTAACTCCTTAATACCATACACGATGTCTTATAAGACAGAAACATTACCAATGCATTAGAGATCTATATATTTTGGTGTGCACCCTTTGCTTTCATATCAAGTACATTCATAAGTGTGCAACCTTGATCATCAAAAATAAGTATTTCATTCATAAATTTTAACCCCATGATCAAGGTGTGTGGGATAAAACCATGGATTTCAAAATAAATGAATGATAGGTACATCTATGTGAATACCCTTGGCTCAAAATGGGGTGGATATTCAAAACCTAACAGTTTGAAATGAAAAATCATTGTGAAATTTTGGCAGTATAAGGAATGTACATAAATATTCATTAAATTGATTAATGAGAGTGTAAAGGGTCTCTAATCATTTAAATATAAAAATTAAAATTATATTTATGTGGTTAAACATATCCCAACATTATGAATTGGAAATCAAAAGACATAGAATCCAGAATATTATTGATAAAGAGGAGGGGGACCGTTTACTAAATTTGGACATAGTAACTGATTATGTAAATGATATTATAAGAGGGTATAAATTATATATCATTAAAAGAAAATAAATTGGATTGGATATGGATGTTTATAAATTCATTACAACATAACCAACTGAGATTCAAAATACTATATATAAGAACATGATTGAATTGAAAAGAAGAGAGAGGTCGGCTACCTAAGGATCGTGATTCCAAGATCATGGGAGGAGATTATTGAGATATTGAGGGAAACATTTGAGTAATATAGATATGGTTGTAAAGATTATGTATTTTCTTATTGATTTTTGAGTGATGATGGAGGAAATATTGGGTTGGTTTATACAGTAAATGAGGGGGTAGATATTTATTATTTTGCAAAAATTGGTTTTTGGACTCTGTATAATAATGTAATGAAAACCCCAGCGAAACCCACATGTTTCCCTTTATTTCAATAAAAGGGGGTGGTTTTCATTATTTTATATGTTAAATTTCATAACTCAGTAAACTATTACCCATGGGGATGTGGAAGTGAGTGATTTTTTCAATGAAAAGATTTTTAAACAATAAAATACAATATAGGTTTTGGATGATTCATAAAGACTTAAAAAATTAATAATATAACTTAAAAACACATTATTTTAAAATGGAAATATATATCTGGTCATTTATAACATTAATAACAATTATTATATCACTTTTGGAACATTATAATTTCATAATACACACAGTATAATTAAAATGTATTTAATTGTTACTTGACAATCGAACTATCTCTGAAAATTATGAACAATGCACTATGGGATAATTTCAACATCCCCATTCAGAATATTTTTTTTGAAAATATTTTTATTATTATGTGAATTTTCAGTTTTTAATCAATGATTGATATTTATTTAGAAATGTGAATTTTGTCAACAATATCACTTTTAAAAACCATATAATAATTAATTTGAAATCATAAAAATAATATTATCATTTATATTTAATAAATATTATTAAATAAATATTATTTTAAAATATATATCATTTATTTTTAAATTCCTTGAATTTATTAAAAAATAAATATCTTAATTGAAATTTCACTTTACAAAGAAATAAAATTTGGGTTTTATCCCATTAAAAATCAAAATAGTTTATAAATTAATGATAATAATAATTAAAAACATTTAGCATTCTAAAAATTATGAATATTCATATTATTAGGGTCTTGATATATGTCCCTTTTTATACCATGAATAATCTTTTGGGTAAGGTAAGTGATATTGATATTTTTATGGGGTGGTTCGACATACATAGTTTTGGACATGATCTTGATGAGTTAGAAATTTTCCCATAAATAGTTTCTATAATTATTTAGTTTTCAAATAGTAACTAGGGAATTTTAAATGGAAAACACAAAAGATTCTATCTCCCTTAGAAGCTCTGATAAATGGGATTTATAGGGTACAAAAAGGCATATCGAGGCAGTTTCTTCTTTTGTTTCTGTCAATTGAATTTATCAAAAACATATATTTACATTAATAATATGATCAATTATAATTAATATTTTATAAATTTTTATGATTATTAATTATCATATAAATATTATAGGATATAATATGATAAAATAATTACATGTGTTTTCTATATCCATAATAGGGAATTTATTTCAATCACAATGGAGAATTTATTTATAAATGTTTAGGTTGTTACAATCTTCTCCCTTCTGAAATTTAACTGAAATTTTTTTCATTTCATACATTAAAATAGATGAATGTAATTATGTTTCATCAACTACTCCAATTCCCACATCACTTATTCAAACACATCATTTCTCCATAACACATTAACCAGGTGAATTTTTTTATTTAATAGTTCTTTGTCTCTATCATATAATTTCTTCACTAGATTCTATTCTTGTAAATGTTCATTATTAAATATTACCACTCAAGTATTCAAAACATGTGAGGGGTTTGGTATATAGTTCCTTAAAGGGGATACATAAAACACATCATGATCTTGAGATATGTTAGGTTGGTGTTCTATTCAATGGGTCATTGCTATGATTTGATTAAGTATCCTAAAAGAACCCATATATCTCTATCTAAGATTTAAATTCTTCCAAAATATCATGATTTTCTTACATTTAGATATATACAGGAAAAACTTATCTATATCTTCAAACTCTTGGTCTCATCAATGTTTCTCATCATAGATCATTTGTTTACTATGAGAATCCTTGATGTGCTACTGAATGGTCGCTACCTTTTCCACAATTTCCCCAACCATTTTAAGACCTATAAATTTGTGATCTCCAACATCATCCTAGCATGCAAGTGTTCTTCATATCTTTCTATAAAAAACATTATATGAAGGTATTGTGATTGTTGATTTAAAACTATTATTGTATGACAACTCTAATAAAGTGTGATGTTGACCTCATCATCCATTGAAGTCCAATGAGCATGATATCAATATGTACTAGAGTGTTTGTATATTATTCTAGGAATGGATATTTTTCTGAGAGTAATAAGATTTGTTAATGTTCACCTAAACTATTTGATAATTTTGTAGAGTATTCATGACCGTGTAGGTAAATCGTGGATCTTGATCAGATAAGATCGATAGTGGTGTTCCATTCAGCTTTACCACTTCTTTAATGTATATCCTTGAAATTTGATTGAGTAACAAGGCCTATCTAATTTCAATGATGTGAGAAGCCTTTGTAAGATGTTCCACAAAAACACTTATTTAATTATTTCACCATTATTCCTTTGGAAGACTAGTGAAAAAAAATCCATGGTTATGTTTTCACATTTCTATATAGCTATTATTAATGGCCTCATCACCCGTCGATATTTCGGCCTTTCAGCATTCACTTACTGAAATACAAGAAAACATTTTGTATATTTAGTGATATCCTACTTCATATTATCCCACCAAAAGTACTCTTGAAGATATTGATAAATCATTTTTTCCCCAGTTGGATATAGAAGGCCAAGCTATTTTTATCATCCAATTGGTCCTTCTTTATCTCATTATCTTATGGTACACATAATCATTACCCAAATCTTACAACTCTTTATTCATTATTTTTTAACTCCAATTATTTCATTTTCCTTATATCTTCCTCCTTCTTATGAATTTCCACATCACCTCTTTGATTATCCTCTAACTTCTATCTAAAGGGATAGTTTAGCAATAATTTGTGAAATGTTTTATGATGTTCCTTCCTTTATGATTACCATGTACATAATTTTCAAGTCTAAGAAGATTAGAACCTTCTTAATTATATCCAATGACAAAATTTCAATAACTTTTTTCCTTAAATAATCTTATTATTTATTTTATTTCCTAGGATGATAGTGGATTCAGCAGTCGTTGTTCATAATCAGCTCTAACCATCTTCACTGGTTCAAATTAATCTCTTTCTATAAAAATATATACTTGAGACTCTCATGATTCTTGTATATTTTATAATTATCCCCAACATGATAATTCCATAAAATTTTCATTAAGAATATTTGTACATCTAACTCTAGATCTTGTTTTTGGTAGTTATGTTAATGAATATTCAATTTCATTGAGTTGTAGGCTATTATATTTTAATTCATCATTAGTAAACTTCGTAATAACTTTTACAATGCATCGATATATACAATAAAACATTACCCACAAGTGGTTTGGTTATGTATAAGTGCTATAATAAGACACTTTTTCATCTCCTTGAAGTTATATTCACGTTTATTAATATAATCAATCATGAATATCTTCTGAGTAATATTTTCTAGAGGGTTTAAAAATTGTGAGATATTTTTCATAAATCGATGATGGTACCAAAATAATCCATGGAAAATAAATATTTCTATCGTAGTGGATAGGCTTTCCCATATTTCAATTGCCTATTTTTTTAAGGTCTCATAGATATACCATTGATGGTGATAAAATTTCCTAATATTGAGACATCCTTCAACTAGAAATCAAAAATTATATATATAGGATACAATTTCACTTTTTGGAAGGTCATTAACATAGTGATCAGAGTCTACTCATCCTTCTCCTTGATTATGGATTATATTTGAATATCATATATAAAGACTGCCAAAAAAATATCAAGGTAATATCTAAATACTCACTTAAAAATGTACATGAATATTTTGGGAGAATTAGTGAGTCTAAATTGAATTAATATGTACTCATAGTTCTTGTACTTTGTATTGAAACCAGTCTTGCAGATATCCAAATTCTCAACCCTTACATAGTAATACCCCGATTGAAGGTCCACCATGGATAAGTATTTGGATCCATGTAGATGATCAAAAAACTCATAAATCGATGGTAGCGAAAGATTTTCTTTTATTATGATCTTTTTGATCACATTATAATCAATGAAAAGCCGCACTGACTCATCCTTCTTACTGTTAAATAGGAATAGTTCCCCCAATGTGAAGAATTTGTTCATTTAAAACCTTTATCCAGATTCCAAAGATGTTTTTTCATCAGTTTGTTATGTTCCACAATGAACATTCTATATGGAGTCTTGGATATAGGTTAATCACAAGGTATAATCTTGATTGAAAATTCAGCATCTCAGCATAGGGGGAAACTAGTAAATTCATTGTAAAAAACATCGGTTTGTTCCCTTATAATGGTAATGTTTTCAAAGTTGATATTTTCCTTAGACTGAATCATTTTATATAGATACTCTCTATCAAAGGGAAGACATATCAATTCATGAAATGTTGGTGATAAAGAAGAATCATTTCCCTCTCTAAACTTTTATAGAATCAAATGATGATTCATGATACATATCGTGACTTAATTATCAGAGAAATTTATGTTGGCTACATATAAGGAACGATAATATATACCCAAAATTGTATCAAATTCCACTATAGGGTGTATTATAAGGTTCACTGGGGATTTTATTCCTAATATTTTTATATGGAAGGAGTTATACAATTGGGATGAAATAATTTTCCTATTTTCTATTTCTAGAAACTACTATACTTCCATGTATCATGGTGGTGTTTTAATAGTTATACTAAACATGTGTGATACAAAGATATGCATTGCACTATTAATGATAACCCTAACCATTCACTTTTTTATTTCAGTTTCTAAAGTATTATTTCATCCAAAATAGATTAAGGGATGATAATTTTCAATCTATAAAAAAAATAAATGGGAAACCATGATTGTTAATGAGATAACTCAAATATAACATACATTATTTTATATATGATTTTCATGGTTCCATTATATGTTATTCATGATCTATTTCCTAAGATAAAATATTTTAGAATTTTTGTTCCCGTATTAATGGTTTATAATGAGCTTGTAAAATTACTAATTCACATCCCTTGAGAGTGTCTAACTAGGTGTGGAGTGTGGCCCATTTATGTATACTAGGTGATGATCGAGTATAGATCAATGTTCCCTTTTCATGATTATTACACCTACCTACATCTGTTCCAATGCCACATCACCTAGTAGTTTCCATACATAGATGTATTTTATTTGATCCCACATACAATATAATTTACCAAAATTTAGGGATGTCATTCTATTTAGTCTTATAACCAAGGCATTTTATAGGGGTTTATAATCTTATTCCCAAAAATAACTATACTTTCCTTTAATACCAACTATGTAGAGACATATATTTATTACAAATAAATTCAATAATTATTATATAGGAATACACATAATAAAACCTAGAAGATATAAAATCCTAATGTATTTGTGTAATTATGTATATCTCATAAAAAATAAAAATAGGTGGTACATTTTCATTAATGAAAACTTCCTTAACATTCTCTTAATATTCCTATATTCTTTAAACAATATGGGATAACCAAGGTAAATATATTAGAAATGGGTGATCTATAAATCCTGTTATAGGAATAAAGAAATCATAGAATGGATAATCTATTACATGTTAGAAAATAGTTGTTTAAATGGTATATAAAAGGGGTTACAATAATAAAAATGGAGAATGAAGAATGATATAACATGATAACATATATAAAACATGGGAAATGTAGAAACCACTTTAAACATTAAATCATAAACATATGTCCATTATAATGGAAAATAAATCATAAAATGGGGGAAAAACTCATATTGTATTATGTTCACTCCCTAATCCCATACATGATGTCTCAAGAGAATAAAACATTAACCTATAAAATTGAGAACTATATAATTCTCGGTGCACCCGTCACTTTCGTATCATGTACATGAATAATTGTGCCACATAGATCACACAACATAATGATGTATTTTTATCATTTTAACCCAATGGTCAATGAGTTTGGTTAAAAAATAGAATTCCCAAAAAAATAAGGATATTTACATCTAGGTGAATACCCCTATGTTAAAACGTGGATGGATATTCAAAGACAATAATTTGGCATTAAAAATCACAGTGAAATTTCTATAATATAATAGCAATACATGAATATTCATAGAATTTTTTAATGTGAGTGAAATGGATTTATCATCAATTGGTTATAAAAATTATGGTAACAAGGATATATAAAAATATATCCCAAATTTTTGAATTGGGAATAAAAAGACATAAAACAAAGAAGATGATTGAATAAATAGATGAATGTGAGGATCCCATACTAAAAATTGGCATAGTAATGACATATGTAAATGATATAATTATGGGTTAAATGATATATAAATATTAGGATGTAAATTAGAATGCTTTGAAATATTTAAATGTTCATTAAAACCAAACATATTTAGATTAATATTGCTAGATACAAAAAAGGTTCTTGGATTGAAAAGGAGAGAGAAAGGACCCTACATTTAGAGGGAATTCCAATAGATAAGGAGGATATTATTGAGAAGTTTTGTGATCCATGAGATTAATATTTAGAGGGGAGTTAATAGTGAGTATGTGATCCAAGGATTCAGAGTGAAGAGGAATGAGATTTTGGGTGTGTTTATATCATAAAAGAGAGGAGATTACTTTATTATATCTCAAACACATGTTTTGGAATATATATAATAACGTAATCAAAACCAAAAAAATTACCATGGTTCTTATCATGGTTTCAAATAAAGGGGGTGGTTTTAAATATTCTATAATTCCAAGGTCCAAACTAAAAAATATCTTACCCTTGGTGATTATAAATTGAGTCATGTTGAAAAACAAATGAGTTTAAAACCTTAAAATGTAATACATGTTTTGGTGAATTCATAAATGCTTTATAAAATTAATCGACTGACCTTAAAAAAATATTCTATTGGGGAAACACATATTTTTTCATGGATTCTAATTATATAATTTATTACATCACTTTTTATTCACTTTGATGTCATAATACATGTCATATGTTTATACCATATTTAATTATTACCCAAAATTTTGATTACAGAAGAAAACTATGAAAAAATTATTTGCGTATAATTTAGAAAATATTATTCCAAAAATAATAATTATTTTTTCAAAAAAATTATAAAAATATGTTAACTTCAACTTTTAACATAAGACTCTGCTTTTATTGATAAATAATGGGTTTTTCGACAATAATAGTATTAGAACCCATATACAAATTAAAAATGACTTCAAAAAAATTATATTATAATTTATATTTAATAAAAATAATATAATTATATTATTTAATTAATATACAAATTTTCATTAAAATTAATCAATTCATCAAAAAAGAATATCTTAATTGAAATTTAATATTACATAAAAATAAAATTTTTATTCTTTCATATTAAAAATAGAAATCATTTACAAAGTAATGAAAATAATTATAAAATATATTCATTATTCTATATAGTTTTCATATTTATATTATTAGGATTCTGATACATATCCCTTTATTACACTAGTAAATTCCATAAATAAAAGATGCGTGATGATGATATTTTTATGGGGTGATTCATTTTATATCGTTTGGGTCAATATTGTGATAATGTTGAACATATTCCTTAAACGGTTTTGATCCTGCTTTAGTTGTTGAATATTATATTGGTCTTGGTCAAGAAAAAATCCCAACGATGTTATACCACATGAAATCTTTGATAAATGGGCTTCATATGGTATGATCATACTTGTTGAGGCCATTGACTATTTTGTATGTGTCAATTGAATTTATCACAAACCTAAATTTTTATTAATGATATGATCAATGTTCAATGGTTATTTTATTAATTGTTATGATGTTAAATGATTTTTTAAATCTGAAATGATATAATGAAACCAAAGGAGATCATGTGATTTTTATATCCATAATAGGGAATTAAATTCAATTGCCAAAGAGAATTTTATTTATAAAATTTATGGTCATTAAATGATGGCTCCCCAATCTCATTCTAGATAAACGAGGATCATCATGACCTCACATACAATACATCAAAGGGGCCATAATAAAAAATGAGTGATAACTACTGTATAAGAAAACCCAACCAAAGATATATGTCACACCAATTATCCACTAAAATCCATAACACATGCTAAAAATATATCATCCAACATTTGGATGGTATATCAATTTATCCATTCATTTGGGGGTGGAAACTAGTGCTATGGAATAACTGAGAGTCCATGGAATGTTATAATACCCTTGAGGATAAAGATGTAAAAAAATGATTTCAGTATGAAATAACGGTCCTTATAACTTCATGTATCTTTAACATGTCATCTATATACCATCTCACTAGAATTTCTATGGTACGTAACTCCCATATCATAGTAAAGTGATCTGACATTGTTATTCAATCCATGAGCATATAGATAGAATCATATCACCATCCTATCAGGGTAACTCATTGACAAAATCCATTAATATTTCAACCCAAATACACTCAAGGATATCCAAATGCTATATAAGTTAGCCATTAATACAATATCATACCTTCACCTTCTAAAAGACCAGAAATTGTACCATGAAATATACCATTAACAGCTTCATTCCTAGAAACTAAAAGAATTTCCTCAAGACTCAGTAAAAATTAAATATGACATGTTCATATACTAAATGTGAAATATGAAATTCATGTAGGACTCTCTCACAAATTTCCACCATGATGAACATCCTTCCCCAGAACACATCCTTATTGTGTCCATCCTCTCACTATCCCTTAATATAATCACATTGAACATCCTAATCATGCACCAATGCTACCTTTTATTAGCCAAAATAATAATAATCCACATTCTATAATGAAAAGGGATCTAAAATCATCATAAATAATTATATGAATACTTAAACCACCTCTATATTGAGATGTAAAGATGTTAACTCTTACATCTCTATCTAAGAATCCTCAGATTATCGAACATATCCTCGTGAATTTATGTTCAATGCATATTATAGGATATTTTCATTTCCCACTGTGTAAGAGATATTAAAATCATATTCCGAGATATATTATACCCACATATTTTGATATATATTTGAGTCATGATGTTTAAATATATGCCTCGATAATTTGAGATCTGTGTAGAACAAAAAGTGTTCCCCAATTAAGTAGTATTCCCACATATTCATGGAAAACACCACTATTTCCATATCTAGATTAAGGGAGTCGTAATTACATTCAATGGGAATAAATTCCTTGAGTCATAGGAGATAACTTACCACTGTTATATAAATAAACAACACAAAACTGAGTATAAAGTGTCATAAAACAACACAAACCTCACATCCTCCACATGTAACCAAAGGAATGTGGTTTTGGTCAACTAATTGTTTAGGTATAATAATGATTCAATAAGTTGGTAATTCCAAAAAATTGATGCATAGTAGCTACTAAATTTATTTTGGTTGTAATCTAAGATAAATCAGATATAAATATTCTATTATACCCATATGACAATGAAAATAAAAAACTATACCACTTTATATGATGTTTACCAAGAAATAACTCCCTCAACATTTATTGAATCCATTGATTCACATTTATGGGACTCCACAAGTCCACATAAATAAACCTCCCACATTAATAACATACACTTATAAAATTTCAATACAGTCGGTGGTGTCAACGAATCATCAAAAAAATCATTATGTGCTTGAAATTCTCCCCCACTATTATCGAGTATACAATAATATCATTAATTAATACTACTATGAACTTGTCGATGAACTCAAGAAACATAAAGATCATGAGTCCCATGAACATAGTTTATATGTTTTGTTACACTGGATGACATTAATATGAACGAAAATTCAGCATACTAAAAAAGAAAATAATTATTCCTCTTTCATTCTAAGTTGATAATATCAGTATCATAGATAATTTTTAGAAAACTAATTATCTCTTATCAACTGGTCAAAGAGTTCATAACTCTTTATAATAGCATAATAATTCTTGATGTTCACATTTTTCAACCTCCAATAGTGTATATAAACCCTCAGCATACATGATGATTTCTTAGAGGAACAGATCATTTATCACCATGATGACACACTAAAAATAATTAATCTCATAAGTATTATATCAGAATTATATCCACTCAAATATTTAAAATATCAGCTTTCAATTAGTTATGAATGATCAAAATTAATGTAGCTCCTATCTAAAACTTCATTCTAAACTCAACATCACACTGAGGGAGTAGTATCACAACCTCATTAGGGAAAAAATATAAAAAATTTCTCTTAACTCAAAGGACCTTAAATAATCGTGCTTACAGTAACTCCATAGATGACTCATACATAATGTAATGAAGAGGCTATAAGCACCTACCACCCATTCAGAAACATAACTCATGGGAGAAAACCGCATGTTTTACCCCTTAATCATTAAACTCATGTCTCCTTTGGAAATAATCAAAAAAATAATGAGTGAAATAAAACAAATCCCTATGAATAATTATATAATATGGTTTTATCTATAGTAAAAAAAAGAAATATCCCAATAACTATTACTATTCTGTTATTAGTATTCATTCATGGAAAACAAAAATAAATCTAACCTAGAATAAAACTACCATAGATAACACCATAGGAATGGAAGGAATCACCATATCTCATTCTAATTCTTGGTCCAAGGTGGGTTATAGAAAGGATTAAGAAGATCTAGAATCATAAAGAGTAGAATCAATGATATATGGTAAACAGATCACTCATTTAATGACACTACCACTGATAGCGACCAAAACATATAAAAAATTAGAGATCACCTGGTAGACACTTATGAACTTCTAGAACTAGAGAAATATAATGATTACTACTGAGGTCATATTCCACCCCCTCTGAATATTGATTGTTCTAACATTCATGAACCTCTATTTGATTCATAATTCATCATAGGTCCTTGATGAAACTAAACTTGGGGTTATCTAAAATAATCATGCAACATATCTATAGCCTTCGACTACTTTTAAAACTCTTAGTGCATAGGTATTTTAAATTGGAGACTGGAAAATAAAGAGCGAGGAATAAAAAAACCTCAATTTTTTGTTATTGGGACTCCACATTTAGAATTATATTAGGTGAAAATCATGAAATGTACTCAAACCAAATCCTTAGCTCCAAAATTATCATGATCCCTTGCTGAAGGGAGATAAAATCCTACCTCTTTTCTACCTTTAATATCATTGATAATAAGTCCCCAACTAACTTCTAATGTAAATCAACCTGCAACACATCGATCTACTCCCATTCCCCAATGTACAACATTGAACATTGACACATAAATACATAAATATGCTAGAAACCAGGGGATCCTAATACTCGTACTTGGCTCCAGTAAAGACAAGATTGATATCCTACCCCCCCCCCCAAGATAGTTCACATTATCTAGATCATATATTACACCTTTATAATTCTCTAGTCTATGATGCTGAATGGTTTGAAATGTATATTCATATTATTATCCTCCTATTTAAGATAGACCCCATAATGGTTAACATGGTTAGCCTGACTAACTTCAAAATATTTGATCGCATACAGGTACTGATGAGTAGAAACACCTAAGACCATTATAAATATATATATTTGGATTTTTAAGATAAATAATTTATTCATTCTAAAATTCACTCCATTTAAAATATAAGTCAAGTATGAATGATTCATGTACATCTCCATGTTCAGTACCCTAAAAAAATTCCTATTTTTAATAATACAATCAGATATCTTAGGGTCCCTGAATAAGGTAATGTGGCCTCAAAAATCCTATGTCATGTCTACATTCCCTTGTTATTAATAGATATTATGTTTAAAAACCCTATTTTATTACTAACCCATGAAATCAACAATAGTTAGTAAATTTAGACTCTACCCTATCACTTAACCATATCCTTCGATAACACCTTCTCTTGATCCCCTGTATTTGTACTCCTAATGGGTTAGAATTTAAAATAATTAATGACTCATAAGAACAACCTCTAGTAGGCCCCAATTTGGAGACTAACATCGAGGGTATATCCTAATAATATGGGAAGCGTTACCCATAACGATCACATGAAAATACCAAATATAACACCAACCAATCACCATAAATTTTAAATAAAAATAATCTTATAAAATAAGAAAAAAATTAATTAATATAGAATATATAGAAACATATTAAAAATAAAATAATAGAAAATGGATATTGGGGTAGAAATAGTAACAACTCCAAGCTATGAGTTACTACTATTCAGCCCAACTATCCAAGTCCACTTAAAAACTAATTTTTTTTATATATGTGCGGTTAGAATATCATATATAGTCAGTAATATCATAACTAATTATATTAAAATAAAAATTAAACGATATTACAAATAAAGTAGTGAACAATAAAAAAACTAACACATACACTAGTTAACTAGCCTTCCTTCCCAGCCTCACCAAGACCCCATCACCACACATTGAATCTATGGCCAATATCATAATATTTTATGAATGTAGATATTTTCTATTCACAATAACATCCCCATGGGTTTTCCATTCTTAACCAATGTGAAAAAATCCTTACTCTTATCCCTTCCATATACACTAATCATGGAATAAAGCATATATCATGTCTAATGACACCAACTGCCTATCAAATCTTGTAAACCTGAGATCATAACACATATTGTAAAAAAAAGTTAATAGAAAAAAATTTAATTCCTTATTAGTATTGATTAAATTTATTTTTCATAGTTATGATACTTATAGTAATATTAAGTAACTTTTTTCAAATCAAAATAAAAATTGACACATTCTTATTAAAATAATTTTCTTATATTTATTTATTTAAAAATTAATTTTATATATTTGGAAATTTGAACTTGAAATTTTTAACATTATTTTTTGAAGAAACATATAATATTTGGATTATGGTGAAATGTTTCAATTTTTCTGAAATGATTAATTTTTTAGTGAATAGTGTATGGAAACAGTTTTTTTTGTAAAACAATTATTTATTTTAATAAAATAAAGTAATTTTAAAGCCCAATTTTATCATAAAATAATATTAATATTCTTTATTAATAAATAATATAATTAACTACAAACGAATCATCTTAAAAAATAATTTTTTTATAAATTTTTGGGCTTAAAACACATTTTTTTTATTAAAACTATTTCCATGAATTTGGTTTTTTAATATGAAATTAATTTTAAAAAAACTATAAATTGAATCATGAAAAATATATTCTATATTTGGAGTCAAAATTTCATGATTTGGTAAATAATTCCATTTTATTTTTCACAATATGAATATTAATCATATTAATTTTTTTTACCATAATAAATGTACAATGGATTAATTATAGTTAGGAATGTTGTGATAAGGCTTAAATTTCAATCAAAAAATCCTTAAATTAAATTTATGAGTTTATATATTGATATATTATCCAAACTTCTAAAATATTTTATTTTATTTATCCTTTTATCTTTGATTTTTATATTTATAATTTTTTATGTGAACAAAATACAAAATATCACACTCTTGCATTAAAATTTATCTTATATATTCACATAGGGATAGAAATATGTTATCATGGAATATTAATGTATATTTTTCGAATAATGAAATTATTTTTATTACTGAAATTGATTTCTAATATTTAGTAGTGGAATAATTATTTTAAATTATAATGAAAAAAAACACACAATGCATGTCCATGTAGTAGAAAACACCATGTAAATAATTTTAAGAACTCTAAGAGTAATAATTTTTTCATGAGTTTTAGTGTTCTGTCAATTTTATAGATCAATATAAACAATTATAGAGGTATAAAAGTTGTATATTCTAATTATATTACTATATTGATATCATTAAATTCATATTAAATGAATAGCTCCAAAAATAACATTTATTATATTTTATATTAAACAATATTTTATTAACAGAATTAAAATTAAATCTATTTTTTATACAAGAAATTTAATTTGATATAGTTTATAATACAATTAATTGTATATTTATCAAATACATGACCTTTCATTTGGACTTTCATGACCCCTAAAGAGTAAAATAATTTGATACTTCTGTAATTGTTAAAAGGTTTAATAGGGGTGAAAACAAAAAGTTAATGGTGAAAACATCACCTTGACTTGTAAAAATAGTTTAGAGAAATATTATTTGGGCTCTTATTCATTTTTTAGTAAAATTATATTCATTTTATCTATTTTTACATAAATATTAATTTATAATAATTTAATAGTTTATGTAATGAAAAAGTGTATCACTCAACACTTATAAAAGGGAACCTTCTCTTAAATTTTCGAAACAACTGTTGGGAACTATTGTTCTTCCATCACCTTAACAAGTATCTCATTAAGTTAAATAAAAAAAATTTAGAGGTCCTGGTATGTCAAAAAAATATATAACTAGGAGGCTCAAGGGGTAATCCAAAGAGGTTGTTTGAGGATAATTTATAAGTGATTACCATCCTATTAAAAGTTTATTTCGTTTTATACCTCCTTCAAATATTATTTAACCATGATAAAATAATAGAAATAATATATTCTATATACTTAAATTATATTATTTTAATTCCAAAATCTATTTCCATGTCCACTTCTATAAAATTTGAAATAGAACTGTTATTCAAGTGTACAATAGACTACCACCTTGTGAAAAAATGTAATTATTTTTCCATCACCACCTATAACAGTTAGTAATAATGATGTATTATATTTAAAAATATGTTATTAAGGAAATAACTAACATTATTAAAAGAAAATATATCAGATACTTTCATTATATTCCGTCCTCTGAAAAATCATAACAACAATCATACATATGTGTAGACTACATTATCTAATAAACAAAGTGAATCATTTTTCATCACCACATCGAAAAGATGATATATATATATATGTTTATTTAAATATATAATATAATTTTAATGATATAATTATCATTATATAGTGATCAAATAATACTTACCAACTCTCTATCATGATCGATGAAATATGGAATCATTACTCAGGCATATAAAGGATCCAAAGTATCCATGATTGTACTATGGTTCATTTTTCATAACCACAATTGATGATTATTTTTTAGTGTATAATTTATGTATAAATATGATAATTACTTCATAATTATTATTTCTGAAATAATGTAACAATTATTTCTTTGACCATAGTTAACTTACCAATGTCATTTGGATATAGAAGCGTGATATCTTCAAAACATCTAAAATAAACTTAATTGATTAATTAGTTGTATATAACATGTTAATAAATAAAAAAAACTTATTATAAAATTAAATAATGTTACTATTAAATTAAATAAATAAAATAATTTTATTATTCTAGAAGATAATGAATTTACATAATGAGTTAGACTCAATATAATGGATTCATTACTTTAAAATCATCGTGTGAATTTTTTTAATGATTTATTTTTAAAATCATTTTTCATCCATGATCAAATTGTGAAAATTAATTTTTGAATATATATATATATATATATTAACTATAAATCAAATTTTATGACATTTTTTACTTTCTTAGTGATTTTTTTTAAAAAAGAATCTTTTTAGGTGTTTTTTACAAAACATGATGACTTTATTTACATAAGGAAAAAATGGAGTGTAATATTTTCATATATAAAACATATACATATATTCCAGCCACCACAACATCAATTTTTGTTCATACATTACATGATTTCATTATTAAAAAAAGGTCCCTTCTTCCCTTTATTATGGGTATTTTAGTTTTTGAAAATTAGTCTTCTAAAATGAAAGTATATTTTTATATCCAAACGTTTTTTTCATATGGGTTAAAAATAGTTCTTCAATGGTTTATGAAGAGAAAGTTAAAGAAATAAATGTTTTATTCCTGATATGGTACTTGATCATTATATATAATGTTAATTGAATATATATGAGATATTATAAATTATAGTTTTTTGAAATGAAATAGAATTTTAATATTACCATGTTTTTTCATCTAATATATGATTGATATGAATTGTTTTACATTGAGGAAATATGGAAGTTGAAGTGGGAAGGTATTTAGAGAAATATATCCATTTATAATATAATCTTAGAATGGATGGTATTATAATTGAGCAATTATTAACTGTGATGGTTCAATTAAAGCAAGCTACAAGTAGTGGTGAAATCCATGTTATAGAGAAATTAGATTTTCCAAAGAGGCACATGTGAATTATTAAGAATATTATTGAAATTAACACATTAAATTTTAGTGGAACCTCTAATATAGTTGTAACTGAAGAATAAATCATTGTTTTGAAAAAGATAATCTATGTTATGGGATGTTTAGAATGTAAAAAGGTAACACTTTTAATTTATCTTTTTCAAGGATAAGATGATTGATGTTAGTAATTGGTTAATAATAAAATATATATAGAAGATATTTATTCCATGGAAAGGGTTAAATTAAAAAATATTTTTCTTGAGAAATATTTCCATATTGTTTTTCCTTCATAATGGATAAAGAATTTGTGGAATTGAGTAAAAAATATAAAGATCCAGTATCATCATATAAAGAATACTTTATAAGATTGGATAGGTATGTATCAGTGTTTATTTAATACATTTATATTAATACTAAAATATTTTCCTCAAGATTGAAACTATGTTTAGGATGGGAGCTAGCCTTATAATAATGTAAAAGTTCAGAAAAATATTTTTATTATACTAAGAAAGATGAGATTGATTTCTTTGACACTTGGCTTACTTGAGATAAAAAGTTTAATAAATACTAAAGGGGACATGAAATATATATCCATAAAATAAAAATATCTAGATCTAATATGTGAAAATTTTCCAATTACAGTTAAAACAAATTCTGTCATGCATGATAGGGTTTTTAATGTTTTACTAATGTGGTAATTTTGGAAATAGGGCTTGTGATTGCAATGAAATGATTATTGAACAATATATGAATGGGGTAATAGATATCTAGACAATAATGAAAGTTTTTAATTGAAATAAGTTGAAGAGTTTTCATAAAACGTGTTCTATGATAGTTCTATATTGGAGAAATCTTTAATATCGAAAGAAAATAGTTATGTCAAAATCATTTTTTTTCTGATATGGTTGATGTTATGACATCTAATAAAGTGGTGGAAGGTACTTTACTTGTTTTTTAATATTTTAAAAATACATTTTTTGACTATGGATTCTTTCATTCTTTCATTTCAAATAATTTTTAATATAATAAGAATTGATAATCTATATGGATTATTCAATGAATCGACTAGTTTGTGTTCTAATACAAAATGATCTGGTTATTTACTATGTTTAATGTAAAATAAAACATATTGAGATGAATTATTATATATTTTATATGTATAAAATAATGTGGGTTTGGATTTAACTAGTTGGAAGAATAATTTAAAGTAGTAAATTGTGAAATATATACTAATCATGAAAATTTGATGAATATATTTACTTATAATTAATAGAACATGACGAATATATGATAACTAGAACTAAAGAAGAATTTTTACTAGAAAATCCATTAATATACATAAAAAGAAAAAAAAATCATTGATAATTTGATTGATAATAATAATACTACATTAACCATGTTAATTTTTTATAATATAACTTTAATTAATTATTTGATGAATTTGAGCCTAGAAATGGTACATATAGGAACATCCTCTATTTTTAGGTGTCGGTACAATAATTTCATCTATTAATAATTAAGTAATCTCGGAAGGAAGAAAATATTTTATAGGAAAAGTTATAATCTGTTATGAATGGTATGTATCTAGAGTTTAATGATTATAAATACAGATTTATTAGAATTGGGATGAGATTATATATATATTGTGATTCATATATAAAGTGAAAATTATTGGGTGAAGAACATATTTTCCTATTTATATTTCCTTATGGAAGTACTAACATGTAAAGATAACTTTGGGAGTACAAATAGGGGAATGAATGAAGAAATATATTTCATAGTTTACATGAAATGTTTTATTGGTTTATAGGTTCAAGACAGAAAAAATATAGAAGAGTATTATATCGTATTTTCCCTTTCCATGGTAGAAATGGGAAAATATATCTGTGGAAATAATTGTGGGATTTCCAAAAATATATTTGGGTAATAAAATAAATTAGCTTATTATATATTGAAAAAATAAATCTGAACATTTCTATACAATTAAAGACACTATGTCGATAATAATGATTTCCCGACTATATTTTATTCCTTATTTTTTATTCTAATTTAGGAAAGGCCTTCATAATCTATTATGTACTGACTTATAATTTAGTATATATTTTTATCCTCAATATGATGGACAGTATGACTAAATGATTTATACATTGGATAAAATGATTTATTCTTTTTCAATGTTTTACAAGGGATTTTTGGAACAATGTATTTCATTAGTTATGTTTTTATAATATGTTTTTTAATATAGTATAAAAATTGATTATTTTGAAGAATTATATATAATGTGGTGCCAGAATCAGGTATGTTGGTATAATGTCAGAGAAAAAAATTACTGGGACCATAGTTTTTTTATCAAATTGGTGATAAAGGGATGTATATTCACTAATATACTAGTGTATCACATAGTAGTAGGAAATGTTACCTTGATAAGTGTAAGAAATATCTTTTTTTTTCGAGGTAGGTGATAATATTTCTCATAAAGCATATCCATGGAAATGTTTTAGGTGTTTTTTGTAAAAAAATGAATATATACCCACTGTTCATAGGATATAATGATACCATATATAATATTTGCATAGTTTCAAAAAAAGTGTCCATGAATTCTAGTTTATCTGGAATACATGAAATATTTCATGTTTTATTGTTAAGAAAATATATGTCAGATGCATCTCATTTTTCAAGCCCTAAAATTGTTTATTTTCCAAAAAACAATTCTTATGAATAAAAAATAGTATATATTCTTTCCCATAGAGAAAAATTGTTAAAAATAAGATAATTAATCAAGGTAGGGGTTTATAAAAAATCAAGCATATGATTGAATAAGTAACATGAGAATCTGAAAATGCAATGATGGAATGATATCTGCACATGTTTATGAAATTAATTAAATTGAGAGGTCATAATTTAAAATAGGGGGAAAATGTAAAAGCCTTGGTAAATTAAATATTAATCAAATTCCATTAATTATTAGTATTCATGATTTATATTTTGTATAGTAATATTAAATAAACTAATATAAAGTAATTGTTTTAAATAAAAAGGATATATTTTTGTTATCATTAAAATAATTTTAATAGAGGGTTTTATTTATAAGTTTTGTTTATAAATTTTTTAATTACAATTTTAAAAAATTAACTTCATATTTTAAATTATAATATCAAAGTTATCTTTGGGTGATTTTTAGGATCTTCCAAACAGATTGATTTTTTAGTGAGTAATGAGAAATATTGATTTCTATCAAACATTCATTGATTTTTATTAAATAATGAAAATTAAAATTATCCTTTTTATGATAAACTAATATAATTATTCATTAACAACAAATAAAGTAATTAATTATATAGAAATAATTATTATACATTGTTTTGGTATAAGAACCCTTTTTTGATGTAAAATCATTTTTTGAATATTATTTTTCACTAATTTTTTAATTTTTATCGTAATATAATTTATTCAACATAAAAAATTTAAATCATGAAAAAATGGACTACATAGTTTGAATCGGGAGGTATAAATGTTTTAAATAAAACCCTTTTATTATTTTCATTAAGAATAACAACCATGTTAAATTTTTATTTCTATAGTAAATGTCAAATGGGCCAATTAGAGATAAGTCTAATGTGATAGGGCTTAAAAATAAATCAAACAGTTTCCTTCATTTCATTATATGAGTATATTTCATCTATAATCAACATAAAATTTAAAATATGTTTGTTTTGACTTTTATCATTCATGGTTACTTTATAATAATTTAAATAAATAAAAATAAAAAATGCCACTCTCAAGCATTTAAATTTATTTTATTTGTTACCATAGAGATAAAATTAGGTTTTGAATGTATATTAAAGGTAATATTAATAATAATTATATTTTTTACGGTAATTTATTTATAACTTTTAGTGATTATATAATTATAGTAAATTCATAGGCAACATCAATATAGTGCTTCTATAAGGAGTTAAAAAATCAAGTAAATAATTTTAAAAAACATTATATAATATATTTTTGAATTCAAAAAATTATATAGATGAATTTAAAATTTTAGATAGGTTTCAATGGATTAAATTCAAATTAAATTACAATATTTAGGATATTAAAGTCAAATTAAATGAATGGATTCAATAATGACATTATTTATATTTTATAGATAATAATATATTATTAAATGAGTTAAAAAAATATTCTCCACAAAAAAATCAATGAGATATTATTTATAATATAAACCATCTCTCTTTATAGGGGACTTTTCCTATTATAGTATCTTTCTTTACCTTTAAATTGTAAAAAGATTCAACACTAATTTATTTTTCAAAAGGTTAAAAAAGAAGATATATTTAAAAAACATTATTTAAACCTTTCCAAATTTCCATGTATGAGGTTATTTATTCTCATAGCCATTATAAATTTCAAGAATATCAATTTTGACACATTTTTCATGAAAATTTCTTTATATTAATTTAATACATTAATTAATTTCCACCTGATCCCCTCCCACTGACTTATAAAAGGGAACCTCCAATCCTCTGTTCCCCACACATTTTGAGTAGTCTAGATTAGAAAATACCTACCAAATTATCTTACCAAAATCACTGCCCACTTATTATAGATCATAGTATCATAAAATCTTAAACCTAGGAGGTTAAATTTGTATGCCTATGACACTGTACTAAGAGAAGGAATAAGTTCTAACCAACCTATTTCAAGTTATTTTTTTTATTTATCCCCCTTCAAATATATTTTCAACATTTATTAAAAATAAAATAAGTATCTCTTATATACATATATTTTATTCTTATAATTTAAAAATATATAGCTATCAATTCTTCCATAAAATGGGAATGTAAAAAAATGTTCATGTGAATGGGAGACTACCCTCTCGGGATTGGATATAATTTGTTTTCCATCCCTGCCTCTCATGGATAGTTATAATGATGAATTTAATGTTTATATATATATTTTTTATATTAAAGAAATAATTATCATTATGTAAATATACTATATCATCTACTTTATTACATTTCTGTCTGTTAAAAAATGTAACATATTTCATATGTACGTGTGGACTACCACGTCCCCAAAGTGATCTG
The DNA here is from genome assembly GCA_963277665.1 of Viscum album. Lineage (NCBI taxonomy): Eukaryota > Viridiplantae > Streptophyta > Magnoliopsida > Santalales > Viscaceae > Viscum > Viscum album. The sequence continues at coordinate 2,049,544,106 of OY728150.1, read as the reverse complement.
ATTTTTTTTATAACCACATTACATGTATGACATATTTTGGTGAATTTAAATATATAATATTATATATATGATATAGTAATAATTATGTAAAGATAAAATAATACAATCAACTTTTTCATAATAATTGTTGAAATATAGAAACATTACTCGTTCATATTTACTTCTTACAGTCTACATGATTCCAACATAGTTTATTTCTAATAACCATATTTCATTGTTATATTTTAAATTAAATTTTATTTACAAAAATGATAATTATTTCATGATATTTATTATAGATAATATGTAATATTTATATTTTTTTACCATACTCAACTTACCAAATTCTTTTCAGATATATGAGTCAAATATTGTCAAAACATTTGATGTAAACATAAATGATTAATTAATTTTATATAATATATTAATAAATTAAATAAATGGAATAATAGAATATAAAATTTTACCAAATAAATGAAATAATTTTCATAATTTTATTATTGTGGAATACAATGAATATTTGTGGCAAGTTGTACATAAGGTAAGGGGAACGTTACTTTAAAAACCATGTTATTAATGTTTTAAATATCTATTAACTATATATATTCCTTCTAAGTCCATATTACTAAAATAATTTAATAAATGTACTCATAAGGAAATAAATTAATTTTTAGGGAACTTTTATGTCACCTTTTAATTTCTTTAATGAATAAAAAGGAATTCTTTTACATAATTTATACAAATCATTTTTACTCCCTTTTAAAATAGAAAAAGTATTGATCTATTTTAACATATACTCGGTCATAAAATTTTACTTCAACTAAAACTGTTATTTGTTTTTTTATTCGATTATATGATTCCATGATTTATTCATTTAAAACCCATTCTTACCTTTGTTATTTTTATTTTAGTTTTGAGAATGGGTTTTAAAAAGGAAATGAAATTTTAATATCCAAAAGTGTTTTAATTATGGTTTAAAAAGTGTTTTTCAATGGTTATGTAATGTAAATGTGAAATCATAACATTTTTTATTCATGATATGAGACATAGAAATTAAAAATGATATTGGTTGAACCCAATAAAAAATATAAAAAATGTGACACTGATATAAATTATATAATTGGTGATCCATATACTACTTATACAATGGGAAAGCTCGATATAACTCTCTAGTGAATTTAATTATGTTCCTTGACAACATAAATAAGAATTAGGGGGTTATATTAAAAGGTATATCCTATTAATTTAATGGGGATATAGTTATTTTTTATGTAGGATATCAGTATAATGCTATAATATTTCAATAAGTGCTCTTATTTTCTTGCTATGAGGAATAATGAATTTATTTTCTAAAAATTTATGTGTTTTTGGGATGTGATTTATGTGATACACTCAAATAAATTTGTAATAATGGAAAAGATTTTATGGATTTTCATGTTTTTCATTTAACTAATATATTTTTTCTTTTATGTTCCTTTCATAGATTTTGTTCTAATCCCAATTCAAAAAAAAATTCATTAGGTTTAAGTATGGGAATGAAAAAAATAATAAGTCGTGTTGAAAGACTTATTACTTTTTCATGAAAAGAAAACATGTTTCATTTTAAAAAGATTTTATAAAAGGATAAATTGTTACATAGTAGTGGCTTACTCTTTTTAATACATGGGTTTATATTGTAAGAGCTATGACATATTTATCAAAAAATCATAACCATAAATATCTTTGAAATATAAAAAGTCAATTCTTGGATAAAAACTCAAGATTAAATAATTTTTCAATATTTATTCCTTAAAGATATCACATAACAATATAATTGGGGTATCAATTACTATTTTGGATAGCTAACCCTTTCCCTCCTTCCAACACACATGACCCCACCACAAATTAGATTTTCCACCACTTATTTCACAAGAAGCTACTACTAATGGGAGATTAGGGGAGACGGGTAGTTAATAATCCATATCCTCACCACCATTTATGTTAGGGTAAACCCCTAGTGTCTCTTTTCATCAATCACGTTATCTAAATCTGGTTGGGGGATCATGAAAACCACAAGAGAATATATGTATACAATGATATCTTTAAAGACCACACTAATGGGTTCACACAAGAAACGCCACTAAAACCACCTTTAAGGCACTATTTATATCATGTGACCAAGTGATTCATATAATGAAAAATATCAAACCACTTGTATATCACAAAGGGGACAAAACACATTTACCTTCTCCCGTTATTTTATTTAATAATTATCTCACCAAAATTCATCAACCTATTTATTAATTTTAATTATTAACAATGCCTTCATTAACCATTACCAAATTATTATATAATATGATTGTATTCTATTGAAACCCAACCACTACCATGAAGAAACCATATAAAACCAATGATTCATAACCAAGGCTTCAAAACTACAAATAGAAATGGCCACTAAACCACACACAACCATGGACACCAAGCCATGCAGATCAAAACATGAATATAATATGTATATTGTAATTAGTCTTTTCATTTATCAACATTATGTATATAACCATATAAATTATATTCTCAAATCAATGAATCCCTATAATGAATACTTCCACAATAGGTACAATTCCTGAAAAATAAATAATGTCAATAGATGATGAATCTCGGATCCCTAACCACACAATGTATTCTCAAACTAATCTGAAACATGATGATGCCTCATAAAAAAAATTCATCCCATACAAACTCCCAACACCAATAAACGTAGTCGATGTGAAACCTATAACAATATAAGAAGGAATATGTGATGAAATATTAGAGGTACTCACCTAGAATCACAGACTGTGAATCTCTGAAAGATAATGATGAACACTAATTATTAGAGGTTGTTTTAGCTCCAAGAATCACATAGTTATTTCCAAACTCACTAGAGAAATAGTGACAGAATAGGGGAAATCATAGAAAATATAGAATTTGAATAAAAATAATAAATCACACCATTAAATGATTATATATATGGTTCACTCTTTGAACCTCATGTGGTTCACATATAGTAAAAAGTTGTGATAAATCCAAAAAAACCAATAAGAATTTCACTTCATGAATATAACCTTTCATGTCATGAAATAATGATGATGGAACCACAAAAAATAAACACAATGGAAATTCATGCTGTTTTCAAATTTTCATTCAACGAATCAAGACCATGAATAAATTTTGGGAACCAAGTATCCCAATTTGTGAAGCCTCCCCATGAAACAACATTAAAAGCTTGCAGAAGGGATTCATGACATGAATCAGTACTTGTAGTTACAGATTCAAATCTAGATCATCCTCTTCCTTCCTAAAACTCATCTATAGTCTCAAACAACAAAAAATCCGAATAAAAATGGAAAAAACTTTATGTTCTATTAAACTAATTTATTCGTCTCTTGAAGAAAGAAAATGTATATCACCAATGTAGTCGATCATTGCATTCATAGGGGGTCTTGGAATAGTATTTTAAAATATTGAGGAGATTCAATATTGAAATTTGAGATTTTAAAATTGGTTTCTTATACTATAGTGTAAATCCTAGTTCAAAAGTTATTAATTGGATTTATATATGATTTTTATATTAATTCTTATTTTTTTAGGTGTCTCAGGTATATAGGAGGCTGAAAGGAGGGTTTCAACTACTTTGAGTGGATTGTAGTTCAAGGTTTAGTCTTTTAAAATCTATATATTGATATAAGTATATTTTTTCTTAGGAAAATGAGGTTATATATTATACTAATATAATTAATTGGGTATATGAGTTCATGTAGATATCAAATTAGGATCATGTTGACATTTCACAGGTCATACATTGAGGTTCCGATATTTTTTCATTATGGTTTCCATTACTGGTTCTTCCTAAGTTACACTCAACATATGAAAGAGGTTTCTCAAATGCTATAATTTAAGAATCTTTTATATCTTAGTTTTGGTAGTGTTGCTCAAAGTGTTCACTTATAATATCCGAGCATAATTTTTTCCAGATTTATGGTTGATCCCACTACTAGTAGGTATGAAATTTATGTCTAGAGGATTCTATTTTCCAACTTCTTCATTGAAAATTAGAATTATCAATTATATAAAGATTTTTACAAAATTATGTTGGTCAAGAAGATATTAATTTCTCCATTCATTTGATAAAGGAGTAGTTTTTCTGATTCATTTCTAATATTACTAGAGTAATGAAGAAGAGGTGACCCAACAATATTTGATCAAGGATCAGCTATAGATTGAAGTATTCTACACAAAGGAAATTTTAGAATTTAGTAATGTTACAAAAAAAAACAAAATGAGGTCCCCTTTATAACATATTATCACTTTATAACACAATCTAATATAAATCCATACTACACACTTCATCATTTTCTTAAAAATCAATAAAATTATATTATAACACTCCCAACTTCAAAATTAGTTATCACACATCTTCCATACCAAAAAAATAAATTCTCTTGGACCATTGAATTACTAAAAAAATTAAATCCCAACTGCATGCTTTAAATTTTGCACTTCCCATTCACACAAATCCTACTACAAATCCTACTAAAAAATCCTAAACATCAAACATCGATCCAAACATCAAAAACTAATATAGGGAAAGTCTCAAATCACTACAATGAGAGAAATTATGTGGAATATTTTGGTTGATAATTGTTTAGTCTATTTAATTTTTAGGTCTACCAAAAAACTAATAGGAGGAATCTAAACTCCACCTGCTTCTATTAATTCTACTTATTATTCATCAAATAACTATTTTATATATTTGGTAAAATTGATACCGGATGCCATGTATTTCTATACTCTACCATATATAAACATCCAATTATGGGATGATTTTTAATTCATCTTTTATTATCTTTTAAATCTATTTTAATTAAATAATTTAAAATTTTTTATGTAAAATAACTTTTTTTCTTGATCCATATGTGTCTTCTCCATTCTTCTTTATATTTAATGCCTCTTCCATTATGTTTACATGTTTTCCCTCTATTTAGTTTTAGATTATATTTTATTTAAAACCTATTATATTTTTTTCGCATTGAAGTTCCATTTTCTACATCTTTATTATTATTTATAAAAATTTCCTTTTGAATTGTTATCTCTTAAATATTTCATGGATTTACCAATATAATTTTGTGTTTTAATGGGAGATATGAAATTGCAATTCAATTTTAAATATATTTTTCACTGTTTTCATTATTCTAAATCATTAATTTAAATGGTTGGATTAGTGAAAGATAGGAATTTCCATGAACTCTCACTTGATTCTTTATTCTTCTTCACAAAAATAAATTTCACTGTATCAGCATGAAGTTTTAGTTTGATAATTTATTTTTCAGTTGATGAGAAAATTTAATTTTCTATGGAGACATATATGAATTACAAAAATAGTATGGGGAAGATATTTTAACCTTATAAAATATATCTCAGTAGGGTTTTTCATGATTCAATAATGTTTATTTGGTATAATATAATGGAAAATTGTCCATTAAATTGAGTAAGATTGAATTTATTAATAATACATTTTAGAATAAAGCGAAATTATTTTTGGTGAATTCTCTAAAGACATTATTTGATCCCATAAAATTCATTTCATCCATTATATTTCATCTTCTCATGACTTATTGCATTTTTGTTATTTTTCGTCATTTATTCACCACTGACCATGATCTATCATCAAACTAATATTTTTTAAAAAAACAAACTTTAAAACTTTAGAAACATAAAAAATATAAATTATTAAGAAGTGGAAGACTATGATTGATACAAAAATATTTTATATGATAGTCCTGGAGGTCCTCAACTATTCTACCCATAGTGTTTTACAAATTATAAATTACTTGATGAATCTTTTATAGGTATATAAAGAATCATATTACCCATGCATGTTAATTTCCTTCAAAATTATAGAAATAATGAGAATATTATTATTATAGCCATATTACAAGCCTATTTTTACATTTGTACACAATTATTTGGTATTTTTCATGATTTTACTAAATATCAATATAATATAATTAATTGTTAAATTAATTTTAGAAAAATACTTTATGTATAGAAAGAAATATTAATTGTTTTTATTATTTTAGGATAGGGGTTCATAATATTACTGGAATTATGAATTCATGGTCACTTTTTCATTTAAAATATAGGAAAATTAATAGAGAAATGAGAAAAAATTCATTATTCATTTCATTCTTTTGGTTTATGAACTTTTAGGAAAAAATTAGGTAAGATGGGTAATTCTTTTTAATGTTTATTGATTGAGGAGTTTTGATTGAGTTTTGATTTCAATTATTGTATTATGCAATGTGTGTTAAGGATCCTATTAATACATATTGACATTTTATATCAATATCCCACAACCTATAAGAATATAATTAAATTGTTGTACTATTTTCACGATTTCATTATTTTGATCACTAATATAGATAATCAAAATATTTGGAAGCCTATGTGTGGAATACATATACATGATACTTAATCACGAATCAAGTTAAATAATACTTGAGGTTATGTAAAATGTGTTCTATTAAGGAAGATAACTATTGAACATGAAAAAAATGAAAAAATGAAAATAGTGAGAGTTTGGGAATATAGCTTACAGAATATGATTCATAAATGGATCCTTATTATATACTCAATAATGGTGAGTATATATGACATTATAATTTTTTTATAAAATTATATATTTATATGCATGATTGATTATGATATTTTCTTACTAATTATTTTCATTAAGATAACTTTTAATATGTTCTATATAGGGATAATAAAAAATAGGTGTGGTGTAATTTGATACCTTATCCACACACATGCACGCGATATTTTTGTTGGGTATTATTATAAAAATAATTTCATTTGGCCTTATCATTGTAGTTTTTTATGTTTAGAAGGTAAGATAAAACAATTAAACAATTTTAATTTTTTTATGATTTTCAATACTTATGGATAAAATAATGTCATTATAGAATAAAAAAACATATTGTTTCTTTTGTAGGATTGGCCTTTAGGAAAAAAATTAGAAAACCACGGTCAAATACATTTTGATAAAGGAGAAACTCTACGATCCCAAAAAATTCTAAATTTCCTTAGGGATCATTTTAAGGTACTATTTTTTTCATTATTTTTGGTACTTTTTGGGGTGATTTTTTAGGTAGTTGTGGGTGAAATTTGATAAAATTTCATATACGATAGGTAGTGCACAGTTGGCACATGGTTTTCTTGAACCATTTGCCCCATCCCAAAAGACTATGTGAACCTAAATATAGGGTATTCATATATCTAATGAATTATTTTTCAAACAAGAACCCTTATAAGAGAAACCATTCACCCCGTATAAGAGTTTCATGGTTTGGAAAACTATGTAACCCTAACCATGAAACTATTCATGGGGTTTTAATTAATCCAAAAATTAAATTTTAAAATTTCTATCCCATTTTATTAACCCCAATCAGCCCAATCTTGACCTTATATATTATGTCTTGTTTTTAAAGGATCCTTGTCGAATTCCTAGGGCTCCCAACTAATTTTTTAATGAATATAATGGTGATTTAAAGATATATATATATATATATCTCTAGGTATGTGGTTTCTTTCAGTTTAGATCCCCTTCTCCCTCCTCCTCCCCTCTCTAGATAAAAGTGGGATATTATCAATAGTCAGTTCTAGATCTAGATCTAGGGTTTTTAGATCTTGATTCATTCGATCAAGTATCTAGGTTTCATATCTGGATTGTGTTCATCATCCTAGTTTTGGATGTTCAACTTCAAAATGGTTATATCCACTAGAAACCATTCGGCATCACAACTTAGGTAGTTGGTTTATTTTTAATATCACAATGTCTTGATTTCAAATATGTGTACGTAATTTTAGAATTTCTATTTGGAGATTATCAGTTGAGTTTACTAGATTGATGGAATTAATTTTGTAAATTAATTATTTATGGAATACAATAATTGAGGATATTGGGATTATTGAATTTGGTTATTTAATTTCCTAATTAACTGCTGGGATATTAGGGTTGTTGAATTGGGTAATTAATTATTGAATTAATTGTGGGGATATTGGGTTTTTTAATTATATTAGATAGTTGTTGAATAAATTAATGGAATTGATATGATTAATTAATGGTTTAATTAATTAATCAAATTGATGTGATTAGATCACTTTTAAATTAATTAATGGGATAGATGTGACTAATTATTATTATTTACTTGTTAAGGGGATAGATAGAATTTATTTAATATTTTAATTAGTTGATATAATTATGTTAATATGAAATTGTTATAATGGATTATTAAATTGGTTAATTAAATAATATGTTATTTTTGTACATTTGATACTGTGATATATGTGACATTTTTTTATTGTGATATATGTGATAATTTTGTGTGGTAAATTGTCTATATCATTAACATAACATAGTGAGAGTTGAGATTATAAATGGTAGAAATGGTATTTAGATATTAATTAAGATGGCGAATGGTTACAATGAAATTTAAAAAAGAAATGTTATGATGAATGTTAACAATGGAACCCAGGTATGAATTGGAATGATGAATGATAACAGTTAAATTCATATATGAATTGAGAAGATGAATCGTAATAATGAAATTTGGATATGAATTGGGATAATGATAGGTAAAAATGGCATCTAGATAATAATTGAGATGATGAATGGAAAAAATGGAATTCATATACAAGATATCTGTTAAAGATAGTTCAAACTTTTTCATGGGACAAAGTAGGTATTGTGGTTAGAGTGTCCTTGAGAACCCATGAGTCATTTGGTTAAGTAATAGTGATTAAATAAATGAAATCAATTTACTTTATTGGTTTTATTATTTATTTATACAAAAGAACACACTATTAATAATTGGATATTTTTTACCCACCATTGGCAGTCGCCTGCTGAGTTAAACTCATAGCATACACAGGCTACCAGATCAGTACCCAAATAAATTTCATGGGTATAGGATAGGTCTAGGAAAAGGGACCCATGTTAGATGGATGACTTGATATGAAACATAGAAGCAGGAACCAAACATGGGTTGGGACATGATTGGGAGTAATTTATTTATTTATTTATTTTGGGTTTTTTCATATTGGCACTTGAAATATATTAGAATGAATTATATACTATATATTTTTTATATAGTATTGTGATTCTGGTATTGTTATGGTTATAAATATATAAGTTTGTTATTTTATTTTAATTTCTACTAGGATATTACTCATATATGGAGGGTACAGTCTCCTGGTGGTTGACTTGATAGCCAATCTATTAGTTAGAAGCCTAAGGTGTATATAGTGGTGTGATTGTGGTCACGTAGTGGACCATATTGGGGTACCAGTGTTTGGAACGTGGGTTAGGACATCAGAAAGTTGTATCAGAGGTTTTTCTTTTGTTTTCATTTTTCTTACTATTTAGGAAAGGTATATAGGATTTCAGTAAGAGTCGTGCCTATGGAATGATATCATTAAATGGTGTTTCTGACCCATTTATGGGGGAAAACCCAAGGAACCTACGTTGGAATGATATTATTGTTGTGTGTCGTCACAGACTGATGTTATTTCACCTTATGTGATGCACTTGTTGTGTGACATGATTATTGTTACTGATATTTTCAAGGATTTAAATTATGGTATAAAATGAAATTATATGTGTGTATACATGCATCATTTTATAGAATTAGGATTATTTTGTGACATGGATCATTTTAGGAACACATGGAAAAAGGGGTTTTGGTAAAATTGATGAACTTTTAGTGTTTTTCATTTCTTGTGTAATTAAATTAGAATGGTTCCTAATATGAAATCATAATTAATAAAAAGATTAAATTTTTCAATAAATGGATGTATAATGAGAAAATTGATTAATGAGAACGATTTCATCCAAATTTATCAATGACCAAGATTTAGGATGGTTAAGGGAAGAGATAGTACCTAGGTATTCCCCATGTGGTGTGGTTTAAGGAAAAATATTTTTTATTCCTTATTGTGTTTTCCTCTTGCATAAATGTGATAAAGTGGTGTTATGTTTCATGATACATATATTTGTAATGGTAGAAATATACCTCCATGATGACTCTTATTGATAGGACAATAAGAGTACAAGACTAATGATGCTCCTCTTGGAGTAAAACTGGTGGCACCGATAGTGTTGGGTGAGGAAATAGGAGAAAAGTTATGAGTGTACCTTGCTCGCTTCTTAGAGATTATGGAATGAGACCCAAAATGTGTTGTTATGAGTATGTCTGACATGATGTGGGAGTTTTAGTTTCATCACCCTCCAAAATTTAGTAGAGAGGGTTTATTTGTTGCAGTAGAGTTCTGGATTGAGTATATCTAGATGAGAATTGACCATTTGGATGCTCCTACCAAGATGTGGGTCAATTTGGTTGGTTATATTCTATTATAATTATGGAATCATTGGTGGGATGTTCAGAATTAGACTGGACATGATGATGGGATGTTATGGAAGGAATTCTTGGAGATGTTCCTGGAGTACTTCTATCCAAATATAGTGATCTTGGAGAGAGAATTTTAGTTCATGAAGAGGACTCATGGGTGTATGTATGTGATGGAATATGTTTGTCAATTTATAAATTTACAATGCTTTCTTATAGTGTTGGAAATTTACACGAAAACTATGACGATGTGTTTCCAAGACAAACATAAATGTGATATTAAGTCCCTAGTTAACCTATTTTGGTTAAATATGTATGATGAGGTGGTGTATCAGGCCCTCAAAGCCTAGGGGAACCAGGATCTGGATTCTAGTGCCTGTAATTTTTTTGCTACTAGATGATCAAGAGTAATGGATTATGGGAGAAGGAAGCATCACTATGAGAATGTTTTCCATAGGTTTAGTCAAAATAGTGGCCAGGGGGAAGGATCATTTACTCGTTATCATAGTAGAGCTATTTTCCATAAATGTGGTGGGACGATTTAATATTTCAGACACTATCCCTAACCATCAGTAGAGTTCCAATCATTCAGGAAAATGGGAAATCAATAGATGTTATACTAGAACCTATGATTTATGGGTTGTGATGAAGGAGATAGATTGAACCAGTTTGTGTGAAGGGGATCTTTTACCATGAATCAGCATGGATGTAGGAGTTCTACTTATAGAGGCGATATAGGAAGTGGATGAGGGGATTTTGGGAAATCAAACCCGTATTAGAAAAGTTGTAAAACTGAGGGGATTCAAACTATATTACAAGGAAGAAGAGAAATAAAGTTACATTAAATTCATCATACACTGGTGGATAGTGAGGTTTGACCTTCAAAAGAGAGAGATACTACTATTGTAGCTTCTATACTATCTAGTGACTTATTTGATACATGTGACTCTCCTTAATTTTTTTGTGCACAACCTGGGAATGTATTGAGGCTGGAGGTAGAGTTTTTTAGTCAAGAGTTTGAATATAGATTAACTTATGGGAATATGGTTGAGAGATATGTGTTTGTGCAAGGGTGGTTCTCTTGAAGTTGGATAGTATTATTTCCTTTGGGATCCATATATTCTTAACATGGCCTTAATTAACCTAATTGTGGGTATGGACTAGATAGTAGCATACCAAGACCACATATATTGATATTGTAAGAGTGTTTCATTTACATATCCTAAGGGTAAAACGTATATTAATTTTGGATAGTGGGAGATCTTGGCAGGCTTTGTCAGGCCAGTTCACCAGTAACTGGGGGAGCATACCAATGAAGTTGTAATTTTTTTCTGGATGACAGTGGTTTAAAAGAGAATTTCAGTACACCTGTATTGGAATGATTTTAGGAGCTATCTTCTAAAGACTTATCAGGAATTCCACTTGAGAGATATGGGGAATCTACAATTGAGCTCATGTTGCGGGTTTAGACAGTTTTTATTCCCCCGTATATAATGCCACTAATAGAGCATTAGATAATAAGATACAAATGGAGGAGTTAGAAGATAAGGGATTTATCCATCTCATATTGTCACCATGGGGTTCTCTAGTGTTTTTTTCTAATAAGTCTGATGGGACTCTATTCTTGTTAATCAATTAACATATGTTGTGTCAGATGAAAGTGTGGAACTGGTATCCTCTTCCACATATTGATGATCTATTTGACATATTGACGGGATATTGTGCTTTCTCCATGATCGACTTGAGATTATGGTATGGTTAGTTGAGTGATATATATTATGACGTACCTAGAACTAATTTCTTAAATACTTGTGGACCATACGATTTAGTCATAATGTCATTTGGGTTTATGAATGTAATAATAGTGATTATGGAAATAATGAATTGAATCTTCCATCTGTTTCAGGATCCGTTTATTTTAGTGTTTTTGGATGACATCTTGGTGTACTCTATGAATCATGCTGATCTTTACCAATATGTTGACATCATGAAAGTATAATGATAGAGAATTATATATATACCATGATATCAAATTTTCAGTTTTGGATTGATCAGGTACACTTGTAGGGTCACATAATATAAGATGAAGGCATGATAATGGACCGAGAAAATATACACGCAGTTGTTTGGGTCTTGTGAGAATTCCTTATAGGAGTTGAATAAGTTCTTGAAAATAGTACCAAGATTGATCCTATTGATCTAGGTGAGGAGTATAATGTATTTTGTGATTATTCTATAATTGGTCATGGAGAAATTTTGATGTAGGGGGATAATTTTTTACGTATGTGTCTTAGTAGATGGTGAAACAAGAACAAAAATACCTACACATGACATCAAGTTTGTTGATGTGATTTTTTCCAACGCTTTCGTTGGGGCGTGTGCATCCGTCCCATTTAGGGATGAGGGACATGGTTTTTTTCCCGCATTCCCACTTTCCAATGGCGAGCAACATCTACTCCTTATTTAGGGATGTCTTCTCCTTGATTGAAACGAGAAGATTGGATGTCAGTTCTTCCTTCTGTGGATTCCTCCTCGGAACTCACCACCTTGTTCAGGTCACCCTCATAGACTTAAGACATTGTTCGTGAAACTCTTCCTGGTGCCATATCTTCATGGACACTAGTTAATTATGCTGCTTCTATCAGGACATTCCAAGGGGTCCAGTCAGGGCAGAATCCTTTAGTCAGGGGAGTAGTCATGTGGGGAATCACTCGCATGTATGGACACTGGAGGATTATCATTTCTATCTTCTGTCCCCTATTTTAGGGCTTCTCGAGGGAGTGGAAGCACAATGAATCCCACATCGAATGAGAGGAATCGTATTCCATGGGCATATATCTGAGGTTTTCCTCAGCATCCCATGTTTAACACAGGGTATGCCGCAAGATTAACATATGGTGCAGATAGATCGAGCTGATCAGGACACTGAGTAGAGTGGATCAGATGGAGGAATCCCCCGGAAGGAATGCCGATATTGGGGCCAACATGTAGGTAGCATCCCAAATGTTGTTAAACCGAATGGGGAATGGGGAGGCATGATTCCACCAGGATGTGGTGGTCCACATAAGAATTGGGATGGATTATGGAAGGTTCTGTGAAGGGGATGGTGAATGGGATGGCACCATCATAAGGATGACGATGGTTTTGGGCTTGAGCCTTGAAAAGGATTCCTATGTATCCCCATGGAAGGGAATCAAAGTCCACGTAGTTCATTTGGTGATGGATTACCACTGATTGGGGTTTTGAATGGCTTATCGCAGGATGAGGTCGCAATGGAATACCACTGGATGGGGTTTCCACAGCTTACCTCTCATTGGGGTCACAATGGATTACCACTGATTAAGGTTACAACATCTTACCACTGCAATGAAAAAGGCTTACTACTGAATGGAGTGACAACGACATACCTCTTTAGTGACAATGGCATACCGCTGAATCGAGTGAAAACAGCTTACCACGGAAAGAAGTCCACAGTTTAACGTCATGTGGGACAGCGGTGAACTGACGCGAAGAGGTTTGGAACCGATGGGTGTTCAGTTTGAACCTTGTGGAGGCTACCTACGTACCCTGATTTGGTAAGAATCAAAGAGCACGTAGTTCAAAATGAAGAATACAGTTTAACATCATGTTGGACGGGGGAGAATCGACGTGAAAGAGGACCTAGGGCACAGATAGATGGTAGGTTTGAACATTGTGTAGGCTTCCTATGTACCTTACCTTAGCAAGGATAAATGTCCACATAGTTCAGGATATGGGGGAATTTGGGGCTTACACTTGGAGGCAGCCCAAGGTGTTGCAAAACCAACGTTAAGGGTGTTAGAGCGACCAATGGGTGGTGTGCTTGAACCACATGTAGGCTTCCTACATACCCTGCCTTGTCAAGGATCAAAGTCCTTGTAGTTCGGGAACAGGTGTATTTGGGGCTTGTGCTCTGAGGCAGACCAAGGTGTTTGGTGAACCAACATGAAGGGGGTCAGAACCAATGGGTGGTGGGCTTGAACTTTGTGGAGGCTTCCTACATACCCTACCTTGGCAAGGATCAAAGTCCTCGTAGTTTGGAATGGGTTGGTGAACCGACGTGAAGATGGTCGGAACGAATGGTTTTGGGCTTGAACCTCAGGGAGGCTTCCTACGTAGCATGCCTTGAAAAGCAACAAATTCCACATAGTTCAGAAGGTTTCTTGGGGCTTACACTCTAGGTCACTCGTGGTGTCAGTGAACAGACGTGGATTAGGACATGGGGTCAAATAGATGGTGGTAGGATTTAACCTTGTGGTGGCTTCCTACGTACCCTTCCTTGGAAAGGATCAAAGTCTTTGTAGTTCAGAAGCTGGTGTGGGGCTTACACTCTAGGATGCCCAGGGTGTCGGTGAACAAATGTGGAAGAGGACCTAGGGTCTAATAAATGGAGGTGGTATTGAACCTTGTGGAGGCTTCCTACGTACCCTACCTTGGAAAAGATCAAATTCCTCATAGTTTGGAAAGAAAAATTTGGGGGCGGTGCTAGGAGAATGCACTCTAGGCTGCCCGAGTGTCGGTGAACCGATGTGGAGGAGGACCTGTGGTCCATTAGATGGTGGTGGGCTTGAACATCATGGGGGCTTCCTACTTACCCTGCCTTAGAAGGAATTAAATTCCTTGTAGTTCGGAAGTGGGTGTGGGGATTACACTCTAGGATACCTAGGGTGGATGTCATGGTTTTTTATCACTCTAAGCCCATGTGAGTCATTCTCAGTGTGAGAAAAAAGAGATAGAAGAGACCTGACGATCACTTCATGAAAGGTGCGTCCGTGGGATGTGATGTGGGGATTACACTTCATTATCAGCCCAAAGATGAAACACGATCTTATGCATGGTTAACAGCCCAAAGAGTTGGGACTTAATCATGGATGGAGGCCCGATGGTGACAAAGCGTAGTGGGAGAGGGACCTGGGTTCGAAGAAAGGAGAAGCATTGTTCCCTACCATGCCCTTCCCTGGCCGTGGGGACTGAAGATAAAAGGAGGATTAGGGATGCTTCCTCATACAGGAAATCTATGGGATTACAGCGGGATGGTCACCCTTCCCCCGTAGGAGAACACCACTCTCCTAAGGAGGATATCATCCCCTGTGATGACTAGTGGGCATGGAGAATTTACAAGGTGGGGGTACCCCATGTGAGAGGCATGTGGAAAGGTCACATTTTAACGTCATGTACTGAGGATGAGTTTTCTTGGAAGTTTAACATCCTACATCTTGGACAAGGTGGGTCTTCTCCACACCCCTAGTACTTACAAAACCGGTACCCTCTACTTCTTGTTGCAGAGAAGGGACAAGAAAAGCTGTGATGATGGGGTGTCATACAGCGAATCATCGAGGGGCCCACGTTAGCGTGGCTAAGCGAAGAAGCAATATCCATTAGCGTGCCTATGTGAGGAAGCATGAGGCGAACCAAAGCAACAGGTAGTATCGTCCAAGGGACTTTGAAGTCACATCGTGAAAACCTGGAGGGTCACATGGTTAAAGGAATTTCCAAGCAGAGGAATTCATAGGCAGGGGACTTGTGAATCTCTGTTGTTCTGCGTGGCGGATGGCACTTTCAAAGGGATGTGCTTCATGAATTGGGGTTCCATAGCCTAATCATAGGGAATAAGTGCATGAGGGAGGTGCTTCAAGAAGTGGAAAGGCCATCGCAGAGCACTGCGTCGTGGAGCAAAGGTGCCTTGCGAATAATGGTTTTATGAAGCAATGTGCTTCACGAAGTATAGTGACCCTGCCTTAGCATGCTGATAGTGTGTACAAGAATGGTGTTTCGTGAAGCATAAATTCTCTGCGATGACCCGGGTCCCCATGGGGATCCCCTTCCTTCACGAAGTCCCTTAGGCGTCACAAAAGGAATCCCTCTCGAAAGAGGTGGTCAAAACGAGAGAAATGAGAGGAACTTCATGGAGCAGATGTACCTCGCACAGTTCATGGTTTGCAGAGCAGAATGATGCTTCATGATTCAGGAGTTGGGAAGTCAAAAGTTCGGATTTTCCATCCTTTGGGCTTAGGGGCAGTCTGATATTTATAAGCAAGAGGAACCGCGAAGCGGATTGTACGTGGCATAAAGAGCTACTTGGATTCTTCATGGTGGGCTCATGAATGTCCAGTGTATTCAAAGAGCATCCTGCATCCCCAATTCACGGCGGGCTCGCGATCATCAAATGTGTTCATGGAGCGTCCTGCCTCCTTACTTCATGGAGGGGTCAGTGCTAGGAGGACTCCACAAAATGGCTTCACGAGGAAGTGAACAGTAACATCGTTTTTACTTCTTACCTGTCCCAAATTTTTGGTGCTAACAAATTCTCCCCTCATACTTGGGGCCGCAGAAAGATCAAGGGTCAATGTTCGAGGGTAATCGCCAAAATCCTCAATCATTCGCGATGCTGGCTCACAAAGATGGCTTGCGAGGTAGATAGGGTATGCTTGGGCCTAGCGCACCATAGAGCTCTGCGTGAACTGGATGCACTGTGATGCTCCGAAGGTCGTCGCCTATAAATAGGGGTGGGTTTTCGTCTCTTTTGTCCTTTCCCTTCTCCATGAATTTTTCCTTTTGTGCTCTCGATTTGCAAAGCTCCGTGTACTCCGTGAGTGTTCTTTGAGAATCGAGTCTTCACGGCACATAGTGAGTCCTTGACTTTGCATTTGTGCTCTGCAATCTGGTTCCTGAATAACTACGTAGTGCTATGTAAACAATATTTGTGATGGGACATCGCAAACGCGCTCTGGGAATGAGCTTCGTGAACCAACCCAACAATCATCCAAGTTCCAGAACTGAATGGCCCACCAAGAAGCTACGTAGGGGGTCCTTGTGGATGCCTCCTGGAGGGATGAGATGGAAAATAGTCTGGGACTTAGAGAGTTAGTCCATAGCCACTCAGACCATAGTTCATTGGTGGAGCTACTATCGGAGAGCCAGAAGAACTACCCGTTGTGTAGGAGGTTTCCCTTACATGGCTTCAGGCTAAGGGATGTCATCTTCATCCTTAAAACAAGTAGGGAAAAGCAAGATTACTGGTTTTGGAGCATACCGTGTCAGCCCCATTGGTTCAGGGTGGACGATGGTCATACCCAGGAGGACTTCATGCCAATCATTGCCAACTGATTATACAACCATCTGAAAAACATCCATGGGAAGGCATTTCCGCTGGAGATGTCCCCTCCCATGTACCGATCTATCCTCAAGGTGGCGCTGGGGTACCCGAAGAAGGGGTGGTCTGAAGAATGGGACCTACACCAGGGCGGAAACTTCATGGATGATTAGGCATGGGCCTACCCGGTAGGCACCTCATGTGAGGAGTTCAGAGTGGAGCTGAGAAGAGTGGGCCTGTATGAGGTAGATTGGGCTTCCCAGTTTCACATCTAACAGCCAGAGTAGCTAATGCCGGATCTGTTGAGCCGGTGGTCACCGGGGACCAATACCTTCCACCTGTATCATAGAGAGGTTGGCATCTACTTATAGGACTTTCATCATATCTCAAGGGTCCCAATACTAGGGGTGAATTATGATGAATTCCTCCCTGCTATGGGCGTGTGGGATGACCAATAACAGATGCCACATTTTGTGATGGCATTGATAGAGATCATGCCAGGGGAGGATAAAGAGGCGGTGAGGGATGTCCACATCAAGAATTGGTTAAAAAATATTCTGAACTTTCTGGTAGAGAGTCGGTTTCCAGCGAGACCTCAAACTTTCCCAAAGGTGGCACAGAGTAAGGAACACTCATACTGGCGGCTATTGGAGAATAGCCTGTGGAAGACCTGGGGGTTCAGTTTTAGCACTGAGAAACAACCAATAGTTAGGCTGGCGACATTCATTGCAGCTCTTATCTATGGTAGGATCCTTCCGGTGAGGGATACCAACATGGGAGTGAGACCAAGCACTTTAATCATGGAATCCACATTGGCGACAGGAGGGCGGGTCATCCTAGGGATCTCAATGCTCGCCAATTTGTATAAGATATTGTGGAACATTAGCGAGGGGAAGAGGACATAGAGGATATGAGGGCCATTACACCTCCTGTATGGGTGGATAACAGCTCACATTAGGGGGATCTATGAGTATCTGAACCCCATCTCTCCTCTAGGGTCGAACTTCCGCCCCTCGATCCTCAACGCCGCAGGGAGTTTTCCATCCAAGATGATCATACCATTGGTATTAACTCAGGTCTGGAAGGTAGAAGAGTTCAACTTTCATCTGTTTTCGTTGTTGATGGGGGCTTTCAGAGATGATATTCGGGGAGCCGAAGAGCATTGGGCCTACCTCCTGGCCTTTTGAGGTGGAGTCTTGCTAGCCAGGGTGGACCGCGAGCATCTCTGCAGGGCATACATCCCACACTGGTTTGAAAGGAAATTTTGGTTCCTGCAGCGACTGACCCCACAGGTCTACCTAGAGGTGAGTCATGAGGAGAAGACATGTGTGATAAGGCATTTGTGGCTCATGTTCACACATGAAGACGGGAAGATGCAGAATGAACTACCTCCACCTACTGCCATCCTCGGGTTGGTAAAAAAATATGCCCAGAGCTGGGAGGAATCCTACCTGAGGGATATGCTGAAGAGGCCAACCATTCTAGTCGGCTTTGGTGAGCTTCCACGACCTCAAGGTCGAGGCTGGAAGGCAGCAAGGGTATCTCTCAGAGGCGGGGCTGTTGTAGCGGCAACACCCTCACTTGTTGAGGGGGAAGCAGTGGTAGTGGATCTGGAAGCGGTAGGTCACCCAATGGTCCTAGGAGAATAGAGTCATCCGGAGGGGAAGACACAAATAGGATTCTGAAGGATTTCTACTCAGGCCCCATGGAAACGGTTGCACCATATTTACATGGTGAAGAATTCTGTCTTCATAGAGGCCTAGGACATCAAGCATGTCAACCAGCAATTCCTCGGCCCATATGAGTTATGGAAGCACCTTAACCACATCTGGATGGAATTTCCGGGGATTTTCCCTATTAGAGATGGTTTTTCAGTATCCCAGGAAGAGGCGGAGGAATACATGGACGAACTAGATAACTTTATCCACTCCTAGGGTGCCCTGCACCTGATGACAGACTGGGTCAGGGTGCTGTTGGATTGTACGGTCCCTCTAAAACTGGCAACTGCTGACCTAAGGGAGTGCCTCCCACTCCCGGACGAATTGAACGAGCCATCCTGGGGAGACGAGGCTGGTAGAGGGAGTCCATTGGAGGAGGGTGAAGTCAGTGATCAATCCTTAGATCTCGAATATTTCTCGGAGCCCCTCGAGGTAAAATACCAAGTTTCTTCCTCAGGGTTTTCTCTTAGGTTACTCTGGAGTCCTTATCAGCATCTGCATTATGCAGGAGGACCATGTGCATAGACCTAGTTTTCGCCCCTCAGTGGGTGCCAATGCGGGACCTTTGGGATCTACAACTGTGGCTACATCAACTTCCGTGTCAGGTGGGGCTAGGACACTTGATGTGGCTCCCCCGAAGTCTCCAGACCTGCAAACCATATACAGGGGTCCACATCTCGGGGTCCCGATGACATCATCCCGAGAGAGAGACCAGGGATTTGATCTTTTTAAGTCTCCTCTACTGAATTTATGACTACCATTCCCTTACCACGTTAACTGACATTCACGACCCTTTTTTTGGGTAGTACAGTCCTTCAATTGTACTGGGCCGTTGCGGCAATGTTGGTCGGGTCATTTGGTAGAGCCCTTCCCAGAGGCATGCCAATGGTCGTGGCGTTGGACATCCAACCTGATCGAACCGCAGCACTCTCGATCACTGGATGGGATTCCAGTGGATCTATCCCTAAGTTTATTGAGGTTGGATATGATGATGAAGATAAACCTGATAGATGAGGCCCTGTCACGCCCGATCCAATGCCATACGTGGACCCGGATGAGGAGTTCTTGGGGAAATTCCATGCATATGAGCCTGCCAACCATGCTGACTGGGACAAGACGACCTCTGACAAGGAGCACAATAAAATAGTCTATCACCAATTGTTGAATCTCATCTCATGCTTCATCAATGACAGCCCCAGGCAACACTATGGTTGGATGAGATGGGTAGGCTTCACTCACGACTGTGCGAATTATGTGCTCGGGGAATGGATGCCCAGCGTCCTCACATGCTCGTTTGAGATATAATGGTCGAAACGATTCGATATTATGATCATGGACTAAGTGTGGGATGGCAGCGGAGGAAGGCAGTAAACATGAAGAGGCTCCAGGAGGCTGAAGAAGAGGTTCAACGGCTGCAGAATCGGGTGGAAGAGTGCTCGAACTCCGTCAATGCACAATCTGAGCTAATATTGCAATTGAAGGCCCAGCTGGAAGAAGACGAAAAGGTCATGAAGCGGGCCTATGAGGATATGACTACCATCCAGGCAGACGTGGAGTGGGCCCAAGTTGCAGTCAACAAATTGTTCCCTCTCACTGCCGAGGAAGAGCGAAAGCTGAACAGAAGGGCATCAACTCCAGGTCGCCACAAGCCAAAGGGTTGCAGAGCTACTACGCTCTTTTGATGATCTCAACCCGTGCATAGGGGGAGTCGAACCTTTGGTACTGTATTGATTACAAACCCTCAAAGAAACTTTCATGCTTTAATTGTTTTATTCTATATCATGAATGAGTTCTATTGTTACATTGGTTTATTGCATCCTCGTGATGTTCATGGAGCATCCATTGATCATTCCCTAAGCCCGCGTGGGTCGGGCCTGATGTGAGAAACAAAGGATGACCACCTTATCATTACATAAAAATGTAGGAGTGAAAACCAAGCTTCGAGCATCCAGGGTTTAAACAACCAGTCCAGATTTTCAGGATGAAATGGGAGAGACCTGACTAGAGAATGAAGCTCTCAGAACAACCGAGTCACCGTTTTCCTAATGTGCTCTAGTGCACAAATGGGGTAACTCTAGGGGCGCTTAAATAAATCTGAACAGATTGGAATGGGATGTGTGAATCATGATACCCATGATTAGGAACATTGGGGGGTTGCATGACAATAAAGAATAACTGTTGACCGTATTCGAAACACAATATTCTTATTGTATTAGCCTCGAATGGGGACAGAAAATTAGGGCCGACCGCTGACTATGTTCGAAACACGGGGCCTGACTCAAAATTTCATTCATTAGTCTTTTGAAATGTTGGCCTAGGACAATAGGTGGGGCATAGGATAAGAATCTATACTTTTAGGGGGATCCCTTAGATATGAAAGAGGACAAGGGTCCGAATAAGGGGCACACAAAGCATGGAATGTGGATTTATGGTTTTTCTAACAAAATCCAACACTCTCGAAATTACACCACCATGGTGGAAGAACATTAGATGGACGCATCGATATGATCATGGATCATTCTCTATTTTAGAAAGGACCTCTCTAGCAAGGGAGTCGTCGCTTCCCAATGTTATCATGGGGCATCTTGAACTTGTTGAGAGAAAAATTGCAGTTTCATGGTTTCATACAAGGGGGCAGGAAAGGGGCCGGAAATGAGGAGGAAGATAATTTATTATTCCTGGGGCTAGACCCTAGGTGAAATGCCTGGGTGTATCTATGTATCCCATGAGGATAGTAATCAAGTGGTACATAGTTATGGAAGCATTGTTTAATGTCATGTGGGAGGATTAAAAGCCTGATTGTGCCAATGCACATTCCACCAAAACTACTAAGCCCACGTGAGTCATGCTCGATGTGGGAAATAAGAAGTAGGGATGGGACATTCCCGACACAGGAAGGAACATGTTAGAGTGATGGGATGCTTGGTGAATTTTGCCCCAATTATGCTATCTTGTCCATTTAGCGCACCTAGATTCATGAAGAAGTATAACTGATTATGTTAGAATTCCACTTGAACATGAGGAAGTTGAAATGTGGGAATCATGAAGCTCGAAATCTGTTTCACAATGATGGTGACATGAAGATGGAGGGATAACTGTTGACCGTGTTCGAAACACAACATACATATCGCATTAGCCTAGAATGGGCACAGAAAAATGAGGGTTGATCGCTGGCCATGTTTGAAACCTGAGACCTGTGACAAATGTCGTCTAAGATCATTAGGGACGTTAGCCCAAAATGGTAGGTGAGCCAAGGCGGAATAAAACCAGACCGTGAAGGGGTACACTTCAGATGTGGAAGAGGATGAGGATCCAAATAGTGAGCTCACAAATCATGGACATGGACAAGGGGAATGTCCCCCTGAAAATTTCAAAATTTGGGCTCTTTATCAAAACACATCTGAATATGACAACGAGACATGTTAGATAAAGGGAGTCGAGTCCCTTCCCATAGGGAGATCTTAGTTTAGGGTCAGAGAATTCAGTCCTTGGATGGTAGGAAATGCCGAAGTCACATGGTGGGTTAATTATAACACCCGATGTGAATGGAAACATGGGGTTCTGACAACCATCTGTTCCCTGGGTAGATTTTAGGTCAAGAGACCAGAAACGAGAGTTATGGTAGTCCCAAGGAAAGGTGTATGGATGTTCCTACATACCCCATGAGGATGGGGATCAAGCTGCACGTAGTTCTAAGAGGCGGAATGGTAAGGTACCAGTGCTATGGATCATTGGGGCATGCGGGTGGGGCCCTCACACCGAAAGAAGCAGTATTTGTTGTATCTTGATTGTCCTTTATGGTGAGTGGTTTTTGTTCTTTTTGAAGCGACAGGCCTAGGATAACAGGTCCTAACATCTCCACATGAATCAATTCATATGTAAGAATTTTCAAATGGTATGGCGTGTGACTAATACCAAACATGGTTTCCCCCTGAGTGGGGACATCAAGATGTAGTGCCATTTTTTGTCGTGTGGCCAGGAAGATAATGTCATAGTTTAGGGTCATGTGATGGGACGAGACGTGCATTTTAACAATGTGTGTCACAAACATAGTAGAGATGATGCTATGTGGGGAATTTGTACGGTGCAATGAAACATACCCGACGTGAATGAGGACATAATCACATACCTCACTATACGCAATTCCGAGAAAGGAACCTCGGGACAAGGGGCCTCAATAGAGGTAAGAGGGTATGGGGCATGAGAAAATATCTCCTAGTTGATCTGGACCTGAAAACAATACGTCTGGGTGGTCCAATGTATCCCATAAGGATGTGAATCAAACTATACATAGTTCTCCCGAAGGGGAAATATGAAAAGATCTAAGTTTAAGGTCTTAGAACTCAGACCATAGAGAAGAAGGACAATCCCATGTAAAGGATGACCCAAACCCAATCCCTAAGCCTATGTGAGTTGAACTCCATGTAGGAAACAAGGGCGGATAAAGTATTCACAATACGTGAAATACCAGAAAAGGGAGAATTAGTGAAGCCCCTAGTGATTTCCTTATTGCGGGTTTTTTTCCTCCCGACGTGCGAATGCGCACTCAGGAATAGTACCAAGAGTTTTGATGTTCAACTTGGACATGATGAGGTGGAGAAGGATGTGAATCATGTAACCAAAATTTGGGATTAATGGGGTTGGCGTGAAGACGAGGGATGCCTATTGACCGTGTTTGAAACACATCATCTATATTGTGTTAGCCTGAAATGGGGACAATCAAATGAGTTTCAACCACTGGCCATGTTCGAAATGCGAGATTTGTATCAATTTTTTGTCTACAACCCTTGAGGATGTTGGGCCTTATTGGTAATAGAGCCCTTAAGCCTAGAATCCATGCCATTTGGTGGTCCATTTGGGTGTTAAAGGTGATGGAAGCCCAAATGATGGAGAACATTAAGCCAAAAAAATGGGCATAATCATGTCCAAGTAGAGTCCAACATTCCAGGTATAAAACCAGAGTACCCTTAGGCAAATTGGTGAATCACCTAAGAGGAACGAGGTGCTCATATTGAGAGTGGCTTATTTGAGAATACAAGGATAACACAAGAGGATGGAAAACACTCAGGGGAAAGAGGTACACAATGTGGTTGTTACAAACCCGATGTGAATGGGGATATAATCCCGTACCACACTATATATCCCTTTCATGGAAGAATGAGGGATGAGGGGCCAAGATGTGGCTGGACCCAAATACAAGATGCTCGAGCAGTCCTACGTATCCAATGAGGATGGGAATCAATCCATACGTAGTTCTAGAACCGCACATAGGGGTAGGATACCCTAATGAGGGGGGTGTATGGCATGGTGAGTAACCTAACGTAAATGAGAAAATAATCCCATACCACACCATACAACCCTAAATAGTAACTTGGGCCGGGGGCCTGAAAAGGACAAGGGGCCTAAGGCTGGGCCTCAATAGAAAAGGCCCTACCAGTTTGTAATTTAACGTCTTGTAGTGAGAATGAATATGGGAGTAAGATGTCCCACACAAGGGAGGTTTACGGCATATATAATTACCCGATGTGAATGAGGACATAATCCCATACCACACTGCACACTCTGGGTAAGAACTTGGGTCGGGGCCCGAGAAGGCCAAGGGGCCTGAGGTTGGGACTCGGTCATGAAAGCCCAAATAGATTGTAGTTTAATGTCTTGCAATGAGGATGAGGTGAGGATGAGGTATCTCACCTGGGGATGTGTACGACATGGCGAGTAACCCGACGTGAATGAAGACATAATACCATACCACACCGTACAATCCCATAAGAGAGAACCTGGGTCAGGGGCCCGAAAAGGCCAAGGGGATTGATTCTATTCCTTGGATGGGAAGGCCATACATCCTCTTGTATAGTTTCCACCTTATCACAGCTCATAATCCCACGTGAGCTACGCTTGTTGTGGGAAACAAGGAGCCAATCTCAGCTACCCACGTCACACGGGGCCTAATAGCTGGCATTTCCCGAAAGGAGTTCATCGCTTGCAGATAAAATGAGGCATAATGAACAACTACACATAGTTTTTGGGACATCTTGGGGTGGTTCCGACGTCGTAGGACAATTCTTGACCATGTTTGAAACACAGCGTCCCTATCGTGACCTGTAATGAGAGCAAAAAATGAGCATCGACCGCTAAGCATATTCGAAATGTGGGACTTGTGTCGGCTTGTTGCTCAACATCAGCGAGGGCGTTGGCCCGAAGTGGTAATAGATCGCTTAGGCCTAGTATCCATGCCATTCGGGAGCCCTTCTTGAGGGGAAGGATGATGGAGTCCCAATCAAAGGATCAGGTGAATCATAGTTGTACCCATCAATGATAGAGGCTGGCATCTCCAGGGAGTGGGGAGTATGGCCGGATCAAGATTAGCATGACATGAATTTGGGAAAAAGTCTACACCCCACCATATGTCTTGACCTGGAGGGAAGACTCTGGCATTTGGGCTAGGCCAGCAGACGAAATGTTTGGGCGTTCCTACATATCCCATGAGGATTGGAATCAAGACATACGTAGTTCTTGAAGGCCATGCAGTTTAACATCGTGCGGTGAGGATTTTTGAGAATAGAAGAACAGGGAGAAGGCACATGGTGTAACCATTATAATCCTAGCATGAGTGGGGATAAGGAAGCCTACACAATATCATGCTAAGATCCTCCAAGAGAACTATTCCGAGGGGGATAGTCAAAGAGAAGAGTTAGGGGGCTGGGCTTAAGACGAGGAATCTGAGCATTCTTATGTATCCCACAGGCATGGGAATCAAGCCATGCGTAGTTATCAAAATTAAGTTTAACATAATTCAGGATGATGTGCAGTTTAAAGTCATGTAGGACCGTACAATTTAGGGTCATGCAGGACCGGCGTGTAGTTGAGGGTCATGCGGGACCATCCAGTTTAAGGTTGTGATGGACCATTAGGATCCGGAAAAGTATTTCTTGAGGAACTTGGCATCGGTGGGAGGAGTTATATGCTCACCATATATGGTCCCATGGTAGTATGCTCCATTGTGGTAAACCATGTGGACTATGTAAGGTCCTTCCCATTTGGGCTCCAACTTGGGTGGCTTCCTGCCAGGGATCTTTAGTTCCCGGAGGGCCAATACCAGGTCCCCTTGTATAAAAGAGTGGAGGTAAACCTTCTTATTGAAGTCTCTATCTGTCTTATTCTGATGCCTTTCCAGATTGTGTAGGGCATAGAGCTTATTCTCTTCAAGTGATTCCAAATTAGCCACACGAATTTCAGCAACATTATCTGGTTCCTTATAGTCATATATTATTGTGCGTAATGAGGGAAGCTGTATATCGATTGGTAAGATGGTTTCAGCTCCGTACACCAGGGAATATGGGGTCACCTGGGTGGAATTACGAGTCATCATCTGATCATACCAGAGGGAATTGGGGAGCTTGTCTGGCCAACTCTTCTTATTCTGACCAACCATTTTCTACAAAATGTTAGAGAGGGTTTTGTTGAACACCTAAATCTTCCCATTCTCCTGTGCGTGATAACAGGTGGTATGGTTCAAACATTGTACTTGGGGTACAATTTCTTCATCTCAGCTACTCAAAAGATGGTGGTGTAATCGGTGAGGACGGTGCGAGAGACCCCAAATCGGTAGATGATGTTTGAGCTCATGAAGTCAACGATAGAATGGGCCTTGAACTCTTTGAGCGGAACTGCCTCAGCCCACTTGGAAAATAAATCCATGGAAATCAGTATGAACCTGCACTGGTGAGCTGTCGACGGTGTGTATGGTCTCATAACATCGAGTCCCCACACAAAAAATGGTTAGGAGAACTTGTTGGAGTGGATTGATTCTGGTGGCCGATGCATGAAGCGAGCATGGATTTGGTACATGTAAAATCTCTTGGTGATCTAGATGCAATCATGGATCATGGAGGGCCATAAGTACCCCGGTCTCTGGATCTGATGGTACAGCTTCAGCCCAGCCTGATGGGCACCGCAGGAACTAGCGTGAACCTCTTGAATGACCTGATAAATCTCGACTCTTTGGATGAAACGTAGGATAACACCATAAAAACCATTCTTGTAGAAGATCTGGTTAATACTAGGACCACTCTGGAGGGTAAACTGTAGTGCGCGGCGTCAGATTCTCTCAGGCTCAGCCTGATCAGCTGGGAGGCAACCATTTTGGAGATACTTGACAAAAGGGGATCTCCAGTCATGAGTCGATTCAACCACTGCATCTGAAGAACCTAGGGGTCCTGAAATAGAGGATCCGGTGGTAATATAGATTACTCACAGGTCATCGTCATACTATGGGGTTATGGGGGAAATGACACTCATGTGTGACATGTGTATAAATAGATAATCCTACTCGGGTTCTGCAAGTAATGCAGCCAGGACAGCCAGGGCATCGACTCGACTATTCTGAGATCGAGGGACATGAGTAACTTTTGGCCAAGATGGTAACCGAGTCATTAGCTGGAGTGTGCGCTCCAAAAATGGTACGAGATCTGCCTTTATGACGACATTGTCACTTTTGACTTGCTTGATGACTAGTTCAGAATCCCGTTTCAAATGAAAATGGGGTATATCGATCTCGAGGGCCAGCCTGAGCCAAGGGATAAGAACCTGATACTCTACCTCATTGTTGGTGTAGCCTTATGACAACAGGAATGAATACGGTAGAATGGCTTGCACCGGGGTAATAAAGGCAATATCCATGCCTACTCTGTTGAGTATGGGATCGTTGATCCTCCTGCCAATGGGGCTCCAGGAGGCACCATCAAAGTGAATCTGCCAACATGGGATGGCAGGATCTACTGAGAGGATTGCCTAGTTGGGAAAATCCATGTCCAAGGACTGGTCCACATAGGTTCGATGGGAAGCAAGAATGTCTTTCAGTGTCTATACCTTGATAGCTTTCTGGGGGACAAACCTTATTTCAAACTGCTGGAGGATTACTACACACTGTGCTAGACGACCGGTTTACAAGGGGTGGTTCAAAATGTACTTCAGCGTGTCTACCTGAGACACCAGTTGTACCTCATGGTGCTGCATGTAGTTTCTCAATTTCTGTACTGCGAATACAAGTGCATGGTGAATCTTTTTGATGGGGGAGTATCTAGTCTCCGTGTTGAGGAGCATGTGGCTGAGGTAGTAGAGACTATTTTCCATCCCCTCATTGTTCTTCTAGTTGAGAAGGGAACTGAGAGATCATTCCAGGGCAGTCACGTACAAGATCATCAGTTTTCCGGAGATGTGTGGCATCAAGACCAAAGGCTGGAGGAGATACTGGTTTATTTCCTTGAACACGGTATGTCATGCTTTGTCCCATTCATTGGCAGAGGCTTTCTTCATGATCCGGGAAAAGATCTTTCACTTTCCGGCCAGATTCTCAATGAATCAGTGTATGTAGGCTCAGTGGCCTCGGAAACCACAAAGATCCAAAATATTGCATGGTGGAGGCATCTGGCTGATTAACACGATATTCTCTGGGTCGATCTTGATGTTCTGATACCTGACAACAAATCCATGAAACTTCATGGAGGTGACCCTGAAGGAACACTTCAATGGGTTTATCGTGAAGTGGTGGGAACGAAAGAAGCCGAACACTTTCTGAAGGTCCGTGAGATGGTCCTAGAGTTGGTGGGACTTGACCACCAGATCATCCACAGAGAATTCCACTAATTTCCGAAGGATAATCTTGAATATGCGATGCATGGCCTGCTGATAGGTGGAACCTGCATTCTTCAAGACGAAGGGCATAACCAGGTAACAGAAAGTACCTTGGGGTGCCATAAAAGCGGTGGACTCTTCATCCTTAGGGGCCATCTAGATCTGATTATATCCAAAGTAACCATCCATGAATTAGAGGGCTTGGAGCTCGTCCATAGTGTTGATCAACAATTCTGTCAGTGGAAGGGGAAATCATCTTTCGGACAGTGATGGTTGAGATCTCGGAAGTCGAGGAAAACACTGACATGTTAGTTATTTATCCTGACTGGAACAATGTTGGCTAGCCACTTGGGGTACTGGACCTCCTTGATGAAGTTCTCTTTTATGAGATTTTCAACCTTGGCCTCGACCATGGCACCGAGAGAAGGGTAAATCATTCTGGGAGGTTGCTTGATCCCGCGATTATTTGACGGGAGACCAAGGCGGTGGACGGCTACCAGAGGATCTTGTCCGGGAAACTCGTCATAATTCTAGGAAAACATGCCATAGTCATATTTATGGAAGTACATGTACCGTTACTTCTCTTCTAGGGGCATGGAAACACTGATCAATGTGGGTCTTGGATCTTCCTCGTTATCATGGTTCACCTGTACCAATTCATAGAACGTGGTAGAAATGCCTTCTTCAAAGGTGGGGGAGCATCCTGCAAATCCCCTTCTTCACTTATGGAGGAGGGATTCCTAGCATGTGAGGCTTATTCTAGGTCGGAAGAACCTGACGGGAGGCTGGTACTAGCCTGGACAGCAGTGGACAACATATCAAGAGATTCACGCACCGCTGAGACCATAGAGATGATGGAAGTCGATCCAAATCCCATCTTCTCTTTGGCCTAAGGGGGCATGATTGATGATATCAAAGCAATAGTGGCACGTTGGCTTTAGCCAGTTAATCCCATCCCGGCGAAATAGACACGTATGACATACTGTCATTTCCATGGGGCGTACATCCAGATATCATACAGGGGTAGGAGGCTCCGGGATCACCTGAGCCTGTTTTGTGTAGGAGTACGAAGTGATTTTGCACCATCACATGGACTTGGGAATATGACTTCATCTTGTACTAGAGACAACAAATAATTTACCCACGGAGGGAGTTGTGGACTCCAATAGATGGATCATGAAGATGTAAGTGTCATCCATATCTGCCCAGGGGTCAGTTGTGACTGTGGCGGGCTCAACCTCACATTCCAGAATCTGCTTATCATTGCCCTTGTAATAGTCAGCATCTAGGTAATGGGATTCACAAGAGGTGAAAGGAGATTAATCACCTTGGGTACAAATACTCGACCATTTAGGAAGTACATGAGGCATTGGTGATATGATGAGGGGACAACCACATGCAGGTGGAGTGATGGTCTACCCATCAATGCATTGTACGTGGTGTATTGAGAGACTACCATAAACTCAGTACTGGAAACTAGGCCACCGAACAGGGTCTTCAAATAGATCTTGCCGACTGGGGTATGCTATGTCCTGTCGTATCCCTGGATTCTTAAATCGGATGGTGTCAGGTCATCTTCGGATAACCCCAAATTCTGTAGTGTCTGCATCAGGATATGGTTGATCCTGGAGCCGGTGTCAACAAGACAGTGGTGAACCTCCACATTGTTAAATTGGCTGGTGATGTACAGTGGGAGGATATTACCCTATATGGGAGAGACTTCATATTCTCTAGAGAATTATTATGTCCTGTCATTAGACATTCACAACTGTATCATCATGAAGGTCTTCTGCAGCTGCTACCTCCGTCTCAGACTGGGGGGGGGCTTCTTAAAGCCTCAGTGAGGGCCTCACACATATCCGATGGTATGAAAAGTTATTCAAGGATGGAAAGCCTAACTGGGTATCCTTCAAGGTTCTTAAAGACATCTTAATTCCATACTAGGCACGAACTTCTTCTTAGAGTAGGCCGCTCTACGATTGGAGGCCTGGCGAGCCTCATCGGCTGGACCAACGGCTTGTTGGTCCTGGGCATTTCCTGTTGTTCACTAGTCAAATACTGAAGAGTAGATATTGGATGAGGACTAGATGACTGAGATTGGACTGTATCCGGGAAAGGATGTTCACATCCCGGATGAGGTAGCTCTGCCTGATCCAGTAGCCGAAACGATGGTGGAGGCGGTCCTGACGACATCGGATGAAGAGGCTACGTGTGCTGAGCTCTATACTAGGCCTACTGTCTGGTCCTAGTAACTTGCACAGCCTAGCTAGAGGTTCCATCTTATGAATGCCGATGACCCATATGGCTACAGCTTCGTTGACGTTGGCGTCATCTGGGGACATTGGGGAAGATCTCATGGCGCTCCCCCTCACCGAGAGTCATATAAGGATTTAAGAACTTCACAGTATTAACCGAAGCATACCCTTGAATATCCCATGAAGATTCATCCACTACTGGGAAGATTTTGGGAGGGATCCCCATCTCAGGGGGCATGATGTCACCGAGAGTGCGGGACGACGATGGCATTGGTGGGGCACGTTTCTTTTTCTTGAGTCGTCGATGCTTGCTCTTCTGGGAAGAGGTTGGCTGAGATGATGATGCAGAAGTGGTGGCCGTAAATTTGTAAGGTTTCAAATGATTCATGTGTGCTCGAATGATGCCATGGGCATGAGAAACCGTCTTGCATTCCATCAAGTCGTCTTACTTCTGGGACCCGCGGTTAGAAACCTGCCGCCACTCGCCTTCGCTGTCGCAACAGCTGTCTGGCCTTACAAACACACCCACCACTTAAATCGGGGGCAGACCCAACCTGACTATGTTGTTATCAACCTGGTCTTGATGCCAGTATTTGAACACATAACACTAATTGATGTTGTTCCCCAGAATCATATGATAGGGGTAGTAGTTGTGGTGATCAGTGAGATTCGTCTTTTCTGGCCTTCTGCCCTCAGGCAAGCATATAATCCCCATCTCTAGGGCACTATAGAAGTTACTGGGGACCTGATTCTTTCTAAACAAGTAAGTCCAGTTTCTTCTTTCTGTAAAGGGGGTCCTTGGATCTTGGACCTGATGAGGATTCAGAGGGGCATGTTGAGGAGGTGGGCCCTGATTGTCCCTCTTAGGCAGTTGTGGCACATTTCGTGGGGGCGCTTGTCGATTCTGAGGACGCTGCTGAGTTGGAGGATGTGCCTAAGGAGGAGGGCCTCTGTGGGGCTACAGGGCCGGTGCTACTAGTAGCAACTCTACTTTCCTGGGGGCTTCTATTTGGGCCACCACGGTGGGCTCGGATCTCACAGCTCACCTCGCTGAATTACAGGGGTCAAAGGACATGCTTGGATGGCCTGTTGTAGGGCTTCTTCCAGGTGATGGGCCTTATCAGAGAAGTCTTGTAATCCTCCATGGTAGTTCTGGGTGATCAGATAAGGAACCAGTTCTATCTTGACATTCCCTACAAACATTGTCAGTAATTTCTCTTGACTCAGTGTCATGTCAAGGGAGTATTTATGCCCCTTACACTGGTCAATAATGTCTTCAAATCGCTCATCAAGGCTTTACTTTCACTTGAAGAGGTCTGTGATGCTAGTTTTCTGGGTGGTAGAGCTGAACTGGTAGGGGAATTGCCGGTGAAGGTCCTCCCACCTGGTCATGGATTCGACAGGAAGATGGTTGTACAAGATGAATGTCGGCCCCTCTAACATCTAAAAAAACATTGGAGCTTGGCAGCCTCTTGCTGCGCTAGATTCCCTAAAATTGGTCCACACCTTGAGTTGATGTGGGGCAGGTGCTACAGCAGGTCCCCTGGCCCGTTAAAAGAGGAGAAGGTGGGATTTCCAAAACCTAGAGGTGCCGAAATATCATCCACCCATGCTGCATATGGCTTGTGATCAGGTATGATTTCCACATGTTGTATTTCAAATGCCTCAAGGCGGGATTTGAGAGATTCCATAGGACCATCTAGGAGGGGGTCCTTGTCTTGATAGGGAATCCTAACCACGAGTGCATTTTCGGGTTCTTCAACATGGTAGGAAGGCTCATCAGCTCGTGGAGAGGCCGGTGTAGCGACTTTTGGGGAAGCTGGGGGAACCCAAGATAGATTCCGTGGATTGAAGCTCTGTTCTGGAGGGTTTGGTTAGACATATCGTGCCCTCTTTCCATGAGCTCCAACTTGAGCTCTGTCTGCAGGAGCGGTATGATCAGGGTTTCCTGGGGGCATTTCGCTGAGAGGTAGTTGTTCCTTCCCCTACTACCATGAATTAGGATCATCGTAGTCAGGTCGGTGCTATGCATCGCGTTCATCAAGGAGTTAATCGACCAACCTCTTCTTGTCAGCAAGATATTGGTACAACGTGGACTTCTCGGGGTCCTCCTCTATCTTCTGCACTGAGGTGGACGGGTCGGAGTGCATGATAGCTCCAACGTGCTTTTTTCCCTTACAAGCATTCCTGCCAAGTACCAACGCCTCAGTGGGCACAATGAGACCTCAGAGGTTCCTCTACTGAAGGGTAATCTTCATTAATGGGTCCAATAGTGGTGGAACACCCTCAGGGGGTAAGTCTCCATCGAGAAGCTCTGACTCATCCTCCTTGTCCACAATATCGACCATGTTGACTGTGACCCTTCTTGGGTGCATGTACTCAATATCGCATAGAGAGTTAGGCTGCCACCCGATAGGACTGAAGAGGAGGGAAGCATACTTCCCCCAGCCATAGATTTTCACGTGGGGGTAGCATCCCTGATAATTTTGCAGAGTACCTTTATACTCTGAATGCATTGCTGCTGGAGAAACTCACGACGACTTGGTGAGTCGGGGTGCTGGGCCACAGGGAGTGCGGCCAGATCGACTAGACAACAGTGCTCATTGATATCTTAGAAATGCGTTTGGAACCTTGTATAAAACATGTTCTGATGACGAAGACTAAAATGTGTTTCCCAGAGGTTGTCGAGGAAACAGTCAACATCCTCCAGAGTGAGGGATTCCGGTATGCAGAAATTCTGCGCTGCCATGGGCCAGAACTTATTGGAGAAGTGGTCCACTACAGGGATTCTCCAGAAGCTCCTCATCTCAAATTCAGGGTTTGGTCCTTGATTTTCCCACCTAACAACTGGGGGTGGTTTAGAAATTGGTAGCGGTACTGAGGAAGACCACTAGGATGGTAGCCTGGCTGGTGTAGAGTATGGTGAGTGTGCAGACTGGCCGGTGATTCTTGGGCTATCCTCCGAAGAGTGTAGCAATCTGGCCGCTACGTCGCAATAAGAGGGGCTGACAACCGCCATTCCTGGCTCAGCGTCTAGGGCTGCTTGTGATAGGCCGCAATGTTGCTCACCTACCATTGGTCCCCAGAATAGCTCTCTGTGATCTCTTGTGGAGGTAGAAAATGCTTCCAAGGATGATGGTGGTTATTTCACGACCATAACCTGTGGGGTCTTCAGATTTTCATCTTCCTAGATATACCTACGGAGGGTGGTAGGAATCATGTGGACCTCACATTCCGGGAGCACCGTGTTGATACACCTCATCCGTACCCCGT
Organism: Viscum album; assembly: GCA_963277665.1. Classification (NCBI taxonomy): domain Eukaryota; kingdom Viridiplantae; phylum Streptophyta; class Magnoliopsida; order Santalales; family Viscaceae; genus Viscum; species Viscum album. The sequence goes on along the minus strand of OY728150.1, from coordinate 2,049,509,716 downwards.
ACCTTGACTCAGATGAGTGAGGGGAGTGTTCCTGAGCTGAGTCGTACTCAACATTAGAGTCTGAGAAGCAGAACGTTTTTATCTCTGTTTGTCCCTTCCTAGGATTCTTCTTGTGGCGGCGATGACCTGCCTTCTGGCCACTGGGTGGTTCCTCGGGACATGGCTAATTTCTGACAAGGAGTCCTTCGGCTGCACTCATGTTGGGGCAGAGAGGGTTTCCACCCAAGAAAGCCAGGGTGCGAGGAGAACCAAGAAAAATGTTGAAGTTTACATGGGTAGGACCTCCATGGATAGCACTAGGGTGGGAAAAAACTCCACTGGGATCAGAAGGAGCATGGGGAGGACCTCCATGCTTGTTGCGGGTGGAGCGAGGCTGGCCATTACCCCTGTGGTTACCGGGGCGATGAGGACCTTACCCAGCTGTGGGTTGGATGTAGGGAGGATTCCCACATTGGAGAGAGTCTGGATGTGCAATGTCCCTGCACTAGTGGTTGAGAGTAGGAGGGGAGACTCCATATCCAGTGTAATGGGCACGAGAGAGGCTTTCGTACCATGTATCACTACCGCGGGGCTGACCTTCATTCAGACTAGGGGTAGCACAGGGCAGACCTCCATTCTAATCCTCAAATCAAGGAAGGCCCTCTCTCTCTATGGTAGAGTTATGAGAAGAACCTCCATACGGGGTGGCATCGCTACGGGTTGGTTCTCGGTGACCACTTCCCATTCGTATGACCAGGAGAGTCGACCCAGCCTGCCCGTGGGGCAGTTCAGGCCTTGATCCCGATCGGGCGTATAAGCGCCCCTACTCAGTGTGTACAGGAACCTGATGATATGCATTGGAGGTGGCTCGCGACACAGTAGTCGTCGGGGTTGACACACCTTGGTGGGCGTCCTACTAAACTCATGCACGACACTGGCGTTGGGTCAGATGAGTCTGGGCTAGTGGTGCAGGTGCATAGCTTATCTACTCCTCCACCAGAAAGACCAAGTGGCGGCACTGACGCGACCGGGTTGGAGCCCTTCCTAGGATCCCCTAGATTGGGACTCTGATCAGGCTATGCCGGACATCGCCTACCTAATCAGCGTAAGGCAGGGAGTCATCAAAGCGCTCTGGGGGTAGGCTCCCAATGCGGTTGTATGTCGGGGTGGGGAGCAACGACTTTCTGAAAGGCCCATGGGGTTGGCATTGATGGCGATGTGCAGACACCTCCAGATCCAGGTGGGCCATATCCCGGGTTGGGATTATGCCCTCCTCCTCATGACAACGCACGAGGTCATTAATTACCCTTTGTTGGATAACTTCTGATGGGGAGATGGGGTGTGGGAACCCCACGGTCGTGGACGCAGAGGCCGTCGCAGAGGTGGTAAAGACACATGGAGTAGCTGTGCTGGAGTTTCCCCTACCCCTGCGTAGACGGGTGGGTGGTGATCGTGTTCCTATGGCAGCAAAATGATTCTTGAGAAGAAGAGAGATGAACTCATCAGTGCTAAAAGAAAAAGGAATCGACGACCAATGCCCCAATGCCAGCCCGTGATCTGTGATCATTAAGAGGGATCCATGTTGACAATGTCGTAGAACGGGATGTCCAATGTTCTAGTGCCCCACCTTCTCGTGAGTTTCAAGCCACGCCCATTATTTTTTAGGTGGGACCCGGTGCCGGATGTCTGGATCCGGTGACCCGTCAATCCATTGATGTCTCGAGCGCTACTAATCTCCATATTGAGGAGAAGATATTCACGTAGGGGTCACCATTTCTGTTTTCTATGCTTTTGTTGGGGCATGCGTGTTCGTTTCGTTCGGGGACGAGGGACATGGTTTCTATTTCCCCGCATTCCCGCTTTCCAAATGCGGGTGGCATCCACTCCTTATTCAGGGACGTCTGCTCCTTGATCGAAAAAGGATGATGGGATGTCAGTTCTTCCTTCCATGGATTTCTCCTCGGAACTCGTCACCTAGTCCGGGTCTCCCTCATAGGCTTAAGATGTTGTTCATTAAACTCTTCCTGGTGCCATATATTCATGGAAACCAGTTAATTACGTTGCTTCCATCAGGACAATACAAGGGGTCCAGTCAGGGCAGCAACCTTTGATTAGGGGAGTAGTCATGTGGGGCATCACTGGCATGTCTGGATGCTGGGGGATTAGCGTGTCTGTCTTCTGTCCCTTATTATAGGGAATCTCGAGGGCTCAAAATCCTGAGGCATCCCACATCAAACATGGGGAATCATACTCTATGGTCATGTATCTGTGGTTTTTCTTAGCTTCCCATGTTTAATACAGGGTATGCCACAAGTTTAATGTCCATTGGAGACAGATCGGGCTGATCAAGACACTAACAAGAGTGGATCATATGGAGAATCCCCCTGAAGGGAACACCGATATTGGGGCCAATATGTGGTTGTATTCTCAAATGCTGTTAAATAGAATGGGGAATGGGGTGGCATGATTCCATCGGGATGTGGTGGCCAGGGTAAGAATCAGGATGGATGATGGAATTTTTTGTGAATGGGATGGTTAATGGGATGACACCATCATGAGGATGACGATGGTTTTGGGCTTAATACTTAAAAAGGCTTCCATCGTATCCTTGTTGTAGGGAATCAAAGTCCACAGTTTATCAGATGACTGCCTACCACCGATTGAGGTTTTCAACGGCTTACCGCTGGATGAGGTCAGAACGACTTACCACTGGATGTGGTTTCAATGGCTTATCGCTGATTGGGATCACAAAGCTAACCACTAATTATGGTTACAACTGCTTACTGCTGTAGTTACAATAGCTTACCACTGAATGGAGTGAAAACAGATTACTGCTGTAGTGACAATGACTTACAACTGAATGGAGTGACAACGTCTTACCGCTGAAAGAGGTCCACAGTTTAATGTCATGTGGGTTGGGGGTGAACTGACATGAAGGGGGTCGGAACCGCTGGGTTTTGTGCATGATCCCTTTTGTAGCTTCCTATATACCCTGCCTTGGCAAGGATCAAAGACCATGTAGTTCATAATGGCTAATACAATTTAACGTAATGTGGTACGGGGACGAACCAACGGGAAAGAGGACCTGGGGACCAGATAGATGGTGGGATTGAACCTTGTGGAGGCTTCCAACGTACCTTACCATAACAAGGATCAATTTCCATGTAGTTATTGATATGGGGGAATTTGGGGCTTATGCTTGGAGGAAACCGAAGGTATTGCTGATCCGACGTGAAGGGGGTCAGAGAGACCAATGGGTGGTGGGATTAAACCTCATGGAGGCTTCCTACATACCCTACCTTGGCAAGGATTAAAGTCTACATAGTTTGGGAACAGGTATATTTTGAGCTTACGCTCTTAGGCAGCCCAAGGAGTTTGGTGAACTGACGTGAAGGAGGCCAAAACAAATGGGTGGTGGGAATGAACCTCATGGAGGCTTCCGTTGTACTCTGCCATGGAAAGGATCAAAGTCCTCATAGTTCAGAACGGTTTGGGGAACCGACGTGAAGATGGTCGGAACCAATGTGTGTTGGGATTGAGCCTCAGGGAGGCTTCCTACGTACCATGCCTTGGCAAGGTTCAATGTCCACGTAGTTTGGAACGGTGATTGGGGCTTACACTCTAGGATACCTAGGGTGTCGTTGACCCGATGTGGAGGAGAACATAGGGTCCAATAGATGGTGGCGGGATTGAACCTAGTGGAGTCTTGCTATGTACCCTGCCTTGGAAAGGATCAAAGTCCTCGTAGTTCATAAGCTGATGTGGGGCTTACACTCTCGGCTGCCCAGGGTGTCGGTGAACCGACGTGGAGGAGGACCTGGGGTCCAATATATGGTGGTGGGCATGAACCTCATGGAGGCTTCCTACATAGCCTACCTTGGAAAGGATTAAAGTCCTCCTAGTTCAGAATTGGGTGTGGGGATTACACTCTAGGCTGCCCAGGGTGGATGTCATGGTCGGTGCGAACTCTAAGCCGGCATGAGTCATGCTCGGTATGAGGAACAAGAGATAGCAGAGACCCGGCGATCACGTCGCGAAAGGTTCATCTTTGGGAATTGAAGTGGGTATTACATGTGGTTAGAAGCCCAAAGAGGAAACAGGGGCTTATGCGTGGTTAGTAGCCCAAAGAGTCAGGACATACTTTAGGATGGAGGCCTGATGGAGACAAAGCTTAGTGGGAGAGGGACTTGGGACCAAAGAAAGGAGAATCACCGTTCTCTACCATGCCCATCATTGGCCTTGGGGACCGAAGATGAAAGAAGTAGCATGGATTACTCCTCTTACAAGAAATCTAGGGGCTTACATCAAGATGTCCACCCTTCCCCCACAGGAAAACACCACTCTCTTAAGGAGGATATCATCCCATGTGGAGACTAGTGGTTGTGGAGAATGGTCAAGGTGTGGGTACCCAATGTGCGAGGCATTGGGCGAGGTCACAGTTTAACATAATGTGATGAGTCCGAGGCTGCTTGGAATTTTAACGTCCTGCAGCTCGGATGAGGTGGGTTTGGTCCGCACCCCTAGGACTAACGTAACCGGTACCCTCTTCTCATTAGTGCATAGAGGGGACATGAAAAGCCTTGATGAGGGTGTTTCATGGATCGAACCATCAATGAGCCCACATTAGAGTTACTATGCAAAGAAGCAATATCCATTAGCGTGCCTACGAGAAGAATCATGAGGTGAATAAACTCAACAGGAAGTATCATCCAAGGGACTTTGATGTCTTATCATGCAAACCTGGAGGGTCGCATGGGAAAAAGAATTACCAAGAAGAGGGGTTTATAGGTAGGGGCCTTGAGAAGCTCTATTGTTCTGCGTGGCGGAGGGCACTTGAGAAGGGATGTGCTATGCGAAGTGGGGTGCCTTAGCCTATGAATAGTGCATATGTGTATATGGGTGGTGATTCGTGAAGTGAAAAGGCATTCATGGATCAGCGTCTCACAGATTATAGGTGCCTCGCGAAGTAAGGTGTTGTGAAGCAATGTGTTTCACGAAGTATAGTGACTCTGCCATAGCATGTGGATCATGTGTACATGAAGGGAGATTCGCATAGCATAAACACTCCGCGACGACTCGGGAACCCTTGGGGATACCATTCCATCGCTAAGGCCCTAAGTATTCATAAAAGGCATCCCTCACAGAAGAGGGGATCAAAACAAGACAAAGGGGAGGCACTTCACGGAGTAGAAGTACCTTGTACAACTCATGGTTCACAGAACATAAGGATACTTTACTAATCGAGAGTTGAGAAGTCAAAAGGTCGCAATTTCTGTCATTTGGGATCAGGGGGATTTCAGTATTTATAGGAAAGAGGTGCCGCAAAGTGGAGCATATGCGGTGTGAAGAGAGACTTGGTTGCTTCGTAACAGGCTCGCGAACTTCAAGTGTGTTCACAGAGAGGTCCCACCTCCTAGCTTTGTTGCAGGCTTGTGAATGTCAATTGCGTTCATGGAGCGTCCCACCTCCTTGCTTTGTGGCAGGCTCGGTTCTAGGGGCTCTATGAAATGGCTTTGTGAGGCAGTCAATGGTGCCTTTAATTTGGATTCTTCTCTGTCCCGAATTTTTGGCGCCAACAGTGGTTTATGATTTAAATTGTTGGAAGCATTATATGTTGGGTGAGAATTTTACTTTGTATAATGATTACTAGAGATTAAAATATATATTCTCTGAATGATATTTAATTCTCTGGAAGTAGATATGGGTTAATTATTTTCAATAATATGATTATTATTAAACATATACACTTGGAAAGGGAAACAATGTTGCTTGTGCATTAAGTAGGAAAGCACATACATAGGGTATTTAGTTGTCTGGTGATGAGTAGAAGATGATTAAATTACTTGATGATATGCATATAGTGGTTCTGGTGGGTTTGAAGAAAACGACTCTCATATATATTTCAGTAGAGTATACACTTTTTTAATGGATCAGGGATAGACAATTTGAGGATCCATAAAAATTTATATTGAGGGAAATTCATTAAGGTGGGGAGTCACCATCCGACTGGACCTTATAAAAGGATGAAATCAACTATGTCTGGAATCAGGTTATTGTGCCTATGAGAATACGAAAAGAAATAGTGCGATAATTTCATGCCTCAAGGTGGGTGGTAATTTCAGGTGATCCCAAAATGTACCCTGACATATGATTAAAAATTTGGTGTATGATAAAAAAAGAGATAACAAGGTTCATGAAATATTCCTACACCTACCAATAGGTGAAGCCCGAGCATCAACGACCTGGTTGTTTGTTGTTGCTGTTTCCCATTTTGGAATCGAAGTGGGATGATGTTACAATGGAATTTTGTGGTGGGTATCTTGATGAAACCTCAGAATAATGATGTTATTTTGGTTATTATGGGCCATTAAACAATGTTTTTTCATTTTGTTCTTATATGGGAGACTTTCTTAGTGTCTTAATTGGGAGATATATATATATGAGAGATAGTCCATAAACACTGGGTTCATAAACTACTATTTCAGGATATGAATCATATTTTACTTCACGATTCTAGTTGATATTGTAGAAGGTAGTTGGTATATAGGTTTTGTTGAGTACATATTTCCACCCATATACCGATGAAAAGTTGGAGCATAATATAAAAGTGTTTGAGGATATTATACGAGTGTGTGTTCTATACTTATATGGGTCTTGGGAGAAACACCAAGAAACAGTGAAATTTTCCTATGAAAATAATTATGGGGAAACTATATAGATTGAACCATATGATGATATTTATGGTAGGTAGAGTTGATAACCTATAAGCTTGATAGAGGGGAGTGAGTCAGAGTTTTTGGTAATAAATCTCATATGGGTGTTATCATAACTAGTGAAGGAAATTCAAAATCATATGGATACAACTTAGTGTAGATAGATGTTGTATTTAGATAAATATCATTGACCCTTGGAGTTTGAATAGGGTGATTTTGTATTACATTAGGTTTTTTCTAGGTTGGTTGACTGCAATATACAATGACAGATCAAGTTAGAACCCAATTATATTAGACCATTTAATGTTGTGGAGTGAATTAGGCCAATCTAATACTAATTGGATCTTCCCCAGATATATAGTGTTATTCATGATGTGTTTCTTGTGTCTCAAATTCATAAGTATCACCCTGGAATGAATAATGTGATAAATGTGAATGAATATCATCTTGAGACTTACGCTTCCTTTGAGGTGCATCTGATACTTGTGTTTGATCATAGTTATAAATTTTTATGAGTATATACACATCCAATAGTTAATGTATTATGGAAAATTGGACGTGTGCAATAGGAAACATGGGGGAGAGAAACAAATATATGGTCTCAGTGGAAAAATCTTATTGAATCTGAATCTTATAGATACCTAGGAGAAGATATTGAGGATTATATATTATATTGTGGGGATATTTTAAGATCCCTACCTTTTTAGGAGATGTCTTAGGCTCATTTACAGATACTCTTTTTTCTTTTTTTAAGTACCTTTTTTGGGTTATTTATTCTGTATTATTTGGGTAAAATTTGATAAATGTTGATGGAGGGTAGGTAGTTCAATATTGGTATATGGTTTTCCAAAAATGTGCACCCCAACCCAAAAAACCTTGAAAATCCAAGCATAGGTGATTCATAAGGCTAGCACATGGTTTTTCAAACCATTCACACCCTAGAAGATGTCCAAGTTTATGGTGCACAGTTTGGATAACCATGTTCCCCTAACAATGAAACCATTGATGGGTCATTAATTTATCCCAAAATTAGATTTTAATACCTCAAACCCCCATGAATTAACCCAAATCATCCCTAGATCAACCCAATACATTCTCTCTCATTTTTGGAGCCACCTAGAATAGTTAATAGGGATTGTGACATCCATTCATAGAAAATTGAAGGGAGGATTGTTGTTCTGCACTTCCCTAGGTATATTATTTCTTCTAATTTGTATGTATATATATCTCTCTCATACTCCCCTTTCAGGATAATATAGGAATGTTATCCAATATAGGTTCAATATCAAGATCTATGTTTATTAGATATTGATTTGTTAGATCATGGATCTGGGTTTCATATCTAGATCTTGTTCTACATCGTGATTTTGGTTGTTCTGCTAAAATTTGAGTCTAACAATGAGAAACCATTTATAATTAAACAAGAGGTATGATTTATTTTGTTATAATAAAAAAGTATTCCTCTAAACAATTTATACGTAGTTATATAATTTCTATTAGATGATTAGAAATTGAGTTTCTTAAATTTAAATAAATTTATTTTGTAACATCCTATTACTGATCTAACAGGTATGACTTCATCCTTGTGATGAATTGTAATTTTTTTGAAAGGGTAGGGTTGATAATTATTTGGGAGGATGCCTATAATGGTTTATTTGAATATTTCCAATCATTAACCGGTAAATTTTATAGGCTTTTGGTGGGTTACACGCCATGTAACTAGGTTACACACGATTTAATGGTTTTTAGATGAATTTCATGAAAGGATTCATGATATGAATCATTCAAAAAATGAAGATCCTTTACACATCGTGAGTGAATTAGATATTTTTTTAACATGGGGTTATTTTTTTTGTGGGGGTTACAAAAATTAACTGTTTCAGGGCGTGAAATGGTATTAAATATCGTGTAATATCCTGATTAAAATTTTTAAATGGGTAGTGAAGATGAGATTTTTTTCCACCACTGTAGTTTCATCTCCCTCAACCCAAAGCCTTCACCACGTGATCTGAAAGCTTTACAACCCTTCTAGACCCTTTATTTTGATTTTTTATCATCATAGTGCATGAGGTGTGATTATTGGGTATGCTTTCTCTATCATTATTCATCTTTCTATCTTTCACCTCCTTTGGGATTTCAATATATTAGAATTAATTTGATGTATCAATTCTATTTGATATTGGATCTCATTTTTAGTTGATTTTATAGGACTTCTACACCTTCACTCTCATTGATGACTGCTTTTGCGAGTGTTGAGTTTGGGGAAATGTAGGTGGTTCTATCTCGTTTGGAAAAAGTGATTATCATTAAATTTATTGATTCATTTCAATAGATGATTTAAATTCAATTTCTAAAATATTATTTAAATTGATTAAATAATAAAATACAATTATAGTAATTTGTGAGTTTGAAATGATTTTGTCATGAGAATTGTGAAAAACCCCAATTCCATTGAAATGGGGTGTGGTTATGAAAATTTCCGAATTTAAATTTTTTAATTTAAATTGGATTTTTTATTGAAATGATTTCAATTAAGTTGTTGTATTTAATTATGGAAATTAATTTTGAAATTTATTGAATTTTTTTGAATGATTATCCAACTTTTGAAAATGAGATACATTTTTTTATTGAATCCCTGGGGGTTTATCATGTTAATGAGGCGTGTTTCTGATTAAAAACCATTTAGGTTTTAATTGGAAAATTGGAATTGAAATAGAAGATTTGGATTTAGTTTTATTTAAAGAAATATTATAATAAATTTCCTATAATTTATTTTCTAAGAGAACATGAAATCTTTAGGTATTTTTTAGGTTATTTGGAAACAATCTGTGGTATTACCATGTTCTAAAACATACTTGCAGTGGGTCACAACCCCGATGGGATGGAGAAAAGTATCATTTAGAAAGTATCATGGGGAAATGTTTATATAGATATTTCTAAGATTACTTAGAGTGTGTGAAGTCATGTATCCTAGATCATACATACCTATTCGGAATTTGACCATGTTGCTCGCTTGTTTTATATTTGAGTTATAAATTTTTAACTATATTTTAAAAAAATAAACGCCTTATAAATTTATATAAAAGCTTTTATAAAAATGTTTTATTTAGGAAAAATTTTTATAAATATTCAATCACTTATAAATAAATTTCATAATGTATTGTTCTATCATTTGAACTGTATATCATGATTTTTGAAAATATGCTTTCAAAATTACAATCCCATTTATTTTAAACTTGAATGCATTTGTATTGTTAATTTATGTTATGTAATATATTATGGAATCCTTAAAGATACCCGATTGGGATACTTTCTCTCACACCCTATTTGTGCCTTCATGTATTTTTAAATTATCTCTATCCATCTTTGAGAAAGGGAAAAAGGTCTTTTAGAGGTGAATCTCGCTGTTGAACCTAGGATGTGGTGAGTTGTTTCCTTATGATATTCATTAATTTCTTTTTGTTTTAGTACATAGGTTTTATTAAATTCAGATTTAGTGCCTTGGTTACTTTGGGTACATTAATCCTAGTGTAGTTTCTTTTGTATGTATGTTTACTTTCTTAACTAGGTTTCGATGTGTTTTTTTGGAAAATTCAATCCCACATTCATGCTGAATGATTCTAGTTTCTCGTTAACAACCCACGGGAATAAAAAATACCTTATGGATATGATAGGACTATCTCAATTATCAGATTACCAGGGTTCTCAGGCTGGTTCATAACAAAATGATGTGAAAGGAGGCCGTCGTGCTTTTCTCTTGAAGTCAGTATGCATTTTTGCAATATTTCTAGGACTTATGATGTAGTTGAGATTGAGTGTCTAGCCAGATCTCACCAAAATGACCCTTTAATTTCCAAGTGTGATTAGGGAAGGATGTTTTGTAGATTAGTTCTAGTCATCTACATATTGGGATTTGGATGGAGTGAAATCAAAATATCATCGTTCCATATATTGGAAATAATTTCCCTTGTTACTTAGTTTGAATATTAGTATGATTTCTTCCTTGTTATCTAATTATGTTTTATAACATCATTACTATGAGAAGACATGCAATCTGGTTTTAGGAAGAAGCTACTGGTGAACCAAAAAATAAATTCATCTAGTGGGCCAAAATCCCGTTGAGGTGATTATGTGCACTGTCCAATCTATGGGATAGGAACCACCTCCAGTTCCCATTTAGGGTCCTACTTTGGATCTTTGGGAGGATTTTCTATAAAATCATTTACAAGATTTCCTTCACTAGAAGCCACCAGTTTACAAAGGTTCTATTAATCCACAACATGACGAGTAATGATTGGGAAAGATAGAATATATGTTTGAGTTCATGGAGATACTAGACAAGATCAATGTAAAATGTCCCACCTTTATGCTGGAAGAACTGAGTAAAATATGGGGGGACATTATAGTGACAAAAAAGAAAAATGAGTTCTTATAATGGAGTGACTTCAAGTTTCTTTTCACTGACTAGTTTTATCTAGAGTTAATGGAGTCAGAAAAGGCTATGTATTTTTTAGTATTTGAGTAGGCCAACTGAATCATGAAATATTAATCAAATATCTTTTCTGATATTATGATGTTTTTTCCTGAGATTTTATCTAATGAGAATATTAATGCTCGAAGGATTGCGTTGGGAATTATAACAAATATTTGTTCGCAAATTTTCTTAATAAATCTCCCCTCTTTTATTGATGTACTAGATATTGAGATGATGTTTAATATAGACATGGATATAAATTCAGGTTTATCGGGAGTTCATTTCCTCTTAGTGGTAATGTGAGTTACTTTAGGGGAAAATTGAAGACTGATGATTCTTATAGAAATTCTCGATGGAAGGGTCTTTTCATACCTCCTATAATTCTAGGATGAAGTACTTTTACTTTCTATTAGTTTGGACATCTAGGATATTCTATGAGGGTAGACACTGAGGTGCCCAAGGACTAGAGCTCCTACGAACATTCATAATAGTTACAAATATTCTTCTATACATTTTATACTCCACATAGTGGAATGAGATAATAATATACTCTTAAAACTGTGTGGAAGTCTGATTATTCATGTATAAAAGGGTTCCAGCCACTAGCATCCACAATGAAGCTACTTCATGTTGTGGAAGAGTATCTCGAGGAAGCAGAAATAAGTCAAGAAACTGTGAGTGGTACCGTTATAATAGTTTCATCCTTAGTAACTACTCAATTTGATACCAGTTCATCTGAATCATTTATTTCAACATGTATTGTTAATATTCTTAATCTTCATATGGATGTTTTCTCTTGTGAAATGGATATTTGTACACTCCTTAGTATGATGAGAGAGTAGGGTGCCCATAGTACTCATAATGTATTCTATCTATCTAATGTTGACCTTACATAGAGTTTTCTTATTCTTGACATGAAATATCATGACATCATATTTGGGAAGGATTGGATCATTTCCAATAAATCTCATATTTATTGTTATCTATGACGGGTCTACCTTACTACACAATGTTGTGTGCCTCTTGTATTTCATGAGAATGTTACCCAAGGTCAATATGTGCTGGATCTTCTTGTCTAGATTTGGGGGAAGTGATAACAGTTTTTTATTTATATCTATGATTGGAATATTTGAGTAGTGATATCCGTCCAATTTTCATTGAGTTTCCCAACATACTTTTTCCGACTTCTCGGGTTTACCACCGGCAAGGGAAGTCGAGTTTTCTATTGAATTAATGATTGGAACTCAACTGGCTTCAATTCCTTTTTAACAAATGGATCTATCTGAAATTAAATATAAGAAGTCCCTATTGAATGATCTTTTATAGAATGGATTTACACACCCGAGGGTGTCACCTTAGGTGGAACTGGTTCTTTTTTCTATGAAAAATGGTGGTTCTCTACACTTATGTGTTGATTACTGAAATATCAATTGAGTGATAGTAATGTACTTGAATATGTTTCTACATATTGATGATGTTTTTTATTAGAACTAATGAGAAAAGTGGTTTTTAGTGATCAAACTTTGATACGGTTACCATTAGTTGAGGATAAAAGAATCTGAAATTCAAAAAACAGCCTTACAGAGCAGGTATAAACATTATGAATTATTTTTTAAGACCTTTGGTCTAGAAAATGCTCATGTAGAGTTCATGGATCTTATGAAAAATATTTTTAATGAGTATCTGGATACCTTTGTTGTAGTATTTTTGGAGGACCTCCTGATTTACTCTAAATCTGAGGAGGATCATGTGCATCATCTGAGAATAATTTTGAGTCTATTGGGAAATCATTGACTCCCAGACATGATTTCAATGTGCGATTTATGGATTTTGGAGGTCAAATTCATTGGATACATTGTAACACCCAAGATTTTTATGAGTAATATTTTGTTTTTATATATCATGAAAGGAATCTTTCACTACACACTTGCTTGGCTTACTTTACACGCAATCACGACCTTCCTCGATAGCTTGCGTCGTACGCAACACCGAGTTTCACTAAACAACGATATGCTATTAAAATATTATTAAAACATGCCATTATGAATAGTAATAACCACTTTTTGAAATTTTATAAATTTTATTTTTCAAAATGGATTTCATTTTTGGATTCGGAATATCGAAATTATCCTGGGTGAAATTTTGGTATTTTTCTGAAAACTTTCAATTTTTGATGAATAGTGAAACCACTAAGTGGTAGGTTAAAAACTGAATTTTTGCATAAAACATACTTTTACCGCTTCTGTGAATGGAATTTCAAAAATCCGACAGACACGGTTGATATCAGTAAGTAAAATGCGGTTCAATGAGATAAAAATAATTTTTTGGTGAATAGTAACTTTTTACTTTTTTTTACCGCGGTTAATAGTAAATAGGGTAACTAAGGGTAAAAATGATATTACTATTACCCTAACACATGTACTAATTCTATTGGATAAGTTTAATTTGACCAAAAACAAACTTAGGAATAAAATATTACAATTTAGGCCCACTTGGGTTAGATTAGGACATTTATTATTAATTTATTTAAAGAAGTGTTAAAATAGTTAAAATCAAAGTTTAATAAGTAAATAATATTTTAATATGGGGTTATAAATAAGATAAATTCGACTATAAATATTCATTAGAAATATAAAAAGATTTCCTACATAATGGTATTTTATATGTAATTTTTAGACATTAAATAATTTAATTTATTTATGGCACAATGATGATGCAGTAATTATCTTATTAATGAAATATTGACATAATTGATGTTATAAACACCAAAATAAATGTAATTTGAGACTTTTTATGAATTAAAATAATTTTCTAGGTTACTATGATATATTAGTGTTGATTTAATCAACTTGGTTCGAACATATAATTCTTTTATTACTTTCACAAAAATCATATATCAAATAGTGTCAAAATTGACACAAAATAGTTTTTAAATAAAATATTATATTACTAATTGTTATATTATTCCTAAAAATCTAAGGTTAAGACAAATGACTTAGATAAGGATATATATATTAATAATAAACAATTTGGGGTTCGTTTGGCATGATATATTAAGTGTATTAACCATATAGTGAAAGAAAACAAAAAGACACGGTAACAGTTAAATTATTTAACTTAGAGTTAAATCTAATTGATAAGGTTAACATAATACCCTAAACTTGTCTAACTTCTATTGGTTGATAGGATTTCTACCCATCCCCACTTTATCTTCGAAATAAGACCCTTTGGAACCATTCTAAACCGATTTTGACTTTAATATAAAATAATATTTTGAGATATTCCTAAGGTGCCCCTCTCCTCCCTTATAAAAGGGGACCTCCTCCCCCTCCTCCTCACACCAATTTGAGCACTCAAGCTCGGCCAAACCCTACCATTTTATCCTCTCCACTTCCAATGAATAATCCTAGAGGTCCTGGTCTTCTTCAAAGACCAATCTTAGTTCCCTAAGTGGAGGATTCAAAGAGGCGTTCCAAAGAAGAGGTAATATCCATTACCGATCTTTTCTATTTCTTTCTTCTTCAACTTCTTCTTATTTAGTTGTTTCATGATAAAGTAATAACGTCAGTATTACTTACATATTTATATGTTATTATAAATATGAAACAACCCTAATTCACATTCTATCCATCCTATGGAAAAATGAAATCACCGCGCGTGCGTACGTACGGAATACCGTCTCCACGCCGTGGTGTAATCTATTTTCCACCATCACCTTACAAGGATGGGTATAATGGTGTAATGAGTAACTATTTATGATTATTGTAAAGTAATATTGATACTGAAATAATATATATATACTCTAATATAGTTCCACCATCATAGGAACGATATCATCACTCGTGCGTACGTACGGAATACCGTCTCCACGATGTGATGCGACTCGTTCTACATGATCATCATTACATAGTAATTATATAAATGAATTTAATGAATAAATATGATATATGTTACACTAATACCAATCTGGATATAAGGTATCTATAACCATAAAAGAAGAATAAGAATTTATTCGGCAAAACACGCATAAGAACAAAAGGCAATAAGGACCCGAGTAACAAGTAACAATGAAATATTACTAACAAGAAGCTAAGAATATGACAATATATGATATCATGTCAATATGTATGATTCAGTAATAAGTCAATAACATTATTTAAACCATTATACAGGAGCTTCGGACACGTACAATGCAAATCGAACCTAAGGTAAGGGAAATATCACAATCTCATTTTTATCTGAGATTGTTTTTACTTTGGCATTTACTGGGGTGTATTTTATCATCCACATCCATGTTCACTCAATATGTAATATTTTTTCCATCCACTATCAATAGTTTAAATCCAATTTTACCCATCAGTGAGTTTTTAGTAAATGATATGAAAGGAATCTTTTGTCGTTTTTTTCGTACGAGGTACTTTTTGACTTTTCATACAAAAGTACGAAGAATGTTATTTTAACTTATACGGCATGAATGGATTTTTAAAACATTATTTCCAAGAAGCTTAATTTACAAGTTTTCAAGTTTATTTTTAATCAACTTCTTTTAGTTTATAATTGTATGACATGTTAAGAAAAGAAAAGTGTTTTTGAAGAAGAAAGGATATTTTCCTCAAGAATGGAGTTCAAGTGTTTTATCAAAATTATTTTCCATCTAAGATAATAAAGGATTCTGTTTTTATCCCTTTAATTACATTGATTTTATTATGTTGTGAGGGAATTATTTTTATGAAGTCATTTTCCTTATAATATTTTTTTTATGATGTCATGATGTTTCAAGAATCCCATTTTTGTTACATGTGTTATGCGATAATGTATGTTTTATGATTATGTGGCACACATAAGAAAGGATTCATTATAAGATGGGTGGGACCTATATCTCCCTACAATGCATTGGGTAAATATTTTATATCTCATGAGATAGACATGGCTGGAACGGTAGGTTATACCGGTTCAGTGAAATAGGACAGGAACGAGGGTGACTCGGTTCAGAAAGGGAATTTGTCCACTAAGATAGTCTTGGCAATGAGTCGTGACTAACAAGAAATGATTTTCCATGATTATGTGTGCATGCCACAAAGTTTCAAGTTTCATGTTATGATTATGGGGATCTCATTTTCACTTCTATGATTTATTCCATGTTAAGATATTATGATCACTTTTGCAGGTTATGATTTTCAAAAAGATATGATATGATTTTTATTTCCTTTATTTACCCTTGCTGAGCATTTGAGCTCACCCTTTTATGTTTTCTTTTCCCCAGGTCAGGAATATGGATATTAAGTAGAATATGCTAAAAGGGACCCTAGATATGATGAAATAAATGGGAGACACTATAGAATATTTATGAACCAGTTGATTATGTTTCCCAGTTTCTAAAGACACTATACCTATACGGTCCTTTGTGGTTTTGTCATATGTTGTAATAAGTGTGCTTCAATTTTTATGTATTAACAATGTATGTAAAGTATGGGTCGTTATAGTTGGTATCAGGGGCAAAAGAGGTAGGAATGTATCCGATCCTTGGGAACTCTAACATGTGAGCGTTGGACGAAGCATGGCTCTCTGCCCAAGGGCTTCATGTGGAAATGGGTGCCACTGGGGATGGTGGGGTGTCCCGCCCAGGGGGTGTAGTCACCCATGGAGTGCCCTGATGGGTATCAACTATAGTCCACTGGAAGTAATTCCAAACTGTTATAGTTGGTATCAGAGGAAAGGTATAGTCAACCTTTAGAAACTAGGATGTGAAAGCCTTAGTAAGAACCATAAGGATAAGTCTAAGCATAGAACACAATCTTAGTGTTTTAGAAATGGCCATGAATACCCTAGGATAAGACCTTAATCATGAAAATTTTATTCTTGAATTATGTGATTTTCCTATTATAATTACTGTTGCTCACACTATTCTTCTTGGTTTTAGTCAATGGCTGGAACCCGAAGGAACCGTGTTAAAGCGGAATGAGATGGGCAATGCAATGATTGTCCCCCTGAGCAACCAAACGATATGGGATCTGGAATGAAAAATCTTGTAGCTATACTCACACAACTTTCTCAAGCTATGAATCATGCAGGACTTCCAAACGAGCAAAGGAAGGAGCAACATTATGTTGAATCCTTCATGAGGCAGCGTCCACCTTCTTTCAGCGGGTCTACTGATCCATTAGTTGCTGAACAATGGATTAGTACTACTGAAAAGATATTTTCAGTTCTTCAATGTTCTGAACATGATATAGTAATCCTAGCAGTGTATCGTTTGGAAGGAGATGCTGATCAATGGTGGAATCTTATTAAGAATACGAGGCAAAGGGTTGAAATTGAGTCTATGGAATGGGACGAGTTCAAGAACTTATTTTTCAATAAGTACTTCCCTCATATTCTCCGAACAAAGATGGAGAAAGAGTTTCTTGAACTGAAGCAAAGGGATGATGAATCTGTTGGTACCTATGAAGAAAATTTTACGAGACATGCAAGGTATGATTCTGGTATTATTATCCAACCTGAGAGTAAGATCGATCGATTCTTTAGTGGCTTAAAACCATGTCTTCAAAGGGAGTTAGCCATAAGGGACTTCAATAGCTATGAGGAAATCGTTAGATGTGCTCTCAAAGTCGAGATGGAGATTGGAGTAACCCATCAGTCACATGGGTTTGATAAGAAGAGGAAGATGGAATTCAAAGGAAAATCTAAAGAGCACACTAAAAATAAGATGAGCTTTCCCTTATGCTCAAAGTGTGGAAAGAAACATGGAGGGAGTTGTCTTAAAGGGACAAGTAAATGTTTTAAGTGTGGAAAGGAAGGTCATCGGGAATTTTAATGCCGCGATAGTGGGAAGAAGATGTCTAATGATGCAAACAAAGGAAGGGATACACAGAATGATCCTACTACACTTCAATGTTTCAAGTGCAAGGAGATTGGGCATTATGCCAATCAATGCCCAAATCCAAGGGTTGATGATGATGGTCGACGTCAACAAAATCTTAAGGCTAATGACAAAGGAAAGTCACATGCAATTTCTATCAGTGATGTGGAGTACGATAACGAATTGGTGAAAGGTACACTTACCATCCACTCTAAAGTAGCAAATGTTTTATTTGATTCTGGATCCACCCACTCTTTTATTTCTGAAAAATTTTCTAAAGGTATCACCGTACTACCTCAACAATTAGATGTTGAGTTAGTTGTAACAACACCTAATGGCACAATAGTCGCATCAAAAGTTTATAATTCTTCTCCTATCGAAGTTTGTGGGAAAGTTCATCCTGCAAATCTTGTGATCCTTCCTTTAGTGGAATTTGATGTGATTCTTGGAATGGATTGGCTTTCTCTACATGGAGCTCATATCAATTGCCAAAGAAGGGAAGCCACATTTCATATTCCAGATCAATCCACGATCGTCTATCAATGCAAGGATGAACATAACCTTCTAGTGGAAATTTCATCCATCTTATGGGTATTGATTCCACTAAATGAAGGTT
Organism: Viscum album; assembly: GCA_963277665.1. NCBI lineage: Eukaryota > Viridiplantae > Streptophyta > Magnoliopsida > Santalales > Viscaceae > Viscum > Viscum album. The sequence continues at coordinate 2,049,491,075 of OY728150.1, read as the reverse complement.
ATTTATCTCAAATGGTTGGTGAGAAACTCACGATTAAGAATATGCCCATTGTACGGGAGTTTGATGATGTCTTTCCGGAGGAATTACCGGGTCTTCCACTAAATCGTGAAGTTGAGTTTTCAATAGAACTCGTACCGGGCACTTTGCCAATTTCAAAGACACCTTATAGAATGGCCCCAATTGAGTTGCAGGAATTGAAGAAGAAACTCCAAGAGAATCTTGATAAAGGATTCATACGCCCTAGTGCGTCACCTTGGGGAGCACCTTTTCTATTTGTTAAGAAGAAATATGGATCAATGAGACTCTGCATTGATTATCGAGAACTTAACAAGATCACTATCAAGAACAAATATCCTCTCCCACGCATTGATGACTTATTTGACCAACTACGCCGAGCTCAATACTTTTCCAAGATTGATCTTCGTTCAGGGTATCATAAATTAAGGGTCAAAAGTGAGGATATACCAAAGACGGCTTTCCGTACAAGGTATGGACACTATGAATTTATAGTGATGCCATTTGGTCTTACTAATTCCCCTGCTATCTTCATGGATCTAATGAGTAGAGTCTTTAGAGACTATCTTGATCAATTTGCGGTAGTATTTATAGACGATATTCTTGTCTATTTAAAGAGCAAGGAAGAGCATGAAGATCAATTGAGAATTATATTGAAGACCCTGAGAATGGAGAATCTTTATGCCAAATTTACCAAGTGTGAATTTTGGCTTCAAAAAGTTGCATTTTTGGGTCACATAATCTCAAAAGAGGAGATATCTGTGGATCCAGCAAAAACAGAGGTTATCAAAAGATGGTCAAGACCAACAACAGTAACTGAGATCCGAAGTTTTCTTGGTTTGGCTGGATATTATCAACGTTTTGTAAAAGATATTTCATGATTATCTAACCCACTCACCAAGTTGACTCGGAAAGGAGTGAAGTTTGTTTGGATAGAGGAATGTGAAGAGAATTTCAAGGAGTTAAAAAGAAGGTTATCCAGTGCACCTGTGCTCACACTACCTTGTAGTGGAGAAAGGTTTGTGATCTATAGTGATGCATCCAAGAAGGGATTGGGGTGTGTTCTTATGCAAAATGATATGGTGATAGCTTATGCCTCACGACAGTTGAAAATCCATGAGCAAAATTACCCAACACATGATTTGGAGTTAGCTGCGGTAATATTTTCATTAATGATTTAGAGGCATTACCTTTATGGTGAAAGGTGTGATATTTATACAGATTATAAAAGTTTAAAGTATATTTTCACACAAAAGGAGCTGAATATGCGTCAAAGAAGATGGTTGGAGCTGATTAAGGATTATGACTGCTCAATCCATTACCACCCTGGGAAAGCAAACAAGGTGGCAGATGCATTAAGTCGACAAGACCATGCTAGTTTATCCATGATGAGGATCACAAAAGATCCAATATTTATGGATTTACAAAGGATGGATCTTAGAATTATAATGGAAGGGGAAAAATCTTATCTTTCTCAAATGAATGTTCAACCATCTATACATGTGAAGATTAAAGAGGCACAGAAAGAAGATGTCGAGTTACAAAAGAAGGTGAGAAATGTTCCTGAATTCAACCTTGATTGTGATGGGATAATAAAGTTCAGGAATTGGGTTTGTGTTCCTCCCATCCCCGAATTAAAGAAGGAGCTGCTGGATGAGGCTCATAGTTCATCATTCTCTATTCATCCTTGAAGCAGGAAGATGTATAGGGACCTGAAAGAGTACTTCTGGTGGGATGGCATGAAAAGAGATGTTGCTGAATATGTCTCTCGATGTTTGGTTTGTCAACAAGTTAAAGCTGAGAGACAGAAGTCTAAGGGGATGTTACAACCATTACCCATACCCGAATGGAAATGAGAAAACATCACTATGAACTTTGTCACAGGACATCCCAAAACATCCAAAGGCAATAATGCTATTTGGGTCATAGTTGATCGTCTTACAAAGTCTGCACACTTCATTGCTATGAGAGAGGATTTCTCTCTAGATCAGCTTGCCAGGATATATGTAAAGGAAGTGGTAAGATTGCATGGAGTACCACTTTCTATTATATCTGATCAGGATCCGAGATTTATCTCGAAGTTCTGGCGAAGTCTTCAACATACTATGGATACAGATTTGAGTTTCAGCACTGCTTATCATCCCCAGACAGACGGTCAGTCTGAGAGAACAATTCAAACCCTAGAAGATATGTTGAGAGCTTGCTCTATGGATTTCAAAGGAGGTTGGGATCAAAACCTACCTTTGGTGGAATTTTCTTATAATAATAGCTTTTACTCCAGTATTCAGATGGCTCCTTATGAAGCTCTCTATGGAAAGAAATGCAGGACTCCAACTTGCTGGGATGAAGTTGGGGAAAGAAAGCTATTAGGACCTGATCTCGTTGATGAAATGGCAGAAAAGGTCAGATCTATTCAACAACACATAAGAGCAGCTCAGAGTCGACAGAAAAGTTATGCCGACAACTGAAGAAAAGACCTAGAGTTTGAAGTGGGTGATAAAGTGTTCTTATGAATATCTCCCTGGAAGAGGGTTATGAGATTTGGAAAGAAGGGGAAGTTGAGCCCTAGATATATTGGTCCTTTCGAAATACTGGATAGTGTTGGGAAGGTAGCTTACCGATTGGGGCTTCCACCGAATCTCTCTCAAGTTCACGATGTGTTCCATGTATCTCTCCTGAGAAAGTACATACCAGATCCTTCACATGTACTCAGCTCAGAAGTTGTACCGCTGGAGCAAGATCTTTCTTATGAAGAACAGCCGATAGAGATTCTGGATCATAGCGAAAAAGTCCTACGAAACAAGACCACTCGCTTGGTGAAAGTTTTATGGAGGAACCACCAACTTGAAGAAGCTACATGGGAGCTTGAGGATATGATGAGGGAGAAGTATCCTCGTCTGTTTGTAACAAAGTGACGAATTTCGAGGGCGAAATTCTTTTTAAGGGGGGTAGAATGTAACACCCGAGATTTTTATGAGTAATATTTTGTTTTTATATATCATCAAAGGAATCTTTCACTACAAACATTCTTGGCTTACTTTACACGCAATCACGACCTTCCTCGATAGCTTGCGTCGTACGCAACACCGAGTTTCACTAAACAACGATATGCTATTAAAATATTATTAAAACTAGCCGTTATGAATAGTAATTACCACTTTTTGAAATTTTATGAATTTTATTTTTCAAAATGGATTTCATTTTTGGATTCGGAATACCGAAATTAGCCTAGGGTGAAATTTTGGTATTTTTCTGAAAACATTCAATTTTTGATGAATAGTGAAACCACTAAGTGGTAGGTTAGAAACTGAATTTTTGCATAAAACATAATTTTACCGCTTCTGTGAATGGAATTTCAAAAATCCGACAGAAACGGATGATATCAGTAAGTAAAATGTGGTTCAATGAGATAAAAATAATTTTTTGGTGAATAGTAACTTTTTACTTTTTTTTACCGCGGTTAATAGTAAATAGGGTAACTAAGGGTAAAAATGATATTACTATTACTCTAACACAAGTCCTAATTCTATTGGATAAGTTTAATTCGACCAAAAACAAACATAGGAATAAAATATGACCATTTAGGCCCACTTGGGTTAGATTAGGACATTTATTATTAATTTATTTAAAGAAGGGTTAAAATAGTTAAAATCAAAGTTTAATAAGTAAATCATTTTGTAATATGGGGTTATACATAAGATAAATTCGACTATAAATATTCATTAGAAAGCTATAAATATTTACTACATAATGGTATTTTATTTGTAATTTTTAGAAATTAAATAATTTAATTTATTTATGGCACAATGATGATGCAGTAATTATCTTATTAATGAAATATTGACATAATTGATGTTATAAACACCAAAATAAATGTAATTTGAGACTTTTTATGAATTAAACTAATTTTATAGGTTACTATGATATATTATTGTTGATTTAATCAACTTGTTTTGAACATATAATTCTGTTATGACTTTCACAAAAATCATATATCAAATAGTGTCAAAATTGGCACAAAATAGTTTTTAAATAAAATATTATATTACTAATTGTTATTTTATTCCTAAAAATCTAAGGTTCAGCCAAATGACTTAGATAAGGATATGTATATTAATAATAAACAATTTGGGGTTCGTTTGTCATGTTATTGTAAGTGTATTAACCATATAGTGAAAGAAAACAAAAAGACACGGTAAAAGTTAAATTATTTTACTTAGAGTTAAATCTAATTGATAAGGTTAAAATAATACCATAAACTTGTCTAAATCCTATTGGTTGATAGGATTTAGACCCATCCCCACTTTATCTTCGAAATAAGACCCTTTGGAACCATTATAAACCGATTTTGACTTTAATATAAAATAATATTTTGAGATATTCTTAAGGTGCCCCTCTCCTCCCTTATAAAAGGGCACCTCCTCCCCCTCCTCCTCACACCAATTTGAGCACTCAAGCTCGGCCAACCCCTGCCATTTTCTCCTCTCCACTTCTCTAGAATAATCCTAGAGGTCCTGGTCTTCTTCAAAGACCAATCTTAGTTCCCTAAGTGGATGATTCAAAGAGGCATTCCAAAGAAGAGGTTATATCCATTATCGATCTTTTATATTTATTTCTTCTTCAACTTCTTATTCTTTAGTTGTTTCATGATAAAGTAATAACATCAGTATTACTTACATACTGATATGTTATTATAAATATGAAACAACCCTAATTCACCATCTATCCATCCTATGGGAAAATGAAATCACCGCGCGTGCGTACGTACGAAATACCGTCTCCACGCCGTGGTGTAATCTATTTTCCACCATCACCTTACAAGGATGGGTATAATGGTGTAATGAGTAACTATTTATGATTATTATAAATTAATATTGATACTGAAATAATATATATATTCTCCAATATAGTTCCACGATCATAGGAACGATATCATCACTCGTGCGTACGTACGGAATACCGTCTCCACGTTGTGATGGGACTTGTTCTACATGATCATAATTACATAGTAATTATATAAATGAATTGAATGAATAAATATGTTATATGTTACACTAATACCATTATGTATATAAGGTATCTATAACCTTAAAAGAAGAATAAGAATTTATTCGGCAAAACACGCATAAGAACAATAGGCAATAAGGACCCGAGTAACAAGTAACAATGAAATATTACTAACAAGAAGCTATGAATATGACCATATATTATATAATATCAATATATATGATTCTGTAATAAGTAAATAACATTATCTAAACCATTATACAGGATCTTCGGACACGTACAAAGCAAATCGAACCTAAGGTAAGGGAAATATCACAATCTCATTTTTATCCGAGATTGTTTTTACTTTGGGATTTACTGGGGTGTATTTTATCATCCACATCCATGTTCACTCAATATGTAATATTGTTTCCATCCACTTACAATAGATTAAATACAATTTTACCCTTCGGTGAGTTTTTATTAAAGAATATGAAAGGAATCTTTTGTCGTTTTTTTCGTACGAGGTACTTTTTGACTTTTCCGTCAAAAGTACGAAGAATGTTTTTTTTAACTTATACAGCATGAATGGATTTTTAAAACATTATTTCCAAGAAGATTCCTTTACAAGTTTTCAGGTTTATTTTTAATCAACTTCTTTTAGTTTATAATTGTATTACATGTTAAGAAAAGAAAAGTGTTTTTGAAGAAGAAAGGATATTTTCCTCAAGAATGGAGTTCAAGTGTTTTATCAAAATTATATTCCATCTAAGATAATAAAGGATTCTGTTTTTATCCCTTTAATTACATTGATTTGATTATGTTGTGAGGGAATTATTTTTATGAAGTCATTTTCCTTATAAGATTTGTTTTATGATGTCATGATGTTTCAAGAATCCCATTTTTGTTACATGTGTTATGCGATAATGTATGTTTTATGATTATCTGGCACACATAAGAAAGGATTCATTATAAGATGGGTGGGACCTATATCTCCCACCAATGCATTGGGTAATGATTTTATATCTCATGAGATAGATATGGTTGGAATGGTAGGTTATACCGGTTCAGTGAAACAGGACTGGAACGAGGGTGACTCGGTTCAGAAAGGGACTTTGTCCACTAAGATAGTCTTGGCAATGTGTCATGACTAACAAGAAATGATTTTCCATGATTATGTGTGCATGCCACAAAGTTTCAAGTTTCATGTTATGATTATGGGGATCTCATTTTCACTTCTATGATTTATTCCATGTTACGATATTATGATCTCTTTTGCAGGTTATGATTTTCAAAAAGATATGATATGATTTTTATTTCCTTTATTTGCCCTTGCTGAACATTTGGGCTCACCCTTTTATGTTTTCTTTTCCCCAGGTCAGGAAGATGGATATTAAGTAGAATATGCTAAAAGGGACCCTAGATATGATGAAATAAATGGGAGACACTGTAGAAGATTTATGAACCAGTTGTTTATGTTTCCCAGTTTCTAAAGACACTATACCTATACTGTCCTTTGTGGTTTTGTCATATGTTGTAATAAGTGTGCTTCAATTTTGATGTATTAACAATGTATGTAATGTATGGGTCGTTATATACATGGTTTTAAAATATGGTATCATAGTTGATCTTAAAAAGGTAAAAGCTGTTATGACATGGGAACAACCCCAAATTGTATTGTGATTTGGATTTTCTTGGGATTATTTAGATATTATCATCAGTTTGTGAAAGACTCATCAATGTTGGACTCTTTTATTACTACTCTAACTTGAAAGGGAGAGATGTTTTCTTAGAATGATATTATTTAGAGGTATTTTGTTGAGAAAAAATGTCTTTTTACTACTACACCGTTGTTGACACATATAGAGGTTAATAATGGCTATGTTATAATCTGTGTTGCATCATGTTTAGGATTGGATTTCATTATTATCTAAGGATATCATGTAGTTTTTTATATATATCATCATATTTGAAAAAAAGAATTATCCTACCCATTACCTTTAACCTGTGGTTTTGATGCATGAACCAAAGTGTTGGCAACACTACCTTTTAAGAGAAATGTTTACTATATATTCAGACCACAAAATATTGAGTTACAAAGTATCTAAAAAATATTTGAATCCATTCCTGAGGTGTTGGGTGGATTACCTGTAATATTTATACTATAACATCACATATATCCTGGGGAAAAGGAATTTATTTGTAGATTCATTATGTAGGAAACTTTCAACCCTGGTTATGAAAGAATATTCAGATGATTGGGGTTTGATGGATTTGTTTTTTTAAAATTTCATATTAGAGTTTATGATAACTGGGATAAAGTTACTATAGCTAGTGCTAAGTTGAAATCTTATCTTCCAAGATTATTATTCCTGAAAAATTGGTTGATGAAGTATTCAGTAGCATTAGAGACTCTATATATGGTCAAAAGACTGATGTCTAGTGGTCATTCTCTAAGGACGGGGTTCTGTGTTATCAGAACCATTAGGTTGTGTTGTTATGTGTAAGGAAGGATGTCATGGCGATTTTTCATAATTCTCAGTGGGTTCTGCACCTAGGAACAACTATGATATTTTACAACACGAGGCAACATTTTTGGTGGCTAGGATTGATATGGGGAATTTCTGAATTTGTTTCCCATTACTATACATTCCAATAGGTGAAATCCCAGCATCAGAAACCTTATGGTTTGATTCAACCACTTCCAATACCCAATTGGAAGTGAATGAAATCAATATTCAATTTGTGGTTTGGTTTTTTCATTCGGATTGGATGAATAATGGGATATGGGTTGTGATTGATATGCGGACCAAGTTGTTACACATCATACCCATTCATGATATAACCTATGTGGAGGAGTTGGGAAATCTCTATGTGAATGAGATTGTTATTTTTCATGGATTTCCATCTTATATTTTCTCTTATAGGGATCCTTAGTTAACTTCCTATTTTTGGAGAAGCCTTTAAGAGGCACTGGTATCTCAGGTTTGTTTGATAATGTAATAAAATCTTTAGTCTGATGTCTATACATAATGTGATATAAAGATTCTTGAGGATATTATTTGTTCTTGGGTTCTCAAAATCAATGGTTCTTTGGATGATCACATGAGGTTGTTTGAGTTTTCATACAACAATAGCTACTAGTCTATGATTAGAGTGGAATCTTTTGAGGCCATGTATAGTCAACCTTTTAAATCTTTGTTGTATTGGTCAGAGATTGGTGAATGTTCTTTGGCTGGAACAAGCATTGTGAAATAGATGATAAAAATGATTTAGTTAATTCATTGGAAAATTTTGATAGTACATATCCAATATAAGTATTGTGCTAATATTCATCGTAGACCTTTGGAGTTCTTGGTTAGTGACCAAGTGTACTGGAATGTTTCACCCTTGTTCTATCATCAATGGATTGGGAGGAAAGGGAATCTTTTCCTCGATTTGTGGGACCATTTGAGGTAGTTGAGAATGTGAGGGAATGATTCTTACCATTTAGAAAATCCACCATAGATGAAGTTGATACATATCATATTTCATGTATTGCAGTTGAGGAATTGTTTATCGGATCCATCTAATGTTTTGAGCAGCAGTGATCATGAGATTGTACCTGATTCATCGTTGACTAAGAACCCAGTTAGTATATTAGATTCTAAGACAAAGGTACATTGTAGGTGTATAATACATTTTTTAGTGTGTTTGGAAGATTGGTTCTGATAATCATGAGATGTTTGAATTTGATGTACTAATTAGAGGGAAGTGTCCTCGTCTTTTTGGCATGGAATCTTTTTTATAGTATTTTGTGTACAAAATGATTTTATGCTGTGGAGGTTGTAACATCTCATTAACATCTGACAGGTATATATTTAAACATGTAGCGTATTTTCATCTTCATTGGATGGGTAGGGTTGAGAATAAATTTGGAGTATACCTAAAATGGTGATGTTATAGATTTACAGAAATCTCATCTTTATGTGGCCTTTAACACATGCTTCTTGAGGGTTACATATCATGTAATGGTTTCTTGATGAAAGTCAATGAAAGATTCACACTATAAAGGTTACAAGGTCTGAAGAAACTTTACTTAATTTGAATTAATTGAAGATCAGGTTTTTTACTTGAGGTGACAAATTTTTCAGACATTATTTAAATTAAGTGTTTCATAATGTGAAAGGGTATCACAAATTATCTAATATCCCCATTAAAAATTTTAAATCGGTAGTGGAACTGAGATTTGTTTTTATCCTCTCCTCTAGTTTCATATCCTTCGAACAAAAGTATTCCCTAGGTGATCTTGAAGCTCTCCAACCTTTTTAGGTCATTTCTTTTGATGTTCAGTCATCATTGCGCTTGCGTTGTGCTTACCGAGTAAGATTTCTCCCTTTATATTTGTCTTTTCTTCTTTATACACATTTGGTATTTCTATAGATATTCCAAAATTTGATTGATCTATTATCTATTAAGTTAGATCTCATTTATAGGTTGTGTTTTGATGAACCCTACACCTTCTTTCTCATTGATGGGTGTCGTTGTAGGTGTTTCGTTTCAAAAAATGTAAGGTGGTTCCGTCCTTTTTAGCCAAATTCATTAACATCAAGTTTCTTGAATTTTTTCAATTTTCTATTTATATTCAATTGTTAAAAATTTCTTTCAAATGATTCAATAATAAAATAAAATTATAGTGAATTGGGATATTTGAAATGATTTTTTTCATGACAATTGGGAAAACCCCAAATTCCATTGAATTGGGGAGTGTGTGTGTAAATTGGATAAATTAAATTGTTTTATTTAAATTAGAGTTTTATTGGAAATGAATAAAATTATGATGTTGAATAATATTTTGGAAATGATTTTTCAAATTAATGGAATTTATTTTGAATGGATTTTAAACATGTGAAAATGGATTAAAATATTTTCTTAAAAACCTAGTGATTTTTTCTTGTTGAAAAGGCATTCTTTTTTGTTAAAACCTATTTTGGGTTTTAATGGAAAATTGGAATTATATTTGAAGAAATGGTTTTAATTTTATTTTAATATTTCTTAAAATAAATTTCCAAAAATTTATTGTGTAAGATAACAAGAAAGGAATAGATAAGTTGGATTTTATTTGGACACACTCTATGTCATCACAGCGTTCTAAAACCTACTTGCAGTGGGACACATCCTTGATGGGATAGTGGAATGACACATTATTCCAATGTCAAGGGGACATGGGTATATACATATTTTTATGATCAATTAGAGATTGTAGAGTCTTATATCTTGGAAAAGACATACCTATTTAGAATAATACCCTGTTTCTCACTTGATATATAATTTGGATATAAATGAATTTTAATGATGTAAATATGATTTTTATTCCTTTTTAATTTAGATAAACTATTTTATAAAATTTTTCTATTTAGGATAATGTTTTAAAAATATTCCTTCACTTGTAAAGCCTTTTCTTAATGTATTTTTTCATCGTTTTCCATTTATAGCATTATTTGTTTAAATATGCTTTGAAAATTCCAAACCTATTTATTTTAAAATTGAAAAAATTCCAGTAGTTAATCTAATTTTCAGAATCTATAATATAATCCTTATTGATACCCTACTAAGATTTTTATCACACACCCTACATATTCCATTGTGTGTTTGAAGATAATCTCCATCTAGATTCAAGTAAGTGGAAATGATATCATAGAGGTGAATTCATATGTTGAACCTAGGATAAAGTGAGTTTTGTCCAAAGGGACATGGTGTTTTTACTATATTTTGGTAATGGTATGTAGTAATTCAAGATTTAATTCCTTTCTGACATCTTGTATATTACTCCAAGATGAGTTTCTTTTGTATTCATGTTGACTTTCTTATATTTCTTCTGCAATGTTTTGAGTAAAATTCAGTCCCACATGCATGTTTTATGATTCCAGGAATTAGTCACTAACCCATAGGGATTAGAAACTCTCTTTGGGTTATTCTAGGGCCGACTCAATTATCAAATTACTAGGGTACCCAGTCTGTTTGGTGAAATATTAATTATCGGATTGTGGAATTTGGGATATAGGGATTGTTGAATTCTGATAATTAAGTGTTGAATAAATTGTAGGGATATTGAGATTGTTGAATTGCAGTAATTCATTGTTGAATTAATTATTGCTATACTGGGTTTGTTGAAATGCAATAATTAATATTTGAAATAATAAATGAAATTGATTTGATTAATAAATTGTTTAATTAATTATATTAGTTTATGTGATTAATTAATTATTGAATTAATTAAATATGATTAATGTCATTAATTACTTTAAAAATAAATTAATGGGATATATGTGATTACCTTATTGTTTAAATAATATATTGAATGATCTCATTAGGATAGTGAATTAATAAATTTTTGTGGTGCATGTGATATTTTAATAAATGTGATATTGAGATATATGTGATTTTCTAATATTGTGATATATGCGATAATCATGTGTGGGAGATGGTTTGTTATATCAAAATCCCATCATGAGAATTGATATGATGAATGGTAACAATAGAATTCCTATTTAAATTATAATGATGAATGATAAAAATAGAATTCATATTTGAATTTAGATGATGATTTATAACAATGGAATTTAGAAGTAAATTGTGATGATGAATGCTAACAATGACATTCATATATGAATTGAGATGTTTAATGGTAACAATTGAATTTATATATGAATTGAGAAGATAAATTGTAACAATAGAATTCATATACAAGATATCCTTTAGGGATACATCAGACATTGGAATAGCCCAAATCAGTTATTGGGGTTCAGGTATCCTCAGGAACATGGGAGTTATGTGATTTACTAAAGAGTCATTGAATAAATGAAAACTATTTAATTTATTTCTTATATTATTTCCTTATACAACCGAATTCCATTTAACTGACTAAATATTGTTTTAGACATCATTTGTGGTGGCCTAATGAGTTTTAATAATACCCTATCAGGGATTCCTGATTGGTACCTGAATATATTTAATGGTTGCAAGATTGTTCAAGGGAAATGTCCTTGTGTAAGATGGTAATTGAAGATAGAACATGGATGAGGGAACTCGGCGTGGTTTTGGACCTGCTTAAGAGTATTCAGTGTCTTTTTTTTTGGGTTTTTCATATTAACAATTGACACATATTCACATGACTTATAAACTATTCAGTATTGATATTTTCATTACTGTTTTTTTCATCTTGTGACTCTTATATTGTTCTAGTCATTGTTAAATAATATGGCGAATTTTTATTTATTTAAAATGTTGTATTACTGGGATAAACAGGGTATAATATCCCCATGATTTATATTAGAACCTCACTAATAGTTTTAATCCCTTATAGTATGGGGAGGTGCACCTAAGGTCATGTAGCGAATCAGCATGGGTCACTAGTGTGTGGCACTCAGTTCAGGATTTCATAGAAACACTGACTATTTGAACTATATAGTGGTTTATATAATGATATACTTTTTTATAACTCATAATTAAAATATATTATATACTGATAAATACTATATATATTTTCAATTAAATTAAATATAATAATATTAATAAAATGGGGAATATTTGAGAGAGCATTGTGTAACACATCCAGGGTTTATAAGATTTAGTTTCAAATGGAGAATTTATCAGTAATTTCTATTAGTTTTTTAATTTATATCCACAATTATCTATATATATGAAAACAAATTTTATTTTTATTCTTCCACATCATTGTTTAACATGGTCATTCAATAAATTTTATTTAACATGACATAGAAATCATAATTTTATCATTTTAGGATTATCTTGGCATTTCTCTTATAAAATCCTTCAATGATTCTTTCATTCATAAATTTTAGAAATATTTATTTCTATTTAATTATTTTTCTCAAATATTTTTGAATTTAGTAACTATTTCATTCATAAGAATAATTCTTATGAAAATCTTCATATTGTTGATTTATGTTCATTTAGTCATGAATGGATAATATAATATGATTTATATATTCGAGAGTATAATGATGGTTAACAAATAATTTTTTTCTAAAAATCATTCACAAGGATGTTATTTAGTTGAAAATCACATTATAAATCAAACAATTTTTTTATTTGATAAATATTTTATTTTTTTAGAAATTTAATTTGGTTATCAAAATATTTTGAAAATATTAAATTATGAGTTGTAATTTTGATTCATCTTTTATTGATAAGGATAAAAGTTATTGCACTTATTTGGATTAAATTATTCATTTGAGGGAGTGAAAATAATTTATGTTTAATTTATGTATTTGATAATATTAACACCAATAAAATTGGATAGCCTTGAAAATAATTATATCAACAAAATTATGAATTAATTTTGTTGTATATTTTAAAGTTAAACAATTTCGTTGATATTGAATTAAAATATATTATTTATATGATATGCTTTAATCTATTATAATACATCCGTAGTAGTTTCATTTTGATCCTTTTAATGATATTGATGTGTTTTTACAATTGGTAAACCCTAATAACATTAAGGATAATCATATTTATGGTCCAAAAAATGATATACTTAAGATATACTAGGAAATTTTAGTTTTAGTTTCTGGGAAGAAAATTATAAATTCAAAATAAATAAACTCATTACAATTCAAGATTATAAAGACCATTCCAAAAACTTTTTTCTCATATATAATAAAAGTGAAAACACAATGTTAGGTAAATTAATTCAGTATAAAAAAATTTATCATTATAAGAATTTCTGAGAGTTCATAAAAGACTTGAACATTTCATGTATATGTTTTACCACATATATATTTTTTATAATATTTAGGTCAATTTTTTTTCAAATTACTTCAGAATATATATTTTTTATTCTGATAAAATCTAAAAAAATTAGTATAATCTACAAAGTATAAAGAAGTTAACTAATTGGGATCCTGTTATTTATAAAGTAAATATAGAAAATGTTGTTTTTCTTCTTGTGGTGAGTTGAACTAGAACTGAAATTTGGTATTAACACTAAATATTGAAGAAATGTTATATGTTTTTCATTAATGTGATTTTTATTTCCATATCTAGTAAAAAATAATTAAATTTTTATTTCTATTTTTAAATATATTTATGATTTATTTAAATGATATAATTTAATATAGAACACATGTGATGAATAATTTTTTTTTGTTACTTGTTTTATAAAATAAATGAAAAAGGAAAAAAATTAATGATTCAAGGAATACATACCTTTGGAATTTTATTTAAGGATACATAAAATATATCAAATTAAAAGGATTTAAAAAAAATTATTCCTAGTAACACTTGTTTATAAGTAATTGGATAATTTTCATCATATGTTATAGAGAGATACACATTGTAGAGAATGAATTATAATCAAAGAAGTATTGGATGTAGTACATAATAATGTGTTTCAAAAATGTTTTTCCAAACTCAATGTGGATAGAAATTATTTTTTTCATTTAAATATGATTAAATTATTATTATTTATTTATTATGATACATAAAAAATATTTCTTCTAACATTTCATGTAATACTAGTATATATAATAGAATAAAGTTGGTAGAAACACCTTAAAAAATTAATGTTTAAGAATAAAATTGCTCTGTATTTTGTATCTATCTAAGGTGATGTGGTGTTATCATATAAATCATTAAACATTAAGAACATTAATGTAATGGTTTTATTAAAATTATCAATAAAACAAATTTATATATGTTTAATGAGTGATGGTTCAAACAAGAATTCCTCTATCATTTTGGGGATATTCTCTACAATAATTATTCAAAATTTAAAAATTAAGTACTCATTATGTATATATATGACCGTATATGATATATGAAATATTAAATGAAATAAATTTCTTATATTAACATTTTTTATGAGAATTAATGGATTCATGACACCTATGAAAAATTGAATCCTAATCCGTTTAAAATAATATTATTTTATTTCACCATGAAAAAAATGAGATACTAATTTAATTATCTTTCCAAAATTTTTGTTATTGTTAATTGATTTTATAAATTTGGTCGATATATAATTTATCTAAGTAGAGTTGAGATAATTGAATCTATTAATAGAAAAAGATGGATATGACATTGAATAAAGATAATTCTGTTTTGTAAGAATTTATGGATGAAGAACCAAATACAATTACCCTTGTACCATAATTGTTAGGCATGATTTTTCAAGATTTTGAGAGATATTATTTATTATAATAAATAATATTGAATTTCTAATCACATAAGATGATATAAATTCATAACACGACTCTATCATAATTGGTAAATATAACAAATAAATATTTCCCATAAATTATCAAGTAAAATATATTTACGATTACTATGTTTATAAATTAGTTGATATATATAATGGGGATAAACTCATAGGGTATTTGTGGTTCATTAAACTAAATAATGACATATATGGAAAAAAATTAACTATAAACCACACTTAGTTGATATATTTTAGAAATAAAATTTTTATGTAAATTATTATAATAAAATATCAATAGTAGAAATGGAAAATTCAATTAGTATTATTTTTAAATTTCAACAATCAATGTTTATGATATATATAAAATAAACATCAAAATTATATCCCTTAATGGAAACATATATTAGTATTTGTAATTAAAAAAATAAATTTTTTTGAGGATGTCAGGAGATATAAAAATATTTAAAATTATCATTGATAAATTTTCCTGTTGAAAAAAATTCCTCATAGTTAGAAGATTTTTTCTCAAGAAGTCATAAAAACGTTTTATTTTAACGAAAATGATGATAAAATCTATGCATACTAAATGATTTTTAAGACAGAATTTTCTATATAATATTATAGGAATATGATTTACTAGTTATTAGAAATTAAATTATAGTACATGTGCCTATAGATTCATGGTTAAAAAAATTAATTTTATACATAAGACATTGGAAGTGATCTATAACATTTTGGATTTAAAGTGCTTCGACAATATTGTGAACAATCTGGAAGGGTAAATAAATGGTAGTAAATAATTAATGTAATTTAAGAAAATAATATATTCCATGTAATAGTATAGATATTAATTTATATTCCACTTTAAATAAAGTGTTGTGATGGAAAAATCTATTTAAAAAAACATAACAGGAGCACATGTGCAAAAATGATTTACAATGTTTCTATGAATTTGTTATTACTAAGGCCTTGTTATGATTTGTATCATTTATGCCACTATAAATAAAATAAATTTATATAGGATTTACAATTTGGTATTAGGAATTATAATCCATGACCTTATTATAAAGCCCTTAAAATAATACTGGAATCCATCATTATTATAAAAAAATTAGATATATTATATATTCAATGCAATATAGATGAAGATATTATTGATTTTATCTTAGTGTATAGTGAGTGAAACAAGATAATCATACATACATTACCTTCTTTAATTTCATATGTTCCCTATAATATGATCATATAGTGTCCATATAAATTATTTAATTCTATATACACTCACAGAATACATCTATGGCTCATATCAATTATAAAAACTCAATATATTTGGACATGCATAGAGTCAATAAAGGTCGAAATGAAATAATGTGAAATTTGAAACTTATTAATTTAATTCCATAATTAAATAGTTTATCTTAATTTCCATTGTTATATAATATTTATTTTTGCATTCAATTTTACTCACATAAGATCCCACAACCAAAAGAAATCAGGTATAGAATGATGACCCTCAAAAAATTATTCACTACTTACTTCACATATATTATTTATGTTAGATATTCTCATTTCCCAAACCAATAGATATTCATATTTAAATAAATAAATATACTAATTAATAATATTTATGTTCCTATGATCAGGTTGATCCACTAGTAAGTGGTGATGAATTATTAGATACCGGTTAAAAAAACATAAATCATCCACAGTAACCGATTTAAGATTGATACTCTCAGTTATTAAGTCTCATAATCACTCATATATTCAAAAAAATGGAAGGTAAATGAACATGATTATTTTTACATGGTTTAGACCACTCATGGGAAACGTACTCCTTACCGTTACAGGAATGCCTCCCAAACAATAAATTCATCACTACAGGTATATCTATTTACAAGATTATAACATGAGCACAATGGTTCAATATTTTTATCAAGAGGAACAATTAAATGACACTAATAGAAAATAAAAATCTGATATGAGATATTTTTAATCATTAACATTATTTAAAAAATAAATTTATATAGTCGGTGTAAAATTTAATTCATCGACATTAGTTATAAAAAATAGACATTGAATCATAATTTCAATGTTAGGTTTTATCAATAATATATGTTGGATTATTTTTTAAATCAAATTTAAATTTAATTTCTAATTTTTTTATAATCAAAATTTAATGTTACATTCAATATCAATTATTGGAAACCAACTGTGTGGAATATCACTTTTGATGTTCAATTTTAATAAAATTGTTGTGGATAGTATGATAAATATTTCCTCAAAAATGTGTTTCCACTTCAGTTATAAGATATAAACAATGTCAAAACATAATATATTTTTTTAAAATATAAATTTAATACATTACCCCTTCACATTAAACCAATATTTTTTATATGATAAAAATAGAAACTAGTAGTGGAATCATAAAATAAATAAAAACAAAATAAATGTTTTACAACATTTTTTCATAATACTACACATCAATTAATATTTTTTTTATAAATTAATTAATTAATAATACTATAAATAAATTTGAGATAAAATCATGAAGGTTTTTTAAGTCACTATAAATTTAATAATTAATACAATCAATAACCTTGAAAAACAATAAAATTTATAAAATATAAAATATAATATATTTGTTTAAATCAAAAGATCAATAACGGAACATACCTTGTAAAAATCCATCACAATTCAAATATTGATATTCTAAAAAATGATTTAAAAAAATATCCAAATTATTAGAGACTCTAAATTATAGGAATTTTTATAAGGGAGGAAACATATTCCCTACATGATTCCGGAACATGGGAGTTAACATAAAGTTGTAATATAATGTAAGTCCTTCAGAAAACATGAGTTAACTGATTAAAGAAAAATATTAATTGTAGACAAGGGTACATAGCTAGGATTGTCATGATAATGATTTAATAAATATATATTTTGGATTTATATAATATATTTCTATAAATTATTATGAAAATAAATATTAGAATGGTAGATAACAAGATTGCTATGAAAGGAGTTCAAGTAGATTAGATGGAATGGAAGATCACTTTTTTCATGGGGAGTTAAAGGATTAAATATTCATAGAGAAACCAAAAGGTCACATGAAGAATTGAAATTGGTTATTTTTTATAATATAAATACAATATTATATAATTTGAATAAATTTGGAATCTTGTAGAACCAAAATTTCAATGTTTTTATGGAAATGAGTAAGTTCATCAAGGGTAATGATAATAATTTCTATTATTGAATTTTTTTCAATAATGGGAGTTTCAGGTTTTGTATTCTCAATGATGATGATATGCTCATTAGTCATTTTGTAAATGAAAGGATTAATGATATGTAAACTAAATTATAAAAGATTAATGAGATTAAATTTTATATTCCTATTAAATAGTTCATGGGGATGATGATTATAATAGGTTTATATTCCTTAACATTTTTCTTGACTAAGGATGATTACATATAGAAGCTAGTAGAGCACTTTGGAAAGGGTGAGGTGAATCCAGTACTAAATCCCTTGCAAGAAATTAAAATTTATGAATTTATAATACACAAATAATGGAAACTATGGTATATTACATAATAATTATTCAATATTCATTGAAAATTATAGGTCTTATGTATTCCATGGTATGTACTCGACTACAAATTTGAAAATGAGTTAGAGTAGTAATTATGTTTATTGAGAATCCTGAAAAAGAAAACATGTATTGTATTAAGTGGGTTATATGGTACATTAACGGTCTTTAATGATTTTATAATTTTACTTAAATAGATTAGTTTCTACCAATGTAAATAGAAATATACTTTGGAGAGGATTCTAATTCTTGGAAGGGAATGACATTCTATGTTTTCAATTTCATATGAAAAAACATTAAGATCAATTTTAAAGCTTCAATAAATTGTTTCACTTTTGAAAATGATTGTAAAGTAAATTTATTAAATAAAATATCAGACGGATTTTATCTAGGAGAAACATATTGTATTATTTAATATGGAATGTGGATGGGATATTATTTTATGTCTTATATGGTGTAAATCACATTTCCAAAAATTAGATACATTATTCTTTGTATACACATTTGACAGATGTATCACTTATTTTTGTATTTTTTTGGATATAATAATAGATATAAGGAATATAGACCAAACTCAAAATATGAAAGATATTATGATAAAGTTCATATTGTGGGATGTAGTGAGGTGGTGTTGTGCCTTAGTTGGACATAAAAGACTAGAATAATAGTGGGGGAACCATGTAAATGTAGACAGTTTGAGGGAAAAATTTTTTTGTTGATGCTAATGGAAGTCATGGGAGAGGATAAGAATTATTCTAATGTGAGAGATAACTATAATAATACCACCTTGTTAATAAGATGGAATATATTTTTACTCTTATAATTTATGCATATAAGCATACAATATAGAATAAATAATAAATGTGGATGAATACTATGTTGTACTTAATCATAGAAGACACCACACATAATCTGCTGCATCACACCACACATTTTATAATCAATCAAAATAAATCTTCCATAACATAATAATATAAAAAATTAATAAAATTGAATAACTAAATATTTTTCATGGTTTTTACATGAGTCTTACTCATTGGGGAAAAAAATTTGTTATTAATTAATGACGATAATATTATTACAATAAAACAACCATTCTTCAAAAAAATTAATCCACCCTACCTATTGTAGATTCTAACAGGAATAACTAGTCATCAAATCCTTCTAAAATTCATAGAGTGATGTGTAGAATGTTTTATTTCCATGGTAAACCCTTCAATAATCAAATATTTCCTAAACATAAACTCTACTCTCTATTGTTATGTTTTTTCATATGAAAACATCATGAGTTTATTTATATGTATCATATAGAGGAAAATTAAAAAAAATTAATTTTTCATCATATCCAATTTGAATGACACGTTTGTATTATCCTAATAATAATATTTATAAATTTATGATATTTGTAAAAGGTAAAATATTTACCATTCAAGTAGGTTGAATTTTATTTATATTCTCAAATTTATTTCATCTATAAATAATCAACCCTATATCTTTTTGAAGGATATGATTTAGAATAACATGGTACTAGAGAAGGGCTTGTAATCCTACATATCCTGAAATATTATTAATTCACAACCATCCAAAATATTTCACCAACCTATCTTTAAGTCCAGAATCTAGATCCCCCATCCACGTTACACCCCATAACTATCCAATAACCCCAATGATGCACCTTTTCACTCCCTTTGTGGCCCCTACCTATCCATTAGATCGGGCCCCCTGGTGAATGCCCCCACCTCCCTATCTAGAAACCCTAATGCCCCTCTTCCCCGATTTTTTCCCTACAACAAACCCATCACATACAAAACATAATATATAGTATTAGTCATATAATTATTCCTCCTATATTCCCATCATAAGTTCACCCCTCTTGTGTGTCAGTCACAGACATGTTTTCCTCATGGGAACTCACCCCGAAATCACGTCTCTACCCTAACTTCATCTGTAACACCCTGGTATTTTAATAGGGGAACATAATGTTAGATAATATATATGACATGAAAAAAATTAAGATAATGTAACACTACAATACTATATGATAAATTTCATTCTAAATAAATTCATTCTCTTTAATAGTTTGTGATGCACACAATGAAGAGTTTAAATAAAACACGATACTACATTAAAATATTATTATTTAAAACTGAAAATTATAAACTAGTCATTAAGATGTAGTTATTGAATATGAATAAGTAAATTAGGAAACTTAAATCGTTTTCACATGTATTAAATAGATTCAATGTTTAGTTATTAAATTGTTACACAATAATAATCATTTCAAAGAAAATGGAATGCTTTTGGGGGATCACTTTTTCTCTAAAGGGTGGTAAGGTCACTCATTGAATACGTAATTTAAAATTACCTTTTAAATATTTTAAATATTTTATTTGAAAAAATAAATATCATTTTATAAACATAAATGTAAAAATTTCTTTAGATTATTAATTGATAATTTGATGAAAATAACATATTTTTCTAAAGAATGGTGAAAAAATGTTTTTTATTGAAAACATTTAATTAGTTTAAATTATTTAAAAAGGTAAAATTAATTTTTAAATGGTTTTAAATTTAAATTAGATCAATTAAATTATAATATGTCAAATTTATTCCATTTTAATGAATTTTATTTTAAATTGTTTTTGTAAATGTTTTTAAATATTTTAATGGTTTTCTGTGGAAAGCCCTTTTTGTTGATGCATAAGTAGGTCTAATTTCAAATTTGATTATCCCACTTATATGAATTGAATTTGGGAAAAGGGATTCAATATTTGTAATCATAATTATCTATATTATATAATTAATTTAATTTTTTTTCATAATGAATAATAATAACAGTAAAAATTATTTACCATAGTTAGGGTTAAAACAGGTTTATCGAGTGGTTAAACTAAAACAATACATGTTAAAAATGAACTAAAAACATATCCAAATCCAATATAATGGATATATTTAGACCTTATAACATAATAGTTTAAATAATTACTCATTTATGAGACTTTATAAATTTTAAAAAGTGGGTCCACATTATTTTTTTAAGAACTCTGAATGTGTCATCTCCCAAACTTATAAAAGTCCACCCCATATCCTCTCCCTTTAACACTAAAAAACCCATTTTCAGAAAATAACATAAATAATTACTTTATAATATCTCTAAAAATATCATACAATAATTTTATTGATTATAAAGTAATCCAATAATTGATTTTGGTGAAAATATAATGATTTTTTCCGAAAAAGATGTATTGTTCTTAAATGAAAGTTTTTATTTTGTTTCTTATTCAAAATAGTTAAAACATTATTCAATCATAAATATATAATAAAACAATATTATAAAATATTATTATATATTATTTTATTATTTTAATAGCCTATATAAATTTTCACATCAATCAAATGGGAAATGAATCTATCTATCTTGTGTGTGACAAAATGTTACCATGCGAACCGATACAATTCCTTCTTCATCACCGCCTCTCATGGTTCTATATAATGATGAATTTTAAATATTTTTATGATATTAAGAAAATTATCACACTTATGTAATTATTATATCAGATCTACCTTATTATATTACAACACTTTGGAAAATAATAACATCATTCATTTGTACGGTGGACTACTACATCTCTAACCGGTGTGATGTGATTTTACCATTTTTATTTTACATGGATGGTAATAAAGGTAAATTAAATATATATATATATATATATATATTAATTTTAATAAATAATAATACCTCTATTTTTATTATATAACAAACACCTTCGCACATTCTATTCCTTGGAGGATATGACAACTGTGCCCATATGTATGTTGTACTACTGCCTCACAAAGAGATGTAACTCATTTTTCATTAATAATTTACATTGAAGGTGATAAGGATATATTCAATTAATATATGTGATATATATTACATAATAATTTCTCAATAAATTTGATATATTATTTAACATTTGTTCATTCAACCTTCAGATAAAAATTTAATGATTTTTTATGCATACATACAGCTTATCATCTCCATAAACGATGTAATGCATTTTCAATATATAAAATTTATATGTTACTCTATAAATTTTTTTAATGGATATATTATATATTTATATAATTTTTAAATTTATATAAATTATTTTAACAACATCAATGTAAAATTAATAAAAGTATCTTACTAAAAAATACATAGAAAACAAAGCAATTATCACCTTAAACTATGAATTTAACAATGAATTGTTTATAAATAGGTGATAAAAAACTATAAATAAACCATTTATGATATGAAATATATTATTATGGTTTTTTAATATATTTTTAATAATAATTTATTTATTATATTGGAGTATCAAACACACATGAAGGGTATCAAACTCAAAATAAGGGTTTCTCATCTTACTTTTACTTTTACGAGACATATACTATATTCATAGAATATTTATTTTAATTAGTTTATGTAATAAAAATGTGATATGTTATATAATGAATACATTTATATTAATTTTATTTAATGAATTGTTTTATAGTATTTATTTTATGGTTCTTATGATTGAAAAGTCACCAATGTGGTAAGGGTGTATTTCAAAATCTCAACACTATTCAGGATTGTCTATTTTTAGGCATCCCTTTGGGAAACATATTGTAATAAATATATTAAAAAAATATATTTTTATCTTGTTTTGTTATTTATTAAATTACCATTTATTAGTATCATTTTTTAAGTCACTAGTACTTAAAATTATTTATACAAACTTATTAGGAATAAGAAACATTGTTTTTATTATCTACATAAAATGATTTTTCTACGAAATATATGTTTTCACAAAATGATTTAAATTTTTTTCTGTATTCTCTAATTGATTTATTAAATAACATCATAAACATCCTGTTACTTTTAAAATTCAAAACAAATGAATCTTCCTGTCACATTCTAAACAATGTTTGTTCAGTTTTTAATAAAAAACATGAAAGGAATCATTGCTTTAATGTGTACAACATGAACTGAATTTCCCACCATAATGAAAAATAGTCGTTTTAAATATTCATTTATGTGTTTCACACTTAATTAATTTTTTTGGAATATTCAATTTTTTCTCATTTAGTTTTTAAAAAGTTGATTTTCAAAGTAGAATTTTTATTTTACAGAAGAATGTTGAAATGAAATATATATAGAATATTGAAACATAAACATAAAAACCATAATATAATTATGATAAAATAGGAATATATAGTAGTTATACTATCCTTATTATTTTTATGGATGATTTTTTTTATTTTAACTTCGTATAGAATATTCTTTTACCATTCACCATAATAAACAGAATGGGTTTTTATTATGTTTATTGATTGGTTGGTTTTTGATTTCTATATTTTTTTCAATTAGAATATTTATTTTTGTTATGTTTCCCCCCATTAATATTAGGAATGCATTAGAATTATTACGTTATGGATGGTTTTGAATTTATATATCCCATTAATGCAACAATAGGTCTCATTGGACAAATTAATATGAAAAATTAAACAGGGTTTACCAATCATTTTTAATTATACTATGAAATGTCTTGAAAGTATGTGTTTGATGTATGAAATTATGAATTCCTATATCATTAGAATATTTATTTAGTTCAATGTTATTATTAAATTAGATAAAAATTCAATTGATAAGATTCATGCTCATTTTCAAATTTATATGGTTCTATTTGGCCAAAATTTATTCCTATAATATTATTCTCAAGTTGTTGTTTAAATGGTATGTATATCATTTATTTACCTTTCTATATGAAGTTTTCCTTTTTTTAAATGATAGATACCAGTGTACGCATACCCTTGCTGAGTATATGTTCTCACCCCTTTGTTATGTTTTATTTTCCTTAGGATAGTAGGAAGTGTTTTTTTGTTTTATATGCATTGATATATGAAGGAAAATCGTGACATTCTCAATGAATTATATTTTCAAATTTTATGTATTAATATATAATTTGGATTTTCAAGTATGTATCTGGTTTACCAAGATCACTAAATTGTTCCATCCATTGTTTTGTGATTTCTTATATATAGTGATAATGTAATAATGTAACCCCCAACTCTAGGATACTAGGTTCCAGGACTATGCATAATATTATCTTCCATGAATGTTCAAAGTAAGATCCAGTTATGAAATATAACCACCTATTGTCTTCCAATTGTGAACCATCTTCCCCTTCTCCACACGAATCTTCATCACTAATTGACACTCCTATGATTTTAGTCTTAAATAAATCCATGAAATAATCATTACCCTTGATACTATTATAGCATCCATGTATATTCTGTATAAACATCTTGATTCCTTTAATTTTATCATGTGGAAGAAAACGATTACTTTCTACATTAAGGGTTTCTTCTATTATCACCATATTATTTCATCCCCTCTCGATAAAAAATAGGCCACATTAAAAAAATGGAAGAATAGATGACCATATGGTCTTCGTTATTATAAAATCAATTGATCTCATAGTTAATCATGTTGTGTTGAATTATAATACTTTCAATGAATTATAAATCTCTTTATTAGTTTTGTATCTCTAGAATGAACAATCTTTCACACATATTTGATATCATGTTACAACTATTTTCTCTTAAATAGGGATGTCTGTTGGTTCCAATATATTATAACTTGTGGAAGAATAATATTAATGAGATTGATGAATTATGGCCCATTACAAAAACTCCTAACACAAAATCACATAATAAGAACACAATTTCTTGCTCAGCTCACTACTTGTTCTAAATATATAGTTATATACTATTTTTTTCAAAATATTGGCTATCCCCACCACATTACCTGAATCATTGGTTTATGGTATCACTGTTCAAGTGATCCATCCTCCTCCAGTACATATAACAAACCACTATGATTATGTATTTATGAATGTCCACAGTATTAACCATTGTATATGAAATTATGGAGGTCGTAGTCCACCCACATCCTAAAACAAATATATTCATTGCTTAAAATATTTTACAATATTGATACATATTAGTATACGCATGGTTATCCATGTGGATCTCTAGTTCTAGGCCTCTCTATATCAATATGGGTTTCTATATATAACTTGTATCATCTAACTAACATTTTCAATAATATTACTCTCTCTATTAATTTGTATGGAACACTCTAGACTAATCACCCGTATACTTTATCAATTGCCACTATTAGTCATGGAGATTTTAAATCATCCTATTTATCCCAATAGTTCACATCATGGGTTTTGGACTATAGTGCCATAGAGAAAATCACTTGGTAATTTTTGTATTATTTAGTCCTATATCTCCACTTTGATTATAGGTAATATTACCATGTCCATTGGTCAGATAATTCATATTGTTGGTTAGGGGAGCTTCCAGATTATTCCTATATCGATGCTATCTATTACATCCATTATTCACTAAAAACATTTAATTAAAAATATGTCAATAATCATACAACTATCTTAAAGTGAATATTTATATTATCAACAACTTTGGTTAACCAACAAGAAAATTTGATGTCTTAGGTGGTTGGTAGTGGATTCCTCCAGGTAGTTTTGTATGTGCTTGACACGACTCAAGATCTCACTTATCCTTACACTTTTGATAACTACCTATAATATAACTATATGAATTTCTAAACACCTACATCCATGATATATAAATTTTTAGCATATTTGATCCCCCTTCTTCTTTTTGATTGTGATTATTCAATTTTACGCAAAGCATCGTCATGTCAGATATTTTCCTCGATAAATTCCACATACTTAAATTCCTTTTAATTTTGTTTATTATTATATATGGGTTCCCAATCGCAGTCAATGAGAACTACAATATCATTTTTTTGTTACATTAATTGATGATTTTTCACAAAAGACATAAGTTTATGAGTTGAAATACTACTCTAAAATGGTTTTTTGTGTTTCTTTACTATTATCTTTAAATCACTACCTTTTTTGCTAAACGTAATTGTATACATTCGTAAAATTATGGAGAATATTTCTCTAGTCCATTCTATATTTTTTTGGATAACCATGGAATTTTATACCAGGTTTCCTATATCTATTATATTTAATAAAATGAGTTTGTTCAATGAATGAACACCCATCTGTTATAAGTATCTTGTGAAAACATTTCTAGATGAACATTATGATTTTATGAGAGATTTAATTTGCAATCATTAATATATTATATAGACATCAATATTCTATTATTTAGGGGGAGACACCATTACATTCTATTTTTCCAACAACATACCATAACTACCTACCTCTAATCATCTTCTACTATGTGTGTTATGTTCATGTTATTCGCCCCAAGATTAAAAAGTTTATTGCTCATACTATCTAATGTATCTTTTTAAGTTATTCCCAAGCTAAGTATGGATATCACTACAACTCTATAGATTTTTAATGTTATTTTCCTTGATTTATGTTTCACTTAATGAATCCTCTGACATTCATACCCCTGATTTTATAAATTCATAAAATTTTCATGATTCAATAGTCATTTTTTCCCTATTCTATTGATACCCAACCACCACCATCTCTTCCTAGTAATACTATTGGAGAATGATTAAATAGGTCTATCCTCATGGACCTATCACACCATCTAGCTTGGTACATAAGGAATCTACCACACGCGATGACTCAAATTCTATTGTTCCTCCATCAATAGAGTTGTTTCCTTTTAAAAATATACATGTTTATGTTAGTCCCATAAAATATTATATGTTTCTACATGATGATTAATTGAGATGTTGGATGACCAGTCAATACCATATACTATTTAAATGTCTAAATCCTATCCCAATTGGTTATAGGATATATATAGTAAATATATGTCTCTAGATTCCAACCATAATTGGGATCTTATAAGTCTCCCTTTAGGATTGCATTTGGTCAGTTGATAGCGGATCTATACAATGTTTGTAAAAACTTAAGGAACTATTAATATTCTCAATGATTTTCTTATTATTAGGTGTTATTAGTAATCATATTAAGTTTATTCATTTAACAAATTTCATTATATAGAAAAGATAGAATCATTTTTCTTACAACTATCTATTGTTTACTACTATCACTAGCTTCTTAATCAAATTGAAAAGAAAAAAAATTCTACAAAATTTTCTTAATAAAATGGTTTATATAGGGAAACCACCAATGTTTCTCACTGAAGAATATTCTTACATGGTGTTTTTGTCTTCATCTACCATTTTTGGACTCAATTATTCGTATTGTTCTTGGTTTTACAAATATAGAGCTGTTAGGATATAGTTTGGAATGTTTCATATCATAATATATTCTTCTATTTTATATCATTAATCAGAATCTTGATTACTATTTTAGTGTTTTATGTGAATATAACCTTTATTAAAAGATGTAATGGTACTATCATTGGTAAAATCAAGTATTTTATTCTTCATAATTTTGTCACAAAGAATTTGGGTCCCATATTATACTTCATAGGGATTGATGGATCTAGATTTAAAAAATTAATTTTATTTTTTCATTGAATTTATGTACTTGGAAAATTGTTGGATACTTTCATGACTTGAGCTGACTTTGTTAACTCACCTTTAGAAACTGGAGTGTAGTCCCTTTACAATAATAGTGAAACATTTCTTTCCCTAGAAATATATAGATGATTTGTTTGGAAGGCTAACTACTTGACAATGACTTGACCTTCCATTTATTATATGATTTGAAAGGTGATGAAATTCCTAAAATCAAAAAACCAAATCATAATTGGATTATTTTCATCACATTGTTTTATATGTGAAAAATGAATTTGGATTTTTATTTTTATAATATCTTCAAAAAAATATAAATTGAATCATTTTTTTAAGAAATAATATCATAATTGATTTCATTCTTCTTGGGGATCTATTTATGGATTTACAGTATTTATAGGAAGGAATATTATCATTTAGAGATGTAAGAAATATAATGTTATATAACAATGAATTAGAAAGTCATAATATCATAGAATGAAAAACTATTCCATAGAGATTATTTAGGAACAATAGATACCTCATGAGATGATGGATAAAATCAAGAAACCATAACATATTTTGTGTAACAATTAATTTTCAATCCTGATTTCAAAATATGTGGTCTTCCATGGGTGAATGATTTATATTAAAGTTGATTAAAACATTATTCTATATAATTATTATTATAATAGCATTAACTTATATCATGTTCTCACGTATGATCTACATGTTTATATTGGAATAATAGGGATTCCTGGAACACATATTAAATTTTTCTATAAAAATATTGGAATAATAAATATATATTCCTTAGCATTATGATGTGTGTATGGATATTTAGTAAATTATGATTTGAGTCAATTTTCCAAGATTTAATGTTTAAAACTATTGGAATGTATTTTTGTAATCTCCATTATTTAATATATAAATAAATCCACATATATCATAATGAGGTATGGGATTAACCAAAACAGTTCAAAGTACATTTATGATTCCTACATACACTCTTATGAATTTTCATAGTGATTCAGACATATCCGATAGTTTGAGTGATCAATGGAGTAACATGTTGTCATATCTAAAAAATTGAAATCATTTGGTTTTCTATCTTTGTGTCATCCAAACATTGTTCACTACTGTGTCACAATATTTATATGATATTTTTAAGTCATTCTACCAAAAATAAACCTTTTGATGATCGGAAATTAGAATCATAATTGTTTTCAAAATTACGAATAACTAAAATTACATTATCCTATAACAAAGACACATGTTCCCTTTTTTAGACAACTTATGACTCCCATCCAAGGAAAAATAGGATGATTACATTTCTAAAACAATGAATAATGCTGTGGAAATGTTTGACTACATAGACGTGATACAAGAGTATATAGTCAATAGGGTGAGAGTAATTATAGAAACATTTGGAATTGAGTTATGAGTAAGGAATCTAAAACCCCTCTATCCAACTAATGAGGTGACCGAACATTATTATGCTAATTAATTTTTCAATTTAGTGTAAGTATTATGACCCTGATCAATAGATCTTATTTTCACCTCACTATCTACTACACCTACCACTACGACACCCTCTGATTCATCGACCACTGATGTAGTTTTACCTCTTACACCTCTTATTATAACCCCTTTACCACTACACATCCATTAGATAGATAGGAATGAAATCTTAATGAGTTATATTTGTAAATTCATGTTTGTAAGTAAATAAGTATAGAGTTATGATGGTATAACTATGAAAAAAAAATTTATAAGATGATATGAGTTAAAAATGGGGGTGTGTTGATTAAAATCAACTAGTAAGGAAAAATAATTATAATGATTTTGGATGCCACTACGTAGTCCATATCTAATTCCCCACTCATGAAGGATACTACAACAAAGGTTGAAATTTTTTGTAATATAAATCCACTTCCTATATCCACCCAATCCCCATTATTTTAATATCATAGTTTAAACTGATAGTTTTTTCTGAGCTATAGTTATGTAGTCATGTTCCCTAGAATATTTTATCTATTCCTTATGAATCTTAGCAAGTTATCCACTCACCGACAACATGGATATCACTCATTACTCTTTTGAAACTTTCATTATTTTACATTGATAACTAACCTACACTAATATAGTCCTAAAATCAAGATGAGAACTATTTTGAAGAGTTATTTAAGGAGTATATGAAATTTCATTATATGACAATTAATTATAATACATTCATCTTACTAGAGCATAGTTGAAACAATGAGGTCGAAGATGATATCTTGATTAATCCTATGGAGACATGGGATTTTACAATTAAAAATTTTCTAACTTATTTTGATAAACCCATGTATTTGCATTGATTAAATATTATCATGTACAATTTATGTTAAACAAAAATTTTAAAAAAGATAGATTTATATTTCGTAACATGGAATGCAATATTTATTTTGGTTTTTTTATATTTTGGAAATATTTTGATATAATCTAGGGATAATTTTAAATTATTTTAAGATAACAATATTATAATTTTCCAAACTAATAATTCCTAAAATTTAGAAAAGTATCAAAGTAATAATATTCCCCAATAATTATACATGTTTTATTTTTTTTCATAGAATATTTTAATCCAAGATATATATAATTGAAAATAAATTTCCATCACACACACTTTAGACTCAAACACTAGGTTTATTTTTTGATTACAAATACAAGGGAGGGACCTATGGATTAACACTGAAATTTATTTCAACTCACTAATCATGTATAAATATCTTTTTCAAATATTATTATGTGTTATGGATATTTTAAATATTATGAGAATATATTTATGATATATATGATGAGATTTTATAAAAAACACATACTTTGTTAATTATTTTCTATAAATATAATTTTATAGCTATTTTTTTTATTTTTCATCATTGAAATTCTAGAAGAAAAGACTAAATTGAATTGTTATTTGATTAATTCCATGTTGTAATACTCAATGACTGTTTTTTTCCAAAACATTTAATATAAATCTCATTGGCTAATTTTTTATAGCATTATATTTATGAGATATTTTTGGGTTATAAAAAATACATAAAGTTAATTTGTTAATTTTAAAAATGATTAGAGTTATGTAACATTAAAATGATTAAGTAAATTATACTATAACAAAATTAAGAATTTGAAAAAATGTTTATTTGTTTATTTTTATGTGAATTTCATAAAACATGAACCCTTATTTGAGTTATAATATTTTTAATCAACCACTATTTTTTTAAAATAATTAATTTTGGAACGTTGTTTATCATAAATGATGAAATTTACTAGAATTTTGATTTATCAATATATATATTTATATATATATATATGAATTTTTTATTTAAAATTTTGTGTATTCAATTTATATGAAAATATAATAGGTCTTATAAAAATATATATTTTTATTATTCATATAATTATTTATGATGCATGGATATAATTTAGTGAGGAAGTAGATTTATTGATGTAAAATTTAAAATCTTATATGGAAGTTTATTTTTAAAATTATATTTCAATGTAGAAAATAACTTTTCCTTATAATTGATGATTTTTATTATATTGTTATTTGTTTATTCTAAATTTCACTTTGGAATTTAACATAACATTGAAATAAATTATTAAATATAAGGGTTTTTATAAGATTGTTTTGTTGGTATTACATATTGGAGGAATTCTTCAACAACATGCCTATACAAGGGGCTCATTATCAATATGGGTTTATAATTGTTAAAAAAAATTAAAACTCACACTAACAATTTTTTATACATACCCATCTCTATTATGGAGATACCACTTAATTTAATATAATAAATTTTCCTTGATGTATCTAGGTGTCTGGTGCTTTTATATAAATGTTGATTCACGAGGAATATCAATTGGCTGATCGCTATATGCTGCTAGCTGGGTATCACCATCAAACACACATCAAAGAATATTCACGGAAGTTAGGCTCATGTTGGTAAATATTAAGGAGGATTGGTTTGTTATAACACCATTAGTTTTGACTCATAAATGAACTACAATGGTATTCATGCACCATGTTTGTAAGGGGTCTTGGCGTAACTCATTTGAATAAGGATCATGTCCATGGATGAAGCCTATCATTTTCAAATCAGGTAATGATGCAATGAATTAAATTAGGGATCTACTGGGAGGTTTATTGTAGTCATATTTTCTACTCTAATATTCCATGATACAATAAAATTCTTATTGGGGGTGATCACTATAGAGGAAATTCTTATTGAGTAGGAGAGTGTTGTGAAAAATATTTCATAATTGGTGAGTGTTGCACACTATTATATAATTATTTAGATTTTATGTATAGTGTGTCTAGAGATAATTCATAGAGTAAGTGGTAAACATATGGATATTTTATCATAGTAGGGTATGCCTATTTGATATTACATATAATATCACTTCTAGAAACACATTTTAAAGGATGAAT
Organism: Viscum album; assembly: GCA_963277665.1. NCBI lineage: Eukaryota > Viridiplantae > Streptophyta > Magnoliopsida > Santalales > Viscaceae > Viscum > Viscum album. The sequence goes on along the minus strand of OY728150.1, from coordinate 2,049,458,319 downwards.
ATAATGTGTCTATACTCTTCTAACAGGTGATGGAGGATAGAGGAAATTCCACAATTACTATAGAGGATAGATGATGAGTGAAAAATGGATGAGTAAAAGTTTTATTAGAAACTAGTGGGTAAATTATTGTTATAAAACTTCATTAATTGGGGCCAAATGAAGAAATCTTAACAGGAGGATCCTCCCTCAATGTTAGTAACAAAGGTAGAGAGATCCATTGTGGATGGAGTAATTACCTAGGTGATGGCATGTAGGAATTTTTGTTAGACTAGAACATATAATTTAATTATTATCTATTACATTATGGTTAAAGGGATATAGATCTTTATGTTTTTTGATTACTTAGATCCATGGGGTGTCTATTACAAGATGATTTATAATTCTATATTAATGAAGCACTTTTAAGCTCTTAAGGCTCACTTAGCCCAAGTATATATGGTTAGAGCCACCAAACACTGGATTAGTATTATGAAATTGGGACTTAATTATTTTTCATGGTCAGTGTTCAATTAAATATTTTAGGAGGGTTTTCACAAATAATTTTTTTCTCATCCATCTTTATGGGAGGAAGGTCTATATTTGAAGGAGGTGGAACCAGAATATACAGGGAAATTCCAGTATCGATCACCATAACTACCCAATTAATATTGGATGTAAATTGGTATCCTTGAGAAATTTATTGTAAAATATTGACTTAGAATGTATCATTCACTCAATTAATTTCCTTGGATTAATAGGAGTTATATTAATGGTTATATTATGAAAACCAAACACTACTTCCATATCTATCATACATTGGTGAAATTTTAGGTTCCTCTAATCTTAGATAATATGGTGAGGAACATATATAATTATTTCCTATTTTGATGGATGTCTATATATATTTGTCATGGTTAATTTTTAAAAACAAACATTTGGAGTGCATTTGTGGATTGGAAATTCTATAATTTCATGAGTTGAAAGTGTTTCACTAGAGCAGAACAACATGTGATATTACCACATAATTGGGTAGTTATATTCGCCTAAAAGTATAGATATTCCTAATGACAGACCCTTGTCTTAATTATAAAGGTTGAAAACAACTCAATCCTATAAATGAAGCAGTATGGACAAGCATGAAACTTGAAATGAAGATGTATTTTTGATAACTTCATTAAGAAAAAATTCATTGTAATTTAAAGGTGAAACAAATATAAATTCCTCCAAAAGATTTAGAATAATTCAAATAAAAATTAGTAATTTATGTTAGAGAAATTTGATCATCCAATGTTTTATGGTAATGTGAATATCCAACCCATTTTCAGTCTATTTTTATTAGATGTTTAAAATATGTGGATTTTCATAAGGAATCAAACATCATGGATTGTTAGATGCAACCATGTTCTCAATAGTCAACATGAACATAAAAAGATATATATATGGTATGTTTTATATAGAGATAAATTGACAACATATTTTCATTAAAATAGGTTTAATAAACATGGAGATTTAAATGGGATATTTCATTACAAACATGGGTCCAATGGGAACATCATCATTAGACTGTTTCCTAAATTAGTAGTACTATTTGGTTCTTCCGAAATCAAATAATGGAGTGTGGGTTTTGATTTACATGATCTTACACTTTTGATGAATGAAGGTAACTTAATTCTTCGATAGGAATATTCTATAGTGGAATTATCACCAATGACCAAATCTATATGAGAGGTTTTTAACACATCTGTAGCTCCAAAAAATATTTCACACCCAAAAACAAGAACCTTGATGTTTTTCTCCTTTTATATATTTGTGTGTCTAAAGATAACTAAATCCTTTGATATATGAAGCCTAAGAGCCTATAATTGGATTAAAATTTAGAAGAATGTGGATTAATTACTAATTAATTGTGTTAGGATGAGATTTAGACACATTGAGACTTTATCAGCCTATAGTAGTTTCAAACTCCCAATTCTACTATTTTTAATTCTAAAAGGGGATGGTTATGAACATTTTGGTAATTTTCCTAGAATAATAGCATCTATGGTCTTATTTTTTGAAGGGTCATAACTAGATAAATTATTCTTAATGGTCATTGGATTGTGGTAATAAATTAATGTTTTGATGAAATTGGTGACTAAAAAAAGGATATTCTTTGTAATAACTAGAAAAAAATATCATCCCACACCATAATGTTTAGATAATAAAATGTTTTCCCCTTAATTGTTATCCATAATATAATAAGTGTTCTTCCTCTATGATTACCAAGAGGGATATTAAGATTGATAATGGTACAATCCCATTTTGGTTTCACTATAAAAAATGTGAATTCTAATAGTTAGGTAGTTATAAAGAATCAAAAGGCACTATATTATCTCCCAATAAAAACAGCTATATGTGTATAGTAGAGTTTTATGGCTTTATTCAACGATAATTATTTCTTATATTTCATTTTAGTAGAAAATAATAATTTTTATAAAGGGTAGAGTGATATAGGATTATAAATAAGGGTTAAAAACATTGGGAAACACAACTAGGTATCTTGGTAAGTAGTTTCTTGAAAGAACATAATTGTCTCTATAAGGGGAATAAAACATGGGAAAGGATAGTCAACTGGGTGGGTTGTAAAGAATATCATTTGATGCACTTGTGGTATAGGATTAAAAACTATTAAAATGGGTGGTGAAGGAGATAGTGGGAAGATGAAAAAATTGATTTCATTCATGATGCTTGGATTCAACTAAAGCATCGGTGGGGGAACCTGGATGTCTTTTGAGTGTCGTTATCTATGTATTTCCTCTTCTTATCAATTCATATATTTCCCCTTACATATATTTATATTCCTACTACTATATATTTAATAATATAGTCCTATTTTATTTTCATAAATAACTCATGGGTTTACATCAGTGGCAAAATGAGTCTATTTTCCACCCTCTCCATCATAAATTTACGTGGCCACTGCTATGGGTTTTTTTCTGAAATAAAGTTTATCCAAGGGATATTCAATACCAATTTAATCGTCTAAAAGAGAAGTTATAGTAGTGTTTTTTAAATTAGTTGTTTAATGATGAATAGTTCATATTAGTATGGCTGATCGAGGAAGAATTTAGATTCAATTCTACTTCTCATGGGTCCTTTCAGAAGCATAGAAACTTATAAAAAAATAAAAAATAGAATCCCCTTCATAAAATTGAATTCCAGAATTATAAAACCCTTGATAGAAAGTGAGATTCTAGCATTCAACACCCCCTTGAAAACCTTAATAATAAAAATCCAACACTCCCTACCACACCATTAGAAACCACACATTTTTATCACTAAAACACACCTTTCTATTCCATTTTAAGGATAAAAGCACTAAATTAAATCCCAACACCATGATTTAGGTAAGAATTTTTCCATAATATTAATAATAATCCAGGACTTACCAAACAATTAAAACTTTCAAATATCAATACCAAAATTAAAAATAGATAATGGATAAAATAAATTTTACTATGAAGTTAGAGAAGTTAAAGAATATTTTAGGATAGAATCTATTAGTCCATTTCAAGGGAAGGGATACCACATACCCACCATGTTATGTCCATAATCCACATGTTTCCTCAATTAAAACTTCTTAGTATTCTTATATTTTCTATTATCATATATAGTGTAAAATATTACTAGATTTCCATTATTTCTTTAGTTTATCATAAATAGACACCCATTTATGGGATGAGTTTTCTTATTATATGTCTATGTATTCTATTCCTAACTCCATGCTAGTTATAATATTTTTAACAATTAAATAGTGAGATTATCATTTATTTTTTTCTTGAATTAGTTTTTATGTGGATTTCATCTTCTCACTTCATGTTTAATCTTTTATTTGATGTGTTAGTGTGTTTTTATCATCCTTTACTTCGATATTCTATTTTATATTAACTATATTTCAATTTTTTTGGTTCCTGGGTTTTTTGTTCTACTTCTATCTTATTCTTGTCTACGTTCTTCTTATTTTTATATTCAAACATTATCATGAAATTCATGTTTTATTTTAATGTATATGTGAGAGATATTAAATTTGAATTTAGTTCTATCCATAATTTCTATTGTTCTATTTATTTAAACACATTGATTTTAGTGGATAAATTAATGAGTGTGATGAAATCCCAAAAACTCACATATTCATGTTTCTTCTACTTTACACTAATCAAATCCACCCATTCACCTTGTATCCTTTCTCGAAAAGAATAATTTTTTAGTTAATGTTTGTAGTGAATTTTATAAAATTACATATAGTAATTAATATAATAATTCTAAAAGGAGAATGTTTCAAGATGAATGATATTTTAGTATATATTTTCACTATTAACCAATGTATATTGATTTTAAAGTAAGTATAAATCCTAAATTCAACAAGTATTACATGAATGAATCAATTGTCAATTTTAGAATAAGGCTATGTCATTTTTAGTGAATTAAATATGGACTATATTAAATCTCAAAATTTTTATTTCATCCATTTCATTACATATCCAAATCACACTTTATATTTTTATTACTTTTTTCATTCATTCAACATCCAACTTTGTCTCTCATTGAATAAAAACATAATTAATATATAATAACATTAAATGTTTTAAAATAAAAAATTAATAAATAATAGGAAACTAAGACTGATAGAAATTTATTCTTCATGATAAAAATCTCCAAGTATAATCGTTGTGGTACCCCATCATGGTTCATAAAATTTCTAAGGGAATGGAGACTATCAGACATAGAAAAAATAAATAATATTAAACATATATTTTCCATTCCTTAATCACATATATTAAATAGAAAAAATATTATGAAATTCACATTACAAGCCTGTTTCTTCTCCCATACTAATAAATTTTGTATTTTTGTATAAGTTTATTTATTCTTAATGTGAGATAATTTTCTATAAAATTATTTTCTAGAAAAAATTGTTTTCTAATGATAGTAGAATAATAATTTTCATTCAGTTTCAAAGAATGGTTCATAATAATACATGATTTAAAAATTAATTTTTATTTTTTTGATTTGAAATATAAGAAAATATTTCGATAAATGATTAAAAATTCATTGTTTATTTCATTGATTTGGTTTTTAACTTTTGAGAGAATGTATTTGAGATGGGTAAAATATTTCAACAGGGAAATGGCTAATGAATTTTAATTTAGTTTTAACTGAAAATATTTTAGTACACTATAAGAATTAACCCTCTTAATACAACCTTTGGAACTTCTAGATCACGTTCCAAAAACAATTATATATATAATATCCTTGTTAATAATATTTCATGGTTAGTGTAATATTTTCTCTAATATAGATAATTAAATAATTTTCAAGCCTATGGATGGAATGTATATACATAACAAATGATCACAGCTCTTTAAAAATAGTCCTTGATTCTGAGTGAAATTGTTTCTATTAAGGTTAATAAAATTTATCATGATTACCAATTAAGACATGAAATATGTGAGCGTAAAAAAATACAATTAAAGTAAATTAATTACTAAATCTAGAAGGTTTATCTTCTAAATAGAGTGAGTATATGTGATATGAGTAATTTCAATTACAAATTAAATCTTTTATCTTGATAGATTATGAGTTTTCCAAATCAATAGTTTTTTATTCGAGATTGTTGACGGAAAATTTATCATGAAGGAATATAAATTTTTTTATTTATGTTAAAATTTATAACATTATTCACCCATAGGGCCACACCCACTATATATTTCATGTGGATTATTATTATGAAAATAGTATTATTCTGCCAAATGATTTATTTTTTTCATGTTTTGAATGTATAATAAAACAATTAATGACTTTGGATAATTTTATTAGATTTTAAAAAATAATGTATAAAAAATATATTGTTTGATCTAAGACTATGTATTTGTTGTTTTCTAAGTGTATCCTTAAAGTAAAATTCTATAATTCCTTAATTGGGATAATAATGATCAATGGAAAAACATGAATATTTTAAGAACATAGTGGTTTACATGGTGATGTATTTTTCAAACCTCACTGATCAATGTTATATAATGATATTCATGAAGTTGATTTCACTATTTTACCTTAAATGAAATTTATTTCTTTTAATAAAATGATTAATTTTTTAGAAATCGTGGTGTAATGCATACTATGTTTATAAGATTCAAATTGATACCGAGAATTTATTACTATTTTATCTGAACTATTTGAAATTATATTCATTTCTAACTATAAATATAAAAAAAATTATGGTTCACTCTAACACACATTGGCTTAAATTATTCATTAAATAATAAGGATTTAATTTTTCAGTGGCATTGAAATTTAGTTTTTTAGATCTATAAGTACTTTTATTTTATAATATTACTCAATAATTATTTCATTCGCAAATGTATGTAAATATTTAATTCTATATCATTATTTGTCACCAATATTATCAAAGTCCTTAATATGCTCATTTAAAATCAATATTTATATGATAATACCTCCAATAGATTTTTAAGGTCCTTTATTCATGATTGGACAATCTAATATAAAGTAAAAAATTCAAGATTAAATACGAGTGTACCTAATATTTGTTATTAAAATATATCTATGTATCATAATCAATTTTAAAAACAATAAAAATTTATAAATTTAGAATACAATAAATATTTTTATAAAATTTAAATCAAATCATTTTCATAATTAATTCTTATATATATGTATTATATAAAAATTCCTTGAATTTACATCTATCTAAAATTATATCTGGCTTTCTAAAAATATTGTGTTTTTATTATTATAGAGATTCATTGTGTGATATGAATATATTTTGATGATGATGTAGATTTATTTAATTTAAATTTAAAATCATGGATTTAATTTTTAAAACATTAATTTTTAGTGTACAAATACATTTTTTATTTTAATTTATGCATCATTTTTAGTTATAAATATTTCACATATAATTTAAAATTGTAAATTAAAAATAATAAAAAATATATTATCTTATTAAATGAATTAATTATTAATAATAATGACATGTCACACATGTACAATAGTTGAATTACACAAAATTTGTCCCATACAAGAGGCCCTATATCTATGGTGTTTTTAGATTTCATACAAATTAGAGAGTTAAAATCAAAAAAATTTCAAAACCCTTTGTATGTGGTCATAATGAAACCTATCATGTAACAAAATCTATTAGAACATGATGTGTGTTTTTTATTGCAATATAGAGGCTGTTTTATATGGAAGGGCTTGTAAATGATAGATAAATGCTGCTGGACAGGTAGCACCTTCAGACACACTGGTTGGAGTCCTCTTAGATGTGAGGTTCTTGTTATAAATGTGAAGGAGGTTTTATATTCTATATTTTCCAATTTTTTACTCTTAACTAAAGAAAATGGGTATTAAAGCACTATGTTTGTAATGAGTGATGAATTAGATTATTTGAAAAAGGATAATATTTATTTTTGAAATCAAATATTTTCAACATTAGAGGTACTACAACAATGTAAAATGAGGAACTAATTGGGATGATTAAATCAGTCCTTTCATTTTATCTGTTCATCCAATATGTTAGAATATTCTTCTAGAGGGAGGATCATGGGGAATGAAATTCTTTTATATTAAAAGATTTCTAAGGAAATATTTTCATAGAAGGTGAGTGTGTGTACTATCTAATCATTATTTCCATGGGAAGAATTAGGAAGATAGATGTTATTCTTATGGGAATAGGTGGAGGGGTAGATAGTTTTTCTTAGTTGGGAGAAATTTTGGTAGTACTTATAGGACCAATACTAGAATCACGTTTTAATGGATGAATATGCTATGTGTATACACATTTAGTTAGTAGGTTATGATAGAAGAAATGATACATCCACTATAATGGATTAATGTTGAGTAAAAAAGGATTAGAAAATGTGGTAATAAAAATATTTTTACAAACTAGAGTTATAAAAATTCATTATGAAACACCAGGAGAAGAAAACATAGATAGATAAGGATCCCTAAATGTTTGTAATAGAGGAGGTGGTATCCTCTATGAATATCTCATTATAACATGAGATGTTGTTTAGGGATGAAACAGTAATGAAAATTGATTGTGTGACTCTATTGAATCATATATCGGTAATAAAAAGAGTACATTTGTTTGTTTTATATGACTCAGATTCATGAGTATGTGTAATGAAATATTTTTAATATATATTTATTAATGATATAGAATAAGCGCTTGAGGTAAAACTTGTAGAGGTAAATTTGGTGGGAGTCTCAAAATAGTAGTTTACTAATATTAAATTTGTCCTTATGGGTTTTCATTGATATTGTTCAAAGAAAAGGTGAATATGTGATTTCTTAGATAAAAATTTATTCCTATTTCTTTGTTTGAGGAAGGGATGTAGTTTATGAAAAAAACACCACAATAATTTGGGAAATTCATGAATGTGTACCCACAATAATGGGATTAGTGGTGGATGTCAATTAGTATGCTTAAGATGCATCATATTAAAATCTAGATATTGAATGAAGCATCCACTAAATAAATTATCATCGTTCAACAGGAGCGATCTGCATGGATGGATTGTGAAAATATATCTCTACTTCTACATCAACTAGACACATAAGAAATCAATGTTTTCCCCATTAATGTAATGTATATGTGAGGAAATTTTATATTAATTTCATAATGTGATAGATTTCTATAAATATTTATTATGATTAGTGTTTAAATAAGAATGTTTGGAGTGAATAGGTGGATTTGAAATCATGAAACTACATGAGGTGAAAGAGTTTTAATAGATAAGAAAAACCTATAATTTCACCACCTAATATGTTAGTTTTTTTGTCTACAATCCCTGATATTCATAACAAGGGACTATTGTCTTAACATTATAGAATTATATCAAGACATTCCATCACATGAATCATTTTAAACAATATTATAAGAAAAATTTTGGATGTATTTTCAATGTCAGTATAAAGAAAAAAATAATAGTATTCTATAAATGTAGAATAAAGAAATTATACCTATACTTTTAGAAAATTATAACAAAAATTTGTAAGGTAACAAAATGCCATCGTCCATGTAGTTGGGTGTGAATAATACTAAATTAATTTTTCATTCTATTAATTTTATGATCGGAGAAAGTGGAACTTCATGAGGAATAGAACATCATGGATTTCAGGATGAAACAGAGTACTCAGCTACAAACATGACATCAATAAGACATACATATATTAAGTGTTATATGTAGAGAAACCAACAAAATATTCTCTCAGAAGCTGTTTCATGGATTTAGGAGAAATATATTGGATATTAATTCACATACATGGGTAGGACATGAATATCATATAGAACCTCAATAACGGATCCCTATATTAGTATTACAATTTTGTTCATCCCAATTGAATGAATATAGTGTTAGTACTAATTTACATGAATATAAACATTACAACAATGGATATAATTTCATTCTAGGAAACATATGTTCGATGGTTGATGTTTAACTAGAGGTAAAATTTATACTGGAGGTCATTGACACATTTTAAATCCAATAAAAACAATTTCACTCCTTACAACCCTCCCCTTCATGATTTCCCCATGTATATACATACTGTTTCAACGCCAACCCTAGTATTTTATATCCATTTCATTATTTCTTACATTAGCAGAAGATATAAAGAATTTCATCCTAAAGGAATAAATAGTTTATTATTCTTTGAAATATAGTCACATACTTTAGTCTTATATTACATTTTAATATAAAAATTACAACATATTATAATTGAGAAAAAAAATATTCAATAGGTAATATCCTTACATATCAATAATAGCACATTAAATAGATTCTTAGGATAATATAAAAAATAAGGGCGTGCTCAAATTCATACAAAGGGTTATATACGGGGGATGATATCATGAATCGATAAAGAATTGTCAATACTGTAAATAAAATAACCATACACACATGTACTTTAAAAAAATTATATCACGAAAATATAATGAATAGTCAATATGAAAAGTAAAATAATTGAACACACATGCCATTAAAATAAATGGATATACAATAATCAATTTGAAAAGGTATATAACGAAACACATAGTCAATTTAAATAACTTTACTATCACGATCCGATAACGAATAATAAATAAAAAATTAAATATCTAAACACACATTCTATTTAAATAATTGTATATGGTATAATAGATATGGAGAGGTGAGTAACTAAAAACAATACATTTAATCAGTTAACTAAGAATGTAATTCATCAAGATATAATTTAATTGTAAAACTCTCATGGATAAAAATAACTTAATTCTTATTGAATGAAATATATTATTTATTGGAGTCCATGAACCCAAGATCATGATACCCCCAACATCATGACCTTTCACAAGATAGTTTAAAAATATTGGGTAGAAAACACATATTTTTGGACAACTGGTTTAAGATAGCTTAATGTTTCACATAATGAGACTATATTATCAAAAATGGGTTATCTGTAACTAAGAACTACTCTGGTATCCATGAACAAATCATTCCTCATCTATGAAATAATCGATTTAATTCATGAATAAGGTGACTTATAATCAAATATCTATATTTGGTAATGGATTCATATTATTCTATATTTCCCAATATAAACAAACAAATTTATATAAAGAACATTTTATGATGAAATAATGTGTAGTTTAAACAATAAACATAACAATTCAAATTAATATGTATATTTATGTTAAATATAATGTCCAGGGGAAAGTGATGAATTTAAGGGAAAGATAATGACAATAGAAATGAATCATGAAAGTGAATTTTAATACTTTCCTTTGTAAAAATGATAATAAAAATTCCATAGGAATAATAATTATGGAATCAATATCACATATAATTAATGGATTAATAACCAATGTTTTTTATATTTATGAATAGAAATACCATAAATTTTTTTTGTAAAAACATTTTTGAGCAAAATATCATCTTTATTTTGATAATAAAATTTCGAAATATAAATTTTACAAAAAAAATTGAAAAATTATGTTATTATAAAAAAAACATAATATTATAAGGTGTTATTTAATAAACATTAGTGTTCATGGGAGGACAAGTTTTTCTCATGTCATACACATTAAAACAATGATTCATTCCACATTTTTTTAGTAAAATACAAACACAAATTGTTTTTAAAAATAAATGAATACTAATTTAATTTTTTTATAAATAGTAAAAATGGATAAATTAATTTTAAATAAATTATACTCAAAAAAATTAAAAAAATTGAATAATATTTGGAAAACATGGTTTCAGAATAAAAAAGTTCCATAACTGAAAAAATAAATGAAGTCATATTGTCTTAAAAAGTTTCAAAATTATTATATGATCCAAAGAGCGTAAATTTTTTAATATTACATGAAAATATTATGAATAACCATAGGATGAATAAATATATTTTTTATTATATAATGATCAAATAAGTCCCTTCAATATAACAAAAGAATAAAGAAGCTCATTGAGAATGAGATTGTGAAATATAACCCAAAAACGATCAGATCATTGAATTGATAATAAATAAATAAATTAGTTATGTTTTTTAAAATTAAATCAACATAAAAAAACATAAAAAAAATAAGATTTTTTTAAGTCATTAAAAAAATAATTTTTTAAAATAAAAGATGAAAAAGAAATAATATAACACAATGAAAATAAATTGGGGTATGAAATTATTTACAATTTGGATACAGTGAATTCAAATCCCCTTGGATTAAATAATTCAAAATGAAAAAAATACCATTAATTATTATTTAATAATAATATTACATATCAATGGAATGTATATTCCCCATCAAAAATAATTTAGGTGCAAAAGATTACAATATGCCTCAATGAATAGAAATTGAGATGAAGTCCCATATCAAATTCTAAATATTGGTTGGACATTGTTCAAAATTTTTTATAGTGGTTTTAAACATGACATTAGCATATAAAATAACAATATTAGTATTTATCATATCACATACTATCATTTTAAAACTTCTTAACACCATTACGTTAATAATCATTCATTATTTTCATTGATTCATATATTAATTGCCTTCTTTTATCATGTGTGTTTCATTATGAAATACCTGGTTCTTGTGAAAATTATATAGTTTATTATCTATAAAATAATAATCATAAAAAAAATTATCGTCTTTTTACATAAATTTTAAATTTAAAATAAATAATGAAAAATGGATTATATTTAAATCATGGAGGTGGTAAGCCGTACAAACGAATGAGTAATGCTTCTATTTTTTTATTATCATTTTGAAAAGGATGAAATTAATATTTTATATTTATATAATGATCATAAAATCATATATAATAAACTTATTTCATTAAATATACTTATATATAGATATATATATTACATATGTTGTTGTGATTAAAATAGACTCACATCACTTTGTAAAGGCGGTAGTCCACACGTACATGAATGATGTAATAATTTTCCAGTGTAAAAAAATAAAATGATATATTATATTTTTAGAATGATAAATATGATATTAAAATAATAATTATTTCATCCATATAACATATATTAATTAACTTTATCCTTATTACTTTGCATGTAATGTGTAAATATAAATCACATCGCTCTGCAAGATGACAATCGATTGTACGGATGAACAAAATTATCGTATCCCCTAGGGAATGAAAATTAAAAAAAGGTATATATGATATAATAAATAAAGTGATATAATTTTTTTATTAATATAATATATATACACTATATCAATCATCATTCCCAACAATAAGTGGTGGTACTAGAAAAATGAATGGCATTGGTTAATGAGGTGGTAATCCATTGTACAAATGATTGATGATTTTGTAACACATTTTATAGAATTAGGGTTGGTTTTAGGTCATTAAAATAACATATATATATATATATATGTTACAAACCAAGTTTATTATATCATAATTTTTTAATAATAATTTAATGAGATGGATGATGGAAAAAAATAAAAATGCTAGCTGAAAAACATTACCTCTTCTTCGGGAAACCTTCGAAGGATTGAAAAAATCAATACAAGGATAGATTTATGAAAACAATAAATCATAAAAAATGATATAATTGATTTTGGGATGTGAATTTTGATTTTATTTTCCAATCCAAAAATGTTTTAACGTGTTAATAAGAAATTAGAGGGCGGGGGGGATTTTATTTGTGAGGTGAGTGGCATAGTAGTATTTTTTAAAAGCAATACATGTACCCATTTTTATCACATTACTCCAGGGTAAAATGTATTTTATTACATAATACATCCCTAAAATATATTTCATACAATTTTTAGGTCATTTTTCACTTATACTTATAACTTAACCCCTAATAAATCCATTTTACCTTAATAAAGATAATTAATTTTTTATATTTTCACTATTAATTTTGGTAAAAAAATATAATATTTTATAATTAAGAATATTAAATACATTTTTCTGAATTTCATTAATAGATTTAGAAATTTGTTAATTTTAAATTAACCCTTCATACATGATGAGAATGTTGGCTGTTAAAGAGAAAATATCCAAAAGTTTATAGAGTTTTTATATCAATATTAAATTTAAAAAAGATTCCAATTATTTAAATTGTATTAATTTACATATAATAGAACTATTTTTAATTTGAAACATATTTAAATGAAAACATTAATTTATAAATATTTTAAATGAAAATGCAGTTTTCATTTAATATTTATTTCTTTCAACTATTCATAGAAAATCGAAGCATTTAAATAATCACCAAAATTCACCTACAGCTAATTTTAAATTATAAATTTTATAAATGAATCTAGAATTTTCAAATAATTATTACAAAATATAGACAAATTAATTTTAAATTATGTTTCAATACATGAACAAAGATTATTTTAGACAAAATATAGTTAAAAAACATTTTTTTATTTTATACGGATATTATTTAATTTATAATAAAAAATAACAATAAATTTCATAATTTAGTTATTAATATTCATAATTTCCAAATTAATTTATAGGTTATAATGTTAAATTTTATTATGGTTCATTTAGACACGAGAATGCATGTTTTTCAAGTTATCTAACATAATAAATTTAAAAAAATATTTTGTAGGTAGATTATTTGTAGTGTTCTGTGTTGCATAGACTATCGAATAAAAATTAATTCCATTAGAATTTTTGGGTTTTACATTATCTCCCCAAGGAATAAATATTATCCTATAATTTTTAAGTTAATCTCTATAATCCAGAGCTTGACATTTTAAAATTATTTTTTTAAAGTTCGACATCATAAAAATGGTTAATAAAACATCCTCTGAATAAGAGTGAAATGGAAATATAAATTTCCCAATGAACAAACTAGAAGTAGGTTTATAAGTATTAGAACATTATTGAAATTTAATTATTTGTACATGTAACAAATGATTTAAAAATATTAGTGAGTGATATTGGTCATTGATCGTAATAAATTGGATGATCTATGGAGTTTAAGGACATGAAAACCATAAATCATTGATGATTTAAATGGCCTCATGATTAATTGGATATGATTTTAATAAGATGAAATTTTTTTCTAGGTCCTTTTAATATTTTTGTGTAATTATTTTATAATCATAGTATAAATATATATAAATATACTTACATGATAAGTTTTTATTTGATAATCCCAATTTCACCCATTATAAAACCAACATGGTTTTCAAAAGTTGTCCAATATATTAAATAAATCTCTAATATTCAAGGGTAACTCAACTAGTTCATAATTATTATTTAAATATTTAATCATTTAAAAAATATATCTAAATGTTATCCAAGACATTGTGTATTCCAATGGTAGGCACTAAAACTCTATCGTCCTTTGGTCATGGGTTCATGTGTCACCACATTTCCATATACGATGGATTGTCACCCGAAATGTGGGTTTTCCATTTCCAATACTATATTTATATAATTAATATAATTTTTCCCAAATAAATAAGTTTTACATCCTTGAAATAAAATTAATCATTAAGAAAACATTTTACTGAGTTTTTCAATACAATTTTTAAAAAAATTCTAAAAAACATATTTTTAATTATTATAATGTCATAAATGATCATATTAATCCTAAATTTTATCAATATAATTAATAATTTTATTATAAAATATAGAGTAATTATTCCTCAAATAACATTTCTACCAAAACATATGCTTTCCATAAATTTCTCCAAAATTTTTAATACACTTGGTAGATTCCCATCGCCTAAATATCAAGAATGCTTGATCAAGGCATTGAACTAATGATCAATATTATACTCACAAAACCATGATGGTATTAATAACTCATTATTTAATGAATAAATATATTATTATAAAATAGTACACAATCCTTATATGTTTCATAATTCTTATAACCAAAATACCTTCTGTAAAAATACTTATACAATTTAATAACTAAACCGCAATAAATAAATACATCAATAATTTTCTATACATATAGGTTCTTCCTTTTTATAGGATTTAAAATTTAGAGTATGTAATTGATATAGATAATTCTTAGGTTGCCCATATTTATGACAGAAAAATGTAAATGTATCCCAAGGATGAGATTTATTTCCTTCCATTGTAGTCTACTTTTTTCTCAACAATTAGTTTCTCTATATAATTTACTACAACAATTTAAACATTTTTCCAATCCTTTATGACACATTATTTTCAATCTAACACTCCTTATTTTTAGCCAAGGTAATTTATTATAATTATTTATTCAAATCCTTTATAATTTTTTTAATTTAAAAGTAAATTATCTTAATCATAACCCATGGGAGTTTCAATCTAGGTGAAAATTATAGACTTTATCCTAAACAATGTAATGATCGGTTTCACCCCAATTCTATCTTTTTTGACATAGTAATACTAGGAACCTATCTTCTAGAACCATGACCACTTATAGTATCCAGATAAAGATGTATTTCTAGAAAAACCACAAAAACTATTATGTTCCATAACATTAGAACATCCCAATACCTAAACTCAATGTTAATAATAGTTTTATGTTCCATAATAAATGTCTTCCAAAATATAGTTTGAAAGGGATTCTACTAAACCAGCGCTTATATCAACTATAGTCACTATGACCCCAGTAGCCCAAAGTCAGTGCCTATTTATTGCATTGGCATTAGATACAAGGAATATTATCCCAAAGGACTGAATAGGTTAGTTTCCTTGGAAAACTAAATTTATACCTGAGTCTTACATTACATTTGAATAAACAATGACAACATATTATTTTTTGAAAAAATAATTATTCCCTCTATCATAACGTTTCATGTCCACTATTGTACACTTCACAGATTCTTGGGAAAATAAATAAAACTATTGTGATCTCAAATTCTTAGTAAGGGTTACATACAAAAGAATCCATCATGAATTGATAAATAAAAATCAATATAAAAATATAAATAACTAAAAAATTGCATTTAAACATATTTATAATCATGATAAGATAAGGAATAATCAGTATGGAAAGGTAAATAACTAAACACACATGCCTTATAAATGAATAAATAAGCCATAATAAATATGGAAGGGAAAATAATAGAAAAATCTCCATTTAAACAACATAAATATCATAATATGATAATTAATAACCAATATATAAATTTAAATAACTAAATACACATTCTATCCAAATAATTTGATAAGGAATAATAAATATGGAAAGGTAAATAAATCGAAATACATTCCATTTGATCATTATATTGAGAATGAAATTAACCAAGT
Source organism: Viscum album (assembly GCA_963277665.1). Taxonomy (NCBI): domain Eukaryota; kingdom Viridiplantae; phylum Streptophyta; class Magnoliopsida; order Santalales; family Viscaceae; genus Viscum; species Viscum album. The sequence continues at coordinate 2,049,441,568 of OY728150.1, read as the reverse complement.
GATAATATCATTGTAAAAACATTACGAATAATAATAACTTAATTAATAATTAATTAATAATATTAATTATTGTATTCCATTAAACTGTGGTCATGATATCCTTACCATCATGACCTTTCATAAGAAATTTTAATACAATATAGTACAAATCCATCCAGTTTGGACAATTTGTGTTATCTTAGTTTAATGATTCACGTCATGAGACTACAAATTGATAGAGGGGATATCTATGTTCTGGTTCCAGAAATATTTTCATGTACAAATAATTCCTCATATATCGAATAGTTGATCAATTCAGGAATAATATTACTTTTCATAAAATATCTATATTGAGTAATGAATATTAATTTATAAATATTTCCCAAAATAAAAAATAACATTTAATATAGAACACCATATGCATAAATAAACTACATTATAATTAATAAACTTATCTAGGATAAATAATATGGATATTTGGGGGAACTTTAATGTCTACAGGAATGTGGATAATTCAAGGTAAAGTCAATGACTCAAAAAATGAATCAAGGAAGTGAATTTAAACACTTTCATTCTTAAAAATAATTATAAAATATACAAAATAAGAATAACTATGGTATCAATAAAACATATACCAATTTCTCTATGAATAATGATGTTTTTTCACTAAATAATATATATATATATATATATCATGAATGATCATTAAAAAAATTCTTTACAAAAACACCATTTACAATTTGAAAATTAATTTTTATAACTAAAATTAAACAAAATATTTTGAAAATAATTTTATTTGAAAATAGTATCTAAATCTTATAAATGAAGATTTAAATCATTTTATTGGTCATGATGGATGGAAATTCCATTCATTCTATACATGATTAAAATAACATCTCTTTAAAATTTTATGTAAAATCTAAATGATAATTTTTTGAAAATGACCTGATGATTCCTTTAAAAATTATTAAAATTAAAATAAATATGGATATATTTAATAAAAAAATTACAAGGTTAATTTTTTTTTGAATTTTTTCTTTGAAAACATGTATTGGAATGAAAATTGATATTCAACAGAAGATATAAATGAATTCAGATTGTAGTAAAAAGATCCTCAATTTTTTTAAGAACCATTGATTGTAAAAATTGTGAAATTAATTAAAAATATCATGAATATCTAGTGTATAGAAAAAGTATATGTATTTTTTAAAAAATTATCAATTTATCTAATTTAACTAAATTTCGAGAATAAAAAATATTAAATCGATGGGATTATAAAATAAAACCTCACAATAATCACAACTTTTAGTGAGAATTTTTCAATAAATATAATATGTATATAAAATATAAAACCCAAAAAAATAATTTTAAAATTTTTTAGATAATTAAAATTCATTGCACACATAATATTATAATATAAAGAATAAAAAATAAGTAATATAACCCAATAGAAAATTGATTTGTGGAATTTCATACCTTTTGGTTACTCTAATGTGAAATCCCCTTGGAAGAAATAATTTAGATTAAAACAAAAAATTCCATTAATTATTAATAAATCATGATATTACATGTGAAATGGGGAATATATAAACCATATAAATGAATTTAGGTGCATAACATTACAATATGTCTCAATTAATAGAAATTAAGATGAATTCCCTTACCTCATGTTTCATTTTAGTCGAATGTGATTTACCAAACTCTATAGTGGTTTGAAAAATGTTATTATCTTATTCTAGAATCATATTAATATTTATTATACCATATATATTAATTTTAAAACAATTTATCACCGTTCTATTAATAAAATTTCATTATTTTTGTGTTTCTGGTGTTAATATCCTTTTTTCACATGCATGTTTCGTTTTGAAAGATATCTTTATTGCACATATTATGCAGTTATATCATATCTATAAAAATAATAATGACACAATTTACATAATTTAATATCAATTATAATTTTTATTCTAATCATGAATAATTCTCAAGAAATATAAAGAATGTTAATTATTTCTATAATATTAATTATTTAGATATACTTTTTTATATAATCCATGTGGTGTGGTGAGGAAAAGGGAGTCACGTCGCTTTGTGAAGGCGACAATCCACATGCACAAAAAGGATGCTATCATTTTTCAGTGCAAAAAATAAGAATGATATATTATATTTTTATAAAGATAGATTTGTCATTGATATAAAAATAAATTTATTTATATAACATATTTTAATTAACTTTTTACATATTACATTCTATATAATTTCGTTAAGGAAAAATGATTCACATCGCTTTTTAAGGTGGTAGTCTTCCATACCCATGATAGACAAAATTTTATCCCATGTGGAATGGAATGTAAAATTAAATATATTAAATAATGACTTCATAATAATGATTATATTATATATATCATATATATATTTTTTATACATCACTATAAACAACCCAAAGAGTTTTTAATAGAAAAAATAATATCATCGGTCCATGAGGCGGTAGTCCTTCGTACACATGAAGGATGATTTCATAACCCATTTCATGGAAGTGGTGAGGATTTTATTTCGGTAAATTTACATAATTTTAGCTCAAAATATGGAATATTGTGAGGTAATTACCTCACAAAGTGTTAATAATAATTTAAGTATGTGTTGGAATAAATAAAATAAAAATTATTGTTAAAAAACACCTCTTCTTCTTCATTTAACCTCTTTATGTTTTCAACAAACTATATCATAGGATGACTTAATACCCAAACAAAGGTTTCTAGGATTATAGGAGTGAATTTGGGAGGTGACCTGGGTATGTATTTTCTGAACCAAAAATTCAATAATTTGTGAAGAAAAATCGATACGGGGTCTCTTATTATAAGTGTGGAGAGTGGCACACTTGTAATTTTTTTTAAAAAAAAGGTGCATCAACATTTTCACTTACCACAATAAATCCTCTCCTTGGATTGATATATCACTGAGAGGGTGAGGGTTGAATTAGTGATATCTTTTTTTTTATTTTTCCTTGTATTTGGAACAATGTTCACCTCCAGTTAAATATTTATCGCTTTTCTGAAAATAAAGTAATCACCTATCCACAAGAACACATGTATTTAAAAATTTCCTTGCAAAATCATAGTAGCTACAACACTGGAATAGATAAGAAATAATTTGGAATCACATAATAGACTATAAAAAATGTATTTGTTTGGACACAATAATTAGGATATACAATTACACTTCTTTACAATTATTACTAATAAAATAGTGCATGTGATTCTTTTAGCAAAAATGATGTAATATATGTTTTTTAACAAGTTAATAAACCATCAGCAGTTGGTTCAAAACAATTTATTGTGATTAATTATCAACCTGCACTTGTATATCTTAAAAACAAAATTCTTCACTTTCCTACTTAGTAGTAGGTAGAAACACTCTTTATAGACCTTATTTTGAAAACTTAGTCTAATAGATTAGTCTAATTCCAATTTTAGATTTCGTATTATATAAAACAGATAATAAAAAATCTATAAAAAATATTTCTAAACCTCTATTTTTTTCCCAATAAAATATCATTAAATGGATTTTTCTGACATGGTAACTCAAACAACTAATATTTCTTATTTTTTTAGTCTACTAAACTTCCTCATGAATGTTCTATACAGAAACTTATCTCACAAAAAATATTTAGTGCTTTTCAATATTCCTTCTCCTGTGAATAGTACACTATTGTAAGTAAAAAGAACAATATAATTTGTTTTAGTTATAGGCTTTCTAAGAGTGGAATGGTAAGTAAAATAATTTCAATTTCTGTCTCAATCAAATTTACATAACTTCAAAAATAACATATATTTTAACTTAATCATTAATTATTTTAGTGATTTTCTTCACTTATCTATTCTTATCGAACGTTTTTGAATATTATCATGAATTTACCCTTCTTCTACCTTTCTATCCAATCATTAGTCTAATAATAAAATTCATTATAATAATATTTTACATTAAAATTACCTCTTGTAAAATGAATTCATCCATATACTAATTCTTTGAAAAAACATAATGAAACTTGTTTAAACATTGAAATTTTTTTACCTAAAACATTTTATCGACATCATTATACTTGTGTTTCATTTCTTTTTCAAAAAATAATGTTTTATCTTCTAATGATACAAGTACTCCCTTAGAAAACACATCAGAAAAAATATTCAAAAAATTATTCTTTACATATTTTACTCTGAACGATGATCCAATATCTTATAAAGTTATGTGTTAAATGAATTTATTTGTATTATTCTACATCAAATGGATTATTCTCTGGTGCATTTAAATGGATCAATTTCCATCATTTTCTAATGGATTGGTATCCACTCTAGTCTAATGAGTCAGCACCACTTCTTGTTTGATTACTCTTGACCCACATTGAGAAAAAATTAGACCTTTTTTCATCATGAACCAATTATAATAAAATTCAACATGAAAAAATAGTTGGCTATATTTTTTATTATATATTTGATCGAAATTTGAATTTCTTACACCCATCGGTCCTAGTAAGACCCTTTTTCTTATCTGCATAAAAAAAATTATGCCTCTTATTGATAAGTTGAATACAATGTATGATATACCAATTTCATAAATGACTTATTACTTCCAATGATACCAAGATTTCATACTTCCAAACCTTATACTTATTTTGTGAATTTTAAAAAAATGGGATCAACATAGAATCATCTACCTTAATATACCAAACACATCTTTTTCACATTTTCTTATAAGGAATGCATCTCATTTTTCTCAGAAAACTTATGATATTTGAGAACATAACCATATGGAAATGGATATTTTTATTTAATAGGGATACATTCAAGGATTTGATACATTTCTCATACACGTTGAATCTTTCATGTAGGACACAATGTGAGTCTTGAAACCAAATTCTTCAAAAGAACATCTTCAGATAAGAAACCCAAAACTAATGAACATAAAAATCAAATTTCCATATATTTTTTTGATTAATTTAATACCATTAATTCTTTTTTTAACCAGTAAAATATAAAAAGTGAAAATATGGCGTCTTAATGAAAAAAGATAATAAATCAGCACATAAATATTTCAATATCCACATATAAATTCTCTCCAACTTGGCCCCAATAATCCACCCTTTGAATTTTGTATTCAACCAAAAGTTATAATTCCCTATACTTTCTGACCTCAATATATGGATCACCTATTAAAAATATAAAAAAATGTTAGCTAACTTATTGTAGAAAACAGAGATCATTGATTGAAAATACACACTATTAAAAACTAGTGACTTATAATACATTATTCTTAGAGATTTCAACCATTTTATCATCATCACAACTTATTTCCTTATTTATTCCTATATTAAAATTTTTCTTACAAAAATACGAGTAAGATATTAAAATCGCTCACACACATACTTTTTGATCTCAAATATTACCAATAACCCCATACAAACATGTTTCTATAAATGGGTTTTCATATATACATGGATTGATTTACGAAACAATTATCCCCATTGAAAAAACATTCCAAATTATAGATTATATATGTTGAAAATACAAATATCATCCCTGGATAGAAAGAGGTTGGAAATCCATGTTCAATATCTGCTTGTATAATTCTCTATTCTGTAAGGGTTCTATAAATTTGTGAACAACTTATTTCAATATAGAAACATAATCCAACCTCAATTAATTATTCTCCAAGTTATCTTTGATGAAGTAATATTTGATATCAATATAATTTGAATGATAATGTTTAATAATATATCTTATATTGTCAATGGAACATTGATTATAAAAACTCAACCGAAGAGGTAACTTCACTTCAAAAATATAGTCTTTTAACAAATTCTTCATACATATAAGTTATGATGTGGCTTGGGTGGTAGAAGCATAATCAACTTCAACCATTATAAAAGTTAAAAAATATTTATTATTATTAATCTAACCTACACAAACTTCTGCATAAGGAGAACACCACCATATGTGTATATTCTATAATCAACACTTCATTACCAATCAACATTTGTATATCCAAACAAACAAACTCTCTCTAAGATATTATAAAAAATTCTGAAATCTATTTTTCATTGACATATTTAAAAATTATTTTTCCAACGCATGGGTGTGATTATATTATATAACTCCTTAAACATTAATATAGGCTAAAACAATAAAACAATGTACTGTATTTTGGGATTCACATTCAAAAATTTTATTACATGCTTCTAAAACTCATTATAGTTAACTTTCGTAACCTATCCATCATTAGTAAACTTTTCCCCCTAACATTAGTGTGAAAACCTGTTTCAAATTTTCCATAACAAACTTTTTATAAAATTCCTTAGAATAATTTTATTTAAAATTGAATATCTATTTTTTCTTCTATTGGATTTTTTTTCTGAGGAAGTATTTCATATCACTAAGCAGGAAAATTTAAAATAACTTTATCTTCTCTGTAAAAAAATATTTCACAAGTTATTTAATCTGTCCCATTAAAGATAATTTCTTCAACATAAACAAATATAATGAGGAAAATCATTTTAATTTCATTGATGTATATATTAATATAAAACCTTCCTTTCATGTTATTAAAATTATGAAATCAAGTGTCCAATATTGAATACCATTCCCTTAGATCATTCTTCAGCCCATACATGGATTTATTTAACAATGAAAGATAATGTTCATACTTACCAAAAAAATACAAAAGGTTTCTCAATTTAAAATTCTTCATCATGTTCCCTAGTAATAAATTCCTAATTTTAATCCATCTAAAATATTTTATAACATCATAGTGCAGTAATAGAAGGAGATTCTAATTGTTTATAACTTTTACACTAGAGAAAAAGTCTCATCAAAATCATTTTCTTCAATATTTTAGTAACAATTTCACACCAACCTTTTTTTTATTCTTATCACTTCACCCTCATCATTCCAGTTATTCCATAACACACAATTTTTATCAATAATTATTTTTATTTGAATTGGGCACATGTTCCTAATTATATTTCTTCTCAATCTGATCCAACTCGTTATTCATAGAGTGAATTCATTCTAGATGCTTAAATGATTCATTCACATATATTAACTCAATATTTGTATACAATGAAGTATGTGTAATATATTTTTATGTTTTCCTAATCTAAACCTTTTTATGTTGATCACAAATTACATTTTGAGTTTCCAAATGATTGCTTGACATCAGTTGACATGAATGAAATTCTTCCTCATCACTAAAAATATATGAGTATGATTCTTCCACTTATTCAGTATGAAATATTTTGGAATCCAATTTAGGTTTCATAACAGAAAATTTTAATCCACTTAATGTTCAATGTGTATACGTTTTAATGAAACATATTACTTGCAATTTTCATGGACTTTTACATCAATAGAGTCAACTAATATTTCTATCTCATTGATGAATCATTTATATAAAATTCTATTCAAATCATATCCAATAATGATTTATTTTCCACCTATATGACCACTTCATGAGGGTTCCACCATTGTTAATTATGATATAGTGACTCCCAATATATCAGGACATAACCTTAAACATTACATATTCTTGAGTTATGCCAAGAATTTACATTGAGGATCTTATGAGGTTCAGATATTTATAGTATTAGGCTATAACAATCATATAACAAAACCATAGAAATATAAATTGGACACTTCAAACAATATCCATTTCTTACATAGAAGAAAAAAATTTAATAAGAAACATGGTTTCTTTTTATTATTAATCATTATAAATTTTCCTTGATCCCATCATTGACACTATTATCGCTTAAAAATGATGAAAAATTTAAAAATGCACGATTAAAACAAAAGTTAAATAAGGGACATAAAAAGAATGAAAAAAATAGTCTAGATAAAACATGGTAACCCATTTAATTTTCCTTGAGCATATGGAATATATCCTATTTCAGGAATAAAACTCTTACTTATTTGTCAATGAAAAATAATAAAAATAATAGCAAGAAAATAAAACTTTTTTAGGCGACATAGAGCTTAATATGCATAAAACCCTTTAAATTGAATTAAACATATGAATTACATCAAATATTATTATTAGCCAATCAATTGGAGATCTATAATATGGATCACCATTCGTATAATCCATATTGGTCTCACTTGTGACCTATAATGGGGCTCATCCTTTCATATAAGCTATATAGGCTCACCCATGAGCTATAATGGGGATGAAAACTTTATATATGTTGTGTAGATATCACTCATGAGATATAATGGGGATCAATCCTTTGTATTACATATTTAGGGCTCACCTGTTTCATATAATTCTCAAGCGCCAATTCATGAAGAAAACACATTCATAATAAAAACCTTTTGAAAATCTCTTCTAACCAAATATGAAAAACACATTTGTAAAAAAAGTACTATTTAAATTTAAGAACCCATTTTCAATAAAAAGATACTAAAAATAATAATGGATTATTTCCTTTATAAATGATATTAAATCTTATAGAGTAATCCCAATGGGAAATAACAGTTATGGCGGTGGAGAATTCGTTATCACCGTATACATGAAAACATTATGTTTATTATTTTTTATTGATAGTAAAATGATTCGAATAAAAATATTCATTTTTAAAACATTGAAAGAAATTCATGATAGACATAAAATGACCTATACAATCCCTTTATATTTACATAAATAAATATTTAAATTATTATCATGATGAAAAATATTTGATAATTAAATCCTTGAATGTTTAAGGTGTCGCATAACACCTTACACATTTAAATATTAATCTTCATGAATTTCTATATTTACCAAAATGTTAAATAACATTATTATAGTTATAATATGGATAATAAATGTATTATTGGATTTATATACACTTTATAAAATAATTAAAGTTCAAATTATCAAGAAATTCCATAATGAAAGGAGATTGATACGAAGTCCCTTACTGTGAATATGTCTCGTTATGTAAAATATTTATATTCCTGAAAAATAAAAATAGGATAGATTTTTTACATGCTTAAGAAACTTTCTCAATGTTACTATTCCTTTTATATCAGTTATTAACATGTCATAATAATTACATAATCATTTAATTTCATATCACCTGTTCAGTCAATATTCAATACTAGAGTCGAAGATGAAAATGTCTTGATTTCAATAGTCCATCTGATCACAAGTAAATATTCTAGAAAATTACACTCATGAAATAATAATAACTTTTATATAGAAATTTTAAATTTTAAATCAAACCACTCATTAATAGTATGAAAAATGAACAAATATTATAATCATGGAGATAGTAGGACGTACATATGCATGAGTAACATTTCCATTTTTCATTAATAGTTATGGGAATAAGATAAGTCTTAGTTTATATTTATAAAATTATAATTAAATAATTAAAAATATATTTATAATTTTAATATATATATATATATATTATCCAAGTTATGTGTTTATTAAAAACGAATCACATCACTTCGTGGAGGTTATAGTTCTCACATACACATGAATGACATTATCATTTTTATTTTCATTAATGGTAAGCAAATAATAGGTATATTATTCTATTATAATGACAAATATGTCATTGAAATCATATAAAAACATTAATTCCATCATTATTACCATTCTTGAGAGATGGTTATGGTAAACAATTTAGATCGGTTCGTGGAGGTGATAGTTCACCTGTACACACGAACGATTAATTATATTCCCATTTAATGGAAGTGGGTATAGATTTAAGAGGTGATATTAAAATAATAACATATAATTATATTGATGACATTGGATTTATGTTTTTATCATCTATGAAGAATATTTTAAGTTTTTTCAAGAAGAAATAAAATATAAATACATAAATAAAAACACTAGGTTTCCTTCATATGATCACCTTTATTAAAACATTAACACCTCTAAGAAGGGTGTTATACCTAATACAAGGACTTTGGGATTTGGGAAGGGATTGTAGGAATTGTTTTGGTAAGATCTTCTAAGAACCAAATGTTATTGAAACTATTATTAATAAAGATTAATGGTGTTACATCCCACCCCATCTCACTGCCTTGAGAGGGAATAGGAATATTACTTGGCATTAAGTTAAATTACCAAGGCTCCAAAGGCTAGAAATAAATTCCAAGGGCTTTGAGAATAAATTGGGGAATGATTTTACCATGAGATAAAAAACCATCCAAACAATCCACTATCAACATCTACATAATCCATGTCAGTAAAACAACCAAACCAATACACTTCCATAAGACAACTAACAATTCCACAAGAATTCCCATGAACTAGTACAACCAAACACAATATCTTTTACCATGTCAAGACTAAACAAGATACCGAAAATAAACCAAGAAACACTCCATGACTCCACACCATGATCCATGCTCAAAGCACCACCACATCTCCCAAGAATCACTACGAACTAGTAGCCATGAGATGCTTTACCATTACATGTGTCTCGGAATACAACATCTAAAAAAGTACCAAAGTGCCAAAGAAGGGGGTGAGTACTAATACTTAGTAGGTTTTCCCCAAATTAATTCCATACACATTCCACTAGGATGAAACCATTATGATATTATATAAAACAGTTTATATAAAACATTCAATAGTGAAACAACTTGAAACATGCCAAACATACCCTTACCAATCCATGACAAAAAAAGGAAATCCACAACCATGCCGTAAGTTATATATCTATCACACATTATCATAAAATACCATCTTTCCATAGCAACAAACAACAAAGAAACCATTACGGTGGGACTTCTACCCATCTCGTTCACATATTTCTCAACTAGCAGTACTTCCTGAACCCTACCCATAGTGGTGGTCCTTCCGAGAACTATCCATCACCTTTTATAGTGAGACTTCCCACCCGCTTCCCTAATAGAGGTTCATCCAACCACTATCCATCACACATTCACAATGAGACATCCCGCCCACTTCCACAAAACCAACAAAAGTATTAACACCCAATCAACCAACAAAAAAAGCACTAAGGCCACAAAATAGGCACAAAACCATTTCCAAAACATGCCAATTCACATCAATATATTACCAATTTATTGAAAAACCCATTGATTCAACTTCAAAGACAAACCAAAATTTCTATAAACAACAACTTTATTTTAAAACCATTTTCATCAACCATTTTCAAAAATCAATACTAGAACCCCATTTTAAAATCTCCATTTTAAAATCCACAACAAGAGCATTTCACCACAAAACCCATTTTTCCCAAATATCCCCAAAACAAAACCAAAGGAATTTCCATAAATTTTTTCTCATAAAAAAAATTAATTTTAACCAAAAAAATTAATTTGAACCATGAATTAAATAATGTAATTTGGAGTCGAGAGACAAGTCACCTACCTTCAGGGTTCTTGCGAAATCGACCAACAAGCAACCATACCTCAAATTCCGGTGAACACACCAATAAAACCACTCTAGATATCCTTACCTATCATCCAAAAGTATTAAAATCAACATCCATGGAAAAAAACCCCAATATGTATATAAAATAAGTGTATATATATAAAACCGAGAGAGAGGGAGATTAATACCTAGAGACAACCAAAGAGAATCCATGAGGAGAGACATACCAGGGAGAAACCACCATAAAACCACCTTTAAACCCAATCAATTTGCTTACAAAATGTGTGGGAGAGATCCTAATACATTTGAGAACCTAGAATACAGAGTGAGGATCGAGTGGGAACGAATTTGGAGTGAAAAGAGGAAACCCTGAGGAAGCCCAAATTTAAAAACCCTACTTTTATGTGGCCGCATGGTCAGCCTGCACGGTTTGGAAAACCATGCATTAACCATGCATGAACCACTGCCTTGAGAGAAGGAGTATACATAGATAACTCGTACGGTTCATAAAATCAGGTGTAGGACATGTGAATTCCAATTTCTCCTCCTACATAGTTTCTTGGAGAACCTGCACCGTTTTCCCTAACTGTGCTCAAACCATGCGCCCTTAGAAAAGCCTCAAAATATATTCAAAACTCTTGTAAACTCTCCCAAAAACATTAACATCATTAAAATGAATAAAAATGGATACATACCTCAAATATGGGGTGCTGAATTCTCCCCACTATTGGACTTCAATTCTCATAAAGTAGAGAACCATTGCTTTGCAGAAAGATCATGGGTCATTTCTCGTCCATCTCTTTCTCCCATTCCCATGTCTCCTCCTAAATCTAACCATGCTGCCAAAAAACATTAACTACACTAAATATTTTACCACATAAGACATTATTATATCTATCCACAATCCTCATTTGCATGTGAACCAAGAAACCATATGGTTCCAGCTCAAAAGGATCACAACAAAGTATATGGTCTTGATCCGGCTGATAGTTTTTCAACTGTGAGACATGAAACACATTGTGACATGCACTAAACCATGGTAGCAATGCCAAATGATATGCCACATCACCAATCTACTCAAGTATCTCAAAAGTCCCAATATACCTCAAAGATAACTTACCCTGCTTCCCTAACCGATGATGTCCAAACCTATGAGAGATTTTCAAAAACACATGATAACAGACCTCGAATGAAAACAGTCCTAGACGATGGTCCGCATATGATTTCTGACGACTCTAAGAAATATCAATCCTCTCTTGGATCAACTTGATTTTTTCTATATTCTCTTTGACAAGGCTTGGTCTGATCATTTAACTCTCACATACTTCTACCCAACATAGTGGAGAACAACACAGATGCCCATATAATGCCACAAACGGAACCATTTGTGTTGAAGCCTAAAAGATATTATTATAGGATAACTCCACCAATGGTATGTTCTCCTCCCATGAACCATCACAATCCATCCCAAAAACCCTTAACATATCTTCCAATTTTTGTATCATCAGCTCAAATTAGCCTTCCGTCTGAGGATGATATGTCATGGCCATCGTCAACTATGTCCCAACGACTTGCTGCATGGATTTCCAGAAACGAGATGTGAAAGTCAGATATCCATTTGATACAATCAAAACTAGAACACCATGCCTCTTTTCCACCTCCCAGATATTGATTTCGGATAGATCTTCAACTGTATGAGATTCATTAATCAGGATGATATAGGGTGACATTTTGAGCTAATCCGCAATCCCTCATATGGAATCATGTTTCCTAACCATTCTTGGGAGACCCATCATAAAATAACTCTCTATTTTCTCCCATTTACACATTGTGATAGGTAAATACTATGACATACCTACTAGCCGCTGATGCTCTACCTTGAATTTAAGACAATTCAAGAATCTTGAGAGAAACTCAATCAAATCCATTTTCATACCATCCCACCAAAATTGAACTTTCTAAACCGTATATATTTTATAAATTACAGGATGAACATACCACCTAGAATGATGATAATCCCTGACATATTCCTCCTGAAAAGATACTAGTACCACCATCTGATTCCAAAAACACATGACGGAATTCCACTTTAGTTCCCAGGAATCAATGGTCTCCCCACAATTGATTTTCGACCTCATATCCATATACTCAAAATCAGATTCTTGGGCCTCTTTAAGAAATCCAACCATGTCATGAACCAATGAAAATGGAAAGAAGATAACTCTGTCACCCCGGTCATCACATTCCAACTGCATGTCGTCTATGACCAACCTCAACTACCACTGATCTGATACCTATTTCACCACTTGAGCATATGATTTCCTACATAATGCATTCTCCACCAATGATCCCTTACCCTGTGTTTACATTAAGTCGAAATCAAACATCTAGAGATATTCCATCCAGATCCTTTGCCTCATGTTCAAATTTTCCTATGAGATAATATTCCTTATGCTCTTATTGTTAGTAAATACTATAAATTTCTCACCGAAGAGATAATGACACCACATTTTTAAATCATGGACCCCTATTTCCAACTCCAAATCATGTTTTGGGTAGTTCTTATCATGCAAATTCAGTTTTCGTGAGCCATATGCAACCACAGGACCCCCCTACTTGAAAAAACCCCCCAACCCCAATATCGATGTGTCACAATTCACCATGAATTCTTTTCGTAGTACTAGAAAAAGAAAGATTTGTGCTGATGTAAGGAATCCCTTTAAATCATCAAAAATATTTTCACACTACTCATCCCACTGAAATGGAACATCCAACCTTGTCAAAGTTGTCATCGGTGAAGCCAAAAAGAAAAAATCATGAACAAAACATCGATTATTCCTAGTTAGATCGAGGATGCTCCATATCTTGAAAAAATTCTTTGGAGGTTGACATGAGATAACAACCCCTATCTTTTCTAGAACAATTAAAACACCATTCTCAGAAATAACATGGTCAAGAAAACAATCCAGGTATATCAAAAAGTCACACTTTTATAATTTGGCATACAACAGATGATCCCTCAAGATCTCCAACATCATTGCCATGTATTGCTCATGCTCTACCCTTGACCTTGAATGCACCCGTGTATCATCAAAAAATACAACAAAAAAATAGATATCTATAAAGAATCTGATTCATCAATTCCATGAAAACAACTAGTGAATTAGTTGGACCAAAGGGAATAAACACATTATCATAATGGCCATATCTATATCTAAAAGTTGTTTTTGGAATATCCTCTTTCCTCACCTTTAATTGGTGACACATTGACCACATTTCAATTTTGGAGAACCACTAATATCCCCCCAACTTCTCAACAAATCATCAATGCGTGGAAGTGGATATATATTCTTTATCATAACCCAATTAATTCTATAATAATCAATATAGATCTACAAGGTTTTATCCACCTTTTTTACAAACACAATCTGCACTTCCAATGGAGATGTTCTAGGAAGGATGAACCCTTTGTTTTCTAACTCTTCCAACCACACCTTTAATTCCAGAAATTATGATGGTGTCATTTAGTAAGATAAAAGTGAGATAAAACTGGTCCTTGGAAGAAGATCAATCCTAAAATCAACTTCTATCATGGGTGGAAAAGCTGGAAATTATTCGGGAAAGATATCTATAAACTAATCCAAAACTGTTGCAAGAATAGTATACTAAACACGTTCTACTGATGCCAATGAAAAGACCTATAAATGATATAAGATCATTACAATAGTTTGTTCCAACAAATCTATTGCACCCAATATTTCATTCTTCTCCCCTCAAAAGAGATGTTCAACCCCATTCTTTTTCGTAAAACTAACTGTTCATACATTGCAATCGATGTTGGATCTAAACATTTCCAACCAATAAATTTCTTGGATTATATCATAAGCATCCATGTCAATCACTGAGAAATTTCACATCAATTCAATTTCATCCTCAAATATGTAACACACTCTATAGAGGAAATATCGACACTCTCTTTAACCCAGAGGAGTTTTTAGTTTCAAAATAGAAGACATAATTTCTACTGTTAAGCCTAAAAATCAATGATGCAATAAGCAATAAAAGATTGTTAACCACCCATATCAATTAAATCTTTCATCATTGTTGAATTCAAATGAACTGTCTCTCATACCATGGATGGTCCTGACTGATCATCCATTCAAATCCTGCTCAGCTCAAAACAACTTCTTACTTGCCACACTCTGCACCTTATTACCTTGCATAGGTGTTGTGGTATTCTGAGAATCCACATGACCCAGTTTACTCTGTTGTTGATGGGAATGTTGTTGCCCCCATCCTGTTGAGGCATACGACCCACATGACCCCTGAGGAGTGTTATAGACACCCAAACTCAGAGAATTACAAAAATAAGAAAATATATGCCCCATCTTTTTAAAATTATGATATGCGAGAGATTGTGTCGTACAATCCTTCTTGATGTGGATTATAGAACCACATTGAAAAAATCCCAGCATTCTCTGAGGCTTTAGAAGAAGATTAACCAATCCCGTCATTAGATTCTGAGAGGTATTCCCACCCTGGAAATAAGTGTCTCTATTTTTCTAGGACCTAGCATTCAAGATACATCTATTTACCATGGGTACCAACATACTTCCCCCTGTTGAAGCCCCAAAAATATCCCACTCATCCACCATATCTCGATTCACCATTTCTATTTAATAATCTATACAAAACACCATAATCTTGAAATGAATTTCCTAGTCCAACATAGCTTAAAAAATTCTGGCTTTCAACAATGTACTATCTTCCACCTCAGGTTCAAACCGCACCATGTTTATAAACAAGGCCACATATTCCATCACCACCAAATTCCATTTCTTCAAAATAAAGATATTTTTTGTATTCTGAATTCTGAATGTATCAGGGTAGAATTATTTATTAATCAATTCCTCAAACCCATACTATGTTACACTTTGGTTCGTCTGATCTTGGAATGACATCTCACACCACTGAAGGAAAATATATTCCAACATATATGTGGATAACTTCACATTCAACTATATCGATGTTCCCAAAAAGTCAAATATCATATTCATTCTATTCAACCAGGCATTAGCCATTTCCGTCTCTGAATCACCCATAAAAATGGGTGGATTCTTCCTTTGAATGTGATTCTCATTATCCAGATGACTTAATTCATCCTCTTTATTCCCAAATTCCATATCTTTTAAATATTACACTATACTCTAAACTAGTTTCTTGTTCACCTGTGGTTTAGGTGCAACCACATTTTTAGTAGCTTCCTCTGGCTGGTGTCTATGACGCCTACCCAGTGCCATTTCTATCAATACAAAAAAAACCATAAGTCCTAATATATTAGAAACACATGATTCAAAAATTCCCGTTCAATTACACAGTAACTTTCACAATCAGGCTTTCCACCAGTTCACATTTCACATGTTTCACTATTTTGAAAAATCAACCATGTTTTGAAAATCATCACATTTTCAAAATACCACTAGTTCCCTTGTTTCAAATCCTTCTATTTTAAAACCCAATAACAAATTTTAAAATCAAACCATTAATATCACATCATAGTTCATTATAACCCAATGATATATGCATCATAGAGAGAATATATTTCTACCATTCATCCAAGGCTCATCTAATTGGCTACACCCACGACAATGAGATATCCAAAGACAATAAGTTTCTCCAATAAAATATGTACACAACCCCCTGGTAATATGATGTTCAAAATAAAAATCTTAGATACATCTTTTATGGTATACATTCCATGTTTTGAAAATCCTATGTCATGACATAATCCAGACGGAAGGAATAATCCAAGAATGAATGTCAATTCAAAGACAAACGATCAACACCAAGGATAGAACAACTGCGGTCACTTGAAAGTCATGGACTGAACAAACTGACACCACTTATAACATCCAACCCAATCTCGTTGGCTTGAGAGGGATGAAGAATACTACTTGGCCTTAAGAAATGTCGCTAAGGTGCCAATGGCAAGAAATAAATGTCGAGGGATTCAAGAATAAATTAGGGTACAATTTCCCCTTGAGATAAAACCAACCAGCCAAACAAACCACAATAACAACTACATGATGCATCTTGAAAAAAAAACTTAAACAATACATTATCAAAAGAAAACAAAAAATTCCACAATAATTTCTAAGAACAAATACAACCAAACAAAATATTAGAGTACCATGTGGAAGAGTAAACAAGATACACAAAATCAACCAAGACACACTCCCCAGCTCCACCCCAAGCTCTATAGTCCAAGAACCACAGCATCTCCCAAGCATCAATATGAACCACTAGCCATGAGATGGTTTACCTTTACCTATGTCCTAGAATAAAAAAATGTCAAAAGCACCAAAGTTCCAATGTTAGGGGTGAGTACTAATACTTGATAGGTTTTCCCCAAATGACATTCCTACACACGCCACTTGGATGAAACCATTAGCACATTATATAAAATAGTTTATATAAAATATTCAATAGGGAAACAACATGAAACATTAAAAACATACCCTTACCAAGCCATGAAAAACAATTGAAATCCACAACAATACCATCAGTCATATCCCCAACATGCATTAGCACACAAATTTCATATTTTCAAAGAAACACACAACAAAGAAACCATTATGATGTGACTTCGGCCTATCCCATTCACCCCATTCCGAACTAGTGGTACTTATAGACCAATAACAAAAATGGTGTTTCATATGATCACTATACATCACCTTTTATAGCGATACTTTCCTCCCACTTCCCTAATCGTGTTTCTTTCAACTACTATTTGTCACCATTCATAGTAAGACTACCTGTCCACTTCCACAGAGCCAACAAATGCCATAACACTCAATCAACAAATAAACACAAAGAACTAAGGCCACACAATAAGCACACAACCATTTCCAACACATTCCAATTCACTTCAATAAATCACCCATTTATTGAAAATACCATTGAACCAAATTCCTCATCAAAATACATTTCAATAAACAAAATCTCTATTGGAAAAACATTTTCATCATTAATTTTATAAAATAAATCCTAGAAACCCATTTTAAAATATCAATTTTAAAATCAATAACAGGATCATTTCACCACAAAACCCCTTTTTCCAAAAAAATCCCCAAAACATAACCAAATGGATTTACAAACAATTTGGAACATAAAATATTTAATTTTAAGAAATACAAATATATTTTATCCAAGCATCAATTTATAGAAAATTACAGTTGATAGAGAAGACACCTTCCTTTAGGGTTTCGACGAAATCGACCCACAAGAAACCCAACCTCAATTATAAAGAACCCACCACTGAAACCACTCTATATCTCCTTCCCTAAAATCCAAAAGCCTTAAAATCATCATCCAAGGCAACCACAGTCCTATATATAAGCACAAAGAGTGTAGATCTAGAGAATAGAGATATAGGGTGATGAAAACCTAGATGAAACCAAATAGAAACCAAGAAGAGGGACTTACTTGGGAGAAGCCACCTTCAAACAAACTTGAAACCCCTTTGATTTGCTTACAAAACTAATTGGAGAGAACCTTCAACCTTTGAGAACCCAAAATCTCGAGTGAGGCTGGAGTGGGAGAAAAGTTTGGAGTTAAAAGAGGAAACCACGAGGAATCCCGAATACAAAATCCTTAATTTTATGTTGCCACACGGTTTGGAAAACCGTGCACAAACTGTATGAATTCTACTACCTCAAGAGAAGAGGTTAGTGTGGTTGGCTCACACGGTTTGGAAAATTGTGTTCATGTTGTGTGAATCCAACTTTCCCTCCCTGCACGGTTTCCTGTAGAACCCCCACGATTTTCTCTAAATGTGCTCAAATCGTGCTCCCTTAGAAAATCCTCCAAACTTATTTAAAACCCTTCTAAACACTCCCAATAGTATTAAACACATAAAAAGTCATAAAAATGTCAACATAACTCAAACTAGGGGTGCTAAAATGGGTACATATTTGTTGGAGTGGGCAGGGGCACAATTGAAATTATAAAAACTATTAAATTAATATAAATCAAATTTTAATTAGAAATATTCTAAAACTAATTTATTTTGAATATATTATTATTTTGGGTCAAAAACCCATCATCTAATTTAAATTAGATCGGTTTTGAATATTTTCTAATTCGTATAGTTTTGTTTTAAACCTTATTTTGTCCTTTTTAATCATACTATGATATCATGTTATTTACACATTGTGGGATAAAATATTTACCAAATCATTCCAAAAGACAAATGAATGAGTCATTAATTACATTTATACAGTTATATCAATTTTTTTCTGAATCATATATTTTATGAAATTTTATATCATTTATATAAATATGTTGTATTTTAATCTATGTATAATATTTATTTTGACACTATGCATTACATGACTACTATAAATTATCATAACAAATTGATACCTTCACAAAATCTATATTAACTCAGTTATAACGTCTTAATGTAATAAAAAAATCTAGGATTTCATCATATATTTTAAATTATATTTATTTAATATTATTAAAAACATTTATATAATTATTTATTTAATTAATCTATTACTACATCATATTGGTGTCATAATTTAATTTAATTAATCAATTACTCAAAATAAAAAATATATTACCATGATGTAGATCAATTTTTTAGATTTATAAAAACTATTTTTTGTTGAAGATATCCCATGTATAACTTAATATTAAAATAATTAATTTTTAAAAAAACAAATGTGTAATAAAAATGAATACTCATTGAATATAATTTTATAAGTGTATTAAAGTAATCAATGTGCCTCCATGTGGCCCCTAAAACGTCCCAAGATTTCTCATGGTCTAAATAAACTCATCCAATTAAATTAGAAAAAGTGTTAGGGTAGTTATATGTTATTACAATATAATTTTAAACATTAATTTATTGATTTCCCTTTAACTGTGGTAATAAAAATAATTACTAAAGTTACAATTGATAATGTCAAAAAATTAAAGGGGAATATTTACACAATTTTAACCTTCTGACCCCATATATGGTATATATTCTACAATATTCAAATAATTGAATTGGCAGATATTAATTAAAAATTAATCACTCTGACTGAATAACAAAAAAGATGTTTTCAAGTAAAACATTCAAAATTACACATAGTTTTTATAATCCATTTCATTGTGAAACTGATTAAAATGACTAAATTAAATTTAATTTAAAATAATACATTATTTAATTATACATAAAACTAGTTATGAAAATATAAATATATTAATAAATTATACGAAAATAAATTATTGAATTAAAATGATGTATATTTCACTGTTTAATAAAATATGAATTTACACAAAAAAATTCCAAAATCCCAACCAAATTTTATTTTTATGTAACTATTCCAAATAAGAGTATTATTTTTTCAACTATAACTTTTAAAAATGTCAATAACTTGATTTAAAATCAGTTCTTCATCAAAAGGTGATAAAACTGTAATTTTTAAAAAATACTCTTTTTATCCATAAAATTGAATTTGTTCTTATATAATTTCTTCAAAATAAATTGGATGAATTTTAAACATTATAATGAATTTATATTTCATTAGTATAATCCAATAAGGGTAGTTCATTTTTTTATAAACACAATTATTCACATTTGAATAGTATTTTTAAAAAATAAATCCTTCAAATTCAATTAGTTTTTAGTTTCCTTTCAGGTTAATTTGGTAACAAGTGAATCATTTTATAAACATGTGTAACCCATATTTTCATAATTCATCTGTAACTAGTTATTCCCACAATCATAACAACTTGATGATAAATTCCATATTAAATAATAATATTAGTAATATATTATTTTTCAGTAAAACTCAGTCTTGTGTGCAACTAATGATTTCAGAGAAACACATTATTGTTTGTTTGGTATGCTATCGAACATAGAGTCCATTTATATTAAATATAATTCATAAATATTAATAAATATGATAATTATTATTTTATAATAACCTAGGATGTTACATCCTTCCCCCCTTTTGGAAATTGTGTGCTCACAATTTTAAATTTGGGCTTGGGAATTATGGTTTTAATTTTTAAAATTATTTCATTGAAATCCAACATCATAAAAAGTGTCAATGAAACCACTACTCTAAAATAATGAAAGAGAAGTACAAATGACAGCTGGGATATCATATATTAGGTCTCTTTGTAAGAAAACATAGACATGGATGAAAAAAGTAACTCTCAATGACTAATATAGGGTGATAGAAAATATATTCATTGGAATGTAATCCATCAGAAAAATAAAATATGTGATTGTTGAAAAACCCATTGATTAATGTAAATAGATAAAAAAAATTAAGATCCTTTTTATAGAGTTGTGAAATTAATTTATTTTCCACAATGAGAACATAAGAAAACATTCTTAACTGATGTATTTATATTTTATAAGTACAATTTTTTCCTTTAATATTCCTAGAATTGTGATGAACATATATAATAATATTCTTATGCATCAAATATCACAAAAATCAAAAAGGATTTCAATATCTTAAAATATAGGTCAAATAGTAAAGTCATACATCCACATAAAACAAAAACCTTACATAAACATACCCCAAAAAAAGTCTCCCTGGACAGTTCTAAATAACTTATAATCACATCACATAAAACCATATAATGTTTGTTTAAAATCTAGAAATTATGAATATCCTTTGAAAAATACAGTGCTCTCAATAGCTTCCATGTCATCTACAAATGTCTAAACATCAATTGTAGTTGCCATAAAAATATTTCCTGAACCTTTTTGTTTATAATTATAATGTTTTACACCCAATTCAATTAACTTCATAAACATATTTTCATAATGTCCCAACTCATTTTAGCTAAATCATATCAATATAGACTGGAAATCTGTTTTCTCATTATTGGACTATTCAGGACCCTTTTCAATGTAGTCACAAACCTTGAGACAAAACTTATGAAACCAGTTACACATTCAAAATCCTAATATGAATTACCCAAAAATTATTTTACCACAATAGGAACAAGTTTTAGTCTTAACTATAGAATTATAATTGGTTTCATCTTAATTTTTTTCCACCTTGTCTATTTCTTACTCTTATGGTCTTCTGGCATGTAAGTGTCTAAAAACTCCATTTCCACTTTCTCACCACAACAAATAAAATTTTCATAACTTTTTAATTCATGGGAGGCCACATGTCTCTATATCCCCTATTTGAATCCTGAGTAAAATCTATTAATTTTTCCTTTAGTGTATTTATGAAAATCCAGGACATACTTGGCCAATCATGAGAAGTTTTCAAAATATGTGAAAATTAAATCATCATCATTTTTCATTAAGTCCAAGAATTGTTTTTCCTTCATAACCCCAACAACCTTAGGGAAATATTTTTCATGGAAAATTTCCATAAATTCATCCCATTCGATTGAATCAAGATAATTTTTCTTTCTAGTATTTTTATCTAATTTCCACCATTGATCAGCATCACCTTTAAAATGATAGATGGAATTATTTACCTTTTGATATTACAAGAATCGCGTGACTTCAAATATCTTCTATAGGGTATTGATCCATAATTCATCATTAACTAGGTTAGGTGATCCATTGTATTATGGGGGATATTGACTCCTAAAATGTTCCACTACTAATGTATTATTTTTTGGTTTATTTAGATGATCTCTTTCATGGATACCACCACTATTTATAGCCAGATTCAACAACTCCATCTCTGTAAAAAACTATTCATTTAGGATTCAGACCACCTCAAGATGTTGATTTGAAAGGTTGTATTCATCTAGATTACTTCCCATTACATATTTATTATTCCCTATGTGGAAAACCATTCTGAAAAAAACATTGTTTAGATGAATAAATAAGTCAATATTAAAATGATACATATTTCCAACATAATAATTAAGTAAAATCCTATAAAGGAAATCAATTATCACCATCCAAACCTCTAAAGATATCTAAACAAAAATTTCAGAAAAAATATGAAGCCCTAGACTTTAACATTACGTAATCTTAAGTGAAGTCAAGAATTCGTATTGATTATCAATTCAACTTTATAGATTTATATAATTAGGCCATAACTATTAAATAAAAAAAGTACAGAAATGTAATGTCAACACATCCAACAATATCCATTTATTCCATTATATAAAAACTTTTGAAAAGAAACATGGTTTCCTTTTATTGTTAATCATAATAAATTTTACTTTATTCTATCATCAACACTATTCTGATTAAATCCTATGAAAACATTTGAAAACATGGGATGAGAACAAAAACATCAGTAAGTTACATAAAAAGAAAGAATTCCATTATTCTAGTTAAAACATGATATCCTATTTGATGTTCTATGAGTGGATGAGACAAAACATTTTCACATGAATAACACTCATACTTTTTTCTCAAAGAAAAACAGTAAAACCAATAGAAAGCAATTAAAACTACTTTTGGTGACTTAGATCATCAAACACATAAAAACATGTCAAACTCTATTAAATTGGAATAACCATATGGATTAATTCCAATATTATTATTTCCCAATTAATTGGAGATCTATAATTGGGATCACCCTTTGTATAATATTTATTGTTATCACCCGTGAGCATTAATGGAGATCATCTCTTCATATAAGATATAATTGGCTCACCCATGACCTATAATAGGGCTCAAAATTTTGTATAGGTTGTGTCAGCCTCATTCATGAGCTATAATGGGGATCAAACCTTTTTATAAGCTATATAGGGATAGAATATTTTATATAATTATCTGGTATTATTTCATGAAAAAAGATGTACATCATAAAACCCTTTTGAAAATATCTTCTAATCTAATATGGAATTTTTTTTTGTAAACATATAAAATATTCATTTATGACGCCATTTTAAATACCATGATATCTAAAACAAGGAATAGGGGATACAATTACTTTTAAAATAATCTAATTTTTATACAGGAATCCAAATATCGAATTATGATTACGGCGGTGGAGAATTCATTGTCACCATATATAGGAGAAAAAATAATTTTGTAATGAAATTAAAACTCTTATTATAAAAATATTACATTTAAAACATTGAATTAAATTCATGATATATATAAAATGGACCTTATAATAATTTTATAACTATATAAGTAAATTTTTAAATTAACATCATAATGAAAAATATTTTATAATGAAATCCTAAAATGTTCAAGGTGTCCCATACAACTTTGAACATTCAAATATTCATATCTACGAATAAATTAATTTTATGAAAACGTTAAATAACATTATTATATCTAAAATATGGTTAATATATCTCTTAGTGGCTATATATATGCTTGATAAATGAATTAAGGTGCATATTATCAAGATATGTTTCAATGAAAGGAGATTGAGACAAAGTCTCTTACTGCAAGTCTCACTCGTCACATACAATGATTATATTCTTGACTAATAAAATTAGGTTAATTTATACTTATATGAGAACCCAATTAATTTTTATTATTCCATTTATATTAGTTATTACCATTTTATTTGAATTACACAATCATTCACATTCATATTGTATGTTCAGTTGATATTCGGTACTTAAGGAGAAAATAAACTTGGATTGATGTCAATAGTCCATGTGGTATAATTATTACATATCTAGATTTAAATTAATGATATAATAATCACTTTTATACTCCAATTATAATTTTTTATTCAAACCATTCATTTATGGTATGAAGAATGAACAACGTTATAATCATGGAGATGGTAGACTATAAATATGCATGAGTAACGTTTCAATTTATCATTAATCATTATGGAAATATGGAAAGACTTACATTATATTTTAAGATAGATAATATTATAATTAATATCATATTAACAATTTAAATATAATTATATATATTATCTATGGGATGTGCTGAATAAAAATGAATCGCATCGCTTTGTGAAGGTGATGGTTCCCAAGTACGCAAGAACGACATTATCATATTTATGTGGATGAAAAATAATTACATAATTGATATGTTATTCTATTATAATAATATATCAGTCAAAAAAATAATATAAAAACATTAATTCCATCATTATGACCAGTCTTTTGAGACAGTTATGGAAAACGAATTTGATCAGTTCATGGAGATAATAGTTCACACGTATGCTTGAACGATTAATTCCTTTCTCATTTAATGGAAGTGGAGATGGATTTAGGTGATGATATTAACATAAAATAATCTAATTATATTTAAGATATTATAGTTATTTTTCATCATGTTGGAATAACATTGGGAGGTTGTGGATGAAGAAATAAAATAGAAACACTTAAATAAAAGCATAACCTTCCTTCGGATGATCACCAATCTTAACACCTTAACACCTCTAAAAGGGTGTTATGTCTAATATAGGGCCTCAATAATGTGGGTAAGGACTCTATTAAGGGTTTTTAAAATATATTGGATGAATAAAATGGGTTTTATAACTTCATCAATGGAGGGTAATGTGTACCTTTTTATAGGAGAGGGGAGGGGCATGCATGGAATTATTAAAAGTATTAAATTAATAAAAATTCAATTTCATTTCCAAATGGGCCAAAACAAATATATTTTGAATATACAATTATTTTGGGTCAAATAAACATAATAAAATTAAAATTATACAGTTTTTTCATATTTTTAATCCTTATGTTTTTTAATCATTATTTTACCATTTTTAATCCTATTGTGATGTCATGTTATTTAAACTTTCTGGGTTAAAATAATTATCAAATCATGAAAAACCACCAATTAATGAGTCAATAATAAAATTTTTAGATATATCTCATATTTTTGGATGAATCGTATATTTTTATAAATTTTATATCATTTAATTAGAAATTTTATATTTCGAAGTCTGAATTATGTCATTTATGACACTATCCAATAAATTAATTTTTTAAAAATATCATAACAACTTGATTTTTTAAATAAAAAAATGAACTCCATAAAAAAATGTCATAGTATTCAATAAAATTCATGGATGAAATCTAATATTTAAAATTATATTTATTTAGCATTATTAATATAATTTATCTGATGCTTTCTATAATAAATCTATTACTACATCATCTTTATGTCTTAATTAAAATTAATTATATAAATTATATAAATTATAAATAAATTACCATTGTTTAGGTAATTATTTTATATTTATAAATAATATTTTTAGATTAATATATCCCCTTTATAACTCCATATAAAAATACTTTACTTTTTTAAAAACAATTGTAAAAAAAATTACTATTCATTATATATAATTTTATAAATTCATTAAAGTCACCCAACTGGAACCATTTGGTCCTAAAATAAATCAATGGATTTTAATTATTTTAATAAACACATACTATTATGTTATGACAAATTTTAGGGTAGTTATGTATTATTATAATATTATTTTTACCTTTAATTACCCAATTATCACTTTAAGTGTAGTAATAAAAATAATCACTAAAGATACTATTAAAATGTAAAAAATAAAAGGGACATATTTGAATAATTTGTACCTTATGATTAAATATATTTAACCCATTTTTACAAATTCAAAAAATATAATCTCCAGAAATCAATTAAAAATTAATCTCATTGACTGAATAAGAAAACGGGTTTTTTAAGTAAAGTGTTCAGAAGTTCAAAAAAATTTATATTCAATTTCTTTTTGAAATTAATTAAAATGTCCAAAATTGAATTTAATTATAAAAATTTTATTTAATTTTAATTTAAAACTAATAAAAAAAGGATAATCTCACTATATAAAAAATTAGACGAAAAGGAATTGTTGATTTATAATTCTATATTTTTCACTATTCATTAAATTATGGATTTTATCAAAAAAATACCAAAATTTCATCCAAAGTAAATTTTTATGTCCCTATTAAAAATAATAATTTCATTTGTTTCAAATAAAACTTCTAAAAGTTTCAATAAAATCATTTAAAATGGTTTCTCCATAAAATGCGATAAAACAACATTTTTTGAAAAATACTCTATTTATCTATAAAATTGAGTTCATTCCTATATCATGTATTTCATATTCATAGGAAGAATTTTAAAATTTATATTGAATTTAAATATCATTAATATAATCCCACATGAGTGATTGGATTATATTATAAACACAATTATTCACATTTAAATAGTTTTTTCGTCAAAATATGTTCTTTATATTCAATTTGTTTTTAGTTACATTTCACGTTTATTTAGTAACCAATGAATCAATAAATAAACATATGTAAACCAAGTTTTCATAATTCAGTTAAAGTTTTTCATTCCATCTATTAAAATGGCTTGTCGATAACTACCATATTAAATAATAATATTAATAATTTATTATTTTTTGGTATAACTCAGTCTAGTGTGCAACCTAACATTTCATAGAAAACCATCATTGAATGTCGAGTACAATATTGAACATATAATACCTTTAATAAAAAACCTAATTCATATATATTAATAAATATATAAAATTCTTATTCAATAATTACCTTGGATGTTACACAATAACTCTTAAATATTTCAATCTAGGAGTTTTGTCATCAAAAAAATCAGAAGGAGTCATATCAAAATTTATCCAATAGAAACTTCAGCTAATATTATAAATAAATATTCTCATATATTTTCTCCAGATGTAATGGGAATGACCAAGGTAATGTAACATAGTTTTCCCCATTTCAAATAAACTTATATTCTTCCTTTCAGCAACACCATGTTATTGTGGTGGATATGGGGAACTAAAGTCTTTCTGGATTCCTTATTTTCAAGATACATTTTGAACTCTTAATTTTTTTACTCACCAATATTATCAATTTTAAAATTATTCATATAATAACAACATTACTTCTCATCTATTCCCTTGAAATGTTTAAAAATATTCATAGAATCTTACTTATTCTTCAAATACTTATCACATGTAATGTGAGTTAAATAACAAATGAACGAAATGAAGTAAATATCTCTGAAAGATGATTATTTTGTAATTTTATATAGATATTATAATGAAGATTTTCCAAGATCTATATTAAAATAATATCAATATTCTTATAAAAATATTTTATAATCTTCCCTTTTGACAAATTGTGATACACTAATATCTTCATCTTGACATATCAATAATTCAATGGACTCTATCACACTTTGATAAGTTGTTCATTTTTCTCCTACATATATGTACCAAATGATTTTGACACAACTAATTTTATTACATTATTCCTATGTAACATTATTTTTATACTTCACCAACTTGAACCAAGTTTCATTTTATGAATTTTCCACTTGTAACTACATATCCAACATCCTCTATTTTTACAGAAAACCCATATTTCATAAATAAACCTTTATTAACATCATCATAACGTAGTAAAAAATCAATAAATATAGTCTTAACCTGTGAGAAAATAATTTTTTCTTTCATATTATCTTATATTCCCCAATAATAGTATATCCAACACCATTTACTCTAAGGGATTCATTATTTTTATATGTCACTATTACTTTTTCGAAATCTTTTACATTCATTAATAGTTTTAAGTCTCATATAATATGAAAAGAACACCCACTATCAAGGATATGAGGTCTATCACCTTTCATATCATTGTGAAAGGTTTCTACAATAATATCTTTTTTCATAGTCGTTATCTGTTTCACATCCAGTTTCTGATAAATTTTATACACATGTTGTTTTACTAATTTTAAAACAAGACACTTTTCCCAAATGTCTAGGTTATTCTCATATTTCAAAAATAGTTTTCAAATATTGGAATATATTTTCATCTTCCAATTAATTCATCTTGAACTTCTTCAAAAATCATGTTTCTTCCATGATCTTCTTGACCATTTATCATCTTTATCGTTATCATCCTCAATATTTCTTCTAGGGAATTTCATAGTAATGTTCCTAAAATATCAACATTCAAAACATTTCATTGGAAATTTCCCTTTATAATTTCATAAATCTATTTTAAACATTTTTTTAAAAATGAATAATAAATAATCATTATTGTTACATTGCGTGTTTTTTGGATTTAGAATCAGTATTATATTCTTCATTATGAATAATATTAGAATTTACATTCTTAGTACCCTTGTATTAAATTTCATGATCAACATTTTATAATTTCATTACTTTCCCTCTTCTCATTTCAGATGAAATGAGAAAACTGTGAAGGTCACCTGATCATACAGTGTCATGATTTCCTTCATCCAAAGGTGAAACTTTGGAATCAAATATAAAATTAGAAATTCTAGAGATCTTTTCAACAATTGTTGGGTCTATAAAATTCTCACTTAGACATCTTATCATGAACACAATATCACCCAAAATTATAAATAAGTCACAAACATATTCATACTCACCCATTTTCAAAAATTCATAATCTATCTTCAAGATTTGTAACATAGTCTGAATCACCGTAACATTACCTTCATAAAGGTTCTCCAACTTTTCATAAACACCATTAGTAGTAAAATATCACACCATTCATAGAAACTCACTTTTAGTAAGTGACGTGCTTAAATAATTCCTAGTTCTTCAATCATTTTCCATACTCTTATTATAAATATATGTAAGAGTATTTTTTGACTCAACATGAGGAAATAAATATATATTATCTTCTAAAACATAATAACTAAGATCCATAAGATTCAAAAACAATTTATCCTTACAAATATAACAGTTCTACCACTAAATACTAGAAACACCTTACTTTTCACACAATTTAGATGATATATACCAACTTATATTAAAAAACACCATCAAATAGTCAATGAATATAAGCTTAAATATGATACAAATTTTAAATTCCCCCCAAGGATGGATTTATAACTAATATGTGGAGGGGGTGAGTTAGTGAATTCATTTTCGATTATGTTTCCTTTATTTTTAAACAACCTTCACCTTTTATGAATCATTTATAACTATTCTGAAAAATATCAATCATACATCCATTGAAACTTAAGTATTTGAAAGGTTCAGTACTCAAGAATACATGTTGAGTCCTTTATTTGGATTGTAAACAATATAAAACCAAACAATCCACAAGGAAAAAAATTCATTTTTTATGGATACAATAAGTATAATATTCTCTTACACATCTTTAACACTATGATAAATGAAATAGTGTATATCTTTCATCCAAAAAAAAATTATGTAATAAAATTTGTCTGACAAGTTAAGATACCTTCACTATTTGGTTCAAAAAAGTAAATATGTTTCCTTATAAACCTCCACATGAATATATTGAAAAAACATGTTCACTATCCAACCTAGCAGCATTTTGAAACACCCTTTTTAGACTTTCTTATGAAAACAAAATCTTAGGGATTAGCAAAATTCTTATTTCTAATTTCTCAATTTAGAAAAAAAAAAAATAAATAATACCCTTAAAACAATTCTAAACCATTTTTAAATTTACCCAAAAACTATATCTAATGGCTCAGTTTAATTCAGTAACTCATGCCACTAATCATTCTTATGCTTCTTTAGTCTGGTAAACTTCCATCAGAATATTCATTCTAGAAACATATATACAGAAAAATAATCAACAATTCTCACCTTTCCTTCCCATGTGAATAGTAATATATTGTTAGTAAAAGGTACAGTGTAATTTCTACTATATGTAGGTTTTATGTGAGAGGAATGGGTGGGAAAATTCATCACATTCATGCCCAGTCAAATTTACAAACTTTTAGTTTCAAATATATTTCTACATCATCATTGTCTTTTTTAGGACAACACTTATCATTTTTATTGTTCTCTAACCTTATAAAATCATCAAACCACTTTATCCAACTTTGAAATTTCAATAAATTCATCTGTCCGATAATAACCATCATTCCGATACAACTTCTTATTATGATGACCACTTGTAAAAATAACGCATCCTCATACTAATGATTGATATCAACTGATAAACACTTGTTAAAAATGAAAAATTTCTTTATAAAATTTTGAGACAAATTCATTGTAAATCCATTTCTTTTCTTTTTCTATAAACATCATCAAAATATCTAATGATAAAACAACCCCTTTGGAAAATATTAAAAAAAACTCTCCATTCAATTGGACTTTACATGTTTTCCTCAAAATGATGCATTTGGATCTGATGAAGTTTAGTGTCTAATGAATTTGTCAACATTAGCTAACATATAATGGATAGGTATATGGTTCATTATATTCGATGGATTTCAATCACTATATTGTGAATCATTATCAACACCAATCCATTGAGTTGGAACCACTTCTCACTAGTGACTCTTGAACCACTTGGAGAAAAAAATAGAGAATATTTTTTTATCTTGAACTGATTGGAATACCATTAAAATTAATGAAAATGGTTGAATAAATTATTGATAATCTTTTTGGTCAGTGTCTTACTTTCTTAAAAACATTATTCCCAAAATTCTGGGCATATTTATTTATATCTACAAACTTTACAACCTCAAATTGATCAGTTTCATACTATGTCTGAAGGAATGGTGTCAGCAGTGACTATATCCATACCAACTTCCCAAATTTTCTTCCTTTACATAATTATTCTTATGAAACAAAAATTTCATTACTTTTAAAACATTAGTGTTGACATGTCATCATCTAACATAAGGTATTAAACACATCTTCACCCTAGTATTTCATACGTCTTGCATACAAATTATGGGTTTTGAGAACATAAACGAATTGAAAAGAATAATCAGATTTAGTATGGATACAATAACAACTTATCAAATTTATCATTAAATTTTAAACAATGATGTTATAAAAAATGTATTTATGAAAACAAACTTCATCTCAACAACTTTTTCAGAGAAGAAAAATGAAACCGATGAACTCTTTTATAAAAATTCCATCTGATTTTCTTGTTTATTCTCAACCATTTATTTTTTTCATCCAATAACCAAAAATTAAAAAGTAAAATTACAATTTCACAATTTAAAAAAGTCAAAACTATCAACAAAAACATCTATCACCATCCACAAACAACTTTGAGCCATCTTGGTCCCAACAATCTCCCCTTTTGGTTTTGTTTTCAACCAAGAGTGACAAATCATTAATGAAATTATGAACTTATTTCAATATATATTTTTATGTTAATATCATAATTCAATATTTATTTATAATCTATTAATTATATTATATATTTTAATCTCATTGAATTAATCAATGCTAATTCCATTTTTTTCTTTTTAAAGATCTTGAATGGGGTTGAAAATTGGTCAACTAAAATATATTTTAGAATTAACATTTTCATTATGAAATAAATAAGATACATTATCTCTAAGATATAACTATAGTTTTTGTTTTTGGGAATAAAATTTTAAATTTTAAATAACGATGCTTGTTAGTGGAAATGATACTAATGAACATTAAAAAAACCTATCCCGATAATTGTAAAAGAAAATAATGTGGGGTAATTTTTTACATGTTGACATGAAAGTGTAAAAATAATAATAATTTCATTGAGTACCTTGGATTAAAAGATTTAATTTGGATAAATTCTCTTAAATAAAGCTTTCACAATATTTAGCTCAATGTTTTGTTATTAATTATTTAGTATATGTACTAAGGATGGTGAATAAATTATTTCAAATGTGTATATAATGAAATGTATGAAGAATTTATCTAAAGGGTATCATAATATTTATAATGGAAATAGTTTAAAGGTACTTTATTTTAATGTGGAGAGTTATATAATAACTGAAACATATATATTAAATCTTAATATTAAAGATGGATTTTATTTTTTTATTATTAATATAAATTTAACAATAATATCTTATTTCAAAATAATTTTATTTTGAAATAAATTTATAAGATTTATTTATATTACAAGTTTTACTTCATTGTAAATTTTATTTATATTTTTTAGAATTTTATATTTTATATTATAATTGTAAAAAGTTATGAAAATAATGATTCATATAACACATACAATTTTTATTTCCATTTAGTACATAAAAACAAATATAAAATTAAAACTATTTATAAAGATATAATGATATATCCACTTGACATTAAAAAATTTGGTCAATTTGAAAAATATTTATAGATAGGTACCACTGGTAAAAAACTAATTTCAATTGAAAATTTATTGGATCTAGTAAATTCATTTTTATGCTACCAATATGGGTTCAAAAATTGTATTTATCAATACGTTTTTACATTTAATAAGGTTTAAATTAAATTTTTATATTTTATTAATATAAAATATTGAATTGATTGATTTAAAACTATCAGTTAACCCTAGAATATAGTGGAGAATTAACATGGAATAAGTATTGAAATACCTAAATCATATGATGTTGTTGAATAGAACAACAAGAAATTTTTTATCTATCTATAGTTATGTGGTGTTTTAAAATAAACTGATACTCTTTCAATACAATTTAATTTGTTTTTATTAAAATTATCAATGAAACAATTTAAGATATGTTTTAAGATATTATTTTTTACACTAACATACCTATATCATCTAGGGACTTTTTATGGAAATATTTAGCTAATTTCCAAAAAAAAATTCTCTCTATGTAATTGGATAGACCTTCTCAATCTATTTGTTTGGAAGTTTTAGATATTGATGTTATTGGTGGGGAGCTGTTATATAAGTCAGAGTAATGTCCTATCAACATATACAATCATAATATCATTGTTTTAGACATAGAGATGGATGAAGCGAAGCTCCTATAGATATATACGGCCTGATGCCTATGAATTTTCATGTTTTCATCAAATATTCAAGGAGTATTAGTTTTTAGAGCACCATATGTTTGGAAAAACCCATTTCGGTGGGAATTTTTCTGATGTTTTTCACAATAAAAAATTGGTAAGATCTTTATTCCCTGGAGAGGGATCTGGTGCTGCAAGAGTTTGGGGGTAATTATCCCAATCAGAAACAGATAGGTATGAAATTTTGAAGTCAATGAGCATTTTGTTATAAAGTAAATGGGAATTTGTGATTCGTAAACAGTAAGGGAAATAATGAGTCAGGATTAACTATTCCATGTTCTTGGGAATGGAGGGGTAAAATGGTGGGGGATTTTCTTTTTATATTGGGAAGGGTATTGGTGGTCTTATAGGGAGATAAAAATTTTCTTGATATCATTAGGTAGGGTATGGTTCTCATTAAATATATATACAATGATATTAATGGGGCATGATTTTTTAGGGTTATAATTCTGTAATATTGGAACTCATTTTATTGGGGGTCATTAAGGAAAATTTGGAGGACACGACATCATGGTGGAGGTATGTTCACTATTCACTGCAATTGGGGAGAATGGCCCCACTTGGTTCATGTTTTGAACTCTTACATTAAAATGTTCATGACCCCAAGACCTCTTAGATATCACCATTCATCTCTCTTGAGGGTTGATTAATGTTGATTCATCATGATAAAACTCTTCTGGATTAATTTTCATAGATTTCATTTTATATCTACTCCATTATTATTTTATCCATTTTAAGGATCACCGTTTTGAGTCATTATAGTTTTGGGGTTGAGGTTCTAACATGATTTGATGGTGGATTCTTATATATCAGTTTCAAGTGCGTTTCCCATGAATTTTGTGGCGATTTCTCAATTATTCCTCCATTCATATATAGTGATTCCATTAAAGATTCATATTAATATAGGTTAATATAGAATCCAAATTTATTTATATATATTATGGATGTTTGATTCTTTTGATTTCAATAGGTTTATGGTAATATTTGATTAATTAAAGAAAACTATCAGACTAAAATAAATGGATAGGGAATGAGAGTATTTTGAATTGGATTTATTGGAATATTTTTATTTCTTAATTAAGGTGAATTATTTGTTTGTTTTGTTGTGAAATGATGGTTAATGTTGTTACAGACATGTTGTTTGATGAGATTGAGTTGTTAAAATTACATTTTATAAAATTAATAATTACTTAAAGATTATATAAAATTAGATGTGTGAGGATAAAATTGTTTTATGGATACTCATGTAAGTGATTGTAATATAATATGAAATAAATACAAAAATTTAATTTATGAATGTATTATTGATATTATTTCAATTGTATTCTCTATCATTCGATTTATTGGGTTTTGATGTTTTTTGGGTTCCATGGAATAATGGGTGAAACCTATATTATTGGTTTATAGAAGTTTAATGTGATGAGATGTGGGGCCTTAGATTTTAGTTATTATGATTAGGTCATCTAGTTTGGTTATTTCATTGGAGGTATGGAGAGCAGTAAGTTTTGTAGTCATCTATTAAAGGGATGACATTACTGATTTCTAATAGCTATGGAATGTTATTTGTAATGGTGAAACATGAATTATATCAGTGGATAGAAATGAATGATAATGTGATGTACATGAAATCATTATTTCATAAATTTATTTTTAATATCAAAGTATAATTTGTGATGATTTTGGTAGTTTTTATCAAATACATTAAGTGAAAGACATAATGAACATACAATGGTCGATATTCAGTATGATTGAATTGTTAAAACAATGGGTTGAAATGTTAATCTCATAATGTTTTTATGTATATTCCATGTAGTTTTTTTGGTACAATATTCATTGTAGATAGAAATTGTGATGGTTTGTATCGATTGTAGTGTGGTAATGGATATGTGTTGTGATGGTTTTAATTTTTTGTGAAACCACTATGTTTAGCTTGTATGTGTTATTACAATATGTATGTGTGTGCATGATGTAATTCAAAAATACTTCTTTATAAACCCAACATAAGACATATTACACTACCAATGCCCAGATTTTTTTTGTTATTGGTGCATTCACTAACATCTTGGATGGTGATTAGAGATGGCTGAGTACTCCTCTTCACTGCTCTACCTACCATGTGTTGTATAATTGCTCAGTTATGAGGATGATGTGTTGAGAAATGGTGTGGGTAATTTTGGGAAATAATAGGGAATGATGTTGATATCATTCATTTCCCTGATACATTAATGTACTTGATATGAAGTGGAATGATATGTTGGGAGATATGGCATTGGGTATGTTATGATGGGGATTATTGTTTTTTGTTCATGGGTTATGATTGTGGTTATACTATTATTTTCTTGACTCTAGTAAATGATATTGAAACCTGTAAGAGGTTTGTGTTGAAAGGATTTAAACACAACCCACATTAGATGTTTGAAGTCATGAGTCTAAAACATTTGACATTGGGGTGTAAGAGAAACAAATAAATAGGTAAATGGTTATGTGGTGCCTTTCTTATATTTTTTACTTTATTTCAATACATTTATAAGTGATACTTGGTGAGTAGTGTCTAGTAAAGAAATGATATATCAGAATTTGTAGTTTTTGGTTGTTTATACTATTTTTTCAATAGATCATTCATATTTTTCTTCTATAATTTCTTAAGTATCCTTTAGTATGATCCATCTTTGTATACATGTTATGATCACCCATAAATATGTAAATCAATTTTCAATTTTCCAATGTTTTTATTTTAAAAAATATGATGAATACAAAATTGAAACATAATATTGGTTGTAAATACTTTTGAAGTTATATTTTTTTATTATTTTATATGTTTTTTTAGTTATTTAGATATTATGGGATTGTTATGGATTTTGTTATGTTATGGTGTTGATTGTTGATTTCTTATGTATTCCTGAAATATATGAGGGTAATTCCTCCTATATTTGTGTTTTCTAACCTCAAATATGGACTCTAGAAAAGGGCCTACTATATGTGATCATAAGGGGTCACTCTCTTCTTCACTACTAGCCCATGAGGGGTTCTCAAAGGGAGAAGGTTATGATATATTAATGATATATATTAGACCCCATTATCTAAATGAAAAAAATAATTAACTAAATTTTTCTTATATTAATATTTTAGGTTATGGTGATCAACTAATACATGAATCCTCTCATAAATTAGATCCCAAATCTATTTAAGTCATATTATTTATTTTATCCATGTAAAAAACAGTGAATCAATTAAATTATCATTGAAATAAATATTTTTTTTCACTTGATTATATACATTATGTCTATAGAGAATTTATATCAACAGAAAATGGGAGAATTTTAGAGATCATAAAATCACTTTATAAAAAGGGAAATTGGGCCTTTAAATAGATATTATTAAGTTTCTTATGATGTTATAATGGAATAACCACATAAAATTACATGTGAACACTAATGTTTGAGTAGGATTTTTCATAAAACTGATATATACGAATTTATTATAGAAAATTATAGTGAAATATTATTCACATACTATTAGATAAATTTCTAATTTCCTTATATAATTATTTTCTACCCTAATATAAAAATAATCTTTTAATTTTGAAATATAATTAATATGCACTGACCATTATTAAAATATAGTTTATTTATATAATAGGGATTAACCCATATTATGGTTGTGAGTCTTTATACTGAAGGATGAAATGAACTTTAAACATTTATCATATAAAAAACACATGGTGAATAAATGATAGAAATAAATATATTGTGTAAATTTTAATGAAACAATATCACTAGTAGAAATTTTCATGTCCAACAGAAATTTTTTTTTCATAGTAACAATATATGATTATGATTAATCAGATGCCAATACTATGATCCATAATGGAATATTATTGCATGTAGTCTACAATAAAAACCCATTTGTTTTTTGTATGATAGAAAATAACAAAAATTTAAATTCATTGGTGACCAGTTAATGGGATGAAAAAAACTTCATAGAGTTTAAATATTTATTTTTATAACCAGAAAAAAAAAATTAAAAAAATTGAATACCATCTCTATGTATGAAAGAGGTTTTATGGGAGGTTAAATTAATTTAAAATATTATAAATTTATATATGGCACACTACTTATAAAAAATTAAATATAAATATAATATGTAATAATTTATTTTCTACAAATTATATTTTCTATATAATACAGTGTTGATGGTACACACCTTTGTAATCCTAATGTGCTAAGGGGATGTAGTGGAAACTTTATTGGGAGTGAAAAATGGTGGTAAATTATTCCATGATTTAGGATAAATATATATTAAATTTTAATTTTTTTTAATATTTATTTATATCATAATCAACTATTTGCATGGAAAACAAATTTTATAAAATATAACATGGAAAAAAGTTCACAAATGATTTATAAGATTTAAAATAAAATATTTCACTCTAAAAGCATATTCTTATTGATATATTTCAATTCCAAAATAATCCACTAATTTTACACATTTTTTATAATTTTTTATAAGGAAGTATCAACAATAACCCATTTACAATGCGTCTTAAATAGTACAGGCATTTTACCTAATTATGAAACAAAATTATGATATTTATTAGAATAAATATAAATGAAGATATTATTTATTATATCTTAGTGTAATGAGATTCAAAAAATTTAATTAAATTAAAATTATATTAAATTAGACTAAATCTATCTGAAAAAATACCCACAGTGTCACAATCTCATTTAAATTATTCTTTACACAATCAAAAAACCTATCTATATATCATATTAATTCCAAAAACATAATAGATTTATCTATTTAAAGTGTTCATCTATGTTGAAATGAATTATTTTTAAATTACTAACATGTTAATTTGAATCTATATTATTGATTATTATTCTCAATTGCCATTCTTAACTTTTATATCTTTTTTTAACAATTTTCTCCTATAACAACACACACCAAATAAGAAATTAGTTATGGGATGATGATCCTCTAAATATTAATCACAACTAACTACACATCATGAATTATTATATCAGAAATTATCATAGGTAAAAGGAATATAAATTCATACTTAAATAAATAAATATATTGATTATTAAAATTATATTTAAAAATTATCATGATGGTTCAATATTTTTATTAAAAATTACTTTTAGTATGTGAAAAACCTTGACTGATACCTCCACTATATAAATGATAAAAATTTTATGATTTTCATACAACATGTACATTTATTAGATTTATTATATGTTTTATTGACTCTATTATCATCTTATAATTCAATAAAATTATATGAGATAATATCCCCAATGTTTTTCTCTAATCAGGACTAGTCTTATATCAGAGTTTTAGAGTGTCAAATATGTAAAAATAGTATAATAATTAATTCACTATAGTAAATAAACTAATATTTTATCATCCCATTGGACTTAGGACATTATGGTTACCCTTGGGATGAATTTTATATATGACTAAATCTTCATGATCGTTATTATATATTTAAAATTTATTTAATAAATTCATATTTATTATATGTATATAGGTGATGATATATCATAAAAGAAACTATAGTTATGTCAATGATGGGTTTTTTTAAATTAGAGGTGTAATTTATTTTTTTCATTATTAGGCTCTTAAGAAAAATCATTTTCTTTAATCAATGAATATACCATGTAGTTTTAGTTTATAATTATAAATTCATCATTTAATATACTGGCTATAATTTACCACTACCAGTAGAGTTGGATCCCTAGAGTATAAGAGATTTTAGATATGATAACAAGGTCAAAGAAAATATTATAACATATCTAAGAAACAAAGGAAGGTTTGTTATCCATTGATGAAAACCCATGAATAAGTAGGGAACCGATAATGAGTCATCAATGGATTTTCATAATTTATTGTATTTTTATAATGTTTTCGGCCTCATCCTCCATTTATTAAATCTTGAAATTAAAATTATTGATTTATTTATTTTAATGTAAAATTTATCATGTTAACATTCATTAAATCTTATATTTGTTTAACAAATATTTCTTTATGAAATTTAATTTGGATTTTCCATTTTTTTATAATTATTAAAAATATCTTGGTTCATTGATAATCTTTTACTCTTTATAAATATGATTTAAAGAAGAATTAATGATAATATATACTTATATATTTGATATACATTGATTTTGATATTTTTTAGTCATTACAAAAATTATAATTAATTATTCATATTCATTACCTAATAAAATATGAATTTAGATGGAAATTATGATTTTGGTGGATGAAGAAAAAGAACATATATTCATTTATAACCCTATTTTTTGACTTTTTTAAAAAACTCTGGTTTACATCCTTATCAATGGTCACTATTTTAAAAATGAGAGCCCAAAATGGTTATTGGGAAGATGATGAAATGAGATGGAAATATAATTTCACATGTGGTAGAGGTGGCTCAACATGATGTTGGTGTAAAAAATAATGCTAATCCTAAATATTGTTGGGGTTTCATGGGTCCAATCAATTTTATGTGCGAGTTCAATGTGGGAATGTTGTGTCTCGTGTATAGTGGGTTTTTAGGATAAAATATGATGATAGTTGGTTTAAATATAAATCCACCATGAATTTTTAGTGATCCTTAGGGGTTTCTGGATTGCATAACCCTGGAGTTGTGATAGGAGGTTGAGTAAATAGTGATGATTGTGGCTAAATATTTCTGTCTGGCCAAAGGTTTCCTCCAGTATAAAACTTATCTATATGGTGTATAGTTGTTCAGGAAAACATAATGTCTATTTTTCATTATAGTGTTTGGTTTTAAAAAAATAAATATTGAATGAAATAATTTCCAAAATATAAACACTATGCCACATATTAGTTTTAAATAATTTATTTAGAGATAAGATGAATATCAACGGTTGTGAAAAATGGATCCACTACTGTTTATTTCCAAATTACAAAACAAAAGGTGTGTTAGAGTACACACTCAACTATCCAGCCAACCAAACACACCATGTTCTCCAAGAGAGTAAGAAATTTATGAAGTGGAAATAGTGTCCGACTCTTAGTCACACATGACTATAAGACCTCAAGCCCCAAACATCTTGTCTAGGAAAAATAAACATCGTGTAAATTTAAATAATGTGACATCATGTCTCTAGGATACCTCTTTTGTATATCATTGATCCCACATACTACGTATCATAATTTTAATATTTCATTATTTTAACCTTATATGGCTATATCATAGAAGTATATTCCATTATGTTTCACGGGAATACATATTGGGTCTAATATGAAACATGTAATCCACTATATGACGTTTAGTATTTTTTATATCATCTCTCTTAAATGCTATAAAATGTGAAATATGGTATATATATTCTTATCATTTTTCAAATAGATATTTATTATACAATTATCATTGTCAATAGAAACCATTAAGAATGTTTTTAGGGTCTAATATACTACTATCTATCAACAGGGTTAGAGTGAGAATTTTTAAAAGGATATAAGGTTAATAACACCCTAGTAGACCTGTTAATAATACGTACTCTATCCCCCATATGTGTTGTGTATTTATTTACTTATCCATGGATCCAAGGCTCAATTAATTCTTTTGTGGGGTGATATTTATCCATTCCAGAATAGTGTTTTCACTCTCTCAGCCTCAATAATCCACATGCCCCTACCCCAAAATAATATTGTAGTTGATACTCCCCCATGTAACATGGAATGAGTTCTTCACTTATAGAGAATAATTATATTCCACATGATGTGGTGGGGGTCCTATTCTAGAGTCTATATACAATAGATAAATACACTTATTTCAATGATTTTTGAGTCCCCTAGTATGGATATAGAGAGATAGAATTGAAATATTTTATGTTGCGACGTTTAGGTGTTGTGGTTCTTTCAACAGATTAGAAATTATTTCTAAAATCTAGAGATGAAATATAACTAATATCTTAACCTCAAAACATATTAGTTAAGAACTATTTTGACTATATTTAGTTAATATAAAATGTTATTCAATAGAGGCTTGGTTTTCCTTATAGTTCACTATATATTTTGTAGTTTTGACTTCATATTTTATTTTATATTTCCATCAAGATTTTTGGGTATCTTATCAGGGTATGTGTAAACTCAACCTATCATGAAATTTTTCCCACATGTGTTTTGTTTATAAATTTGATTCAAAGTTAAAATATGATTGTTATGTTGATGGACATTGTGTTGATTATGTGGGAAAAACCCTTTGTGGGTTTATTTGGTGTAGTTTACTATTTATAATCAATTCATACGAGTCATTTTATTTTAGAGGTGGTTCCATTGTCATGTTTCCAAAATTCTTAGTGATGTTTTATTTTATATATAATTAATTTAGTGTTTAATATTATAGAGTAATACAATATATAAATTATCATGTACATGTATTCGATAAAAAGTTCAATTTTTTATATATATTTTGGGTGATTGATTGTTATACCGTATATGGATGTAGTATAAATATTATAGGTTGTTATAAATTATGGCCTTAAATTTAGGATTTTCCTTATTGGTACTAATCTATATCCTTAATCTTATTGGAGGTATTCTTTTGGAGGAACTATTGTCTTACGATCAATCTGGGTGTGGTCTTGGTGGGTCTGGTAATATCAAAGTTGCATTAGAGTAGTTGAGTCATAGGGATGGATTTTTCTAGTAAGAGGTAATTTGAGGATTTTATGGAACTTTATGAAAAAATGTTAATGAAATATTTTTTTTAGTTATCATTCATGGAAACACATCATATGTGTAACGTTTGATGTATCATTCCACCAAGTAATATATAACTATTAGTTTTTCCATGACTCCAATGGATCATTTTTAAGGTATAAGTGTAACGCCCTGACCCCAGCTACCCAGAGTTGGTGCATTACTTCGTAACATTGGCATGATCACAAAAGATCAAGTCTCGAAAGACCGATTAGTTTAGTAGCCTTGGAAACACTAGATACATTCATAAGTCTTTAATTACATCAAAAAGTAAACAAACTACAATAACATGGTCTTCATAGTCCACACTCATATCCCTTTCTGACTACCCCTGCAGGTCATTCATAAAATACTTCTTCACATCTTGGAAAATATTAAAACATTGAAAGGGGTGAGCTCAGATGCTCAGTAAGGATAACAATATTAAGGAAGCTTTTATAAGAAAACATAAGCATTTAAGGCAATGTATAACTAAAACAAAAGCCTTATTAAACTTGAACTTCAGCATAATATGGCAAAAGTAAAATAAAATAATGCCATTACTTATTCACATGGATATTCTACTAGGCGAATAATCACATGAAATATCATTAACCACTTTCATAATGAGGGAATGTATAATACCAGACTTTCTGAAACATTTTGTCAAGGCCCCGGCCAAGACGTCTAAAATGATTAAGGCCTCGGCCAAAACCATAAATCAAATTGGGAAAGGGCCTCGGCCAATTCCACGTCTAGTTGTCTCATGAGACCTACCGATGCATCGAGGAGCTATAGCGGGCTCCACCCGTCACTTATTAAGTCCAATACATTCCTCATATGAACAGGTTTAAACATCTCATAAACCATAACATAATCGTATCACATAAAACATGCATAAAGGAAACATAACATTTCCACATTTCAATCACAAGATATCAATACAACACATTGATATAATAAAAATGCTTTCAAAACCATTTTCAATACCAAAATAAAAGAAAAGTATAACATGATATTTATTTTTCATTAAAAAAAGGGTATGGCTTGTAGAGGAAGCCGAAACTCAAATAGTGGTCACGGTGGCGGAGAAGTCATTGTCGCCGCATACGTACGACAAAATCATTCCCTTTTGTAGTTTAGTAAACACTTCGTATAAAAAAGATTCCTTTTGAATAAACGTAAAAGTCAAAGTGGTTTATACACCGTATAAAAGAAATTTGTGTATAAAACCAAATATGCATCAATGAAAGGAGATTGAGACGAAGTCCTTACAAAGATCATTTTTAAAATAAAATAGATATATTATGTGTATTCACTATAGTTACACATAAAGAAAGTAAAAATACAAAATAAGACATAATAATATCATGACATAATTTGAAAGTAGGAGATTAACCCAAAGAATGGAAGTTGGGTTTAGAAATTCCCTTACCTTGCGTCTTTTCCTGACTCGACCGTTCTTTATCCTCCTGAATAATAAACTAGAGTTAATTTTTATTTACTTAAGAACCTTTTTCATGTTAATTATTCCTTTTATATCACTTATTACCATGTTATGAACATTATTTAATTATTTAATTTAATAACGGTCGTTTTGTCGATGCTTGGTTCTTAAGTCGAAAGTGGACTTCTTACAATTACATGTTGTTCGTGTGGCCAAATGATTATTATATACAGAATTGTATTCATGATTTTGATATCATATATGTCATATATATCCAGTACATGCATGCATTTATAACATTACATAATCATTTAGAGGTAAGAAATGAAATGCACCGTTCATGGAGACGGTAAGCCGTACGTACGCATGAACGCTACTTTCATTTCTATTTCGTATTTTATAGAATGGAATAATAATGATATATAGGTATATTATAATTCCAGTATAATATCACATATAATATCATAGT
The DNA here is from genome assembly GCA_963277665.1 of Viscum album. Taxonomy (NCBI): domain Eukaryota; kingdom Viridiplantae; phylum Streptophyta; class Magnoliopsida; order Santalales; family Viscaceae; genus Viscum; species Viscum album. Next base: position 2,049,396,840 of record OY728150.1, on the reverse strand, counting down.
TCCATCCTTTATACGTCCCACATATGGTATTTAACGAATCAAATCACTTTGAGGGGGCGGTAGTCTGCACTTCCTTAAATGAAGATATCGCATTTACCCATAATGGAAACCATAAAGGTAAGACAAAAATGAAAAATACAGAAGCATAAGTAAAATATAAACATATTATATATCATATATAAAAATAGTGACATCATAATGGCCACCTTTGAAGGTGTTAAATGAGTATTGAACAATCATCGTTTCGGGAGGCAGAATTTCACCATCCACGGAAACCGTATGTTCTTTAACCATTTGATGTAGTTGTGTGAGAGTGTATCTCGAATAAATCTTATAACAACATCCTAGTATATTGAAGATACTGTTGTTGTTACAAAAGAAGTAAATAAAAAGTGTTTAGGGGGTTGGAGAAACAAAATAAAACAAATGAACATTAGAGAATGAATTACCTTTAAAAGTGTAACTCTTTTTGGTTTGAGCCTAAAGGCTTCCTTTGAAAGGATTCTTCCCAATGGGAATCCTCTAGGATGAGGAGAGTGATGTGGAGAGAGTAAATGGGTAGGGTTTGGACGAGCCAATGTCTTTAGAAGTGTGTGAAATGAGGTAGAGGTGGGGGCCTTTTATAAGAGTAGAGGAGGGGCACTTTTGGAAAGTAAAGAAATATTACTCTATTTGAAAATGTGTTTCGGTTTTAAAAGGTCCCGCATTGATATAATTCGTGCATAAGGTGATAAGGCTTCGAAATCCACCCATCCAATTGGTTTTGTCCATGTGTAAGTTTTAGATTTTTCATTATCATTCCATTTTATTTAAATCGTCAAATAATGATGTCATCACTGCATCATTATTATGTCATAAATATTTTGATTTATTTAATGTCTAAAAATTATAAAAAAAATACTATGATGTAGGAAATATTTTTATCTTTCCAATTACTATTTATAATCAAAATTTGGACTTCTATAACCCCACTTAAAAATTGTTTTAGTAAAACAATTTATGTTAGTGTCATTTTCACTTTAACATTAAATAAAAAGTAATTTATGTCATTTCCCAACAAAAGTGGATCCCTGGGGTCCCCAAGTTGACCCATGGCTTGTCATGGTCTGCCATGACACAACCAATGATGTTGGGACATGTGTCAAGCTCATATCATATTATGAAAACATTATTTTTACCTTAAACTACACTAATTACCTCTAATCGCGATGAAGAACTTAAAAGTTACTATTCACCAAAAAATTGTTTTAATCTCATTGAACCAAATTTTAATTTTTAATGACAACCATGTATGTCAGATTTTTGAAAATCAAATCAAAGAAGTGTTAATATTTCATTTAAACGAAAAATCAGTTATTTAACTACCACTTAGTGGTTTCACTATTCATCAAAAATTGAAGTTTTTCAGAACAATGCCAAAATTTAACCCTAAGCTATAATTGATATTCCGAATTAAAAAATGATGTCTATTTTAAAAAATTCCAATCATATAAGTTGCATTAATTAATTTTATAATTAATTCCCGTTGTCACAACAAATAGCGTGTTTTTAAGAAACAATTTATATCAAATGATTGGCAATTGTTTATGTCCAATTTCACTGTTAAATTAATTCTAATGACCACCATTGGATAAAATGGTAAAAATATATTCTAATTATACATTAAAACCACTAAATAGTATAATTTATCACTATAAATTATTTTGATTAAAAAAGTTGTTTTTACGTATTTTTCATTATTCATAAAAAATAGAAGTTCTCGGAAAAATACCAAAAATTCAACACAGGCTAATTTTGATATTCCGAATAAAAAAGTGAAGTCTATTTTGATAAATAAAATTTATAAAATTTTAAAAGGTAGGTATTACTATTCACAACGGCTAGTTTAATTCGTTGTGGTGTGTGTTAGAGCTCGAGGTTGCGTACAACACACGCTATTGCATTATTCGAAGTGAAACGTACCGTGGAAGCTTGGGGTGTTACATTCTCCCCTCCTTCAATAAATTGCGTCCTCGCAATTTGAAATTTTTCTTTGAAAATAAAAGGTTGAAAAGAGAAAATACCCTTGAGGAAAACCCACATCGGAAATAAAGTTAATAAATATATAACATTAAAAGAAAGCAAGATAAGTACAAAGGTCACCCGATATAGCCCATTCTAGGATTCTATGAAAATATGGATATGGAGGAGAAACAAACCATCAAGGTCTGATGGAGAGTTATAGAAAACAGGATTAGGAGAAAGTTTAACCACAAGAAAATCACAAACTTGTGATTGGTTAAACGGTCATTGAATCCCCAGTTGGAAAAGTTAACCGACAACATTTTTGTTTTGAGTTACCTTTTATAATGTTGAGGAATTTATTTAGGAGATTTACTAAGAACGTAATGGAATACACATACTTGTTATGTATACTTTCATTCGTTAATAAATTTTGACCACACACCCATCTTTTACTCCAAATGGTAACGGAACTCAAAAATATTCTATTTTTCCTAATTGTATAAGGTTCCAAATGTTAACACATACCATTTAGATTAGTAAAAATAATTTTGTATTAACCAGGGACTTCCTGTAGGCTAGTGGTAGGAAATAAAGGCATGTCGCACTTTGATTGTGGGTTCGATTCCTGCAGCTTTGTCCGACGCGACGGGTTATGCCCCACCCTGCAGGTTGTCCTTTTCCTAAAACTATAGTATCATAATATTCCAAAAATAATCTTCATAAATTTTTTAACCATAAACAATACTATCCAAAGATCAAATTAATCCACTCCAACCTTTATAGTTATCCAAAATACCTCTGTCCAGACTTTCTCTAAAAGGTCTCTTAATTCCAAAATCAATTTATCACCTTCCCCAAACAAAGTAAAGTTTCTCTTGTTGTCACATACTAAAAATATAATTACCTCCATCATATTAAAACCTTACTGAAATCAACAAGTACTGCAGTACAATCCTTATATATATATCACATTATTCTAATAACCAGAATATAATCCATGAGTCCAAAAGCATCATTACATTAGTTATTCTGCTTCAACTGTAGTAATAGCATAAGATTGTCCTTGATCCCTTGGCCTTTTCTGAGGTACGTTTCCCTGACGCTTAGGACATTCATTTGCATAATGACCCATTTCTCTACAATTATAGCATTCAACTTTGACAGCCTCTTTCTTTCCCTTGCAATCACGATCCTGGTGACCTTTTTCTCCACATTTATAACAAACTCCCATTCCTTTTAGACACGTACCAGGGTGATTTTTCCCACAATTATCACATAATGGAAAATCCTTTTTTCCCTTTTTGCCTTTATCTGTCTCTTGGTCCACCGTTCTCTTCTTCTCTTGCTTTACTTTGTTGTCATAAGACTTAGAGAATTCCTTTTCTGTCTTGATAGCACACGAGACAATATCTTCGTATGATGAGAAGGATTGCGATACTAAAGCTCGACGGAGAAATGGTTTTAAACCATCAAAGAAATGATCAATATTACTCCTTGGGTTACGTATGTAATCTGCAGCATACCTCGCTAACCTTGTAAAGTTAGCCTCATACTTTGCGACATTCTCATCCTCCTTCTGCCACAGACTCAGAAATTGCCTTTCCATATCCGCTCGATGGTCTCGAGGAAAGTATTTTTCTAAGAACAGCTCTTTGAACTCCTGCCATTCCATGTTTGTTAATTCATCGTCTTCCTTTGTGTTTTGAATTAGTGACCACCATTGATCGGCATCTCCAGTGAGGCGGTAAACTGCCATGACAACTTTCTCCCTTTCACTACTCCCCAAGGCATGGAATATTTTCTCTAAGGAATTTATCCATTGCTCAGCTACTATAGGATTTGTACTCCCATTGAAGGTTGATGGTTGTTGCCTCATGAAACGGTCTAGCATTGATCCTCCACGTTGCGGATCAGGGTGCTCCATACGAGTAAGGTTATTATTCATAACCTGCGTGAGTTGTCCTAGTATGGTGAGAAGCTGATCAGCACCAGTTGTATCACTAGCTCCACCATAATTATCCTGAGCAGGAGGGCAATCCGTACACGGAGTGCGTGCATTGATACGGTTTCCATTCCTTCCACTAGGCGCCATTTCTAAATAATGGAATAAACTAGATTAGTTCATGAATCAAAATACATAATTCCATACTTGTAAAACACTTAACATAAATTGAACTAATTATGGATATAATCCATAATTATAAAATGTTTTCTTTGAGGATGTATATACTCGTAACCCTTCATAGTGGTTTGTAAAGAAAATAGGAATTATCCAAATCATATCCCCCGGGAGTGTCGTAACCAAGAGTGCAGCATGGCCCGTTGTCGTGCACCAGTTCCCGTTCGAGTCTAGCTCAAAGCGGTGTTTTCGGGTTTTACCCCTAGGTACTTCTGTGCCAGAGCCGCCTCTACCTGCTCGTATCCAGACAGGGATGTATTGCTCGGAAAACTCACAACATCTCTACAATACCAAAATTCTAGGAAGTTATTCTATACTAATCCTCAAAGTCTATCTTCGGGATATGTGCTCTAATCAGAGTTTATCTAAATCTAGCTTCCAAGGTTAGTACTAAACTGCCTCTGATACCAACTGTAACGCCCCGAACCCAGCTACCCAGAGTCGGTGCATTACTTCGTAACATTGGCATGATCACAAAAGATCAAGTCTCGAAAGACCGATTAGTTTAGTAGCCTTGGAAACACTAGATACATTCATAAGTCTTTCATTACATCAAAAAGTAAACAAACTACAATAACACTGTCTTCATAGTCCACACTCATATCCCTTTCTGACTACCCCTGCAGGTCATTCATAAAATACTTCTTCACATCCTGGAAAATATTAAAACATTGAAAGGGGTGAGCTCAGATGCTCAGTAAGGATAATAATATTGCGGAAGCTTTTATAAGAAAACATAAGCATTTAAGGCAATGTATAACTAAAACAAAAGCCTTATTGAACTTGAACTTCAGCATAATATGGAAAAAGTAAAATAAAATAATGCCATTACTTACTCACATGGATATTCTACTAGGCAAATAATCACATGAAATATCATTAACCACTTTCATAATGAGGGAATGTATAATGTCAGACTTTCTGAAACATTTTGTCAAGGCCTCGGCCAAAACGTCTAAAATGATTAAGGCCTCGGCCGAAACCATAAATCAAATTGGGAAAGGGCCTCGGCCAATTCCACATCTAGTTGTCTCATGAGACCTACCGATGCATCGAGGAGCTATAGCGGGCTCCACCCGTCACTTATTAAGTCCAATACATTCCTGATATGAACATGTTTAAACATCTCATAAACCATAACATAATCGTATCACATAAAACATGCATAAAGGAAACATAACATTTCCACATTTCAATCACAAGATATCAATACAACACATTGATATAATAAAAATGCTTTCAAAACCATTTTCAATACCAAAATAAAAGAAAAGTATAACATGATATTTATTTTTCATTAAAAAAAGGGTATGGCTTGTAGAGGAAGCCGAAACTCAAATAGTGGTCACGGCGGCGGAGAAGTCATTGTTGCCGCATACGTACGACAAAATCATTCCCTTTTGTCATTTAGTAAACGCTTCGTATAAAAGAGATTCCTTTTGAATAAACGTAAAAGTCAAAGTGGTTTATACACCGTATAAAAGAAATTTGTGTATAAAACCAAATATGCCTCAATGAAAGGAGATTGAGACGAAGTCCTTACAAAGATCATTTTTAAAATAAAATATATATATTATGTGTATTCACTATAGGTACACATAAAGAAAGTAAAAATACAAAATAAGACATAATAATATCATGACATAATTTGAATGTAGGAGATTAACCCAAAGAATGGAAGTTGGGTTTAGAAATTCCCTTACCTTGCGTCTTGTCCTGACTCGACCGTTCTTTAACATCCTGAATAATAAACTAGAGATAATTTATATTTACTTAAGAACCTTTTTCATGTTCATTATTCCTTTTATATCACTTATTACCATGTTATGAACATTATTTAATTATTTAAGTTAATAACGGTCGTTTTGTCGATGCTTGGTTCTTAAGTCGAAAGTGGACTTCTTACAATTACATGTTGTTCGTGTGGCCAAATGTTTATTATATAAATAATTGTATTCATGATTTAGATATCATATATGTCATATATATCCAGAACATGCATGCATTTATAACATTACATAATCATTTAGAGGTAAGAAATGAAATGCACCGTTCATGGAGACGGTAAGCCGTACGTACGCATGAACGCTACTTTCATTTCTATTTCGTATTTTATAGAATGGAATAATAATGATATAAAGGTATATTATAATTCCAGTATAATATCACATATAATATCATAGTTTCATCCTTTATACGTCCCACATATGGTATTTAACGAATCAAATCACTTTGAGGGGGCGGTAGTCCGCACTTCCTTAAATGAAGATATCGCGTTTACCCATAATGGAAACCATAAAGGTAAGACAAAAATGAAAAATACAGAAGCATAAGTAAAATATAAACATATTATATATCATATATAAAAATAGTGACATCATAATGGCCACCTTTGAAGGTGTTCAATGAGTATTGATCAATCATCGTTTCGGGAGGCAGAATTTCGCCATCCACGGAAACCGTATGTTCTTTAACCATTTGATGTAGTTGTGTGAGACTGTAGCTCGAATAAATCTTATAAAAACATCCTAGTATATTTAAGATACTGGTGTTGTTACAAAAGAAGTATATCAAAAGAGTTTAGGGGGTTGTAGAAACAAAATAAAACAAATGAACATGAGAGAATGAATTACCTTTAAAAGTGTAACTCTTTTTGGTTTGAGCCTAAAGGCTTCCTTTGAAAGGATTATGCCCAAAGGGAATCCTCTAGGATGAGGATAGGGATGTGGAGAGAGTATATGGGTAGGCGTTGGCCGAGCCAATGGCTTTAGAAGTGTGTGAAATGAGGTAGAGGTGGGGGCCTTTTATAAGAGGAGAGGAGGGGCACTTTTGGAAAGTAAAGAAATATTACTCTATTTGAAAATGTGTTTCGGTTTTAAAAGGTCCCAAATTGATATAATTCGTGGATAAGGTGATAATGCTTCGAAATAAACTCATCCAATTGGTTTTGTCCATGTTTATGTTTTAGATTTTTCATTATCATTCCATTTTATTTAAATCGTCAAATAATGATGTCATCGCTGCATCATTATTATGTCATAAATACTTTAATTTATTTAATGTCTAAAAATTATAAAAAAACTACTATGATGTAGGAAATCTTTGTATCTTTCCAATGACTATTTATAATCAAAATGTTTACTTCTATAACCCCACTTAAAAATTGTTTTAGTAAAACAATTTATGTTAGTGTCATTTTCACTTTAACATTAAATAAAAAGTAATTTATGTCATTTCCCAACAAAAGTGGATCCATGGGGTCCCCAAGTTGACCCATGGATTGTCATGGTCGGCCATGAAACAACCAAGGAGGTTGGGACATGTTTCAAGCTCATATAATATTATGAAAACATTATTTTTACCTTAAACTACACTAATTACCTCTAATCGCGATTAAGAACTTAAAAGTTACTATTCACCAAAAAATTATTTTAATCTCATTGAACCACATTTTACTTTTTAATGACAACCATGTATGTCGGATTTTTTAAAATCAAATCACAGAAGTGGTAATATTTCATTTAAACGAAAAATCAGTTATTTAACTACCACTTAGTGGTTTCACTATTCATCAAAAATTGAAGTTTTTCAGAACAATGCCAAAATTTCACCCTAAGCTATAATTGATATTCCAAATTCAAAAATGAGGTCTATTTTACAAAATTACAATCATATAAGTTGCATTAATTAATTTTATAATTAATTCCCGTTGTCACAACAAATAGCGTGTTTTTAAGAAACAATTTATATCAAAAGATTGGCAATTGTTTATGTCCAATTTCAATGTTAAATTAATTCTAATGACCACCATTGGATAAAATGGTAAAAATATATTCTAATTATACATTAAAACCACTAAATAGTATAATTTATCACTATAAATTATTTTGATTAAAAAAGTTGTTTTTAAGTATTATTCATTATTCATAAAAAATAGAAGTTCTCAGAAAAATACCAAAAATTCAACATCGGCTAATTTTGATATTCCGAATCCAAAAGTGAAGTCCATTTTGATAAATAAAATTTATAAAATTTCAAAAGGTACGTATTACTATTCACAACGACTAGTTTAATTCGTTGTGGTGTATGTTAGAGTTCGAGGTTGCGTACAACACACGCTATTGCATTATTCGAAGTGAAACGTACCGTGGAAGCTTGGGGTGTTACAATAAGTAAGTTGGTATATCCATCATACAATGTTCATTTGTGATTTTTCACATTCTTATTATATTATATAACACAAATATAATATAAAAATTATGGGTCCATTAGGTTTAATGGAGGATTTCACCTAATAAAAAATAGTATAGAATCTGAGGAAACATTGTGATGAGAGTGTTCGAGTACTCGAACCTTATACCATAGATCATTTGAGAAGTGAGGAATTGGATTAGTGAAAATATTCTGTTGAGTATTATCCCTATGAATAGAGGTAAAACCATTCATTGTTTATTCTGACATAAGACTAGCATGTAGAGTGCTTGGTAATTCATGCTATGTCAGTTGGGACTACCTATAGTCTTAACATTCAACATGTGTTTCAATTACTATTCTTTCAAAAGCATCAAGGTGATTCTAATACTCAAATGATATAAGATGAGTTATAATGATTAATATTTTATTCTAGGTTAGACACCCACCAAATAAATGATTATTCTTACACCAAGTTACCTTCATTATTTATTGAGTCATTTTTTAGCATTGTTTTACCAAACTAATGATGGGATTACTCTTCCATGGATGGTGTTTCAACTTATTTGTTTTTTATGGTGGTAAGTTTGATTTGAGTTCATTAGGTTTTAGATCTTATATATAGAGGTATGATCATTCCTATATATATTACAAGGTTTATTAACCTGGGGATTTACTTCCTTGACATGGTTTATGGGGGATTTATTTACGAATATATTTTTGAGTGATGCCTCTAAAGCGAGTAGGTCAGGGAAATATTACAATAAATGCCCAGATATAACAGATTTATGGTGATGAAGAGAATTATTAACAATTTACTCATGTTAAAATATGTATGATTAATTTCATCATTATTTTTTTCAAATTATCATAGATATTAGTAATATAATATATCTTATTATTTAATCCTTGGATCAGGAGTAGCATATACTAATAGAGAAACACTTGGGATATTTTCTACTAAAAACTCTTACTAGTGATTATCATTTTTTATATCACGACTATAAATGGTTAGTGATTCTCTATAGTAAAGAGAAAGGTGTTTCCTCGAATTTCATGATATTAATATATTACCCATGCATATTAACCTTGGTGTTGATCATTTATTTAATTCGTATTATCAAGTGGTTATTATTAAAATGTGTTATTTAAATAAGAAAATTGTTTAATATTCTCTTCCAATGGTAAGAGAAACCTTATAGTGGGATGATTAAGGATAAGAAACATATATTTATATGTAATTACTTATTATTATGTAAAGACCCGTAAAATTCAATGGAAATTCTTTTCTTAATTCTCATTGGAATTTTACAAGAGCGCGATTTTTGATGGCACCTGATTCCGAGGCCCGGAGTGCCCAGAATCATTTTCCGAAGTTTGGCTCAGGTACGTTCCGTGAACGAATGAGTGGGTTTTTTCTAATTTTTGAACCAGTACCCGGAATCAAATTCCAAGGGCACCGCTGAACTCGCAGCACCGATATTCGCTTAAGGATATCTTTTCCGAGGTTGCGTTTATTGCGGGTAGAGAGTTATTTTTTGCGTTTTTAAAATAAAGTTAAATAAAATGTGGAAACATATTTTATTTCTTTTTTGGTTAGTTATAAACTCCCAAAGGGAGTTAGGGGTGGGACCCACATCCACTTAACCTCCCTTGGGAGGATTAAGTGTGGTGGGGCCCACACGAACCCCAACTCCTCAACTTCTCTAAAAACTCCCCTATAACCCCCTTTAATTAATGTTTGACAACTTGGTTTAATTAATTAAGGTGGGTTGATTTGAATTTCAAACCATTGAAATTCAAGTTGATATTTGTGTAAATAAAATAAGCCTTAGCATATTTTATTTTGGTTAGCCATCTTGAGAGGATTTGAGAGCTCCTTCTTCTTCTTCAAACTTAGACGAAGAACACGAAGAACACTCAAGCTCCGACGAAGAACTCCGCTCCTCTCTTCTTCGTAGACGGTTTGTTACCGAAGATCGACGACGCCTTCCATGTCAATGAAAGGGAACACTGCTTCCTCCTCGGACTTCCTTCATCGGCTTACGAAGATTCACCAACAACGTACCTCTTCGGACGTACCTCTTCGTCAACAGAATTGATGAATGATTACCGCGATGCCCGACCTCCGAGACGTTTGTCTTCCACGGGTCGTTGACGAACATCGTACTTGAAACCGAGGTAGGGGTTTATTTATTACTTTTGTTCATGAATTATACCCGAGAATATTTCTTCGTGAAATTTATCCAATTGTTATCAATTAACGCGAGGGGGCCGGACCGTACGAACACGGCCGACCCTCCTCACTTTCATATTGATTTGGTTGTGGATTGAAAAGGGTGAGGCGCGGTGCCGTCGCACCGCGCAGGATCATACGACAAGAAATGCGCGGCGCCGTCGCGCCGCGTCATAAAATAATGCAAGGACGCAACGCCATCGCGCCGCGTCGATGAAAGTTGAAGGCGCCGCGGCCAGAGCGGGGTCGCGGCGGTGGGGCACGGTGCCGTCGCACCACGCCGAACGACGAAGGCTGCGGCCGGTTCCGGGCCGCGGCGGGACGTGAAGACCGGCGGCTATTTGGGCCGCCAGGGTCGGAAGCCAGAAGGGGGACCGGCCATGCCGGCCCCGTTGAGGAAGAACCGGCCGGCCATGTTGGGCCGGCCGGAAAGGAGAAGAACCGGGGGAATTAATTCCCCCGGCTGGCCAAAACCGGCCCCCCATAAAGGGGGGCCGCTGTTACACCAAGGGGGGGGCAGCGCCCCCCTGTTTTCCTCAAAGCAGGCCCCCCACGTGAGGGGGGGGGGGGGGGGGGCGGTTTCACAAAGGGGGGGCAGCGCCCCCCCCCCCCCCCGTTTTTCTCAACGGCAGGCCCCCACAAGGGGGGGGGGGGCGGGGCGTTTGATCAAAAGGTGCGGCTTTCAGCTACGCCACCAGCAGGAAGAGGGCGGGGGCCTTGCCCCCCGCGCGTGGCACCCGAGTGGCGCCCAGGCCGCGCCGGCGCCGGCCACGCCGCGCCGCCACGTCGGACCGCACCGCCACGCCAGGCCGCGCCGCCGCGCCGGACCGCGCCGCCGGCCGGGCCGACCCAGGGGGGGTCGGGCCGGGCGTCCTGGACCCGGACCCCCGGTTTTCGAATCGACTTCGGTCTTTTAGTCATAACTTGAGCTACGGACCTCCGATTGACGAACCATCAGCGGCGATGTGATCCTTGGATCTAAATGGTCATTTCGGTATATCACACTCAAAGTTTCGGAATACTTTGAGTTCGACCGGGTTGGTTCGTACACGAAACCAACCGGGCCCTCGGAGCGGAAATGCTCATATCATGTGCTACGGACGTCCGATTGACGTGTCGTCAGCTTTGTTGAGTTCCTCTTAGTGAGAAAAATCTTTTGGCATACTCCGCTAGAGGTTTGGACGCAGGTGGAGTACGGTCGGGTTGGTTTTCCCTTAAAAACCAACTGGGCCCCTGGGACGGAAAAGCCAATAACTCTTAGACCGGGCGTCTGATCGACGCGCCGTCTGTTGCGTTGAGTACCTGTTGACGATACGGAACTTTTGGATACATTAACTCTGGACTTTGTGACATTTGATGTATCAGACTCTCATCTCGTGGAGCGGACTGCTACTGCTACTGCTACTGCTACTGTGACTGCGACGACGACAGTACAGAGATCCTTGGTGGATTCGACGACGACTACAACACTCAGCGATCCTACGTGGATCAGTGCTACAGGTCCTGTGTGGGCCCGATCCTGTGTGGGTCCGATCCTATGTGGGTCTTTGCGCTCAGCGGTCCTGTGTGAACCAGCGCCTACAGGTCCTGTGTGGGCCTGATCCTGTGTGGGGCTTTGTGGGGGTTAGTTACCTATCGATCCTTCGTGGGTCCGACGACTTAGATGGATCAGAGATCATCTTTATCGTCTTTCGAAGAAGTATACCTGTGTGAGCTGAATCCTGTTGCTTTCCTGTGTGGATTGAGTTGTGTTGTCCTGTGTGGATTTCGTTTTTCTTTCCTGTGTGGAATACGTTTACTTTCCTGTGTGGACTGAGTAGTACATGGGCTCGGAGGTTGGAGCGTATTGGAATTGATCACTTAGGTATATGTATGGGCATATACCTAGGCAGTGTCGGTTGTTACTTTGTGTTTGTATCTTCCTTTGTGGTTTAACCATTGTGGATTTTGGGAGACCTTCAGGGGTCTCGGGGTCCCTACTGAGTAGCTTATACTCACCCCTGCGCGGGTTATGCCCGCACTACGTTGTGTTGGTTGCAGACGACAGACAACATTGATCTTGGCTGAGGCTTGCAGAGCAGGACGGTACCTGGAGGTGGACCACTGGGCAAGACGTACTCGGAGCGGACGGTGGGACCCGAGGAGCAGTGGAGCTATCTGTACCCACCCTTCAGGTGGTATTTCCAGTGGACAGCTCGATGCAGCGGCTTTTACTTTACAGTTCCTGTTTTAACTTTCGAGTTGTACTTTACTTTCAGTTTGGGTTTGTATACTGGCCCATTTACTTTTCCGCACTTTCAGTTGTACTCTGTTCTTACTTAGTGTTTACTTTTCCGCTTTCTTACTCTGTGGTGCTAGTTTACTTTTCAAAGGCAATGCCTTCCCTTTTTGTTGGGATTTACACCTTGGTGCTAGTCGCCAGCCCCTGGCCTATGGAAGGCGGGCTTGGGGTAGTCACAGAACCGGCCCCGAGGGCGGGTCGTGACAAATTGGTATCAAAGGAGTTCGGTTCTACTGCGAACTATGATCATTTCTATGTGAAGCAACAATGTTTAGCATATTGAGTGTGGTTATCAGTCCAGGGAGTCCAGTGTTGGTGCGGCGGCCGACGTATCCGTACACCAGGACCCTGACTACTGATTTCCGACTTAATGCACAAAAACATTGATTGCGTGTGTGTTTCAAAGTTTTCTTTGTGATTACATTATATCAGCTCACCAGGTATACTGTTCAGACCATGGCGCACCTGTTTCCTTTTAAGGATGGCCCCACGACGGCAGCCAGCTAGGGTTCCGAGATTCGAGCGTGACGACATCCCACCGAGCGACGAGGCCTCGGTGCATGACACTTTGTTACCAGTGGCACTGGTGGTAGCTCTACCCGTTGAGGCACCGATGCTTCCAGCACCAGCCGCTGACGATGCACGTCGCCTCAGCGCACTGCATGAGTTTCAGCGCCAGTGACCGCCCAGGTTTCGTGGGTAGACGGACCCCCAGGCAGCCGAGGACTGGCTGGAGGTAGTGGTACGAGTTTTTAGGCTAGTGAGGACACCTGCAGACCTCATGGTGATCCTCGCTGCGAGCCTACTACACGCAACAGCGGGCCGATGGAGGATCTTGATGCTCCAGGTGCACGATGAGGCATCTCTACTTTGGATGGACATTGAGAGCCTCTTCCACTAAGAGTTCGTCCCAGCCACCCTTCGTGCGGTGTGTATCCAAGAGCTTCTTCAGCTGCGGCAGGGCAGCATGACGGTTGCTCAGTACACGGCGAGATTTACTGATCTCTCGCGCTACTCGATCGACATCGTACGGGACCCATTCTTCCGGGCCTGGACCTTCGAGCAGGGTATGAGACACGAGATCAGGGCATCGCTGATCTCTCTCAGCATACCGACTCAGACAAGAGTATTGGAGCGGGCCCTTTTGATCGAGAGTTTCCTTGCTTAGTCTACACCAGCGCAGCGACCCACCGCAGGGCGGCACCTGGCAGAGTCATCTGCGGCAGGCAGTCGACAGATGACTCAGGGGTCCAGGTAGACCAGACCTTCAGGCAGACAACCTCAGGACACTAGCTCAGCAGTGCGGGGCACACAGCGCGGAGCCAGTCTTTCAAGAGGTAGACATTGTTACTCGTGCGGCGGGCAGGGCCACATGGCTCGTGACTGCCCGACCCACCGTGCCAAGGAGCAGCAGACAGTTGAGGGACCACCGAGGCAGAGGCATAGGGTCGACCGTGGCGGTCTGCAGGGAGGAGGCGGACGAGGAAGAGGAGTTGGACGAGAAACAGGTGGTGGGCGATGCTTTGACGCTCTGCCACCACCACCACCAGGAGGTCCACCCCGACCACAGGGAGCTGGCGGGCAGAGACAGGCACAACTCCAGGCAGTAGAGGCCTACGACCATGGTGCACATGAGATGATTCGATGTATTATATGTGTCTATTCCACCCTTGCTGCAGTACTTATAGACACAGGAGCGAGTCACTCTTTCATAGCCGCTTCCCTTGTTCGGAGCTCGGAGATTCCGACAGAGCCGTTGGCTCGATCCTTACGGATAGAGACTCCTACGGGAGCAGACTCGACGATTACGCACTGGTGCCGGCAGTGCGAGCTTACTCTAGGAGGCGAGAGCTTCGGGTGGGATCTTGTTGTAGCAGCGTCGAGGCCTTACGACGTCATCTTGGGCATGGATTGGCTATCTACGTTCCATGCACAGATTGACTGTTTTAGGCGCAAGGTGCGATGTGTATGCATCGACGGGAGCAGGTTCACCTTCACCGGCAAGAAAGGATCCTTTACAGCACGGAATGGACTTTTACGGAGGAGAGGACAACCCATCACTCATCAGTTGGCTAGCCTCATCCTTGGAGTAGTTGACGTGCAGAGTCCTGGTTTTCCTACCGTGGTGGATCAGTTTGCGGAAGTTTTTCCCGACGACGTCCCAGGGCTACCTTCTCACAGATAGGTAGAATTTTATATTGACCTATACCCCGGGACAGCCCAGATATCCACTCCAGCATATCGTATGGCCCCCGCCGAGCTTCGAGAGCTACGAGTATAGTTGGAGGACTTGCAGGGAAAGGGGTTCATCCGACCCAGTGGTTCACCCTGGGCTTCCCCGATATTGTTCGCCAAGAAGGCGGACGGGAGCTTGAGACTTTGCGTTGACTATCATCGCCTGAACCAGGTGACAGTGAGGAACATGTATCCGCTACCGAGGATTGATGACCTCTTTGATCAGCTCAAGGGAGCACGGTGGTTTTCGAAGATATACCTCAGGTCAGGCTATCATCAGCTCAGAGTCAGAGACGAGGACGTGCAGAAGACAACCTTCAGATGTCGGTATGGACACTATGAGTTCTTGGTTATGCTTTTCGGCATAACCAATGCTCCAGCAGTGTTCATGTCCCTCATGAACAGGATCTTTCAGCCATACCTCGATCGGTTTGTCGTGGTATTCATCGACGACATACTGATTTACTCGACGACTGAGGAGGAGCACACTTACCACTTGCAAGTTTTACTAGACACACTCCGAGAGCACCAGATTAATGGTAAGCTCTCGATGTCCCAGTTCTGTATACGTGAGGTCCATTTCTTGGGACACGTCATCTCTGAGGCGGGAGTTGCAGTGGATCCTGCGAAGATCGAGGTTGTGTTAGCATGGGAGCCACCCAGGAGCATGACTGAGGATCGGAGTTTCTTGGGATTAGCTGGATATTATCGGAGATTCGTGTTGGACTTCTCTATAGTTGCGGAACCACTCACAGCATTGACGAAGAAGGGGAACCCTTCGTGTGGTCAGACAGATGTCAGCAGAGCTTTCAGGAGCTGAGACAGAGATTGACCCGCGCACCTATATTGAGGTTGCCTGAGGGGGGAGTAGGATACGTAGTCTTCTGCGATGCATCAGGGACCATACTCAGATGTGTTCTGATGTAGGAGTGGGTAGTGATCGCCTATGGATCACGTCATTTGAGGCCTCATGAGCAGAACTACGCTACCCATGACCTGGAGTTAGCAGCAGTGGTCTTCGCTCTGAAGACATGGCGACACTACCTGATGGGCGAGTGCTTTACAGTCTTTTCTGATCATCAGAGTCTCAGGTATATCTTCTCGCAGAAGGACCTGAACCTGAGACAGCGGCGATGGCTCGAGTTCCTTCAGGACTATGACTTTGAGATAGTCTATACTCCTGGGAAGGGGAACGTGGTAGCCGATGCCCTCAGCAGGAGGACGGGCATTCAGCTACTCGAGGAGGCGACGGAGCAGCTAGCCTCTTTGCAGATATCCTTCGTGGATAGAGATGGAGCAGCCTTCCTTCAGTCTCTCATAGTCACCCCTCCACTACTGCAGCGGGTCAGAGAGGCACAGCGTGAGGACGCTGACTGTGAGACACGGCGTGCACAGATATCCTTGGGAGAGGCACCTGATGGTTTCTCCCTTGGAGCAGAGCATGACATCCTTTTCAGAGGACGTACCATGGTACCAGTCGCTTTGCCAGAGGAGGTATTGAGAGAGTTTCACACTTCTCCTTTGGTGGTACATCCAGGAGTGGCGAAGATTTACCAGGATCTCAGATGACAGCACTGGTGGTCGGGCATGAAGAAGGCTGTAGCAGAGTTCATTTCTCGATGCCTCACCTGCCAGCAGGTGAAGGCAGAGCATCAGGTACCAGCAGGCTTGGCACAGCCCTTAGAGGTTCCAGAGTGGAAGTGGGACGGTATATCTATGGACTTTGTTACTGGAATTCCATTCACTTCCAGAGGTCACGACTCCATTTGGGTGATTGTTGACCGACTCACCAAGTCGGCACACTTCTTACCCATCCGAGAGCAGGGCTCAGTGGAGAGCTTGAGACGTCTCTATGTTCAGGAGATTGTGCGGCTCCACGGTGTGCCATCATCTATCGTCTCCGATCGAGATGCTCTCTATACTTCCCGGCTTTGGAAGGGGTTACAGGAGGCGTTCGGGATGCAGCTGCGTTTGAGCACATCCTTTCAACCTCAGACGGATGGTCAGACGGAGAGGACCATTCAGACTCTCGAGGACATGCTCCGTGCATGTGTCCTCGACTTTGGTCGTAGCTGGGAGGACCACCTACCCTTGGTGGATTTTGCGTACAACAACAGGTACCACTCCACCATAGGGATGGCACCATACGAGGCGTTGTACGGCCTACCTTGTAGATCTCATTTTACTGGACAGACCCTGGGGAATCAGCACTTGTGGGACCGGAGATGGTCCAGGCCACGACAGAGAAGGTCCAGGTCATCCAGGAGCGGATGAGGACAGCTCAGAGCCGGCAGAAGTCATACGCTGACAGGAGGCGGAGGCCACTAGAGTTCGAGGATGGCAACCACATCTTCTTGCGGGTCTCATCTCGATGTGGTATTCGGAGATTTGGCCAAGGCTGCAAGTTATCTCCGAACTTCATCGGACCCTTCCAGGTCCTCTGCAGGATTGGCAAAGTGTCTTATCGCCTGGCTCTACCACCTCAGTTGCACCGGGTGCACGACGTCTTCGACGTATCTCAGCTGAGGAGATACGTGCGCGACCCGATGAACATCATTGACCATGGAGAGCTTGATGTTGACGATGGGGAAACTTTTACGGAGGTCCCGGTGGAGATAGAGGATCGACAGGAGCATGTCCTATGTGGGCGATCGATTCCTCTTGTGCGCATCATATGGCAGCATGGGAACCTCTAGGAGAGCACATGGGAGCGGGAGGCTCAGATGCGTGCTCAGTACCCTCATTTGTTTCCCTAGTTTTTGATGTATCTTTACGGGGACGTAAAGCCCTGAGGTTGGTGTAATGTAAAGACCCGTAAAATTCAAGGGAAATTATTTTTTTAATTTTCTTTGGAATTTTACAAGAGCGTGGTTTCTGACGGCACCTAATTCCGAGGCCCAGAGTGCCCGGAATCATTTTCCGAAGATTGGCTCAGGTGCGTTCAGTGAATGAACGAGCGGGTTTTTTCTAACTTTTGAACCGGTGCCCAGAATCAAATTCCGAGGGCACCGATGAACTCGCAGCGCCGATATTCGCTTAAAGAGATCTTTTCCGAGGTTGCGTTTATTGCAGGTTGAGAGTTAGTTTTTGGGTTTTTAAAATAAAGTTAAATAAAATGTGGAAACATATTTTATTTCTTTTTTAGTTAGTAATAACCTCCCAAAGGGAGTTAGGGGTGGGACCCACATCCACTTAACCTCCCTTTGGAGGATTAAGTGTGGTGGGGCCCACACGAACTCTAACTCCTCAAATTCTCTCAAAAATCCCCTATAACCCCCTTTAATTAATGTTTGACAACTTGGATTAATTAATTAAGGTGGGTTGATTTGAATTTCAAACCTTTGAATTTCAAGTTGATATTTGTGTAAATAAAATAAGCCTTAGCTTATTTTATTTTGGTTAGCCATCTTGAGAGGATTTGAGATCTCCTTCTTCTTCTTCAAACTTTGACGAAGAACACGAAGAACACTCAAGCTCCGATGAAGAACGCCGCTCATCTCTTCTTCGTAGCCGGTTTGTTTCCGAAGATCGACGACGCCTTCTGTGTCAATGAAAGGGAACCCTGCTTCCTCCTCAGACTTCCTTCGTCGGCTTACGAAGATTCACCAATGACGTACCTCTTCGGACGTAGCTCTTCGTCAACAGAATTGATGAACGATTACCGCGACGCCCGACCTCTGCGATGTTTGTCTGCTGCGGGTCGTTGACGAACATCGTACTTGAAACCAAGGTTGGGGTTTATTTATTACTTTTGTTCATGAATTATACCCGAGAATATTTCTTCATGAAATTTATCCAATTGTTAGCAATTAACGCGAGGGGGCCGGACCGTACAAACACGGCCGACCCTCCTCCATTTCATATTGATTTTGTTGTGGATTGAAACGGGTGAGGCGCGGTGCCGTCGCACTGCGCAGGATCATATGACAAGAAACACACGGCGCCGTCGCGCCGCGTCATAAAATAATGCAAGGATGTGACGTCGTCGCGCTGCGTCGATGAAAGTTGAAGGCGCCGCGGCTGGAGCGGGGCCGCAGCGGTGGGGCACGGTGTCGTCGCACTGCGCCAAACGACGAAGGCCGCAGACCGTTCCAGGCCAAGGCTGGACGTGACGACCGGCGGCTATCCGGGCCGCCGGTGTCAGAAGTCGGAAGGGGGACCGGCCTTGCCGGTCTCGCTGAGGAAGAACCGGCCGGCCATGTTGGGCCGGCCGGAAAGGAGAAGAACCGGGGGAATTAATTCCCCCGGTTGGCCAAAACCGGCCACCCATAAAGGGGGGGCCGCGGTTACACCAAGGGGGGGCAGCGCCCCCCCGTTTTCCTCAAAGCAGGCCCCCCACGTGAGGGGGGGCCGGTTTCACAAAGGGGGGGCAGCGCCCCCCCTTTTTTCTCAATGGCAGGCCACCACGAGGGGGGGGGGGGCGTTTGATCAAAAGGCTCGGCTTTCAGCCGCGCCGCCAGTAGGAAGAGGGTGGGGGCCTTGCCCCCCGTGCATGGCACCCGAGCGGCGCCCAGGCCACGCCGCCACTGGCCGGGCCGGGTCGGACCCGGGTCGGGTCGACCCGGTTCAGGCCGACCCAGGGGGGTCGGGTTGGGTCGGTCCGGACCGTGACCCCCCGTTTTCGAATCGTCTTCGGTCTTTTACTCATAACTTGAGCTACGTACCTATGATTGAAGAACCGTCAGCTGCGATGCGATCCTCAGATCTAGACGGTCGTTTCGGTATATCGCACTCAAAGTTTCGGAATACTTTGAGTTCGGCAGGGTTGGTTCGTACACAAAACAAACCGGGCCCTCGGAGCGGAAACGCTCATATCTTGAGCTACGTACGTTCGATTGACGTGCCGTCAGCTTTGTTGAGTTCCTCTTAGTGAGACAGATCTTTTGGCATACTCCGCCCGAGTTTTGGATGCAGGTGGAGTATGGTAGGGTTGGTTTTTCCTTAAAAACCAACCGGGACCCTGGGACGGAAAAACCAATAACTCTTAGACCGAGCGTCTGATCGACGCGCCGTCTGTTGCGTTGAGTTCCTATTGATGATACGGAACTTTTGGATACATCAAATATGGACTTTGTGATAGTTGATGTATCAGCCTCTCGGCTCGTGGAGTGGACCCTCCCGAACAAGCTTGCTGTGTGCGGGAACCCTAGAGCTGGCTGCGACTGCTACTGAGACTGCTACTGCTACTGCTACTATGACTGCGACGACGATAGTCCAAAGATCCTTGGTGGATTCGACGACGACTACAGCACTCAGCGATCCTACGTGGATCAGTGCTACAGGTCCTGTGTGGGCCCGATCCTATGTGGGTCTAATCCTGTGTGGGTCTTTGCGCTCAGCGGTCCTGTGTGAACCAGCGCCTACAGGTCCTGTGTGGGCCCAATCATGTGTGGGTCTTTGCGGGGGTTAGTTACCTATCGATCCTTCGTGGGTCCGACGACTTAGATGGAACAGAGATCATCTTTATCGTCTTTCGAAGAAGTATACCTGTGTGAGCTGAATCCTGTTTCTTTCCTGTGTGGATTGAGTTGTGCTATCCTGTGTGGATTTTGTTTTGCTTTCCTGTGTGGAATACGTTTACTTTCCTGTGTGGAATGAGTTGTACTTGGGCTCGGAGGTTGGAGCGTATTGGAATTGATGACTTAGGTATATGTTTGGGCATATACCTAAGCAGTGTCAGTTGTTACTTCGTTTTTGTATCTTCCTTTGTGGTTTATCCATTGCGAATTTTGGGAGACCTTCAGGGGTCTCCGGGTCCCTACTGCGTAGCTTATACTCACCCCTGCATGGGCTATGCCCGCACTACGTTGTGTTGGTTGCAGACGACAGACAGCGTTGATCTTGGCTGAGGCTTGCAGAGCAGGAAGGTACCTGGAGGTGGACCACTGGGCGGGACGTACTCGGAGCGGACGGTGGGACCCGAGGAGCAGTGGAGCTATCTGTACCCACCCTTCAGGTGTGATTTCTAGTGGACAGCTCGGTGTAGTGGCTTTTACATTACAGTTGATGTTTTCCCTTTCGAGTTGTACTTTACTTTCAGTTTGGGTTTTACACTGGCCCATTTACTTTTCCGCACTTTCATTTGTACTCTGTTCTTACTTAGTGTTTACTTTTCCGCTTGCTTACTCTATGGTTCTTGTTTACTTTTTCAAAGGCAATGCCTTCCCTTTTTGTTGGGATTTACGCCTTGGTGCTAGTCGCCAGCCCCTGGCCTATGGAAGACGGGCTTGGGGTTGTCACGGCACGGGCCCCGAGGGCGGGTCGTGACATATTAAGTGATTTTAGAGTTGTTCAGTGTGGTAGTTATAGAGAGGAAGTTCTTTATGGGTTGAATAAATGAAGGGATGTTTAGTGAAAACTTTTTCCAAGATTTACTATGTCTATTTATTGATTGATATATTTTATTTCACTCATAGTCGCAATAATATATTTTCAAAATTATTTGATATTCATCCGATCTTATAATGTTAATGGTTGATTTGGAAGTAAAATTTGAGAAATGTTTTGTTAGGTCTGGGGTGACCCCATTTTATTAGGGGAATGTAGAGGGGGTATATCTTATAGGATAAAATAAATTCTGGATATCATCATCCTTGGGTTCATTGAGATGAAATTTTGGAATAAGATTACACGAATTAATGTGAACAATATATGTTTCTAGGGGTGTAATTTGGATAGATGAATATCTTTGTTATGGTGATGGGACCTATAAAATAGTTTTCAGTTTTCTTTCACAATGACATCCTCACTTAATATTGTCAATGGGAGAGTATATTATGCATGTTTTTTTATTTTATTTACAGTTAGAGTACTGAATAATAATTTAACTCTAAATTAATGAGACCTAAATTCATGATATTCATTATTTTAAGGTATTTTATATTGGGAAGTGTAGTAAAAGTTATCCTTTGGAAAAATTGAGGTTGTTGAGTTATATGCATTTAAAATGGAACAGTAATAGACCATTGTATAGTTCCCTTAGAATATAATTTTGTGCTTGGATGATAGTGAGATATTTTAGGTGGTAATCTCATTGTGGTTGTTATTTATTAGAGAGGGATATGTTTATTTTCTTTAATAAATGCAGGTGGGTCCCAATACAAGTCATCATGTTAGAAAATCCCAACATTCAGATATAGATTGTGGGGTTTTCAATGAAACAATAATATCATGTGACAATATTTATGAATTATTTTATAGTTGAGATCATTTCATCCCCTACAGGGGTTGGGTACTATTATTCCCATGAGAATTTGGTGAAAAAAAATGAATACAACTCAGGGATATTTTTTTGGAGATGATGATGAATATTTTTATAATTGTGATTGGTAATATAGTTTTTCATGAATTGTTTTTCCACATGTTATTTACATCTATAATTATGAATAATGGTGAGGAAAAAATCTTATTTTATTTTCCCATTTTAGAGAACAATTACAAAGTTGGTGAATAATACCATTTTTCTCTTCTTATAATTGAGATTAATAGAAACTAGTGATAAATGTATTCTATGTGAAATATTAATAGGACTCATTTAATGTGATCATATTATCTTATTTAAGTGTTTCATTGGATAATGATTGAGTTAGTCATTCTTACAAATATGATAAAATAATGGAAAAAAATAATTTTAAGATAGTATTTTATTTTCTAGTATGTTTTCCAAGTTTAAACAGAATTTCGATCCCTTGTGGTGGACTATTTCCTTCAGGGGAATATTATCCTTTAATATAATTTTTTTCTATGAAATTTCAAGTATATCATATATATTGTGTTATAGGATTATAATACTTAATATTGGGATGATGTGGTTGAATCTTTTTAGTATATAGTTTATATATGTGTGTATGGGTCTTAAATATTCAAAAATAGAAGAATGATAAATTAATGTTAATAAAAAAACTTTTATTTTTTTGATCCTATTATTAGTTTTGAGAAATTTTGTTTCCAAATTAGTTTAATATGAGACTCTGAACTATTTTAAATTTAAGTGATAAAAAGTATTTACATAATAAAAAAATATCTACCATATGCATACAGGAAGTGATATCTCTTAAAAAGATCCTTGGATGGATATTTTACATCATGGTTGAGTCAATGATGTTACATATTAAATTATATGTTTTCTAAATCCATTATAAAAATGATGAATTTCTCCATATCAAATTGGGATATAAGAGGATATAAAAAAAAATTCATGCTACTTCAAATGAAATTCATATTATACAATTCATTATATCCTAAGGTGTCACATTTTATAAAATTCTACAGTGGTTATCTGTTAAGGGGAAAAAATTTTAAATGTTACTGTTTGAGTGATATTTTAAATTTTCTATCACTAATAATGGTTTCATGGGATGGAACATTATGGAAGTAGATGCATTCATGTGATGAATGCAATGAAGAATGAAATGAATTTAATCATTAATTTTAATTATTCGGTAAATTTATGATCACTATACGAGGTAATAGAGTTCTATTTAAAGGGTCAATGTCTATATGATGTTTCATATAGAATTTATCCCATACAATTATGGCTGAATATCTACCATTCTCATAACCCCATTCCTCTTCACCCTTTGCGTTCATGTGGAACTAAAATGTAGTGGGTGATGAGAGGACATCACTCATGCATTGAGTGATTCATCATAACCTGGGGTTACATTTATTGTAGTGATATTATTGATATTTCCCTCTTGTTATCTTCCTCAAACATGTGAGACAATTACAGTTTCAATGAACACCATCGGTGAAAGGTTCATTGTTTCTTCATTTTAGAACATGAATTATTTTTGATTTGTTTTTTTAATTCATATATTTCACATTCTATTTATTACTCTCTATGAAATTTTTTTAAAAGATACATTGAAATCAATTCATTTTGTTAGATCTTTAGCATGTTGTTTGTTTTATGAAATCATAATGAAAATTAATTATTTTAAAATTTCAATTCTTCTCTTATTCCCTATCATTAAATATAACTGAAAAATTTGTTTTCACAATTGTGTCACAATTTACGATATGGGATATCATAGTAAATGACATAGTATATATACCACTTTTTTTTATTAATCACTCCACATGATAAAAAGATATTTTATAAAATCATACTGTAATGTTATGGGTTCAAAACAGAGTATTATATCACCTCAGTGGTTCTAATGTGGACTAAAAAATATAATTAATATGTAAGGGTTACATTGATAATATGATATTTTTTACTTTAAAACTCCATGAGGGGATAGATATGTAAGGTTAGTTACTTTTCAATAAAAGTCTGAATACCTTATGTAAGCCTCTTTTTATAAGTAATGATTGGATAACCAGTTTTAAAATGCAATTATTACTAATTAAAATATTTAATCACCACAACATCTCAATCATAATTTATGGTTCCCTAAATATCATTAAATATGATTTGAATAGAACAATGATATTTTTCAAAATCCAACTATTGGTTGAATTTCAAAATATATAAATTACATAAAAATTATAATAAGAGATATTTTGGGATAATTATTATTTCATAAAACTATTTAATAATTAATAAATAATAAAGTCTTAATAGATAATTAATTAAATATTTAAAAAACATTTAATAATAAATTTTTTACAATATTAAATGTTGATACTCAAATCCCGTTTAAATTAAATTAAATGACTTTTAATTAAGATACAAAATTTTCTATAGATTTTTTAATGGTAATTTATAAATTGTTTATATATTTCTATATTAAGAAAAATTGTAAATTTATTTATATCAATGTAATTAATTTTAAATTTATTTTAACTGTTAAAATAAAAATATAATAACATTATTTAAAACACATCAAAAATAATTTTGATCATTGATTTTATCAAACATTAAATAACTTAATAAATGTGATATTTAGAATATGTAAATAGTATACATAATAGAAGGTGGACTAAAAAACATTTATATTCCATTAAGTGTCATATATTTCATTCAAATGTAATATAATGAATAATTTTGATGGTTTCATATAAGGAAATGAAAATAAAGTGTTTATTGTTCATATTATGGAATACCTATAATAAATATCTATATTAAAAAGTGTTTATTTTTACCTATATATTTCTGAATTGTCGATAAACTTTTTCTCATGTTTAAGTGTGATAATTTTTTATTTTCTAATAAATTTAATATCTTTATTAATATTCAATAATATTACAATTACATTATGAATTTTTTTATTTAGATAAAATTCTTAAAATAACATCATATATTTATACAGATATATCTAAATAATTACATACAAGGTGTGATGATGGATTTAATTTTAATTTACCTTGACTTTGGATTATATTGATTTATGAGATAGAATTAAATAATGAATAATTTGTTTGATATATTATGTGTTAGATATATGATTAAATTCATATCAATTTTCAGTAAATTATCCCTAGGTAGAAGTAATTTTTTTCTAAACATCCCATTAGCATGGAGGATTATGCCTTTTTCTAGAAATGTTGTAAGTAACAATCTATAGAAAAAATATTACTTATGTGGGTATAGTTGATTCCATATAACTCTATAATTTTTTATTAAAAAAATTTCTTAAATTTATACATAAAATTCATATAGCTATGTAGGGATATAATTAGATTCTGATTTGGTTGATTAATAAAAGATATTTTTGTTCAAACAGTTACACAACAATAATGTTTTAAAATATTCAATCCGTGGAAGGAATATGATTTCAATATAAATAACTAGAATAATTCAGACATATAAATTGAATAACCTGAGATAATATGGTGAGATCAAATCCCCATTAAAATGAAATATTAAATTTATTCCATTGCGACACTTTTAAAAGCATCAATCTTTAAACTGAGTAGATTCATTCCATATCTAGCTACTCATAGATTATATTTCAAAATGAAATAATAATGGGGGTCTCTAAAAATAATATTTCTTATTCTGGGTGTTTTACTTTCATCACATTTAGCTAAGAGACCCGAATCATATAAGGTTATGAGAGGATCAAAATTTATTTTATCCATTTAATGTGTTGACTATAGAGTTATTTTATAAACTATCTAAGAGTCATATATGTCTTCATTGAGATGAATCTTGATAAAAAATAGTTTTGAGATGAAAACAATATTATACCCACTACATAGTGAGATATATATCATACAAAATTAATGTATATGATTAAATTTAAATTGGATTAACATTTTTGGGGAGTAACATTTAATAATGTCCTTATGAAATTCTTGTAAAATATGATACTAATATAATATAATATTTTTTTATGATGAATAGAATCATCATTATCATATATGACATTTATATTATTCCATAAAAATTATAAACTAAATAAATGAAACTCTTAATACTTGTAATATAAGAAATGTTATTATGTAATAAATTTTATTTATTAGAGTAACAACTCCTAGTGTGACCAGATGTTGATGTTTTTCAACAAATGATTCAATATTCTAATGCGAAACTTAGAAAAACCACCTAATTTTTAAAACGAATTAGAGCAAAAATAACCTAATTAATATTATTCCCTACTCATTTAATTAATTTAAATAAGTATTCTAATGTCTTATAGAGACATAAGGTTTCTTATAAGTCTTATATTTATTATTGAATTGATTTTTTTCACTGATGGAAATACTATGATAACACTAACGAGTTTAAGAAATATATACTATATGGTCTCAAAGTGTATAGAAGTGATGAACTAGGCCTATTATTTAAGTGTTTGTGTTGTTTTTTAGATAGTTCCAGTGGGTAAATGTACAAAATAGAGAAAAAAATATAGTTATAAACTCAAATAATGTTTCTTTGGGGATCTATTCTACTTAGTTGAAAACTAAAAGTTTTATCAGGATAGAGTTGTAATGATCCATATGTGGAAATTTCATAAAATACCTAAAGGATATTAGAGAGCTGATCATATTTTCATGTTAGGTATAATTTTTATAAAATATGATGATAACTTTTTGAATGGTTTTTAAAATGAAATTAACACATTAAGAATTATATAAATATAATTTACTGAAATTAGTGGAGTAATTGAGGGTGGTTGTAGTTTGTATGCAATAGATGAAGAAAAGTTTTGGTACTTCAAGTAGTCGAATACAAATGAATAAATAATTCTTATATGGATTTAATTAATGTATATGTATCATCATATCATTTCACATATATGATAATATACAATGTTTATTGACAAATATTTGTAATGAACATTATGATATAAGGTATTTTATAAACATGTTTTATGATTCATCATTTTTCATGTCGTGTTTTTAAGAAGAAGGTATATATAAAAACATTTTATCCTTTATAAAGGAATCTGTCTACATTTTTTTAATATATTAGGTAATTATCAAAGGTAATTTTACAAAAAATAATATTCTAAATAAATTTACTTAAACACATACAATAACAAAAAAGAAATATAAATAATCATATTTATAATATTTCTATTGTTATTTAATAAAATTTATTTTATAAAGATAATTATTTATTGTATCCTATCATTATATTTTAAAGATAATATAGTGTATAAGATGTTAGTGGAAGAATTTTTAAATGTATTGAAGTTAATAATTAACAAATATATTATTATTCTAGTAAAAGATCAAAATTAACTTTAGTAAACAACATATATGAGTTTAAGGTATGCTGATATAGATAAATGTGAAGAGTAAAATTTAGTTACCATAACAATGAGGATGTTGAATTATCCTAAATTATTTTAGGATGTGTTTGTATGTGCTAATGTAAATAAATATATTAGATAATGAAATATTACAAGGAACAAAATGGTTTAATGGGTTCCAAGAATGATTATGATGTACATAGAAAGAGTTCTATGTAGAAAAAATGATTACATAATTACATTTTATTTATTTTAGCTAAGATGTTTTAATATGATTCAGTATTTGATCATTAGAAAAATTATTTTGTACACTCACCATTCTTTAAAAAATATTAATGTATAGATGTTACTCAATTATGAGTTTAGTGGGTGGGTTTTATTAGGTTTTAAAATATATATGTTATAATAAATAATATATAGATTTAATGAGTTAAGAAATCCTATAAAATTTTAGGAAACATAAGTCTAGTCTGATTGTCTATTATATATCCTATTTTAGAGATTCTCTCTAATGTAATAATTTTCATAACTCCGATTATATTTTATCTATATTCGCATTCACCATTTTTTCCTTAAAGTATTATCATTTTGTGGTTGATGAGGGGATCTTTTTCAATCATCATGTAATTCAGCACAACCCATCGAAACATTTAGAGGAGGGAACTCATTTCCCTAATTCTTATATGGTTTTCAAGAATTACAAGAGATGAAGACAAATAAATTGACCATTTTTTGATAAATGTGTATAGTTTATTTATTTTATAGTTTTTTCATTTTGGTTTCATGCAAGGTAGACCATCGATTTTGGATTCTATATTTATTCACTAATTTTTAATTAGTTTTGTTTTATCTTTGAAAACCAACATGTTTAAACTATGAGGTGTTTCAAATTTTTTTTCATTGTCCAAGGAAATGGATCATTATATTTATATAAGAATAATATAGATGTTTAAAACCCTTTTAAGTAATCACATATGAATTTATGTTACAAAAATATGAATTTTAAAATATATTTTAAACATATAAATCAAATTTCGATTTTTTTGAAACTAATTATATTTATAAACTAATATATGAACACTATTTTTGATTATTTTATTTACATTAATTATTTTCAAGTATAATTGAGGTTTGTATTTCCAATAAACTAGTATACCTTCCATTGTCTTTAAAATAAATCAAATTATGTCATTTAATTTAGTATTCAATATAATTGTATCTTATAAATAAATCTAATGCATAATAACATTATTTTTATAAAATCTATTTTTACACAATTATTTTTGTATATAAAAAAATTGAAATTTCCCAAATGTAGAAATCTAAAATAATAAAAAAATATAAATTATGAGGGTTATTTTGGTTAAAAATGAATATATATTTTTTTCATTAAAACATATTACAATGTTTATAAATTACATACCATTGTAAAACTAAATTAAGGAAAATGAAAAAAGATAAAATAAAAATCCCATTAACACTAAATGTTATATAAAAATTATTCTCTAAGATTATTTTAGACCCATATTGCCTTTATCCATTTCATTTTTTATATTTTGTAGAAATTTACCCTATAATAGTGACCTTACATTAATGAAAATGTAAGGGTTAGTCAGAAAAAATACTCATCTCTTCACTAAAAAATGAGTTAAATCTCCACCACTTATATACTCACCCATACCTAGAATTTTATTATTAAACACTAAAAAAATTGTAATAAATGATCCATAGACCATGTTCAAAATCATCTTCTCATCATTATTTGTCATATGAACTTCATTTCCAGAGAGAATTCCAAAGAAAATTATGGTCCCTAATGTGAGTATTATAAACTAATTAGCATTTATTTTTAATTATATTTATTAATATTTATTCTAAGAACACTAATATAATTATATTACAATATTTTATATAATTTTATTTTACTATGTAATGTTTATTATCCTTGTTTATTCACTTATCCCATCCTTTAAGAAAAACAAAATTGTCGTATGTGTGTATATATGAACTACAACAACCATGAGAAACAAAATTCACATTTCATCACCCATCATAATGGATAGTGAGAAGAATTTTTTAATGAGGAAATAATATGTTGATGATATCATTATGTTTATTTATGAAAAATTGGAAAATATATTAATGAAATAATAAAAAATAATTATTATTTATTCAATCCTTAAAATAAAGCCTTCTAAGTGGATAAACCATTTTTCTAATTATATATTATTTTAATACACAATATATTTTCTTAAAATTTAATTATAATAATGAAATATAACACTAGTAATAACTAAATAATATTAATATTCTTCTAGTATAGTGACAGTAAAAAACCACCACACAAATATTCATTAAATTTGAATTTGACCATATTTGGTTTGGTTTAACCACTTATGTGAACAATGATATGAATTTATATCTTTAATGACTATAGTGACATAATTACTTTTATAATATTATATAAATTTATAAATAATTATCTTTTTATTATAGATATATTATATCAATAATTAATTAATTACATAATAAAAACTCTTTGATCAATTACAATAATCCAAACATGTGTGTTATTAATTTTATCTTCAAGGATAAAGTAAAAAAAATCATGAAGGGAATTTGAAAAATCATAAATAATTATAAAAAATACCTAAAATAAACATTATATACCTATTAATGATGAAATTTATAATAATAATGAATATATACATAGCTATTATGAAACTAGTATAAATAATCAAAACTATAAACAATCGATGTGGAAATATGTAGAAATTAAATATATAATGACTATTTATGAAGATTATAAGTGAAAAAAGATATTATATTGTTTTGGAAATTATTTTTTAAGATATAAATTTCTTGTTAACTTCATATGATAAATAATATTTTTTCCATCTTGAATTCCTCTCTATGGGAGAAACATTGTATTTTACCCCTAAATTTATTTACGAGGTCTTTAAACTGCGTATTTGAGGTATTATATGATGAAATGAATTTTTATATGATATTTTAATATAAATGTTAAGCCCTATAATTTAATATGTTTTTATTTAATTTACATCCATTCCATAAGTTGGGGTTTTCCCTTCTCAATTGTCATATCGTTGGAATCACGTTATATTCAACACTTATTTCCTTTTGTGTTCTATGTACAATGACATGGATTATTTTTTACACATTAGAGATGAAATTTATGGTATTTACATGTAAATATTATTATATCTCTCTCTTTTTATTTCTATTCAAGATTTAAAAAATCCATGTTGAAACATGATCTTGTCGATGGTGGAAAACCAAATTATATTTTGATGAAGTAAAAGTTGTTGAATTTTATTAAAAAATACTTCTCTCTTTGGATACTAGAAAATTGATGAGGTTGTGAAATAAATGTTACTATGTTTCATGACTCAAAAATGGTTAGTTGATTATTTAATAAATTATCACCTAGATTCATGATTATTGGGCCTAAAGATACACACCTGGAAAGAAAATCCCATAGGAAATGCAAACAATGTTAATGAACCAAGATGATGGATTTTTTCTACAACTTCTTTGGTATAATTCCAATAAAAATGATTAAACCAAAATATTATACTCTATGGATTACAATACACATTGAATGTAGCCCACTACTATTTTTATTTAATAATGGTACATCATGTTCCATTGATGTTACCTTTTTTATTCCATCCTAATTAAGAAATGTTTTCCATGAAATCAACCTTTTTATTGAATGGGGAAGGATTTTATGTTTATATTTCTTCTTATATGTATTTACATTCATTTATTCAGTATAATTTTCCCAGGGGAATGGTATGAAAAGTATTTTTATCTCTTATGGTGAATCCATTGGAAATAATCAACCAATGGATCTGGACTATAATTATATAACCCTTTGAAGCCTTGATAGGTCCCATTATATAAATCATGTTTTTTTGTATACCACTCTCCATGGTAGAATAATATCTTGATAAAAGGGCTTGATAATATGTTCTTGACATATAATATTATCAATTTCATCAGTATTAGAACAATTATTATTATTATCATTTTTTTTATTTTTTGGAATGGAAATATCATGTTCCCATTTTTCTTTGATTATGGATTCATGAAGTTCATTTATTCATTCCATATAACATAAGACATGTTTTTATTATGAAATAATATTGTGTATTATACTCTTTACTAGGAATATAATCTCACTATTAATTTTTTTTCTTTTTCTATAGATTCCTTGAGGAGAACTATGTGTAATTTTCAGGTATATGATGGAAGAGGAAATCATGTTATCACAATGTGTACATGTTGTATCTTATATTTAAAAGTGTTATGTATATAGGTATCTAGTCATAAAATATTACTAAACTATTTTATACTTTGTGAACAATTCTGTTATATAATAATAATGTAATATAGAAACCTTCTCTTGTTTATTAAGTT
The DNA here is from genome assembly GCA_963277665.1 of Viscum album. Classification (NCBI taxonomy): domain Eukaryota; kingdom Viridiplantae; phylum Streptophyta; class Magnoliopsida; order Santalales; family Viscaceae; genus Viscum; species Viscum album. The sequence goes on along the minus strand of OY728150.1, from coordinate 2,049,364,624 downwards.
TGAGATTGTATTGCTAGTATCAATAAAATTTTGTTAGAACCATGGGGAATATATTTAGGGGAACCTTGTCAAATATAACAGGTAAAATGAAAAACCCTCCTGATTTCTAAGTAAAACTCTAGAAAAAATAATAAAAATTGTATTTTATAATTTATTATCATTAGATACTTTGGTATGTTCTATTTCAAGAGTTGAAGACCTGACAAACAACATTATTATATATGAAGTTATCCTACAATCCCTTGTTTTCAAGGGATTGAAATCACCTCCTAATTATTTTATTAACCCTCCCATAGTTTCTATATTTAATGAAATTATAATATTATAAGAAGATATATAATGATCTCTTGATAAGTAAGATATCATATGAATATAGGATGTACCTTTGGTACAAAGAACATTAATATTTGTCTAAAATAATTAATTGTTTCTACCCCAGAGCCTGAAGCTGAGTTCTCCATTAAATCATTCCTTATGAAATGTGTATATATAAAAATCCATATATAATGACACAATTATAGTTGGATTCATTAATGACAGATCTCAAATAGTTATGTGTTAAGGAATTCCCACACCTTACTATTTCACTTTGGGAAGGCCCTATTTTATTTTGGAAAAGTAAGGATGGGTATATGAGATAGTGAAATGATTATATGGAGATCAATACCATTACTATGACCAATAATAATAACTTACCATTAATTAAGGAACCTTATTTCTTGATGGGAAAATGCATAGAGTATTCAAAGATTATTTTTATAACATATTGATGGTATTCATTGAAAATTACTTTATATACTCTATGATATATAAAAATATATAGATCTATTGATATATAATTTTGGAGAGCTTCAAGAAAAAGGATTTATATGGGAAATATAGTTAGGGTGATATTTTTCTCATTGACATTTCTTCTTTTTTTCATATTGTCTCAAAGGATGGAATATCTATTGATAGATCGATGATAAATGTAGTAAAATAATATCCAATGAAAAATGAACATACTTCAATCCAATTTTTCTATAGTTTACTATGTTACTATCATTAGTTTTTTCATGTTTGTTTCGAAAATAGTCAACCATAGACCCACAAATAATAAAAGGGGTAAAATTTACATGTTCAAGTGATTGTGTGGAAGGATTTCAAGAGTTTATAAGAGGATTAATTAGTGCACAGAGTATAAATATAATACTAGGAAGGGAAGTGTTAATAATATCGAGTTATAAATGAATTAAAGGACTTGTTTGTATCCTTTTATAAAATTATAGGGTGATTATATATACATCAAGAAAAATGAAAACTTATGAACGTAACTATCCAACTCATGAAATTGATCTAGAAACCATAATAATTAGTAAAAAAAATATAAGGACGCTACCTCGAAGGTGAAATATGAAATATATATGTATATATATACTGATATTGTTTAAAGTATATCTTCTCCCAAAATAAGATAAACCTAAAGCAGTTAAAATGGATGGAACTTCTCAACAATAGTGATTTATCAATTCACTACACCAGGAAAACTTATAAAAGTTGTATTATTCATTTAGTAGGATGGATTATGTAGTTTTTACCATCATAAGGATTAACAATGTCCTCATATAAAAATATTGAGTAAATATGGATATGCTGATTTTTAGGCAAGGGTATCCATAGTACATTTTCAGAAATATTAGTAAACAATATTTATTCTAAAAGATAGTGATATCCCAGTAGGATGATGAGGAATTTAAAAGGATGATTAAATTATTAAATTATAGGATATTGATATATTTAATCATTATATATTGAGTGTTGATGATTGGGAAGAGTTTATTCATCCATTTCATACAAGTGTTTAAGAGGGAACTTCTTTATGAAACACATAGCTAAAATATCACTATAAAATACTATAGAACAATGATACATAATGATTTAAGATAAAAATTGTAATAACCCCATTATTAAATAATATATGTATCCCTTCAATGTTCATATAATTCTTTATTTTGGACCTAATATTGATGCCTTGTGAGTTAGAAAAGGTTTCATGGCTGGTCAGATTCGGAGCTTGAAAGACTGACCATTGGAGGAACTGAACTCACTACATAGTTAGTAGAAACTATGCGATCCAGGTTTCATGGTACCTTATAAACATGAGGTGTTGGTTAGTGGGGTGTTATGGGGGGTAAATTGTTTTTTAAACATGATCTAGGAGTCATATAGTTCTAAAAATGATGCAAACAATTTGTAGAGCCATTTCACACAATTGGCGCAGAGTTTCCCAAACGATGACACCTAACCATGAGGGTTCCCCAAGTGTATTGTAGATCATGAATGACATAAACATGGTTTGGAAAAAAATGTAGGAAAGTCTTGAAAGGAAAAAAATTGGGGTTTTCATTGTTTTCCAATAGATGATCTAATTAAATCAACCCCTTTCTATCATTTGTTTCTCTAGTAGAAATCTCCCTTATTTTCTCCCTTTTGATCCCTCTTCATTCCTAATATAGGAATAAATATTGAGTAAACTTCAATAGTCTAATAAATTCTTTTTTATCTCATTATATCCATAATGTTATGAAATTGATTCATGTTTAGTCATGAATCATATTTATTCTAATCGATGACTATATTTAAATAGAAGTTCATATGTCGATTTTTTTGGGCATTGGTCCATTCTATATATCTCCTCCAAACGAGTCCCAACGAGAGGATGTTACTGGATTAGTAGAGTAGTATGATTGTGAGGTTGGGGTCTCTTATCTATACCTAATGTATTTTCAATTTAAAAATATCATGTGTGTGTGTGTGTGTGAAAATTTCATCAAGAATCTCTGGTTTAATTAATATTCCTTTCCCGTAGTCATTAGAACTGTGTTCTAAGAATCATTCCATATTTTTAATGCATAGTTGGTGGTTACATCTACTACACCAACCATCCCATGTAGGGTGTCCCTGATGTTCCCAGTCTGGATCCAACTATTAATGAGAGGGAGAGGGGGTGAATCAGTGATATTTTTTCTTTTTATGTATCCCTATTTTTGAAACAACCTTCACATACTGTTAAAGAGTTTCTTCCCTGCTGAACACACACAACCACAAGAACACAATATTTACAAGTTTCACTACTCAACAAGTGTAGCTATATCCTTGGTATGGTATGGATACAATCCAGAACCACACAATCCACTAGAAAACAATCCTTTGATGTGGAATTCAATGAGTAGGATATAGCCTTACACTCATGTAGAACATGGAAAACAATATGCAAGTGTGTGTATAACATCTTAGCACAAATATTTAGTTACAGTATTTCAATGCTTCTTTACAATTGAACAGTTTCATTCTATGAAGTACAAATCTCCACTTTCTTACCCAGAATCTAGTAAGAACTATCTTACGCACAATCGAATACATGTGAAGACCACAAATTTTTTGCGCAGCCTTTCAGGTACCTTGTGTGCAATTCAAATAGATTGCGTGTAAAAATTCCATTTTGGTGCGACAAACCTTTTTCACGTAACTTAATTTTTCCGTGCAACTTTCCACTTTTCACGCAGCATCCCACTTTTTCGCACACCCTTCATCTTTTCACAAAAACCTCTTTATTTCCGCATAACTCACCTAGCGTAATATTTTACGCACACCAGAGCTCGTAATTTCTTCTAAGTGATGAGAATTAACAAATGAGAGGGGTTCACCTCATATTTATAGCCATTTTTGACCACGGGTGAAAAACATTTATCCACACATAAAAACCATTTTTAGGCATGTAAAAATTATTTCATGCAACATCAGATTTCGCGGAATACTCTTATTTTTTGTGCACCTCATGCCTTTAACATATTTCGAGCATCTGATCTTGAAACACCTATTTCATGAAAAAATTCATTCCTCTATTTTGTTCACTGAACCAATATTTCACGCAGCCTTGATTTTTCACGCATCCCGTTGATATTTCGCGCATCACGCACATATTTTTCATAGCCTTCATTTTTTTCACGCACTCTGCCTAATTTTTCATGCACTACATGCCTTTGCCATTTTTCTATGTTCTAACCTTTAATCATTCAATGCGAGAAAAAAACCATCTTTAAACTTGCACGCAACATTCATTTCCAAAAACACATTTCTTCCCCTTTCAACTTTTAGGCCCTAGAATTTGGAAAACATTGGAAAATGGAGCCACCTTAAACTGTGCTTTTCTACGGCCTCCAGATTGTCCATTCCTTTTTCATTTCTCTCTTCACTACTTTTTATTACCCTTCTTCACCTTTCATCAGGAACTCAATTATCGTGATATATATATATATCCTTTGATAGTCCTGATTTAGCATCGTCAGAATTAAAATGGGAAGTACTGAAACTTCCTTATCTTCCAGTATCATCATTCCTTCCAATCACAACTGTATGTGACTGGAATTATCATTTCTCCCCCATTCCATCATGAGTCTTATATCACATGTTCTCTTAAATTGTGATATTTTTGAAATACATATTAGCAAAGCATCGCCTGGTTTTAAGTCCTTTACAAAGTGAATTGATTTATCTTCTTTGACAAAAGAAGAAAACACTCTACAAATATTAAATCTTCAAACTTCTTTCTCCATCCAACTTGGTCCCAACAATTCCTATGGTTATACTTTTATTAGCATGTTAGGTGAGTCTAAGCCACCATTTTGGTGTGCATTGGTTTGACCTTCATGTTGGTAATCCTCCCTCAATTAAATGGGTTTTGAATTGTTAAATGGATATAACAATGCCTTATTTAACTAGACCCTCTTAAAGTATGTTTATCAATTTTAATGATCTATAATTAAAAGTATGTATTAGAATATATATTTTTTATATCACTTGGAATAAATTATAATAAACTAATTGGACATGGTTTCTCATCCTTAACCTTGCCTTGTCATGTTATGAATGTTAAATGAGAGAAACAAGTTATCTATATAAAATTAATGAATTTTTTACATGCTTAATTGGAAATGTTAAACTCTTAAAATTAATTGTATTAAACCCAATATTTTATTAAATAGTATGAATTAAAATTGTAAAAATTTAATAAATAAATTCATTGTATAGAGCCTTAAGTATAGACCATGATATTACTATAGGAGTTTTTAGACTCGAGTAACTTTTTGGATTCCTCATGGAGTCGCTAGAGCACTTGTGGATGTCATTCTGATTCATGGATGTCAATTTCCTTGGATGAGACTCACCTTGGAACTAGATCATATTATATTGATGGTTTCCATGAATTGAACCATATGATCCAATCTATATCATTTACAAGATTCCTTGGATACACTCCTTGGATCCAACATGGATTCTACAGAGATGAGGTGCCTTGGTTACATCCATAGGCCTTGCCATTGCTTATCTATATCAACTTTTATATTTTCCTTGTATTATATTATTTTCATTATTGTTCAATGTATTGGATTAATCACCATGTATAATATTCTTACCCCAAATCCATGCAATTTTTGGCAATGTTTTCTTGATCCCTGAGGTCATGCTTTACTTGGTTATCACCTTGGAACCTCTGAATTAAAAATAACATCAGGATACCTTATTATATCTTGGATCCCCCAGTATTATTGTGTTAGGGTGTAAGTTATGGTAATATCTTTTGTGAAATAATTTTAAACCATGAACTAATTAAGTAATGAATTTCCCAAAAATGTCCATACACTGATCGAGGGCTGATGTAGGTACTTGGTTATTTATGATATGGTACTACTTTACTTAAATATATGAATTCATGCACATTGTTTCAGTTTATATTACATGTATAGGATTTTATAGATGATATTGGTGGTGGCCTACTGAGATTTACCTCACACCCTATTCAGGCATCCATTGGATTCCATGAAATCTACACATATATAGGTTTTGATAAAGGGAAGTGTATTGATTTGCTTACGTGATTTCTTGAATTCTTAAGATGGGGGTGGTAGTAGATGATTGAGCTAGATCTTAGGATGTTTGGATAATTTTTGGTTCATTTTTTTTACTTTTTTATATCATGTTATTATTTCTACTTTGTATCCATGATTTCTATATTTGTAGAGACATGACGTGTATTATCATCTTTTGAATGATATTTCCTATTGTTTTGTTATTCGTTCCTATCTACTTATATAGTTCAATCTACTAACTTATGTTACTTCATCTTATATATTTTATTTAATAATATACTTATCCATTGTGCTATAATCTGGTAATGATTTTATTGTCTTTCCACAAACACAACTCAGGCCCTCGCCAATAGTCAGTAGCCTCTGACATTGAGGGAGTTTCACCTGAGGCCATTTGGTTAATCAGGCTCAGGGAAACAACATTGGACTCATGTTTTGGGATGTCACAATGTAGTATCTAAAGGGTTAAATTATTGTTTTACTATATAGGGTGAATATTCATGAAGATTAGGAATGTATGGAATATGGTTTTATGCCATGCACATGCATTGCTAATCCAGGATTGCAGTAAATGCTTAGTTTCTAGAAAATATATTATTATTCTTATTTTACTTATTATAGTTGATATCATTCCACTATTTGGATACCCACATGTTGTGTTATAATTATTATATTTTTATAAATTAAGAAATAATTTTATTGTTTGACTAACGATGTGAGGGAAAGGATCAATTTAATGTGTATCATTATAGGATCACAGAATTCATATGGAATGTATATTTCCATATCATATATATTAATTTCACTTATTTCATTGCTTGACATGCCAATGACTATTTTTTGATGATGTGATAGTTGAACTATGATTGTTATTATTCACTTGGTTATGATATAGTGATTTTAGTTTCAATTCATGAGGTGTTATGGGACATAGTTTGTTGGAATAGTTTATTTATAGAGTCAAGCCACTATAATGTAATTAAATGTGTGTTTATTTTAGTGATTGGGTGTGTGGGACCTCATTCATAAGAATTGGAAATTGATTTTAAGATATCATTGATATAATTAAATGATAAAATGAAAACTAAAAAGTTAATCCTGATTTATAAAATGAAATGTTTTCTAATAAATGATAAAGAAATTTATAGTTAAACCTTCATCTATTGGATCCCATTTAATTTTAAATATACGAACATACCAATACCTTGCCTTTTATTAATTTATATTTTGTAGTATACCATGGGTAGTTATCCCTATTAATTTCAATAATATTTTTCTACTGTTGATATATTTTTTCCTAATGATTTTATTGAGGAATATGGTTGGAATTTTTTTACCAATACCACCATGAAATCATCATATCATGAACCATGATGGGGGAGAAGATTGTTCTCTATACTTTTTGGACCCTGAGCCACACATTTTACTACAAGGATTTCCACATGGTGCAATGTATGTGGTATTAGATCTGATAATTGTTGCTAAGATTACTAATGGGTACTTACACCTGATTTAGTCTATGAAATTTCCTCTATAACCTAAAACGTTGATGGATTATATAACTCATGAGTTTCATCGAAAATATCCTCCTAAATTCTTATTGTGTGGGGATCCACAGTCTGTTTAGTATTGTCAAGAGGCCACCATGTTTATCGTTGAGCATCAAGAGATTCCACTAGAGTAGATGATCATGTTTTCTACTTATATGCTATGGGATTTAGTGAACCGGTGGTGGGATCTAATTTGTCAAAAACTTGACCCACCATATTCAAACCCATGAATACCCCAAGCCTATATCTAATGTTCTATGGAATGGTAACTAGTGACAAGTAGGCATATCCCACAAATGGGAGTAATTATCCTAAAGTACATCTACACACACTGGATTCTCCAATTCCTCATAATGAAGAAATTTAAAACAACTAAATTAATTCATATATATAAGTAACATCCATCAACAATGTATGCTAGTAAAGGTGCTAAATGTGGAAAAGAAACCAAATTCAAGCCCATCCATAAATTGTAAAAGTCCAAACTACAATAAGGGTGATGACTAGATTAACTGTATGCTCCTGGGAAGAACACCTTGGTATATCATGATCCAGCTATGCTTCCCCCACTCCCTGTCCTCCCACGAATCCATCAAAAGTGTAGTCATCTTTATAATACAAGACACGTGTGGTAAGATCCCATGCAGGTGTGATTATAAAAATATTCAGTAGGACACCCAAAAAATAATTATCATGACACACCAAGTATAGTCAGATTAATACAAGATAGAGCAATCAATGTATAATAGAAACACCTAGATATACTAAAGAAAGTTACCATGCCACCAGGAAATCATAAAAAATTTCCAGTCATAAGATTCTTATCAATGAAATTCTCATTCAATTAGAATACACTCCATGATCCATGATAACATAATAGACACTCAATGAAGACGAATAAATCATTTAGTTCCACCTAAGAGAGATAAGTAGATTAAGAATACCATGATACACCGATTGGGGTTATTCTAAGAACAAATAAGGGCACCATGAACCCATTCTAGATCAAATCACCACTTAAGTGATCATATATCAATTATATAAAAAACCCTACTGATTCAACCTTCTAAATTAAGGATCAATACCATGAACATGGTGGTTATTACCATTTTACAATCTTCAACTAGAGATAAAATGATGATAGTGTATCATAATCTAATCTCACATAGGGACACCACCAACTCTACTTGAGACATGGCCTCTAGAGGGGATCACAATATAGTGATGTGGATGTAATATAGCATTTTACCCTAATGTAAAAGTAACATGGAATTTTTTCAACATATATTGGTCAAAAATAAGAAAATTAAGAGCCATAAAAACTCTTTAAGGGGGCACATGGCATGTACAATGGGGTATTGAATGTGTCCACCTATCCCCATGCCATCACCTGTAAAAGATCCTCACATGGAATGTTGTCTAAAAATATATAGAGTGTAGAATAAGTACACATCATGTAGACATACATGTTATCATTTCCGTGTCTCATGGCCATGTCCATGTTTGGGTGGTCGTGTTTGTGTAGTCATATCGAGTATGTGGATTCCCATGTACTCTACCCCCGTGATGTTATATGGGTAAGCCCTTGTAGGCCCAACCAAGACATGTCTGTGTGGGATTTCATGGTGTGCCATCAGGAAAAGTACTTCAACCTATGTATGTGTACCCATCGGGGTAAAACAATGTTAATTGGGGAGGCCCACATGCCATGTGACAGGCGTAACAAACCATGTGTTCCTTAATTTTGACCAGAACCCGAACGTCATGTCCAAGGAGACCGCATAATGTATATTACTAGATTATAGGTATTTGATTACCATGATTATATCTACATCATACCACACATCATCGTTTCCTCTACCCATGTCAGAACCTATGTATTAGTGTCTTTCAGAACTTGATAACACTTATCTATGGAGAATTGGGCTTGAATCTACATACAAAACAAATATAAATGTCATTCATCATTATGCGCTAAAGAAAATCCATGAACATTAAATTGGGTAACCATAACCATCTAATTCACATCTTCTTCCATTATCGAACCAAAATCAGGTCATGAAGATTTGTAGATCTGGGATATCATATCGTTGTTTTAAGAAACAAATGTTACATGATACATTTTCCAGGATATGTCAAACCTTAGACCAAAAAATAATTCACATAGTGAACGAAGAACCATGATGGAGAAAAATATCCAATGAGGGAAATATACCCTGACCAATGTTTCGGTCCGCCTTGATTTTTTGCAATGAGAACAACAATTAAGAATTCAATAAGCACAAGTAATTCTCCCAAAAACACCCTCCTATAAACCCTTCCAAAAAATTGGCCCAATACACAAATCAATATGTTGGTTGATTGATATATTTTCATCAATAGAATTTATAAAAAATAATGGAATAAATTAAAACAACTACCTAACAGCTATTTGAATCAATCACTGACAAATAACGATGCAGTGTTGTAGTCTTTGGTGAGATCCTTTGATTCTGTTATGTGTTGATCATCGATCTTTGATCCTACTATCATTCTCCTGAGAGTAATCCTTCAAATCTATCTTTAAATACTCTCCAATGGTTCTAGGTTAATGTATATAACCCTATTATCTTTCCATAATAGAATATTTAATGACCAATCAATCATGACACCAATAATTAAAAAGAACAAATTACTTAATTATTTTATTTCTTTTCACATATGTGATATATTTTATATAAACGCCTCACATTGACTAAGGTTATGTCATTAATATGGTAAAACTCACATTCTCAACTCAATATTTCTCTTAGATTTATGATCTAGGATTTTGTTTTGGAGATATTATTTTATTTAAGAAAACCATGGATGCATTTTAGTTAATATATTTCCTATATTTAAATCATTTAATCTGAGCACACCAAGACTCATAATCACACAACCACTTAGAACCTAATCGTGAAATTAATCCATAATATATAAAAATGTATTAAATGGAAAATTCATGATGTAAAATTTTCCACACATTTGGAATTTACGCCCCAAAAAGGAAAAAACAAGGGCTACACAAAGAGATGCGGGTACTAAGCATGAATATTATCCTCCCACTCAAATGTGCTCCCATGGCGATCCCTTTCTACCACTAGCTGCACACAAGGGTAATAACATTCTAATAAAGAATCCTCTCTAGCCAATCCTTGATCTCCACTAAGTATTCTTCAAAGGTAGGTTCATCCCCTATGTCCAACCCACCCCAATCGATGATGTGAAATGGGTTAGGCATGCACCTCCTCAAATGAAACACATGGAAGATATCATTTACCCATTACAATTGTAGTGCTAGAGGTATGTTATATTCAACCTCATCAATACTACAATGTTTTTGGATGGATTTGATGAATCATAGAGATAACTTTTCATCACTTCCAAATCTCCATAATCCACGTTGAGGTAAGACTCTTAGGAACACATGGTATCCCTCCTAAAACTCTATAGGTCTTCATGATATATCCTCACAAGACTTCTAATGGCTTTGTGTAGTCCTCATCTCCTCTTGGATGATATGGACCTTCTCTATAGCAGCTCACACCAACACAGGGACCATTAGTGATGACACACCGATATCATTCCAAAAAAGTGGTGACCTGTAGGGTCTCCCGTATGAAGCGTTGAATGGTGCCATACCAATGGTGGAATGGTAGCAGTTGTTGTATATAAACTCCAAAAAAGTGATTTTTTCCACCCAACTATGGAAAATGTCCAACATGCAAGCGAACAATGTGTCCTCCATGACATGGAATATCTAATATGTATGGCTATCTGTCTCATCCTAGATGCTAGATGATGCAGAATTACATCTATCATCTAGGTCATATATATTGTTCATCCTCCAAAAATACATCCTAATTCTCTATCCCCAAATTAGTGAACTGATAGCTTAAATCATCAAATGGTCCAAGGGTTATTCTATCCAACTAATTAGTAATCGGTAGTACTCTTTAATGATTTAGCTCGTCCTGCACTGCTATGTCATCATTTCCACCATCAAAGGATATCCTCATTCCATCACTATGCACACACAACAACTTATACATAATGAATCCAATCTGGTCATGAACTATGGATATCCAATTTTTACCTATGATGATCTCATATGACCTTATTACAGCACAAAATAGATCCCATAGAAAATTATCACCTCTGATCATCAGATATCACTAATGTCCCATGTGCACAATCGCTGAGTCACCTCTTGTCAGAGTCTCCAACGGCAAGGGTTGAGCCAAAGGCTCTATTAGAATCTCAATGTATTGAACAAAATAAGTGGAATGGAAGGAATAGATTTAACATGTTACAATCAATACTAAAACAAATGTAGAAAATAAATAGATCAATCCTCATATAATCCTTTGAGACTCATGTCATTAGGTTGCATAGTTGGTAGATAGGCACATCCCTACCCACCATCTCACTAAGCCTGGCATAGACCACTTGGGGGGTGGTGGTGGTAATAGTTAAAACCTCTGACCACCTCATGTTACCTTAAGGACCTTTGATTCATGTTTGTCTTCCTATGGACCACCATGTTCCTACCGTAATATATTCCTAAAAATTCCCTCAATCATCTCATGATCATTAGTATGATGAGTCAGGAAATCATGAGAAATACTTCCCCAACCACCACATGAGAAACACTTCATGTACCTTGTCTGATTTGAGCCAACATAATATCCATGCAACATTGCACATGAGTATTGGGATCTACTCCTAATATTTTTTATACACATAGATTCCTACAACTATTTTCAACTACCTCTTACTGAGGTCATAGAAAATGGGTGTCAACTGTTATCTCCAAATACTATTGTCTGCACATCCAGAAATTTCTCCACCAATAATTCTCTCTCAATCACTCTAGTATAAGTGGAAATGCAATGAGATAACACTAACAACCTGATGTCCCAAAACAACCTTATTTAAAGGCCTCACCTCGGAAGAACTAGTTAGGAACCATATCTAAAGTGTAACATGAAAGATCATTAAATATCTCTATGTACTCTGCCATGGTAATACTACCCTACTACAAATGCAGAAGCATCTTAATGTACTCCAATTATAACATGGATTGATAGAACTCCTCTCTAAGGATACAATAAAAGTCTGTCTGGGATAGACTTGTCTCATCATGAGACTGATTTAAAAAGCTCCACCATCTCCCAGTAGATCCCAGAATAAGACCCTTCCATAGGATTTCCATCTGGTTTACTGGAATCCTCTATAGTGGGAAACTGAGTGTGAATGGCCCTAGCTAGTCCTCAACCACATGGGGGGTTTGTCTCACCTCTATACCTATGAGGTGATTGCCTTGTGAACATGTAAAATGTGATCAACCTGTGTGCATCCTCAGCTACTACTTCAATATTCAACTGCAAATTAATCCATAATGTTATATATGGTAAATAAATCAAAGGTACTATATCTAGTACATGCTTCTGTACTGATGCCTCTCCACTAGGAGGTTCATCCTCATGATCATGTAGTAAAATCATGGTTTTCTGTCTGTGTGGAGGCATCTAAAAATTAAAAAATATGTACCATGTTCAAAAGAGTATATATAGGTATATGAATCAAGAAATAAATGGAAAGAGCAACCATTCCTATACCATTCATATAGAAACAAAATTTCTATACAACCATTTTTTATATGCATCAAGGTGAAAGGTAAGTGATAAGAGTCATGGATTTTAGATATTTTAGTTATTGTACCAACACTGAAGTCCATGTCCAAAAAAGCCAAACTCAAAATACTAAAAACTATTTCCCCAATACAAACTCACTAACTCTGGTATAAAGATATAATATCCCCTTTTATAATCCTCTATCTTGAACCAAACCACAAATTTCTGACCCATGACTACCCTAACAATGCCCTTAATAGGCCAGGGGCTATTGACCAGCGCCAAGTAGTAATATCTCACAATTAAGAGGCATTAGACTAAAGTACACGTACACACAGACACATATCCAATCCAATAATATTCATAAATATAAAACATCTAAAACAATCCATTTATAAATCTAAGATACCTCAATATATAATGATAGTAAATGTAAAAAAAGTGTAAAAGCGGAAAAATATAATCCCCACTAAAAACATGAAACTTCCAACAGTCTCCATGGGTGGGTACCAAGTCAACAAAAATCTCTAAGTAAAAACCCCTTGGTATGTCATGCTCCAGATACACTTCACCTTATCTATGTCCTCCCATGACACTATCAAAAGGGTCTTCATATACATAAGACATAACATACGTGGGAAGATCGCATGTAGGTGTTAGTATAGAAGAATCAGTAGGAATAAAAAAACAAAACAAAAACCACCATGTATAATCATATCAATATAAGATATAACTATAAATGTATAAAAAACATTGAGATATACTCTAGAATGGCACCACACCACTAGGTGGTCATAACCAACTTCTATCTATAAGATTTTTCTCAAAGTAATGATTTTCCAGGAGAATCCACTACAAGAGCCACACCAACATCAAGAACACCCAAATAAGTGTTCATGATCATTAGGCCCCACCCATGAAATCTCATTTTTCTAACAATAACTTGATACTAAGATGGGGGCACGCCTATAACCACTAGGGGTGACCAAAAACACAATCTGGATCAACCCGCAATGTACGAGATGATATTCCAATGGTACCACAAACCCTTCTGATATGGCATAATAGGAGGAGGATCAATCTCCTACTCAAGGTGGTCATACCAGTTAGAAAAAAACAATCTTAGGAAAAGGGAAGATAAATGATCTCACCCTAGTCTCATGGAGGGACACCACAAACTCGATTTGGGACTCATTCTATAGAGGACATCGCAATCCTATGATATAGATGTAATTTCACCTTATACCGTTGTGGAAAAATACCATGGGAACATAATCAACCTATAATGGTCCAAAATAGGAAAATGAAGATCCACAATCACTCTTGAATGGGGCACATTGAATGTAAAAGGGGGTACATGAGATGTCCATATATCCTCATACCAAGCCGTTTGGAAGAGCCTGACATGATAATTAATCTACAAATATATGGAATGTGTAAGTTTTAAACTGCATGTAGATAATCACAATATCCTTCCATGGTATCCTAGTTGTGTCCATGTTCGGGTGGTCATTTACATGTAGTAGTACATGGTTTGTGGATACCCACATACTCTACACATGTATTGTTACATGTGTAATCTTGTGTACACCCGACCAAGTCGTGTCCGTGTGTGAGTAAAAGTCATGAAATCTTTCCATATACATCATCCCATGTCTTCCTACCCAATAAGGTACATGAGAAGACAATCGGGTAAGGATACCCAATATCTAACATGGTTCACATGCCATGTGATCCTTATATTTGTCCATAACTGTTGCACCATATAAAAGGAGACCACATGGTGTGTAATATAGAAATACACTCCATATTTATTTTGATTTCCCAAATTCACTTCACATAGTCTGGTGCCTCCTTGGAGCCTCTACCCTAGCTTGAACGTACATATCATGGTTTTTACAAACCTTAACAACACTAATATACAAACAATTGGGCTTCAATCTACTAATAATGTTGATCTACTTGTTGCAGTTCATTATACATTGAATAATAATGAATAACATATGATGAGGTATCCAAAAACATATGAGTTTTGGTCACATCCATAGTTGCACCACCATCTTGTCATTTCAATCCTAGATATATGAAATCATATTTTTATTCAATGAAACTGTTGTGAAATGATAGAATTGCTCAGGATTTTTTGAACCCTGATCCAAATGAAGAACGTTTACAGGGAACGAAGAATTGGGGGGGGAGAACAATAACAATCAAGAGTAACAGTCCTCAATCAATTTTTTTGTTGATATCAAATCATTTCTATGATAATAAAACCGAACAAATAAACAATCCAATGTAATTTTCCCAAAATCGCACCGCAATAGCACCATCACAAAAATACGCAATCTTAACAAATCAATCTATTTTTTAATTGTTTAAATTGAACCCATTTAATCATAGTAATAATGAAAAATTAAAGGATCCAATTCAAATGACCACCTTAGCGTGATTTGGATAAATCATCAAAAAAGAATGATGCAGCGTCTTAGTCATTGGTAACATAGTTTGATACTGATATGCATTGATCATGGATCTATGACCAGACTACTGTTCCATTGAGAGAAATACTATAAATATGTATCTAATGGATGTTTAATAGTTCATGGGTTATACAGATAACCCTAGTATTTCTCCATATAATTATATATAAATAATAATCAATTGTAGTATCAAGAATTAGAAAAAAATAATTATTTTAATTATTTAATTCATTTTCATGCCTATGATGAATTTTCTAAAAAACTCTCACACTAAAAATGGTTAAGTCTCAACTAGGGTAAACAACACATTATGAACTCAATGGTGCCCTGTAATTACTAATTTAGACCTATGTTTAGAGTTTATTCACATTATTGAGGAAACTCTACACATGAATACTATTTAATATATTTAATATTTTTCAAAAATTGAGTTTGGGCATGTAGACCCTCAGAATATCAATCCATATTAGCACCTAGTTAGTAAAATAATCCATATAATATCCAAAAATAATACATGGAAAATCTTAGTCAATACATAATTTCCCAAGATGGTCTTCATTAGGGCATATTAGGGAATGACTCCAGACTATATTACTTGACTAGTTCATTCCCCTAATGTTGATAGTTGATCGAGATATAGTGATCATGATTCTTGGGAAGGGTTATATTTTAGTCATGCAATATTTAGCATGTTTCACTGAGTTACAATGTTATGAACCACTCCTAGCTGGTGATGAGATTTCAAGTACTAGAGGCCTTGAGGATGAGATTTAGAATTCCATTTTTATTTAGGGGAATGTCTTTCAAATATCTATTTTCTCTAAAATATTATATCAAAAACTACCCACTCAGTGAAAACTAAGGGAATATGATTGTACCGGTCATAGGGGATTACTGCCACAATAGGCCATTTGTTTTTCCAGTAGCAGAAAACAAGCCATCATGGATTCTCTTCGAGGAATTGGCAGCTAGAGTACCCATGTCAGTAGCTCTATGGAGTGTCATCGGTGTAGACTATAGGGGCACATGAAGCCTCAGTGTGATAGAGTCCCCATGAAGTGTTGAGATTTTGGAAATATGGGGCACCTTAAGATATTCCGTTATACCTTTACATAATCTCCTTGGGGAAGAGGTTCTGCACTATCTCCACCTTCAGGGGTAGGTTATTTTACATTGTGTCATGTAGGGTGATGGAGTAGCACTGGTAGGAGTGGATGAGGAGGAATTCATGGTCTTGGTTTCTAGAATATAAATCACCAGTAGCACCAGTAGAGCAGTATTGATCATGGTAGTCTAGATATTTCACAAGGATGTGGATCAGGTTAGATTAAATCATTACAGCTAATACCAAAGGATCAGGTTGCATGTCCATCTACTGTACAAGGTAATATTCTAGTATCCAGACTATAGTATTTGTATTATTTTTGTAGGTTCTTCACACTCTTTCATCTCCTTATCTATCGTGGAATGTATCATACTAGAGATACATTATTAGTATGATGTAATGACCGTAGATTCACCATAGGGAGTATGGATAAAGAGAATAAACCAATATATGAACTCTCCCCTCAAGGTAAGAATTTAACCATTCTTATTGGACCACTTTTTTCTCAAGATTATTGTATTCAATGTCATCCTCATGATGTATTATTCACTTTCATCAAAAAAAAATTAGACATCTATTTCTATAGGGAATCATTTACATCACCAAAGTAATAATATTTATACTTAAGGGGTAGTGGGATGTCCATGGAAGTATAGGTGCACCTATGAATAATGGGATAGGCAAAGTGAACACTTATATTGTCAATATCTTCATAAAAGATTGTGGTTTAAATCATGATGGTTTCCCTCTTGTAGTAGATCATTTTAGGGATATCTAATCGTGGAATTTTCTATATAGTATCTTAAGAGAGGGGTAGAGTTTACAATTGATCTCATACCATGAGTATCTCTCATGTCCATTACTCATTACATGATGAAACCAACTAAGATCCAGAAGATCAGGTGACATTTAGAGGATTTAGAGACCAAATATTTTATACATCCCAATACATCCACCTGGGGTACACCCGTGTTATTATACAAGAAGGGAGATGTGTCCCATCATATATACATGTATTATATATGTTTTAACTAGATTATGGCCATGAACCATTATCCAATAACTCATATAGATTAGATCATTGACTAGCACCAAGGGGATAGGTTGTTTTATAAGATTTACCTAAGATCGGACTATCATCAAGTGTGATTCGAGACATTAAAAAAACCTCACACATCCTTCCATAGAGGGTATGGTCTATATGAGTACCTTGTCATACCATTCAGGCTTACAAATTCACCCTCTGTTGTCATGTCACTAATGAATAGTGTGTTCCACCCGTATTTTGATTTTTTTGTTGTAGTCTTTGTGGATGACATATTGGTGTATCTCACACCCATACCGACCATTCTATGTACCATGAGACCATTAATAGTACACTGAGAGAGTATTATAGTTTCTGATTACGATTGATAAATACCACTTACAGATGAAATATTTTTAATTATTGCGGCATATTATCTCATAATCAGGAGTCTATGTTGACTTAGAGATGGTTAGTGTTGTACATTCATGGGAGCATCTAGGGAACATGATTGATATATAATGTTTCTCAGGGGTGGCTGGATATTATAATAATTTTATATAAGAATTATCCTTCATTTATTCACTTATTAATTTTTCTGAATAAAGGGTGTCAAGTTCCTATGGTCATATGAGTGCGAGAAATCCTTCCTATAGGAGAAATAATGGTTTGCCTCAACACCAATTCTAATTCTTCCTGATTGTGATAAAGGCTATATAGTGTTCTTTGATGCATCATGCATCTACTTAGGTGTAGTGGATATTTAGGAGGATATAATTATTTCATAGAAATCTAGACAGTTGATGCCTCATAAGACAAACTATCTGAATCATGACATTGAGCTAGAAGTTGATACCTATACCATAATTTACTAGAGATTTTACTTGATGAGCTCTATATGGATTATACATTCTACCAGAGACACAAATATACAACTAAAAACATGAATTGAATATCAAATAATATATATGGGTTTAATATTTTTATTCCTTCCATTTTGAGCTTCCCTATAGACCTTGTAAAGGCAATGTGGTAACAGGTGTGATGAGTTTGAAATCTCATGTATGGGTTGTATGGGAATACAGTGATGAATAGAAATTGATATCTCTCTTATATATTCTTATTATGAAGTTTCATGTTATTTATGAGAAGTATTATCTCTCATTATTGATAGTTACATCTTCTGTCTTGAGAAGGCAAAGAGTATGGAATTATAATATCATGATGTCTTGGTTCTCTATGAGTGTATTTCATGAGATGAACCACCTACAAATAAGAAAGTGGAAGGAGAAGATATCATGTATATATGTGGGTGCATTATGGATCATATATATATGAGAGAGCAACTGATGTAGGAGTACAATTCTTCTCAGTGGGTAGTTCATCTAGGCATCTCCAAGATGAATCGAGACATGTGATACTTGTAATGGTGGCCTTAGTTGAAATGTCAGATAACATGTTTTATAACTAGGTGTCCCACATAACAGTAGTTGAAGGAAGAGCACTGAAAACCTAATGGATTATTACAACCTCTTCCATTGCTGGAATGAAAATGGAATGATGTTTACATTAACTTTGTATATGTCTTTCCTAGGTTTCCTAGTGAAGAGATATTGTAGGAGTAGTTACTGAATAACTGACTAAATTATCCCACATCCTTTATATTCGAGATACTTTTTTAGCTGATGAAATAGAAGGATTGTATGTCCATGAGATCATTCGACTATATTGGGTCCCTAATAATATCATTTCTGGTAGTGATGCTCATTTCACAACATTGTTCTAGTAGGGGCTGTATAAGGCTATGGGAAAACATGTGATTTTGAGAAGATCCTTTCATCCATATAATGATGGACAGTCAAGGAAGATTATACATGTTCTAGAGGATATTCTCTAAGAATGAATTCTTGACTATTTTGGTTCTTGGGGGAATCATATCCCTCTCATTGAGTTCTCATATAATAATATATTCGAACAAATTATTTAAATGGATCCTTTTGAGGCCCTTTATGGTAAGTCATGTCTTTCACCCCTACGATGGATTGATGTTGGTCAGGCGGTGTTATTAGTTATTTGACTTGTGAATGAGATTTCTGAGTAGGTTCATATGATCAAAAAGCATATTTCTAAAACTTATTATAGACATAAATCATATTTAGATTATTGTTGATGACCTATGGAGTGTGAGGCAGGGGATCATGTTTTCCTATTGGCATCACCCGAACTAGGGAATAGATTGATACAATGGCTTGGGATGTTGTCGTCATGCTTTTCTGGCCATTTTATATTTCTATGAGAGTCAATATGGTTACCTATTAGTAACTACTACCTTAGAGGTTCAAATATGTGAAATATTTCTTCAATAATTCATAGATTCTCCGGTATCATGTTGACATGTCTCATACTTATGATATAAGGTAATTAGAGTTATATGCTGATCCTTTTTTTGGGGAGTGTCCTATATGTAACACCAACCATATCCAAAAGGCTCTTTGTGACTGGTATTTTCCTCTAGTCCACATGATAATATAGAAAAATAGTGTACATGATGTGGCTTTGTAGTGGGATACTGACAAATGGGCCCAATGGCCAATGTTTTTCTCAAACAGATTTTACACCCTTTGAAGGTGAACTCAGTGATGAGTTTATTTAAGCGGGAAGACTATAAGATCCATATTTATCACTCAGCTATGCATCCCTTAAATTTTGTATTTATTATTTTGTTTTTGGACCTAATATGGATTCTTTAAGAGTTAGAGATGGTTTCATTGGTGTTTGGAACTTGTTCAGAGCTCAGAAATCTAACTGGTGGAGGAAATGCACTGGATGCATGGTCAGTAGAAACTATTTGATCCATGACTCATAGTCTCTTATTAATAGACACTACTGTAAAATGGGGTGTTATGGGGAGCACATGTTTTCCGAACTATGTTCTCGGGTTCTCACATCCACAAAAAATGATGCCAAAAAATTACAGAGCCATTTTACATGGTTTCCCAAAACATGTTGCCTAATTGTGTGTGTGACCCTCTCAATATAAGACCATTCATCATTCGATAATGGTTTGGAAAACAATGGGAAGGCCATATTTGTGTGATTTTACATTGTTTCCCCTAAATTATCTAGTTAAATAAACCGATTTATCTCATTTTTTTCTCTAAAAAAATCACCCTCATTTTCTACATTTTGATCCCTCTTCACAACAAATAAATAAATCAATATTGAGTGCCCTTCTAGAGACTTATTTAAGCATCATTCATCTCATTTGATCTATTCTTGTATGTACTAGATTAAATTTTAATCATTAGTTATTACTCATCCAATAAATGGTGTTATTTAGATGTAGCATCAGGTGCCCATTTTTTAAGGGCGTTGGGTTCTATTTATATCTCTTCCAATCTAGGACAAACTAGAGGCTTATAATATATGAGGAAAGTATTATAAGAATGATGTATGTGGTCTATAACTCATTCCCATGTTTATTCATTTCATAAATTTTCAAGCATGCACACATATTTCATAGTCCATATCTGATTTAATTAATATATCATGCATGTAGTCATTAGAACTTTGTTCTAATTCCCAAGATAAATAATTTATCCATCATTTGTGGTTACATCAACAATGTCAAATAGCCCATGTAGGGTGCTTCTGTGGCTAAATTTTTAGCATCCTATCTTGTGAATATGATC
Organism: Viscum album; assembly: GCA_963277665.1. Taxonomy (NCBI): domain Eukaryota; kingdom Viridiplantae; phylum Streptophyta; class Magnoliopsida; order Santalales; family Viscaceae; genus Viscum; species Viscum album. The sequence goes on along the minus strand of OY728150.1, from coordinate 2,049,343,207 downwards.
CACCATTCAGGTTTTCTTTGTATTGTACTAGGTAATGGTAAGACTCCCATAATTAAATTGATTATAATTGTCAAATGGGTAGTAGAATGTTTTATTTCATATTACCTACCTATGGTATTTTCTTCAATTTTTTAAATCAATGTCTTATATGTTTTTGGTAGTATAGTTTTGATATATCTTGGCCTAGAATATACTCAATGAATTGCACAAGTTTGGCCATCCTTATACCATATTTTCATGTTGTAAAATGTAAATTAGGGAACTATGTTATCTAATATGAAATGAATGAAATGGTTCCTTTCCAAATTTTCCTTGTAAAACTAATGAAAAGAAATTTATTGAACCCAATGGATTATTAAATGGAATGAATACCACTTAGATTCATTTATTATATGAATTATTGCAAGGTTGCTTGTACATGGACATTAAAATAATTTTAGGATTGGTCATACATGAGTTAGCTACTGGATTCCTAAGGGAATTCCTTGAGTACTTAAGGACACCATTGAGATTCAGGGATTCAAGTTTCCTTGGATGAGACTAACCTTGGAACATGATCCTCTTCTATCAGTAGATTCCCTATATGACACCATAACAAATCTTTTATTTAATTTTCTAGATTCCTTTGACACACCCCTTAGATCTAGCATGGATTATACATAGATTCTGTGTCTTGGTTACATCCTTGGGCCTCGTCATTGCTAATCCTATTTTACGTTGGATATTTTCATATTACTTGGTAACATTAAATATTCTTAAATTCCATGGATGAAACCTCTTGGATTATGATTTTACCCATTATCCAAGATATAGTTACATAATTTGGATGGACCCCTAAGGTTATGGTTTCCTTGGTTGTCACCTTAGAAGTTATTTAATATAAATAACATCTATATGCCTTAATATGTCTTGGATCCCTCAATATTATTGTTTCAATATTTTAGTGTGTGTAATACCTCACATGAAAAAATTATATAAACATGAACTAATTCATCAATGAAATGGTCACATGGTCAAATACTAGCTATGATATGTAGCTGGTACATGGTTATTTAAATTTCTATACTAAATTACTATTATATAAGAATACCTTCAAAATATTTTAGTTTATATTACATGGAAATGATGTTATAGATGTTGTTGGTGGTGTCTTACTGAGATTTATCTCACACACTACCTAGGCTACCATTCACCCCCAGACATATGACATATATTCATGTGTTCATAAATGGAAGTGTATCTATAAAGATAATCGATTGGGTGACTTCTAAAGATGAATCTGGTAGCAGATGTCTGAGTTAGATCTTAAGATTATTGGATATTATATTGATTCTTTTTCCACTTTAGTATAACATGTTATGATAGCTTCTTTTATCTATGATGTCCATATTTGTAGACACCTCTCATATATCATCATGTTTTCTATGTTATAAAATGTTGTTCTCTTATTCATTCTTGTCTACTTATGTGGTGTCCTCTACTTACATATACTGCTTACTCTATTTATCTTCTATTATATTACACTTATCACCTATGATACAATCTAGTAATGATGGAATTTTATCCCTAAAGACACACCTCAGTCCCACAATTCTAGCTATAATCTTATGGAAATTATGAAGATGTATTTGAGGACATGTGGGCAACTAGGCCTGGGGCACCGTTAATGGAATATGGGTTTGGAACATTACAAAAATTTTGGTGGGATGGAATGAAGTGGGAAATTATTGATTATGTGTCCAGATGATTTGTATTCCATGATGTTGAGTCTGATGGAAATAATTCTACGGGAGTCATAGAACTTCAAATATTACCTGCATAGAGGTGGGTAAAAATTATAATTGAATATCTCATTAGACTCCCAAAGATTCCAACAAATAATGATGATAAATGGTTTATGATTGATTGTCTTACTAGTCCATCACATTTCTTAGAGATAAGGGAAGTTCTACCCTTATATCAACTTTTTAATATATATATATATATATATATCAATTATATCATAAGAATTACCTAGGAAACTCTATTGATCATATCTGATCGGGATCCTTAGTTCACATCCAAATTCTAAAAGATCCATAAGAGGGATATTAACACTAATATACATTTAAAACTCACCTACCCTCATTATATTTATGGGAAGTCTCAATGAAGTATCCATAAATTGAAATACATGTTTAGATAATCCTAATTTGACATCAATGGTATGTAGAATCCGTATCTAACATTGTTGGATTTTTTATATAACAATAGATTTCATTCTATTATCCTGAGGAAACCATATGAATCATTTTATGGAGGGATGTGTCATTGGTCAACCAAAAGGAATGAATTTTGAGAACTAAATTTAGTTGGCCCAGATATTATGGTGGAAATGACTATTAATATTTGTATTACTCAGTATCATATTAGAAAATCCAAGATTAAAATATGTATATAAAATAATAGTTAAAGGAAATACATGAAATTTCATGTTTAGGATTAATTATTTTTTAATGTTTCTCCATGGAAGGTAGTTGTAAGATTTGGTAAAAGGAAAAATTAAGCCCTAGGTACATTGGTCCTTTTTAAATACTTGAATGAATTAGAGATTTAACTTTCCTATTTGGTATGCACATAAAAATTTACAAATTAAATGATGTATTCCAAGTTTCATTATGGTGTAAATATAAACAAGAGGAAACATATGTTCTCACAATTGAGGAAATAGAGTGGGATCTTGAAATCTTATATAATTAAGATCTCATCAATGTTATTGATACTAGAGGGTATGTATTATGGAAACAAAAAACTAAATCAGTGAAAGTCATATGGAGAAATAAAAAACTAGAAGTGGAAACATGGGTGTCATAATAATATATGAGGAAGTAATATCTATCTTTGTTAATTAGATGACATATATCCTAATTTTCAGGACGAATGTTTTTTAAGTAAGGGGTGGAATGTAAATCCCAAGAACCAATTATAATTAGTAGACACTATATTTTTTCTTAATACTCTCTAAAGAGCTTTTATTCAAGATAAAATATTTATGTTTAGTTTTTAAAATTTATAATTTTATTTTAATAATGTAATCATAATTTTATGATTCAGAAAATAAAAATTACCTTATAATGATTTTTTTCATTTCTGGGAAAGGTGGTCTTTAGTAAAAAAATACCAATTTCAAGAAATTTTTCTTCTATATTAATTTTTCATCATATATGAATGACCAAGATGATTAAAAATACTTTTTAAGACATAAAATATTAATTTATGAAATATCCATATTAATTTTAAATTAATATATAAACATATAAATTCTATGTACTATATTTTTTGAACATATTAAAATGATACTTCAATAAAAGAAAATTGGTTTCTTACATTCATTAGATAAAGAATTTTCAATAGAGATTTTTTTTTATTAAATTTCATCTATAATATCTTCTATTATTTTTATAATAAATATATTTAGTCCATTAAAATTATTTTGATAGATAATTTTATTTTTTATTAATATTTTATAGAATTAAATCATTATTTTTCTAAAATCTATTTTTATATGATTATGTGTGATGATTTTAAAATTAAATGTTTTAATAATTATAAATTTAATTTAATAAAATGAACATAATAATATAAATTATAATTATAAAATTATGTAAAAGGTGAACTATTTACATTTTTATTACAATAGATTACTATGGTTAAAATTCAATTACCAATGAAAATCTAAATTTCATAAAAATATAAAAATATATACAAAAAGGATTTAAATGATTATATACTTATAAAAATAGAGTTTTGAGTTTATTTTCAACCCAATATCACTATCCCTGCCTATTTTTTCCATTTTTGTACAAATTTCCCACGTATAGAAACCTTGCATTATTGATAAGCTTACACCAATTTATCCTCACATATAAAAGAATAACAGCTCCCCCGCATTAAGTCTGGAATATCATTAGAATTTCATCTTGATACTTATCAAATTTTATCATCCTCTACCTATCTCCCATTTTCAACTGCTTTTTTTCACCATTAATTTCTTCAAGGCCCTCATTTCGAGGGAGACATCCAAGGAAATTTTAATTCCCTGACGTGAGTGTGATCAATTACATAGGTTTTCTTGCAAATTATATTTGTTTAAATTTCTTCTAGACTCATTAATATAATGAAACTATAATCATTTATATATGATAGTTTTACTATATTAAGTTTATTTGAAATTTTATTCATATTTTTTAACCATTAAAAAATGAAATTATCATTCATGCATCCATGAAAACAACCACCACCATGAGAAATAAAATTCATTTTTCATAACCACCAATAATGGATGGTTCCTAAAATTTTATAATAATAAAATATTATGTTTATAATACCACTAATGTTATGTTATGAAAAATTAGAGGACATATTAATGAAATAATCAAAAATTGTTCTTCATTAATTCAATTTGTTAAATTAAGTGTGTTAAGAAGATACTCTATTTTTTAGGATTTTATAATATTTTCATACACATTACCTATTCTTATACTTCCAATATAATTCAATTATATAACCCTAATAAAAATAAATAATATCATTATTATTCTGGTATAAGGATATTATAACAAAATCACTTCAGAATCAATCATTATTCAAGGTATGTTCTTGTTTAGGTTGGTTTAAATACCAACATGAACAAGACTATTAGATTACATTAGTAATGACTGTAGGAACATAAATAATGATTTAATGTATTATTAATGGGGAAATAAAGGTTCAAATTTTTTTTATAGTTTTTATATCAATATTTTATTCATCAATTAAGAAAATACCCATCGATAAAAAAGAATCCTAGAAACATTCTCATTATCTATTTTTTATTCGATGATAATGGGTAAAAACTGAATACAACAATCTGAATCAACATAAATAGTTGCGAAAAATCATTAATAAAAACTTTAATTACCTGCTAATGTTGAATATAAGAAGAGGAATGAATATAGACACTAATATTATGAAAGTAGTAGAAATTATCAAGACTAAAAACACCTGATAATGAAAATAAGTAGAATTCATATAGAAAATAACTAATTATGAATAGTATAAATGAAGTATTATGTGATTAAGGTTATAAAATAATTTATTATGAAATGTTATTTTCCAATAAATGAAGATAAATTAGGGTATTTTTTGTCTGTATTAGAGGTAAGGGTCTTCCATATCGAACTCATCTCTTCAAGGTATGTTTGGTATTATAAACATAATTTCCAATAGGTGGTGTATACACTACATATTTAGAATGTTTTATCATGAAATAAAATTTTCATTATATTTAAAGAATAATATTAATTCTTTTTTTAATATTTTCTCGATTTAATTTTTATTCAAGCTCAAATTATATTTTTTAGTATCTTAATTTTTATTCTTTGAGACTCATTTTATATTGAATGAATATATCATTTTTTGTGGTGAATAAATTTCAATGGAAGAAATTTTCCAATATTACACTTTCAATTTAAGAGATTTAATATTATATATTTGTATCCCCCTATTAGATTCTTTTGACTAAATACTTATCAAAACTATTGTAAAATCAATATTTCCCATGGTTGAAAAAACAAAAAATGTTTTGGTGAAGAAAAAATATATGTAATTTCTAATATAATATATCTCTGTCTATATCCAAGATTTTGTACCTGATAGTGAAATAGATACATATATGTGAAATCATTATGAATGGGGTTGGTTCTTAATTCACTCAATTATCACACTAAGGCACGGCATGTGTGACCAAGACTACCCACATAATTAAAAACACTCACTGGGTAGGCTATGGAATATTCACACACTCTTAATGAACCATGATGATGGATTTCATCAGCCATTTCCCTATTCTACCACCAATTCAAAGTATTAACCCGAATTATTAACTTCAATGGATAAACTGACATATTGAAACTACCCTTGATATTATATTTCATTGATAATGGTACTTTATTTTACTAAAATGTTACCCCAATACATATATGTTAATTAAGGATGGTTCCCATAGATTTCAACATTATTCTTTTGAATAGGTAAGTGTATGATTTATATATTTCCCATTATATAAATATCCATTTATTTATTTAATAATGGGTTATTCATAGAATAGTATGAATTTATTTAATATTATCATGAATACAACGGATTTAATAATGTTATTGGTGGGGGATGGAATGATATAGACTGTCAATGAATTTACACATCTACTAACACACAAAATGTTGAGTTTTTCTATATACATCCAACCATAATATGATAATTTATTAGAATAGGGCCTTGGAAATTTTGTTTTTATATCTCAAATTATGAATTCAACCATTTTGAGATCAATTATTATTTTTATTCATATTTTAATTTATTATGAGGGATATAGTATTCCCTAATTCTCAGTTGACTATGGATTCATCTTTTTCATTTAATACATAAATATCATTTATTACATGTTTATTTTGTGAAATATTCCAAGGAATTCCACACCTTAATAATCATATAATTTTACCCTTACTTGTTTTTCCATCCTCCTAGGTATATATAAGATAATTATGAATATTTTTTAAGGATATGATGGATACGATAATCGTGTTCTAATAATTTTTCATGGTGTATCTTATTATTAAAAAATTTATTAATGTTTGTAACATGTATTTTAAGACTAATTTTTTTATACTTCAGGTTCTCTTATATTATATACCAATAATGTAATATAATAACTTGATCTTGGTTTCTAGAGTTTGAAATTTTTTCTTCTATGGATTCTAATGATATGTTAAATACCACATGGTTTGTATATATAAACCACACAATATGAATATAAAAACTACAAGACATTAGGTGTTATGGAGTGCTCCCCCAACTATCTATATGGCTATATAATCCATGCCGGATAAGGGAACACACCACAAAATAAATCATTATATAGATTAGGTATTGATCTTATATGTTCGATATCCCTAGATCCTCACATGCCATGTCCTAGAAAAGGAAACTCCATTTAAAAGTAGCTGACATGAAATCATGTATCCAGGTTTTGCAAGCAAAGATAAATTGATATGGGAGGGGATGAATCATGGTGAAAAAAATTTATATTTTAACTCTCATTTATTTTTTATTCTATTAGGAAATTTTGATCCTGTTTTAAAAAATAATTATTCAATAGGTTCATTTTCAAACATTCACATCGTATATCATACATATAAAATAGATGATGTTGGGTCAAAAAAATTTAATTGGTTCACCCATTTGGTATAATCTAATGAGAAAATACTTACAATGTGGTTTTATTCTATGGTTATAATTCTCAACAACAGATGTATATAAAAAATTCATAAAGTGATCAGTATATATCATGGGTGTAGTGACACTTATTGAAATCTTATTAACTACTCGAGTCATGGAACGATAATTTTATAGACATGGGGGTCTCTTCAATGGTATTATATACACGTAGGTATTGTATCTATCTAGTGGGAGATGTTTCTTATATATTTATCCCTAGGTATATAAACATTGATCTACAACATTATTATATATATTTTCATGAAAATCAATAATAAAAACCTATATTTTTGTGTGTTGGATCACTCTATCCCCAAATACTCAAAACACCAATATTTAGAAAATAATTCAAAATGGAATTATATTTTTGTTAACTCTACTAATTTGGATTCTTGATACAATAATGATGAACTTTGTACCCTTCTATTCATGATATCTCTTCCTTCAACCATATATAAATTACTATAAATTTTTCCTGATCCACTAATTACACCAAAACAATATTTTTTTATATATTATTATTCTACTATTTTATTATTATTTCTTATTTTATGCAGTATATATATTCATTTCAACATGTAATATCTTTTATTGACTATGATAAAAAGGTTTATCTATAATTTCATCCTCCTTACTCATATAATCTTATTGTTTCACGAGGTTCTCTCACATTCTTCAGAACTAAATCTTTTAGTTTATATAGAAGTATGCACTTCTCCGAGTATCAAAATTTTCAGTTTATATTTATTCACGTTTAACCATTTTTTCCCTGAACATACCATCTGTACTATACTAAAAAAAAATATTTTAGATGAAAAAATTAAAATGAATATTCCTCCTTTATCATTGACCGATATTCAATTACTTTTCCACATTCTTCTTTATGAACTATTTTTCAAAGCCCAAATTCTTTTTATACAATAAAATTTACAGTTTACTCATTCAAATATTGTGGTATAGTATCTCTTTTGAATCAGCATTTATTTAATAAAAAACATTCCATATATCTTCTAATAAAACTTCCATTAAATTTTTTGAAATAATGCAGTGTGAGAAATATTTATTTTTTATTATCCAGGCATAAATCCTTTTTAAATTTCTATATATATGATTTTTGACACTCTATACTCAACATATAGAAAACCTATGTCAAATATATTGTAATTTTTACGTTCTTGTCTTAAATTCTCTATTATCACCAATGTGCCTTGTTAAATAGATTGTATGTGAGTTTAGAATTTTTTCCTATTTCATAGAATTGTCTACTTCATATATTTTGAAACACTAACCACTGCAACATATTCAATATTTCCATTTCCGATAGGTCATCTACCAAATTTAAAATAAAAAAACACCATCTAAATCAATATTTCATCCCATATTACACTGGGAAACTATAAATTTAAAACACCCACCACAATAATGTGGTTTCCAATATTTTCACTTCTATATTATATCTTCAAAAACAAATAATTACATTAAAAACTCATCCATTATAGACATATAGCTTCTAGGATTCTGGAAACATTATTCCTTCTGATTCAAAGGTATACTCCGAGGTCAACAAATAGATCTCCACGATATTGATACCATTTAATATCGATTTCATATAAGAATCCATTGCAACAGTCTTCAAAACATAATATGTGATGGTTTTCATATTATTTAAAAATTATGGGAATTATAAAATATTTTGTACTTCTATTATACTAAAATTATATCTTCCACTTGAAAACCAATATAAAAAATCTCTAAATGATGAGATATAAGAATTTTAAATTCTATATGCTTCATGGAATGATGAATTTATTTCTAGTTTCCCATTACATAGGGGTCCAACTACCTTCACACAACTATGTATTACCCACTCTTGGGTTCTAAGTGAACTTTATGTTTGTCCATAATAAAATCATAAGTCAAATTACTATTTTCAAATTAAATATATGATTTATCAATCCCAAAAAAACATATCAAATAATAATATAAAAATTCTTCATCCTATTATATAGTTTCTTTCCTACTTGATACCCAATGTATGGGTTCCTAAACTCCATGACACTTTATTATCTATTCATAATATCATTTGAAGAATTTATTAGGCCAGATTTCAATAATAAGCATGTAAGACTATTATAGAAATTATTACACTACACCTATATTTGTATTCCATGAAGATCGAGATCACAAAAAAGCATCAAACATTCAAACAACAAGAAATGGTTTATTATCACATGATAAAATGTGATCTTACCATGAAATTAAAATAAAATTCACGAGATCTGCACCACAAAACTCATATAAATCGAATTTAATATATTGATGAAACTATCCATTCAATTTGTAAAAAATATACTATAAAATTTTGATATAAAAAGTTTTATTTAATGATAAAATAAAAAAAATCCACAAATAATGACCAATGTTATTTAACAACATAATTATAAATAAATAAATTAAAATATATATCACTAATTATATGAAAAAATATTTAAATCTATTCTATAATGTATTTTTTAAAAAAATATTATACAGTCTAACAGTTGGACATTCTCCCCTTTTAATTTTATTGTTATTTCCCGATACATCCCAAATCCATCCAAGGTTATCTATATTTTTTCTCCCCCATTTATAGTATTATAAAAACAGACTTTCTATTTAATTATAATGGTGTATCATCACCTTCAATTATTCTTTTTTAACTCATTATTTACCCTAGATCTTTCAATAGAACTCATAAAATTAAAAATATATTTTTTAATTGATATCTTGACCTCCCACAATGCTTTTCTTAAATATAATTACAAATTACACAAACTCTATAAATATTATCTCTATGAAAATTCATTTATAAAATGGATAAATTATTAGTATTTTTTGAATAAGTGTTTTTAAATATATTATGATACACTTTTCAAAAAATCTTCTACCACAATTTTTTTATAACATTATATTTCATGGTTATTTTTTTAGAAAATCAATATTTCTCAATATCCCTGATCATAATATTATAAAAAATTATATTTTTTAAGTCAAATACTCCTTTGAACTCCAAAAATTAGCACCAAAGAGTTTGAAAATAATCATTAAAGAACATGAGTGTTGAGCATAACAAATGATATCTAATTGATGTGATTTCAATATATCAATGAAGTGATATTTAATTAAAACCACATCCAATAATTATTCAGATAGAATATCCAACTTCTTTGACTTAGGATAAATATCTAGAAGTTATTTTTAGTCATCTCTCCTGAATGAATTCACCTTAAGAAACTATATATTTTTTAATAATCCTCAGTATCAGTGACCACATATAGGGTCCACTTCTTTTATATTATTCATTTTTATTCCAAGTAGAATATTAGGATCCTCAAAATACATATTTAATACCATTGTACAGTTTGATAAAAAATAAATATTAAATATTAAATAATTATGAATATCCAATTTGGTTTTGATTAATTAGCAGGGAAAACATCATTAGTAACTATTTTGATATTATTTTTTCTATTAAAAATTGGCCTTGATACAAACTACGCTTCAAAATTTCAACATGTCATTTAATATTTCAATGAATTATCTCGGAAATTACTACATTAAATTCCTTATTCAATTAACATATATTTAATCTCCTCCATGGGTTATATCTCCCCAATGGCATTTAAATCATAAAACATGACAATAATGTACAAAGGGGAGAGGGGAATCTTCTGTAACAAACCCAACTTCATTAACTCTGAGTCGATGTCTACATTATTACATTATAAATAGATACAAGGTATCATATACTTATATAAAAAATAGATTATTAGTATTGGTAAAATAGATACATACATCAATTTCAAAGACGTTGGAAAATGTATAATACTGAAATTCGTTTTCATTAATAGTACTATTACTTCCCTTATTATATCCATTCATATCGAATATAAATAGCCACTTAGAATCTTGGGGAAAATTAAACAAAATAAATGCGAGATATCAAATTCTCTATAAGGACATGAATATAGTGGAATTTATCATGAATACAAAAGGTATATCAATATGGGAATGTAAATTAGTAAAAAACATACAAATACCATAATAACTTGAGCATAATATGGAAGGAATAAATGATGATCACATAAATCCATATAAATAATCACATGAGAATAAAACATATTTACTGATATTATAACTAATAAAATAATAAAATGGAAATTAATAACTGAGATCATAATGAGTGAATGGATAATTCCAATAATTTAGGTCATACTATCAAGACTTTTTACTCGATAAATTTAAATTGTGGATAAAAAGTCATTTAATTTGTCCAAATAATTGGTCACAAGAGATATGTCAATGTATCAAGGGTCTCTCTCTATAACTCATCCCACCACTCATGAACAATGTGTAATTCATTATTCATTTGAATGGGTTGAAAATAATCAACATAATTATTTATATTGAAATAAATACTCAAGAAATCATAAAACATACCATAATAAAATAATCATAATTAAAAACAATCCATTGTAATATTGTAAATTGTAAAAGAAATATACATCCACAATCATATTGATCATAATCAATTCAACTAGTGAATAAAAATTACATATATACCACACATACCTAGAAGAGAATACGTAAAATTAGGCTCGATTACATTGTTTAATAAAAATCCCATTAAACATCATTAAAAATATACTTTAGGAAATAAAATTTTCACATTAAAAATTAACATTAATGAAGATCAATAAACATTTTTAAAAAATATTTTAAAAAACACATCGATACATGTAAAATAAGAATTAAAACATTGAGTGTTCCTCGTGGTCAAGAATTATATTCATGCTACACAAGTTAATATAAATATTCCTTTCAATTTTCAATAACACTCAAATAGAAATTTATTTAGAATATTACTTGAATATTCCATTCAAAATTTTTAGGAAAAAATGGGTTAAATGAATTTATAAAATAATATGTATAATTTTAAGAATATTCCTGTTGAAATTTTTAGGAAACATCGATTTTCTAGAAAAATGATCTTTTTATCTAAAAGAGAAATAAAGTCTTATTTTATTAGAACAAATGCTCAATAATTTCAGTAATAAAGAATGAGATAATGGTACTATGACCAAAAAATATATGATTAGACATTTTATAAGTAAATATATTAATATTAATATTTGCATATCAAATAATTCCCCCAATGGATACATAGATATAAACAATCTCAAATAATTATTATATTATTGAATAAACCATTACGAATTTGGTAAATCGTTAATCGTAAGCCCCCATGGAATAAAGAACATCAAAAGAGACCTGAAATGATATTAATATAAAAATATTCATGATATAACATATAAAATAATAAGTATATACACCAAAAAATATGTTTTGAATAAGACATATGTATCACAGAAGTAAAAGTGTTATTAGAAATAACTTACCTCATGTTAGACTCCCTTTGAATTTGTCCAAAAACCATGTATAATAAATATATGTTTATTATAAACCAATTAAATAACCATAATCATATATATCACACCATATATGATCATCTTATATCATTTTACTTCCCATTTGTTAATAATATTTAATTGTTTTCATTGTTTTCGAAGTTAATTGCCTCGTTTTCTCATAAATATTTTGACATTAATGTTATTATTATTTTATATTGGATTTAGTTACATTATTAAAATAATTATATTAATGGTGTAAATATTTACTTCCATTCCATACATCCTTAAAACTATTCTTGGAAATAAGACATAGAAAATGAATCGCATAACCTCGTAGAGACGGTAGGTCGTATGTATGTTCGACCGACGATATCATTCCATTAATAGGTGAAATTGTAAAAAAGTTTATAATATAATAATTAAATGTAATTTATATAATTCCTTTTTTATCAAATATATTCAATAAATTTATTATTGTTATATTTGTAGAATATCATAGGTTAAAATTGGATCACATCTCTTTGTGAGGATATAGAGCACCAAACACACAAGAAACATTATAAAATTTTAAATAGAATGGAAGGTAAAAAAGACACATGGTATACTATAACATATTACGTATAATTTTTTTAAATATTATATATATATATATATATATAATCTATCATTATATCAAACCATGATATGTGATAAATGAGTTACATCAGTTTCCAAGGCTGTAGTTTTCCCTACACAAAATTGATGATTTCGTTTTACAATTTATATATGTGGAGATGGATAAATAATATAACATAAAAATAATTAAATATAACTATATTTTTTATAATTTTATTATAAAAATGTATGTTTTAAATAAAAATGTAAGGTTTTAAAATAATGAATAAAATAATGAGATTAGTGAAGATTATTATTTATTCTTATAGAAACACTCATTTAATATTTTCTTAAAGGCTGTATGTATGATCTATTGGGAGGACCCTAATCTATATAATGTCTATAATTATGTTGGGGAAGTATTATTTTAGGTTTTTAAAGATTAAAATTCCTTTAGACTCGTAAATAAGTGAGGGGAGTGAGTGAGCTTTCATAATTGAGGAGTGGAATCTTCATAAATACACAAAACAATTCAACAATGAGAAGTCAATATCACCCCATTTGGATCCAAAATTTATAATTAATGTTTATACGGTATTATGTGGTTGGGATAAACCACCAAAACAAAAGAATACATGTTTTAAACATGTTTTTCATGAACTTTTATTTTTCCATACTTTTACCATTTTAGTTTCTCTGTATGGTCACTTTTCTTTTTAACTCAGATAATTTAACCATAATGAATAAAATAAAAGGATATGTATTAGATAATATAGAAAAAATTATTATGAACATTAAATCCATTTAATCATTTAAAAATACTATGTTTTTTGAAAATTCATTTTAACACAAGTGCCTGAAACATTCAAAAACCATGTTTTAACTTATACTATGCTAACACAGTTTTATATATCTAGGGGTCAATATTAACTATAAAATAATAATTGGTCTATTAATAAAGCATATTTGATAATTAAAAATTTTTATAAATAAATTTTCATAATATATGTTATTTTATAATTTTAAATCATCTAATAAATTATCATTTATTAATGAATCATAATATTGTAAACTTCAACTTTATTCATATAATTTGAATTTTAAAAATACCACAAAATTTATGGAATTAGATTATATTTTGAAAACACCAGTATAAAATGATATAATTATCTAAAAAATTAATGGAACAAAATATTTCATTCAATTTATTTTACTTTTAATATATTTTAATGTCATTTCATTAATTTTTCTATTAATTAAATAATTATTTTTCTCAAATAACATAATATTTTAATGTAAATATATGATTAAACGAAACTAAAATAAAATTAATCAAATAAAGTTAATTTATTTAAATTCAAAATAACATCCATAATGGTTCACATCTTGTTTTTGTCCCTTTGTGAACACATAATTGATATTTAAAAGAATGTGTGTGTCAATTTTCTTTTTTATTAATTGAGTTATTTTATATGAATATTCCTAGAAATATATCCGAAAAACTAATAAAATATATATTAATGTGATTATGGTAAAAATATATTCATTTAATATGAATTGAAAAAAATAGGTCATTTTATGTTTTATTTTTTGTAGGTCATCCCCAAGGTAAACTCATTTTTACCTTGACCATAGTAATTAATTTTTTTTGTTTTTTACTATTCAATAAGTTAAAATATTACGTTAACATAATTATAAAATATTAATTATTACGATTCAAAATATTAATTTTTTATCAATTTAAAATCACTTAAGTTGAATGTTTTATTTAAAAATTAAACCCAAAGAGTCGACGAAAATTGGTTTTTGAAATAATGAATTATTATAAGTATTGAATGTTTTAATATCAAAATTCAATATAAAATGCATTCAAATAGAATAAATTTTATTTATTATAATATAATTGAATAAAAAAAATTAAAAAAATTATAATCAAAAATTAAATATTATACAAATTAAAAAAATATAATTTTCAAATAAAACCAGTATTTTTCATTTTAAATAAAAAATGTTTCTTTTTAGGAAACATAAAAAATAACCCTATGATAATTATCATATGATAATTTAATAAACTATTTTAATTTTTTCAAATAAAATTTATAAATTTACAATAACTATGTTTTAAAATATATGTTCAAGGCATGGTCAAACCACCTTTGGAATAATAAATTTTTCCAAATTACAAATATTTTTTTCATACAAATTATTCTAATTTTTTATATAAAAAATATATAACCAATTAATGTATGAAAAAATATTATTGTACTATTTTTTATTCCTATTTATAACCTTTAATTTAACAATTAGTTTGAAAATGTCATGTTTAAATAAAATATTAATAGAGTATCGTGTTTCCTTTAAACACGGTATTGTGTGCATTGCATACTATCAAAGAAATGGAATTTATTTTAAAAAAAATATCATAAATTATGGATGTTTTATATTAACTTTTGATGTGGATTTTTCATTTCACACACACTATCACATTTGATTTTCCTCTTTTTGGATCTCATGGTGTTACATTCTATCCCATTAATTATATTGCATCTCCATAATTTAATCTTGATATAAACCATAATGGTTTTGATATTTTAATGATATCTTATCTGAGAAGCACATCATAAAAAGGGTTAATAAATCATTTACTTGAGATGGTATAAGGGAATTATAAAGGTTATTTGGAATAATACATACAAGGTTTTTAAATAAAATAACAATGGTTGAAAGTAATGATATGTAAATGTAAGATAAGAATAAATAATTATGAAGAGTGATAGGGATCATTGATAATAATAAATTTAATGATATAGAAACTTTAATGAAAAAATATCCACAAATCTGTGACGATTTAAAAGAACCATTTTATTCATTATAAATGAAGATTCTAAGAAACCATTTTAATTTCAAATCCTTTTCCTATAATTGAGGAATTATTTTTCCATATGGACTTAGAAAGAAAATAAAATATACTTAGTTGATATATTTCTATTTCAAAGGATAAATTTATTAATTTTATTTTTCATTGATCAATTATTTCTTCATCACATACTCAATTAAATGAATATCCAATAGTAATTTTTATGCTCGTTGCATGAAAATCAACATTTTATAGATCATTAGATCAATAAATAAATGAAAATGCATTCCTCTTATAGCAATAAAATCACCAAAATAAAACTGTTTATAATGAGTTATCCAGTATAACACATTATTCTCTAATAGAATAATTTTAACTCCAGAAATTACATATAATCAATTACATAAATGGTTAATCTTATAACCTATCCAAAATATGTTCAGCCAAATTCAATGTCCAAAAAATTTTAAATGATTGTCACTAAATCATTATTATATTTCCCAAAAAATATAACATGTATCTCAATGTCACATAGAAAATATTTTAAATCCTTGATCGTGATAAATAAATAATGAAATTAATCTTTCTTATAAAAAAAAGTCAAGTTGTATAATATATTCCAAAAATTTAAACACGTAGTAAATTCCAGTATATATGACATAAACCAACAAATCTCCAAGAAATTTCAAGGCCAAAAATACAATCCCATAAACATCAATTTATCATTATTATCTCATAATCAATCACATATTAATGAAAATATTCCCTAAATTACGTGTTTTACAAGAATTTAAAGTTTCTATTGAATCAATTTTCTCCATCATTAGTACCATTTAATATATTCTCCAAAATCCTTAAATAAGTATTATTGAGTAAAATATAATTCAAATAACAAAAATATATTTTGTAGCATAATCCTAAAAAATATAATTGAATCCCAAAACACAATAACATTAATCATTACTTCCTTACTATAGTAACAATATAAGTCCTTCCTTCAACCCTTATCTTATTATAAGTTATATTCCCTTGAATCTTGAGGAATTAATATTTATAGTTCCATTTCTAGTTAAAACAATTAATATAAATTATTTATTTATTAACCTCGAAATCATGAGAACATTTTCATTTCTATCCACACATATAAAACCCACATTCCCCTTAAACAAGTACTAGGGTGTTTCTTCCTATAATTATCACTTGGTGGAAAATCCTTAATTCAATTATTCACATTACCATCTTTATCTATGCCATCCTATTCTTCACATTCTTCCCTTTCAAAAAATATTTCTTGGAGAATCATTTATTTATCATGATATCACTAAATAATATGTCCATGTATGATGAAAATACTTGGGGGACTATTTCTCACTCAAACACATTCTTAATCCCATTATGGGAAAGATAATTATCACTTTTTATATTACATGAATTGATACTGTTTCATTCCTTCTACTAGGATCCATTTATAAAAAATATAAAAAATATATATTAGATTATAAAATTATTTTCATAAATTTTCATCCTAAAACTGTTGAAACAATGAACATAATTTGAAATTTTTTTAATTGTTTAATCTCATAATCATAGACATAGTTTCATTGGCATGGTATTAAATTCATAAAAATATTTTCATGTCCTTAATAATTGGTTGTAAAGAAAATTTTAATTAACCAAATAATATATTTTTTGTGTGTCATAAAAGGCGTATAGAAATGACTATAGTTGTGTACTAGGTAACACTAAATTTAATCCCCCACATTCATTTTTGGGAGTTATTACCCACAAGTATATCCTATTTCAGAACAAAATACACTTATAATATCTAGATTGTGGTATATTTATAGAAAATCACATAATATATACCTTACTAAACCATTATATTTTATCCTATAATTACAATTATACTTAAAATATGTCATAGGTTTATATTACCTAAACCATTTTTTCGTAAATCTATTTCTTATGGTTTCCTTTAAACATCATTTGATACCAACTATAAGGGCCTCTACTCTAGCAGCCCAGACCTAGTGGTTACATTGTTACATTAGATCTACATACAAGGTATCACATCATGAAGTACTGAATTATTTATTATTCTTGGTAAATTATATATATATTTTAATTTCACATACATTAGAAAATATAAAATACAAAAAAAATATTTTATTTTTGAACATAATTATTCCTATTATAATATACCTTCCCATCAATCATAATTATTTCTTTGAATCCTTTAGAAAATTAATAATAGTAAATTAGTGAGCTCAGATACTGAGTAAGGTTTTTTGTACAATATAATAAATAATTAATAAATAATAATAATTAATATATAAAAGGTAAATAACTGAAACACACTCTATTTATATAATAACTTAAGGATAATCTGGTAGGAATAAAGGATTATCATATAAATCCATATAAATAGTTACATGGTATTTAAAAGTATCCCTCGAAATTATAACAAATTTAATAATCACATTTATAAGAATAACTAATCACAAAAATAGGGAATTCATAATGGCTTACAAATGAAGTATACTTTAAACACCTTTCACAAGATAATTCAAACCGGTGGGTAAACCATTTAATTCTGTCATCTTATTTTTCTTTTGAGACCCATTTATGCATTGAAGGGTTATCTATTATCGATCTATACAAAAACTTTATTAGTTACAATGCATTAATCATATGAAATGGGTGTAACATAATCAACATAATCATTCATATGTAAAACTAAAACATTATATATTAATACTTACTCCCATGAAATAAATATAATCATAAAAAACTTATATTAATATAAAATAATATTGAAAACATTTAGTGGCCATGAAGTTGGAAAATTCCAATCAGTTCATACACATTAAAATAATAATTCCTTTCACATTTTTGATAAAATTAAAATGTTATTTATTTTGGAAAATGAAAAGATTATTCCTTTAAATAAAATTTAAAATGGAAAAAAATTAAATCATTTTTATAATTTTATAAATATTTTTTAAAACAATTTTTGAAAACATGGATTTGGAAGGAAAATATTTTTTGAATGATAAGGGAAATAAAGCCATATTTTCTAAATAATTTCAAGTAATGAAGAGTGGAAAATTGTAATATTACATGAAAAGTCAATGATTAAACAAATTGGAAGAAAATATCATTATTTTAGTATATAAATCACAAATAATTCTAGTAAATGAGATGTAATCATAAAAAATCTTGAATAATGATGATAGTGTGAAATAAACACTTACTACATTTGTAACATTTTAATCATAAGCCCCATAAAAGAAATAACATCACATGAATTTTTAAATAAAATTAAGATAAATAAATTCATGACATAATATAGGAATTTATTGGAATATAGACCACACAAAATAAATATGTGTTGAATGTGACATATATCTCACAGAAGTAAAAGTGATTTGATTAAGGTTTGACTCCATTCATATGTGTTGGAAACTCATGTAAAAATAAATAATTTTTTTATAAATATATTAAATAATCATAATCATTTATATAATACCATATATTATACTTTTATATCATTTTACAAAGAATTTGTTATTAATGTTTCATTATATTCATATTTTGTGTCTTAATTTTTTTGTTTTCCCATGAGTGTTTTTTCTTGAATGTTATTGTTCATGTTCATAGAATATTGTTCCCTCATCACTAGAATTATATTAATGTTATAAATATTATTAAATTCATTATATACACCAATATATCCATTAATAAAAATTGAATATTTAAAATGAATCTTATCACTTTGTGTAGAACGTAGGTCGTATAAATTCTTGAAGGACAAAATCATTCCCTTAATAGCTGAATTGGTAAAAAAGTGAATGATATATAAATTTTAAATAATTCAAATAATTTCTTATATATCTCATATATTTATTAAATTTAACATTATTACCTTCCTTATAAAGCGTATGTGAAAAAATTAATCACAGTGCTTTATGAGGTTGTAGTTTGTGGTACACATACGCGATACTATGGTAATTTTAATGAAATTAAAGGTGATAATAATATTTTTATATTATAAAAAATAAGTATGAGTACAATATAAATATATATGTATACATTAAATCTATCATTATATATAAAGATATATGAGAATGTTTGATGGAAACCTATTTATGTCAATTTGCACGGAGGTGGATTGTTATAAACATGATTGAAGATTTTGTTTTCCTTTTGATGGAAGTAGTGATTGATAAAATTTATTCCATAAAAATAACAAAATATTAGTATGTTTTAGATATTGGTGTTATTATATTATATTTATTATGAAAAAATATATGGTTGGAATATATGAAATAAAATGAATGGTCTTAGTGAAGAAAGTTACCTTCTCTTTGAGAAACCACTATTAGATCTCTTCTTAATGTCTCTATGAATAGTAATTTGGAAATAATAGAAGATATATAATGTTTATAAGGATGTTAGTTAGGTATTTTCGATGGTTTTTGTTGAGATAAATGGATTTATAGGTGTGAGGATGTTATGGTAGTGAGTTCTATTTTACAATTGAGGAGGATTTACATTTTTGTTAATACCAAAAACAATTCAATAATGGGAAGTCACTATCACCCCAAGTGGCTCACAAATATATAATTAAAAAATTGTAGGGGTGATATAGTGGACCCATATCTTCCTGACACAAAAAAACACTTGTTCTAAACATTATGTTCTCTAACATTAAGTTTTCCTGACTTTTACCATTTTAGTTTTCACTATCGAAACAGGTATTTTTAACATAGGTAATTTATCTTTCAACAATAAAATAAAATTAGCTGAATTAGATAATGTGGGCTCAATTATTCTCAATATTAAATATGATTTATAAAATAAAAATACTAGGTTTTCTTAAAATTAATTTTAACACCAGATCATGTAACAGTCAAAAACATTGTTTAATAAATAACTTTGATAACAATGTTTTTTACTCATTGGGAGTTAATATAGTCATTGTAAAAGAAAAATTCATTAATTAATGTAACATAATGGTATATTTAAAAATAAAAAACTAAATATATAGAAGAAAATTTTTTATGAACATAAAATCATTTTATAAAATATCATTTATTATAAAATAACATCAATATAAATTTTGAAATTATTTATATAATTTGAATTTTAAAAAATTATAATAAATATATAGAATTAAAATAAATAGATTTAAATTATTTATACAATGATATATTTATCTTAAAAATCAATAAAACACAAAATGTATTTAATGTTATTTTACTTTAAATATTTTTAGTATCATATATTTTGTTTTTGTATTAATTCAATAATTTAGTATTAGTGTTAGTTAAGAATTTCAAAATATTATATGATTTAAAATGATTAATAAAAATTAAATACATGAAATTAATTTAATTATTCTGAAAATAAAATTTCATATTAATTTACATGTATTATTTTTCCCTTTCTGAACACAAATTTGATATTTAAAAGAAATTGGGTAACATTTTTTCCTTTTCTATACATAAATTATTATATAGACATATTTGATGGAAAATTAACCAAAAATACAAAAAAATATATACAAATGTGATAATTAAAGCAATTTAGTTATAAAATAATATTTTTACATTTTTAGGTCATTATAAACCTTATATTTTAGTTTTGACCCATGGTAAACTCATTTTAACTATAACCATGGTAATTGATTTTTACTATTTTTTATCTACATTATGATTAATATTATGTTTAAAATATTATATAATATTAATTATCCTGATTAAAAATATATAATCAGTTTTTTTTCAAAATTTAACAAACACATGTTGAAAATTTTAATTTAATATAATACACGCATACAAGATGAAAAGAGGTTTTCCAAAGAGAAAATTCCTATAAGTAGAGAACATTTTAATACCAAGATTTAATATTAAATATCTTCACTGACCAAAATTTAATTTATTATAATATAATTGAACAATGTTTTACATTCAAAAAATAATAATTAATTAGAGACGATGAATTAAATTATTTAGATAAAAAAGCAGTTGACAGACAAAAGTATTTTTCACTCTTCATGAAAATATGAAACATTTGAGAAAAATACCAAAACATAATCCCAAGATAAATTTAATATGATTAATAATTAATAATGTTAATTTTTTCAAATAATGTTTCCAAATATAAAAAAAATATTTTTTATATATGTGTTCAAGGCAAAACTAAACCACTTTTTTGAGAACTATATTTTTTAATAAAAAAAGTTCTTGAAAAATATTCTAGTTTTTAAAACCAATCAATAGATAAAAAATTATCATCTTCCAAACATATTTTTTCATAATTTAGTTCTTCTTATTCATACCAACCAATTTATCATCTACATTAAAATGTTTATGTTTAATAAATTATTAACAATATGTCATGTTTCATTTAAACCAAGTGTTAAAAGCATCACATGATATCAAAGTGATTGAATTGATTTTAAAATAAATATATTTTAAATTGAAATTATTATATTATAATATAATATTAGTTTTCTTTCACGATATATTCTATTGAACATGATGTTGGTCTTTTAAAATATTTGGGTTTTACACCTCTATCTTCATCATCATGAGTAGAGTGGTTAGAATTAATACACCAACCCCTTTCTTCCATTTTTATTACTTTTCTACATTATAATAACACCATTTAATAAATATTCTTGTATATATTAACATGGGACCTATTTTCTAGTTGTATTTAAATTAACCCCTTTAATAAAAATCAATCCAATTATATAAATTTCATCATTTAATATAAAACTCATGTAGTTTTTCCAAGATTCTTTCATTATAATACTAGTGTAGTTTTTTCCACATTATTTTAATTATTTAGTTTTCACACTTAAATATTTCTATTTATCCGCATCCATGTATGTTATAAAATTTATTCTCTATTTATTTTCTTCAAAATCTCATTTGTGATCCTCTTCTCACCTTCGATTCATTGAGAAATTTCTTCTTAAACTTAGGTTGATGTAATTTCTCTTTCATAATATCTACTAAAATTATGCTTCTTTTTTCAGGATTATTTCATTTTCATTCTTTTTGGATACTGTTAATAGGTCATTATAGATACTTTAGGCATCCCCATTTAACTTTTTTATTCAATATCATATATTACCGAAAATCTATTTTAACATACAACAGATTTCCTCTTCTTTCATCCATCTTTCATTCTCATCTATGGTGTAGAAAATATCACCATTATATATTAATTTGTTATATTTCTGTAATATCATTTTAAGTTTCCAATTTTTGTGTAGATAAAACGCCATTAAAAATAACCATACCTGATGTGATCTTGTTGTCTTATTTGGGGTGGGACTGTTGGAAATTTTTCTTTATTAAGATTTCTTTTTTCTAAACACCAATAGGTAGTGTTTATAGTTCCATAAAATTATTAACATAGTAACCCCATATATTTTTTGATCCATTCAAACTAGATCTATAATAGTTTTTATTTGAAACCTGATGGGTTTACTGGTGACTGCTAGGTAGGATTTTCCATCGATATTTTACATTTATTCTATTTTTATTTATAGCATGTAGCTCATCCTTATGTGATTGAATTCCCAAGTTATTTTCCTTTATTTTTTCCACAAAAATTATCACCATGAAGATTTAGTTTACTATATATTTTATTAACCTTAAGTATAAAATATTATTTTATAGTGGTCATTTATTCTTCATATAATTTCTCTATTCCATTAAAAAATATAATTATTGAACCAATTATTAAATGACATCACTTTATTCCTTAATTATATTATACATTATTATAATACAGTCATCTGAACATGAAATGATATAACATATTATTTAATTTTCATCTATTTGTATTCAATAAATATCATTCAAGACAGATTTATACTCTTACTATTTGTTCTTAAAACACCATGATATTTTATGAAATATCTTTTTAAAATTAATTTATCATTTTGAAATTTTTCATTTCAAATGACAGTGGAAATAGTTCTATATGTATAAATATATATAATTAATTAATTATAACATTATTTTCACATACAATACCGACTTGCCTTACACTACATGAAATACCAGCTTGGTTTGTACTAAATAAAATATTCATTGGGCTTCCCTTACCTGCAACACCGACTTGGCGTACGTTTCACACAACATCGATGTTTCTAAAAAACATCATTTTATTATTAATTTTTAAATGAGATAATTATAACCTTTCCATTAAAAATATTTATAAGAATATTAATAAGTAATTTTCAAATATTTTTTATAATTTTTTTATATAGATAAAACATAGTGATAAAAAATGATATGATTCTTGGTAAAGCCCTTCTATGTTTAAAAATACTATTTTCTCAAATGAACTAATTTTAATAATAAAAATAATATTATAACCATATTAATTTAATTTGATAAAATAAACAAAATTTTTAAATTTATATTTCAAAATTTATCTTAGGGTGATGTTTTGGGATTTTCCTGCGGATCTTCTCTTTTAATAAATATTAAAAAATACTATGTTTTAGATAATAATTGCATTTTCATTTTAATAATTTTTAATGTTAAATTATACCAGAAATTTGTTTTATGGTGAAATTAGATAAATTATACATCTATTAATACCATTTAGGTAATTAAAATCAATTTTACTTTGAAATTTAATATAAAAACATAACAATCATTTGAAATTTTCTTTACATTAAAAATCTGTTATTTCATCACATCTACTATATTAGCAATAATATTAAATTTTATGCTTATATGAATTATTTTTAGAAAACCCAACATAAATCATGGTAATTGGTATAATATTTAGATTCTAATAATATAAACTTATTGTTTTACCAAAAATATTAGTAAAAGTGATTTAAATTAATCATAGTGACTAAGGTCAAATTAGTCTTAGATAAGGACTAAACATCATTATTCAGAGCCCTATAACCTGTCAACATTTCCAAAATATATATTATGGCCCGTTATTAGCTATAAAACATCCATTATTTATTTTATTTGGGTTTTTATGACTTTTTTAGGCAAGAACGTTTGTGCACCTAACTTGTTTTTAAAAATTCCATGTGAGTCATTTTTGTTCCCTATAAAAGGCAACCACCTCTACACACTTTTTCACCCCTCTCAAGACCCATGGATTGCCCAAAATATGTTCAGATAAGCAAAAAACCTCCCTTATATCAACATATAATCCTTACTTTGGGGATAAGTCAACTTAAGAAATCATTTTTTCATAAACCTAAAAGAGTTACCTGATTAAGAGGTAACATCTAATCTCAAGATACATTCCTTTATTTTCCTTCTCCACCAACTAAAATCTATTTATTACATTATTTAAATAAAAAACTAGTATCTTAAATACATTATGTTTTTATGCTAATGGTCCAACCTACAGATAAACACACCTCAATCTAATGGGTAACGATCATACTATTTCTGTCTATAGTGTACTATTATAAAAAAAATGATGATTGATAATCCATCCATTAAAACCTACCATGGTGGACATTGTGATGGAAATTCTATTTATATTTGTCATAAATTATATTTTCAATTTATTTAAACTTTATTTTTTCTTTTAAAACATGTATATTTTTAATTTTCCTTTGGTGATTGATATGATATTTCATTTGAGTTAGAGTGGACTACCGCCCCTCAAAGTGATACGATTCATTCAAAAAATATATATATTATATAAAGGTTGGTTTTGAGAATATTAAAGATTTATAATATATAATAAATATAATTTATAATTACATATACACACTTATATTTATTTATATTTCTTTTATTCGAGAAGATAATTAAAATGGAAACAGTCACTACAAGAAAAATAGGCTATAGCCAAGGACCTCTAGCCACAGTTTTAATGTTGTGGCTATAGGTGCATACAACTATGGTTATGTAGATTATAGACACCATTTTAAAATAATGGATATATATCTTTTTTCATGTAATACAACCATATTTTTCATAACTTTGGCTATAGGCCAAACATATAGCCATGGTTATGTGGCCTATAGAAACAGCTTTCAAAAACGTGGCTATAAGCCTTTTTTTGGAGGTCTATAGCCAAGGTTTTGACAACCGTGGCTATAGGTCTCCCACCCTTGTGTTAGAGAAAAAATTTCCTGCCAATTGTTTTTGGGAAGAACTATTACCATGGTTTTTAAGATGTTGTCATAGTTATTAATATTATATATTTAATATTATATATAAAAATATACAGAATCCTTGTAGGTGTAGTAGTTAGGTCGCTGAAACTCAAAAGGATGGTGATGGGATCAAATCTGACTAGGCACAAAATATTTTTAAGTTATTGCCACTATTTTATAGTGCTATTTACACTGTTTTATAAGGCTATATCTATAGTTAGAACTGTGGAAATAGGCTACCTATTACAATTATTAAAATTGTGGACATAGGTCAGTTGCCACAATTGACAACATAGACACCTATGGCCATAGTTTCTATAAACATGGTAATAGGCCTCCTATTGCCATGGTTAAAATAGTGGCCATTGGTCAGACACTACCGCCACAACGATAGCACCCAAAGTTGGGAAAACCCATGACCCTAGCCTATGACCACAATTTTTCTACCTATTTCCACGGTTTTGAACTGTGGAAATAGCCCATTTTTTTAGTTGTGACTGTTCATGCATACAAACGACTTACCGTCCCCATTAACAATGTATTCCATTTGGTAATTACTTATGATATAGACTATTATAATATAAATATAATATGTATAAAAGATACTTATTTCATAATTTTAATTTTTTATATCATGATATATGTATAAATACAAAAGATATTACAACTTAGGACACATTCGAAGAGCAGACCAAATATTACCCAAAGTGAATCCCTAACCCCAGATCGTTAAAAAGAGGGCAATATAAAATAGTAATAAAAACATATATAGTATTATTTTTATGAATATTCTTATGTTTTATATGTATAATAAACATATATTTATACTAAATGAAACTTGTACAATTATAAATAGAGTCGTTACATAAGGTATGTGGATTTCATCTCACTTTTTATTTTTGTGAGATACATTCTTTGTTAACCACCCACTCCTTTTGTGTGGTGTGTATACTACCCATAGATGTGTTAAATTTTTCTTATAGTTAAATTAATTTTTATTTACATATCCATTCTATGTCCATTATTTCATGGGGTTTAATTTTCAAATGTTATCAAATCATAAAAATAGCTTTGTCACATTTTTCCTTATTTGATACTCATGTTTTCTTATGCACCTAAATTATTTTTTATGTGAATATACTTCCATTTTACATATTATATCATAATCCTAATTATATTTAAGATATTTTTAGTTTCTTGTAATTTTATTTTTTTATATGTATAATATGATCTCAAGTTACCAAGTGATAATAGTTTATTGAATAAATGTAGTCGCTTTTGATGATTGTTCATATTTATTTCTCCTTAAATTAATTATTATGTTACATATTTCAAAAAAAACTAAGGAAATTTTTTCAGTTATGTTTATGTAAGTTAATTTCATATATTGGTACCATTTTCTACTTTTTTCAATATTTTATAGTTATGAAATTATTTTTAAGAAATATTTCATTTATCCTCTCTTTGGTCAGAAAAATATTTTCTTTCAAAACCATTTTTTAAAAAATTGTTTTCCAACAACATTACAAAAATATCCTGCGATCATTAAAAGTAATTTTACAAATTTCTTATCTTACCAATGTTTTTAGAGTAAATTTATTGTCTCTTTTTGAAGGAGGTAATTTTATATCGTTTTTAGCATGAAAAATGAATTTTCTTCTTACCTCATAGAACATGTTCGAATTTATCCATCGTCAATCCATTGAAAATTTATTTCCATGTTTAAAGGTTTATTTAAAAAACTTATTTTTCATATAGATTTTTATTTAAAATGGGCTTAATTTTTTTTTCAAGGTTATTTATTATGTTTTCAAGATAAATGGTCTTCAAATTAATTTCAGTATTTAATTTAAATTTTATAAATTATTTTCAATTAAATAGTTGGAAGAACATTTCCAAGATTTATTTATGAGTTTTTAATGTATTTTCAAAGAAATGGTTTTCAAAACATTTTCAAGAATTCATTACAATTTTTCAAAGTAATTTTAATGTAATGGTCTTCAAAATAGTGTAAATATTTCTTTATGGTTTTATAAACTATTCTAAAAAATGGTTTATAAAATTTTTCAAAACATATTTTATAATATTAAAATTATAAATGTTTTTAAAATGATATAAAATAATCTTTATAAGTTTTCAAGTTTATTTCTAAGAAAATTATTTTCCAATGGTTTTATGTATTAAAAATACCTTTTGAAAAAATAAAGAATATTGTCCTCATGATATTTTTTTGAAAGATATTTCAAAAAAAATTTCCATACAATATAAAATCAATTGATGTTACTCATTCCCTTCTAAGAAATAATCCAAAGGTTCTATTCATATAATTTATACGTATACGTTTTTATTAATGGAATGGTCTTAATAAAACTTGTTTCTCCTTCACAGGTTATGCGTTTATGAAATCCATTTCTAGTTCGCAGGTTATATGTCATTGAAATACAATTCTATTTCACAAGTTATGATTTAGATGAAATTATTATTAAAACTATATTTTTTCATAGGTTATGATATGATTACATGTTTATAATACCCATTAATTTCATGCGTTATGATATAATTATTTATGATCTTGTGGAACATCTATGTCTGATTTCATTATGAGCTTGGTGGGACCTATATATCTCTCTGAAAAATTAGTTAAAGATTTATATCTCATGAGATAGACTAAGATGTTATTTGGAATGAAACTAGACTACTAATATGGTCATGGGGGTGAACCATGACTACCAATTTTGTATAAGGAGTGAACTCATGCAACTAAGATGGACATATGAGTGAACCGTGACTACTAATATGGTATCGGAAGTAAACCTATACTACCATGATGGTATTGACAGTGATTCCTTGGTTACTATGTAAATAATATATTTTGTGGATGTGTTTTCTATAATTCCATGTTTTATTCCTATGTTATTCTTTCTTCCATTATGTTATTTATTTCCTTATGATTAATTTCTTATGAAAATAAAATATCTATTATGATCTCAAATATACATGGTATTATTTTCAAATGCTATTATCATGTTCTATACCCTTTTGTCTATGTTATTCTTACACATTTCTTTTATTTACCCTTAGTGTGCATCTGAGCTCAACCATTTCTTATGTTTCTTTTCCTTGGGTTATAAAGAATAGTTTTATGTAGAATTACTAAAGGATGAGATATTTATGGGAGGTTTTGAAGATATTCCACAAGGACATAATATTTTATTTCCTTGTTTCCAAAAAACACTAAACTATTATCGTCTTTGAGAATGTTTTTTTGTAATGTATAGAATATTCATCTAAAATGATGTAATATCCATGTGAGTAAAGAAAGGGTAACTATAGTTGGTAACTAAGAAATATTTTATTAATCCTTTTGAAACTAGGATGATAATAATTTATTGATATTTCTAAGTATATTTCTATGGATATATCTGGGGATTTATCAAAGGATAAATATAGTGATGAGTTAACATTTAGGTAAATGTCCTATAATTTTTGTAAGGTATAGAGTGAGTCGTTTCCTAGAAATAAATCTCTGTCTCGAGGATATAAGTTGATGTGGCTTTTTTAAATATATAAATAGTGGTTACAACTCCAACAAGATGTTTTGGGCCTGAATTGGGGTAATCTATTACATGAAAAAATGTCTTTCTGAATAATTGGTTTGACTTTCTCGAAAGATATACTTTGGGAATTCATAAACACTACACAAAACCTCCTGATGGTTTTAAATATAAATTAGCTATGAATAAAATATGATGAACCTAGGGTGACATAGATTAAGCAAGGTTTAATGATTTACAAATCCTATATGTAAATATTTTCGAAAATATATGGTTTTATGCTATGATTAGTAATGTTCACACTGTGATTCTATTTTTAGAAAATGAAGGGAATCAAAAGAAAATAGATTATTGTTGAATGTGATGGATAATTTTCTTGATGAGTTCTAGAGTATAATTATCACTAGAGTGAAAGATTTTGTTATCATGCCTAATCAGTTTTCATGGAACATGATTAATATCATTCACCTTGAACTACGATGGGAATCACCAAGGATGGGAAAAGAGTTTGATCATAGTGAGGATAATAGTGAACATGAATTAAGGAATATTTTGTTTCATTTATTTCATTAATGTTGAAAAAATCACCTAAGTGAATGACTTAGAGAAACAAGAATATGTATGGAATGTTGAAAAAAGGAAACCATAGAGGTGAATAAAAAGAAAAAATAAAGAGCTTGTTCAACCAAATGGAAGAGAATATTGGCCTAGCTAAGAAATCATCAAAGGTTAAGTTCTTTATGCATGTATTAAATAGTCATTATTGAACTAAATGTCCTAATAGGAAAGTTATTGAATAAAATCAGCAAGGTGGTATGAGTAATGTTTACATTGTGGATGATAACGAGACTACATATATAATGTGAAGGGAAAGAAGTATTGTGTAATAGGATGATATAGCCTTGTTAATGACCTAAGTATTATGTGGAATAATAAAATATTTTGTTTATTTGGATTAAAAAATTATGAGTGATGAAATATAAAATGATTTTCCTATTGTTATTTTTCACTCTGTATTTAAAATTTTTTTTTGAATGTTCCTGATGGAGTGGTCAAGTTATTTAATAAAAATGTGATATTTTGACTAAGGAAAGGTAGAACTAAATATGTTCATTATATAGAGAGAATGTTGTATGGATAAATATATGTGGATATGTATGAATAAATTGGATGGTAATAATTAAATTGGAGCTAAGTAAGGAATTGTTGATGGGTGGTTAATACTATCATTAATGAAGTTTAAACAAAATTGATATAAGTAATAGATCCAATATAATTTCGACTAAGAAATGATGCATGTTTTATAAAATTATTTATTGTAATTCGCATGTTTTTAATGTGACAACCAATTGCTACTTTTTGATTTATGAGGGAATGAATGTTAAACTAATTTTATGGATTTCTTTTTAATGTTTGGGATTATTATCATTGAAAAGGGTTATAAGGATAACAATTTATGGAAAGTTATGTAAAATATCCGATGAAGTCAGTATGATTATTGTGTTATCCCTATATATTATGATTTAATCATAATGGATAACATTTTATAAAAATATTTTTTTATTACTGATGATAGATGGGATGGCATATCATGGGTCTCATGATCTGTTAGTACTCCAGGAATGAAATTATCACCTTTATTTTTTGAGAAAGAGGTAATGTGGATCATGGAATAACAAAGGGTGAGGATGTCTTAAATTTATTCAAGTATTTAATTTCATCAAAATTCCATAACTATTGGAAAAGGGTCATGAAACCGAAAATTATATCCAAGTATATTCATTTTTTATGAATCAGAAGGTACCTTAGGTCATCGCAGATTTATGGCTACCAGATTTTTATAATTCTAACAAACATGTTCCTTATTACTCTCCATCAGAAAATGATAGTTATATATTTCTTCAATATCCATGTTTTCACTTCTGACCTATGTTCTTTTATTTATAAACTAATTTATATATTATATTGGGTAATGATTATAGTCCCAAAATTACCATTTAAGGGTATTTTTTGTATTCCTTTTTAGTATGTGGGTTTATAAGAATGAAAATTTCATGTATTAAACCATTGATAACCTAGAAAAGTTTGAATGGAGAAATTAATTTTATTGACAGAATAATGTAACACCTTGAGATTTTTTTACTTTTTCCAAATTAATTTATCTCTTTAATATTTTATCATTTCACAACACTTGAAGTAGTTATATAAATAATTATATGAAATAAACAAATAAAAAATTATTTTGACAATAAATACTAACTTGGATTTCACTACACACAATACCAAATTGTCTTGTGCTACATTAAATACCAACTTGAATTGTGTTACACGCAGCACTGACTTGGCTTACATTGCATGCAACACCGATGTCTCAAGGAAACATCATTTTATTGTTATCTTTTAAAATATTATAATTATAAACTAGCCATTAAAATTAGTTATATGAATATTAATAAATAATTTATAAATATTATTTATAATTGTTTTATATAGATAATACATGTTGATAATGAATGATATGATTTTTTCTAAAGTTGTTCTATGTTTAAAAAATACTATTTTCTTGAATAAATATATTTTAATAATATTATTATTTTTAAAAAAATTAGAAATTTAATTTGATAATATGAACTTAATTTTTGAATTTTGAATTTTGAAATAACTTTCGGGTTAATTTTTGGGATTTTTCTAAGAAACGTCTTTTTTTTATAAATACTGAAGAAATAAAATTTTATTTAATTACTTCAGTTTCATTTAAATAATTATTAATTTTAAATTATATGTTAAATTTATTTTAAGGAAAAATTAGATCAATTATACATCTATTCAAACCATTTAGGTAATTTTAATAAATTTAACTTTTAAATTTAATTAAAAACATGATAGACTTTCGGTCATTTTTCTACTTTAAAAACCCGTTATTCCTCCCCTTCAGTGGGGTTAGCATTAATATTAATTTTTACTCATCATATAATTTTATTTAGATGAATATACATACAGTATTTTAATTAGAATAATATTTAGAGTCTAATTATGTAGAATTATTTTCTTACGAATAATATTAGTAAAAGTGATTGAAATTAATCATAGTGATTCGGGTCAAATTAATCATAGTTAGGGACTAAACCTCAATCTCAGTAGACCTTATGACCTATAAAATTTTACAAAACCCATTATATGTAATTTATTATTCCAACCACCTTGAGTTATTTTTTATTTTTTATTTGGTATGACTTTTTTAGGTAATAACATAAGTATACATTACTTTTTTTAAAAAAAAATTCTAACTGAGTCATTTTCTCTCCCTATAAAAGGTCACCGAAGCTACCCACTTTCTAAATCATCTAAAGCCCCTTGGATCCCCGAAAATATACTCAACTAAACTCTCACATACCTAAAATACCCTTATAAGACTTACCTTGGGAATAAGTCAACTCAAGGAATCCATTTAGCACAAAAAAAGTTATCTGATTAAGAGGTAACATTTCCTCTAAAGCTCCTTTTATTTATTTTACTTCACCAATCCATAAAGTTTATTTATTAAATTATTGTATTAAAAAACATGTATCCTAAATATTATATGATTTTTTTACTCTATTGGTTCGAGCTACACTTACACACACCTCCATCTAATGGGTAACAGACATAATGTATCTTTGTATCACTAACAACTGCCTCATAAAACAAGGATTGTCAATTTTTTCATTAACACCTTTCATGGTGGACATTATTAGGGAAACTATATTTATATATTTTATAAATTATATTTATAATTTCATTAATATTATTTATAACTTTTAACAAAAACATATATTTACTTTAAATTTGCTGATTGATACGTTAATTTCGTTTGAGGAACTGTGGACTACTGTCCCCTTAAAGCGAAATGATTCCTTTTAAATTAAATGGATGGTATTAAGGATTAATTTATTGAATATATAAAGTTTATATGAAATAATAAATATATTTTAATAAGGATATATATATAATTGTCTTTTTTTGTTCAATATGAAAACTAAAACAGAAACAACGTTCATGAGTACATATGGCTTACTATATCCAAGAAAAGTGTATTCCATTTCCTATTCTTTTAGGTGATATATTATTATAATATAAATTTAATTGATATAAATTATATTTATATCATGATTTAAATTATATTTATATCATGATTTAAATTATTGAAATCATGAAATATATATGAAGATAAAAATTTAACAAATTAAGAGTTATGTGAAGAGCATGGTGAATATTTCCCAAAATGAAACCTTAACTTAGGATGATTAACAAGCAGGTAATATAAGGTCATAATAGAACTATATATTGTATTTTTTATGATAATATCATTTTTTAAATGATTTATAACAAAATTATATATATTATTTAAGAATCATTAATGAGTATGATGATAGTCAATACAAAAGGTAAGGGGATTTTATCTCATTTTTATTTCTATGACATACATGCATTATTCACCATGCACTTCTTTTCTATAGTGTACATAATTCCCATGAATGTGTTCAATTTTTATTATATTTAAATATAAAATTATTTAATATGTATTCTATGAACTTAATTTCTTAGGATTCATGTTTCATAATTTACAAAATCAATAAAATAGTTTTGTCACAATTTTCCTTCTTTAAGAGTAATGTTTTATTATGCAACTAAATTCATTTTTTGAGGTGTATTTAATTCAATTTTAAATATTTCATAATGAACCTAATTATTTTAATGATATTTTAAGATTCATTAAAATTTCTATTTTGTATATGGAGAGTATGATTCATTGATACCACGAGATAATATTTTATTGAAAAAATCGCATCGCTTATCAAGATCATTTATTTTTTATGCTACCTTTGATGAATTATTACGTTACATCTCTCATGAAATTCACGAAATTTATTCTATTATGGTTATACATTATATATTCAGGTATTTTATCCTTTTTCAACACTTTAGTAAATAATGTAGTTAAGAATGTGTTTCTAAGAAAGCTCAAATATACCCTCTCTTTGGTTAGAAATCTATGTTTATTTGAAACCATGTTTTATAAAAGGGTTTAAATAAAGATACTAATAATATCCTATGAGCAATAAAATAATTTTTTAACCATTTTTTTCTTCTACATATGTTTTTAAGGAATATTTTTCTCTCTTTCCAATCGCGGTAATTTTATATCATTTTCACCTTGAAAAAGGAATGTTATTTTAACATTGTATGACTTGTATAGATTTATCCAAAATAAATCCTTTGAATTTTTTTATTGTTTATAGGTTATATGTTTAGAAAATATTTTTAAAATAAATGTTCAATGAAAATGGTCTTTAATATGTTTTAAATCATATTTTATATGTTTTCATTAAAAATGGGTTCCAAAACATCTTCATACTTCTTTTATAACATTTCAATTAAAATAATTTTCAAAATGTTTTCAATAAATCTTAATATGTTTTCAAATTATTTCAAATAAATAGTTTTCAAAAAAATTCCATGATGTATTTGTATGTTTTCAATGTATTTTCAATAAAATGGGTTTTAAAATACTATGAAGCATTATTTATATGTTTTCGATGTGTTTTTAATGAAAAAGGTTTTTAAAATAATTAGGAACTTATTTTTATGTTTTAAATGAATTTTTTTTTCTGAATGATATTATTGATTATTTATAATTTTCAAGGTATTTTCTATGAAAATTATTTTCAAATGGTTTATGTTTTAAAAATCCCTTTTCATAGAAGAAAGACAAATTTCATCAAATTTTTTTTAAGGATATTTTAAAATTAATTTCCACCCAAATTAAATATATTAATGTCATCCATTACCATCTAGAAATGAATCAAATGGTTATATTCACATTTTATATGTGAATGGTTTATGGTTAATTTCATGTTCATAATGAAACCTATTTCTCTATCATAGGTTATGTGTTTCTGAAATCCATTTATCTTTCATGGGTTATATGTTTTTGAATTAATTTTATCTTTAATGGGTTAAGATTTTGATGAAATGATATAAAACATGACTTTTTCTACAGGTTATGATTTTATTACATGTTTAAAATACCCATATCATTTCATGGGTTATGATATGATTATTTATGATCTTATGGAACATGTATGTATGATTTCATTATGATATTGTTGGTACATATATATCCTTGTAATTCTTTAGGTAATGATTTATAACTCATTAGATAGACTAATATGGTCTAGGTAATGATCTTTGACTACTAAGATGGCCATGGGAGTGGACGATAAATACCAAGATGGTATGAGGAGTGAACCCATTCTACTAAGATAGTGTAACATCCCATGTATGTAATGAATAATAGATATTTTTATCTATGTCTATTAATGAATTAGATAGTGTTTTAGAGGCTTAAAATATAAATAAATCCAATCTTAAACATGGAATACACTAATATTTTTAAAAGATTGTTTTACTGCCTTTTGATGGAAAACCATTTTTGAATCTATCTTTTGAAAATTTTATAAACTATGTTAGTCAAAATAAACTTATTTTTTATGATTGGGACATCAAAATTTACTTTGTGTGAATTTTTAGTATTTTTCTGACAATGTTCATTTTTTAATGAATAGTGAAAAATACTGCATTTAACATCAAAACTGTTTTTTAATCTAATTTATTTATATGATTAGATTATCTTTTGAATTGGTTTTGAAGTGAAATTAGAATATATTTTTACTTTTTAATCCAATGGTGGTCATTGGAATCAATTTCACTTTGAAATTGGACTCAAACTGGTGTCAATCTTTTGATACTTATTGTTTCATAAAAACACGCTATTTGTCATGACAGCGGGAATTAATTACTAAATTAATTAATGTAACTTATATGATTTGAATTTTTTAAAATAGGCATAATTATTGAATTCAGAATATAAAATATATCTTCGGGTGAAGTTTTGTTATATTTCTGAAAAACTTCAATTTTTGATGAATAGTGAAACCACTAAGTGGTACTTATAAAAACTGATTTTCCATTTAAATGAAATTTTGCCACATCTGTGATTTGATTTTCAAAAATCCGACTTACATGGTTGTCATTAAAAAGTAAAATGTTGTTCAATGAGATTAAAATATTTTTTTGGTGAATAGTAACTTTTATGTTTTTAATCGAGATTAGCGGTAATTAGTGTAGTTTAAGGTAAAAATAATGTTTTAATAGTATGAGATGAGCTTGACAAATGTCCTACCATAATTGGATGTGTCATGACTGAGCGAGACAATCCCTGGGTCAACTTTTTGACCCCATGGAGCCACTTTGGTTGGGAAATGACATAAATAACTTTTTATTTAATGAAAAAGTAAAAATGACACAAACATAATATGTTTTACGAAAACAATTTTGAAATGGAGTTATTCAAGTCAGATTTTTGACTATAAATATTAATTGGAAAGCTAAATATATTTCCTACATCATAGTATTTTTTTTTAATTTTTAGACTTTAAATATTTTAAATTATTTATGACATAATGATGATAGAGTGATTACCTCATTAATAAAGGATTTAAATAAAATGAGAAGATAATGTAACATCTATGACCTACACACGTCAAAATCCTATTGGGTGGGTATATTTTGAACCCTTATCACCTTCTCCTCGAATTATATCAATGTGGGACCTTTTAAATCCGAAACTCATTTTCAAATAAAGTAAAATTTCTTTACTTCCTAAGAGTGGCCCTCCTCTCCTCTTATAAAGGGCCCCCACATCTACCTCCTTACCCACACTCCCAAAGCCTTTGGCTCGGACAAACCCTGCCCAGTTTGTCTCTCAACATCCCTCTATTACTCTTTGAAGCCACACTTTTGGCAGAAGTCTTCCCAAGGAAGCCTTTGAGCTAAAACCAAAGGGAGTTACTCGATTTTAAGGTAATGTCTTCACTTGAGTCCTTTTGTTTTATTTTTCTTCTCCAAACCCCTAAACTCATTTTATTTATTTATTTTGTAAAAACTCCAGTATCTTCAATATACTAGGATGTTTTTATAAGAAGGATTAAAGCTACACTTACACACACCTACATCTAATGGTTAAAGAACATACTGTTTCCGAGGATGGTGAATTTATGCCTCCCGAAACGATAATTGTTCAACATTCTTTTAACACCTTCAAAGGTGGCCATTAAGATGACACTATATTTATATATGATATATAATATGTTTATCTTTTACTTAAGTTTCTGTATTTTTCATTTTGGGCATACCGTTATGGTTTCCATTATGGGTAAACGCGATATCTTCATTTAAAGGAAGTGCGGACTACCGCCCCCTCAAAGTGATTTGATTCGTTAAATACCATATGTGGGACGTATAAAAGATGGAACTATGATATTATATATGATATTATAATGTAATTATAATATACCTTTATATAATTATGATTCCATTCTATAAAATACGAAATAGAAATAAAAGTAGCGTTCATGCGTACGTACGGCTTACCGTCTCCATGAACGGTGCATTTCATTTCTTACCTCAAAATGATTATGTAATATTATAAATTCATGCATGTACTGGATATATATGACATATATAATATCTACATCATGGATACCATTATGGATATAATGAATATATGAACAAATTGTAATTATAAAGGGCTTATTTTTTACTCAAGTACCAATGATCGTTAAAACGACCGTTATTAACTTAAATAATTACATAGTGTTCATGACATGGCAATAAGTGATATAAAAGGAATAATGAACTTGAAAAAGGTTCTTAAATAAGTAGAAATTAACTCATGTTTATTATTCAGGAGATTAAAGAACAACCGAGTCAAGTCGGGCTTGAGGTATTGGACTTCGTCTCAATATCCTTTCATTGAGGCATATTTTATTTTAGACACAACTTT
The DNA here is from genome assembly GCA_963277665.1 of Viscum album. Lineage (NCBI taxonomy): Eukaryota > Viridiplantae > Streptophyta > Magnoliopsida > Santalales > Viscaceae > Viscum > Viscum album. The sequence continues at coordinate 2,049,304,404 of OY728150.1, read as the reverse complement.
CTTTTATACGGTGTATAAACCCCTTTGACTTTTACGTTTATCCAAAAGGAATATTTTTTATACGAATCATTTTACAAAATTAAAAAAGGGAATGTTTTTGTCGTACGTATGTGGCAACAATGACTTCTCCGCCGCCGTGACCATTATTTGAGTTTCAGCTTCCTCTACAAGATATACCTTCTTTTTAAAAGAAAAATAAATACCATGTTTTACTTTTCTCTTATTTTGGTATTGAAAATGGTTTTCATAATGTTTTTATATCAACGTGTTTTATTGATATCTTGTGATTGAAAGGTGGAAATGTTATGTTTACTTTATGCATGTTTTATGTGATACGATTATGTTGAGGTTCTTGGGCATTATTATGAAGACGGGTGGTTTCGTGATAAAATAAGGGCGGGTGAACCCGATATAGATCTCCAATACATTGGGTAACGCAAAGGAGTAAAACTTTATGGTTTATCAGAAGAGATTTTGGGAATATACTGTGATGGGTATTCCAAACTTAACCAAGAGGGTTACACCCTTCGTAAGAATGTTATGAACACCTCAAGTTACCTTTATGTCTTATGATTTCAATGATTTATTCATTATTTGATGAGGTATGTTAAATTGATTATGTTTTATGTGTAATGTATGATTTCATTCTTATGTATATATGTACCCATGTTTCCATTCCATATTTTTTATATCCCTTACTGAACTTTTTATGCTCATCCCAATTTTTTTGAAATGTTTTTCACAGGTCAAGGGAATGGTACATGATATGATGATAGTGTCAAGGAAGTGTCAAGAAAGAATCCATGTTTTATTTTAAATATGTTTCCATTGATGGGAAAGAAGAATACTAACTTTATGTAACCACTTTGTTTATATGTGGAATGTAATGCAAGTTCTATGATCTAATTCCTTAAAACTCTAAACCTGAAAAGTTCCTCAATGTGTAATCTTGTAATAACTCAAGATTAAGTAAGGTTTAAGGCTGGGGCCTTATAGATAGATATGGGAGTTAACCATGAAAACCAATATTCTATGTAGAGTAAATCCATACTACCAATATGGTATTGGTAGCGATTCATTTTATACTATTGAAATCGTATTATATGATTTTGTGTTTTCCACAATTCCATGTCATATTCCTATGTTATTCTTTAATGGATTATTTCATTTATTTCCTTATAATTCATTTCTTATGAAGTTGAAATCATTATAATTATCTATAATATGAAGGGCATGATCTTCTAATGTTATGCTCAAGTTACATACCCTTTTGTTCATGCAATGCATACAAATTTCCTTTATTTACCTTTACAGATCATCTAAGCTCACCCTTTTTTTATGTTTTCATTCCCCGGGTTATGAAGAAAGGTTTTAGGTAGAAGTACTGAAGGTGTAGATCATTATGGGTGGTATTGAAGATCTTCCACAAGGATAAGTGATTTTATTTCCATGTATCCCAAGACACTAAACTGTTATGGTCCTTAGGCATGTATTTTTGTAACATACTAAACAATCGTCTAAATTTATGTAATATCCATGTATATCAATCCTGGGTCTCTATAGATCCAATTTTTAGATATACTATTTTTTGTGATTCTGCATCATCATATCTCTATGAATCATCTTTATTTGAATTAGATTCAAATAACCATATAGAAATAGTTTTTTTCTAACACTTTAGAAGTACTTGTCTTGAATTAATTCTTCTTGCTATTCTATCTCATTTAATTGATAAATGGAATTAATCATCAGGGGACCAGAATATTGGATCTCTATAAGATTCTTAGTCTGAATTACTAAAAATGTTAAGTATTCTTTTATTTATGATTTATTTTTCAACATAATAATATTATATATTGGACATGAATTCCTTTATCTATTTAGAAAATTAATTTCATTTTTATATAGGGTCCTTCATAGTTTATTTCATTTCTCATAAGTATTTTCACAATCAAGATTTGATAGGTTGAATTATCTCAAAAGATTAACGATTTGATACCACTTTTTAGACCTTGATTAAACATGACTTTGAATCATGGTTATAAAAAATTTTATTTTTTATTTTCACAATTATATTCATATTCTATTAGGTTTTGTTCTAATTCAAATAGTAATAAAAATGAAACATTTTCTTTTTTCATGTATTTACACTAAATATCATTAACATCAAATGGAAGATGTAGGGATAATAAATCTTAATTTTTCCCACAAATGGGGTATAACATGTATTACAAAAAATATAATATTTTGTGTTTAAAAATATAAAATTATCTATAATAGGGATATTATAAAGGGTTACAAAAGGGATATCTACTAATCATGAGTGAAATTTCTCTTGATGCACTTTTACTAACTCCTCGAGTTAATTAATGATTGGTTTATTGAGGTTAGGGTCTCTTATATAGTTTTAGGGATTTATAGGTATTTTATCTATCTATAACGAGAGGTATCTAATATATTTATTCTATGAAAGTTATGATTTTATCATAGATATGTTTCCTTTCATTTTCATCTAACCAAATAATAAAAATATTCTCTTTTGGGTGGTAAGATCTATATTTCTCCTTATTCCTTCTGCTTCTAATTCTAGATATAATTCATTTGATGATGGAATTTCATTTTTTTAACACTATTTACTCTAAAGAAATTTAGAATAAAGATAAAATATATTACCTTATATACTGAATCACCCAGCCTTTAACCTTAAATAAAATGTTAAATATCATACTTAAACATTTGATGATAATAATAATGTAAATATTAATATATTACAACTCTTCAATTTTAAAATTAATCATTATTTAATGACATAGATATAGAAGTTTCTAAACACTAACTCCTTCTTTGAGGGAAATAAAAAAATATGTCTCATTTTTGTAACTCTTTATATGAAGAATCATATTTTTAAATTATATTACCTCACATTTTAATTAAAAAATTCTTGTAGTTTATATAAAATAATATAAATATTCATGTATCATAATATATGGTAAATGTTTTACACATTTAACCATTATATCCATAATTGTTCCATTTTACTATACAAGATAACCTATTTTAAATTACAATTAATCAAATGAATATGCTACCATGATCTAAAATATATACTAATATAGTTTTTCATATTCTTCATCATGATGAAATTTGTTTGTTACAAAACATTAACTATAGAAAAATTAACCATTTAAATAGATGAATATTGTGGCATTTAAACTCCATTTACATATATATTTAATTCTCCTAAAATCATTATATCTAGCATATGATAATACTTAAACTAATTAATTTTAATTAATGGGGAATGATAAATACCATAATTTAAATATCCTTGTGTAACTCCAATTAATATTTCATTATTTAAGATCAATAATAATCTATGAAAGTAATTAAAAAATATTAAATGTACCTATTTAAATGAAATGGTAATTTTAATGTGCTCATTTTAGATTCACTGTTATCACTAAAATACCTAGGGAAATGTCTTGTATTTATTTACTTATTTCCAAATATTGTACTACATATTTTATATTATCTATTCTGAAATAATGAACACCATGAAGTTTTCAATCTTACCAATTTTCAAAATTGAACATTCAAGTTGAGAGTCTATAAAAAATACCATGTAATTATTCACTGTATCACGTTTTACATAGAAAAACCAATAATTTAAAATTATAACCACTAAGGTGTGGTTTCCTCTACCTTTACATTTTGATTACCATACCCGGTTAAAAACTTACATTTCAAAATCCTACATTATGTGACATTGGCTACCAAAACACATGATATGTGATTCATCTTGTTTTACCTATATAATCCCAAGTCAACACCCATAGCTCCATTGAATTCCCACAAACTGATCTACATTATATATAAGACTCTGTTGTTATCATCTTCAAAACACTGGTTGAAATGACTTTAATTTTGTCTTCACATTTCAAGGGAATCCATATTATTCTCTTCTTCACTTTTTCTAAAACACTATATTTTTTGTGTAAATAATCTATTAAAATATCTAAATTATGATACATGACTCTCTTAGACATAAAATTCCTCATGGGTTGAAAAATTACTTCACAATATACACTTACATATGTGTCTAATGAACTTTAATGTTTTTTATTACCCATACATGGGTTCGGAGTGACCTTGGTGCTAGTCTAATATTATCTAATAACTCAAAGTACTCATTTCAAATGATATATTAACATTCTAAATCACCAAAACTCATCTCTAATAATTATACATGAAGTATTCATCCTATTATATATAATATTTCAAACACGATAGTCAATTGATTTTTTTAGTAACTTCATGCCAAACTTTTGTAAATTAATAACATATATTCAAGATAATATTTTTTTAGATTTCTTTAATACCCATGTATATCTATTATTTATTGTGTTCCACTACACCCATAATAAAATTCAATGATGATATTGATATTATAGAATCATCACACTTTCAAACACCACTGCATGCTTCACTATTTCATGAAAACATATGTACATGCCATGAACCGTCCATACAATTCATGCCACCTAAGGATAATGGTCGAGCTTATTCTTGGATTTGGAAGATATCTATGTGACATATAAGTGGATCATCACAAAAACTATGCATGTCCACACTAGGTAGTCATAAAATGATAAGGATGGTCAAACAGTGATAGGTATGGTCTCCCCACGACATGTCCTATAAGTGAACCAACATTTATACTTATCTTCAAGGGTTTCATGTCACAACACTATATGAATAAGCCTCTACATGATGAATGTGTGAACAGATTTTATTATGTGTTTTTTTAGTTCCACAACATTAAATTTTTAGGGAATCCCCTTATTTTCCTACACCTATTATTAATCAAATTATTTCTAGATCTTAATGTCCCTCATACTCTCGTTTCCTTGCTTTAAAGTACTTTTCTATTGATTTTAAGTGATTATTATGGAAAATTTATCATTTCTCCCTCTCCTCTTAAACCTTTAATCATTCCCCTTGGTTTCCTTTTCTCCCATGAACTCTAACCATTTTTATGGTTGGATTTATTGTTTATTATTGGTGTAATAATAATGTTTTTTATTTTTAAGGTTAGTATAGAGTATTTAATTTCATTTTTTTTATTCCAAATTCAATGGTGAGTATTTTACACTACAAATAGGTATGTGTTTTTGTGAAATTGAATTTTTAACAAATCACATATTTCTTGTTCATTATAATTAAATTTATCACAAATATATACATTTCAATGATACACCATGTGGGTTAATTAAGTTATTTATAGGGTATTATCAATTAGAATAATGAATTTTATATATTGATTTATATTTATGATTTTTAAATTGAATAGTCTTTCATTTAAGGTGTTTTCATAAATTCATAAAATACATTATCAAATGAATTTTTTAACTTGAAATGGTTTCTTAACAGTGGTTGATTTTAAATGGTGATTTCTTATTTTTTTAATGGGATTGTTTATGAAATGGGGTTTTTGTCCTTGTTAATTTTTTATTAAGGCAATGGGTATTTTTAAGTGTTTTTTGTTATCTAATGGAAACTGGGATTTTCCAAGTGTTTATAGATATTTTTATGGATATATTTTTAATGTATGATATAATGACTTCCTATTCTGGGTCATTTTTCTAAAGGATAGATTTGATATTTTTAAATGTTTTTTCATACATAATTTATTCCCCTATTTGATTTTCTCTATTTATTTTTAAAGTGTTTGTTTCAATTTTTATCAAAATAGAATGTGAGTGTGGTGCTTGGATAATGGGAAATGATATTTTTCATGAGAGGGAATAGGGATTATGATGAGGTTAATATAATATGTGTTTTTGATTCATAGAAGGATCAATGACACACACATATCACGTGGTCACAAAAACAAATATTTTTATTTTCCTAGTGTAATATAGGGGATAACCAGGGCCATATCACATTTGGAGATTTATATTTATTCACATGATAATTAAATTTCACCTATGTATTCTTCTTATTTCTATTTTTATTTTTTTAAAGGTAGTAAAATATTCTAAAAAAACATAATGAAAAATGAATGGGGGTTTGGAAAGAATATACAGAGCCTTTAGGTTTGGATTCTGGTTTTTTCCTTAGTATCTCTTGTTTATCATTTAAATTTTATTTGATAGTTAAACAATTAATTCCCATGCATGAACCACTAAACACTTGGATATTATTTTTTAATTTTTTATTCATAGGAATAATCTTTGCATATGTAAATTTTATGTCCTCCTATAATAAATATTGATGAAACACCTCAATTAATATTTTTTAATCTTCATAGACATGGCTCCATCTTATGTTATTCTATCCATTGAATATCTATACTCATTAATTTGAGGGAACTGTGATCAATGGATGGAAGTTAAAATATTTCTAAAAATGAATAGAAGATAGTTAGATATATATGCCATGGTGTAAAATAACCATACCATACTATTCACTCTTATTCACCGTAAACATTAATACAACAATAGTGTTGAAGACAAAAATTATTGAGAACCAATACTCCCCTCATGCCAAGCCTTAGTTATATCAATTATTATCCAGTGATATAGGTCGCGGTAGAAGATTATGAAATAAGATAATAAGAGATAAAGAGAGAATAAAGAAGGGAAAGGTGGATAAAACATAGTGAAACACCTGAATTGAAATAAAGAGAATTAAATAAAATTATGAACAAAATTAAAAAAACAGTTGATGAAAAGAAAATAAAACATAAAAAATCTATATTAGCCTCATGGAGATGAATACACCAGGCCACTATCAAGATGTTTTACTCTATTTCACATGAAAAATATTTTTTATTAGCTTCATCTATCCATTTTCTGTATATCTCCACGTAGCTGGTTATTCTGTGGAATCAAATACACTTTTAACATCACTATAATGTAACAAAATATTCCATGGCCCACATAGGAATATCTAAAACCACATCCAAAACATCTACTTTGTGCTATTTTCTTATCCTTGTTTATGGTGTAGGAATTTATACCATCGCTGTAACCTCAACATGGTGATATTTATGGGAAATAATGTAGAAATGGTGGAAGGTGACTCACTATTCTCATATAGAATTCATAGTGGCTATCCACACATCCTATTCATTATGAATTTCTTGGTTATGTTTTGGCACTTAATTAGGTCATCTCAAACTCCACAAGGGATCCACTATAGTACCAACCCATGGAAGCACTCCATTGATTGATTTTGACCTTCTTAAGTAGAGGACATGGAGTTTTCTAGTGATTGCAGATAGTTTAAGGTGTCATCAAGTGGAAACAGTAGTGTATAATATGTGTCTAAACATGGGGTATCATGTATCTAAAGAAAAATAGAGATATTTTTTCAAGTGGTGAATAAGGAAAAAATGCATTATCCCATATTAGAGTTTAATATGTTATTCTACTTTTATAATAATCAACTCACAGAATTGATAGACCAGAAGCCAACTTTAGGTATGGGATCCCACATAAATAGAACACACAAAAATTGGTTGTGCCAATTATTATGGCACATTTGGTCCTTCTCCCACACTATACATGGTCTCCACCACTTATGGCTTGCTTATAGTTGTACATTGTGCATGATCTCCCTCAAGACGTGGTTTTCCAATAGGCCCACTAGGTCTATTTGTGTGGCTTAGTAGCCTTTGAGGCTGAAAGCTAACCCAGCTAGAATTTTTTTATCTTCTAAACATATAAAACATTTATAAGTATATTTTTGATTAAATTTTAAACATCTACAAATTTAAAAAAAATTATTCATTTCATCCCAAAATATTTCATAAATTTTGAATACCTATATTTTCATTAAACATTGAAATAAAACGGATTAATAATTAATATCCATTACAAATCATGAATTATATACATAAACTTTTCATAAAAATGAGTTTTCCTAATTCCCCAAAAAAATAAAATATGATTTTACTCAATAATTAAATCTAAACATTGAATTCAATAAAAACAACTATGTTTCCAATATATAAATTTCACTGATAAAAATAAATAATATTTGATTTTAAACCAAATTTTAATGTTCTACATAAAACATCAATTTAAAATTTTACGGTTCTAATATATAATCAATAAATTTATTTTACATTTTAGATTTTTCAAAATGGTGGGAATTATACTATCATCCATTGACAGTCTGTTATTAGTTATAATTAAATATTATTATTCATGATCTACCTCACATTTGAATCTTTTCACTCATCACTCGTGATGAAAGATCAGGTTGTTTTATTCCCTTATCATGAATTCATTTCCATTATCCATTGTCTTGATAAGTAAATAGTTTTACCACATTTTAAATATAAAAAGTATCATAAAATCATGATAAATTTTAATGAAGGATCAAATAAAATTGTGGATTAATGTTGATAATAATTCATTTGAAAAACACTAAGTATAAATAATGAGATTAACTGTAAATTATAAACCTTGATATCAAATGTATAACTAAAATGAAGGTATGCCATTCGAATTGATAACTCAAACATTCTCAATATCAAGATATGTTCTTCAATAATGACATCATTTTTAATGAATTTTTAATTCATTAAATTTCGCTATTTTTCTAGTTTTTTTCTTTTTTTTCAAAATGCATTTAAGTTTTTTTTACATTTTTGAAATTCCATTTTTGGTTTAATCCTCACATTCACCACCTAAGAAGATATGATAAAAATCATTGGTCAAGAAACTATTATTTTTTATTCTTATAATTTTCAATTGTGTTATATTATTTTATCTATTATTTTCTTGAAGGAAAAATAATAATTTCTAATAAGTGAATCACAAATCATTTTCAATTCCAACATTATAACCCCTCAAATTTTCATTAAAATTTAGTTCATCCTTATATTTTTACATTCCTCACCCGAATACATAAAATTGAAAATCTCATTTAAAATACTTAGAGTATATTATAATTTGACAAAAAATATCTTCAAATATGATTCATTCCTAAAAATTTCAATCATTGCCTCTAGGTGATAAACAATGATCAATGTAAAAGTCAGTCTCAAGGATAAGAACACATAAAACAATTAATTATTCATTTTAAATGTGCTTTTACATGTTCATTTATTTTAATGTTCTATTGTATTTTCCAAAGGTTTCCATGTCCCAAGAACACTGACAAAATATTCTTATTAAATAATAGATTATTTTTGGTAAATAAATACTATTCATAATAAGAAATATAAAATTAGAAAATGACACATTGAATAACTAATAATGATTAATAAATTCCCATAAAATTCATAACATCAATGTATGAATAATGGTAGAGAAATTTCATTTACATGAATTATCCAATTCCCTTAAACCGTGTGTAATCATTTTAATATCAATGCTTCAATATAGTAATTAATTTATTCACATAAATCATCAAATATAATTATCACTGAAATATAAAAAATGGAATAATTGGGTATCTATGAAACTATTTCCTCTTATATATTAAATGTAAATCAAGAATAAAAATCCCAGGCATGAAATTTTCATTTTTTTCGCAGCTTAAAGAATTTCATGATTAAAATAAATTTTCCGAAAAATTCAAGGAGTTTAAAGGAAAAATAATGTAAGAAAAAACTAACTACTCACAAATATCTTTAGTCCTCTCTTATGATTACTATTTTGGATCTTCCTTAGGCTATCATGGTCCTACAAAGTATTTAAATCATTATAATTTATGGAAAATATTAATTAATATGGAAATGATTCTGGATTCTCTTTCATTTTAAACTAATACTACAATTGAAATTTAAATACCTAGAAATAAAGTAAAGGTATAAGTATTTATTTAATCCTATAAATAGGTGCTAAATTGTTAATACCTCTAAAAGGTTAGTACTACTTATTATAAAAAATACATCAAAGTATGGAGTTTCTTGGATTTGAACAACCACATGTTGATTTTACCAGCACGTACTTCTATTTTTGTGTGTAATAATCCATGTATAGAGTTTACTAAGTATACTACTTGAAAATGACATATAGTTTATATGATGGGTATAGAATTGAGTATGGATCATATTACTTGGTTTTAACTTGTGAACCCTCTGCTTGTTTTATAGTGATTTCCCATTGTGTTCTGTATGAGTTGAATATTCCAACGGGGTATTAGAATGTAATTATAATTATAAATAATTAAAAAAATATAATATGAATCATATAATTATTATATTCAACGTGGAGAGCATATTTATTATTTTCCTTGGTCAAAGTCACATGGATTTCCTCAAGGGATTCCTCTAATGTATGTTCAATATGATTTTGAAGCTCCGTGTGTTTATTTTTGGGTGAAGTTCATGTTACTCTTCCCCATTCAATGATAAAAAAATGTATTAGAATCAAACAATCCAATGAGATGGGAGTTAGTATTAAATTTATATTGAATAAAGTAAAATGAGATAGATATTATAATGAGATTAACACCCTCATTTGGTTGAGATTCAATCTATTATTTAACGGTAAGTGCCTATTGATGTTGGTTTTCATTGGTTGGCGGAATGTTGTTGGGATCCTCCATCTGTTCTTAAAAACCCTTCACATGGGGTTTTTTTCTTCTTATAGTGATAGATATATATGAAATTGATTTGTCTCTTGTACTTCTTAAGGAATGTGGACATCTTGTTGTACCTCATAATCATTCCATAAGTTATCAAAATCTTGTTGATTTCCCACATGTAGCTTAGTAGGAAAACCATTATTATCATGAATCCACTAAATATCTTCATGGTTTGTAATGCCCTGACCCCAGTTACCCGCAGTCAGTGCATTATTTTAATACATTGGCATGATTATAAGGAATCATGTTCCGAAGGACCGATCAGTTTAGCAGTCTTGGTAAATAGAGTGCATACATTAACATTACATTACAATTTCAAACATAAAACATAGCATAAATGGTTCTTTGAGAATTCCATTATTCAATTTAGCTTAAACCTGCATATCAATCATAATACACTTCTTGGAATCCTGGGAAAAATAAAACATAGAAATGGGTGATCTCAAATGCTCAATAAGGGTAAGAAATAATGCGGAAAATGACATAAATATTAAGCATGGTGAATAATTGAAACCACATGCCTTTACCAATAATAAACATGAATAATTTTATGGCAAGAATATGAGTTGAGTAAATAATGTCGTAATAAAACATAATCATGGGTATTCTACTAGTCGAATAACCACATGAACCATCAATATTATTTCCATAATGAGGGAATGTATACTGCCAGACATTCTAAAACATTTTGTCAAGGCCTTGGCCAAGACGTCTAATAATGATTAAGGCCTTGGACTAAACCATATATCAAAATGGGAAAGGGCCTCAGCTAATTCCACGTCTAGTTGTCTCATGAGACCTACCGATTCATCGAGGAGCTATAGCGGGCTCCATCCGTCACTTACTACGTCCAATACATTTCTCATATGAAAATAATGAAACATAACCTAAGCATTCGTATAAGAACTAGGATACTAAATGTCAATACCTTAACCACAAACCATGAATGGTTTAAACATAACACATCCATAGTAAACCATATCACAAAACCTTCAACACAATATGGACGATTTGTATCATGATAAATAAACTTCAAAACAAGTTTAAAATCCATTAAAGGATTTTGACGTTGATGAAAATGATTTGAATTTTTTTTTAGAGAAATACCCCTTTTCCATGAAAACATTTAAAATTCACACAATTTGGAGAAGATGTCATTTAAAGACATTTTTTAATCAATGTTTCCTATACCAATTTGAAACTTTTGAAAGGAATTAACAATTTGAAAACATTCATGTCCATATAAATAAATCCTTAAAAGCCATTTTGAATACATGGACATTAATGAGAATGATTTAGAAGAATAAATATTTAAAACATTTGAAATGATGTTTCAGTAAAAATTCCTTTAAAAGAATCACTTTGAAAACTCTATCATAAAACATGGACATGGATAATAAATATTTCCATGTAGATACTTAGATAAAAAATTACCTCAGATAATAAAGTGATAATGAAATTAACCCTTACCAATTTGGTAACTTACAAAAAATACACCCCATTAAAGAGGTGTCATACAATTAATATGTAAATACACATAAATTAAATTGTATTATATAAAGAATACAATAATGGGAAGTACATACCCCACAGAAAAGGTAATAGTGGCAATATGGCATGAATCTCACGTGAATAAGGAGTGAAATGAAAACCCCTTACCATGTACTTTTCCTTTGTTGAGGGTAGGTTAACCTTTTTTATAATGGTTAAATTATTATTATTAAATTATAATAGAATAATATACATTAATATGATATCATATATGATCTTTTAACATTTCTTTGTTAATAATATCTTAGTATTATCGTCGTTTCGGGTGTTAACTTACTCATTTTATTTTATCTGCTTTGTTACATAAGCCATGTTTTTTATGGATAGGTTGTATATTATAAATGTAAATAATTATATAAAGTCCTTAAAAATTATTTTTATTCATAAAAAGATTATTACACTTGAATGGATACGATTGGGAATGAATCTCATCGCGTTCGTGGAGACGGTACTCCGTACGTACGCACGAATGCTAATTCCATTTCATTTTTCATTTTAAAAGGAATAAAAATCAAATAATACATATTTATATTATTATAAAAGTATAATATAATATCTTATACGTGTTACTTAAGTTCAGTAATACCATCCTTTATATGTTCCATGTATGGTATAACGAGTCATATCACTTTGAGGGGGTGGTAGTCCGCACTTCCTGAAATGAAATTATCGTATATATATACAACATGAAACAAAAAATGGTATGACATAAAATTGAATTACAGAATCTTATATATAAAATAAATATCATTAGTATCATATTTAATAATATTTCCATCATAATGGCCACCATGAGAGGTGGAAGGAGATAATTGAACAATCATCGTTTCGTGAGGCGATTGGTTGCCATCCACAGAAACATTATGTTCTTCACCCATTAAATGGAGGTGTGTGTAAGTGTGGTTATAATACTTCTCATAACAATATCCTAGTAAATTTAGGATACTAGTTTTGTTACAAAATTAAATAATGAGAAGAGTTTAGGGGTTGGAGATGTAAAAGAAAAAAAAAGAAGCTAGGATAAATTGTTACCTTAATTGGGGTAACTCCCTTTGGTTTGAACAAAAAAGGACTCTTGAAGTGCCTTCTACATAATGTGAGGGTTCTAGGAAGAGTATAAGGATCTAGGGAGCTTAATTGGGTAGAGTTCTGATGAGCCAAAAGGCTTTAGAGGTTTGAGGAATTGGTTATAAGTGGTCTCCTTTTATAAGGGGGAGGAGGGGCTCTTAATGAAAAAACTTAATGTATTATTTTATAATAAATTCATATTCGGTTTCTAATGGCTCCAAAGTGGATTATTCAAAGAGAAGTGTACTATGGGATCTGGGGTGTTACATTCTCCCCTCCTTCAATAAATTGCGTCCTCATAATTTATGCTCAGTATTGGAAACTTGGGGTTGACATTTCAAAATATCTTAGTTGAAATCCCACATCGAAAAATGGATTAATGAGGACTATATTGAAAATAAAGAGTGGTAAGTACGAAGGTTACCGAAAATAATACATACTAGGGTTCCATATAGGAAAATATGGATATATAAGTGAAATATAACCAACAATATCTGATGGAGAGTGGTAGAGAACATGGCTATGAAAAGGACAACAATCCCAAAGCCATAAATTTGTGATGATCTAAGGTACTATCTAGGAAAACATTTTCTCTACGTTACTTTTCATAATGTTGGGGAATTTAATTTTGAGATTGAATAATATCATAAGGATATATACTTACTTTATAATTATATTTTTATCCATTAATAAATTTCTACCACAAACTCATCTTTCACCCCAAAACATAATACAACTAAAAAATACTCTATTTATCCAAATCATATCGGGTTCCAAATATAATTAATTTATAATTAACATATCATACCTTTAAAAAAACTACATTATACCATCCAAGAACTTCTCGTAGTCTAGTGGTAGGAGATAAATCCCAATTGCACTATGGTTGTGGGTTCGATTCCCACAAATTTGTCCGACGCGACGGGTCGTCACACGGTCTGCGTGTTGTCCTTTTATAAAAATCCAAAAATAACCTTTCAAACGTAATCCTATCCAAGATTTATACATATCCAAAATACTTGTGTAAACTCTCAGTCCAAAATTTATATGCTAGGTAAACATAACATAGATCCTTTTTACCCCATAATAGCATTTGAATACCTTCATCATTTATTCTTTGAAAACATTGAATCATCCTGAATTACCATAAAACATTATTGATTACATCAATGCTCCATTAATCTTAATAGAATATTAGATATACTACTCCTATCCAAAAATGTTGTAAACTCCAAAAATGACAAATCATTAATCATTTCAAGGTAGTCAAGAATATCCCATAAAATTTATTAAATTCTACCATCTCTTATTCCAAAATCACAACCTCATTATCAGGACCATATTAAGTATTACCTTTCCATCAACCATGTATTTTCAACAAAGTGTACCTTAATATTATGTCACTTTTCATCGAACCATATAATCTCAAATCCTTAGTAAAATAATACTACAGTACAATCCTTATTTATCTCCATAAATGGTGTAACCAGTATACTGTTGATACAACACTCAAATAAAATAATTCTATAATAACAACATAAGAACACTAGTCATTCCTCTTCATCTGAGGTAGAATAATAACTTGATTATTGTCCATTATCATCATTTGCGGCATAGTATGATGACTGGGACATTGGTTCGCGTAGTGTCCAAACTCCATGCAGATGAAGCATTGTACATTTGAATCATTTTTCTTACACTAGTAGTCACGTACATGGTGTCCTTTTTCTCCAAACCTATAACATAATCCCATTCCCTTCAAGAATTTTCCAAGGTGATTCTTTCCAGAGTTATCACATATGGGAAAATTCTTCTTTTCCATATTCCCTTTATCCATCTTCCTCTTTTTCTTCTCTTTCTTTCCTTCAATGCAATAGGACTCAGAGAATTCATTACATATCTTATTAACACATGATAATATTTCTTCATATGTTGAGAATACGTGGGAGAATATTTACCTTCTAAATTCTGGCTTATGACCCTGAAAGATATGATCCTTCTTACTCTATGGATCATGCATATTTCTGGAGTTCTCATTCCTTCTACTGGGTGCCATTTCTATACAATAGTATAAACTAGTTCAGTTTATGAATTGCAATGAATAATTCCAAACTTGTAAAATAACTAACGCAAATTGATCAGTTTATGGATATAATTCATAATAATAAAAATGTCTTATTTGAGTAAGTATATACTCATAAACCCTTCATAATTTTTTGTAAATAAGATGAGAATTATCATAAGCATATCCCCCGAGAGTGTCATAATCAAGAGTGCAACAAGGCCCATTGTCGTGCACCAGTTCCCATTCGAGTCTAGCTCAAAGCGGTGTTTTCGGATTTTACCCCCAGGTACATCTGTGCCAGAGTCGCCTCTACCTGTCTGTATCCATACAGGTATGTATTGCTCAGAAAACTCACAAAATTTCTACAATATCAAAATTCCAGGAAGTTATTCTCTACTAGTCCTCAAAGTATATCTTAGGGCTAGTGCTCTAATCAGAGTTTATCTAAATCTAGCTTCCAAGGTTATTTCTATACTTCCTCTGATACCAACTTTAAAGGACCCAACCCCAGTTACCAGGAGTCGGTGAATTATTTTAATACATTGGCATGATCACAAGGAATCATGTCCCAAAGAACCGATCAGTTTAGCAGTCTTGGAAAATAGATTACATACATTAACATTACATTACAATTTCAAAAATAAAACACAACATAAATAGTTCTTTGAGAACTCCATTATTCCCTTTAGCTTAACCATGCATATCAATCATAATACACTTCATGGAATCCTGGGAAAAATAAAACATAGAAAGGGGTGAGCTCAAACGCTTTGTAAGGGAAAGCAATAATGCGGAAAATGACAGAAATAGTAAGCATGGTGAATAATTGAAACCACATACCTTTACCAATAATAAACATGAATACTTTTATGTCAAGAATATGAGTTGAATAAATAATTCCATAATAAAACATAATCATGGGTATTCTACTAGTCGAATAACCACATGAACCATCAATATTATTTCTATAATGATGAAATGTATAATGCCATATATTCTAAAACATTTTGTCAAGGCCTCGTCCATGAAGTCTAAAAATGATTAAGGACATGGCCAAAACCATATATCAAAATGGGAAAGGGCCTCGTCCAATTCCACATCTAGTTGTCCCATGAGACCTACTGATGCATCGAGGAGCTATAGTGGGCTCCACCCCTCACTTACAATGTCCAATACATTCCTCATATGAAAAGGATGAAACATAACATAAACATTCGTATAAGAACTAGGATATGAAATGTCAATACTTTAACCATAAACCATGAATGGTATAAAATAACACATTCACAGTAAATCATATCCCAAAACCTTCAACACAATATGTAAGATTTTTACCATGATAAATCAACTTCAAAACTAGTTTAAAATCCATAAAAGGATTTTGATGTTGATGAAAATGATTTGTAAAACTCTTTGAGAGAAATACCCCTTTTTCATGAAAAAATTTAAAAGTCGCACAATTTGGAAAAGAATTCATTTTAGGACATTTTTGAATCAAATTGTCCCATACTACTTTGAAACTTTAGAAATGAATTAACATTTTAAAAACATTCATGTCCATATAAATTAATCCTTAAAACCCATTTTGAAGACATGGACATTAATGAGAAATATTTAGAAGAATAAATATTTAAAACATTTGAAATGATATTTTAGTAAGAAGTCCCTTAAAATAATCCCTTTGAAAACTCTTTCATAAAACATGGACATGGATAATAAATATTCCCCAGTAGATACTTACGTAAAAACAACCTCGGATAATAAAGATATTGTGAAATTAACCCTTACCAATTTGGTAACATACAAAACATACACCCCATGAAAGAGGTATCATTCAATGAATGTGTAAATAAAAATAAATTAAAGTGTATTATATAAAGAATACAGTTATGGGCAGTACATACACCACAGAAAAGGTAATAGTGGCAATATGGCATGAATCTCATGGGAATAAGGAGTGAGATGAAAACCCCTTACTTTGTACATTACCTTTGTCGAGGGTAGGGTAACATCCTGTATAATGGTTAAATTATTTTTATTAAATTATAAAAGAATAATATACATTAATATGACATCATATATGTTCTTTTAACATTTCTTTGTTAATAATATCTTAGTATTATCGTCGTTTCGGGTGTTAATTTACTCGTTTTATTTTATATGTCTTGTTACATAAGTGATGTTTGTTATGGATAGGTTGTATCTTATACATATACAGAATGATATCAAGTCCTTAAACATTATTTTTAATCATAAAATGATAATTATACTTGAATGGATATGATGAGGAATGAATCTCATCGCATTCGTGGAGACGGTAGTCATTACGTACGCACGAACGCTACTTCCATTTCATTTTTCATTTTAAAAGGAATCAAAGCCAAATAATACATAGGTATATTATTATTATAGTATAATATAATATCTTATATGTGTTAATTATGTTCATTAATACCATCCTTTATATGTTCCATGTATTGTATGAACGAATCATATCACTTTGAGGGGGCAGTAGTCCGCACTTCCTCAAATGAAATTATCGTATATATATACAACATGAAATGAATAATGGTATGACATAAAATGGAATTAAAAAAAGCCTATATATAAAATAAATATCATTTATATCATATTTATTTATAGTTCCATCATAATGTCCACCATGAGAGGTGGTAGGAGATAATTGAACAATCATCGTTTCATGAGGCGTTTGGTTGCCATACATAGAAACATTATGTTATTCACCCATTAGATGGAGGTGTGTGTAAGTGTAGTTTGAATACTTATCATAACAATATCCTAGTATATTTAGGATACTTGTTTTGTTACAAAATAAAATAATGATAAGTGTTTAGGGGTTGGAGAAGTAAAATAAAACAAAAGAAGCTAGGAGAAATCGTTACCTTTAATTGGGGTAACTACCTTTGGTTTGAACCAAAAAGGACTCTTGAAGTGCCTTCTGCATAAGGTGAGTCTCTTAGAAGGAGGAGAGGGATATAGGGAGCTTAATTGGGCAGAGGTTAGACGATACAAAAGGCTTGAGAGGTGTGAGGAATTGGTTATAAGTGGTGCCTTTTATAAGGGGGAGGAGGGGCTCTTTAGGAAAAACTTAAAGTATTAATTTATAATAATTTCATATTCGGCTTCTCATGGATCCAAAGTGGATTATTAAAAGAGAAGTGTACTGTGAAATCATGGGGTGTTACATGGGTAGATTCAATATGGATACCTAGGTTGTTGGGATGTAGATATTCTTCAAGTACAGCATCACCCTCCTAAATCTATTCAAAAAAACTAGTCCACTCCAATGGTTCTTTCGTTTTGGA
This sequence comes from Viscum album, assembly GCA_963277665.1. Taxonomy (NCBI): domain Eukaryota; kingdom Viridiplantae; phylum Streptophyta; class Magnoliopsida; order Santalales; family Viscaceae; genus Viscum; species Viscum album. Next base: position 2,049,285,789 of record OY728150.1, on the reverse strand, counting down.
TAATAATTTTTTATTGTTCATTTGGAATTAATTAAACATGTTTTAAAATTATTGATGTTTAAGTCTTTTATCATTCCCCTTTAATATCATAATGATCAAATAACTAATTTTCCACCCCCATGAAAGGGATTTTTCATTATTGTAGACCGATTTATATTGGTCCTGCAACTGGGACAAATTTTTTCATGTATAAAAATATGTAATATTTTGATACATCATTTCAAAATAAGGATATTTAAATATTTTTAAGGTAACTAAAAAATTTAAAAAATTTGAAAAGGAAAAAAATAAGTTAATAGACAGTTATATCCCTAACAATGACACAATAGTTTGACTTGCACATGTTGTCTGGTGTGGAAAAAGCTACTATTTATATCTTCATAGTTTATCATAGTGGCTGGACAGAGACCTCCTAGTTTAAGTGATTAAAATTTTACTCACCTAATACTTCATGGTCACTCAATTACAATTTTTTTGATTTTATATTATATGAAATAAAATATCAATTCTAATCGAACATGCAATGTAAACAGAATGGTGTTAGAAATGAAAGTACATTTTCTTTAGGTTTATATTTTGGTTCCCTCATTATTTATCATTTTTTTGTTAAATTTAGTTTGATAGTTCGATTTTTATATGAAATTAATAAAAATAAAACATTTAATTTATTTACTTTGGAATCATATATTCTTAATAATATTCCATCAAAAACTATATTTCACCTCCTCCTGTAATAAAGGTTGATGACCCAACTAAATTGAGTGCGTGATATCTTCTTGGAACTAGCCCCAAAGTAATTTCATTTCATCCATTAAATGACTAAAATGTTTCATGTAAATATATTTTGTTTAATGTGGTTAAGAGAAAGGATTTATATAAATATATAGATGTGATATCAGAATCCATGACATGGTAGAAAATCACTAAAAAAGTACAATTAACTCTTATTCAATAAAAATATAAATAAAATATTAAAAATAAAGTAAAAAATTTGAGAAAAACTTTCCCTCCCTCAAGACCAAGCCAGGGTTTAGTCACTCATTGTTGAGTGTAATAGGTCATGGTGAATGACTGGTAATGAAGAGAATGAGAGAGAGAGAGTGAGAATAAAGAGAAAAATTGTATAATAAATTATGTGAAACTCTTGAATTAAAAGAAATATAATGAATTAAAATTATAAACTAAAATAAAATAAACATTTCTAAAAAAAAGAAAATAAAATAGATTAAATAAGCTGCATCCCAGTGCGAACCCCAATTTTAATTCAATTATAGAAACACTGTTTATTTTTATAGGAAAATTTACCACCTTATTTTTTGTCATTCTAATATATCGTATCCTTGCTTTATTTCTGATTTTATGTTTTTCAATTTTTTTTGTAGAATCTCTTAATATATCATATATTTCAAATTCCAGAATATTGATCTATTATCTTATACTTACAATAGATATCTCCAAATCAATGTATGTATGATTCTAATAAGCTTTCTTAATAGCTCCCATTGTACTTTCTATATGAAGATCAATAAGTTTTCCATGAATTATCTTTTCTTAGTGAAATATTCAGGTCCCCTTCAGTGAAAATACTCAATCACACAAGGCATGATATAACCATTTCCACCAATGTGTCTTATGTATCTGAATTAATGACTCTTTCACATATACATTTTTTAATGGGATCATGTATCCAAATATATCATCCCTTTATGTATCTATTTTACTATATTAATCATATATCTGATTTTATATGAGCATCACATCTCTATTTTTCTGGTAGATCTCCATATTGCTTATTATTCTATGGAATCACATAGCCATTTTAATTTATTTTAAAAAATTTGAATCTTCCATGAACCATATATCAATTTTTGAAAAAACATCCAAAACAGTTAATTTTTTTTATTCTCTCTAGAATTTGTGTAGCCATTTGTAACCTTAGTGAAACCTCAACTTGGGGAGGTTTCTATACAATGATGTAGAACTGGTGGAAGGTGACTAACTATTATCATCTGACATTCACATTGGATAGTTGAAATAGTTATTCATTATGCAAGCTTAGGTATATTTTTCTACTCTTCACTGAGGTCATATCAGACACCAGAAGGGATCTAAAATTGTGTCAAACCATGATAGTTCTCTTTTGATTGATGGTTTGTTTCTCCATTGGTGATCATAGATATCTCTAAGGATTGCATATGGATGAATCTGTCATTTAGTGGGGAAGTGGTAGGGAAAATGTTTCCAAGCATGGGGGAGTGTTCTTTTGAAGAAATATGGTGGAATGTTTATGAGTGATGAATAGTAAAACAAACTAGTTATCTGAAATCAGAGTTTATACCATTTAATTACTTCCAAATTAATTATCTGATGACATCTATGACTAAGAAGGAAACTCCTATGATGTGATCCATCATTATTATAACCCACACACATCGGTCATGTCTCCTCACATGAACCACATGTTCCTTTTCCCACACTATGCATGAGAACCTCCATGTGTGGCTCACTCTTCCCATCCCACTAGGAATGCTCTCCCTTGGGCCTTACTTGTCCAGCTAGCCCATTAAGGCCAGCTACGTGACTTATATGTATTTTAGTTTTAGGGGCAACCTATTTGGAAGAAAAATTGGCCTAAAATAATGTAATGTATTTGTAAGTAAAATTAAAATTAAATTATAAAACTTCAAAATTCACCATTTTTATTTGTTTTAAATTAGATTAATTTCATAATTTGAAATTCCAATATTATAATTAAACATTGAAATACATGGGATTATTCAATAATATCCATTAAAATTCATAAAGGATATATATAAAAATATTTAGGAAAAAATAGTGTAGAACTCATGTATTTTCTCACATCACTAGATATATATCATTGGAACTCTAGGTAGATATTTAGGGGGTTAAGATGTGTGCTAGAATTGCTTAATTTAGAAACACTAACTAGTTCCCTAAAAATGTGGCACCAAACTGGGGGTTTTTATTTAAAATTTAATTTTCCTTATGGGAAACCAATTGAAATATCGAGAAATCATATGCAGTTTTAGTGATCTAAGATCCAGGTCTAGAATTGACTATCGTTGAATTTAGTGAGTTTCAAATGATTCTTAGTTCATATAGTAGACTGTTTATGTGTTCCCATTATAAAACTTGAGTGTATACCATAGATCTTGATTTCTTTATATGAAATTATTTTTTTCTATTTGTATATTTTATTATGATCTTTTGATATTATGGTGCATGTTATTATTTATTATTTATTTGGTTATGGTATTCAATTACTTTAAAACTGTTAAATGGATTGGAAAGTTTGGTGTTAAGATAAATACTGATGTTTGTTTTATAAATGGGGTTTTAGAAAAAAAATTGAAGCTGATTGAATAGAATTAATTCTGATGGAATGTAAATTACTACTTTTCCATGATTTTTAGAAATATTAAGAACTGTAAATTTGTTTTATTATTTTTGTAAACTAAATAGTGTTTATTATAATGTTAATGATTTTTTTCTTAGTAATTGGTGATCCTACTTGATTCATTAAATTGATGTTACGTCCAATTTATGGTTAATGTATGAGAGTTTTTTATTACCATAGGTGAGAACTTATTATTCATTATAGATAATATTAATATAAATTTTTTAAAATATATGTAATGAATTTCTGATAAATATATTGTAAACAATCATGATTTTGTGTGTACGAAACGTTCATGTTTTTATAAATTTTCCATGGCTATGATATCTATTTAGATAGTATTATTTTAGGACATTAATAGATGATACCGGTATGGTGAATGAACTTGTGTCAAAATGGAATTTTTGAACGATTCATCATGTTATCATTGGATTATTATTGGGTTGCGTATACATTAGAAAATTCACCCAATGTTAGTTATTCTATATAATTTTATATTTATTTTTTGTTATTTATTTTATTAAACTATGAATTGTATAATTAAGTTCAATTATTTATACTTATTTGATTTGATAATGAAAATAAACACTCATATTGAGTTTACCTCATTCCATATTTAATTTTTTTTATCCATGTTTATTGGATTATTTTTTTGTGTGGTGGTATAATCTAGGAGTGTACCATGATAAAATATTTGCATGATTCAACTTCTAGAATAAAATTTAATTTAGGGTTGAATCTTTCCCTATGGTTTATGCATTCATTCTATGGTTCTTTTATATTCCCTATGGTGATTATAAAATGTGACTTAAGCCTTATGGAGACTCGATTCAGCTGAAAAATAGTGTTAAGTCAGCTCAATTCAGGACCAAGTAGTATCTGGTCTCCCTATTTACATTTAGGTGAATTTTGATTTTATAGGGAGAATGATTATTTGAACTCACGGGGTAGGTCTTCAATAGGTTCATGATCACCACCATTCATAAAAAAGCATTATCTTTCATTGGTAGTCACAATTGTTTCTTTAATTATGATTTTTTTATTGTTATAATGGTATTTTGATCTTCTTCTAGTTATATAATAAAATCTAGCTTTTTTATTGAACATGGTGTAAATGTATATGAGAAACGAAATTGTATGGTCAGATTACATTTATTAGAAAACTATGTAGAGTTGGTAAAGAAGATCTAGAAACCCCTTCAGTTGGTACCGTATGCTCTCATCTCATGTTCCATAAAATCAAGTAGCCACACTATTCATATCTTTTCATCCCTCTCGGTGTTGTTTTTGGACCTGAATTGATTTATTATTAGTTTTTAAGTGGATTCCACTTTTTAGATATGAATAAAATGGTGTTTTGATAATTTTTGTTGATGTTTGAGTGAATTTGGTTTCATGTTTCATTTTAAATGTTTTAGGGATAGAATTTTAATATTTTTTATTTCTGTCAAAGGAGAACTTTTTGTCAATTTTTGGTCTTAATCCCCATTTTGGAAGTTTATTTGAAAAATTTATTTTCATTGAATGTTAGTTTTTATGAAATGTTATAGAAGTTTTTTTGTTAATTATATTTTACTTTCATAAAATGTATTCAAAAGTAAATGATTTCATTATGAAATTTGGGAGGTTTTTTGAAATAGAGGTGGTTTTAAATGTAATTTATTTAAATTATATAGAATTAGATTTTTATTTTTAACGTATCATAGTGCTCTAAAATAGAATTTTATTTTTTAAATGAATTTTTGTGATTTAAAATAATTATAACTTTTTTAAATGAGTTTCATTAATCTGTATAATATATTAGTGGTTTATAAATAGTTATATCTTTTTTAAAGGTGTTTTTTTAATTTTTTATTTTTGGATTAATCTAAAAGTCATAAAGTGATTATTAATTTGATTGTTGAAGCATGGATGAGTTTAATTCATGTTTCATTTTATTTAATATATTCAAAAAAGAGGATTTCTAGAAACCATGAAATGATGATACATAGAATGATCTATAATTTGATTTCTCTTGAAGTTTGAGTGTGAGCCTTCTAGTTTTTTACTATTCCTATATCTGAATATAGTGGTACTGGTAAGAAAATTATTTAATATTGGATTTCCAAAATCATCATCACTTTTCTTCCATTTTTATTTAGATTATTTTATTGTGGTAAATAAGTTAGAAAGATTAAATGGAACATTAATTCCATATAATCCCTTGGATCATTAATTTAAAATATTTGAGTTTATAAGAATTTATGAAGGTGACTAAATAGTTAATTGATATACCACCCATTTTTCAATGATATTAATATTTTTTAAAGATATTCATTAATGAATATTTAAAAATTATTTATTTTTAATAGGTCTCTACTTTAACCATATATTAGTTTTCATTATATTTTTCCATGTATAATATTGTGGATTTGTTGAGTTGGAGTAAAAAACTTAGTCGGTTCTCAAGTGATTCTAATTTTTTATTTATGATATAATACTTCAATGTAGGTTAATATTTGAGATTATTAATTATTATTTCATTCATTGAGTATTTAATATGATTTGGTTTTGAGAGGTGTTTACTATTTCCATTTTGTTCATACCTCATTGTTTTTTAGGCCTCTTAATATTAGTGTGTGCTGATATCCATGTGTTGAGCCTTGGATTTTGAGGATTGTCTCATGAGAAGCGTCTAGTATGTAATTGGGTGGTTAGATGAGTGTTATGGTATTATATATTTTTCTCTAATGGTTATAAAATGTGACACCAAAGCTTCAATTATAATATGTGTTCTTTTTTACTTTTCAAGAAACAATAATATTATTGTAAAAATATTTCTTCAAGAACGTGATTAAAACCAAAATTCAGAAATTCTATAAGAATTATTTGATGAAATAAAATTCATTTTTGAAATCAATATGTTAAAATTATTTTAGGTTAGAATATTGATATTTTTTTAAATTATGTTTTTAATAATTTAAAATAGAAATTAAAAAAATTTAGTTTTTTGAGATTATAATAATATAATAATAATATGAATGAAATAAAAATATAGAAAAAATAAAAATAATTCTCAAAAAATTAAACAGAAAAATTCATCTAATTATAACAACCTTAACTTTTATCAATAGAATTTATCTTATTCATATTATGTTATATAGAATAAAATAGATATATTTCATAAATATCCCATCAAAAAAATTATGATCTTAAATGAAGAAGTAAATGAGCGATTTTTATTGAAATTAAGTAACCTACACCACTGGAATAGTAGAATGATTGCTGGAATAGTAACGTGACCATTAAAAATAGTAATCTGGTCAACACAATATTAACTTAACCTTTGACAATATAAATAAAATTTATGAATCTTGTAAATTCTAATATGGTATTGTTATATCATAGAATATGTAAGTAATTGTTTTAAAAATGATAAATTAAGAGTTTATATTTTATTAAAAAATAAATGTTTAATTAAAATTTTATAATTAATATAATGATTAAAAATAATTTTTTCATTAAATTAAGTAATATTTTAATATTACTTTTCTTATAATTATAATATAATTTTATTGTACCTAAATTACTTTTTAAAAGTGTCAAAAAAATAGTTATAATTATAAAATATTTAGTGTCCCAATAAATGATGATTTTAATTAAAAACAAAATTTATAAAACATAGAAAAATTATTTCATAAGATTAAGAACATTTTTAATTGTATACACCAATAAATTTTTAAGGTTATTTCTAAGATTTTTCTAAAATAGTTTATTTTTTTGTGAAAAGTGAAATACAGTAATTTTGGGTATATTACATTATAATTTAAATTCACTATTTCTTGAATCATTTCTACTTAAACCTCCATAATCTATAACTACACATATATTTTTACAATATTTTATCATGTTAATCAAAACAATTCATGTTCTTAAGCCAAAATAAGAAACAAATGGATAGAATAATAAAAAAATATCCCTCTCCTCCCTTATAAATACTACCCTCACCACCACATCCCGTCACAACTTTCACACATTGAAACATGTCTATATTCTTTCAAAACCTCTTACCAAGACCCTATTTTGTGTCCAGGATCCATTTTTATCAAATAAATACTGCACCCAATTTCTCTAAGAAGGTTCTCAAGAAGAAAAATTCAATAGGTAAAATCCACTTTCATTTTATTTCAATTTGTTTTCAATTTATTTTAATTTCATATTCTATCTTCAATGTATCTTGTAAAATTGAAATGATAACACCATTATATTATATATACTATAATTTTATTATTTTAGTATAATAATCTATCAGAAGACCTCTTCTCCTCCCCCATTTATTCTAAAAATGAAATCATTGTCTTTGAGGTGTTAATTTATCACCTTAAAGGAAGAAAAGTTTTAATATTACATTACCTCCTACAATTATTATCCTAAAAATATTTTAATGTATGAAAAAAATCAAATGTATGTAATTACATTTTTTTTGTTCTCAAACTAACATATATTGATACTATTAAATAATAAAACCAAACTATTTCATAATTATCTAAAAACCATCAAATTAATCTAAATAATTATCATTAATATTTTATCTAATGAATTATCATTATATATGAATAAATAATATATAAGAATATTTGATCATGACTATGTTAATTAATAGCATATAATTTCGTATTTTCATAATTATTCTCATTTTACATGATCTTCCATACACATATACGAGTTAACCGATCACGAAAACCAATAAAACAAACACTGTCGAACGAACGAATTGGCCTCTTTAACTCATAAAAATGGACATAAATGAACTAATTAAAAATATAATGAATCAAATAAATTTATAAAAATGTTTTTTATTTATTATTTAATGAATCCAATTTAATTACCATGAGATATTAAACTGAATGAATCATTAATACAAAGGGTAATAGGATTCTCAAACCCAATTTCCTATATTTGGTTTATTCAATTTTCATGCCAAATTTTAGTGTGTATGTTCATTTAATTTTCCTCAAATATAATTTATTTGTTCTTCCATTTCCTTTTCATGGAAATAAATCTTTTGAGTCTAATTTTAGGACAAACATAAATATTTTTCAAAATGAACTCTACCTTCTAAAAAACATATTTTTACTTCTTTGAATATTATTTATTCATCACTCAAGATTGATGATTCATATACCAAGTATGATAATCCATTTTTAATTTGGGAAACAAAATTTTTTTATATGAAATTATTCACTATAAAATTATCATGAAACACATTTCTATTCTATGGGTTATTTTATGGCTATGATATTTATATTTTTTATGTGGAAAGATAGATTTTGTATATGTTATGATGAGGTGGGTATGACCAACATTATATAGTGCTCTAATTAATTTCATAATGTGATGTATATTACAATAAAATTTTTAATATGAAGTAAAATGATTCTATATTTTTTCACAATGATGACGTTTAGATTATTAACATATTTCATTCGTAAAAACAATGCAAGCTTTGATCACAATTAAGTGTGCTATTTGACCACTGAGGCTTGATGTTTCATTTTTATAGATTTCTAGATTGTATTCCTTTATATAATACTTCCACTCATGATTATGAAAACGATCACATTATTATGTTAGTTTGATGAGAAATTTTCTCACCCTTGTTATATTGAGTCATGTATTTCTCTATCCTCTTAATAGGCTTTTAGCTCACCCCATTTTTTGATTTATATCCTTAAGTGAAAATTTATACTAAGGACTGAATGAGGGCCACTAAGAAACTAAATAATAAGGAATAAAATACATGTTATTTTCTTATTATTTATATGTTATGTGTGATCCAAATTATTTCAAGACACTAAAACATTGGATACTGGTTTTGTAATCCTATTATGTTGTTTACCTTTAAAATGATGTTATAGTTATCAAAAAAAATAAGTTTTATTATACCAATAAATTAAATAGAACAAAATATATAAAACTACAGACATTTGAATTAATAACCATATTACACATAATATGTTCCTCCTAAAATCTTTATAAACAATTTTTTAAAAAATATCAATCATTGTAGAGGAGGTGGATCATCTAGGGAACCATGTGGTGGAAATTCCATCCTTATAATTCATGCATGTCCTCGAATGTACTCCATCAATAGGTCATGTTTATAATCCTTCCATTAACGTTCCTACACATCCTACAACTACTAGTGTTTGAAAATATCACCTTCTCTATGAAGCATCTCTATAAACTCATTCTGAGATCACAAACACTTCTTACACTCTGAGAATGATGATAAATACTCTGTACATTATTTAATCTATTTAGACATTGACCGCACATGAATTCTATAATAACTGATAGACATCAATCAAGAACTAATAAAAACCAATCTAAATTTCTCAATACCATATTATGTCACATATATCTAATCTAACTTATAAAATTCCATTGCACTATTGTCCTAGTCCCCAGTATTAACTAGAATCTCATCATCTGTGTGTGATGTTTTGGCCTCCTATACCTCTTTCAAATTGGATTTGAAATTAAAACATTTACAATATGAATTATAATTAATTTTTTGTAAAAATAAAAAATTATTCAAATGAAAAAATTTTATTTGGTGGCCACCAGTAGTCTCTCTTGTGGCAGGGTCACTGTACAAATTCATAATAAATTTGAACTCTATAACATTAGGATGATCAAAATCCTATATTAGGAAAAAGTAAAAATTTTACAATTAATGGAATATAAATTATTAAATAAATTTAGTTTTCATATTTCATCAATGGATACTTAATTTATGTTTATCGACCCTATATAGGAAACCTTGTATCTCCAGAATCTGAAAAAATAATGATGATTTATTCTTAAAACAATGTCCCATAATTTAGGGGCACAATCTATCCAAAAATAATGTGATATATAATCAGGTCAAATCTTCTAGTAATACAAATAGTGAACCTTTTCACTATATTTCTACATGTCTCTATTTCTTAGGATATAAAAAAATCATGATAATACTAATTCATACAGATCTCCACATTCTGAAAAATAGTATATCCCATTCTATCATCAATAAGATATGATAAACCCAAAAAATTATTAATACAATAAATTTTATAATTAAATAAATTAAAAAACAAGTATAATATATTTAAATATCATCTAATGATATAACATTTGATGATAAATATCAATGGGAATCTGATTCCACATTCCCCAATGTCAATTAGAATAATTCTATATAATCCCAGCCCATTTTCTAATAGATATATATGAAAATTTGTGGGAAAATAAACACATAATAAAAAAATTATTACATAAATAAATTAATGAAACATAACTAAAAAGAAAAACTAAACATACTATTGTACGCATAGATCAAAATAAATAGGTGAATTCACATAGGAATGTGGTCTGTAATTATCTATCTCATTATACAACGACCCCTCCAAGTTGACGATGAACTGAGAACAACATATGAGTCGTATGATAAGGAATCAATAAAAACAATAGGAAGTAAATAATATTTCAGGGTATAGAAAATATCAGTGAAATCATCACCAACCATCTAAAACAATAAAATTGTATTGTATTCAAATAATTAAAAATGGGTATTTTATAGTTATTGTGACTATAATAACTTATTAATTGTGTCATTATTCATCTTTTCATCATCATATTCATATTAGAAGGTGTCATTATTTTTATATTCTTCCTCAACAACATCAATTTCTATAAGACCATAATATTCATAATCTCTATATATTTCAAATTCATTTTTACATCATCTATATTGTCAACATCGTTGAAATGTAACTATGGGGATTCATCATTGATATTTCTATATCTTAATTTAAAATATGTATTTGGAGTTTTTACATGAAAAATATAAATTATTTTCACTTCAAAAAAACAATTTTTACTTTTCATAAACTGATTTTCGTGAAATTTCATTTTTATAATGTTTCACCAATCAATTAAATGTCTTAAATTAGAATAATAATTTCCATAATAAATTTTGTATTCATGATGAATTGGCATATGGTTCTTTTACTATAATAAGGATTTTATTTTTAATTTTATTGATTTTATAGAATGGATTAACATGTAAGACTCAATCAGTGTGAATCCAATTTAATTAAAAGATTTTTACATAATTTTTTCATAGAGGAAAAGAATCAATTATTTCATCAATAATTCCATTAATGAAAACATAAATTTATAAATGATCATAAACATTCAAGAAAAGCCAAATATTTATCATTTTTTATTCACCATATTCAAATGGATGAAATTGAAAACAATTCACAATATATGAATTTTAATATTTATACAATTTAAATGGGTTAATAAACACATATATTCAACTATCAATTTTATATGAATCATGAGATACCTAAAAATTAAGAAAATAATAATCAATATAACAAATAATTGATTTATTTCATATATTCAATTAAAAATTTTACTTATCCAGCCTTTGAAATTTATAGGAAAAAATTCATTATTGGCATTCTTGAGGAGAATTTAATGTAATTTTTGAGAATTATTTCATGATATGATCATCATGTATTCTTGAAATTAAATAATATTATTTTATATTAAAATAAATAACAAATAGGTGAAATTTCCAATCACTTTAAAAATCATTTAATTTCTTCATAATTGAGAACAAAATTTATACGATCATTGTGTTCTTCAACATTTGAAACATGTCATTATTGAACTCTAACAAAGTAAAGATTATGATTACTAAAAAGTAATAATTTATGGTTCATTTAATATTCTACATTTCACCTATTATGACCCATTGAATTTTGTTTTGAATGATTTTTATATCAAATATAATGATATTATAAGAATTAAATTTCTTCAAGAAAAATATTCTTATTCAATTATCCCTTCAACTTATGATTTTTTACGTTCCTTTTCATTCAATTTCAGCATGTATATCTCATTCGGGCACATCCATCAAAATGTTATGGGTCCTCCACATTTTTCATCACACAAAAAATGTAATATTATATTTTCCATTCAATTAAAAAATGTTACCCTACACAGTGCTTCATAGCCTACTTTCACCACTAAATGTCATATAAAATATGATAATTCTATAGTAACATCCCAAATCTATAAATATCATAAACCACTAAATCTAATTTGGAGTAGTATTTAAATTATAACATGAAAATCAGAAATTCTAAATCCACTAATATGTTCACTTGGAATATCGAGAAAAATTGGGGACATAATCATCCAATAAACTTAAATCCCAAATAAAATGATATAATAATTAAAAAATTTGTTTAGAAAATATATAATCATATATTTGAATCATTAACTTATGTGGACTAAAATTTTCAAATAACTCAGTTGTTGGAAACCGGTAAATTTGGGAAAGATCTGTTTATTCATTTGAATTGTATTTTTTCTTACAAGGTGTGTCCCAAACTACATAAAATATATTATCAAAATAGTTCTTCACAATATGCATGACATATGACATATTATTGTTAAATAAATTAGGCCAATATGGTATATCCAATAAATTAGATATTTTATCCAAATTTGGTATTTTACAAATCAAAATATTTTTCATTGGTTTATGCAGAATTTTTATTTATTATGAGATAATTAAGAGATAAATGATTTTAAATAAATATCTGAGATAATGTATGGAGATTCAACTCTTTCAATTATTCATTTTGAAAAATTATTTCTGTTTCTTTAAAAAATATGTTCTATTTCTTGAAATATATGATGATATTAAAGAAAAATATTTCTTCAATGTACAATCATAAATGATTTGATTTCCCTCATTATGTAGAGTCATGATTTTTGAGCAAGTGTATTCAATCCAGATAACATTCCATCAGCTGCGAAGTCATTATTTATCCAAATACCATCAATCATCAGTTTTATTGACACCATTAATCAATATTAAATGTAACTCATAAATAAATGACATTAAATAAATATTAATATAAATTTTCTAGTTGAATTATAAATATTAATATCAAAAAAAATATAGTTAATTCATCAACATCCATGGAGGTAAGTTATACGATGTTGTAAGGATGGTCCAGACACAATATTTGATACATTAAGATACAAATGGATAAAACCATTCTATAGAAATACCCTATCAAATGTTAACATCTTTTAATGAAAAATAAATATTAACATGATCAAAATGCTTCCATGAATTACCATAAAAATTATTATATATGATTTTATCACTTGGAATATTGGATTTTTAGATGTCATTTTTTATAGTATGTAATGAAATAAAAAATATGGTTTAATCTCGCTATAAGAAAATAATACCTCAACTATTTAACAGGAACCAATACGGACTTCCTCTATTATACCAATTTATACAATAGTTGTCCACATTCATGGAAAAAGCCAATAAATCATTTTCACTATAATAGAGGATTCAATCATTTGATAATGCATGGGTCATCTGATCACCAGTACCCCAAATTATGAAAAAACATGACTTCATAGAAATTTATCAGTAACACATTTCCCTCATGAAACAATGATTTAACTAAAGACAATATTTGATCAAAATAAATTTTTTAATATTCAATTATCTAGTTAAATATCTATAAAGTACATAAAAACTACAAGATTTATTATCTTATAATTAGGATATAAGGCATTCTCTACAGCCTTCAACAACTCAAAAAGAAAATATGGTCTTAAATAGAGAGTTAGGTCACCACTGGGAGTTTCTATTTGTTTAAATGATGGACTAACAACCTTCTATACTAAATATATAAATATTGATGTATCTGGAACCAAATTATTTATATCATATCCTAAATTGAATTGGCCATCTTAATAAAATGAAAATAATCTTTTAAAAACCAAAAAAAATGAACTCAACAATGTCAAATGTTTTGAATCCCCTTAGATTATTATACATTCATGAAAACTTAATTTTATGTTATGAAAAACAATTATGATGAAAATTATAAAAAAAATCAACACCCTAAATATATATACATTCTATAACATAATAATTTGGATTTCTATGATGATTTATCTAATTATGATCTTATAATAGATAATTTTTCCAACTTTCTTATTTTATTGTCATATAAAAAATAATAAATAAAATATTCCTAATTATTAATCTAATAGATGGGATGATCTATGAAAAAATCATGAAATAAGATAATTGTATTTTACATGTAGTTATTACCAATTATGAATAATTACTATTAATTACAAATAAATATAAAAAAATTTACAAATTAAAAAAATAATGTTGAGTATAAATATTGCATAAAATTATTACGAATTATTGAAAATAAAATAAAATTATTACAAGTAATTATCAATAACTATTACTAAATATTACTAATAAACAGAAATTATTAGTAATTATTTGTAATTATTAGTAAATATAACTAGTTATTACTGATTATCACTCTTTATCTTTAATTAATACTAATTTTCGTTAACTATTATCAATTGTTGGTAAGTATCACTATTTTTCAATAACTATTACAAACTATTTCTAATTATTAGTAATTATAGGTAAATTATTCTTACTAATTGTATTTAATACTAATCATTATAATTGAAAATAATTACCACCAATTATTGGTAATTATCACTAATTAATTTTTATTATTACCAATTGTTTTTAATTATCAGCAGTTATTGGTAATTATAACTAATTGATTGCAATTATCCCTATATAATGTTAATTATCACTAATTATTGATAATTAGGAATAATTGTTTTTCATTAGTACAAATTCATGGTAGTTATGAATAATTTTTGTTAATTAGGAATAATTTTTTGTAATTATGATTAATTATAAAAAAATTTCACTAATTATTGGTAATTATGACAAATTGTTGGCAATTGTAACTAATAATTTTTTAATTATAACTAATTATTTGTAATTCTATGTAATTATTTATAAGTTTCATTAATTATTTGTAATCATTTGTAATCATTTTTAATTATCACCAATTAGTTATAATTATCACTATTTTAGTAATTTTCACTAATTCCTAGAAACAATTACTAATTGTTGGTAATTATTATTATTTATCTTAATAATTTTAAATTATCACAAATTATAAGAAATTATATCTAATTATTAGTAATTATCACATATTACTGGTAACTATCACTATTTATCGTTAATTATCACTACTTGTGGATAATTGTAACTAATTATTGGTAATAATGAAAAATTATTTTCCATTATCACTAATTATAACTAATGTTTTGTAATTATTAATAATATTTGATAATTGTTAATAATTATTTGAAATCAATACTAATTTTTGGTAATTATTAATAATTATTGTTAATTATTACCAATTTATATGAAATTATTGGTATTTATTAATAATTAATGGTAATTATAACTAATTTTTAGTTTTTTATATATATTACTAATTTTATGTACTATTTTTAATTATTTCTATTTGTTGGAAATTATTACCAATTATTGTAAATTAATATTAATTATTGGTAATTATTCCTGATTATTTTAAATTATTAATATTTATTTGTAATTATTAGAAATTATTGTTACATATTTCTAATTAGTAGCAATTATTATGAATTTTTTATAATTTTTTCAATTATTACAAATTTGTTTTATTTATTAGTAGTTGTTACTAATTATTGGTAATTAATAATAATGTTTTATAACTATTGCAATTTTTGGTAATTATTACTAATTATTACTAATTATTGTTAAATATAGATGCTTATTACAAATTATTACTATTTATTTGTAATTTTTATTAATTATTGGTAATTTTTACTAACTAATGGTAATTATTACAAATTACTGGTTATTATTACTAATTAATAGTAATTACTAATATTTTTTGGTAATTATATTGAATTATTAGAAAATATTATTTTTATTATTAGTAATTATTAGTAACCATTAAAAATTACTTTTAATTATTACAAATTTTTACTAATGTTTTGAAATTATTACTAATTTTTTATAATTATAAATAATTATTGGAAGATATCAAGCTTTTTTATTAGTTATGACTAATTTTTATATTATTAAGAATTTTGGGTAATTATTACTATTAATTTGTAATTATTACTAATTATTAGTGAATATTTCTAATTATTGGTAATTATTACTTATTTATGTTAATTAATAGCAATTTGTTTTAGAAATTATTCCTATTTTCATAATAATTACTATATATAAATAATTATTACAAATTATCATTAATTATTACTAATTATTAATATTTATTTGTAATTATGACTAATTATTTGTAGTTATTACTGGTTATTGATAACTATTTCTATTTATTAGGGATAATTGCAAAGTATTACTTATTATTGGTAATTTTTACAAATTTGGGCAATTATAAACTTTTTTTCAAATTAATGATAATTATTTCTAATTATATCTAATTTTTATAATTTACTGGTAATTATTATTAATTTTTTTAATTATTCACAATTATTACTATTTTTTATTAATTGTAACTAATTTTTTTGTTAATTATCAATAATTATTTCTAATTGTTACAAAATATATGTAATAATTAATATTTATTAATAATTAGTTACAAATTATTTTCATTATTGTTAATTATATCTGGTTATAACTAATTATGGGTAATTTTTATTTAATATTTGTTATCTTGACTTATTTTCAGGTTATTATTACATGTTATCAATAATTATGAATATTTGTTTTTTTTAATAATTGATATTTATTATCAATTTTTACTAATTATGGATAATTATCACTAATTGATACTAATTATCAGCAATTAAAACTAATTTTTAGTAACTATCAGTAAATAATTCCAAATATTAATAACTATTTACTAATTATTAATAATCATTTCCAATTATTACTAATCAATTACCAATTATCAAAAATAATATCTATTACAACTAATTATAAATAATTACAATAAATTACTGCAACATAGTGCGAATAAATACTAATTATTTATAATATAAAATAAATTAAATTATTTAACCATCTAAATGATTAAAATAAATATCTCATAAAATGTGTTTTACTGGTATTAAAATAATGGTGTTATTTTGAAAGCATCGGGTCCCTCTAAAAATTAAATTTTTTCTGAGATAAATCACAGAGAAACAAGGATAAGAGCACGAAAATCAAGATGGACGAATTCTTCTTAAGACATATATATATATATATATGTATATATATATATATATGATATTTTAATAGGGACAAATTATTTATGAAGAAACTTATCAAAAATAGTTCCTACCATAAATACATATTATGGTGATAAAAATCGTTTCTGTGACAGATGACTAGCATGTCACAAATAAACTGATCTAGAAAATATTTTCAACAATTTTATATTGATTTTATATATTTGAAATCCCTCCAAAGTTTTATTTTAAGAGAAATTACGACATTTTATTATTTCAATGGTATTTCGAGCTTAATCAATAAAATAGTCCATTTTGGATTTTTAGCATTTTTAAGTTATTTTTGTATTCCATTCTATCATTTTCTACACTCATCCAAATTTCAAAATCCATTCTGTCTTTGATTCTATACATCACGGGATTCATTTAAGTATATTGGACCCAATTAAAAATACAACATATGGAAGTTCAAAATGAGATGACAGGTTGGGCCTTGAAAACCGTTCATGGAACATACTATTTTTGGTGTTTAGACAATATATCTCCATTTGAGTTCCCAAAAACTCTAAAATTTGGATTGTGGAAGATAATGACATTGAGGAAAAGGATATTGAAGGCGTGCATTCATGAAGGGGCCATTTTTAAGTCCATTAATTCTTGAGGAACCAGAGATTTTTGTCACCACCCGTCCCCCAGGGCTCATGCCGTGACTACCCCAAGCCCCCCTTCTATAGGCCAGGGGCGGGAGACTAGCACTGAATGGCGTATTCCCTAAAAATGGAAAGGCATTTCTTTATAACCTATAAACACAGACAACCAAACAGACAGTAGGATACGAACATAATTCAACTATATAGAAAAAAGAGTGTTGAAAGTAAATAGGGAAGGGATACAAGCCCAAATGTAAAGGTACAAGTACAACTGAAATACAATACAACTGAAGAAAAAGAATGATAGCTACTGGGTCTTCCTTTGAAATTCCTACCTGAAGGGTACGTATAGATTGCCTCCTCAGCACTCCACGTCTTCCCATCTCTTCTACGCTCTGACATTCCATATGTTCCACCTATGGGCACCGACTAGTCGTGGTACCCTCAGCCTCAATCTGCATTGTCCTTTTTCTGCACCAAACACAACAAGTTGAGGTAAAAGCCTATGAACGGGTGAGTATAATGATACTCATAAGGGACCCTGAGACCCTCAAGGTCTCACAAAATCCACAAAAGATAAACCACAAAGCATGAAATCAAATGACAACCCTAATTAGGTATATACCCATATATATTCCTAAGTTATCTTGTATTCCCATCTCAATCATGAGGGAAACACAGATTCCAACTCAAAATTCCAAGCTCAACTATTCCACAAAGAAAGAAGTAACACGATGGTAAGTACCACTCAGGTACGCCACACAAAATAATACAACCAAGGTATTACCACAAATGAAAGCACCGCTGAGGTATGAACTTATCTCACATCAGGTATAACTTTGGGACAGTAGTATAGATGATTAAATGTAACTACTGAATCATATTACTTTGGTATGAGGCACTACTACTTACCCACACAGGATCGCTCGGTGATAACCCATATTGTATCCCTAGGTGGTGACCCATATAGGATCGCTTGGTGCTGACCCACACATGATCGCTCGGTGCTGACCCACGCAGGACCGTTCAGTGCTGACCCACATATGATCGCTAGGTGCTGACCCACACAGGATTTATATTTATTTTTCACGTCATAGCCAGATATTGGGTTACCGCACTAAGCTTGATCAACTCCAAGAGGTTCCACTTATCAATACACCGGTCGATACTCCAACTACCATGAAGACTCACGATGAATTATCTCAAAGTACCGCCACCTCATAGGGGTCTCAACGCAACATACAGTGTGTCAATCGGACGCCAAATCTGTGAGTTATTAGCCTTTTAGTCCTGAGGGCCCGGTTGGATTCGTGATCGATCCAACCCAACCATACTCCAACTTTATGCAAATATCTAGTGGGGTATACTCAAAGAGACCGTCTTTCTCCATGTTTTTTGACGCCACTGACGGTTCGTCAAACGGACGCTCGGTGCCAAAGTTATGGCCAAAAGAGCGCATAATGGTTGAAATAGGTCTAGGTCCGGCCCAACCCGACCTAGGATGACCTGACCTGGCCATGCCGAGCGGCGTGTGGCCGTGGGGGCCTTAAGTGTGACTCAAGGCCACGCGGGGCGGGGGGGGATGGCCATAGAGCAGCGAGGCAGCGAGGCGATAACGGTCGTGAGTGCCACGAGGCCGAGGGGTGGGGGACGCCGCAGGTGCCGCGAGCCCGCGGGACGGGGGAGGCCGCGGGTTCCATGAGGCCATGGGGCGGTCGAGGTCGTGGGGCGGTGGGTGCCCCGGGCTATGCGGGGCTGATGATGGCGCGCGGATTTGGGGCGGCGGTGGCCGCTGGCGGCGAGGGGCCGCGGGTGGTGGAGGCCTCGGGCGACGGAGGCCACAGGGTGGCACTGTTATGCTAGTGCCTTTGTCGTGGCCGGAGGTGGTGTCCGTCGTTGTTCTCATGCCCCATCGAAGTTGGTTGTCATCCTCCTCTATCTTGAAGAACACAAAAATTAAACAGAAGATTTGCGGAGAGGTCGGGCCAAGTTTGTTTGGCTCTAACTCTCCGTGTTTGAGCGGTAGCAAGCAGCTATAATCTCTTCTTGATTTTACGATGAATTATCAAAAATGGGTAAAGGGAAGAAATTCAACCAACCACCCCACAACCTCCCAAAAAGATTATTCCCAAACCCGTAAAAGGAAACATCCACTGGTCTACTAGTTAGAGAGATGATCCACATTATTTGATTTAGAAGGGAAGAACATTAGATTATAAAATCAAACACAACTAAACCCCTACCTTGATTGCTTGTTGACGTTGTAAGGGATGATGTCAGTGACGTCTGTGTTTCCCTGATCATTGGTTCGTTGTAGTAAAAGGCATCCTACGTTGTTTTCCTATCAAGGTGATTCTGATCCGAATTAGGGTCGGTTTCCTCAATCTTCGATCTACGATGGTCATTCTTTTTTTGGAGGTGTTCTTCATTGGAGGGGGTAAAAGTTTATCCAAGTTCTTTTCCAACACTTCTCCCAACAAAAGAATATCCAATATAAATTAAATTATGTTTTATTAATTTAATTTAATTGGCACCATTAATCAAGAGGTGTTGACATAATGAATGTGGAGGAAGTTTAAGAGACCTCCCCACATTAAAGATGGAGATGAATAGTTTCTCCCATAATGAGGGTTCAGGTGGCCCCACCATTAGGAGTTCAAAATTGGGTGGGTTTAAGGCTTGGGTGGTCCCCTCCACCATAACCTCACATGGAGTTTTATTTATGGTGGTCCCGACCTTTACACTATCCACATGGGAGGTTCCAACCCAAAGAAAAATAAAATAAAAGTTTATTGTATTTTATTTCTATTCCATGAAAAACCCCAAATTCTATATTTCACCCTCGACCTACTATGGTCGAGGTGAAGGTCCCCTTAAGCAAATACTGGCATTTTGAGTTCAACGGTGTACTCAGGTTACAATTCCGAGCATCGGTTCAAAATTTACAAAAACCCACTCGAACATTTACAGAACATACCGAAAAAATGTTTAGAAATACATTCCGGGCACACCAGGCCTCGTAATCATGCACAGTCAATATTCAAAAACTCAAAAAATTCTCATATATTTAAAAAAAATTACATGGAAATCACGAGTCTTTACATTCTCCCCACCTTAGGGCATTACTTCCCCGTAATCCCCAACTCAAACTATGGGAACAAGTGGGGGTACTGAGCATGCATATGAGTCTCCCACTACCATGTGCTCTCTTGGAGGTTCCTGTACTACCAATGAATGTGCACTAGAGGTATTGACCGCCATGAAGGACCCACTCTTTTTTATCCTCATTCTCCACTGGAACCTCCAAAATGTTTCCCCATTGTCGATGTCTACCTTGTCGTGGTCGATGATGTGAGAAGGGACATGCAAATATCTCCTAAAATGGGATACGTTGAAGACATCGTGCACCCTGTGCAATTGAGCAGGAAGATCTAAGAAGTAATCCACCTCGCAAACTCTGCTGAGGACTTGGATGAATCCAATGAACCTTGGAGATAACTTGCCACCTTGGAAAAATCTCTGAAAACCTCATCGAGGTGACACCTATAAAAAGATATGGTCGCTATCCTTAAACTCCAGAGGTCTCGATATCTTGTCAGCATATGAATTCGGCATGCTTTGTGCAGTCTTCATCTACTTTTGGATGATCTGCACCTTCTCTATGGTATCCCGTACCATCTCTGGTCCAACTAGTGATAACTCCCCTCGGTCTATCCAGCACAAAGGTTACCTGTAAGGTCGCCCGTATGACGCCTCAAAATGTGCCATCCCAATGGTTTTGTGAAAGCTTTTGTTGTATACATACTCCAACAAATGCAAGTGATCTTCCCAGCTATGAATGATGTTGAGGACACAAGCACACAACATGTCATCGAGAGTCTAAAAGGTCCGCTCAGTCTTGATATTCATCTGAGGATGTAAGGCGGTTCCCAAATGAATCTGCATCCCAAAAGCCTCCGGCAACCCCTTCCATAACTGGGAACTAAAACTTGCATCATGATGGATACAATTATCGAGGGTACTCTATGTAGTCGCACAATCTCCTGCACATAGAGGCGTCCCAAGATCTCTACATAACCCTACTCTCTGATCGGAAGGAAGTGGGACAACATAGTGAGTCGGTCTACAATCACCCAAATAGAATCATGACCTTTGTATGTACGTGGATGTTCTATAAAAAATCTCATAGATATATCGTCCCACTTCCACTATGGGACCTCCAAAGGTTGAACCAAGCCTGCTGGTACCTGATGCTCTGCCTTCACTTGTTGACAAGTGAGGCACCGAGAGAAAAACACTGCAATTGATTTTTTATTCCCATCCACCAATGTTGTCGTCGGAGATCCTGGTATAACTTTTACACTCCTGGATATACTGCTAGAGTGGAAGTTTGGAACTCCCTCATCACTTCCTCCTAAATTGACACGAGTACCATGGAAGGTACATTGAAGAGGATGATGTGCTCCCCACCTTCAGAAAATCCATCAAGTGCCTACCCTATGGATATTTGAGCATGTCGAGCCTCGCAGTCAGTGTCCCCACACTACACCTCCCTGACTTGCTGATGTAGTGGAGGAGTGACTGTAAGATACTAAAGAAAAGTTGCTCTATCCCAATCCCCAACGGATATCTGTAAAGAAGACACCTGCTCTGTCGCCTCACCTAGTAGTTGTATACCAGATCTCCTACTGAGTGCATCAGCTACAATGTTCTCCTACCTAGGAGTATAGAATATCTCGAAGTCATAATCCTAGAAGAACTCAAGCCAACATCGTTGTCTCGGGTTCTGGTCTTTATGAGAGAATATATACCCAAGACTCTTGTGATCTGAGTAGAATGTAAAACATTCTCCCATCAGATAGTGTCGCCACATCTTCAAGGAAAAGACCACTACTGCTAACTCTAGGTCATGGGTAGTGTAGTTATTCTCATGCTCTCTCAGTTTTTGAAATTCATATGCAGCCACTGCTCACTTCTGCATCAGGACACATCCAAGGTCGGTCTCTAATGTGTCCAAGTAGTCTACGTACCCTACACCCTCCTCTAGATTCCTTAAGATGGGGGGCAATAGTCAGCCTCTACCTTAGATCTTGAAAACTCTGCTGGCATCTCTCCAACCACACGAAGGGTTCCCCTTATTCATCAATGCTGATAGAGGAGCTACAACTCTATAGAAATCTGGCACAACTCTGGTAGAATCTGGCCAAACCCAAGAAACTCTATATCACCGTCCTCTACCGGGTGGCTCCCAAGAAAGTACCACCTCTATCTTCAATAGATCCAGTACAACTCCATCCTCTTAGATGACTTGTCTTAGAAATTTAACCTCTTGGATCCAAAAATGACACTTCGAGAGCTTACCATAATGCTGGTGCTCATAGAGTATATCTAGTACTACCTGAAAATGATAAGCATGCTCCTTTTCATTAGTCAAGTAGATCAGAATGTCGTCGATGAAGACTAATACAAAGCGATCAAGGTATAGCTGAATGATCATGTTTAGGATTCCCATGAACAATGCTGGAGTATTGTTAATGCCGAATGGAATAACCGAGAACTAATTATGGTTATACCGACATCTGAATTTCATATTCTGCACATCCTCGTCCAAAACTCTTAGCTGGTGATAGCCTGATCTGAGGTCTATCTTCGAGAACCATTGTGCTTCCTTCAACTGATAAAAGAGGTCGTCAATCCTCGGGAGTGGGTAATTGTTCTTCACAATCACCTCATTCAGGAGCCAACAGTCTTCACGAAGTCTCAAGATCGCATCTTCCATCATGGAGAACAAAATCGGGACTGCAAAAGGGGAAACACTAGGATGGATGAACACATTCCCCTTTAAGTCCATCAGCTATACCTGAAGCTCCACAGGAGCCATCCGATACGCTGGTTCGATATCGGTGTCGTCCCGGGGTAAAAGTCAATGTAAAATTCCACCTATCTGTGAGAAGGTAGACTTGGAAAAAAATCAGCGAGGACATCTGCATACCGGTCCCCCACTACAGGATAACTCGGACACTCCACATCAACTGCTCCGAGGGTAAGGCTAGCCAACTAATGAGTGATCGACTACACTCTCTTCTGGGTAAGTCCATCCTATGCTGCATTGGATCCCTTCTTGTCAGCGAAGGTAAACCTGGCCCCATCCATGTGGACACACCACACTTTGAACCCAATACAGTCAATCTGAGCATGGACTGTAGATAACCAATCCATACCTAGGATGACATTGTAAGGCCTCGACGCCGCTACTAGGAGATCACAACTGAAGCTCTTACCTCCTAGAGTAATCTATCATTGCTATCAATAGTGTGTATTCATCAAATCCTCTCTCGTATTAGTCTCTAACCGTAATGATCGAGTGAATGGATCCATCATAATCTCTGAGCTCCGAACAAGGGTAGTGGAAATAAAAAAAATGACTTGCACTTGTGTCTATAGGTACTGCTGCTGAGGTGGAGTAGACACATATCATATCTTGTATCATCTTAGGAGTGCCGTGGTTATGGGCCTCAACTTTATAGAGCTGAGATTTCCCCTATCCTCCTACTCCCTATAGTCTGGGTGGACCACCTGGTGGTGGTGGCGGTAACATCTCGAAATGTCACCCATCACCAGCTACATGACCAGCTCCTCTACCATGTCCACCTACTCCCTAATAACCTTCTAGAACGAACCTCTTTCTCTGCATGGGTTGTCATTCAACCATCTGCTGATCATCCATACAGCAGGTCAGACAGTCAGGATCCATGGGACCCTACCCACTGCATGTATAACATTGTCCGCTCCTGGCATGATTGTCTCTGCCTCTGGTGCCCCGCACAACTGACCCTGAATCCTATGGTTTTCCACCTGTAGGTCTGGTCCTCTTGAACCTATGCGGCATCTGTTTGCTTCCAGCTACAGAAGACTCTGCTACATGATTCCTAGTGAGTCGTCTCGCTGATGGTGGTTGCTCAGCAAAGAAACTCTCCACATAGAGGGCCTTGTTTAACACCCCTGCATACATCGGGATGCTAATATAAATCTTCGAAGCCCTGATCTCTCTCCTATGTCCTTGTTTGAAGGTTTGGGCTTTGAAAAATGGGTCTCGCACCATATCGATGGAGTAGCATGGGAGGTCAATGAACCTCGATGAGTACTGAGTCACATTCATGCATCCCTACTGTAGATGAAGAAGCTCTTATATGGGCACTGTGCGAAGAGTCGTTGGGAAAAACTCTTTCAGAAAAAGGTTCTCAAAGTCTTCCCAAAGAAGAATCACCTCATCATGAAAATGGAGCATCAAGCTCCACCATCTGCCTTTTGCTTCCTGTAGAAGTCTAGCGGTAAGGATCACCATGAGATAAATTGTTGTCCCTACTAGTCAGAAGAATCTCATCATGGCCTACAACCAATCATCAGCCTCCTGTGGGTCGGCCTCTCCTCGGAACCTGGGTGGCCTCTGTTGCTGGAACTTGTGCAACACGCTCAAGCGGTGTGCACCCTCTGCTGCTAAGGCTGGTGGCATCAGTGGCCCAATGGGTAAGGGTAGGAAATTCAAACAACTACCCTACAACCTCATGCATAGATTATTCCCAAACCCACAAAAGAAAAATTCTGTGGAACAATTAGTTTGATAGTGGATCTGCATTCTTTATTTTAGAAGGGAAGAACATGGGAATATAAAATCGTACAAAACTAAACCCCTACCTTGATTGCTTGTTGATTTTGGAAGGGATGAAGTTGGTGACGTTGGCATTTCCCTGATCATCTGTTTGTTGTCATCATAGATGTACTACATTGCTTGCCTCTGCAAGGTGATTCAGATTCAGCTAGGGGTCAGTTTCCTCGATCTTCAATCTCTAGTGGTCATTATTCTTTGGGAGGTTTTCTTCATTGGGAGGTTTTCTTTGTTAGAGAGGGTAACAGTTTCTTCAAGTGATTTTCCAACACTTCTCCCAACAAAATAATATCCAATATAAATTAAATTTTGTTTTATTAATTTAATTTTAATTGGCACAATTAAATTGTTGTCCAGGCGTTATGGTAGGTATTAAATCATTTTTAGTAGGATCCAAGGAAAAAAATTCCAATAAACGTATTTAAAATGATAATATTTATACTAACTAATTGTATTTGTGAACTTTTACTATTATATGAATTTTATAGATAAATATTCTATGATGATTATGAGATATCTAGGTGTGCTACATTATTTTTATATGGCTCCATGATGAATGAATGAATGAAAAACTATAGTTAATTTAGGGATTTCTCTCTGAGAAAGATAACATAAGTACTGTTGGAACTAAAAAAATAATGGTCATATGAGGGTAGATGACTTATAAAATGGTGAATAACCATGTCAATATGAAAAAAAAACCAACTATTATATTTCTTGATTACCCTTTGTGGGATTTCATCATGTGGTATAAGACTTCATGTTTTTTAGAACTATTAATCAATTAGAAGAAGAACAATGGATTAAGTCCCTCTAAAATATATACTTATACATGGAAATTAACAAAATCCAAAATAGTATTCTAACCATATATTTTCTAAAGATAAATGGTAATAAATGATGGTAATAGGTCAATAACACTATAGTGGTTGATAAAATAGAAATAAAGTGGGATATTTTAAAAAGCTGTATTTGATAGATATATTCCTTGAGTAAAGAGCACTAAAATATTTAGGACGTTTGTCACATAAAAGCCTCAGGAATAAGAAACTATTTCAATAAATGATAATATCCTTAAAAAAATTTCTAAGCATAAAATGGAATAGATATATAATACATAATAAAGGATTAACCATTTATTTGATGGCCATAAGATGAGTCTCCAGAAAGAACTATTTTATCAAATATCTTCATCATAAGATGAAATAACATCTTCTGACATCAAAGAAGATAATTAAATTTATATGGTTTATATCATTATGGGATAAAAAAATTACATTAGGTCTAATATCTAAGAAAAAAATAAATTTTTTATATAAATAGAGAGGGATGTTGAGATTTCCAACATAATATAATCAATGAAAGAAGAACCCAGATAATTGATTAATGGGATTTGGTGTCAATTTTATGTATAGAGAAAGACTTTTATGGCTCAACAACCAAATGGATAGAAAGAATACAATATTATTCAGTGTTTTAGCTACATTATTATTAGTAATTATTCAAACCAATGTCCACAGGGGTATGTGGATTTTCCTATAAAAAGGAAAAGGTGATAATGCAATATTTATGGATTACTACAACTGAGGTTGATTTCCTTAATGAAGTGGTGGTAGGTATATTGATTATAAATTCAATTTTATATAATGATTTATTTAATTAGGATCTTGATATGGTTTTATATCATCCATATAATATAAGAAAATTTTATATTTCTCTATATTTCTAGAAGGGATTTATAAATCAACACTCATAATTGAAATATTATTACAATAAGGATGTTCTATTCAGTTCCCATAATAACACATAGACATAAATGTTTTTTAAAAATGATTATTATAACCATTTTCAAATTTGATATAATCGATTTTATTGATTGGAATTCAAGATGGAGATATAGAATCTCGTATATTTAGAGAGGACATGATATCATTTGATTCATATCTAGATTCACCACTAGTTTTTATTTTTATTAAAATTAATGGAAAATAGGATTCATTGAATATTATGAATTGGGATGGTGTCCTTAGAATAGTGGATATACCTACTGTGCAAAAATAAATTGACATGATTTCATAAAGAATAACATAGATATCCACTATAGCATAATTTTGAAACTTTTTATGATTTTATCCCTGATGAAAAAACTAAATATAAAACACCCTAATTTATGTCCATAATATAATTAGTAGAACTAAAAAAATATAATAGGTGGGTTATAAAGGATAAATATTCTATTATGCTTCAAAATCGAGTTATAGTTCTTATTTTTCTAATAAGAAATATGGGTATACAAGGTCATGCATAGATTACAGCTAAATTAAGGCAATTCCCATATAATAATAGTATCAACATTTCCATTTTTAATATTTTTTCAATTAACTAAAAGAGCACGTTTTTTCTAAAAATTTATCTTAATTTTCAGTATCATCAAATGTATGTACTAAAGTAATATATTCCAATGACATCGTTTCATCCACGGTATAGATGTTAAGAATTAAAATAATTTCATTTGGGTTGAGTAATTCACACTCTATTTTAATGGATATGATGAATAGACTATTCAATGATTATCAGGAAAATTTCACTAGGCTATTTAGTGATGGAATCATGATAAAATCTAAATGATATGAGGATAATAAGATTCTATTGTGAATTAATTTTTAAAATTTTAGAGAAATGGAGTTATATGAAATATTTAGAAACAGTGAATTATAGCCTCAAGAATTTTTGTTTTTTGGACATATTATGTATAATGATAGAATATATATTGACCCTTTAAATAAAAATACATTAATGTAATGAAAAAACACTATTAATATAAATTATATTGTTAGTTTAATTTAATTAACAGGTCATAATAGATGATTTTCTCAATGTTTTCCTCGATTGGAAAAATTTTTAACTAAGAAAACACATAATGGGTTTATGTTAATATGGTAAGAATAATGTAACTAATATTTTGAATAATTAAAGGGAATAATTTTTAATTCACCTATATTGATCTTACCATTGAGAATGGATAGAATTGTGATATATAGTGACTCATAAATTAAGTTACTAGTATGTTAACCTATATGGGATGATAACACTAGTTTATATGCATCAAATCAGCTAAATAATGATATTCCCACACATTACCTTATATTAGAGGATTTAATAATTAAATTAAATACTTGAAGTCATTACCATTATGGAACAAAATGTGAAATAAATAGGTGTCACATAGTTTTAAATGAATATTCACATCGAAAGATATAATTATAAGGAAATTTAAATGTGTATAACTACTCAATGATTATGATTTTTCAATACACTACCACCATGAGATATAAATTATAGTGTATAATTTATTGAGTAAGAATGATCATTGAGTTTTTACTAAATTGGTGATAATGATATCCTATATAAAATTATTTTTTGAAGCTATATATGGGAATCATTAAGGATGGGGAAACATGAATTCTATTTAAAATGACTTATAAACAATTCATTTTATTGAAAATAAAATGTTTTAAGGTTATTGAATATACTTTTCAAAATAATTTCTAATTCATGAATGACGGGAAGCTAGAATACTTTATCTATTATGGTATTATATTGAAATTTGGAAAGAGGCTAGGTGTTTCATACATGAATAAGATATAAAGTGAATTTTTAAAAGAAAAATTATTAATTAAATTTCTATATAAACTCTAGTAGAAAAAATATATTCAGATTTAATTGGAATTTATTGTTTGGATAATATAAAACAATAAATTACAGAATATGTTTCAATATATATAATTTGTTTAAAAGTAATTTCTGAGAGAAACCATTTTTATGGAGTCAAGCAACCCCATCGAACTCATTTGTATAAATTGGGTGATATCATTATAAATTTTTCCCTATATTCTCATATAGTCCTTGAAAAAATGATTCCATATGGTTTATTGTGGATCATATTACTATTTTCAGAACATTTACTCACTATAAGGTAATATATAACCTTTTATCATCTCATGGTTCTCTATATGAATGATATTATGAGACTTCATGGTGCACCTATTTATATTGTTTAAAATCATGACCTATATTTTAAATATATAATTTGGAAAAGTATTTAGAAGTATCTTGCAACCAAGATAAATTCGAGAACTACTTAACATCATTAGTATAGGGAAAATATCAAAGGGCTATTCAAATATTACAAGACATTCAGAGTTCATTCCCAAAAATATTTAAAGGTATATACGATCATTATTTTAAAATTGGTAATTCTTTTATCATAATAGCTTATGTTCATGAATTAAAATGGCATTGTATGATGTATTGAATGGTAAAATTTTTCAATCAAAAACTGGTTGTGATTAATTTGGTTCGATAAAATTTTATGAAATTCTTTATGAGATAATGATTAAATAAAAACTATTTTAGGTCATATCAATTTAAGAAAAAAATGTTATATTGATATAAAATTAATTGATCTTATATTTAAAGTATATGATCATGTTTTATTCAAATTATCTCCATGTAAGGTTATTCTTAAATATTTTAAGAAATGGAAACTAATTCCTAGATGCATTAAGACTTTATAAATTCTTGATATAATTAGAGCTGCACCTTTGCATTTAGAAAATCCACTTAACCTCTATAATGTCCAAGATATGTTTCATATCTATTTATTATGTAAATACATGAAAAAAAACATTCAATCACCCCTGAGGAAATATTAATATAACACTGTTTATCATATTTCTAAGAGATTATATAGATTCTTGATACTAAAGAACATGAGTTGTGGAATCATATGACTCGATTTATGAAGGTACTGTAGAGAAATAAAAAAATATCGGAGGAAATGTCAGGACCAATGAATTAAATGATGAATAAGTAACTCATATATTATTTTGGTGAAATTATATTTATTTATCCTAAGAATGTTTGTATGTTTTAAACAATGTAACTCATTAGATTCAATTATATTACGTAATCTTTTATTTCTGATGAAATAATATCATTATGGAAAATGTTTTTTTTCAAGAATGTGATTAAACCATGAATGAAATTTTTTTATAAGTTTAATCTAATTAATGTAATTTTAGTTTTTAAATTATAATGTCAAAATTATAATTTGGTAATATTTAGTGATTTTTAAGAAATAGTATATTTTTGGGTGAATAATCAAAAATAGATTTTTTTTAAAAACTATCACTTTCATATAATTATAATGATATATGAATAATATTAGTGTTTATGAAACATTTTTTTGTTGAAAGTATATATATTTATAAATTAATTTAATTTATACAAAAATATTATAATAATATATAAATATATTTTTATCATTTTGGAATATTAATTAACATTCTTTTTCAAATAGAAAGTATTTTGTGTTATTTTTCTTTTAAAGTGTATTTTTAATGTTTTGGTGATTTTTTATTTGGTTTTAAAGGAATAAAATTATCATTTATATAATATAATCTAGATATTCCCACATTAATCCACAATATACATTAGTTTCCTATAAAATATTTCTTATTCTTAAAATAAACATTTTTTAAAAAATGATTATAATTGAATTTTATCAACATATACTGAATGTAATACCTCCACAATTAGAGTTTTGATCATGAAAATGGAAGACATGTTTTTAATAAGCTTATATAATATTTGTTAAGAGGGTAAAGATATTTTTTTGTTAGAATGAATATTTACAATGGTCAATATGTATCACATTTATTAATGGTAAAATGAGTTTTAAGGGTTAAAAATAAAGGGATAAGGTTTCAATAGTGCATAAAAATATTATTAAACCATAATGGTTGGAAATATTTTTACCATAAACATATGATATTAGAAGTTATTTTGATTTATTTTCAATTTCACAAAAAAAAAGATTTTATATTATTTAAATATTTTATTTAATTCCTTATGTCCCTCTCCTCACTTATAAAAGAAAGCCTCTTGTCATCCCTTATTCACAAACAGTACACCCTATAGTTTAGCCAATAACTGCTAAAAATTCATATTTTCCATCCCTAAATTCTTGAGAATACTTCTATACTCTAGGAATACAATAAGAAGGAATACGGTGTAAGACAAAAGGGATCTCTCAAAGAATAGGTAATCGTCTTACCTGAGTATTTCAAGGATTACATATATATCTACATCTCTGAAATATTTTTAATCATTCTTAAAAAATCATTGTATTATTACTGATACATTTTTATTTTATTATAATTATTTTAAAACCATTTTCCACCTCATTTTCATCAAATGGAAAATGAAAACAATAGTTGTGCATATGTACAACCTACCATCTCAATATAGTAGTATAGTTTTATTTTAATCACCAAATTACATAGATGGTTATAATTGTGTAATTAATGTATATATATATATATTATTTATGAAATAATTATCTCTCTATGATTATAAAATATTATATACCTTATTACAATACAATATACTAGAAAATGATAACATTGATCTTGTGTATGGTTGTATTACCACCTCCAAAAAGTGATTTGATTCATTATACTATTACCACCATTCAAGAATTATTCTAAAATTTTATATAATAAAAAATAATTATTATTTTGAAATTTTTATCATTTTTAAGATAATATGACCATTATGTATCTCGTTAAAAAATGAATAATATACCAAAGTATTTTTTTGGGGAAATTGACCAAAAACCATAAATTTATCATCATAAGAAATAATTATTCAATGAATCGATTTAAATTGATTATAAAATGATCATATAAAATAGAATATAGATGAAAAATATTATTAATCAGTAATTTAATAAATATAAATTCATTTTTATTGAGGATCAAATGCATCTGAATAAAAAGACACCCAAGGTAAGGGATATTTGTTAAAACCTCAATTTATTTTGAGAATGTTTATCTTCAAATTTCCCTTAATAAAATTACCCTATACTTTGATCTTAGAAACATAAATCTACTCCTCCTATTGTTACTCTTTGGCCTTACCTATTTATCACCCATTTCATCACCTGTTACATCAAGTGTTTGAATGTAATTTACATGTAAGGGGCATTAATTTATAAAATTTAATATTTTTCATCAAAATATTTTTTATATATAGAGGTTCTTATAAATAATTAAAGAATGTTATTATTTATTCTTATAAGGTTGATAAATTTCATTTTATACTATTTTTGACCAACAATACAAAGGATTTAAAAGGAATATTCTAACTATTACTATACGGTTCGTTTCCAAATTTCTAAATAATTTCAAGATGAATGTTATTTACATATATGAATAGGAAACCCCTTCCTAGAATCATTATCATTATTCATAATAAATATTAATAAAAAAATCCATGGACAATTTCGATTAATAATGTTTTAGAAATATTTTAGGAATATTTTTTAAATTTATTCCATAATAAAATAGTATAATTTTTTTAAAGGAATGAATAGAACATTGAAAAGTGATATATAACACTATTTAACAAGATGTTACAAGGTTATAATTTTAATTTTACTTCATCTATATTATTTTTTAAAAATTTATTTACATTATGATCTCTAGTAAAGATTAATCAATTTTCTTATAGAATCCTTTTTGGGATAATAGATTATACCTCATTTTGTTTCATTCACACTACTAGAATTAGAGGTATTTACGATGGGCTATTTGCGATGGGATCCTGTCACAAATTGGCTTTAGCGAGGGGCCTTGTCGCAAATAGCCCATTGTAGAAAACGACATTGAAAATATTATTTTTTTGACGGGATCATCGCAAATAATCGTCCAATTATATAAATTATATATATAAATAAACATATCGCGACGGACTGTCACAAATACTATTTTCAATGGGGTAGTTCCTTGTCGCAACTAATCCTTCGATTATATAAATTATATATATAATAACCTTTTGCAACAGGCCCATCACAAATTCTATTTGTGATAGAACGATCAGTCCGTCGAAAATAGTATTAATAAAAAATTATATTTAGATTATTTACGATGGGATCCCATCACAAAAGGTCCCGTCGCAAATACTAAACATAATAAAAAATTATTTAATAAAATTATGATTAATTAAAAAATTATATTAATATTATTAAAATAAAAAAAATTAATAAAAAATATTATTAGTAAAATAAGAAGACATTAAAAAATATAATACTAAAAATAT
This sequence comes from Viscum album, assembly GCA_963277665.1. Classification (NCBI taxonomy): domain Eukaryota; kingdom Viridiplantae; phylum Streptophyta; class Magnoliopsida; order Santalales; family Viscaceae; genus Viscum; species Viscum album. The sequence continues at coordinate 2,049,251,753 of OY728150.1, read as the reverse complement.
ATATTTAATAAAATTATTATTAATAAAAATAATATTAATTTTATTAAAGTAATAAAAAAATAAGAAATTATTATAATTCTCAATATTTACAAAAAAATATAAAAAATCATAAAATGTTATTATTATTATTTAAATAATCCAATATTAAAAAATATAATACGAATAATAAATTATAAAATATCAAAAATTAAATAAAAATTAAATTATGCAATATTTGTACATATATAAATGACAGAAATTGTAAATAGTTCATATTACAATAAATCTTATATTGAAATTTTTTTAATATAAAAACAAATCAATAGGGGGTCATCATCTGAGGAGGTGGAGGAGCTATAGGATATAGTGGAGGAAACTCTACCTCTAGACTATGAGTCAAACGACAGATGTACTTTATCTGCTCATGGTGATGATTTTGTTGTTGCTGCTGCCATCGACGCATCTCCTCCTCATGTTGCTGCTACCGTTGTTGATTTCATTGACACATCTCTTCATGTTGCTTATGAAAACTCTCTATAAGCTCAGACTGAGTTCCCAACATCTCATGATACTTTGAGGAAGAAGACGATGCCTCTCCATGATCTCCTCTCGAGATGGAATCCGACATCGCATCAGTACCATAATAAGTACCCGGAATCAAATGATAGTTGATACGAACTACTCGGCCCTTCTCAAAGCCATACTACGTCACCTGCATCCATGTCGCCTCCTCGAAAAGGTGGGCACTAATCTACTCAGTCATCTCATCCTGACTCTGAGCATGTGTCTGAGAGGTCGCAACCTCATATGAATAATTCAATTCCAATTTGAAATTAAAATGTTGAAAATATTATATGAAGTAATTTTTAGAACTTAAAAAAATAATACTTACCAAAATTTGATGATGGCGATCACCTATAATCTATCCAGTGGCTGGATCACTGTACATTTTTTGAAAAATGTTGAACTTTGTAATAACGGGATACTCAAATTCCTATAGAAAGATAAAATAAATAGTTTATATTTAAAGTTATATAAAATATTTAAAAAATATACTCACCATATGCTCTCTATGCGTACTGAATGTACGACTACCACGTCGATGCATCACCTCTAGTCTCCCCCGGTCCTGCAATCCCACTAAAGATCTACTATGAAATCTGCCACCCAACCTGTGTAGAAATAATTCATCCCAAATGTTATATGAAATGTACTCTAGTCAGTGGGATCTACACGACTCATAAAGTTCTATCACTCCTTCTTTCATAATGGATGTTCTTCTCAAATTGTAAAAAACCTAATAGAAACGGTCACACATAGACATCTTCCACACCATGCGGATAGCATCACGCATGCTATCATCAATGGGATACCATAAACCATAAAAATAATTTATAATATCAAGTTATTAATAAAATAAATTTCAAAATAAATATTATTTATTTACGTACCATCCAATGATCGAACATGTCGCACCGCACATCAACGAGAATCTCACTACTAAATAATGAGCAAGGGAAGTGCTAACCTTTTATCAGTGCTAAAAAAATTACTGATAAAGGGGTAATTTATCAGCACTAAAATAAGCACTGATAAAGGGTCATTTTTAATAGTGCTAAAAAAACGCTGTTAAAAGTGACCCTTTATCAGCGCTTCTTTTAGTAGTGCTGATAAAGTGGGGATTTATCAGCGCTTTTTCCTACAGATGATAAATATTATGTTTCAAATAAAATCATGAAAAAAAATATTGTTATATAAGTATATTTATATTGATATAAATAAAATATATATTTTTTATATATGTTTTAGATAAGTATAAATAGACTATTACATTTAATATATAAGAAATTTAGTGAAAATGGCATTGAAATATTTTAAAAAATATTATTAATTTATAATTTGCTAATTATTAATGACTAAAATCATTTAATAACAATTTGAAGACACAAAAAATCAAAAAATAATAATAAAATATCTAAAATAAGTTAAAATTTTAACTCAAACATCAAATGGCCATAAATTTTGATCTGGGTGTCTGTTTGAGCTCTACAATATATAAAATCGAATCCTACAACGAGCTCTATGAGATAGTGACCCAAGAAAAGATTTTGTCACATTTTTAAAGGCCCAAAAGTTCTATAAGGGCTCCAAAACTGAGTTTTTAGTCGGGATACCCCAATTTGTTAACATTAAAACATGTATAAATTCTGATTCGGATGTCTGTTAAGCCAGTACCACATATCATATTGAAGATTGTTTTATTTTATTCAATTTTACTTATTGTGGAGTTGAAATGGGCTTTTGGATTATAGGTTATGGTTGTTTTAACATTCTATGACTTTTCAAATACATATATATATGTATTTATTTGTAAATATATATGTGTCTGTGTTGTATATATGTATATATTTATTTATTTATAAACACACATAAAAACCATATTTCATAAATGTATTTGAAACTAATCTTATAAATATATATTAATATACAAATAAATATACTGATAAAAAATTATAACTAAAAATACATATAAATAAATATAAATATATATTAATATATGAATGAATATATATATACTAATATATGAATAAATATATTTATATTAATAATAATCTATGCTAATATATGAATAAATATAAATATAAATATATATAAATATATATATCATTAAATAAAGAAAAAAATTAAATAGTGTAGTGGTAAAGGTGAAGCTACGAAAGGGGGGAGGTTGCGGGTTTGAGTTCTGGTGGAAGAAAAGGGGTGTGCAAATGTGGGGATTCACGGGAAGGGCCGAGCATGAGAGAGTGTGAGGGGGGATCCACCTGGTGCAGATAGGGGGGGGGGGGGCGTTAAGAACTATTAAAAGCTCCCCCCCCCCACATATTATATAATTCTTTTTTAAATTTTTTTTTGAATTTTATTATTGCTAAAAAAGCGCTGATAAAGTGGTAATTTATAATCACTTTTTTAGCACTAATAAAAGGGACTTTTTTGAGTGCTGATAATAGGAACTTTTATCAGCGCTTTTCAAAGCGCTGATAAAAGGGACTCCCCTATATACTTTCCTCGATGAACAACACTTTTTTTAGAATTGTTAATCAACTTTTCTAGCATTGGTAAAGGCCATATTTGTAGTAGTTTCTGTTCCCATGTGATCCATGGTGGAGAAAATTAATTGTGCAAGATAGTGCTCCCCTATCTAATAGCTACATCCGTAAAACTGTGAAAAGAAAATAAATATTCAAACAATTAGTATATATATATAAAATCATGAAGGATAACTAAAATATACAGGTTAACATACCTCCTTGTGCATGGATCGAAACCAAGACGTGGACGTCACTTGGGGATAGGGTCAAGAATCATCAATCACGCAAGACTGCACCCCCTCCACGTACCCCCTGAACTTCAGTAGGATGAGGGTCAGATGGTCCACAATCCCCCTCATCCAAAGGTAGATCAGCCTCCTAAAACTCACAAAATAGATCTGGATCCATCTGAAACACAAAATGATTGTTGTTAGCAGATTGTTGAAAATAACTGTTATATATATATATATATATTAGTTATGATTATAACCAACACATAACTATTTCAATGTCCATATTCATTCTCATCTCCATAGTTATCCATGTCAATGTCTTCATCTTCCTCCCCAGCATCATCAATATCCATATGAGTATCATTTTCATCATCTCATGTCATTTCAAATTCATTTGAAACATCATTAACATCTTCATCAACATCGATCCTTAATTGTGGAGTGTCATCATAGATATTCATGACTCTTTGTGAAAAATATGGATTTGGAGCAGTCTCTTGAAAAAATTCAATTCCTTCCACTTCAGTGGAACCACATTCAGTTTGAATAAACTGATTTTCCCGAGATTTTATTTTTATTATTCTCCACCAGTCACTCACGTATCTTGAAGTAGCATAGTACTTTGAGTAATAATTTTTATGTGCATGTTGTGCCAGTAAAAATGGTTCATTTACTATAATAAGACATTTATATTTAATATCGTTGATTCCCTGAGTCGGATGAACACACAAGCCTCTCTCAGTATCTATCCACAGACATTTAAACATCATTATGAAATTCTTTCCAAAATAACACAGGTCAATAATTTCATCCAGAATGCCATAAAAGTCAACATCAGTTTCTCTGTGATGCGATCCTATCAAGAAAACTCCACTATTCATTGTTTTCTCATTCTCTATATGCACATTTATGAAATAGAAAACCATTCACCACATATTCATTATAATATTTAACCATTTTGGATGGTGGGTTATTCAATATACACAATCGCTTATCAATTTTATCACAATGTTGGGACACCTAAAATTTTTTAAAAAAATTATTAATATGATAAATAATAAATGGAACTGATATTAAACCATCAATAATCTATGTTACTTATTTTTGAAACCATTAAGAAAAAAAATTTGTCTACGTTCTTCAAGAGCAGCTACTGTAATTTAGGGAAGTTATTTCTTGATATGATTATAATATAACCTACAAATAAAATAAGTTTACATATTGTAACATAAATTATAGTATAAGTGATAGAAGCACTCACATTAAAAATGATTTCATTTCTTTACAGTTGAGTAGAACACATGTATGAGCTCTGTGATGTTCATCATCTAAAATCCATCATTCATGAACTGCACCGAAACCAAGATTTCGCTGATTAAAAACTAATAATTGATTGTCCATTTCATTATTAATATTCCCATCATTTCATCCCATGTGATTTTTTTGAAGGTTATTTAGATTCAAAATAATGAGAGTAGAAAAAAGAAATTTCCTCTAGAAATTACAATTCAACAATTGAGATTTCAACTTATGTTTGGTTATGTACTATTTTCTACAATTTCTACATGCATCTCTCAAATGGGTACATCCATCAAAACTATACTGGACCTCCAAATTTTGCTTCATGTAGAAAATGTAATATCATATGTTCCATTATGTCAAAGAAGGCTGGAAGAAAGGCTTTTTCCAGTTTACATATAATTACAGCAACATCTTCTTCAAGTTTTCATAGTGCATCGTAGTCTTTTGTCACTGCACAAATGTCTCAAAAAAATATGATCTGTCTGTTATCAAATTCGAAATCATAGAATTCAACAAACCACTAAATCCAATCAGCATAAGTATATCCATTATAACATTACAATCATAACTTTTTAATCCTATAATATTACTATTCTTAACACATCTTCCCAAATTGGTAGCATAGCCATTATAAGTATCAAATATGAAATCCGCTGACAAAATATTAAACGACTCTGGTTGGATGGTGTATAAGCTACTTTTTGATTCATTAACCTCTATGATCTGACATTTTCAAATAGTTTAAATTCTAGTCACCTGTAAATTTGGGCAAGTTCTCATCATGCCTTTACATTATCTTTGGTCTTACCTGGTGTATCCAAAAATGTCTGAAATAAATTATAAAAATAGTTCTTCTCAATATGCATGACATCCAACATGCATAGGAACAACAAATCAGACCAATATGGAAGATTCCAAAAAATGATTTGTTTTATCCAATTATGTTCTTTCCCAAATCCATGAATTTTCTATTTGTTTATTGTTGGCCAAAATGTGATGGGAGGTAATGAAAATACAAATGACTTTAACTCTATACCTGAGATCATTTGTGGAGGTTCATTCCTTTCAATTGTACCTTTTTTGAAATGAGATTTGTTCTTGTGAAAAGGATGATCAGTTGGAAGAAATCTATGCTGACAGTCCAAATATCCTGGTTTTTTCCATTAACGAGCATAAAATCTTTGTTGTCTTTCATATAGTAAGGACATGATTTCGGACCATGTTTACTCCAGTTAGATAACATGCCATATGCTAGAAAGTCACTAATTTTATACATCAATGCTGTTTTTAATATAGAATTTTTTTTCTCAACAACATCATATGTACTAACACCATCACTCCACAATGTATTTAAATCCTCAATCAGAGGTTTCAAATAAATATCTATATTATATTTTGGATTTAAGAGGATTAATAAGGTCAAAATGATATAGGAATCCTTCATCAACATTCATGGAGGTGAATTATATGGAGTTATAATGACTGGCCAACTTGAATACTGACTACTATAAGAACCAAACTGATAGAAACCGTTAGTAGAAATACTTAATCACACGTTTCGGGCTTCTAAAGTAAAAAATAGATGCAGACGGTCAAATATTTTACATGAAACACCATCAGAAGGATGATTCATGCTTTTATCAGTTGAAATCATGGTTTTGTGCCATGAAATCATTGATGCTATGTTCTGAGACATAAATAAACGATGCAACCTCGGTGTAAGGGGGAAATATCTCAACTATTTTATTGGAATCGATCCAGACTTCCCTGGTTGAGCTTCATTATACCTCGATTGTTTACATGTGGGAAAACTATCCATTGAATCATTTTAACCATAATATTATATTCAATCATTTAGACATGCATGAATCATCCTATAACTAAATCCCAGATTACAGACCTGTCTCTTGCTCTCATAGTAATTTTCAGGCATCACATTTCTTTTATGAAATAGTGTTTTAACCAAAGAAAATATCTGATCAAAACAGTATTTTGACATTGAATTATCTTATTTAATAGGAATAAATTTTTCAACCACTTATAATCTTCATATCTTGCAACCAGGATATAATGCGTCCTCAGTAGACCACAACAACTCATAAAATTTGAATTGTGCCTACTCAGGATTTAAATCATATCATCTTGAGTTTCAGTTTTCCAAACAGATGGACCTGCAACATCATGTAATAAATTTTGAAACTGTGATTGATCTGGAATCAAATAATTAGTATCTTCTATGGAATTGCATTCTCCATGTTGGTACCAAAAAACATAATCTGGTTGAAAACCAAACCGCAGGAGATTTCCCCCAATCATGTCAAATGTGCCAAACATTATGAGAGTACATTTTTTACAATGAAACTTTATTGTTCCATCTGAAACATATTCTGGTTTTGATGATGCAAATGATAAGAAAGATTTAACAACCTCAATATATATAGTATTTAAACTAGAATGGTTTGGATTTCTACGCTGATTTATCCAAGCGTGGTCATCTAATAATGATTATTATTGATTTTCTTATTCCATATTTTTCAACAAAATATAAAATCATTACTATTTTTTAATAATTTGAAATTATAAAAACACTATCTGAAAAACAAAGATAAATAATTACAAATAATTTTTAATAATTACCATTACTTATGGGCGACACAATTTCTAGTGGATTGATGGCTCCTCTTTTGTCTGATACCTCATTTACGTGAAACTTTTTCACACAGAAATAACAATGATGAATTTCATTAGAGGTACGCATATTCATTCTTGTATGCATGAGAATGAATATGCGTACCTCCGAGCAGATTCTTCATTGTGATTTCTATGTGAGAAAGTTGCAAGTAAATTAGCCGTCGGACAAAAGAGCCCTCTTTTCATCGATGAATCATCTTCTTACAACTGTCACAACCTAAACACATTATGAAAAATGTGGTCCTACAAATGCATATTCAAACTCATGCATACGAGATTGTATATGCATACATAGAAGCATACTTTTTATAATGTTTTGAGTCTGTGAAAGTTGAAAGGAGAAGAGTCATCAAGAAAAAGAAGTGTCGTCAATCCACTAGAAATTTTTCCAAGTTATTACAAGTTATTACAATTTATTACAATTTATTTTCATAAACTTTCTTACTATTTATTATTATTTATTACTATTTCTTACTATTTTTTACTATTTATTACTACTTATTACTATTTATTACAATTTATTACATTTTATTAATATTTATTACTATTTATTACTATTTATTACTATTTATTACTATTTATTGCTATTTATTACTAATTATTACTAATCATTACTAATTATTACTAATCAGTACTAACTATTACTAATTATTACTAATTATTACTAATTATTCCTAATTATTCTTAATTATTACTAATTATTTCTATTTATTCTTATTTATTGATATATATTCGTATTTATTATTATTATTTACTATTTTTGACTATTTTTGACTATTTATTCCTATTTATTACTATTTATTACAAATTATGACAAATTATTGCTAATTATTACTAATTATTACTATTTATTCCTATTTATGAATATTTATTTCTATTTAATATTTTTTCATACTATTTATTATTATTTGTTTCTATTTGTTCCTATTTGTTACTATATTTTACAAATTATTACTATTTGTTACACATTATTACTAATTATTACTAATAATAACTAATTATTACTAATTATTACTAGTTATTACTGATTATTATGAATTATTTCTATTTATTACTAATTATTACAAATTATTACTAATTATTGCTAATTATTTCTATTTATTCCTATTAATTACTATTCATTACTATTTACTCCTATTTATTCCTATTTATTCCTATTTAATTCTATTTATTACTATTTATTCTTATTTATTCCTATTTATTGCAAAATATTACTATTTATTCCTATTTATTGTTAATTATTACTATTTATTACCATTTATTAGTAATTATTCCTAATTATTCATATTTATTCCTAATTATTACCAATTATAACTAATTATTACTAATTATTACTAATTATTCCTAATTATTACTTATTATTCCTAATTATTTCTAATTATTCCTAATTATTACTATTTATTACTATTTATTCCTATTTATTCCTATTTAATCATATTTATTACTATTTTTTACTATTTATTACCAATTAATACTATTTTTTACAAATTATTACTATTTGTTACTATTTATTACTATTTATTACTATATATTACTATTTATTACTAATTATTACCAGTTATTACTATTTATTACTATTTAGTACTTATTATTGCTAATTATTACTAATTATTACTAATTATTACAAATTATTAGTAATTATTTTTAATTATTACTAATTATTACTAATTATTAATATTTATTACTTTTTATTCCTATTTATTACTATTTGTTCTTATTTGTAACTATTTGTTACAAATTATTACTTTTTGTTACAAATTATAATTATGTATTACTATTTATTACTAATTATTGCTAATTATTACTCAACATTACTAATTATTACTAATTTTATCTATTTATTACTAATTATTTCTAATTATGACTATTTATTCATATTTATTACTATTTATTCTTATTTATTACTATTTATTCTTATTTATTCCTATTTATTACTATTTATTTAAATTTATTACTAATTCTTCCTATTTATTGCTTATTATTACTATTTATTCCTATTTTGTGCTAATTGTTACTATTTGTTTCTATTTATTCCTATTTATTCATAATTATATCTATTTATATCTATTTATTACTATTTATTACTAATTACTTCTATATATTACTAATTACTACTGTTTATTACTAATTAATACTTTTTATTACTAATGACTACAATTTATTATTAATTACTACCAATTATTCTTATTTATTACTAATTATTCCTATTTATTTCTATTTATTACTAATTATTACTAATTTGTACTATTTATTCCTAATTATTTCTATTTATTCCTAATTATTACAATTGAATCTTAGTTATTACTTTTTATTCCTAATTATTACTAATTACTACTAATTAGTAATAATTATTACTAATTATTAATATTTACTACTATTTATTACTAAAATAAAGATAACAAAACAATTTAAATCTAATTTAATAACAACTAATCAACAATAATTAAAATTAAAATTAAAAAATTAAATAAATACTAAATTAAATAAAATATTAATACCTTTAAACTTGACCTCCGATTGATGTAAGTGCCTTCACAATTTCTCCGTAAAAAAAATTAATTGAGAGAAATTTTCACTCTAAAATTCGAGTTTAGAGAGAGAGATAGAAAGTGAGAAATGAGAAGAAGAGAAAGAAAAACTGTGGGGTATATATAGGTTAGATTATTTGTGACGGGACTAGTTGCGACGTTTTTACCATCCCAAAAGGTACCTTTTGCAATGGGGCCCATTGCAAATAACATTGCCCCCATTAATTGTTGTCTGTGGGTAAAAGTGTATTTGCACTGGGGACCGTCGCAAAAGGTGACCTACCGACACATCTTTTGTGACGGGGCAACATCCCGTCACAAAAATGCATTTACCGCCACCGATATTTGCCACAGGGGGATCCCCATGTCGCACATAACCTTCCCGCGCTTTGGCGCACATCCCGCGCCAAAGCGCATATTACATTTTTCAACGGGACCCAAACTCTCGTCGTAAATAATCCCTGGGAGGGACTATTTGTGACATGATTAGTTCCCGTCGCAAATACCCCGTGGAAATAGACTGTTTTCCCATAGTGACATTCTAATGATCATATTCTCTATCACACATCAGTATACATTGGAAATTATTTTTCTCCATCATGTACATATTTTCAATATCATGGATGAATTTAGTATCATTTCAATTAAATTGATTTTTTCTTAATAATATAAATATTTTATGCAGGATATGAGTTGAAATAAATTTATTAATCTTGACTATTTCAGTTTCTAGGGAAATATTTCACATTACTAATTCAATATGGAAATTTATTGATTTATACTACATTTTTAGAATGAATGGTATTGATAATTCTATAATTTTTAAAGGTGTTGGTGGTCCTATTGGTGGTAGTTCTCCTGATGGTGGCTTGTGCTCTAATGGTTCTCCCCCAGCAATGGTGATTCTCTAGTGATCGATTCTACCATGGCATTGGTGGGATGATGATTCTGTTTTTGAGCGGCGATGGGATGGGTTAGGTGGATGCATATATGGTGTTGTAAACATGGATTCTCATGTTTGAACATGATTATTTCCTTTAGGTCAAGTCTTGCTTTGGGCTGGGCTCCTTGACCAGCCTGCTATTTTTGTTTGGTTTGTGTTGTTGTTTAGAAGTTGGTTTGGTTCACAGTTATTCATAATGTGATTTAATTAAAAATAGAAAACATTTCATTGTGGAGATTATGACCAATTTAGGTTTCTATAAGTTTCACCATTGATGGATGTTCCATGAGTGAGGGTCCTATGTTATTTTCCCTTAATATTTTAACCTAATGATAGACCCTATTATATTTAATTATTTTGACTTTTTTGGGTTTGTTTTATGTTTTCCCAGTCATGTCTTTCGAGATATAGATGGATTGTGTAATCTGATTTGGTGGTCACTTGGATGTTCTTATGGGTTTTAATTTCAATTACGGTGAATTTCAAGCCCATTTATCAATTGTTTATTGTGGTTTAGGGATATTTTTTTTCATTTATATAGGTTTCAAAAACATGACTATTGTGGTTATATATATTCTCTGGGGTATTTCAACCTTCATATCCATATTTTAGATGAATTCTATTTGTTGGGTTGACATATATTAGGTCATTGTTTTCATATGGATCTATGTTGGATGGTTATGAATTTGAATACATTTGGATATGTCTTCTAGATATTAAGAATTTAGTATTCTAATCTATTGAAAAGTAGCCTATCATTTTGATTCCTTTTCTAATTATACAATCATAAGTTTTCTCCCAACCCTCCAATATCTTATATTTGGGGTGTTGATGTTTTATCATTTCTCGTATATTTTACATTACTAATGAATATTTATTTATTAGAAAGGGACATAATTCTGAGAGATTTTACATATATATTCCAGTTTTCTTTCTTATATTATTTAAGTGTGGGTTATTTTAAATTTTTATATAAAATTGGGTGTTTAATAGTTTTATATTCTTGGAAGATTGAACAGTAATACCAAGATGAAGGTCGTTCAAACTACATTGTGTGTCTTTATGGTTTACATTTAAAGGGTTTTGAAATAGGTTGTTGTAAGATTAAGAGAGTAAAACCCTAAAAGAATACCTTGGGGGTAGCATCACCATGATAGGAAAGGATGTGATAATACCCATCCCTAGTAAATGCTTAATTTTTTCCTATATTTGGAAGGTTCTATTCACTATAAATGGGGATTTACTTGTTGTGATGTCCTATCTACTGAGAGTAGCCATGATGCAAAGGGGAATATTGCATTTATTCCTAGTCATGATAGTGCACTCATGGTTCTGCTTATCATCCGGGGAGGTATGTCACACAGTGATATGATAGGACACACTATGACATACCTATGCTCAGTTTTAATATAATGATTTCCCAGTCAAATCAAACATTTGAAAAATGTGTTCAGCCCAATTTTCCATCATAAAAAATTAATAAAAATAAATAGAGATCTCAAGGGAGCTCTTCCCCCATTCATCCATTATTTCAAGCTCTTTCTCCTTTGATTGAAAGTAATTGTTAGATGTAAATCCCTCCTTTCTCCTTCTCTACATTACCTTCCTCTAATCCATTGGGTTTTTTTTCACATGAACCCTAGTAGATATTGAGGATATATTTTGGGTTTGAGGTGGGTCTTATCATAGGGCTTCAGTTACTTTGGGTTAGTCAAGGTAGTTTCATTGAATGGATGTGCTTCCTAAATCGGAGGTGAGTTTTTTTATACTTAAAATTAGTAGTTTTTTATAAAATTACATTATTTAACATATCATGTGATCCTCGATAATTATAAATTTATTTATTTACAAAGAGATACCTATATATGATACCTTTGTGGTGTTTTTTAATAGATTCCCTGATTTTCTAACTTTGAGAAAATATTCTTCTGTATGTATTTCTATTTTTGATATCCAAAATTAATATTTAAGCATGGAATGCATTTTTTAAACATTTAAGAAGAATTCAAAATTGAATTTTATAATTTTAAAGGTGTCATAATTCCATTTGATTTTAAATTACATTTCATATATTTTTAATGGTTTGGTTTGTAAAAATGGTTTCTTTTTCTCATGTTTAATGTTTTTAAAATTCATGGTAGTTTTTAATGTTTAATAGGATATTCCAGTGAATTTTTTTCCACGTGTTTTGGAAATATTTTTAATGGATTGATTTAAAGTATGATAAATAACTTATAATTCTGTGAAAATTAACCAAAGGATCATTTGAATCTTTTTGAACAATTTTTGTCAAAGAACTGATAACTTTATACGCTTATCCACATATCTTTGTATTATTTCATATTAAATTGTTCCCTTATATATGTTGAAATTCCTGATTCTTGAATGATATGAAAGTGGATGTTTCAAAAGAGGTTATTTGAGGTGAGATATTGATATAATGTTATATTTTATTATTGTTTTTTATGATAACATAGAACTGATTTTTTTCAACACCGCATGATTTTTATCATGGTAAATATATGTATCTAAGTAAAATGATAGGATTCGTGCTATAATATATTATATTGTTCATTATATCAAGTTCACTATAAATGTCTCTCCCTCTTATGGGTTTTTATTATAATAATTGAGATCTTTATGTGGTACCAAATAAAATTTAATAAATTCACATTGTCTCCTTGCGATCAATGATTTAGATGAAGTATAATTTTAGGTTAGACCCTAGTGATTTAACAATGGTTATTTTTTCAAATTAGATATTATTAATGGGATCCCATTATACAATATTTAATATCAACTTTCTCTTAATTTGATGATATTGAATGATTTTTATTTTTTTATTAACCATTTAAATCATGATTCATGGATTTATTTTTATTATATTAATTTATTTTTATAATTTACATATAAAATGACTTAAAAAATGCTTCTGAAATTTTATTTTTAATGTAACGAATGATGTATTTTAATAAATATGGTTTGAAAAATTTATTACATATATTAATTTAGAAAATTGGATTCTTATGGGAAGGATATTGTTAATTTTTAAATGGGATTTTAAAGAAAGGATTAAAAATAAATAAATGGGTGTTTTTTTATTTCATATTCATAATGCAAATCATTTTTGGATTAAAAATGTATTAAGTTGCTATGGGGTGAAACAAAATACTTTAATAAAGAATATTGATTACCTTATTTCAAAAAAATTTGATATTACATTAATCCCTTGAGTGAAATAAATATTTTAAAATGATATCTAAAATGAGAATTCATGAAAATATATATGAATGAAATTGTGTAAAATTATTTATGAAATTATTCATGGCCTATTTATCATGAATCCTACTTATAAAATCTTGTGTGTGTGTGTGTGTGAAACCATCATGTTTCTATACAATTTCCCATGTTGGGATCTGTGTATTTATATTCTTTTTGAAGTCCATTGATGGATGTTGTGGATGTGGTGAGTAATCACAAGTCACATGGAGACAATCGAGATGTGTCATCAGTCTTTATTGGTTTATTTTTGGGATGTGTATGTATTAAAGAATTCAGATATATGTAGTAGTTTTTCCTTCCCTTCCTGGTTTTTATGTGATATATTTGATTCAAATTTTTATTTTAGAAGTGAATTATTTTATTTATATTTATTAGTTTAGAGAATGGGAAGGATAACTCATATTTATTTGGTCTCATTTAGTTGTTTTTTATGCCTATTTGGATTATTCATTTATTTTTGTATTATTATTTATATACAAGGAGACCAAATATAATTATACACAACTCTAGAATATATATTGGTTTCCATGTCAATATTATAATTATCGAAGGATGAAATCCTGTACAATAGTTAATGTTTTTATACCATGGTGTTTGTCCCCAGTCCTTAGCGATGGGGAAATATGAACTAATGTTTATGACAGTAAATGTTGGGTGATGTTTTAGGCTAATATGTTTTAGTGTTTTAGAACATCCTTTGATACATATCGATGATAGGGAACAGATTTCATATTTTTATTTTTGTGTTTGGTACTACACTATACATATGATGTATAGGAATTTAATTCAAGGGGTAAGTACTCTATTTGCGAATGGGGTTTTTAATCAATTGTTATTGAAATTTAATTATTCTTCTATACTATAGTTTGATTCGGTACCCTCCGACATAATTAGTTTTGATTCATCCACTGACTCATGTCGGTTTTCTTCCCCTTTATGAGGTAAAATTCTTCCATTGGGGTTATCACTCTCTTGAATGATAATCTTGTTTCTCTATGGTATGGGACTATAATATATATGTAGATAGGAAGAAAAAAATTTATATAAATTAGATATTTTAATTAATATTTTTCTGCTAAAAAATTGAAATTTTTGGTTTCCTTTTATATATGAAAAGAAAAAATGAGATGACTCTAGACCTTATGAAAATAGTCTTACTTGGAGTGTCTTTGGTGAAATTTTAGATGTAATACTTTTTATATGTGAGATTAGATGAGTGATAATTCACTATATATTTTGGTTTTACTATATGTTAATTATATCTCAGGTTTCGTTATGGATCCGTAGATGTTCTAGAGTTTGATCTATCTAGTAGTTTTATCAGCCAATTGTGTTTTTTTTGGAAATCGTTATTGGTTTCATTATAGTCATCCTTATATGAGATTTTTTTCAACATATGTTATTCCCATTCATAAGAATAATGGTTTAGATATTATTTTATATAAAATGGTGTTGGTGACCCTTGTGAATAGCTGATTCTTGGTAGCACTCAGTGGAGAAAGTTGGTGATAGTTACTATCGATTGGATCTTCCCAAGATTTTATATAGGAAGGAGGTGTTTTCATTATTTTCCATATTATGCCCTCCATGGTTTTCCCTTTTATATGTGGTTTCTTTTAGGGTTTTATATAATGAAATATTCTATTATTTGTTATCTTTTATATTAATTTCATATAATTTTTTGTTATTTATGTATGTTATTATTGGCTAATGTTTTTATTAGGTATTGGTGTTTTATTTATATTTCATGTTTTTACTGTCCAAGGATTCCCAGGATTATTATGTATTCCTTATGCTATTCATTAGACCATGGGTTATTTGATATAGACATAGGGAGGAACACACAACCTACCACAAACCTAGTTAAGTTCCCAACAAGTTTCTTTTTTTCACACATTTACTATAATATTTATTTTAGCTTACATAACTCAACTATGATGAGTATAATTCCTATACTACATCACATATCCCATGATTTTCAATTATTTTATAATATATTATTTATTTAATTTGGAAGACTCAATTTACATAAAAAACTTCTTTCATCAATCAGAAATTAATTCTAGTGATGCTTAGAACATTAAAAAATAAAAATATACATTAAAGTCATATTAGTTTTTTCCAAAAGTCTCAAATCAGTGGTTTATTCAATTATTCAATTTTAAATGAATCATGATACATTTTCTGGTATTATCCTAAAATAATAGTGAAAAAACATAATTTAATGAAAATTAATATTTATTCAATATGATCATATGTTTTCAGTCATGAGTTGTAATATATTCACAGTGATCACTTTCTCATTGTTTACTTGTACGAGAGTTCCTCGAGGACTTTAATTATAGTAATCATCTCTACTTGTCAAAAGAACATGTTTTGGTTGTCTCAATCATCATTTAGAAATAATTGTTTTCTTAATATCTTATCATCAGGGATTATTTTCCTTTCATAATAAAATAAATTAAAATACATTTATAACACAACTGACCAAAAAATGAACTTCACAATAATATTATTTACACCCCACATTTACATGTCATCAACTACAAGGTAAATATTAAATAAATTGGTATATTATATTGAGGAAATTTAAAATTAATCTTATTTTTTAAAATATTAAACTACACATAATTATTTAATCTACCATACAATTTTATAGTGAAAATATTTAGTTGATTTTCATGGATTCGATAAAAATTTACTCAAGTTCACCACAAACTCAGTTTAGGTGAATTTGAGGTTAATGTTTCCAATTATTCGTGTTATAAATCATTATATTACATAATCTATTTAAATTTTTTGTATAAAAAAATTAATGAAAACCAGTGTTTTTAGATCCTATTTTATCAACATTTAATCATCACAATAATCCATTATTCATATCAAAATCAACAAACCTAAAATTTTTATTCGTATTTAAAAAATAACTAAGATATAATATAAAACATCATTTTTCATATAGTTGAATGGATCGCATATAATAAACCTCAATTCTATATTTTGGTACTTTATAAAATAATTATAAATAATCACTTAAATTATTTTTTCACATCCTATTTTTATTATAGTAAATAATTTTTCCTCACATGAATCATAACTCAAGGTATAATATTTCATCAACATAATATTAAAAAATTCAACTTCATTATAATTGAATGGTTATTTTAATAACCCCTAATTATAATGCCAATAATTTCATAATAAATTCAAACCTGAACAAATATTGTTATTGTAATGTCTTGTATTTTCCATGTATTATTTTTTTAAATATTATATGGAAATATTTTGAGACCAGACCATTCAATGGTGTGCGATTCTGACGCCAGAAGTTCCAATAATTAATGTTTGAAATGAATTAAAATTTTAAACAGTGCATGTGAGCAGTTTTCCAGCAATAGTTTAATATCTTTTAAATGGGTGCTCGAATCAGAAATCGGAGTGCACCATTGCATTCAGAGTAGCGACATTACCATTGTTGGGGCCAAACATCGACCGGTACAGGACAGCTATATGAGTTAGTTTTTAAGACGTTCTTAATAGAAATAAAATAAAATAATAATTTATTTTATGTCATTTACTTTTTGAACAGTGACCAAGTTTCCCGCTCATTAAATACCAACTTTTGGAAAATTAATAGGGTTATCCGCATAACCCTGCAAAATTGAGGATTGGCCATTAGTCCTCAGGAGGAGAACCCATTGGCGGACAACGACGATGCGAGCGATCGACGTACTTCAGAATTGACAAACCTCGCCAACGAGGGTGAAACATCAGTCGTGCTTACAATGAATCAAGTTAGGGTTTTTTTCAATTATTCTTCCTCTTTCTTGTATTTAATGAAGAACATGGATCAACCCACAAATAGTTTGATCCACATATTCGTATGTTTTTGCGGGATGGTTTTTATTGGGTTGATCTTAGGAAATTAATCAAGATAAGATTACTATTTTCATTCTTCTATGTTTGATCATGCTAAGGGGATTAGATCAACTTCATGATGAACGATGACAGATGTTTTTTCCTCGATTTTTCTATTGGATTTCTTTCCCCTTTCTTTTTCTTGTACATTCTTCGCGTTCTTCATTGGATAAAAAACAACGGACCATTGAGCATCCGTTTTGTGACTCAACAATCTTAAATCGAAGATCCTACATCATGACGACATAGAAGAGATGTGACGATGATTGTGATAGATGAATTGACATGGTTCAATATTTATCGTTCTTCGAGCGTTCTTCGTGAGCGAGAATTAGAGAGCGTTTTTAGGGCCGATTGGAGGCCTAAAACTAAGAGAATCAACTTCTTGATGATCAGGTGACCTCAAACCTTTTATTTTTTTATGATCGAACTGCCCGATCGAGGATCAGAGGAGCTCTGAGGCATGGTGATTAAGATTGTCGATTCTGGAAATTTTGTAAGAACACGATGCGTATTCCCAAAAAACATGTCGTGTGGTACCGGATCTGCAGTAGCTTGGGTTTCAAGAGGCACGAAGCAATGAAACAACATGTTATATGAAGAACAGAGTGTGTGGGTCCTTACACGGGACTCAATGTGTACCTCAGGTGATGCACCTACACGGGATGGAGTATACGGTCGTGTACTCTACCACACGGCCAGACCCGGTCGGCTACATAGGTTACCTCGTGTACTAGTTACATAGGATGGTTAAAATGTGATAAAGACTTGTTTTGGAACACAACCACGTACATAGAGCTGACCCCAGTTACTCGGACACAGGGTGTGATCTATATTACACGTTGTGTACTGACATTCCAACACGACCAACCTTGCGACACGGGCTGTAGTACAAGGGCAGCACCTGGGGTCAAAAGAAATGGCATGAGACACTTCTACACGCTGTATACTTTTTAGTACATGGCTTGATCTTCTTGTCCACCATGTCTTGGACATGTTTTTTTTGGGTTAGTGCCCCTTTTTCTCATTTCCCTGAAGGTCGGATATCATTCTCTTCTACAAGAGTATGACCCCTTCAATAGGACGTTCTATGATAGAGATAGGTATCCCTTCGAGAGGCCTGTAGTGAGATCATGTATCCATTATTGACCCTAGGTAGAGTCAGGTATCGATGTGACTACCTCCAAAGAACACTGATACTCTACCTAACAGGTGAATCTGGTTGAGTCGTGGTATCCACCAAGGCCCTGGATGTGATCCTCATCTATGTGTCGTGATCTTTCCCCACACAAGAGTGTGTTCTCACGGAATGAGTGTATCTATATCTTGTAAACTTTCCAAACATGAAAATACTTCTCAGACGTACATCATCTATGCTATCCAACTTTTGGAGCGAGTTCTCCCTGATGAGTTCCTCGTAGAATCTTCAAACTGAATCCCTAGTGGGGGTATGTTGTTGTGTGACTTATCCCTAGACTACGAGACTGGGTTTTGAGTATACCTGGATATTTTCTGTAATTCTTGTTATTTTTCTAGTAGACATACTTTGTAGTGTAGAATATACTTTTTCATTGTCTATTGATTTGGTGTTTTCGGGTTCCTCTACTGAGTATTGTTATACTCACCCTTGCATGGGCTTTGCCTGCACATGTCATGTCTTGTTCAAATGAGCAGCCTTTGGAAAGAGTCTCGGGAAGACTAAGACAAAACTAAGATATATATGTTCTCTACAGTCTAAGGTGTTTTTATGGCTATGAGCAGCAGTCCCAGTACCACCTTATGCTTACAGGATGGACTTTGTAGTTTTTATACTCTTGTATTTGGTGGGATTTAATTCTGTCCTAGTTTACTTTAGTACATTACTTTCGGTCGTACTCTGTTTGTTAGGTTTAGTTGTATGCACGCATTTTATTCCCTAGTGGTTTTTACATTTTAGTATTATGGGATTAGAGATGTGTGCATGTGTACAGGTACTTAGGAAATGCCTCCCATGTTAGTAATATGCCCACCCGGTGATATTCACCATCCCCTGGCCTATTGGAGGCAGACATGGGGAGTCGTGGTGTGGGCCCCACTGGGACGGGTCATGACAGAGTGGTATCAGAGGTGGTTGGTTCTACTTTAGGACCAAGAGTCTATGATATTGGTCTAGGGAGACATTGTTAATTGTTTTGAGCTTGTATTTCAGGCCAGATACTCCAGTGCTGGTGTAGGTGGTCGACATATCTATACACCAAGACTCTGATAACTAGCTTTTCAAATCGGTACATGAAAACACTAGTTGCAGGGAAATAAAAAATGTTACATTCATCATATAATAGTGGGTTTTGTTTTCTATGACATTTGTGTCATATTTTCATATATACACGCTAACCATAGTACATCTTGTTTCCATACAGGATCCAACCACGATGCATACCTGCTAGGATTCAGCAGCATGATCATGAGGATGGCCCCCTCAGTGATGAGGCTTCAAAACAGGGACAAGTTTCCCAAGCGTTTCCTCCAGGTGGTGCACCTTCTATACCACCATTAGTGGAGCATCCTAGGTACCTGTAGTACAGGCTGACGAGGGGCATAGGTTGACCGCTCTCTATGAGTTTCGGAGACAGAGACCCCTTAAGTTCTAAGGCGAGCCTGACCCTCAGGTGGTTGAGGACTGGCTTGAGGTGGTGACCAGAGTTTATCATCTTGTGATGCCACCAATGGACCAGATGGTGAACCTAGAAGCGATCCTTCTTTAGGGATCGACAGGGCGATCACTACTGGAAATAATATCTATTCCAAAAATTTTGGGAAAACTATTGGTATAGTTCACTTATATGGACCTATACCAATGTTTTGGCCAAAACCATTGGTATATGTCACTAATTTGGACATATACTAATAGTTTTGGAAAAACCATTGGTATAGGTCACTTATATGGACCTATGCCAATGGTTTTGGCCAAAACATTTGTATAGGTCCATAATAGAGAACCTATGCCAAAAATTTCTCCAAAACCATTGGTATATGTACCAAAATCAAAGAAGTTATACCAACGGTTCTCAAAACCATTGGTATAGATCTATTCCAACGGTTGTGAGAACCGTTGGTATAGTTACATGTGTTTTTTATGGAATCTTCTTATAAAGAACATTAAATAAATCAAAATTTAAAATACTTATGATAATACATATATATATATATATATGAACTTATGATCACAAAAGTCAAGTGAGATTAGTGGTTAGGTCTTTCAATCATAAACCAGAGGTACATGGATCAAAACCAACATAATGATTCTTTTTTGTAATACATATACCAACGGTTTAATGGAACAATTGGTATAGATTTTTCAAATTACATAAACCAATGGTTTTGAAAACCGTTGGTATAGACCTTTCCCATGGATTACTAGCAAATGGTTCTCCAAACTGTTGGTATAGGATATACCAATAGTTTGGAGGCCTATACCAATAGTTTCAAACCGTTGGTGTAGAGTATTTTTCTAGTAGTGGATGGTGGAGTCTGACCACACAGACTCATGAAGAGGGGAATAATTCATGGATGGAGTTTGAGTGACTCTTCAGGGAGGAGTTCTCTTCATTTACACTGAGAGAAGTGCACATCCATGAGCTTCTTCATCTCTAGTAGGGAAGTTTGACTATAGATGACTATTAATCAAGGTTCACCAACCTCACCAGGTACTTGATGGATGTGGTCAGGGATCATTACTTTAGATCTTAGAACTTCGAGTGAGGTCTATGATTGGACATCCGAGATACTGTGGTGCCTCTATGAATTTTGACTTATGCTGGAGTTCTTGAGCGAGCCTTGGTGGTCGAGAGATACTTACCAGAGTAATGGCATCTGATGGAAGTTAGCAGTAGGCTTCCAGGCACGGAGACCTTGGCAGAAGGGAACCAAGGTCAGGCATAGGGATCAGGATGTGGGAGACACGACAAGAGGACTCAATACAGGGATCGACAGTCCATGGCTCTCAGGCTAGATACAATCAGCATAGGGAGATGTGGTGTTACTCATGCGACGGTAGGAGAAATCTCGGTAGGGATTGTCCAACTTGTCGAACTGCTGACAGGGAAGTGGTGGATGGACCACTGAGGTAGATTTTGAGAATAGAGCAGGAGGAATGAACGAGTGGCGGTAGTGGTATAGGAGTAGGGAGAGATGTAGTTGGGGGTACACGCTTCGATCTACTTCCACCACAACCCCCAGGAGGCCCTCACCAGGCTCATAGAACTGGGGGATATGGCTAGGGACAACTACATGGAGTTGAGGCATATGACCTAGGGACTCAAGGTATGATCCAAAGTACGATATGTGTCTTCTATAATGTACATATAGACATAGGTTCCAATCATTCTTTCATTGACACATGTCTTGTACAAAACCATGAGATTCCGGTAGAGCCGTTGACTTGATCCTTACGCTTAGAGACACCTACAAGAAGAGACTAGATGATCATGCACCTTTTCAGACAGTTTGATCTTACCCTTGGAGGTGAGAGTTTTGGTTGGAACCTCTTAGTGGTAGCGTTGAGGCTTTACAATATCATTCTCGGTATGGATTGGTTATATTCGGTCCATGCCCAGATTGACTGCTTTAAGAGAAGGTTGCGGGGTGTCCATAGTGATGGGACAAGGTTTTATTTTGTCGAAGAAAAGGATACCCAGGAAGCACTGAATGGTGTCATACATAGGATGGTTTAGTCGATCACTCTTGAGTTGTCTAGACTTTCCCTCAGATGAGTAGATGTTATGAGCTCCTAGTTCCCAGTAGTAGTGGTGGAGTATAAGGATATATTTTTTGAAAATGTTCTCAAACTACCTCCCGACTAGGAAATTGAATTCTACATCGACTTACACCCTGAGACGACACTGATTTCCTCATCAGAATATTGGATGGCTCTCATAGTGCTTCGTGAGCTGAGGGTACATTTGGAGGATTTGCAGAGAAAGGGGTTTGTAAGACCCAGTGTTTCATCCTGGGTGGCGAGAGTCTTGTTTTCCAAAAAAGAAGACAAGAGTTTGAGGTTGTTCATGGATTACCGGCACCTAAATAAGGTAACTATGATGAACATGTATCCACTACTAAGAATCGACGACCTCTTCGATCAACTAACTGTGGTGCAATGGTTCTCAAAGGATGACCTTAGATCACGTTATCGCCATTTATGAGTACGAGACGACGTTATACCGAAGGTGACTTTTAGATGCTGCTAAGGTCACTATGAGTACATGGTGATGCCTTTAGGCATGATAAACATCCCCACAGTGGTCATGGGACTAATGAACCAGATATTATAGCCGTACATAGATCAGTTCTTAGTGGTCTTCATTGATAAAATACTTTTGTACTCGCCATCAGAGGAGGATCACGCGAGACACATACAGATAGTTCTGGACATACTCTTAGAGCACCGACTTTATAGAAAGATCTTGAAGTGCTAGTTCTGGATTCAAGAAGTCCACTTTCTGGGACATGTCATCTCAGAAGATGGTGTTGCTATTGACCCATCCAAGGGGGATGTAGTGTTAACATGGGAGCCTCCTCGGAGCGTGACGGAGGTGCGGAGCTTCCTTGGGTTGGTAGGATATTACCAGAGATTCATTCCAGATTTCTCATGAATACTAGAACTGATGACCTCCATGACCAGGAAGAGAAAAACATTCATATAGAAGGAGAAGTTCCAATAGGCTTTCGACCAGTTGAGGCAGAGTTTGACATGCACCCTGATCTTGATATTACTGGAGGAGGGAGTCAGGTATGTAGTTTTCTGTGATTCATCAGGGACCGAGCTTGGGTGTGTCCTTATATAGAGATTGGTAGTGATTGGTTATGGTTCACCCCAGTATAGGCCACATGAGTAGATCTATGCAACCCATGATCTCAAGATGGTGGTGGTAGTCTTTGAGTGGAAGATGAGGCGACACTACCTTATGGGAGAGTGGTTTATCATTTACTCTGACCATAAGAGCCTCAATTACATCTTCTCGAAGAAGGATCTAAATCTAAGGCAAATTTATTGGATAAAGTTCTTCCAAGACTATAATTTAGAGATCATCTATACTCCTCGGAAAGGTAACAAGGTGGCGGATGGTCTTTGCAGATGGTCGATCTTGCAGTTGTTGAGTGAGGAGACCGAGTAGTTAGCCACATTGCACCTATCATTCGTGGACAAAGAGAATGCAGCTCACCTTCAGTCGATGGTTGTCACCCCTTCACTCTTGCAGTAATTAAGGGAGGCACGACTTGGGGATTTCAACTGTGATGCCTTATGTGATCAGTTATCCATTGGACATGCTCCTAATGGATATTCTCAAGGTTGGTAGAACATACTTCATTTCAGAGGATGCATTGTTGTACTAATGGCATTGTGAGAGGAGGTCCTAATTGTGTTTCATACGTCCCCTTTGGAAGTACATCCCAGAGTGGAGAAGATGTAACAGGATCTTCGACGACAGTTCTAGTGTTCATACATGAAGAAGGAAGTAGAAGAGTTCATTTCTAAATGTCTTATATGCTAATAGGTGAAGGCTGAGCACTAGGTTTTAGCGGATTAGCTCACCCCTGGATGTTCCGTAGTGGAAGTGGGACTCAATATCCATGGACTTCGTCACGGGCTTACAACGGATGTCCAAGGGGCATGATTCTATCTGGGTGATCATTGAATGAATCACCAAGTCGGCCCACATCCTAGCTATCAGGGAGCAGAGTTCCGTAGAGAGCTTGGGATGTCTCAACGTGCATGATATAGTTTGGATTCATGGAATCCCTTCGACAATAGTTTTGGATCAAGACACCTGTTTTCCATCCGAGTAGTGGAATGGACTGCAATATGCATTTGGGACTTAGCTACGCTTGAGCACGGCGTTCCATCCCTAGACCGATGGTCAGACAGAGAGGACCATTCAGGTTGTGGAGGATAATTTTTGGGCCTGTATCATGGAATTTAGTCATTTTTGGGAGGACCACCTAACACGAGTGGAGTTTGTATACAACAACAGTTTCCACTCCACCATTGGTATGGCACCTTTCGAGGATTCATATAGGATTCATCTACAGTTTGAGGAGGGTGACCATGTCAATCTACGGGTCTCACCATGACGAGGGTTATGGAGATTTGTACAGGGTGGCAAGCTATCTCCAAGATTAATCGGACCATTCCAGATACTACACACAGTTGGAGAGGTGGCATACTACCAAATTCTACCACCATAGTTGAACCGGGTACATGATGTCTTCAATGTGTCGCAGAAGAGGAGGCACGTGCATGAACCATCGCACGTCATTGACTGGGGTG
Source organism: Viscum album (assembly GCA_963277665.1). Taxonomy (NCBI): domain Eukaryota; kingdom Viridiplantae; phylum Streptophyta; class Magnoliopsida; order Santalales; family Viscaceae; genus Viscum; species Viscum album. Next base: position 2,049,226,482 of record OY728150.1, on the reverse strand, counting down.
AGATGGACGTCGAGGATGGAGTGACCATTGCTGAGTAATCGGTGGAGATCGAGGATCGGAAAGAGAGGATCCTTTGTGGGTGATCAATTCTCTTGGTGTATTTTCGATGGAAGTATGGGAATCTTCAGGAGAGCACAAGGGAGTGGGAGATTCAGATTCGTGCCTAATACCCACATCTTTCTTAGTAGCTCTTATTTTAGATTTTTGGGGATGCAAAGCCCCACGATGAGGAGGATTTAATATCTCATATTTTACATGTATTATTATTTTTAAATATTACATGGAATTATTTCGAGACTAGGTCGTTCGATGACATGCGATTCTGAAGCCCAAAGTGCCCGGAATAAATGTTTGAAAAAAAGTAATATTTTAAACAGCGTTGGTGGGCTGTTTTCCTGCATATGTGGAATGTCATTTAAATGGGTGCCTAGATCAGAAATCAGAGGGCACCATTGCGTTTAGAGTAGCGTCATTACCTTAGGTGGGGCCTAACATCGACCAATGTGGGAAAACTACAAGAGTTAGTTTTTAGGACGTTCTTAATGGAAATAAAAAAAGTAATTTATTTTATTTCATTTCCTTTTTGCACACTAACCAAGTTTATTCCTCTTTCAATACCTTATTATAGCAATTTCGATGGGTTAGCCACATAACCCTGTGAAATTGATGATTGTCCATTAGAGCATTGGAGGAGAACCCGTTGGCGGACGACGGTGATGCGAGCAATCGATGCACTTCGGAATCGACGAACCTAACCAAATAAAGCATTGCATCGATCGTTTTTACACTGAATTGAGGTAGGGGTAGTTATTTCAATTACAAATTCTCGTTCATGGATTTAATGATGAACGCGGATTAACCCATGAACATGTTGATTGACAGATTCATACATTTTTGTGGGAAGTTTTTTATTGGTAGGATCTCGGGAAATTAATCATGGTTAGAATATTGTTTTAATTATACTCAATTTGATCCAGCTAACGGGAGTGGATCATTGCCTTGACAAATGACGATGGAGGTTCATTCCTTGATTTTCAATTGGATTTCATTCCCCTATCTTTTTCTCATGCGTTATTTTCATTCTTTATGTTGTGACAAAAAATGAATCATTGTGCATCCATTTTGTGACACAATGATCCCAAATTAGATATTTGACATAATGAAGACCTAGAGGAGATGATACGATGATGGATGTAGATGAATTGAAATGGTTCGTGATTTCTCTTTCTTTGATCCTTCTTCAAGAGGGTGAATCCGAGCGCATTTCTGGGGCTGATCATAGGCCTGAAATAGACAGAATCAACTTCATGATGATCGGGAAACTTCAACCCTTCGGTTTCTTGATTATTGGATGGCCTGATCGTGGATCAGAGGAGCTCTGAGGTGCGGCGATGAAGAACATCGGTTCGGGAAATTTATGAAGAACATGGTGTGTATTCCCAAACAACATGATGTGTGGTACTGGATCAGTAGTGGCTTGGGTTTCATGAGGCGTGAAGTGATGACATGACGTGTTCTCTGAGGAACACGGCGTGTGGGTAATTACGTGGGACTTAGCATGTACCTTGGGTGATACATATTCATTGGATGGAGTACATGGTTGTGTACTCCACCACATGACCAGACTAGGCTGGCTACACATGTTACCCCATGTACCGGTTACACAGGATGGTGCACATGGAATAAAGCTGTGTACGGGCACACGGCTGCGTACACAGAGCCAAACCCAGTTTCTCGGACAAAGTGTGTAATCTTTACAACACATCTTGTACTGACATTCCTACACCACTAGCCATGCGACACATTCCGTACTACATGGGCAGCACCAAGGGTCAGAAAACACGGCGTGTGACACTTCTACACGTAGTGTAATTTTCAGTACATGGTTTGATCTTCTTGTCCACCATGTATTGGACATGTTTTGTTTGGGTTAATGCCCCTTTTTTCTCATTTAACTAAAGTTCAGTTATCGTTACCTACTACATGAGTATGATCCCTTTAGCAGGAAATTCCTGGATAGAGTCAGGTATCCCTCCGAGAGTCCTAGAGCGAGATCCTTTTTCCATTCTTGACCCTAGGTAGAGTCATGTATTGATGTGACTACTTACATAGGGAACTAATCCTATCCCTAGCAGGTGATTATGGAAGAGTTGTAGTATCCACCAATGTAGAGGCCTGAAGCTTGACATACATGGACATTACATTACATTTGTGGAATACTTAATACATAACAAAAACAGACACACATGGACTGTAATAGTTTAGTGTCTTTGGAAACATGGAACATAATCTTCTAATCGTGGTGAAAGATCTTCAATATCTCCCATAAAGATCTTCCCCTTTTTTTCTTACCTAAAACCTTTCTTTATATCCTGGGGAAAAGAAAACATAAAATGGGTGAGATCAAATGCTCAGTAAGGTTAAGCATTGAGAAAATAAAACAAACCATATACATTTGAACATAAAAACATGTACATCATGTTTAAACATAGAAATCTTGTGCAATGACATAAAACATGGAAGTACATAAGGCATAGATCAAAATAGAACATCAATCATGATAAAATAGCTTTTAAATAAAACATTTAATTGTGGAAAAACATTAATCACATGATATGATTTCCATAGTAGCCAAGGCATTGCTGCCAAGACCATCTTAGTGGACAAAGTCCCTTTCTGAATCGTGTTCACTCCTCGTTTCAGTCCTGTAACACTAAACCAGATTAACTTACCATTTCAGCCATGTCTATCTCATGAGATATAAATCTTTACCCAATGAATTGGAGGGAGATATATGTCCCACCCATATCAAAATGAAATCGTTCTTACTTGTACCACAAAATAAACTTGAGACATTCATCATAACCCAAAGAATAAAATGGGTTTCATAAAAATCATCCCATCATCACATAATCCATATAAAAAAAATGGATATATCAATCTAAGAAAAGTGAAACCATGTAAATAATAGGGACATTATACTTGAAACATACACATATAATATAATTTCATCTTAGATGGAAAAATGGTTTCGATAAAACACTTGAATTAAATTCTTGAGGAAAATATCCTTTCTTCTTCAAAATCAATTTCTTTTCAGAAAATATCCTGCAATATTAAAACAAAGAGATTTTTTGAAAATATTCATGAAATATTTTGGAGGAAGCTTCATGAAAATAAGGCTTTATAAAACCGTAAAAATCCTTTCATGCCGTATAAGTTAAAAAAACATTCTCCTCGTACTTTTGTCGGAAAATTCAAAAAGTTCCTCATAACGTAAAAAAAAGAAAGATTCCTTACATATCATGTACTAAAAGACCAAATGGGTAAAAAGGAAATTAAACATACATAAAAAAAAATTTAGAAAACATGGACTTGGATGATAACAATAACCCCAGTAATTACTTACGAATAAACAATCTCGGATAAGAACGAGATTGGAAAAGTTATCCCTTATGGTACGTCTGATATGCTTCGTATGTATCTGAACCTCCTGTATAATGATTTAAATAATTTAATTGATTTATTAAAGAATCATATTCATTGTTATTATATCATATATGGTTAGCTTATGACATTATATTACCCATTATTTTGTAAATTAATGTTAATGTAGCGTTTTGGGTAAAATCATCTTTTTTATCGTACGTGTTTGGACTTGTTGTTCTTTATGTTATTATTACTTATATCATGATTTACATACTTAGAAAATGTAAATAATGATTCATATTTCATATAAATTCATTATATATCCCCCATATACAAGCATTTATAATAGTACATAACATATGGAGGTAAAAAAATGAAACACACCGTTCATGGAGACGGTAAGCCGTACGTACGCATGAACGCTACTTTCATTTCTATTTCTTATTTTAATGGAATTAAAACACAATTATACATAGGTATATTATAATTCCATTATAATATCATATATAATATCATTAAACACATTTTTTATACATCCCACATAAGGTATTAACGAATCACATCACTTTGAGGGGGTGGTAGTCTGCAGTTCCTCAAATGAGATTATCGTATTTACCGACTATGGAAACTGTAAAGTCTTGATATAATTGGGAAGTAAAGAAGCATAAAGAAATCATAAACATAATATATATTATATATAAATATAGTTCCATCATAATGGCCACCATGAGAGGTGGTAGGAGAAAATCGAATAATCATCGTTTCTTGATGCTTTTGTTTCCCATCACAGAAACATTATGTTCTTCATTCATTAGATGGTGGTGTGGGTAATTGTAGTTCGAATCCTTCTCATAATAAAATACTAGTATATTTAGGATATTGATGTTGTTACAAAATAATGGATTAAAAATATTTTAGGGGTTGGGGAAGTAGAATAAAAGAAAACAACTTAAGAGAAACTGTTACCTTCAATTTTGGTAACTTCCTTTGGTTTGAACCAAAAGGACTTCTTGGAGAGTCTTCTACCTAATGTAAGGCTTCAAGGGGAGGAAAGTGATGTAGGGAGATTAGTTGAAAAGATTTTTGACGAGCCAAAAGGCTTGAGAGGTTTGAGGAATTTCATAGAAGTGGTCTTTTTTGATAAGGGAGTGGAGGGGCTCTTTAGGAAAGTGTGAAAACATTATTTTATTATAAAATTATCATCGGTTTCAAGAGGTCCAAAACACATTAATTTCAGAGATAAGATGACTCATATTCGAAATAAAATCATCCAATTGGAATTGGACAGGTTTTGGATGATATTTTAATCATTATAATCTTATTTATTTAAATCATTTATTAATGATCTAAATACTTCATCATTATTGTGTCATAAATAATTTAATTTATTTTTTGTCTAAAAATTATAAAAAAAATATTTTTATATAGGAAATATTTTTATCTTTACAATTAATATTTATAGTCTAAAATATAATTTATATAACCCATTATAAAAATTAATTACTAAAAGATTTTTGTTAAAGTCAATTTTGTCTTTACAATAAATTAATTAATCCAAATTGTCATTTTCACTACCTAGTGGCTCATTGGGGTCCCAAAATCGGCTCAAGGATGCCCATGATCGGCCACTACTAATCCAATATGTTTTGGGCAAGTGTCAAGGTAATTTTGAATTATTATAATATTCTTTTAACCTTGAATTACCCTATTTACCTTTAACCGTAGTAAATAAAAATTAATGTTGTTACTATTCATAATATAAAAAAAATTAAAAGTAACCTATTAACATAATTTGGACCCATTTATTCCCAATATGGAATCCATTTTTCAAAATTCAAAACACCGAAGTTGCAGTAATTAATTTAAAATTAATCCCATTGTTAAGCGAATAGGTTTTAAAAGTTAAAACATTGCCAAAGATTGAATTGATTTAACCTAAGAATTCAATTTAAAAACAATGATAATGATATAAATTATATTAAATGGTAAAAATATATTCTATTTATACTTTAAAACAATTCAATATTATAATTTAACCATATAAATTATTACGATGAAAAAAGTTTTTAATTAAAATATAGCGTGTTTTTACTATTCATTAAAATATGAAAGTTATCAGAAAAATATCAAAACTTTATCCAATGTAAATTATTATATCCTGATTAAAAATAAGAATTTTATTTTGTTAAATTTAACTTATAAACATGTCAAAAACTATATTTAATGTGGGTGCGTCATTAAAAGGCGACAAAAACTGTATTTTTTGAAAAATACTTATTTTACCCGAAATATTTATTTTGTTCACATACCATGTTCTAGAAAATGTGTAAGATGAAATAATAATCTTATAAAATTCAAAATTTAGTTAATACTATCCGTAACGTCTAGTTAATAATAATATTATAATAATATATCTTTGTTTAGTAAAACTCGGTATTGCGTACAACACACGCTATCGAGGAAGGTCGTGATTGTGTGTAATGCAAGCCAAGTCAGGGTTGCGTGTACTACAAGACTATTTTTTTATTGCATATAACAAAATACATTGAATATATATATATATATATATATATATACTCAATGTTGCGTAGAATAACTACTATCAAACAAACACGAAATTGTGTGTAACACGATCCAAGATTAGTGTTGTGTGTACTGCATGCTAAAACGGTGTTGCGTATAGCGCAATATAATCTTGGTGTAGCGTACAGTAGAAGATATGAATGAAATTAAAAATAATATATCTTATAAAATCTCGGGTTGTTACATTCTACCCCCCTCATAATGAATTTCTCCCTCGAAATTCGTTGGGGTTATAAATCATTTACTATTCATAGAATCCCACATCGTAAAAAGGAAAAATAAAACTTCATTTTAAAAAGTGAAGTATGAAACATATTGGTTACCCAAATAAAATCATCAATGGGTTTCCACGTAATAGAACATAGATGAAAATATGGACATGGAAAAAAATCTAACCATCAAGTTATGATGGAGAGTGGAAGAGAACATGGCTATGAAAAAGCCATTAATCACAAAGCCATAGATTTGTGATGATCTAAGGTACCATCTGATTCATCAGATATAAGGGCACTAGGACAAGATTTTTGGTTTTCAAGATCATTTCCCTAAATTTGATGAAATTGGAATTAGATGAAATACTTTCGTGATTCACCGTTGGTCGTTCTTTGGAAAATTTCCACTTCATCTCTTAATGAAATAAAGTTGAATTTTCCATTCGTGAAGTGTTAGCATATCATGTGATAGAATGATGGGGCATTCCATCTGTCTCAAACAAAATGTTATAAAAGTTATCAAAAATACATATGTCCATCTATTGTGATATTAATCGTATAATGTTCCTAAAATGGACTTATAATTCATATATCATACTACTTAATATAATAAAACTAGTTTCTACTAAACAGGGACTTCCTGTAGGCCAGTGGTAGGCGATAAAGGCCAGTCGCACTTCGGTTGTGGGTTCGATTCCCATAGCCTTGTCCGACACGATGGGCTGTCGCCCGCCTTACAGGATGTCCTTTTTCTAAAACTACATTACTATAACATCCCATCAATAATATCGAAAAAAGTTCAATCCTTAAACAATAATAACTTATGTCCAACATAATCCATTCCAATCTTTAGGCTTATCTAAAATACTTCGGTCCAAGCTCATAGTATAAAGAAAATGATTACTTGAAATGTCACATAACAATCACGTGAATGCCATAATTTATCCTCAATATATCATAAATTATATCTTGTTGGTAAAATTACAAACATGTGAATACATTAATCATGTATTCTCTTGAAGAATGAATACCCATTGAACCTTAGTGAAAACATGAATGCAGTTAAGAGTTAACACTTTCCTCATACCAAAATTTTCAAAATTATATATACTCAAACCATGATATCACTTAGTCCTTATATCAATCATGAGCTCATGAATATTGTCAAACATTTCATTTTCTCCTTATCCCTTCATTATGCGCACATCATCTTCTTTTGAAAAATATCTCAATCACTTTCCATGGTTACTGATGCCATATTCTTATGGAAAACCACAATGGACCAATATATAGGTATTCCAATATATCATAAAAGTACCTCAACAACATTATTTTTGAATACCAATACACAAACACTTCAAACCATCCTCTTCAATTATTGTCATGGAATAAGTCTATTGATTTATATGTAACCTCTTAGGTCAGGGCATTGATTTGGGTAATGCCCATGTTCTCCACAGATAAGACATTGAACTCCATAACAGTATATCACTCTATGACCCTTTTCTTCACACAGATAACATCTGTCCCTCCATTTGAGGTATTCCTCAAGGTTCTTCTTCCCTTCTTTATAAATCTCAATCTTCCTTTATTTATGCTCCTAACTATGCTAACATGCATAAAATTCCATCTTCCTCTTATTTGATTACTTAGGAATACCACTAAATTTCACCTTGTTAATCATGTATCGCGATGACTAATTCGGCATAATCACAATATATTTCTCTCTAGGCATTACACAATTTTTTTTCTCATAGTCACCAATTTTTCAATTGGATTCAATGATAACAGAATTCCTTCTGGTTCCCTCCATTGACTAAAACATAAAAAAATTCTGTGAGAGGAAAAAATCATGCTAGGGAAAACAACATAATAAAGGGGATGTACCCTCAATATCTAACAGCTTAGGTTAAATTCTAAGATCCTTAGCGCAATTCTAGGACTATAACCTATACGTATACTTAACCTTAGGGACATCCCTAGTAATACCTTAGAAATATTTCTAGGGATCGAACTAATATTTTCACATCCTAGTTTCCAAATGTTGACTAAACTTTTCCTCTGTTACCAACTGTAGAAGCCCGAAGCATGACATACATGGACATTACATTACTTTAGAGAAATAATTAATACATAACAAAAACAGACACACAAGGACCGTAATAGTTTAGTGTCTTTGGAAACTTGGAACGTAATCTTCTAATTGTGGTGAAAGATCTTCAACATCTCCCATAAAGATCTTCCCCATTTTTTTCTTACCTAAAACCTTTCTTCATATCCTGGGGAAAAGAAAACATAAAAAGGGTGATCTCAAATGATCAGTAAGGGTAAGCATGGAGAAAATAAAACAAACCATATACATTTGAACATGAAATCATGTACATAATGTTTAAACATATAAATCTTGTGCAATGACATAAAACATGGATGTATGTAAGGGATAGATCAAAATAGAACATCAATCAGGATAAAATAGCTTGTAAATAAAACTTTTAATTGTGGAAAAACATTAATTACATGATATGATTTCCATAGTAGGCAAGGCACAACTGCCAAGACCATCTTAGTGGACAAAGTCCCTTTCTGAATCGAATTCACTCCTCGTTTCAGTCCTGTAACACTTAACCAGATTAACTTACCTTTCCGGCCATGTCTATCTCATAATATAAAAATCTTTACCCAATTCATTGGAGGGAGATATAGGTCCCACCCATCTCATAAGGAAATCATTCTTACTTGTGCCACAAAGTAAACTTCAAACATTCATCATATCCCAAAGAATAAAATGGGTTTCATAAACATCATCCCAACATCACATAATCCATATAAAACAAATGGATATATCAACATAAGAAAAGTTAAAACTTGTAAATAATAGGGACATTATACTTGAAACATACACATATAAAATAATGCCATCTTAGATGGATAAATGGTTTTGATAAAACACTTGAAATGAATTATTGAGGAAAATATCCTTTCTTCTTCAAAATCAATTTCTTTTCACAAAAAGTCATTCAATTTTAAAAGAAAGAGATTTTTTTGAAAATAGTCATGAAATCATTTGTAGGAAGCTTCATAAAAATAAGGCTTTATAAAACCGTAAAAATCCTTTCATGCCGTATAAATTAAAAAAACATTCTCCTTGTACTTTTGTCGGAAAAGTCAAAAAGTACCTCGTAACGTAAAAAATAAGAAAGATTCCTTACATATCATATAGTAAAAGACAAAATCGATAAAATTACATTAAAAATACATAGAAGAACTTTTAGAAAAGATGGACTTGGATGATAACAATAACCCCAGTAATTACTTATGAATAAAAAATCTTGGATAAGAACGAGACTGGAAAAGTTATCCCTTACCGTACGTCTGAAATGCTTCATATATATCTGAACCTCCTGTATAATGATTTAAATAATGTCATTGACTTATTACAGAATCATATTAATTTTTATGATATCATATATGGTTCACTTATGACTATATATTACCCATTCTTTTGTAAATTAATGTTAATGTAGCGTTTTGGGTAAAATCATCTTATTTATCGTACGTGTTTGGAATTGTTGTTCTTGTTGTTATTATTACTTATATCATGATTTACATACTTAAAAAATGTAAATAATGATTTATATATCATATACATTCATTATATATCCAGAATATACAAGCATTTATAACAGTACATAACATATGGAGGTAAAAAAATGAAACGCACCGTTCATGGAGACGGTAAGCCGTACGTACGCATAAACGCTATTTTCATTTATATTTCTTATTTTAATGGAATTAAAACATAATGATACATAGTTATATTATAATTCCAGTATTATATCATATATAATATCATTAACCACATCCATTATACATCCCACATAAGGTATTAACGAATCACATCACTTTGAGGGGGCGATAGTCCGCACTTCCTCAAATGAGATTATCGTATTTACCGACAATGGAAACCGTAAAGGCTTGATATAATTGGGAAGTAAAGAAGAATAAGGAAGTCATAAACATAATATATATTATATATAAATATAGTTCCATCATAATGGCCACCATGAGAGGCGGTAGGAGAAAATCGAACAATCATCGTTTCGTGAGGCGTTAGTTTTCCATTACAGAAACATTATGTTCTTCATCCATTAGATGGAGATGTGTGTAAGTGTAGTTTGAATAATTCTCATAATAACATCCTAGTATATTTAGTATATAGTTTTTGTTACAAAATAAAGGATGAAACAGAGTTTAGGGGTTGGAGAAGTAGAATAAAAGAAAACAACTTAAGAGAAATTGTTACCTTTAATTTTTGTAACTTCCTTTGGTTTGATCAAAAAGGACTGCTTGGAGAGCCTTCTGCCTAATGTAAGGTTTCAAGGGGGAGGAGAGGGTTGTAGGGAGCATATTTGGGCAGAGTTTGGATGAGCTAAATGGCTTGAGAGGGGTAAGGAATTGCATATAAGTGGTATCCTTTTATAAGGGAGAGGAGGGGCTCTTTTGGAAAGTGTGAAAACATTATTTTATTATAAACATATCTTCGATTTAAAGAGGTCCAAAACACATTAATTTCAAAGATAAGATGACTCATATTCTAAATAAAATCATCCAATTGTAATTGGACAGGTTTTGGATGATATTTTAATCATTATAATCTTATTTATTTAAATCATTTATTAATGAGGTAAATACTTCATCATTATTGTGTCATAAATAATTTAATTTATTTGGTCTCTAAAAATTATAAAAAAATATCATTATGTAGGAAATCTTTTTATATTTCCAATGAATATTTATAGTCGTAAATATAATTTATATAACCCCTTATAAAAATTAATTACTAAAAGATTTTTGTTAAAGTCAATTTTGTCTTTACATTAAATTAATTAATCCAAATTGTCATTTTCACTACAGAGTGGCTCATTGGGGTCCCAAAATTGATCCAAGGATTCCCATGATCATAAAATACTCATCCAATAAGGTTAGGACAAGATTCAAGGTAATTTTGAATTATTATAATATTCTTTTAACCTTGAATTACCCTATTTACCTTTAAGCGTAGTAAATAAAAATTATCGTAGTTACTATTCAGAATATTAAAAAAATAAAAGTAACCTATTAACATAATTTGGACCCACTGATTCCAAATATGGAACCCATATTTCAAACTTCAAAAAACCTAATTTTCAGTAATTAATTTAAAATTAATCCCGTTGTTAAGCGAATAGGTTTTAAAAGTTAAAACATTGCCATAGATTGAATTGCTTTAACCTATGAATTCAATGTAAAATCGATGATAATGACATAAATTATATGAAATGGTAAAAATATATTCTATTTATACTTTAAAAACATTAAATATTATAATTTAACCATATAAATTATTACGATGAAAAAAGTAGTGTTTAATTAAAATATAGAGTGTTTTTACTATTCATTAAAATATGAAAGTTATCGGAAAAATATCAAAACATTATCCAATGTAAATTATTATATCATGATTAAAAGAAGAATTTTATTTTGTCAAATTGAACTTATAAACATCTAAAAAACTATATTTAATGTGGGTGCTCCATTAAAAGGGGACAAATTTTCATTTTTTGAAAAATACTTATTTTACCCGAAAAATTTATTTTGTTCACATACCATGTTCAAGAAAATGTGTAAGATGAAATAATAATGTTACAACATTCAAAATTTAGTTAATAATATCTGTAATGTCTAGTTCATAATAATATTATAATAATATTACATTGATTAGTAAAACCTGGTATTACGTACAACACACGCTATCGAGGAAGGTCACGATTGCGTGTAATGCAAGCCAAGTCAGGGTTTTGTGTAGTGCAAGACTCCTTTGTTGTTGCGTATAACAAAATACATTGAATATATATATATATATACTCAATGTTTCGTAGAATAACTACTATCAAACAAACATGAAATTGTGTGTAACACGATCCAAGATTAGTGTTGCGTATACTGCACGCTAAAATGGTGTTGCGTATATCAAAAGATAATATTGGTGTAGCGTACACCAGACGATATGAAAGAAATTAAAAAGAATATATCTTATAAAATCTTGGGTTGTTACATCCAAGGCCCAGGAAGTGATCCTAATCTATGTATCATATGTTTCCCTACTAAGGAGTGTGTTCTCCCAGAATGATTGTATCTATCTCTCGTGACCTTTCTCGGCAGACAATACTTCTCAGATGGACGTCATCAGAGATATCCAACTCGTGGATTGAGTTCTATTGGATGATTGTTTTGTTGAATATTCGAACTAAATCCCTAGTGTGGGTATGTTGTTATGTGACTTGTCCCTAGACTATGAGAATGGGTTTTGAGTATACTTGTATATTTTTTGTTACTCTTGTTATATGATCAGTCGACATACTTTGTAGAGCTGATTGTACCTTTCCTTTTTGTATTTCTTTGTGGTTTTCGGGGTCCTTCTGAGTATTGTTATACTCACCCTTGTATAGGATTTTCCCACACGTGTCATGTCTTGTGTAGATGAACAACATTTTGATAGATTCATGGGTGGACCAGGACAAGACCTAGATTCCTAAGTTCCCTACAGGGCGAGGTGTTCTTACGACTACGAGCAGTAGTCACAGTACCTCCTTGGGTTTATAGGTAGAATTTTATAGTTTTATGAATATTTTATTGGTGGGCTTGTATTCTGTCCCAGTTTACATTTAGTAAATTAAATTCCATTGTACTCAGTTGGTTGGGTTTAGTTGTATGCATGCATTTTGTTCCCTAGTGGTTTTTACATTTCAGCATTGCGGGCTTGGATATTTGTATGTGTTTGTACAGATAGTTAGGCAACGCCTCCCATGTTAGTAATATGCATACTCAGTGCTGGTGACCAGCCCCTGGCATATTGGAGGTGGTATTGGGGAGGTGCAATGTGGGCCCCACTGGGACGGGTTGTGACAGTTATCAATTGCTTAAATTTTGTTTTTCATTTCAATAAAAATGATATTGTATATTTCAATTAATATTTTTTTCTTCATCAATAAATTATATCATTTAACTCAATATTGTTTTTCCAAATCTAATTCCCTTTGAACTATACATAGAACTACATAATTGTATTGGGTGATGTATTGGAAGAATCCTTATCCATTAGGAACCAAAATTTTTAATCTTATGGAATATTTTTGGGTTTTACAATAACTCTCAAATATGAAATTTTCCATTCATAGATAAATTTTATCATTTAAAATAAATTTATTCCACCTTATTATAGATTATTATATTACAAATTTTTCCTGGAATTGATCCTTGTTAACTATATAATCCATTGAAATTTAAATTATTGTTAATAGAAACATCATACCCTAGTTCATGACAGAGAAAGGATAAATATTAACTTCACATTTAGTTCATCAAATATATCATTTGATATTTCTTTAGTTAAAAATTCTTAAATTTGACATTTTATGGTATCATACTCAATATTTAAAATTCTATCCTGAATTTTATCTTGAACTATCCCTCCAAGGAATCTATAATGAAGAAACTGAGATGATGACCCTTGTGTCCCACCACCCGTAGGCCCTAGGTTAGTGACAACCACCAAGGGTATAAAAATACAATAGTATGGGAGGAAATACCCTCTATAATATAAAATGTGATTAGGATTTAGGATAAACAACCACTAAGAAAGGCTTGTAGATAAAATAACAGTAATCTACAATCTGTCACATAATGAATATATTAAGTAAGCTAATGAATATGAAAATATCCAAATATACATGAAGAGAACTATATAGTAGAGACACAATATCATCTCCAAACAGAGATATTAATCCCAAGATTGGTTCCAAAAATCTTCCTAAAACCATAAAAATAGTTTTTATACATATAGTTATCATAACAAGTATTGTTAGTAGCATCATAACAAAGGCCTTATGTGTACATGTGAATAAATAATGATAATGCACCAGTGAATAAAGAACATAAACAACAATCACCTAAATTGATCAACTAACTATCCAAGCCTCACCATGACTCACTCACCAGATCAAAAAACCAATATATTAATATAACCTTGAGATCATAAATAATCACGGTTCCCTACTGCCACATCACCTTTGAAATTACTCTCTCACTATAAAAAGTCAAATTCCATGTTATCCCATCCCTTATATACGAATCATTTGTCAAACACACTCATTATATCTCACTCAAAGAAACCTAGGTTATCTCATATGTGGGTAAAGATGCATTACTTCCCACCCCACGATCAGATAGCCTATCATATGGTGCTATAATCATTGACCATCACATCATGTCTCGCCCATTGAATCTTGGGCCTATGCATATCTTCTCATAGATGAGGAGTTGGTTTTCATGAATTTAAAATAAATCAACCTACATTATACCTCTTATAATGCATTGCCCTAACAAAAATTACATCACATAAATACCTCATCACATCACACATTCCAAGAAAATACCTAGTCCAACACTACTAGGTAGTCTTAATAACTAATCGTTATTACTATTACTGTTGATGGAATAGTAGAGAAGAGTGGTTAGCTGACCCTCGAGGTCACCACTATCCTGGATGTTGGGGGAAAACACCTAGAACTGATAAATTATGATAATTAGAAATGTGATCCAACTCGGGTGGGTATATTATAGAAATAGAGTAAAAATACAAGGTATATATATAGTACACAATACCCAACACATGGTTTCACAACTATACTATCTCATATAGCATTATCATAACCAATAAAGAACACATTAACCATCACAACCAAAACCACCACAATATGAAACACACCACAAACTGATTTCAAAATCCAAATGATATAATCCCAATTTATTTAATAAGTTCCCTGATTTCTTGATATAAAAAGTTACAATAATATTTATTTACTTGGAAACATGATTCATACTTACAAATAATTTAATTTATCATTCAATTAATTGAATCTATTTACCACACCTCTATTTACATCCCAACTCAATTATTTACTTGCATATTTCATTCAATTTTATCATCTATATTTATTTTATTGCTAAATAATAAACTAAGACAACAGTTCCACACTGAAACTCGCCCATCACACACAACCATCACAAATAACACACACACATCCACCATCATTATTTCACCACACTAACCAAACTAACTCACCTCAACAACTACACATATCATATCTTGACCAGATATCACAACATAGAAGCACAAAAAACAACCACACATAACCAACACATGTCATTATCGCTGTGAAAAAACACATCATCCCTACTATATACCACAACCATTGAGTACAATATTTCACAACATCCCATGTCACATCAATTCCAACCAAGAACCACATCATAATCTGACACATCATACAACCTATTTGGTCACTTCCATCACCACACAACATCCCTAACCACAAAAAAAAAGACAAAAATTAAAATAATCACACCAAAATAATAAACACCATCTTCAATTATTATTCTAGGCAATTTATCCCAAAACAAAATTATTTTATCATGGGTATTATGAGAGAAAAAAAGATTCTAGGGGCCAATAACTTATTATCAAAATATATGTTCATTAACATTTTATTCATAGTGTCATCACACAACAAGACTAGAAGGGTATCAATGAATATTATCTAAACTAAAAAAATGCCTCTAATAGCTGGTATTTTATATATTTGGAATAATAATTCACAATATCATTAGTAATCTATATCAAAGTAGTAAATCATTTGATATATCCCCATACTGATAAATTTTAGTTAGTATAATTAATTATAAAATTATGTCAAACCTTAATATCCACCCAAAGGAATAAATTATAAAAATCCCACATATTCCAAGTTCATAGGTGAGTACTAGGATCCCCTACCTTGGAAAAGATTTGTAATATCATTGTGAACAACATGGTGAAGATAAAACATCCCAAAAGAAACAGCTTCCTGCATAAACCCTGTATCAATCTACACCACATCAAAGTGAAATAGAAGGTGTATCACACACTCACACCATAAACCAAATCATTATCACCACAATAGAATCCTAAGATATGAACATGGTAAATAAAGAAATATCTGATAAGGAATCACTACTGATTAATAAAACACTACGATCAAAACATGAGGATCGAGGTGAAGTAATATGGGATGTATCGTTTCTCAAAATCTTCTAGTGTTCATAAAAAAGTGAGAGGAAGATGATATTGATGAATTGCTTGATAATTGATCAAAAAAAAATTTACAACATGGAATCTTCCCCATTCACATCATGAAATACATATTCAAATAAAAAATTAAATAGGGGCCAGGGATTAAAAGATATGAAATTGATACAGGGTGTGAAACCAAAATCTCTTCAGCATTCACTGAAATTTATGCCCCCTATAATCAAATTGACTACACAATGTGAATGGAATGTTCACAAAATGATTCAATTTAACGGAATTCCCATTATCCAACATATTATAAGTGATTATTTCTAAAAAACATTATTTGAAACACTAACTCATGATTCATATTCCTCTTTCAGGTGATCTACATGTTTTGGTGGACCTACATCTCCAACCACAAATGAAAATCTTCTATCCCCCTCTAAACACCTCTGAATAAACCATATAAAAATGAAATAGGTTAGGAAGGCACATACAATTACATTAGATTCATCTCAAATGACTATTGTACTTGAGAATGAAATCTAATCCTAAAGAATCTTTACATTTCTATAAAACCCATATAAAAAATCTCAGAGATCTCACTGAACCTTGAATGGCACCACTAAACAAACACTTCAAACATAAATTCCCATAAAACATCATATGTAACTACATCAATTAATACCAACACCATAAATTCTCATGAGGAACAACACTAAACATTTGATACAAGACACGCCCCACCACATTTGCACAAAACCACATCAATCTCCACAAAACCCAAAATAAATGATATCATTGCCAATAAAAAACAGTTCACCCAAAAAAAATTTAGAAAATTATATCGTAAATAGTAAGATATTATCATCTATGGGTGACACTAACTAACCCAAATGGTATTAATCACATTAAAGTCTAACATGTCTTGATTGGGAAATAATTCCACCACTTTTCATGAGTCTAAATCATTATCACGTGTCACACATCATCATAGAATAACAATTCTCATAAAACGGAGAGATCCAAACGTCACATCATAATAAAAGAGAATCATCACTCGAAATGGCTCCAAGTACTAGGAACACATCTGCATATCTCTCTCCCTTGTACTCTCCTCTAGCACAGCACACCTCCACAATATGTGTACCAATGAAATGATTCATCCCTA
Organism: Viscum album; assembly: GCA_963277665.1. Taxonomy (NCBI): domain Eukaryota; kingdom Viridiplantae; phylum Streptophyta; class Magnoliopsida; order Santalales; family Viscaceae; genus Viscum; species Viscum album. The sequence goes on along the minus strand of OY728150.1, from coordinate 2,049,208,937 downwards.
AAGCATATAATCTCAATGAACCTAAATCTCTACTATATTCCCTACGAATGTTGTATCATCCTTGATGTCAAACTCTAAATAGTCAATGTCATGGGAGTCATTGTGAAGATACTGATGAAGTTGATATAAATGGATGACTATGTGGATCCTCTCCAACCATGGGGGAAAAACCAACTGACATGCCACCTCTCCAACATTCCCCAATAACTCAAAGGACCCATCAACCTATATAAATGCATACTCATACCAAACCATAACTTCCCACACTGAGTGGAGACTCTAAATAACACATGTTCTCTAACTTAAAACTTTGGGGGCCTCTGCCTATGGTCATCATGGGCCTTATGATGGCTATGTTCCACCCCCATTCACTCTAAAATAAACTAGATATTCTTGATCCTTCTTTGAACCGTGATAGGTTCAGGAACTACTGACTCCCCATACTCTATCTAGAAAAATGGATAATGAAACATATACCCATACAAAATATTAAATCGGGGAATTAAAGTAGACTATTAATAGCAATTATTTTATACTAACTTGACCAAATATAGATTCAGTACCCATGATCCCCCAAAGTCTTATATGAACGCTCATGACATATCCTCCAGTATATGGAATTTTTCGTCTATTTTTTCAGCTTTCTTACATTGTAAAAAAGTGATAATGTGAAACTATGAATAGAATGTTCTCTAAAATCCCCTCTAAACCCACTATGTAAAATAAGGAACCTAATTTGTGATGATGATATATTTTACCACATGAATCCTTACTATATAAACCATATAATTACTTGCTAAAACATTTATGACACTTGACTAAGAGATCACTAGGAAATGAGGAAACTTCGACAGTTTGGCAACTATCACCACAATTTCATCACAACCTACCTGTCAACAGGGTAAAAAGGTGATTAAATTCATCATGATTTCCTCCCTTTTCCTCTTAAGAAAATACAAGTACTATAAAAACCCTAAAGGAAAACTTTTCTCGATATTCACACACTAACAAAGTGGACAAAATGCCACAAACTCGACCATTTACCATTTCATACCTAGCCAATGAATCTATCTCTTGAAGAAATGATACATATTGTTTACACCTATACATACCACTAAATGTGATATTTGAAACTCATGGATAAATACCTCATGTATTACTTATGGATTACACAGCCTCCCCTAAAACAACATCTGATTTTGAATATCCACTAATCATCCTGTTGAGGAAACACCATAGCAAACATGATAATGCATCACCTATTCCTATAAGTCATCACACTAAGACAATTCTACCAGATACATCATATATATCTACACAATCATAAAAAAAACATAACTGCATCCACTACATTCCTCAATGTCAAGATGCATAATTTTAATCTCCTCCATCCATTTACAATCATCCACAGACTTCTGAACCAAATATCATTTAGACATCTCACTGAATACATGAAAAAATTCCCCTTTATAGGGGTGTAACAGATGTCAAAATTGTAGTCTTGAAGAAATTATATCCACATGTATAGGCATAGATTCATATCTCACATAGGTAAAACATATTTCAGGCTCTTAATTCCCTTAAAACCACAAAAGACTCACTAATGAGGTAATACCCCCAAAAATTTAGTATAAATAGAACCACCACCCACTCCATATCATGTATGAAACAGTTATTCTTATAGGAACATAACTGTCAACAACAATAAGAGATCACCAATATAAAATACATCAAAATAAATCACCAGTCTATATGGGATAAACCATAGAAATCCTCAAAAAACACACCCTCTTCACGAAATGGAATCACTAGATCATTAACCAACATCCTCATATATATAAATGAACGATTATTGTCACTAACAACCCAAAACATAAGACTAATTATTCCTAGTCCACAGCATTAGTGAGGTTAAAGATCATTGTAAATTGGGTACATACCTTCATTTATGGCCTATGAGACTAAGGGAATGAAAATCCTTATCCATGTTATTTGGTACCACCTATGAAATAATTGTCTCACCCTTTGATGGGTCTATTTCCACACCCTTATAAGACACCACTTTTCCAGGAAATCAATCCTCTCAAATATAAAACTCGGACATTGAAAACACCCATAGAGATGGTGGCATAGAAGGGAATTCAAAAATGATTTTATATGTTTGACATGATTTTCCTTTAATATTGAGTAGATAGAGATATCATTCATTAATAAAATGACAAAATAGTTCCAAAAATCATGAAACACAAAGTAAATATTCCCCTTGAATACAACCAATACATTTGTGATATATAATGGTAATCTAACAAAATCAAAGGTCCCAAACATACATCTAAAGGAAATATCCATTATATATTCCTCTATGAATCACAACCAATGATATAAAGACTTTATATTCATATTTGAAAACTAACTAGATCCTCTCAGTTGTTTGAAAAGATCATTTTTCCTCGGTGGATGGAAATAGTTGTTGATTGCCACCTTGTTCAACCTTTGGTATTCTATACACATAATTACCCTACCATCCACATTATTTGGTAAAAATCATTAGAGAATCCATCAATTATATAGTGGGTTTGATGATCCCCTCTATATCAGATCATACACATGAAAACTCAAATCTCATATCACATTAAGATCAATCAGATAGGGATCTGTCAAAATCAAATATGTTCTTAGCTACAACACTATCTTGAACACTACATAATGAAAAGGGGGTAGTTTCATAAACTCCTTTGGAAAAAATACATAGACCCCTCTACATCACTAGGAAAACACTCCTCCTAATATTATAATAATAGATCAATTAACTAATGTAAATAATTTTAAACTATCCTACAACCAATTTGTTAAAATATCTGATAGAATAATGAAACTCAATGACCTTCCACATCATAAAAAATCCATCTTCTCGAAGTAGTCAGCGACTGGCATCATGAAATACATCCAATACAAGCTAAAGATAAAATCTTATGGCTGTATCTGCAACAACATGCAGTCCCACAATAATTGGTGCTTCTGCATCACAAGTCTATATCCCCATCACATATCAAACAAAGTAGTCTAAACTCTAACTAGAAAAGATAAAAATAAAGGAACTTGAATTCTCTCTACATACATTCCCAAATAATGAACCAATATTGGATGAATAATGAATAATGGGCTCTTGAATTAAAAAAAGCACACATAATGGTAGAAGATAATTTAATCATACCTCATATAGATTTAGGATCTACTGTCGATGTTTCCTATATTGTATGTACTTAACTGTGTCCATATCCACTAACACTCTACTATCATCCTCCATGAAAACACTCTAGCCTATTTACCAATATATAGGGACCATTATTAGTCTTATATATACCTCTACCACTTTCCATCAACTTTTGAAGAAGCACCAATCGTCTTTTATGAAGAAACTACACTGAAGGGAACTGATTATACTACCAAAAAGGGGTTTGAACACTCAATTTATATAAGACTCCAAAATATGTGTGACACTAGTCCTGGTAGGGCCCATTTCCAATAATTACATGGAATGAAATGTATGGACCATGACATGTTCTTGAAAGACACCTTTCCTAAAAGGATAGAAAGAGGTCTCCCATGGTTAATTCCCTACAGATCAGAAACCTCACATCTGGAACACTTGTATCCTACTTAGTGTAACATTTCTCCTTGATAAACCCTTCTAGAAACTCTCTCAGGTATCTAATACAATTTAAGGATATCAATTAATAATCATAACCTTTTTTTTGTACCTTATGATATTCCTGGTGTATAAAGAGAGTGAATGTATACTTGATCACTAGGCGCAATGCTTCTTATAGAAGAAAAACTCTAGAATCCTCATATCAGAAAACATCCTGGAAAAATTTCAGGATTTTCTTGAAGATAATACCAAACTTATCCATTATCAAGATCTCATTCTTAAGGTTGATAAGCTCCAAAATATTTGTTGTTCTTATCATCAAAGAAAAGAAATCCATCCAAAACTCCTTTTAGAAGTCTAGGACAACACATACACCTCTTTATGGTCACCATGAGACAACATCCACCAATTAATAATATCTCCTTAAATATAAATAACTTAAAATTGTACCCAAAACAAATATCTTGATCATTTCATAATAATACATATCTCAAGAACATCCAGCTAGTGCTCTGTCTCCAAATCTCAGATGCTCTACTTAAATGTTCACAAAATATGCCACCGATAGGTAGACAAAGATCATTTACCAGAATCATCATCACATTTTGGTTAAAACTATTGATGATAAACAAGATAAACACGTTGAATGTAAACTATCTAATATATTCACAGATGATAAACCATATATATTCTATAAAAGAAATGAAAACATCATATGTCTGATAACATGGAATTTAAAATAAAAATATTTATTTTATTTTATTTAAAAGCCATAATTAAAACAAAAACAAAATCATTCATGATTAATTTTCCTTTCCAACCACTTTACCCTAAAGACACATCCACCTCACATGTTCCGGAAAAAATCTCAGAGTCTATGGATAGAATCATGGGGGACCAAAAACTCTATGTCATTTCTAGTCACACTAGCCTATGCCACACATAAAGATCATAAAGAACCACTTCCATAAATAACCAATGAATCCTCATAATTACTAACCCCAAAATCCATTATATATCTAATAGAATAATTTGATACCACTCAATCAGGACACCTCCTTCCAAAGATGTCACATTGAAGGGATATATATGATAACCCCCTGAGTTCTTCCTCAAGTTGGAAACATGAAGGTTAATAGATATAAAGATATAAATTTATTATAGTATTTGAGATATTACAATATATAATATAAAATAGGATCATAATATATGTTAAAAACCACCAAGAAACTGTAGTAGATAAAATAAAGGTTAACCCAAAACCATCACAAAATGAATGAAAAAAGTAAACTAATACATATAAAACTCTCTAAATATACCAAAAGACAATTCTACAATAATGGGAAAACAAAACCTACAGACCAAATATTTTAATTTATAGTGAAATCACTTAATTACACTTGAAAACCATAAATATAGATTATATATATATGGTGATCATATCTTGTATACTTAGTAGGTATATAACCAACGTCTCAAGTGCACATGTGCAAAGAGCATGCTAATGATCCATTTAAGAAACATCCAATCCAAAATGAACCTAAATAGTTCAACTAACCATTCCAATATCACCATGGATTAGTCAAAAACTATAATAATATATTATAATCATATATATTTTATATAAAAACCAAAAATTCACCCTAATTCTTATTCAAAATATATTTACCTCTCTCACACCCCAACTACAAACGTCTTGCGCTCCCATCCCTTATATTAAAATCAAATCCCAACAATACACATCAAATATCACCCAAAGACACCTAGTCATTCTCTAATGTGTGTTGGGACACATTCCATAATACCCTACCCTATAATAGTCTAGAATATAGTTCTAGTATTAGGTATTGTCACATCATATCTCACTCATAGAATATTGGGCCTGTATAACTCTACTTGTAGATAGATAATTAGGGTATGATAAACATGAATGATATTAACCTGGTGCCCACATCCTACTATGAATCTCCCCCAACACAAAACAAATCACATCCCATCCCCATAAAATCACACCACTCGTAAAAAACATAGGCCAAAAAATAATAGGTAACCTCCAAAACAAACTCATATCATCACTACAAATGAAGGAAGAGTGGGGAAGATGGGTTTTCAACCCATCTATGTCACCACTCTCATGGATGCTATGGAAAACACCCAAAATCTATGAGAATTAGTAATTTTACCCAGCATTATTGTGGAAAATATAGAAATAACATAAAAATAAATATAATATAGATATAACACAATAATGAACCTACAGGTTCACAACTTCACTAGTGCATACGAACACATCACCACTATCAAAACACAGATTAATCATCAATTTAATTTTTTAATTATTTATTTCAAAGCCAATATTATCAATTTTTATCATAATGTATCACATGGATAATTGGGAAATGAAAGCTACAACTCCATACCAGAACTGGCCTATCTTACACAACCATCGCCAGAACAGAATGAATATTCAATCTTATCTTCACCATAATTGAAAAAAAACTCACCATAGAAACCAAACATCGCACATCCGAAACAAATATCACAAAATATATACATCACACAACTACCAGAAAACACCACCCAACATTATCATCACTACCCACCACAACACATCATCACCAGTGTGCACCACAACCATTATGCGCCATATCACAGAACATTCCACATCAAACCCTTGCCAACCAACAAGAACATCATAACCCCACTCATCATATATCCTATCCAATCACCTATATCAGCACAAAAAAAATAATATCCATAAAAATAGACATAATGAGCACAAACTCACAACACAAAAATATACACATACTAGAAATTTTTTTAGAAGATTTTATCACATTAATTAATTATTTATAATTGGTGTTATCACAAACACCAGATTCCAAGTAAACCAAATTATTATCCAAATATATGTTCATTGTCCTTCTATTTTTGGTGATATTTACCAAAAACAAAACAAAGGCCTCACAAAATATCATCTATAGCATAACCAAGGATTCCAACATCCATTAATTTTTATATTGGCTATATGCTTGAAAAATATCGTCTGCAACATATATCTATGAATTAAAGCATCGGATATCTCCCCATAACCATATATTTAAATTGTTACAATTAATTATTATTGTATTTTAAAAATTTATACCAACATAATTTAAATAAAAACCATTAAATCATTATATATATCTTACAAATATGTGAGAATGAGGATCCCCTACTATGAAGAAAATTTCTGATATCACTATACACCACATGGAAAGTAAGAAACTTCCTGAAAACCATAAACACACATGGAATCTTTATAGTAACCTACAAGCCATTAATGATTTATCAAAAGAACATCCCAAAAACAATCTAAACCAAAGAAACATCGTCAATGTGGATCCTCGAGAGAAGAATATGATAAAAAGTGAATAGAGGAGAAGTAGTGACTATAAACCACCAAAACAACAACATCATATCCTGAAAATTGACACAATAGAATGAATGATTGAATGTGTCCAAAAATCATTAAGGATTAACCAAAAACAAGAGGAAGAGGTTATGGTTATGGTTTTACAGTTAGAAAATTATCTAAACAAAACCTATTTATAACCTGAAATCTACCACTTTCATATTATGAATTATAGATTCATGTTCAGAATTTTATGGGGGCTATGGATAACAATCTGTGAATATGGTAAAAAGGTGTGAAACCTAATTATATTATATTTATTATGAATATTTAGTCTCCTTTAATTGAATTAAGTACCGGACATGAATTACCCTTTTAAGATATAAATATGTTTCACTATCTTACTCATACCCAACAATTAATATGTCATTTCACCTGCTACGTATTCCATGAAAAACCAAATCATGATGCAAACTCCACCTTCAAATATTTAACAACTAGCTATAGCACTCTTGTAGCTCTAATATCTGTTGAACCTCCTATGTTATCCTCTGGCCACCTTCCACTTTCCAAAATGGCAATGCAAAGGGGCACGAAGGAACATACTATTTCAAATATATTATTTTATAAAATGATATGTAATACCAATATTTTTGGATCAATAATGTTTCAATGAATATTTAAAAAACTTAATATCACATGTATTATCATTTATTTTTTTATTTATAGATACCCATGAACCAAAAACTCTTATAGTTTCATCATTTTCCATCATATTTTTGTTCATAACTAAGTGGATGATATATACTTATCCTTTTATGTTATCAGTATAAAATATTTATATATCATAAAATTAAATCAACTGATTCCTACTGGGGATAGAAAATATTCAACTAGATATGGATCTTATGAAATAAACATTTTTTACCCAGTGGAAATCTATGAAATATAATGATAATAACATTCTATAATTCTATGATATATATAAAATTTTATAGTCTAATTAAAAGTTCCCAATATCACTTTGACTTCATGCCCTAATCTGCATTAATAATTAATATTAATTATTTCATAATTTCTGAAATCATAAAAATATAACGCTTTAAAGATAAATTGTACAATAATCATTCAAATAATCTGTTGATATCTTTTGGTTTAAAAAATTTCCATTCTCCATAATTTCTTCGAGATAATCCAATTAAAATGTGTGTGAATAATTCCCTATTATATATTATTTAAAAATTTATATAGATTTCAATTCCATATTTATCTTGGTAAAATATATTACTTTTTAACATCCAAAATTAACCTTTAAAATTTACTATTCATCAATATAATAGAATCCCAATAAATATTATCATTATATTCCAAAAAATTATAACATTAGGATTGAAAATTATAATTATAGTACTTTCACACATCTACATCACTTAAATATTGTTTCATATTTTTCTTTTTTTGAGATTCATTGTCATTAATTACCCTCCAGATCTGTAATTATGATACCTATGTGTTTTCATCAATCTCTCTAGGGATTTTCCTAAAATATAAAACCTTTTCCCATATTCATTACGTATAAAAACACCATAGTTTTTAATATATATTTTATCTTGTATGTTTTTATTCAATAATACATCTATTCTATCCAATGGGTATACTTTTTATTTTTTATTAAACAATAACAGGAAACCTTTTTTGGAATCACGTCTTAATTTTATGTAAAATGTATCCTTAAATTTAATACCCTGAGTTAATGAATACAATTTACGTAACTATATAGTATTTTTTATCTGAACTTCACCGAAATCTTTTAGATTATTTATAAATACACATTTAAGTTCAATGATATTTTTCCCTTTTGACATTGGCAGAAATTCATAATTTTTATTTTCCCAAATATACCAACAATTTTAATTCATAAAACTTGATTTTTATTTTTTATTAATAGACTTATCAACTAAATGGGAATAATTTTATAAAAATAAGACACAATGGATTTCTAATTTGAGATGTCGTTAAGCCTTTACTGGTTTTTTTACCACTAATTATATTTTCTAGTTATATATACAAATTTAAAATTTATATATATAATTTTTTATCCCATATATTGAACCAATTTATCAGTATAAAAAATATAATGTACCACCTAAATACAATTATAATTCTTATAACTTTACTAAAAAAAAGTATCAATTACATAAACGTTATTATTATAATAATTTACCCCATGTTTAGCTTATTTATCACTCAATATGGTATTATTTTAAATATTTTTTATAGTGTAATTATTGAATAATTTATATAGTTTCATTTCTATCATTTTATTATCTTTGATTAAAAATAGATTCTGGTGTATATATTTTTTACCTTACATTTTCATCTAATATTATTTGATCTTGGTCTTGTGAGGACTTCAAATTACATTAATCTACCTAAAAATGATTTAATTTTTAAAAACATATCATATGAAGTATTTTGTTTTCTTTGTATCAAATGGATCATATTTTTTAAAAGAACATCTATGAAAATAACATATCTATGAAACCGTTTTGATGTTTTATGACCAATAAAATTATTGTTCTCTTTTCAAGCAGGGTGATGTTTTTCCAATTAGTTACTTAATTTTATTATGAAGTGTATTTACTATTTTAATCATTTAATTCCATTATTTTAATCATGATTTAGAAAATAATAGGTAGTTTACTCTCTTTCATTAATAATTATAAATTTATTTATATACAACCCTATTTTTTTTCAATATCTCATATATATTTTTGAAATTTATTATGAGTAAATAGACCTCATAAAATTTGTTGAAAATGGGATGTTTAGAATATCTTATCTAAATGTCACAGAATTTAGTGTTTATCTATAAACTAACAACTAGAGTTGTTTCCAAAAATTGATCTATTTGATAATGTTGTGTTTAGAAAAATATTACATTAAATAGTGAATATGGATAGTTTTTTGATGGGATTGATTAATTAACTATGAAGCGTTTTTATTATTATATTTACACCAATATGAAAAAAGATATGGATTTTGTCTATATATGAATAAAAGTCATATATTTTTCTCGATATTTTTGAAATAATTATATTATTATGTGTTTATTATGTCGCAAATTTTTGTTTGAAGAAGATGTTTTCACATACATGAAAATATAACAAAAAATTATGATGTTGAAACCATTATTTATTATTTTTTCAATGTTACATTAATATCAAGACACAAGGTAAAAGTATAATTTGAGTAGGTTGAAGGAGCCAAGAAGAATGAATAATTGGGAATTATTAGAATTTATTTATACCATGGTTTTTAGCATTATAACGTAGGGAATAATAATTTAATATTATTTTTCGACTCTAGAATTAAAATAACATACTTTAATTATATTCTAAGGCTTTATACCATGGAAAATTCAGGATAAGACACGATATTTTCTTAAATTTTTCTAAGGATTTGAATACTAGAATTTATTAAATCGTGATAAAAAATAATTATATCAGGATACATTAAATATATATATATATGTTATGGTAATGATATTTTTAAATGGATTATGATACTTGATCATTGATTTTGGGATACGATACTTACCCATCACAACATATTAATCTAGATGAAAACATTTTGATTTTTTTTGAAACATATAATTAATTATTGTTTTCATTAGAGAATCAAGATGATAATTTGAGTGATTTGAGAATTCATACTTATATATTATTATATCTCATTATAATAAATTATTAAACAATAATAATGGGGAATGGTTGATCTATACATGAATTCACATGTAGATGATTGAATAAGATTGATTAACGTCATTGGAAATTGATTGTCTTTATTTTATTACCAATTTTTTAATAGAAATATATTTAATTTAATTGTTTTTATTTGTTAAAATAATTTATTAATTACTTATTTTTGTTATTAATTCCATGTTTAAATAATAATGTACTTAATTATTGGATTAATTTTATATTTTTATTAACATTGGTTTTATTATTTAATTTTGAAAAGAGTTATTAATGTAATAAATTATGTGTTTTATTGTCAATTTAGTTTTCTTTTTATTGTTATTTTATTTTCATTATTTTTCTAATTAATTTATCAATTAAAGTATAAAATTTATATTATTATATTTGAAAAATTTAATAGTTAGTGATATTTAGTTTTAAATTAACTCATTTATAGATTTTTTCATTTAATAATTTTTAAATTAGAGAATAAATGAATTATGTTTATAATATATTTTATTCTTTAAAAAAACAATTGTTTTAGATTTATTTTTAAAAATTTATCTTTTTTAATATATTATATTATGTTTTATTTACTTTTTTCTAATAACAATAAAAATTTATAATGTATTAGATTTTATTGCAATCATTTTGTAATGTCTTTTTGTTTTAAATTATTATTTTAGTGTTAATTTTATTTTGTATTTTTTTATTTCACAACCTCATCTATGTAAAGTAAAACTACATCAAGTTTATTAAAAATATTATTGGGAAGTATATGAAATATAACTTATACCCACATAATAATATCTGATTCTGAGTTGATAAATATAGAAATTACCTTCTATTGAAAGGTAGTTTGTAAGATAAATTCAAATTCCTCCATAAGTTAAATAATCATGTAATAGATTTATATTATGTGTGTAGATAACTAATATTTATTCTTCTCTGAGTAAGATAAATTATTTATATGAAAAATTTTTATCCCCAATAACACTTTTTAAGGATGTTTCTGACCATTTTTTAATCCCCACTGAGAATGTGATCACAGAGAATGAAAAGTTATATTAACCAATGTTTGAGGCTACTCAAAGATATAGATCTTATCTTTGAATGGGAGAAGTGATGTTGTTATTAACATAGGATGAGTTAATAAAGAAGTGATATTTGGCTGGCCTTGTTGATGATCTGACCATTCCATATACGTTTTGACCCCACAAACCATATCAAAGATAGATCTAAGATTGATCAGGAAGGATTTCCTCATCCAATGACCAATGTTCATAGATAAGACCAAATATTTGAGAAAACATGGAATCACCACTATAATTTTGTAATATATGTGTTAAATGAGCCCCTGACTAAGCTCACTGTTCAAATACCTAGACTAAATCAATGAACCTTATGTTGAATAATCACAATGATCTGGGGATCTGAAGTAGGTTTATTACATTTTTGTGTTTGGTTTTGAGTATAAATAAACTTGGAGAACATCAATCTCATTCTTGTATCAATTATAGGTGATTATGGTGAGCCATGTTCAACTGTGTGATGAAGGATTCAAGCTCTATGGAGTCAATTAGTGGTGATATGAAAATTTCAAAGTTGCATCCAAATAGGTATGTTCTAATAATGAATACCCCAAGAAGTTATTGATCAGAGGTGAAGAATAAAATTGAAGGAATCATACCCAAAGATACCATTGATATTGATTGAGATCCTTAATGAATCCCATGGAGTAGATGATCCTACCACATCCAAAGCATGAAAGAGATGGGTTTCTAGGTTAATGTAATATCACATTTTGTTAACTGAGTGATGGAAATGTTTAGCTAGAGAATTTAATGTGAGGTGAAACCAGTTGTGGCCCATGTCCACTAGATACCAACTAATTTTGATTATTTTAATGGATTTGATTAAATAAGATTATACTTTTCCATGATGTATCCAATATTGATTAAATTTTGTTGCGTTTCTAGGATATTACTCATTTAGTATAGGTTTAGAGGAGGTGTGGACCTTTAGTTTCCTATTGCACTGAAAAGAGAACATCTATAGAATGAAAAATACTTTTTTTGAGGAACACATGGGTTTTGAATCTCATAACAGTTTTTCTTCACCAGTGAATTTTTTAAGATGATGATGATGTTCTTAGATGACTTCTTACTAGTACCATTGAATAGAATATGAAAACCACTAACATTTGGTGATATGTTTTGAGAAATAAAGTAATATTTTTCATAATATGAAAAGTAAATTTTAGTACAAAAAATGATGATATTAGTGGATTGTTTATTTCCTATGTGAATGTGGGGTGAGCAGGTGTTTGATATTTCTTAAGGAGTGGAGTTTAGTGACAGAAGGATAGATAATTAATTCTTTCTTCTAACTTTCACCAGGCGAAAATGGTATTTAGATTATGTGAAAGTGGTTGTAAAATAATTTAGACAATTTTAATCTAATTTAAAATATGTATAAATATTGAAAGGAACCCTGATGGTGATTTCAAAAGATATTTGAATGAGTGAAATTATAGAGGAACTATGAGATAATCTAGGGGGATTATTCTATAATTGATGGTTGCAAAGATGGAGATCAAAGTGAAACTAAGCTCCTTAGTGGGTCCAGATAACTTCCTAGTAGTCGAATCTGATAGATTCACATGGTGATGTCTTTCTAATATTTAATTTCATTAATTTATAAATTATGATTCCTTATGGAACATCATAAAGGGAAATGATATCATAGTTTTATGTTCCATTGTTCTATCATTTTCTTAAACATTTCTCTTCCATTATGATTACATCACATTTCCTATTATACTATGAAGAAATATAAATTTTTATAATTAATTAAATCCTTGTTAGTTTGAATATGATCCTCAATAATTTAATTTTACATTCTGTGATAGATTAATTGTGACTACAATGAGTGTTTTCCACGTATTTTTTTGCAATAACTGGGAGAATTGATAGTATCATTTAAAAAGGAATTATAATTACATGATCACAATTGTAGACTCAAACTAACTAAATAAATGAGATATGATATTAGAAATTTCATCCTTATAATTTAATGAGTTATATTTGTGAAATATATAAAAAACATTGAAGAGATATTGACCCATAGGAAACAGTAGTTAGATTGCTACTTCTCATATTTGTTAATTTCACTTTTTCATTGTTTTAGTTTATTTTTTATTTTTTTACTTCTATTGGCAATCAAATTTATTCTTGAAATTCTAATTCTTCTTCTTTATATGTTTTCTTCACCCCATCAAGAATAACTGAAAACATTAAAGTTTGAAATAAAAAAAAGGATAATAAAATAAATCCTACAGTGTAGTCTCACTAGGAGACATCCTTGGTCGTTGTAGTATTGTAGTCCCTGGTTTTATTTTTTAAAATAGATTTTATGTGACTAAAAATTCCCATAATACAATTAGCACCATTTTCTATGAGGCTTCCATTGTATTTAAAAATAATTAATTGAAAAAATATCATGACCTTCTTAGAAAATAAATAAAAAAATATTTTAAAAAAAAATTGGATGCTCAAAAATCCAAAAAATTGAGAATCTAAAAACTCAGGAAGCCTATGAAATAAAACATTCAATAAACATAAATAAACACTTTAGATATATACTAAACAAGAAAAAAAATAAAGTAACACAAAAATAACCACCAAAATCCAACATTAAAAAATTGAAAACATACAAAATTCAAAAAATATAACTGATCATATAACATTGAAGGAGCCCACTGTTCCTAATATATATAAACGACCAAATTATAAAGGCTATACAAAAAACATATCTGTATTTTAAACATAAATCATAATTGATTCATAATATAACGAAATTTAATGGATTATAATGAGAGAATCCTCACAATCACCTGAAAGAATTTCATATGATGTGTATAACAAGGAAAACCCAAGGAGTATGTTAGGATTATATTTATATGAGATAATTTATTGTTTAATTTGAAGGGTAGGATAAAGAGTGGATTTTTGAATAAAAATACACAACCATAAAGAGTTGGAATTATCTAAAGAATATTTTATCATAAATCTTTTTCCCCACACCTAGGACCACCTCACTTTGATTGTGTATAAATTAAATTTGAATGAATCTTGGGGAGAGTCATCATTAGTACTGAAATAGATTTAATATGTTATAGATCATCTTCCCTCACTATAAATATTCTTATTATCTCTTAATCCAGTATTTCTATGAATGGATAGTGTTAATGGATAACTTTATAATATATAATGATATAAGAGGAGCTCTAGTTGATAAAAATCCCAATGATTCTCGGAATGTCATAGTAAACATGGACCAAAATTCACAATTTTTTTTACTTGGGTCTATATCATGTTAACCTAGCTATGGAGGGTTGTACATCCATTTATGATATTATCCATATTGAGAATCATTTATGTGAACTTGAGAGCATGGTTAAGATGATGTTGACTAACTATGATCATTCATAATACAAACTAAAACTATTTTTACCTATTTAGATGCACTATGGAATATTTTCTTCCCTCGATAATTTGAAGAATCAATGTGCACAAATACAAGAAACCTATATAAATTTCAATGATATCTTCCTAGAAATCATGTAAAGAATTTCCCAAACAGAAAATTCCGTAGTCATTATTTTCTGCATAAGATATTTCAATCAAACCAAAATCCCATGAATGGGTGGAATAATTAATAAAATAATATGATTATGAATACTAATCAAACAAACATGAATTTACATCCCTGAAATTTCAAACAACATCCTAGATTCAATCACAACCAATTTGAAATCTGTGATGGTGGAAATTTAAAAATATTCCATAATCAAAAAATCAGAAACAAAACGTTAATCAATTAAATTATTCACACTATGATATAATGTTTAAATGAGAAAAAATATTTTATAATAGAAACAAGTGTTTCTATAAAATATATTTTCACAAATGAGTCAAATGGAAACCTAAAATATTGGTTTAAGGAATCAGAGAATCTATCATTATCCATCATAATCTGAATATTACCCTATAGTAAGGGAGAAGGTTAGTGAACTTTTTTTTATAAGTGGGATTTAAATTCATAATACCCAGGATGAAAAAAATTATGAATAACTTGAAAAAATGTTCCAACTTCTGAAATAAATTTAAACCACTTATTGGTGTGGTAAAATTATTATGAAACAATTTTACAACCTTATGAATATTAAGAACAACCTTATTTTGATTAACTAGTTGAACAATAAAAATAAAAAAAGAAGAGACCAATTCAATTTGAATTAAACTATATGAATTTTATAAATCTAATGGTGTTTTACAAATATAAAAAGTAGAGTTAAATATGATCTCCAATTTTATAGGGAGTCGTTGCCTTTAATTTTGATTATACATCCTTTTAAACACATATTAAAAATGAAATGGACAATTATGTACATAAATTTTTATGAAATTACAATTATAAATCCATTTTTTAGATTCTATGAAATATATTCCTCTTTATGGAAAATTTCTAAAAGATATAAATATCAGAAAAAGGAATCTCAAGGAATGTGTGAAAGTTAATTTCGAATGAAATGTTTCTGCTATTATCCAACACCATCCCACAGTTCAATGCAAGTATGTCGGTATATTGATTATCCCATTTGTCAATAGAAGTAATTAGTTTGATGATGCTATATTAGATTCTAGATCCCCCATTAATGTTATTTCTTATTCTATATTTTCATTAATTGTTATCAGAGAGCTCAAGAAATATGAAATTTTCATCCAACAAGATTATAATATCATAGATAATCTATCTAGTTCTATTGAATATGGGATGGTAAGGGTATCATATTTAGAATTATTTTTTGATTTTTATGTGTTATACATAGAATATAGTAATTTTATTTCACTTTAAAAATAAATTATAAGATGGATTTTCATGACAAATATTAAGGAAATACGCTATATTTATTAGGGTACTTTCTCTTTAGATTTTTTAAGAAATATGGTAAATTTTCATAACTTTGAATTGGTAAAACACCCAATGGATGACCATTTTACACACCAAGTTAATATGATCGATAGTATTTCCATAGAATTGTTTCTCGATTAAATTAAATATAACTAACCAATATATTATCTATAAAATTTACACTCTCTTGTATATGAACCCCTATCAACTGAAGAGGATTTTTAATATGAAAATTTATAAATCTATTATTGTAATGAATCCAAAATTAAATATATATATTAAAAAATAGTATCATATTTTTGCAATTTAGGAACATGTTAATAATGGACCTTTATATGATTATGATATTGAATATTATGTGGTTGTTTCTGGACATTTGAAACATGTATCACAACTAAAAATTATTATATTCTATGGGAATGTTTTCTAAAATTGATGAAACTAACATAGATTCTATTTAATATGACTTAAATTTCGTTTAGAATTTCATTCCAAAGTCACCTCATATTTGAGAACATTAATGGGAAAATTATTTTAATGATTGAAATAATGTAATGATATAAAATTAATGAACCAATCATCTAGGTGTTTTTATTTATTATATACTTGATAAAGTTTTTGGGGAAGAAAATGATCTCAAAAAAACCTAAAGAATATTATATTTCTAAAGGGGAAATACCTCCCAAACCTGAACTTCAAATATTAACTGAAAATTTAAAATATTCTTACATATAATAAATGTAACACCCCAGGTAAATAAAGAATATGACATTTTTATTTTTATCCATATTTGTGAATAAAATATTAATATGACTTTAAAGGGGACACTATGCTCGATGGCGTACCCAACACGCAACAACGAGTTTCTTGGGAATCTTACGTTGCACTCTAATAATAAAATAATAATATTTTAAAATGGTAGTTAACATGTAGCCGTTGTATTTGCGGGAATGGAAAAAAATAACTAAAATATGATTATATATGTTTTTTTAATGTTTTTACATTTATCCAATAAAATCTAAAGTCTTAAAATACGGAAAGAATTTAATTTTAGGCGTATATGCCCTAGTTTTCACTAAAGGTTCACTTATCGCCTTTTGATGGCGAACCCTCATTTAATATAGTTTTGATCAATCTTATACATTCTTTTGGACCAAATAAAACTCTTATTAAGAATCGGGACATCAAATTTTACTTTGTGTAATTTTTTTGGTATTTATCCGATAAAGTTCATTTTTCAATGAATAGTGTAAAATGTTGTGTTTTAATTCAAAACCTCTTTTTAATATAATTTATTTATATGATTGGATTATCTTTTTAATTGGTTTTAAAGTGAAATTAGAATATATTTTTACCATTAAATCCAATAGTGGTCGTTGGAATTAATTTCACTTTGAAATCGGACTTAAACTAGTGTCAATCTTTTGATACTTATTGTTTCATAAAAAAACGCTATTTGCTTTGACAGCGGGAATTAATTATTAAATTAATTAATATGACTTATATGTTTTGAATTTTGTAAAATAGACTTCAGTTTTGAATTCGGAATACCAAATATAGCTTATGGTGAATTTTTGGGATTTTTCTGAAAAACTTAAATTTTTGATGAATAGTTAAACCACTAAGTGGTACTTATAAAAACTGATTTTCCGTTTAAATGATATTTTTCCATCATTGTGTTTTGAATTTCAAAAATACGACATACATGGTTGTAATTAATAAGTAAAATGTGGTTCAATGGGATAAAAATAATTTTTTGGTGAATAGTAACTTATTAAGTTTTTAATCGTGATTAGTGGTAATTAGTGTAGTTTAAGGTAAAAATGATATTATAAGAATGTGAAAACACCATGGCACATGTCCTACACCTATTGGGTGAGTCTTGGTCGACCAAGACAAGCCATGGGCCAACTTGGGGACCCCATGGATCCACTTTAGTTGGAAAATGACAATAATATATTTTTATTTAATGTTAAAATTAAATTGACCCAAACATGAGTGGTTTTACTAAAACAGATTTTAAATAGGGTTACACAAGTCCAACATTTGATTATAAATAGTCATTGGAAAGCTAATAAGATTTCCTACATCATAGTATTTTTTTTATAATTTTTAGACATTAAATAAATTAAATTAGTTATGACATAATAATGATGCAACGATGACATCATTATTCGATGATTTAAAATAAAATGGAAATATAATGTAATATCTATGAACTAAACATGTCCAAAACTTATTGGATGGGTGGATTTCGAACCCTTATAACCATATCCACGAATTATATCAATGTGGGTCCTTTTAAAGCCGAAACACATTTTCAAATAGAGTAATATTTCTTTACTTTCCAAAAGTGCCCCTCCTCTCCTCTTATAAAAGGCCCCCACCTCTACCTCTTTTCCCACACTCCTCAAGCCATTGGCCCGGCCAACCCCTGCCCATTTACTCTCTCCACAGCCCTCTCATCATCCTAGAGGATTCCCTTTGGGCAGAATCCTTTCAAAATAAGCCTTTAGGCTCAAATCAAAAGGAGTTACACTTTTAAAGGTAATTCATTCTCTCATGTTCATTTGTTTTATTTTTCTTCTCCAACGCCCTAAACACTTTTTATTTATTTCTTTTGTAACAAAAACAGTATATTCAATATACTAGGATGTTTTTATAAGATTTATTCGAGCTACACTCTCACACAACTACATCAAATGGTTAAAGAACATACGGTTTCCGTGGATGGCGAAATTGTGCCTCCCGAAACGATGATTGTTCAATACTCATTTAACACCATCAAAGGTGGCCATTATGATGTCACTATTTTTATATATGATATATAATATTTTTATGTTTTACTTATTCTTCTATATTTTTAATTTGTGTCTTACCTTTATGGCTTCCATTATGGGTATACGTGATATCTTCATTTTAGGAAGTGAAGACTACCTCCCCCTCAAAGTGATGTGATTCGTTAATGCCATACGTGGCATGTATAAAGGATGGATTTAATGTTATTATATATGATGTTATACTGGAATGATTATTTACCTCTATATCATCATTATTTCTTTCCATTAAAGTATGAGATAGAAATGAAAGTAGCGTTCATGCGTACGTACGGCTTACCGTCTCCATGAACGGTGCATTTCATTTCTTATCCCCTATTGTAATGTACTATTATAAGTACATATATATAATGGATATATATGATGTATGATACATATAAATGATTAATATAATTCTGGAATTAAAATATACATACCTCTCATATAGTTTTAATTCCATTAATACGACATAGAAATGAAAGTAGCGTTCATGCGTACGTACGGCTTACCGTCTCCATGAACAGTGCATTTCATTTCTTTCCTCTAAATGATTATGTGATTTTATAAATACATTTATATTTTGGATATATATGATATATATGATATCAAAATCAGGAATGTCATTTTTGGATATAAAGAACCTTTGACCACACAAACAGCATGTAATTGTATGAAGTCCACTTTCGACTTAAAAACCAAATATCGACAAAACAATCATTATTAACTTAATGATTACATAATGTTTATAACATGGAAATAAGTGATATAAAAGGAATAATAATCTTGAAAAAGGTTCTTAATCAAGTAGAAATTAACTCAAGTTTATTATTCAGGAGATTAAAGAACGATCGAGTCAAGTCGGACCCGAGGTAAGGGATCCTACTCCTCTCTTTCATTTTAAGTATACACTTTTATGTCATTCCTTTTAAAGCTCATATTTCTTGTTATTGGGATGATCTTTTATATTAAACTTACTATAATTTTTATGTTCATGTGATGAGAGACCCTATTCTCTCTCATCAATCCATTTTGGAAGTTTTGAGTGGCGCCATTAGGCTGCCGAACTTTCGTAAGAGATCTAACCTCTCTCTTTCTTTTTAAGTACTCTCCTTTATGTCACTTATTTTAAGCTCCTCTTTGTAATGTTGGGGGATGTTTTTCTATATTCCTCTTGCTGTACATTTTATTTTAATGTGATGAGATACCCTATTTTTATCTCATCAATCCATATTTGAAAGTTTTGAGTGGCGCCGTTAGGCTGCCGAATTTTCGTAAGGGATTTTTCATCTCACTTTTATTCTCGTGAGATTTATGCTACATTTTCCACAAATTCCATTGAGTGGTGTATGTACTGCCCATTATTCTAATCTTTGTGTAATATACTTTCGTTTATGAGTATTTACATCAATGATCTATAGTCATTCTTTCATGGGGTGTATGTTTTGAATGATACCCAAGTCGGTAAGGGAACCTTTCACCCTCCACTTTTTTTTAAAAGACTTCTTTTGTTGGGTCTTTTAATTTACATATTGTTATGTTGGGATATGTTCTCATATATCCTTATTGATGTAAATTTTATTTCCGAGTGATGAGATACACTTTTTATCTCTCATCAACTCATTTTGATGTGATGCCGTTAGGCTGTCAAGGGATCTTTTTAACCCAATTTCGATTTCTTTGGGATGAACATGTAGTCATTGAATATGTCATCCATTGAATATGTGTGAATGACCTTTTATTGTTTTACACTTAATATCCACTTATATTGGGTGTATTTATATTTGTCACACATATTTTTGAGTTTTATTTGTCCTTAATTTAAGGATACCTTCTTTATAAGGGATTTCATCACATTTGACATTTCTATTGAGGGTTCATTGTTGTTATGCACCAATTCACTCTTATATGGTGTATATACAGTCCTTTGGAGTATTATATCATGAATCCTTTTATTCTCATGATATTATAAACTTTGGATTAACTTTTATTCTGCTATTATTTGTATTCAAGAGTCTCTCATTTTGTTAACAACTCTTTAACAAAAATAACACTTTAAATGTTTTAAAGATTTATTATTCTAAATCTTTATCTTTAATGTCTGTGTTTTCGAAATGGTTTTCAGCATTTATTTATATGGACATTAATGTTTTAAAATTATAATTCCATTAAAAGCTTCAATGTGGTATGGGACACTTTGATTCAAAAATCTCTTTTAAATGGTTTTTGAAAATGGATTGATTAATTCAATATCTGGGAATTATTTATTGTGATTGCAAATGAAATATTATTATTGAAATGTTTATATTTTCCATATTTTATGTGTAATAATGGTACTTGGACATTATGACGGGTGGTGCCGTGAATACCAGGATGGGTGGTTACGTTATAACCTCCAATGCATTGGGTATGGAAATTGGCCGTATGGCTATTCCATTAAGTATGTATGGAAATTGGCCGTATGGCTATTCCATTAAGTGATATGTGTGGAAGTCGATTATATGGTTATTCCACTTAAGTATGTTTATGTCCCAAGTTACCTTTATATATGTTATGTGTTCTTTATATGGGTTTTATGGTAATCCTTTTGATACAAAATGGTAAGTAATGATATTTTTTTTCAGTGAAGAGTTTTTACTACTTCATGAAGGTGAAAAGTATTACATTGATAAAGTATTCATGGTTTACTTGTTTTTTTGAAAAACTAACAGTTTTCATTCTTTGTGTATCCCTTACTGAGTTTTATGCTCATCCCAAGTTTTTGAAATGTTTTTCACAGGAATTAGCGTGGAATAGGGTCAAGGATGGGTTCAAGGGAAAGTCATGCTACCTAAAACATGAAACTAGACATGTTTCTTTTTAAGAGTTTTTGTTTTATGGAAATTTAGTAGGAGAGACTACTTTGTAATCTTTTGATATGTAATAGTTATGTCCTAATTCTCTAAAACTCTAAACATGAAAAGATCCTCAATGTAAATTACTCAATTAATTCAATATTGAGTAAGGTTTAAGGGTGGGGCCTTATAGCTGCTATCAAAGGTCGGTTTAGATAACTTTAGAGGTTAGGGTATTCTTTAAGCATAAGTGACTTTACCATAATGGTTAGGATTTCAGAAAGAGTCCTAGTTTAAGATAAAGTGAATGAGTAAGTATATATTAGTGTTTATCATACTCATTAGTACATGATGGTTTTTTTAATATACTCACATTAACCTTTTTGGTTTTAGTAAATGGCTGGATCTAGCAGGCACCAAAGTGACAATGGATTTGAAGGAAACTGTGGTGGTTCTCTGATTAAGATACTGGATGAGATGGGGGATTCAATGAGGAATCTCATAGTTGTTCTAAACCAACTATCAAGGAGTCATGATCAATCACTTCAACCTTGGTGAGTTCTCTAATGCATCATGTACGAGATGGCCAACTCGATGTGGAAATTCAGGTAATAATTATTAAGGTAACCATTAGGGTTTATATGATCCTTACTTTTGAGGTAATTATGGGTTATTATATGATATGATGGAAAATGAAAGGCATGAGATAAACATGAGGTTAAAATATGTTATGATCATCTTTTGAAGATTTTATCTCTTTTTGGGGGAATGTTTTAAGAATTATATAGTTTTGGAAAAAGGACAACACTCAGACCGTGTGACATCCCGTCGCGTCGGACAAAGCTGCGGGAATCGAACCCACAACCAAAGTGCGACTGGTATTATTCGCCTACCACTGGACTACGTGAAGTCCCTGGTTAGTTTGACTGATTCTTTTTAGTTATATGATTTTATGAATTAAGAGTAAGTTGATTTTGGGTTATTTATGAAAATGATTAACCTATCATGGAGGATATGTGATTAGGATAATTACTTTTCAATATGAGACTTTAGGAGCAACTGATGTTGTTTGGAGATAAATGTTACGATTTAACTTGGAAGACTATGTGACTAAATCCTTCAAATATTTGGGTTTCAATCTTAGTTTGGTTTACTTTGATGAATTTTATGGACAAATTTATTATAGAATGGTCCTCGTTGAACTTTGGGTTTTGTTGGACAAATTTTGGAGGTTAAGAATAGATTTTCTTTTTATAAAGGGTTATCCTTTTCTGTTTTATCTGATCTTGTAATAACCTTTTTGGTTTTGGTTAAATTCTAAAGACATGGGAAGTATATAGTTCTATTTTGTGGATTAGGTGATTCTCTAGAATTTTATTATAGTACTCTTAATGCAAGCAAGTCTCCCTAAATACTCATCTTTTGGAAAAAAATATGAGTTTGTGTAAGGAATCTAATAAAAGTTGAAAGTCAATATGATAAGAGATTATGTTTCCTTATGAATAAATTCCTCAATAAAAAGTAACTTAAAACAAAAATGTTGTCTATTAACTTTTCCTACTGGGGAATCGAATACCGTTTAACCCATCACAAGTTTGTGATTTTCTCGTGGTTAACTTTCTCCTAAACATTTTTTCTATCACTCTCCATCAGAACATGACCCTTTGTTTTTTCCTCCATGTCCATATTTTCATACTTGGAATCCTAGTATGGGTTAGCTCGGGTGACCTTTGTACTTATCTTTCTTTATTTTAAAGTGTTTGTTTTACCGACTTTTGTTCCGATGTGGGACTTTCAAGGATGTTTCCAAGCGCAATTTTAAAATTGCGAGGACGCAATTCCCAAAAGGGGGGAAGGATGTAAGACCCCAGGTAAATAAAGAATATGACATTTTTATTTTTATCTATATTTGTGAATAAAATATTAATATGACTTTAAAGGGGACGCTATGCTCGATGGCGTACCGAACACGCAACAACGAGTTTCTTGGGAATCATACGTTGCACTCTAATAATAAAATAATATTATTTTAAAATGGTAATTAACATGTAGCCGTTGTATTGGAGGGAATGGATATAAATAACTAAAATATGATTATATATGTTTTTTTAATGTTTTTACATTTATCCAATAAAAGCTAAAGGCTTAAAATACGGAAAGAAATCAATTTTAGGCGTATATGCCCTAGTTTTCAGTAAAGGTTCACTTATCGCCTTTTGATGGTGAACCCTCATTAAATATAGTTTTGATCAATCTTATACATACTTTTGGACCAAATAAAACTCTTATTAAGAATCGGGACATCAAATTTTACTTTGTGTAATTTTTTTGGTATTTATCCGATAAAGTTCATTTTTCAATGAATAGTGTAAAATGTTGTGTTTTAATTCAAAACCTCTTTTTAATATAATTTATTTATATGATTAGATTATCTTTTTAATTGGTTTTAAAGTGAAATTAGAATATATTTTTACCATTAAATCCAATAGTGGTCGTTGGAATTAATTTCACTTCGAAATCGGACTTAAACTAGTGTCAATCTTTTGATACTTAATTTTTCATAAAAAAACGCTATTTGCTTTGACAGCGGGAATTAATTATTAAATTAATTAATCTGACTTATATGTTTTGAATTTTGTAAAATAGACTTCATTTTTGAATTCGGAATACCAAATATAGCTTATGGTGAATTTTTGGGATTTTTCTGAAAAACATCAATTTTTGATGAATAGTGAAACCACTAAGTGGTACTTATAAAAACTGATTTTCCGTTTAAATGATATTTTTCCATCATTGTGTTTTGAATTTCAAAAACCCGACATACATGGTTGTCATTAAGAAGTAAAATGTGGTTCAATGGGATAAAAATAATTTTTGGTGAATAGTAACTTATTATGTTTTTAATCATGATTAGTGGTAATTAGTGTAGTTTAAGGTAAAAATGATATTATAAGAATGTGAAAACACCATGACACTTGTCCTACACCTATTGGGTGAGTCTTGGACGACCAAGACAAGCCATGTGCCAACTTGGGGACCCCATGGAGCCACTTTAGTTGGAAAATAACAATAATATATTTTTATTTAATGTTAAAATTAAATTGACACAAACATGAGTTGTTTTACTAAAATAGCGTTTAAATAGGGTTACACAAGTCCAAATTTTGATTATAAATAGTAATTGGAAAGCTAAAAAGATTTCCTACATCATAGTAGTTTTTTTATAATTTTTAGACATTAAAAAAATTAAATTATTTATGACATAATAATGATGCAGCGATGACATCATTATTTGATGATTTAAAATAAAATGGAAATATAATGTAATATCTATGAACTAAACATGTACAAAACTTATTGGATGGGTGGATTTCGAACCCTTATAACCTTATACATGAATTATATCAATGTGGGTCCTTTTAAAACCGAAACACATTTTCAAATAAAGTAATATTTCTTTACTTTCCAAAAGTGCCCCTCCTCTCCTCTTATAAAAGGCCCCCACCTCTACCTCTTTTCCCACACTCCTCAAGCCATTGTCCCGGCCAAACCCTGCCCATTTACTCTATCCACATCCCTCTCATCATCCTATAGGATTCCATTTGGGCAGAATCCTTTCAAAGGAATCCTTTAGGCTCAAATCAAAAGGAGTTACACTTTTAAAGGTAATTCATTCTCTCATGTTCATTTGTTTTATTTTTCTTCTCCAACCCCCTAAACTCTTTTTATTTATTTCTTTTGTAAAAACACCCATATATTCAATATACCAGGATATTGTTATAAGATTTATTCAAGCTACACTCTCACACAACTACATCAAATGGTTAAAGAACATACGGTTTCCGTGGATGGCGAAATTGTGCCTCCCGAAATGATGATTGTTCAATACTCATTTAACACCTTCAAAGGTGGCCATTATGATGCCACTATTTTTATATATGATATATAATATGTTTATGTTTTACTTATGCTTCTCTATTTTTAATTTGTGTCTTACCTTTATGGCTTCCATTATGGGTATACGCGATATCTTCATTTTAGGAAGTGCGGACTACCGCCCCCTCAAAGTGATGTGATTCGTTAATGCCATACGTGGGATGTATAAAGGATGGATATAATGTTATTATATATGATGTTATACTGGAATTATTATTTACCTCTATATCATTATTATTTCTTTCCATTAAAGTATGAGATAGAAATGAATGTAGCGTTCATGCGTACGTACGGCTTACCGTCTCCATGAACGGTGCATTTCATTTCTTATCCCCTAATGTAATGTACTATTATAAGTACATATATATAATGGATATATATGATGTATGATACATATAAATGATTAATATAATTCTGGAATTAAAATATACATTCCTCTCATATAGTTTTAATTCCATTAATACGACATAGAAATGAAAGTAGCGTTCATGCGTACGTACGACTTACCGTCTCCATGAACAGTGCATTTCATTTCTTTCCTCTAAATGATTATGTGATTTTATAAATACATGTATATGATGGATATATATGATATATATGATATCAAAATCAGGAATGTCATTTTTGGATATAAAGAACCTTTGACCACACAAACAACATTTAATTGTATGAAGTCCACTTTCGACTTAAGAACCAAATATCGACAAAACAATCATTATTAACTTAATGATTACATAATGTTTATAACATGAAAATAAGTGATATAAAAGGAAAAATAAGATTGAAAAAGGTTCTTAATAAAGTATAAATTAACTCAAGTTTATTATTCAGGAGATTAAAGAACGATCGAGTCAAGTCGGACCCGAGGTAAGGGATCCTACTCCTCTCTTTCTTTTTAGGTATAAACTTTTATGTCATTCCTTTTAAAGCTCATATTTCTTGTTATTGGGATGATCTTTTGTATTACACTTACTCTAATTTTTATGTTCATGTGATGAGAGACCCTATTTTCTCTCATCAATCCATTTTGGAAGTTTTGAGTGGCGCCATTAGGCAGCCGAACTTTCGTAAGAGATCTAACCTCTCTATTTCTTTTTAAGTACTCTCCTTTATGTCACTTATTTTAAGCTCCTCTTTGTAATGTTGGGGGATGTTCTTCTATATTCCTATTGCTTTACATTTTATTGTAATGTGATGAGATACCCTATTTTGATCTCATCAATCCATATTTGGATGTTTTGAGTGGCGCCGTTAGGCTGCCAAATTTTCGTAAGGGATTTTTCATCTCACTTTTATTCTCGTGAGATTTATGCTACATTTGCCACAAATTCCATTGAGTGGTGTATGTACTGCCCATTATTCTAATCTTTTTGTAATATACTTTCGTTTATGAGTATTTACATCAATGATCTATTGTCCTTCTTTCATGGGGTGTATGTTTTGAAAGATACCCAAGTCGGTAAGGGAACCTTTCACCCTCCACTTTTTTTAAAAGACTTCTTTTGTTGGGTATTTTAATTTACATATTGTTATGTTGGGATATGTTCTCATATTTCCTTATTGATGTAAATTTTATTTCCAAGTGATGAGATACACTTTTTATCTCTCATCAACTCATTTTGATGTGATGTCGTTAGGCTGTCAAGGGAACTTTTTAACCCAATTTCGATTTCTTTGGGATGAACATGTAGTCATTGAATATGTCATCCATTGAATATGTGTGAATTACCTTTTATTGTTTTACACTTAATATCCACTTATATTGGGTGTATTTATATTTTTCACACATATTCTTGAGTTTGATTTGTCCTTAATTTAAGGATACCTTCTTTATAAGGGATTTCATCACATTTGACATTTCTATTGAGGGTTCATTGTTGTTATGCACCAATTCACTCTTATATGGTGTATATACTGTCCTTTGGAGTATTATATCATGAATCCTTTTATTCTCATGATATTATAAACATCGGATTAAATTTTATTCGGTTATTATTTGTATTCAAGAGTCTCTCATTTTGTTAACAACTCTTTAACAAAAATATCACTTTAAATGTTTTAATGATTTATTATTCTAAATATTTATCTTTAATGTCCGTGTTTTCGAAATGGTTTTCTGTATTTATTTATATAGACATTAATGTTTTAAAATTATAATTCCATTAAATGCTTCAAAGTGGTATGGGACACTTTGATTCAAAAATCTCTTTTTAATGGTTTTTGAAAATGGATTGATTAATTCAATATCTGGGAATTATTTATTGTGATTGCAAATGAAATATTGTTATTGAAATGTTTATATTTTCAATATTTTATGTGTAATAATGGTACTTGGACATTATGACGCGTGGTGCCGTGAATACCCGGACGGGTGGTTACGTTATAACCTCCAATGCATTAGGTATGGAAATTGGCCGTATGGCTATTCCATTAAGTATGTTTGGAAATTGGCCATATGGCTATTCCATTAAGTGATATGTGTGGAAGTCGACCGTATGGTGATTCCACTTAAGTATGTTTATGTCCCAAGTTACCTTTATATATGTTATGTGTTCTTTATATGGGTTTTATGGTAATCCTTTTGATACAAAAAGGTAAGTAATGATATTTTTTTTCAGTGAAGCGTTTTTACTACTTAATGAAGGCGAAAAGTATTACATTGATAAAGTATTCATGGTTTACTTGTTGTTTTGAAAAACTAACAGTTTTCATTCTTTGTGTATCCCTTACTGAGTTTTATGCTCATACCAAGTTTTGAAATGTTTTTCACAGGACTTAGCGTGGAATAGGGTCAAGGATGGGTTCAAGGGAAAGTCATGCTACCTAAAACATGAAACTAGACATGTTTCTTTTTAAGAGTTTTTGTTTTATGGAAATTTAGTAGCAGAGACTACTTTGTAATCTTTTGAGATGTAATAGTTATGTCCTAATTCTCTAAAACTCTAAACCTGAAAAGATCCTTAATGTGAATTACTCATTTAATTCAATATTAAGTAAGGTTTAAGGATGGGGCCTTATAATAAAAACTATGATTTACTATTATAATTTCATGTGGTCAATCCAATAAACATGTAAATAATAATTTAGAGCTTTGTAGGAAGAATTATAATCCCATAATATGTTCTTAAAAATATTTATAGGGTATTAGTCATTTGGTGTTCATTAATAGGATTCTTCATGAGGAAAATTAAAAAACACTCATACAATTCAAATGGATATCAAATCATACAATTATTGAAGTAGTTAAGAAATAATTCGCAACCTTATTAGTCGTTTGTTTAATTTACACCCATTTATGATATTCTATTGGTAATTCCATTTCAAATTGTTCCTAAAAATGGTGGATTCAAAGTTGGAAAAATGAGTTTAGAGAGATATTTCTAATCAGGTTACCCAACAAAGGGAGGGTATGCATTGGTTATAGGATGTGGAACTTTGTGACTAGGAGATACCACATTAACATAACTATTCATGATAAAATAATTGTATTTTTAGCTGGTGAATCTCATTATTTCTTCATAAATTGGGTTATTGGTTATTTATATATTCTTATTGCATCATTGTAAAGAAATAAAATAACTTTCAAATGAAAATTCAGTACCTTTTTTATCATCAAATACAATTTGGAATAATTAATTCATTTACCACCTTCCAAATATAAAATCTTATAATTTTCTAATAATTTCTTGAGAATTGAATGAAAGACATTATAGAAACATTTTCAGAGTAGGGATAATATTTTGAGTGATATCTAAAAAGATTAAGATCCATTCATAGTGTTTTTATTGAGAATAACCTTTTTCTAAAATTTAAATAATTTAATTTTATTGTTTAAAATCGAATTTCTCTTTGTCGTGAAGTGTATTAGAATGGAATTTAGGTAGAAAATTATAAGTTTGACATCATATATTCATTTATTATTTCTATGTATAATAATGATATTATATCACATTGTATCCATGATGGGTTTTATTGGATATACAAAAAATATCTCAGTTGGAATATTTTTCCTTTCAAAAGATTGGTTCAAAAATAAAATCTATTGATATTTTAATGGGATGTGTAAGGTAGCCTGTAATGATCTCAAAAAGAAGCCAATTACCCCCCAAATTGTTCAACCACCTAATTCAAATTTTTCTTTTGATCATATTAATGATTCTTCCAAATTATATTTTGGATCTATTAATGGCAAAATAGTGGAGGGAACATCACATTTCATTGATTATTCTTCTAGGACTCTAGATTCTAATTTTTCCAATTAATCCAAAAAATGTTAGAATTTAATTTCATTTCCGTATCCATTGAACATTTTAGATGTTACAATTTGGGATCTATTGATGTGGTTTTCACTGAGAATTATTCTATGGGATATCTCTTGATGAAAAAAGAATCAAAATAGAGGCTAATGAGATGGATTTTTTTCTTCACGAATTTGATCAACAGATCCCAGGTAGGAATGATATTAAGAACACTTTGGAAAATAATTTCAGTATCATAAATATTGAATATTAAAAAGGTAAATATTTTTTTTAACTTATTATATATATTTTTTGTAACACCCCAAGCTTCTACGGTACGCTTCTCTTTGAATAATGTGATAGCGTGTGTTGTACGCAACATCGAGTTCTAACACACCACAACCAATCAAACTCACCATTATGAATAGTAATACCTGCCTTTTGAAAATATATATATTTTATATTTCAAAATAGACTTCATTTTTGGTTTTATAATATCTAAATTATCCTAAGATGAATTTTTGGTATTTTTCTGAGAACTTCCAATTTTTATGAATATTGAAAAATACTTAAAAACAACTTTTTTAATCAAAATAATTTATAGTGATAAATTATATTATTGACTGGGTTTAAAGTACAATTAGAATATATTTTTACCATTTTATCAAATGGTGTTCATTAGAATTAATTTCACTTTGAAATTGGACCTAAACAATTGTCAATCTTTTGGTATATTTTGTTTCTTAAAAACATGCTATTTGTTGTGACAGCAGAAATTAATTATAAAATTAATTAATGCAACTTATATGTTTAGAATTTTGTAAAATAGATATCATTTTTTAATTAGGAATATCAATTATTTCATAGGGTGAAATTTTAGCATTGTTCTGAAAAACATCAATTTTTGATGAATAGTGAAACTACTAAGTGGTAGTTAAAAAACTGAATTTTTCATAAAACATAATTTTACCACTTCTGTGAATGGAATTTCGAAAATCTGAGAGACACAGTTAATATCAATAAGTAAAATTTGGTTCAATGAGATGAAAATAATTTTTGGTGAATAGTAACTTTTACTTTTATTTACCACGGTTAAAAGTAAATAGGGAAATTAAGGGTAAAAATGATATTAATATTACCCGAACACATTTCCTAATTCTATTGTACAAGTGTATCTAGACCAAAAATAACCTTAGGAATAAAATATTATCATTTAGGTCCACTTGGATTAGATTAGGACATTTATTATTATTTAATTCAAAGAAGAGTTAAAAGAGTTTAAATCAAAGTTTATTTACTAAAACATTTTTAATATTGGGTTATACAAGAGATAAATTCGATTGTAAATATTCAATAGAAAGATAAAAATATTTCCTACATAATGATATTTTATTTATAATTTTTAGACATTAAATAATTTAAGTTATTTATGACACAATGATGATGCAGTAATTACAATAATAGTGAAAAATTAAACTAATTGATATTATAAATACCCAAATAAATATAATTTGGGACTTCTAATGAATTAAACTAATTTTCTAGGATAATATGACATATTATTATTGATTTAATTGACTTTTTTAGGATTAATAATTATGTTTTAAGTTTCACAAAAATCAACTATTGAATAGTGTCAAAAGTTATATAAAAGAGTTTTTAAAACAAATATTATATTATTAATTGATATTAAATTTCTAAAAATCTAAGGATCATCCAAGAGACTTATATAATGATAGTTGTATCATTAATGGACCACTTGGGGGTCTCTTGGATGTATATAGTATGTTTATTAACTATATAATATAAAAATACAATGTGACATTGTAAATGTCAAACTAATTAACTAAGAGTTAAAACTAAAAGATATGGTTAATATAGTAACCCAAACCAGTCTAAATTCTATTGGTTGAATGGTTTTAGTCCTATCCCTACCTTAACAGTTGAATAATCAACTTTTGAGCCATTAGAAACTGAATATGAATTTATTATAAATTAATATTTCTCGCTTTTCCAAAGGTGCCCCTCACCCCTCTTATAAAAGGGAACTCCCCCTTGTCATTACTTCACAACTTCAAAGCCTTTTGGTTCGCCCAAACTCTGCCCAAATACTCTCTCAACTTCTCTCACTACAACCTAGAGGCCTTAGTTTGATCAGAAATCCAACCTAAGGATCCCTTTTGATCAAATCAAAAGGAAGAACCCGAAGAAGAGGTAATGTTTTTACCACCCTTTTTCAAATTCATTTCTTCTTCCACTTCTTATTTCTTTGTTATTACCTTTATAAAATAATAACACCAGTATCATATATATACTGTGATGTTATTATAAATATGGTACCACCATATTCAGTATTCTATCCACCCTTAGAATAACATGTCACCATACGTGCGTACGTACGGCTTACTGTCTCCACGTCGTGGTGTAATTGTTATTCAATATATTATTATTTGGATGGGTATAATAATGATGTGTAACTCATGTAAATAATAAATATAAAATGTTAATGATTCTATATATATGATATACTATCCAATTATATGTTATTTTAATATCAAAAGAATGATATTGTCGCTCGTGCGTACGTACGGACTACCGTCTCCACGAACGCGATGAGATTCATTCTCCATCGTATCCATTCAAGTATAATTATCATTTGATGGTTTAAAAATAATGGTTAAGGACTTGATATCATTCTAGATATGAATAGGAAACATCCTATCCATGAAAAACAGGGCTTACCTAACAAAACATATAAAAGAAAATGAGTAAGTTTACACCCGAAACGACGATAATAATAAGATATTATTAACAAAGCAATGTTAATAGATAATATATGATACCATATTAATATATATGATTCTTGTATAATTTAATAACAATTATTTCAACATTATACAGGAGGTTAACCTATCCTCAACCAAGGAAAACTACAAGGTAACGGTTATTTCACAATCTTTTCATTATCCAAGATTGTTTGTACGTAACAATCTACTTGGATCTCTTTATCATCCACATCCATGTTTCTTAAAAATATATTTCAAAACATTTTTACTATTTAAAATAATATTGGTTAAAGTCATTTATACCCTTTTTTGACTTTTTATAAGAGTTTTATAAAGGAATCCTTCTGTCATTTTCCAAAAAAGGTGCTTTTTAACCATTTTGACAGAATTAAGGTAAGAATGTTTTTTTAACTTATACGGCGGGTGCGGTTATTTTCCGCCGTTATAAAATCGTCTAAGCTTACCTTATAAGATTATAAGAATATTTTCAAAGAAAATGTTTTATTTTATAAATATATGACTCTTAAGTGATTTCAAAATAGGAATAGATATTTCTCCAAAAACAAGTTTGATTTCATCTATGTCAACATCCACTGATGGATTTTACGCTTATTTGAAGTTGATTTATTATAATACAAAACTTCTATATTGTATTGAAGGTTTTGTGATATGTTTGACTTTGGATGTTCTATTTTTATACCATTCAATGTTTATGGTGAAATTATTGACATTTCGTATGCTAGTTTTAATATGAATGTTTATTTTGTGTTTAGACCTTTTCATATTAGAATGCATTGGAATTAATATGTGATGGGTGGAGCCCGCTATAGCTCCTCGATGCATCGGTTGGTCTCATGAGACAAACTAGAGTCTTTGCACAAGGCCTTGGAAAAATCTTATTTGTAGTCTTGGCACGAGGCCTTGGCTATGTGGTTATGATAGTCTGGCATTATGCATTCCATCATTATGAATGTGGTAATTGATATTGCATGTGATTATTCGATTAGAAGAATATCCATGTGAATAAGTAAATGGAATTATTTCATTTTATTTTTTCCATAATATGTTGATGTTCAAGTTTAAAAGGCTTTTGTTTTAAGTTATACATTACCTTAAATGTTTATTCGTATTTATAAATGTTTCTGTTATATTGTTATCCTTACTGGGAATTTGAGCTCACCCCTTTTCTATGATTTATTTTTCCCAAGATGTGAAGAAGTAATTTATGAATGAACTGCAGGGATAGTATGTGGGGATATGAGTGTGGGATATGGAGACTATGTTGTTGTAGTAGTTTTTCACTTTATGATGTAATGTAAAACATTATGAATATATCTAGTGTTTCCAAGGATACTAAACCAATCGGTATTTCGATATTTGATCTTTCTTGTGATCTTGCCAATGTTATGTAATAATGCACCGATCTAGGTAACTGGGGTCGGGGCGTTACAGTCGGAATCATAGGAAGTTTAGCACAAACCTTGGAAGCTAGATTTAGATAAACTCTGATTAGAGCACGTAGACCTAAGATGAACTTTGAGGATTAGTATAGAAAAACTTCCTAGAATTTTGTTATTGTAGAGATTTTGTGAGTTTTCTAAGCAATACATCCCTTTCTGGATACGAGCAGGTAGAGGCGGCTCTGGCACAGATGTACCTAGGGGTAAAACCCGAAAACACCGCTTTGAGCTAGACTCGAACGGGAATAGGTGCACGACAATGGGCCCTTCTTCACTCTTGGTTACGACACTACCGGGGGATATGCTTAGGATAACTCTCAGTTTATTTACAAATCATTATGAAGGGTTTATGAGTATATACTTCCTCAAAGAAATCATTTTTATGATTATGGATTATATCCACAAATAGTTCAATTTATGTTAAGTGTTTTATAAGTATTGGATTATGTATTTTGATTCATAAACTGATCTAGTTTATGCCATTGTTTAGAAATGGTGCCTAGTGGAAGAAATGGAAACCGTATCAATGCACGCACTCCATGTAGGGATGGCCATCCTCCTCATGATAATTATAGTGGAGCTGGTGATGCAACTGGTGCCGATCAGCTAATCACCATACTGGGACAACTTACTCAGGTTATGAATAATAACCTTACCCGTATGGAGCACCCTGATCCACAGTGTGGGGGATCAATTTTAGATCGCTTCATGAGGCAACAACCACCAACATTCAATGGGAGTAAAAATCCCTTAGTAGTTGAGTAATGGATATTTTCCCTAGAGAAAATATTTCAGGATTTGGGGAGTAGTGAAAGGGAAAAAGTTATCATGGCAGTTTACTGCCTCACTGGAGATGCTGATCAATGGTGGTCATTGATTCAAAATAAGAAGGAAGATGATGAAGTATCAAATATGGAATGGAGGGAGTTCAAAGATCTATTTTTAGAAAAATACTTTCCTCGTGACCATCGAGCAGATATGGAAAGGCATTTTCTGAGTCTGAGACAAAAGGAGGATGAGAATGTCACAAAGTATGAGGCTGACTTTACAAGGTTAGCAATGTATGCTAGAGATTATATACGTAACCCAAGAAGTAATATTGATCGTTTCTTTGATGGGTTAAAACCATATCTCTGTCGAGCATTAGTATCACAATCCTTCTCGTCGTATAAACTAATTGTCTCACGTGCTATCATGACCGAAAAGGAATTCTCTAAGTCTTATGACTTTAATGAAAAGCAAGAGAAGAAGAGATTTTATGATCAATCTGGGAATGGAAATAAGTGGAAGAATGGAAGTGTTTAATATCCATCCTATGGTAAATATGGGAAGAAAAACCCCGGGACATTCTTGAAGGGAACGAGAGTCTGTTACAAGTGTGGTGAAAAAGGCCATCAAGCTCGTGATTGTAAAGGGAAGAAGGAAGCTACCAATGTTCAGTGATACAATTACATGGAGATGGGGCATTATGCAAATGAATGTCCTAAGCGTCAGGGGAACTTACCTCATAGAATTCCAAGGGATCAAGGCCAATATTATGCTATCACTACTGCTGAGGTAGAAGTTCCGAAAGACGTGGTGGCTGGTAATTTAATGGTTTCCTCAAGTTTAGAAAATGAATTATTTGATTC
Organism: Viscum album; assembly: GCA_963277665.1. Taxonomy (NCBI): domain Eukaryota; kingdom Viridiplantae; phylum Streptophyta; class Magnoliopsida; order Santalales; family Viscaceae; genus Viscum; species Viscum album. Next base: position 2,049,172,477 of record OY728150.1, on the reverse strand, counting down.
TAGATCATCACATTGTTTCATATCTTCCCAGTTTTCTAAGAAAATTAGATATTTCCAATTTGATTTAACGGGGGAGTTGTCATTTAAAACACCTAATGTAAGTATCATTTAAATAATGTTTTGTGAATCAGTCTCCATTAGAGCACATAAATGTTCTTTATCTATTGATCTCATCGTCATACCTATGATTGAGTTTGATATAATACTTGGTATGGACTGGCTTTCAGACTATTATGCGAAGATTTATTGTAAAAAAAAAAGAGGTTATGATTCTTGATGATGATGATAAGGAACTCCTTATCTTTAGAGCAGAATCGTCACCACCTAATTCTTACCTAGATCCACCCCCAGTAGCATAACTAAATTCAATTATTAGGGAGGAAGAGAATGAAATGACAATGGGAGAGGAAATGAATGTTCAAATAGAGTATGGACCAGTTGTTAAAGAATATGTAGATGTGTTTCCGGACGATTTACCTGGACATTCTCCAGAACGAGAAGTTGAGTTTTCCATTGATTTAATTCCTGGATCAAGGCCAATATCGAAGCCCCTTATAGTATGGACACTGTAGAATTAGTCGAACTAAAGAAACAACTAGAGGAATTGAGGAATAAATGATTTATTAACCCTATTGTTTCTCCATGGTGAGCCCCTGTTCTTTTTGTTAAAAGAATATATGGATCCATGAGGTTATGTATCGACTACTGGGATATCAATGCTATAACAATAAATAACAAGTATCCCTTACCTCGCATTGATGATTTATTTGACCAACTGCATAGAGATCAATACTTTTTAATGATTGACCTTCGATCTGGATACCATCAGTTGTGTGTGAAGAAGGAAGACATTCCGAAGACAGAATTTCGAACCAGGTACGGGCATTATGAGTTTACTGTAATTCCTTTTGGATTGACTAATGCACCCTCTATATTCATGGATCTGATGAATAGTGTTTTCAAGGATTATCTTGATGAATTTTTGGTGGTATTTATTGATGATATCTTGTTATACTACAAAAGCTACAAAGATCATGAAAATCACTTGTGCATTATCTAGAAGACTCTGAGAAGACATTAATTATATAGAATGTTTAGCAAGTGTGAATTATGGATTCATGAGATTTCTTTTCTTGGCCATATTTTCTCTAAAGATGGAATCTCTATTGATCCTTCTAAAACTAAGGCAATCCAAGAATGGCCAGCACCAATGAATATAACTGAGGTACGTAGTTTTATTGGTTTGGCAGGTTATTATCTACATTTCGTCCAGAATATTGCCTGATTGGCTAACCCATTAATGAAGATCACACGTAAAGGGGTTAAATTTGTCCGGACAAAAGATTGTGAAGAATGTTTCGAAGAACATAAGAGAAGATTAGTCAATGCTCTTATATTGACTCTACCATCAGGGAATGATGGATTCGTCATTTATAGTGATGCATCGAAGAAAGGACTTGGTTGTGTCCTTATACAGAATGATAGTGTTATTGCCTATGCATCACGACAGTTAAAAATTCATGAACAAAACTACCCTACTCATGATCTCAAGTTAGCAGCTGTGATCTTTGATTTCAAGATATGGAGGCACTACCTCTATGGTTTAAAATGTGAGATTTATACTGATCAGAAGAGTTTGATGTATATTTTCTCACAAAAAGAACTCAACATGAGGCAAATGAGATGGAATGAATTACTCCAGGATTATGATTGTACGATACACTACCACCCGGTGAAGGAAAACAAGGTGGCAGATGCTTTGAGAGGAAAAGACCATGGAGTTTTGAACAATATGAGAATTGAAAGGGATCCAATTTTCATGGATATAGTGAAGATGGACATGGGAATAACCAGGGAAGGTGAAACATCAATGATTCTTCAAATGGTTTCCAAACCATCATTACTAGAAAAAATTAAGAGTTTTCAAACCGATGATGAATAATTTCAAAAGAAGATTAAAGCTATGAATGATGGGAGATTGAGAGAATTTGTGTATGAAGATGGAATTTTGAAATTCGGGAAGAGGCTTTGTGTTCCTGATATACCTGATCTAAAAAAGGGAATTGCTGGATGATGCTCATAGTTCCAATTTCTCTATACACCCTGGGAGCATCAAAATGTATAGAGATTTGAAGGAACATTTTTGGTGGGACAACATGAAGAGGGAGATTGCTGATTTTGTGTCAAGATGTATGGTCTGTCATCAAGTGAAAGCTGGAAGGCAATATCCTTGAGGAGTCATGCAACCTCTTCCCATACCGGAGAGGAAATGGGACAATATTATGATGGACTTTGTCATGGGGCTACCAAAGACTCCTAGAAGGAACGATGAAATATGGGTTATTGTTGATCGTATTACCAAGTTAGCACATTTTCATGCTATAAGAGAAGATCTACCACTGGAACGTCTAACAAGACTATATATTAATGAAGTTGTGAGACTTCATGGAGTACCCCTATCGATTGTTTTTTATCGTGATCCCCATTTTACATCAAGATTCTAGAAGAGTCTTCAGAAATACTTAGATAATGAACTTGATTTGAGCACTTCCTACCACCCTCAGACAAACGGACAATCAGAACAGACTATTCAAAACTTAGAAGACATGTTGAGATCTTGCTCACTTGACATTCAGGGTATGTGGGATCAATATTTTCCTTTGGTAGAATTTTCCTATAACAATAGCTTCCATTCCAGTATTCAAATGGCACCATATGAAGTGTTATATTGAAATAGATGTCGCACACAAACCTGTTGGGATCACGTTGGTGAAAGAAAACTTGTAGGCCCAGAACTGGTGGAGGAAACGATGGAAAAGGTAAAGGTAATCCAAAATCACATAAAAGCAGCTCAAAGTAGGCAAAAGAGCTCTGCCGATAATCGAAGGAAGGATTTGGAATTTCAAGTCAAGGATCATGTTTTCCTGAAGGAATCTCCATGGAAGGGAGTCATACATTTTGTTATGAAAGGTAAATTGAGTCCCAGGTACATCGGACCTTTCGAAATTCTAGCTCGAATTGGGGCTGTAGCTTACCAATTGGCAATGTCGCAAAGTCTCTCCAAAGTTCACGATGTGTTCCACGTATCTCTATTGAGGAAATACATGCATGACCCAATGAATGTACTCAGTTATGAAGTATTATGTCTGGAACTTGATCTGTCTTGTTGTGAAGAGCCCGTCAGGATTCTTGATACAAGAGAACAAGTACTGATAAACCGGACGACGCGTCTGGTAACAGTTATGTGGAGAAACCATAAGATGGAAGAGGCAACGTGGGAACCTGAGGAACTTATGATGAAGAACCACCCGAGTCTTTTCATGCGGTAGTGTTCTGAAAATTTTTGAGAATGAAATTATTTGAAGGAGGGGAGAATGTAAAACCCCAAGCTTCTATGGTAGGCTTCTCTTTGAATAATGCGATAGCGTGTGTTGTACGCAACATCGAGATCTAACACACCACAACCAATCAAACTAGCCATTATGAATATTAATACATGCCTTTTGAAAATATATATATTTTATAATTCAAAATGGACTTCATTTTTTGTTTCGAAATATCGAAATTATCCTAAAATTAATTTTTGGTATTTTTCTGAGAACTTCCAATTTTTATGAATAGTGAAAAATACTTAAAAAAAACATTTTTAATCAAAATAATTTATAGTGATAAATTATATTATCGAGTGTTTTTAAAGTATAATTAGAATATATTTTTACCATTTTATCCAATGGTGTTCATTAGAATTACTTTCACTTTGAAATTGGACCTAAACAGTTTTCAATCTTTTGGTATATTTTGTTTCTTAAAAACATGCTATTTGTTGTGACAGCGGGAATTAATTATAAAATTAATTAATGAAACATATATTTTTGGAATTTTTTAAAATAGACATCATTTTTTAATTCAAAATAACAATTATAGCTTAGGGTGAAATTTTAGCATTATTCTGAAAAACATCAATTTTTGATGAATAGTGAAACTACTAAGTGGTAGTTAAAAAACTGAATTTTACATAAAACTTAATTTTACTGCTTCTGTGAATGGAATTTCAAAAATCCAAGAGACACAGTTAATATCAAGAAGTAAAATGTGGTTCAATGAGATGGAAATAATTTTTGGTGAATAGTAACTTCTTACTTTTATTTACCACGGTTAAAAGTAAATAGGGTAATTAAGGTTAAAAATGATATTAATATTACCCTAACACATGTCCTAATTCTATTGGAAAAGTGTATCTCGACCAGGAACAACCTTAGGAATAAAATATTATCATTTAGGTCCACATGGATTAGATTAGGACATTAATTATTATTTAATTCAAAGAAGAGTTAAAAGAGTTAAAATCAATGATTATTTACTAAAACATTTTTATTATTGGGCTATAAATAAGATAAATTCTATTGTAAATATTCATTATAAATATAAAAGGATTTCCTACATAATGATATTTTATCTATAATTTTTAGACATTAAATAATTTAATTTATTTATGACACAATGATGATGCAGTAATTACCATAATAGTGAAAAATTAAAATAATTGATATTATAAATACCCAAATAAATATAATTTTAGACTTTTAATGAATTAAACTAATTTTATAGGACACTATGACATATTAGTATTGATTTAATGTACTTTTTTTGATGTAATAATTCTATTATAAGTTTCACAAAAATCAACAATTGAATAGTGTCAAAATTGACATAAAAGAGTTTTTAAAACAAATATTATATTATTAATTGATATTAAATTCCTAAAAATTAAGTATCGGCCAAGAGACTTTTATCATGATAGGTGTATCATTAATGGACCACTTGGGGGTCGGTTGGATGTATATAGTAAGTTTATTAACTATATAATAGAAAAATACAAAGTGACATGGTAAATGTCAAACTAATTAACTAAGAGTTAAAACTTAAAGATAAGGTTAATATAGTAACCCAAACCTGTGTAAATTCTATTGGTTGAATTTTATTCGACCTATCCCCACATTAAACTTTTAATAATCTACTTTGGAGCCATTAAAAATTGAATATGAATTTATTATAAATTAATATTTCTAGCTTTTCCAAAGGTTCCCCTCACCCCTCTTATAAATGGGAACTCCCCCTTCTCATTACTTCACACCTTCAAAGCCCTTTGGTTGGCCCAAACACTGCCCAAATACTCTCTCAACATCCCTAACTACAACCTAGAGGCCTTAGTTTTACCATAAAGGCAACCAAAGGATCCCTTTTGATCAAATCAAAAGGAAGAACCAGAAGAAGAGGTAATGTTTTCACCACTCTTTTCAAATTCATTTCTTCTTCCACTTCTTCATTGATTGTTATTACCATTCTAAAATAATAACTCTATTATCTTATATATAATGTGATTTTATTATAAATATGGTTCAACCATATTCAGTATTCTATCCACCCTTTGAATAACATGTCACCATACGTGCGTACGTACGGCTTACCGTCTCTCCGTCGTGGTGTAATTGTTATTCAATACATTATTATTTGGATGGTTATAATAATGATGTGTAACTCATGTAAATTAAAAATAAAACATGATAATTATTCTATATATATGATATAATATCCAATTATATATTATTTTAATATTAAAATATTGATATTGTCGCTTGTGCGTACGTACCGACTACCGTCTCCACGAACACGATGAGATTCATTCTCCATCGTATCCATTCAAGTATAATTATCATTTTATGATTTAAAAATAATGTATAAGGACCTGATATCATTCTGCATATGAATAATATACAACCTATCCATGAAAAACATGGCTTATGTAACAGAACATATAAAAGAAAATGAGTAAGCTAACACCTGAAACGACGATAATACTAAGATATTATTAACAAAGCAGTGATAAATGATCATATATGATATCATATTAATATATATAATTATTGTATAATTTAATAACAATTATTTCACCATTATACAGGAGGTTATCCTACCCTCAACCAAGGAAAAGTACAAGTTAAGGGTTATTTCACAATCTCTTCATTATCTGAGGTTTTTTATACATAATAATCTACTGGGATCTTATTATCATCCACATCCATGTTTCTTAAAAATGTATTTCAAAACATTTTTACTATTTAAAAGAATATGGGTTAAAGTAATTTATACCCTTGTTTGACTTTTTATAAGAGTTTTATAAAGGAATCTTTCTGTCGTTTTCCAAATAAGGTGCTTTTTAACCTTTTCGACAGAATTAAGGTAAGAATGTTTTTTTACTTATATGGCGGGTGAGGTTATTTTCCACCGTTATAAAATCGTAGAAGCTTCCCATATAATCTTATAATAATAATTTCAATGAAAATGTTCTATTTTATAAATATATGACACTTAAATGATTTCAAAATAGAAAGTGATATTTCTCTAAAAAAAGTTTTGATTTCATCTATGTTAACATCCTTTGATGGATTTTACGCTTATTTGAAGTTGATTTATTATGATACAAAACTTCTATATTGTATTGAAGGTTTTGTGATATGTTTGACTATGGATGTGCTATTTTTATACCATTCATAGTATATGGTGAAAGTATTGACATTTCGTATGCTATTTTTAATATGAATGTTTATGTTATGTTTAAACCTTTTCAAATGGGAATGAATTGGACTTAATATGTGATGGTTGGAGCCCGCTATAGCTCCTCGATGCATCGGTAGGTCTCATGAGACAAACTAGTGTCCTGGCACAAGGCCTTGGAAAAATCTTATTTGTAGTCTTGGCACAAGGCCTTGGCTATGTGATTATGATAGTCTGGCATTATGCATTCCATCATTATGAAAGTGGTAATTGATATTGCATCTGATTATTCAATTAGTAGAATATCCATGTGAATAATTAAATGGCATTATTTATTTTTATTTTTTCCATACTTTGTTGAAGTTCAATTTTAAAAGGCTTTTGTTTTAAGTTATACATTTCCTTAAATGTTTATTCTTATTTATGAAAGTTTCCCATATATTGTTATCCTTACTGGGCATTTGAGCTCACCCCTTTTCTATGTTTTATTTTTCCCACTATGTGAAGAGGTAATTTATGAATGACCTGCAGAGATAGTATATAGGGATATGAGTGTGGGATATGGAAACTATGTTGTTGTAGTATTTTTGCACTTTATGCTGTAATGTAAAACTTTATGAATATATCTAGTGTTTCCAAGGCTACTAAACCAATCGGTCGTTCGAGATTTGATCTTTCTTGTGATCATTCCAATGTTATGTAATAATTCACAGACTCTAGGTAACTGGGGTCAGGGCATTACATTTTTACTTGGGAGAATTTCAATTGTATTATGATTGATTAAGGGTCATAGTTTTCAAGAATCATTAATTAATTAGATATTAGAATTGATCGCTATTGGTTTTCCAAGAAACATGCTGAAAAAAATGATATTATAGTTAATGAAATATGTTGGGATGATGCTTGTAGAATTTGGGAAGTTGTCAAATTATTTACAGATATATTATGAATTCAATTATTTTTTCATTTCTAAAATTCTACTATAGTTTGAGTTATGGTGGTCACATTGGTCCATATAGGACTGCTGTGAATTTTATTGATTCAAAACTATTTTGGGACACCATTTTAAATAATTATAATTAAATTTTTAAGAATTTTAATTCTTTCCCATTCTAGTAAAATATTTTTTATAAACTTGATAGTCCTAATAATCCATTTTTTTAATGACTCCTTTAATGTTTGGGGAATGTATTTTCATAGTCCTTTTCAAAATTCCTTTAGATATTTGTGCATACTTATTTAAATAGAATATTTTTCCAAATGAATTGAGTCTACTCTACCTAGAATAGATTATTCTAGAGTAGTGTCCCACTTTATCAAAATAAATACATTTTTTTAGAGTTGGGATGCCTCACAGACCATGTAAATAATATTTCTAACAACAATTTTTTGGATTTGTTTAAAATTTATTGGTTAATTCATAAAGTTTCAATGACCTATCACCCATGAAAAATTAAATGGATGAAATTTAAAATAGAGATAATAAGAATATTCTGGAGAAAAATTGTAACATGAATGAGAATTATTAGAGCACATGAATTGAGGATGACCTTTGGGAATATTGTTCTGCCAATAACACTCCAGTTGGAATGTCAACTTATAGGATTATTTTTGGAATATATTTTAATCATCATATGGAAATAGTTTATAAATATATTTGATCTATCAAATATATTAAAATGAATTTGATTATATATAAAAAATTGAAGAAGTTAGGTTTTGGTGAATTGGAGGTGATAAAAAACCATTATTATAAAATTTAAATGAATTTTAAATTGAAAACCATGACTATGCATGAAATTATGATTTAAAACAAAGTGTTATGGATTAGTGATAAAGTTATTATGTACAACTCTGAAATGATGATTTTCCGATGTAAAATTGCTTCTAAATCAGACGACCCTTTTAATATAACTTAGGTTTTCCCTTTTGTTGTTGTACATATTTGAGATCATGAGATGTGTGTAGTATTTATTTTTATGTGACATCGATTGAAATGTTTTTGGTAAGGTAATAAGTAGCCTCAATAATAGGAGTTTATTTTGTTAGAGGAATAATAAAATTGAATGAACAGGTTGTTTCCTACCTTATTTCTATGAAATATGTGTGGGGGAAGTTACTATCCTTCGGTGGTGTTATAAGTTTTCTTTTTTTCATTGATATTATTGGAAGAGAATTAACTAATCTCAATGGGAGAATATTTTCATATATTTCACAATGAAGAATCCACTTTTAGCTACTATCAACTTTATATTTCTGTTGGGGTAGTTTAATAACAACATAAAATCATTAATAACAGCTATATGTTTATTTAACTTGATTAATCCAATAAATTTCTCAAATCTAGTTTTAATTTACATTAGTTTAAATTTCATAAATAAAATGTTATTTTTTTTAATTTTTTATGATTTATGGAGAATACCATGATAAATTTATAAAAGTAATTATTAGGGAGAATTGTAGTGAATATAAAGGTAAATAACGTTTCTATATTGGAGATTGTTTCATTAAAATTATGGTAAACTTTCATATTTTTATTTAATATACTTATTTTCCTTTTTTATAAATCTCAATAAAAATTAATTTAAATAATTATTACATACTGATTTTTGAGCTCGAATGTGTTGTTTTCTTCGATAAAATGAAATTTTTTTGTGTATTAGTAATGAATAATACCATTATATTATAGAATTTGTTCAATGAATTTCATCCAACATGAACTAGTATGCATATTATATTATTGATATGAATTTTTTATGTGTTAACTAGTAGTAATTTGTTTCATGAATTTTCTTTTAATTATTTCTGTAGTCTGAAAAAAACTCTAAATATTTATGTATCCCTTTAAATTATGATTCTTTAATAGTTATTTTTCAAATCAGTCATGAATATTAACAATTTAAAAAATTTGTTTCTCCACCATCAATTCGAAATTGTGGACAATGTGCTAATTTAGTGCGAGAATAAGGGTCTTTCAATATGCTAATTTTAACCAAAATATAAACCTATCTAGAACACCTATAATTTCAAATTTTGATTATTTTACAAGTTTCAATAAATCATTTTTAGTGTCTTCTAATTTTTAGGATGACTAAATTCTATATATACAATTTCATCAGTTTAATTATTTAATAAACCTTATATTTTGTTAGCTAATTAAATTTTCAAAAGCCTCCTCAAAAGGGGATGATATTGGTAGATAATTTTGAATGTTTTATAAATTATCAATACGATTAAATATTTTAATTTTTGATATAAAATTGTATTATTTTCGTCAATTGAATTATATAATTAAAATTACAATATATGTCAAACATTTTATTTAATTACTTATGTTTTTTATTGAGTTATTTATTCACATATTTGAATTATTTTATTTTCTCATCCAAAGAGAGTCTCTAATTTCTTTGAATTTATGTGAGTCTATTCTCCTAGTGGTAAAGAGTTGTTTTTACTTTTAGTTGAATTAAATTTTAAATGGGTTTAATATAAACTCAATTTTTTTAGATTAATTATTTTTTAAAATATAAATTTGTTTTTCACGAAAGATACTTAATTTCATGGGGGTAAATATTTTCAGAGCTTAATGAAATTAAAAGGGTTTAAATCATACAAAAACCTATTTTATGATATCCAAATACATAAAACATAGGTTTTATTTAATTCAACTATATTTCAAATATTCTTTTCTTGAGGGAAATAAATTTACTAGTTAATGGGAATTTTATGTGGCTGTATTTTGGTACAAATGTTTCACATAATATCTTTAATTTTATTGTTTTTTATTTGTAAAAATAATGTTTTAAACAATTAATTTATTGTGTTTTAATTCACGGTTTAAATAATAAAGTGAACAATTATATGTTTAATTTAGATTTAATGCAATGAAAAAATAACAACTCTATAATGAAAACTTCTTTATCTGAGGGATACATGGATTTTGAATCTCATAATAGTTTATCTTTAATAGATAAATATTTTAGAGGATGATGATGTTCTTAGATGTCTGTTTTTTAGTCCCTTTTAATAGAAGCTGGAAACCACTAAATTTGTCCTTAGGTTTTTAGAATCAAAATATTATTTTTATTAATAAGAAAAGTAAATTTTAGTATAAAATGATGATAATGGTGGATCAATTTGTTCCCCTGTGAATCTAGGGTAAGGGGTGTTATAGATTTTTCTAAGGAGATGAGTTTAGTGACTGAAGGATAGATGATTAATTCATTATTGGGACTTTGACCAGTCATAAGTGGTATTTAGGGTATGTGAAATTGGTTATAAAATAAATAAATAGTTTAAATCTAATGTAATATATATATATAGAGATTGAGAGGAAATTTGATGGAGATTTCCAAAGATATCAGAAGTAGTGAAATGGGAGAGAAACTATGAGATAATCTAGGAATATTATTCTATAATTGATGATGAAAATGATGGTGATTTAAGCGAACCTTAGATCTTTAGTGGTTTCTCAATAACTTACATCTATTCTAATATAGTGGATTCACATGGTGATGTTTTTCAAAGATTTAATTTCATTAATATAGAAATTATGATTCTATATAGAACTTCATAAATGAAAATGAGATCATAGTTTTATGTTCCATTCTTCTATCATTTTCTTAAACATTTATCCTACAAAATTATTACATAAAATTTCCTATTATATTGTGAAAAAATATAAATTTTTATCTTTAATTATATCTATTTTAGATTTAATATGATCCTCAATTATTTAATTTTTCATTCTGTAATCGATGAATTGTTACTACAATGAGTGTTCTCCATGTCTTTGTTTTTGGCGATAATTGAGAGCATTGATAGTATCCTTTAGAAATGAGTTATACTTACATGATCTTAATTTTAGAGTCAAAAGAATTATATAAATGAGATATGCAATTATATATTTCATTCTAACTATTTAAAGAGTTATAGTTGTGAAATATGTAAAGAAACTATGAAGAGATATTGATCCATAGGAATCACCACATAGATTTCTACTTCTCATTTTAGTTAATTTTACTTTTTTGTTGTTTTAATTTATTTTTAGTTGTTTTAATTATATTTTTAATCAAATTTATTATTTAAATTTTAATTTTTCGACATTATAATAGATTTCATCTAATCGAGAATAACTGTAAATATTAATGTTTTAGAAAATAAAGGATAAAAAAACAATCCTACATGGTTGTCTCGCTAGAATATATCCTTGGTCATTGCTATATTGTAGTCTCTGGTTTTAATTTTTGATAGAGTTTTTAGGTGACTAAAAAATCCCATATTTTAATTAGTACAATTTTCTAAGTGGCTTCCTTGGTATTTTAAAATAATTAATAGAAAAATAATAATTAACTTCTTGATAAAACAATAAAAAAATATTTTAAATTTTATTGTTTATTAGGAAATCAAAAAAATTTACAATAAAAAAACATATGTAGCCTATGAAATAGAAATAATCAAAAAAAAATAATGTTTAAGATATTATAAACATGGATAAAAATTAAACAATACAAAAATAAGCACCAAAATCCAACATTAAAAAATAGAAAACATAATAAAATCATAAAATATGGTTGATAATAGAACATTGAAGGAGCTCACTATTCTTAATGTAGATAATAGACAAACTATCAAGGATATACAAAAATATTCTCTTCATTTTAAATATATATCAGGATTGATTCATCATCTTGAAAAAATTAATTGATTGTTATGGGAAAATCCGAATAATTACCGGAATATATTTTATATGATGTGTATCCCTATGAAAACCCAAGGAGTAAGTTAGGATTATATTTATATGATATAATTTCATGTTTAATTTTATGGGTTGGATAAAGAGTTGGTTTTTTATTTAAAATATGCAACCCTAAGGTGTTGGAATTAGGTGAAGAATATTTCCTCAAATTTATTTTCCCTACTTGTAATACCTCAACCCAGTAACCCAAAGTCGGTGAATTATTACATAACATTGGCCTGATTGCAAGGAATCAATTCCCAAAGGAAAGATTAATTTAGCAGTCTTGGGAAATAGATTTTGTATATGAACTTTATATTACAATTTATAACATAAAATTCAACATAGTTAATCCTTTGGAAAATCAATTATTTTCCCAGCTAAAACTTATATATAAATAATTGTACACTTCTTGGAATCATGAGAAAATAAAATATATGAAAGGGGTGATCATAGATTCTCAGTATGGATAAAAAATATAGTGGAATCTATAATAAATAATCATAAACATTTATGGAATGTTATAAAATTAAACACAATCCCCTTAATTATAAACTTCAGCATGATATGTAAAAGATAAATTAAATAATTCCATTTAATTACTCTCATGGTTATTATATTAGTCACATTATCTCATTTAATATCAATAACTAATCTTACAATGATGTAAAGCATAATGTTGGCAATCTTAACCACAAAGTCATGGCCTCATGCTAAGACCCTAAATATAAATTGAGTCAAGGCCTTGAGCCAGGACACTGGTTCGTCTCATGATACCAACTGATGCATCAAGGGCCTATATTTGGTCATGGCTGTCACATACTAAGTCCAATGAATTCCTCATATGAAAAGGGAGAAATATAATATAATCATTTTTATTAAAACTAGAATACAAAATGTAAATACATTAACCACAAACCATTAATGGTATAAAAATAGGACATCAAGAGTCAAACATACTTAATTAAATACAATATAAAAGATTTTATTATAATAAACCAACCTCAGTCAAGAATAAATTATAATGAATGATATTTGCATTGATGAACATAACTAGTAAAACTCTTTGATTTAAATATCCCCTTTTCATGAAAACATTTAAATGTCGAATTATTTATCAAAGAAGTCATTTAAAAGATATTTTTGAATCAAAGTGTCCTATACTAGTTTGAATCATTTGAAAAGAATTATAATTTCAAAATGATCATGTACATTTAATGAATCCTTAAAACTATTTTTATAACATGGACATTAATGAGAAACATTTAGAAGAATAAATCATAAAAATGATATTTTAGTTAAAGAGTTCCTAACCAAATCAGAGACACATGAATACAAATAATTAAGGAATAAAATTAATCAAAACATTATAATATCATGACAATAAATGGATTCATGATATAATATTTAAAAGGAAAATATATACACCATATAAAATTTAATTGGCGCATAACAATAAAAAAGTCACAATGAAATGTAAATTGAGATGAAATCCCTTATAAAGACTGTATCTTTAGATTAATAATAAATCAACGAAATAATTATGTGTAAAAGATAAAAATACAATCAATATGACTGGATATTCAGCATACATAAATAAAAGTACATTCACACATATTCCTCTAAAAACAAAACCAATGACTTGGAAGTTTAACTCAATGAATGGAAATTGAGTTAAGATTACCATTATCAAATTCATATAAATGACTTGAGATTTTTTAAATTGAGTGATTAACTGTAAAAAAAGTATATACACACTATGGGGAGTGTATATTACTACATAAATAAAAAAATAGTGATTTCACACGTAATCGTGGAGTAAAATAATCAATGAAGTGTGCGTAAAAGCTAAGGGGTTGAAATTGAAATTAAATGTTCCCTTACTGATTTGGTAGCTTAGAAAACATATGCCCCATGAACTAAGGATCATAAAATAAAGATTTAAATACTCATAAATTGATGTATATTATAGAAATAATACAATCATGGGCAATACATATACCACACAAAATGAATTAGTGGAAAATATACCCTGAATCTCACGGGAATAAAAAGTGTGATGAAAACCCCATACCTTGTACTTTCCTTTAGTCAAGTCCATGATTAACCTCATGTATAATGACCATAGTATGTTATTAAATTATAACATAATCATAATAATACTTATTATTTCAAATATGATTAATTTATGATTTTATACTATCCATTTAATAATAATTTCAATGTTAAAGTAATATTTCGGTTAATAGTCATTTTTTTACCATACATACTTTAACTTGTTATTTTTATCATATAACATATATCCTGATTTAAATACTTCAATAATATAAATAATGATTTAAAAATCATATATATTCAAAATATAATTTTTTATAATAGATATATATATATATATATATATAATGGAATTACAGTTCATGGAGATTGTAGTCCGTACTTACACATGAACGTTGTTTCCGTTTTCTTATCATATCATATAGAATTATGTAAATAATATATTTTTATACAAAAAAATATTAATTATTCAAGTATAAATATTATTTTATATACCTTATAGTTAATCAATATATATATATTTATAAAGATTCTTGAAGGGTGATCGTTGAAGATGAATCTCATTATGTCATGGAGACAGTAAGCCATTCTTACACATGAGCAACAATATCATTTAATTGATGGTGAAACAGTGTTTTATTGTATCTTATATAATATTTAAAGAATAGCTATGATGTTTTATTCATTATTTACATTAATCATCTTCATTATTATTCCCATCTAAATGATGAAGTGTTGAATAAAAAACTACACCATGACGTGGAGACGGCAAGCCGTATTTACGCACGTATGGTGACATTGTCGTTCATAGGATGGATAGAATAATTAATATTGTGGTATCATATTTGTTATAACATCACAATATATAAAAGGTATTGGAGTTATTATTTTGGTATAGAAACAAAAAAATAATGAGGATGTTTAATAACAAAATAACTTTGAAAGGTGTGATGAAATAATTACCTCTTCTTGGGTGACTTCTTTGGATTTGAACAAAATGGCTCTTTAGGTTGGATTTATTTTAAAATCAAGGCATCTAGGATGAAGTTAGGGTAGTTTTTAAGAGATTTTAACATGGGTTTTCTAAGCCAAAGGGAACTATGGGTTTGAATTTAATAGAAGGGAAGTAACTTTTTATAAGAGAGGTAAGGAGACGTTTAGGAAAAGATTGAAATATTATTTTATTAGAATATTATTTTCGTTTTTTAATAGCTAAAAATGTATTTATATAAAATATAATGTGAGTATGGATTGGAATACTTTAAACCAATAGGTTTTAGACAAGTTTAGGTCCCCATATTAACCTTATCTTTTAGGTTTAACTCTTTGTTAAATAGTTTAACTTTTACCATGTCTTCATATATTTTTATGCTACATGGTTAATAAACATAAAATAAAATTCCAAGAGAACCTGAAGTGGTTCATTAATGAAATATCTAACATTATTTAAGTCCTTTGGTTGAATCTTATATTTTTAGGAATAATAATCATTTAATAAAATATAATTGTTTTAAAAAATAATTTATGTCAATTTTGACACTATTTAGTATTTTGTTTTTTTGAAAGTCATAACATATTGATTACTTAGAAAAAAATACATTAAAGCCACACTAACATGTCATATTAACTAATAAAATTCGTAGATGGCATCATAATTTTTAATTAATTTTTATTTTAATATATATAATATCAATTATTTTAATCTTTTATTAATAAGGTAATTACTGCATCATCATTGTGTCAAAAATAAATTTAATTATTTATTGAATAAAAATTATAAATTAAATACCATGATGTTGGAAATAATTTTATATTTCTAATTAATAATTATAGTCAAATTTATCTTATGTATAACTCTATATTCAAAATTGTATAGTTATTAAAATTTTAATTTAACACTTTTTACTCTTATATAAATAAACTATATTAAATGTAGTAATCTAATCTAATTGGTTAAAAAAGGAATATATTTTTTCTTAAGGGTTCTTTCAGTCTAAATAACCATATCCAATAGAATTAGGACATGTTTTGGGGTAATTATAATAACATTTTTACCATTAATTACCCTACTTACTTTTAACCATGGTAAATAAAATTCAAAAGTTACTATTCAAAAAAAATAATTTTTATCTTATTAAATCAAATTTTACATATTGATGACAATCGTATAAGTTGGATTTTAGAAAATCAATTCACAGAAGCTGTAAAATTATGTTTTATGCAAATTTTCTAATGTGCCTAGAAGGTGTGTAAAGACGTTAAAAAGTTCAATAAAATTATAGATATTTTATCTAGTTATAAAATGAGTGAAATAAATTTTATTTTACTAATATATGTAATATCTAATTTTTTTTACTTTATGATAAATTTTTATTAAAAATATTTAATTAAATGAAAAAGACTATTTTTATGTACTATGTAGTATATTTCAGTATTAACAAAAAATTGAAATTTTTTAGAAAAAATAAAAAAAAATCACCCTAATATAAAATTGATATTACGAATCCAAAAATGAAGTTTATTTTTAAAAATTCAATTTTTAAGATTTTATAATATTAATATTATTATTGTTTAAAAAAGGACAAAAAAAGTTGTTCTTTTAATAAAATAGTTTTTTTAAATATACAGCTGTTTTAAAAAAATATATACATTTGATTATAAATCTATTTTATTTGTGTGAAAACATTTTAAATAAAGTTTATTTTTTATTTTTTATTTCTCATATTACAATATTTAATTGATATATATATATATTAAATAATTATAAAACTAATGTATTGTCTCACAGAAACTCAATATTACGTAAAACACAATACAAGTAAGTGTTGCATTAAATATAAGGTATTTAATTAATTTAAATGTATTATGTAATAAGAAATATTAGGGTGTTACATTCTTCCCCCTTTTGGAAATTCCATGCTTTCAATTTTAAAATATGGCTTGGAAAATTCATTGATACTCCCAGATCGGAAAATGAGTCAATAAAACTATCATATTAAATGATTGAATTAGAAGTACATAGGTCACCCGAGATAACCCATAAAAGGGTTCCACTTAGGAAAACATAGATATGGAAGAGAAAAAAAACCCATCAAATTATGATCGAGGGTGATAGAAAACATTATCAGAAGAAAGTTATCTACAAAAAAACCGTAAACTTGTGATAGGTTAAACAGTCTTTGATTACCTAGTAGGAAGAGTAAACAAGAATCATTTTTGTTTTTAATTCCTTTTCATATTTTTGAGAAAAATTTTTCAGGATATGAAATAATAACATAAGTAGATATACATACATTTCAAGTAAATTTTCATCAATTAATAAATTTCTAGGATAAACTCATCTTTTTTCGAAATGATGAGTATTCAAGATTAATTGGTCACAAATGAAGCACTAGAATCGACTTATATAGAATTAAATAGTCCACAAAAGATGAGAGATATATATATACCTTTTCTTTATACATTAACCAAAACCAATATGGTATGTAAAAGATCAAATGACCTCCAAAAAGGATAATCCTTTATAGAAGGAAATGATACTCTTAATCTCCAAAATTAAACAAACAATACCCAAAGATCAACTAAGACCATTCAGAAAACAATTTTCCTTAAAATTAGTCCAAATAATCTGATCTAAGTTTTAAACCCAAAATTTATAAGGATTTTATCACATAGTCTTCTATAATAAATCATAACATTTATCTCCAAATAACATCGACAACTTTTAAAGTTACATACTTAAAAGTAATTAACCTAATCACATATTCTCCATGATAGGATAATCATTTCCATAAATAACCCCAATCAATATAAGTCCAAAAAAACATAGATTCTTCCAAAATAAAAAAATACACCATTATTCCTCAAAATAAATCCTATAGTATTCTAATTTTCATAGGTATATGTTGTTCCCAAAATAGAGAACGTCTTCCAAAATAGCATTTATCACTTAATCACCATATCATTTTCCAATATTATGGATATCCATTTGATAAATCATAATATCCAAAAACCAATATATTCATTATCCATAAAATCATTTAACTAAAAGGAATTAGTCAGACATACCAGGGACTTCATGTAGTCATGTGGTAGGCGATAAATCCCAGTCGCACTTTGGTCGTGGGTTCGATTCTCTAAGAATTGTTCCACACAATCAGTTTTCACATGATCTGTGTGTTTTTTTTTGAAAGACTATATAATTTTCAAACATTCCCAAAATGAGATAAATTCCTCAAAAATACCCATAACATATTTTAACCACATATTTTATCTCATACCTCACATTTTCATCCCTAAAAGTTATAACCTGTAATTTCCTCAAATTCGAGGATCATATAAACAAAAAAATGGATCTTTAAAACGATTTCCACAAAAGTAAAGATAATTCTTCTTCAAATATAATTTTCACATAACAAACTATAGGGTTACACATACAAGAGAAAAGTCTTCCAACGTAATCACATCAAAAAATAGGATTTATACTTTTAAACATTTCTCCATACATTTATTTCCACATAGGTTCTTCCATGACCTAGTGGATATCCAATAGAATAGTGTATTTAATATGGTAATGCCCAAGTCCCCTTCATTTATGGAAAATGACTTTAAATTAATTCATAGGATAAATTTATTTTCTTCCATAGTACTCTTCATTTTTATTTGGAGATTTTTTACATTATGCCCTTCTTTCCCACACATAAAGCATTTCATGTTTCTATTTAGACACTTTCATAGGTGTCTTATTCCACATTTCCTACATGATGGAAATTGAGTGTTCTTTTCTCCATGTTCTCCACTATTGGAACTCTTATCATTCTCCACCATTCTCTTCTCTGTTGAGTTTGGGAGTTAGTTTTTGTATATGTTGTTGATCATATTTATGGAAAATTTATTTGGAAAGAACACGATATATTTTACACCTACCAACATTCCATTTCGTTTCCCATTTCCACCATCGTTCCCACCTTTTACATCATGTTCAAAGTTACTATGACTTCCTTTGAATCCGTCCATTAACTAAATCTAGAATGCATAGTGTGAGTAACAATAGTCATAAAATCATTTAGAGAATATCATGACTCCTTATTTTCAATTTAAAACACCTTAGAATTAACCAATTTTATTTATTCTCAACTTATATTAAAATCATTCAAATCAGTTTGTAAGGAAAATGTGTGTTATCTTAAGCATATCCCCTAGGAGTGTTGAAATCGGTGAATAGTAAGGCTCGTTGTCATGTACCCGGATACCCTAGGTCAACCCCGAAACTTCTTATCAGAGTATTCACTCCTTAGTACATCTCTCCCAGAACCATATCCACTTGTAGTATCTAGACCAGGATGTATTTCTTGGAAAACTCACCAAATCTTTATATTACCAAAATTATATGATGTTCTTCTATAATAATCCTCAAAGACTATCTTAGGGTGATGTTATCTATTTGTAGTTTTTTTAAATCTTGTTCCCAAGGTTTTTAGTAAACTTCCTCTGATACCAACTGTAACACCCTGACCCAGTTTCCCGGAGTCAGTGCATTATTACATAACATTGGCATGATTTTAAGGAATTAAGTCTCGAAGGACTGATCAGTTTAGTAGTCTTGAGAAATATATTTCGTACATGAAATTTACGTTATAATTTATAACATAAAATATAACACAGATAATCCTCTGAGAAATCCATTATTCACTTATCATAAACTTGTATATAAATCATAGTAAAATTCTTGGCATACTGAAAAAATAAAACAAAATAAATGGGTAATCTCAGATGCTCTTTAAGGATAATAAATATAGAGGAAGCTATCCTAAATAATCATAATCATTTATGGAGAGGTATAAAATTGAAACACAAGCCATCTAAAAAAATCATCAGCATAATATAGAAAAGATAAATTAAATAATTCCATTTACTTATTCTAAGGGATATTCTATAAGTAGAATAATTAAATGTAATATCAATAACTAATCTCATAATAATGGAATGCATAATTCCAAACAACTTAACTGAAAAGTAAAGGCCTCGTGGAAACACCCCAAATATAAATTTTTTCAAGGCCTTGTGCCAAGACACTAGTTTGTCTCATGAGACCTACTGATGCATCGATGGGCTATAGTGGCCGCAACCCCTCACATAATAAGTCCAATGCATTCCGCATATGAAAATGGGTGAAATATATTCTAAAATTTTTTATTAAACCAATCATATGAAACGTCAATAGTTTATCTGCAAACCATGAATGGTATAAAAATTGGACATCCACAGTCAAAAATAACAAATTAAATACAATATGGAAGATTGTATTATAATAAATCAACCACAATCAAGAAAAAAATAAATTTAAGTATATCTACATAGATTAAAATAACAAGAAAAAATATTTTAGGCAAATATCCCATTTTTCTTGAAAACATTTAAAAGTTGCATTATTTATTAATGAAGTTGTTTAAATGAGATTGTTCAATCAAAGTATCTCATACCACTTTGAAAATTTTTAAAGGAATTTTAATTTCAAAACGTTCATGTCCATATAAATAAATTTTTAAAACCATTTTAAAAACATGGACATTAATGAGAAATATTTAGAAGAATAAATATTTAAAATGATATTTTCGTTAAATACTTCCTAATGAAATGATAGATAATTGAATATATATAATTGCAGAATAACATTGATAAAAACATTATAATATGAAAAGAATAATGGAATTCATTATATAATATTTCAGAGGACAATATTTACACCATATAAATTTGAATTGGCACATAACAATAAATAATTCTCAATGGAATGTAAATTGAGAAGAAATCCCATATAAAGATAGCATGCTTAGATTAAAGATAAATCAATGAAATACTTATGTTTGAAAAATATAAATACACAAATATTTATTGTATATTCAATGTAAATCAATCATAATACATTCACACATATTCTTGTAAAACCAAAACAAATGACTTGGATGTTTAACTCAACGAATGGAATTTGAGTTAAGATTACCCTTATCATGTTCATATCAATGACTTGAGAATTTATAAATTGAGTGATAATGTGTATCCAAAGTTTATAAACACAAAGGGGAGTGTAAATAACTACATAAATAATTAAATAGTGATTTTACAAATAATATTTGGGTAAAATAATCAATGAAGATTGCGTAAAACCCAATGAGTTGAAATTGAAACTAGATGTTCCATTACCGATTTGGTAACTTACGAAACATATGCCCCACGAATGAAGGATCATACAATGAAGAAGTAAATACTGATAATTTAATTTTTAGTACATAAATAATACAATCATGTAAAGTTCATACACCACACAAAAGGAAGTAGTGGAAAATATAGCAATAATCTCACAGGAAATAAAAAGTGTGATGAAAACCCCTTACCTTGTACTTTCCTTTAGCTGATAGTATGTGTATACCACTATATAATGACCATAGTATGTTATTAAATTATATCATAATGATATAAATATTTATGATATTGTATATGATTCATTTATGACTTTATTCTACACATTTAATAATAATTTCAATGCTAAAGTAACATTTCGAGTATTAATAGTTTTCTTTATCGTATGTGTTTTAATTTGTTATTATTGATCGTATAAAATAGATAATGATTTACATACATCTAGAATATAAAAATATTACTTATATATCATATATATTTAGAATAAAAATATGAATAATAGTGAGGTATATGTAGTGGAAACACCATTCATAGAGATGGTAGTCTGTACATATGCATGAACGATGTTTCTGTTTTCTTATCATATAGTATAGAAGTAAGTAAACAATATATATTTATATACATAAATATATACTATTCTAGTATAAATAATATTTCTTATACCTCATAATTAGTCAATAAATATATTTCTACAAAAATTCTCGAAGGGTGATCATTGAAGATTAAACTCATTGCATCGTGGAGACGGTAAGTCTTACATATGTACGAGCGACAATATCATTATATTAATTGTGAAACTATATTTAATTGGATTGAATATTATATATAGAGAATTATTACCATGTTTTATTCCTTATTTAAATTTATTATACTAATTATTATACCCATCTAAATAATTACGTGTCGAAGAACAAACTACACCACGACGTGGAGACGCTAAGCACTATGTATGCACGTATAGTGACTTTTTCATTCATATGATGGATAGAATTTTGAATATGGATTGAACATATTTATAATAAAATAAAAATATTTATAACTTACTTGAGTTATTTATTTTGGTATGGAAACAACAAATAAAGAGGAAGTGGAAGAGGAAAAGAACTTTGAAATAAGTGATGAAATAATTACCTCTTCTTTGGGTCATTTCATTTGATTTGAAGAAAAAGGATACGTAGGTTGGATTTATAATCTATTTAAGGCCTCTAGGATGAATTTTTGGTAGTTGGGAAGAGATTTGAGTAGGTTTTGGCCAAGCCAAATGGATTTGGAGTTGTGAATGTAAGATGAGGGGAAGTACCCGTTTATAATAGATGTGAAGGGAACATTAAGAAATGCTTTAAATATTATTTTATTATAAAGCTATTTTCAATTTAAAATAGCTCCAAATGGATTAATTTATAGGATAAGGTAGTTATGGGTCTAAATCCTCTCAACCATTAGGTTTTATACAGGTTTTGGTCAACCTATTAACCTTATCTATTAGATTTAACTCTTTGTTAAATAGTTTATCTTTTACCATGTCTTCTTGTATTTTTATACTACATGGTTATTAAAATTTCTATAAAATCCCAAGAGAACATAAAGTAGTTCATTAATGGAATATCTAACATTATTTATTATCTTTGGATGAATCTTATATTTTTATGAATATTAAAACATTTAATAAAATTATATTCGTATTAAAAACTCATTTAGGTCATTTTTTACACTATTTAGTATTTGATAATTGTAAAACTCATAACAACTTTATTAAGTCAAATAAAATACTTTTAATCAACAAAAAATTCCAGATAAACCTAGAAAATTTATGTATGGAACCAAAAGTTTGAATTTACTTTAATTTTAATATTTAAAATATCAATTATTTTAATCTTTCATTATTTAGGTAGTTACTGCATCATCATTATGTCATAAATAAATTTAATAATTTAATATCTATAAAATATAAATAAAATAACACGATGTAATAAATATTTTTCTATTTATAATGTATATTTATTGTCAAATGTATCTTATGTATACCCCTATATTAAAAATGGTTTAGTTATTTGAATTTGAATTTAGCACTTTTAACCCTTCTTTAAAAAAATATAATAAATGTCCTAATCTAATACAAGTGGATAAAAAGGATCATAGTTTTGTAGAAAGGTTTATTTTGGAATAAATATACTTATACAACATAATTAATAAATGTGTTGGGGTAGTTGTAATATCATTTTTACAATTAATTACCCCATTTACATTTAATTGTGATAAATAAAATTCAAAAGATATTATTAAAAAAAATTATATTCACCCTATTTAAGAACATTTTAATTAATAATGGTAGCTATGTATGATGGATTTTTGAAAATCAATTCACAGAAGAAGTAAAATTATGTTCCATGAAAATTTGTTAATGTGCCTAAAAGGTGGGTAAAAGACGTTAAAAAGTTCAATAAAATTTTATAGATCTAATCTTATTATAAAATTACTCAAATAATTAATATTTGAATAATATAAATATTATGTATCTATTTTTAATTTTACATAAATTTTAATTAAAATAATTATTTAAATTACATTTTTTATTACAGAGTAGTATTTTTCACTATTTATCAAAAATAAAAAATTATCTAAAATATAGCAAATATTTACCCTAATATAATTTATATATTATAAATCCATAAATGAAGTTTATTTTACCAAATTCAACAGTTAGGAGTTTATAATATTAATTTTATTAATGATTTTTAAAGGACAAAAAAATTAGTTCTTTTACAAAAACAGTTTTTCTAAATATATAACTATTTTAACAAAACATATACATTTCATTATAAATATTATTCATTTATATATAAAAATTATAAATAAAATTTAAAATTTATTCTTTACTTTTCATATTATAATATTTAATTGATATATATATATTTTAAATAACTATAATACTAATGTGTTGTCTCGCAGAAACTCAATATTTTCTATAACGCAACACAAGTCGGTGTTGCGTGCAATATAAGCTATTAAATTAATTTAATTATATAACTTACTTTGAAATATTGGAGTCGTACATAGACCCTATGATCACCTCACTTTGATTGTGCATAAATTGAATTTGAATGCTTCTTGGGGAGACTATTCATGAGCACTGAAAGATATTTAATAAGTTATACTTCATTTCCCTCGCCAAAAAATTTATTTCTTGCTCATAATATAGTATTTCTATAAATTTATAGTTTTAATGGATAGAATCATGATAGGTAATGCTATAATTAGAGTTCTAGTTGATAAAACTCCCAATGATGCTATAAATCTCATATCAAACATAGACCAAAATTCACCAATATTTGGTACTAGGGGGATATTTCATGTTAAGCTAGCTATAGAGGTTTCTACTTCCAATTATGATAATATCCAAATTGAGAATCATTTACGTGAACTTCACAGCATGGTGAAGAAGATGTTGACTAACTATGATCATTCAGAATACAAACTAATTCTAGTTTTCAACGGTCATATGCACTATGGAATCATTTCTTCCACTGATAATTTTAAGAATCAATGTAGACCAATACAAGAAATATCTAAATATTATAATTATATCTTCTTAGAAATCCTGTCAGGAATTTCTCAAATAGTATATTCCCTAATCATAATTTTCTTCCTAGGATTTTTAAATCAAATGAAAATCACATGAATGGGTGGAATGACTAATAAAATAATATAATTATGAATAATGATCAACCAAACAAGAATTTACATCCCTGAAATTTCAAACAACATCCTATATTAAATAATAAACAATTTGGAATCTAATATTGAAGAAATTTAACAATCTTTTAAAATCACAAAAATCAAAAACAAAACATTAATCAATGAAATTATTCACAATATGATTAAATTTTTAAATGGGAAAAAATATTTTATAATAAAAAAAGTGTTTCTATAATATATTGTCACACAAATGGGTCAAATGGAAACCTAAATTATACGTTTAAGGAATCAAAGAAGCTATCATTTTTCATCATAATATGAATATAACCCTATAAGAAGAGATAATGTAAGTGAAATATTGTTAATAACTATCATTTAAATTCATAATAACTAGAATGAAAAAATTGTGAATAGCATGAAAAAATGTTCCAACTTCTGGAAAAAATGTAAAACAACTTATTAAAGTTGTGAAAATTATTATGAAACTATTTTACAACATTCTTAATATTCACAACAACTATCATTCCCAGAACTAGTCGAATAAGAAAAACAAAAAATGAAGAGATAAATTCAATATGAAAAAACCTATAGGAATTTCATAAATCTAATGGTCGCTTATTAAGGGAAAAACGTAATGTTAAAGATGATCTTCATATATATAGGGAGTTATTGCCTTAACTTTTCGTCATCCCTCCCATTAAAAATAATATTAAAATAGAAATGGACAATGATGTACCTAAAATTTTTAGGAATGTGTAGTTATAAATCCCTTTTTAGATTATGTGAAATAAATACCTCTTTATGGAAAATTACATAAAGATATAAATACTCACAAAAGGAATCTCAAGGGATGTATGAATGTTAATTTGTGAAGAAATTTTTCTTCTATGATCCAACGCCATATCACAGTTCTATGTAAGGATCTAGGTATTTTCAATATCCCATTTTTCATTGGAAATCATCAGTTTGATGATGTTATATTAGATTCTAGATCCAGCAATAATGTTATGTCTTATTCTATATTTTCATTAATGGTTATGTGAGAGATCAAGAAATATAGAATTTTCATCCAATAAGATAACAATATCTTATATTAGATAGCTAGATTTATTGAATATAGGGTGGTAATGGTAATATATTTAGTTTTTATTTGTTGATTTTTTTGTGTTATATATGGAATATGGTCATTTCAGTTAACATTAAACATAAATTTTAGGCTTTATTTTCCTGAAAACTTATATAGAAATACTTAATATTCATTAGGGTACTTTATCATTAGATTTTTTAGGAAATATGGTAAATTATAAAAACATTGAATTATTAAAACATGCTATGAAATACTATTTTACACACCAAGTTAATATGATCGACTGGTATTCTATAGACTTTTTTATCGATTTAATTCAATATAACTAACCTTTAGAATATATAAAAAATGTGAACTCTCTTTTAAATGAACCAATGTCTACTAAAGAGGATATTGGATATGAAAACTGAGAATTAAATTATTATAGTGAATCAAAAATTGAAAATTTATATTGGAAAATGGTATAATGTTTTGGAATTTATTAACATGTTAATAATAGACCATTGGCTGAATATGATACTGAAAATTTTGTGGTTGTTTTTTTAACATTTTAAATATGTACCAAAACTAAAAAATATGATTTTCTATGTGAAATGCTATCTAAAATTGATGAAGTCATTATAGATTATATTTAATTTGACATAAATTTTGTTCAAAATATACTTTCAAAGTAACCTCATAATTGAGAACATTAATTTGAAAATTATTTTAATGATGGAAAACATTTAATGATAGAAAATTAATAAACCACTCATCAAGGTATTTTTAATTATTATATTCTTGATATAGTTTTAGTGGATGAAAAAGAACATAAATAACCTAAAGAATATTATTTTTCCAAAGGGGAAATCCCTCCCAAACATGAACTGAAAATATTAACTGAAAATTCAAAATATGACTACATTGAATAAAAACAATGATTTTTTATTATAATTTCATGTGTTCTATCCTATAAACAAGTAAATAAAAATTTAGAGGAATATAAGAAGATTTATAATGCTATATGATGGTATTAAGAATATTTATACGGTATTAGTCATTCTGTGTTCATGAATTGGATTCTTCAGGATGAAAATTTAAAATCATTCAAACAATTCCAATGGATAACAAATCATACTGTTGTTGAAGTAGTTGAGAAAGATGTTAATTCCTTATTAGTTGGGTGTATAATTTACCCCACTTGTGATATTTTATAGGTAATTCCATTTCTAATTGTACCTAAAAGGGTTGATTCAAAATTGGAAAAAATTAATTTGGAGAGATATTTCATACTAGGTTACCCAACAAGAGGAGGGTATGCATTGGTTATAGTGGTGTAACTTTGTGAATGTGATGTATAACATTCACTTAGCATTTATTGATCAAATCCATGAATGGTTATCTGGTAAATATCATTATTTATTCTTACATTTGGTTTTTTGGTTATTTTAATATTCGATTTTCATCAAAGGAATGGAATAAAACAACTTTCACATGACCATGTGGTACCTTTTTTATTATAAAATACAATTTGGAATAATAATTCTCCTACACCCTTCCAAATATACATTCTGATATTTTTCTAAAAACTTCTTGAGGAGGGAACGAAAGACACTGTAGAAAATATTACGATGTAGGGTTAACATTTTGATAGCAGTCTAAGACGTTTAGTAGCTATTCATAGATTTTTTATTAAGAATAACATTGTTCTAAAATATTAATAATTGCATTTTATGGTTTAAATTATAATTTTTATTTATCATGACGTTTCTTACAGTGTAATTCAGGTAGAAAATTATAAGTTTGAAATCAGCTCTTTATTTATTATTCCTATGACTGTTATGGATATTAGATCACATTTTCTCTATACTAGGTTTTATTAGAGATTCAAAAAATATCTCAATCCTAATATTTTTCCTTTGAAAATATTATTTCAGAAATAAAATCGATTGATATTTTAATTAAAGATGTAAGTTTTCATTTAATGATATAAAAAAGAATCTAGTTACCCCAAAAATTATTCAAACACCTAATTCAAATTTTCCTTTTGATAATATGAATGATTCTTCAGAATTATATTTTTGATTTATTCATAGGGAAATAGTGGAGAGAACATCACATGTCATTGATTATTCTTCTAGGAATTTAGATTATAATTTTTCCAATTAATCAAAAACAAAGATAGAATTTATAGTTAGTGTGTTATGCATCAAACATTTTAGAAGTTTCCATTTGGGATCTAAATTTGGGTTTGTCAATGATCATTATTCTATCAGATATCTCTTGAAGAAAAAAGAATCAATATAGGGGTAGATGAGATTGATTTTTTTCTTCATGAATATGATCTATAGATCCATTGTAGGATCAATATTAAGAACTCTTTGGATAATTATATGAGTATGATACGTAATTAATATTTATAATGTAAATATAATTTTAACTTATTATAGATATTTTTACTCAATAGAAGGTCTATTATGTGGTTCTTGATAAAGGGACATGGTTTTCAAACATAATTAATTATTTATATTTTAAAATTGATCTCCATTTATTTTCCAAGAAACATGTTGAAAAAATTATTTTATATTCAATAAAATAATTTTTGTATGATCTTTGTAGAATTTGAGATTTTGTCAAATTAATTAGAGATATATTATAAATTCAATGATTTATTCATTTCTGAAATTCTTATATAGTTTGAGTTGTGGTGGTCACATTGGGCTATATAGGACTTCTAAGAATGTGCAGATTCAACACTATTTTATGACACCATTTTAAAAAATTATAATTAAATTTTTAGGGCATGTAATTCTTTCCCATTATAGGGAATTTTTTTTAAACATGATATTCCACGATATCCTTTTTTTACTGATGCCTTTAAAGTTTAGAGATTGTATTTTCTTATTCCTTTTAAAAATTCTATTTGATATTTTTACATCTTTATTTCATAATACTATTTTTATAATTAATTCAATGTATATAAACTAGAATATATTATGCAATATTTGTGTCCCAATTGGTCAAAATAAATCTATTCTTTATATTTGGGATTCCTCATAAACCAAGTAAATCATATTTTAAATAAAATTTTGTGGATATGTTTAAAATGTATGGGGTAACTCGTAAAGATTCTATGACATATCACCAATAAATAATGTAATGGATGAAATGTAAAATAGAGATAATAAGCTTGTTCTTGATAAAAATGTTTACATTAATAGGAATTATTTGAGCTTAAGACTTTAAGATGATATTTGAAAATATTTTACTACAAATAACACACCAATTGGGATGTCAACGTATAGAATAGTTGTCAGAAGATATTTTCATCTTCATAAAGAAGTAGTTTAAAAATATATTTTATCTATCAAATCTAATAAATTGAATTTTTTACGATTAAAAAATAGAGTAAGTTGTGTTTTCATAAATTGGAGGTGATAAAAAACTATTATTATAAAAATTAAATTTATTTTAAATACAAAACCCTAACTATGCTTGAAATTATAATTTTGAACAAATACTTCTATATTAGAGAAAATATTTTGATGTATACCTCTATGATGATGCTTTTCTAAGGTATATTAAATTCCAAATCATATGATCCTTTTATTTTAACTCTTTTTTTCCCTTTTGGTGTTGTACAAATTTGAGATCATGAGATGTATGTACCTTTTATTATAAATGGACATTAGTTGAGTTTTTATAGGTAATGTAATAAGGAACCTCCATGATCATAGTTCATTTTGTTAGAGGAAGAATACAATTGAATAAACAGGTTGTTTTTTACCTTACTTTTGTTTTGAATAACTGTGAGGGCAGTTACATTCCATTAGTGGTGTTAAAAGATTTCTTTTTTTAAACTTTTTTCATGGAAGAGAATTAACTAATCTCAATGGGAAAATATTTTCATATATTTCACCATGAAGAATCCACTTTTGTCCACTCTATACTTTATCTTTCTATTGGGGAGGATTAATAACAGTCTATATTCATTATTCGCTGCTAAAAGTTTAAGTAACTAGATTCATCCCTTTAATTTCTAAACTCTACTTTTAATTTAAATGAGAAAAACTTTCTTAAATCTATTTTTAATTTTTTTATAATTTTAAGATTTAAGGAGCTAACCATGAAGAATTTATAAAATTTATTACTGGGGAGATTTTTAGTGCCTATAAAGGTAAATTATATTTCTATTTTTGGGGATTTTTAATTAAAATTATGGTCAGTTTTTCATGTTTTTTTAATATACCTATTTTTTCCTTTTTGAAAATTCATTTCAATAAAAATGAATATAAAGTATTATTGCATGCTGAATTTTGAGCTAGAAAATTTTGGTTTATTCAATTAAATGGATTGTTTTTTATTGTGTGATAGTAATGAATAATCCAATTGTGTTCTAGAAATTTTTATTCACGTTTCATCAAACATTAACTAGTATTCATAATCTATTCTTGAGATGAATTTTGGATGTGGTAACCAGTAGTAATCTATTTCATGCTTTTTATTTTAATTGTTTGGTTTGTTTGGAAAAAAATATAAATATTATTTTTTCCCATTATTAATTGATTCTTTACTAGTAATTTTTCAAATCAGTCATGCACATTAAAAATTAAATAAAGGTGTTTCTCCACCTTAAATTCATAACTATGGAAAATGTTCCAATTTACTATGAGAAGAAGGGTCTTTCAATATGCTGATTTATACCAAAATTTAAACCCATATAGAAGACCTAAAATTTCAAATTTTTGTTATCCTTCAAGAATCAAAAAATCATTTTTCGTTTCATTAATTTTTTCGAAAGACTGAATTCTATGTAGAAACCTTCATGAGCATAATTATTTAATACACCTTATATTTTGTCAGCTAATTAATTTTTCATTACCCTCCTAAAAAGGAGTGGACATTGGTAGATAATTGTGAAAGTATTATAAATTATCATTACCCTTAAAAAATTTAATTTAAGATTCAAACATGTATGATTTTTATTCAAATTAATTATGAAAGGAAATTTATAATCCGGGTCAAACATTTTATTTAATTATTTATGTTTTTAGTTGATTTATTTTTTCTCATTTTGGAATTATTATGATTTCTCATCAAAAGAGAGTTACTAATTTTTTTCTAATTTACGTGAGTCTGTTCTCCTAGTGGTAAAGTGATGTTTATACTTTTAGTTGAATTTAATTTTAAATAGGTTTATTATAAACTCAAATTTTTTACGATTAATTATTTTTGTAAAATAGTAATTGTTTTTTCATTGAGGCTACTTAATTTCATGGAGTTAAATATTTTCACTGATTCTTGAAATGACAAGTTGTTAAATCATTCAGAAAACCATTTTTTATAACCCAATATTTCAAAAAATAGGTTTTATTTAATTTCACATGATTTGAAATATTGTTTTATTAAGGGAATAAAAATTACCAGTGAATGAGAAGTTGATGTGGCATTATTTTGGTAATAATTGTTTGACATAATATTTTTAATTTTATTATATTTTATTTGTAAAAATAATGTTTTAAACAATTAATCTATTGTTTTTTTAATTCATGGTTTAAATAATAAAGTTCCTAATTATTTTTTTAATTTTAGTTATTTAACTTTTATTTTATTATTTATTTTTGAATATGTTTTTAAAATTATAAATCTTGTGTTTTCATATTAAATTTTGTTTTTTATACATATTTTTTTATCCAATTTTTTTATTTATTAATCATTTAAAGTGTGGTATTTATATTATTTTCATTAAATAATTTAATTGTGAGAGGCATTTAATTTTATTTAAATATATTAAAATTTTCATTATATTGTTATTTTCATATTTAATTCAGTAGTAAATTATTTTTTAAATATATTTTATTCTTTTACAAAAAATTTTGTTCATATTAATATTTAAATAATTATTTTTATTTTTAAAATATATTATCTTTTCATATATTTTATTCTCATAAAAATTAAAAATAATAATGTTTTCAATTTATTTCAATCTCCCATTTTCGATTATTTTTTTCTAAAATTAACTTCTTAGAGTCTTAATTTACATTTTTTTTATTTCTGATAGTGTTATCTGTGTAAAGGGAAATTACTTCATGTTTCTTTAGAATATTTTTAGAAAGTTTAAAAATGATAATTTATGCCCACATAGAAGAATATGAATGATAATTGAAAAAAAATTCTTTAATTTAGATAAAGTGCATAATATATTTTCAAAGAACCCTATAAGTGAAATGATTGGATTATTGAATTATCTTACTCAAGTACAATAAATGATCATGAGTCCCCTTGATGTAAGATTACTTCTTGATATTGATAATTATTATTCCCAATGAAACTTCTGAAGGAATCTTCGTAACCTATTTTAACACCTAATGAGGATATAATCATAGAGTACAATGAAGTCTAAGAACCAATGTCCAATACCCTTTACATATTTAGATCATAGATTCACATTTTATAAATGATTTTTCTGTTCATACTAGTCAAGTTGATGAAGATACAAGATTCAGATAAGTTTATTGAATAACCAAGCCTTTGGGAGGAGTTCTAAAGCCACAAACTCGATCAAACATAGATATTTTCTCATCCTAGGTGAATTTTAATGGTCCATGAGGATGGTTCCTGGTAGATACAAAATATTAATAAACATGAGGTTCCAACACTAAGATTTCACTAGATATGTGCTAAAGGAGTGTTGGACTTGATCAATGATCAAATACCACCACTAAATAGAAGAACCTTATGTTTCTAAATAGCAGTGACCATGGTTTATGAAGTAGGTCAATAATGAGTTCAAGGTTGGTTTTGAGTAAATCTAAACTAGGAATACATAGATATCAGCAGCATGAAAATTATAGGTGAATATAGTGAGCTATCGCTGATGATGTGATGAAAGATCCGAAATCGATGTTGTCAATTACTAATGATATGGACATTTTTGACATATTTTAAAATATAATCATTAAAATGATGAATACCTAATTATGTTGGTGATTTTTGATAAATAAAAAAGTGTAGTAATTATACCCAAGGCTTCCATTTATATTGATAGTTATCATTAAAGAATACAGGAATGCCGAAGATCCTACCACTACAAAATATTACAAAAGGTAGTTTTCTTGATTTATGAAACATCACATTTGGTTAACATTGTGTTGGAATGTTTTAACAAGGTATTTTAATGTGAGGATAAAATAGTCTCGACTTTATTTCACTAGAGACAATATTATGATGATAATTGGAATGGATTTTATTGAATAATATTATGCATTTCGTTGATGCATCACCTACTGATGAAATTAGTATGTGTTTCTAAGATATAACTTATTTAGTGTAGGTTCTAATGAGGCGGGGACCTTGAATATCCCAATTCTATAGAAAAGGAAACACTATTGCATTCTCTCCAAGTGATCATTGGAACACTTGGGTCCGGAAACCTGTAACATTTTGTCTTCACTAGTGATTTTTTCGGATGATAATGATGTTCTCAAAAGTATGGGAGCTGGTGTAGTTGTATAGAATTGGAAATAACTAACATGCATTTATTATGTTTAAGAATGAAAATAATAATTTCATTTTACGAAATTAATTTTTAGTAAAAAATATTATTTTTATGGAGTATTTATTTCCCATATATATGTGGAGGGAGGTTATGTTGGAAATTTTATAAGGAGATAAGGATAGTAACTGAATGATAGATAATAAATTCTTTTATGAGAATATCACAAATAAGGTGTTTTTTTGGGAGGCTGTGGCACTAGAATGAAAATAATTTATGTAAGGAGAATATAATGATGAATACATTCAGAGATGGACATGAACATTGAAAAAGATTTTTGGAGACATCAGAAGTAGTGAAAATAAGAGTGAAACCATGAGATATTATGGGAATATGATACTACTCTTGAAGGTGACAAAGATAGGGATAAAAGTGATCCACTTATCCTTAGATATCTATGGCTAATTTATTAGTAGTTGAATTTTGTTTATTAACATGGTTATGTCTTTCTATGTTTTTATATCATTAAATATTCAATTGTAATTTTATCTATAATTATGGAACTCAAAATGAAATCCTTGTTTAAAGTTATATTTTTCATTTATTTTTCTAAATTTTTCATACATCATAAATATGTAAATTTTATAATTAGAGTGAGTTTAACTCTGAATGTGGATCACTAATTCCTGACAATTTAACGTTTGATGATGATATTTTCTATTTAAATTTTTTAATCATCGATGAAGGTTTTTTATTAAAACGAGTTTTGTCCTTGTCTTTGTCATTAAAGATTACTGGGAGAATTGATCAACTAAATCGTATTAGATTTCATCTTTCAATATCAATGTTTTAGACTCCAATTAATTATCTAAATGTTATGAGATATTATAGATTCCACTATTAAAATTGAGGGAGTTATAGTTGTTAAATTCATTAAATGAAAAGTATATTTCATATGATATGTAATCATGTAAACCAAGAAGTTTTTTAAATGACTTTGAATTTTGAATTATTAAATATAGATCATTAATAATAGGTGTATGTTAAATGATTAATACATTTATTCATGTTAGTGATGGGTCTCAGCTGTAAAATATTATGAAAGTTTTTTATGAGCTTAAAATGTTCTTCAAGAATGATATTCCAAATTGCATAGCTGGTTAAATAACAGGGATATAAATTATGGATCGTTAGAAATAAACTTTTTTGTCAAAGATAACAACATAACTCACTTATTATGGATCCTCAAATGTGAATTCATTTTAAAATTTTAATGATCTATGAAATGATATATTATTTCTTTTTTTGGTTATTAATAATGAATTTTTAATATTAACTTCTGTGGAGAAATATAATTTGTTATCAGTAAAATTGTTCAGTACAAAAGACTCTATAGGGAAATCACCTCATATATCTATTGATAATAAATTTTACATTCATATAAAGTAATTGATCATAGATAAAAAAATTCTGACACTCATTGTGGGAATATTTTACACAATAATTTTAAGTATATACATTATCTTTTTCATAAAATATTATACTCTATTATAAATTATTTTGAAGGATCCACATATTATGGTTGTAAAATAGACCGTGAACTATGTTAAAGTAACTATTGAGTTTTTATTGAGGTATTATAAAGATATATCATTATATAATTAAGTGTTTTATAGATCTAATTGTGAAAATTATATAATTTTTATTTATTAAACATTTTGAAGATAATTTTCCAGAGGAAAGGGTTTTCAATTACACTATAAAAATAGGGTTTATACAACTTTATGGATAATATAAATGGATTATGGTTTTATTATTCTTGGTATATCTAATATTTTGCTGATTAAATCATCAATTGATGTTATAAAACTATAAGTAAAATATATTTTGATGATTGGGAATGATAACCAATGTAAAATTACTTTTAATTATAATATGGTTTAATATTTAATGTGATAGAATTTATTGATTATAATTTTTTCATGGAGATGTTGGAATATAGTGATATCAACAAGTATAATATTTTTATGATGTATTATTTAGGGGATATTCTAAAAATTACATTGAAAAGATATTTTATCCTATACTTGAGAATAATTTTTGAGTGAATTCTCTTTCACAGTCTATATATGTTAATTACTTATTCTCCCACTTTCATTCATTTTTATTTATTAAAAAATTGGGAGAATATGTTGTGTAATATTTTTTGAAACAATGTGAATTTCAAATCAGATTGGGATTTGATACATGGAAATG
This sequence comes from Viscum album, assembly GCA_963277665.1. Lineage (NCBI taxonomy): Eukaryota > Viridiplantae > Streptophyta > Magnoliopsida > Santalales > Viscaceae > Viscum > Viscum album. Next base: position 2,049,136,417 of record OY728150.1, on the reverse strand, counting down.
ACATATTTTGGTGGTTTCCATATAGTTTGACAAATAAAGATTATATAGATATTGAATTTTTATGTACAATACCGAACATACTATTTATTACTATAATCCTCCAAAACATAAAAGGTGTAAACAAATAACCAAATTAGACCAATGATATTATATACTAAAACATTGAATACAATTTTCACATATTTCATCAAACGGAATGAAATACTTCTAAGAAAGAAGAAAACAATTATATAAAGAATTCAAAAATAAATAAATTAATAAAAATAAAAACATAATATTTTAACATGGTTTGGACTTGAGTCATATTCAATGGAAGGAATAATAATTTTCTTTTATTTAGTATCTAAAGATGATTAAAATGCAATCAAAGTCTCTCTAATACATTTGAATTCATCATACTCCTAGTAGATTCAAGAAAATACTATCTATTATTTCCACATTTCAATCTTTGTGGTGATAAGTCTGTAATGAATGATATCCATGGAAACAAATAAACTAATTCATAGATATTCGATGCAATAATTCTTCCCTTTCATGATTAATGAACACTTTATAAAACTCAATTTTTTCCTCTTATATATCAAAATTAGGATCTTTATGAAATCCTTTTTTCAAAACAAACCAATGTAAAAATTACACATCTGTTAAAAAATAAACTAATTTGTCCAATATTTACTCTTATATATGTTATTTTTATTTTCCCATACTACCTTTAGTATGTTTGATCAAGGGGTAACATTTATTCCTACCTTCAAATTGTATAAGTTGGTCTAATATTATTAGGGAATATGAAAATTAGTTACTTCTGCTCCACCCTCTCTATGAATTATTGGAATTTTGACATCTGAGATAGGTCCTTCTTTAATATTGACCTACATAGATAGAAACAAATTGTATATAAACATAACAATCTCCCTTTTAGACTAATTTTTAGAATTCCCCACCAATTCCACAATTTGTCATTAAAAACTGTTATCACTATCAATCCCATATGTAGCTACTTGGCTACCCAAAAATTACACTAATAATCCAAATTGAAATTAGGAAAAAAACTTCATAGATTATTGTTCTATTATTAATTTGTCAATATACCTTCAAGATTATGAACTCTACATATATTTCATTGATCTATCACTTTTTTCTCTAAAACAATTTGATATAAGATACACTTCCGAAGAATCTTATATATCGTAGAATGAATCATAGGTTCTTTGGCCCAGTGATTCTTCTTTTATGGATCATAAAATAACATCCCATATTCTTACCTTCTTCTAATATAATCTAAAATCCCCTTTAAGTAGAAAATTTTCATCCCATATTTTTCCAGTGAAACATTTAGAACTTCCATTGTCAAACGTGAACCCAATAATTGAATCTTCAACATCCATCTCATAGACAATATATAGAATTTAAACACATGGATATTGTTTTATTTTAACGTATCATCATATCCTCCAATGTATGAGTCTGAAAACCCCTAAAATAACTCGTCAATTAAATAAAACTAGAAAACCATTTCGAACCCTTTATGTAACTTTGATGCCACTTAACATCCCCTATGTTATCACATCCCACATTCTATATTAATGTATAACTACTCCCACTAATTATTATGTTTAAGATCGATTTAAAAACCGAGAATACATCATAATTTCAATTTTATATGCGTAGGGAACATTTTCCATGTACTCTATAACTTCTTATAATTATGTTTATCTCCCTATGATTAACATCAACTGTCTTTCCATTTGAGTAGTCACCAGTTTTAAATCACTCACACTAAAGCACATCACCTCATTATAGTTCTAATTATAATGAGTAAGGAATAATGTTATATATATTATTTATTATATGATCTATATCCCTATGATCTATTTTGAAAGGCTTACATCCTTCATCTGAAAACATTTGGATAGTTCAACGTTTTTTTCATGAACACATTAGATTAATAGAATGGTAAGGAGAATACCATCATTATAGAGAATTAAAAAGATGAAACTATAATAATAAAATATATTTTAGTAGTATAAATTATAACCATTATTTTTATGATAATCTACTCTGGTATGAAGGTATTTGACATCCAATTCAACTATCTTGTAACTTTTTAAAAACCAAAACTATGCCTCTTAGACTCTTATATAAGCTTTGAGTTTCAATGATTCATTAAAATATTCTATTCTACTATGAAAATTTATTCAAATCTTTCATTTTTATGAAAATATTTATTTACATCCAATTTATCTATAAAAATAAATTAAATAGAAACCGTTATATCTATCACTTAGAGTTGTCATGATCTTAAGTACCTATATAATTATCATTGATAAATTCACACATTCAGTCGACTAAAGAACCTTCATAAAAGACATAACATGTACCACTTTCTACCATCAAAATAATCTTTTATTCAATACACCAACTTATTCTGAAAAAAAATTCTACTTGGAAAGCGTCTCTATTATCTCCCATGTTTTAGGAACATAGTGGGAATTAATAAAATCCCTCATGGTTTTATCCCACTATTTGATGACATTTATCTTTACTTACTCTTCAAAAAACTCAGGGTCTCTACCATCTAAAAGAATCAACTATTTACTGTAACTATAATATCTTTTCACATGGAACCTAACTCTAGTATATCTTCACAAATATTTTTAAAAATATTATCTTTATAGTAATACACCATTTTGAACTCGACCTTCAAAATCTATACATTATTTTTTTATAGTGCACTATATTTTGGTAATTTCACTCAATGAACCAACCAAATATGTATTTTTATTATAGAAAAATAAAGATACAGGAAGAGGGAGATGCACGACACAAGAGGGTAGTCATGGTGGTCTAAACTAATGGAGTCCAAGAGCTTCCCCAATGACAAGAGCCATAATCCCGGGCAGAAGGGATTCAGGATTATAGTAACATGTGAGCTATTCACTGGGGCCTTCCATAGAGGCTAGACAATCTGCGACTCTATTTCCCTCCCTCCATGTGTGAAGAATCTCCAACATGGGGGAAATGAGACAACAACACATACGAATAGTATATGCCATGTACCATGGGGTAATGACACTACCTTGAAGAGCATGTTGAAGGGCTATGGAATCAGTCTCAATGGCCGATAGGGTGATATTACTCTCACCGTAGAGAATGAGTCCAGTGAGCATTGCTCTCACCTCTGCTTGAATGGAGTTTCCACTCCCATAGAAAGCCTAAAAAGAAAGGATTGTAGACCCATTATGGTCCCTGACAATACATCCCCCTCAATGACCCCCATCCCGTAGACGCCATCCGAATTGAGCTTAAAGCTGGTGCTGGGTGGGATCCAAAGAACCTAGTGACCATGAAAGGTTCTGGGAATGGAAATTATGGCCACGCAAAGATTCCTAAATGAGGGTGCCCCTTCTCCTCTCTTGACGAGACGAGCGAGGTCAATAATCATAGTCTTTATTCTAAAGAGGAGCACTGCCTGCGAGGTGATGATACCCTCATGCCTCACACGATTCTGAGCCTTACAAATTATCATGAACCCTACCAATATAATTACCACCCTTGCCTTCTTCTCGATGAGATTATCAGCCCCTGGAACCATGCTTGCAGGAAGTCAGTGTCGGTGAAGACTGAGCAGCTGCTAGAAGCACTGAAGGCCTCCCAAACTGCCTGAGTCCGTGAGCCTTCAAAGAAGAGGTGGGTAGCATATTCTTCATGGATATCGGGACAACAAGAACATTTGGATATGAGTGAAACTCCACGTCACCTCATATTATCATCCGTGGAGAGGGCCCGGTTCCAAACGCCCCAAAGGAGGAAGTTCAACAAGGCTAGGACTTCCTTACACCATAGCAGATCTCCCCACTCATTAGTTGCAGAGGCATTTCCCAAAAATGGTCAATAGCCCTTGATAGAGAAATCAACCACCGGTGAAGGATCAAAAATACAGTAGTTCGGGTCTTTTTTTAGAACAATGGGCTCAAATAATTTTTTTTATGCGAGTCATCCATAATGGCGTTGATAAACTGAGGGAAGATGCTGGCCAGCTTGAAAGAGATAAAAGGGATTGGGCACCCGTGGAAGGCCAGTTTTATAACGACCCATACTTTACATACAATGTTAGTACTTCAAAATTGAAGTACACTTATTACAACATATAACAAAACCACGAAAGAACCATATAGGTATATTGTCTTTATAAACTAGGAAACATAAAAAACTGGTTCATAAAGCGTCTACATTGTCTCCCATTTATTTCATCATATCTATAGTCCCTTTTGGAATATCATACTTAATAACCATTTTCCTGAACCGAGGGAAAGAAAACATACAAAATGGTCAAATCAAATGCTCAATAAGAGAAAACAATCGAAAAATCAATCACATCATATTCATAAGAACATAACAATTTAGAAATCTCACCCTGCAAAAGAGATCATAATTTCGTAACATGGGATAAATCATGGTAGTGAAATGTAATCACAATAATAATAACATAAAAAATGAAGCTTTTTGGAATATACACATAATCATAGAGAATCATTTCTTATTAGTCAAGACACATTTCCAAGACTATCTTAGTGGACAAAGTCCATTTTTGAACCGAGTTCATTCCTCGTTTCAGTACTATTTCCCTGAACCAGTTTAACCTGTCGTTCTATCCATGACTATATCATGAGATATAAAATCTTTACCCAATACATTGGAGGGAGATATAGGTCCCACCCAAGTCATAATGATACCATTCTTATGTGTACCACAAAATTATAAACCATACATCATAGCATAACCCATGTAATAAAAATGTGATTCCTAAACATCACGTCATCATAACATAATCTATAAAAGGATATCAAAAAAATAATTCCATCCTAACATAATAAATTTTTTGTATAAATAGGGATATAAACAGAACACTGTATTATCTTATATAGAAAATAATTTTGATAAAACACTTGAACTCCATTCTTGAGAAAAATATCCTTTCTACTTCAAAAACATTTTTTCCTTTCTTAACATGTCATACAATTTTAAAATAAAAGAATTTGATTAAAAATAAAATTGACAAATTGTAATGGAAGCTTAATGGAAGTAATGTTCTAAAAATATATATTCTTTCCTTATATGTTAAAAAACATTCTTCTCGTACTTTTGTTGGAAAAGTCAAAAAGTACCTCGTACGAAAAATGACAAAAGATTCATTTCATATCTTTTATTAAAATATCACCGAAGGGTAAAATTGTATTTAAACAATTGTAGGTGGATGGAAATAATATTACATATTATGGAAACCTGGATTTGGAGGATAAAATACACCCCAATAAATTCCAAAGTATAAACAATCTCGGATAAAAATGAGATTGTGATATTTTCCCTTACCTTAGGTTCGATTTGCATCGTAAGTGTCCAAACCTCATGTATAATGATTAAAATAATGTCATTGACTTATTAGAGAATCATACTCAATGTTATGATATCATATATGGTCATATTCTTAGCTTCTTATTTGTAATATTTCATTGTTACTTGTTATACGGGTGTTTTTTGCTTTTTCTTCTTATGCGTGTTTTGTCGAATAAATTATTATTCTTCTTTTTGGGTTATAGATACATCATTTCCAAAATTGTATTAGTGTAATATATATCATATTTATTCACCCAATTCTTTTACGTAATCATTATGAAAATAAAATAATGTAGAACGAGTCGCATCACGTCATGGAGACGGTATTTCGTACGTACGCACGAGCGATGATATCGTTACCATGATCATGGAATTGTATTGGAGTGTATGTATACTATTTCAGAATAAATATAACTTTAAAATAATCATATATATTCATTCTTTACACCATTATACCCATCCATGTATGGTGGTGGTGGAAAATAGATTTCACCACGGCGTGGAGACGGTATTCCGTACGTATGCATGCACGGTGATTTCATTTTCCGTAGGATGGATATATGGTGAAATAGGGTTGTTTCATACCTATAATAATATATCAGTATATGAGTGATACTGATTTTATTACATCATATTGAAACAACTAAAGAAGAAGTAGTGGAAGAAGAAATAAAGTTGAATGAATCGGTAACGGACATTACCTCTTCTTTGAAGCGCCTCTTTGAGACCACATTTTAGGGCACTAAAATTGGTCTTTGAAGAAGACCAAGACCTCTAGTATGTTTCTAGGGAAGTGGATAGGAGAATTGGCAGGGGTTTTCAGAGATTGAAGGCTCAAAGTGGTGTGACAAAGAGAGGGAGGAGGTTCCCTTTTATAAGGGAGGAGAGGGGCACCTTTGGAAAAACTAAAAATATTATTTTATTATAAAGCCATATTCGGTTTTAAATAGCTCCAAATTGATTTATTTTGAAGCGAAGGTGGGTATGGGTCGATATTCTCTCACCCAATAGAATTTAGAAAAGTTTAGCTTCCAATATTAACCTTATCATTTAGATTTAACTTTAAGTTAAATAATTTTACTATTACCGCGTCTTTTTCTGTTCTTACACTACAAGGTTAATAAACTTACTATAACAACCCAAACGAACCCCTAGTTGTTTATTATTAATATATATAACCGTATCTAAGTCATTTCGTGGAACCTTAGATTTTTAGGAATAAAATCACAATTAATAATATAATATTTGTTTTAAAAAACTATTTTATGTCAATTTTGACACTATTTAGTAATTGATTTTTGTGAAAATCATAACAGAATGATTTATTTGAAAAAAGTTAATTGAATCAATACTAACATGTCATATTAACCTATAAAATAAGTGGAATTCATAAAAAGTCTCAAATTACATTTATTTGGGTATTTATAACATCAATTATGTCAATATTTCATTAATAAGATAATTACTGCATCATCAATGTGTCATAAATAAATTAAATTATATAATGTCTAAAAATTAAAAATAAAATACCATTATATAGGAAATATTTTTATCTTTTTAATGAATATTTATAGTAGAATTTATCTCATGTATAACCCTATATTAAAAATTATTTACTTATTAAACATTGATTTTAACTATTTTAACCCTTTTTTAAATAAATTAATAATAAATTTCCTAATCTAATCCAAGTGGGCCTAAATGGTCATATTTTTTTTAAGCTTTTTTTGGACGAATTACACTTATCCAATAGAATTATTACATGTGTTAGGGTAATAATAATATCATTTTTACCCTTAATTACCCTATTTACTTTTAACCGTGGTAAAAAAAGTAAAAAGATATTATTCACCATAAATTATTTTAATCTCATTGAACCACATTTTACATACTGACATCAACCGTGTCTCTTGGATTTTTGAAATTCCACTCACAAAATCGGTAAAATTATGTTTTATGTAAATTTGCAAATTCTCCTAGGAGGTGGGTAAAAGAGGGTGAAAAGTTCAATAAAATTTTTATATATCTAAAATTATTATAAAATTACTCCAATGAATAACATTGAACATATATAGGTATTATGTATCAATTTTGTCCTAAAATAAATTTAAATAAAATAAATTAGTATTTAAATAAAAAGTCGGTTTTTAAATAGTAACCCTGTGTTTTCACTATTCATCAAAAATGAAAGTTTTCAGAAAAATACAAAAATTTCACCCTCAGCTAATTTAGATATTCTGAATCCAAAAATGAAGTCAATTTTGAAAAATAAAATTTAAAACTTTTCAAAAAGTGGGTATTACTATACATAACGGCTAGTTTTAATAAAATTTTAATAGCATATCGTTGTTTAGTGAAACTCGGTCTTGTGTACAACACAAGCTATCGAGGAAGGCCACGTTTGCATGTAAAGCAAGCCAAGCTAGTGTTGTGTGTAGTGGAAGATTCATTTGATGTTTTATATAACATAAAAACAAAATATTTCTTATAAAAGTCTCAGGTGTTACATTCTACCCCCCTTAAAATGAATTTCACCCTCGAAATTCATCACTTTGTAACAAAAAGATGAGGATACCTCTCCCTCGGCATATCCTCAAGCTCCCATGTAAATTATTCTAATTGGTGGTTCCTCCATAAAACTTTCACCAAGCAAGTTGTCTTGTTCCGTAGGACTTTTTCACTATGATCGAAAATCTCTATCGGTTGTTCTTCATAAGAAAGATCTTGTTCCAGCGGTACAACTTCATGAGCTGAGTACATGTGAAGTATTAGGTATGTAATTTCTCCTGAGAGATACATGGAACACATCCTGATCTTGAGAGAGATTCTGTGGAAGCGCTAATCGGTAAGCAACCTTCCCAACACGATCTAGTATTTCTAAAGGACCGATATACCTAGGGCTCAGCTATCCCTTCTTCCCAAATCTCATTACTCTCTTCCAACGAGATATTCGTATGAAAAATTTATCACCCAAAACAAACTCTAAGTATTTTTTTCAGTTGTCAGCATAACTTTTTTGTGGACTCTGAGCTACTCTTATGTTTTGTTGAATAGATCGGACCTTTTCTTCCATCTCATCAACAAGATCAGGTCCTCATAGCTTTATTTCCCCAACTTCATCCCAGCAAGTTGGAGTTTTGCATTTCATTGCATAGAGGAATTCATAAGGATCCATATGAATACTGAAGTGAAAGCTATTATTATAAGAAAATTCCACCAAAGAATAATGTTGGTCCCAACCACCTTTGAAATACATAGAGTAAGCTCTCAGCATGTCTTCTAGAGTTTGAATTGTCCTCTCAGACTGACCGTCTGTCTAAGGATGGTAAACAGTGCTGAAACTCAACACTGTATCTAGAGCATGCTGAAGACTTCGCCAGAATTTCGAGGTAAACCTCAGATCCCGTTTAGATATAATAAAATGTGGTACTCTATTCAATCTTACCACTTCCTTTACATATATCCTGACAAGATGATAAAGAGAAAAATCTTCTCTAATAGCAATGAAGTGTGTTGACTTCGTAAGACGATCAACTATAACCCAGGTAGCATTATTGACTTTAGATGTTTTAGGAAGTCCAGTGACAAAGTCCATAGTGATATTTTCCCATTTCCATTTTGGTATGGGTAATGGTTGTATCATCCCCTTAAACTTTTTTCTCTCAGCTTTAACTTGCTGACAAACCAAGCATCAAGATACATATTTAGCAACATCTCTTTTTATTCCATCCCACCAAAAGTACTTTTTCAGGTCCCTATACATCTTTTTACATCCAAGATGAATAGAAAATGTAGAACTATGAGCCTTGTCCAGTAGATCCTTCTTTAATCTGGGATGGGAGGAACAAAAACCCGATTCCTGATCCTTATAATCCCATAACAATCAAGGTTGAATTCAGGAACATTTCTCACCTTCTTTTGTAACTCTACATCTTCTTTCTGTGACTCTTTAATCTTCACGTGTATAGATGGTTGAACATTCATTTGAGAAAGATAAGATTTTTTCCCTTTCGATTATAATTCCATGATCCATACTTTTTAAATCCACAAATATTGGATCTTTTGTGATCCTCATCATGGATAAGCTAGCATGGTCTTGACAACTTAATGCGTCTGATACCTTGTTTGCTTTCCCAGGGTGGCAATGAATTGAGCAGTCGTAATCCTTAATTAGCTCCAACCATCTTCATTGATGCATATTCAGCTCCTTTTTTGTGATAATATACTTTAATGTTTTATGATCAGTATAAATATCACACCTTTCACCATACAGGTAATGCCTCCAAATCATTAATGTAAAGAATACAGCAGCTAACTCCAAATCATGAGTTGGGTAATTTTGCTCATGGATTTTCAACTGTCGTGAGGCATAAGCTATCATCATATCATTTTGCATGAGAACACGCCCCAGTCCCTTCTTGGATGCATCACTGTAGATAACAAACCTTTCTCCACTTTAAGGTAGTGTGAGCAGAGGTGCACTGGCTAACCTTCTTTTTAGCTCTTTGAAATTCTATACACATTCATCTGTCCAAATAAACATAACACTTTTCTGAGTCAACTTGGGGAGTGGGTTATATAACCTTGAAAAATATTTCACACAACATCGGTAATATGCAGCCAAACCAAGAAAACTTCGGATATCAGTTACTATTGTTGGTCTCGACCATCTTTCTATATCCTCTATTTTTGCTGGATCCATAGATATCCCTTCTTTTGAGATTATGTGACCAAAAAATGAAACTTTTTGAATCCAAAATTCACACTTGGTAAATTTGGAATAAAAATTCTCCTCTCTTAGGGTCATTAATACAATTCTCAACTGATCTTAATGTTCTTCCTTGCTCTTTGAATAGACAAGAATATCATCTATAAAGACTACCACAAACTGATCAAGATAGTCTCTAAAGACTCTATTCACCAGATCTATGAAGATAGAAGGGGGATTAATAAGACCAAATGGCATCACTATAAATTCATAGTGTCCACACCCTGTACGGAAAGCCATCTTTGGTATATCCTCCCTTTTGACCCTTAATTGATGATACACTGAACGAAGATCAATCTTGGAAAAGTATTGAGCTCCATGGAGTTGGTAAAATAAGTCGTCAATGCACGGGAGATGATATTTGTTCATGATTGTGATCTTGTTAAGTTCTCAATAATCAATGCAGAGTCTCATTGATCCATCATTCTTCTTAACAAACAGAACAGGTGCTCCCCAAGGTGACACACTAGGGCGTATGAACCCCTTTCCAAGATTCTCTTTGAGCTGCTTCATCAATTCCTGCAACTCAATTGGTGCCATTCTATAAGGTGTCTTTGAAATAGGTAAAGCACCCGGTACGAGTTCTATTTAAAACTTAACTTCACGATTTGGTGGAAGACCTGATAATTCCTCCGGAAATATATCATCAGACTCCCGTACCATGGGCATATTCTTAATCATGAGAATCTCACCAACCATTTGAGATAAATAACCTTCATTTAGTGGAGTCAAGACCCATAATATGGAAGAAATTTCCAATAGAAGGTTATGTTCATCCTTGCATCGATAGACGATCAAAGATTGATCTGGAATATGAAATGTGACTTCACTTCTTTGGAAATTGATATGAGCTCCATATGGAGAAAGCCAATCCATGCCAAGAATCACATAAAATTACACTATAGGGAGGATCACAAGACTTGTAGGATACAATTTCCCACAAACATCAATCGGAGAAGAATTATAAACTTTTGATGCGACTGTTGTGCCATTAGGGGTTGTCACAGCTAACTCAACATCTAATTGTTGAGGTAATATGGGGATACCTTTAGAATATTTTTCAGAAATAAAGGAGTGGGTGGATCCAGAATCAAATAAAACATTTTCTACTTTAGAGTGGATGGTAAGTGTACCGTTCACCCCTTCGTTATCGTACTCCACATTGCTGATAGAAATTGCAAGTGACATTCCTTTGTCTTTAGCCTTAAGAGTTTCTTGACGTCGATCATCATAAAAAATCCTTGGATTAGGGCATTGATTGGCATAATGCCCCATTTCCTTGCACTTGTAACATTGAAGTGTAGAAGGTGCACTCTGTGTAGCCTTTTCATTGTTCGCATCACTAGTAATCTTCTTCCCATCATTGCGGCATTCAAATTCCCGATAACCTTCCTTTCCACATTTGAAACATTTACTTGTCCCTTTAAGACAACTCCCTCCATGTTTCATTCCACACTTTGAGCATAAGGTAAAACTCATCTTCTTTTTAGTGTGCTCTTCATATTTTCCTTTGAATTCCATTTTCCTCTTCTTATCAAACCCATATGACTGATGGGATACTCCAATCTCCATCTCAACTTTGAGAGAACATCGAATTATTTCCTCATAGCTATTGAAGTCCCTTATGGCTAACACCCTTCGAAGAATAGGTTTTAAGCCACTAAAGAATCGATCGATCTTACTCTCAGGTTGGATAATAATACCAGAAGCATACCTTCTATGTATTGTAAAATTTTCTTCATAGGTACCAACAGATTCATCATCCTTTTGCTTCAGTTCAAGAAACTCTTTCTCCATCATTGTTCGAAGAATACGAGGGAAATACTTATTGAAAAATATGTTCTTAAACTCATCCCATTCCATGGACTCAATTTCATCCATTTGCCTGATATTCTTTACAAGATTCCACCATTGATCAGCATCAACTTCTAAACGATACACTGCTAAGATGACATTATCATGTTCAGAACATTGAAGAACTGAAAATATCTTTTCAGTGGTACTGATCAATTGTTCAGCCACTAATGAATCAGTAGACCCACAGAATGAAGGCAGATGATTTCTCATGAAGGATTCAACAGAATGTTGCTCCTTCCTTTTCTCATTTGTAAGTCCTGCATGATTCATAGCTTGAGAAAGTTGTGTGAGCATGGCTGCAAGATTTTTCATTCCAGCTCCCTTAACGTTTGGTTGCTCAGGGGGACAATCATTGCAATGCCCGTCGCATTCTGCATTAACACGATCCTTTCAGGTTCAAGACATTGACTAAAACCAAGAAGAATAGTGTGAGAAACACTAATTATAATAGGAAAACCATATAATCAAGAATAAAATTTCACACCTAAGGTATTATCATAGGTTATTCATTGCCATTTCTAAAACACTAATATTGTGTTCTATGCTTAGACTTATCCTTAGGGTTCTTACTAAGGCTTTCACATCCTAGTTTCCAAAGGTTGACTATACCTTTCCTCTAATACCAACTATAACGACCCATACATTACATACAATTTTAGTACTTAAAAATTTAAGTACAGTTATTACAACATATAACAAAACCACGAAAGGACCGTATAGGTATATTGTCTTTTGAAACTGGGAAACATAAACCACTAGTTCATAAAGGATCTACACTGTCACCCATTTATTTCATCATATCTATAGTCCCTTTTGGAATATATTATTTAATAACCTTCTTCCTGACTTGAGGCAAAGAAAACATACAAAAGGGAGACATCAAATGCTCAGTAAGGGTAAACAAAAGAAAAATCAATCACATCATATTCATAAGAAAATAACAATTTGGAAATCTTAACCTGCAAAAGAGATCATAATTTTGTAACATGGGATAAATCATGGTAGTGAAATGTAATCACAATAATTATAACTTAAAACATTAAGCTTTGTGGCATACACACATAATCATAGAGAATCATTTCTTGTTAGTCAATACTCATTTCCAAGACTATCTTAGTGGACAAAGTCCATTTCTGAACCGAGTTCAATCCTCGTTTCAGTTCTGTTTCACTGAACTGATTTAACCTGCCGTTCCATCCATGTCTATCTCATGAGAAATAAAATATTTACCCAATGAATTGGAGGGAGATATATGTACCACCCATCTCATAATGATACCTTTCTTATGTGTTCCAAAAAATCATAAACCATACATCATATCATAACCCATGTAATAAAAATGGGATTCTTAAACATCATGTCATCATAACATAATCCATAAAAGGATATCGTAAAAATAATTCCATCATAACATAATCAAATCAATGTAAAAATAAGGATACAAACAGAACCCTATATTATCTTATATGGAAAATAATTTTGATAAAACACTTGAACTCCATTCTTGAGGAAAATATCCTTTCTACTTCAAAAATATTTTTTCCATTCTTTACATGTCGTACAATTTTAAACTAAAATAATTTGATTAAAAATAAGATTCAAAAATTGTAAAGGAAGCTTCAGGGAAAAAATGTTCTAAAAATCCATTCTTGCCGTATCGGTTAAAAAACATTCTTCTCGTACTTTTGTCAGAAAAGTCAAAAAGTACCTCGTACGAAAAACGACAAAAGATTCCTTTCATATCTTTTACTAAAAACTCACCGAAGGGTAAAATTGGATTTATACAATTGTAGGTGGATGGAAATAATATTACATATTTACGAAACATGGATGTGGATGATGAAATACACCCTAGTAAATACCAAAGTATAAACAATCTCGAATAAAAATGAGATTGTGATATTTTGCCTTACCTTATGTCTGATTTGCTTTGTAAGTGTCCGAACCTCCTGTATAATTATTTAAATAATGTCATTGAATTATTCGAGTATCATAATCATTGTTATGATGTCATATATGGTCATATTTGTAACTTCTTATTAGTAATATTTCACTGTTACTTGTTATTCGGGTATTTATTGCATTTTGTTCTTATGCGTGTTTTGTCGAATAATTATTATACTTCTTTTTGGGTTATAGATACCTCATTTCTAGAATGGTATTAGTGTAATATATATCATATTTATTCACTCAATTCGTTTATGTAATCATATGCAATAAAAATCATGTAGAACGAGTCGCATCACATCGTGGAGACGGTATTCCGTACGTATGCACGAGTGATGATATCGTTCCCATGATCGTGGAATTGTATTTGAGTGTATGTATAATATTTAAGAATAAATATCACTTTAAAATAATCATATATATTCATTCTTTACACCATTATACCTATCCATGTAAGGTGGTGGTGGAAAATATATACACCACAACGTGGAGATGGTATTCCGTACGTACGCACGTGCGGTGATTTCATTTTTCGTAGGATGGATATATGGTGAAAAAGGGTTGTTTCATACTTATAATAACATATCATCATATGAGTGATACTGATGTTATTACTTCATAATGAAACAAATAAAGCAAAAGATGTGGAAAAAGAAATAAAGTTGAATGAATCGGTAACAGACATTACCTCTTCTTTGAAGCGCCTCTTTGAGACCTCCATTAAGGGCACTAACTTTGGTCTTTGAGGAAGACCAGAACCTCTAGAATGTTTCTAGGGAAGTGGAGAGGAGAAATTGGTAGGGTTTTGCCGAGCTTGAAGTCTCAATTGGTGTGAGGAAGAGAGGGAGGAGGCACCCATTTATTAGGGAGGAGAGGGGGACCTTTGAAAAAACTAAGAATATTATTTTATTATAAATCCATATTCGGTTTTAAATAGAACCAAATTGATTTATTTAGAATATAGGGTGGGGATGGGTCGAAATCTCCTCATCCAATAGAATTTATACATGTTTAGGTTTTATTTTAACCTTATCATTTAGATTTGACTTTAAGTTAAATAATTTTACTTTTACCGTGTCTTTTTGTGTTCTTACACTGTAAGGATAATAAAATTACTATAACAAGCCAAAAGAAACCAAGTTGTTTATTATTAATATATATAACCTTATATAAGTCATTTGGCTGATCCAGATATTTTTAGGAATAAAGTAACAATTAATAATATAATATTCGTTTTAAAAAAATATTTTATGTCAATTTTGACAATATTTAGTATTTTTTTTTGTGAAAATCATAACTGAATGATTAATTAGAAAAAAGTTAATTAAATCAATACTAACATGTCATATTAACCTATAAAATTAGTGGAATTTATAAAAAGTCTCAAATTACATTTATTCTGGTATTTATAACATCAATTATTTCAATACTTCACTAATAAGATAATCACTGCATCATCTTTGTGTCATAAATAAATTAAATTATATAATGTCTAAAAATTACAAATAAAATACCATTATGTAGGAAATCTTTTTATATTTCTAATTAATATTTATAGTATAATTTATCTCATATATAACCCTATATTAAAAATTACTTACTTATTAAACATTGATTTTAACTATTTTATCCATTTTTAAATAAATTAATAATATATGTCCTAATCTAATCCAAGATGGCCTAAAGGGTCATATTTTATTCCTAAGGTTGTTTTTGGACGAATTAAACTTATCCAATAGAATTAATACATGTTTTATGATAATAATAATATCCATTTTACCCTTAATTACCCTATTTACTTTTAACCGTGGTAAAAAAACGAAAAAAGTTACTACTCACCGAAAATTATATTCATCTCATTGAACCACATTTTACTTACTAACATCAACCATGTCTCTCAGATTTTTTAAATTCCACCCACAGAAGCTGTAAAATTATGTTTTATGTAAATTTGCAAATTCTCCTAGGAGGTTGTTAAAAGACGGTGAAAAGTTCAATAAAATTTTTATATATCTAAAATTATTATAAACTTACTCCAATGAATTACATTGAACTTATATAGGTATTATTTATCAATTTTGTCTTAAGATAAATTTATATAAAATAAATAATTATTTAAATAAAAAGTCTGTTTTTAAATAGTAACCCAGTGTTTTCACTGTTCATCAAAAATTGAATGTTTTCAGAAAAATACCAAAATTTCACCCTTGGATAATTTTGATATTCTGAATCCAAAAATGAAGTCATTATTGAGAAATAAAATTATAAAATTTCAAAAAGTCGGTATTAATATTCATAACGGCTAGTTTTAATAATATTTTAATGGCATATCATTGTTTAGTGAAACTCAGTATTGCGTACGACGCAAGCTATCGAGGAAGGCCGCATTTGCGTGTAAAGAAAGAAAAGCTAGTGTTGTGTGTAATGAAAGATTCCTTTGATGATTTATTTAACATAAAATCAAAATATTTCTTATAAAAGACTCGGGTGTTACAAGTTTGGTTGCAGACCAGTTGTGATTCCATAAAATGATGTCGCCCCTCCCAATAATCCATCTACTATGTGCCTGAATAGTAGCAATATGCATCTGGACAGTACACCGTAGAGGAGAAGCAGTCCCCATGACCAAATCTAGATTCAAACCATACCTATTTTGAATTAATTGGCCCCATAATGTATCCCCCACGATGACCTCCCACGCCGGTTTCCCAAGCAAGCATTCCATGGTATTAGCCAGATCATTCACATTAATTCCTACCTCTTGGGCAGGTCTTTCCAGTCTCCGTCATGATTCCCAATGAAGTCTCTCGTCAAAGTGTGTGTCCCATATAAAATAGTTGAATATATTTTCAATATTATTTAAGAAACTCTTCGGGACCTTGATAAAAGAAAGAACATGAATGGGAATCTAAGAAAGAACATGATTAACCAGAGTAATCCTACCATCGAACGAGAGAAATTTTTTTTCCCAGTTAGAAATCCGATAAGAGATTTTAGACACAATCTTGTAAAAATGATGGACCTTTAGACTGGAAGGATAGATTGGTGCACAAAGGTAGTCAAAAGGGAAGGAGTTTTTAAGAATACCCAGGACTTGCTCCACTTTACTCACCCGTTTTCCCGGACAGTTATTGGGATGAAATAAACTGCTCTTATCCCTATTAACACGATGTCCGCTCCACTTCCCATAAGTCTCCAATATCATGTTAATGCCCCAGATGGACTTTTGACTTGCATTAAGAAAGAATATTGAGTCATAGACAAACATCAGGTGAGAAATTCCATTAGAGACAGGCCTGTAATGATAGGGAATGATGACACCAGCAAAAATACTCTTTTTGAGGTACCAGGAGAGAGAATCATGAGAAATGATAAAGAGGCTTGCTGAGAGAGGATCTGCTTGCCTTAACCCACACACTAACTTGAAGAAACCACAGTAGGTCCCCAAAAATGACATGGAAAACTATGGCGAGCTGAAACATCTAAACATTAATTCAATGGACCAAGGGGAGAAGACCATACACTGAAATACCTTGATGATGATGTTCCACTCAAGCGTATCATAATCTTTCTCCATGTCAATTTTGAGAATCATATTTGAACTAGTTACTTTAGCATCGATGTTGTGATCCATCTCTTGAGCCAACCCAATCACACCCTGGATAGATCTCCCTTTGAAAAAGTCCTGCTGCTCCACAAAAATCCATTGGGGACGATAATGAGCCATTGGGAAGTCTATTTAAGTTAACCTCGTCTTTGGATGAAATATTAATATCCTTAATTATATCCTCCTCATTATAATCATTCCCTATGATCTATCCATTGATGAAAACATTTTATGTTCTCAAATTTTATTGAGTGTTTTTATATAAGAGTTAAAAACCACACTCTTCATCATCTAATCTAATAAAGTAACATTCTCACATCATATCATATATGATGTCACATTATATGGAATCATCGTGGAAATAGTGAAGTTTACCAAAATAATTATTTTTTGGTGAGTGGAACCATTATTTTAGACCAAAAATATTATCTTAGATCATACTAGAATAGAAAATAAGGGCTTTAATTAGTCAAATAAACTACATAATTCAATACTTATACACAAAACACCTTGGGGAATTCCTTGTGAATTATCAATATTCTTCCCATATCTATTATCAATTTATTCATACTCTCAAAGAATTATGTTCCCGATTACATTGAATTTTATTCTAAAACTATATAACATTCCACCAATAGAATATTTTAAACTCCCTTCTTCTGTAGTACCAACTATTATCTGACCATAAAAACTATAGTTTTATTTATGTATCCATTTTTAACATTACTCTCCATTAGATGAATATTTTAAATGAATTAGGCTTTTTCTTGAGAACCAAATCCCATATATGTTTATGTCACATCCATTATGAATATAAAATAGGATAGTGACCCACCATGAGAATGAACAAATGCTGATTCATATACATATATATATACTAACTCTAACTTTTAGTTCATTGGTGACTTACATTTCATCTAAAAGTACACTTTCTACTACATTCCCAATATTAAATACACACTCTTTGTATGATTCATGCTATAAATACTCAAACCCACATTTTTATCGAGAATTTTAATCCTTTTTTCACATATGTTATCAAGACAATCATTCCATAACATACAAAAGTTACATTACTATCATTCCTAGAACCTTATGAAACTCTCTTTATGTACAATTTCACATCCTCCACAACATTATCCACCATTATGTGACCATGTGTGATTCTTTGTGATAGTGGTGGGTAAAAAAAAATCAATCCAAAAAACTAATTATATTAATATATAAATATTTTTTTACTTATATTTTCGTTTTGTGGTGTAGATTGAGTATACCCTTCAGTTTTTCTAGTTCAAGTGATAATCCAAATCAAACCTATAAAAGAAATATTTTTTTATTCTATCAAATACAATATGTGTATCCATCCATCTTGATCATCCATAAATCCCTTCCCAATCTCACCCTCTCCTCTCCCTACCTTCCTTTATCTGATCCTTGTTTCTAGTATGAACGCACCTAATTCGGAACTAATTTATTCCCTCATCCAAATCCCATCCATATTACAATCCTTGTCTATTTCTAGTCCCTACTCCTTCCCTCATCATTCTAAACTGATTATAGTCCCCTAACACCCACAAAATCTCTATGAAAAATTATTACTTCACCAAATAATGATTTTGAATCTCACAATATGTAACCTTTCAAATCCAACTCTATAGTAGATGCATATACTCTCTAATGGAATCTTATAAAAGCCATTTTTCATTTTTGGGAATACCACTACATTTGGTTAGCATGAAATATGAAATAACTATTACGATACTAATTCATTAAATCTAACATCACATTTCCGTTGTTTAATTTTGGAGAAATTTGCAGATGATTTTGATATCATGAACATAAATTGGATTATTTAGTTCTAATCATATAAGAATATGATTTTTTCTCTTGATTTAGTCAATTTCTAGGATTAACATTCCTTCATTTTGTTGTGTTTTGGGTTTCCTATACCCATCACTAATGAGATTTCATTTATTGGTCCTACTTTTGTCAATATAGTGTTAGTTATCAATATTCCTTATGTAATAGAAATAAGGTATACAAAAATCATGATCAAGTGAATTTATTTAATGTTTTTATTACTACTAGAAATTTATATGGATAATTTTTTTCATTTCCTATATGGAGTTAGATATTTTGATTTAGATTGTTTGCTTACATATTTTATAAGTTAAATGTTTTTTTAATAGAAAAACAAATTTTGATCCCCCCATTTTGATGTGAGAATCTAATTAAAATAGATATGTTTTTTATATATTATAATTTTATACTACAATATTATTTAAATTATATTTCATTTCATTCAATCCAAAATAAATCATTATTTATAAAAATATTTTTATTCAATTTCACTTTTCCCTTTCATTAAAATTTCATTTATTATCCATAATAGGATTGAATGGATTGAAATCTTCCTTGTTATTTCCCTTGATATATCTAACACATTTTTTAGGTTCTTACCCTAGAATACCAATTCAATACATATGTGTAACCAAGATAAATACAGAATATGGAAGGAAAAGTGGGAATAATATACTTACTCCTGTATATATATATATATATATTCATTCTTCATTTCATGTGTATTATGAATATGGCAGCTTATGAACTATTCAATTTTCTCCAAATAGTGTACCTTTTTCCACCAATTTTTTAAAAAAATGAAAATAAACAAAATAGATTTTTAAAAAAATTTATACATAATCTTATGATAAAAAATTTAGTCATTAATATATATACCAAAAACAAGTCTTGATGTTCTAAATTTTAGAACATTAAACATTCAAAATCATAAATACTAAATTTTATCTTTGATTCCTTAAATAATAGATAAAATATATAAAAACCAAAACGAGTAGTTATTAAATTCTTGATTTTTAAATTCTAAATATTGAAATTTTAGACATAAAATCACAATCATTTATTCAAAATAATAATTAATTAAATTCACTATCCAAAATGAAAAGAATAAACATTTTCACCTTTTTCAAACATAACTTTTTTAAGAATAATAATTGCATACACTATAAATCTTACATGTGTTTTGGGGGTCCTTTATTCATAATTTTGTGTTCTAAAAGGTCAATTTCCTGGGGTCATGTTATCCTTTGGTTGTGGTTGGATTTAGTAATATTATATATTTGGGAAAACATAAAGGTTAATATGAAATCATTATCAATGGTTTCAATTTTTAAAGAGGAAAAAATTACAAGGCAAAAAAATATTAGGGATGAAAAAAATAATAAAAAATATGGGCATAATCCCCAAAAATTAATAAAAACTCATGATAAAGGGATCCCTTGATTAATATGAAACTAAATGATCTTAATTTGGACTGCAACAAGAAAAAAAATCTAAATCTTTTTTACTGCCACTATAAATTTGAAGAACCTATGCTCGATCATTTAGATGAAGTATGATTTTCTTAATGTGGTTTATAATGCACAATGTGATAGTGTCATATATATGAAGAGAGTTTTAAATAAAAAAATGAATATATTCCCTACAAATGCAGGAAAATATTTATATATATGAATATTTGAATAACATTTATAAATAGAGTGTAATCTTTCATGATAATGTCACCATGACGGTAGGTAGTACAGAATGTTGTGGCAATTAAAACCCTTGTGTCACATACCACACCACCATCCTCTATGAGTCTATTCATGGAAGATCCATATGTATTAAGTTTCATCCAATTACTAGAAGGAATCCTTTTATCCCATCATTCATGCAATTCAAAACTCTAAATGAAGGAAAGGGTGGTTCTACCAGCCATAATAAATACCATGAGTGTAGTTTTGTCCTAGTGATTAAGAGGATCCCTATATCAACATCCATAATTTGTAAACTTGTATCCAGCATCAATAATGAACTGATGACTCCCTCATGTTAGGCCCCATTCATAAAAGACCAAATGCTCCATCAATGTAATTTACAAAGGACCACCCTCACTTTCTTTTCCTACTAATTGTTCTCAACCACATGAAACCATGTATGATGAAAATCATCTATAGTGTCATTCTAGTGGCTAAAACCATTGAACTCTAGAATATTCTTCCACATAGTTCACATCCAATCACACTATAATAATACATGGTATGTAATTTCTTTCTAAGGGTTCTAATAATGTGAACACATAGAGTAAAGGGAAATTCATTATTCTTTTCCTTAATTCCTATAAAGATGGCATAAGAATTTATATTCTAGAACAAGTGAAATTATTTTTTAGGGATCTCACAGCATCATAGGATACCAAACTCATCCCAGATGGTGGATTCATACCTCATAGAATGGTATTCATTAACTAGGAAAAGACGTCATGAGAATCACATGAATGTAATTTCTCCTCCACATTATTCAACATATTAGTCTTAAAAAGATAGAGTTATTTAAAAATATGTATCGAATGAATAAAAAGCAGGTATCATTTATCATGGTTGAGGGAAATATTTAGAGATGGGGACCTTAAGAAACTGAATAGATATCAGTCCTAGTTATTCTTGCAGATGTTAATTTCACCATGGCATATGACCCATCACAAGTGAAGATGAAGGCTACAAACATGACCATGAATCATTTTTTCACATCACCAAGGCCCAAATACATGGAAAATAATGGATTAAACTATATAATCATGTGATTAAATTATCCGACATGGATCATCCATCTAATAATTCATATCAAACAATCTATTTTATGAAGTGTATAGTTGCCTCCATGCTTCTCAGATTAATAACCACACATCTATCTATTTTTATAACCTCTGACATTATTCCAATTGATATTATCCATAACCATAAACATCATAGAAGAAACCTCTAAATTATTTAATCCATTAACCATGAAACTACATTGGGAACTATATAGATAGATAAATCCTTCATGGTTATAGATGAATGGAAATAATATATAAAATTAATGCAGTACCCAAATGAAATAATGCGACTTCTCTAATTGATATTGTGATTATGAGTTTTCACAACCATCCCATTAAACTATTACATACTAACTCTACATAAAGATATCACCCCCAGGTATTCCATTTTGAATTTGTTACAAAGAATACCAAGAAGAGTTTTTATCTTTTTAGACCTTCTCTCTGGATATCCGTTTGGAATATAGACACTACATTTTTCATTATAGATAATATTTCCAATCCATTTTTGGTACTCATAAAAAACAATATTTATATTTTTAATAGACATTATATTCCTATTTAAAAATAGAGAAACATTATAAAAATGATATTGGGAAATACCATTAAAATTACACTAACATAGAAAAGGAAGAACGATTCTATTATTAATTCTCAATGTGATATATCCTTTTAGAGTGTCTTGAACTCTGAATAAAATACTAGGAAATAATGTATCATCATTTATTATACATTGACTAACCTTTTTAACCCATGTATTAGTTACATATGAGTGATAGAGATCTATGATGAACTAAAGAACGTAACAAACAAGTTAATCATAAAATTAGATAAATCCATGTTTTTCATTACCACTATAATGATGCCCCGATACCTTTTTTTATATTCTTTTTCCATTTTAAAATTAATTTAAATGTTTGAGTACAAACTATTTATATTAATATATTCAATACTTTCCTGATCCATACCAATAGTAGGTTGGTTTAGCCTTCCATTGATAAAATTTTCCTTATCCTCTAAGACCGAATTGTGAAAATGATTTGAAAAGATTCTACTAATAATGATTTATTTAATATGCTAATAAATGTTTAACATGATTATGGGTCTAAAATAGTAGATGTAATATGGGTCCTTAACCTTCATAATGAGAACCATGGTTGTAGCACACACCTCCCTTGGAAGGCCACAACTATAAAAATAATCCTAGATGATTCATATGGGATCCCTCCTATTGATATCCTAAAACACCACATAGGTTCCTAGAAATCCATTAGTTCCATGGGATCTCTCAATATTTGGAGAAAAAAAAAACCTATACCTCTTCCACTTACAAGATGAATCCTAGGTAATAGTCAATCAGATCAGACACCACCTTGGAAATATGATGAAAAATGACTAAATTACCCTGCAGTTTATAACATACTTTTAAGTATTAGACTCGGTAAGAAGATACTTATAATGAAACTCATATATACCTCTAATAAAATCAATATCATTAGTGAATGTTACATCTCACAAGAGAATATAGGGAATAAACAGTCTATGTTTCTCTTTAAATTAAGCAGAGAAAAAATTGAATTACGATTTCTTTCCATTATCCACAAGGATCACTATCATTCGTTGGTATCCTTTTCTTATTCTAGTATAAATTTTGAAAACTAGTTTTTAATAGAAAATATAATTGAATATTACCTCATCCTACAATTCCTCTAGTATGCCCTCACATTCCCTAAATCAGGTTTCATTGAATCTTTCTCCACAAATTGGGAGGGATGATTTTATATCCATGATTTAAGATCTTGATAATATGAAATCCTAATAGATCCAAACTAAAAATTAATCAATAATAAATTATCTAAATCAAAACAAACCTCTATTAAATTTTTTGGTTTTTATTTATAACAACCCTAACAAAAATTTTGGTTTGGATTTATTTTTATTCAAAATAAAACAGAACAAATCTTCCACCACACCTACACTATGTTGCATTCATAAATGTTGAGTAGAAACCCATGTCATCCAATTATCCTACCAAGGTTAATTTTTTCTTAAAACATTGTATGTGTTTTTGTTATTTCGATTATATAAAACATATATTACTTCTCAAAAACGAAATTTCACCCTTCCCTACAATCATCATCCATAAGATGCATGATGGTGTATATTTAAGATGGTAAGTTCATCATACTCTACCTCTCGAATATTAGATGAAACTAGTATCCAAAGTATATGGGCCAATTCTCATGAAAACTTGTGGTACATAAAATCATATTTGTTTTATATCATAACAAAACATTAATTGATCATCATTGAGAAACACATGTTTTCAAATTTACCCTCTATTCAATAAAATCTTTTCTAGGTGGTCTATAATCACACAATGAAAACATAGGTGACCACCTTTTAATGGGATACAACTACTTTGAATCCTTGTTACTATTAAATTACTGTGACCTTTTAGAGTAATATAATAAATACTATCATATGATCTATTTTAATTTGTACTATATTTTTAGATCTTCTTCCAAATAATTTCTTCATTCATGATCATGAAACATACATTTTCAAACATATGGTCTTTCATTATGATTATGTTACTCAACATGGTGGTTGCCCCATCCCATGAATCGTACAGTTATGAGATTAAAAAAAATTCACAATTTGGTTCTATATTGTTCATCTTCATTGAATATAATTTACTATTAATCATATTTATGTCATTGATGTGATCACCCAAGGTTTTCACTCTAAAATCATTATTTCGAGAAACCATCACTAAAGGAATAAATTATTCATTATGGTTGGATACAAATACATATTAGTGATATTCATAATATGTTCTGATGTATTCCTCACCTCTTAGATGTTATATGATAGATTCATGGATAATGAAAACTAGATTATCCGTAGTATTTTCATTTCAATTTGTTCCCATTATTCCTTTATTATCACTTCCAACTTGATACCAATGAATATTAGATAATGATCCTTCTATACTATATAATCCACTACAAAAATTATTTACAATATGAAGACTGTGCTATTGAAATTACCAACCAAGACCATAACCACATCCAAATCCATTTCTAAAACAATTAATAAAATCTAAATCAATTAAGGAATACATAATATGGATGATAAATATATTACCATAATTATACTATAAGGTCGAGGGGGTAATAATGATGTATTAATAATTATTGAATCATATGTGTCTTAGTTAAGTTAATTGAAAGACTAATACTATTTATTTGATACTACTAATTAGGTCATATTCCACAAAATTTGATTGTTATAAGTTATCCCTTAGAATTTTAAAGTGAAAAAAAACTTTAGTGGAGATGAAGTGGGATGAAATTGAATATAAAAGATATATAAAATGTAATTCAACCCCCCCCCCCCCCATGATGAGAAAATTTCTAAAACAAATAAACATGAATATCTATAATAAAATGAAAAGAAAAATTAAAGTCCAACAAATATATAATATTTTTATATGCTAAAAAATTGGGTCGAACTCAACAGACGAAATGGTGTTTTACTTTTATGGAGAAAAATAAGATGATTTAAAAAAACAATAGTCTAAATAATACATGGGGTTACACCATACCTATAGTATTTTCCAATTGGTTCTATCAATTATTTTCTCCTAATAATAGTCATGTGAATAGATATATGTTTTCTAATATCATGGGATTTCACTTCACTTGATAAATGATATCAACTTCACCAAATCTTTCTTTTGTTTCCCAATGATAACTTTCATAAAATCCAATAAATTAATATTCCATATCATCAAAAATTATTTTATGTAGTATCTTTTCCAAATAACCACTAAATAAGAAAGCATAATGTATCATCTAAGAGAATTTATTTCTTTTAGAGTTACTTTTATGCATTTCCATTGTGTTTTACAATACTTACTATGTTATGAGTGATCGAGGGTTTAATATTTGAACTTATATTCCAAATAAATCTTCTATTATGGTAGCATTCAGTCACCTAGACAAAAATCACTACCAATTATCAATATCCATAATCAAAATTTATACATTGAAAATTATTATTTTTTGAAATATTTTTGATGTTTTCTAGAAATCATTTTTCAGAAATGATCAAAAAAATTTATTTGTATGTCAATTAATATTTTCATAAAAAATAGATATTTGAGAATTCCTAAATTAATAATTTTTTAGTGTATTATCAAATTTAATGTAGAAATTTTTATTATGAAAAGATTAACCAATCATGTAATATTGTGTTTATATAATTACTAAATTCAGGAATGTTGTATTGAATGTTTACTGAGTAGAATAATTCATAATATATAGATATTTAATATATTTTATTTATTGTTTATATACAAATGGATGGGTATCAATTGATATGATTTATATAGGAATCAAAGGAATTTATATTTTTTTTTTGAAAATCACATTGTGACTAGAAATGTATTATGATACCAATATATATTAGAAGAATAAGTTTTAACATCCATGAAAATCAAATTGTAATACATATTTTTTCAATGTAAAATTTTCTATAGATATTTTGTTTTTAGTGTTATGAAGATACCACACTATAATATATAAGTTAAAATTTGATCAATTTTATTGATCTTTGATTCATGAATAACAATTTGTTACCAACAATAATAAATTTTGTAGTCTGGATCCTTAAAACATATTGAATAATACAACTTGTTAATTTTTCTCGCATATAATTTTCAAGAAACTATTATAATTTTCAATTTATGTCTTGCATCAAATTTTTTATGGCATTCTATAATTTTATTATAATGTTTTATAAGGATTTTAATAAGAAAAAATAATTATTTTATAATAAAATTAATAGTTCTTCAATATTTTCTATATATGTGTAGATTTCATAGATCTGGTTGAAGATCATGTGTTGTGGATTATAATATCATATTTTTTATTTGTATATATAAGTTTTACCTATAATTATTTCATATTATATATCATTAACCATTGTATTTTCAATAAAAATAAATAATTAATATTCTACTATGAAAACAGAGAAGTAAATTTGAGAGAATTTTTTATTCATTCCTAAAATCAATTTTAGATATTTTATATTTGATATAAGGACAAAATATTTAAATTTATATATTTGTTTGAGCAAAAGGGGGGTTGGAGAAGTTCAAGTGATGTCATTGGAACCCATATATGATCTTTAATCATAATATTTCTTTACCATTATAATACTAGATTTTAGGAATGTATTAATTCTCTAAGGCCTATATTCATAATTGATGATATTATATATTTATGATGGAATATTTGACATCTAATCCCCAATGGAATAACTATTTAAGAAAAATAATTGGTTAGCTGAGTAAATATGGAGACATGATTTTTGTCGTGTAAGACATTGTAATATTCTTAAGAATATTTTTAGAGTCACGGGATGAGACAACATGCGATTCTGAGGCCCAGTGAACCTGTAATTAATTTTATAAAATATTAAATATATAGTTTATAATGTAGATATAGTTTTCTTTAAAGAATATAAAATCAGATAAAAAGAATATCATATTTAAAATCTAAGACCGCAGTGGAATCCAGAACGTGGAGTTTAACCTAGGTGTGACCTAAGGTTGGTCAGTGTGGGACCTTTGGATGGGGGATCTATTAGTGGGTGTATCGAATAAATTAATTAATAAAATTAATTTATTTAACAATAATAACCCAAATAACATATATAGGGAGACTCGAATGAGTAATATGAGACCACTTTTGAGTTTAAAATGGGGTTTTTACCCAAGGTGAAACCTAAAGATGGTCTGTGTGGGATGTTTTATAAATAATGTTGTTGGTGGAACATCTAATGAATGAATTATTTATTTCTTTTAATAATAATTTAGTTTTCTTCCAAAGTATAAACATATAATAGTTATTAAAGACCAATTTTTCTATATTTAGCCTCATAAAACCTAAGAGTAATCAAGAGATATTTCACCCTCTTTCGTTGGTGGATTATGATGACATTTTTTGTTAGAGCTGATCAGGAAGGAACGAATGCATCGAATCCTCCGAAATCGCTAGTAGATGTGTTATTCACCAATGATCGATCGATAATCAAGATTTTACACTTCAATTTTCTGTTTTAGACTATATTTATTAAATGATTGAAAAGATCAATTGTGATTCTTTGATCTTCACCCTTTAAATTCCATTTCATTTTCCCATGTATATGAATTATTATATCTTCAATTGTTTTTTAACTCAGGGATCCTTATTCTTGATCAAATTTCCAAGAACACCTGACCTTGATTCATAGACATTTTTTATTATATATTTTACCATATTTTTACTCACATTCATCACTTTTTGGATCCCGTCAATCCGGATTTGACTTTTCTATGTGATATTGATCCGGATCAGACCCCCATATTCGTATCTAGTCACAAAATAATAACAGATTGATATATTAGTGGCGTGGTGTTTAATGATCAAATTAGTTCATTATTGTGAGTGAATTTTGCGATCATAATTGGTTTAGAATCAGATAAATGATACGCATTTTCTCGTTTATCACGCGATGATGATTTGAGGTGTGGTGATGTATGTTCCAAGTTGAGGGGTATGTAGGAGGATTCATAGAGGAGGCTTCTTATTTTGAAGGTGATGGTGGATAGTCTCAGATTTCTGATGGGGTGGTCAAACAAGGAAATAATGGTGTGAATTTATAATTAATAATAATAATAATAATAATGGTGAATAATAGATAAAATCTAAATGATATTTTATAATAATAATAATAATAATAATAATGGTGACAAAAAAACTATGGGAGAGGGCTTAATGAAATTAAA
Source organism: Viscum album (assembly GCA_963277665.1). Classification (NCBI taxonomy): domain Eukaryota; kingdom Viridiplantae; phylum Streptophyta; class Magnoliopsida; order Santalales; family Viscaceae; genus Viscum; species Viscum album. Next base: position 2,049,107,343 of record OY728150.1, on the reverse strand, counting down.
CTGATTTAATTTACTTGTTGAAGTTATGTTAATTTATTATTATCATTATTATTATATTTGTTAATAATAATATTGTTTTAATAAAATAGAAAAAAGAAAACAATTGACAAGCCCATTTATGAGGCACGTACACAAAAATGGGGAGGGAAATTTTGGTGTGACTCACTTAAAATAAATTGGGCTAAAAAATATTAATAATATATTATTATTATTATTTTTGAGAAACCCATAATTTGTTTTGGATCGTTTTTGTATCAAATCAAATTGATTCATTTTATGCAGAAACGTTACACTGGAATTGATATGGTCAATTTATGGTCGGTGCTGGATACCTTTTTTAGACTCATGTCATGGGACCTCAAGATGCCATTTGAGCCTGATGAGGTGAAAAGTACCCTTTTCAATGGGGGTATGACTATGGTAAGTGAATATCCTATCTTGAGTATTTTCTTTTGAGGACCACAATGAAGTGTTCCATTTTTTAATCCGGTCCCATTTGAAAAGGCATATTAGTGCAATTACATTTTTTCCCTAGGCCATCGATGAGCCACATGAACTGTTCAGGCTCTTGGCTGAGAGATGTCAGGTTTTAACCTTACACTCCATGTAGTACTACATGGATACAAATCTATGTTCTTGGAAGGACATGGCCCATCATCATAGTAGGGCGTCATTTCATGTAGATCCCTTACATGTCGTATACACCTTTATGAATATTCAAACATTAAAATATCCATCATTAGAACTCAAATTTGGGAAAACAATTACCCTATTCGGAGTATTTTTTTTGTGTATAATGTAATCATTAACTCAAATGTGGATTGAGAGATATGATGTGAAATATTCTAGTCACGGAATGCACTAAGGGGACACTCTATGATAGTAGAAATTGTGTATGATCAATAGGAACTTCTTGGCATTACCCTTCATTGGGGAAAGGCAATGGAGTTTCCAAATGACATCTTTATGGGTGTTTCTATTTAGTGTGGTTAGGTGTTGGAGTTCACTGATGACTTCTTTCTAGTCATTCCACTATAGTACGGCTAGGCGGTGGAGTTACCTAATGAATTATTTTTAGGCGTTACCCTCCATCATGGTTGGGCAATGGATTTCCCCAATGATTTGTTTTGGGTGTTACCCTCTAGTATGGATGGGTAGTGGAGTTCATCGGTGAAATTTCAAGGTGCTACCCTCCAGTAGGGATGGCTAGTGTAGTTCTCTGATGACATTCTCAAGAATTACCCTCTAGCGGGTCTGGGAAATGGAGTTCCTCAGTGAATACTAGAGTGGAACCCTCATGTTATTCCTGAGCATGGGTCCTCTATCTATAACCCCCCCCCCCCCGATTATGTGGTGCAGTGAATATACGTGGTTTGATGTTGCTTTGGACTCATGAAAAATAAGGATACTTTTCCTAGGTAGATTCAATTTATTGATGTGACATTAAACCTTACAGGCGAGTCAGTGCCGCCCAAAGAAGTTAGTATCAGGAATCTGTGATTGAGATCCTTATACATGTGTGTTCATGGAAGATATGTGGGATGTTGAGCATCATTGATGGAATTTTAGAACTATTGGATACTCTTCTCCTTGGCCAGAGATGCGAGATGGAGATCTCCTACTCTCTCATTTGAGTTTTTTTACTAAACATAAATATATATTTCTTTAGTACCAACATATTGGTATTCGTTACACTCCTTCCATGAGAGGTGAAGACACCGAGGGTATGCCACACGTTTTTCGTGTCTAGTTTCTTGTGGATGGATGAGGCTTTTTTCCTGGTATAGGTGGGGAAGGTGTAACAACCCAAGATTTTATGAGATATATTTTTTTTAATTTATTTTATGTCTTCTATTATACACTACACTAATTTATATTGTACTATATCCAACACTGTATTATCTTGCAGTATACACAACACTATTCCTGGCTTGTGTTACACACAATTTCAAGTTCGTTTTGTGTTTTTTATTCTACGCAACATTAAGTATAGATTTTGATTAATTTATAAATAAAATAAGTTTTGATTATGTTATACGCAACATGAAACAGAGATTTCACTACATGCATCCCTGACTTGGCTTGTATTACATGCAATCAAGACCTTCCTTGATAGTGTGTGTAGTACACAATATCGAGTTTCACTAACAGAGATATTATTATAATATTATTATGAACTAGACTTTATGAATAGTAATACACACTTTTTGAAATTTTATAAATTTTTTCTTTAAAAATGGACTTCATTTTTGGATTTGTAATATCAAAATTAGCCTAGGGTGAATTTTTGGTATTTTTCTAAAAACATTCAAATTTTGATGAATAGTGAAAACACTAGGTTACTATTAAACCGACTTTTTATTTAAATAATTATTTATTTTATTTAAATTAATTTTAGGTCAAAACTTGTACATAATACCTATATAAGTTCAATGAAATTAATTGGAGTCATTTTATAATAATTTTAGAAATATAAAAATTTTATTGAACTTTTCACTGTTTTTTACCCACCTCCTAGGAGAATTTGAAAATTTACATAAAACGTAATTTTACCACTTCTCTGAGTGTAATTTTGAAAATCTGAGAGGCATGGTTAATTTCAAGGAGTAAAATATGATTCAATATGATAAAATTAATTTTTTGTGAATAGTAAATTTTTACTTTTATTTACCACGGTTAAAAGTAAATAGGGTAATTAAGGGTAAAAATGATATTATTATTACCCTAACACATGTAATAATTCTATTTGACAAGTGTAATTCGTCCAAAAACAATCTTAGGAATAAAATATTACCATTTTGGTCCACTTGGAATAGATTAGGACATTTATTGTTATTTTATTTAAAAAAGAGTTAAAATAGTTAAAATCAATGGTTAATAACTAAAATATTTTTAAAATTGGGTTATACATAAGATAAATTAGACTATAAATATTCATTATAAATATAAAAACATTTACTACCTAATTTTATTTTATTTACAATTTTTAGACATTAAATAATTTAAAATGTTTATGACACAATTGTGATGTAGTAATTACCTGAATAATGAGATATTAAAATAATTGATATTATAAATTCCAAAATAAATGTAATTTGAGACTTTTTATGAAATAAAAAAATTTTATAGGTTAATATGATATGTTATTATTGATTTAATTAAATTTTTTTGAACTAATCATGCTGTTATGAGTTTCAAAAAAATCAATTACCAAATAGTGTCAAAATTGACAAAAATAGTTTTTAAAACAAATATTATATTATTAATTGTTATTCTATTCATAAAAATCTATGTTTCGGAAAAATGACTTAGATAAAGTTATATATATTAATAATTAACCACTTGGGGTTCATTTGTCTTGTTATAGTATGTTTATTAACCATATAGTGTAAGAAAATAAGAAGACACAGTAAAAGTTAAATTATTTAACATAGAGTTAAATCTAAATGATAAGGATAAAATAGTAACCTAAACTTGTCTAAAACCTATTGGTTGAAAGGATTTAGACCCATACCCATGTTATCTTAGAAATAAATCAATTTGAAGTTATTATAAACCGAATATGAATTTATTACAAAATAAAATTTTAATTTTTCCTAAGGTGCCCCTCTCCTCCCTTATAAAAGGGAACCTCATCCCTATTCTATTTAGACAATTTTGAGCCTTCATGCTCAGCCAAACCCTACCCAATTCTCTTCTCCACTTCCCTAGAAACATTATAGAGGATCTGGTATCCTCAAAATACCAACTTTAGTGCCTTAAGAGAAGCTTAAAAGGGGTTTGTTGAAGAAGAGGAGGTTCGGATACGTACGAAGCATATCAGTCCTAAGGTAAGGGGTAATTTTTCCATCTCATTTTATTCAAGATTTCTTATAAATAAGTATTTACTAGGGTTATATATTTCATCCATAAATTTTTTAAAATTATTCCATGTATTTTTAAATTAATTTTGACCCCTCTTTGACTTTTACATTGTGTTGTGGGAGGAATCTTTCGTTTGTTTACCATGTGTGGTACTTTTTGACTTTTCTGACAAAAGTACGAGGAGAATATTTTTTAACTTATACGATATGAACAGATTTTTATGGTTTTATAACGACTAATTTTAAAAAATGTTACTCTACAATATCTCATGGCTATTTTCAAAAAAAAATCCTTTTCTTTTAAAATTTCACGGAATTTTGTGAAAAGAAAATGATTTTGAAGAAGAAAGGATATTTTCCTCAATAATTCATTTCAAGTGTTTTATCAAAACCATTTTCCATATAAGATGACATTATTTCATATGTTTATGTTTCAAGTATAATGTATCTATGATTTACATGGTTTCACTTTTCTTATGATGAAATGATATCCATTTTTTTATATGGGTTATGTTATGATGGGATGATGTTTATGAAACGAATTTTATTCTTTGGGTTATGAAGGATGATTTATGTTTATTTTGTGGAACACGTAAGAATGATTTCATTATGAGATGGGTGGGACCTATATATCTCTTCAATGCATTGGTTAAAGATTTATATCTCATGAGATAGACATGGCTGGAACGGTAAGTTAATCTGGTTCAGTGATACAGGACTGAAACGACGAGTGAACTCGATTCAGAAAGGGCCATTTTCCACTATGATAGACTTGGCAGCAATGCCTTGGCTACTATGGAAATCATATCATGTGCTTAATGGTTTTCCTAAATTACATGTTTCATTCCCATGCTATTTTATCAGGATTTATGTTAATTTATGATATATGTCTTACGTACTTACAAGATTTATATCTTTACTCAAGATTTTGATGTTTAGATTTTATGTTCATATTTTTGCATTCAAATGTTTATGGATTGTTTTATGTTCTCTATTTTTACCATTACTGAGCATTTTAGGTCACCATTTTTATGTTTTATTTTCCCCAGGATATAAAGGAAGGTTTTTGGTATGACAAAAATGGAGACTTTATGGGAGATATTGAAGATCTTTCACCATGATTAGAATATTTTTTCCGAGTTTCCAAAGACACTAAAATATTTCAATCTTTTGGTGTCTGTTTTTGTTATGTATTAGATATTCTAAAAAAGTAATGTAATTTCTATGTATGTTAGGCTATGTCTCTCTACAGTTGGTATCAGAGGAAAGGTTTAGTTAACCTATGGAAACAAGGATGCGATAACTTTAGTGAGATCTGTAGAGATATTTCTAAGTTATGTCTAGTGATGTACCAAAGGTTAAGTAAAAGTATAGGTTATAGTACTAGAATTACGTTAACAATATTAGAATTAAAACTAAGATGTTAGATATTGAAGGTACTTCCCCTTTATTATGTTGTCTTCCTATCTTGATTTTGCCTCTCATAGTATTCTTTTTGTGTTTTAGATGATGGATGGAACCCAAAAGAACCATGTTGATCAATGTAATGGATGATGCAATGATTTTCCTTCGGAACAAACCAACGTTATCAGAGATGGAGTGAGAAATCTTATTTCTATACTTACAAAAGCTACGAATCATTCTGGACTTCAAAATGAGGAGAGAAAGGAACAATATTCTATTGAGTAACTCATGAGGCAACATCCACCTTCTTTCAATGGGTCTTCTGATCCACTTGTTGCTGAACAATGGATCAATACCATTGGAAAGATATTTTCCATACATCACTATTCAGAACATGAAAAAGTCATTTTGGCTATTTACCAGTTAGAAGGTGAAGCAGACCAGTGGTGGACTCTAATTAAGAATACAATTCACCAAGATGAAATTGAATCCAAGGAATGGGATGAGTTCAAGAACTTATTTTTCAATAATTACTTCCCTTGTATTCTTCCAACAAAGATGGAAAAGGATTTACTTGATCTTAAGAAAAATAATTATGAATATATTGGTATATACGAAGTGAATTTTACAATACTTTCACAGTATGCATCTGGCTTTATCATCCAATCTGAATGTAAAGTTGGTCGATTCTTCAGTGGCTTAAAACCAAGTCTTCAAAGGGTATTATCTATAGGAGACATCAGTAGCTATGAAGAAATTGTTCATTGTGCTATCAAGGTAGATATGAAAGTTGGTGTTACATATCCATCTAATGGTTTTGAAAAGAAACGTAAATGGAGTTCAAAGAGAAATCTCATAATAATAGAGAAAAGAAGATAAATGTTTCTTTATGCTCAACATGTGGAACGAAGAATGGAGGAGACTGTCTTAAAGTGACTAGAAAATGTTTCAAGTGTGGAAAAGAAGGTCATCGAGAAACTGAGTGTCGAGGTAATGGGAAAAAGGTTTCTAATGACATGAATAGAGAAAAGACTACAGAGAATGCTCCAACAACACTTCAATTCTACAAGTGCAAGGAAATAGGGCATTATGCCAACCAATGCCCTAATCCAAGGTTTAATGATGATCGGCCTCAACCACATCTTAAGGTAATGGACAAAGGGAAGTAACATTCGATCACTATTGATGATGTTGAGTATGAAAATGATGTAGTGGAATGATTATGTGTGTATGTAACGGGATTCCGAAATAATGTTATGGAATCTCATATATAGTATTGTGGAATATTGGAATATCTATGTTTTGGTTTATTGTGGTTTTCAATAATTATATGGTACCGGTAACCATTAAAAGTGATTCAAGTATTTTGGAAAGCAGATGATATGTGCATAATGAAGGGATAAAGAAAAAATGAAATGATCTCATGACTGACATAAGGAAAAAGTTATATCATGGTTTGAGTATATAGAAATTTTGGGATTTTGGTATGTGGAAAGTGTTAAAGTTTCACAACATTCATGTTTTTACTAAGGTTCAATCGGTATTCATTTTTCAAGAGGATACATGATTAAGGTATTCACATGTTTGTAATTTGACTAAAATCATATATCGTATGATATATGGGGGATAAATGATGGTATTCACATGCTCGGTAGATGAAATTTCAAATAATCATTTTCTTTATACTATGAGATTAGACATATGTTTTTTTATAAACATAAAGATTTGAATGAATTATGATGGACATCAAATAATATTATTTAAGGACAGGACTTGTTTTCGATATTATTTCTGGAATGTTATAATAGTATAGTTTTAGAACAAGGAAAACTCATAGGACGAGCAACAACCCGTCGCGTCGGACAAGGCTGTGGGAATCGAACCCACAATCAAAGTGCGACAGGCCATTATCACCTACTTATGGCATACAGGAAGTCCTCGGATAGTATAAACTAGTTTTATTTTATTAAGCAGTATGATATATGAAGTATAAGTCAATTTTAGGAACCATATATGATTAATCTCACTATAGATAGACTTATTTATATTTACTAACTTTTGCTAACCTTTTTTTGAGACAGATGGAATCACCTATCATTCTATCGCATGATCTTCTAACACTTCACAAATGAAAAATCCATCTTCATTTCTTTAAGAGGTGAAGTGGAAATTTTTCAAGGAATGAGCAATGTTAAGATTGTACCAAAATCATGTAAGTATTTATTTTAATTCAAAAATTATTAAACATTTGGGAAATGATCTTGAAAACCAAAAATGTTATCCTAGTGCCCTCATATCTGATGAATCATATGGTACCTTAGATCATCACAAATTTATGGATTTGTGATTGTTGGTTTTTTCATAGACATGTCCTCTACCGCTCTTCATCAGAAGTTTATTGTTATATCTCTCTTCCATATCCATATTTTCACCTATGTTCTCCAATATGGAAACCGAGTGATGAGTCAATTTGGGTAACCATTACGTTTCATACATTAGTTTTTTTTAAATTATGTTTTATTATTCATTTTTACGATGTGGGTTTCTATAAAAGAAACTTTCATGTAGTAAACCATTTCTAACCCCGATGAATTTTGAGGGTGAAATACATTTTAAGGGGGGTAGAATGTAACACCCAAGATTTTATGAGATATATTATTTTTAATTTCATTGATTTATTTTATTATACACTACATCAAGATTAGATTTTACTATAAGAAACACCGTGTTAACTTGTAGTATATTGAATACTATTCTTGGCTCGTGTTACACATAATTTCAAGTTTGTTTTGTGGAAATTATTCTATGCGACATTAAGTATAGATTTTGTTTAATGTATAAATGAAATAAGTTTGCATTATGTTATACGCAACACTAAACAGAGCTTTCACTACACACATCCCTGACCTGGCTTGCATTACACGCAATCAAGACCTTCCTCGATAGCGTGTGTAGTACGCAATACCGAGTTTTACTAATTGAGATATTATTATAATATTATTATGAACAAGCTGTTATGAATAGTAATACCAAATTTTTGAAATTTTATAAATTTTATCTTTCAAAATGGACTTCATTTTTTTATTCAGAATATCAAAACTAGCCTACGGTGAATTTTTTGTATTTTTCTGAAAAATTTCAATTTTTGATGAATAGTGAAAACATTGGGTTACTATTTAAAAACCAACTTTTTATTTAAATAATTATTTATTTTATTTAAGATTATTTTAGGTAAAAATTGATACATAATACCTATATATGTTTAATGAAATTCATTGGAGTCATTTTATAATAATTTTACATATATTAAAATTTTATTGAACTTCTCACTGTCTTTTACCCACCTCCAAGGGGAATTTGAAAATTTACATAAAACATAATTTTACCGCAAATGTGAGTGTAATTTTGAAAATCTAAGAGACATGGCTAATATCAAGGAGTAAAATGTGATTTAATAAGATAAAAATAAGTTTTGTTGAATAGTTACTTTTTACTTTTATTTACCACGGTTAAAAGTAAATAGGGTAATTAAGGGTAAAATGATATTATTATTACCCTAACACATGTCCTAATTCTATTGGATAAGTGTAATTTGACTAAAAACAATCTTTGGAATAAAATATTACCCTTTAGGTCCACTTGGAATATATTAGGACATTTATTGTTATTTTATTTAAAAAAGTGTTAAAATAGTTAAAATCAATCTTTAATAACTAAAAAATTTTTAATATAGGGTTATACATAAGATAAATTTGACTATAAATATTAATTATAATGATAAATATATTTGATACCTAATGGTATTTTATTTATAATTTTTAGACATTATATAATTTAATTTATTTATGACACAATGGTGATGCAGTAATTACCTGAATAATGAAATATTAAAATAATTGATATTATAAATACCCAAATAAATGTAATTTGAGACTTTTTTGAATTCCACAAATTTTCTAGGTTAATATGACATGTAATTATTGTTTTATTTAACTTTGTTTGAACGAATCATGCTGTTGTCAGTTTCACTAGTATCTATTACAAAATAGTATCAAAATTGACATAAAATAGTTTTTTAAACAAATATTATATAATTAATTGTTATTATATTCTTAAAAATATAAGGATTGGAAAAATGACTTAGATAAAGTTATATATATTCATAATGAAAAACTTGAGGTTCTTGTTCCTTGTTATAGTATGTTTATTAACCATATAGTTGAAGAAAACGAAAAGACACTGTAAAAGATAAATTATTTAACTTATAGTAAAATCTAAATGATAAGGTTAAAATTGTAACCTAAACTTGTCTAAAACCTATTTTCTGAAAGGATTACGACCCATCCCCACTTTAGCTTCAAAATAAATCAATTTGGAGCTATTATAAACCAAATATAACTTTATTATAAAATAAAATTCACATTTTCCTAAGGTGCCCCTCTCCTCCCTTATAAAAGGGAACCTCCTCCCTCTTCTCATTACATAATTTTAAGCATTCAAGATCGGCCAACCCCTGCCCATTTATCTTCTCCACTTCCCTAGAAACATTATATAGGTTTTTTTCTCCTCAAAAGACCAACTTTAGTGCCTTAAGAGAAAGCTTAAAAGGGGTGTGTCGAAGAAGAGGAGGTTTGGATACGTACGAAGCATATCAGACCTAAGGTAAGAGATAATTTTTCAATCTCATTTTTATTTGAGATTTCTTATATGTAAGTACTTAATGGGGTTATATTTTTCATCCATAAAGTGTATAATATTATTCCATGTATTTTTAAGTTTATGTTTACCCCTCTTTGACTTTTACATTGTGTTATGGAAGGAATATTTCTTTTGTTTACCATACGTGGCACTTTTTGACTTTTCCAACAAAAGTACAAGGAGAATATTTTTTTAACATATACGACATGAACAGATTTTTACAGTTTTATAAAACCTCATTTTCATAAAGCTTACTCTACATGATTTCATGGCTATTTTCAACAAAATCCCTTTCTTTTAAATTTGCATGGCATTTTGTGAAAAGAAAATGATTTTGAAGAAGAAATGATATTTTCCTCAAGATTTCATTTCAAGTGTTTTATCAAAACCATTTTCCATCTAAGATGACATTATTTCATATATTTATGTTTCAAGTATAATGTCTCTATGATTTACAGGGTTTCACTTTTCTGATGATGAAATTATATCCATTTGTTTTATATGGGTTATGTAATGATGGGATGATGTTTATGAGACCCATTTTATTTATTGGGTTATTATGAATGATTTATGTTTATGTTGTGTCACATGTAATAATGATTTAATTATGAGATCGATGGGACCTATATCTCTTTCTAATTCATTGGGTAAAGATTTATATCTCATGAGATATACATGGCTGGAATGGTATGTTAATCCGGTTCAGTGATACATGACTGGAACAGAGAGTGAAATCGATTCAGAAAGGGACTTTGTCCACTAAGATGGTCTTGGAAGCAATGCCTTGGCTACTATGGAAATCATATCATTTGCTTAATGGTTCGCCATAATTAAATGTTTCATTCCCATGCTATTTTATCATTATTTATCTTCCTTTATGATATATGCCTTACCTTCTTCCAAGATTTACATCTTTGATCAGGATTTCGATGATTAGATTTTATGTTCAAGTTTTTGCATTCAAATGTTTATGGATTGTTTTATGTTCTCTATGTTTACCCTTAATAAGAATTTAAGCTATCCCTTTTTATGTTTTATTTTCCCAGGATATAAATAAAGGTTTTATTTAAGAAAACAAAAAGGGGAAGATCTTTATGGGAGATACTGATGATCTTTCACCAAGATTAGAAGATTTTGTTCTGAGTTTCCAAAGACACTAAACTATTACGATCCTTTGGTGTCGGTTTTTGGTATGTATTATATATTCCATAATAGTAATGTAATGTCTATGTACATCAGGCTATGGGTCTCTACAGAATGCTCAATTGTTATTCCATCTATCCACAATGTTTACCCCTTGGTCTTAAATGAGATTACATTCACTCTTTCTGGTGTGAGATATACTCTATCATTATACCTTTTTTATCTATTAACTTAATCTGCAATTGTATCTCCTTCTTCTCCCCACCTTATATTTTGGTGTGTCCTACTAGGTATGTTTATAGTCACCCATACATTAATTTTTATTGCATGTGTCATGTCTTTTGCATACTACAGACATGTTTACCATGACTATAGGAGAACACATGGATACTGGGTTCATGGACAACATAATGTGGTCTTAGTAGGGGATTATAGATCTGGGATCTCTGAATTGTTTTAATTTTACTGTTTTATATCAGGTTGGGACACATTTTTGGTTGGTTGTGTATTTTTACCTATACTTTTTAGCTTACATTATCATAATTGTGTACTATCTAGTGGTTCAAACCTTCTTGGTTTATTCTATAGTAGTCTTGCATTTTTTATTCATCCCCTCATCAATTTTTCATTATGTTGGTTGTGTGTGTGCATACATGTACTTATGAAAATACCTCCCAATGTTAGTTTTCACATCAATGCTTTTATGCTCCCCATTTCCTATATCGGTGGGCTTGGGGAAGTTTTCGATCGATCCCTGGCCTGGGTCGTTCATGAATGATTGGTATCAGAAAAATTTCATTCCTTTGGATTTCATTTTGATAAATCCTTTTTAAGAGTATTCGGTTGGGTTTTGGGAAATATTTTCAAAGTGTCTTGAGTGTGGCTATAAAGAAATAGATTCTAGTGATGGTGTGGTGGCTGACATATCCACCCACATGTACCTTAATTACCTACATGTTGACTGGATATGCCAAGACATTTTTTGTTGGGATAAATGGTATATGCATCATATACCATTGATTCATTGACAATCCTTATTGAGTCAGATCCTAGTTGTTCATATATTTATATATGGTTTTCTTATTGTGGTAGAAATTTATTACTTTCTGGATGTATCCACAATAAAGCCGATCTAGGATACCAGCTCTTGTTCATTAATAATATCCAATGTGCGATGAGGCCTCTGTTTAGGGTTCGTCTCGTGACCCCTTCCTCTCGGTGGGTAGGTAGTATAACCAACCCCTATCAAGAAATAGATCATTATAGTAGAGGAGGAGGATGATGCTTGTGGTCTTATAACTCTCTAGGATTTATCGTGTCAGTGACCATTGAGGTTCCATGAAAAGATAGATCTTTAATAATTATAGGACTTCCAAGATTCAGTTTTCTATATCTTCAGGCAAGTTTGGACCCCAATGGATCATGTTATTTCATTAGAAGCTACCCTCTTCCATGGAGTATCTAGGCATGGTGGATCCTTGTTATGAAGATGCATGATGAATCAAAACTCTAATTTCTTATCTTCTAGAGACCATTCCGTGAGGATTAATACCGATACTATTTATGCTCAGTTCAAATCCAAGAGCTTCTAGAGATGCAGTAGGTAAGGATGACGATGTCTGAGTATACGACAAGGTTCGCATACCTTTAGTGGTAATCTATTGACATGATCTGTTATGGATACTTATGAGAAAGAATGTTTGAGCAGGGTCTCCATAGAGACATTAGAGACAGTGTTGTTCCATTATGCATCCCCACCAATGCCGGGGTACTATAGTAAGAACCGGTGATAGTGATATTTACATCATAGGAATTCTATATTGTTTAAGCTAGTAGTGGGCACCACTGAGATGAGTTGTCTGTAGCAGGAAATAGAAACCAGGCTCCAAGATCATGAAATAGGTCATCCTTCCATGATCAGACTCAATCACGTGGTAAGATGTAGCATAAAGGAACAGAGAATCCCATATAGTGTTGGTTCCTTATTTGTGATGGGTGAGGTCACATGGCATGAGACTGCCCAACAATACGTGATGACCCATATGAATAGATAGTCAATGGACTTCCACAGTAGGAGTAGTTCCATGATCATGGTTCTCCTAGATGTGGTCAAGTTGGTCCATTGGGTGGTTTATCTAGAAGAGGATCAGGGGGATCTATGGGTGGTGGAAGGCACTATGAGATCCTTTCAACACAACCACCAAAAATCCCACATTAGGATTTGGGAGTTTTCAGTTAGGGTTGTGGACATCTATAGGATTTTGATGTCTATTATCATGTAGGGTATAAAAATATAAGAGCTATGATCTGTGTCTCTTCTAATTTCTACAGAAGTAATTTTTAGATGTTGTGCGAGGTACTATTTTCATCCCAATACTTTCTCAATGTTTAAACTAGAGTGATGCATACTGTCAGTGTAACCCTAATTTAGTGTTGTTCAAAGTGGAATTAAATACATGAAGAAGATGTCCTCATCCTACACAGAGATGCATTTTTTAGATTCGAGAAAATTTGTGGGGGTGATTCAGTGCCACCAAAAGTAGATAGATTTGAGATGTGGAGGATAAGTCCCTATGACTTGGGCTTTCAAGGAAAGGATGTCTTCTGGAGTTCAGAGAAGGTCCTAGCATTACTATTGTGATTTTTATTCTTGACCCTTTCTACTTGGGATGAAAATATTCGGTGTGGGGAGATTCTGGTTTGTAGTTACTCTACTTCCAAGTGAGGTAAATATGTGCTAGTTATGTGACCATTTTTTTTATACCTTCTACTAGTTTGATGATTCTACTCACCTAACCTTATCATTTGTACACTTGCATGCTTGGTTTCAACCATGATTCAATGGTAGGAGGTTATATCATATGCGTTGTGGAAGTAGTGACCCCATGAACAGAACTACAAAACTCACCACATAGAACTGACAACACTAGTATTCTCTTTTAGGATATAGAGTCACTACATTTGGGGTACATTGAATGTGATGTATTGTGTGACTAGATATCCTTGACTGTTTCACATGATGGATTTTCTAAATAAAATAATCACATAATCTTTTTCTTTATGTAATAATGGGGATTCTGGTCATGTTATTAGAGGAGTTGATGACTTAGTTTCATACTTCTCCTTTGGTTTTACATATCGATGTTGGGAAAATGTATAAAAAATGAAAATAAGGGCTCATAATCCACAACTTTTATTTTTGTTTTTTTTTCGGGGACAAAAATAATTGAATATGAGAATAATTTAGATACTCTGCTTTTTTGAGGAATTTTGAATATTTCTAGGAATATATTGGTGTCAAATGCTAAGACGACACACAATTCTGATCCCTGGTGAGCCCTGAATTAATTTTATAAAAATATTAAATATATTTTCATTACGTGAATGCACTTTTTCTTAAAAAGTGTAATATCTCATAAGCATAGACTATTATTGGAAATATGAGACCACAGTTTAGTCTAAAATGGGAATTTTACCCTAGTCATGACCTAAGGTTGGTCGGCGTGGGACGTTCCGATGGGGAAGACGTTATTGGGTTCATTAAATAAATAAATTTATTTATTTAATTTATTTAATAATACAAACCAAAATAACCCATATATGGATACTCTGATGAAAAATATGATTGGACTATTGAGTTTAGAATTTTGTTTTTATCCATGGTCTAACCTATTGTTGGTGGTGTGAGAAGTCTTGTAAAGGAAGATGATGGCACTATGTTTAATAATTGAATGAATGAATTATTTAATTAATTAGTTTTTTTTGTGTACAAAATATTACCATATAAGAGTTTTTCTTGGCCAATTTCTTCAGGGATAACTGCATAAGCCTAGATATCAATCCAAAGCACTTTATCTCTCCGTCATTACATGATTAAGATAAAACATCATATCATAGATGATCATGATGCAGCCAATACAATAACCCTTCCTAAATCACAAGCAGATGCGTACTTCACGAATGATGGATCAATAATCTTAGTGAAACTCATAAATTTGTTGTTTTATGTCCCTTTGATAAAATGATTAACCAGGCTGATAATTTTTATTTTATTTGTTCCATTAATTATCTTAAGCATTTTCCCATGTACCTAAAAAAATTTCAATTATTTTCTTACATTGGCATTCCCTTTCTTGATCGACTGGCCAAGAACACATGGCCTCAATCCTTAAACCATTGTTAAATTTTTTTATACTCATTTTTTTTCTTGTTCATCACCAGTTAGATCTCAATGGTCCTGGTTTGACTTAATTGGGAGGTACCAAGGTAGATCAAACCCCCAAATTCATGACCAATAGATAGAACATGAAAGGATTGATAAAAGAGAGGGATGATATTTAATGGTAAGATCAGTTCAGTACTACGACTATAGTTTTGTGATCGATAGTGGTCTGAGACTATATCAGTGAACCGTGTTTTCCCATTTGTAACATGATGCTGATGTGTGGTGAGAAGATATTGGTTATAATCATAGGTAATGCATTGGATTTCAGGGTGGATGATGATCGGCATGAACATGATGGTGGCCAGGATCAGATCTAAAATAGTGGGTCCGGATGTGGTCAATGTAGTGGGAATTATTAATTAATAATCATAATAATCCAGATGGAGAGGAGTTGATGAAAATTAAACAATAATTTTTTATTCTTAATATATTAATAAATATAATAAAAGTGACACAAAAAATGTCTATGAAGGGTTAATGAAATTAAAGGGATTTAATTTATTGGATAAATTCATGATCATTTATTTTTAATATTATTATTGATAATAATAATGATTTAGCAAAAATAAAAAAACTAAAACAATTAATGATCCCATTAAGGAGGTGAATTCACAAAATGTGAAGGAATATTTAGGTGTAAATAACACAAAATAAATAAAAATGGTTAAATAATAATAATAATATAATAATAATGTTTTTATTTTTTTAGGAAACCCATAATTCATCCATAAAATTTATATATGATGTCAGATTAATGAACCATCAGCAGAAACGTGACCCAAGAATCGAGACATCCATTTTAAGATTAACGTCAGATATCTTTTTTGGACTCGTCTCCCAGGACCATGAGATTCCATTTGAACATGATGTAGTGAAATGTTTCTTTTTCACTATGTGTTCAATTAGGGAAAATGGATTTCCTATCTCGGGAATTGTTTTTTGAGGATCACAATGGTGTGATATGTTTTTTAATATAGGGTCCTTTGAAGATGAATATTAGTGAAATTAAATTTTTTTCCCTCAAAAAATCAATGAGCATCAAGCATTATTTCGGCTCTTGGTCAAGGCATGTCATGTATTACCCTTACATACCATGTAGTACAACATGTTCAGAAATCCATGTTCTTTTAAGGACATGGACTGATATTAGAGTGGGAAAACATGTCATGTGGGTCCCCTACATGTCCTGTACTCTTTTATGAATATTCTATCTTCTGTATATCCATCATTTGAACTTTAATTTTGGCCCATTGGTAGCCTATCATAGATTTTTTTTTCACATAGAATAAAATGGAGCCTTGAGTTGTGGATTGTGAGATACGATGGGAAATATTTTGGCCAGGTAACATAATGAGGTGACACCAGATGATAGAAGCAATTGTGGAAGATCAATAGGACATTCTAGGAATTACCCCCCCTCCCACATGGGATGGGTATTGGAGATCCACAATAACTTCATTTTGTGTGTTTCCCTAAAGAAGGGTTGGGAAGTAGAGTTCCCCAATGACTTATTTCTTGGAATTACCCTCTAGTGGGGCTAGGCAGTAGAGATCCCCAAGGACTTCTCTGATTGTTACCCTCTAACGGTGCATGCCAGTTTAGTTCCCCAACAACTTCTTGAAGGATTTACCCACCATTTGAGCTATGATGTGGAGTTCGTTGATGAAATTCTAGAGATTTAACCTCCAAAAATGATGGGTAGTGGATTTCATTGGTGACTATCAGAGTAGAACCATTCTATTTAAAAAAGAAATGGGTCCCATATGTAGAAATTACGGCCCCTAACTCTATGACCTAGTGACAAGATTTGGATTGATGTAGAATTGGACATATAAAGAAGAAGAACATTATCCCCACTGAGACATGTTTTTTTGTTGTGACTTAAAACTATTTTGGTGAGTCATTTCAACCCAAAGAGGATGGTATCAATGTGTGGTGATTGAGTTCTTTATAATTATGTGTTTTGGAAGGACACGTGGGATTCAAATCATATTTTATGGAGTTTTGAAATTGTTTGCTACTCTTCTCTTTGCATTGTGCTATAATATAATGATCACCAACTCTCTCATTTGGTTTTATTTGATAGATCATATATATATAAATCCTTATTCTGTACCAACTCCTTGGGTTTTTTTCTCTATATCCATGATAGGAGAAGATGTGTAGGGTATGCCATGTGCTTTCCATTTTTAGATTCTCATGGTTAGATGAGGATACTCTCTAGCTATAGATAGAGAAGGTTCGACTATTAGTTCATATACTCACAATTTGTAACCCCTTTTTCATGGATGATCTTACTTTCACTCATTCTAGGAAGAGCTATACACTTGCACTATACATTGTTATATCTAATATATTCCTAATATATTGTATCTCTTTCAAATCGCCTTGGATTTTGGGGCCTCCTACTCAGTATGTTTATACTAACCCCTGCGTAGGCTTTTTCCTCCCATGTTGTGTCTTATGCAGACAACAGATAGGGTGATCTTGGCTACATAAGATCTTAAGGATATTGTGTTCCTGGACCATGTATGATGGTCATAACTTTAATATTAGGATCTAGGCCCTCTTATCTATTTTGGTTTTCCAGCTTTGTATTAGGTTGGGAGATTTTTTTGGTCAAGCATGTATTTTTTCCCTTTACTATTCAGTTTACACTACAGTAATTTTGTACTATCTAGAGGTTTATGCATGCCTAGTTTATATTATAACAGTGTTGTATTTTTTATTCTTTTCCTATGAACTTTCCGATTGAGTTGCCTATGTGTGTGTGTGAACATGTACATAAAAAAGGCTTCCCTGGGACAATTATGCCTTCAATGCTTGTCCCTAACCAATGTCCTATAGAGGTGACCTTGGGGTACTTACGGCTCAAGCCCCGGATTTGGTCGGTTCATGAAAGTAAATATATAATTTCTTGTGTATTAATTAATTTAAATCTAACACTCATCAACATTATACACACACATATATATATAATCACATTTAGATCCAAAACACTATTTATCATGTGATTTTTTTTCAAATTTAAAAGAAATATTTTGGTTTCACTAACTCACTGCCACTCATAGTGATTCTATCATTTATTCATTGGGTTATTGAATAAGTAACAAGAATATTGTTCATGAATATAAAAAGTATTTACCCAAATGTTATATTTATTAAAGGCGAATTGGGGATGGGTGGACCAAAATAGAAAATAAAATAATTTAAACAAACAATTAACTGTTATGAAAAAAATATGTATAGTAGTTTAGATTATAATGATCTCATATCTACTAATCACACAATTATACTCCTAAAGAGGTATAACATCCAATAAATCCTTAATTGTTTTAAGGGTCATATAACCAAATAACTACCTTCATATTTTAATTGATGAACAACTGACACATATATAGAATTTTATATGGGAGTCATAAAAAATCATTTATTTGAGGTATAATCAAACATGTATTTCTTTTAAAAGGGAAATAGTAGACTAATATTGATACAAAAAATGGATGATAAAAAAATTAAAAACCTATAAAAACATATTTTATTACATTAACATGAATGTTATAGATATTTGGTCACTTTATAGATTATGTTTAGTATGGTGAAGTCCTATTATATTTATAGAAACCCTAGGATTCCATAAATGGATGCTACATATTTTTAAATGAAATTAATTGACATTATACAAACTCATGCTTGAGGACCCAAATAGTTTATTTACTTTGGAAATGTGGAATAAAACATTCGAATATGGTGAAAATCATCAGTCCTTCCCACAATGATCTACCCATTTTTTATTTTTCATAAACATTGTCAACATAAATCCATTCTTTATAACCTAAGGAAAGGAAACATAACAAAGGGAGATCCTAGGTACTCAATAAGGGTAAAAAAAGAGATGCATGATCTTAACAAAAACATAGGGGTTTGATAACATGAGAAAACATTTTAATACTATACATTTCATATCAAATATCATAATCATGATTCATAGGATGGTGATTAGAATTTCATAAGACATGAATATAAATAATAAATGATCCTAAGCCTTGAGAGAATGACATTGAAAAAGAAATTCTATTTGTGGAATAAACATGAGAATATAAAATCATTTCCAAGAAGACAATGCTCATTGACAAAGATTATTTGGGATCATCAGGGGGATAAACCTACCGGGAAAGACACACTGTAACACCTCATCCCTGGAAACATGGAGTCGATGCATTATTTTATTACATTGATCTAATTACACGTAATCAAATCCTGAAGTAATTATTATTTTTAAATAATTTAAATCCATATTACATACATGATACCCATAATACATTTGGAAATATAAAATATAAACATGATACATAAAAAATTAAATAAACATCATCCTTGAATGCTCATTAAATTATATCTTCATCATAACATAGGGAAAGGAAAGATAATAAGGGTGAGCTCAAATCCACTATAAGGGTATGTAAACCAAAAGAAATAAAAAATTAATAATAATAAATTAACATGGAATGGTAATAAGTTAACAACACATTCCATTAAAATACTAAGATAAGGAATATACAATATGGAAAGATAAGAAACTGAAATGACATGTCATTTAATCATTAACTATGACTTAAATTAATATTTTATCATATGAAAATCCAATCGATAAAAACAATGATAATGGAAATATATATGATGGATTTGATTAATTATTTGAAATCATGTATTTGCACCTGAGAAACTATACTATCAAGATCCATCATCCAGATATTATAAAACTAAAAGTATAAACTTGTTTAATTCTTCCACCATAATTATCTCATAGGAAACTATTTATGCATCAAGGTGATATATAAATTCATGTCTCTACCTATCATTTATTGTCTAATTCATTCCTCATGTTGATTAATTGATAAATAAACAATATTAAATATCCCAAAATAACCCCATTCAATAAATAATATAGATTTATCAATATTTCATCAATAGAGGATAAAAAAATGGTTTTTGACAATATTTAGTGGAAATACTATTTAATGCTCATTAAAAAATTCATGAGGAAAGTTATATTTAACGACTCTAAAGTGTCACAAAAAAATTGAAACATATGAATCATATTTCCCTATGAATAAAATGAAACATTTAATCTCATTATAATTATGATATTAATTATTTAAGTTTCTAAATATAAGTATATTCACCATATAATAGTGAAGTGGTGCATAATAAAAAATTCGTCTCAATAGAACGTAAATTGTGAAGATATACCGTACACTGAATTTAATTTTTTTATCATACATTAACCACATATATAATGGTTTTAAGAGTTTTACTAACTTATTCATGGTTATAATATCATATATTATCTTGTTATAATCAATTATTACCTATTTGATAATAATATTCCAATATTTTCACTATTTCATGTGTTAATTTCCATGTTTGTTGAGTATATTTAATCTTATTACTTATTGTTCATATTAAATAGATCATGATTATATCATATCTAGAATGTAAATCACAATTTAATTATATTATTTATTTCATACACATGTATTTAGAATAATATAAAATATTTGGAGATAAGAAATAAAATGCATCGTTTATGGAGATGGTAGGTTGTATGTACGCATGAATTATACATTCATTTCACTGTCATATTAAAATAGTTTTAATTAAATGTTACATATGTATATAATAACTCTATTATAATAATAATATCTTATATTTCATATATTTTTATTGAAATTTTCCTTATTACATTCCATGCACTGTGTGAACGAATCACATAGCTTTGAGGTGGTTATAGTCTACCCTTCCATAATCAATATTATTATATTAACATAAAATGGAATGTATAATGATATGTGTTATAAAATAATTACAGAAGAATAAGGATGTAATAAATATAATATATATAATATATAAATATATTTCTCATCATAATTTCTAGCATGAGTAGTGGTAATGGAAAAACTAACAACTTTGCATCGTGAGGCGGTAGTTCGTCGTGCACAAGAATGGTACGTTAGTTACCCATTAGATAGAGTTGTGTGTGAGTAAAGGTTGAAAAATTAAAATAATAATATATAAGTATAATTATTATACTTGTGTTATTTATATAATCGTGGAATTATAATAGTTTAGGGGGTAAATAAATGGGATAAAACTAAATAACTTGAGAAATGTTATTACCTCTTATTTGGGTAACACCTTATGGTTTTTACCAAAGGGCAATCATCGATGGATAACATACCAAGGGGGATTATAGGATAATAGGAGGGATGATGAAGATCAATTTGGTATGATATTTTCTGATCCAAATTTTCATGGTAGGTGTGAGGAAGTGGTAGAAGAGGAGGACTTTTTATAGTAGTGGTGGAGTGGCACTCCTGTAAATTTTGGAAAAGGGAATTCCACCGACATTTGTCGCAATTAATATTTGATGAAATAATGCTAAAAAGTATACAAAAAAGATTATAACATCTAAATATGACCATAAAATGGATTTTGGAAAACGTTCTAGGTCATTTTGCCCCTTAAGTTCATGACCTAGTTTGTTATAATGCTTAATTTCACCTTAATTGTTGTTATTAATTTTCCTCACTTTCACAAATATTTTTGGAAAAAACTAATTTAAAATTATTAGACAATATATATTATTTTGGTTCCAAATATGGAATCCACTTTTCCAAATTCCCATTAAAATATTGGTAGAGAAAAATAAATTCAATCCCACAGACAGTACGACAATGTAGTTTTTTAATGTAAAAACATTTAAAGGATTGCTATGATTTTTATTCTATTTCAAAGAAAAATTTGTATCAATGGCCCAAATTGAATTAAATAATAAAATTTTAATATAATTATTCTTGAAACCCAATTAAATATATAATTTAACCATATAATGAAAAAGTAGTTTTAATTAAAATTCATTATTTTTCACAATTCATTAAAAAATTATAATTTAAATAAAAAAACCAAAAAATCACCCCAAACTTATTTTTTTGTTCATATTTCAAAATATTAAGTCCATTTGGACATTTAATATTTATAAATGTTCCAAAAACAGGAATAAAAATAGATTTTCCATTAAAATTTGGTAAAATTTATTTTAAAAAATATAGTATTTTAAAAGTAAAATTGTATTTGTTCTTATATTATGAATATCAAATCTATTGAATGAATGTAAAAGATATTTTATTTAATACATAATAATTAAATTCATTATATAAATTTTCTAAAATTGTAATAATTTAATTAAATATGAAAAATGTGTCTAAATATTGTTTTGTTTAATCGAGTTTTGTGTGTATTACAAAGATATCAACGAAATTAAATTTATTCTAAAAGAAAAATTGTTAATATCGTGGGGTGAAACATTATTTACTCATATAGTAATTTCATCATTAAAATTTCATGAAAATTTACTTAAAAAATTTTGTGGCCATTTCCTTATTATATAATACTCTCATTCAAATGATTCTTCATCCATTTAGTGATTTCCCCATAGTACCTTTACTAGAAAGTTCATTTGATTCCTCAACGCTTTTTCTTTGGTATCAAGAAACTAGGTGGTTTCTATAAAATATGAAATTTCTATTTCCAAATCAATCACATCAGATATGACCACATTCACTAGGTCAGGCATCTACTTCCCTACAATTTATATATGGAACACATCATATACCTTTTATAATTTGTTTGGCAATTATAAATGATGAGAAATGAATCCAACTCTTTAAATAATTTAAAAGGATCCAATATACATGAGGCTCAATTTCCCTTTTCTAACTAACTTAGTGACACCCTTCCATGGAGATATTTTCATGAAAACATAATCTACTACTTGTAACTCTCAATCATTCTGTTTCTTCTCGATATAAATATTTTTACTACTGTGTTCTAATTTAAAATATGCATGAATAACCTCTACCATTTTTGTTTTCTCTTTAATAGGTTCTAGGATTATGAGTTTCTATTCATCAACTTCATCCCAACAAGTTGGAGTATGACATATCTTTCCATGTAATTTTTCATATGACACCATTTTAATACTTGAATAGAAATTATTGTTATAGTAAAACTATACCAAAGATATTTATTGATCCCACATACCTTGAAAATCGAGTGATCATGAACTCAAAATTTCTACCATTATTTTAATTGTTCTTTCATATTTTCCATTTGATTTAGGATGGTACAAAGTGCTTAAAAGGTGCTCAGTTTCAAGAGCTGTATGAAAATATTTCCTGAAATTTGATGTAAATAATGGATCTCAATCAGAAACAATTGATATAGGTGCACTGTAAAGTCTTACAACATCATTAATTTAGATACTTTCAAGGCACTAAAGATGTAGGTCTTCCCTTATGATAAGGAAATGAGTATATTTTATTAGATAATCAACTATAATATATTTTATGTCATTCCATCTAGAATTCTTGTGTAGTCTCATGAAAAATCCCTTAGTAATTTATTCACATTTTCAAAAAGAAATTATAAGAGGTTTGCAGAACATTATTCAGATTCATCCTCACAGTCTTCACTTGTTGGAAAACCAAACATCTGGATACATAATCAATAATTTCTTACATCATATTATCCAACAAAAAATGTTCCATTA
This sequence comes from Viscum album, assembly GCA_963277665.1. Classification (NCBI taxonomy): domain Eukaryota; kingdom Viridiplantae; phylum Streptophyta; class Magnoliopsida; order Santalales; family Viscaceae; genus Viscum; species Viscum album. The sequence goes on along the minus strand of OY728150.1, from coordinate 2,049,083,399 downwards.
ATCGATTTATACATCATTTTTTACCTAGTGAGTAAATAGAAATTTGATATATGATCATCATCTAACAATTCACTCAATAGATCATGTATAGAATGAATACGTAACCTCCTTCAAAATTTTATAAAAATATCTTCCTAAAAAAGTCTTCAAATTTTCCATCATCTACAACATTAATATTACATAAAATGTCTTCATAATTATATTGATAATTATTTATCATCTCTAATAAATATGGATTTGTAATCATTTGAAAATTTATTGGTGTTTCCCCTTAATTATAAATTCCCATATACATATTTACTAGATATTTGAATATATGATCCTTATGAATTTTAATTTGGGTTATAACTCCATGACCCTTCCTAATCAATGCATATTAAACATTATTATCCTTCCTTGGGTGGTATAATATTGACAATTCAAAATCTATCAGTAGTTTAATCCATCTCATTTGTTTAATATTAAGCACATTCTATTAGAACATGTATTTCAGGCCCTTATCATCCATGTAAATCTAACATATTTCCCCATAGATATAATGTATCCATACATTCAATGAGAATATTACATAAAATAACTAAATATAATGTGTTGGATAGTTCAATTTATGAGTCTTCAATTTCATTGATGCATAAGAAATGACTTTATTATTTTTCATTAAGACAAAACCAAGTCCCTTCTTTGATGCATCACTATATATGACAAACCCATCACTATAATATGGTATTGGAAAAATGAGGGCATTTAATAATATTCACTTTAGTTCATCAGATCAAACTTTACATTCATTAATCCATAAAAACATAACCAATTTATATGAAATAATGGATTACAAGTTAGGTAATATGGAAAAAATCTAAATGAATCATTGATTGTAACCTGCTAAACCAATGAAAATTTTTACCTCAGTTATTTTTGTTTCCATAGGCCATTGTATGACTACCTTGGTCTTTCTAGAACGAGTTCATATTCTATACTTGGATATAATATAAAAAATTTTAAAAAAACTTCCTGATGTTAGAAATTTCACTTACTAAATTTCCCATACAACTCTTCCCTTCTAAGAGACTTAATAATGATCTACAAATGATTTTCATGGTCCTTGGAGAATTTAGAAAACACCATAATATATTCAAAAAATAAAATAGTAAAATTTTCATGATATTCCTTCAAAACAATGTTCATTATGTCTATAAAAAATAGAGGGTGCATTATCCAATACAAATGGAATTATTTTAAACTCGTATTGTATATACCTCATCCAAAAAAGTATTATTTGGAATATCTTCCTTCTTCACTAATAATTGATGATACCCAGATCATAGATAAATCTTCTAAAAATATTTGGCTCCTTGATGTTGATTAATCAAGTCATTTATTTGAGATAAATGATAATTTTTTTAATAATAATTCCCTTGATTTCCATATAATCCTCTCACAACCTCTTGGATCCATATTTCTTCCTAACAATGAAGATAAGGGATCCCCATGGTGAAACACTATGATTAATAAATACCCAATTAGCCAAATCCTTTCGTTTTTTCTTCAATTACACCAATTCCACCATGGAAATTATATAGGGATTATTTTCTATTGGTCTTTCATTAGGGATTAAATCAATAGAAAAATTAAACATCACACTATGGGGGTGTCTAGGAAATTTATCTAAAAATAAATTGATGCATTATTATAGGATAGAGACATCTTCAATTTGATGATTAACTTATTAATTACTAGGCATTTTTATATTATTCCCCAAAACCTTCATCTAATGGTACTACAGAGTGTGGATTCAAATAATAGTTTTGTGAGTAAGCTTCTTATCTAAAGACGAGGTATTCTACATCATCCTTAAAATTTTAATTTATATCCACTTTGAATAAATAGTTTCATCATATTTTGATATCTAGTACATATAGAGGATTATATCAAAGTAAACCAAAATTATGATTATTATTTCAACACATAAATCATGTTTATGTTTCATAATTTTCACTTCCTAAAAAATCCTTAGGGTAATCATACATCCCATATATGTTTTTAATGACAACTCTCTTATTAAATTCAAAGGGAAAGGTTTATAATCTTTAAAATATAGTAAGATATATAAGAGTGATGTGATTTAGAAAAAGATAACTCATTGGATAAATTTTACGATAAGATTAATGTACCTACCACCATATCATTTGGTAATTCTTCTCCCACTATAGTGATTTCATAATCTTGGTCATCTCCCCTTGGCCCCTTATATGGGGGATTTCCCTGATTCCTAATGCATTTATTTTCATAGTTCCCCTTATATCTATAGTTGAAACATTAAACAATATTATTTTCCTTCAACACTTTTCAATCATGAACCTAGTGACCCCTATCCATGCATATATAACAAACTCTCAGTCCCTTCAAACATTTCCCAAGGATATTTTTCCATATATTTTATAATATGGAAAAGATTGAGTTTTATTATTCTTATTGGATTCATTATCTTTTTTGTGATTCTCAATAAAACCTCTTACTCTATTGGTTTCCCTTGAGTATATTGATTCCATAAAATTACATATCCATTTTGATAGAACATAAAACTATTTATTTGTATGATAAAAAATTCTCATGAAACCAATTCCCTTTCAGAGATGTAGCTTAAGTCATTCAAATAAGTGGTCTATATTGTTCTCTATGTTACGTGTATATCCCTTAGAATACCTCGTTATTCTTGTAAAAGGAGCTTCATGATCTGAAACTCTTGATTATTCCTTTTTTTATTCTATGAAACATTCTCTTTATCTCAATTTACTGATCATGAGGGAAGTATTGGTCTATGAATGTATCCTTAAATGTTCTACACTCTAGGAGTTCTATTTATTTTTCCTCCCTAGTATCCAAGATTAAAGACCACCATTGATCAGCATCACCTTGGAGTCAATAGACCATAAGTGTAGCATTTTCCAATTCACTACATCTCAAGGCTATCAATATCTTCTCTTGATACTTAATCCACATCTGAATTACAATTGGATTAGAAGTCCGAATAAATGTTTTTGGATTCTGTCTCATATTTAAGTCCAACATAGTAGATTACCAATGTGGAATATGTTTCTCCATTTAGGAAAGTTTATTTTTCATAACTGGATTAATTTTTCCTAGTATTTCTATAAATTTCTCTATTCTAATACTAGTAGTAATAGTTTCTTTAGAAAGGAAATATCTACATTTACCACGATAATTGATATCATTTTCCCTTTTAAGATTATTTTCTATATAATGGAATAAATTATATTAGCTAATAATATCATAAACTATAATTCCAAATATGGTATGTAATATAACATAAATTTCGGAATCCTAAGTATTAAAATCATAAATTCTAAAATATTTGGGGAAATTTTACTTTTAAATTCCTCATAATGGTTTGTGAAAAAAATGTGAATTATCCTAAGAATATCCCTAAGTCTTAATCCATGTGTGTAGTAATTCCCATTGTCATGTACATGGTTTGGCTTAATCATGCCCGATACACGTTTTCTGAGTTTTTACTTCAAAGTACATATTTTCCCGAACCACATCCACTTATTGCATACTTGAACACTTAATCAGTTATTTCTTATTCATAACCTAGGGAAAGGAAATATAGTAAAGGTGATCCCAAATTCTTAGTAAGGGTTAGTAAAGAAAAATAAATACTGAATCTATGAGAATAAATCATCCTAGAAAGATGAATAGTTGATAACACATTCAATTAAAATAAATATTTAAGGAATAAAAAATTGGAAAGGTAAGAAAAAAAATTACATTTAATAAATTAATAATAATGAAATTTTCCCATATATTTTATCATTATAAAACCTCAAGGATAATAATCATGATAATTGAAATATCTATGAAGGAAATGCTTATTTACTGGAGGTCATTCCTAAGAAAAATAAGAAACCATACTATCAAGATCCATCCTCCCTAATGCTTAAATTAAATGTATAAACCTATTTTATTTTTCAAAATAAAGTTTCTTTGGATAAACTATAGAAGCATTGAGGTTATAGAGAATTTTTGTGCCCAACCATCATTATTTGTCCAAAACATTCCTCAAATATAGTAATAAATAAATAAAAAATATTATTTATCCTAAAATATTCATATTGAATAAATAATATGATTTATAAATAAATTTTCAATGTAATATCTTTTACAAAAAGGTTATTTTAAATTATTTAATGGAAATACTATTCAATGATTATTAAAACAATCACGAGGAAAGTAATCATTAAAAATTACAATGTATCTCATAACACTTTGGAAAAATTTAATTATCATTCTCAATGAATTAAAATAAACTTATAATATCATTATAATAAGTATATTCATGATTTAACATGTAAAACACATATTATATAAAACATATAAGAGTGAAGTGGTTCATAAAAACAAATAAGTCTCAAGAGAATTTAAATTTTGAAGAAACCCCTTGCCCTGTGTTTTTTCTGTGATCATCCTATGACCTTTTATATAATTGTTTTATGATTTTTAATTACTTATTAATTTTTATAATATAACCTATTATCTTCTTATAATATCTTAGTAATTGTTTGATAACAATTTTCCATTATTATCACTATTTCAGGAGTTAATTTCTGGGTTTGTTGAGTATGTTCTAAAATGTTACTTATTTTTTATATTTCACAGATCACTATTTCATCATATAAATAATTTAAATCATGAATTAATTATCATATTTATTCATTACATAAGTATTTATAATAATCCATAATATTTGGAGATATGAAACGAAATTCACCATTTATGGGGACGGTAGGTCGTACGTACGCATTACCACTACATTCATTTCATTGTCTTATTAAGTGATTTATAATAAATGAAAAAAGATCTATATTTTAAATATAATATAATATTAATTTCCCATATCTCAAATAGGTTTTTTAAAATCATCCTTAATATCTTCCATGTATTTTTTGGATGAATCGCAATGCTTTTATCAGTTAGTAGTCCACACTTCTTCAAACGAAGTTATCATATTTACAAAAAATGAAAAGTATAAGGTTATGTGTTATAAAAAAACTAATTAAGAATAAAGACACTATAAATATATTATATATCATATATAAGAAGATTTGACCTCATAATTTCTTCCATCATAGGTGGTAAATAAAAAATGAACAACTTTTCTTTGTGAGGTGGTAGTTTGTCGTGCACAAGAACAATTAGTTTTCCACCCATTAGATTCAAGTGCATGTAAGTGTAGGTAGAACCCTTAAAATAAAATTATTATTTGTTAATTTACAGTAATTTTTTATTATATAATAATTGAAATATAATATTTTATGTGGTTATGAAAGGGAATAAAACTAAAGAGATTAAGGAAAGATGTTACTTCTTCTTTGGGCAATTCCTTTTGGTTTGCACCAAAGGGATTCCATGGCCAGATTGTTTCCCAAGGGGAGGATTCTATGTTGAGTTAACGGATTTTTAGGATCAATATGGGAATATTTTGGCCGATCCAAATTTATTTAGAAGTGTGAGGAAGTGGGATAAGAGGATGATTTTTATAGTGGAGGAGGAGTGTCACTCTTGTAAATTTTGGAAAAGGGAATCACGCAAAAAAGTTTTCAATTGCATTTTTGAAATAATAAGGGTACAAATTCAATAAAATGGTGGATATTTTTTAAATATGAACATAGAATTAATTTTCAACACATTTATAATACATTTTGAACATTATGTTTAATGTTTAGTCTCTTTATATGCTTAATTTCACCTTAATCATTACAATTAAATGTTAATAACTTTCACTAATCGTTTTGGTAAAAAACTAAGTTTACTTTATTATAAATTATGAATTATGACAAATAAAAATATAGGAAGAAATTTCCATATTCCAATGAAAAACTTGGGAAAAATTAAATTAAATATAATTCACCAAATGGGATAATAATGTCTATTTTTAAGTAAAATGTTCAAAAGTTTTCTATGATTTTAGATTAAATTTGAAATTAAAAATGAATCCAATGACCCAAATTAAATTTACTAATAATAAATTAATCTAATTTAACATAAAAATACATTAAAAATATAATTAATCTCTATAAATAAATTAAATTAATAATATGTTTAAATTAAAAATCATTATTTACATTATTAATTATAAATGAATCTATACATAAAAATATGAAAAATTTACCCTAACATAATTTTCATGTTCCTATTTCCAATAATAAGTTTATTTTGACATATTATATTTTTACAAGTGATTAAAATTGGATTAAAAATAGGGTCACTATTAAAAGATGGTAAAATTTGATTTATACAAATATAGTATTTTATATGTAAAATTAGGTTTGTTATTATCTTTTGACTATCAAATTTATTGGATGAATGTAAAAAATAATTTATTGAATAATAAATATATGAATTTACTATAAAAATTTATTAAAGGTGTATGAATTTAATTTGCTATGATAAACACGAATAAATAGTGCTTTGACTAAATCAGTTGTTGTGGGTAATACATAGATATCAACATAATTTAATTTATTCTAAAAGGAAATATGGTAAATTCTTAGGGTGATACAAATAACACAACCACTAGTCACAACCATTTATTATATTGGAATGGGTTCACACCCAAACTATCATTATGGAAAAAGTTCCTAACTATACTGGGTTCACACCCCATTACAACCATATCAATATCATGATATATATATGTATTTACCCAATCCATTGGAGACAGATATCAGTCCCACCCATAACATAGTTAAAAATATATTTTTTTTCCAAATAATATATAACTTCATTATATCATAACCCATGAAATAAAATGGGTATCATAAATGTTTCATTATATCAAAACTTGGGAAAAATATTGAGGCTTCATAATCATTACATCAGAATATAGCCTATGAAAAGAAGCAGGTGTTAATATAATCTTATCATGGTACAAATGATGGAATAGAAATGGGTTTCATAAACCAATTTCTCATCATAAAAGAAGAAAATTAATCAAAATAATAAGAATTGTGTCCTTTGATCAAATCACTAGTAAACCATAAACTATATCAAAGGATGTGATCTTAAATAGGGAAGGATATTGAAAAACAATTTTGAAAATTTATTAGGGAATAAACAATTTATTTTAAAATAAATTTTATAATTATTTTTTAAAAAAACAACCTTTTATGGAAACATTTTATACTTGTAATAAATAATTTAAAATCCCTTAATATACTAATTTCATAAACATAAAAAAATTTCAAAATTAATTTATATCAAAATAATATAAAAATAAAAATCATTGATTTTTTTTATAAAATTAGTTTATTATGTAACTATATTTAAAACATATAAAGGAAAATTCAATTAATGTAGTGGTCATGATGGAATATAATTCCATTCATGATATATATATAAAATCAAAGATTCCTTTAATATTTTTAATATAAGTCAAATGATCCCTAATCAGAAAATTACAAGAAGATTAATATTAAAACCATTTTGTAAAAGGGTAAACATGGGTAAAAAAGATTTCAATATAATAAGATATTTTAAGAATTTTTTTAATTTTTTTTAAAAATATAGGTTTTGAATAAAATAGATTTCTGAATGAAGGGAGAAACATGGCCAGATTTTTATAAAATTCCATCATTAATTATCTTTTGTATCAATGACTGAAAAATTGTTCCATTATATAAAAATATAATGAGTAACTAGAGGAAATGAATAGTAATTAGAATTATTGAGAGATACATCATAATGTTTTATATTTGGAATCATAATCATAAACAATCCTGATAAACAATGAGATTGTAACATAAAATTATAACCACTTTAGAAAACTTAAATCAAAAGAACCATGAATGAATAAAATTAAATAAAATATACAATATCATTAGTGTTTTACTTTTAATTAAAATACATTTAAAATAGACTATATGTACACCTCATTGAAGAATATATGTTAATATTATAACATACATGTCAAAGAAGGAAAATTATGATGAAAATATTTTACTGATTTTGAAAAAATTAAACTCTAAACCCCATGAAATATAGATCCTCAGATGGGTATGTAAATAAAAATAAATTTTATTATAATAAACACAAAATATATTCATGTTTAGTATATAAACTGAAAATAATAATGTGGTGGTGAATATAACATGTGTGTCCCAAAAGTAGAATGTGAGACATAAATTATTTACCATAAGAAATAAATTCCTTCTAACTTTTTAAAACCACAAATATAATAAGAATATTTTTTATAAATAGATAAAAATAATATTCATATATATACTACAATAAATTATTTTCTTATCATATTATATTACAAGTTTATTAACATTTCAAAGATAAATTTGTGTTTCAGATAATAACTGTTTTGGTTTTCATAGATGTTTCGACTTGATATTCTTCATCCTCCTAATTATATCATTATTTAAACATTCCAAAATTATTAAAATGACTTTAATTTATCTATTAATTATATATTTATTTATAATAATCTATAATATTTAGTAATAAGTAATCTTATACAATGTTTATGGAGATGGTAGGCCGAACATATACAAGAATGTTATTTTTATTTTCTTATCATATTGAATGAAAGGAAAGAAAATTACACACACACACACAGATATATATATATATATATATTATAATTCAAGTATATTTTTTATTTCATATATAAATCATAATTTATCATATTACGATCCTTGAAACATTCCAAGTAAAGCATGAATTAGTCACATCATTTTGTGAGGCAGTAGTCCACCGTACAAAAAATGAAGTTATTATATTCCCAAAAAATTGAAAGCAAGATGGTATGTGTGATATTAAAATTCCATAATCATAATAATGTCGTAAAAATAATAAATATAAAATATGAAAATTATATCAATCATTATTCTACTCCTTGATAGGTTGTAATGGAAAAATAAATTTCATTGATTCGTGAGACAGTAGTCCTCCGTAAATAAAAATGATGATTTCGTACCCAATTTGATGAAAATGTGTGTGTTTTTAGGTATTAAAGTTAAAAAAACAATATTTTAGTATATATAAGATACTTATTTTATAATATAATAACGATATAAAAATAATTGATGGATATGGAGGAAGATATAAAATAATAGACTAGTTTGAAGATTATTTCCTCTTCTTCAGGTATCCCCCTTGGGATCTCACATAAGCGTTCAAAGGATTTATTTTATCAAATAATATTGTTTATAGGAATATGGTAGGTAATTTTGGAAGTTATTTGGGAAGATCTCACTAACTCAAAAATTTCTTGAGATGTGTGAGAAGTGGGGGAGTGAGTTCCTTTTTATAGTTGAAGATGAGAAGAATTCTTGTATACACTCAATAGTATTCATCATTTGGTGTTCATAATTACCTTATGCTTCTCCAAAACTAATATTTAAAGATTTTTATGTATTATATGATCAAACCACACCTCCACCACACATTTGTAATAATTTTTTAAACATATTGTCCCTTAATTATTCTGATTCCATTTTTTTTCATTTTTTGTTTTTATTGAGGTATCTAACATTCTAACATAGGGAATTAATCCCTTAGAAATAAATAAAATAGATATTTTTTAAAAAAATTCTAACCAATGACTATAAAATATTACATAAAATATATATATTAAAAAACGCCATATTTCTTATAAATTAAATATATCATAAGTGCATGTAATGTGGAAAGACACCGCATTAACACTATCAGAACTAACAAAATTTTTACTATTTAAGGATAAATTTGTTCATTATAATAAACCAATTGATCAATAAATAGACCCTATATTATATTTACTAATATTTAAACATCAATTTTTAGAATATATGATTTTAAAAAAAATTAAATCATGTAATAATATATATATATTATCAAATAACAATAATGACAATTTTGAAATAATTTATTAAATTAAAATTTAAAAATATCAATAAAATAATGTAATTTCAATATATTATACATAAAAATCCTTAAAATTATATATTTCTCTATAAATTTAATATAATATACTGATTTGTTCAATTTACATGACTTTTAATATTTTTAGTATCATTTATTTTAGTTAATTGTAAACATATTAATTACGTTTATTGTGTATCATAAGCATTTATACTTATTATTTAATCTTCAAAAAATGAAAATAAATTATCTTAATAATTTTGGTAATTGACCTTTAAAATTTAAATTTATAATTGAATATATTAATTTTTTCCAAATCCCAAATCATTAAAAAAAATTATGGATTGAAGGTTTCTTTTTGGTATTTTCATTACTTAACTGATTATGTAGGTCGCATTAATAGAATAGTATCCAAACAACTAAAAAATAGATATAATTATGGTAAGGTTTGAAATATGACTATACAATGGGAGTCAGACAATTTTTTTTGTTATTTTCGGTGGTATGTTTATATGTTAGTCTGTTGGTAAACTTGTTTTTTCTCTTAATCACCAAGATACATTTTAACTATTATCAATAGTAAAATTGGTGAAAAAACAACTTTTTCATAATTATAAATTTTAAATTATGATGATTGCAAATATTGAATCAATTTTTCCTTGTTAAATTCATATAAGTTTCAGATATTACTTTAAATTTAATCCTGCAAATGAGACAATACAATATGTTTTTAAAATGAAAATATTCAAATGCTTGAAATTATTTTGTATTCAATTTTAATTTTATTTTAATTAAAATGAACTATATTGTATTTATTTATGTATAATTATAGTAATTATACTATAAAATACATTTAAAATATAATTTTTCTATATAAATAAATCAGATGAGAAGTAATTTTTCAGTAAAAACATAGTATTTTTCACTGTTTATAAAGAAAAAAAGAAACATCTAATATAATTACAAAAAAAAATCTAAAATAATTTTGATACTCAAATTTAAATAAATAATTTCTTTCCCAACTATATTATCTATATATAGTAAAATATAATTTCAAATTTTATGTGTTAAGAACTATTAACCAATATCTTGGAAAAGATATAATTTTTTAGAAAAATTAATTTTTATTTTAAATGATCTTTTTTTTATAAACAATATATAATAATTAAACAAGTGAAAAAACATATATTTTTAATATTTTCTTATTCCATCCAATCCAATAGAATGGTGATTACTATTATATTAAATAACAATATTAATAATATATTTTAGTTTGGGAAAACCCCGCCATGATTGTAATGTAATCTTTCAAAGAAACATGGTATTGTGGGTGACCCAATCCAGACCTAGTGTTTCATATACCAAAATCTAAACTTAGAGTGGCCTGAAGTTAATTCTTAACATGGTGTTGCATATAAAAAATCATAAATTTGTGTTGTTTTAAACACAATCCACCGATGAATTCTAATTAATTTTAGAAATATCTATTCATAAAAACTAGAGGAGTTAAATTGTAAACCCCTTAAAATTAATTACACCATCAAAATTCACCATGATCATATGAATTTTAATACATTAATGTCACTATAATTGAAACTAAAATCATAAAAATTAACTCTAATACATCATTAAAAAGGGAATGATAGAAATAAAATGGTTACCCAAAGTAAGTCATCAGTAGGTTTCCACAATAGAAAACATATATGGGAAGTAAGTATTTACACATGGAATAAATGAATAATTAGTTATATAGATTGACAGAGATAACTAATCACATGAAATTTTGTTATCTAGATAAAGGTAACAATCAAAAAACCATAAATCTATAATGATCTAAGGGACTATTTGATTCTTGAGAAATAATGGTTCTTGGATAACATGTTTATTTCAATATCCTTTTAGTAATGTTGAAAATTTTCATGGGAATATATACTTACATGATTTAATTCTATTTTATAAAAAAATATCTACCTTGGGTTGTGCATTGATCAATTTACATTGCATCTCTTACTCTAGGAAATAATGGTGGAATATTTTAGCATGAAGTAGAAATCGATCAGAATATACATAGATATAATGACAAGTAATTCCATATATAATTAGTTATCATCAGATGGAAATGTTTATAAGATGTTATCCAATATACAAAAATATTTATATGGTGAAACAATACATTAATATCTAAAACTGAATTCAATGATCAACAAAAACTATTAAAAAATTGTTATATTTTTTACCCTTACAATAGATGAAAATAAAAAATACTAAAAAGGGTCACTAATCAACTTAACATTAGTCCCCCGTGCATTATTAAGTATATCTTGATTTTGAAAATCCAACCTTGTTAATTCTATAATCATTTAATCTCTTGAAAAATTGTAATAAACTGAATTTCAATATATACTTAATGAATATATGATTGCTGTACCATTCCTAAAATAGGTTGTTGGTTATATTCTTTATATCCAAAAATGTTTTAAAATTATTCAATGAAAAGTTCAAAAACATTTTCAAGGTATGAAGTAATAAATACTATCAAATTTAGTTCATTTTTATCCAACATACGTTTATCCAAAATAAATGAAATACTCTCCAAATTTGGAATGTATTAAGGTTTACCTTCCCATAATCATGTTTTTCCTATTAGATATAAAACTTTCATTAAATCACCTTTCTAGGTCATTAATACCTTTCAATATATTCATTCAAATACTTAACAAAAAACTAATAGTGAGTAATCCTTATATATTTCATAATTCATAATTCATGATTCCAAATTTATAAATAATTCAATAATTCCACATCAATTATTGGAATAGGATATTTCCTTCCATGATTTGGAATTTAATTCTTATGTTATGGAATTTAGTTTGGTAATTCTCATGTTCTTTAAAGATAATACATTGAACACCGCAACAACTTTTCACTATATGACCCTTTTTCTAAAAAAAATAACATCTTTACCCTCCTTTTGAAATATTTATTCAGGTTTTTTCCCTCCATCTAGAAATATAGGAAGCCAAATCATATTTCTTATATGTTTAGTACCACATGAACATTTATAAAATCTAATCTTCAACTTATTCGATTTATAAGGAATCTCAAATATTTTCTCATTCTTAATTGTATATCACAATATCTGATTTGGTTTAATACTACGACTATTCTCTATAATCATATTCCAATTTGGTTGCTCATAATCACTGATGTGTCCATCAGATTCTATGTTAACATGAATTCTTCTAGTTCAATCCATTTACTAAAATAAATAAAATGTTTTGAGAAACACTAATCATAGTGGAAAACATCATAATAACAAATAATTACTTATATGATGTCTAAATCATAAATCCTCATTTTAAATATATTAAATCGTATGTTCATTCATGGTTATTCATAGTCATAGTAAACTTAAATCATTCATGATGGTTTTTAAAGTATATTTCAATTTCCAATGTATATATCATTGGAGTATCAAACAAGGTATTCCCTAAGGACCGTTTCCAAGCACTAGTTCTTGATTGAGTCTAGCTCAATATGGAATTTTTTAGGGTTGTTACCCCTATGTACATTTCCCTAAGAGTCGCATACACTATTATTATCCAGATAGAGATATAATTACCTAGAATCCACTCATTCTATTCATTATAAAAATTCATGTAAATTTTTCTTTACTTTATCAAATACTTATACATATCCTTACAAACATCCCTATAAATATCCATTAAAATATCCATTGGGTTCTTAATAAATATTTTACATTCTAGTTCCCAAAAATTTACTAAACCTTTCGTTTAAAACCAACTATAAATACCCAGGCCCATTAGACATGGATGCTACATCTTTCTAGATGAATAATCATTATGTTACCAAAATAATCATGAGGTTCATAATATTCTTGCGTCTTCTAAAACATAGAACACAATATTATAATCTATTGAACAATATTCAATGTATCTTCAATGTATCCCATAAATATATTCCAATTTAGTATTCTTCATAGACATATCATATATAAAACCATTATTCAAAACTGGGGAAATGAAACATAATAATGGATGAGATCATATGCTTAGTAAGGCTAAACATAAGTTATATATAATCATTACTTGAACAAGGGAATATAAGTACATGAGTATAATATTTTAAAACCATACCCACATATAAAATATTATAATCATGATTCATGGAATATTTATTGGCTATTCATAAGACATAAATCATAATATAATCAAATAAGTTGATCTATGAGAGAAACATATTGGTGTAAGACATAGAATTTTTTGTATACACACAACCATATAAAATCATTTCCTAGAAATCATGGCTCATTTTCAAAGCATATTAGGGAACTTAATGGGGATGCACCAACTTGGTGGGACACACCACCCACTCTAGTCACAACCCTTTCCTTATAGTGGATTTGGTTCAATCCCAAACTATCATAGTTGACCAAGTCCCTTACTGTACCAAGTTTACTCCCCATTTAAACCATGTTTATCTAATTAGATATTTAAATATTTACCCAATGCATTGGATAAGAATATAGGTCCCACTTGTCATATAATAAAATCATAGATATGTGATGAAAAATATCATTAACATTAATTATATCATAACCCATGGAATGAATTTTGAATCATAATAATTTAATAATATAATAACCTACGAAAAAGGGAAAGGTTTCCTAATTATTTCATCATAGAATTACATTTTGAAAATGGTGGTTTCAGAATCATTTAATCACGGTATAATCCATGGAATATTAATTGGTTCTATAAAAAATTCATGTTAGAAAAAAAACCATTCAAAGGTAAACCATGAATGGTTCCCATGGATTATATCACAAAAAATGGAACCTATATTAAAAGATGTTATCTTTGATGAAGAATTATTTTGAAAGATCACTTGGCTCATTTATTAAGGAAAATATCCGTTCATTGACAATACAATTTTTAAAACATTTTTTAAATATTTTTATTTGATAAGAACATTAAAAATTATAAAAAATATATATTTTAAAATCATTTAAAATACTTTTTTAAAAAAATATTCAAAATTAATTTATTTGAAAATAAATTTATAATCAAATATATCAAAAAAAATATGAAAAAAATTTATTTTAAGAATATTATTTAATGTGAATAATGAAACCATCCAGGATATAGTGGTCATGACGGTGGATAGTTCCTTACATATATTATATATTAAAACAAATATTTCTTTTATAGTGTTGTTTGAAGACACATGATTCATGATTGGAAAATGATAATAATATTACTTTTAAAACAATTTTTCATAAAAATAAAATGCTGGTAAATTTTATTTAAAATATTATATTAGAATAGTAGAGAATTTTTGAAAATATTTTCATATAGAATTTTTTTGAATGAAATATATTTCTGACAGAAGTAAGAAATAAGGTAGGATTTTATTTAGAACACTTTCATAATTATCTAAAGTAACATATAGTGATAATTGGTATCATTATCTAAATTTATCATGAATAACTATAGGAGAATAATATTCTTGAGAATAATTATGATATAGATCCTAATAATTTTTCTATAGAAGCATAATAAAAAATAATCATGATAAATAATGAGACTCTAACATAAACGTATTACCACTTTGGTAACCTTGAATCACAATCCCCTTAAAGGAATAAAATAAAATGAAACATAAAATATAATTAGTATAAATAAATTAATGATATTATTTTTCAATGTTTTTGTATATACACATCATGAAAGAATATAGGAGTATATCATAACATACTTCTTGAGGTATAAAAATAGAGACAATAAATATTTACCGATTTGGTAACATTTGAACCGTTAAACACATGAATTATAGATCCTATAATGGATATGATAATAAAAATTAGTTTTAGGATAAGAATCATAAAATAAATTCATGTGGAGTATATACAACACACAAAATAAATAGGTGGTGACTTTTTCATATGTCTCACAAAAGTAAAAAGTGAGACAAAAACCCCTTTCCATAAGTCTTGAATTATTTAGTAAACATTAAATCCTACTTTATAGTAAATAAATGTTTATTATACATTTATAAAATAACCATATTCATATGTATATATATATATATATATCGTATCATGTATGATTTTTTTTGATATTAACATACTTATTTATTTATAATTCCATGTTAATGTTATGTTTTGGGTAATAACCACTTTTTTCATAAATGTTTTGACATGATATTATTGGTCATATTACTTAGATAAGGAATTAAAAATCTCCAAAATTATAAACACAATATAAATAAATATGTTCACTATATATGTATTTATTTTAATCTATAAAATTTAGTTTTTGAAAATGAGTTACACTATTCATGGAGACGATAGGCTTTATGTACGCACGAAAGTTGTTTCTAATTTCTTATCATATTGAAGGAAATAAAAGTAAATTAGATATATTATCATTTTGGTAAAAATTTTATGTCATTTATATCACATAATTCTATTAAAATCATATTTAGTACATTCAGTTAAAAGGTTAACAAATCACATTACCTCACAAGTAGGTTTCCCATCATACAAACGAACAACATTATCATATTCCCTAAAAGTAGAAAGAATGAAGTTATGTGTGATATAGAAATTACATAATCAGAAAAGCCCAATAATATCATAAATATCATATATATATATATATACAGTATTTCTATATTTATTCTTATACTTGATAGGTGGAAATCAAAAAATGAATGAGTAAATGGGTGTATTATACCTAATGATTCTAAAATATTATTTCTAATTTAAAAATAATAATTCCCATATGTTTTGGAAATTAAATTTATCAAAAGAACAAAAAATGTAAAAATCTATACTTTTACCCTAAATGGGATGAATATGTTTTCACAATTTAATAGTCATTAAGTTCAATATAAATGATCAATTGGTACATTAATTGACCAAATACTATATATGTTAACATTTAAAAATCACTTTTCTAAAGATAGTATTTTAAATAATTTTAAATCATTTAATAAATTATCACTTATTATGGAGTAACATTAATGTCAATGTTGACATTATTTATTTAATTTGAATTTAAAAATATTAAGAAAATAATATAATTTTAATATATTTTTATCACACATGTGTACCATTATACATTTCTCTAAAAAATTACTTTAAAATAATGACTTATTCAACTTATATCACTTTTAATATTTTTTAATCATTTATTAAAATTAATTATTAACTAAATAATTATTTCATTGGTGTTTCATAATAATTTTGAGAAATTATTTAATCTATAAAAAATTAAATTAATTACAATGCTAGAAAATCCAATTTACATTACAAAAAATATTTAAAATTTAACATATTATGTTTTTGCCCTGTCCAAAACCTTTAAAAATCCTAATGGTAAGGAAGGTTATTTAATTCTTTTTAAAAGGTGGTTCAATTATATAATCACATAATAAAAAAATGGAATGGGGACTCAACCCCGCAGCCATCACCCCATATCCAACTCCCAACCACCCCATCTGCCTGTGAAAGCCTATAAGTTTTATTAATTTTTCATCACATACCTTATTTTGTAGGTAAAATCATTTTATAACATTTTATTAACTCATGAAAATAAATCCAAATGCACTAATGTTCAAAATTAATAAAACTAAAAGGTGTTGGACTAGTGTTTACGTCATTTATCACTTATGTTTAACATTTACTCACTTGGTAAACTCATCTTTCTCTTACTTAACCTAATTTATTTGATCTGTTTTCAATAATAAAATTGGTAGAAAATTATGTTTGTCCATATTAGATATTATAAATTATGTTTATTAAAAATAAATTATAAATTATTACAAATTCAATTCATATAAGTGGAGGAAATTAAATTAAATTTAATCCCACATATGGGATGAAACAACAGGTTTTTAGAATTAATATTTTCAAAAGTTTGAAATCTGAGCAACACAAATCATAGTGTAAAACAACATAACAATAAAAAATAACTTATTTGATTCCTAATGTATAACACATATTTTTTAATATAATATACCTTAGGTTTATCCTATGAAATTTATAGTCATAATATAATTAAATTCATTAGGATGGTTCGTAAAGAGTTTGGGAATTTTCAAATTTCAACCCATTTGAGATTGAAACAAAGGGTGTATAAAGAAATATTGTCATGCACAACTTCCCATTCGATTATTGCTCAGTGTCGTATTTTTGTTGTTGTTACCCCTATGTATATATCTGTCAGATTCACATTGACTTTTAGTATCTATACATGGATGTAATTTCATAAAAACCACTCGTGGTATCCTTTATCAAAATTCAAGGACATTTTCTTATTAATTGACTCATCTTTAGACATATCTGTATATAAATTCTTAGAAATATCTTTATAAATATCCCTATAGAAATCCCTAAGGTTTTCTCAAACTATTTTCTAAATATTTAATAATCATTTCCTTTGATACCATTATAGTGACCTTGGACTTTTATAAATGGATATTATATATTTCTGTATGAATATTCATTAAATTACACAAAAAAGCCTAAGGGATATAATATTTTTGTTCATTTGGAATCATGGAACAAAATCCCCTAATAATATAAAATATCTTCAATGTTTTACAAAATGATATTCTTATTTAGTATTCTTCATATACGTACTCTATATGAAACCATTCATCATAACCTGGAAAAAGGAAACATTAGAAAGTGTGATCTTGGATGCTTTTTATGGGTAAACAAAAGATATCATAAGTATAATATGAAAATATAGGAATGAGAACAAGGGAATAAAGTTTTAAAAACACACCCTTCATACCAAATATCATAATAATCATTCATGTAATAGAGATTGACAGTTCATAAGACATGAATCATAAGAAATACAAATAACACAATCCTTGAGAGTATAACACTGGCATAATAAATGGAATATATAGAATAAAAATAATCATATAAAATCATTACCTAGAAGTCAGGGAATATTTTCAAAACTTATCAGGGAACTTCATGGGGGATACACCCATTGGGTGAGACACACCACTAACCCTAGGCAAAACTGATTGCTTAGAGAGGAATATGTTCACTCTCTAAACTATCATAATGGACAAACACAATAATTTTACCATGTTCAATCCCTATTCTATCTGTGTATTTCTTATAATATATATATATATATATTTATTATAGGGAGATTTAGGTCCAACCCATCACATAAGAGATTCATATATATGTGTGCCACAAAATCATAAAAAATCATAATATCACAAAAAATAAAATGAAATGGGTATCATAATAATTTCATTGTATTATAACATGTGGAAAAGCGATTGGTTTCCTAATCATTTCAACATAGATTAACCCATGAGAAAATAAGGTTTAACAGTCACTTTATCATGGTATATCCCATGTAAGAGAAACGAGTTTCATAAGAAAATTCATCTTAAATATAAACCATTAAAATATAGAATAATAATGGTTTCATTGGATCATATATAGAGTAAATCAAAAACTATATCAAAGGATGTCATCATCGATGGAGAAGGATTATTAAATATCACATGGATATTTTATTATGGAAAATATATTTATTTTTAAATATATTTCACAAAATATTTTTAAAATAATTTTCCCTAAAAAAATTGAAATCATATAAATAAATTATTTCAAATCAATTCAAACACTTTTTGCTAAGATGTAAAACCATTTCAAAATTAATTTCTTTCAAAATTAATTTTAAAAAATATATTTCAAAAGAAATTAGGAAAATATTATTTATTATATATGAAGGATGATGTAATGAATGGATTTTTCATGATGACGGAGAATTATGTTCATGACATAAATATGAAGACAAATAATACTTTCTTATTGTTGGTATAAGTTAAAAGAGCCTTGATCAAAAAATGACAAGAAAATTATATTTAAAATAATTTTTTAAAAAGCTAAAACATGAGTGAAAATTCCCTTAAAAAATAATATGATAATATTTGATCATTTTTTAAAACATTTTTAGAAATCATTATTCTTAATAAAACTTATTTCTAGCTGATGAGACAGATATGGTCATATTTTATTTAAGAACGCATTCTTAATTATCCTATGTATCAAAAAGATAAAAATGGTATCATTATATTAAGATATCATGAATATATAGAGGTGATTAAAATTATTGAGAATTCATGAGATATAAATCATAATATTTTCTATTAATAAGTATAATAAACAATCCAAATAATTTATGAGATTGTAACATTAAATATTTACCCCTTCAGTAACCCTGAATCATAAGCCCCATAAAAGAATAAAAAAATTAAGACATAAAATATCATGAGTATAGATAAATTCATGATATTACATTGCAAAGAATATTTATATACACATCATGAATTTATGTTGGTGAATATCATAACTTGAACATCAAAAAAAATTTAGAAAAAATTCATTTACAGTTTCGATAAATTTTGAACATTAAATGCCATGAAAAATCTATCATAAAATGGTATATAAATAGAAATAAATTTTATTATAATCGTAATAATATAAATTCATTGGTATCATACAAACCACATAGAATAAAGATGTGGTTAATATATCATGTGTCTTGTGAAATTAAAATGTGAGATGGAAATCCTTTAGCTTGAATCTTGAAATCCTTCACACAAATTAAAACATATTCTATAGTAAATAAAATTTTATTATAAATATATAAAATAACCATATTCATATATATATATATATATATCTTATTTATATTATTTTTTGATTACTTTATATTACCCGTTTATTAACAATTCCATGTTAAAGTTATGTTTCGGGAAATAACCGCTTTATTTTTCAAACATGTTTTAACTTGATATTTTTGGTTCACATAGTTATATCCTGATTTAATCATCTATATAATTATAACAATTTAATATTAATATATATTCAATATATATGAATTCTGATCCATAAAAAAAAATTAATGCCAAGAAATGAAATAGATCATTCATAGAGACGGTTCCTTGCACGTGCGTATGAACGTTATTTCCATTTTCTTATCATATTGAGAAAAAGAATATTAAATTATATATATATATATATATATCATAATATTATACTTTTTTTGTCATATATATCTCATATTTATATAAAAACCATCTTTCATACATTCCATGTAAACCATTAGCTGCTGACAATGATTCGTGAGGGAGTAGTCACTCTTATAAACAAACAATGTTATCGTATTCTAAAAATATATATATTATAAAGGTATGTGTTATATTAAAAAAAGGAATTTATATAAAATCCTAAGAATCATTAATATAAAATATTATTATCATTTATACCATTATTCCAAACAAGGATAGGATGCAATGGAAAAATGAAATACATTGGTTCACGAGGCAGTAGTCTATTTTACATAAGAATGATGATTTTGTAGCCCATTTGATGGAAGTGTTTGTATTTTTAGGTATTAATATTAACATGAAAACATATCATTATACTCAATATATGTAAATTATTATATAATCATTATATAATTTTAATTGAAGGATGCAAGGTAAGATATATAATAAAACATTCATTTGAAGATTCTTACCTCTTCTTCAGGTATCCTCCTTTGATTTTCACTAAATCCCTCAAAATATGGACTTAATAAAAAATAGTGTTTCTAGGATTTTGGGAGGGAGGTTTGGATGTTATTTGGGAATAAATCGGTTGATCAAAATGGATTGATATGTTTGAGAAAGTTGGTGGGATTAAGTACAAATTTATAGTTGAGGAGGTGTAAAATTCTTGTAAATACTCAAATTTATTCACCATTTAAAGGTCAAGATTACCTAACATTTACATAAAACAAATTACTAAATATTTTTAGGAATAATATGATTTATTTTCAAATAAAACACATATTTATTTACTTTTTTTGTAGCATATGGTGCCTTAACTCTGAAGGTTCCTTATTTATTCATTATGATTTTCATTAAGATAATTAATTTTATAACTAAAGAAATTTTTCATTTGGGAATAAAATTAAAGTGAAACATATTATATAATTTAGAACCAATTTTTATAAAATATGATTGAAATTTTATAAAATAAAAAATCTATAGTTGTTGGAAATTATATTTAATATAAGCACACGTAATGCGCAAAAACAATGCTTTAACCCTAACCACACTAATATTATTTTACTATTTATTGGTAAAAATGTTCACTAAAAAGATAAATTGGAAAATTAATGGACCATATATTATATTTATTTAAACTAAAAAATCACTTTATAGAATATAAGATTCATAATAATTTTAAATCATTTAATAAAATATCATTTAATATAAATAACATTAATGTCAAATTTGACACTATTTATTTAATTTAAATATAAAAATATCAAAATAATCATAGTTATATTTTTATATCTTATGATAAAACCTTTGTGACATGATATATTACCCTAAAAACCTAATGAAATAAAATATTTAATTCAATTTACTTTACTTTTAATATTTTTATTATGATTTATTTTAGTTAACTATTAACTAAATAAAGCATGTGTTGTCATTTCAGAATAATTTATAGTAAATATTTAATCTGTAAAAAAGATAAAAAAAAATTATCATGATAAAAAATAATTCCACTATAAAAATAATATTTATAAAAGAACATATGATGTTTGTTCGCTATCCAAAAGATTTATAAATATTTAAGGGAAGGAAGGTTCTTTTTCTGTAATTTTCATTACATAAATTACTATATAGATCAACTTCATTGAATAAAATCCCAATACCTAAGAAAATAGATCCAAATGTCTTATTTGTTTAAATTTTTCCATCTAATTGATTTTGGTAAATTATTAAGGATATTTTACCTTAGGTTTAAATTTTACTAAATTATTAAACTAGTTTTTCTCTTCATATATTTGATTTATTTAAACTGTTTTCACCAGTAAAATTGGTAAATTTTCAATTTTACCATAATAGAAATTATGAATTATTGGGATTTCAAATATTCAATCAAATTTCTTAATTCATTTCATATAAAAGGAAAAATTAATTTAAAATTAATATCGTATATGGGATGAAACAACATGTTTTTTAAGAAAGAATGATCAAAGGATTGAAATTATTTAATATCAAGTATCAATTATAATATTAGTAGAATGACATAAATCTGATTTATAGGTGAATAATAGAACAAAATTTTAAAAAAAATTATAATATAATTTCATTGTTTAAATAAATTAGATGAAATTATAGATTTCAATTAAAACTAAATATTTTAAATTATCCTTAAAAAAGAAAACCTCTCAAGAAAATTCCAAATATTCCCCCCAAAACAAATTATTTTATTCCTATTTCAATAATTATGTTTTTTAAGAAAATTTTCTTCATGTGGGGAAATTTATTTTTAAATTATGTGCTTCAAGCAAGATTATCCTATCTTTTAGAAAAGATGATGGTTTCTAGAAAACATTTCTTGTTCTTTTAATTTTTTTTTAATATTACTTCTAATAAATAGATAAATAATAAACATTTGAAAATAATATATTTTAATAATATATTTATTCCATCCATTCCAATATCTTGGCGATTAATATAATATAATATAATAATATGAATAGCGTATTGTAGTTTGGTGAAACCTGATCCTGTATCTAATTCAAGCTGTCAAATATAATTAGTATTATGGGTAACACAATCCCAATATACTGTTGTGTATACAAAAAGATGAAAATAGTTTTTTATGTTGTGAAAGATTAACTTGGTGTTGTATATAGATTATTATTAACTTTTTTAAGCATGAAACACAATACATCAAAGTATTCTAATAAATTTTAAACAATAATTAATCATAAAAATTGAGGTTTTTGCAATATTAGTATTATTATTGTGTTGTTAAAAACAATATCTCACATGTTCACACAACCATGTAGTATATTAATCAATGTATATTCATCGTTTTATCTGATATCTATTTGTAGATATATCATTTTCTTCATCAACTTTAATATTCAGAGCCATTTATTGATTCATTTTCATTTAAATTATTGTTAACTGTTAGGGATACAATTTCTGATAATGGACACATTAATGTGGTTTCCCTAAATTAAGATACTAGAAATTTTCATGTAATCACCTTGAAAATAAATCTTCATTTTATTTGAAATAAAATAATCATTTTTATAAAAATATTAAATCATAGTGTAATGATATTCAAAATATTAAATTCTTATAGTAAAACTCATAAACATAAAACATATGTAATGGTAATGCATTATAGTGGAAAGGTATAATATATTGTGAAAATAAAATAGAGGGAATAATCTTATCAGTAATAGTGTGCATAAACGACTCAATTATAAATTTTAATGATTATGAAACCAAGCATGATAACTATGGGAATCCCAATCACTAGATAGAAAAATCAATTTGTAGAGGTCAAACTTATTAAAATGAGAATTATAATTGTAGAGACACAATGTTTAATTAGAAAACATGGATCCAATGAGCTCTGATTTATTTAGATCCTAGTGTAATGAAAAATAGGAAGAATAAGAGGATATGTGACCTTAAAAGATAATGATATACCCTTCAGAAACTATCCTGACAAACATAACATTTACCCCCCCCCCCCATTGAATTGTTATAAAAGAAGCCAAAATTAACCTAGGAGACCTCTCAAAATCATATGGGTTGATTTTAGGTTTAGGGAGAAGGAATTATAAATAAAATAGAGGTTTTGAGAGAAAGGTCATAAAAGGCCTATTCATGTACCACACCCAATAACACAATCATCTATCCATAATCCAAAGCTTTCCAATTGGTGGCTATAATAGATTCTAATGTAGATACATTTTAGTACCACTAGTTAACTAGTGGTTGTATCATATTTACTTCACCACTTCCCATCCCATCAGTTGGCTAGTATCCTTAATAACATAGCTAGTGGACTTTCTATATGTATTCATGTTATTTACCAATATCCACTAATACTTTGGACTTTTATATGGCCCTCTATACCCTAAAACATGTTAGACAGAAAATAAAAAATAACTCAAGGTCAACAGTGAATTTGGTATTAAAAATATTTCCCATCATAAGGATTTACACCCCTGAAATAATTTTGGATAATGGTCAATGAATAAAAATAAAGACACACAATCAATGATATACCATCGAATATAAAACAACCAAGAGTCTCAAAGTTCCCAACTCACATAGAGAGAAACAAAAATATATTTGATGCTATGACTAGTATAAAATCAAGATCAAAAGAAAACTTCTCCAAATGATAGATTCTCAAAAAGAAACTTATAAATCACATAATATAGATTGTTTTAGCAAGGAAAATAATCTCTTCTATAAGATTTTCAAGGGTACCAGCCTCCATTAATAGGTAATAATATTTTCAACTACACATCTATAAGGAATATAGACCTTAGACTCTAAATTAACCTATAAATCATCACATGTAAAGCCTCAAATGTATCATAGTAATAAAAAACCCAAAATAATTACCATTTTGAGAAATGTACACCAAAATGTAATTTAATAGGAAAAAATGAAACAATATGATATACAACAATATCTATAATGCCTTATAAGAAGATCTTTTTTATAGCCTTATATAATCCCAAGACTATATTCCTAGGAAATAACATTTTAGTATTTCTAATATGAACAACAGTTCATTATCAACACTACCCCTTTGTCTCCCAAAAATTTTAACCAAGCATTAATAAATATAAAAAAGGATTAAATCTGCCAACCTGAAATAGATCCAAAATGAAAATGAGTTATGATAAGAACAATAACTATTGATGAATAAACATTTCCAATGAATCCAAATTACAATAGGGACATTTCAATAAAGTAGACGATAAATTTAAAACATATAGATGATCATCAAAGTACCCATATCCATTAAAAGGATAACTCAAACTAGGACCACTGAAGTAGTTGAAGAAAGATCCTTCCACAGAGGAATTTTCTTGTTCATGCTAGAAAACCCACATCAATTAAACCAACACTTAACAGAAAGTTAGAGGCCAAGGAAACCACATTTTCACCTTTCAAGTATTCATGAAAATTCCTATGAAATTCTCATGTAATAGATAGGATAACCATTGAACTAGATAAATTCAATAATGTTGGCCTCCCATGAATATTATAATTCCCCTTATATTAAATCTTCCCCAATACAATCATCCAAATATGGGAATAACATACTAAAGTAATGATATAATATCTAGATAAAATAGATACTTACATAACAGTAAAAAATAATGAATATATTAATCACATAACATCACGAAAAAGAAACTTGGGATTCCTGAAAGGAAACCCCCAATGTCAAGATTTCCACCAGAATAAAGAAATAAACAAAATAAAACTCAAACAATGTTCAATCAAACATCCAGATCAAGAAGATAAACCTGCATCATCATTCACCCATAACATCTCTACTAGATTAAAGGAATCCCTATGTGGCATATAGATGGATATTTTTTTATTGAATTTTTTCTATGTATTATTGTTCCCATAGGATCGTATGATAATATACCAAGTTGAGAAGTTAAAAAATATTTAACTGACCACTGTAGATATCCTATAGGGCCACATGTAACTCAAGATTATAAAGCTTCATATACCAACTATGTGAATGGAATGATATTGTCCATCAGTATAAATAAAAGTTATTGTTTATAAAGTAATATAGTAAGAATAAACAAGAAATATTTGTAATACTACTGATAATAGTGTCTTCTTAGGTACGATTCATTTTTCTCTTGTTGGGGCTTACTCAATTATACCATGTAACATGATAAATTTGATACACCTTAGGTGATCTTTCAAATTGTACTTCAACATTGAAAACATGGATTAGAAACATAACATATATGTTGAGGATATAAGGAGACATATCTTAAAATATTTATGGATGAACACATTCTTTAATACACCAATCTATTATAAAATCATCCCTGAATAGATAAAGATGATATGAAACCAACTCAATAAAATGAAAATCATAGACGAACACTATTATATCTTCTTATTGGAGACCACGATATTCTATATCATTCAAAACCATCACTAAATTGGGAATTATTGATATAATTAATCACACCTTGATACAAAAACATGAACAATGTTTCTAGGACTTATCCCTTATAACTGAATTACACTACTTCAATCCCATAATATCAACTGAAGAATATTAAAAACTAAACCTTGAAAGACTCTAAAAGATCAATATTTATGAATATATCCTTTATAATCATTAACCACATAAAAACATACTTATAACTAGATTTGTTAAATAAATCAAGAGGATTTTGTCTTTGAAACTCTTGAAAATAATCCTCACACACCTTTATGTGAGGATGGATATAAGGCCATGATACTCGAGTTTATGAAACAAAATTTCCTATACAAACTTTATCAACCGAAGTTTCAATTAAATTTGAATAGGGGGTTCACACTATAAATAGGTAATACAACCAACGAATCAATATTTAAAAGTCATGTCGTAAAAGATAAAACATAAAAAATATCCTAAACATGATATTTTAAAAAATCAGTGTCCAACTCCAAAAAAATCCAAGTCAAAAAACAAAAATCATAATTTATTTATGAATTAAATTCATGTATTTTACCAAATATTGTTTTATAAAAATTCATTTCAAAAAAATATTTATCATTAAAACCAATTATCAAAGATAGTTTAAATATTTTAATGGAAATGTATTACAAATAAAATATTTTAAAAATTAATATGAAAAAATTCAACTCATAACTCTTTAATAGACTACATTTTTACTTTTTTCACACCTCATTAAAACATTGGAAATAAAAAAACCATTTTCCATTGAAATAACAAGATTTTACAAAAAAATGTATTTATTTTTATTTTCAAATTATTATAAAACACCAAAAACCAAACACAATTTTGAGTTTAATTTTTTTAACTCTAATATATTCCCAACTCTTTTATAGGTAAAAAATGTTTTTATTATAAATTTTCACCTAAACAAACCTAAAACCTAATCAATTCTTCCTAAATAAATTACCAAAATCAGCATGAACCAAAATTATGGGAATAGAAATGAAACTTAATTAATTAAAGAAGAAAAATATCATAAACAACAACAAAATATAAAATGTTCATGATTTAGAAACACATTTTTTAGATATTTTTCTAATCAAGTGTAGTCCAATGAGAGTAAACCATATCCAACTACGCAGACTACTCATAGTTTTCCAAAATATCTATTATAATCATGAACCCTAAAATCCATCAAAATATCACTCAAAAACATGTAGTCTCTCAAAATAGTTTATCAACTCACAATTACACATAAAAAATAAACAATGGAAAAAATCTCTCAAGAAAATTTGATGACTACTCATGAATTCAAGATATACTTGTCCCACATGACCACAGTAACACAAAAATCATCCAAAATGGATGGTGATAAAGTTCTATCCAATGAAATACTACATGAATTTTTATTTACCTATATCAAAATATCTGTACATCTCTTAATAACAATGAATAACATCCCTATAATAAAAATTATAAAAAATAAACCTTGAACACCATTTAAATCAACACCAATGTCAATATTCCATCATCCTAGTGTTATTTCTTCATACCCTCATGCTAGCCAAAGGCACCAAAGAATAAAAAATAATGATGTGGGAATGATTTTTACCTAAAAATAAATACAATTAGATAAATAGTTTATTGAAAAATAAAATAAGCCCAAAAGAAATATATTCAATATTAATGGAAATAATAAAAGTTCAAAAGACCATATAACAAGGACAAAGGCCAATACAACTAATAATAAATAAAAACACACAAAACCACTAATATCTCTATGCCCAATTGAGGGAATGACCCATGCACATCCACTAAATCTCAAGCATAAAGATACATGAATTTCCACTATGTCCATAATAATTTTAACCCTATGATATGTTGGCATGATCTAAAATTCCATTAGGCATCCCCCTTCTAACCCAAATAATAACACTTTTAAAAGAGAATCCATATAATGGATTTTTTTTAAAATACATATACAAAAATAACTTCTCTATATTTTATTTCAATAAAAAGTGGTAACAATCATTTTTCTTGAAAACAACCATTTTATCAAAAATATGTCAATTTCTGAGTAAAAAATAAAAAATTAATACCCAAATTAAAAAAAAAATATAATTATTGTTTAAACATTTTTTAAAGTAACATCAAAGGAAAATATAATACCATTTCCCACATATTTGAAAAATACATACCTTAAAAAATGACCACAAACCACCATCATGGAAACCCAAGGTGCTCATGGGAAATGATATAGAATAAAGACAACAATAGTTTCGTTGAAACAATGTTCGAGTAATGAATTTTAGTCAATTCATTAGTCCACTTTAACAAAACACTATGTACTATTATTTCTTATTTAACCTAGGGAAAATACCTATGGTTGACCAATGTCCCACTAAGGTCCATTACCCAAAAAATCAGTCTAAAATAGTGCACATGTGTACCAATACCCCTACCTAGTAACCATGATTTTCCCATGACATTCTATTTGATTTTTTCATTTCAATTAAAATATTATACCATATATTATATCAAATCCTCACATTTACAAATAAATAACATATCTTTCAAACATCTCCAAACAATTACATAAAAACACTCCCCTTAATTAGTCTTAATAATTGAATTCAATTCAATTCCCCACTATCAAAAAGTTAGTCCCAATACATTCAATAAGGAACCCATAATTTATATTGCACGTAAAGTAGAACGTACTTTGATTTATTTGTGTTATTATAAATAATTCAATGTTCTCTTTAGGGAATTTTGATATTCCACATTGTATACTGAGACATTCAATGAACTTTAAGTCATTTTATAAAACCATTTATAAATAATTCTCCTTTTATAAATACTAATTTTTTTGGAATCATTGAAAAAAGGGTAAAAAACCCAATAATATTGAAAACATAATCATTCCCCTTATTTTCAAAATCATTATAAACAACTACTCATTGATAATTATCAAGATCCAACAAAACATATAAAATTACAAAAAAAAGACATAAAATTCTTTTTAAATAATAATCACATAAAAAAATATCAAAATTCCCATTTTCAATATCTATCAAAATACATGTAGGTAATTAATCAGTTAAAATGATATTATATATAATAATAAATAATCAATAAGATTGATTATGCAAGATAAAAGAATTGGAAATAATAGACTCAATTTTAATTCACATGATTGGAACTCCAATCTAAAAATTACTTGAAATGTTAACCACCAAATGGAAAAAAATATAGAGAGAAGTAGTTTAGAGAACCAAGAAGAAGGTTCCTAGAGACACAAAACCCAATTAGAAAACATAAATCAAATGATATCGAATAGATATTTTATCCCTAGGGAAATAAGAATATGAAGAAGAGGAATATGATCTGGGACCAAGACATAGAAATACATACAACTTTGAAACCACAATAATGAAAAAAACGTTAATCCACCATAAATTGAGGTTGGGGAAGAAAAAAAATCCCATGAAGAGTACACAAAATATTATGGGTTGATTTTAGTTCTAGGAGATGGAATGCGAAATAAAATGGAGGTTTTAGCTAAATGGTCTAAAAATCCCATATTGTACCATGTCTAGAGACACCGTATGCTACTTGGTCACCACCACATGATATCTAGTTGCTATAATAGATTCTATTATAGCCACAATCAAGCCCACTGGTCGGCTAGTAGTGAACCAACTCATGAAGGTGGATGATTTAGATTTACTACACAACATATTATCATATCGGCTTGCTAGTGGACAAGAAATAGATATTATAGTTATATCCAAAGATTCAAAACCGGCAACAGAAATTTGATTATTACACTTACCCATTGAAAATGTTAGAGAAAAACATAAAATTCCACATTTGGGTGAGATAAACGTTGGAATGTGAAATGGATATTTTTTTAAACTAATAAGTAAAATTCTATGTGTTAGAGGAAAAACATAAAATTGAAGAACCCTCAAATAAGTCAACTACAAAGAGATATATACTAATAGTGAGTATTTTAATGATTTTTTTGAAAAATAAATATTGATTATTTTTAACTACAGAAATAATTATTTATAATATATATATGATTGTGGGTGATTTCAAGTTGACAAAAACTTGTATAGGCTATATCTTGAATAACCATTAAATGGATGGAGTGATGTTTATACATATATCATTTAGTGTATGATTATATAGTTTATTTCAGTCTCAATTCATGTGATTAATATGATATGTTATCCAAATTAAATGTAGAGTTCAAGGTTACAAATATGAACTAATCTGGCTACAACAATCATTTTATAATCACATTAAAAAGAATATTGAAAATTTATTATAAACTAAAATTTAATTGTGTCCAATTTTCTTCTTAATCTCGTTAGTATATTAAGTAATGTTGAAAAACTCATGGTATGTACTAGTTAAATTTATATAATAATGGTATATAAAAGTAATAGTTATATCTTTATCCATTGTGAAAATATTAGTGGCTATGGAGTGACCAAACTAATTTCTTTAAAACTAATTACTAGAGTTTATGGGGAAGAAAATACATCCACATTCGAAACCCTAGAAAATAAATTAAAATTATACTATATACATGAAGGGGTTTAAAAGACTATAGATATTTATAATTTATGTTGTTAATGTTATAAAATCCATCTTTCTAATTTTAGGTTTATATGATATCAGAAATAAATTTTAAAAATATCATCATGATAAATATATGAATAAAATTGATGAAGATATTCTAAATGGGGTGTGCTTATTTTATTTTAAGTGTTGTTTCATCATGGATGTGGTAAATGTATTAAAATTATTACAATGTGGAACTCAATAATAGAGGAATATTTTCAAATTATTCCTCTCATTTGAGAAAAAATAATGTTTTTAAATAAAGAGTGGTCCTGAAAAAAATGAGTTGTGGTTTTGATATACCTAGTTCTTTATTCATCATATTATTTATGTTTTAAAAGAATATATTGACAAAAATATTTTATCCATGATGACTGAATTTAACAAGGATATTTGTTAAAATGTAAGGGTTTGAGTTCCCACCACTCAATTATAGAATAGTTTCTAGAATAAAATCAATATTTAATAATATTTATCTATATAGGTAGAATAAAAAATTTAATATATCTATAAACAATATTTTCTATTTATTTTAATAAAGCAACCAAATTACTTTTCTAAACAAATATTTATTATAATTTTGAAAAATATTTTAATGGAAATAGAATTTTTTTGTGTAATATGGTAATATATTTGAATGTAGATAATTTCAAAATATAATAAAGAAATAACTATACTAATATAATTCAAAAATATAAATTTATATCCAAATTTTTTATATCTTGGAAACAAATGTTCCCATTGTAAATGGTTCAATTAAATTTATTACTAAATTTTCTAAGAGAAATTATTAATGTTTTAAAAAATTTATAACATATTGATTATGGACATAAATTTTTTTTATTTTAGATAAATTTTTTTTAACATCCTTAAATAGTATAATGTTTTGTAAATATGTTTGAATATTATTTTTAATGATTTTAAATTTTCAACTATGAATTATAATCTCAATATTCTTCAAAAATTATCATTTATATAGATTATAGATAATTAAAATTTTTTCTTGAGATGATTTATCCTAAGGCTACATATATATTTTAAGATATTTTATATAATTTCAAGTACATCTATACCACTAGTTCGATAATGATTTGGTTGGAGATTGTTTATGGGTGCATAAGTAGAAATTATGAACATTTTGGATGGCTCTAGGTCTATGCATGGTTGGCACATGGTTTTCCAAAAGTAGTGTGCCCTAATACTACAAACCATCAAAACCAAGACAACGAGGGTTTCCACGGTAGGAACACTGTTTGAAAAACAATTCACCAACCCAGTAGAAACTATGAAACTCTTTATATAGGTGTATGATTAGGGCGCATAGTTTATCAAACTCGATGGACGTGTATAAATAACCATGCATGAAAACTTTTTTACTTCCAAAAAATAAAAATAAAATTATTGAACCACCCATTTCTTCATTGTATTGACCTTAAATTGATATTGTGCATCTTTCTATGTCATTGGATCTCTCATGGGCAAATTTTAGATCTTCCAAACTATCTAAAAGGTTTATTGAAGCTAGGAGATCAAGGTTTGATTCTTTTTTATTAAGAGTTATTCCCCATTCTTACTCTCCAACTCTATTATTATCTTATCCTCAGGGATTGATAGATATTTGTATTTTTTAAGGATCTTATCTCCTTTGTTTTAGATACTCAATTTAGTTTGTATTCTTGTATCTCCATTACCAACATTATCTATTGGAGTATCTCATTATAGAGGTTGTGGGACATGACCTCTTTTTTCGATAGGTGTTTCCATTTATGATTGCCCAATTTTTTTAACCCTCAATTTTTTTATTTAAATTTAAATTAATTAAATTATATTATGAAAAAACCAATTCACAAAATTTTTTTATTGCAATATTATTTTTCATGAAAATAGGGTAAACAACTAATTCTAATCAATTGGGGTCTATATGTGGAATTCAATGGAAATATTGAATTTGAAATTGAAGAATTAAATTTTGAATTTTATTTTTGATATTGATTTAACATTTTTTATTTTATAAAAATGTATTAATATATTTTGATAAGATCTTTTTTTGGTTTTATCTTAAAACATTATTTAATTTATTAAAACCTCTTTTTATTTATTGAAATGAAATATTTATTTTGAAATGAAATGGGTTAAATGTATTATGAACAGTTTTCAGATAAATTGAAAATTAATAATTTTGGTGTGTGCACATGAATGTCTTGGAAGTTACTGAGTTTTTTGGGACAACACTCTAGTGATTCTTTACAACTACAACCAAAACATAGTTCATCAAGGCACATCCCCAATGGTATAGTGATGAGTTCTCTCTAACAAGGGTCTGAGGGATTTGTGTACACATATTGTAGAGTGTGTGAGGATCTGATAACTTGTAACTATCATACTTATTAGAGGACGATGATGTAGTTTTTTGGTGATTAATTTTATATATTACATTTTTTATGTAATTTACACATTCCTTGTGAATTAATATAATGTGTTTTATATAAAATGCTTTTTAATTACTTGTTTGAATTATTTCCATCAATTTAATTTTAAAGCATGATTTTTTTAAATATTATTCTCAACCTCCATGCCAATTTTATATTAAATTAGAAGTTTTATTTGGTAAATTAATATGCCATATTTTTAGGGAATCCATAGTTAAAACCTACTAAAATTTTATCTCAAACATTATCTAGTCTTTTGGGTTTTTTTTTTCCTTCTTCCAGGTCTATATAAGGGGAATGTGCTACTTTATGGTCAAAGTTGTTGTTGATTCCTTTGAGTTTAGATTGTTGTTTCAATAGGGACCTAGGTTTTTTTTGTCTTTGGGTTCTTGGGAATTTTTTTATTGTACTCTACATTTATACACCTTCTTCAATTATGGTACTATTCTCCATGTGGAGTTTTATTTTTAGTATACCGACTTGTAGCTGATTTTCCTATTGTTTCTATTGAAAAAAAAATACTTACTAATAAGGCCCCAAAAATAAAAAATAAATCATCTTGAATTAATTTATTATTTCAAATTTAGGATCTCTTCAGGTTT
The DNA here is from genome assembly GCA_963277665.1 of Viscum album. Lineage (NCBI taxonomy): Eukaryota > Viridiplantae > Streptophyta > Magnoliopsida > Santalales > Viscaceae > Viscum > Viscum album. The sequence continues at coordinate 2,049,048,705 of OY728150.1, read as the reverse complement.
GTAGTTATAGAGAATTAGGATGAAAATATTACATTACATCTCAAAAGATTACAAACTAGACAATTATACTCTATCCATTTTTACCGAATAATATAACTCCTTATATAAAACAAGATTTATTTCCTTGATAGAAATATTCTTCAATACTTTCTTTCTATTAACCTTCCTTATACCCTATGAAAAGCTTTTCAAAAACATGGTATGAGAAAAAAATATATCAGTAAGGGTTATAAAATAATGAAAAAACATTAGTAAATCATTATATTCAAATCAATGATATCATACATATTAATCAAAAAATATAATATCTTTAACATAACTCATGAAATAATAATATTTATGAATAACGCATATAAATCATAAATCATAAAGGTAACTTGGGGAATCTATAAAATGCTTACATTTTAGCTTTCAAAGCTACACAAGGAGTTATATTTGTAATACCCATCACAGTATATTCCCTAAATCTATTAGAATAAACATTAACGTTTACATATATCATGTTACCCAATGCATTGGAGAGTTATATTGGGCTCACGTGCCCTAATTTTATCACAGAACCACCCATATACATAAAAAATTCCCCTGAAATATAAAATAATCATAACACATAAAGGAAAGATAACATTTATATATTCCAATCACAATATATCACTTTAAAATTTTGAAATAATCAATCCATTATAAAAAAAATTAGTAAAAAAATACATAAAAAGGGTATATGTTATTTATTTTCCTTTTGAAAACACTACGGCTTGTAGAGGAAGCCATATATCAAATAATGCTTGTGACGACAGAAAGGTCGTTGCCCCCGCGTATTTTAAAAAGAAACATTCCCTTTGTCATTTAGTAAAACTCTACGTAGAAAAAAATTCCTTTTGAATTAAATTTAATATAAAAGGAGTTTATACACCATATAATATAAGGTCCTGTACAAATCAAAATATGTCACAACGAAATGAGATTGAGATGGAGTCCCTTACCTTGAGTCCCACTCATCACGTGTGTTCCTCGTTCTTTGTGAATAATAAACATAAGTTAATTTATACTTTCATCACAACAATTTTATAGTTTATTATTACTTTTGTATCACTTATTACAAAATTATAAACATTACATAATTATTTATGTAAAAAGCAGTTGTCATGCCAATATATGAACTTGAGACAAAAATGAACTTTTTATAATTACAAATTGTCTATGTGGTCAAAAGTCCAATATCTCGATAATAATGTTCATAGTATAAATATAATATATATCTTGTATATAGGTATATATATCTGGTATGTATTTATTTATAATAGTCCATAACATTTGGAGATAATAAATGAAATGCACCATTCATGGAGACGGTAAGTAGTACGTAGGCATGAACGCTACTTTCATTTATTTTTTCATATTTAAAAAGATTAAAAATAAATGATACATAGGTATATTATAATTCCATTATAACATCATATATTATATATGTTACATAAGTTCATTAATTCCATCATTTTTACATTCTATGTATGGAATGAATGAGTCATATCACTTTGAGGGGGTGGTAGTCTAAACTTCCAGAAATGAAATTTTCATATTTGCAAATGATGAAAATAATAAAGGTTCATTTTTAAACAAAAATTATCGTATCTTAAAGGAAATATAAATATAATATATATCATATATAAATAAAGTTACAACATAATGGTCACCTAGAGAGTTGGTATGTAAAAATCCAACAATCATCGTTTCGTGAGGTAGTAGTTCGCCGTACACTGAAAAAATAAGTTTGTATCCATTAGATGGTGGTGTGTAAAATTATAGATTGAATAATTATAAAAAAAACAACCTTTTATATTTAATATATTGGTATTGTTATAAAAAAATGTAATAAATAGGGTTTAGGGGGTTGTATAAGAAAAATAAATGGAAGAATATTGAGAGAAGACATTACGTCAAATCAGGTAACTCCCTTTGGTTTAAGCTAAATGGAATTATTTAATTTCTTTATTCACATGGTAAGGCTTATATAATGACAATAAGAAATTTTGGAGTTTATTTTTAAAAAATTGGGACAAGTAAAGGGGTCTTGAGAGGTGTGAGTATGGGTTAGAGGTGATGCCCCTTTATAAGATGGAGGAGTGGTACTATAGAAAAGGTTTGAAATACTATTTTATTATAAAATTATTTTCAGATTTAAAATGTCCAAAACTCAATTAATTAGATATATGTTGATTATTGTTCAAGATACTCTCAAAAAATAGGTTTTATGCATGTTTTTCTTTCAAATTTAGCCTTATCTTTTAACATTAACCCTTAGTTAATTTATTTGACTCTTACCACATCTTCTTGTATATTCATACTATATTGTTAATATAGTTAATATAACATGAAAATAGAACTAAATTTGGCTCATTAATGAAATTTTCAACCTTATATAACTCATTTGGCCGAATATTATATTTTTAGGACTATTAAATCATTTACAAAAAAGTATTTGTTTTAAAAAATCATTTTTGTCAATTTATATACTATACATATCATATCATTTAAAAAAATTACATAAAAATTTTATTATTTCATAAAACATTAATTATATTAAAGATCAAAAGTAATAATAATCCCTAAAATTCTTGGATGACATAAAATGTTTCAAAATAAATTTATTTTAGTTTTTACAATCTCATTTATATATAAAATCATTAATAAGGTAATCCCAACATTATCATTGTTCCATCAATGTATTAGTTTATTTGGTGTCTAAAAATTTTAAATAAAACACCATTATGTAAGAAATATTTTAATCTTTCTAAGGAATATTTATAGTCTAAACCAAAACCAAAAAACTTGTTTTTAAGAAGTAAAAACTACAACAAGATTAACATTTGTTTATGATCAATTTCAATGTGAAATTACTTAAAATGTAGATAATTGGATTAAATTATAAAAATATAATATAATTTCACTTTTAAACCAATTAAAAAAAATATATCTATACAAATAAATTATATTAAAATTCATCATTGACTTAAATGCAGAATTTTTCACTATTCATTAAAACATGTACTTTATCATAAAAATACCAAAAATTTACCCAAATTAAATTTTTATGCCCCACATCTAAAGAAGAAGTTTTTTTGTCAAATAAAACATATAAATGTGTCTAAAATAATATTTAAAAAGTGTTCACCATCAAAAGGCGGTAAAACTAAAATTTTAGAAAAATGCTTCTTTTATCTGAAAAAAGAATTTATTCTTATATCATACCTAGAAAAAATATAAGATGAATTTAGAAAATTACATTTAAAATATATCATACATTTGTAATTAAATAAAAATATATATTGAGTTATATGAAAACACAATTGTTCTCTTTTAAATATGTTTTCATAAAAACACCTCCATTATATTAAATTGGTTTTTATTTCATTTTATAATAAATTTGGTAATAAATGAATCATCATTTAATTATTTGTAAACTATGTTTAAAATTTTAGTTTATATTATTCATTCCCTCCATTCCAACAGCTATGCGGTAACTACAATTTAAAATAATAATAATATTATTGTAGTATGTTTCTGTATAACTCAATGTTGTGTGTAATGTACGATTTCAGAGAAGCCCATTATTTCTTGTCATTAATGTTATCATAAAAAATTATCCCCTTTAACATCAAATTAATATCTTATTCAAAAGTATTAATAGAAATCAAAAATTATTATTCTATAAATACATGGGTTGTTAAACCCTTCTACACTTTTAGAAATTTCATCCTTGATATTTTAAAATTAGGGCCAGGAACATCATTTAAAATCCCAAATCAAAAAAAGTGTCAATAAAAATATCACATTAATAGAAATAAAGATAATTACAAAGGCCAAACGAGATAACCGATACTAGGATTACATGTAGGAAAACATAGATATGGTAGAGAAACTAACCATCATGTTATGATGGAGAGTATTAGAAAACATGATATGGAAACATTTAACAACAAGAAAACTGAAAAATTGTAATGGGTTAAACAGTCTTCGATTTCACGGTAGTAAAAGTAAATGAACAATAATTTTTGTAATATCCTTTTCATAATGATGAGGAATTTATTTATGATCTATACTAAGAACATAAGGATAAATACTTACTTGTCAAGTACATTTCTATCCTATATTAAATTTCTACCAAAAACTAATCTTTTCTCAAAACAATGAGTACTCAAGATTTCTAGGTCATACCTAAAGTGCTAGAATCATCTTCTAGAGAATCATATAATCCAAAAAATGAACTATTAATTTCCCCTATATATAGAAATTAACCAAAACCAATAATAGTTAGTATGATATCAGATAACCACTAAATGGATAACCCTTTATAAAAAGATATACTAAAATTAAATTCCAAAAATCAATAAACAGTACCCAAAGTTCAAAAAATACCATTAAATACACAATTGTCCTTAAAATTTTACAATATAATCTAAACTAAGACTGAGACCCAAAACTCAAAAAAATTTAATCACATTGTCTTCCACTGTAAATCTTAAAATTTATCTCCAAATAAAATCAACTACTCTTAAAGTCTCATAAGAAAGTGTAATTCACAAAATCACATATTCTCTATGATAGGTTAATCATTTCCATAAATAAGTCAAATTGCCATATGCCCACAATATAAACATAGATTCTCCAAAATTAAAATTTTAACCATTACTCCATAAATAAAATCATAAAGTATTATATTTTCCTTAGGCATATAGTGTTCCTAAAAGAGGGAATTTCTTCTAAAATAACCTTTATCACTTAATCACTAAATCATCTTCTTATAATAAGGATATAAATTTAATAAAACATAATTCCACAAAATATACATATTATTGATCCATAAAATCATTTATCTAAAAATAATAATTCATAAAAACTAGGGACTTAAGGTTGGATATTGGTAGGTGATATATCCCAGTCACACTTTGGTTGTGGGTTCTATTCCCGCATATTTGTCCAAAGCGATAGGTTGTCACCCATCTTATGGGATTTACATTTTATAAAACTCAAAATTAACCCTACCATGTTTTAACCTCAAAGGATTTCTTATACCTATCATTTTCATCCAAACTCATTAATTCCTCAATATATTAATTCATTAAGTCTTATATATATTGTCATTTTTTTCACGTCCACATGATAAAATAAACTATTTTAAAAAGAAAGATCATAATACCTTGATCATGGTGTCCACATGGATTCATGGTCATCTGGTTCACAAAGGTAGAATTTCTATCCATTTAAACAATGATTTAGAGATCATTAAAAATAATTTTCTTCATTAATTAAAATACACTTTGTCTAATTTGGGTCATACGGGTGTGTGTATAAAAATAGTTTTTGAAAATAATCATGTATGAGATATAATTTCAAAACATCTGATAAAAAATTATTTTTTTAAAATAGTTGGACTGAGTTTGATTTGAAACTTTCAATAAATGGTCCTTTTAAAATACAATAATTATGTTCTAGGAGGCTATATTTTAAGTGAAAATATAAATGGGTTGTGCAAGGGTCTTTATCTTCAGTACCTTTTTCAAAATCATAATATTCTTCAAAATCTTGTGATATGGTAAAATATTTGAAAATTACTTGATAATATTTAGCTTTCTTTAAAATATGATAATATTGAGAAAATATGATTTTATTAAATAAAACACATAATCCATGATGGTATCAAGGTATGGTGGAGGTGTTTGATATCTCTATCAACTACTTTCAAGTCAGTTGTATGGTAGAAAAAACTTTCACAATCATTCAAACATGACTTTGAAATAATTATTACAATCATTCATCCGAAAGAGATAGAAATGTTGTTTGAGATCCTCCTCCTTCCATTTTTAACTGACCTTCCTTGATCTAAAAATGTTATAAAAAAAATTATTTAACAGAAATAATGTACATAGGGAATAACCATGTTTTGAATGAAATCTCATAATCCCTAAAGAAGTCTAAACTGACCTTTGATACCAACTATAAGGCGCCAACCATAATGTTTACATAATCTTGAATTAAGTTAATAATTCACATTGAGAATCTTTTTAGGTTTAGATTTTTAGAGAATTAGGCTGTAAATATTACATTACATCTCAAAAGATTACAAAGTACATACTTCTATTATATCCATGTTTTCACTATAATAGAACTCCTTAAATAAAACAAGTATTATTTTCTTGATATAAATCTTCTTGAATACATTATTTCTCTTACCATTCCTTGTACAATTTAAAAAAATTCAAAAACATTTGATGATCAAAAAAATCTCAGTAAGAGTTATAAAATAAGGAAAGAAAACATGATTCCATCAATACATACAAATCAATGAAATCATACCTCTCAATCATAAAACATAATCTCTTTAAAATTCCTCCAAAAAATCAAGAGGATTAATGAATAAAACATAGAAATCATATTTCATAAAGATAACTTGGGTCCTCTAAATCATAGTAACATTGAATGTTTCATAACTACATTGGGAGTTATATTTTGAATAGCCATCAAACAATATTACTTAAATCTATTAGGAGAAACATTAATGTTTACATTAATCACATTACCTAATGCATTAGAGAGCTATCTCAGGCTCACCAGCCCTAGGTTTATCACAAAACCACCCTTATGTGTAAACAATGCCAACTAACCATATCTTAATCGTAACACAGAAATGAAAGATAAAATTTCCACATTGTAATCACAAGATATCAGTTCAAGATATTAGCATAATCAATTCATTATCAAAAGCATTTTAAATTCCAAAATACATAAAAATATTATATGGTATTTGATTTTCTTTTAAAAACACTACAGATTTTAGATTATTCCAAATATAAAATAATTCTCACAATGACAGAAATTTTGTTGTCCCCACTTATAATAAAATGAAACATTCCCTTTTTTGTTTATTAAAACACTACATAGAAATAAGATTTCCTTTAAATGATGTTAAAAGTCAAAGGGGTTAATACACCATATAAAAGAAATTGGTGTATAAATAAAATTATGCCTCAATGAAAGTATATTTAGATGAATTCCCTTACCTTGAGTCAAACACGTCATGTATATTCCTTATTCTTCCTGAATAATAAACATAAATTAATTTCTACATGCTTCATAACCTTTTTCAATTTTATTATCTCCAGAATTCTATCATGATTTAAATTTCATATATATATAGTATATATTTATTTATATCCATTATATATATATATATATATATATATATATATTATAAAGATTCCATAACATTTGGAGAAAAAGAATTAAAATGCACTGTTCATGGAGACGGTAATCTGTACATTGGCATGAACGTTACATTTATTTTTTTTGATATTTAGAGGAATTAAAAATAAATGATAAATAGTTGTGTTATAATTCCATTATAATATCAAATTTTATATATGTTATAGAAGTTCATTAATTCCATTTTTTATACATTCTATGTATGGCATGAATGAGTCATTTCACTTTGGGGGGGGGGGGTAGTCTGTACTTCCTCAAATGAAACTATCAAATTTACACATCATGAAAATCATAAAGGTGTGATTTCATATAAAAATCACAGTATCATGAAGACAATATAAATAAAATATATATCATATATAAATATAGTTCTATCATAATGGCCACCAAGCATGGTGGTAGTGAAAAATCGAACTATCATCGTTTCAAGAGGTAGTTGTTCACCACGCACAGAAATAGTATGTTTGTATCCATTAGATGGATGTGTGTGATAGTGAAATTATAATAATTCTCATAAAAACATTCTAGTATATTGAAGATAATTGGTTTGTTATAAAATTATGGAATAAATAGATTTTATGGGGTTTGTGAAGGAAAATAAATAGAAGAAGCTGGAGAGAAGGCATTACCTCAAATTAGGTAACTCCTTTTGATTTAAGCTAAATGGACTTCTTGAATTTCCATTATCCCAAGTTAAGGATTATAGGAGTAAGAGAGGGATTTTTGTGGTTTATTTGGCCAGTTTTTGGAAAAGACAAGGGGGCATTAAAGGTGTGAGTAAGGGTTTGAGGTGATTCCCTTTTATAAGAGGGTGTAGGGGTACTTTAGGAAGGCATTGAAATATTATTTTATTATAAAATAATTTTCAATTTAAAAATGTCCAAAAATCATTTAATTTGATGATAAGTTTATTATTGATATAACTTATCTCAACCAGTAGATTTTAGACATGTTTTGGTTTCAAATTTAACCTTATCATTTAGCTTTAACCTTTAGTTAACTTATTTGACTCTTACCATGTCTTCATGTATATTCATACTATATATTTAATATAGTTACTATTAAATTAAAATAGAACCTAAAGTGTTTAATTAATGAAATTTTAAACTTTATCTATGTTATTTAAATAAATTATAGATTTTTAGGACTAAAAATCATTTAAAAAATCTATTTTTTAAAAAAACTCATTTATGTCAATTTATATAATATTCGTATCATGAGTTTTGTAGAAAAAAACATAACAACTTCATAAATTATAAAAACATTCATTATTTCAAATATAAAAATTAATAATAATATCTAAAATTAGTATATGATAGAAAAAGTTTCAAAATAAATTTGTTTTAATTTTTATAATATCATTTATATAAAACATTAATTAATATGGTAATCACTACATTATCATTTAGTCATAAATGTATTCATTTATTAGGTGTGTAAAAATTATAAATAAAATAACATGATTTATAAAATCTTTTTCTCTTTATAGTGACTGTTTATAGTTGTAGATATCATTTATATAACCTCATATAAAAGTTATTTTACTAAAAGATACATGTTTATGTTATATTTTCCTTAATTTTAAATTTGAAGTAATTAAATGTTATTTCCAAATCCATGTGGCTCCATGGGGTCCTAAAATCGACCAATGGTTGCCCAGAGTCGGACATATCTCATACAATAGGGTTACGACATGTGTTAGGGTAATTTAGTACTATTATAATATTATTTTTACCCTTTTGTACCATATTTATCCTTCAACCATGGTAAATAAAATATTTACTAAAGTTACTAGTCTTAATGTCTAAAAACAAAATGTAACTATTTAAAAATTTGGACCTCCTTATTAAAAATATAGAACCATTTTTTCTAAATTCAAAACACATAATTTTCAAAAATTAATTTAAAATCAATTCCCATTGTCAATACAAAAAAGTGTGTCTTTATGAAGTGCAAACTACCAAAAGATTGACATGTGTTTATATAAAATTTCCAAGTTAAATTACAACCAATGACAAAAATTACATTAAATGATAAAAATATAATCCAATTAAACTTTAAAAACAATTAAAAGGATAATCTAACTATATAAATAAATTAGATGAAAAGACAGTTTTGACTTAAAGGCAATATTTTTCACTATTCATTAAAAATGAACTTTATCTGAAAAATAACAAATATTTACCCAATGTATATTTTGGTATTCCAATCATAAAGAAAAAATTTATTTTTCAAAATAAAATAAATAATCCTATCAAAACTAGATTAAAAAAGGGTTCACTATCATAAGGCGGTAAAACTACATTTTTAGAAAAATACATCTTTCAACTGAAAAGAATGAATTTTTTCTTATTTAATATATAGAAAACATATAATATGAATTTAAAACATTACATTGAAATTATATAATATATTTTTAATTAAATAAAAATAAATAATGAGTGATATTAAAAGACAATTATTCTCGTTTAAATAGGTTTTCATTCAAACACATCCATTATATTCAATCAGTTTTTATTTCAATTTATAATAAAGTTAGTTATAAATAAATAATAATATAAACATGTGTAAAACATATTTCAAAATTAAGTTGATACTACCCATTCCCTCCATTCCAACAGCTAGGTGTTAACTACCATTTAAAATAATAATAATAATATTGTTTTGTTTTTCAGTATAACTCAATTTTGTGTGCAATGTATGATTTCAGAGAATCCCATTGTTTCATGTCATGTACAATATCAGAAAAAAGATTCCCCTTTAACATAAAATTAATAACTTATTCATAAGTATTAATATAAATAAAAAATTATTATTCTATAAACACCAGGGTCATTACAATATTTTTTTGTATAATGTCATTTGCTAGACGCCAACCCATGGGTAACGGAAACACCCTTCAGTATACATTGGGATTAGATGGGACATCAAAGTACTAAGGTATTTATTCCAGTTTATGAAAAATTAGTGACATAGGTGTTAGTTAATAATATTTCAATGATATTAATAGGTAGATCGTTTCAAGAAAAAAGAGGTATTTATTACTGAGTTCTTATCTACCTATCATTGCAATGAACCTTAAGTCACCATTGGTAGTTTTGGAAATAAATTTTTAGGATTAGTTTTATTCATTTATCTTCTTTTGATATTGTTTTGGAAATCCAAGTCATGTTTATCAATTTATTCGGATTAATTTTCCCAGTTGGTCTTGTTTGAATGTTGATATGAGTATACTTTCTAACATCTTCTATTTTTCCTATTGATATATTGTATCATCATTCCTAAAAATAGATATGAAAAAATACCCATAAGTAAGATACTGATAAACTAGAGTGAGAAAATCCTCCCTTATACCAGACTATTGTTGAAGTTTCTATGTATGCTATCTGTGATCTGGGACATGAACCTGCAATTATTCTCTTCAAGATTCAATTGTGGAACCACAGAGGGATGAAATCCAGGATTCTTGCTCAATAATTACATCACTAGAATCCACTATTTCTCAAGGGATCAAACAATCCTAAAAAAATTTAGTATTATTTGAGAAGGGTTAGGCTCTTATTTGGGATCATAGAGGCCCCATATTATATCAACATAAAATATTCCACCATTAGTCTAGAAATACCTAGCAGGAGATGGTGTAAAATGATGGTGATGGCGAAGAAGCATAGGGGAATGGAAAAAAAGGAAATGAATGATCCTTTCACTACTCAGTTCTATCAAGATTTGATGGTGTTGGCTAAGTCTATAGAGCTTTTCAAAGTATAAAATGATTAAAATATCACAATAGAATTTGAAAATCACTTATCTCATTATGTGCACTTTGCAACTGATATTATATCGAATGATAATATATAGACATGACGGATATAAAAGGTAAATAAATATAACATTATTTCTCAGGATATCATTCTAAATAAACCATTGTATACTAATAAGTTGGATAGTGAGTCATTAGTTGAGAATGACCTAGCTGGAAATTCAGGTTTAATGTGAGTTAATTTTTATCCCAATGTTAGTTCTATGAGTTCCATTAAGGGAAAGAAAAAGAGTGATGATTCTTATGGTATTTCTCAATAATATGGTTCTTATAGACCTTATACCTTCACTAGAAGAGGCCCTTTGATATTATACTATTATGGAATGAATGAGAACATGAAATTTGGTTTATGGTGAGGCACTGAACGTATTTGGTTCCTATGAATTCTTACCTCACGTTCCAAAGTTATATCATACCTATTTTCACCCTATTGTGGCATAAGATCATCTTCCCTCAAAATTACTATAGGGAAATAATATTCTTCAATGACTGAGATGTTCTAGCCACATGCATATGGAAAATGTTTCTTCATGTAGTAGAAGTGTCTCTAGTGGAATTCGATACATCTCTAGTGACTGTGGGAGTTACCATCCCTACTTCTTCATCTTTTGTGACTTATTTATTTGATACTGGCGCCTCTCATTCTTTCATTTTGAATCATATTATAAATTTTCTAAATTTTCCTTTTGAGTTGTCATATTTTTCTTTATATATTTCTATACTCTTCACTGCGAAGAGATAATATGGTCTCCTTGTCCTATCTATGTTTTCTTTTTATCATATATTGATCTTCTTTGGGATTTTCTAGTTCCTGTCATAAAACATATTAACTTCATTTTTATGATGGATTGTTTAATGTTAACAAAACTTGAATGGGTCTCTATTACTGCACCTGATAGGGTGTGCTGTATTATTCAGGGAGAATTTGAACTAATGTCTTGTAGAGTTGAACGTTCTTATCTTGAGCTTGTTAAAGTGATATTTATTTTTAATGCTGATCTAGTGTGATAATATTTGTGTAGTGATCAACCTATAGTTCTCATAAAGTCTACATAAGATTATTTCCAACATATCTTTCTTTCCATCGACAAGAGAGGTGGAGTTCTCTATTGAAATAGTGTTGAGTAGCCATCTAGTTTCTATTCTATATTACTTTATGGTACTAGCAGAAATTAATTATTTGGAGACTCAATTGGATGACTCGTTAGAAAAAGGATTGATATCCCAAGAGTTTCACATTGGGCGATGATTGTTCCATTTTCTATGAAATATGATAGGTTTCATCCCCATTATGTTGATTACCAAAAACTAAATCGATTCATGGTATTGAAAAAGTACCCATTACCAAAGTTTGATGATTTTTCAGACCATTTGAATGGTTCAAAGTGCTTTCTGAAGGCTGATCTTCAAACCCATTACCATCAACTGAGAATAAAAGAATATAAAATTATGAAAACCTCTTTTAAGAGTATGTACCAATATTTTTAGTGCCTTTTCATTCTATTTGGTTTATCTAATGATTTTACAAGCTTTATGTATTTAATGAAATAGATTTTTCATGGGTATTTTGATACATTAATGGAAGTATTAATGGATGATTTTATTATTTACTCTATGTTTGAGAAGGATCATGTGTGTCATTTGAGAGAAGTTTTTGAATTATTGAGAAATCACAGAATTTATGCCAATTTATCAATATTTTATTTCTGGATTCATGATGTGATGTTTTGGTACAAATGTTTTTGTAGAATGGCATTTTAGTTGACCCTAAAAAGGTAAAATATTTTATGAAATAGGAAAAATAGTCAATCATTTTCTAGAATTATAACATCTTGGGTTTATCTTGACATAATCATTAGTTTTTAAATGAATTCTCAAATTAAAAATTGGTGATGAATTCACTATCTTAGAAGGGTGTAATGTTTTCTTTGGATAATAAATGTCTGAGATCTTTGGTTGTGATGAAACATATTTTTACTACTTCATTATTTTTGAGTCTTGATGGTCCTAGTAAGGGATATGTGGTATTCTATTACACATCAGGTTCATGGTTGGACTATATTTTAATGTATTTTAATTATTTTATTCTGATGGGATCTCAGTATATTAGGCCATATGAGAAGTATTACCTGACCCATGACCTTCAATTCCCAAGCATGATGCATATAACTAAGAGTTATCAGCATTACATTTTGTGAAAAAGTTTTACCATTTATTCCAACCACAATAACTTTAGTTATATATTCTATCAAAAATATTTTAATCTCCACTAGAGTATTTTGGTGGAATAGATAAAATATTTTGAATCTCACATCACCTATCCTCATAAGAAAGTAAATTTCACTACAGATACTTTGAGAAAAAAAAATTCTTACATAGGAAATGAATGAATCGTCAAAATACTTGAACTTGATGGATCTTTTTGTACTATTTAATATTGAAGGTCAAAAAATATGGTATGTGGTTCCATTGGATAGTGTTCAGTTGACCTCCACTCTTAACATAGATATTATTCATGAAAAATATCTTAAGGATGAATTCCAAATCATTAGATACTCTTTTTTTTGTTTGGAGACCGTTGCAATGTGTTTATTTTCCACAGAGGGTATTCAATGCTTCCAAAACTGGTATGTAGTTCTTTTTCCTATCAGAAAATATGTTATTGGGGATTTCCATATTTTCCCATGGACAGTGCACCCAATAACCATAAATATGTTCTATGAAATGCGGCGATGATTCTATTATCCGAGTCTGAGATAGGGATTTACTAATAATTTTCCTCATTTTAATACTTTAAAAAATTTCATGGTTAATAAGCATATAGCTTAGGCTTTTCTTCAACTACATCTAGTACCTACATTGAAGTGGGATGAGAGCTCTAGGGACCTTTTGGTTGGGTTTCCTCATACCTAGAGAAAGAATAATGTTATATGGGTTGAGGTAAATAGGCTAACTAAATATACTCACTTTATTCCAATTCAGGATACAACTAATGTTTACGAGTAGAGAAATTGATATGTGAAGGATATTTTTTGTTTTCATAGAGTTACGTCTACTATAGTCTCTCATAGATATCACCATTTTACATATCATTTTGGGAGAGGAAATTTGGAGGCATTGGTATCTCAGGTTATTTTATATATTGAATACCATCCTTAATCATATTTCCAGAAAGAGAGAGCTATATAGATTCCTATGGATATTGATTTTTCTTATGTCCTCAACTTTTCTGGAGCTTGGGATGATCATTTGAGTCTTGTTGAATTTTATTGATCAATAGATTCAACTCTATGATTAGAGTGGATCCTTTTTAGGCCTTATATTACCAAACTTGTATTTATATGATGTATAGATCATAGATTTTTTAATTCTCCTTGGTTAGACCAATTTTGGTTCAAGAGATGACAAAAAATATTTAGTTGACACATCAGAAAATTTTTCCAGGAAATTTTTGGTGTGAGTCTTATGATTATTATCATCAAAGGTCATTGGAATTTTTAGTTTGTAATCCGTTGTTCATGAACGTTTCACCACATTTAGTTTATCAACATTTTTTGAGGAAAGGGAAATATAATCATCATTTTATGGAACCTTTTAAGGTTGTTGAATAGGTTTATAAACTTTTTTTTAATTTCTACCATAGCTTATTTCAATACATGATGTGTCCCATGTATCTGATCTATGAAAGTATCTTTCTAATATATCTCATATTTTAGATAGACCTATCTTGATGTCAATGTTTAATTTTCAGTGACTGAGCTTCGAGTCAGGATGGTTGACTCTACAATCAAGGTAATGTTTGGGAGGAAGATACCTATGGTTTTAGAGCCATGGTACTATGGTTCTGAAACTTTTGATAGAAGGGATGGAGTATAATTGAGGAGAGAACAATGACCTCATATTCTTAAAATTGAATCTTCTTAAAAAGGATTTTTGGGGTTAGAAAGGTTTTATGGTTGGGAAGTTGTAACATTATGTTACTATTTTTTGGTAATAATGAACCAAAAGTTTGATCGTTATATTGTTTGGTATCATTTAGAGGTTCTTCAAGGGATTTTTTTGAAAATATTGGAAGAATATTGGGCTTTTCATGGTTGAGTAATGGTGTTCCTAAATCGTGTGCCATGATAATGAAAATAATTAAGACCAAGAGAGTGATGGTTTTAATAGTTGGTTTATGTCAATATAAACCATGATCCCACCTAGTAGAAACCATTAAACCATTCCTAGAAGTGTATAGTTAGGGCACATGATTTTTCTATATTCATTTCCCATCCCTTGAAATTTTGCGTATAGTTTTTGTTATTATGAAAGTTGAATTATAATTCTCAAAACCTGATTTATTCCACTGCGTGATCCTAACGTGGGATTTTTGTCATCTTAGGTCCTTAGATCTCTCAGGGACACATTTTGGATCCTCTTAAACCTCTCCCAAGTGGATCAAATATAGGTGTTCATCATTCGATTTTTCTTGGTAAGAGTTCTTCCCCAATTCATACTCTCCCAGTATCTTCCTCTATCCTCCTTTAGTTTTGATATATATCAATGTTGTTGGAGTATCTAATATCAATTTTTTAGATCTTGAATTTTAGTTTGAATTTTGGATCTCCCTTGCCAAAAATATCCATTGCAGTTTCTTGCTACAGTCATTGTGAGACATGATCTCTCTGTTTTGGTAGGTGGTTCCATTTAAGATTTTCAAATTGATTTTACCCTTAATTTCTTGAATGAAATTAAATTAAATTAAATTAAAATGGACTTGGAAAATATCAATTCACATAACAATTTGATTTGAATTTATTTTAGCATGAAATTTCGGTGTGATTGTTGAATTTGATGAAAATTGTGAAATTAAAATCATGAAATTAAATTGTGAAATTGATTTCTACTTTTAATTAGAGAAGAATGATTAATTTTTTTAAAATTAAGTTGGTTAGTTTTATCCTTTAAAAAGGAATGGATTTATTAAAAACTCATTTTATTTAAATGGAATTGGTATATTTAAATGGTAAATGGGTTAATTGTATTTTGAATGGTTTTGAGATAAATTCCCCAATATGGATTATTGTTTGAGAACATGGAATCCTTTGTAGTTATTGAGTTATTTGGGAAAAAAATCTATTGAAACTTTACAAATCTAAAAAATGATAGCATATTATGTCACATCCCTGATGGGATAGTGATTAGTCCTCTTTGACTAGTGTCTTAAAGATGTGTGTACACATATTTCTGTGATCACTTATTCAAGTATGGGAGTATCATATAATATAGAACTATCATTCCTCTTAGAAGATGACCATGTTATTCATTAGTAATTTTTTTTATATATTTTATTATTTGATATCTTTTTTACCTATGACTAGTAAAAATATATAAATTGTTTGATATATTATATCTGTTAATCCAATGTTTTAAATAATTCAATCATTTGAAATGTAATGAATTTTCATAATTATGATTTTATAGTTCAATGCTTGTTTTTTTTAAATTGAATGATTTATTTGGTTGACTAATGTGGAATATTATTATGTAATTCATGGTGAAACACTACGAGACATTTATGTCACACACAAACTATGCAATTAGGAGTTTTTAGATTTCTTCATTAGAGGTTCTTTCATTGTGGAATCACCACTTTGTGGGGTAAGTTTTTGAATCCATTGATCTTTGAGTGATATTTACATTGGGACTTGGGTTTTTTGTTTTAGTTTATATTATATTGTGGTTGTACTTTGGATTTATATTTCTTTTTGACATCTGTTACTATTATCACTATAATTATTGTAGAATACTTACTCATATGTGTTTTTTATCCTGCACATGAGTAAATTTATTCCTAAATTTAAATTTTATAATGCCATGTGCCAGTCAAGCACTCATAGGGATTTGGAACACACATTGATATTTATGAGGAATTGCTTGAGAATTAGGTTATTAGGGTATCTGGGAAGTTTTGTGAAAGATTTGAATGTGGGATTATATAATATTGGGATGATTTTAGAATATCTTTAAGTTGTTTGAAAACATTAGGTCTCTCTGGTGGTCTATAAAATGGGATATTATTATATTTACACTTATGTAGGATATTTTTTTATTCATTAATGAGTTTAAAATAACTAAAATAATTCATGTTATTGAAAAGACTTCCCTGCTTTATCATTCCATTATATTAGAATCATTTTTTCACAATATGAAATGACAATTTACCTCAAAAAGTATGTACTTGAATTACCCCTATGAAATGGACATCATGGAGTCTAATAGGTTATAGTGAAATTTGAATATTATAGTGTCCTAGAATTCAAATTTATATAAGAAATCTTCTTAAGAGTTATAAAAATGGATTTTTATTCAAGTTTAATATATATTTATACCAAATGGAGTGTCATATATTATATCTATGGTATAATAAGGAGGAATCCTTCACAATTGGTCCTCATTACATGAGGTTAAATATATTTATAGAATGATAACATTTATACATTGATTTCATTTCTATGTCAGCCACAAGGTTGAGATAATCATGGGATATTTGTTAATTCAATAAGCTCTCTTATTATTTTTCCATTCTTTTATGTTTGGAAAATCACAATCAATTGTGCCTTAATGATTATTTTATAAGGAAATATTTTTTTTAACAATAACATACTTTTATATGTTATGTTTAGTGTTACTTATCTAATCTTAAACTTATTTTTATTAAGACCGAATTACATTAAGAATAACAAGATAATTATCCAAACATCAGAAACTTACAATTTCATAGATACTAAGTCTCACTGTTTTTAGACTCTGATTTCATTTATTTTTAATCTCTGATTACATCTATTTTTAAACTCAGAATTCTCTAAAATCTAGACTCCAAACTATTGGAAATTCAGACTTTGAATTCTCTGAAATTCAGGCCTTGAATTATTTGAAATTTAGACTCAGAATTTTCTAATATTTAAACTCTAAATTCCTCAGAATTCAGACATTGAATTCCTCATAATTCAGACTCAGATTTTATCTAAAATTAGAATCCATTTTCTTTGAAAATAAAACTCCATTTATTTAAATATTTTAACTCCATTTCCCATTATATACATAATATTATTATTCATAATTGTTGAATTTATATATTTTCACAAAAAAATTGTTTTAAATTTATCAGATTCTAGTTTACTCATGTTTCCTAAATGAAAGATTTTTTTTTTAAATGTTATATTTTCTTATATATAATTGTGTTACAATGGTACCATATCAAACAGTCTATTTCTAATTAACCATTGGTTGAGTGACACGTGTCTAGGTCCCTCTGAAATTCATGGAAAAATATGATTGTTGGATAAAGATATGTTTATTGGATTGTCTACTTATAAATACTCCATCCATTCAAAACATTAATACATTGAGATACATCTAAAAAATCTATAGAATACATGTTGTGATGTTGTGAAGTGATTTATAGAGAGAGAAACACTCACATGCTTAGTATAAACTGTGAATAACACGTTCAACCATGAACATCACATTCAGCCTATTGATACTTTTATTGTTGTTGTGTATAATTGAAGGCTTCTGGGGATATGAAGACATAGGTGTTGACTGCCTTAAAGGTTGAGAACTTTTAGGGTTTGGAAGATAGAGGTGATTACTACCTTAATGTTCGAGGGTCAGCGAGGATACCAAGATAGACTCTAATATTATTATCGAGGGTTTACCATGGTGTGGGTAAGATGATAATTCTTGAAAGTATAAATCAAGAGACCATTATCCAAGTTTGTTAGAGACCATTATCTTTTGGTTAAAAGTTTTCTTACATGTTTAATTTCTCTATTATGAGTCTTATTTCTACAGTTTTTTATTAAAGAAAGAAAGTAAAACATTCTTATACTTTCTTATACTTGTATACTATAATAAATAAGATTTTATACTCTTTATGGTATAATATTTCATTAATATAATCATATTTATGTTTGGGTTCTTTATAATTAGACTTGGTCCCTGTTGATTATCCCTTATTTTAAGAACCAAAGTGGTTTTAAGAATTCATCTTGGTTTACATTGTTAAAAATTAATTTTTATAAGTTTAAAAAAAATGTTTTAAAACATAAAATTCACAACAATATTATAATTGAGAATCTACATATATATTTAAATCCTATATTTGGTATCAGAGAAGGTCTCTAAAACAGTTATTATTTCATATAAGTTTTCTTACTCAAATTTTCTTGAACGACTTTACTTGTTCAATTTTTTAAATATTTTATTTTTGTATAAACTATTTATGTTAACCCTTTTGTGGAAAATTATTTTTCTAATTAAAGGAATGAAAACCGGTTATATATATAATTTGAATCCTACCAGACCACTGATATTTTATAGTAGTGATTATGAGTACTGGAGAGATAGGATGAAGACTTATGTTATTAACACTGGAGTGGAGAATTTTGTCATTCTTACTGGTGAAAAAAAGATTCCTGACAAATAAATTTGAAATTTTAAAAATATGAAAAACAAGAATATCAACTTAACTACAAGATATAAAATACTCTTTTATGTTCTATGACTAAGAATATCTATAGGCAAATAGTTTCTTGTGAAAAAACCAATATCATTTGGAAGAAACATGAAGTTACACACATTGGTACATCTAAAGTGATTGAAACTGGAAAAAATATGTTAAGATATGAATATCATGGAATTTTATTTCCTTATGGAGAACCTGTTTCCAAAGTACAAAATTATTTATTACTATTCTTAATAGTATACAATCTATGGGAGAAAAAAAAGACTTGATGATGAAGTTCTTGTGGACAAGATAATTTATATAGTGCCTAATGAGTGGGAATATAAAAGGACATCAATTGATGAGAATAAGAATGTATCTAATATTAATCTTGATTAGTTATTTAGAACACTTCTTCAGCATGAAACATGAATGAATAGAGATGTAGATTTCAATAAGAAAAAGATTGGTAATAGAAGTGTTTCTTTCACTACTACATCAAAATCCAAAACTCTAGAAAGGTTAAATATATATAATGATATGAAATCTATTTTAATATCTGAATAAAGTGACAATGATATGTCTAAGAAATAATTATCCAATCATTCTTGATGGATGAAAAAGATTATGGGTAAGAAATATTTTCAATATAGATACAAGAATAAAGACAAAATGGACAAGTAATATTCTGAGGTAACTTGTTATGAATGAAAAGGATCTAGAAATATTAGACAAACTTGTCCTATGATAAAGAGAATAGATAGAAAGGATAAAAAATCTGAAAGAAACATATCTATGTACTATAAATATTATACTAAGAATGTCTTGAAGGATAATTACATTTAGAGTGTCAGTGCTAGTGACTCTTCAGATTAATCATTAGAACATGAATCTTTTAGTTAGATAAATATTATTCTTTTATCCAGATTACCTATTGAAAATAATTTTATTATGGTTAAGGTACAAAATAATGAATCATTAACCAATATTTCATTAAATAAAATTTTCCAAATGAAAAATACTATGAATCCTGGGATGATGAATCTTCCTCATCATAAGATAAAACCATAACTTCATTTGATGAAGATTATATATTTTATAAATTAATTGATAATGAGTGTTATAAGATAAATAATAAGTTATAGAATTAAAATTCAGATATTTATGTTTTAACAAAGAAAGTATCAGATCTTTCTAATGATCTTGATCAAAAAAACATTTTATTTTTTAAATGTTTCTAAAATATTTAAGAAAGTTCATTCTGATAAGGGTAAAATTTCATAGGATCTTGAAAATGTAATTTCTTAGAAAAATGTATTATATGATATCTCAAACACTAAGACTAATGAATATGAGGATAAGAATTTAGTCATTTTACTAAAATCATAAAATTTTCCTTTACAGAATATTTTATCAAATTATACATTAGGAAAGAAAGAATTTGATAAAATGTATTCACAAATTCGTCATCTTAGGATTTTTTCTTGATTTATTTATACTCAATCAAAAACTGTTTTTATTCATAACTATTTTTCCCCATAGTGCTCCATTTTTCACTATGGTTCCATGTGGTGGACATTGGGAGAAATTTTTTTCTTGAACTAAAACCCAATAATTTGGTTTTTCTAAGGTTTGTTTTTTAAAGATAATGTGGACAACAAAGATTTTACTTTCTAAAATTATATGGATCCAAGAATGTTTGGATTCCGAGAGTCTATATTTTTTATTTTTTGGAAAATAAAGGAATTGCCAACAAAAATACATAGTATAGGGATAGTGGATGTTCCCAACACATGACTGGTAATAGAAACTTCTTTGAAAATATTATCAACGTGAAAGGAGGAAAAGTGACATTCGAAGATTAAGCTAAAGAGAAAATTATTGGTGTAGGTAACATTGTTATTATTGGAAAAGATTTAATTTCAAATGTTTTATTTTTTAATGGTTTTAGTAACAACCTTATAAGCATAATCAAATTATGTGATGAAGGTTACCTTGTGAATTTTAGGAATGATAAGTTTTTAGTACACAATTAGAATGAATATTTTATTCTCTCTGCCCAATATCATGAGAATATTTATACACTAAACAAAGAAAACCATAGGATCCAGGATTTACCATTCCTCGGTGCAATGGAAGATCAATGTTGGTTATTTAATTGAATACTAGGACATTGTAACCTTATAAGCCGTTGAAATATGACAACCCTACTTTTATTACAAACATAAACAGGATTTATTACAAAAACCATTCACTCAATACAATATGGATGATCGAGAGGTCTAGTGTCTTTGGGGATTAGGATCATTACATAAAAACTTATAACATGAAGTACAACATCTTTATTGAAAACTTTCGTTACATGACCATTACATTCCCTCATACTTAGCGTTGCATGGGATAACCTGAGGATATGCATAAGAAAAGGGGTGAGCTATAAAGCCCATTAAGGGAATAAACATGGAATAAATTAGGAGAAAAATACATGTTAGACAATAGTAATATCAATAGAGCACAAGAGAAACATGAACATAAAGGCATGATAAAGAATGATAATCATAACATGGAAATGTGGCAACAACACTTAACATGGAATTAGCATGAGCCAAGGCTCATTGCACATGGAGCATGAGTAAATCCTCATTGCACATGAAGAATGAGTAAAACCTAATTTCACTTGAATAATCATGATTCAATACTCATTGCACATTATGTATCATGATACTATACATTACCTAATGCATTAGAGCGCTATAGGGGCGCCCCCTTCTTAAAAATTTCTTTTCATGCATAAGTGTGCCACATGGATAATAAGACATGGATTCATAAAACATAATCATTTATTTCACGATAAAGGAATGTGGAATGAAACTTTATAATCAATAAGTAAATGTGAATGAAGGTTAATACCCTTGATGGAGAAATGGGCATGGTATTCACTACACAATGGCATTGGCTTAGAAAATCGGTATAATTTTGGCAGCATAACGGCGTGATATAAGAATTCATAAAAAATGGTTGATGAGAGAGAAATGGGTTTCCCATTATATATACATGAAATGGACAGTAAGGGGGTCATATAGATTCATGTACCAACAATTTTAATGTAATTTAGATTCATGATAGAAAAGTATTTCTTGAATGAAAATGAGGAGAGAGAAGATCCTTTTAGAATTTCGGCATAGTAACGGGTGTACATGGGAGGAATTTAATGAGAGAGAAAAGGGTCTCCCATAATTCAAAAAATAAGAGGGAAGAATGGGGGAGGTGAGAAACTATACCCTATCTTTTATAATTAAAATTAAAAGGGCATAACAATATTAACAAAATTTGATAAAAAAGTAAAAGGAAGAAAACTTTTACATGGATGTGTGCTTCCAAAGGCTTGAGAGAGGATTGAGAGAGGCTTCTTGAGAGTTTGGGGAACTTTGGGAGGATTTTATAGAGAGTAGGGCAGAGGTTTGAATAAATCCAAAGGTTTTGAGTGAGGAGGAAGTGGGTTCTTGGGTGGGTTTATATATGAAAGGTGAGGGAATTCTTTATTATTTAGGTTTGGGACACCTTATATTAAATTAATCCAAACTGAATACCATTCCATGGTTTTTGCCCATGGTCTTTGGAAAAGGGAAGAGGGAAAAAATATTTTATAAGGCCAAAGTCCGATCTTCTTAAAATAATAGTGTTGCTTTTGTGGAGTTGAGTCACACTCCCATGGAAAACAATTTAAAAAGTCAAGGTGTTTAATAAGTCTTGAAGGGTCCATTAATGCTTTGAAAAGTAAGTCAAACAAACCCAAAATCACATTATATTAATTTTAATACATATATTGTCTGAGAATAAAGCTTATAGTTGTTTATTACATCACTATTGGGTCATTATGATGTCATAAAACATATTTTATATTTAAACCGTATTTAATTTTTTTACCCAAAAAAATTGATTGTCTCAGAAAATTATGAAAAATTCACCGTTCGATAATTTCGACGTCCTGATTCCAGAAATATAATTTATTTTAACTAAATAAAATTTTAAATATGTTAATTTTCACTTTTAAAATAAAAACGGACATTTATCAAAAATTCACGGGTTTTGACAAAAATGGATTTCAATCCTTTATAAAAAATATAATTTTAATCATAAAATTATATAATCATTTATATATAATAAAATTAATTTAATAATAATAATAATATTTTATTAAAATATTATTTAATTTAAAAATCCCTTAATTTAATAAAATAGATTTCTTAATTAAATAATAACTAAAAACACTATTTGTACTTTAAAAACTATTTACAATGTATCAATAATGACAAGAAGGTATTTTTATTATTATATACAAAAAAAATATACGTGAACATATTACAAGAGATATGTTACATAACCCCTTAAAATAGCTGCATAAGACCTAAGGGTAAGGTGTGTGATGGTGACAGACTCTTGGGGTGGCTCAAATAACATCGCCCGAGTGGTAATCTCTGTCAACTTCCACATTTCCCATAGACGGTCATGTTCGATCTTGACAAGATGAAGCTCACCTTGGGCTTGGTCAAGAGCGAAGCCCAAGTATGCCACCTCTTTTCTGAGCTCTGACAAATGGGCTTCGTATAGAGAAATTCTACTGGATGAGGCCATCGCTTCTTTTTTCTTAGTAAATTGGATTTTTTAAAGCCTTATATTTATATTAATCATGTGATCACTGTTCAACAGCTATAAAAGTAACGGTCATAATTCTTAACATAAAACCAAAGAAGATAACATTTTATATAAACTCTTTACATAAAGAGACATTTAACTAGATCAAGAGGTATTTCCATTAATGAAATGTCGGGGCATTACAATATTCCCCCATTAAGAAATTCCACCATTGAAATTTCCTTTTTCCCACACTAAAACATATGTGGGTAACTCAGCTTCATCATTTCCTCTAATTCGCAAGTCTCTTCTTCAAACTTGTGGTTTCACCACAATAACCTGACGATGGGCATTGTCTTATTTCATAGAACTTTTTCCGTAAAATATAAGATCTTCACTGGTTTCTCCTCATAAGAAATATTATCCTCCAACTGCACCACCTCAGAAGAGAGTACATGTGAAAGGTCCGATATGTACTTCCTTAAGAGGGATACATGAAAAACATCATGTAATTCAGACGTGGTAGGTGGAAGTGCTAGTCCATTGGCCATAGCCCCGACACGATCAAGAATCATGAGGGGTCCGATGTACCTTGGACTTAGCTTCCCATTATTTCAAATCATCATGACCTTATTCCACAGAGATATGCGTAGAAAAACCATGTCCCCAACTTTAAACTCATGGTCTCATCGACGATTATATGCATAACTCTTTTGTCGACTTTGGGCTACCTTGATATTCTACTGAATGGTTTTCACCTTCTCCACCATTTCATTGACCTTTTCCTGTCCAAGCCGCTTACGTTCTCCGACCTCATCCCAACACGCCGGTGTTCTACACCTTTTCCCATAAAGAGATTTATATGGTGCCATTTGGATGCTCGAGTGGAAACTATTATTATAAGAGAACTCAACCAGAAGAATATATTGATCCCATCCTCATTTAAAGCCCATTGAGAACACTCTCAACATGTCCTCATGTGTTTGGATAGTCCGCTCGGATTGGACATCAGTTTGAGGATGATAGGTCGTACTGATGTTCAGTTCAGTATTCAAAGCATGTTGAAGACTCTTCCAAAACATAGAGGTGAATCTTGGATCTCGGTCATACACAATAGATAGTGGAACTCTATGCAGCCTTACTACTTCCCTGATATATATCTGTGCCAGTTGATCCAATGATAAATCCTCCCGAATAGCAATGAAGTGTGCAGACTTTGTAAGACGATCCATAACAACCCAGATTTCATTGCTGCCTTTGGATGTCCTCGGAAGTCCAGTGACAAAGTCCATGGTAATGTTCTACCATTTCCATTCTTGTATGGGAAATGGTTGCATCATCCCCTTAGACTTCTACCTCGCTGCCTTCACTTGCTACCACACCAGGCACATTGAGGTATATTCAGCGATCTCCTTTTTCATATTATCCCCCAAAAAGTTTTCTCTATGATCTCGATACATCTTTGTGCTCCCTGGGTGAATAGAGAAATATGAACTATGTGCATCATCCAAAAGATCATTCTTCAGCTCAATACATGATGGAACACATTGTCTTTTCCAAAATCTCACAAATCTATCTTCATTAACATTAAACTCCGAGGATTTCCATTTTTCGATAGCTTCTACTTTTTCCTGAATTCCCACATCATCCTTTTGATAATCTTTTAACCTTTCCAAAAGAGATAGTTCAGTAATCATTTGTGAAAGTATTGATGATGTTCCCTTATTTATGATTCCCATGTCCATCTTAATCAATTCTAAGAAGATTGGATCCTTCTCAATTCTCATCATTGATATAATCGCTCGGTCCTTTCGACTTAGGGAATCTTCCACCTTGTTCGCTTTCCCAGGGTGGTAATGTATTGAATGGTCAAAATCTTTGATGAGCACTATCCATCTTCTCTAGCGCATATTAATCGCTTTCTGTGTGAATATATATTTAAGACTCTTTTGGTCAGTATATATCTCACATTTCTCCCCATAGAGATAGTGCCGCTAGATTTTCACGGCAAAGATCACCACCGCTAACTCCAGATCATGCGTTGGATAGTTTCGCTCATGGATTTTCAACATCCTTGAGGCATAGGATATCACTTTATCATTCTGCATTAGCACACAGCCTATGCCCTTCTTCAAAGCATCACTAAATACCAAAAAAGTTTCTCCACTTGTGGGTAAATTGGGCACGGGCACAGTGATAAGCCTCCTTTTCAACTCCTTGAAGCTTTCTTTGCATTAATCACACCAAGAAAACTTTACTCCATTTCAAATTATCTTGGTAAGAGGGTTGGAAAATCATGAGAAATTTCTCACAAATCGTCGATAATATCTAGCTAACACCAAGAAGCTACGGATATCCATTACTGATGTTGGCCTCCGCCATCCATCAATTGCATCTGTTTTGGAGGGATCCACAGATATCCCATTTCTTGTGATGATATGTCCTAAGAATGATACTTCCTTAAACCAGAACTCACACTTTCTGTACTTTGCAAAGAGATTCTCCTTGTGCAAAGTCTCTAGTACAGTTCTTAAATGCTCCTCATGATCCTCCTTGGTTTTGGAGTATATTAGAATATAATCTATAAACACTACCAAAAATTTTTCGATGTAATCTATAAAGACTCTATTCATCAAGTCCATGAATATTTCTGGAGCATTAGTGAGTCCAAAAGGCATTACAAAGAATTCATAGTTCATGTATCTTGTGTGAAACGTAGTCTTGGGGATATCTTCCTTCTTCACCATTACCCGATAATATCCCAATCGCAAGTCCACCTTGAATAAGTATTTTTCTTCACACAGCTAATCAAACAAGTCATCGATCTGTGGTAGAGGATACTTATTATTTATCATAATTTTGTTAAGTTCATGATAATCGATGAAAATCCGCATTGACCCATCCTTCTTCTTGATGAAGAGGACTAGTGCACCCCATGGTGAAGCACTTGGGAATATAAACCCTTCAACCAGATTCTCCTTTAGTTATTTCTTCATCTCTTCAAGTTCCACAGCAACCATTCTGTATGGAGTCTTGGATATTGGTAGCACCCCTGGTATAAGTTCAATTGAGAATTCAACATCTCTTCTAGGAGGAAGACCAGGCAGTTCCTCGGGAAACACTTCAGTGAATTCCCTCAAAATAGGCATTTCTTCAAGGATGGTTTCTTCCTTAGACTCAATCATCTGAGAGAGATACGCATGCTCATAGGACAGTAATACCCATTCTTGAGATGATGGAGCTAAATGATATTAATCTTCCTCCTTACACTTGTAAAGAATCAGATGTCGATTCTCCATATGGAGTGTGATTTCCCTTTCCTGAAAATTTATGTTGGCTCTGTATAAGGAAATCCAATACAAGCCAAGAATTTCATCAAATTCCACAAGAGGGAGCATGACAGGGTTCTCTGGGAAATTCAATCCACATAATATAACATTGGGGGACTTATATTCATGGGATGTAATGATTTCCCCATTTTCCGTACTCACCGACATCTTCACTTCCATGATTTTTGGTGGTGCTAGGATTGTTCTACTAAACTTTCGAGATGTAAAAGCATGCGTAGAACCTAAATCAAAAAGTACATTATGTATTCTTGAATGAATAACTAGCGTACCAGTCACCACATCGTTTTCGGGGTTCACTTCAGCAGAAGTGATGGAAAAATCTATTCCTTGCTACCTTGGATGTTGTTGGATACCCCCAAAAAACCATGGATTAGGGCACTGATTTGAAAACTTCCCCGGTTCTTTACAGTTGTAGAAAAGAAAAATGTGTTGAGGTTCAATGAGACCATTCCTCACCTCTGTCGCAGCCACGGGTCTTTCTTACCGATAGTTAACAGCTAGGTTCCCTTCACTTACACACCTAAAGCATTTCCTCATCCCTTTGAGGCAATTTCTAGGGTGCTTCTTTCCACACTTTTGGCAAGTGGAGTACTAGATCTTCTTAGAACCGTTGGATTTATCCATCAGACCTCCAGCATTGAAGTCCACCTTACACTTCTTGTCCCCATGATACCCCTATGATTCCCCGATCTCCATTTCGACCTTGAGGTCACATCAGACAATTTCCTCATAGCTGTCAAATTCACGGATCTCTAATGCTTTCCCAAGGCTAGGCTTCACTCCACCAAATAAGCGGTCAACCTTGCATTTGGGGGTAACAACAAAGCCAGAAGCGTACCATGCAAGACTTGTGAAGTTTTCCTTGTACGCTCAAAAAGATTCTTCGTCTTTTTGATTGAGGTAATGTAAGTCCCTTTCCTTCTTAAGCCCGATGGTGCGCGGAAAATATTTATCAAAAAACATCTTCAAAAAATCCTTCCATTCCAATGCCTCAATCTCCTCCTAAGGCTTCATATTTTTGATCAATGTCCACCATTGATCAGCTTCACCCTCCATACGATAAGCCGCTAGGAGAACCTTCTCTTGTTCAGAACATTAAAGGATGGAGAAGATCTTTTCAAAGGAGTTGATCCATTGTTCACTAATCTTGGGATTAGATGATCTTCTAAAAGTAAGAGGCCTTTGTCTCATGAATCTCTCGATAACGACTTTTTCTTTCTTAGGGGGGGTTGAACATTCCTCATGACCCACTTTTCTATTCAAATATTGACTTAGATAAGAGGGAAGCGTGGCAATGTTTGCGATTCCCACTCCCATTGGATTGGGCATCTCATTTGTACAGTCATGACACTGATATTTACATCAGTTGTTAGCCCAAGTCCTCTTATTACCGGCCATTACCTAGAATAAAAGGAAATTTCGGGGTAACACACAAAGGGTAATCCAAAGACAAAAGTTGTTGACTTATAAATAAACTTTTATTTCCTTAACTCATGAGTCTATAGGCTTTAACCTAGGCTTTTCATGATCTACTTTCTAACATATATTCTTAGCGTAATTTTTTTTAATTCCATTAATATGGGTACATACTAAGCTTGTGAATTTATCAAAACATATCCCCTGGGAGTGTCGTAACCAAGAGTGCTGCAAGGTCTGTTTTCATGCACCAGTTCTCGTTCGAGTCTAGCTCAAAGTGGTGTTTTCAGGTTTTACCTCTTGGATACATCTCTGCCAGAGCTGCCTCTACCTACTCGTATCTAGACTGGGATGTATTTGTTTGATAACCCACTTACTCAGTAATTACCAAAACTTATGTATTTTTTTATTGTACTTAGTCTTGTCTCTAAGGATTTACGTGGGTTTTCTAATCCTAATCCCAAAAAATAACTAAACCTATCCTCTGATACCAACTATGAAAACCCTGCTTTTACTACAAACATAAACATGATTTTTTACATAAACTATTCACTTGTTAAAATATGTATGATCGAGAGTTCTAGTGTCTTTGAGGATTAGTATCATAACATAACAACATAAAACATGAAGTACGACATCATTATTGAAAACATCTCTTACATGACCACTACATTCCCTCGTACTTAGCATTGCATGGGATAACTTGAGCACATGCATAAGAAAAGGTGTGAGATATAAAGCCCAGTAAGGGAATAAACATGGAATACATGAGGAGTACAATACATGTTAGAAAATAGGCATATCAATAGAGCACAAGAGAAACATGACCATAAAGGCATGATAAAGCATGATAATCATAACATGGAAATGTTGCAACAACAGTTAACATGGAATTAGCATGAGCCAAGGCTCATTGCACATTGAGCATGAGTAAATCCTCATTGAACATGAAGCAAGATTAAACCCTCATTTAACTTGAATTAGCATGAGTCAATACTAATTGCACATGACATATCATGATACTATACTTTACCCAATACATTTGAGCGCTATAAGAGTGCTCCCTTCTTAAACATTTCATTTCATTCATAAGTGTGCCACATGGATCATAAAACTTGGATTCATAAAACATAATCATTTATTACATGACAAAGGAATTTGGAATGAAACTTTATAATCAATAAGTAATTTTGCATGAAGTTGAATACCCTTGATGGAGAAATGGGAATGGTATTCACTACACAATGGCATTGGCTTAGAAAATCGGTGTAATTTTGGCATCATAACGGCGTGATATAAGAATTCATAAAAAATGGTTGATGAGAGATAAAGGGGTGAATCATCATATAAAGATGAAATGGATAGTAATGGGGTCATATATATATATATATGTCCCACCAATTGTAATGGAATTTAGATTCATGATACAAATGTATTGCTTGAATGAAAATGAGGAGAGAGAAGTTCATTTCGGAATTTTGGCATAGTAACGGGTGTACATGGGAGGCATTTAATGGGAGAGAAAGGTGAATCCAATCATTCAAACAATAAGAGGGCAGTATGGGGGATGTGCGAAACCATACCCCAGCATTTATAATTGAAATTAAAAGGGAATAACAATATTAAGATAATTTGACAAAAAAGTGAAAGGAAGAAAAACCCTTACTTGGAAGTGTGCTTCCAAAGGCTTGAGGGAGGCTTGAGAGAGGATTCTTGGGAGCATGGGGAACCTTGGGAGGATTCTAGAGAGAGTAGGGCTAAGGTTTTACGAACTCCAATGGTTTTGAGTGAGGAGGAAGTGGGATCTTGGGTGGGTTTATATAGGAAAGGTGAGGGAATTCTTTATTATTTAGGTTTGGGAACCCTTATATAAAATTAATCCAAACCAAAAACCATCCCATGGTTTTTGACCATGTTTTTTTTCAAAGGGAAGAGGAAAAAAATATTTGAAAAGGCCAAAGATCTAACTTCTTAAAATAATAGGGTTGCTTATGTAGAGGTGAGTCACACTCCCATGAAAAAAATTTTAAAAAGACAAGGTGTTTAATAAGTCTTGAAGGGTCCATTAATGCTTTGAAAAGTAAGTCAAAAAAACCCAAAATGAATTTATTTTAATTTTATAACATATATTGGCCGAAGATAAAGCTTATAGTATTTTATTACATCAATATTGGGTCATTATGATGTCATAAAACACATTATATATTTAAACAGTATTTAATTTTTTTACCCAAACAATTTACTGTCTCAGAAAATTATGAAAAATTCACCGTTAGATATTTTTGACATATTGATTCCAGAAATAAGATTTATTTTTCCAAAATAATTTTCTAAATATGTTAATTTTCACTTTTAAAATAAAAATTGACATTTATCGAAATTTCACGGGTTTTGACAATAAAGGCTTTCAAACCTTAATAAAAATTATAATTGCATTCATAAAATTATATGATCATTTATATATAATAAAATTAATTTAATAATAATAATAATATTTATTAAAATATTATTTAATTAAAAAATACTTTAATTTAGTAAAGTAGATTTCTTAATTAAATAATAACTAAAAACACTATTTGTAATTTATAAACTATTTACAATGTAACAATAATGACAAGAAGGTATATTCATTATTATATACAAAAATATATACATGAAAATATTACTATCAATTTGTTAAATAACCGCTTAAAACAGCCGCATAAGACCTATGGGTAAGGTGTGCGATGGTGACAGACTTTTGGGGTGGCTCAGATAACATCGCTCGAGTGGTAATCTCTATCAACTTCCACTTTTCCCGTAGATAGTCCCGTTCGAGTTTGACATGATGAAGCTCAGCTTGGGCTTGGTCAAGAGAGAAGCCCAAAGATTCCACCTATTTTTCAAGCTCTTACAAATGTGCTTCCTATGGAGCAATTATACTATATGATATCATCACTTTTTTTGTCTGAGTAAATTGGATTTGTTAAAGCCCTATATTTATACTAATCATGTGATCACTGTTCAACGACTATAAAAGTAACAGTCACAATTCTTAACATAAAACCAAAGAATTTTACATTTTATATAAACGTTTTATATAATGATACATTTAACTAGATAAAGATGGATTTCCATTAATGAAACTTTGGGTCGTTACAGAAACCTCTCAATGAAAAGACTTGTTAAGGATGAACCAGAGCTTATATTTGATTCTTCGAACGTTTATGATCCCTGTCCATATGTAATGAAACATAAGTCATGATTTAAATCAATTAGATAAATCTCAACTTCTGATTCATTACAACTATTTCATATTGATATTTTCATTTTAACACAAACTTGAAGTATTGGTGGAAAATTAAATGTATTATTTATGTTGATGATTACACTGGATTTAAATGGTTATATTTTCTAGAAAATAAATCTAATGCATTTTATTTTTTTAAATACATTTCTTCAAAAGTAAAAAAAAATTAGAAACACAATCCATTGATAACTATTAATAGTGTTCATGGAGGAGAATTTCAAATTTCAAATTTTGAATCTTTTCGTAGTAAGAAAGGAATTACTCATAACTTCTCTACTCTAAGAACTCCTCAAAGAATGGTGTTATTGAAAGGAGAAATAAAATTCATCATGAATTAACTAGAACCATGTTGATTGAATATTTTATTTATAAATTTTTTTTTGGCTGAAGCTATAAGTATTTATTTGTATACTGTAAATAAAGTTTTTATCAGACCTTTTCATGACAAAACACCTCATGAATTGTGGACTAGTCGAAAACCTAATGTTTCTAAATTTAATGTCGTTGGATGAAAAGTATTAATCTTGAATTCCAAATATAACTTACATAAATTCAAACCCAAATTTGATGAAGGAATATTTAGGCTACTCCACTACTTTTTAGTCTTATAAAGTTTTTAACAAAAATGCTTCTTCTATTAAGGAAACAATGCATGTTAAATTTTATGAAACTAATCATATTGTATTTAATCTATCCTATCTTACATCCTCGTATGTGTTTCCACTAACTAATTATCATCCATTGATAGAAAATGAATTTAAAAAGGAAAATACTCAAGAAATTGTTTCTAAAGTATTTATCCAAAATGATTTTCTACCTTTTGTTGATGGAAAGGTTTTACAAAACCCAAATCAGTTGTTTCTTGAGAATCATCCTAGTGAATGTATTATCAGTGATGCAAATTAACCTATAGGGACTAGATGTTATTTATGAAATCAAGTAGAACAACTTGAATTTCATTCCCAATTATAACCTAAAACCACTGATAAAGCTTTAGGTGATAATGATTGGATTAAAGCCATGTATGATGATCTGAATGAATTCAACATGATCAGAGTCTAGAACTTGGTTAAAATACCTAAAGAAACTTCTATAATTTGTGTAAAATGTTTCCTCATAAATAAATGTAATGAAAATGGAATCATTATATGAAGAATCAATATTATTTACTAAAGGATATAATCAACAAGAACGAATACACTATGAGGAAAACTATGATCCATTAGGTGGACTCGAATCTATTCATATTCAACATACCTTTACAACATTATTAAATTTAAAAAATTTTAAAATGGATATAAAGTGTTTTTTCTTTAATATAAATGTTTAATAGGATATTTATGTTGAACAAACTCTTTGTTTTGAAAACAAAAAACATCCTAAATATGTTTTAAACTTACCAAAGCATTATATGGACTTAATCAATCCCCCATAGACTGGTATGATATAATTAAATAGTTTTTGTTACAAAAAGATTATATTAAGGTAAATTTCGATCCAAAACTTTTTATAAAGAAACATAATGAAAAAAATTGATTGTTAAAATTTATATTGATGAAATTAAATTCATATCAACTTAGTAATATTTAATTGATTCATTTGAAAATCTTTTGAAATATAAGATTGAAATTCATATAATGGGTGATTTAACTTATTTCCATGGTTTCCAAATTTCTCAAAAACCAAAAAGAACAAATATAACTCAATATATTTCTATTAGTGATCTACATATGATGTATGAATATGACAACACTAAAGGTATAATTACTCTTATCAGTACCTCATTAATCATGATCTTGATGATGATGGGAAACTAGTAGATCAAACATCATTTTGAGGTATGATGGTATAATTTACAACTCATCTTCCATACAAAATGTTTTTAGTATTCTTATGTGAAATATATCAACATTATCCAAAATAATCTCATATAAAAGCAGTGAAAGTAAATTTTTTCTATTTAAAGGTAACCATGGACTTAGGAATTTCTTATTCTTCATGAAATTATTGTTGTTTTAAAGAGATTTTCAGATGATTTTTTTTGTGGAAGTAAAATGGATAGGAAAACTACATTCATAACTTTTAATTTCATAGGAGATTTATTAGTTTCTCAATCATTATAGATGTGACAGACAGTACAACTTTCCACTACTAAAGCTAAATATATAGAAGTTGGAAGTTGTTGTTCTCAAGTGTTTTGAATGAAACACACACTCACAGACTATGGAATGAGTTTTACCAAAAAACTGATAAAGTGTGATAATATTAGTGTCATTTACCTATCAAAAAACCATACACATAACTCTCATTCATATCACATAGACATTAAAATCACATTCTTAGGGATCACACACTAAAAGAAGATATTATTCTTTAATTTATCAGAGAGCAAGATCAACATGCTGATGTATTAACAATTAATTACACTATTATTGATTTTAATTCATTAAAAAATGTAGTAATGATAAATGAAAGGTAATCTTCCATATTAATTTTTTTGAAACGTATCTTCTAAAATTATGAATATTCTTTTCACAGGGGAGCATGTTTTTAATTCTCTTTCAGAAATTTCATTGAATAAAATTTTTTAGAAGCTAAATTTTTATTCCTCTAATAAAAATTTCTAGAATATAAGTTCTTCCTGAAGAACCTTATCTATATTAAAAACTATTTATATTTAAATGGGAAGGTATTTTTCCTTACATAAATCATTATAATCTTGTTTTTTCTTGTTGGTATTTCAATATAGTTTTATGAAAATCTTATCAGATTTACTTTCCATAAATCTATTTTTCCTTAAAACCGAGAAGTATTAGAATCTAAGAATCCTTGATTAGTATTAATATCAACCACCAGATTAGATAATATTAATCTCAACCATTGGACCTATTCATGAATTAAAACCATCACTATAAAGCCTATTGAAAGGGACCCCATCTTCTCATCCCACATCAATTCTTTCAGCTTTTTGGACCAAGTATCTAACTCTATTTAACTCTTCCATTATGATTCTACAGTTTTCTTACATTATGAATGTCTCTTGAAGCTTCTCCTTAGAATCCATTGTAATCTCAATCCAGTAAGGAACCAAATTGCTGGTTGTTGATCCGAGAAATGTTAGTGGGACAAAATTTCTTTTTGAAGTATAATTCCTCAATTTAAAAGATTATTATGTTGAATGGATGGGAATGTGTTTTTCTTTCTAAATTATATAATCAAGATTCATTATATCTAGACCTCGTAGTGGAATTATATGATTTAGTCATATTTTATGAGCATGGTGGAAGAGAGATGTTTAAATTTAGCAGTTATAGAAAATCGTACTCTTTATCCTTCAATAAAGAAGAAAGCATCATAGATATCCCCTATAAAGGTTAAACTATTATTTTCTCACACATGTTACTTGAAAAATAAGGATATTTCTTGTAGAGTAAAGCATATGAGTGCCTCATAATCAATAATGTAAAGAAACCCAAGATTTATCATCTCTATAAAAACCATAGACTAGTAGCCTTGTGGATGCAGGATTTTCTTATCCCAAGGTAGGGTGACAAGGATTCACTTATGATATGTGACATGTTTCTCTTATATTTCATAATGAAACTATGGAAGATAATTTTTTTGAATTATATCCTTTTTAAAATTAGTAAAATCAAGAGTGGTAAGATAATGTCTTAGATTTCTAGGTATCTAGAAATTATTTTGAAAACAATGACTGATGTACAGAATCCTTCAAGATCCCTTACACATCAAAAGATAATAATTTCACAATTATGTTACTTAGTGATGATACATTGAGAAGGATGAAAATAGAATTAAATAATGAATCTAAAATTTTTTATGATCATCTTTATAAGGACAATCAGCCTGAAGTTAATAAAGAAGATGTTGTTAAACCTTCCAATAAAAGAAAGGATTAGGGGCTAGAGAAGAACCAACTGAACCCATTCTAGAACCTAAATCATTATTACCTAAACCAAATATGAAAAATAAGTTTTCTAATGAGTATTTTCTCAGTGGATGGAGCAGAGGAAGAAGAGAACGTAAGGTGATCCTATACTTGGACTTGATCTTATGGTGGTTGAGGCCTTAAAAATTGTTGGAGATGAAAATATTTAGAAACTAGAAACAGAGAAAAATAATAAAAAATAAATAGATTTGCAATATCAAGTTTCTCAATTATTTTTAAAATATGTTAATAATGATTTAGAATAGATTCAGTTACCTAAAACCTTCATGAAGAAAGATTCACTTTAGGAATAGGTTGTTGAAGAGAAAAAAAATTACCATCAAGAAGAAGAAGAGGATGAACTTGAAGGCGTGATTAAAATGGAAGAAGAGTATCATAAAGAGAAGATTTGTGATAATCGCTCAGTAAGAACTTCCAAATATTCATCCACCAAAATTTCATTAGATAATGTCATGGAATATTCTAAAG
Source organism: Viscum album (assembly GCA_963277665.1). Lineage (NCBI taxonomy): Eukaryota > Viridiplantae > Streptophyta > Magnoliopsida > Santalales > Viscaceae > Viscum > Viscum album. The sequence goes on along the minus strand of OY728150.1, from coordinate 2,049,012,006 downwards.
AATAAGAAGTTAATAAAGAGCATTATTTTTAAGAGAGTAAAAACAATTATGACAATGTTCAGAAATATAAAGAGGAAGTTAATTTTTAGGAAAATTATCTAGAGATAGCAAGTGTTGTTGATAAAGTTATTTCTAAAATAAAGCTAGTACTTATTTATACAACTTATAAAGATGTAGCTGAATATTATAAGTAAAAGATTGGTGGAAAATTGAAAGTTACTACTATAGTGAAAGATGCTTCAGATTTTGAATCGTCATCACCCATGGGACAAGAATTTGTGGTGAAATATTTAATGAATCTTTTTGATTCAATTACTTTATTTACTAATATTGAATCCTGGAGTCATCTTATTCAGTTGTTAGTAAACATGAAAATGGATTCTACAAATTTTTGATGGAAATGTTAATAAAGTAAGAAATGGATTTATTAAACATTATGAACAACTATGAGTTTTAAAAAAAGTCTTATATAATGATTACATATTGGACTAAATTAGTATTTTATGGCTAGAGTAATGTTAGTGATTATATGGATTCCGACAAAGAATCTTTCTAAAAATCTAACGAGAAGTTCAAGATTCATTTAGAAATACTGAATCAAGATCAGATCGCTTGTATCCAAGAAGATAATGGTCTCTATGGTTAGCATAACACCATTACGGTTTCCCCAAAGATAGAAACCAATAACACATATCTGTTATTAGAGAATATCAAGTCAAAATATGAAGATATCAAGTCTCAAGAAGAAAGGATTTAGACTCTATAGAATAAGAACCAAGAATAGGAATTGTTACTCAAGAATTACCAAGAAGGTCTTAAAGAGATAAAGAAGGTAAAATCCAACCTCAAGAATCTATTATTAGATAAGAAGAAGGATGATTTATTAACTTTAAATCTTCTATATTTTATTTTAATAAAACAATTTTTTCAAAGTTAATAGAATATATTTTTTATACTTTATTACGTATGCATTTTCTTTCAAACCTTTCTGGTACCAATATTTTTCCCTCTATTCCTTTTTGAAAACCACAATGAGCAGGAAATGTTTTTTTAAATATCGTATTAAGGGGGGTTCTACCCAAAATAATAAATAACATAAAAATGGGTCTCTTAATTTTAATGAGATCTTTCTTATGAAAAGAATTTTCTATATCAAAACAATTTCTTATTCCAAAGAAAATGATCCTTAAGAAGAGAAAACCTAAGGGGAGATAGTCATTTTCACTAAGACAAAAATATGAGGGATGTAAGTTTTTATTTCATATTTTCCAAACATAATTTTCTTTTCAGATAAGTGGTTTGTGCTTTCTAAAAAGGGGTTATAGCTATGTAAATATTATTTCTTATGATTTTTCCATTCCTTTATGTTTTGAAACACACAAAAACATTATCATTAAATAAATATTTCTCGAGAAATATATTTTTATTAACCTTATGTTAGTTTTCTATTTTATGATTAATGTTCCTTATCTATTCATAACCTTATTTATCTTCAGACTGAATTAAATTTAAATTAATAAGATATTTATCTAAACCTTAGAGCCTTACAGATTTATAGATATAGTGTCTCTGTATTTTTATACTTTGATTCCATATATTTTTCGACTCTCATACCATCTATTTTTTGACTCTGAATTCTTAGAAGTCGAGACTCTGAAATATTATAATTTCATACTCCATTTTATTTGAAATTCAGAATCTGAATTCTCTGAAATTCAAACTCTAAATTCCTCAGAATTCGTACTCTGAGTTCCTTCGAAATTCAGACTCTGATTTCTTCTAAAATCATGCTCTATTTCCTCAGTAATATATACCCTATTAATTTACATATTTAGACTTTGTTTCCAATTATATTCAATATCTGATTATTTATACTTGTTAATGTTACTTTTCATACTTAAAGACTTTATTCTAGCTTTATTGGATTATAGTTTACCTATGTTTCCAAAAAATATGATTCCTTTCTTACATGTTATATTTCATTAATCATTATTATGTTAAAAATGAATGATGTCATAAAATCTATTTCAAAATAACCGTTGGTTGAGTGACCCATGTCTGGGTCCCTCCGAAATTCAAGGAAAATATAAGCATTTAAGGAGGATGTGACTCTTGAATTTTCTACCTATCAATACCCTATCCATTAAAAAAAGTGAATAAATTGAGATACATATAGATAGACCTATAGATTAAATGTTTTGATATTTTTATGTGATTTCTAGAGGGTGAAAGTCTTTCATGCTTAGTGCAAACTATGAAAAACATTTTCAACAGTGAACTTTTTTTTCATCCTATTGAGACTCTGATTGTTGTTGTCTCTAATTGAGGTCTTCCATGTATTGGAAGATAGAGTTGTCGACTAACTTAAATATTGAGGACTTTTAGGTATAGGAAGATAAAAATACCAAATACCTTAATGTTGGAGGGATTCTAGGGATTGCAAAGACAGACTTTGATATTCATATTAACGGATTACCCAGGTGTGGGTATGATAGACATTCTTGAATATATAAATCAATGTACCTTTATCCAAGGTTGTTGGATACCCATCTATTTGGGTTACAATATATTTGATAGGATTACTTTCTTTGTTACCAGACATATTTTGGTAATTTTTTTATTAAATAATGAACGTATAACTTTCGTGTACTATATTATACTTTTAAACTCTGATAAATGAGATTTTATAAGATTTAAGGTAGAATTTTTATTTAAGATAACCCCGTTGAAGTTTAGGTTTTTTATAATTGGACCAAGGCCCTTACGAATATCCGTTTTTTAATAACCAAATAGGGTTTGTGAATTCATCTTGTTTAACATTGTCAAAAATAGATTTTCATAATGATAAAAACAAATATTTTTAAACATACAATTCACCCCCTCTTGTAATTGAGAATTTACATCTATATTTTGATCTTAAAATATTTTTTTATGTTGTTGGTCATGTCATCAATTAATGTTATTTAAGATAGAAATTTTTTCCTTATATAATTGGTATGTTATCTAATACCTTTATTAAGATATATTTAGGAAGTATGAGCCCATAAAAAGATATCTCGGGAATGTGATTGAATAATCCATCTAGGTTAATGACATCAAATGTTCTCATACAATAGTTCTATCTATGTCTATTGAAACTATAATATATGATTAGGATACACATGAATAACATACCTAATTTATGAAATAAATTCAATGAATTGGATAGAAAATTATTTAATTATGGATATTTCCTAGATAAAAGGTGGTGGAGACAAAAATGGTGTAACATTTTTTAAAAAGGGATCATCCACGATCCCTTTTTTAGTTTTATTACCATTGATATTTTTATTGATGAAACTATTATATATTAATTGTGATTTTTTAAATAATAATTATTTCCAACGAATCAAAAACCTTAGGGTCTGATAATTTTTTATTTTATGAATTATGATGATGATTTGTTACAAAATGATTATATAAAACCTTGATAGATACGCTAAATGTGTTTCTAGGGATATTAAAAAGGTATTTTCAATGGATACTCCCAATTTGTTACATATGATGTAACAAAGGTTAAAATGTATCATAGTTTCTCTAAAGGTATTTTATTGTACATTCAAATAGATTTTTTGATATGATTGCTCTAAATACACAAGCTTTTATAAATTAAATTCAATTTTTAAATAATTAAATGCATTATTAAGAAATGATGTCATAAAAATGCATGCACTACATTGTTTATTTTGGACCATTATATGGTCTCTCAGATTTTGATGACTATAAATAATTATAACCATTAATAATATATCCATTTTATTATGTCCATTTTTATTATTATATTTAGGGTTATGATAGTGTTCATTAAACATAACCAAGGACAATATAGCCAGAACTAGTAGGATAGTACCCCGTGAATCCCATTTATCAGAGCTTATAAGGGAGATATTATCAATAAGATTTTTCCATGACCAAGAATAGGTCAATATTAAAAAAAATAACGACAAAACCCATTTATGGTAGATTTTCAATCTCATTAAAATCAAAACTCAAACCATGTTCACTAAACCACCCTGTGAAAATATCTCCACAGTATTCTTTATCGATAAGGAATTCACTCGTGTAAAAAAGCTCTATGTATATATACCCTAATAATATGAATTTTTGTAAAATATTATAATAAAACAACTATTATATTTATCTTTTTTTTACTTTTTAAATTATTTAATAATGTGTTTAATAAAAATTATATTTTGATATGAGGAAACAAAAGTTGTATTTTTTAGAAAATATATAGTTTCAATCAACAAAATCTTTTTGATGAATTAACAGTTTTCAAATTAAATTGAATTTTTATAACATATTATTATTACAAAATATTTATTAAATATAAATGATAATATAATTTATTGAAGTCGTATTTATTTTCTTTAATGGTCAGAAAACAGTAATTGTAAAAAACCACAATTTTTCAATAAATAGTGATTTTTGACTTAAGAGTGTAAATACTAATATTTAGATAATTATTTTGATAAAATAAATATTACTATATAAATCATAACATCTATATTATTCAAAATAATTGTTTTCAGAATTTTTGAGAATGTTGAAATTTTTTATAAACATTATTTACAGTGTAATTATAAATTAACAATTATTATTTCATAATGTCCAAAAAAATATATTACGTAATTGTTACATTAAGTATGTCAATGACCTAAATTAGGTTTCCCAATTAAAATAAATTTGTTGTTAAGTTCTTTTTAATTTTATAAACCCCTAATGAACCCTCCAAAACCTATATGATATTTAGGGATTTAAAATCAATTCTTTATAAACATAACACAATTATATGCCACAAAGGAATTATTTTATGGTTTTCATTTAAAAAACATAAAAAATAATCAAAATAATTAATATTTTGTAAAAATCATAAAGAAAAAATCAATTTTATGGTCTTTGGTTTCTAACACATTATCATATAGATTCTAAAACATAAGTTCTTTATGTAATAAAGTATTCTCTTCTCATTATCTATATAAACCCTCCCAAAATCCCATTACTTTTCACTAAAACCACTTGGAAAAAAAATTAATCTTCCTATCCCTCTATATAGCCCTCCTGAGTTTCCCATAATCACTTATGAATTTCCACCCAAGCATTATGAAGAATGGTCTCAATGTTAGGGATGATCTCATTATCCTATTTTTTCAGACACGTTCTCAATTTAATGTATTTAAATATGCAATTTTTCAGGAAGGGATATTTTTTTATAGATCAATATTATTATCCTTATGATAAAAAATTAATGAAATACCCCTTTCCCCCTCATTCACCACATCTATAAACAGTTTTTTACACCCATTATGTTGTCAAAATAATCCTTTGATATTCCCTAGAGGAAATTATTATAGGGAATGCCCATATCCATTTCCACTTAAGGGTATTAATCTATTTGTTTGTAACCTACATTAATTGGGTATTTACCTTTATTTAACCTGGAATCCTAGATTTTGGGGTTGAAATTTAAGAAATAAATCCTTATGATATATGATTTATATACGGGGCACAATTATGCATGTATATGGTATGATTGTGATTGGTGGTCCAATAATTATATATCCCTCCAATTCATTGTGTGATAACTATATCTCATGATATTTAATTTATAATAAATGTAATGTAATACTTTTCACACTTTGTTATGTTTTCCTAGATGTTAGCGTTGTATTAGGTTTATGATGTCAGGGTCTATTTTTCATCCACATTCATATGTTTCATTTATGTTATCAATTTATATAATGCCTTAGTGTTTGTTATTATTGATATGGCCTTAATTCTACTGAATTTTCAACATCTTTTTATTTTCATTTTTATTGTATTAGTAGAAAAATTAATAATTAAATTTTTTAATTTTATAATTAAATTTATTAATAAATCATTTTTATTAGTTTGGTATTTATATCCTTTTAATAAATTAATTAATCTTATTTAGTGTTTTGGTACATTAATTTTTATAGTTAATCTTATTATTTTTTAATCTGCCTTGCACAATAATTTTAGGTCATGTTATAGTTCTAAATTTATTAATTAATCAATTTCCATAATTTAATAAACTAAAATTTGAATTTAATCTTTCAACTTTGAATTATTTTTATAATAAATTTATATATTTTTTTTTCAACAATTAATTACATCTATTATTTTTATGTTTTTAATTCAAATTTTTCATTTAAAATAAATTTATAAATTTTAACCTATTTTTTGTTGTTGAGTTAATTTATATTAATTTATTATGTAAATAAATTTTTACTTTATGTTTCCTTTATATTTAATTATGTAATTTTGTTTTTAAATAGTAATTTCTGTAAATTATAATTGTTTTAATTTGATCTATGTAAATTTTTAATTATTTTTTTACTTATTCAATTAATATAATTACATTTGTATTCTTTAATTGTTATTTTTTAGTCTGTCATAGTATCAAATGGTGAATCAATGATTCACTTCCAAATTGTCCAATAGTGACTCAATGATTCACCACTATATTGATGAAACATTGACTCAACTAGTCACCACTGTAACCCTTGACACTGTTCTAAATTGTTCATCAATGGTTACTCAATGAGTCATTGTTCCACTATTGTACCTGCTTCCACTATTTATTTTCCACATCAGCAGTCTCTACCCACCATCACCACTACATTCTCTTTGCGACTCAGAGGTGCCACATCACCCAAACAGTACTCTTTCCTTCTTCACCTTCCCACAATAATCATTCCTCTATCTTCATACCACCAATACACCTATATCCTTGCTCATACCTATAATGAGACATCACTCACCATTCTACCCGATCTACTAACATCACCAAAGAAAGATAAACCCACCAAAGCCAATTTCAAACAGATCTTCTTCTACTAAATATTATTTACATTATATCTTGAAATAATTGAAAAAATAAAACCACCACCTTCGAATCTACCTAGTGGAAGACTAGTAAAGCCTCTGATCACCTATGATGCCATGATTCACCGTTGTCTGATGCAGATCAAGGAGGAGGGCCATCACATGGATTGTCTGGTTTTGCAGTCTGTTTCCACTGAGGGGGAGATCCCATCATCGCAGTGGTCTGATTCCATAACCGTAGTGTAGCTGTCAAGCAGGAGGCCGATCCTAGGAGGAAGTATGTAAGAGGTTATCTGTAGAAGCTTCTCAAACCCCCTATGTGCATAGAATAAAGAAGGGGGAATGAAGAGAAATAAAAAAATAATATATACAAACTAATAACAACAATAATAAATAAGATAAATAAATAACTAAAATAAAACAATAATAAAATTATTAATAATATATTTTAGTAAAAAATAATAATAAATTTTAATAAAATAAATAAAATATAATAATATTAAAAATATTAAAAAATATAATATTTTTCTTTTATAAATATTTACTTTACTAATTGATAGTAATTAATATATGTATTAAATAAAACAAAATGATAAAAATGATAATTAATTTACAAAATTGATTAAATTTAATTATAAATCACATTGAATACGTATAAATTAAATAACATAATAATTTGATGTAATAAATTTATAAAATAACTCTTACTCTATTCTTTTGATTAATAAATAAATTAATTAAATTTTTTATTTTGTTCTAAACTGAATTATTTGTTCTTGTATTTTGTAGATAAAAGGAGGACCTTATATTCAATCCAAACTCATTCCACCCTTCTAGTCAATAGTTTTTCAGAAGAGATCTGATTGTACCACAGACTTTTCATGAAAAAAATGCACATGTGTGTTTTTATAATTATGATCCTACCTATATCGGTGGAGCTTGTGGTTGATCGGGCAGATAATGACAGTTGACTTTAAAACCACATCAACAATAGGAAATTTGGAGTAATCTACCATTTTCAATCACTTCTCATAATTAGAACCTTCATCCATCGGGGAGAAGATCCAAGAGATCCTAATGTGAAAGAGACTTATAGAACTCCCATAAAAAGAGCAGGTCATCATGAGAGGGATTTTATTTTTCCTCTTTTATTTTAAATCATTGTAATTATAATTCAATATTTGTAGTAAATATTATCATAGGTAAATCTTCCTAGCACAATAGTTTAATTATTCTAATGGTTTATATTTCAATATTCATCACTTTACCCTTTTATGAAATCAGAAATGATCAGCAAGATCAATTATGGTGTTTATTCAAATTATTCACATACATAATTTTTCAATTTAAAAGCATTAATATCAATTTGTGTGATTGATCTTGAAATCATATTTTATAAACTAAAATTCCTAAACTTGTATTATTATAGTGATTTATATTCCAATCATCTTTCACTAATAAAATTCAATGTTTGATGAACATTGGAGTGGCTAACTCCATGATTCATACATCTATTTGATGTATCTTTTAGTGAGAAAGGTGTATCAATTATTTCATAAGGTTCTATTCAATAAAAATTTTAGTAGAATTCATTCTTTTATCCTGCTAATTCATAATTCCATAGGGTTTCTATTGATAAATTTTTTTTATTCTTATAGCTGTCAACTTACACAACTTTCCCCAATAGTTCATTTAAGCTTTAGTACAATATTTTGTTCTCTTAGTAAAAAATTTCATTGTATCATCATTATTATTCATAAAAACAAAAAAAAGAGTTAAGGAAAATTAAATAGAAAGGTACCCATTATTGATAACAGTGGGATGGTTGTTTTGAAAAGAAAAAAATTGGACACCAACCTTCCCTGTGAGTTCGACACTACAAACCAATATACAGTAGTAAGTAGGAGTTAAATAGTTGTTAAATTTGGACTCAATTAAATAATGACTAGGTCATGTTTTTTTTTCACTTTTTCTAGGGAAAGATTCAAGTGAACATTTTTTTCAATTCAAAAAATAATAATGTCAAAACTTCATATAAAAAATAAAATATAAAATTCAAAATAGAAAACTATGTTAAAAAATTTATTCTTTGATTCATAGATATTTTTTTTACTATTTATCACAATTATTAATACTTTTGTACTACTTTTGTCTTTTTTATTATGTTTTTACTCATTTTATAATCACCAGATCTTCAATTGTTAAACTATATCCCTTGAACCATGAAATAGATAATCATCATAATTCCCTTAAAAAGAAAAACAAAATTGAAATGGAATATTTAGATGAAATATTTATTGCACATCATAATAAACAAAAAATTCAACTTAAACTCTTATAATAAATAAGGAGACCTAGGATTAGGGGGTTCCATCACTCTCATGTTTTAATAAATCCTTATTTAATAAGGTTAAGTCCTATATCCATGAACACTAAGTTCAAAAAATCCATCATTTCTTTAAAACCTACATTGAATGGACTCTCCAATGATGAATCCTTTGCATTAATTACATAATTTTAAAACACTATGAAACAACATCCACATTTAAAAATCACTTAAAATGAACTTCAGATGCAGATGTTTTCCATTCTCCTTATAGGGAATGCTCGAAACTGGTTTTTTGAGTCTTGATGATAATATTTTTTTGAATTGGGACCAATTCAATATTCATTCATAATAATATTTTACCCTAAAATAATTAAAAGACAATTGAGAGAAAAAATTACTAGTTTTTACTATGATGATGGATAATCTTTTCATAGGGCTTGGGATATATTTATGGACCTACTTATGTACTGTCTGCATCATCAACTCACATCCCATCATCTCATGGATTCCTTCTATTAAGGTCTTACATTCTCTGGACAATCCTTATTGACCAAGATGTAGGGAGTAACTCTAATGATAAAATTAATAAATATTTGATAAAAATTATAAACCATAATTCATTGAACTCTCAATATAAAAATCTATTAAGAAAATGAGTGAACAAAAATCCAAACATTGGTCAGAAATAAACACTCCAGCCCAACTTGCATAAATAACCAACCAACTTCAATCCTTAATAAAGAATAAGTCTAGACAATCGTCAAACTAAATGGGCTATCAAAACACAAAACAATCTCTTCAGGGATCATTTTACCAGTATGGGATGTTTGTCCACACTAAGAACTATTCCAAAACTTTGATATTTCATCACAACAAGATAACTCAATGTTTTTTAATTATGATCCTAAAATTCCTAATAATAAAGACCCATTTTCAATAAATTATAACCAATTCTATAGGAACCAACCAAACATCTAAGAGAAGGATCAATAAATGATTAAAAAACTTACTAACCCTGAATATCAAAATCATCCTAGACAAAATTATCAAAACCAACAAAGGGTGAAGTCTTCTAATTCTCAGGAAAATTATGATATCCAAATGTATTCTAAATTGGATCAAATTTTATGTAAAATGTAATATCAATATGAATGATTCAAATCTCAACTAAATAAACATCAAGATTAACATAAATATGATAAAATACATATTGATGATAGAATGAAAAACATGGACACTCAATTGGGTCAACCTACTATAGATTTGACTCTTGGGGATAAATGTAGACATCCATGCACAACTGAACTAAACCCTAGGGGAAATTATATGAATTTTGTAATAAGAAGCGTGATTAATAATAAAAATATTTATAAAAAATTAACTTTATGAATGCCCAATATGGAAAACTAAAAGAGCCTGGAAATTAAAATCTTCTTTGTATAGATTTTTGAAATCAATAAAAAGAAATTAAAATGAGTAAAATCTGAATTTACACATCAAATTCAAGATGAAAATGTTTCATAAAATTTAATGAAAAAAGTAGATGAAAAAAGTATTGAAGAGATTTGCGACATACCTTATATTCTTAAAAATTATTCACCACCCATCCCTTTCCCTACAAAATTGAAACATAAATGTAACACCAACAGTGATCTTCTTCAGTTCCTTGGGATTTTACCCAAGCTCTATGGGATCATTCCTTTCATTCAAGCTCTAATACAAAATAAACCATTTCTAAAATTTCGTAAAGAAATTCAAAAATGAATAATATTATAGAATTTTCCACCTACAACCTCACTAAAGTGTGTAGTATTTTCCTCCTAAATAAAATACCTCCCATGCTGAAAGACCCACCTAGGGTTTTCGTACCATGTACCTTAGGAAATTATATTCAACTCAACTGATAGTGTGACTTAAGTTATAATATTATCATGATTCCATAATCACTATTTAAATATATGAATTTGGGTGATCTTCAACCCACCACATTTATCTTACATATTTCTGAATGTAATTTCACTCATCCTTTGGGATGTTTAGATTACCTACAAGTTATGGTTGGGAATCTATTTTATATATTAATATTTCTTAGTCTTTGATAGGGAGTGTGACCAAGAGGTTCTCATCATTATGGGTAGGCATTTCTTGGCCAGTGGTGGAACATTTATTGATGTGTCTATGGGTTAGTTAATCATTAAGATTGGAGAGAAAAAAGATTAATTTAATGTATTTAAAAATATCAAGGGACCAAAATTTTCTAAAAACAGCTCTTACGTAGAATTCTTTGAAGATGTATAATCAGTTAAATTTTTTGTATATTTTTAAAATGAGTCAATTTTTAATGAAACAAATTTGGATACTTGAAATCACATTTCATATTCTCATCAATCCACTCAAACTGAAAATTTTGATAATTTTCTAGATCTAGAAGACTGTCCAGTTCCTACTTCTCTTAGATATATTCCATCATCCTCTAAACATAAACACTTATCTTGTGGTTTTATTTTAGTTTCGTTTGTTGATAACACTTATAATTAATTTTATGTAGTATGTGGAGAGGATATTTAACAATTTAATATTTCTCCTTTATTAAATTTCAAAAATTATGAATTTTAATCCTTTGAGAGTGATTTGTCCCCTTTGGGCAGTAGTAAGGAATATCATAATCCTGGTTCTAAAATTAAAAAACTATAATCATTTAAAACTCTCTATAAGAGATATGTTGAAAGCATTGGTCTTTCCAGTCCCAAGAGTCTTCCATTTATTATAGAACCATCCACTATTGAGCTATAACCACTTCATATACATCTTAAATATTCATTTTTGGATCATAATTACACACTTAATGTAAATGTTTCTACTTAGCTGAAAGAAAACCAATATAAAATAGTGTTAAATGTTATGAAAAAAATTAAATCTATAATATACTGGTCTATAGTTGATTTTATAGGAATTATTCATTCATTATATATACATAAGATCCATATAGAGCCATACCATAAGCCTAGAGTTGAGTACCAAAGAAAATGTAATCCTATCATTAAAGAGGATGTTAGAGAGGATGTCATCAAAATATTGGATACTGGTATCATATAACCTATATCTGATAGTACTTGGGTTAATTCGGTCTAAGATATCCCTAAGAGAGAAGGTTTTATTGTTGTAACAAATGAGAAAAATTAAGAAATACATGTTAATAAATCCACCAATTGAAGAGTCTTTATAGACTACAGGAAGGTCAATTCAGCCACTAAGAAAGAAAATTATCCAATTCCCTTCCCTGATCAAATGATTGTATGGCTTGCAAGGATTGATTTCTTCAACTTCATGGATATGTATTCTGGTTAAAATCATTTTCTAGTAGCACTACAAGATCAGGAGAAAACTACCATCATATTCCCCTTTGGGACATTCACGTACTGACAATGTCCATTTGGATTGTATGGATCCCCTGATGCCTTTCATAGATGCATGATGGCTCTCATTTCTGATATGTTTTAGAGAATAATTCAGGTTTTCAAGGTTGATTTCTCCATTGTTGGTTGCACATTTGATACATGTCTTAGAAATATAGAGTTAGTGTTCGGTATATTCTTAGATAACAACAGTGTTCTTAAGTAGGAAACATTTCAATTTATGGTCACTAAGGGGAAATTTTTAGGACATAACGTGTCTAATAGATATTTTGAGGTTGACACTACCAAAATTGAAGTCATTAAAAAACTACAAACATTTGTAAATGTTAATGGAAATATAAGTTTCTTTGGTAATGTTAGGTTCTAAAGGAGGTTTATTAAGGAATATTCAAAAATCATTATGCCCTTGTGTTCCATTATTGACAAGGATTCCCCATTCCTCTTTAATGAATATTTTCTAAAAACAATTAATATTATTAAAGAAAAAACTAACAATATCACCTATCATAACTACACATAATTGGAAATATCCTTTTCAATTATGATTTGACGCAAGTGATATAGATATTGGCGCTATCCTATGATGGAGTAGAGATAAAAAGCTACATGTGGTTTATTATTCTAGCATATAGCTAGATGATAAAAAAAGAAACTATACCACTATTGAAAAAGATTTGTTAGTTTTTTATTTTCTTTGTATAAGTTTAGGAAATATATTTTAGGTTCAAAATTCATCATCTTTACTGATCATTCATCCTTAAAATACATTTTATCTAAGAAGGAGACTGAACCTAGGATGATCAGGTGTAATCTACTATTATACAAATTTAATCAAGAAATTAGAGATAAACAAGGGCTGAGAACATAGTTACAGATCATATTTCTAGGCTTCATCAAACCCAATGTGAATATCCTCTAGAGATTAACTCTTCTTTTCTTGATGAATATTACTCACTATCTGTATAAGGCAGTCTTCATGGCTTAAAGACTATTCCAATTTCCTTTCACCTGGTGTCATTCTAATGTATTTGTCTAATACCCAAAGTAAAAAATTTATTTCAGAACTTAAGTATTACCTTTGGGATGATCCTTTTATATTTAGGAGGTGTGATGATGGTATTCTAATAATGTGTGTGACAGAGAAAGAAATGATGCCTAATTTAGAGATTTTTCACTCCTCACCATGGGGAGGACACCATGGGGGAGAGGAAATCTCAAAAATTTCTTCAATATAGATTCTATTGGCCCTCCTTATTCATGTATTCCAGTAGCTATGTTGTTGGTTGTGATAAATACAAATGGTTATGTAATGTTGGTATGAATAAAGATTTTCCCTAGAAATGAATTTTTGATGTTGGAATATTTTATTTTAGGGGTCCGGATTTGATGGGTCCATTTATATCATCTCATGGGAATTAATATATTCTTGTGGATAATATTATGTGTCTAAGTGGGTTGACGCAGTAGCTCTGCCCAATAATTAGGAAAATATTATTACATTTTTTTAAAACAAATATATTTTTCAAGATTTAGAGTACCAAAAACATTTGTAACTATAATATAGCACACTTTAGAAACATAATATTTAAGGTTTTAATGGAAAAGTATGGATGCCCCCATAAAATTAGTATTGCATACCATCACCAATCTGGTGGACATGTTGAGATATCAAATAGGGAAATGAAAACAATTATAGAGATAACTATCTCAAATTCTTGAAATGAGTATTATTTTAAGTTAGATGAAGCATTGTGGGCATATAAAATAACTTTTAAGACCCAAATAGTTTTGTCTCCATATAGTTTATTATTTGGTAAATTTTTTCATTTTGCTTTGGAGTTTCAAAAAAAGCCATATTTGAGAGTTAAGACCTTGAATTTTGAATTTAAGAGGGTTGCTGAAAAGATAACTCTTGAGGATTTTTCATTCAAAAAAAGAGTTCAAACATAGATAGAAGGTCCTTATCATTAATTCTAGACTTAATATCTATCCTATAAATTGAAATAAATGTGGTTTGGACCTTTTAATACTGTTATAATTCTTAAGAAATGCGTTGTTGAGATTTTAGGAGAGGAGAAGAAGCATATTCTTGTTAATGGATAAAGAGTTAAACTATATTTTTAAGGAAAAATAAAGTTATTGGATGCTATCACATTTCTCAAAAATTAATTTTTAATAAATTATAAGTTATGAACTTAAACTTAGTTATAAATTCGATTAAACCCATGGATCATGCTTTTTCTTTATGCTTGTTCTTTTTATTCTTTGAATAAAGTTTTTTGTGGACCTTTTTTATGAGTTTTCATGTTTTTTTATTGGTCTTGGTCTTCCAATTCAGTATTAGGGATGCTTCTGTTTTAATCTGGGATCAGAACTCCCTCATTTTATCAAAAGACAATAAGTTGTTTGTGAAGAATTTATTAAGTCAATGTTGTTATTAAATCTTTATTTCAACTTCATTTCTCTCCTCTACTATTACTTTAAAAAAATCAATGTTAAGTCACCATTGTCTTTGAGTCACTATTTTCTTTGAGTCACCTTTGTATTTGAGTTACCTTTACACTAATAATTGTGAGTTTGTAATTTTTTGTTACTTCTGGATTATATTTTTATTTCATTTACTACTTCTGATAAAATCTGATGCATGATTTTTTGTGCTAGAAATTATTTATACATGTTCTTTGTTTCTCGAATCATTTACTGTATGTGTTAGAGTTTTAAAAATTTAAGTGCTAAAATGTGTTTAGATTCACTAACTTTTTGTAATTAAGTGTTTGGGGTTTATATCCACATTTCTCGCATTTTTTAATTGGAAATTCAAAACTTTTGTTTTGTTTGGTTTTTAGAAGGCATTTTTTCTAATCAATTGTAAATCATTTTTAAACATATTTTCGAAACATGTTACTCCCTTTTCATTATATTTATAAATTTTACATACTACCTTTTGAGATTAATTGTATAAATTATTCAATATATTTAAATAAAATTCATGTGATATTTCCAAAAAATAATTTTTTTTTTTCAAATACACTGTATGAGATTTAATGAGACCCCTTAGCTTTCCATTAATCTGATTAATTGAAAATATGTTAGGAATTTTCTTAGTCTAATTGTTCTTCTCAACATTTGACTTCAATACTGGTGAAAATTTTGAGTTTTAAGTTTTGGGGAGGGGGTTAAAATGGTTTAGTATAAGCTATGAATTAATTTTAACTGATCAATTCCCACTGCTGTTTATATGTTTTATTAAAATATTGTTTTGATTTTTCAAAATACTTTCAAATATTTTTCCATTTATGCTTCACTACATATGAAATTGGTCTTCCTTAAGGATTCTACTTTACTAATAGTTATGAATTTCCTTGAATATTAATCTTCTGAGGAGAAAGTTTTCTATGTGAATAATCTTAGTGATTTTATGAAAATTTGGTTTAAGAAATATATTTTAATGTTATATAAGATAGTGGTTTTTTTTAATTCAGATCATAACATTAGGAAATTGAATTTTGAACTTCTTTCTAGTGGGATAAAATTTTTAATTATTGAAAAATTAATCATCTTACTTAGAAAGATTAAATATTTTTCTTATAAATCCTTTGAAACTACAGTAAAATAGGAATTTGGGAACAAACCCTAAACATATGAGACTCTAGGAACATGGTTCACTTTTGTCAAGTAAAGTTATTAGAATAAGTCATATAATCATTTCATAGTACAAGATACATGGCTTAGAAAATAATAAAATAAATTGTCTAGATTCAAAAATGATTTAATTAAGATGAGGGGAATAATGAACACCACATGATGAAGGGGACAATTGATTTTTATATAACCATTTAGGTTTTAATAATATGGTTCTTCCAAAAAATAATTTAATTTTTTATTTTTGAAACTTAAGTGCAAGTCAAAGTAAATGTGTCTTTGGTTAAGCTCATAATTAAAAATTATTTTAAAAATATTACCACTGTTGGATTTAGTAAATAGATTTTATTTTTATTAATTCTTTTTGATGTTTAATATATGTAACACCCTAATCTTCCACGGTACACTTCTTTTTAAAAATTCAATTGCTTGCGCTACATGCAACACTGAGTTCGAGCACACCATAACCTATCATACTAGAGGTTTAAAAATAGGTTATGAATATTACAACAAATTTTTGAATTTTATATATCCCATATAAATATAACATTCATCTTATGTTTTTCTTAGAAATAAGATAAGGGAAAAATCAATTTTTCAAATAAAAGTTGTATTTTTTTAAAAAAAAAATGTTGTTTTTATGCCTTTTAATGGAGAACCCTTTTTAAATGAAATATTTCAAATTTTATATACTGAATATGATGAAATAGATTTATTATTTATAATAGGGACATAAAAATATAGTTTGGAATACTTTTTGGTACTTTTTTGATAACTTCCATATTTTGATAAATAGTGACGAATAATAAATTTTAATTAAAAAAAGAATTTTTACCCAAAATAATTTACAGTGTTAAATTATAAATATTTTATTTTAATGTGTAATTAGATTATATTATTATCATTTAATATAATTTATGTCATTTTAAGTAATTTTACATTTAAATTTAATATAAACACATGCCAATCTTTTGATAGTTTCTACTTCTTAAAAACATGCTTTCTAGTTTTGACAACAAAAATTAATTTTAAATTAATGTATAAAAATTCTATGTCTTGAATTATTAAAAAAAGATCCCATATTTGGAATCAGACGGTCCAAATTTTTTAGATAATTACCTTTTTGACATAATTAATAGCAACTTCAGTAATTATTTTTATTTACCATGGTTTAAGGGTAAATTATGTAAATAGGAGTAAAAAATAATATTATAATAATATCAAACAACCCTAAAATATTTCTAAATATTATTGGATAAGATATATTCCACCATAAGGATACATATTTAGAATTTTTGGCTTTTGGGATCCACTTGGGTGTGAAAATGACATTTTAGTATATTTAATTTAAAGAAAAGAGAAATATAACCTAAACATGTATCTTTTACTAAATCAAATTTAATAAAGGGTTACATAACTGATCCAAATGTATAAAAATATTCATTATAAATAAAAAAAAATTTCCTACATCATGTTATTTTATTTATAAATTTTAGATAATAGATAAATATATTTATTTATCAAACAATTATGAAGTACAGATTACCTAATTAATGAAAGTATCAAAAAAATGAATTTATAAATATTAAAATAAATATAATTTGAACATTTTGATTCCATCCACGAATTTTTTGGGTGACATTGAAATATGATGTATTTTTTAATTCCTTTTTTTCTAAGGAATCATGTTTTTATGACTTTAACAGAAATCAATTACTCTATAGTGTCAAAATTGACATAAATGAGATTTTAAAATAAATACTATTTTATTAAATGAAATATAAATCCAAAAAATATAAAGTTTTTACAAATAACATTTATAGTGATTAAATTTCATAAATTATCATATTTAGGTTTACTTGTTATTTTATTGTAAAGATATTAACCACGTAGTATAAAAATAAAAGAGGATATGGTAAGAGTTACCTTATTTTACAAGGCATTAAATCTAAAAGATATTGTTAATTTTATGATCTAAACATATCTATAACCTATTTTTTGATATTATTGTAACCCATACTCATCTTATACTCAAAATAAACCAATTTGTAACTATTATAAAGCGAAAATATTTTTATAATAAATTAATATTTAAAATATTTCCTAAAGTGCCCCTCATGTCTCTTATAAAGGGAAACCTACATTTCTCTATAACTCACACCTCTAAAACCTTTTCTTTCTACAAAAACATGACCATTTATCCTCCCAACCTTACTCAATTCATCCTAGATTACTAATATTGGTCATAGAGCTATACTAAAGAACCCTTTTGATCAAATCAACAGAAAACACCTGAAGAAGAGGTAATCGTTTTATCCCTTATTTCAAAGTTCCTTTCTTCTTATACTTCATCTTTCTATATTTTCTCCATTAAAAAATAAAAAATAAATTATCATACATATACTGATATGTTAATATAATATTTTAAAACAATATTCTTTCATTTAACAATCCTTCAAATAATAATATCACCTTGTGTGCATACGTATGGTTTACCATCTCCACACCGTGGTGTAATTTGTTTTTCAACATTACATTATATGGATTAGAATAATGATGAGTATAATAGATATAAATGATGAATATGACATTATTATAATTCTTTTAAATTAATATACCATCATGTTTCATATCGTTTAATCATTAAAGGAATGATATCTTTGCTTGTGCATACGTACAACCAACTATCTTCATGATGCGATGAGATTCATTTTCCATTTTATTCATCCAATAATGATTATAAAAATATATATATTATAATTAATTATGAAAAATTTGACATAATAATTCTATTAGAATGATATATATATATATATGTAAATATATTTCATTCACGTACTTCCATTCAATACGATAAGAAAATGAAAACAACGTCCATGCCTACGTATAACCTATCATCATCTTGAAATGTGTATTACATTGTATATATATAACCATAATATATATTTATATTATTAATATATATTATATATAAATAAAT
The DNA here is from genome assembly GCA_963277665.1 of Viscum album. Lineage (NCBI taxonomy): Eukaryota > Viridiplantae > Streptophyta > Magnoliopsida > Santalales > Viscaceae > Viscum > Viscum album. The sequence goes on along the minus strand of OY728150.1, from coordinate 2,048,992,751 downwards.
TTTACATTTTTTAATTTATTAAATTATTATCTATGTAAAATTATTAGGAATAACAAGTAAAAACACATATGATAAACAAAGAGATTATTTACCAAAATGTTTCATTAACATGGAATTGTTAATAAATAGGTAATATAATGTCATAAAAGAATCATATATGATATAATAAATTTTATTATGATTCTAATATAATTTAATAATATGATTAAAAACATTATACATGATTTTCAGTCACACATGGAGAGTATCATACCTAATGTATGGTTTAATTTGACAATCTCATTTTTATTTGAGGTTGTTGATGTGTAAGTATCTATTGAGACATCTTTATCATCCATGTCAATGTTTCTAAAAAAAATTCATAATTTTTTTTACTATAATCCTATAGATGTTTAAGGTACTTTTTACCCATGTTTAAGTTTTTATAAAATGTTTTTAATGTAATATTTTGGTCGATTTCCAAATGAGGTACTTTATGAACTTTTCAAAAAATTAAGGAAAGAATGTTTTTTAACATATATGGTGCGAGCGGCTATTTTCCACTATTATACCACCTTAAAATTTGTAATCTTCCCTTATAATCTTACATGGTTATTTTCCAATGAATTATTTTATTTTAAAATTGAATGGATTTTAAATGTTTTAATGTAAAAGGGATGTTTTTTTCAAAGAGTTTAAATGAATTTATTAAATTATTTTCACCAATGTAAATATATGTTATAGGATTTTATGCTTATTTGAAGTTTGATTATTATGATACAATCCTCCATATTTTATGGAATAATTGTTTATATGCTTGACTGTGGATGTTCTATTTTTATACCATCCATGGTTTATGGTTGAAGTATTAACATTTTTTACTCAAGTTTTATAATGAATATTTATATTATCTTTCACCCATTTTATATGTGGAATGAATTTGTCTTAGTAAGTGATGGGTGGGGGCCTATATAGCCCCTATATGAATTAGTAGGTTTCATGATACAATCTAGTGTCTTGGAACAAGTCCTTGACCAAATATTTCTTAATGGTCTTGGCATATGGACTTGACGTAGTGATTATGTTTCCCGACATTATGTATTCCCTAGTTAAGAAATTAGTTATTAAATTTGATTATTAGACTAAAAGAACATCCATGTTCATGTTTATAGGGTAATTTTGGATTTATTTTTTCAAAATTATGTTCAATTTTATTTTTAAAAGGATATTGTTCTTATTATACATCTTGTGTTAAAAGGTTATAGTTTTCACTGATTTATTTACCCAAACTAGGAATCTGAGCTCACCCATTTTATGTTTTATTTTCCTAAGATGTTAAGAAATTTATTATGATTGATATGAAGGATTAAAATAATGGTATAATGGTGTTATAAAAGGATAATTTATTTTGTAATTCATGTTATATATTGTAATGTAATGTTCATGTATGTAATCTTTATTCTGATACTGCTAAAATAATCATTCATTCTGGACTTGATTCTTTTAAACCTTGCCAATGTATTAAAATAATGCACTAGATATTTTTTTATAGGGTCGGTGAATTATAGTTGTTATCATAATAAGTTTTAAAATAACCTTAGAAATAGATTTAGAAATCATAGATTAGGGATCATAACTCTAATATAGACTTTGAGGATATGTTTAAGAAGAATCCCCTAGAATTTCAGTAAATTAGGGATTATGTAGATATTACAATAGGAAAATCCATGTCTGGATACTATAAGTGGAAATGGTTTTGGAAAAAATGTACCTAGGGGTAAAAAGTACGACATTGTGTTCTAATATTGACTCAGGGTAACCTGGTACATGACAATTGGTCTAACTACGCACCTAGTTTGAAAATCTTGGGGGATATGCTTAAGATAATTCATATTTTCTTCAAAAACCTTTATTAATAATTCATGATTAAAAATATCTTCAATGAAACCATGTTTATGATTATTGATTAGATATTCTTGTATTTACAAATTGATATTATGTATTTTAATAGTTTTTAATTATGTATTCTGATTTATAACCTAATCTTGTGTATGCCATTGTTTAGAAATGGCACCTATTAGAAGAAATGGAAATCATATCAACGCACATAATCCATGTAGGTATTTCACCCCTATGCAAGATAATGATAAAATATCTAGTGATATAAATAGAAATGAATAGATTATAACCATACTGGGATAACTAGATCAGGTAATTAAGAATAACCTTTCCCATATAGAGCATCTTGATCCACAATGTGTAGGATTAATGTTAAACTTCTTTGTGAGACCACAACCACCAAAATTCAATGGAACTAAAAATAAATTTTTAGCTAAGAAGTGGATAAGTTCCTTAGAAAAAAAATATTTTTACATTAGGGGGTAATGAATGAGAAAAAGTTGATACGGAAGTCTATTATCTTACAGGAGATGAAGATCAATGGTGGTCATTGACTCAAACCTAAAAGAGGATGAAGAGGACGAAATTATCGAATGGATGGAATTTAAATAACTCTTTCTAGAAAAAAACTATTCTTGTGATATATGAGTAGATATGGAGAAGATATTTTAGAGTCTGTGGAAAAAATAGGATGAGAATGATGCAATGTATTAGGCTAACTTCAGGAGGCTTACAAGGCATGCTGTAGACTATATACATAACCCAATAAGTATGATTGATCGATTCTATGATGGGCTAAAACCATTCCTATGATGAGAATTGGTCTCATAATATATCTCATTATATAAGTATATAGTCTCATGTGCTATCAAGAGGGAAAAGGAATTCTCTAAGTCTTATGTCATTAATGTAAAACAAGATAAGAAGAGAATAATTTAGAAGAGAGAGATAAAGGGAGAAATTGAAGAATTATTTTCCCCTATGTGATAATTGTGGGAAGAAACACCGTGGTACTTTCTTAAAAGTTATTGGAGTCTGTTAAAAATGTGGAGAAAAAGGTCATCAGGCTCTTGTTTATATGGTAATGAAATAAGTTGTTCAATGTTATAATTGTAACGAAATAAGACATTATGCAAATTATTGTCCAAAGAATCAAGGAAACATAGCTCAGAATAAAAAATGGATAAATTTCAACCTTATGTAGTTACTATAGTTGAATTGGAATAATTAATGTATTTTTGTTTTTTTGGATTCAGGAATTATATTCTTATTATAGGAAGAATGTGAAATATTTAAGGATTGTACTGCCGTACTTTTTTCATTAAGGATTTAATATAATTAAGGTAATCATATATTATGTATGTGACAATAAGAGAAACATTACGTTGTTTGGGGAATCTTATGTTTCATCTTATTTTGGAAATTTGAAAAACTTTTTATAGAGGGTTTGGAATGATGTTTTTTGGATAACTCTAAAGGTTGGAAAGGATTAAGTTGATCATTGAATAGTATTGTTTATAGTTAAAACATTTCTTATTATTATATTTGGAACATTATAATACTATAGTTTTAGAAAATGAACAACCCGTAGGCTGGGAGACAACCCATCATGTCCGACCAGGATACAGGAATCGAAACCAAAACTGATGTATGAAAAGGGTTTATCACCTACCACTTGCCTATAGCATGTCCCCAGATATTATAAAATAGTTTTTTTCATTTAAAATTTATATGTTTGTATTAGGAAACTTACATGATTAATATATATATAATATTTTAGAATTTTATTATCATTTTAAAAGAATGATGAGTTTTTGGTAGGAGTTATTTAATGGATGAAACTATAAATGTCAATTAAGTTTTCTTCCTTATGTTATTAGTCTATGATTTAGATTCTTTAACCCTAGGTAAAGGATCTTGAAACCCAAAAAAACGCAATCCTAGTACAATTTCCAATGATTCAAATGGTCCCTTAGATAATCACAGATTTATAGCATTGTGACTGTTATATTTCTCTTAATCATGTTCTTTATCATTATCTATCAGAACATGATGGGTTTTTTTCTCTCAATTATCCATGTTTACATACATCGAACCCTAGTATGTGTTATTTTTGGTAACCTTTACACTTACCTTTCTTTATTTTAAAATAGAGGTCTCATTAATTGATTTTTGGATGTGGGATTTCAACTAAGATATTTTGAAAAGTAAAAATCCTATTATTCAATCCCATGTTTAAATTGTAATGACAAAATTTATAAATAGAAGGGATAATTTAACACCCAAAGCTTCCACGGTATACTTCTTCATAAAAATTCAATATCTTGCGCTAAATGAAAAACCGAGTTCGATTGAACCACGACATATCAAACTAGCCGTTTAAAAAAGAGTTATGAATAGTATTAACCAAATTTTGAATTATATATATTCCATTTAAAGTTAAAATTAAAATTATATGTCTCTTAGACATAATATAAAGAAAAATTCAATTTTCTTGATAAAATATGTATTTTTTTTAAAATATAGTTTTTCTACATTTTAATGGTGAACCCTTTTTAAATCCAATTTTTGAAAATTTCGTATATTCAATTTGATGAAATAAAATTATTACTTATAATTAGGAGAAAAAAATATAGTTTGTCTGCATTTTTTCTACTTTTCTAAAAACTTTTATTTTTTGATTAATAGTGAAAATACCAAATTTCAGTTCAAAACAACTTTTTTAATCAAAATAATTTAAAGTGTTAAATTATAAATTTTAATGGTTTTAATGTATAATTAGATTATATTATTATAATTTAATATAAATTCGATAATTATAAGTAATTTCACATTAAAATTGAATATAATCACATTTCAATCTTCTTATAGTTTTTACTTCTTAAAAACATGCTTTTTGATTTTGACAACGTGAATTAATTTTAAATAAATTTCTTCTAATTTAGTGTTTTGAATTTGGAAGAAAGGATTTAATTTTTGAAATCATAAGGTACAATTTTTTTTGATATTTACCTTTTATTTTTTGACATTAAGAAGAGTAATTATAGTAATTATTTTTATTTACCATGGTTAAAGGGTAAATCCAATAAATAAGGGTAAAAAATAAAATTATAATACTATTAAACTACCCAAACACGTGTCTTAATCCTATTGGATGAGATATATTCGACAATTAGTAGCTTTAGGCCGAATGTTTGGAATTTTGGAGCAACATGGGTGTTAAAATGACATTTTAGAGTATTTAATTTAAAGAAAAGGGAATTATAACCTCAACATGTATCATTAACTAAATCAATTTTAGTATAGGGTTATATAACTAATATATATTTCTACAAATAGTAATTATAAATCTAAAAATATTTACTTCATCATTGTATTTTTTATAAGTTTTAGACATTAGATATATATTTTGATTTATGACACAATTATGATGCAGTGATTACCTCATTAATGAATGATTCAAATAAAAGAATTTATAAATATAAAAATAAGTTAAATTTGAACATTTTTGTGCCATCCATAGTTTATTTGGATTATATATACATGTTAGTGATGATTTAATTCCTTTTTTCAAAGTAATCAAGTTGTAATGACTTTAACAAAAAACAATTACTAAATAGTGTAAAAATTGACAAAAATGAGATTTTAAAATTATTTCTATTTTATTAAATGATCTAAAATTTAGAAAAATCTAAATATTGTCCAAATAACATGGATACTGATTCAAATTTCATAAATGATTTACATTAGGTTCCCTTTTAATTTTATAGTAAATATATTAATTGTGTATTAAAATGATGAGTATAATATACATAAATAATAGACATAAATAATGTATATAACATGATTATGATTCTTTGTAATTAATATACCATCAATTTACGTATCATTTAATCATTAAAGGAATGATATCATTTCTCGTTTATATGTATGGCCTACCGTCTCCCTGACACGATGAGATTCATTCTCCAATTTAACAATCCAAGAATGAATATAAATAAATATATATTATTCATAATTATGAAATATAAGACATAATAAGTATAATATAATGATATATATATATATAAATGTGTGTGTGTGTGTGTGTACATATATTTCATTCGCTTATATCCAGTCAATATGATAAGAAAACGGAAACAGCGTTCAAAAGTACGTATGACCTACCGTCTCCATGAGCAGTGTATTCCATTTTATATATCTATCTATTATATATATTTATATTATAAATATATATGATATATAAATCATGTTAATATTTTATAATTAAATCATGAAATATGTAATATGATCAAGAATAACAAGTCAAAACATGTATGAAAAACAAATAGATTATTACCAGAAATGTTTCATTAACATGGAATTATTAATAAACGGGTAATATAATGTCATAAAAGAATCATATATGATATTATAAATATTATTATGATTATTATATAAGTTAATAATTTGTGTAAAAACATTATAAAATAGTTTTGTACATGTGTGGTGGGGACCGTACCTAAGGTAAGGGTTAATTTCATAATCTCATTATTATTCAAGATTGTTGATGTGTAAGTATCTACTAGGACATCTTTATCATCAATTTCCATGATTCTAAAATTGATTTCCAATTTTTTTTTACTATAATACTATGAATTTTTAAAGACATTTTTACACATTTTTCACTTTTTATAAAATGTTTTGAAAGGAATCTTTCGGTGGTTTTCCAAACAAGGTACTTTTTGACCTTTTCCAAAAGTTAAGCAAAGAATGTTTTGTTATCTTTTACGGCGTGAGAGAATATTTTCTGTTGTTAAGTCACCATACCATTTTTATGATTCCCTTACAAGATTACAAGGTTATTTTCGAAAGAATTGTTTTATTTTTAAATTGCACAACATTTAAATGTTTTAATGTAAAAAGGGATATTATCCTCAAAGAGTTTAAATGAATTTGTTAAATTATTTGCATCCATGAAAACATCCTTTATTATATTTTTTGCTTGTTTGATGTTGATTTATTATGATACAATCTTCCATATTTTGTTGAATTTTTTGTGATATGTTTAACTGTGGATGTGCTATTTTTATACAATTCATGGTTTATGGTTAGAGTATTAACATTTCGTATGCACATTTTAGTACAAATGTTTAGGTTATGTTTTAATATTTTCATATGAGGAATGCATTGGCCATACTAAGTAACGGGCGAGGCCCGATATAGCCTCTAGATGGATCTGTAGGTCTCATGAGACTAACTAGTGTATTAGCACCAGCCCTTGAAATAACATTTGTGAATGCTAATGGCATAAGGCCTTAACGTAGTGGTTTCGATGTCCGACATTATGCATTCCCTTGTTATGAAAATATTTATTAGAGGGACTATTAGACTAGTATAATATCCATATACATGTTTATATGGTAATTAATGATTAATTTCTTCCATATTATTTTCACGTTTATTTTTAAACGGAATTTTTTTTATTATACATCTTTTTTTAAAATATTATAGCCTCTGCTGAATTATTTACCCTTACAAATCATCTGAGCTCACCCCTTTTTATGTTTTATTTTCCCAGGATGCCAGGAAGTTTATTATGACTGATATAAAGGATTAAACTAAGGGTAAATTACGTTTTCAAAGGATTATCTATGCTTTATTTTATGTTTCAAATTGTAATATAGTGTTCATGTATATAATATATTTTCCAAAACTGGTATACTGATTGGACTTTTTGGACTTTATTTCTTATAATCATGCCAATGTATAAAATTAATGCATCGACTTCAAGCATCTAGGGTTGGGTCATTACAATATATAAAGCAAGAAATCATCAAAATTTGGTGACATTTTTCTCTCTATATCCTCGAGTGAGAATTTGGAACTTGGGAAGAGTTATTTTGAATATCTCATTTCAAAAGGATTACAGATAGTTTATTGTCCTCTATTTTGAAACTAATTAACATGATTTATTTAGAACTATTAAATAAAAACATAAGAGTACATTTAAAACTTCAATTAATCATGGAATTTATTGAGTAAAACCCATGTTTAAGTGTGGGTGGATTTGATGTGGCCTTTATTTTACCTAATTTTGCACGTATTTTTATTTGATCTTTGTTGTATTAATTATTTAATATTTTTGTTTTTATTTAATAATTACAATATTATAATTTTATATATGAATTTTTCTAATTAATAATATTTTTATCACTTCTGTATTTATAGCCCTTTAATTAATTAATTTATATTATTTTTTGTCTAGGTACTTTAGATTTTCTCATTAATCATCATCAGTTACTAATCATCCATTCTTAATAATTTTAGGTCTAGTGATGGTTTTTAATTAATCAACTAATGAATTTATTCCATTTAAATAACTAAAATTTCAATTTAATATTTCAAATTTGAATTAATTTTAAAATAAATTTATTTACTTACTTTTATCTCAAAAACTTATTTAGATATTTTATTTTTAAGTTTTTAATTCAATTTAATAAGTTCACATCAATTTATATTCTTTCTCAACTTTTTTGTAGTTGAAATAAATTATTTTAATTTCTCATTTAAATAAATATTTTACATTAAGTTTTATTTATAATTAATTAAGAAATTTAGTTTATAAACTATAATTTCATTAATTTATAATTTTTTTTTAATTTGATCATTATTAATTTTTATTTAACATATTATTTTTTAGAATAATGTATCTATGTTTTAATCTTTAAGGTTTTTTTTGCAATTTGCCTTACTGTACAACAGTGACTCAATGAGTCACCACAAGATTGTTGTAAGGGTGAATCAAGGAGTCACCATTGTACCCCCTTCCACCTGTATTAATTAAACTTTAGTACTGACTCAATGAGTCACGGTTCCACCATGGTACCCACAATAACTGTTTCTTCTCCGTAGCAGCATCCTATACCCACCATCACTGCTGGATTCTCTTCACTAATCACTATTCCCCCATCTCCCACACATCTCTCCCTCCTTCATAACCCTTCTACCATCAATCCATTCTCATTGTCCATCCATCTTCATACAATCATTGCACCTCCAACCAACACTATACCTATAAAGAGACATACCTCACCATTCAAACTCGATCTACCGACACCCCTATAGAAACATGAACCCACTGAATCCTATTTCATATAGATTTTCATCTTCTAAAGATGAATCACTTTATATCTAGAAATAATTGAACAAATAAAACAACCACCTCCCTGTAATCCTAGTGGAAGGCTATCAAATCTTCTGATAACCTATGAATATAGAATTCACTATCATCTAACGTCTATCGGGGAGCAGGGTCGTCGCCGATCTGGTCCAGTTTAGCCATCGGTTTCCACTGAGTAAGGGATTCTTCCACTATTGTTGTGTGATTCCGAAGCCATGAAACTATTATCATATAGGAGGCTGATCCGAGGAGGAAGGAGGTAGGAGCTTCTCCAAAGAAGCTTCTCGGACACCCCATGTGTGTACATAAAATGGAAGGGGTGAATGAAGAAAAAATAAAATAATAATAATAATAATAATAATAATAATAATAATAAAGATAAATTAAAACCTAAAATAAAACAATAATAAAATTAGTAAAAAAATATTTCAATAAAAATTAATAATAATGTTTAATTTAACAAAAAACAAATTATAATCCTAATAATATTAAAAAAAGAATAATTTTCTTTTATAAATATTAACATAACAAATTAATAATAATTAGGTGAATTTTGAAATAAATTAAAACAAATAAAATTAAAATTAATTTAAATAATTGATAAAATTTAATTATAAATCACATTAAATAAGTATAAAATTATTCACATAATAATTTACAATAAAAAATCATTAAACTAACTTTTACTCGAATCTTTTGATTATTAAAAAAGTAAATTAAATTTTTTTTAATGTTTTAATCTATATTATTTAATCATCTATTTTGTGTATATAACCAGGACCTTATATTCCTTCTAGATTTATTGCACACTTCTAGAATGTAGCTAGCTAGAATAGTTGTGATCATACCACAAGTTTTTCAAAAAAAAACACATGAACATTTTTATAATGAAGACCCTACAAGAGTCGTTGGAGGCCATGGGTGATCAAGAAGAGAATGAAAACTAACTTTAAAACCACAGTTGTGTCCATAGATTGGGAGGAATCTACCATTTTCACTCACTTCTCATTATTTGACACATTACCGATCAGAGATAAGATCCAAGAGACACCTTAGAGATGGAGACCTGGAGACCTATAGACCACACATAGCAGGAGTAGAGCAGCACGAGAGGGAGTTTTTTCCTTCTATTTTATTGAAACTATCTATACGTTTAATTAAATATTTATAATAAATATAATTATAGGATAAAATTTATAGCTCTGGATATTAAATATTCTACTAGTATATATTTCAAACTTCATCGCTTTACTCTTTTATGGAATTAGAATTGATAAGAAAGATCAATTCAGATGTTAATTCAATTTGTTCTCATATTTAATTTTTCTATTTATAAGATTCAATATCAATCAATGATATTGATCTAGAACTCATCTTTTCCAAACTAAAATTCCAAAACATTGAATATTTGGATGGGTTATATTAAAATCACATTTCACTAAAAAAATTAAATGTTGATTAGATTTGGAATGGAATACTCTAATATTCATAATTATTTTTTATGTATCATCTGGTGATGGAGATGTATCAATTATTTATTAAGGTGCGATTCAAGAAATATCAGTAGGGAATTCATTTTTTAACCAGTAAATTTAGAATTCCCAAGTCTTTCCTTTGATCATTTTTTAGTGATTATACCTATCTACATACACAAATATCCCTGATAGACTATTTTAGATCTTGTTATACATTTATGATCACTAAGTAAAAAATTCAAGTGATTCAACTTTCTTCTTTATAAAAAATAATGAAATCGTAGTTCAAAAAAAAAAATTATTTCCCACAATTGACAATAGTGGGTTGGTATTTTTGAAAATAAAATAATTGTTCACCCACATACCCACTGGGTTCAACCCTAAAAACCACCATACAGTTATAAGTTAGAGTTTAAAAATACTTAATGTTTGACACAGATTAATGAAAATTGTTTAATTTATTATTTTAACCCTAATTATTTTACCCCGGTATGCTTGTTCTATCACATGTACCACTTTTCCATTTTTCTATGCTTTTTTTATTACTGGTGTTTATAGCTAACCCATTTCCTATATACATCTCTAAGTAATCACATCGAGTTTCAAAAGATAAAATAAATATAATTTTATACCTTAGTGTTTTATAATAATTTTGTATACCTATTTTTCATGATAATATTCTATGTACCTCATTTCCCAATGAAACTATCCCTCAAGATCTTCTGGGGTTGTATTATATTGTGAATTAATATAATAAATTATTAGTTAAGTTGTAATAAAATATGTGTTTTTATAGTGTGTGTCATGTCATGGACTTGTTATTTATTGGATTATGATTATAAAAAACAATTGAAATCATTAAAGAAATGAAAAACAATTGATAAAATAACTAAATTTTTGTATAGTATAGAGTAATTGGTTACCATGAAAATACTTCTCTTTTTGGATACTAAATGTGGATTTAGATGTGTTACATAGGTACCTTGGGGTAATAACACTAAAAAGGTCACAATGATAATGACTTGATTATCACTGAGAATATGATAAAAGGCCTTACTGCACACATGGCTTGATATAGTTGGGGAATATTTAAAAAAACCACAAGCTCCATATAAACCATTATTAAGGGAACAAAAAATTCCCATCGACTTTATGCTAGCAAATTAAACATGGATAAATTATATTGAAGACTATATATTTATATGATAAATAATATATGTCAATTATGAGTTATCCATTTAATGTTCATGATTTTATTTTTATGTGTTTTTTAGTGTAATACATCCTCACCCCTAATTTTCTATTAATTTCTAGTCAATTTTCACAAATAAAAGGAACCAATTTAACAACCCATATACAGGAAAATTTCATAACTACTCAAATGATATTCCCATCCCAATAGGGGAAGAATCATGATATTTTTAATGTATTTTTTCAATTGAATTTTGTTTTTAATGTAAACCTTGATATTGAATAAATCCTAAATATCCCTAGGAAATAAAAAATTTAAAATTAAAAACCTTTTTACAAAAAGGCCTCAGAATTACAGTGCATCTTATTATCCATTAATAATGTATAAATAGATCCACACTATTAAAAATATATTTTTCATCCTTTAATGATATGAGTAAGAGAATGTTGTATTGGATGTTTATTATATGGAGGGAGAAGCATATCAATGGTGGAAATTGTTCAAAAAAATAATATCTTTGAGGAGGATATCGATGCGATGGAGTGGAAATAGTTTCAAAAAAATTTCTATAAACCAATATTTCAATGCATTATACAAAATTAAATTTATGGATATTTCATTTTCCTAAAAAAGGATGAATAATACATCCAGATTCTTAAAGAAAACATCAAAACACTTTTATGATCGGCCTCCAATTTTTTATTACCCTTCAAATTATTTTTGAATACTTATTTTGTGGTCCAAAGTATAATATATGAAAATTTTTAGCTATTTGATACTTTGATAGCTATGAGGAAATATTTTGATGTTTCTTTAATGTCAAAATTTGGATTGGAGAATCTCAACATTCTCTTCGGACATGAGAAAAGTAGTGGATATTGTATTTTAATTATGGTGGTGTAATGAAAAAATATGATGGGGGTAAGAAATTAAATTATCCCACTTGTCAAAAGTTTGGGAATAAGAATCATAAAAATATCCTAAAGGGGGTAATGAGATAAATTATATATAAGAAGTAAGGTCCCCTTGATAGTGAATGTCAATTATAGAAACCCACTAATGTGTTGGAGGAAATGAATTCTCTACATAAACAAATTTTTTTATAATAATGGATGGAAAAAAAATTTAAGACCATGATAGTTATGGTGGGTGTAATATATCACAATAATTGGGGTAGAATCTGTTAACAATGTGGAGACAATTATAATAGTTATTCATTAAAGGATAGTGAATATATGATTTTATATTGGATCTAAAAATTCTTTCATATGATGATTGTTTAGGTGAATCCTTCAAACACTGCCTCGGAGTATGGAAGTTGAGTTATCTGTGAAATTGGAAATTAATTCAGTTATTGCATCCCAAGAATATAACTCATCCCCCCACTAAATTTGTGGAATGAATTTTACATTAAAACTTGTGATTCTATCCTGAGTGGGATTCAAATATATTCATAGACAGGATTTTATTTCCATGTAGAGATCCAACATAAATATTTTAGTGATGGAAATCACCCTCTATATTATAAATTTCCCTCTATTATTAAATAAATGTTGAGGGAGCTAGATGAATCTTATTTTGTACCAACATCTCAATTATATAGATTAATTATTTTTGAGAAATATTATCTTTCTCAAATGATTAAGACAACATAAAATATCATCCTTGATGAAAGGACCATTCTTAGGGGATTTGCTTATTTTTTCCAAAATAATTATCTATCCTGGTCTTCCATTTAGCTGTGAGGTTGAGTTCTCAATCCATATCTTACACAAAGATTTGAAAATATACAATAATTTTTTTATAATTACAATTTTTTCACTTGTGGAAATTAAGAAACAATTATAAGGAAATCTGGATAAATGAGTTGTATACCCAAGTTCTTTACCACTGGTTGCACCAATCCTCTTCCTTTATAAGAATGATGGATCAATTTTCCTTTACATTTACTATTATGAGATCAGAAAGATCACAATAAATAACATGTATCATCTTCAAATGGATTTATGACTTGTTAGATCAACATTGAGGATCCCAATACATCCCTTTGGGGGATCCTTGGTCAAAATATTATAAACTAATAGTTAATAATAAGGATATCTCAAAGATCATTTTTCATGAAAGTTATGATCATTATGAGTTCATATTCAATCCATTTGGACTCAAAGATTCTCTAAAAATCTTCATGGATATAATTAACAATGTCATTGGGGATTAATTTTAAAAAGTTGTGGTAGTATTTATAGATGATATTTGTATCTACTCCAAAATAATGGATGAACATAAGAAGAATTGAAATATTATACAGAAGAACATTCTTAAGGAAAATTAATATGAAACGTACTTAAAATATGAGTTATTGTTAAAGGAATTAACATTTATGGGTCATGTTATCACCAAAAATATTATGTTTTTGGATCCATAAAACGTATAAGAAATCAATGGATGGACAGATGAACTACTTTGGTAGAAATTCATACTGTCCGTGGAATATCTAGGTATTATCATTATTTTTTCGAGAAACATATCATGATTTTCAGGACCACTAACAATACTTACTCGTATGGTATTGAGTTTTTTTGGACTTATGAATGGGAAGAAATATTTAATGTATTGAAGGAGAGGATAATCACTGAACCTGTTATCACATTAACTAACAATTGGGAAGGATTTTTTTTCTATAGTGATGCATCCAAAAAGGGATTAGTTTGTATACTCATGAAAAATGAATAAGTTATATCCTATTCCTCCCACAAATTAAGTATCCATTATTACAACTACTCAACATATGATCCATAACATAAAGCATTGATCTTATCAATGCTGATTTTTTTGGATAATATCTCTATGGAGAAAACTGTGACATATATAGGGATCATTAAACTCCCAAGTATATATTCACACAAAAATTTCATAATATGTTCCATCTATGGTCGTTAATGTTGATCACAAATTATAATTATTTAATCAGTTACCATCATGAGAAGAAAACAAATATCGAATATAATCTAAGTAGAATGGACCCATAACCCTTTCCATAATGTGGATTGGATGGGATCCCATATTCTTGGATAGAAAAAGAATAGATATGGAAAAAATAAATATATCTTCATCCTACCTTATTCAAATAAATACTCATCTATTTATCCTTGATGGGATTAAGGAGGCCAATAAAGGTGATGATTTTCTATAAAATATAGTAGGTAGTATTCTAGAATTTAAGTCTTTTAGTGATGGAGTTATATGGATATATGTCCCACTAAAACCATAAATAAATATGGATTTTTTCAATGATGTTCCCAGATCATACTTATTAATTATTCCATAAATAACTGGGATATATATGTGTTTAAAGAAAAAAATCTAGTGTGATAACATAAAAAGGGAGGTTGTAGAGTTTGTATTTTTAGGATTGATATACCAACAAGTGAAGTCATAATTATAGAAGTCAAGGGAATCATGAAACCATTTCAGATACCAATATATAAATGAAAAAAATAACAATATTTTCTTATTGCAATCCCTATGACACATAATTAAATAACAGCTTTTAGGTGAAAGTCAAACACCTTATGAAGTTAACGCATATATTTTCAATCAAGTAAAATTTCTCTCTATACCAAATAGCCAATATATAAATAAGGGAAGTGGTAATAATTCATGGGATTATAATCTCTATTAATTATGATTTTGATTTGAGGTTTACCACATTATTGAAGTATAACCCTTAGAAGGAATTGGATACATAATTGAGTTTCATCAATATTTATCACCCTTAGATGGATGGTCAGACTGAAAGTACCATTAAAATTATATAAGATATGTTGATATCATGTTTAAAAGATTTCAAAGAATTTTGAGACCAAAACCTTCCCTTTATGGAATTATTACATAATAATATCTTCTATAATAGTTTTCAATGGAACCGTATAAAGCTCTTTATGGGAATAGGTTTTGGATGCCAATAAGCTAGGATGATGTTAGAGAGAGGAAGTTGGTGGGACATGATCTTATCTAAGTTATAAAAAGGATGGTTTAGAATATTCAACGTCATATGAAATTCACAAAATATTAACCCAAAATCTAGGCATAAAATCATTGATGGAATCAATATTTAGAGGTTAAAGATAATATATTCCTATTTAAATCACAATGAAATAAATTCATGAGGTTTTGGAATAAGTTAAAGCTTAGTACAAGATATATCACACCCTTTGAGATCCTTGACTGCACCAGAGCATTTTCCTATCAACTATAACTCACACCTAACCTAACTCAATTTAATGAGGTGTTACATATATCCCTCATGAAGAAGTATATATTAGACCCCTCCCATTAATTGAATTCAGATGTAGTCCCATCGAATAATTATCTTTTATATAAGGGGATACTGTTAAATATCTTTGATACTAGAGGTAATTTTCTAAGAAACAAGAAATCAAACTTTTTTAGAGTGTTGTGGAGGAACCAAAAGTTTAAGGATGAGAAATTGAAAATGAATGGGGAAATGAAACTGAAGTACTCTAATCTATTTTAAAGCAGAACATGAAAATTTGAGTAGAAAAAGTTTTGAAGTGGGAAAAAATGGAATGACTAGAACATTTATAATTTAAATTCTATTTTTAAGAGTAAAATCTATATTAAGAAACAAAGTTACATAAATAAACATGACCTAATTTGGTTATTTGGGATCATTATATGGACTATAAAACATAAAATAACATTATTAATAATAACCATTAATAATATATATGTCTCATGATGACCTTTATGATTAATATATAAGGGGTTATGATAATGTATATTGGAAATATACAAAGGAAGTGATAGCCTCAACTACAAGGATCGTACCGTATGAATCCCATTATATGAGCTTCTAAGTGGGATAACATAATAGGAATTTCCCCTTGACAAGGCCCAATATGATATAAAACAACAAAACCATCTGTGAAATCATTTATGGGTGATGTTTAACCTCATCAAGATCATGCCCAAAACCACATTTGCTGAATCACAATAACAAAATCACTCCACCGCACACCTTACCCTTTGGTCATTCAATAGTGTAATAAAAGAATATGTATCTAAACCGTAAGAGAATGATTTTTTTTAAATTTTTTCTAATAATATAATGATTAAATTTATCCCTTTAATATTACTTTTTAAATGATTGAATAATTATTTTCAGAAAAGTATATTTAGATATGCTAGAAAAAATTTATTTCTGGGAACTATATTGTTTAAATCAAGAAAATATTTCTATTGAATTCAAGAATTATAAAAATAAATGTTATTTTAATAAATTATTATTATTAAATAATACTCATTGAATATAAATTACAGTATAATTTTTTTAAGTAATTTATAATTTCCACAATGGTTATAAAACTATTATTCCAAAAAAAGTGTTTTTTTAAATGAGATTTTTTTTATATAAAATTGAAAATTTTTATATTTATATAATTATTTTGAATAATGATATTTTTATAAAATAATTATGTTGAAATTATCCAATGTAAAATTTCTCATAATTTTGTGAGATAATAGATTTTTTAGGACAAAATTAAATATAGTAAAATTTTATGATAATAATTGTGACATCATTAAAGAAAAAAATGATATCATAAAAAATATGAAGAGTATTCAAAAAGAAATTTTCCCAATAATTTTTTTTCAATTTTTCGCATTTTATTAATTTTATAAACTGTTAAAAATCACCAAAAACAATATTATATATTTTTATTTTAAAATTAATTCCTTATAAACATTACTCAATTCCACAACACCAAGGGAATTATTTAAATGTGTTAGGTTATTATACATTTAAAATATTGAAAAATACCCATAATTGTTATAAACCTTGGGAAAACCATGGTAATATTTGTTATTTTGATTACTTTTTCATATAGAGTTCAAAAACTATGTTTAGAAATTGCTAAAGTATTATCCTCTCTTTTTCAATATAAACCCCCCAAACCTCCCATTGCAATTCAATAGAACAATATTTTAACAAGATTTCAATCTTCCCTTTACTCTTTATATCCCTTTTAAGGTTCCCCCAATATCATAAAAAGATCATCCCAATATTTAGGATGGAAACTCAAAATATAAGGGATCCTCTGGTTCACCTCTTTATTCAAGAACTTCCTTATGTCAAGACTTTTGATTTTCAATTCATCAATTCACAATATATTTCAATATATATATAGTACATTCTGTAAGATTAAAAAGTAATTAATTCCAACTCTATCTCTATTTTAACCCTTCTATAAACCATTATGTACAACTGTTGTGTTTCAAAAATTATAATATTATTCTCCTAGAAAAATAATGTTATAGTGAATATTCTTCTCACTTTAACTTAAAAGGTATCCACCAAGTTCTACCTATCATTAAATTATTGTGGATTTAGATATATTTAATAAAAATTAATTAATAATTGGGTTAAAACTTATCAAATAAATCCTTATGTTTTATGATTTGTGACACACTTATTCATATATATGACTTGAAAGTAATGGGTGGAAATAGAATTATATAGGCCTCAAATGTATACAGTGGTATTTATACCTCATGAGATTACATTTATAGTTGAAATGAGGTTATCCTAAGAAAACTATTTTATGTTTTCATTGTGGTTAAAATTGACATATACTTATCATTTCATGTTTTATGTTGATTACATATTGCAATGGTTCATTTATGTTATCATGTTATATCATGGATCATCATTCATGATTTTTATTTTCACCCCTCTTAAGTTACATTGATATACCTCTTGGATCATATGTAATTATTTTCAATATGATACATTTTATTATTCCCTTAATGGTATTTTTATCTCACCTCTTACTTATGTATGTGCCCAGGTTATCCCATACAGTTTTAAAAGATCCATGCTATATAAGTAAATGTTTAAGAGTTTTTAAATATTGATATCTTACCCATGTTTCAAATTAATGATCCATGTTCCCAATTTCTAGAATACAATAATACAAAAGATCTTCGGGGGTCATATTAATTTTATCATTATTTAATAAATCATGAATTTAGTTGTAATAAAATATTGGTTTTTATACTTCCTCAATTTATTGTGTATGTTGTGAATGATGTGGAATGCACACTATGTCTATGTGGATTTATGACAAGTGGAAGATTGATATTAATATGAATAGATGAAAAAATAAGTACATGGTTATATTAACTATTTCATGGTACTTTTTGAAGTAACACTCATATTTCTGATGGTCTACATATCATGGTTTAGTGTGTTGCAGTACATAAACTATTTTATAATGAATAATGACTATTGTTTTCCCCATATGATTTGACATGATCAGTTTATGTTTTCATTAAATGATGTTTAAAAATGTTTAATTTACTATTTTATGTTTTAAAAATTTCATTATTAATTTTGATGATCTTTACAAAGTGTTTGTAATATTGGATTCTTAGTTAAAATCATTATATGATTAGAATGATGAATTTTGGAATGTTTATTAAACATTCAATGATATACAGGCTTAAAATATTTTTATAGAAAGATATAAATAAAATAAAAGACCCATATATGTTTTACAAAATGTATAATATAAAAAATTCTTGAACATAGTTTCTCATTTTCACTTTTTCTATTAACCAAGATACTTGAAAAAGTGAGAATTATAAAATATTTTACATGAAATATGATATTCAAATAATCCTTGTATTTACCTATATTTAGGGATACATTTTATATAAATGTATCTTTATCATGAATATTTGAATAATTAGGAATAGATTTGAAAAAGAAGGTTTTATTTTTTAATAATGTTTTACTAAAACCAATTGAAGTGTTATATATTGTAGAAATTGGGTTTTGATGGAATTTTCATGCTATGCTTAAACAGTGGGTGAATCCACAAAAACCCTATAAATGTAAATTAACTAACTTAATAATTTCAAATAATTAAGGGGAATGTCTAAATGATCTTTTTCATTTTAGGAAAATTGATATTATATCATTTAAATTTAACTAAACTAGTAAAATCTATTTTGAATATTTAAATTTTAATTTGTTAAAACTGTAGACCTTTATAATTTTATATGTGATCATATTATTTCAATTTTAATCACAATAGATTATTTAATTCCTTATGTCCTCAGAAATAATATATTACCCTAACAAAAATATTCATTATCACTATATGTGTAAAAACTATAACAATACCCATTAAAAAAATTAATTTCTTCTATAATACCTGATTTATTTATTTTTTATAAGTTTTTTTCTTTTCTTTTTTATTATCCATATATATTATGTTTGATAAATTTATTTTCAAAATATTTATTCTATCGTATCAATCTGTCATCCTAGGTTCATTTCAAATTATCATAACATGTATTTGAATAAAATTCACTTCAAACATGGCTTGTTAGATAAATGTAATCAATAATTTTAGATTATTATAGAAATTTTTTTACATTATTCATATTATAAATAGAGAAATATAAGGCATAAAAATATCTCAATCCATCAGTTCTTAGAATATGAGTTATTTAATTAATTATACACTCATATAATTTCTTTTTATGAAAGAGTTGTATTCTCAATAACCATTTAATATTTATCATTAATGTCAAAATATTTGTGAAAATGAGCATTCAACTTATTCATATTTTTTATAAAGTCATTGTATTTTATTTTCAACACTATTTATCTTTATATTCAAAATAATATATAATATCTCCAATTATATTATTTAGTTTATGAATATAAATTCTTAATACTTGGATTTATTCCACTAACACCCCATTTTTATTTATTTATTTATTTATATAAAATTATTATGACATTATATGATTAAATTTTAAAAAAAATATATCTTTTTTTCATTTTAAATTCTTAATTCATGAATCTCAACTCTGCAACATGGTTTTTGGGGTTTTAAGATGTGAAATTTTTTTTCATGGTCTAGAGACCATTTTTGATGAATTCTCATTCTTGAAATGTCCACCTAGTCTTTTTTAACATTTTTAACATTTCTAAGACTTGGATTGTTTAATATAAAGATCTATATTGTGTTTTTATTTAATATATTATATAAATTTAATTAATTATTTTTTGAATATTTTATGTTATTATTTTATAAAATAATGATTGCAATATTATGTGTTATTACTTATTTATTTATATATACTTATTAATTATATTATTATTGATAGTTTGTGGGTTTTAAGTTACATGAGATTTATTTATGAGAATATTGTTATTATAAAATTTTAAATTATAATATGTTTTATATTATAATTATTATCATTTTATAATAAATAGTATTATATTAGAAATTTTATTTTTTTATTATTAATTTTATAAGTGGTTAAAATTAGAAGAATCCACCCCCAACTCTTAACATTATCAAATCACCCTAGATGAAAAAGGAATTCTTTTTCCGTTTAGTAGTCTATACACTGTCATCCTCAATAAATGCTCTAAGTAAGAAAATCAGGTAAAATTCATCCCATTTTCTCTTTATTCTTCCTTTATTTTTCTTCTTATTTATCCACCATGGTGAGAAAATTATTCCTATTTTTTATAATGGTTTTTTTATTAAGATAGTAAAATTTCCCAATAATAAATGTTTTAATTTCAATTTTTTCTATAAAATTATTATAAATAACATTTTCACTATATTAGGTAACATATTATTAATCCATCAGTGATTATTCACTATTTGGATTTCTATATATTTGGAAGATTATTTAATGTTTTCATTTAATTCTAAATAATTAATTACAAATTATTCTATGTGTTTCAATGATGATTATTACATATGTCTTAATTGGTAAATAATATCAAGCACTAATTAGGTAGGTTATTCTATACCTTATACACTCTTGATATATAAATTTCTATATTTGGATTTATATGTATAATATTTATGTTTTATTTGTATTTAATGAAACTGATAATATAATAGTATGTAAATTTCATTATCAAAAGGGTTATGATTTCAATTAATGAAAACAATATTTGGATACCATTCATAGATAAATGTTTTCCCATTATTTTATATATGTTTTTATATTATTATAATGTTTTATTTCAAAATATGATCATCCTTGGATTAATTATGATTTTTTATTAAAGTATAACTATTTTTTTAGATGTTCCAAGGTTTTGTAAAGATACTAAATACCTTTTTGTGGTTTAATTTTTTTGATGTATGTTTGATGAATTAATCAAGCATGATTTTATTAAGTAAGAAAATGATTTAGTTTTAAAATATGAAAAAATGAATTAATTAATGGGTTTAGTTAGGTTCTAACCTTTCCCATACACATTATAAAAACCAACTAAACCTATTTTCCAGTATTATTTATCAATTTTATTGAATGGAGTATATATAAATTTTGTATCTACCTTTTAACAAATGATTCCTATTTTTATTACCTTCTTACATAAATTAGAATGAGATCCTTAAATGGAAAATTTATACCTCACCTAGAAGTAATCTATTTTCTATTACGAATCAATCAACTATTAGGAAGTATAATCTCTTTCTAATCGACTACTAGAGTTAATGAAAAATAGACATTGATATATTTTACTCAAGTAGTTTAATAACATAAATCAATTAAATAGTAACATTTTTTTATATAATATTATAGGAGTTAAATTAAACAATATGAAGATTGATTGTTTCGTAAATGTTTATTGTTTCATTATTATAAATATAAAAAAAAATTGGACTATGAAACTAAATTAAAACCAATGTGTAATTTTCAAACATTTTGTATGAATGGGTTAACACACTACACATTTAATTTTCTATCATATAATACTTTTGAATGTTATTCAATAATGTCATAATCTATCTTGATAGCTTAGATGGAAGAAGGATCAATCAATATGGATGATCATATAATTCACTATATGACAAATGAAGTACAAAAAATCATTATCCATTATAATGATATGTAGATAATATTAAACCATAAATTTATTTACAACAACCTATCTTGATTTATCATTAATGAGTATTTCTATCAGTCCATCACATTCACTAAATCCATATAGTCTTTATGTACATTAACTTTATGTCACATGATTTATATCAATTTGAGAACCCATATCAAAAACACATTTTTGATATCCTCCCGAGACCATTTTGTATAAAACATAAATATATTCACTACATATTTTATCATATTCAAAAAACTATAAAAATTAACCTGAAACAATTTTTATATCTCCCTAAAAAATTTTATTATATCTCATGTTTAATAAAAATTATTTGTGTTAAAACATAATCCTAAATAACACAACTACAATGTATGACCCCGTTAAATTTTATTGATTGGAAAAATATTATGAATTATAACTTCCATAATTATTAGAAATCAAAAAACTATATAAAAAATGAATTATACTCATGATATAATGAGATCTGTCATGATCTCTTTAAAAAACATGTGCCTTTATAATTGAGTCTACCCATTATATCTTATATAACATGATTAACCATAGAATCCATTTTCTATGTAATCGAGTAACCATGATTTGTGCATTTTTTCATTATCACCTAAATAAATATTACATTCATTATTTTCCATGATTAAAATGAATAGATAAAATAACACGTCATATGTGATTCATCCCAATGAACGATCACACCACGTTCCCCTTATCAACATTGATGATCACATCACATGTACCATATCTTTTTATGAATATTTTAATCATATCTTTACCTAAATTGAGGTACCTAATGGTATGATTTTAATATTAGTAGATAAATACCATCTTGGTTAAACCCAAAAGAAATAAAAAGATAAAAAACACCCTCAATCATTACTAATTATCTTAAAATCTATGTTGGAATATTAAGATCATAGAAGTGCGAAGGTCATCATAAATGATATATTTTTTAACTTAATTAATGTAAATTTAATATAGAATATTGAACCTTGGTATATTAAAGACATATTTTATGGTACTATAAGTCATATGAATTATTAGTCATCCAGTATAAGAAAACTCAATTATTAATCATTAATGTATTCCATATCTCCAGACAAAAAAACCCATGGTAATATGCACTTGACATTATAAAATGTAACACTCCTTAGTGACCATAAATTATGGATAAATTCATGGTCATACTATGATTGGTAAATTATCATTTCAAAAAATATTATATAGATATAAAATATGAAATTAGAGTAATGTGGGGAATATGTTTTTTATAACATTATATATTTTGTATATTTTTAATATCCATTAAATATTATGAATAAACTACACACAAGTTCAAAATAATTATTTTTTATAGATTTAATACTTGATAGGACATATATTTATAGAACTTTTAAGGTTTTATTATACTCATTAACTCACAGAATAATTACATCCATATCTCTATGTTACATCAAATATATCCTCCCATTTAAATTTTCTCAATATATTAACAGATATGAAATAATATTTTGAAAATAATGGTGAAATTAAAATTTAACATCTTAATTATGAACTATTTAAACATAATATTAAAACTTAATTACATCAATGATTCAAATGTTATCATGTTAATATAATTTCTTTCAACAAATAAATTGGAATATTTTAAAGTTCATCATCTCCATCTTGGAAATTTATCTTTCCAAATCCTTGAAATAATTTAGTAAAAAATAAAAACTAAATTGTTCATATTAATATCATTATAAAATAAAATATCCCAAACCCTTTTAGGATATAAAGTTTATTGAAAATTGACTTTACTAGAATAAACGATTATTCATTAGAACGTACAATTTTTTATTTACAATAATAATCCCAATATATGATTTAAAGAAATATTTTATAAAAAAATATATTTGTAAGACACAGTCACTTTAATGTTATGAAATGATATTTAGTAATTTTTTGGAAATATTTAAAAATAAAATGATAACCAACATTATCCTAATGGAATGAAATGTGTTTAGATAACTTTTCTAAGAAGAATTTTTTCTATAAAATATGACCTTATTAGTTGGTGGGAACTCATTCACTCATATTTTAATAATAAACATTTATAATATATTTTTTCCTCAATAAATATTACTATCATTATCTAATTTCCAAATATATTGGGGAACATAAATAATTTTAAAGCAATAGTAATAAATCCATCATCAAAATTATTCATGAATGAATGACTTTAACTATCTTATTAGAGAAATTAATTGAAAAATATCCATCCTTTATTTTAGATTCAACTATTGGTTTATGTAATCCATTAAATACACATAATTAATGTAAAAAAATTTGGTTAATTATTATAAAGAACACATTAAACTCCATTTAATTACTCCCTATCAGTTTTGAATTCTTATTCATATTTACAATATTTTTATAATTTATATTTTATATCATAGAAACTTAAAAATTAAAAATCTAATTTATATAACATTATGAAATGATATAGGAATGTGTGATATTTCTTATATGCCATTAGATATATTTTAAAACGTATCTTCCTATGATAAGGTTTAATATAACAGAATCACTTCCCCTTATTCTTCACTCAGCCTTAAGGTTTCAATATCCCAAACTGAATATTGGGGCCTCAATATTCTAATTTTATCTTGAATGCATACCCTTACAAAAACCTAATATTATCTGAAATATTGGACCTACCTTTCCCTACTCATATATCATAATCATATATTAGACATTGAATACCCACTTAATGAACTAACTCATTTTCTAGATTATATTAAATTCTTTGTACGATTCCATTAATGATTATTGAATTATTTTAACTACTATATAAAACCATAAAAACCCAATTTTAGTTGGGAGGAGGGTAGGTAGTACCTTATTGGGAACTATGACTTTTAGTTTGCCAAAATCATGTATACTGGAGATACTTCACTGATGAATTCCAAAGGATGAATCTTCCTCCGTTAAATAAGTGTACTGGGAGTATGATTTTTTAGACCCTACTCACTCCACAATGTTATCCATACAAACAGACTCTAATAAATATCACATAAAATGACATGTATAAAAAACAATAGAAATACCATAAATTTAATAACATAAATCAAAATAAAAAAAAATTATTGACATGATTATGAAATTTTTTCATACATGGATGGGAGAAAGACTAATGCCTTCATTTACATGTAAATAAACGAAAAAAGTAATAAAACATAATATAAAATTTAATTTTTTAATTCTATAATTAATTGTTTACTTTTTATATTTTACTATTAGAAATTAGGATATACATTGCACTTTGGTTCCCACCTCCTTTTATAGAATAATTATTCCAGACATATAATCATATTCACCTTCAAAATTCCAAGGATTGTTCTCCAAATTTAATTTTATTGGTGACCTATAGTTAATCCATTTACCTCAACTACTTTCTTCAGTAAACCCTTGAAGTAACATTCATTATAGATAATTATTTCTCATTAAACATTCTGATCTTTCCGGTGTCTTTCATAATTTATGAACATTCTATTATTATTCCCCTTTCTAAATATATTCTATATCCACCATCAACACTCAAATAAAACCATCATCGGACCAATAATATTTTAGTGCACATAATTTTTATGGATAAAATTATGGTTATCTAAACCTTGGATTTACATCCCAAAAAAATACAACCTAATGGTTTTTTTGAGGAAAAATCATAAATATCGAAATATTTACTAACGTCCTTATTTACAGTTCTATACCATGCATTGTTCCTCATCATACTTGTATTAATGTGACTTCTATTGTGGAACGATTCTTTCTCAAATATTATTGGGCCACATTTTTAGTGAACATTCCCTATAGAAAAATGTTTCTTATTATCTTCTAGAGGTCTAATGCTTTATCCTCCAACATGTGTCTAATGAAGATGTAATTCAATTTATTATTCTTTATAATTTCATAAAAAACCTTATTTCATGCCAAATGAATTTCATGATAATTAATATAGAATATGTTTTATCCTTATTTACTTATTCCAAGTTTCCTTATCAATTTATTCAAGAAAAACAACACCTTTATTACTTCTACTACTAGAAAATATTATAATTCTATTATAAATAATTTAACAACCCAATGTGTTAGTGATATCAAATTTATCAATTATATGCTGTTGGAAAACACACAACCACACATTATATTTAAGGTGTGTGAGTCTCTAATGATGTATGCATCCACCAAACCTAAAAATATATCATTCTCAAAGAAACATAGAGAAACTTATTATGTTGATTTCATTTAGTGAATGGTTTAGATGAATACATATTAGGTTTACCTTCTATGGTTTTACAAAATAGACTTACAACATCCACTACAGATGTAATATCTGATCAAGTAGTCATCATTTGATACATCAAACTCCCTATTACTGAGGAAAATAGAAATTTCTTCATATACAGGCTCTCATTATTTTTATTGGTGCATCTCCTTGGGATTATATAGTGTATTGAAGGAGAAATTGAGATAGGATTTCATCCGGTTATTCCATAATTTTCTATGATTATCCATATGTAGTCCTTCTAGGAAACAACAAAATTTCTAAATCCCCTATCCCATTTAATTTTCCTGCTCAATAGTGTCCTTTCGTGTTTTAGATCCTTCATTTTGAATAATTAAAAAACTTTTTCTTTACCTATATAAATTGTGGAACCTCTAAAACAAAAAAAATTTGATCAATAAAAAAATTTACCATATCAAAATTCCTATAGTCTCTATACATCTATTAATAGTAATGATCTATGTTACACCTGTGAAATAAGTACTCTATAAAAAACATTGATCATATGCTTCTAATATATTTATTCTTGCATTAATCCACAAAAAAAATTCTTAAACATAAAGCCTATATGTTTGATTTCCATCATCTAGAAACCTGATCATTTACTTCATGTAAATATCTTTCTCTATATCCCAATAAAGGTAATTTTCCTTTACATCCATCATTTCTAGGTAAATATCTATTGATGATACCACTATAAGCACCATTCAAATTTTTCCTATTCAAAAACTAGTGAGAATAGTTCAAACAAATCAAAACATTATTTCTATTGATATACCTTTATAATAAGTATTTAATTAAAACACAACTTTCCATTAAACTCCCTCATTAAACAGTAAACCACTAATTCTTCAATTATATTTTCCCTTCAAATGTGTTTTGAGAAACCAGGTTCAATTATATTTTAATGAATACATTTCATCATCCATTACTAATTTACAGTATTTTATTTAGTATGAATCACTATAACATATATAAATTTATGTTTCATCACATATTTTAGTAGATGAAAGTTCCTAGGATCAAAAATGCCTTCGAACATGTGCTCTAATTCTAGTTAATACACTCAATTTTATTTACATCCTAGTACTGATGAGTTCTTAACTTGTTTTGTATCCCAATATTCTAGTTCTTACACTCTATATTATGATATCCTTGAACATTATAGAATATTTTAAACTTGTTTCACCTCAAAACGTTCGGTTCATTAATCACATTTCTCCAGAACATGTAATATTCAAATTTTCAAAACATGTAAATTTTGACTTAGAAAGATGATTTATTTTCCTCAATATTATTTTGAACAATGTTTTGACACTACTATGAAATAATCCCTTTAAAAAGATAATATCATCATGGGATGATTTTTCTCATTCCATATCCTATAACTAAAAACAATCATTTTAATATTCTTGTCCAATGACAAAACACCCTTTTTATTTTTCTTCAAGATTATCCATATCCTCAATGTCAGTATGATTATATGGAAAGAATTTAATGACATTGATATGGATAACTTCTAGTCATTTACTAGACCATATCTTCTCAATAATTATATTCCTAACTAGTGATTCTGATGATCTATTAAAAAAATATGAAGCTATTTTGAGTTCCTATTTAAAATTTCATTTAGGCATTCCTAAGTGTAACCTCAAAATTTAACCATTTTCTATTAGCCTATGATTCATTCTATCATATATTCTATTCTACAGCACTGTACTAGGAACATTCTTCTCAGGACTTATCTCATTGTTCTAATATAAATTTTTTATTTTTTATCTAGTGTACATGCCCCTATTTTCTAAATAGATACACTTCAACAACTAGTCTCATTCTCATTCATCCAATGCTTTCTATTTAATAAAAATTTCAAAAACATTTGATTTATTTTTCAAAATTTAAATCCATAATGTTCAAGAATAATCTTCAATCGATGTTGAAATGTACATGGCATATCTATTAGACTGAGAAGGGGTAGGTAACCTAGAATTTGGAGGAATGATTTTAAACTTCTATGTTTTGGGATTTTATCCATCTGAGTTAAAAGAAACCATTGTTTGTTTCCAAACACATGACTTTAAAACCTTTCAATAATAATTTTATTAATCATAAATGTTATTTTTTCTATTATAAATTTTAAATTACTTTAACTTAGTAGGCCAATCCTACTATTTAAAAATTTATCTTCATAAAAGTTTAAAATTTAATAAACTAAACTTCCTTTTACAATATTTATCTTGTAAAGAGTTTTATTCTTTACTGTCCATAAAATCATCATGCATATTATAGTAACTATCCATTATCTATTTAAAATGGTGGTGTTATAACACCTCACATTTATTTGTTCAATTGTAATGATATTAAATACCCTAAATGTTTATGACTTCGATCATATTGTACCAAAATGGTGAGTCCAGGACAATTTATTATAGAAAAAAATAAACTAGTAAAAATGATTCAATATGGTTTAGACAAGTAAAATACCCCTTATTAAAGAACAAAAATGCTCATGAAAACCATCAAAAATAAAATTAATTATGATTATAATCCTCATACCAATCAGATTCATCATCCAACTGACTAAATTAATTATTTTAATACTTCTTACCACCTAAGAGAGATGTTTATCTAGAATTTATGAAAGGATTCAAGTTTTAATTGTCTTCCCTTAACCTTGACTTCATTAAAGGGGTGATGAAAATCCTTAATTGTCGAAATCCACGCCTTTAAAATAATGATCCTAGTAATATATTTTCATTTATGATTCATTATCCTCCATGTATTATTGATTTACATCAATTTTATAAACTCCATTGCTTGTTGAGTTTCTCCATTGTTTTTGTACGTTAAATAATTGGATAACTAATAACCAAATTAATAAATTGAATAAAATTTACACTCTCCCTCAAATACCTATAATAACTCTCAACAACTAGAGAATGATTAGAGTCATTATTCTATCACTCCTGAATTTCTTACCCCTACACAAGTTCCAACTCTTTCTCATTATATTTATCACCATTTCAAAAGGTCTGATGATATACAGCCTTAATATTTTCTTTCTAGTTTTCTCAAAAATCCATTCAATAAATTCTTGTTTTACCATGACCTGACAAATAGGGAAACCCATCCATGTTTCTTGAGATCCAACATGAAGAATATCATGTTGATGTACCAAATCATGACCAATTTAAACAAAAACATTATCATTCATGGTCCAATTAAAATCAAAATAATTTAAATGTTTGGAAACGTAGTTACTTTCAGTGATACTCTCCAGTTGACTGGTCAAGATTCCATATTTGAATTCCTTTTCATAAAATTTATATAGTGTTTCTATTTTGTTTACTTTTACTAACATAATAATAAAACATCATTCTCAAAATTATATTTCATAAGAAGTCTAATGACCTGAATATCAAATCCAGAAAGAAGAAAATTATTATATTTAATCTCTAAATTTATATCATATTATAAAGTATAAATAAAAAATGGTTTAATTAAAGATGATTGAGATCAACATAAAAAAATTTACTATTATAATAACAAAAAATAAACATATATTTTATTTTTACCATCTTAATAGGAATACCCATTTCTGATTCAATGTCAATCAAAATAGAGGTGTTCCATACAATCCAATTTAAACCACGAATTCTAATATATATATCGACTATAGTGTTAGTGATAGAGAATATATTGTAGAAGAAATATCACCTCTGAATGATGCAAAAATATATTTTTGGGACACATATCCAAATATCTATACCTAATGCTTAAATTATACTTACAGGAATGTAATATGGAAAAAACTATTTCCAATTAGAATACATATTTATTCCAAGAATATCTAACCTATTGATAATCTTCTCATAAGGACATGTAATTTCAATTTCTTAGACTGACCTATAAAAAACATTTAATATGGAATAGAAAAATGGCAGAGCTTAAACTTGTCATCAAT
This sequence comes from Viscum album, assembly GCA_963277665.1. NCBI lineage: Eukaryota > Viridiplantae > Streptophyta > Magnoliopsida > Santalales > Viscaceae > Viscum > Viscum album. The sequence continues at coordinate 2,048,961,790 of OY728150.1, read as the reverse complement.
AGAAACCTTTTTTCCATTAACATGTGAAATATTGTTGACATATCCTTTTATGAAAACTTTTATAGCCTTATCATATACTCTATTAACTATTATAAACATCTTATATACATAATTTATGATATATATTTATTCAATAGTTAAATGAAAATGATACTCTATAATCTACCACCCAAACATTTATCAAATCATTAACCTTAAAAAAATAAGTTATTTACAAATTATTTTATATTAACATAATATAATATTCTAGATTTTGATTCCCTATGAGATTAATCCTTTTTAACTTTTCAATTCCTTCTAGTATGTCCCATTTTATCAATACTCTAGTATATAGAACCGTGATAGCCAATTTACTCCAACTTCACTCTTGATACTTATCATCATATTTTTTCATCAGTTATCTAACATGGTATGAACCTACTCATCCCTAAAAATTAATAAATATTTTAGATAGTTATTGAAAAGACCTCCTTTTGTGTTCTTTATTGAAATTTAAATTCCAAAAATTATAAAAGTAAAGCTATTTCTTTATTAAAGTATTATTTATAACATCCACCATCACTTTCCAACTATCCAACAGTGAAGATAGTATAAGTAACATCAATACATCATATATAATTTTTACCATAACTAATTATAGATCCCATTATATCATATTAAATTAATTTAGGTGATCTTTTCAAGGTCCTCCTCTCAGTAACCCTAGGATGAACAACCACAACATCTAAAAAAAACAATTATGTGAAAATGGATTTATCATATATATTAATTATAGAGTATATGGGTTCTTAAAATATCTATTAAATAAATAATATTAAAGGAAAAATTTCTCTCTAGTGGAATTATCACCAACCAATATACCTTTCTATCCATCTTTTCCCATTCACACTCCTCAATTTTCCCTATAAAAAAACTTATTACTGGATCAGCCAAAAAAAATTTAATAATATTATCTGCAATCTATATTCTACATATGTGATCATCCAGTCAATTTATCTTATAAATATATAAATTAAATTCATCCAATGATTTTCCTACTATTGATAGTCTATTACAGCAAAAAATGAATTACCATTAAGGATAAAGAGAGAGAAACATTTTATTATTTTATTGTTTTGAGATATAAGTACACAAAATTATAACAGAATAACGATCTCTACTCTGACAGCACATTTTGGGATGATGGGGTCCAATAAATTCAACAGAATCAAAACACACAGTCCACCAGATGACTGTACACTTAATGTTATGTGTAAAAAAAATCTAAAAACCGTGAACATCCTCCCTTAACTAATTCTATGAGTAGTAAAACTTTTTTTACCATACTAAATAAATAAAATTTACCTAACACAGAAACTAAAATCGCTATCAAATGAATAAATGTGGAATGTAAAACCAAAATAGATACAATTAAGGGAATAATATATAGAAATGAAGAATACGAAGGGGTTAACATGACTCAAATATTTTTTTTCTTATATACACATTAGAGACACTAATTCTTTATATTATATGCAAGAAAAAATAATTTTGAGATACTAAAAAAATAATGTTATAAATCACTATAGAGAATATAGTTGAATAATTAACTATTTCAATAAATACATTTTATGGTAAAATATACATAATCAGGATATATTGGGTACTATGGTTTATATATTCTTTTATGATAAAAATCAATATGACATCGAGTTTAATCGATAATAATAGTGATATCTAATAACTCCATTGACTACAACTAGATTAATCGATATACTCATTAAGATACATATTTCTAGATTTTTTCTATTCACTATAAAATTTGGACCTCCATGATTCCTTAAAATTATATAATCATCTGATGGTCCTATTAGCATAAGGAGATATTCTTCTATAATCATCTAAAAATGGATCTTTCCGTCATCAAATGAATAAAATTTTAGTGAATGTAATTCAGATGGCCAAACATTCAGTTATCTAACAGTAGGCTTCAAATGTTAATATTATATCTATATTGTTAACATATCCAATAATTTTTAATATATATTAATAGAAAAAATCTCCTTTAATAATATTACAGTAAATTATTTCTTTTAAAAATTCATGAAAATATTTTTCATTCTTTTTTAAATTATATAAACCATTTTACTGAACAAATTAACTAATTATCTCCTCAAGAATGGGATACTATTAAATATAAAATATGTTTTCTTATAAAATAAATCTGTTAATAGTTTAAGAAGTTCCATTTTTTATATTATCCTTTTAAAAATTGATCTAAATTCATGTTTTATGATGATAATTACATCATTTTTACAAAAATAGTTGTTTTTTTGATATGTGTGTCTTGTTACATAGTTATATAAGAAGGAACTTTTTATGGGTGATCCCAATAAATTGATCGATCCATTTGAAATATGTCATATCTATTATTGAAACATGATTAATATTTCTCAATTATTTTGGTATAATTTCCATTTTTTCATCACATTGCTATTTAGTTAAACCATCCTGTCAAATCATATCATATATTACTATTTGATAGTTGACAGGAAAACCAATTTCCAAAATCACTCATATGAATTATATCTATATTATTCATCTGGTTTCCTAACCATTAGATTTTCCGATCTAATTGAAAGTCGTTATTTATGATAGATATAAGAACATATACCCCTTAAACTCAAGTATACTTTTTTCCTTAAAAAAATTCAAGGTATCCAAAAAATTGCATGACCTGCATATTTGGATGTTTGAGGAATTAACATGTATTCACATTGAATGTAATGAATCTCTTATAATTATTTGATGTGTTATAATCTCATAACATTATATAACATGATCTCCTTAATTATGCATGATTTAAATGATTTGGTTTTGAATCATATAAATTTGGCCAAATTAATATGTTACAAGCCAGATAATTCATAACACATTATAGAGATAATGATTTTTATTAGTTAACTCAAAATAATTTTCATTTATCTAGAAACATATTAAAATGAATCGTAGGTATATGTTACATGAAACACATTATTATAATTTGTCAAAATCATAAAATATTAAATGTCCAGTAAGATAATGTATGGTATAACAAGTAGTTAATAAACACTTTTATGGATGAAGATTATGTTATGAAAAAAAATATAGATACATGGACCTGATGATCATTAATTAAATTGTAAATAGATTACATATATCATAATTGACAGAATCTAAAATCACATTAGTCTTAAGAAATTGTATAAATAATTTTTGATTACACTTCTTTAGAAGTTAATGTAAATTATCGAACACATGCTTTTTTATTATTGAAACATTTCTTATCCTTAGATAAAATGTCAATATATTTCACAGTTTCTTGGGGAAATGTGGAATCAATATAAATGGGTGCGGTCAGGCACTCATTATGATTTAGTTTATAATTTATGTCAATTTGAAATGTGTGTGATAAAAATAATATTTTAGGAGTAAATAAACAAAAAAGTGCATGTAAATGAGTGTTAAAAAAATTATATCACTAAGAAATGAAATATATTGTCTCATGAATAGCCCTAATAAATCATATATTGATGAATAATTTTTGTAAAATGTTATAACCATTCCATCATGTCCTCTAGTTAGGACAACATATACAAATAGGAAGGCATAACCAAATACCTATGATAGTTTTTCTCATGAGACCTATTAATTAATCAAGGGTCTATAAATTTTTTCCCCACCTATCTCTTAATAAGTACAATAAATTAAATTTATAATATAATGAATATGTAATATAATATTTGAATTTCTATAAGGAACCACTGAAATCACTATGGAAGTGTAATAAATAATTATAAATATTGAAATAATATGAATATAGATTCTCAATAATTCCATATTTAATAAATAAAATAACATTCTAGGTAAACACCCTTTAATCTGGATTATAAAATATAGATTGTTGGCATGTATATAGTAAATGGTATAACATAAAATAAAATTTTCAAAAAATATATAAAAATATTATATAACATACAGATCACAATGATGAGATAAAGAATAGGGAGATTAAACAAAATGATAATGATAAGATGGAATTTGAGAGCGATGATGAATTTAGTCACAATAAGGGAAAAGTGAAGGAGAAAATTCTAAAAATAATGTAAGGTTCCAAAACAATAAGGTAGGTAATAAGATAATTAATTTTTTTTAAAATATAAAATATTTAGTTATTAATTTATGAAATTTGAGATAGCGATTAGAATATAATATTGTCTATAAATAACTCTAACATGAAAATAAATAGAACATAGATGATAACCATTACCATAAGTCCAAAATAAATTTTTACATCCTATAACTCTAAGAATAGTGAAATTATAAAAAAAATTATTTCTTGAGAACATATTTAATATTTATTTCCTTTTTAGTATTCCTTTAAAGTCATTTATTAAATTAATTTTTCTTCTCTTGAACATTTTGATTTTTTTTGGTTAATAGATCCATATCCACATTGATATAATGGTAATTATTTAAGGGCATTTTCTAAGGGTATTATAAGCTCTAGAATTATCTGGTTAGTGGGATCATGTTATTCAAAAAGTGAGGGAATTCAATGATTTAACACAAAGTTATAGTTCAAAGAGTATTCATTGGTATTGTTGTTTTAAATTTCCAAAATAATTAATAATTTTTACATTAAATATCATTATAATATTTTATATTTCAATGAACATACAATATTCATAAGAACTATAAATTTCATTATTCACAATAAATAAAAAATTTCATTGAAATACCTAAAATTTAGACATAGATAATTTTATTTTTCTAATTTCAAAAAATTAGATCAATTTTTTGAAATAATTATGATATATAGAAAAAATTAATTAAATAAAAATTCATTGATTAATTTAAAATCATGTATTTCATGGAATTTTTTTCTAAAATCATCATATATTATATATTTATTATTTAAATAAATATATATTACAACAAAATTTATTTAGTTATATCCTATTATAATGTGTATTATTTATTATATTAAACTTTCATATCATAAATTTGTTTTGGTACTTAAATATTTCCCATAATGTAAAATTACTATTATAGTGTCCAATATATTATTATTATGGATATATTACCCATTATAAATGAAGTTCATTCTATCATTTAGAATATCTAAAATCATTCACTTATTTTTTTTTTAATTTTTACAAAATTTCTTGTAGTTTTCTTCAATGTAGTAATATTTATTATATTCTTGTAATTTTTGGTTGATTATGATCCCATAGAGTTCAATACATTGTTAGATTTATATATTTTCATGTCTTTCATACCCATAGTTATGGTTATTTAAGTGAATGTAATTTTATGTTTGTATTAAACTATTACAATGAAATAAAATGATTTTTAAATGTAATGTTCATTATAGTTGATTGTCGGAGCTTAATGTTTAAATCCACAATCTAGTAGGAAAAATAAAAATAATTTCTATTATCTACAAATCAATAATTCAGACCATCCTCAATTCTAATATGACACCAATACATAATATATAAATATATATAAATAAAAAAAATAGTTATTTTCTACTAAATAACACTTAAAAACATATTCCTGGTTTAATATAATTAAATATTATATTATAACAAGTATGCAGCACCTGGAATTATATTATAACACTTATGTCAAGCCTTTTGATTTTCAATTCATCAATTCAGAATATATTTCAATATATATATAGTACATTCTGTAAGATTAAAAAGTAATTAATTCCAACTCTATCTCTATTTTAACCCTTCTATAAACCATTATGTACAACTGTTGTGTTTCTAAAATTATAATATTATTCTCCTAGAAAAACAATGTTATAGTGAATGTTCTTCTCACTTTAACTTAAAAGGTATCCACCAAGTTCTACCTATCATTAAATTATTGTGGATTTAGATATATTTAATAAAAATTAATTAATAATTGGGTTAAAACTTATCAAATAAATACTTATGTTTTATGATTTGTGACACACTTATGCATATATATGACTTGAAAGTGATGGGTGGAAATAGAATTATATAGGCCTCATATGTATACGGTGGTATTTATACCTCATGAGATTACATTTATAGTTGAAATGAGGTTATCCTAAGAACCCTATTTTATGTTTTCATTGTGGTTAAAATTGACATATACTTATCATTTCATGTTTTATGTTGATTACATATTGCAATGGTTCATTTATGTTATCATGTTATATCATGGATCATCATTCATGATTTTTATTTTCACCCATCTTAAGTTACATTGATATACCTCTTGGATCATATTTAATTATTTTCAATATGATACATTTTATTATTCCCTTAATGGTATTTTTATCTCACCTCTTACTTATGTATGTGCCCAGGTTATCCCATACAGTTTTAAAAGATCCATGCTATATAAGTAAATGTTTAAGAGTTTTTAAATATTGATATCTTACCCATGTTTCAAATTAATGATCCATGTTCCTAATTTCTAGAATACAATAATACAAAATATCTTCGGGGGTCATATTAATTTTATCATTATTTAATAAATCATGAATTTAGTTGTAATAAAATATTGGTTTTTATACTTCCTCAATTTATTGTGTATGTTGTGAATGATGTGGAATGCACACTATATCTATGTGGCTTTATGACAAGTGGAAGATTGATATTAATATGAATAGATGAAAAAATAATTACATGGTTATATTAACTATTTCATGGTACTTTTTGAAGTAACACTCATATTTCTGATGGTCTACATATCATGGTTTAGTGTGTTGCAGTACATAAACTATTTTATAATGAATAATGACTATTGTTTTTCCCTATATGATTTGACATGATCAGTTTATGTTTTCATTAAATGATGTTTAAAAATGTTTAATTTACTATTTTATGTTTTAAAAATTTCATTATTAATTTTGATGATCTTTACAAAGTGTTTGTAATATTGGATTTTTAGTTAAAATCATTATATGATTAGAATGATGAATTTTGGAATGTTTATTAAACATTCAATGATATACAGGCTTAAAATATTTTTATAGAAAGATATAAATAAAATAAAAGACCCATATATGTTTTACAAAATGTATAATATAAAAAATTCTTGAACATAGTTTCTCATTTTCACTTTTTCTGTTAACCAAGATACTTGAAAAAAGTGAGAATTATAAAATATTTTACATGAAATATTAGATTCAAATAATCCTTGTATTTACCTATATTTAGGGATACATTTTATATAAATGTATCTTTATCATGAATATTTGAATAATTAGGAATAGATTTGAAAAAGAAGGTTTTATTTTTTTAATAATTTTTTACTAAAACCAATTGAAGTGTTATATATTGTAGAAATTGGGTTTTGATGGAATTTTCATGCTATGTTTAAACAGTGGGTGAATCCACAAAAACCCTATAAATGTAAATTAACTAACTTTATAATTTCAAATAATTAAGGGGAATGTCTAAATGATCTTTTTCATTTTAGGAAAATTGATATTATATCATTTAAATTTAACTAAACTAGTAAAATCTATTTTGAATATTTAAATTTTATTTTGTTAAAACTGTAGACCTTTATAATTTTATATGTGATCATATTATTTCAATTTTAATCACAATAGATTATTTAATTCCTTATGTCCTCAGAAATAATATATTACCCTAACAAAAATATTCATTATCACTATATGTGTAAAAACTATAACAATACCCATTAAAAAAATTAATTTCTTCTATAATACCTGATTTATTTATTTTTTATAAGTTTTTTTCTTATCTTTTTTATTATCCATATATATTATGTTTGATAAATTTATTTTCAAAATATTTATTCTATCGTATCATTCTGTCATCCTAGGTTCATTTCAAATTATCATAACATGTATTTGAATAAATTTCACTTCAAACATGGCTTGTTAGATAAATGTAATCAATAATTTTAGATTATTATAGAAATTTTTTTACATTATTCATATTATAAATAGAGAAATATAAGGCATAAAAATATCTCAATCCATCAGTTCTTAGAATATGAGTTATTTAATTAATTATACACTCATATAATTTCTTTTTATGAAAGAGTTGTATTCTCAATAACCATTTAATATTTATCATTAATGTCAAAATATTTGTGAAAATGAGCATTCAACTTATTCATATTTTTTATAAAGTCATGGTTTTTTATTTTCAACACTATTTATCTTTATATTCAAAATAATATATAATATCTCCAATTATATTATTTAGTTTATGAATATAAATTCTTAATACTTGGATTTATTCCACTAACACCCCATTTTTATATATTTATTTATTTATATAAAATTATTATGACATTATATGATTAAATTTTAAAAAAAATATAGCTTTTTTTCATTTTAAATTCTTAATTCATGAATCTCAACTCTGCAACATGGTTTTTGGGGTTTTAAGATGTGAAATTTTTTTTCATGGTCTAGAGACCATTTTTGATGAATTTTCATTCTTGAAATGTCCACCTAGTCTTTTTTAACATTTTTAACATTTCTAAGACTTGGATTGTTTAATATAAAGATCTATATTGTGTTTTTATTTAATATATTATATAAATTTAATTAATTATTTTTTGAATATTTTATGTTATTATTTTATAAAATAATGATTGCAATATTATGTGTTATTACTTATTTATTTATATATACTTATTAATTATATTATTATTGATAGTTTGTGGGTTTTAAGTTACATGAGATTTATTTATGAGAATATTGTTATTATAAAATTTTAAATTATAATATGTTTTATATTATAATTATTATCATTTTATAATAAATAGTATTATATTAGAAATTTTATTTTTTTATTATTAATTTTATAAGTGGTTAAAATTAGAAGAATCCACCCCCAACTCTTAACATTATCAAATCACCCTAGATGAAAAAGGAATTCTTTTTCCGTTTAGTAGTCTATACACTGTCATCCTCAATAAATGCTCTAAGTAAGAAAATCAGGTAAAATTCATCCCATTTTCTCTTTATTCTTCCTTTATTTTTCTTCTTATTTATCCACCATGGTGAGAAAATTATTCGTATTTTTTATAATGGTTTTTTTATTAAGACAGTAAAATTTCCCAATAATAAATGTTTTAATTTCAATATTTTCTATAAAATTATTATAAATAACATTTTCACTATATTAGGTAACATATTATTAATCCATCAGTGATTATTCACTATTTGGATTTCTATATATTTGGAAGATTATTTAATGTTTTCATTTAATTCTAAATAATTAATTACAAATGATTCTATGTGTTTCAATGATGATTATTACATATGTCTTAATTGGTAAATAATATCAAGCACTAATTAGGTAGGTTATTCTATACCTTATACACTCTGGATATATAAATTTCTATATTTGGATTTATATGTATAATATTTATGTTTTATTTGTATTTAATGAAACTGATAAAATAATAGTATGTAAATTTCATTATCAAAAGGGTTATTATTTCAATTAATGAAAACAATATTTGGATACCATTCACAGATAAATGTTTTCCCATTATTTTATATATGTTTTTATATTATTATAATGTTTTCTTTCAAAATATGATCATCCTTGGATTAATTATGATTTTTTATTAAAGTATAACTAATTTTTTAGATGTTCCAAGGTTTTGTAAAGATACTAAATACCTTTTTGTGGTTTAATTTTTTTGATGTATGTTTCATGAATTAATCAAGCTTGATTTTATTAAGTATGAAAATGATTTAGTTTTAAAATATGAAAAAATGAATTAATTAATGGGTTTAGTTAGGTTCTAACCTTTCCCATACACATTATAAAAACCAACTAAACCTATTTTCCAGCATTATTTATCAATTTTATTGAATGGAGTATATATAAATTTTGTATCTACCTTTTAACAAATGATTCCTATTTTTATTACCTTCTTACATAAATTAGAATGAGATCCTTAAATGGAAAATTTATACCTCACCTAGAAGTAATCTATTTGCTATTACGAATCAATCAACTATTAGGAAGTATAATCTCTTTCTAATCGACTACTAGAGTTAATGAAAAATAGACATTGATATATTTTACTCAAGTAGTTTAATAACATAAATCAATTAAATAGTAACATTTTTTTATATAATATTATAGGAGTTAAATTAAACAATATGAAGATTGATTGTTTCGTAAATGTTTATTGTTTCATTATTATAAATATAAAAAAAATTGGACTATGAAACTAAATTAAAACCAATGTGTAATTTTCAAACATTTTGTATGAATGGGTTAACACACTACACATTTAATTTTCTATCATATAATACTTTTGAATGTTATTCAATAATGTCATAATCTATCTTGATAGCTTAGATGGAAGAAGGATCAATCAATATGGATGATCATATAATTCACTATATGACAAATGAAGTACAAAAAATCATTATCCATTATAATGATATGTAGAAAATATTAAACCATAAATTTATTTACAACAACCTATCTTGATTTATCATTAATGAGTATTTCTATCAGTCCATCACATTCACTAAATCCATATAGTCTTTATGTACATTAACTTTATGTCACATGATTTATATCAATTTGAGAACCCATATCAAAAACACATTTTTGATATCCTCCCGAGACCATTTTGTATAAAACATAAATATATTCACTACATATTTTATCATATTCAAAAAACTATAAAAATTAACCTGAAACAATTTTTATATCTCCTTAAAATTTTTTATTATATCTCTTGTTTAATAAAAATTATTTGTGTTAAAACATAATCCTAAATAACACAACCACAATGTATGACCCCGTTAAAATTTATTGATTGGAAAAATATTATGAATTATAACTTCTATAATTATTAGATATCAAAAAACTATATAAAAAATGAATTATACTCATGATATAATGAGATCTGTCATGATCTCTTTAAAAAACATGTGCCTTTATAATTGAGTCTACCCATTATATCTTATATAACATGATTAACCATAGAATCCATTTTCTATGTAATCGAGTAACCATGATATGTGACTTTTTCATTATCACCTAAATAAATATTACATTCATTATTTTCCATGATTAAAATGAATAGATAAAATAACGCGTCATATGTGATTCATCCCAATGAACGATCACACCACGTTCCCCTTATCAACATTGATGATCACATCACATGTACCATATCTTTTTATGAATATTTTAATCATATCTTTACCTAAATTGAGGTACCTAATGGTATGATTTTAATATTAGTAGATAAATATCATCTTGGTTAAACCCAAAAGAAATAAAAAGATAAAAAACACCCTCAATCAGTACTAATTATCTTAAAATCTATGTTGGAATATTAAGATCATAGAAGTGCGAAGGTCATCATAGAGGATATATTTTTTAACTTAATTAATGTAAATTTAATATAAAATATTGATCCTTGGTATATTAGAGACATATTTTATGGTACTATAAGTCATATGAATTATTAGTCATCCAGTATAAGAAAACTCAATTTTTAATCATTAATGTATTCCATATCTCCAGACAAAAAAAACCCATGGTAATATGCACTTGACATTATAAAATGTAACACTCCTTAGTGACCATAAATTATGGATAAATTCATGGTCATACTATGATTGGTAAATTATCATTTCAAAAAATATTATATAGATATAAAATATGAAATTAGAGTAATGTGGGGAATATTTTTTTTATAACATTATAGATTTTGTATATTTTTAATATCCATTAAATATTATGAATAAACTACACACAAGTTGAAAATAATTATTTTTTATAGATTTAATACTTGATAGGACATATATTTATAGAACTTTTAAGGTTTTATTATACTCATTAACTCACAGTATAATACATCCATATCTCTATGTTACATCAAATATATCCTCCCATTTAAAGTTTCTCAATATATTAACAGATATGAAATAATATTGTGAAAATAATGGTGAAATTAAAATTTAACATCCTAATTATGAACTATTTAAACATAATATTAAAACTTAATTACATCAATGATTCAAATGTTATCATGTTAATATAATTTCTTTCAACAAATAAATTGGAATATTTTAAAGTTCATCATCTCCATCTTGGAAATTTATCTTTCCAAATCCTTGAAATAATATAGTAAAAAATAAAAAATAAACTGTTCATATTAATATCATTATAAAATAAATTATCCCAAACCCTTTTAGGATATAAAGTTTATTTAAAATTTACTTTACTAGAATAAACGATTATTCATTAGAACGTACAATTTTTTATTTACAATAATAATCCCAATATATTCTTTAAAGTAATATTTTATAAAAAAATATATTTGTAAGACACAGTCACTTTAATGTTATGAAATGATATTTAGTAATTTTTTGGAAATATTTAAAAATAAAATGATAACCAACATTATCCTAATGGAATGAAATGTGTTTGGATAACTTTTCTAAGAAGAATTTTTTCTATAAAATATGACCTTATTAGGTGGTGGGAACTCATTCACTCATATTTTAATAATAAACATTTATAATATATTTTTTCCTCAATAAATATTACTATCATTATCTAATTTCCAAATATATTGGGGAACATAAATAATTTTAAAGCAATAGTAATAAATCCATCATCAAAATTATTCATGAATGAATGACTTTAACTATCTTATTAGAGAAATTAATTGAAAAATATCCATCCTTTATTTTAGATTCGACTATTGGTTTATGTAATCCATTAAATACACATAATTAATGTAAAAAAATTTGGTTAATTATTATAAATAACACATTAAACTCCATTTAATTACTCCCTATCAGTTTTGAATTCCTATTCATATTTACAATATTTTTATAATTTATATTTTCTATCATAGAAACTTAAAAATTAAAAATCTAATTTATATAACATTATGAAATGATATAGGAATGTGTGATGTTTCTTTTATGCCATTAGATATATTTTAAAACGTATCTTCCTATGATAAGGTTTAATATAACAGAATCACTTCCCCTTATTCTTCACTCAGCCTTAAGGTTTCAATAACCCAAACTGAATATTGGGGCCTCAATATTCTAATTTTATATTGAATGCATACCCTTATAAAAACCTAATATTATCTGAAATATTGGACCTACCTTTCCCTACTCATATATCATAATCATATATTAGACATTGAATACCCACTTAATGAACTAACTCATTTTCTAGTTTATATTAAATTCTTTGTATGATTCCATTAATGATTATTGAATTATTTTAACTACTATATAAAACCGTAAAAACCCAATTTTAGTTGGGAGGAGGGTAGGTAGTACCTTATTGGGAACTATGACTTTTAGTTTGCCAAAATCTTGTATACTGGAGGTACTTCACTGATGAATTCTAAAGGATGAATCTTCCTCCGTTAAATAAGTGTACTAGGAGTATGATTTTTTAGACCCTACTCACTCCACAATGTTATCCATACAAACAGACTCTAATAAATATCACATAAAATGACATGTATAAAAAACAATAGAAATACCATAAATTTAATAACTTAAATCAAAATAAAAAAAATTATTGACATGATTATGAAATTTTTTCATACATGGATGGGAGAAAGACAAATGCCTTCATTTACATGTAAATAAACGAAAAAAGTAATAAAACATAATATAAAATTTAATTTTTTAATTCTATAATTAATTGTTTACTTTTTATATTTTACTATTAGAAATTAGGATATACATTGCACTTTGGTTCCCACCTCCTTTTATAGAATAATTTTGCCAGACATATAATCATATTCACCTTCAAAATTCCAAGGATTGATCTCCAAATTTAATTTTATTGGTGACCTATAGTTAATCCATTTACCTCAACTACTTTCTTCAGTAAACCCTTGAAGTAACATTCATTATAGATAATTATTTCTCATTAAACATTCTGATCTTTCCGGTGTCTTTCCTAATTTATGAACATTCTATTATTATTCCCCTTTCTAAATATATTCTATATCCACCATCAACACTCAAATCAAACCATCATCTGACCAATAATATATTAGTGCACATAATTTTTATGGATAAAATTATGGTTATCTAAACCTTGGATTTACATCCCAAAAAAATACAACCTAATGGTTTTTTTGAGGAAACATCATAAATATCGAAATATTTACTAACGTCCTTATTTACAGTTCTATACCATGCATTGTTCCTCATCATAATTGTATTAAAGTAACTTCTATTGTGGAAAGATTCTTTCTCAAATATTATTGGGCCACATTTTTAGTGAACATTCCTTATAGAAAAATGTTTCTTACTATCTTCTAGAGGTCTAATGCTTTATCCTCCAACATGTGTCTAATGAAGATGTAATTCAATTTATTATTCTTTATAATTTCATAAAAAACCTTATTTTATGCCAAATGAATTTCATGATAATTAATATAGAATATGATTTATCCTTATTTACTTATTCCAAGCTTCCTTATCAATTTATTCAAGAAAAACAACACCTTTATTACTTCTACTACTTGAAAATATTATAATTCTATTATAAATAATTTAACAACCCAATGTGTTAGTGATATCAAATTTATCAATTATATGCTGTTGGAAAACACACAACCACACATTATATTTAAGGTGTGTGAGTCTCTAATGATGTATACATCCACCAAACCTAAAAATATATCATCCTCAAAGAAAAATAGAGAAACTTATTATGTTGATTTCATTTAGTGAATGGTTTAGATGAATACATATTAGGTTTACCTTCTATGGTTTTACAAAATAGACTTACAACATCCACTACAGATGTAATATCTGATCAAGTAGTCATCATTTGATACATCAAACTCCCTATTACTGAGGAAAATAGAAATTTCTTCATATACAGGCTCTCATTATTTTTATTGGTGCATCTCCTTGGGATTATATAGTGTATTGAAGGAGAAATTGAGATAGGATTTCATCCGGTTATTCCATAATTTTCTATGATTATCCATATGTAGTCCTTCTAGGAAACAACAAAATTTCTAAATCCCCTATCCCATTTAATTTTCCTGCTCAATAGTGTCCTTTCGTGTTTTAGATCCTTCATTTTGAATAATTAAAAAACTTTTTCTTTACCTATATAAATTGTGGAACCTCTAAAAAAAAAAAAATTTGATCAATAAAAAAATTTACCATATCAAAATTCCTATAGTCTCTATACATCTATTAATAGTAATGATCTATGTTACACCTGTGAAATAAGTACTCTATAAAAAACATTGAGCATATGCTTCTAATATATTTATTCTTGCATTAATCCACAAAAACAATTCTTAAACATAAAGCCTATATGTTTGATTTCCATCATCTAGAAACCTGATCATTTACTTCATGTAAATATCTTTCTCTATATCCCAATAAAGGTAATTTGCCTTTACATCCATCATTTCTAGGTAAATATCTATTGATGATACCACTATAAGCACCATTCAAATTTTTCCTATTCAAAAACTAGTGAGAATATTTCAAACAAATCAAAACATTATTTCTATTGATATACCTTTATAATAAGTATTTAATTAAAACACAACTTTCCATTAAACTCCCTCATTAAACAGTAAACCACTAATTCTTCAATTATATTTTCCCTTCAAATGTGTTTTGAGAAACCAAGTTCAATTATATTTTAATGAATACATTTCATCATCCATTACTAATTTACAGTATTTTATTTAGTATGAATCACTATAACTTATATAAATTTAAGTTTCATCACATATTTTAGTAGATGAAAGTTCCTAGGATCAAAAATGCCTTCGAACATGTGCTCTAATTCTAGTTAATACACTCAATTTTATTTACTTCCTAGTACTGATGAGTTCTTAACTTGTTTTGTATCCCTATATTCTAGTTCTTCCACTCTATATTATGATATCCATTAACATTATAGAATATTTTAAACTTGTTTCACCTCAAAACGTTCGGTTCATTAATCACATTTCTCCAGAACATGTAATATTCAAATTTTCAAAACATGTAAATTTTGACTTAGAAAGATGATTTATTTTCCTCAATATTATTTTGAACAATGTTTTGACACTACTATGAAATAATCCCTTTAAAAAGATAATATCATCATGGGATGATTGTTCTCATTCCATATCCTATAACTAAAAACAATCATTTTAATATTCTTGTCCAATGACAAAACACTCTTTTTATTTTTCTTCAAGATTATCCATATCCTCAATGTCAGTATGATTATATGGAAAGAATTTAATGACATTGATATGGATAACTTCTAGTCATTTACTAGACCATATCTTCTCAATAATTATATTCCTAACTAGTGATTCTGATGATCTATTAAAAAAATATGAAGCTATTTTGAGTTCCTATTTAAAATTTCATTTAGGCATTCCTAAGTGTAACCTCAAAATTTAACCATTTTCTATTAGCCTATGATTCATTCTATCATATATTCTATTCTACAGCACTGTACTAGGAACATTCTTCTCAGGACTTATCTCATTGTTCTAATATAAATTTTTTATTTTTTATCTAGTGTACATGCCCCTATTTTCTAAATAGATACACTTCAACAACTAGTCTCATTCTCATTCATCCAACGCTTTCTATTTAATAAAAATTTCAAAAACATTTGATTTATTTTTCAAAATTTAAATCCATAATGTTCAAGAATAATCTTCAATCGATGTTGAAATGTACATGGCATATCTATTAGACTGAGAAGGGGTAGGTAACCTAGAATTTGGAGGAATGATTTTAAACTTCTATGTTTTGGGATTTTATCCATCTGAGTTAAAAGAAACCATTGTTTGTTTCCAAACACATGACTTTAAAACCTTTCAATAATAATTTTATTAATCATAAATGTTATTTTTTCTATTATAAATTTTAAATTACTTTAACTTAGTAGGCCAATCCTACTATTTAAAAATTTATCTTCATAAAAGTTTACAATTTAATAAACTGAACTTCCTTTTACAATATTTATCTTGTAAAGAGTTTTATTCTTTATTGTCCATAAAATCATCATGCATATTATAGTAACTATCCATTATCTATTTAAAATGGTGGTGTTATAACACCTCACATTTATTTGTTCAACTGTAATGATATTAAATACCCTAAATGTTTATGACTTCGATCATATTATACCAAAATGGTGAGTCCAGGACAATTTATTATAGAATAAAATAAACTTGTAAAAATGATTCAATATGGTTTAGACAAGTAAAATACCCCTTATTAAAGAACAAAAATAGTCATGAAAACCATCAAAAATAAAATTAATTATGATTATAATCCTCATACCAATCAGATTCATCATCCAACTGACTAAATTAATTATTTTAATACTTCTTACCACCTAAGAGAGATGTTGATCTAGAAGTTATGAAAGGATTCAAGTTTTAATTGTCTTCCCTTAACCTTGACTTCATTAAAGGGGTGATGAAAATCATTAATTGTCGAAATCCACGCCTTTAAAATAATGATCCTGGTAATATATTTTCATTTAAGATTCATTATCCTCCATGTATTATTGATTTACATCAATTTTATAAACTCCATTTCTTGTTGAGTTTCTCCATTGTCTTTGTACGTTAAATAATTGGATAACTAATAACCAAATTAATAAATTGAATAAAATTTACACTCTCCCTCAAATACCTATAATAATTCTCAACAACTAGAGAATGATTAGAGTCATTATTCTATCACTCCTGAATTTTTACCCCTACACAAGTTCCAACTCTTTCTCATTATATTTATCACCATTTCAAAAGGTCTGGTGATATACATCCTTAATATTTTCTTTCTAGTTTTCTCAAAAATCCATTCAATAAATTCGTGTGTTACCATGACCTGACAAATAGGGAAACCCATCCATGTTTCTTGAGATCCAATATGAAGAATATCATGTTGATGTACCAAATCATGACCAATTTAAAACAAAAACATTATCATTCATGGTCCAATTAAAATCAAAATAATTTAAATGTTTGGAAACGTAGTTACTTTCAGTGATACTCTCCAGTTGACTGGTCAAGATTCCATATTTGAATTCCTTTTCATAAAATTTATATAGTGTTTCTATTTTGTTTACTTTTACTAACATAATAATAAAACATCATTCTCAAAATTATATTTCATAAGAAGTCTAATGACCTGAATATCAAATCCAGAAAGAAGAAAATTATTATATTTAATCTCTAAATTTATATCATATTATAAAGTATAAATAAAAAAATGTTTAATTAAAGATGATTGAGATCAACATAAAAAAATTTACTATTATAATAACAAAAAATAAACATATATTTTATTTTTACCATCTTAATAGGAATACCCATTTCTTATTCAATGTCAATCAAAATAGAGGTGTTCCATACAATCCAATTTAAACCACAAATTCTAATATATATATCGACTATAGTGTTAGTGATAGAGAATATATTGTAGAAGAAATATCACCTCTGAATGATGCAAAAATATATTTTTGGGACACATATCCAAATATCTATACCTAATGCTTAAATTATACTTACAGGAATGTAATATGGAAAAAACTATTTCCAATTAGAATACATATGTATTCCAAGAATATCTAACCTATTGATAATCTTCTCATAAGGACATGTAATTTCAATTTCTTAGACTCACCTATAAAAAACATTTAATATGGAATAGAAAAATGGCAGACCTTAAACTTGTCATCAATAGAAACCTTTTTTCCATTAACATGTGAAATATTGTTGACATATCCTCTTATGAAAACTTTTATAGCCTTATCATATACTCTATTAACTATTCTAAACATCTTATATACATAATTTACGATATATATTTATTCAATAGTTAAATGAAAATGATACTCTATAATCTACCACCCAAACATTTATCAAATCATTAACCTTAAAAAAATAAGTTATTTACAAATTATTTCATATTAACATAATAGAATATTCTAGATTTTGATTCCCTATGAGATTAATCCTTTTTAACTTTTCAATTCCTTCTAGTATGTCCCATTTTATCAATACTCTAGTATATAGAACCAGTGATAGCCAATTTACTCCAACTTCACTCTTGATACTTATCATCATATTTTTTCATCAGTTATCTAACATGGTATGAACCTACTCATCCCTAAAATTAATAAATATTTTAGATAGTTATTGAAAAGACCTCCTTTTGTGTTCTTTATTGAAATTTAAATTCCAAAAATTATAAAAGTAAAGCTATTTCTTTATTAAAGTATTATTTATAACATCCACCATCACTTTCCAACTATCCAACAGTGAAGATAGTATAAGTAACATCAATACATCATATAGTGATATCTAATAACTCCATTGACTACAACTAGTTTAATCGATATACTCATTAAGATACATATTTCTAGAGTTTTTCTATTCACTATAAAATTTGGACCTCCATGATTCCTTAAAATTATATAATCATCTGATGGTCCTATTAGCATAAGGAGATATTCTTCTATAATCATCTACAAATGGATCTTTCTGTCATCAAATGAATAAAATTTTAGTGAATGTAATTCAGATGGCCAAACATTCAGTTATCTAACAGTAGGCTTCAAATGTTAATATTATATCTATATTGTTAACATATCCAATAATTTTTAATATATATTAATAGAAAAAATCTCCTTTAATAATATTACAGTAAATTATTTTTTTAAAAAATTCATGAAAATATTTTTCATTCTTTTTTAAATTATATAAACCATTTTACTGAACAAATTAACTAATTAGCTCCTCAAGAATGGGATACTATTAAATATAAAATATGTTTTCTTATAAAATAAATCTGTTAATAGTTTAAGAAGTTCCATTTTTTATATTATCCTTTTAAAAATTGATCTAAATTCATGTTTCATGATGATAATTACATCATTTTTACAAAAATAGTTGTTTTTTTGATATGTGTGTCTTGTTACATAGTTATATAAGAAGGAACTTTTTATGGGTGATCCCAATAAATTGATGGATCCATTTGAAATATGTCATATCTATTAGTGAAACATGATTAATATTTCTCAATTATTTTGGTATAATTTCCATTTTTTCATCACATTGCTATTTAGTTAAACCATCCTGTCAAATCATATCATATATTACTATTTGATAGTTGACAGGAAAACCAATTTCCAAAATCACTCATATGAATTATATCTATATTATTCATCTGGTTTCCTAACCATTAGATTTTTCGATCTAATTGAAAGTCGTTATTTATGATATATATAAGAACATATACCCCTTAAACTCAAGTATACTTTTTTCCTTAAAAAAATTCAAGGTATCCAAAAAATTGCATGACCTGCATATTTGGATGTTTGAGGAATTAACATGTATTCACATTGAATGTAATGAATCTCTTATAATTATTTGATGTGTTATAATCTCATAACATTATATAACATGATCTCCTTAATTATGCATGATTTAAATGATTTGGTTTTGAATCATATAAATTTGGCCAAATTAATATGTTACAAGCCAGATAATTCATAACACATTATAGAGATAATGATTTTTATTAGTTAACTCAAAATAATTTTCATTTATCTAGAAACATATTAAAATGAATCGTAGGTATATGTTACATGAAACACATTATTATAATTTTTCAAAATCATAAAATATTAAATGACCAGTAAGATAATGTATGGTATAACAAGTAGTTAATAAACACTTTTATGGATGAAGATTATGTTATGAAAAAAAATATAGATACATGGACCTGATGATCATTAATTAAATTGTAAATAGATTACATATATCATAATTGACAGAATCTAAAATCACATTAGTCTTAAGAAATTGTATAAATAATTTTCGATTACACTTCTTTAGAAGTTAATGTAAATTATCGAACACATGCTTTTTTATTATTGAAACATTTCTTATCCTTAGATAAAATGTCAATATATTTCATGGTTTCTTGGGGAAATGTGGAATCAATATAAATGGGTGCGGTCAGGCACTCATTATGATTTAGTTTATAGTTTATGTCAATTTGAAATGTGTGTGATAAAAATAATATTTTAGGAGTAAATAAACAAAAAAGTGCATGTAAATGAGTGTTAAAAAAATTATATCACTAATAAATGAAATATATTGTCTCATGAATAGCCCTAATAAATCACATATTGATGAATAATTTTTTAAAATGTTATAACCATTCCATCATGTCCTCTAGTTAGGACAGCATATACAAATGGGAAGGCATAACCAAATACCTATGATAGTTTTTCTCATGAGACCTATTAATTAATCAAGGGTCTATAAATTTTTTCCCCACCTATCTCTTAATAAGTACAATAAATTAAATTTATAATATAATGAATATGTAATATAATATTTGAATTTCTATAAGGAACCACTGAAATCACTATGGAAGTGTAATAAATAATTATAAATATTGAAATAATATGAATATAGATTCTCAATAATTCCATATTTAATAAATAAAATAACATTCTAGGTAAACACCCTTTAATCTGGATTATAAAATATAGATTGTTGGCATGTATATAGTAAATGGTATAACATAAAATAAAATTTTCAAAAAATATATAAAAATATTATATAACATACAGATCACAATGATGAGATAAAGAATAGGGAGATTAAACAAAATGATAATGATAAGATGGAATTTGAGAGCGATGATGAATTTAGTCACAACAAGGGAAAAGTGAAGGAGAAAATTCTAAAAATAATGTAAGGTTCCAAAACAATAAGGTAGGTAATAAGATAATTAATTTTTTTAAAAATATAAAATATTTAGTTATTAATTTATGAAATTTGAGATAGCGATTAGAATATAATATTGTCTATAAATAACTCTAACATGAAAATAAATAGAACATAGATGATAACCATTACCATAAGACCAAAATAAATTTTTACATCCTATAACTCTAAGAATAGTGAAATTATAAAAAAAATTCTTTCTTGAGAACATATTTAATATTTATTTCCTTTTTAGTATTCCTTTAAAGTCATTTATTAAATTAATTTTTATTCTCTTGAACATTTTGATTTTTTTGGTTAATAGATCCATATCCACATTGATATAATGGTAATTCTTTAAGGGCATTTTCTAAGGGTATTATAAGCTCTAGAATTATTTTGTTAGTGGGATCATGTTATTCAAAAAGTGAGGGAATTCAATGATTTAACACAAAGTTATAG
This sequence comes from Viscum album, assembly GCA_963277665.1. Taxonomy (NCBI): domain Eukaryota; kingdom Viridiplantae; phylum Streptophyta; class Magnoliopsida; order Santalales; family Viscaceae; genus Viscum; species Viscum album. Next base: position 2,048,939,536 of record OY728150.1, on the reverse strand, counting down.
TTCAAAGAGTATTCATTGGTATTGTTGTTTTAAATTTCCAAAATAATTAATAATTTTTACATTAAATATCATTATAATATTTTATATTTCAATGAACATACAATATTCATAAGAACTATAAATTTCATTATTCACAATAAATAAAAAATTTCATTGAAATACCTAAAATTTAGACATAGATAATTTTATTGTTCTAATTTCAAAAAATGAGATCAATTTTTTGAAATAATTATGATATATAGAAAAAATTAATTAAATAAAAAATCATTGATTAATTTAAAATCATGTATTTCATGGAATTTTTTTTTAAAATCATCATATATTATATATTTATTATTTAAATAAATATATATTACAACAAAATTTATTTAGTTATATCCTATTATAATGTGTATTATTTATTATATTAAACTTTCATATCATAAATTTGTTTTGGTACTTAAATATTTCCCATAATGTAAAATTACTGTTATAGTGTCCAATATATTATTATTATGGATATATTACCCATTATAAAAGAAGTTCATTCTATCATTTAGAATATCTAAAATCATTCACTTTTTTTTTATAATTTTTACAAAATTTCTTGTAGTTTTCTTCAATGTAGTAATATTTATTATATTCTTGTAATTTTTGGTTGATTATGATCCCATAGAGTTCAATACATTGTTAGATTTATATATTTTCATGTATTTCATACCCATAGTTATGATTATTTAAGTGAATGTAATTTTATGTTTGTATTAAACTATTACAATGAAATAAAATGATTTTTAAATGTAATGTTCATTATAGTTGATTGTCGGAGGTTAATGTTTAAATCCACAATCTAGTAGGAAAAATAAAAACAATTTCTATTATCTACAAATCAATAATTCAGACCATCCTCAATTCTAATATGACACCAATACATAATATATAAATATATATAAATAAAAAAATAGTTATTTTCTACTAAATAACACTTAAAAACATATTCCTGGTTTAATATAATTAAATATTATATTATAACAAGTATGCAGCACCTGGCATTCATGGAATGATATTTCATAATAACGTTTAATACATTGAACTGAATGATTAATTTATTCAAAGTATAAAAATTTTATATTAATAAATTAAATAATGAATTATGAAAATTAAATAAATAAAAAATGTAATGTTAGACATTAGAAAAAAAATTATAAATCCTTCAAAAATATATAAAAATTGTCATTTCAAATTTATTTTAATATAGACACTTTTATATTATTATTTTACATGGTATTCTATATAAACTCCTTAATATGCCATGCATATGATATTTAGGAGAATATTAACACCTTTTGATACCATATGAACATTATATATATATATATATATTAAAAAATTAATTCAATATTAATATTATTTATTTTAATTTGTTTAAACCTTTTATATGTCTAAAAACAATGTGTATTATAGTGTAATAAAATCTCAAAATAAATAATTCTAATAAGGATAATTCATTTTATCAATGAGTAGTATTTCACAGAAAAATATAAACTCTTATATATATATATACCAATTTTATAATTTTAATATATATTATACATTAACAAACCACTTAAGTCCCATTTAATCATATAATACATCCTCAATAATGTTTTCTTTCTTATATAGTTAAAATATCAATCCTTTTTATTATAATATAAATGTTACATGATCAAATTGTTAGCATATATATGATATGGTCTAAGCATTTTTAGATCATATTTGTGGTACATAACTGAAAGCGAGATGAAGGATGAGTATCTTCATACACTGGGTTCCAAAACTAGAGGTTAGTTATCTTGTGTTCTTGGTAAATACCAATTGATATATCCAATTATATCCTCATCCTCTCAAGAATAATAATTTATGATTGAAATAATTATATCTCTCATATTAGTTGCTAATGTATATCATTCACCAGAGAATGAAGTGTCATTGTTTTAGAATGTTGACATCACTAAGAATCCCAACCCATTCAGTTGAATACTACTTGAAAATTGTAATTATATAATATTTTTCATTAAATATGTTAATAAAACATTATTTCAGAGGTTGATACGGTGATATTTTGGTTGAATAAATTTTTTAGATATTTATAGCCATAACTAGTCACTATATCTAAAAGATGACGACTGGATTGGAAGACTATATTTTCAATATAAGGTAAATTAGTAATGTAATTTTTAATAAAGTATTTAAAATAAATTAAAAAAATAAGGTTTTGTATGTGACATCCTTAGAATGGGTTCCAATCAAAATGTTCCCCAAGGTTAGTTTGTCAGATAACCTCAAACGCATCTCCCCTAACGCTAGAGGCTACTAACTAGTAGTACGGGACTAGTGTGTGTACATGGGTAGACTATTTGGTCATTACCAAAGTGAAACAAAAAGAATAAATATAATAAAATTTATTTATATGAATAATTATAACATGTAGGTGGCACAGCAAGAGCAGACACTAAACTAGTAACCCACCGTAGCATAAACATAGAATCACCTATGGATAACAACACAAGAAAATTATTAATAAAAAAATATTGAATCTCAATCATATAAAAAGGATGATGATGATTTATGTCATGTATCTAAAAAACATTAAAATACATATACATGGTAGTAGGAAATGCATGCTATAAAAAATAAGTAAGCAGTATGAAAAAACAATCCTTCATCCCAAGCACTGGTTCAACCGTCGGGTGCTAAGATCCATCCTAATAATAAAATAAATACTAGGTGTCCAAGGAGGTATATGTACATTTGTCAACACCTACATATAAGTACTATTCCCCTGTACCAATTGGGCTTTATATAGGATGTGAGATAAATCTAAGTATTCCACCACCAATAGTGAGTTTACCATCCAGTCAAAGATATTTAAATTGATAGTGTATAGGAATATAAAAAATGTAAATCATTACAATAATCTAAATACCTTGATACCTACTTCATTCTCATCTTCTGATGTATTTTAACATGAGATCATTTAGTTAATTCATTTATGTTTAGTTTATACAAATTAGTCATGTGTGGTTTAACCAACACGTACACCATGTCAAGAAAATAATAATAAAGGGTACATGATATACAAGGCATCCAATAATTATGATAACAAAGAAAATACATGGTAGTAACCAAATAATTCTTGACCTCATGGGTTTATCCAAATCATTAATAATCTTTAGCATGGATGTATGGGTAGGTTTGTATTCCAATTGGAACCTAAAAAGGCATTCCACTGATATATGATTCTAACATATTCAAGGGATCGAATCAAAGGTAAAACATGAAATCAAGGACGGGGCCCAGTGTTTGTATCCAGGGTGCCATATTTCCTTATTCATCATTCTAGATATATGGGTTGTATCTAAGGCATGATAATATTATAATTATAATGGGGGGATCCTAAAACACTATGCCAGGCATCTATAGGTAGCCAAGGAATGGGTTCCATGCTGGGTCTCACCCTTGGAAACTGCCATCCTTGAATCAGAATGATGTCTACCAATGATCAATTTATTCTATTGGTAATTCATGAATGGACTGAATCTGAACACTAATATAAAAAGGGAACGACCAATATGAAATAGGCACCATATATATTATTTAATAATTACTTTAATCCATGTAACAGTCATACCTATTTATAATTCAATTTGTTCAACCTTTTTCCATTAAATAATGTGAAAATATTAACTTGGAAGGAAACCATTTATTAGTTCCAATTCATATTCAATTTATTACGTTCACTGCACTACATTCCATTATCATGGTAAGGTGTTCTATAGATGTGATACCATGTCTTCAAATTAAATTTCATTAGTCCAAGTCATATATATAATATACTTTCCTTTAATAAGTAAGATTTATTTTTTATTTTAAAGAAATTACCTTAGAAGGGTCAAGTGATAATCAGACATGTTTTATACATTAATAATTAATTCATTTAATTAGTAACATAACATTAGTAAATTTTGGTCATAGAACACCCAAACGGTGGGTTAAAGAGATATAAATAACCACTAAAGACATATTTATGGTAAAAACCCAACTATGGTTGATCGACGTTGAGGATGTAAACTATAATAATGATTAAAATATATATTAAGAGTCATTGAATATAATTATAATGAAAACAATCAAGGAATGTGAATCAAAAAGGCAACGCCTGATGAAATCAATGAACGTTCAATGATGACAGTTTATAAAATAGATTGACTAAATGAATGATTCATAGATAGCCTACCATATACTCATAAAGTATTATCCTTTTTTCCTATATTGGATTGAACAAAATCTAAATAAAATATTAATGCACTTAAAATAGAGAATATGTGCCCACAAATAAATTATTATTTCATGGATATGAGAAAATAATAATGGATAAATATGATTAGGGTACACACATAAGAAAATATAGTGGTTTTAATGAGGAAAAAAATAGAGTTCAGACAAAGGATCTAGAAAAAAACCTATCAAAGAGCCATTTAAATATTCTTATGGGAGAATAAGGGAGGTACCTGGTGCTAGAAATGAATAATTAGAGGTGGGGTGAGGTTTAATTAGATTTAAGGGAAAAAAATTCAATTCACCAAAAAAATTGGGGGGACACTATTTGGATGCACAATTGGACAAATCTTGTGCCAACCGTAAGCATGAAACATCGACAACATGGGACTCACATGAATATGCCACACATCTAGGGAAACTATGCACCATGTGTGTAAAAATGATCTTCTCAATAGTACGGATTCACTCATAGACGTGTGGACCATGTCACACCATTATGGAAAACTGTCTACCCTCCATTCTCTTATGACAATCATTTCATTATTTGAAGAGATCATGCCATCTAGGTCTTATGATTTGTACTAACCATACAACCTAGATCCTCTATCCATCGGTCATGGTTTCAAGTTTCAAACAAGCCCAAGACACCCCCAACACCTTTTTAACCTCATTATCCATCCATTTTCGGTCAAAATAATAAATAGATCAAATTTATAAGGATTCACACCGGACAAAAAATCCATGTTCTTACAGTCTTCCCCCTTAAAGGAACTCATCCCCAAGGTCAACTTCTATGTGAAGAAAAACAACATCTTAGAACAACTTTGACCTCAAATCTTTATGTCATCCTCCCTCTCCTATGTATTATATTGTACACCATGTTGATTCTATATCATTTGTTCTGATGGGATATAATTTCCTTAGAGAGCATTTTTCCTCTAGTCAACAATCTGTGTAGGATACCCATCAAATAAGTGAATAACATCTAACTCAACCTCCTATGGAACAAAAGTATGAGATGGGAAAATATGATACTAGTGAAACTATGATACTTTGAAGACATCGTGCATGGAATTCTACCTATGAATTTGTAGCAACAAATTGGATATTGTCCCAATTTTCTACAAAATTTCAAGTAGCCTAATCTAGTGAGACAGTATCTTCCCTTACCACTAAATCCATATATTCCCAAGATCAGGTGATACTATTAGGAAATCACTATCCCAAATCTCAAACCCTATAGGTATTCTATGGTGATCATAAAATGATTTTTTTTCTATACTAATTAGAATACATACAATTCCTGATTATTTGAACCTACTCCAAATTCTCTAGAATGATAAAGGGACCCAGTATTTCTACCTCTCATGCCTCAAACCTACATATGGGTGAACAAAATAACATACCATACAAGGCCTCATATAGGTCCATCTAAATCATTGGATGAAATCTATTGTTATTAGAAGAATCAAAGAGAGTAATATTATTCTACCAAGAACCACTGAAATGAATGATGTATTCCTAGATCATGTCCTCTAAAACCTATATCATCTTTTCTGACTATCCCCTGGTTTGAGGGTGAATGGTTGATCTTAGAATCATCAGTATACCAATATAATTATACATCCCCTACTAGAAATGTGACATAAAATGGGATTTCCAATCGTAAATGATAGTATGAGGGATATTGTTTATTCTTATGATCTCACAAACATACAGTCTTCCCAGTTCATCAATGGAGAAAACCTCCTAGATTAGAAATATGTGGTCCAATTTTTTCATCAGATCCAGGACTACCAAAATTTCCTCACAACCTCAAGGTGACCTCAGTAATATTACTACTACGTCTATGGAAACTTCTACTCATTTCAATATTGGTATTGGTAATTGTTGTAAAAATATTTTATATCTCTATTCCATTACCTCCACCTGCTAATAGGTTGAACACCTAGTGATAAAACATTATATATGACTTTTCATCATAGGACACCAATTTTGGCATCGTATATCATGATATATCTTGGATATACTAGGATGAATATCCCAATAAAAATAATGGGACCCTAACATTAGATTCACTCTCATATCTGTAGAAACCCAGAAACAACCATGTATATGTTGGATGTTTACATCAACCATAGACCAATCTAGTGGGAGGTCCTCTTTATAGATACATTCTCAATGAACCAATCCCTCAGGATCTAAAAACCATATGCTCTTTACCTTCTCATGGAGTGAATAGGTAATGTTAAATAATGAGAAAAATGATTTTTCATGACTATTATGGAACTCCAGATTTATCATAGGGAAGAGGTCTAGAAACATCAATTCATAATTCACTTACATTATGAACATTTCATGAGTTATCTAAATTAGCACATCTACCATTGCATTTCTATTTCTAGGCATATAAGAAATCTCAAAATCGAAGGATTAAATATATTTGACCCAACTTCATAGTCTGAGATTCATGTAAAGTTATGAAAATATATATTTAAGTATTTTTTGGTCATTGAACAGGATGAAGGAATAAAAAATATTATTTTGTATTCAATAATGTAAGAAATGGAAAATGTTTCCTGATTGAGGATGTGTGTAGGGTAGTTCCTCTCATGAGGCCTTAAATACAAATATCTATATTTAATTACCATTTCCCCCTACATCCTAAAATATCCCAATATGATTCTTAATGCATCATGGAATAAGTTATAACATCTTCTAGGATACAATAGAATCTAAATAAGTGTTGAGGTAATCCTCCCTTTGATCTCCTAAAAGGATTTATCACACTCATCTTACCACAATAACCTTACACTATACTTATTAAAACCACCAAGTGGAGAATCTGGGAATGATAAGGGCTATATAAAACACATATAATATCTATCAAAACCCAAAAAAAATTATATCAAACACATTTTAGGTATTCTCTTATGATATCATGAAACTCACCTTCTATGGGCCAATAGATACTGTTGATCCCAATATAATATGACCCATCAAGTGAACTATGTCAGTCTATAAGTTTCACACAACAATATTGTAATAAATATGATTGTCTCACAGTGTTCCTAGAAAAATATTAATTGGATTAGAATTGTCTCTAGGAATGTGAGAAGAGACCAAGATGTCATCCAAACATACCACAACAAAATATTCAAGATAGAGATGAGAAAACACATTCATAAAATCCATAAAAACAGAAGGTGTGTTTGTAAGACAGAAAGGAAAAACAAGGTACTCATACAACCCATACCTAATATATAAATATGTTTGTTGTATGTATGAAGGTCAAACTCACTCTTAATGATAGACCAATCTTAGGTTTATCTTGGAGAATACAACAGTTACCCAGAGCTGGTCAAAGATAACATCTATTTGAGGATATAGATACATTTCTTGACTATAATCTAGTTCAACCATCTAAAATCCACACATATATGTAGGGTCCCATATCCATTCTGGAAAAAAGTATTGGGAACCATAAGAGGATGTAATTTTCCTTATAAAACAATTTTCTTATAAGTCCTCCAAAAACCTCTTGAGCTATTAGATATCTATATGTTTCATATTCTATAGAGGAATGGACACTATAGTTTCTCTTGGAACAAGCACAATCATAAACAATGCCACTCTCTTATGAGGTAGGCCAAAAATGACATCAAAGAATTCATCCCATAAATGATCTACTAATAGAGTAAAAAATACAAGACGTGTTCTTTGCTCCTCTAGGAAAATACGAGCAATCTAGTTGGTCACTAAACCTATCTCATGGCACTCAGGTCTAGATCTATATCCTAGACATCCCGCGTACCCTTGTGTAGATAGTTTTTTCCTTCTAGTTAATTAAACAATACCCGAAAGCAATTTCATTCAACAATGGTATGATAGGGAACCAACCAGTCCATATCAAGAATGAAATCCAAGCCTATCATCTTGATGATAAAGGTATCCCATAAGAAGGGGTAAAATCCTACCTCATGGGTCAATCCCCGCATTGGTGTATGCCCTCTGATCATACTCCCAATGGTGTATCTAGGTTCATTATAGCTTAGTAATACTAAATTTCCAAACCGAGGCATTCCAAAATAGATAAATAGATGAAGGATTGTCAATCATCTGTTTCAAATAATGTAGATACTATAGTAGATAATATTAGAATATTACCTTAAACTATATATGGTCTCGAACATTGATCCTCATGTATTGGTTATAATATATAAAACTGGCTCGCCTTAAAGTACAGTGTTGCAGCTGGACTACACTGAGTATGACCGATATTTGGGCGCTGCTAGTCCAGAGTCTAGATACCATGACCAAGACCACCACCTCATCTAGCCATATATGTTGTACTCCAACAACCCACCTAACACGATATAAAATAGCCTTCCCTGAAAGGTGGAGCTAGTGTAGATCCACTTTCACTATAAGTAGATAGAAATATCTGACAGAATCTATAAATATAACCCATAGAGCCTCAATAATGACCCTATGTTGGTTCTCTATTAGAATAAGACATCATATTCCCCTTCCTTCCACCCTGATATAATATAATGGAGCTTCTATTATGGTTACTCAGACCACCACTTCTCTGAAGAGAAACCTCGAGGGTGTATTTCCTACCACCAGAAGAACTAGTGGCCCACCTCGGCACTAATTATATATTCCTAGTAATATCACATTACATCAGGTTTCACATAGTGATAATATATTTAAAGACTATCAAACAAATTTTGGTACATCAATTAAATTCACCTGGGTATGGATGGAATAATGGAGCCCATCATTGAAACATCTTGAACACGAAAACTCATCACCGGCTAAAAGAGGTGAAATGTGTTTAAACTCAAGAAGACACACTAAATAATCCCTGACTAACCTAGAACCCTGATATAGATGCATTACCTCTCAATATTGGTTACATATGAGTGTCTGAAGAAAGACGTGGTCAAATGAGGATGTTTGAAAATAATCCAAAACAATTATTAGATGGAAACCGGCATAAGTAATCACATCCCACTAGTTCATGAGAAAATAACCAAACCTGTATGTAAAAATATTGACCCCATGCTATAGAGGTGTCTCAAGATTTTGAAAGATATATATGGTTGCCTTCATCCAAGATTCAGTAGAATATAACCCATCATCCACCGAGAAGGTGAGAGGATGTTGATTCATGAACTCATGACCTAGATCATTCATAATACATGCAGGACATAGATCACCCATTGTTGACTACATCAGATATAGGAAAACCTCATGAAGATGAGAACCAATTCATAGATCTGATATATAATTTGGTGCCTCAATTGGAACTCCATGCGTTATGACTAATAGATCATAACCCATCATGTCTAAATTATGGTTTTTTTTCTACCCTTCCGATGCATGACACGATGACATTATTTTGACAAAGCTCTACAAATTATATGCACATTCCTTAGATAAATCATATAAGTATATATAATCACTAGTGAAAATATAATTTATAGAAAGGGATAAATATACAAAGCATACTACCCCAACTACCCACTTATACAACCAATTATTTATAATTTCTCATGTTTAATTTTCATGGGTTTCAATAGATGAAGTGTCAATATCACTTTTCCTATTCATTTACTAGAATGCATTCATTTTATAAGTCATGTTTTAAATTAATGTTTGAATTTTATTATGTACATATATCATATTAATTTAAAATGGGATACCATTCATAGTGAATAATTTCCCATACACCTTATAACTAAATTAAACACCCATTTATTTTATATTTAACCTATTTTAAATTTAGTCTTAGAATGTAACATGTTATATCTGGCGGAATTTCACAGTAAACTACCTAATCCAATCCATGAGGATATATACACCACATGAATTGAAACTTGAAATCACTAAATCATACCCAAATAGAAGCACATACACCCATATATAAACAAGTCCCGGTCAACAATCATAGGAAACATGGGAAGATTCAAGTAGTGAAATGAACCTATATGAAATGGAATATGAATGGAATGTAAATTCTAGGTTCCTATAATAATGTATATAAAATATTTTCTTTCCTAAATATCTTAAATCCAAGGATAAAATGAAATCATAAATCGTAATAATAATATTATCATCACACCTCAAGTTCAACACCCAACGATGAAAGGATATACAATGTAATAAAAAAAGAATTAAAAACATTCAGTATATCTAGAAACATAGTATTTACCCTAAACATGGGTTATCTATGCCCCAAAACAAGTTTTAACTATGTTTTGAAGCATTACTAATCTCTCGTATATTGTCTCAGAATAGCATGGAAAGAAAATAATCCTCTGATACCACTTTGTGAAATCTTGTCCCCATCCCAATGAGCATGTACCTAAGTGATAGATGCTTTGTCTTAGTATCCAAGAGACAATGGATGAAATCTTGGTGTGGGTGAATTTTTGGGCTACTGCAGCGGGACTATTGTAGTTACTTTAGTAGGTCATTTTTGGTACTAAAGAAGCTGATACTATTCCTCTGATTTGGGTTTTCAGGATACTGGTAGGGGCGTATGGATCTTGGGGACTTTGGGCCACAAATGGACATCATGAGCTAGGACTGTCAAGATATAAGGACCATTAATCCATAGGGCTTTCGGGCCATTAAAAATACAAAGAAACAACTTAGGTAGACCACAATGCAGCCAACCTAGATAAGGATTTAGAGAAAGAAATATTAGCCACCAGACTAGAGATAACCGGATTGGAAGAATGAGAGGGTTTGGAATCTTCCATTAGGACCAAACACTGTGAAAATATATATGGAAAAATTCTAAAAGATCATCTATATGAGGTGGGGATCAAGGTACCTTAAATATGTAGATATTACAGAGGGGTTGTTTCATGTTCGTCAGGTCTCATTCCTTTGAGGTCATGTATTGGGTCATGTATTGGCCTTGTACCGTTGGCTTATGGGTCTTGTAAGGGTTCCCCTTCAACCCTTAAATGAGTTATTATCTAATAAATAAATAAAAATAAGGCATTCGGCCCATTCAGTGGAGAAAAACCCATCCCCAAGTTCCACTCAAAGGTTTTGTGAATCTAGTTGGACACATGGCCTAAAAGGAATCTCCCAAAACACCAGAGGATACAGTCTATCTATGAGGGATTAGGGTGTGATTATGGGGAGACGATACCCTCATTACTAGAGTTCAACATAGATGATTAATATAATAATAGGTAAATAGTGTCATAATTATAATAAATAGGTGTCATAGCATGATCAAACATTATATATAGTATATTAGTGACCCATCATAGCAAAAACATAGAAAAAACAATGAATAAAAACTCAAGAAATTGATATTAACTCCCAAATATAAGAACTGAATCATATTCAAAATATGATGATAATGTACACAATGTCTCTAAAAAACTATAAAATAGTTATACATGGTAGTGGGAAATACGTCCAATACAAATGAAGAAGAAAAAGAAAAAATAAATCAAGTATTCCAGGCACTAACTCGATGATCTACTAACAAGACCCATCTTAAGAAAGTAACCACTATCAGGTGTCCAAGGTGGGATTCAACCCTTTTTTAGCACATGTATACATGTAATATGCCTGGGTACCAATGCAATCCCTAATAGGGTGTGAGAAAAATATAATTTTTCTACCACCAACCATATTTATACCATTTACCATGAGAAATATAAATTTCTAATGTGATACCACATAATAAATTTAATGATGTACAGAAATTTAAATACCTGAATACTTACATCAGCCTCAACTAGTAATGTCTCTAAACATGTGATCATTTAGTTAATTAATTTATTTTTAGTTTATATAAATAAATTACATGAGGTATAACCAAAACTGAAATCATTTCATGATAATAAAAATAATGTATCTATGATATAAAATAAATCCTTTAATTATGATATTAAATAGGATCTATGGTAATAAATAGGTAATCTATGACCTCATTGTTTGATCCGACTCAGTAATTATCTGTATCCTGACTATAAGTTATTCACATAATTTATAGGGCATCACCAAAGGCATTCCACTGATACATGATTTTAACCGAGTCTAAGGATCTCTTCCAATGTAATATTGGTAAGAAATGGTTGGGACCAATGGGTGTATCCATGACACCACAAGTCTATAGATGTCATGTTGGATTCAAGTAGTTTATCTAAGGAATCCTTAAATCTAAATGATAATGTATGGATCCTCTGATTCCATGTAGGTAAAACACTTGTTGACAAGGATTGGGTTCTAAGGTGGGTCTCATCCTTTAAAACCTATATCCTTGAATTGAAATGGCTTCAATGAGTTCTTAATGAACACCCTAGGTAATTCAATTCAATATCAAGTATAAACACTACTATAAAGTGGAATATGTTCATATCAAATAGAAACAGTATACTGGATTAAATAATTAATTTAGTCCATGTAATACACATACCTCTTTATAAGTCAATTGGGTCAAGCCATTTACTTTCATTATTTTGATAAAGATTAAAATGTAATTCAACAATTTATTAGTTAACATAAATATTAATTTTATTTGGTGGATCCTTCTTCCTTCCTTTAGAATGGAATGGGGTTTTACAGACATGAAACTCTGTCTTTCAATTAGATTTCATTAGGCCACGTCATATATATAATATAACTTCTATTCATAACTATGATTTATTTATTACATTAAATCACTAACCATAGAAGGGTCAATTGATAACAATATATGTTCTGGAAATTAATAATTTATTCACTAAATTATTCACATACCTTTATCAATGTTAAGTCACAATACACCCCAAATAGTGGTGTCAATAGTCATAAACAACAACTAAAGGAATATTTCAGGTAAACACTCTTCATTGGGTGGTATTAATTTTGGATTTAACCACCAATGATGATGAAAATATATATTAATAGTCATTGAATACCGTTCTAATGACTACATAAATAGAACATTAATACAAAATTAATCACCCGATGAAAATGATGTGCATGAAATGATGTCAGTTTATAAAACATCATGACATTAATATTGAGTCAGATACCACCAACCATATACTCATAAAAATCACCTCTTCTGGTATTATCCTATGGGGGGGGGGTTCAGAATAAATCTGAATAATTGATCAATGCCCAAAAACTAGGTCATATGATCTTGTATCTAAATAACCACATCATAGAAAAGTGAAACAATGAATGATTAAATATTATTATAGTAACTACCTTTGTTCATCAAATTAGATAAATGAGGATAAAATCAATGTTTAGATAAAGTATTGAGAGAAATCATCTAAAAGAGGGGTTGAAATTTTCATTTTGTAGAATAAGGGAATCCCTAGAGATAAAAATGATGAATTAGAGGAGCGTGATGTTTAATTAGATTTAAGCTTAAATTGGACAAATTTCACAAAAATTATTGGGGCACGTGGTTTGGTTGCATGATTGGAAAAGTTATGCACCAACCGTGTGCATGGAATAAACTCAAGAGGGAACCTACGCTGGTATGCCACTTAGTTAGGGAAACTGTGTTCCAATAATGATAAAAGGATATACTAAAAACTGCATACATAACGCTCATGTTTCAATCCCCTGGTTCATGGTTAGGGACAAAAATGAACCCTTATTCAACATATATCCATGCCCACACTATCATAAGAGACCATGCTGATAGGTCACATGGTTTCTACTAACCATGAGGCTTAGTGATTTTCTCCATTGGTTGGGTTTCCATGCTCCGAATTAGCCTAAGACATCCCCATATCCATTAAAACTAAATTAGGAATCCAAATTAGGCCCAAAATAAATAATTTTACCGTAGTTAAAAGGATCCATAATTTAAGATAAATCTTATAATACTATAATATGTCTATAATTTGTTAGTTGGGTTGTGTAACCCTAATGAGATTTGTTGTTCACTTAATATTCATGTGATCTCAAAAGTGTTTCTATCAACTAAATAAGAGGAAACACAATGTATAGTATCCTATAAGAATGTTACATTATAAATTGAAAAAATAAATATTTTATTTATAATATATAGGATACACTTCGTGAGCATGATACACTTATGTTTATGGGGGTTGTTTTTTCACCAATAAAGTCCAATCATTAAAGATGTGGAAAATTTTATAAGTTACATTATTTTCTCACCAGATTTGAATCTTTTATTCAAAACTAGTCCTAATGATAAGAAGGATTTTTTAGAAAAAAAATTAATAATTATTCCACATATATCAATATTGTGACGTCTTGACCTGGGTGCCACAAAATGGTGCCACGAGCCAGTTGTCCACATGCCCTCAAGCACGCCTCCCCATACTCAAGAGGGTTCCAACTAGCAATGAGGGTATGGTATGTCAGTCTTGGGGAGACTATACCCTCTTTTATCAAAATAAAACACCAATAGAAGAAAAAACAATAACCAATTGTGGATACCTATAAATAACCATAACATTACAATGTCATATGGAATTCAAAATTAGAAAATACAATACTCAACTGAAAGGTAAACCATGATATGATAATGTGAATGTAAAGTGATTACAATGAAACTAAATGTAAAGACACAACAACTCCCAAGTAGTTCCTGAACCATTTCTAGTTCCCTCTACCCTGCTCTAATCCCAAACAACAACATGTCCTAGGGAATCGCCCTTGTCATATCCTGTAACAATAAAGTCTACATGCATTCTAATCAGGCGGCCAAAATAGGGTGCTGGTGTGACTCAGTAGTCCACCACAAATAGTATCTAAAACAACTCCAATAAAAATATAGTGCAGGAATTTTATAAAGAAATAAATACAATTAATAATTAATCAGTTATCATATTTTCATTTAATATTTAATCATCACATTTGGCCCATTTCCAAATCATGTTTTCCATTTTAATCATCATTCATTATTTTCATTCATTTGGAGTTGAATGTCATGTTAAGCACCCCAAATCTCATTCAGTTTAAGTCTCCATTCCTAGCACTCCATATCTTATTCTGTGTGGGTCGTCATTCCTAGCATCCCAAAAGCTCAACCTTGGATAACTATTAGGGAGGATCACCATGTCCAAGTCCAAACTTCTGATCAGTCTAGAATGCCAATTTTAGCACCAAAAAATTTTAATCCATTTAATAATTCTATAATTCACAAGAATTTTCCACATCATTCCATTACCAATCCAACAATTAGTTAAACATTTAAAAGTTAATTAGATTACTCAAAAATTAACTAAGAACCTAACCCATTAATTAATTCATCAATTAATTCATCAATCAACAAAATTATCATTCTATAATTAATTATTTAAAATTAATTATCCATATAAAATCTCAAAATTTCATAATTAATTCTCATAAATAATTATATTCGATCAACATCATAGAATATAATTAATTCACACAATTAATTATCTTACATAGTCAAACATCATTTCATAATTAATTTCCCCGAATTAGTTATCTTAACATAATCAATTCAATATCGCAATAACCATATCTCAAACCATAACCAATATACAAAACAAATATCTATTTGAGAAACCCCATTCATTTGTTCTATGATTCAATTATCAATTATTCACCAAGGAAATCAGAAATCAATTCCACATTACAAATTGCTCCAATTTAGGAAATAAATTATCAACGTAAGCTAGAAAATCCATAAATTCACATTCACATATAAAATCTAAAACTATGGGGGTTTGATATAGAAAACCTACCTCAATTTAATGAAGGATTATAGCCCAATAGAAATTACTAAAATTGATGTAGCACAACATCATTGATCATACTCCAATTCTAAAACCTTAAACCAAAATTATGATAAAAGGCAGAAAGATCTTGCAAATATAGATCTAAATCAAAAATCCTAGATCTAGATCTCAACATATAGGATTATATCCATTGAAATGGTATAGATATTCCGTGAAAATATCACATATAGTTAGAGGAATGAATGGGTTAAGCAACAGTAAGAAATCTACGTACTAGTGAGAGAGTAGATCTTCAATATAGGCTCTTGATCTCAAAGAATGATGTTGTAATCACCTTGGAATCCCTCTTGAAGGATCTAGGATCACCAATAATTTTTCATGCCTGATACAAGGTCAAAATATGGGAGTCTCAAGGGTTTTGGTGGTTTAAAAATAGATTTTTTGGTAAATAATCCCACACACAGAATTTTTTGGGAAGGGAGAATGTTTAGGAAAAACCATTTTCTAACCGTGCAAACATCTATTTCCAGGTTTTCACAGTTGGCACAATATAGTCGCATGTTTTTTCAAACCATATTCAAACCATACATAGGCTGATATATGTTATTTTTTATTAAATATTCACCCAGATGCATTCCAATGCCACTACTCTAACGAAAAGGTAAATAAAAACCTCAAAATGTACTTGAACGGGCATAAGATGATACTCTAGAAAAGGCTAGGATCTTAAAATCTCCCTGCCTTATAACAGATCATCCTTGAGCTGCACTCTCAAAATTCTCTAAGATTATAATCCGAAAATATTGGGCCATTGACCCCTCATGTATCCTTCCCATTCCCATGTTTCCTTGTGAACACTGCCATATTTCAATAACACATGAACTGACTTCATGGACTTTCCCCGTAACACTTTCTCACTATGAGCCAACACACATATCAGATGATCCTCAAATACACATCTATCTCAAGTACAACCTCTTCTACATCAATCACATGAAAAGGGTTGGGGTGATATCGATGTAGTTATGAAACATGGAAAAAATCATTCATAATTCTGAATTTCTGTGGAATGGCATATCGGTATGACATTGGCCAGATATTCTCCAACACCTCAAATGGTTCTAGAAAACTATGAGACAACATTCCCTACCTCTGTATCCTGTGGTGACCCAATATAGGAAAAACCAAAAGGAATACACGATTGGCCTCTATAAACTCTATGGACCATTTTTTTCTATCAGCATACAACTTCAACCTACTTTGAGCAGTAGCCATACATTTCTGAATCAAATGCACTTGTTCTGATGGATTCTAAACGAGACTCGGTCCCAATAGCTATGACTCACCTGCCTTTAACCAACACAGTGGTGATATACATGGTCTTTTAAAAGGTACCTCATATGGTTACATCTATATAGTTTCCTGATAACTGTTGGTATAGGTGAACTCCACTAAAGTCAAGTGCTTCTCCCAAGAACCACCAAAGTTGGGAATAGATGCTCACATCATATCCTCTAACAATTTTATTGTACTCTCTGACTGCCCATCTGTCTTTTGGTGGAAGTTTGTACTTTACAAAACCTAAGTACCACATTCCTTCTGTAATCACTTCTAGAAGCATGAACTAATGTGCGAAGCATTATCTGAAACTACAGTGTGTGAAACACATTGAAAAAAAATTATCTCTTATACATACATTTCTCACAACTATTCTATTGTAAAGGTTTCCTGGAT
The DNA here is from genome assembly GCA_963277665.1 of Viscum album. Lineage (NCBI taxonomy): Eukaryota > Viridiplantae > Streptophyta > Magnoliopsida > Santalales > Viscaceae > Viscum > Viscum album. Next base: position 2,048,921,786 of record OY728150.1, on the reverse strand, counting down.
ATGAAATTAATTTTCTACCTTTATTAGTCAATTCACAATTATCCAAATAGTATCATTCTTTATAAGTTTGTTTCTAAGTCTTCCCACGATATCTATAGTCACATCATCCCATATCCATTCCGGAATAGGCAATAGTTGCAATAGGCCTCTAGGTCACTAATGCTCTGCCATCACCTGCTAATAGGTGAAACATCTTGTAATGAACCCTGCTATCTCCTTTTTCATTCTTTGGATAAAAAACTATCATTGTAGGTCAAGGTATATTTTTTTCACCCCATGATGTACCTCCCTCTTTTAGGAATGAAATTATCGCTTGAGTTCCTCTCGCATAATTGTTGTAACATCCCAGGTAAATAAAGAATATAACATTTTCACATATAGTAAAATTTTTGAATTAAATATTAATTTTACTTTAATAGAGATTCTATGTTCGATGGCGTACTTGATACGCAATAGCGGTATTCTTTTAAATCTTATGTTGGACACAAGGATAGGTCGTGATGAAAAATAATAATATAATATTATTTTAAATGGTACTTAACACCTAGTCATTGTATTAGAGGGAATGGATAAAACTAACTACAATATCATTATATATGTTTGATAAATGTTTTTACATTTAACCAATAAATTTTAGAGGCTTAAATTAAGAACAAATCTGATTTTAAACATAAATACTGTAATATTCCTCAAAAGGTCGATTTACCGCCTTTTGATGACGATCTCTATTTAAATATATTTTTCATCAATTTAATATATTATATTTGGTAAAATAAAATTATTATTTAGAATCAGGATGTCAAAATTTACTTTGGGTGAATTTTTGGTATTTTCTGAAAAAATTCATTTCCAATGAATTGTGAAAGATATTATATTTTAATTCAAAACTTCCTTTTAATCTAATTTATTTATATGGATAGATTTTTTTAGTTGGTTTTAAAGTGTAATTATATAAGTTTTTACCATTTAATATAGTTTTTGTCACTTGAAGTAATTTCAATTTGAAAGTGGAAATAAGTAATTGTCAATCTTTGGATATTTATTATTTTCTAAAAACACACTTTTTATTTTGACAGTGGGAATTAATTTTAAATTAATTTCTTCCTATTATGTGTTTTGAATCTATAAAAAATGATTCCATATTTGGAATCACGAGGTCCAAATTGTGTAAATAGGTAACTTTTATTTTTAGACATTATTAGTATTAATTTAATAAATTTTTTATTTATCATGGTTAAAAGGTAAATCTGGTAAATTATGGTAAAAAATATTGTTATAATAATATTAAATTACCTTAACATGTGTCAAAATCTTTTTGGTTGATAAATTTCCACCCATGGGCATCCTTGGGCTGATTTTGGGACCCCATGGAGCCACTTGTGAGTGATAATGACACTTTAAATTAATTAATTTAAAATAAAGATAAACCTGACACAAACATATATCTTTTAGTAAATCAATTATTACATGGGGATATATATTATATCTCTTCGACTATAAATATTCATTTTAAAACAAAAAAAAGTCTACATAGTGATATTTTTTTATAATTTTTAGACATCATATAAATAAAAATATTTGTGACACAACAATGATGCACTGTTTACCTCATTAAAGTATCATTTAAATAAATAAGATTATTAAGTTTAAAAAAATATCCAAAACCTATCCAATTATTATTGGATTATTTCATTTCGAACATGATTCATCTTATATTATAGTTTATTATGTTTTTGATTTTTATAAACAGAAAATCATTATATTATAAAATCATATTTTTATACATTCCTAAAGAGTTCCCCCGCCCCCTTATAAAAATCCCTCACTTATAAAACATTCCCACACTTCTCAAGACCCTTGGCTCATCCAAAATCTTCCCAATCAAGCTCCCTAAATCCCTAATATCCCCCTAGAATCTTTCCCCAAAGAAAAAGGCTATTCAAATTAATTCTTTTGGTTCAAACCAAATAGAGATACCAAATTTAAAGTTAATGGGTTCTATTAAGTTATTTTATTTTATTTTACTTATACGACCCCATAAAATCATTTTTGACATTAGTTTATAAAAACAAAAGTATACTAAATATACTAGTATTTTTTTAAGAAAATTATTCTAACTACACTTACGCACACCTCCATCTAATGGATAAAGAACAAACTATTTCTGTGGAAGATGAACTATTGTCTCACGATATGATGATTGTTCAATCTTCTCCTACCACCTCTTATGGTGGCCATTAAAATGGAAATTTTTTTATATTTGATATAAATTATATTTATATTTTTTTCTATACTTCTTTATTTTTCATTTATATAATACCTTTATGGTTTCCATATTGTGTAAATATGATAATTTCATTTGAGGAAATGCGGACTACCACCCCCTCAAAGTGATATAACACATTCATAACTTATGTGGGACATATAAAGGATGTATTTAATTAAATTATATATGAAATTATAATAGAAATATAATATACCTATGTATCATTATGTTTTAATTCCATTAAAATATGAAATTGAAATGAAAGTAGTGTGCATGCATACGTACGGCTTACCGTCTCAAAGAACGATGGATTACATTTCTTATCTCCAAATATTATGTACTATTATAAATACATATATATACTGAATATATATGATATATATGATATATAAATCATAAATATCATTCTGGAGATAATATAATTTTGTCCACATGGACAATATATAATTATAACATGTTCATTTTTAACTCATGTTCAGAACATTGACATAATGTATAATATGAAATAATATAATTAAATAATTGTTATAGAAAAGTAATAATTGATATAAAAAGAATAATAAACTTGAAAAAGGTTCTTAATCCAGTATAAATTAACTTTACTTTATTATTCAGGATATTAAATAATGATCAAGTCATGTCGGACACGAGGTAAAGGATTTCTTACCTCACTTTTAATTTAGTGAGAATTCCATTGTTCACCACTTATTTATTGCATGTGGTATATTGTGTTCTGAAATTTGTTATATATTATTATGATTCTATTTATATTCACGTTATTATATGATGAATTTGGTGGTTATTAAATTTTTTTCATATGACTTGATTGATTACAATGTGGTAAGGGGTTTCTTATCTCACTTTTAATTTCGTGAGATTTCCATTGTTCGCCACTTATTTATTGCATGTAGTGTATTGTGTACTTCTATTTGATATATATTATAATGATTATTTTTATATTCATGATATTATATTATTAAATTGGTGGTTATTAACTTTTTGTCATATGACTGGATTGATTACAACTTGGTAAGGGGTTTTCATCTTTCTTTTTCTTCCCATGATATTCATGTTATTTTTGCCACTATTTCCATTTGTGTGGTGTATGTACTACACCTGATTTTGTTCTTCGTTTAATATAATTTAAATTATGGGAATTTTTATCTTCATTTTATTCTATTTATTTCATGTCATTTATGTTTCATAAGTTACCAAATATGTAAGGGAACCTTTCACTGTACTCTTTTAGTCAAAGACATCTTTTATGTCATGTTTTTAAATTTCTTTTTTCTTATGTCATGATATGTTCTTATTTATCTTTATTGCTATAAATTTTATATCCAAATGATGATATAACCATTACTCTCTCATCAACTCATTTTTTAAATTTTAAAGTGACATCGTTAGGCTCTTGAATTTATGTAAAAGACCATCTTAACCCAATTTCGAATCTTTGGGTTAATTTTCTAATTCTTAATTGTGTCATGATATTATTATGTATGGAATCACTATTTATTTATTTATATTTTAATTTTCACTCCACTTTTTTTATATACTTTTGATAAACAAAATCACTCCATTTATAAATTCTCATATCATTGAGATGAACTAGATATGGTTAATCTTAACTCAATTTCCATTCAGTGAGTTAAATATCAAAGTCATTGGTTTTGTTTTGAAACTAACATGTGTGAATGTCCCCTAATTGATTTACACTGAATATCCAATAATATTGACTGAATTTATATTTTTCACACATTTTTATGTAATTTTTTTTCCTTAATCTAAGGATATAGTTTTTATAAGGGATTTTGTCTCAATTTACATTCTATTTAGTCTTCATTGTTGTTATACACAAATTCACTTTTATATAGTGTATATACATTCCTTTGGAATACTATATCATGAATCCTTTTATTTTCATGATAGTATAAAGTTTTGATTAATTTTCATTCCAAAGTTATTTATATTCAGGCATATCTAATTTGGTTAAGAATTACTAGACTAAAATATTGTTTTAAAAATTTATTCTTGTAATTATTTATCATGAATTTTCATGTTTTCAAAATGGTTTTAAGGATTTATTTGTATAGATATTAATGTATTAAAATGTTACTTCCTTTAAAAGAATCAAATTGGTATGGAAAACTTTGATTCTGAAATCTTCTTATTAAATGTTTTAAATGGTTTTGAAAATGGTTTGATAAAGCATTGATTATGTCAATATCTTGAAAAGATATATTGTGATTGGAATGTGGAAATTTTATCTTTCCTTTATTCTTGTGTTATATGTTAGTAATATGTTATGGTTATTGGGTATTGTTTACGTATATGGGTGGTTCTGTGATAAACCTTGGGCAGGTGAGCCCGAGATAGCTCTCCAATGCATTGGGTAAAGTGACTGAGGTAAATCTTAATGTTTCTCCTAAGAGATTTAGGGAATATAGTATGATGGGTATTCCAACATAACTCCCTTTGTAGCTATGATAGATACACTGTAAGTATGTTATTTCTTCCACAAGTTACCATAATGATTTATGAATTATGTGTGTTATTCATTAATCTTATGATTTCATAAGGTATGTAATGATTGAAAAGTATGGTTTCATTGATTTGTATTTATTGATGGGATAATGTTTTCTTTATTTATTCTATAACCCTTACCATTCTTTTTATTCTCATACCATGTTTTTGAAATGTTTCTATAGGACTTAATGATGAATAGGTTCAAAGATAAGATCAAGGAAAAATAATGTTGTCTAAAACGTGGAACTAGACATGTTTCTTTTTAGGATTTTTTATTTTATAAAAAAATAGATACTGAGTATTAGTGTCTACATGTAATTTTCATGATGATATGTAATAGTTAAGGACTAATTATCTAAAACTCTAAACCTGAAAAGATCCTCAATGTGAATTATTTGTTTAATTCAAGATTATGTAATGTTTTAACATCCGGTTCTTATAGTTTGTATCAGAGGTCAGTTTATGCAACTTTATGGATTAAAAATTTTCAATAAACACATGCTTAGTCCCTATGTCTGTTATTTCAGTTAAATCCTTATTTTATAATTTTTTTAGATCAATGAATGTCGGTTAAAAATAGAATGAGGAGGATCTCAAATGACATTAATATCTCTTCCTGATGATATGCTTTCAATAATTATTGCAAAGTCATGTTCAGATGATGGTGGAACTTTTTCTAGTACACAACACAATTGCAAGTAGTTTTTTGAGATATAAAACACCTCCACTATACCACGATATCATCATGGATCATGGGTTGTATTTAATCAAATCCTATTTTCTCAATATTCTCATATTTTCAAGAAATGTAAATATTATCAAGGAATTTTCAAATATTTTACCTTATCACAATATTTTGAAGAATATTATGAATTTGAAAAGGGTTCTAAAGAATGAGACCCTTGAACAACCTATTTATATATGATTTTATAATATATTATCTCACTATATACTTATGGTATTTTAAAAGGACCATTAATTGAAAATTTCATCTCAATTTCGGTCTGACTATTTTATAAAAATCATGTTTTATCAAATGTTTTGAAATTATATGTCATACATGATTATTTTCAGAACATATTTTTATATGAACACCTATATGACCCATGCTTTACAAGGTTCATTTGGATTATAGAAGAAAATTATTTTGAGGGATCTATAAATCATTTTTACAATGCATGGACCCTCTACCTACATGAACAATATGATGATGAGACCATATAGACACCATGATCAAGGTATGATTTTCTTTCTATTGGGAATAGTTTTATTTTATCATATGGAGGTGAAAAAATTGACAATAAATAATATGCTGAGTTCTTAATGTATTGGGATGAAAATGAAAGGTATAAAAACATTGAGGTTAAAACATGTTAGGGTTATTTTTGAGTTTTATAAAAAGGAAACCCCATAAGATTGGTGACAAAACGTCACATCCAGAAAGGCCATTGGAATAAATCCCACAACCGATGGGAGATAAGGGAACATTTCCTATCATTGTCCTACGTGAATTCCTTGGTTATTATGACTTATTCATTTAAGTCAAATGATTTTATGGATAATTAATAAGTTGATTTTTCGAACTTATGTTTTATCAAATGGATATCCTTAATATAAGATATTTATTTTTTGATTAAGTGATAAAGGTTATTTTAGAATATGTTTTCTATTTTTGAAACATTATATGGTTAAGGGAAATTGAATACAATGTGATCTAATTTGTGGAGTAATGGTTGAAAATTAATTTTGGAAGAATTTATGTATTTATGGTATAAATATGACGATTTGGTTTACTTATGGAAATGATTAACCTGTCATCGAGATTAGGTTAATTACTTTTCGGTATGAGACTATAAGAGTAACTGATGTTATATAGAGATAAATGATAAGATTTATCTTGGAAGGAAATGTGATTAAATACTTTTGAGATTTGGGTTTCAATCTTAGTTTGGATTACTTTGAAGAATGTTATGGCCAATTGTTTATTGAATGGTCTTTGTTAAACTTTGGGTATTGTTTGAAAATTTTCAGATATTAAATGTAGTTTTCCTTTTTGTAAAAGATTATCCTTTTTGGGGATTATCTGATATTTTATTATCCAGTTTGGTTTTTGTTAATGTTTAATGAAATGGGGAAAATATAGTTCATCTTTTTTGGATTATGTGATTCTCATGAAGCTGATTATAGAACTTTCAATGTGAACAAGTCATCTTAAATACTTATCGTTTGGAGAATAGATGATCTTGTGGTGGAAATCTAGTAAATGATGAAAGTTTACATGAAAAGTATGTATGTTTCCTTATGTTTTTATTAAATCTCTTAAATAAATTCCAAAACATTATTAAAATTAACTTAAAACAAAAACTTTTTCTGTTAAAGTTTAAAATTGGGGAAATCAATACAATTTAACCCATCACAAGTTTGTGATTTTTTGTGGTTAACTTTCTCCTAATCATTTTTTCTACCACTCTTCATCAAACAGTGATGGTTTTTTTCTCTTCCATATCCTTGTTTTCCTACATGGAATCCTGGTTTAGGATATCTCAGGTGACATTTGTGTCTCTCTTTCTTTTTTTTAATGTGATACTTTTTTGACTCTTTTTCTGATGTGGTAAATTCAATGAAGTTTCCAAGACCTCTTTTAAAATTAAAAGGGTGAAATTCCCAATAGGGGGAATGATATAGCATCCCAGGTAAATTAAAAATATAAAATTTTCATATTTATTAAAATTTGTGAATTAAAAATTAATTTTACTTTAATAATGATTCTATGATCGATGGAGTACCTGATACACAACAATGGGTTTCATTGAAATATTATGTTGCACACAATGTTGAGTCATACAGAAAATAATAATATAATATTATTTTAAATGGTATTTAACCCCTATTCATTATATTGGTGGGAATGGGAAGAACTAACTACAATATGAATACACATGTTTGTTAAATGTTTTTACATTTACCCAATAAATTATAAAGGCTTAAAATAAGAAAGAATCTGATTTTAAGTATAAATACATTAATATTCATTAAAAGGTCGATTTACCACATGTTGGTGGTGAACCCTCTTTAAATATATTTTTGGTCACTTTTATATGCTCTATTTGACAAAATAAAATTATTTTTCAGAATCAGGACATCAAATTTACTTTGGGTAAATGTTTGGTATTTTTCTGATAAAATACATTTTTTTAATGAATAGTAAAAAATAATGTATTTTAATTCAAAACTTCCTTTTAATCTAATTTATTTATATTCGTAGATTATCATTCTAATTAGTTTTAAAGTGTAATTATATTATATTTTTACAATTTAATCCAATTTTGGTGATTAGAAGTAATTTTACATTGAAATTGGACATAAATAAATGTCAATATTTTGATACATATTATTTCTTAAAAACATGCTTTTTGTTTTGACAGTGGGAATTAATTGAAAATTAATTTCTTTCAATTCTGTTTTTTGAAATTGGAAAAATGTATTTCATATTTTGAATCATAAGGTCTAAATTGTGTAAATAGGAAACTCTATCTTTTTTACATTATGAATATTTACTTCAATAAAAATTTTATTTATCAGGGATAAAGGGTAATTATGGTAAATAAGGGTAACCATATATTATAATAATAATACTAAATTACTCTAACATGTCTCCTAATCATATTGGATGATATATTTCTGACCATGGGAATCCATTTTTTGATTTTGGGACCCCATGGAGCCACTTGGGACTGACAATGACACTTTATATTAATTAATTTAAAGTAAAGACCAAAATGACACAAACATATATCTTTTAGTAAATCAATTATTATATCAGGTTATATAAGTTATATACTATACTATAAATATTTTATTGAAATCTAAAATTATTTCCTACATCATGATAATTATTTAAAATTTTTAGACATCAAATAAATAAAAATCATTATGACACAGTAGTGATGCAGTGTTTACTTCATTAGTGAATGATTTAAATAAATAAGATTATAAAGATTAAAAAAATTTCTCAAAACAATACAATTATTATTGTTTTATTTAATTACTTACATGATTCATCTTATCTTCAACAATAATATTTTTTGGACCTTTAGAAACTGAAAATCATTATAAAATGAAATAATATTTTTAAGCATTTTTAAAGAGCCCTTCCTCACCCTTATAAAATGACCTCATTTCTAACACATTCCTCACACCTCTCAAGACAATTCGCTCATCCAAACTCTGACCAATTAATCTCCCTAAATTCCTCTCATACTCATAGAATCCATCCCTTAGGTATAAGGAAATTCAATTAAACCTTTTTGTTCAAACCAAAGGAAGATACCTAATTTTAGGGTAACATCTTCTCTTAAGTTCTTTTGTTTTATTTGACTTCTCCAACCCCATAATTTTTTTTTATTAATTTATTTTTTACAAAAAATAGTATCCACAATATAAGAGGTTATTTTTATGATGATTATTTGAACTACACTTATACACACCTCTATCTAATGGGTAAATGACATACTGTTTTTGTGGATGGTGAACTACTGCCTCACAAAACGATGATTGTCCAATCTTCTCGGACCAAAACATATAGTGTCCATTAAGATGAAATTATATTCATATATGATATATATTATATTTATATTATTTATATTCTTATTTATTTTTCATTTATATAATACCTTTATGGTTTCCATAGTGGGTAAATATGATAATTTCATTTGAGGAAGTCCGGACTTCCGCCCCCTCAAAGTGATATGACTCGTTCATACCATACATGGGATGTATAAAGGATGAAGTTTATTAAATTATATATGATATTATACTGTAATTATAATATAACTATGTATCATTATATTTTTATTACATTAAAATAAGAAATAGAAACGAAAGTAGTGTTCATGCGTACGTACGGCTTACCGTCTCCATGAACGGTGAAATTCATTTCTTATCTCCAAATTTAATGTACTATTATATATATATATATATATATATATATATTTCATATATATGATATATAAGATATTTATGTCATGAATAGCATTCTTAAGATAATGTAATTTCAAACACATGGACAATTCATAATTATAACATGTTCTTTTTTAATCAAGTTCCGAATATCGACAAAATGTCCAATATGAACTCAAATAATTAACTAATTGTTATAGCAAGGTAATAATTGATATAAAAGGAATAATAAACTTTAAAATGATCTTAGTAATGTAGAAATTAACATTAGTTTATTATTTATGATGTTAATTAACGATCAAGTCAAGTCAGACACGAGGTAAGAGATTTATTATCTCACTTTTAATTTCATGAGAATTCCATTATTCACCACTTATTTATTTCATGTGGTGTATTGTGTTCTTCCATTTGATATATATTTTCATTAGTCTATTTATATTCATGGTATTATATGATTCATTTTGTGGTTATTAACTTTTGTTCATATGACTCGATTGATTACAACGTGGTAAGGGGTTTCTTATCTCACTTTTAATTCTATGAGATTTCCATTTTTCGCCACTTATTTATTTAATGTGGTTTATTGTGTACGGAAATTTGATATATATGATCATTATTATCTTTATATTCATGATAGTTTGTGATTAAATTTGTGGTTATTATGTTTTGGTCATACGACTCGATTGATTACAACGTGGTAAGGGGTTTTCAACTCACTTTTTATTCTCATGAGATTCATGCTATATTTTCAACTATTTGCTTTTGTGTAGTGTAAGAACTTACCATGATTGTATTATTTGTTTAATATAATTTAATTTATGAACATTTACATCTTAATTTTATTCTTTTTATTTCTTGTGGTTTATGTTTCATAAGTTACCAAATCAGTAAGGGAACCTTTCACTGTACTCTTTTAGTCAAAGACATCTTTTATGTCATGCCTTAATTTATTTTTTATTATGTCGGGATATGTTATTATATATCTTCATAGATATAAATTTTATGTCCAAGTGATGATAGAACCTTTACTCACTCCTAAACTCATTTTTATAATTTTAATGTGATGCTGTTAGGTTGTCAAATTACTGTAAGAGAACTTCTTAACCAAATTTCAATTATTTGGGTTAATATTAACATTCTTAATAATGTCATGGTATAATTATGTGTGGAATCACTATTTATTTATTTATGTTTAAATTTCCACTCACCTTTGTGTGGATATACATTTTATACACATAATCACGCCATTTATAAATTTTCATGTTTTTTATATGAACATGATAAGGGTAATATTACCTCAATTTCCATTCATTGAGTTAAAAATAAAATTCATTGGTTTTGTTTTCAAAAGAACATGTTTCAATGTATGTTTATTGATTTACACTACATATCCAATCATATTGAGTGTATTTATATTTTTCACACATTATTATGTAATTTATTTATCCTTAATCTAAGGATGCCATTTTTATAAGGGATTTTGTCTCAATATACATTCCATTGAGATATCATTGTTGTTATGCACCAATTCACATTCATATAGTGTATATACTATCCTTTGGCATGTTACATCATGAATCCCATTGTTTTTATGATATTATAATGTTTTGATTAAAATATTTTCCATAATTATTTTCAAGTATATCTCATTTGGTTAAGAACTCCTTAACGGAAATACTGTTTTAAATATTTATTCTTCTAAATCATTTTCATTAATTTCCATGTTTTGAAAATGGTTTTAAGGATTTATTTATATGTAAATTAGTGTTTTAAAATGTAAATAACTTCAAAATATTCAATTAATCATGGGGCACTTTAGTTCAAAAATCTCTTTATTAAATGTTTTAAATGGTTTGATAAATTGTTGATTATATCAATATCTTGAAAAGATATAATGTGATTGAAATGTGGAAATTTTATCTTCCCTTTATGCTTGTTTTATGTGTTATGAATATGTTATGGTTATTGGGAACTGTTTACATATACAGGTGGTTATATGATAAACTGAGGGTGGGTGAGCCCGATATCGCTCTCCAATGCATTGGGTAACATGAAGGAGGTTAACGTTAATGTTTCTCCTATTTGATTTAGGTAATATATGGTTATGGGTATTCCAATGTAACTCCCTATGTAGCTGTGATAGCTACAATGTAAGTATGTTTTTTATGCCACAATTTACCTTTATGTTTTATTAATTCTATGTGTTATTCATAAATCTTATGATTTCATGAGAAATGTTATGATTTAAAATTATGGTTTCTTTTATTTGTATTTATTGATGGGATAATGTTTTCTTTCTTTATTTTATAAACATTACTGGGCTTTTTATGCTCATCTTATGTTTTTTGAATATTTTCCATGGGACTTAAAGATGAACAGGGTTAAGGATGGGATCATAGAACAGTCCTGTTGTTAAAAACTAGGTACTCGACATATTTATTTTTAAGAGTTTTTATCAGTGAAAATGGATACTGAGTAGTAGTGTCTACATGTAATTTTCAATTTCATATGTAATAGTTATGGCTTAATTATCTAAAACTCCAAACCTGAAAAGATCATCAATGAGAATTATTCATTTAATCAAGATTATGTAATGTTTTAAGGCCAGGTCCTTATACTCTTAGGCACAAAAACCCAATTTTTCCCATAGATGGTTGCATCCTCATCTATTATTCATTCTGAAGGTGTCTCCCAACCTTCAAGGCATTCTCTTATGTATAAACACTCTGGATACTCATACTTCCCATCCCCAATCTATCTCAAGTGTGTAGACATGACTACAAAAAAACTAGATTCATCTACTCCTAACTCTCCAGAACTACCTCGTTCATTTCCTATAGTAAAGTCATCATCTTCCACTCTACACTTGACTCATATACCAATTGAGTTTGTGTTTTTCTACTTAAGGGATCAAGCAAACTATTCCCCTTTCTAGGTGTATATTCCAGTTCAAAGTCAAAGGACTACATATACTCTACCCATCTTCACTGCTGAATATTCAAGACACAGTGTGAAAATATTTAATTCAAGATTTTGTGATTTGTAAAAACTATAATCTTTTCACCCAAAAGATAGTGTCGCGATCACTTAAGAGCATAAACAAATTCTTCCAAATCAAGGTCATGTGTTGGGTAATTCATTTTATGTGTACTCAATTGTTGAGACTCATAAGCAAAAAAGTGTTTCCCTTGTATTAACTCAGCTCTGAGTCTGATCCCAGAAGATTCATAGTACACCATGCACTACTCATCCTACTAAGGTAAGTCCAAAATTAGTGCTGATGTCAAGTTCATACTCAACTCTTAGAAAGAATTCTCTCTTGATTTTGTCCCATCAAACATTATACATTTTTTTGTCAAACCTGAAAGAGGTGTTTCCAATCGGGAAAAGTCTTGGATGAACCTCCTTTAATAACCAACTAATCCCAAAAAACATTGGATATCAAAAACATTCTTGTGTTGAACCCAAGAAATCACTACCTTCACATTTTCTATGTCCACTGCCACACCTTCTTTTGATATAATATGCCACCAAATGAGTACCATGTTAATCCAAAACTGACATTTAGATATCTTGGCATATAATTTATGCTCTCTTAGTGAATCCATGAAGAGGTCAAGATGTTTGGCATGATCATCATTAGTCCTAGAGTACACCAAGATGTCATCCACAAACACCACCACAAACTGATCCAACTACAGTTGAAAGATATTGTTCATCAAGGCCATAAATATAACTGGAATAGTTATCAAAAAAATTGTATTACAAAAAACTCATAAAGTCCATACCTACATCTGAAAGTAGTTTCTGGTATATCAGAGGTTTGAACTCTCACTTGATGATACCCTAGTCTCATATCAATCTTTGAGAACACACAGGCCCCCTTCATCTGGTCAAATTGGTCATTGATATTCAAAAGAGGATATCGGTTCATCACCATAATTTTATTCAACATCCAGTAATCAACACACAATCATAAACACACATCAGCCTTCTTTTTAAAAAATAGGTGATCCCCAAGGAGATGAACTTGGAAAGATAAACCCTTCATCCTCAAACTCCTCAAACTACATTTGGATATTTTAAATCTTAGTTGGTTTCATTTTATTAGGTGTAATAGATACTGTCTCATCCCCTAGCATGAGATAAATAGAGAATTCCACATCTCTCTCAGGTTGAAACCCAAAAATGTATTTAGGAAAGACATCATAAAACAATTATACTACTGGTGGAAGGATGTCTTATCTACCACTCCCATCATCCAGAAAAAGACTTGGAACTTAGTTTGTGATCTCACCCAGTTGTTGAGTAATTGGCCCAGCTCGGCCTGCATGGATATCCCATTCTCCACTATGAACATACCAGTCACCCTTAGGAGATACAATGGTCACTCTACTACGGTAATAATCTATGTGGTCTCGGTATGAAAATAGCTATTCCATAACCATAATCAGGTCAAATCCCATTATATCAAGGACATTGATATCCCAATGAAAAGGAAACTCTCCAATCACTAATTAACACTACTTGTATAAACAGATATCCCTAGACCATGTTCCCAATGGTGTATCGATATTCATCACCCTGCTTAGGGACTCCACCTCCATGATCAAAACATTAATAAGATTTGTAGATAAAATTTAATGAGATGCGCCAATATTAAACAAAGTAATAGATAATGTAGAAGAGACTAGAATAGTACCTCTCATGATCAATAGACCGACCTCACACTCCATAATTGTAGGTTGCACTTCTTGTAACTGTCATAACCCTCTTCCTTGTGGCATCGTCTGACTCCCCTGAGTAGCACCACTCTGCTGATATGGGTGCTCATACCCTGAAGCACCATGTCCACTACCTCTACTGCCTTTAACATTAGAACTCCATCTAACATACCTAAATGGTGTAGAAAACCCCCTTCCTACACTATGACTCAGGGAAACTACTCCCTCAACGCCATATTATTATTAATTCATGCATAACTTCTATAGGTTCCCCATATTGCTACAAAAATTGAACTCGACAGGTGGTCGAGTACAATGTTTACGATAGTTTCCCCACCCACCTCACCGGTGAAAAAACACACCAGTAAGATCTGGTGAAACTGTTCCTCCTTAATGTCCACCTTGATTTAAATTGTGCTGACTATGGTTTTCTAAATGGAACTTCCTTCTCTCAGAAAGAACACTCCCAGATTGTCCTTTGATAGTTACCTATCAAGTACTAGAAGCCTTCTTTATGTTCCCCTCTGATATGAGAACCCGATTAAGAACTTATTAGAATTTATTTAGCCTAAAGATATTTAATAGATATTTAATTTCACACCTATGTATGTCCGGAAATTGTCCTGCTGAAGAAACCTCATTTTACACAAAAGTTGGAGAAAAACGTAGTAATCATTTGAAACCTTCAACATAATCCATTATGGACATGCATCCTTGGGTCATACGCATAAACTAAGAATCATTCTCTTATCTCAGCACCTCGGGATAGACATGCTCCATGAACTTCTCCAGAAATTCCTTCCATAACATATCATCAATATATCCAAATCATAGTTGAATTCCCTGCCAGTGATTCACTAACCCGCATAGAATATAAGAAGGAAACATGACCCTCCTCTCATTCAGAGTCTCAAAATAGTCAAGTATCATCTCTAAGGTTTCATTATGTAATTCAGGTCCCTCTGGTCCTCCATCTCAAGTAAAAGTGGGAGGGTGTTGCAGCTGAAACTCCATTTTCAACTAAGTCATGTGATTCAGTACCCACCCGAGGTATCTCTCCATGAATTTGTTGAAACAAGAATAGTCTTATCAAGAATATTCCCCCTCCTCCTCACCTTTCACCATTGGTTCCTCAAGTTTCTTGTATGGAAGTTCGTTCTGGGTCATAGCCCTCAGTTTCACCCACAAAAAGTGTCGTGGAGGCATATCTCTATAAATCCAATCACACAACTTAGTTATAATAACACAACCATATAACATTTAATTAATAGGATAAACTAACACAACAAGTTTTAACAGGTCCTTTTACCCTTTTCATCCCACACGGTTAACACCGAGGCTATATCTCTACCCTTAACCATCATACTTATCGGTCATGGTTAACAAGGGTACATAACTTATCAATAATTAGTTCATCCATTAACTAATAAACTTATCAAAAATTAATTAATTCAATAATTAATTAATTAATTATACACATTTCATCAATAAATGTTCTCATTAGAAACTAATTTAGTCTCATTTTTCATCAGTATTTCATTCTCACAATAAGGGAAAATAGTTCATGTTTAACAACTTACCCATAACCCATTTTCCCCTGAGTCTCTAGGATGATGTGTGTAAAAACAACACTAGGTGCCTAGAATGATGCATATAGACTAAATTATTATGCCTTTTTAGGCTACAAATCAAAATTAAACAATTATCAAAACAAATATCACATCACACCCCAAGTGCATCACCCAAGTTGAAATAATATCCAACTATAACAAAAAAACAAATCACAACAATCCCACCCTCATTACTCGGATTTTCTCCCATAACTAGGTTTCAAACTCCCATGGATGAGCACATTACAAAGACTTAACTCTTCCAATTATTTTGTATAAATTTCCTAAAATAGTAATACAGAAGAAGAAGAATGAAAGGAAACCCCCTCTAATACCAGTTTTTGACGTCCCAACCTGGGTGACACTAAACGTAGACCCGAGCCGGTTGGCCACATTCCCTCAAGCACACCTCCTCATATGCAAGACGGTGCCGAATAATATCAAGGGTATAGTAAATCTTTCTTTGGGAGAATATACCATGTTTTATAAGAATAAAACACCAATTAATGAAAACAATAATAACCATTTGAGGAAGTGTATAAATAACCAGGACAATACCATGTCATATGATATTCAAAATAAGAAAATACAATACTCAACTGAAAGCTAAAACATGCTATGACTATGTGAATGCCAAGTTTCTATAATGAAACTATAAATAAAGACACAAATACTCCCACAAGGGTTCCAAACCACATCTAGTTCCCTCTTCTATTCTCCAATCCCAAACAAAAACCTATCCCAAGGCCTTGCCCTTATACTATCCTACAACAACGAAGTCTACTCTATTACCGATTAGGTAGCCCGAATAGGGTGTGAGCATAACTTAGTAGGCCACCGACAATAGTTTCTAAAACAAGTCTAGTCAAAAGATAGTCGATGATGCTTTATGAATTAAAAAATACAATTCATAATTAAATAGTTATCACATTTTTATTTAATCATTAATCATCACATCAGGCCTAGTTTCAATTGATGTTTTCCATATGAATCATCATTCATTATTATCATTAATTTGGTGTTGAATGTCATTCCAATCACCCCAAATATCATTAAGTGTAAGTCTCCATGCCTAAACCTCCATATCTCATTCTATGTAGGTCTTCATGCATAGAACCAAAAAATCTCAAGTTCAGATAATTATTTTAGAGAAACTCCATATCCAAGTCACAACTTGTAATTGGTCTAGAACGCCATGTCTATCACCAAAAAAATCTCATCCATTTAATCATTTTTTAATTCAATAGGCTGAGCCATATAATTCTATTACTAATCCTACAATTAGTAAAACATTTCAAAGGCTATTAATTAACTCAACAATTAACAAATCACCTAACCCATTAATTAATTAATCAATTAATTAATTAATCAACACTATTCTCATTCCATAATTAATTCATTGAAATTAATTATATGTATTAAATATCAAAATGTCATAATTAATTTTCACAATTAATTATCTTCGATCAACATCATCGCAAATACATAATTCTCACAATTATTATCTTACATAGCTGGACATCATTCAATAATTAATTATCTTAACACAATTAATTCAATATCTCAATTACAATATCTCAACCCTTAATCAATCTCCAAAACTAATATTTATTTTAGAAACCCCCGTATTTTGTTTCATGATTCAATTATCAATTAATCATCAAGGAAATCACAAGTCAATTCCACCTTTATAATTACTCCAATTAAGGAAATAAATTATCTAACGAAGCTAGAAAATCCATAAAATCAAATTCTCATATAAAATCCACAACTATGGGAGTTTGATTTCAACCACCTACCTAAGTTTATTGATGGATGTTATCTTAATGGAAATTCCCAAATTTTGAGTGGTACAACTTTGTCGATCAAGCTACAGATCTAAATACCTAAACCAAAATTAAGATCAAATGCATCATGATCTTGTAAATCTAGATCTAGATCCCGAATCCTAGATCTAGATCTCAACTTATAGGCTTTGATCAGTGTAAATGGTTAATATATTCTATGAAATGATCAAGGAAAGATAGAAAAGTGAATGGGTGATGTAAAGGTATGGAATCCACTTACCGGGAAGAGAGAGGATCTTCAATAAAGGCATTCAATCTCAACGAATGATGTTTCATTTACCTTGTAATACTTCCAAAAGGATCTATGATCACCAAGATTTTTACAAGACTGATCCAAGGTCAAAATATGGGAGTCTCGGGGGTTTGGGTGGTTTTAAAAATGGATTTTCATATAATAAATCTCACCTGAACGGTTTCCTCGGTAGTGGCTCATGGTTAAGGGAAACCATTCACCAACCGTGTGGACCTCTCTCTCTCTAGGTTTTCATGGTTGGAATAGATTAGTGGCACGGTTTTTTTAAACCATGAACAAACCACGAATAAGCCACTATTTGTTATTTTTTCTTTAAAATTCACCAAAAATGCACCCCAAGCCACTACAATAAAATAAAGACTTAAAACCTGAAATATAACCTGAAAATGAACCTGATATGACTCCAGAAAAGTATGGAATCTTACAAATATTTAGTCTATTTTTATATATTTTTTAGTATTTGGAGAAAATTATTCAATGGGTTTGTACACATGATCTTTTATCATTAATTGTCCTATATTATATCGTGTTCCATACATTCTATAAACCCAAAAAACATTAATTGATTTCAAAAAAATAACCCAATAAATTATTAGTGTGTGAGAATCGCTAAACTATGTAATATTTAATTGTAATATTGATTATTCACATTCATAAGTGACATAGAACTATACATACCCTTCCAGAGTAATATTTTAATCTTTTAGGTAATGATTATGAAAATAATGTTTCATGAACTCGAATAATAATTCATTATAACACATTTTGCTCAACCCTTGCCCAATTCACTATATTATATCCCGATATGTGAAACAAAAAAAATACACACATGAATTATCAAAATAAAATTTGATCTTTTGTGATACAATAATTACATATACCCTAAGAGTGGATAATTTCATTTCTTGATCTATATCATCCAATTAAAATAGATACAATTTATTTACCATGTGTACATGCATGATATTATACTATGTGAATTGTGATCAATTAAGGATATTTTTTGTCCCAATTTGATAAAGTGTCAATACATTTTATGTATAATCCTATTAGTGTTACTCTATACACTTGTATGGTATACATGATTGCATACCTAGAGATAATATAGTTTTTAAAAGTTAGAATATTCTTCCATCAATAATTACCTTGAAAACATATTATTTTTTATTACATGAAATTAAATTATTATTCTTGTTGTTATAGATAAGTTTAATTCCTTTCTCAAATATATTTTAAGTGTATTTTTTGACTTCTAGATCAACCAATAATTTTTTGTTCTTTTATTCAATTAATAGTGACATACATTGCTATATTTATTTAAACTATGACCATAAAATATTTGTATTTGGTTTCCCTATTATAGAATTTATAAGAATCCAACTATATATTCGATCCCAATATCATTGTAACACCCCAATTTTTTTCATATTTAATTGAATTTATATTAAAGAGTGGCTCCGTATATGGATTTAAAACTTAGTTAAACTATCCTTTTTCATGATATAAATTTGAGATTCCTCATTTACTGAGATAAAGATGATTGAATTATTTATAGTGACCTCTTCAATGCATCACGTCCAATCATTACCATTCATCCTAGGAAAGTATTATAATTACTATAGAGAATATAATGATTAATCCTAAATCTACACGAGTAGAAAAATATAAAATTATATTTATTGAGGGGAGAAAAGATATCAAATCCACTTAGTTTAAACATATAAATCCAATCTTGCTACAATATCTCCCCTGATGGTCGGATCGAAAGGTATGTGATGTTATCATTTAAAGAAACCACAAAAACATATGATATTTGTTTTAAAATTTTTAAAAAATAATTAATATAAAAATAAATTACTAATGAGTTATTGTAATATAATTAATGAGTAGTTAACATTTTTAATACCTAAACATAAGAAAATATAAAATTGAAATTGAGTTAGGGTTATTACCATGATAAATTTATTTTCTAAATGCAATCATAAGGGATAGTTTCATAGGCCCCTACAGAAGGATATTTAAGTGCCCCTATTCATGAATAAACATATTTGAAGGAAAATTAATAATACTTACAAAGTAGTTTAGAACCGTATCCACTCATAGAGTTCATTTAATTCCATAAATAACCATTATAGGATAGATACCTCACTTCAATAGGTTTTTAATTCTATTTAATGACTATGATTATATAATTATTAAGGTGGATTGTAGGAGTATTCATTAAATTTTTTATATAAATGGTGTAATATAGAGTCTTGTATTATTCATTATCAATGAGATTATCGAGAATTTCATCATTTATAATTTCATCCCATTACATTAGAATGACTAAAATCACATGGATAAAAGGAGAATCTATTAACCTTTTGGAATATATACCGTCTAATTTATTTCCTACACTGGTATATACATTTTATGGTTTTATGGTGATTCAAAAATTCCTTAAACACTTGTTTTTTGGATAATTTTTAATTTTAATTGATTTATAAAGAATGAACACAAATTCTATTTTCATAATAAATATTCATTATTTTTTGTATTAATAGGTGATTAATGATCAGTTCATGTCTATGTTAGTGAAGGTGGTGAATATCATGTCATGTGTAGAATTTATTTATACATTGATTAAATTTTAGAATTTTATGAGTTTCACTAGCTTGAACGTGATAATACAACATCACTCTAGTTTTAATGTTAATTAATTTGGTTAATTCATATGTTGATGTTGTATATTCATAGGAATGTATAATGTGGTTCGATATAATATTATTTTGAGGATTGTATTGTCATTCACCATAGCTGATGACTACCATGATTTATAATTAATGTGGTTATACATTGAGATTCTGTGTATTGTTGTAAATATATCATGAAGTGTATGAAATTATGAATACAATGAGTGGTTGTGAGAATAATATTAGGAAATTATTATTGGATAACACTAATAATTTCATAGCTAATTAAAAATGTGTAACATTGATTAACAGATGATGGTAGGGATTACATTATTGAAGGAGGCATGGAATTAGGAATGGGAACATATATATCCTTGATTATGAAATATGATTTCATTTAATCTTGATACTATATTTCATAGGGTTGGTGGAATTAAATATAAGAAGCTAAAAATATTGATTTGAATGATATTAGAATTTGTAAATTTTTAATCAGTCATTGATGTAAACATATATATATTAAAAAATGTCCATGCACATGTATTTTTTTAGGAATATTTTTATGTAGATATTTTTTATTATGATATTCCCATATTGAATTGAATGAAATAATATATTCTCATTGGACCATATTAATTCATCATTAATGGTAAGATATACTTTACACTACCAACATGAATCGTTATTAAAAATATCTGAGATACATGAAAGAGGTTAGTTATTAAAATTTTATGAAATATAATATTATACATAATAACATTGGTAAATTAGTATGAATGTTCACTTATAATGAGAATTTATATTTGTTGTTTTGTACGTAGGATCCATGTATTATCTATTTTTGAGATTCATGGACAACCCTATGCATTAAAAAATATACCATATAATAGATTTTAGTATACAATTTGATAGTTAGTAATGTTTTGATGATATTTATAATGTTTACTTAATTGAAAGAAATAATATTATTATTTCTAGTGGTACACTAGAATGTTATAGAAAGTAAAATTTATAATCAATAGAGTAATTATGCATTTGAGAGTGGATGTATTTATGTAGAAAGTAGAACCAGTATGACTTTTATTTCAAATGGAAAATATAAAAGGAGATGAATTAATCATAGTGTAATATGATTGATCTTACATAGTACATTCAATATTTAATGAATTAATATTCAACTGAACTGGTTGAACATGTAATTAAAAAGTTTAATTTTCAAAAAAAATGATGAAATTGAAAGGATGATATTTATGAAATGACTCTCAAAAAGAGAAATTAAGGGTATATAGAGGGAATGCTATTCCAGAGAGTTTTTTATGATGATATTGAGACAATGGAGATATTTTTGGGATAATTTTTATTTTATAATAACAAAAAATTAATGATTTTCCTCCAAAAATTTGATTTTTTTACTAAAGAAGACATATTTATTTTTTTAGAGTGTATATATTTGTTACACTATATTTTATTGTCAATATATAATTCATATTCAAACTAACATTGTATAATTTTTATTAATTTAAACAAATTTTGTTTAGTTATATGTATATTTTTGGAATAGATTTGATGTTATTTTTATGTAATCTATAAGTATTTGGAGTTGAAGATATTTTTACTCAAAATTACTAAGGGGAATTAATTTTATTAATTCCATATTTCAAAAGGATATGCCTAGAAATATTAACAAGAAAAATTATAAAGGAAACTATGCTTAAGGTTAATTTTCACCTTTATAAGGTTCATTTTGGAGGAAATTAGATTTTTTTATGGTTGTCATAGGCTTTGTAAGGTTGTTTTTGTGTCTTCTTAATTTTCACTCTTGGGGATTTTTAAGGTCGTATGAAGGTATAATATTGTTATAGAAATTCATAATATTGACTTATAGTCAATTATGGTTAATCTAACATTAAATGGATCATTTAACATAAATAAATGCATCTTTTCTAATAAAGTATTAATGGAATGATAATATAAGTATTAAAAAACATATAATGTTTTATTCTAACTATGTACGGTTCATGAATTACTAAAATTTTGATAATTTTATCAAAATTCGTGTATTTTATAATTAACTACTTGGAAGTACTATGGAATGTTCTAGAAGAAACATAGTGGAAAAAAATTCAGTGATTGACTTTAATTAATTGAATTATATTTAAATATAAAATTGTAATTACTGATTTTCAAAATTTAACGGATTAAATTTTATAGAATGAGTATTTTATTCACGGTATATATTTATATGGTTTACACCATGATGGAATATGTTGGACTATGATAAACCAAAAATGATTTTAAACAAGAAATAATAAGTGAGGAGGTGATGAAATTTTTATGAAGTGATTGAATACTAAGTTGAAGAGAAGAGATTTATATGAATTTCACATTTGAATTTTGAAATCTATAAAGGAAAAATCATAGATATTGGAAGGAATAATATTATGTGATACTATCAAAATATTTTGTGATCAATAATTATGGGACTAAAAAAAATTTATTCATATTATTAAAGGGAGATATGAAAGTTGTGAATTTTGATAACGTAAGGATAAAAATAAGAAAATAAATTGAAAAAGGAAACTATTGGTAGTATTATAATTTTAAATATTATCTTGCTTTTAAATATAATTTTTCATTTCATTATATCTATGTTGAAGTAACATTTTATATAGTTAGGATACAGTAGTATGTCATGAGTTATACGATAAACCTAGTTCACTATAAAACACATGTTTATACTTATGAACTATAAGATCTGAAGTGACTCTAGATCATTACAGGTATTAACCTTCTCATTTTTATAGGTGATCATTAAAAATATCTTTTGTTTTATATGTTTTTGAATTTTCATGTGTGAAGTGATCTTATAAAGAACATTAATCAGTTGTAAAGGTTTTTTTATGATGATTCGTTAATATTATATACAGTCATTTATTTACCTATTTTGATTTTCCTTTGGTATTGAGGGTATTTTAAAATGGTATTAGATCCTGGTTCTTATTGTTTGCGGCATAATATTTAAAGATAAATATATCAACATTATTTGAATGGTTACTAAATTTCAACTCTAAATATGGAATATCAAAATTTACTATACAATGAGTGGATACCAACATTCTTTAAAAAATTATTAAATATGGAAATATAAGATGTCTACTAATATTTTAATGATTTTTTTATATTCAGGAGGTTGAAACTGTTAGATTTATTCCTTATACTTATAGAAAATAACTTTTTCATATGAAATCAAAAATGGATGTTTTATTAAAAATATAGGTCAGGATTAAAATAATACTTCCCTTAATCAATAATAAAAGAGCAATATATTTGTTCCTTGTATTTTTTATAGATGTTTGAGATATTAAAGGGGAAATTTTAATTGGAATCTTTCATTGAAGTGTTTCATTTTTTTGAGAAATTGAACATTTCATCAGAAATTATCCAATTTTTTAGAAACAGGATTCTATTAATGAATATATTTATAGTTAAAGGAGATAATTTAAAAATAAATAAAATTATTGATAGATAAATGTTTGGATAAAAATTATATGGTAATAAATTCTAAAAATTTAAAAATAGAAATATCATATCTTTTTTGGATTATTATGGAATCACTGGTGACGATGATGATGGGGTAGTTGATAATTCCATTCTTATTAATTAAAAAACAATGATGTAATATTGAAATTGAGGGAGTTCACTTGTCATAAAAGTAGTGATATTTGAAGTGATAAAGTATTTAAATTATTTTTATTTTGAATATTATAAATATTTAGCACCTTTAAAATATCTATAAGTTACATAAATTAAAAATATAATAAAAAAGTAAATATTAAAGATATAATAAAACTATTCAAATAGATGAAAATTTAGGGATGTTGACTGACATTTTTTATTTTAAATTATTTATTTATAAATATAATAATATAAATGAAGATAATGAATAAAAATTTAGAATAATGGTTTAATAGATCGATATAATCCAATTTAATTTTGTCAATATATAAAATGAATTTTTCAAATATAAATCTACAGTACAAAATTCAATTCAGGATATGTGCTAAATATTTAAGAATAAGGATATAAATGATTATGATGTTTCATGAAATAATGAGGCTTAATAAATCCAAAAAATAACACCAAAATTTCATAAAATAGCATGAAAATGATGGTTGAAGTTTTTATTTGATGAAATAAGTGAAAAAGATTAATTTTTTCATAAAATGAATAATTCAAAAAAAACTGGAAATTTTACTACTACTTTATCGAAAGAGAAAAAAACATAATATAGTTACATTGATATGGTTTTAAAGAATAATATATAAAACAATAATGTTTTTAATTTTAATACCATTTTTTTTTGAAAAAATAATTCTTTATTGATGGTAAAAAGATGGTATAAATAATGGAGTTGACATCTATAAAACACACTGTTCATTAAAGAATGTTTACCTTTTTGATGATATTGGAATTACAGGGTATTTAGAAACATGGGGAGGAATTTTAGGTTTAATTAAAAATATTTTTAAGATCATATAAGGCCTTGGATAAGAAATCTAAGAGTGATTTAAACGGCATAAATGAAAATAGTTCATAATAAAATTGATAATTTCCTACTAATGGTTGGGAGTAAATTTTATCCATTCGAAGAGTTCTTTTGAAGATGTTACCCATAGTTCCACATTGCTAATTATTGAATTACCATCCCAAAATACCAGTTTAGTATGAATTTAAATAATAAAAAATATTCAATGAATAATAAAAAGGGAAAATAAAATAATTTTTTTATTGATGTTACACTTAATGATCCCAATGGGTAATGTCTATTTATTCTCAATAATGGAAGTTTTTCACATATTATATTATACATAAAACTCTTTAAAGTTATAGAAAGTTATAATGAAGGATAAATGGGGTTTTTCAAATGATGGGAAACGTTAAATTAATTTTATTGGATAAAAAATTATTCAAAAAGGGATGTGTAAGTCCAAGATCATTTCATATTTTGTTGGGGTGAAGCTTAATATATTAAGTGTTTCTTTGACATGTGACTAATTTAATAAATTTTAATTCACTAAAAAGTGTTATAGGTTATGTATAAAAATTATGTATGTGTAATGAAAATATTATAATGATTAATGAGTGGGTTTATTAGGTTAGAGGAGCTAAAAATTCATATTTATTTAGTAAAATGGGTGAAAATAAATCAGGGAATAAAATATTGGATCATCCTTTACAAAAGAACATACATCAGCTTACCAAAGGAGAGTATTTTTGTTATGTTCATTTGTTGAAAAGGGGGAGGCATTAGGTGTTCCCTACATGTAAAAAAGGGAAATCATATTTATTATTCACAGAAAAATAAGTTTATAATCAAATATCTCATCCATTTGATCTCAACCACTCAAATATTTTTGGACCTATGATGAAGTAATCCAAAAAATATCTATTTATTTTATTTTACTTTTTTATTACTTTTCTCATATCACATTTATTATTTTTATGAATTCAAATTCCAAGGCTCCAAATATGTTTAAAATCATATAAAGGGGTAATTAAATGTACTATGATGTTTCTCCTTAAAGAATATCTATAATGAAAATTGTTCTTAGTATAATAATAAAATAATTCATTTATATCCTATTAATCATGATATTCCATATAAATTCCTTGAACCGTATACCCCAAAAAATGTAGTGTTCTTAATTGAAAAAAATTATGTTTAATTGATATTACTTGGACTATATTGATAGAACATGATACATCTTGATATTTCCAGGGCATGATATTAGTGTAATAATTTAAATTTAAAACAATTGTTTGTATATACCAAATTCTGATAAGTCGCCATGATAGATATATTATGATAATTTCTAGAGTTTTGAAATATATAATTTGGTTTGGAATCCCTTAAACAATCAAAGTGAAAGGAAATATCATGGGACATTTGATAAGAGTGATGTTCAAGGTGTTTTATTTGGTTATAATCTAAATTGAAATGTCTAAAATTATTAAAACAAAGATAAATGAATGATTATTTATTTTTATAATGTGAAATTGTAAGAACATTCTTGGAAATAAAATTTATATGAAGAAACAAGTTCCAAAATGATGATGATGTTGTTTCTATAAAAAGTTGGATACTGTTTTTGAAAAAGATCAAAAAAATATAAAACATTATAGGATTTATAATATGATTAATCCATTTCTATGAATATTTATAAACCTAGTGATTTTTTATTTTTTAATACTATATTTATGATTTTAGTTTAAAGGAGACTTTTGGGTGATAAAAATAATTTCTCGGAGAATGGTATTTCATGTGAGATACCATTTAAAAAAATATTGAGTTCATAAAAGAAGGATATGAAAATAATATATGAATTAAATATAATAAAATGTATCTATAATTGTTATTTTATAAATATATATGTGATACAATAATTTCTTTAAATTTATGAAGATCTTATGAATTGTATTTATTTGAAATGAAGAAATTTTTCTTCAAATTTCCATTCTTAGAGAGATAAGATATTTTTGGGTTTAAAATTTTTGACAAAGAGTGACTGAATAGTTATTTTCTAGATATTTATCCTTATTATCATTTAATATGTTTTTATGGAGGATTAAAAATCGGTTTCAACACACATTTTAGTGGAAAAAAACTATTTAATTATTATAAATGAAAAAAATTTGTCCAAGGAAATTATAGAATCTTATTAGATGTTTTTTATTTAATTTTTTAAGGTATTGCATAATATGTGATGATATATTTGGTAAAATGTTCTAATTTTCACCACAATAATATATTTTCATGTAAATAATGTGAATTCTCAGGTATTTTAATGTCAAAAAAGAATGTTGGATACTATATAATATTAATTGAGAGATAAATATTTTTGGGACTTACTAAAGCAGATTGGGATAGATATGTATATGATTAAAAGTCAATTTCTTGTGGAGTTTTCCTTTTTGGATGAATATTTAATACATTTTATTTCAAATAAGAAATTTATGGTGAGCTTGCATATTGATGAGAAAGATTATGTAGCTTCTAATCAAGATAAAACTCTATGGATGTGTTAGAAGACACTTTTACAATATCTCATGGTTGATGTGAAGTGTAAACTCCTTCCTGGATATGATAATGAAAATAAATTAATTTTATCATGAAATCATAGTTATAATTCAAGGTCAATGTGAATTGATATAAAATGTCACTTCATAAATTAGCTAGTGGAGCATAATGTGTTAAAGATTAATTTTTCCCCAATAAAAGATTAAAAATCAAATGGTTTCTCTAAACCATTTTCAATGAATTCATTATAATGATTGATGTGTATGATGAAAATTATGCCTCATTCATCTCAATGATATAGGGTGGTGAATCCATCCCCTTCCTTGGATGCTGTTTTCTTTAAATGGGGATAAGGATGATATAAATTCTGTGATGTAATTTGGTAATGAACTGTTTAAAATAATTTATCAGTGGAGCGAATTTTTTTTAGAATCTATTGACATGTGTTATAACCTATCATAGGGGATATATTATTTTGGGGTGATGATTTTTTTAGAGTCATTAAAATGGGAAATTTGGGTGGTTTGAATTTTTAGGGAATTTTGTGATATATGAATTGTTCGAATAGTTATTATCAGAAATAATTCATGGAATTGTTATCCATATGTATTATGAATAGTTTTTTATAAGTGGAAGAAGTGATGAATTAATTATTATTTTGTGTTTCAAGTTGTATGAATGGATTAGAATATTTAAATTTTAAAATGGGTTTAACAAGATCAAGTATTGTTTGGATATAAATGTTAGTCACAATTATATTGGAATAATGATTTTATTATTCAAATTTATCATTTCATAAATTGAGTTTTCTCTTATAGGAATAATTTTTTTTAATTATTATTAATTTCTTAGTTTTATTAGTTTTAAAGTGATTTAGCTTCAATGGATTAAATAAAATCCATATGGGATAATTGTTGAACACAATTAGTTTTTTGGAAGATGTGTCGACTTTGGGGATATTTATGGGATTCCAAGGACAGATTTTTGTAGTTTCAAATTGAATAATTTTACACTATAATTTATTTTCTGTCTAGATATGAAGGATTAATGTTTTTTACGTTGATATTTTTAGTGTGTTGGATTTTTTATATAAAAATCATAATAAAAATAAATTATATACTTTTTGTTATGTGTGGTGAAGAATATTTTTGTCATTTGATGATGTTTGGAATTTGTGTATATATGTTTTATAATAATAAATATGTATTTGGGACCAAATATATTTTCTCTTTAAAATTATTTATGGTCACATCATATATTGTATACTTGATTAAAAAATGTTTACCCTGATTAGATATTTGAGATAAATGGAAATTGAATGAGTTGATAAGGCTTATTCCCCCTTTTTAATCTGTATTTTAGGAAAAAAGAAATTTTTTAAAGTAGTCACAAATGGCATAATGTTTTTTGAATTCATACGGTTCATCCGAAAATCAAAATGTTTACCCTTATTAAATTATAGGTATTTTTGTAGTATTTTATAATGTTGACATACTTCATAAGGTAAGCCTCCAAGAATTGTGTGGTTGATGAAATAATAAATTGTTTATTTAACCATAAATATTAATGTGGTTTATGAAATAATAAGTGTTCACCCTTATGAGAATATAGGATAAAATGAATCAACAGCCCAAGAAAACATGATGGTATTCTTATCTTGTGCCAGACCCTCTTGGTGTTAACATACATTTTTCATATCATTTTTTATGTGAAAATAAACTTTTACATTTCCAAGATACTTTTTTGAATCACAGTTTTGAGGATATTCCTAGATCCTTATAAAAAAAATTTGATAATAGAGGAACATATGATAGTAAATTAATAAATATAATTCTAAAGATTATCAATCTCAAGTTTATAGGTCAACCTTATAGAAAAACATTGCAACCATTGTGTGTGTGTTGGATTATGAGAAAATAAACCTTGTGAAAAATTTAATAGGTCCTAAATTTTATTCCAATATGAAAAATAAAAATAAATTTTCATCAATTATTCCCCCCTTCACCTTATCAGATATTTCCCACTGATAATGATTTTATTTTAATAAAGAATGATATAACATCAATGGAAACATCACATATTCTAGGGTGTGTAATCATTAAGCTTATATTACTATTTATTAAATATTATACAATTAAAAGAAACTTATAAAAATATGAAACTAAAATATGTATTACTCCTATTATGATATCACATGTGAATAAAAGTGATGTCAAATGTTATAAAAGATAAAAAAAAATTATGAAGTTTCATAGTTTAAATACTGACTCTAAATGAAGTACAAATTATCCATTAGTAACGTTGAATATCAAAGATCGGTGATATAATAAGAAGAAGAATTTGCTGTTGATATGGAATCTTGAAGAATAAGGAAAAAATATAAAACCCTGATGAAAATGTATTTTCAATGATGGATAAATTTTAATGGCATAAAATTTTATTAATATACATTAATTATTGATGATCTTGATGAAAAATAGGTACACAGTAATAAATAATTGCATGAAGTTATAATTAGTAGATAATCCAAAATGAGTTTATCATAAGAATTAATATATAAGGTTTAAAGAAAAATATAATTCATCGCGCTAGATGATTATGTAATTAATATACATTTAGTAGATTAATCCTGGTAAAGAACCCTATTGATGTCTAATAGAACTTGGTTTCATTATTTTGTAATAAATTTTCATCAGGAAGTGATAAGAATATATTACATATATGAGTTTATAGTTAGTGGGAAAATAATGATGATTTATATAGTCATATTCATATATTATTGTTGAAGTGGAAAGAAGTCATGTTATATTTATTATGATAAACATTATAATAGAGGTTTATACATGATGATTATGCAGATCACTTACAAAAAATCTGACATCTATGTCACGGACATCATGTTGTATCCCTTTAAGAGGTCAATGGCCCGTATCTATTTCATTTAGGGTGACTCATATCACATATCAAGACTCATCAGTGGCATTTCAGTGAGTTTCACTAACCCATTTTAAATTTATACACTTTTTATAGATAGGGATCTCTCTAAATTATTTCTATTGGGAGTGACTAAATGGATTTATTGTAGATTGATATTGATCTTCCTACATCACTTTATCATAGTCCACATTAGGTAAAATAACTAAAAATTTTAATATTTTAGTCATAGTATTATATTATAGATTTATATGATGAGTAAACTATGAGAAAATGTAATAAAAATAATCCCATGTAACTTAACATGTGACACTATCAACATGGAATCAGAATCTGGTAGTCTATGAGAGTAAAAATAAAAAAAAATAATCTGGATAAAATTTTATAGACATTGATTTTCCATTTAGATTCAATCAACTGAATACAATACTGGTACCTAGAAAACATTATCACAATATATTAGGAACTCCCCTCGATATCTAATATCTAGAATAATACCCAGGGGGAATTAATACATGTATGGGAGGGGGTCTTCTTTATTTCTTGATATAATAAAGTTAATAATGTATATACATAGATAAGAATTGTGATGGACCTTTAAGGATGATCTCGTAAAGGGTGAAACGACTTTGGGTTCCCTCTCATCTCCACCTTCTTCCCTATCTTTCTCATAGGGCGGTTCTTCATCAATCATCCCAGAGTTTTTGTGGTGTGGAAGCTTCTTCAATGGTGAAGGGTGGCCTCATTCTGGAGGCTCGGGTCCAGTCTACAGCAAATAGGGTGTTTGAGTATTCTCTAGATTTTGGTTCGTGTTATGTATCTTCCATGAAAGGGGGTTAAGATCCTCTTGTTCTGCGGCATTATGGACCTGCTCTGTTGGGGATTGGGGTCACGATTTAGTGTGCCTTGGGGTTGAGCTCTGGAGGCGTAAGACAGTGACCTTCCTTCTGAGGCGATGGGGTCATGATATGGTCTTCCTCTTAGGGTCATGGCCATCTTCTTACATGGATATAGAGTCTCATCATTCTTCTTTAGTGTGCATCTTGATCCAGTTTTCTAGTTTTGGGTCCGTTCTTCTGAACCATTGTGAAGGGGATGAGATCCATCAACTTTTCCATGCTCCGGCAGTGGGTACCATGGCATGACTGTTGTGGCCTTTTTGAGTATATTTGATGGTAGTGATAGGGAAATTTCATGATGGTATTATGCTAGTGAATCACGTTTCTTTCTGGGTTGAATCTCATGATATTCATTGGTAGATTTTAAATGGTGGTAGTTGTGTGTTTGGATGGTTTATTTTTCAAAGGTGGAATGTTTGTGATACTGGACTCGAATTCATGAAACAGACTCTATATGAGGTTCTAGATCTAGTGATTTATCTTTGAAGAGTTTTTTAGATTTAGTAGTTTGATAGGATATAACTTTATCCATTGGATTAGGCCTGTGCTTTGTCACATGGAACTTGCTTGCCAAAAATCCTTTCAATGGTGGAGAGATTCATCATGATCAAATATGGGAGAGGAGCAGTTCAGTGATGTAATTCGGGTTTTACTCTTTTAATCCTTTGATTATGATTTCCCTATGTCCAAGATATCTTATAGGGTTTCCACCCCCTTCATCCCTTAATTGGGGGATTATCATATAAAAAAATTGGAAGGCCTTCGGGCCATTGGATGTATATACATAGGTAAGTAAATACTTACAAAAGCATTTGGTGGAATAATTCATATAATGGGTGACAATATAATCTGATTGAATTTAAGATATCACACCGATAAAAAATTTGTAATATACATAATTTACAATCCATAAAAATCCACATATAATCATAAGACCTAAAAAGTGTAAAATAAAATCTAAAAAATTAAATATACACTATTAATGATATATATAAAAGGTTGAGAGACCAAAAACTGGGATCTCCCATATGTGGCCTCTCGAAAATGATGTCATTGAAAGTCTATCCTTCATCATCATGTATGAGTTTAATAGTCCCTACAAATTATTAGTCAGACTCTACTATGTGTGTGTTTTAAATTCTATAAACTTAATAAAACTTCCCTTATAATGATCACATATAAGTGAGTCTGTATGTATCGCAAAATGGATAGTGCAAGGAATGATTAGGATAATACGAATTAATTGGTTGGAAAAACACCCTTAATAATCTATCATACATAATAGTAGATGTTAGGAACATTAAAAAAACAAAAATTAGTTACCCATAGTCAAGGTATACCTTTTTACATAAGATACAAAGTATGTCATCTTGAAGGACCAATCAGTTAAGATTTATTTAAGAAATAGATAGATACATGGTTCCCGTATTTCATTATAAATATAAAATATATATCATAAAACATTATTGAATCCTTGTTATTATTCATTATATGTTCTTCATTTCTAGGGAGAAAATAATGGGTGAGATCAGATACTCAGTAAGAGTTATGTACAGTAAAAGTTATCATGAGTCGTTGAGGAATAATCTATATGGACGAATGAATAACTAGAAACACATTCCATTTAAACAATAAATTGCATACAAAATTCATCCATAAGAAATATAAACACTGTAATATCATGGATAATAATAAAAAAATTCTCAATGATTTAAATTTTTACTATAAAATTTCATGATCCCAAATATCATGTCATCTTCTACAGTTATAACCGTTCACTAAGGCAGTTTCTTCGATGGGTAAGTATACACTAAAACCAATTTAATATGGCCAACTAATTTTACTCATCAGTCTTTTCGATGCATCGAGGGGATATATAATTAAGGGCCCCACCCATAACTACATGTCTAATGCATTCCTCATATATTTAATGATCAATTTAATTAATAAAAAATATGACATATCAAAAAATACCCTTATTGAGTAAGGAATACATAATATGTATATTTCCCTAGTCAATCAAATAATATTAATTATAAAACACCATAATTATAAATGATATACAATTTATGAAATAATCATATCCAAGGTATAGAGAAGATGGATATTTATTAGAAATGTAATTTCTAATGAAATAAGTTCAAAAAAAGAGAGAATGTTTTAATAAAATATTAGTGAACACAAAATTAATCATGAAATGAGAGATAACCAAGATATTAGTAGATTTTATCTTAAAATCAATTTTTCAAAATAAAATTGATGTGAAAATAGTAAATTAATCTTTAATTAAATATTTTTTTTTCAAAATCATTGAATACATGTAAAAAATCAAAAGAATATAAAACTATTATAATGGTTTCAATGTATTGTAATGTCATATATATTAAAAAACAATCATTTTTCTTTTTTATGATGAACTTCAAAAATGACCCTTTGAGAAATAATTAAGAATATTTCATTAAAACCATTTAAAAATAAATTGATTACATAAAATTTCTTAAATTCATTATTTCAGTAAAAAAAATGTCATTTATATCTATTTTTCTAAAAAATATGATATGGAAGGAAAATATACCCAATCAAAAAAGAAAAAAAAAGATTACCTTTTTCTTTGAAAATTCCTGTTCAAATAGTATCTTGAATAAAATTATTCTTCATCATGAAATATATATATATATATATATATATGTTAAATACTTAAATATGCTATTATATACACCAAATAATGTAAATAGATGCCTCATTACAAATATTTCATAATGGAGTTGAAATTGAGATGAAATACCTTACAATAATTATGTCCTTGAACTGAGAAGTAATCAACAAAATTTTCTGCCAAAATTTTAAATCCATAAAAAATAAGTAAAAATTAAAAAAAAAATTATGGTAATTTAATACATAATCATGGAATAACATAGTAAATTTTGTATATGTATAAACCGCTTATGGAAAATTTCGTTAAGAAACCACTTACCTTATGTCCAACCAATCCTATATGATAATTATATTCCCTAATATAAATATTATGTTAATTATATACCTACTTATAGACATTCTTAAAGTATATAATTACTTTTATTTTATTTATTACCATTTTATATATAATTAACTAATCAATTATGTTCACGTCGAATGCTTTGGAAATATTTATATCATATGTCTAAAATTAATCATATGGGTTTACTAGGGTAACATAGTTTCTTGTTAAATAATATTTAGAATAATAATCATTTCATAAATTTATTATTTAAACATTAATTATACTTTTAAAACCAATAAAAATTTGATGGTTATGAAAAATGTACTATGTTACAAAAATAGGGATGTTATGTCTTATATATGCATGAGTAACATTTCCCTTTTTCAGTAATCATGATAGGGGGAATGTAAGTATTATTTTATCTTTAAATAATTATCATTAATAACATAAAATAAACATTATTTCATTAAATAAACTCATATCTAACATTTATGTGATTATGTAGTGAAAAATTAATCATAGTGCTTTCTAGATGTGGTAGTCGACATGTACACATTATTGACGTTATCAATTTTTAATGAATTTAAAGGTTATAAAATTTGTGGTATATTAATTTCCAAAATAATAAATACATTATTAATATAATATAATTACATTAAATATATCATTTTAACCATCCATGAGTCACAATGATGAAAAAAAATTACATTAGTTCGCATTGTGGTAGTTTACTCTATTCCTGAATAGTGATTTCATTTCCCAATTTAGGGAAGGGAATTTGGATATAGGTTATTCCCTTAACATAATAACATCTTAGTAAAAGAAATATAATTTTGTTATTATAACATAAAGGTTAAAGATGTTCTTAAAAAGGTGGAATAATAAATAAAACAAAAATACATGGTTAAGAACTATAAATCATATTCAGAAAAACTAACTTGGTGTATACCAAAAGACATACTAGGATGGTTTTATAAAAAATGAATATTGTTCCTAGAAAGGGAATTAAGGAAAGGATTTGGGCTGGAATATTTTCAGAATTGTCCCACTGGGGTCTTCCATATATATGATAATCGTAGTGTGAACACCCTAATCCAGCCACCAATAGGCTAGAGGCTAGTGACTAGTGTCCAATAGGAATATCCCACATATGGAAGGCATTAGCCTATGGAAATATATATAAACACACAAATGTCCAAGATAAAATTCTAAAATATAAAAAATCATCAAATAAAATTAATGGATAAAAATAAATCCTACCATTGGAGTATGAAAAATATATTGAAGGTAGTAATCGTCCAAAAACATGCCCATCAAAATAAGAAATAGAGTCTAACATTCATAGAAGTTGGGGATCGTTGAAAAATGAAACACATGTAGAAATATTTTTCTTTATATCTCTAATACTATGTTCCACATAATCCTTCCCCTACCTAGGACACAATAAAATGTACTATCGTCTATATAAGACACAACATGCATTAGTATAGACCATTTAGGGATGAGTATAAAAATACCCAGTAGATCACACCTGAAATAATCAAATATAAAGAATCAAGAGTATTCATATTATCAACACCGTTTTTTACAATAAATATATGATATATAATGGTAAATAGAGTAATACTCCTATTTATACTCATAACAAACAATAGGTCTGAAAAGGGGTCTCAACCAAAACTGACATCCACAAAAAATTTCTCATGTATTCAAGGTAATTCTTATCTTGTATATATCCCTTTATGATCCATGTTTTTTCAAATAACACTCATATAAGAGGTCAAGATCAACTAGAAACACTAATATGTACTCACTTGATCTATAAAGATCACACTTACCATATTTGGGATCACATCAATGATAGATGGAGAATTAACCCACCCTTATAGATCAATATTCTTGATAGTGGATCATTTCCTTATTAATGGTGGTCACATCGATACAACAGACCCCACCTATGAAAGATTTGAAAGATGATCCAAACCCAAGACTCACAAGGGGATACCAAAAATTATACCCAAAATAGAACCCGAATAGAGGATCATAATCCATTATAATGGAATTAATACTACATTATACCCTTATAGGGATAGACCAAGGAATCACAATCCCCTAAACCTAGTCTATATTGATGATATGAGAAACTCAAAGCCATCTATTAGGATGTACATGACATATATTAGGGTACACATCATGCACATCTAATATTGAACCTACCCATGTCAATTCCCATGTTCTTATTCCCATGATTGTATACACATAGATTTTCCCAAGTACATTTGACTGTGCCAATGTGTACCTGTATGTTCTCCGGTACTATAGTTCGTTTCATGTACCAATCCATGTTCAATTATTGAGTCATGACAGGGTACTCTACCCATTTCCATGTTCCTAACCATTTTCCCCATGTATTATACAGGTTTCATGTTTTTACTCTTTCATAGGGTCCCAAGACATGTGATATATTATTTAATGACAAAATGCTTATAACATATGTAGATGCCCCACATGGTGTGTGTTCTTCTGGGTAATTGCCATATATCATGGAATTTATAAGATTCCATAGATAATTTAGTCTTCATCAATCCATGATTCTTCTTCCACCAATTCATCACCAATAATTTCTAGGAATGGTGGATTTTGGGTGACTAAGCCTTACTATCATCGTTCTCAAAATTTTGGCTATTGATCTGGTCAAAATCACAACTACCATTGAGCCATGCCATTGTTTCATTCCAAAAAACCAAAATGAGTATCCCAAAATCCAGAAAGAACAGTATTTAATTTCAAAAAACGACATCCATGCAATGATCTCTACCCTGAACCTAGAGTGATGATCCATTTCCCCGATGATAGGTTTTGTAATGATCACTCACTGGGCATTTTTTGAATTTTCATCCAAATGAAATTCCAAGGATGATGACATGAAGAATATGAGAGAGAAATTCATGAACAATAAAAATTAAAATTAAT
The DNA here is from genome assembly GCA_963277665.1 of Viscum album. Classification (NCBI taxonomy): domain Eukaryota; kingdom Viridiplantae; phylum Streptophyta; class Magnoliopsida; order Santalales; family Viscaceae; genus Viscum; species Viscum album. Next base: position 2,048,884,062 of record OY728150.1, on the reverse strand, counting down.
CTCAACTTTTGATCAGGATTCCCTTCATTCATTTCTATTAGTACATAAAATTAATATCCAACAATAAACAATAAATAATAATAAACCAAATACCAAGTAAATAATCTAGGAACCACAATATGATCGACTAGGGAATCAATATATTGGTGGATCTTATTTTCATTCATCATGGGATTACCAAATGGGGAAATAAAACATAGAATACAAATACCAAACTCTAGGTGGATTTATCACTGATGAAGAATGAATTTTCATCTTCATTGGTGGTGTGATCCTCAAAACCCTTAGAAAGAAAAATCTCCAATCTATTTATATTTTTCAATAAGACTTCCTCGGACACCCTCACTCTTAATTCTTATTCATATGTAGATAAAACTATATATATTCCATAACATTAATTTTATAGTGTAACACCCCAAGCTTCCACGGTACGTTTCACTTCGAATAATGTAATAGCGTGTGTTGTACGCAACCTCGAGCTCTGACACACACCACAACGAATTAAACTAGCCGTTGTGAATAGTAATACCTACCTTTTGAAATTTTATAAATTTTATTTATCAAAATGGACTTCACTTTTGGATTCGGAATATCAAAATTAGCCTATGTTGAATTTTTGGTATTTTTCTGCGAACTTCTATTTTTTATGAATAATGAAAAATACTTAAACCAACTTTTTTAATCAAAATAATTTATAGTGATAAATTATACTATTTAGTGGTTTTAAAGTATAAATATAATATATTTTTACCATTTTTTCCAATGGTGGTCATTAGAATTTATTTAACATTGAAATTGGGCATAAACAATTGCCAATCTTTTAATATAAATTGTTTCTTAAAAACACGCTATTTGTTGTAACAGCGGAAATTAATTATAAAATTAATTAATGAAACTTATATGTTTGTAATTTTGTAAAATAGATATCATTTTTGAATTCAGAATATCAATTATAGCTTAGGGTGAAATTTTGGCCTTATTCTGAAAAACTTCAATTTTTGATGAATAGTGAAACCACTAAGTGGTAATCAAGCAAACTGATTTTTCAGTTAAATGAAAGTTTACCACTAATGTGTATTGAATTTTTAAAATCCGACATACATGATTTCCATTAGTATATAAAATGTGGTTCAATGAGATTATAATAATTTTTTTGGTTAATAGTAACTTATTAAGTTCTTAATCGCGATTAGTGGTAATTAGGGTAGTTTAAGGTATAAATAATACATTAATAATATTAAATTACCTAGACACATGTCCCAACTTCATTGGTTGTGTCATGGCCGACCACGACAAGCCATGGGTCAACTTGGGGACCCCATGGATCCACTTTTGTTGGGAAATGACATAAATTATTTTTTTATTTAATGTTAAAGTGAAAATGACACTAACATAAATGGTTTTACTAAAACAATTTTTAAGTGGGGTTATAGAAGTCCAAATTTTGATTATAAATATTCATTGGAAAGATAAAAAGATTTCCTACATCATAGTATTTTTTTATAATTTTTAGACATTAAATAAATTAATGTATTTATAACATAATAATGATGCAGCAATGACATCATTATTTGACGATTTAAATAAAATGGAATGATAATGAAAACTCTAAAACTTACAAATGGCCAAAACCAATTTGATGAGTGGATTTCGAAGCCTTATCACCTTATCCACGAATTATATCAATTTGGGACCTTTTAAAACCGAAACACATTTTCAAATAAAGTAATATTTCTTTACTTTCCAAAAGTGCCCCTCCTCTCCTCTTATAAAAGGCCCCCACCTCTACCACATTTCACACACTTCTAAAGACATTGGCTCGGCCAACCCCTGCACATTTACTCTCTCCACATCCCTCTCCTAATCCTAGAGAATTCCCTTTGGGCAGAAGCCTTTCAAAGTAAGCCTTTAGGCTCAAACCAAAAGGAGTTACACTTTTAAAGGTAATTCATTCTCTCATGTTCATTTGTTTTATTTTGTTTCTCCAACCCCCTAAACTCTTTTTATTTACTTATTTTGTAACAACACACGTATCTTCAATATACTAGGATTTTGTTATAAGATTTATTCGAACTACACTCTCACACAACTACATCAAATGGTTAAAGAACATACGGTTTCCGTGGATGGCGAAATTCTGCCTCCCGAAACGATGATTGTTCAATACTCATTTAACACCTTAAAAGGTGGCCATTATGATGTCACTATTTTTATATATGATATATAATATGTTTATATTTTACTTATGCTTATGTATTTTTCATTTTTTTTCTTACCTTTATGGTTTCCATTATGGGTAAACGCGATATCTTCATTTAAGGAAGTGCGGACTACCGCCCCCTCAAAGTGATTTGATTCGTTAAATACCATATGTGGGACGTATAAAGGATGGAACTATGATATTATATGTGATATTATACTGGAATTATAATATACCTTTATATCATTATTATTCCATTCTATAAAATATGAAATAGAAATGAAAGTAGCGTTCATGCGTAAGTACGGCTTACCGTCTCCATGAACGGTGCATTTCATTTCTTACCTCTAAATGATTATGTAATGTTATAAATGAATAAATGTACTAGATATATATGACATATATGATATCTAAATCATGAATACAATTCTGTATATAATAAACATTTGGCCACCCGAACAACATGTAATTGTAAGAAGTCCACTTTCGACTTAAGAACCAAGCATCGACAAAACGACCGTTATTAACTTAAATAATTAAATAATGTTCATAACATGGTAATAAGTGATATAAAAGGAATAATGAACATGAAAAATGTTCTTAAGAAAATAGAAATTAACTCTAGTTTATTATTCAGGAGGATAAAGAACGGTCGAGTCAGGACAAGACGCAAGGTAAGGGAATTTCTAAACCCAACTTCCATTCTTTGGGTTAATCTCCTACTTTCAAATTATGTCATGATATTATTATGTCTTATTTTGTATTTTTACTTTCTTTATGTGTACCTATAGTGAATAAACATAATATATCTATTTTATTTTAAAAATGATATTTGTAAGGACTTCGTCTCAATCTCCTTTCATTGAGGCATATTTGGTTTTATACACAAATTTCTTTTATACGGTGTATAAACCACTTTGACTTTTACGTTTATTCAAAAGGAATCTTTTTTATACGAAGTGTTTACTAAACGAAAAAAGGGAATGTTTTTGTCGTACGTATGCGGCGACAACGACTTCTCCGCCGCCGTGACCACTATTTTAGTTTCGGCTTCCTCTACAAGCCATACCCTTTTTTTAATGAAAAATAAATATCATGTTATACTTTTCTTTTATTTTGGTTTTGAAAATGGTTTTGAAAGCATTTTTAGTATATCAATGTGTTGTATTGATATCTTGTGATTGAAATGTGGAAATGTTATGTTTCCTTTATGCATGTTTTATGTGATACGATTATGTTATGGTTTATGAGATATTTAAACCTGTTCATATGAGGAATGTATTGGACTTAATAAGTGACGGGTGGAGCCCGCTATAGCTCCTCGATGCATCGGTAGGTCTCATGAGACAACTAGACGTGGAATTGGCCGGGGCCCTTTCCCAATTTTATTTATGGTTTTGGCCTAGGCCTTAATCATTTTAGACGTCTTGGCTGAGGCCTTGAAAAAATGTTTCAGAATGTCCGGAATTATACATTCCCTCATTATGAAAGTGGTTAATGATATTTCATGTGATTATTTGCCTAGTAGAATATCCATGTGAGTAAGTAATGGAATTATTTTATTTTACTTTTTCCATATTATGCTGAAGTTCAAGTTCAATAAGGCTTTTGTTTTAGTTATACATTGCCTTAAATGCTTATGTTTTCTTATAAAAGCTTCCGCAATATTGTTATCCTTACTGAGCATCTGAGCTCACCCCTTTCAATGTTTTAATATTTTCCAGGATGTGAAGAAGTATTTTATGAATGACCTGCAGGGGTAGTCAAAAAGGGATATGAGTGTGGACTATGAAGACCATGTTATTGTAGTTTGTTTACTTTTTGATGTAATGAAAGACTTATGAATGTATCTAGTGTTTCCAAGGCTACTAAACTAATCGGTCTTTCGAGACTTGATCTTTTGTGATCATGCCAATGTTACAAAGTAATGCACCGACTCTGGGTAGCTGGGGTCGGGGCGTTACAGTTGGTATCAGAGGCAGTTTAGTACTAACCTTGGAAGCTAGATTTAGATAAACTCTGATTAGAGCACATAGCCCAAAGATAGACTTTGAGGATTAGTATAGAAGAACTTACTAGAATTTTGTTATTGTAGAGATTTTGTGAGTTTTCCGAGCAATACATCCCTGTCTGGATACGAGCAGGTAGAGGCGGCTCTGGCACAGATGTACCTAGGGGTAAAACCCGAAAACACCGCTTTGAGCTAGACTCGAACAGGAACTGGTGCACGACAACGGGCCTTGCAGTACTCTTGGTTACGACACTCCCGGGGGATATGCTTAGGATAATTCCCATTTTCTTTACAAACCACTATGAAGGGTTACGAGTATATACTTCCTCAAAGATTGTTTTTTTTAAAATTATGGATTATATCCATAATTAGTTCAATTTATGATAAGTGTTTTACAATTATGGAATTATGTATTTTGATTCATAAACTAATCCAGTTTATGCCATTATATAGAAATGGCGCCTAGTGGAAGGAATGGAAACCGTATCAATGCACTCACTCCATGTAGGGATTTCCCTCCTGCTCAAGATAATTATGGTGGAGCTAGTGATACAACTGGTGCTGATCAGCTTCTCACCGTACTGGGACAACTCACGCAGGTTATGAATAATAACCTTACTCGTATGGAGCACCCTGATCCGCAACGTGGAGGATCAATACTAGACCGTTTCATGAGGCAACAACCACCAACCTTCAATGGGAGTACAAATCCTATAGTAGCTGAGCAATGGATAAATTCCTTAGAGAAAATATTCCATGCCTTGGGGAGTAGTGAAAGGGAGAAAGTTGTCATGGCAGTTTACCGCCTCACTGGAGATGTCGATCAATGGTGGTCACTAATTCAAAACACAAAGGAAGATGACGAATTAACAAACATGGAATGGCATGAGTTCAAAGATCTGTTCTTAGAAAAATACTTTCCTCGAGACCATCGAGCGGATATGGAAAGGCAATTTCTGAGTCTGAGGCAGAAGGAGGATGAGAATGTCGCAAAGTATGAGGCTAACTTTACAAGATTAGCGAGGTATGCTGCAGATTACATACGTAACCCAAGGAGTAAGATTGATCATTTCTTTGATGGTTTAAAACCATTTCTCCGTCGAGCTATAGTATCACAATCCTTCTCATCATACGAAGATATTGTCTCGTGTGCTATCAAGACAGAAAAGGAATTCTCAAAGTCTTATGACAACAAAGTAAAGCAAGAGAATAAGAGAACGGTGGACCAAGAGACAGATAAAGGGAAAAAGAGAAAGAAGGATTTTCCATTATGTGATAATTGTGGGAAGAATCACCATGGTACGTGTCTAAAAGGAATGGGAGTTTGTTATAAATGTGGAGAAAAGGGTCACCAGGCTCGTGATTGCAAGGGAAAGAAAGAGGCTGTCAAAGTTGAATGCAATAATTGTAGAGAAATGGGTCATTATGCAAATGAATGTCCTAAGCGTCAGGGAAAATTACCTCAAAAAAAGGCCAAGGGATCAAGGACAATCTTATGCTGTTACTACAGTTGAAGCAGAATAACTAATGTAATGGTGCTTTTGGACTCATGGATTATATTCTGGTTATTAGAATAATGTGATATATATATATAAGGATTTTACTGCAGTACTTGTTGATTTCAGTAAGGTTTTGATATGATGGAGGTAATTATATTTTTAGTATGTGACAATAAGAGAAACTTTACTTTGTTTGGGGAAACTGATAAATTGATTTTGGAATTAAGAGACCTTTTATATAAAGTCTGGACAGAGGTATTTTGGATAACTATAAAGGTTGGAGTGGATTAAGTATATCTTTGGATAGTATTATTTATGGTTAAAAAATTTATGAAGATTATTTTTGGAATATTATGATACTATAGTTTTAGGAAAAGGACAACCTGCAGGGTGGGGCATAACCCGTCGCGTCGGACAAAGCTGCAGGAATCGAACCCACAATCAAAGTGTGACAGGCCTTTATTTCCTACCACTAGCCTACAGGAAGTCCCTGGTTATTACAAAATAATTTTAACTAATCTAAATGGTATGTGTTAACATTTGGAACCTTATACAATTAGGATAAATAGAATATTTTTGAGTTTCGTTACCATTTGGAGTAAAAGATGGGTTTGTGGTCAAAATTTATTAACGAATGAAAGCATACATAACAAGTATGTATATTCCCTTATGTTCTTAGTAAATCTCCTAAATAAATTCCTCAACATTATAAAAGGTAACTCAAAACAAAAATGTTGTCGGTTAACTTTTCCAACTGGGGATTCAATGACCGTTTAACCAATCACAAGTTTGTGATTTTCTTGTGGTTAAACTTTCTCCTAATCCTATTTTCTATAACTCTCCATCAGACCTTGATGGTTTATTTCTCCTCCATATCCATATTTTCATAGAATCCTAGAATGGGCTATATCGGGTGACCTTTGTACTTATCTTGCTTTCTTTTAATGTTATATATTTATTAACTTTATTTCCGATGTGGGTTTTCCGCAAGGGTATTTTCTCTTTTCAACCTTTTATTTTCAAAGAAAAAATTCAAATTGCGAGGACGCAATTTATTGAAGGAGGGGAGAATGTAACACCACAATCTTCCACGGTACGTTTCACTTCGAATAATGCAATAGCGTGTGTTGTACGCAACCTCGAGCTCTAACACACACCACAACGAATTAAACTAGCCGTTTTGAATAGTAATACCTACCTTTTGAAATTTTATAAATTTTATTTATCAAAATGGACTTCACTTTTGGATTCGGAATATCAAAATTAGCCTATGTTGAATTTTTGGTATTTTTCTGAGAACTTCTATTTTTTATGAATAATGAAAAATACTTAAAACAAATTTTTTAATCAAAATAATTTATAGTGATAAATTATACTATTTAGTGGTTTTAAAGTATAATTAGAATATATTTTTACCATTTTGTCCAATGGTGGTCATTAGAATTAATTTAACATTGAAATTGGGCATAAACAATTGCCAATCTTTTAATATAAATTGTTTCTTAAAAACACGCTATTTGTTGTAACAGTGGGAATTAATTATAAAATTAATTAATGCAACTTATATGTTTGGAATTTTGTAAAATATACATCATTTTTGAATTCAGAATATCAATTATAGCTTAGGGTGAAATTTTGGCCTTATTCTGAAAAACTTCAATTTTTGATGAATAGTGAAACCACTAAGTGGTAATCAAGCAAACTGATTATTCAGTTAAATGAACGTTTACCACTAATGTGTATTGAATTTTGAAAATCCGACATACATGGTTTTCATTAGTATATAAAATGTGGTTCAATGAGATTATAATAATTTTTTTGGTGAATAGTAACTTATTAAGTTCTTAATCGCGATTAGTGGTAATTAGGGTAGTTTAAGGTATAAATAATACTTTAATAATATTAAATGACCTAGAAACATGTCCCAAACTCATTGGTTGTGTCATGGCCGACCAAGACAAGCCATGGGTCAACTTGGGGACCCCATGGATCCACATTTGTTGGGAAATGACATAAATTACTTTTTATTTAATGTTAAACTGAAAATGACACTAACATAAATTGTTTTACTAAAACAATTTTTAAGTGGGGTTATAGAAGTCCAAATTTTGATTATAAATATTCATTGGAAATATAAAAAGATTTCCTACATCATAGTATTTTTTTTATAATTTTTAGACATTAAATAAATTAATGTATTTATGACATAATAATGATGCAGCGATGGCATCATTATTTGACGATTTAAATAAAATGGAATGATAATGAAAAATCTAAAACTTACACATGGCCAAAACCAATTGGATGAGTGGATTTCGAAGCCTTATCACCTTATCCACGAATTATATCAATGTGGGACCTTTTAAAACCGAAACACATTTTCAAATAAAGTAATATTTCTTTACTTTCCAAAAGTGCCCCTCCTCTCCTCTTATAAAAGGCCCCCACCTCTACCTCATTTCACACACTTCTAAAGCCATTGGCTCGGCCAAACCCTGCCCATTTACTCTCTCCACATCCCTCTCCTAATCCTAGTGGATTCCCTTTGGGCAGAATCCTTTCAAAGGAATCCTTTAGGCTCAAACCAAAAAGAGTTACACTTTTAAAGGTAATTCATTCTCTCATGTTCATTTGTTTTATTTTGTTTCTCCAACCCCCTAAACTCTTTTTATTTACTTCTTTTGTAACAACACCAGTATCTTCAATATACTAGGATTTTGTTATAAGATTTATTCGAGCTACACTCTCACACAACTACATCAAATGGTTAAAGAACATACGGTTTCCGTGGATGGAGAAATTCTGCCTCCCGAAACGATGATTGTTCAATACTCATTTAACACCTTCAAAGGTAGCCATTATGATGTCACTATTTTTATATATGATATATAATATGTTTATATTTTACTTATGGTTCTGTATTTTTCGTTTTTTGTCTTACCTTTATGGTTTCCATTATGGGTAAACGCGATATTTTCATTTAAGGAAGTGCGGACTACCGCCCCCTCAAAGTGATTTGATTCGTTAAATACCATATGTGGGACGTATAAAGGATGGAACTGTGATATTATATGTGATATTATACTGGAATTATAATATACCTTTATATCATTATTATTCCATTCTATAAAATATGAAATAGAAATGAAATTAGCGTTCATGCGTACGTACGGCTTACCGTCTCCATGAACGGTGCATTTCATTTCTTACCTCTAAATGATTATGTAATGTTATAAATGCATGAATGTACTAGATATATATGACATATATGATATCTAAATCATGAATACAATTCTGTATATAATAAACATTTGGCCACCCGAACAACATGTAATTGTAAGAAGTCCACTTTCGACTTAAGAACCAAGCATCGACAAAACGACCGTTATTAACTTAAATAATTAAATAATGTTCATAACATGGTAATAAGTGATATAAAAGGAATAATGAACATGAAAAGGGTTCTTAAGCAAATAGAAATTAACTCTAGTTTATTATTCAGGAGGATAAAGAACGGTCGAGTCAGGACAAGACGCAAGGTAAGGGAATTTCTAAACCCAACTTCCATTCTTTGGGTTAATCTCCTACTTTCAAATTATGTCATGATATTATTATGTCTTATTTTGTATTTTTACTTTCTTTATGTGTACCTATAGTGAATAAACATAATATATCTATTTTATTTTAAAAATGATCTTTGTATGGACTTTGTCTCAATCTCCTTTCATTGAGATATATTTGGTTTTATACACAAATTTCTTTTATACGGTGTATAAACCACTTTGACTTTTACGTTTATTCAAAAGGAATCTTTTTTATACGAAGCGTTTACTAAACGAAAAAAGGGAATGTTTTTGTCGTACATATGCGGCGACAACGACTTCTCCGCCGCTGTGACCACTATTTGAGTTTCAGCTTCCTCTACAAGCCATACACTTTTTTAATGAAAAATAAATATCATGTTATACTTTTCTTTTATTTTGGTATTGAAAATGGTTTTGAAAGCATTTTTATTATATCAATGTGTTGTATTGATATCTTGTGATTGAAATGTGGAAATTTTATGTTTCCTTTATGCATGTTTTATGTGATACGATTATGTTATGGTTTATGAGATGTTTAAACCTGTTCATATGAGGAATGTGTTGGACTTAATAAGTGACAGGTGGAGCCCGCTATAGCTCCTCGATGCATCGGTAGGTCTCATGAGACAACTAGACGTGGAATTGGCCGAGGCCTTTTCCCAATTTGATTTATGGTTTTGGCCGAGGCCTTAATCATTTTAGACGTCTTGGCCGAGGCCTTGACAAAATGTTTCAGAATGTGCGGCATTATACATTCCCTCATTATGAAAGTGGTTAATGATATTTCATGTGATTATTTGCCTAGTAGAATATCCATGTGAGTAAGTAATGGCATTATTTTATTTTACTTTTTCCATATTATGCTGAAGTTCAAGTTCAATAAGGCTTTTGTTTTAGTTATACATTGCCTTAAATGCTTATGTTTTCTTATAAAAGCTTCCGCAATATTGTTATCCTTACTGAGCATCTGAGCTCACCCCTTTCAATGTTTTAATATTTTCCAGGATGTGAAGAAGTATTTTATGAATGACCTGCAGGGGTAGTCAGAAAGGGATATGAGTGTGGACTATGAAGACCATGTTATTGTAGCTTGTTTACTTTTTGATGTAATGAAAGACTTATGAATGTATCTAGTGTTTCCAAGGCTACTAAACTAATCGGTCTTTCGAGACTTGATCTTTTGTGATCATGCCAATGTTACGAAGTAATGCACCGACTCTGGGTAGCTGGGGTCGGGGTGTTACATATAGAATCTAATTATTTCATTGTATCAAACAATAATAGTATAAAATTATTTATTTATTTATTTATTTTACCATTTACACACATGATAAAATTTTCACAAAGTAAAGAAATAAACAAGGATTATGTCACTAAAAAGTGAAAGCTCTTATTCCAGACTCAACTGATGTCTCTGATATCCCATATGATTCCCCATTTAGTAGTTATTAAACTAGTTTAGGAAAACTCTGCATGTTTCATATTAATATGTTTTATATTTTATTAATATTAATACTAGGACCACCAGGACTCATAATATTGTAGGGTCTCACCAACTAGATTAAAAAATATTATGATACATATTCTGGATTATTACATGTAAAAAAATTGGACTTTACATTCTCTCGAACAAAAATTTTTTTTCAAAAAAAAAAGACTAATAAAAAAGATGTCAATACAAGGCTCATATTTGGGACTCTTTCTCTAAAGTTCTCTCCTAAGGATTCACGTGCTACCACTCGACACACAGTAAGGGAATATCATTACAAAAAATGATATTCTCATTCTAATACATGATCTACACAATTAAATTCACAATGGATGCTCTATCATTTATTTCTTGATCACCCCATTCAATAACATGGGGTTTTTCATGAATATATCTCCTCATTTTTGACATGTGGAATAATTTTGTACTCGGATTATTTTTGGTGGTAGGTTTATGTTTTACATCACCTAACCAACCCTTCAAATTATCTTGATTGGTCTAATGAATATATAGACATCATGCCTCTATGATCAAGTCTTCAAAATCCTCATCGAGGTGAGAAATTTGGGAACACATTTTCTCCAACCTCAAAATCCAACATCATATTTATTCAGTTTGTATTAAACATATGATATCTCTGTAAAGACATCATCTGATCCAAGATTATTTTTAATTTCTTTTTCATATATCACTCCAACTCTGAGATAATAAGTCATTATTCTCCTAGTTCAGTCCATCATAGTGGTGACCTGCATGGTCGTCCATATAAGGCCTTAAATAGTGTCATATTAATAGTGAAAATGGTAATTTTTGTTGTATTAAATATCCAATAAATGCAGGTGATCCTCTAAAATATATAATAAGTCCAAATTGATGTCTTGAAACATATCCTCAAGAACCGGAATGGTCCACATGGTCTCTTCATTAGTCATTGAGTCCAACACTGTGCTTAAACAATACTATGTTCAAAAGCACTCCTATAATACTCTCTATAATTGTGGAATTAAGTAATCGTAATGGTATGAAACGGTCATAGCGGTACCTCCATAAAGATAGACTATCTATTTCACATACACTCATCTCGTTATATCTACTAGACTCTTCTCTTTAATAGTTAGTAAGTTGGACAATTTGGGGAGTCTATCTATGATCACCAAGATGGAATCATTTCCTATAGATTTTTCTTGTAACCCCATTATAAATTCCATAGATATACCATCAATATAATACATGGAACATCAAGGGTTTGAGAAAAAATCCACAAAAACCTGCATTTTATCTTTCACCTGTTGACAAGTGATTCATTGAGATACAACCTCCACTAAATAGTTCATCACCCTGGGCCACTAGAGCTATTTCAGAATGTCCTGGTACATATTTATTACACTGGTATATACCACAAATGATATGTATGAAAATACCTCATAACCATTTTATTTTATGTAAATAGTTCCATCATTCAGGACTTGAAATGGATTAAGTGATATCCACCTTCATAAAATACATCAATAGAACATAAAATGGCTATTTAATAATGTAACGTCTCGTAGTTCATATCTATATGTTAGTCCTCTAAAACACAAAGTAGAAGTGGAGAGGTAACAACCATCAACTTTAGTTATGTTTAACCGTCCATTTTCACTAAGGAAAACAATAATGAGGTTAACTTCTCTAAAATCTTGGTCCACAACCATGATCAAATCCTCTTACTTTGATAATATTCCACTATATTAACCTTATTGGGAGTGTAGACTAAATCAAATTCATAATCTTGGAAGAACTATAACCATATACATTGTATCATGTTAAGATACATTTGAGAGATGATATACTTAGGACTCTTATGGTTAGAATAGGTGATTAGCAAACCACTATAAGGTATCATCGACATAATTTCTAGTCAAATACTACCACTTCAAAGTCCATATCATGGTTCGTTTAGTTCTGCATGTGTGGTCTCAAATTTCTAGATCCATAGGAAATCACATCCTATATTTTCATCCAAATAGAATCAAATCTAAATCATTAGGCATCACAAAACACTACTTACATGACACACTCCTCTGAAAATCTCAAGAATGGATGTCTTGTTAATCTCTGCTACAACACCTCTATCAGAACCAATTCTAATCAAAACTTCTTCCCATTCCATGTCAAAGATGTCATGGTTTCCTATATCTTTGATAATCATATATGAATCTATTATTTTATCATGTAAACTCAATGAATCTTTCTCCTCTATCATGATCTTGGATAGATACCAATTTAACACTTCCTCGACCTTCATTGGGTCCACTGCAACATCCTATACTAAGATGAAATGTCTCAGAAGGTGGACCTCCAAAATCCTAAATTAACACTTTGAGATATTCCCATAAGTCTAGTTCTCTCATAGTATGTACTAATATATACTCAAGTGTCTCACATTCTCCTAATATAATGTTGAGTACACAATGATTCCATCTTTGATGATGGTAACAAATTGGTATAAAAAAGGCTAAAAGATCTGGTTCATGATTTCCTTGAAAATTGTTGGGGGCATTCATCAAATCAAAAGGCATCCCCAAAAAGTCACAAATAACCATAGAAATTTTCTAATTCCATCTTCTTTATATCATCTTCCTTTACTCAAATATTGAAATATAAAGATCTAATGTAAATCTACATGAACAACCATGCCCCTATTAACTAATCAAAGATGTCACTAATCCTTGGTATTAGGTACTTGTTATTTAGATTCACCTAGTTTATGAACCTATAACCCTCACACAACATTATTCACCCATCTTCTTTCTTGGGACACAAAACTGGGGATACCTAGGGAAATATTAGGAAGTATGGATTTCATCCTCTAAAAGTCCTTCAAATACACTCTCAACACACTAACATCCATGAGAGACATCTGATATGATGGCATAGATATTAGGGTTATCCTTGGGTTCAATTCCATGTAAAAATATATCTCTTAGTGATGTGGTATTATTCAAATAACCTGATGAAATACATCCTCATAATCCACCACCATAGTGGAAACTGGTATCCCATAGGATTCAATACTCCAATATAAATTCAATACAATTGGTGAGTAATTGGACACAACCTCTTACGTATGGGTATTTCCATCTCTACCTGGGTTTCTATCTCACCCATGAAGTAAAACATCACCCCATCACCATGGAAACAATGCATCCTCCAAATGAAATTATAAATATGGGCATGAAATATGAATATCTAACCCATACCATAGATGAGATCGAAAGTCCTGATCATTGGTACAAAAATATCCCATAATAAAGTCTTACATCCATGATCTATGTCATAGTATCTACACATGTTTTTGATCACTAAGTCACATCTAGATCAAGTCTCCAAGCCCAAGGGTTGTGACAATGGATCAACTAGAATCTCGTGTTCTAAAACTAGAGAAGTGGAATGAAAAAATAATATTTCATCCATATCTGTAATTTTTTAACTAATGTATAGTAGACAGAAATATCACCTCTAATCATCCCTAGAGCATCGGGGTCATAGGCCCCCATTGCCTATAGTTTTCCCCACCCTTAACCACTAAATCCATGTGATTTGGGTAGGACATCCGTGGATGTTGGTGAAAATAAGTAAAACTTTTTACCACCTCTAGCTAGTCTAAATCCTCCTCTTCCATGTCCACTACCAAGTATACCTCCCTTATCCTACTACTACCTCTTCCTGAGGGATCCATCAACCATCTCTCTTTCATCTATAAAACGATCCAAATAATCTTATGAAAGTTGTCCATGACAATCTCAATAGAAGAATTTCATATCCCTAGGCTAAAGTGATCTATCCTAAGAGCCCAAAATCACCAATCCCCTTTTTGGTGATCATCTCACAAATCATCATACATTCCAATATTTTTGTCACTAATATACGATAATTTTTTTCATGGTATCATCTATTGTGTTTCCTATACCATAATCAACTATCATATTATTCTCTTATTAGAAACCCTCCATTGCTAAATCCCACTCAGAAACTCCATCATAGGTGAAATTGAATATAAATAACACTAAATACATCATATCTTTGTGTAGGTCATGCTCAAAGATCTGTATACAAAAGAATCGATATCACACCATATCTTGATGGTATTTTGTGAGGTAAGTGAATCTTGTTGAATAATACCCCATGGGAAGACTTGAATATTCTAAATGTATAAGTTCTTAGATTTATATTAATAGTAATAATGATGTATTTAACTCTTATTTGAAGAAATTCTTAAAATATGACTAGGAGAGTGTAGTTTTATCATTTGAATGAGCCACCAAAATCATCAACCTCACAATGGCGCCCTGAAGAATACTCCACACTAGCATGACCAGATGATATATAGGTGCCCTCATGGAGAGGAAAACTTCTCTAACATCTACATTCCATTCCTCATCTACCTGCGGGTCTTCCCCACCCCAAAACCTTGGATGTCTCTACCTCAAAATATTTTTTATGGTACTCAAACGAGTGCCCATATAGGTCGAGTTCTACGAGAACAACCTTATCCGTAACGGGCTGTCGCATAACTGGAAAATTGCTTGTAGGTTCCACCACTTATACATTAATTTATAATAAAGCATCATCACTAAGTAGATCATCCACATGACCAAATAGTGTAATCCAATCATTATGTCTTTGTAGAGGAATCCTAAAATTGAAAATATTTTCCACATTTAATTGGTATATCTGGTGAGTTCACACCATAAGTAAATAGAATCAACAACCCATTCATATATGATTATTGATCCAAGGTTTTACCTACAAAAACTTAAAACACATACTATAGAAAGTAAATGGTTTTTAGAGTATTTGTGGATGTATATATTAGCTGAAACAGTAACAATATAGTCCCTAACCTAAAATTTGAACTCAAAACACATTAAAACTATTTCCATAAATCCCATACTAATCACATATATAGACTGAAATATATGAACCGGTCTAAGGTAGAACCATACACTCTGATGTATCTCTATCACAACCTAGTCTACCAAGGCCAACTTAGATGGTGATAAGTAGAGTGTGACCACCCCAATCCTACCTCCAATAGTCCATGGTCTAGTTACCAGCACTGATTAGAAGTATATCACATATGGGATTCACTAATCTATGTACCTATACACACACTCAATCAATTCTCCAAGACCATATAATTTCAAACAATAACAAACAAAACTACAAAAATGCATATATACAACTAAATCCAGCCATCAGAGTATTGAAGAAAGATATATTTTGATAAAGGTCCAAATACAATCCCATCAAAAGAGGAAATGGAGTTAAACATGATTATAAGGGGGTATTAATAAAAAATGTGACACTATTAAGAACATAATTCGATCTAGATCAAAAATTATGCTCCATAAGATTCTTATCCACCAAGAAAATATTCAAATAACATGTCATCTACAAACGAGACTACATGTGTGGGAAGAGCCCATGTAGGGGTGAGTATAATAATACCAATTTAGAATCCCAAAAATAAAAAAACATAAAGAATTATTTTTATTCAACTCATAAATATATGATTATGTTATTCAAGATATTATGAATAATGATAAATAGGGGAATAATCACATGCATACTCATAATAAAGAAATGATATCAAAAGAGGACTCATTCAACACAAATTTCCATGTGATTATACTTGAGAGTTTAAGTTAATGATTATTTGGGAGAGCTTAGTCAATGTTCCATGTTTTCAGTAATGACACTCAGTTAAGAGGTTATTCTCATCTATCCTCTCCAATATATACCTGATGGATCTCTGAGGATCACATTTCTTATATAAATTAACACACTTAGGATCATCGGGGAATGTTGCCAACTGTACTAGGCCCCACTAAGGGATACGAAGAATAAAATACAAAATAGAACCCATTTTGGGCATCAAAATCCTATGATGAGGATATAATGAAATATTTTTCCATCATACGGATAGGCAAAGGGGTCCAAATCAACTGAGCCTAGTCTATACTTAATAGATAGAGGGATCTTAGCTATCTTGGAGGATGTATAAATATGTATATATGGTACACAACTTATACCTATAATCTAAGAATTTCTCTTATTTGTTCCCATGTTCCTCATCCTATGCTCATGTACACTTGGTCGTACCCATATAATTTATTGATTCATACATAAACATGTAAATAACCATGTAATATAGTCATGATGATGTACCTATTCATAACTAAGTACCAGGTCATGCCCATGTACTCTAACCATGCTCATGTACCTAGTTGTTTTCATGCACATGTATCCATCAAGATACCCATTGAGACTCTATTAGTGTCTCACACAACATGTTTTACATGTTACAAAAAATATTATATTTTATCTGACAGGAAACCCTAGAACCTTATCGGGGGTCCCCACACATCACTTTTTCTATGGGATACACTCCATGTAAAGATAAATTTCCCAAAAATCATAGTTTTATCACATATCATCTATCCATGATACCATAAACATAGATTCTATACTAATCACACTTAGGAAAGATGGATCTGAGGTGACTAAGCCTCACCATCATCACTTATATGTTTGTAGAAATTTATACACTCAAAATTTCATCTTTAAATGAGTTATATCATTCCCACACACCCATAAACAGAAATTGGTTTCATAAAAACTAGACTGAATGATCTTCTATAGTCATACTCGCAACCATTCTATCATTCTATATCCCAATTCTTGGGTGATGGTTTCTTTCACCATATATCGATTTAGCAATGATCAATAATGGAAATTATTCATACCAACATTTAAACGACATGACAATGGTGATTACACATAGAATAATATAAAAAAATAAAAAACCTAAAAAGTAGAATGAAACACATATATTTTTTAACAGGGTGTCGATTTTATTCAATTATAAGAAAAAATTAATATCCAAAAATATACAACAAATAATAATTCCCTAATTCTATGGTAGATAAACTTGAACCCACAACATGAAAAAATCATAAATAAATATGTTGGTTTATTTGATTTTCATTCTTCATGGGATAATCATCGGCCATAATAAAACATAGATAAAAATTCCCTCCCTTTTGTTAGATTGCTCACTAATGTTGATAAAATCTACATCATCATTGTTGGTGTGATCCTTGTAATCCATTAGCAAGATAGATCATTGATCTATTGTCATTTTTCACCAATCCTTTATCTAATCTTCTCTATCTATCTCATAATTCTCATGGTTATGTGTCTAACCCTAAAAATTTTCCATAAAATTATATTTATTGATTTTAATTAGGTCTATTCTTCAAATAATAATAAAAAAATTAATAAATTTATGTATTTAATATTTTGTGCCCTTGAATACATTTTAATAAATGTCTAATATTGATAAAGACTATGTAACACATAGGGTTAATCCTAGATTCTAGAAAAAAATGTCTCAAACTTATAATTAGACTACCTTTTTAGGAGTTATTAAATAATTTTAGGAAAACTATATGTGTGTGATATTAATTAAAAATATTTTCATTATATAAATATCGAGCTCACCGGGCCTCTAAATATCACTCCTTCATAGAACCTAAGTAGAAAAATTTTAGTATATATATTCAAAATATTAAAAGTAAAAAGATATATTACCAACATGGAAAATCTTAAAGGCTCTTGATGTATTTATAGGAGAATATAGGTGGTATCATTTTATAAGTGCGAGACATGACACACTTTAAATAAAATATAATAATGAATTACTCAATTAAAATTGCTATAAAATGGACCATTTAAAAATCACTGATGAGATAAGGTTGAAATATATCCATCCAATAGAAATTAAGAAATTTTTATGTGTCATTTAATCAATTATCACTCTATTTTATCTCCTGGTAAACCAGTGTTGAAATTTATTATTGTAATAAATTTTTAATGTTTTTAATATTCGTTATGAAAAAAAAAATTAATATGAACTTATCAATTTATTTTAATTATGTTGATTCAAAATAAATAAAACAATTTATCAAATTAAATTCAAAGAAGTGGTAGATTTTTTTTAAATCAATCCAAAAAATGTGTCAGAATTTGTTTTCTAAAAAATGTCTTCTACGCTTAGAAAAAATTATACAAAATTCACAGATTCAATTAATTATAAATACAATAGTTTTATTATTGAAAATATTATTGAAAATAAATTAATTAAAACTATTTCAAAAAATAATTAAACATTACAAATTCTTGAAAAATACAAGTAAATTTTGAATAAGGAAACATATTTTTCACTATTCATTAAAAAATCAGTCTTTTCATAAAAATTACATAAATTTACACTAAGATAGTTTTAACATCATTATTTCAAAAATAATATTCATTTTTACAAATAATATTTATAGAAGTGATATAAATATATTATATTTTCCATATACAAGAAGTGATAGAATCATTTTTGAAGAAAATATATTTTTGATGTACAAAATGACAAGGTAAAATGATAACAGGTTAATTTCATGATATTTTCCCTAATGATGAGGTATTAATTTAATATAATGCTATAAAACATGATAAAATTTATAAACATGATTTCAATCGATTTATTATGAAAAAAATCATATTTCAGGTATGTTTTGATCAATTTCACATCATCTCATATATATATATATATTAGGTTCTTGGGGGAATGATTACATGTAAACACACACACACACACCTCGCACACATGTTGGAATGGCATCCTATTCCCCCCTAAGGGATATCCCACCAACAAGTCTTATTTATGCAGTACATGAACCTTTTCCCAGTGTGAAAGAATCCCATTACATGGCCCATAGGACTAATGGATAAAAAATCCCATTCTATAACCCTGAAGGCCAATATTTTTTTACCCAAAGTCCCTCTGTTGAATATTGATGATAAAGTACTCGAGATGATATAGTACATTCTACAGTTCTACCACCACTAAAGTTCCTTCTATAGTGCCCACCACCACTATAGTGTCATACGTGTTGTAGTTCTTGTACTTGTATATTTATTCTACAGCACTTCTACAGTACTGGTACAGTGGCCTGCACCTAAGGGGTATTGATCCCCCAACCACGATGTTGTATTATGGGATTATCACCACTAAGACAAACCCTAACTAATCACATATTCTCATATTCCAAGAAACAGATATTCATGATTAATTTTAATACCTCAAACACTAAATATAACATTTAACAGTTCATAGGATCTTTAAATGATTTAAAATTTATTCAATATAAATATTAAAAATACAATTTTTTATGAAAATTTTTCTAATATGGATAAATATTATGCAATAATCTATAAACCCACAA
The DNA here is from genome assembly GCA_963277665.1 of Viscum album. Classification (NCBI taxonomy): domain Eukaryota; kingdom Viridiplantae; phylum Streptophyta; class Magnoliopsida; order Santalales; family Viscaceae; genus Viscum; species Viscum album. The sequence continues at coordinate 2,048,863,956 of OY728150.1, read as the reverse complement.
AATTAATCACCAATGTTTATCTTATTCAATTATATATATATAAATCCTTAAGGTTCTTCCAATGTTGTTTAACCATGTTTGAAAACCAATAATATGAATGTGTTGATTAAGAATTTATCCCTTAAAAATATAATATATCTCATAATTCTACCTACCATACATGTGAAAAACTTGATCAATTATTATCTTAAAACATACTAGTATCCTAATTAACCATAAAACATCAATCAAAATTTCATGAATTCAAAAAAATAACATTATCCAAATTTCTTAAATAAAATCTTATATTATCAAATATATTCTATAAATAAAAATTTTAGTATGTCCATCGTAAATTAATTATTCATAAAATCACTACTCATTTTCAAGGTCACTAATAACATCCCTTTTATTTCAAAAATGTCGATATTCTCTTTAAACAAACAATTTTTTTTAAAATTAACATCAGGAACATATTACAGGTTATTATTCCCAAACTCTTATATTCTATAAAAATATCATCGTACCACTAAATCAATTTTCATGGTTATCAGTAACATTCAACATATTATTTTAAATACTTAATAAAAAAATATTTTAGAAGAATCCTTTACGTTTCAAGAATCATATAAAAAATAATTTAATTGATATAAAAATCCTATATCATAATTAATTAATCCTAATACATAAATAGTTAAATCATTCCAATTAAAATATATTTATTTCATAAGAAAGGACTTTTCCACTTATTTTATTTAGTAGTTATTTCTTATTATTATTTGGTCTTTTTCTTAATAATAAAATATATCTTTATAGTTGAATCATTAGAATTTACTTATTTATTTATTCCTTTCCATTAATTCTCTATATTACCCTTAAATCATCACATATATCAAATTTCCAGGACCCTCAATCATTTTCTAGGATTTTTCTTTCAAAAATAATCACATGTGTGATGTATTATCCTACCATTATTTTCTTTCTCTTCATTTTATTATTTATTATGTTCAATTATCAAATTATTCCACTTACTTCATTTAGAAATGTAGGACTAGGATAATTAAATCTCTTTCTGGATGGAACTTGATTATATAACATCAAATGATAAAAATTATTAACATACTAGTATCCTTTGGAGGTATGGATTAATCCCATCCATGATATGATCTATATTATTTTATATACTATTTACATAATCTATATAATTCCTTACCAGTCTTATAATGTTATGCTTAATCACTACCATAGTATCATGTTCCTTTTATCTTATACTGTGGAATATCAATTTTAAATCATCTTTTTTTACCATAAGAAAATTATTTCTCAATCAATAAAATATTAAAATTTCTCCATCCCATGATTACTATTTCTTTAACAACATTAATTTTGTGGATCAATGACCACCATTGATCAGCATCTCCTTTCAAACAATAACCTTCTATATTAACCATTTTACATTCATTATTTTATCAATCTAGGAACATATTTTTGAAGGACACGGCCCATTTATCAAATAAAAATGGATTAGTTTTTCCTCTAAAATATGGAGTATTTTTTCACATGATGTATCATCCCCGACTCAGATGCCACTGAATCGGTCTTCCAAGCTAGGTCGTCACATGACCTCATTAGTTCCTCCCCATATAACAGAGGTTTCTGAATAGCTATGAGGGTTTAGATTAGCCACATGATGTGAATATACCCTCTTGGTAAGAGTAAGATATAGTAGTAAAAATATAAAACTATATATATAACATCAACTAATTAATGAACCAGCATTAGTAAACATTTCCCAACTGGATACAAACTACAACCAATAGTAAATATGATATGCCATGTTATAATTCCAAGTAAGAAAACTAAAAATAATATAGACAGCATAAATCCCAAAATGGTCCTGAATCCATGTCTGGAACCTCGTCCATTCATGTCCCATATCCTACTCAACTCCCTAGAATTGGTCCCTTGCCCTTGTCCTGGCCGGTATTACTAAAGTCATCTCAGGTACCTATTGGAAGCTTGAGTAGGGTATGAGTACATCTCTGTAGGTTACTACCAAAAATTTCTATATAATATCCAGTCTAGCATATAGTTCATGAAAATATGAAGTAAATGGTATGATAAACAAGAAGGGAAACATGGGTTCCAATAGATAACCAAATACACTTACACCATTTCTATCTTTATTACCATTTTCATCATTCATGTCGTCTTATTTAATTAATTTCTTTTTATCATGGGTTCCATGGTTTGGGAATATATATCTTCTAAACATGGATCTAAGGAAATCAAACACTATTCATAATAAAATAAATCATGTCCCTATCTTTCTAATGAAAAACATTCCGTGATCAATATATCAAACATACCATGTACCCACCATCTAGGTAGTTTAATCAATTGCAACAATTAAGGCATAAAACCTTAGTCTAACATCTTAACTATAATTCACATTGTTCACTGGTTGACACACTAGGAGCCTCGGTCGAAGTGTCCAACTAGGATCTGGTAAGCCATGTCTGGCCATCCCAACCACTAGGTCATATTTCATAAAACATAGAGCATTATTATATGAATCCAACTGGGACTCTGAACGCCATGTCCGATAATTCCAACCTTAATATGGAACACAATCTCTATACCCTATGGATTATGAGCATCATTACTTTCCCAAAAACCACAATGCACCAGGGAGTGGAGAATCAGTTCAACCTCCCAAATCCATTCATTACACAACCATATCACTACCAAACACAACTGATACAAATAGGAAACCCATTTCATCCCCAAAAATAAGGAATTAATAATACATTTAACCCATCAACACATTCCCCACTAACCTCTCATAAATGCGTAGCCTAATCTCCATTATCTTAACCTAACCCAATAATTATATTAACAAGCCTCATTAATTATCTAAAATTCATCAATTACAATACACTATTTCATTTATCCCATTTATCATTTTAAATAATTTTTCCCACTTATGAATGTTGAGTACACTTATTATATCATATGGAATAACCAAATTATTACATTCACCCCATTATGTTTACCCCATAATTCCCATGTATTGACCCACTCATCATGATAATCAATTTCCTTATGACATCCCATTTACATGTTCTTAAATTAACAAGCCACTATCAATCTAATGTATTCCCCATGTCTTATATAACAACCCTTTTTTCATTTCCACATAATCTATAAACCATTTGAAATAATCTCAATTAACCCCACTAACCCATTGTCAAGTCATTCCAATAAACCTTATGTGGTTATCAAAACCAAGGATCAACTATAAATATTCCTTCTCAACTAAACCAAACATATTCACACCATCTTCATGGGATCTATATTTTCACACATCCACTCTACACCTAACCTTAACAATTTCATTGTTCTGGAAATCTTGCACACCTCATGGATGGACTTGAATCATTCTAATCATGCTCAACACGTCCAATGGGGATAGTGATGGGTATAAATCATTATTTATCAAATAAATATACTTATTCACACTCAAGGTGACAATGTAACATCAAGAGGGATTCAATATATCAACACACATTCACTAATATCTAATAAATCTATGCAATATAACTTATATATTGATTACCTTGAATCTGTTAATGAACGCTCCCTCAATCGAAGCCTTAGATCCCAATTCCACCAACCCATGAATCCCTATCCTAGATCTCACTAGAAAAATAGAGTTTTATATCATTAAAAGGATATGGGAGAAAGATGCAATCGATAATCAATAATAGGAAGAAAGGAGGAGATTATACTTACTGAGGGATTCGATCTGTAACCAATTACACTACAAATAACCCAGAAATGAGAGAGATTGATCCTTGGATGATCTTGGTGTTATCGGTTATCACTAGGGTTGAGAGGTTAATCATGGATAAAAATAATGATTGGGGAAATAAAATCCCATAGTAGAAATTTTTTAAATTTCAAAACATTATTAGGTTGTACGTTTTTCCTGTAGGGTTTGCCAAACCGTACGATAGTTACTATCCAGAAATCATCACTTTGAATGATTTCCTATAAATTTCGCGTGGTTATATTAACTGTGCACAAACCATGTGAAACTCTATGTCTATGGATACTCGTTTACCTAGGATGATATACATGGTTTACACTAACCTGGTGTAAACCATTCAGCATCCCCATAAAACTCCATTTTCCTCCTATTTTGTGCCCCAAAACCCCGGAACACCCACGAGCCTTCTCATGAACCCGGGGAAACACATATTTAAACAAAGGATGTTATATAAACCTATGGATGAACAAAAAAATAACTTAATAAAGAATCTAAGAATATAGAATCTCTCTATATTATACCTTCTCATCCTCAAGCCATGGTCCTAAGCATGACTAAGCTTCCGCCATCAAGAGACTAGGTGACTACGTCCGCCTATCCATTCCCCATTTTTAGTGTTTATCATTGAACATGACAATATTAACAAAAAATTTGTACTTAGGGTATGGTCTTTCCCCACAAAACACCGTCACCAAAACCCATAACATGAACCATATGCTCCTTAAAGGACACATCAACTTCAATCATACTTCAACCATTAGAAATTCATAGGGAAAACATAGGTAGTAATACATGATTCATAGCACATGGAAACTTCATACACAACATCATAACCTCATGGGGGAACCATTCGGCACTCTAACGGTCCAATTATCTTCAAAAATCATGACCCAAATCACTTTGTGTTATTTTTCCTCTATTTTCAAACCACTAGTAATGAAAAAAACCCCAATATCAAACACACAGTACTTCCAATAACATTTCACTCATATGTCGATCCACCACATGTATCTCAGTAATCCCATTATGTAACCATATATATGAAGTCTACCAAAACTCTCAGGGAACTCAACCTTTTGAATTCAGACCAACATTCGCTATCAAGGTCACTCACCCAAATGGTTTCCACTGAAGTCCCTCTAACTAGAAAATTCAATCAGGTCATCAACCAAACACTTTAACCACATGGTTCTCTCCACTATATACAATTTTTTTCACCCCCACCATATAATAAAACCCACCATAGTCTCAACTCAACTTTCTCATCACCTGAAATTTCTGAACTGACCATGCCCTAGTGTCCATAGGGCCTTTACCCTGCATTGGAATCCACCCTCAATGTTGAAACTGTCTAAGATGACATTCCTACGCTATCCCTTTAAGGACTAATATCAACCTTACCTCACTCAATTATGGCATGGGTTCCACACGGTGCTTGTTGTTATGGAATCAAACCAGAGGTGGGTAATTCTCACCACAACCATTCTCATTCATCATAATGTTTCAGAAATCACCCAACTAGAAAGCCCATGACCACTGAAGACACTAACCAGGGACTAGTACCATTCTTCATTGGAGTATAGAACCTAACTGCTTTTCCACCCCCATCAATAGCTTAACATAAGATTATAGAATTAATTTGGTACTACTCTATGCTTAACACCATTTCTAGGATTTATCATCCTGGATAATCATAGCTTATCTGGCCTCTTTGAGAGTCTCATCGTTCTACTTTTAGCTTCTTCATCGAAATATTTGTGTCGCTGCATCAGTTCAACATTCTACTCTTCAAATCAAGGACTGATATATCACTCTACACCTTAGGAGTGTCGTTACCATTTCTCTTTATGAGGGACTCCAAACACCACAGCTCAAACTCAATCACTAGTTAAGCCCCAAAGTATAGATTTGGGTGTCTATCTTTTTTCAGAAGTAGATAACAAACATCACCAAAGACCTATTCATGGCCACCTCCAATGGCACCAACTATATTCTTAAACATTTGGTCCATCCCATGGACCTCACCCACAATCATCGAGGGTGTACATACCTTCCTCTAGTTCCATACACACCGCTCACATGAGTGTAAACTCCATAATGTAACTTAACCAACCAAAAAACATAATGTCCCTTGGCCTAAATCCATAAATTCTCAGCGTACCATGGATGATGTCAATATGTTGGGAATAATCATCTCAAGATTGGTTAAGCTAATAGGTTGTCGAATAACACCACCTTCAGCTTATCCATTACATATGTCACCTCCTACTATGAAACACTATGGCCTTCCAAGATCTCGATCTTCTCTTATGTACACATCCCATCACATCTTGATAAAAATATACCATCACCACTCATGCATGGTTTCTGACCAGGAATTTCCACCACTCAAAGTCCATCCTCCAAGGTATCGTAAAAAATCTTTTTTCTGATGCTACTTCCATTAGGCCACTTAAGATCTCTTGGAATGACCCTGATGAGTATAAACAAACATAATGATAGATAGTACAAATAAAACCAATGGTATCTCGCATATCCATGCTTCCCACATTAGTTCTGTGGAGAACAAAAGACTCTCATCCCTATCGAAATCATGCCTTACAAGAACATTACCACTCCTGAACCTTGTTTGGTCTATCATAATTTCACTTTCATGCGGCCACACTTAACTAAATTTAGTCCCCATAAGTCACCATTACATGATTATTTACTGAAGACTGCTCAATTACCCATACCATGCCTCTTGGTTAGTCAACTTCCTTAACCCCAAGAATGTCTCAAAACTTCACCCAACAACCAAACCATTCACACAAAAAGCTCAGACACATGACCAGCCTCACCTTGGTGTAAATTTTGTAACAAAATAATCTAACTATACTTCAGTCACCCATGTATCTCTCACCGAGAACAATGTTGAAGCGTCCATTGATTATAGTCCAAATTGAAATGTTAGGCATTCTTAAGATAGAAACATTAGAAACAATCCTTACATCCCACTACCAACAATCTGGTGCCACTCAAGGACCATGGTATAACCATACAATTCAAAAAAGCAATATGGTACTCATTAATCTTTGTTTCTACCTCTAAAACATCTCCCATGATTTATATTCCCATGCACCTGCACTAGTGGGCTAGCCTCCCACAATGTCACCATATATTTTCCAGAAACAATCAATGTATGACCACAACCCAAGTCACATCACCTACTTTCAATCCTCCAACTATCACTTCCATCCAAACCTTCACTAGAAGTCATCTTCTTTATCCCACTGTCAAATTCTAACATCCACATGTATGAAACACACCCAATAGTACTGGATATCTCTTCTGACCTCTCTCATAGGTCACCTGGAACGTAGAATGATATTATATTCCCAACTGAAGTCACAATAAGAAAAATCCATTGGTCCTCTTCCAACCATAGATATCTAGATACTAACAAAACAATTCACATGAATGGAACCCACTCCCACATTCCAAAACACATTTTTCCTTGTGAACCAGTGAACATTTACTCAAGGTTTTGTATGAAAGGAAATTATAAACATACATCGACACTAGAGGCCAAACACCCTCAATGGGATTAAAAACACAACATGTAAGGTCCCTACTCATAAGATCACCAAAACCCTAGAACCATCCCTAAGGATCATCCTACACTCTGTGTAGTCATGACCCATGAGAGTTTTCATTCTCACGTTATCGAGAAAATACCCATGACCCAATAGACATAGCATACCAAGGTTTCCATAATCATAAATATTTTTCCATATCATAACCAACAAGGCCTCACAAATCATATCCAAGTTCTCAAACTAGGGAACTCTTACTACTCAAACCACCCATATATGGTTCAAATTAATAACACAAAGAATATTAGTTACATGGTTCACGTGGATGTTCTACTATTACACATCCTTCATAATTATCTTCACATATTTTGTACTCAGATATTCCAATTTTAAACTCCCTTTCCCCAACATATTATAATCATCATTTTAACACATTTTCACCTTTCATAAATAAAAATTCATTAATGATTTTACCATCACTACGCAAATCTTTCTCTCATAGGCACTATTCAAACATTACAACTTATCACCACCTGAAATTTTAACTTGGGAATACCACTTCCATATAAACACTATTCCTTACTATTTATTTATATTCCTTTCATTTAACCACATTCATCACCATTATTTGACACCATTTCTTTCTTTTCAATGAAATAAAATTAATTCTACTCTCTATGCCTCATACACCCATACCATGTGTGCCTATCATGATTCATGTCACTTATATGCATATGTTCCTAGAATGGTTCATGAATGTGAAACCACGTCCGATTATGTCCATGAGAAAAATATCATAAAACTATCACATCATACTACATGCACATCACTCAATAGTGAAATATCATAAAATTTAAGAATAGACAACAATGACAACAATTCACAACATGGGTGGCTTGGGTTTTCCCCCGTACTTGGGTTAGCTACTCCCAGGAACGAGCTCATTACCAAGGCCTGAAATTTTAAAAATATCCTATATACTATCCCCAAATAGTAAGATAGAGAAAAGAACTCCTATGATACCACTTTGTAATTTCCTCAACCCAGGTTCCACTAAATTGTTTCCCTACGTCTGGTCATCCCATGACATCAAGTGTGCCTCCCCATATGCTAGAGTTTGACAACTAACAGTGGGGGTGTAGATTAGTCATGTGAGGATACTATAACCTCTTGGTCAGAGAATTATATGATATTAAACATATAAAACAGCGTAGATAACAAGAACTAATCAATAAAAAGGCATACGTAACCTTTTCCCAACTAGGTACAAACCACAACCAACAATAAATATTTTATGTCGTGCTATAATGAAAATTGAATAAAACTCAAAATAATTCAAATAGTGTAAATCAATAAATGGCCCAAACTCCATCTCTAGATCCTCATCCATGCATGTCCCATGTCCAACTCACCTCCCTAGTATAGGGACTTTTCCCTTGTCCTGAACTTCATTAATGAAGTATGCATGAGTACCTAATGGTGGCCTGAGCAGGGTGTGAGTACTACTCAGTAGGCCACCAAAAAAAGTGTCTTCAAAATATTCATTCTAGTAGATAGTGCATGAAAATATGAAGTAAATGGTAAGATAAAAAATAAGGAAAACTCAGGAGCCATTAGATAAAAGAATACACTTACACCATTTCTATCTTTATTACCATTCTCATCATTCATGTCGTCTTCATTACTTAATCCCTTTTTATTATGAGTTCCATGGTTCTGGAATTTACATCTTATACACACAGGTCTAGGAAAATTAAACACTATGAAAAAAGGAATAAATTGATTCCCTATCTCACCAGTGAATAACATTCCTCCATAAAGAGTTCACATTTACCATGGAGCCTTCATCTAGGTAGTTTCATCAATTAAAACCATTAGGGAATAAATCAATAGTTCTACATCTTAAATATAATTCAAAATGGTCACGGGTCGGCATGCAAGGATCCCTAGTCCAAGTGTCTAACCAACATCTAACACGCCATGTCCGGTCATCCCAACCATTAGATCATAAGTTGAAAAACATAGATCATTCTTCCATGAATCCAATAGGGACTCAGAGCACCATGATCGACCATCCAAACCTTGATATGGAATGCCATGTCTATACCCTTGGGTCCAGTAGAATCAGTACTTTATTGAAAACCATAGTGCATCGGGGAGTGAAGCATCAGTCCAACCTCCCAAATCCATTGATCAAACAACCTTATAAAACAAAACACAACCATACACAACTAATACAAATAATAACAACATTCTATAGCTTTTAATATAGTAATTACTACTATACCATAACCCATCACAAAATTCTCCATTTACATCCCATAGTCTCCTATCCCAACACACATTCTTAGGCTCAAACCCAATAAGTTTATTCAAATGTATCATTATTTTGACAAAATTAATCAACTACCAAACATTAGCCCATTTATCTCACTTACCATTTCACAAGAATTTTTCCCACTTATGCATCTCATGTACAGTCTTTATATCTTATCGAACATCCAATTTATTACATTCAAACCATATTTTATACCCCATAATTAACATGTATTTATACATTCATCAGGATCATCAATTCCCTTTATGGGAACCGATTTACATGTTCCTTAATTAAAAATCCATTATCAATATTACTTGTTCACCATTTCTTATATAATAACCCTTTTTGAATTTTAACATAATCTATAAGCCATTTGACACAGTATCAATTAACCTCACTAACCCATTGTCAAGTATTTCCAATTAACCTTATACAAATATAAAAACCTAGGTACCACTGTAAATATTCTACATCAACTCAACCAATCATTTTCACACCATCTTCATGTTCTCTATGTCTTCACACATCAACTCTACAAATAACCTTTACAATTTATTGGTTCATGAAATCCAGCACACACCATGGGGGGTCATGAATCATTCTAGTCATCCGCAACACCTCCCATAGGGATCATGATGGGTCTAAATCAGTATTTATCCAATCATTATACCATTTCTTACTCAAGGTGAAAAATTCACATCAAGAGGGAATCAATATATCAATACACATTAACAAATATAAAATAAAACTATGGGATATAACATGTAGACCTCCTACCTTGAATCTGATGATGAACCCTCCCCTAATCGAAGCCTTAGATCCTGATTCCACAGTACCTTAAAGCCTCAACAAAGGTTACACTAGAAAAAGAGTGTTTTGAGCTTCAAAATGAGATGGGGGAAAGATGCAAACCCTAATCGAAAATAGGAATCATGTAGATTATTAGACTTACCCGAGGCTTCAATCCACAACCAATGGTTATTCAAACATCCTAGAAATGAGAGATATTGATCCTTGGAATATATTGGAGGTCTTGGTTCCTTACTAGGTTTGAGAGTGGATGACATGAGGAAAATCTTGAGTGTGTTTTTAAAATCCCGGAGTGGTCATTTTGTAAATTTATCAACATTTTTGGGTTGTAAAATTTTCTAAACTATGTGGTAGCTACTATGCCACGTTCACCCCCATTGCACAGTTTCCTTGGAATTCATAATGTTTATCTTAACCATATGATAACCATGAAAAATCCTCTATCCAAGTCTACACTGTTACTTTGGATAATCTACATATATTTCACTAACCTTTCTCAAACCATGTCACTTGCCCAGAAAACTCATTTTCTTCCACTTTTGTGCCCTGAACCTCTAGAACACCCCAAATACTTCTCATTAAATGGGGAAAACAATTATTTAACAAAAATAATGGACTTAAACAGATGTGTAAAAAAATACCTTAAGAATGAATCTGGGATTTTACACATGAAGAGATCCAACATAAGTGAATTGTGTTGTTGAACGACATGGTTCTCCAATCTCTCAAGGATATTTTCTTTAAAAAAGTAATCTTACTTAAAATATACATGATCTGATCAATTTTAATACTGGTTATATGGGATTTCTCAACTAGGAAATATATATAGTTTTTATGGGTGTTGATTCCGATCATAAATAATATTGAGCCATAAAATATAAATCCCTATAATTGTAAAATTCATCAAATACTGTAAAGAATTTTCATATTTCTCATTTAAGATATGCTCTTCTAAAGTCTTGTTCCAATGTTTTATTCTTAACATCATCTGATAAAAACTGTAACAACCCAAACTCCTATGACTTTTATCCAATTATATCATTATTATATTGTTATATGATAAAAATGATCATATCCAAATGGAAAAATCAATTTAGTAGTCATGAAGAACCAAATACATTCATGATTCCAATACTATATAGGAAATATAAAATACATCGATGAAAAACCATCCTTGCATTTTGATATTATTCATAATATCCATCTTTATATCCCTAGGAAAAGAAAACATAAATGTTAATATTAGATGTTGAGTAATGGTTACATACAGGAGAATCAATCAAGAATCAACAAAGAATAATGAATATTAAAAGTTATATAACTACATTCACATTTTATTTAATCAATAACATGAGATAAAAATGTATCCACGGATAATATCAATTAAATAATCTCATGTATAATAATAATTAAATTTATAATGATGGAAAATCATAATATTTGACATCATGATCTCAAATATCATTATATCAACTATCATCACGACCTTAGGACAAGACAGTTTTATCAATGGGTATGCATATAAAAAATCATATTTAATTTTTCAAGATGATTTGTCTCATGAGACATTTCAACAAATCAATGGCCTAGATAATTCTAGGCCCCACCCATCACTTCAAAAACATTTTATTAATCAAATAATTAATAATAAATTTAATTCATAAATAATATTCCTTATCAACACATGTCCATATTTATCAAAGAACACGTAATATCATTATTTTCAAAGTCTAACAGATAAATTTGATAGTAAAACAGCATATATAGAAATGAAATATGTGTTAGTTAATAATCATATCTATGATACAAATAATATGGATATTTAAGAGAAATATTTTGTCTAATGAAAGATGATCATAATTGAATGTTTCAATAGAATGTTAATTACAGTAATGTTAATCAATAAATGAGAGATGATAAGCATATTAGTAGATTTTATAGAAAAATAAAAACTTATAAAATATTTAAAAACCATTAATAATAATATTTTTATATATATTCCAATTTAAAACCATTGAATACATGTACAAGTAGTTAAATGGAATTAAAAAATTATAGTGGTAAAAAAGTGTGTTAATTTCATATACATTAAAAACATTCCTTCGGAATTTTTAAAAAGAAGGTTAAAAACTAAAATTCTGAGGAAAAATAGAAACATTAATTTTGAACCATTTAACAATTTCAAGTATAACATAAAATGTACTTATTAAATAATTTTATTAAAAAATGACTTTCTAATATAATATTGAAATATATGGATATAAAATAAAATCATGCCCAATAAAAATTAGAAATTGAAATAGATTATTTTAACATAGTTCTCTTGAACGAGTAACATTAATTGAATCATTATTCATGACGAATAAATATATATTCATTTTAAATAATTAAAATATGTAGTAGAAACACCACATAAATTAAATCAGTTTATAATACAAAATATGTCTCAATATAGAGTAAAATGCAACAAAATACCATACCAATAATATATCATTGAACTAAGAATTAATCCATGAGATAATTATGTATAATAATTTTAAATAGAAGAAAAAAATAATGAAAAAATAATAAAATCAGATACCATCTCACACTTGATTGTGAAATAATATATTCATTGAAGTAGAATTCTACCACAATGATTAGAAATTGACTTAGAAAACCTAATACCTCATGATAGAATCATCATACAGAATATTTATCTTCCTAGATAATAAATTTTTTTTTAACTATTTACTATATTAAGAACCTTTTTCTTGTTTATTATTCATTTTATTTCACCTATCACAATGATATATTTAATTGATTAAATAATTAGTACACATTGTATTTTTTGAAGATATTCTATTCATATTTAAAAAATGACCTAGGTAGGTTGAATATAGTAAAATGTGTATTCATACCATCATTTTTTGAATAATAATAATGTATTATTCATCATTTTTAATCATTAAATATATTTATAAACTAATAAAAAATATTTCTATGAAAAATGAACTATGTTACAATCATAGAGATGGTATGTCGTATGTATCCATTAGATACATTTCCATATTTAAATGATCATGTTGGAAAGAAGGTAATTATTATTTTATCCATATAAAATTTCAATAATATCTTAAATAAAACATTATTTCTTTAAATAAAATCATATATACCAGTAATGTGATGTGATCATGAAAAACGAATCACATGGCTTCATGGAGGTTGTTGTTCATAGATACGCACAAATGAAATTATCATTTTTTTCAAATGGTGAGGTTTAAAAATATAATATATACAAATTTTATAGGATGATAAATATGTCAAGAATATTTTTTATATGCATTAAATAAATCATTATAACCAATAGTGTGAGGTGGTGATGGAAAACGAATTACATTCGTTCACGATGAGGTAGTTCGCCGTACACATGAATGGCGATATTGATTCCAAATTGGTGGAAGAGGATATGGATATAGAGTATACCATTAAAAAAATTATTAATTTTTTCATACTAGAATAATTATTTCATAATTGTTGAATATGATTTGAAGGAGGTGTAAAATAAGTAAAATAAAAATGTGTGGTCATGAACTATACATATTATTCAGAAAACCATTTTATGTTTATACCTAATCCTCACTAAAATAGGTTTGTGATCAAATTTGGGACTCTAGTTCATTTTTATGGAAATATGTATGGGATTTGGTTAGGGATATTTAAAATCAATAGGCTATTGAATAGTTTTCAAAAGTGGATAGGGGGTGTCCTTTTATAAGTGGTGTAGATGACACTCATGGAATAAAATATATTAATGTTTTAATAAATAAAAATTGATCCAAAATGGACCATTTCCAAATATTATATGATATAAGATAAAAATATGGATTTAAAATATAAATTATATAGGTTATAAAGACATTTTAACACTTATGTCATTATTTTAACCCCCGATAAATGGGTTTATCATTGACTATTGTAATAGATTTTCCCTATTTGTATTATTCATTATGGTTAAAAAAAATGTAACCTTATTAAATAATATTAAATATGATTATTCCCAATATTTAATCCATTTTATAAAATTAAATTCAATGAATCGGCCTAATTTATTTTGAAATCGAACCTGACAAACATGGTGAAAAAATATTTTTCAATGAATTACCATTTTATGTATAAATTTTTTTATTGAAAAATCAATAATTAAATTCATTCCATAGAATAATAATTTCCTTCTTTGTGATATTATTCCAAAAAAATATTTTAACAATTTGAAAATAAATTGAACTTTTAAAATTCATGAAATGAGAATATAATTTTCAATAAAAACTTGTATATTTAACTATTCAATGAAAAATGAAACTTTTCATAAAATCAAAAAAAAATCACGTAGATAATAATATGAAATGATTATTTTAAAAATTATGTTAACTAATCAAAATAATATTTATATAGGTGGACAAAATTAGTTATATTATCCATGTACAAAAAGAAATAGAAATCATTTTTGAAGAAAAATGTATTTTTGAAGCATAAAATGACTTTTATGAAAATTGAGTAATTATTTATCATGAATTAATAAGTACATTTTTATTATATAAGACCAGTATAAATATTTTTCATAAAATGGAAAATCAAATAATTATCCAAAAATTTAGTGGCTAGGTCACATATAAATAATAATAATTTTATAATATATCTCAATTCACTTAAAGCATAGTGTTTCAAGTTAAGAAAGTTATTGAGATGATTATTTTTAACACAAATATTTGGGGGTGTTACAATAATAGTAAAAATATAGAGTACCAAGAAGTGAAATAATGTTAATTATATATAAATTAATTAAAAATAAACATAAGTAATTAAACATATTTGTTTTGTAACACCCCAAGCTTCCCCGGTACACTTCACTTTAAATAATGCAATAGCTTCCGTTGTACGCAACTTCGAGCTCATACACACCACGACCAATTAAAATATTCGTTATGAGTAGTAATACCCACTTTTTGAAATTTTGTAAATTTTATTTTTCAAAATGGACTTCATTTTTCGATTCAGAATATCAAAATTAGCTTTGGTTGATTTTTTGGTATTTTTCTGAAAACATTCAATTTTTGATAAATTGGGAAAAACACCACGTTATTGTTTAAAACCTACATTTTATTTAAATATTTATTTATATTATTTAGAATTATTTTATTTAAAAATAGTTACATAATACCTATAGTAGTTCAATGTAATTCATTGGAGTCATTTTATAATAAGATCAGATGTATAAAATTTTATTGAATTTTTAAACGTCTTTTACCCACCATCTAGACAAATTTGAAAATTTGCATAAAATGTGATTTTACAGCTTCTGTGAATTGAATTTCAAAAATATGAGAGACAAGGTTGACATATTTAAGTAAAATGTGGTTCAGTAGGATGAAAATTATTTTTGGTGAATAGTCACTTTTGAATTTTATTTTCCACAGTTAAAAGTAAAAAAGGAAATTAAAGGTAAAATTGATATAATAATTACCCTAACAGATGTCCTAATAATATTAGATAATTTTTTTTTGAATAATTTCAAACTTAAGAATAAAATATTATCCTTTTGGTCCACTTAGATTAGATTAAGACATTTATTATTATTTTATGTAAAGAAGAGTTAAAAGTGTTAAATTAAATTCTTGACAACTAAACCCTTTTTAATATAGTGGTATACATACGATAAATTCTACTATAAGTATTCATTAGAAAAAAAGTTATTTCTTATATAATGGAACTTTATTTATAATTTTAATACATTAAATAATAAAAATTACTTATGACACAATGATGATGTAGTAATTACATTATTATTGAAAGATTTAAATAATTGATATTATAAATATTAAAATAATTGTAAATTGAGACTTTTGATGTAGTCCTTGACGTTTATAGTTTACTATGAAATTTTAGGGTTTATTAAAAAAATTCTAAGTGATAATTTGTTATTACTTTCACAAAAACCAAATACTAAATAGTGTCAAAATTGACATAAATGGGTTTTTAAAAACAAATACTATATTATTAATTGATATAATATTTCTAAAAATATAATATTTGGAAAAAAGACTTATATAAGGTTAGATATATCAATAATGAACCATGTGGGGTTTAATTGTATTTTAATGGTAAGTTTATTATCCATTTTTTAATAATACAAGAATATATGGTAAAAGATAATCTATTTAACTAAGAGTTTAATTTAAAATATATGGTTAATATGGTGACCTATACAAGTCTAAAACCTATTTTTTGAGCTTTTTGTGACCGAAACCCACCTTATCATATAAATAAATCCTTTTGAAGCCATTATAAACTTAATATGGTTGTATAATAAAAACATATTTCAAGATTTTCCTAAAAGGACCCTCAACTCTCTTATAAAAGGGCACTTCCCATTATCTCAAAATCACATATCCAAATCACTTTTTCTCATCTAAAACCTACTCAAATATCCTCATAAATACCCTAACATCAACCTAGAGGACTTAAATTGATCATAAATCCAATTTATGGAGCTATTTTGATCAAATCAAATGGAAACACCCAAAGAAGAGGTAATAGTTTCACCACCTCTTTCAAAGTTTTTTTCTTTTCCACTTACTCTTTCATTGTTGTTTCCTTACTAAATTAATAACTACAGTACCATCTACATACAATTATGTTATTATAAATATGTTACAACCATATTCATTATTTTATCCATCCTATGAATGGCATATTCACCATACATATATACGTACGTCTTACCATCTCCATGTCATGGTATAGTTTGTTATTCAACACATCATTATTTGGATGGGTATAATAATGAGAATAATTGATGTAAATAATAAATATAACATGTTAATGATTATTTATATATTACATAACATCCAATTACATATGATTTTACCATCAATAGATTGATATTGTCGCTTGTTCCTACAAACAAATTATTGTATCCACGAACGTGAGGAGATTCATTCTCCAACATAACCAGTAAAGAATAATTTTCATTTTATGATTAAAAATAATTATTAAGGACTTAATATAATTCTGGATATTAATCAAATACATACTATTTATAATAAACATGTCTTAAGTAACTAATAATATATAGGAAAATGAATCAATTAACACCAAAAACATTGATACTTATGAAGTATTATTAACAAAGAAATATTAGAAGATAATATATGATATAATATTTATGTATGTGTTTATTGTATAATTTAGAAATATTTATTTAAGTATTATAATGTTTGTTAATGTACCCTTGACTACGGAAAAGTATAAAGTAAGGTTTAATTATAGAATCTCATTATTTTATGATGTTGTTTATACATAAGTATCTACTAGGACCTCTTTTACATCCACATCAGTGTTTATTAAAAATGTAATTCAAAAAAAATTTAATATTTCCTAAAATATAGTTTCAAGTCATTTATACCCTTGTTTTATATTTTATCAAATGTTTTTATAGGAATATTTATATCATTTTCTAAACAATTTACTTTATGACCTTTTCAGAAAATTAAGGTAAGATATTTTTTTAACGTAAACGGAGGGTGCATCTATTTTCCACTATTATAATATCTTCAAATCTTCCCTTAAAAAATTAAAAGAATATTTTCAAAATAAATGTTTTATTTTATAATTATGTTACTTTTAAATGATTTCAAAATATAAATAGATATTTCTCTCAAATAGTTTTGATTACATCTATGTCAACATCTTTTGATGTATTTTACACTTGTTTGAAGATGATTTAATATGATACAATCTTCCATATTATATTTTTGGTTTTGTGATATGCATGACTATGTATGTGTTATTTTTATACCATTCATGGTTTATGGTTAAATTATGTACATTTTGTATGCTAGTTTTTATATGAATTTTTTTTTCAACCTTTTCATATGTGAAATGCATTGGACTTAGTAAGTGATGAGTGGAGCACACTATAGCTCCTCGATGCATCAGTAGGTCTTATTAGACAAACTAGTGTCTTGGAAGAATGCCATAACAAAATATTATTTGTATTCTTGGCATGAGGCCTTGACATTGTGGTTATGATGTCCATAAGTATGCATTCCATCATTAGGAAATTGGCTATTGATATTACATGTAATTATTTGACTAGTAGAATATTCATGGGAATAAGTAAATGGAATTATTTGATTTATCTTTCCCATATTATGATGAATTTTATGTTTAAAACGCTTGTGTTTTAGCCTTATACATTTCTTTAAATGTTTATGCTTATTTATGAAAGTTTCTGTAATATTGTTATCCTTTCTCTGCAACTGGGCTCAACCCTTTCTATGTTTTACATTTATCAGGTTGTGAAGAAGTATATTATGATTGACCTAGAGTAATAGGCAATGGGATATGAGTGTTTTCAAAGGAGAAACAATTTTGATTTTTTTTATTTCATAATGTAATGTAAAGCTTATGTATGTATCTAGCACTTCCAAGGCTACTAAACTAATAAATCATTCGAGTCTTGATATATTGTTATCATGAAAATGTTATATAATATTTCACTAACTCAGTGTAACTAGGGTCGAGGTATTACATGTTTTTCCATGTAATGATTTGGAATACAACAAATAATATTTTCAAGGTGAGGCAATAAGACAACATGAGATTATGAGACCTAGTATTCCTAGTATTAATAAAATAAAAATATTTAATATATTGATATTTTGTGAACATATCTTTCCAAAAATTGTGGAATAACTCTTGAATGAAGGCTCATATGGGAAATATATTATTTTTGTTGATTATAGAATGTGGATTTTACCCTTTTTGTGATATATGCTTTTTTAGCATCAGGTATTTTTGAAATGTGTTGTCACTATCACAATAATAAAATTTTTTAAAAAAAGTTTAGCAGAACAGACTATCCCAATCCTCTATAAATATGTGGTTATTAAAAATACATTTGTTTATCCACCTAATTATACATATTGAATGGAGGCTTTAGAGGTAGTCCTGGTGAATGATGATGACTGATTAAGGATCGTTTTCACTAATTTAGTTTGAGGATCTCACTAACAGTGATAACACAAATTCTTTCTTCATCAATAATAAATCCAAAACCAATGTTGGGAATAGTTTTATGTGGTTTATTTTCCTATTTTATTGTCCCATGAAAAACCCAAATCGTATTAACCAATGGATTGATTCGTAGTTCAATCATGTTATATGTGTGGATTCATTTACCTAGGATTTAAGGAATTATTATTTGCTTTTTTATTGTTATATATATTATAATCTATCTAATGTAAATGAATTGAGGACAACATAAATAATGGAAAATGTTTTTCTATCATTTTTTTGTGTTTCTATTTTCGCCCTCATTCTTCAAACATTCTTCAAGTGGTTTTCTTTTACTTGTGATTCTATGATTACCTGATAGGGAATCATTGTGCAATTGATTTTTAATGCCATAAAATGAAACCACCACATCAATCTAGGCTCAGTGGAAAAATAGTGATGCGAAACAAATGTTGTGGATATGTAATCTGATTATAAGATCTTAATCTATTGCTTGGAATTTAGTGATGGTGGGGTACGAGAATGATCATTACCTATCATATTTTATGGCTAGATTATAGTGATTGATGATGGAGAGTCCAGTAATCCTTAGATCCTCATTATTCAATAACGATTTTCAGTACATGCTATGAAATCAAAAGACATGTATAAGAACCACATGATTCTAGAAAATTCCTCATAACATGAAGTATACCCAAAGAACACATTCCATGTGGCACCCTAAATTTGGTGCTAGAGTTTACACATGAAGAAAAATATGACACATCATGTGAATCATGTATCATGTTAAGTGATCTAGTTTTGGTTATTTTATGTATACAAAGGAGGGTATATAGGAACAAACATGGTCTGGGACACGTGCTTGAGTAGAGTACTTAGTCACATCTTTATACATGGACACGACCTAGTACATAGGAAAAACCTGTAACACCCCATGTTTAAAATAAATGAGTTATTTAATTTATTTTTATTTTTCTTAATCTGATGTGAATTACAATGAAAAAAATTCATTCATAAATATTAATTTTTTTATAATTTTTTTTTCTAAACATCGTATTATTATAATTAAATATATATATACATGATATTATTAAAAGCAATAAAAATTTAAAATTTAAAATTATTTTTTTAAATGATCTATATATATTGACATATAATTATTATAGGATGATATTTTAATGAATATATAATATTTTAAAGAAAATAAAAATACTATTGAGATGTACTATTTTCAATTTAAGATAATTAACAAATTAATGCTTCTGTAATTTTTTTGAATAATAATAATATTTGGAAATAAATTAATTATGTTTTTATAAACAAAGTTAATCTGAAAATTATATTTTATTAATTGATTATTCATATATTATGTTTTTATAAACGGTTATGGTACATTGAAAACCATTGAAATTATTTTTGAAATTTTAAATAATTGTATGTTAACATATAAAATATTATATAGGTATTACTATTTTGAAAATATAAGCTATAATAATTTTTTATTAATAAAATTATTAAAATAAATGTTTTATTAAAATAGAAATAGAAATTATGATATATATAAAAAACAAATTATATATATATATAAACAATAAAACCAATGGAAACAAATGAATAAAACACACTATTATATATAAAAATTAATTTAATTACAAAATGGATTATATATATACTTATGAAACAGTTGGATTAAAAAAAGTGTTAAAAGGAGGAAAAAATTGGATGAAGGCTATGAGGATAGAGAAGTTGAGGGGGTCGAGGTTTTCCAGGGGTTCGTCGTCGAGCACAGGTGGAGAACCCAATTCTGGGTGAGGTCGAGTGCCATTTTTTCTGGTGTCTTGGCTGAAGTAGAAGATGATGCGCATGCCGACATCAAGGTCACAAGATGGGTGAGTGAGATGTGGTCGAGTAGTGAGTACGTGCACAGTTTAGGGTTAACAACTTCGGATGTGAGGCTGAAGCTTGAACAAAGATCTATGTTGAAGCCAAGGGCTTTGAGTTGTGGTAAGGATGAATATTGAACCATGTCGAAAGTTCGATTCGATTCTGGTGAGTTGTGTGAAGTTCCAATCAAAATTTAGCTCTCATTTTCTATAATCCGCCTTGTGTTGTCTAGTTTTACAAGTAGGTATTGTTTATTCGATTTTAGGTATCCGAATATGATTTCTAGATTTGAATTTTGATATATTAATTATCTTGTTTGTCTATTTTTTCCACATGATGCATATGTCGACATCTGTTCGCTTGAATTTCATCATCTTATAATGTTATGATATTGATTTTTTTAACAACCGAGTAAGCAGTTTTGGAAGTATTATTGTTATATCTTTGTCAACGATTTTTGATTAATGCTTCTTGAATTAGAATCTACAATCTGCTTTGGATATATGAATTTAATTATTTTTCGATTCCAATCTGTATTTATTAGTGACATATAAAAAAATATCCCAATGTAATTTAGTACACATGAACTGTTTCGTCTGTGAGTCACGTTCCTTAAATCTAAAGATTTGTCATTGAGCCATACCTTTTATCTAATGGTCTTCTTTCTCCAATATGATGCAAGCATTTACTTTTTCTACAAATATAGACTCTTAACACTGCCTCTACACATATTTTTTTTTCATGGCCCTGCGTGTGTGTGAGATAGAGTCTGGAAAGGGAGAGTATAATGTTTAGTTATTCACCTTCTTAGAGAAGTTGATACATTGAGTGTTAGAGATTGAGTCTTTTTCCAAGAATAAATAATAAAATTCTGAAAATAGTTAAGGGATTGTTTTCTTTAATTTATGTTCTATGTTTATGAAATATGATGCAGGGAATTTTTATTTTTATTCTGTCAATTTATTTTATTCTCTCCAGTTTAATTATGGGTTTTTTCAAAACAAAATTAACATGTCTTTCAAAACATTGAAAAACTATTGTAATGGTATTAATACTATCATTATTACAATGTATGTTTGGTATGATATTCATGATGAAAAAATTGTAAATGTTTTTTTTATATACGATATTTTCTTATTATGGTGTTATTAATTTTTTTCATATTTACTTTTTGAATTTTATGTTTTTCCTATATTTTATTTTTCTATTATTGATTCTAAAAGATATATACATCTATGTGTATAATTACATTCGAACTAATGGTGTAACGGTGTATATTTACTTTTTCTGGTATCTTAGTTAAGTTAAAGATGATGCGAATTCCGACATCGAGGTCACAAGATGGGCGAGTAAGATGTGGTCGAGCAGTGAGTACATGCACAGTTTAGGGTTACCAACTTCAGATGTGAGGTCAAAGCTTGAAAAAAGATCTATGTTGAAGCCAAGGGTTTATAGCGGTGGTAAGGATGAAGATTTAACCATGTCGAAAGTTCGATTCGAGTCTGTTGAGTTGTGTGCAGTTCCAATGAAAAGTTTGCTATGCTTTTCTATAATATGCCTTGTGTTGTCTAGTTTTACAAGTAGATATTGTTTATTCGATTTTAGGTATCCGAATATGATTTTAAGATTCAAATTTTGATATATTAATTATCTTGTTTTTCTATTTTTCCCACTTGATGAATACGTCGGCATCGGTTCTCTTGAATTTCATCGTCTTATATCATTATGAAATAGATTTTTTTATCAACCGAGTAAGCTGTTTTGGAAGTATTATTGTTATATCTTTGTCAAAGATTGTTGATTAATGCTTCTTGAATTATAATCTACAATCTTCTATGGATATATTAATTTAATTATTTTTCTATTCCAATCTATATTTATTAGTGCCATATAAAAAATATCCCAATCAAATTTAGTACACATGAACTGTTTCATCTGTGAGTCATGTTCCTTAAATCGAAAGATTTGTCCTAGAGTCATACCTTTTATCTAACGGTCTTCCTTCTCCAATATGATGCAAGCAGTGACTTGATCTATATATATAGACCCTTAACACTGCCTCTACATATATTTCTTTTTTCATGGCCCCACATGTGTGTGAGATAGAGTCTGGAAAGAGAGAGTATAATGTTTATTTTGTCACCATCTTAGAGAAGCCGATACATTGAGTGTTAGAGATTGAGTCCTTTTCCAAGAATAAAGAATAGAATTATGGAAATAGGTAAGGAATTGTTTTAGTTAATTTATGTTCTATGTTTATGAAATCTGATTCCAGGAATTTTTATTTTTATTCTATCAGTTTATTTGTTTCTGTCTAGTTTAATTATGGGTTTCTTCAAAAAAAAATTAACTTGTTTTTCAAAACATTGAAAAACTATTGTAAGGGGATTAATACTATCATTATTACAATGTATGTTTGGTATGATATTCTTGATGAAAAAATTTTAAATGTGTTTTTGTATAGGATATTTTCTTATTATCATGTTATTAATTTTTTTCATATTTTCTTCCTGAATTTTTTATTTTTCCTATATTTTATTTGTCTGTTATTGATTCTAAAATATATATACATGTATGTGTATAATTACATTCGAACTAATGTTGTAATGGTGTATATTTACTTTGTCAACATTTAATTTATTTTTTCAATTTAATTAATATTATAAAAACCACTATTTCACGTAATAAAGTTTAGGTTTTAATCTAATTCCATATAAATCCTTCCTTGTGATATTTACATTTATCAATGTTTTGAATTAAAATTATAGATTATATGTCATATATATATATATATATCATAATTATTGAAATTTCTATAATTATATTTTCATTTCGGCAAGATAATTAAGCATGTTTTTATATTATATGAAGGGCATCACAATTTCATTTAGCCATAGCCATGTGTTATTCATAATATCAATATTAATTTTTATTATTTAATTCACGTATTTCAGTTTAATTTTATGGGTTTCTGTTTTAGGTTGTTATAAACATGCAATTTTTCATTATTTTAAATGTTTTAGAAGTTTATGTACAATATATAAACATTTTTTATGATAAATTATCTATATGAATAATTAATTTATTTCGTGAAAGAAACGTTTAAATATATTGCATGAAAAGTCTCATAGCATGATCATTAGTTTTAACCAAGATCACATGAATGTTTATATATTTATATATAATTTTCTATATAAATGTACATATATCTAAAAAGTTTTAAAAAAATCTGGAAACTTAAATGTTGCAAATATGGATGGTTAATGGGGAGTGAAACTGTATTTCGCTAAATGGGTAGGCCCAAATAGCCTTGAATGTTTAAGTATACCAAACAGCTTGTTTTCATAGGCTTGTTTAGTATTTTTTAAAGAATCACTAGTATATTTTAAATTAATCCTAAGTGTAAGTATTTTCAAAAGTTTAACTACTTTTATAGAGTTTATATCTTTACCAAAAGCATTCATATCTTAAAAGGGGTTATATATATTTCCAAGAAGTACGTATTTATCAAAGGTATTTTCAATATTTACAAAATTATTTTTCAAAGGAATTTTCAAAAAAAATCGTTTTAAAATGTTAAGTATTTTCAAAAAAGTTTTCAGTAACCCCTTACTGGGAAATTGTATTCTCACCCCTTTGTTTTATTTTTTTTCCCAGAAATTATAGAATAACTCAATTGGAATTTGATGCTTTTGATGTTAGTGTGTGCGGAAGGCTTGTTGGAAATTATTTTCTTTGTGTTCAAATATGATAAATGTCTGGTGTAATATAATCTTACAGAACCAAGATCGGTAAAAGCTATTTGATTATGTATATTGTTGTGTAATTGGTTAGTTACTTTTATAAAAAAACATTCCAAATAAATTTTAAACACTGAGTCTGAATGTGCAGGCATGAGTCATTATAATTAGCATCAGAGGCACGGTCTGGATAACATTGAAGATTATATGTTGTCTTTTGAGGAAGAGAAAATCTAAACATTTGAATTTCTTTTAGTTAGTTTCATTTCCTTAAACATTCTTTAATTATGAAGTTGAAAATTCAAAATTTTCTTAAGTCTTACGCACGATTTTCAAGGGTGCAATTCTTTTAGGGGGGGATAATGTAACACCCCAGGTTTAAAATAAAATAGTTATTTAAATTATTATTATTTTTATAAATTTGATGTTAATTACAATGAAACAAATTCATTAATAAATATTAATTTATTATAATATGTTTTTTCTAAACACGGTATTATTTTAAATATATATATATATACATGATATAATTAAAAGAGATAAAAATTTAATTTTTGAAAGGATTTTTTTAAACGTTGTATTTAAATTGACATTTAATTATTATAGCATGAGATTTTATTAAATTTTTAATACTTTAAAGAGAATAATAATACTTTTTGAGAACTACTATTTTCTATTTATAATGATTTACACAATAATGTAATTGTAATTTTGTTTTAATAATAATATGAATTGTTAATAAATTAATGAGGTTTTTATAAACAATGTTTTATTGAAAATAATAATTTTTTAATTGATTATTTGTATAACATGTTATTATAAATGATTATGTTACATTTAAAAAACCCTAGAAATTATTTTTGAATTTTAAAATAAATTTATGTTAACATATAATATTTTTCATAGGTATTAATGTTTAGAAATTATATTCTATAGTAATTATCAATTAATAACATTATTAAAATAAATATTTTATTAAAATAGAATTTTAAATTATGATTTATATAAAAACTAAATTATATATATATATATATAAATCATAAAAAATGGAAAATAAAAATAAAAAATACTATTATATTTATAAATTAATTAAATTATATTATAGATTAAATATGTAATGATGAAATAGTTTGATTAAAAATATAGTGTTACGGGAGAAAAAAATTGTGTGAAGGATCTAAGGAGAGAGAAGTTAAGAGGGCCAAAGATTTCACAAGGCTCATTATCGAGCGCGGTTGGAGATGCCGAGTCTGGGTGAGGTCGAGCACTATTTTTTCTTCTAAATTCATGTTTGAAGTAAAATTTGATGTGTAGACTGATGTCAATGTCACGAGCTGGGAAAGAAAGATAAAGTTGAGTGGTGTGTACACGATCAGTTTTGGGTTTCCACCTTCAGATGCGAGGTCGAATTCCGAGCGATGATATAAGTTGAAGCTAAGGGTTTCGAGCGGTTGTAAGGAAGAAGATCGAACCATATACAAAGTTTGATTTGAGTCTGGTGAGTTTTGTGATGTTCTGATTGAATTTTGTCTCCAATTTTCTATGATCTACCTTATGTTGTCTAGTTTTACAAGTATGTTTTGTTTATACAATTTTTAGGTATCCGAATTATATTTCTAGATTATAATTTTGATATATTAATTAGTATGTTTGTCTATTTCACCCACTTGATGGATATGTCGAAATCTATTCTGTCGAATCTCTTCATCTCATATCATTATGATATTGTTTTTTATCAACTGAGTAAGTTATCTTGGTAGTATTATGTATACATCTTGTTCAATGGTTGTTGATTGATACTTCTTGAATAAGCATCTACAATACGATATGGATATCTGAATTTAATTATTTATTGGATCCAATCTATATTTATTAGCAACATATAAATATAAATATCCCAATCTAATTTAATACACGTAAACTCTTTTGTCTGTGAGTCATGTTCCTTACATTGAAAGATTTTTCCTAGAGCCACACCTTTTATTTGATGAGTTTTCGTTATCCAATCAGTTGTAAGTAGTAACTTGGTCTATAAATACATACTCATAACCCTACCTTTGTGCTTATATTTTTCATGGCACTGTGTGTGTGTGAGAGATATTCTGGCAAGGGAGAGTACAATTTTTATAATTTCACATTCTGATAGAAGGTGATACAGTGAGTGTAAGATATTGAGTCTTTTTCCAAAATACAAGAAGAAGATTCTGAAAATTGGTAAGGGATCATTTTATTTAATTTATGTTCTAAATTTATGAAATTTGATGCAAGGGATTTTAATTTCTATTCAGTCAATTTAGTTGTTTTTGTCCAGTTTATTTATAGGTTTCATCAAAAAAATATAAACATGCTGTTCAAAACATTGATAAACTTGATTAAAGGGATTAATACTATCCTTATTTGAGTGTATGAATAGTATGGTATTCATGAGAAAAATTGTTTGAATGTGCTTTCATGAAGGATATTTTTCTATTATTGTGTAATTAAATTTATTCTTTATATTTTCTTCTTGAATTCATTATTTTCAGTCTAGTTTATTCATCTATATTTGATTCTAAAATATATATACATGTATGTGTATAAATACATTGGAACAGATGATGTAATAGTGTATATTTACTTTTTCAATATTTAATTTATTTTTCAATTTAAATCTGATTATAAAACCACTGATGCACTTAATAAAGTTTATGTTTTAATCAAATTCCATATCAATCCTGCCAAGTGATATTTACATTTATCAAAGCTTGGATTTAAAATTATTTATTCAATGTCATATATATATATAAAAGATGTTTATCTATATGTCTATAATTATATTTCCACTACGAAAGGATAAACAAGCATGTTCTTTTGTTTTATTAAGGGAATCACAATTGAATTTTTCCATGGCCATGCATTATGCATTATATCAACATTCCTTTTTCATATTTCATTAATGTATTTAAATTTTATTTTATGGAATATTATCTGATATTATTTTAAATAGGTAATTATTCATTCTTTGAAATGTTTTATAACTTCATGTGCCTGATATAAACATTGTTTATGATAAATTTCCTATATGAATAATAAATGTATTCTGTGAAAGTAAAGTTTGAATACCTTTCATGTAATGTCTCATGGCATGAGAATTGGTTGTAACCAAGATCACAGAAATTTTTATATAAATATATATATATATATATATGATTATATATAAATGTATGTTTATCTTAATACATTGACATGTTTTCAAAAATCAGAAACTCTGGTGATTTGCGGCTGATGTACTTTCACGGGTTGGCCGGCAGGAAGAGAGGCTCATTGTTTACAATAGCATTGGTACCCTGCCACCAGATTGTATGTCCTTTGTTCAAGGGGATGCCCTTGGTTTGTATCATCCCCCCCCCCCCTTGAATGCTTTGTTGGGTGGTATGTTGTAGCCACCTATTAGTCTTTTAATAAAAAGAAAATTTCAGTCAAAAACTCTGGTGAAAGTATATATAAGTAATAAAATTCTAAAATGTTTTCAGAAACTAGGGTAACATAATCATTGTAAATTTTTAAGGTTAATGAGGAGCGAACCCGTCTTTCGCTATGTCACTAGGCCCAGTTATCCTTCAATGTTTATGTAGCCCAAACAGTTTTTTTTTTCAAAGCCTTGCTTATTAATTTATGAAGAAGAACAGGTTTATTTTAATGTTCTATCAAGTGTTAGTATTTTCAAAAGCGTATCTTCTTTCATAGGATTTATAGATTTTCCAAAATCCTAGTTATCTTCAAAAGGGTTTCTTTATATGTTTCAAAGCAGTATGTATTTATCAGAGAATTTTTCAATATTTACGAAACTATTTTTCAAAATTATTTCCTAAAAATTTTGTTTCATAAAGTTACAGTATTTTTAAAAAGTTTTTTCAGTAACCCCTTTCTATGAAATTGAATGCTCACCCCTTTGTTCATTAATGTTTTTAACAAGAATCATAGATGTTCTTAGTTTTACTTCTATGCTTTCGTTGTTAGTGTGCATGGAAGCATAGTAGGCAATTTTTTAATTTTTGTTTGTCTCCAATAAATTCAAGGTGTTATCCAATCCTCCAAAACGTAGACTGGTAAAAGGCCCACAATTATGTATAATGTTGTGTAATTGTTTAGTTACATTTATAAAAAAGAAAATTACACAAAATTTTTAATCATTGAGTTCAGAAGAGTGGGCTCGTGTCATTATACAACCAAAGTACATGAGCACATAACAAAGTACATGGGCATGAATAGTTATACACATGCATGGATTAATGAAATGATGAGTTCCATAAAAAACTCTACACACACTACAACTCTCAATTACATACCATTTATATGGTTATTTACTTATCATGTGTCATAGAGAGACATGGGAACACCCCTAGGTAGGAAAGAGACATTTTGTAACCCTAGTACGTACAGTTTATCTATTTTTTGCATAGTGTGAGGATCTCCATATCTTCTATATAAACCATGTCCGAATTATTGAGATCCCTTTGTCTATCACAATGAGGGTATTTTGTGTCATTACATAATCTAATGATAATTTTCATCACCTCTACAGTTTCTGTTTTGGATAGAGTTTATGGTATTGTTCGTTGAGGCCTAGGGTGGGTTCCCCTATCTTAACTTTCCTTTTAGGGAATTTTGGTATTAAGAAGACCTCTATGCATATGGAATCAATTACATATCTATATTTTTGTTCCAAAATGGTTATTAACATCCCCCAATGATCCTAGGTGTGATCGCCTATATGGAAAGTGTGATCTATAGATATTCAATGAGTTCATCTTAAAGAAGCTTGATGTGCAAAACCACTTGGATTAGTTTTATTTGTTAAATCTTGGCTCATGGAGAAATCCCTAATAGATGACTGTTACCATGAAACCTGAAGAAGAATCATGTGGTAGGTATTATTGTTTGAGATATCATGAGACCGGTTTTCTCTTATGTGTATATTTCTGTTTTTCATTTTTTGTGGTTATGTCTCACATATTGATTGAGATACCTATGTATTGATTTTATAGATACTCTTTAAGTTTTATTCTTATATATCTTGGCGTTTCCTACGAGGTATTTTTATAATTTCCCATAAATGTGCTATTTCCACACTTTTCAAGTATTATATAGATGATGGGCCATTTGATGGATTCCAGGTAGGATCAGGAGCCGGTGGATCTTTATATTAGGCTAGACATATAGAGATTCTTACTGTTGTTTCATTTAAGAATATCCCCCTCTTTATGAGTATGTTGAACTCTATTTCCTATTATGGATGGGATTTTATATGGACACTTTATCACTTTTAGAATATTGTTCTACACTAAATGTGGGATTATATATGTATTCAAGTATTAGAATTACATTCACAATACATTCATCATTTTATGACATTGGAGATGTTTGTTTAGGTACAGTTAATTGGGTAATGCGTCTAATACCTGAGATTTTCCTATATAGCATTGGTCATTATCCCATGGCCTATCAGAGGTAGGATTGGAGTTATCCCACTTGTTTATCCCCATCCAAGTGATCACTAGTTGGTTATGTCATGAAAAAGTTGTGCTATTATGAAATTCAACTTATGG
Organism: Viscum album; assembly: GCA_963277665.1. NCBI lineage: Eukaryota > Viridiplantae > Streptophyta > Magnoliopsida > Santalales > Viscaceae > Viscum > Viscum album. The sequence continues at coordinate 2,048,833,171 of OY728150.1, read as the reverse complement.
ACAAGAGTTTGGTGTTACTATATAGATGGGAAGTTTATTTTTGGATTTATGGAAATAATGTTAAATTGTTTCTGGTTATTATTTCAGTCCTAGGACTCCAGTGTTGGAGTGGAGGCTAATTTATCCATTTACCAAGACTCTAATAGCCTTATTATATACTTGATATATATATACAGTGGTTGTAGGGAAAATATTGATACATGCATCATATAGTAATGGGTTGTGGTTTCCATGTAATTCCTATGTTTTCTCCTTAGATATACATGTTGACCAGAGTACATATTGTTTATTTAGGGATGAATATATGAATAAATACATCCACAATCCTATTGTGTGATATTGAGGATGATCCGTCAAGTGATGAGGCTTCATTAAAGGGGAATGCACAAGAGATTGTAAATCTGTCTTATTATCCAGTTATGCCACCACCAATTTCGAATCATATTGCACTGGAAGTACCATCTGAGAATGTTTGTAGTATTAGTGAAATATATTGGTTTTATAGGTAGTGATCACCATGTTATATGGTGATCCATACTCCCTAGTAGCTTTTGACTAGATTGAGTTGGTGACCTATGCTTTTCTCAATGTTGGAAAACCAAAAAATCAGATGGTATTCATGTTAGTATTTATTCTTCCGGGATCTGCAGGGCGATGGTGGATTATGGTGATGTATTCACATGATGAGTCAACTATATCCCAGTTAGATTTCATTATTCTATTGATAGAGTACATATATCTCACAATTTTGAAATTAGTACACATTCAAGAGCTTATGTAGTTGTAGAAGGGAATATGATTGAGGCCGATTATTCAGTGAGGTACACTGAACTTTCACAATACTCTCTAAATGTGGTTTAAGATCCTTTTATTAGAGAACATTTATTTTAGGAGGTCTTATGTTAAAATATATGTGATAGATTTATATCTAATTACATTCCATCCTATATTGGAGTTGTTGAGAGGGCATTAGTAGTAGATAGATCCTTGGTAGATGAGACGATGGTCATAGGTTCCAACAGTGGACACATAAGAGTTGATAACACATCATTTGTTAGTTGATGGTTTTCATAGGGATCTGGGTTTTCCATATATTTCGAGAGATGAAACTATGATAGATTATCAACTATTTATGGATCTCAGGATGGCTGTAGTTATCAATGATAAAGGCAATGTTTCTCTTGTAATGGATGAGGAATTCAAGATCGAGAATGTATGAACCACTACATAGAAAATATAGGTATAGTCAACAGAACTCCTTGAAAGAGACAGTAGTAGGACCAGGGAGGTCCATAGGGAGATGAAAATGGTAGAGGTACAGGTTGAAAAGTATGATGTGGTAGTATGTTTGACCTATATCCACCATCACCCCAAGTGGTCTATTTGAGGATTAAGGTGATAATGTTTAGGAGATAGGATATTTGTGGGTATTAGAGGCCTATGACCCCAAGGATCCTGTTATTATTAAAGTTGTTATCTATATATTCTCCAATTTATCAATAGTATTGATAGGCATGGGGTCAAGGCACTCTTTTCATACAACTTCTCTTGGTGACATTTAATATATGTGACTCATTGATACCACACCTCTACCAATAGTGTGATCTTACTCTTAGAGGAAATAGATTTTTATTGGAAAACTTTTTAATATTGATGAGACATTAAAAATCATATTAGGTATCGTCTAGTGATCCATATTTCATGCCCAAATTGACTATTTTAGGTATGGGATTTAGTGAATCCCCATTTATGGAATAATTCTTTCCTTTATGGGTGAGGAGGAAGACAATAAAAGTTGGATGATCACATACATAGGAGGATACAAGAGATTAATCAGTAGTTGGAAAGTATTACCCTTTAAGAAGTTGATGTTATGGTATTTTAATTTCATATAGTTATGGTATAGTATGAGGATGTATTTTCTGAGGATGTTTTAGGATTACTTCCCTACCAAGAGATAGAATTATGGAGTGAAATTAATCCCACTACATCCCCCAACAAATCATAAGGATATTACAGAGATTCGAGTGTGGAGGGTGATGTTTGATGACTTGTAGAGGAAAGTATTTTTTAGTAATTGTTTCCCCCTTAGAATTCATACTATTGTTTCCATGAAGGTGTATATGAGATTTATGTTGTGTGTGGATTGTTAGTTCTTTTTCTAGGATAACATGATGAAAAAGTATATACTATTGATGATCGACTCCCTCTTTGATCTTTTTAGGTGGGAAATTTTTTTCAAATATAGGACTCATACCAATATATCACCAGCATTGAGTATGGGAATATGATATAATAAATATGGCATTCAAACATCTCTATGTTCATTGAACCTAATTGGTGATACCTTTTGGCATGACGAACACCCTTTCAGGGTTCATAGGACTCATGAACTATATCATTTAGCCTGTGGTATATGGTTTGTGTCTGTATTCATTGATAGAATTTTGTTGTAATCATTATCTAAGTAGGAACACATGAGACACTTGAGGATGGTCCTCTAAATACTCTAAGAGAAATAGATTTATGGGAATCTCTCAAACTATCAGTTATAGATTTCAGAGATCATATTCTAGGACGCATCTTCTCAGAAGAGGGTATAGTAGTAGACCTGGTGATGGTTTATGCAATTTTAGATTTGAAATTACCCAAGATAATTATAGACGTATAGATCATCATTGGTTGGGTAGGATATTACTGTAAATGCATTCCTAATTTTTCTAGGATATTTTCACATTATACATTATTTAAATGGAGGTTGAATCCTTTCATTTTAAAGGAGGGATTCTAATAGGTTTTTAAGAGTTAGAGATGTGGTTGGTGAGTTCTTACATCATGAGATTGTCATTAGAGTGTGTCGAGTACAAGGTGATATATGATGCCTCATCTATTTTACATGGTGGTGTTTTTATGTGAAAGAAGGTTGTGGTTACCTGTAGGTCGTAATAGATGATTCCAAATGATCGTATCCATGTGACCTGCAATCTTGAGTTGGTATTGGTAGTCCTTATCCAAAAATTTTAGAGATACTACCTAATTGGGGAACAATTTTTCATGTATAATAATTGGATAGAGTTCCTCTATTAATATGGCTTCATGATAGTCTACAATTCTGGTAAGGGTAATATAGTGGTGGATGTCCTCAACATGAGATATTTATTGTGATTGTTTACTGAGTATTAAAATTAGTTAGCTTCATTAATGTTTTCCTTAGTATACAAGGTTGGTTCAGTATCACTAAAGTTGTTGGTTTTTTCCCCACCACTTATATAGATTTTTAGGGAGGCTTAGTGTGGTGATATTGATTGTGTGACCTTATATGCTCAAATATCAACTGGAACTCTTCAGAATGATTTACTGAAGATGGGGAGAATGTATTTCTTTTTAGAGGACAACATATGGTGCCAATGTTTTTGATGAAGTGTTTTTTAAGGAGTTCTAAACAACCACTCCATTGATAAATTTTTGTGTTTAGAAAATATACTTGGACCACTGATGAAAATTTTTGTTCCCATGTATGAGAAAGTGTGTTGAAGGTATGTCTCTTGGTGTATCACTTATTGGTTTGTGGAAGTTTAAAACTATGTTATAGTGTGATTCAATCACCCCATTATTATTAAATAGTGAATGTGGGATGAGATATATATGTAAATTTTGTATGATTTGTGTCCTAGAACCAAATGGTTTTAATTTGATTACATGGATATTTAATATATTATAAAATATTGCTCATTATTCCTCATGACTGTGCTTTAATAATGTACTATAGTATTTGTTGCACTGATAAGGTCATGGAAGTTCCCCGATATTATGGGAACCTTGAAATTCTATAACAATATTCTTAAATATAGTTCTGCAGTTTGATGACATAATATGATGGGACACAAAGCATGCGAACGGTCAGGTGCGAGTACTCATAAGCATATGAAACTTCCTCTCATGAATTTTGCACATGGTAATATCAAATATAGGATATTATGAGAATAGACTCGCTATTAGGAATTCCACATGTTTTAGTATCATTGAATATTTCTATATGTGTACATGTGCAATGATCTTTGGAATTTACTATTATCATTAATATGTGTCACAACTCATGCACTTGGATTTACTAACGAAAACCATCATGCAGAATGTTAGTGGGATATAGGGTACGTTGGGTGCGTCACGAGTGGCATGTTATAAATTTATAAGTTGAGGAAGGATTTTTTCTTTTAATTTATGGAAGTTAATATCTTGTCATTTTGATTGAAATAGAACTGTCGCACGAAATTCCATGGCCAAGGTGTAATGATGAGTTTATTTTGGGTAGTCAAAGAATGATGTATCAAGGATAAAAGTTTATAACAATATCATGAAACCTTCTTGATGAGATATTGTGAGAAAGGCATTATATTACACAGTGAGCGTTCGTATGTGGATGTCGTTATTGCGACGTTACGTTCTTTCTCTTGGGTGCCTTAACCCGTTTCTAGACAGTACTCTAGGACTTTTGGAAAACCCACCTAATTCCAACGAGACAGAATCCTAGAGGGTCACACACCAAGTATTTTTGGGGGTTTCATTTAAATTCTATTTGAATTTAATTATAAAATAAATATTATTTTCAGGACCACAGAATAATTTTATTCAAGTTAAAATGATCGCATAAATTAAATTAAGTTTATTTATTTATTTTATTGAACATTTAATAATTATTTATTTACTAGTTTTTAAATAAAATATTTTTTTAAGAGAATAAATTATTTATTTATTTATTTCGGTGTTCAATAAATGGAAATGGAGTTCGAGCAAACCAAGGTTGGTCCAGTAGAAAAATTATTATTTTTCAAATGGTAAATAATTATTTAACTAGTGGAATGAATGTCGTAGGAGGTTGGCTCTAGTCCAAGTGGGAGTTTGTAAGAGTTTGTTTCCTAGAACCAACTGGTTTTACTTTGATTATGTGGATATTTAATGTATTATTACATATTGTTCATTGTTCAGCATTACTATGATGTAATAATTTCCTAGAGTATTTCTTGCCTTGATAAGGTCATGACAGTTCCTCGTTATGATTAGAACCATAAAATTCTATAACAATGTTCTTAAATATAGTTACATAGATGGATGAAATACTATGATGGGACACATAGCATGCAGACTGTCACGTGTGAGTACTCATAAGAAGATGAGACTTCTCTCATGAAATTCGTACTTGGTAATCTCCAAGATAGGAGATTATGAGAACAAACCCGCTAGTAGGAATTCTGCATGTTTTAGTGTCATCAGATATTTCTATATATGAGCGTGTCTATTGATCCGTAGATTTTGTTATTATCATTAATATGTGTCACGACTCGTGCACTTTGACTCACTGAAAAAAACCTTCACATAGAAATTTGGTGGGATGTAGGGTACATTGGGTTAGTGACGAGTGTCATGTTATTAATGGATAATTCGAGGAAGGATTTGTCCCTTCCATTTATAGAAGATGATGTCTCATCCATTTTATTGGAATATAACTATCACGTGAAACTCCATGGCCATGGTGTGATGATGAATTTATTTTAGGTAGTCAAAGAAAAATGTATGAAGAATAAAATTTGATGACACTATCATGAAAACTTGTTTCATGAGATATTACGACCAATGCATTATATTACCCAGTGAAAGTTCATATGTGGATTTCATTTTTTTTACTTTATGTTCTTTCTCTTGGGTGACTTTACTCGTTTCTATACAGCACTCTTGGACTTTAGGCAAGCCCGCCTACTGCCAACGAGAAAGAATCCTATAGGGTCACAGAATATGTGTTTTTGGTGGTATCGGTTAAATTTCATTTGAATTTAATTACTGAAATATATATTATTCTCAAGATCATGGAATAATTTTATTCAAGTTAAAATGATCACATAAATTAAATTAAATATATTTATTTATTTTATTGAACATTTAATAATTATTTATTTTATAGTTTGTAAATAAAATATTTATTTAAGGGAATAAATTATTTATTTATTTATTCGAGTGTTCAATAAATGGAAGTGGAGTATGAGCTATCTAATGTTGGTCCAATAGTAAAATAATTATTTTCAAGATGGTAAATAATACTTTAACTAGTTGGAACATGTTAAAATAATAATGACATTGCTATTATTTTGTGACGTGGAATTTTATTTTATAATTTAGTTTTGCGCAAGTTGGCATCCCATGAATAATGATGTGGTATTATTATTATGAGAATGGATTTTCTGTATGTTCAAAAATATAATTAATTGTTGCTATTGAATTTAATATTGTAACTAAAATTCCATTTATATAAATAGAAAAGTAGGCCTATTTTGCTATACACCACACCACACGCCTAGTGAATTGAGAATTGTTGAGCCAAACTATTTCTCTCTTGAATCCTCTTCTCTCCCCTCTCAAGAATGAGAGATGTTCTTCAAGGTAGAAGAACGAGTGATCACGAATGACCAACACACGACACTCACTATTCCGTGCTTGAACTCGGGGAACAAGTTGTTTCGATTGAAGGCCATCAGAGCACGTGTGGATCACTGCTAAAGGGATTCTAGTTTTAATCCTAACATGTTTAATGAGATAATCCGGAAGGGTCGTTCCGGATGATCAACATCATTAACAATGAAAAATACGAAATATCCAGCTATTATATTTCATTATGAAAATAATTAAATTTATTAAAAACATGATGTGAAATATCCTCTTTAATGTTTTCAGGACTCTTTATTCTTTATCTAAATCTTTAATTATATTCTATGGAGACAAGAATTTGTCGTCGTATTGATCCTGGAATAATCATTGATCATTGTAAAAATCAATCTTGGGTTCTGTCCCAACCGCACTTCCATTGTTCCTGGAACCTTCAATTTTTTTGGAACTACTATAGAAATATTTTGTTCATGATTCCATCAAAATGATCATAAATGAAATCACCAAGTCTTCCTACATCATAGATATCTGAGAGAAGAGTTTTTCAGAGATCATGGGAACCATTTCATGAAGGAGATAGAACGGCATCACATATTTCCCTAGATAATTGTTTTTAGACCATGATTATTTCCTTAAATTATACTTATTAGGAAGATTTCATGAGGACTTAGTGAATAAATATCATTTGAGAACATAATTTTAGACCTTGAATGATAGCCATACTACGTGGACCATTCTGGTTCTAGATAAACATGTTTGACTTATTCCATATTGGTAGGATCACCTATCCATGGTACAGTTTCTTTTCAAATATTAAACTAGCATTCTGCCAATGGTATGATAATATTTGAGGATTTTCAAAGACAGCCCACAAGGTAGAAAAAATGTTTCACTAATTCAGTTGATTCTTCAATCATGGTTCCAGAGTTGGTGTGAGTAATGAAGGAGAAGGTGAAGATAATCTTGGATTGGATGAGGACATAAAAAAGTTTTTATATGTCTTATACAAATAGATGACAGATGCATTCAGAGTTCTAGTACATAGACAATGTCTTCCTAAGGGTTTCACATTGACGTAGATTGTATTGATTTTGCTTGGGTAGAATGATATATCCTATATTCATTAGGACATTGCAAATACAATGCAGGGTCGGTGAGGTATCCTACCACTGGACCTACTATTGCAGTTAGACTGGGTACATGATGTCTTCCAAGTGTTGCATCTGAAGAGTTACGTGCACTTCCTATCACATGTTATCTATAGGAGAATAATAAACATTGAGGGTGGGGTTACCTTATCTAGTACCTAATAGAGATTTAATATCGATATAATCTGATCCATTATGGTCATTTTATTCTCTTAGTGTGTGTCCAGAGGCTACAAGGGAATATTTAGGTGGGAACCTAGGAGAGGGAGGTACATATGCCAGCTCAGTTCCCACACTTATTTGAGTAGTGTTTTTTCCTTTAGAGAATAAAATCCTTATGGTGGGTAGAATTTAATGTCCCTATTTTTTCCTTGAAAATCTTTGTAATATAAATACTTATATTTTTGGATCTAGGAACTAGGAAGATTAGAGACTCTAAGTCTCAAGGGTCTCGGTATTGATACTTTCAAATAATTAAATATATTAATATCACACATGCATAGTTTTTTGGAAACAGTGGAATAACACCAAAATATAGAATTATATTAGATATATAATACTTTAGTTGAGTTAGAAATATTTTTTAACTCAAGGCTCAATATAATATTCGTCAGCATTGAGCATTTTAAAAATTGATATAACTAAAAAAATAAATAAAATAAAGTTATTTATTTATTTTATTATTTTCAGTGCGACAACTTTACCATACCCTATATTAATACAGTGTTATTCCATGTCCCATGGTATATCCATATCATCCTCTATATTGATAAGATCCTTTGGATTAATTGTTAGGGTACAATGAAAATAGGTTGAGGATTTTTTACACCGGTGTAGTTCAAGTATTTCACCAAGAGCGTTGTCACTAATTCATTCTTCATAAATGATCAATAAAACCCCCCATGGTATGGTGTTATTTTACATGGTTTAATTTTCTTGTTTTATTATCTTATTATGAACATGAATCATTTCAAATAATAAATTTATTCTTCATAAGATCATCTTGCAAGTGTGAGTTCTTTTACATTGGAATTTGGTAAATACTATTTGTTGTTTAATGTTGGATATTTATTTGTCATTCTAATGAAAATTAATTGAGTTCAACCCAAAATATAGTCATGGTTCATTCCTTATTTTTTTGGTTTCTTATTTTCTCCATTGGTCTTCTTATGTTCACCATCAGTGTTTCACTGACTGAAGATTCGATGATTACCTAGTATGTGATCGTTGAGAAATCACTTTTCTATGGAACTAATTGATACCACGTGATCAGATATGGGATATACAGTATGATAGTGGTGCATGATTATGGAAGTGAATATTTCACTAAATTGGTGGTTAGTGGTTCCTGTTTTTCGAATTAATGATGGAATAGATCGATGAAGTATCATTCCTAATCAGATTTGATGGATAGATTCCAAACAGTGGGGATGAAAAGACTAGTCAACCTTATATCCACAATATCGAAGAATGATTTCTGTTGGTGCTAACGAAATTGGAGGATTCATTAATAAACCTCAATATTGTATAATATATATCATTACATGGAATGTACCAAAAGAACACACACCATTTGGGACCCTGAATGTGGTGATACATTTTACACATGAATAATAATATCACATTCCATGTGACACGTGTTGCATGCCTTGTGATATAGTGTTGGAAGATCAGTGGGTACCATAGAGGATACATGTTATTGATACGGACATGAACACTAGCATGGGTAGAGTACATTGGCATGATCTGGTACTCAGTCATGGACCACACAACAAAATGACCACATTACACTTGAATTTACCAAAGTATATGGACATGAATAACATTACACAATGACATGTTATAAGTATAATGAGTTCCATACCAAAATCAAAATTTAATTTATCCCTCAAATATGCATCGTTTATATGATGTTTCACATGTTTTGTGATATAAAGTGTTGCGGGAAGAGACCTCATAAGGTGATACATGTAATTTTTCACTAGTACATGTCCTTTATCTTTTCTAGAGAATTGATAGGCCCTCCAACTCTTTCTAATAGACTAGGTTCAATTGATTGAGACCCCATGGTCTATATCTATAAGGGTATAGTTTGGAACTACATCCTCAACTAATGGTTTTGATCCCCTCTATGATATTTATTTCAAGAATAGTTCACGATATCCCTTTGTGAGGCCTGGGGTGTGATCCTATATCATACATTTCCTAGGTGGGTTTTGTTGAATTAGCGTAAAAACCATGCATTGGGAATTAACCATCTATTTATTAGTTTGATCCAGTATATTTGGTGGAATACACATATGGTCGTAGGTTCTATCCTCTATCTAGAGAGTGATACCTTCATAGATTCCATGAGTATATCTTGGTGAGGCCATATGAGAACTACCTCCCTGATAAGTTTCATTAGTGAAAAAATAGATAATAGAGTGATCCCTCTAATTTTAGAGTTTCCATGGAACCTCAAGAAGAATCCTTTGGATGGAAGTACTGTTTGGGAACTGATCAGACCAATTGTCTGTTTTTTTGTACATATGGGTTTTCAATTTTTATAATTATGTCTCATATATTGATTAACATAACATTATATTTATGACCCTAATACTCTTGATGGTTTATTCTTAGTGATTAATGGTTTTTCAAATACTAATTGTTATACTCACCCTTACATGGAATATTCCTACCCATGTCATGTATTATATAGATGAAATTCCATTTGATGCATATGTAGTGGGACCTGATGTAGGCAGAGCTTAGTATTGGGTTAAAGAAACTGAGGTTCTTATAGTAATCTTCTCCATATGAGTATGTTAACTCTATTTCCAGTTTTGGGTGGGCATGTATTTTTCCACTTTATCACTTTTTGTACAATTTTCATACTATTTTTTTTGGAATTATATATATATTCATGAATTTGTATCACTTTTAAATTACATTCATCATTGTATGAGTTTTGAAATGTGTTCATTATTATATGTCCTTAGGATAATGCCTCCCCTAAATGTGATATGGACACTCGAGGTTGGATTCCATCCCCTGACCAATTAGATGTGGGCATCGATTTTTCACACTTATATTATCTCTATAAAGTTATGTCCTAATAGATCCATTCCTGATATGTATTTTATTTAAATCCTTTATTGGGTGGGATCATTACCTATATAAATTTCTTTAATCCTCGACTCATAATTTGAGAAGATATGATTGAGCCTTCCCTTAAGGGAGTTAGTAATCATACCTAGTAAACCTTCCCACAAATATGTTTATGTTTCAATATGTATACATAGATGTGTTTAATAAAGTGGATTTCCAAGTGACTTGTCCCCTTAGTGGAAAGGGAAATGGGAATAGAAAGGTAGGTTCATCTCCTAGCTCATCACTCTAGGAATAGGGGAATGGGTATAATGAGTCAAGGAATTGTGATCCCATCCCATTTCATCAACCCATATACTTTTTCAAAGACTAATATTAAACCCATGGGTTCAATATGTACACCACCAAATGCATACCTACACAAGATTATGAACAAAAGTATATATGAATTCCACATGCTCAACATGGAAAACAAATTAATTATTATACTGGATGATAATATTAGAAATAATTTCCTAGAGTATGAATATGTGTACACCTTAGTAGATAATGGATAACGACAAACATGATGGCTATCTATCATTTCATAAATCACTATGAATAAAAAAGAGCCGATCATTCTAGTAAAATATATTATGTTATTATTTAAATATAATCTAATTTACATAAAATGTTAAACATGTAAGAGATAACATATTTTACCAAAAACATTAGTCCTATATTGATGATTAAAGGAAACAACTATTAGCTTTCTTGGATTTAATTGGGTTTGGTCAGTCCCATACCATTGTTAGTTTAACTCTCCAAGATTTAAGACTAAAATGGGGGTTCCTTCCAATTCAATTACATATTATCATATCAAGGACACTAGAAGAGGTGAGATTCCAGCCAGAAAATTTTTCCCAACATCTAAACATTGGATTAGGATTAGGTCAACCACACTTTCAATTGAGGATAATGAATATAATAAAGTAAACCAAATGTCTGCCATAGATTTATTGAGGAAATACTTTTTAAATAACCCCATATTCATAAACGCCCTTCTAGAACCAAACTTGTGAAACACAGGTGAATGCTGTAGAACTGGAAGAACATGATCTAAATTTCTGTAAAAGGGAACTCTACTCAAACAACACATGTGTTATCATCATGATCATTATAAGTATTTCAAAGCACACACATAAGTAAAATAATAATAATAACTCACACAAAACAAAAACCATCAAAGTGATTTGTATAGTTTAGACATAGTTCTACTCAATTAGGGAAACATTAACTATTTAATTATTCTTCAAAAATAAGATTATAATTATCATATTCTCAATTTATAAAAAATTTACGTCACCATACTATATATTATACTGAACGACCAATTATACTGAAACCACTTCCTTTTGATTTTTGTAGATGACACTTCTCTTGGTGAACAAAATTAAATGATGAACTACCTCCACTTTTCAACCCTATTGAAAGATGAACTATATCGATTTTACTCTTACACAACCCTATTTAACGATGAACTATATCTATTTTACTCAACCCAGTTGGTGAGGACTCGAAAAGTTCATCCAAGAGACCCAGGATCAAATCTGGGTGGAGACAAATTTCTAGGTACTGTTGCAGTACTGTCATAGGCACTATAGCACTTACTGTTCGGTACTATAGTAGCCAAAACTATTCATCGATCTGGGCCTCTGGGCAACCGGTTTAGTCCTCAGGTCTTGCAAGGATTTCGGGCCACCCAATGCCTTCAGGATAATTTTTTCTCAAGGCCTTCAGGCCACTGTAAAGCCTTAGAGCCATCCCAAGGCCTTCGAGCCACATGAGGTTGATGTACTAGTCAGATTACAAGGGAAAAGGATTCAAATGGGGATCATGTCAGGAACATTAACTAGAGAAAAGCAAATAAGAATTGGAAGAACCAGAGGGAATGACTTTTCCTTTGGTATCGAGCCTATGAAACCATACATAGGACTACTAGATGACATACCCAGTAAAGGTGGAGTGCTGATATTATGACATATTTAGGGGAAGAGAAGTTCCAAGTTTCCTGTTCTGGGTGATTCACTCTATGACCTATGGGTCATGTAATTGTCTTTAAGACTTTGAGCTTTGTAAGGGTTCCACCTCACCCCTTGAAAGTTGATTATCAAAAATAACAAAAAATGAAGGTCTTCGAGCCATTCCGACCCAATATATTTTTATATGCTCGAAAATGTTATTCAATTCAGAGTCATTTTCTCCCTCACCACTTTAAACTTATAGAGTTATTTATTACAGAATTGTTGTTACTCTATATTTTACTTCTTCTTCTTATATAACCATATTTCCATCATTACTGTAAAACTATATCATTTGGATCTAGAACATATCATCCAGATTAAATAATTCAATATTATATATTGAAATTGATTGAAATATTTACAACAATTATCCAAATAGTCTCTCACTAGATAATCGTGTTCTCCACTTTACTATCATGTTATCCAAACACTACTAGAACTCCAATATTATGTTCTATAAATATAATATGAAATGTGACTTGTTACATTCTTTCATCCCAATCACCCAATCCCCACTATGTCTCGTATCTATCTCAAAAATTCTTAGACTATGATATTTATTTTCATATCATCCAAATACTAAAATCCTATTAAATTTTATTATAACAGTACCCCATTTTCATCAAGATTTAATATAAAGTGATAATGAAGATAATTATGATATTTTCAATAGTGAAACACTATATTCATTATAAGTTTCCTCACACTGTAAATATCATAATATAAATTTTTATTCTCCAACTTATTTATTTGTTCCTAAAATAAAACCTTTAAGCGTATCATCCCATAATGTGAATCCATTATCATAGTCTAGTTTATGTTTTTATAATATAGTAAAGATATCAGATGTATCCTTTACATCTAGATTATATTAGTTCTTCATTAGGTAAATAAAAAACACAATTTACTTATTGATTTATATGTCTCTCCTCTAATGGATACATCAAAATAACCAAGCACTAGTTCATATATTTTGAAACATAAGGAAAAATATTCGAGAACATTAAGATGACAGTGAATCTATATTGCATCTTCCATGTGTCCCCTTTTCATATTTCCCATGAATCTACTAAAAACACCCATTACTTTAGTAGTGTAGGCCTTTATAAAAAACATGGAATGAATCAAACTTCCCACCAATGATGTATGAAAATCATTTTACATGCATATAATCCAATCTTACATTTATGGTGTGTAATTTTTAAATAATTTTAAATTTAAATAAATGGGGTTGAGAAAAGATTTTATCTAAACATTATAAATCATTCCAAAATCATTTGTATATACTCCAGAAGAGAAAAAAACAATTTCCTATGCTTATAGTCCCTCTGATTTATTATCCCCAAAAACCACATAACTTCTCTAATATCCTTTATCTCAAAAAATCATGATAACTTGTCAATTTTTGTATTTAATTAATTTAGGTTTAAGGCCCTATAAAGGAATAATGTCCATTTAAAAGTGAATAATTTTTAATCTCTAATAATCAAAGAAATTCTAGTGGTATCAACGATCCACATATGTCATATACATGACTTCTTTTAAAGTTATTTTTACATTCAATTTCCATTAGTTCTTTGTTTTGGAGGATTCCCATTCATTTTAGTGGAAATTGTGGTTTTTCAAAATTCTGGCCAAACCATGAGCCCATTTTCAGATTTGAAAATAACTTATTTTATTCTATAACACCTTAATTTTTCAACATTTTATACCAATTACACTTTATTATTGGGATCCCCTGTTATATTAAAATCACCATATCAATTTGGACCCCATAGAAATCAATAATGTTGATGGATTTTGGATTTTTATTAAGGTTTTGGGCCAGCCCGTAAGCCCAATTTTCTACTTTAATTTTTTTTTTAATTTTCAATATCTCATTCATTTTTCACTTTCATTCGGTGATTCCCCCTACCATCCAAATCCAAAAACCCAAGGCCCACTCTAATGATCTATTTTACCACTTTAGAGCTCATTTGGATGGCGGATTATGGTGAAAATTCTCAGGTTTTCTTAAATCATCTAGATTTGAGAAGGTAAATTGATTATTTCATAAAACAATCAATTTCCACTCTTTCTCCACCATTTCAGCCCCCATATAACCTAATAACCCTCATTCAAGCCTACCTATCACTTTTTATTTATTGTAGATTCATCCTTTGTCTGATTTGGGGAGATTGCTTCATGATTGTTCAAGGTAAGTAACTCCTTATTTGTTTCTTCCATTTTCCATAGTGTTTCCTCCATCTCTCATGGTGCTATAGAATTTATAGAAGTTATTTTTTGAACCTATGGTTTTATTTTTTGTCTATTTGGTCAAATATTGTGGTTTATGGTTGGTTTTAACTCCCTTGTGGTGCAGCGGTGGTGTTGTTGATGTTTCACACCATGTTTTGAGGGTTTCGACACAAAAAGGTATGTGATTTCTTGTGTAACCATTTTATGATGATTTATCTTACTTTATTTACTCATTTTTCATATTACTCATATGTTTTTGTGGTGATATAACTTTTTATGATTTATTTGGTTAAGCGTTTAATTTTATAGTTTCATTTTGACTTGAAATTGGGTGTTTTTCTTGTGTAACTCTTAGGGTATTATTTGGGTGTATTTCATAACATATGAATTTTATTAATAAATCTTTTTTGGGCTGAAAATTATACCTTGGTATGGTCTTGGTGTTTCATTATGTTTAAAAGGGGTTTTTGAATGAGTTTTATGTCTAAAACTAGGTTATACCTCTTGAAATTATTTTATGAAAATGTGTGTGTTTTCATGTTCATCTTTTGTGGTATTATTCAATGAAATTTTATAAGACATTAGAGTGGATTATTAAATATTTCTAGGCCTTAATATTCTATTGTTGATTGGTATTGGAGTGATTTTGTCCTTGAAAGATGGTTTTGAAATGGGTTTTATGTGCAAATCTTTGGTATACTCCATAGAATTATTTTATGAAAGATTTGAATGGTTTAAGGATTTATGTAAGAGGTGAAACCATATTGTAAAATTGTTTTGGATTGTGTATATTTTGAAATAGTAAATTTTTAATGTGAAAGGGGATGTCATATCATATTATCCTATTGGAAATGATTTATAAAAATTTTTTACGGTATTACTAAAATGTGAATGTGATGTGGGCTATTTTGTGTGAATGTGATGTGAAAATGGATTTTGTTTATAAAAATATTGTTATGTAACATGTGAGTGGGATTTCATGTGATGTTTAACATCTTGGGAAATATTTTATAAAATTGTTAAAGGGTGTGATGAATTGGGAAATATATGAAAAATGTGTTGTGGGATATTTTGGGGTGAGTTGGATTTCAAAATCAATTAGAATAAAAAGGGGTATGATGTTCTTGTGTGATTTAGATGTGGTTAGTTTTGTTGATGTGTGATGTGGAAGTGGTATTTCCATGTGAAAATTATAATTCATGGCTTGCTGAACTTGTTTGAGCAAAAGAGGGAACCCCTAGTATCTCGGTGGGTGGATGTGTACTAGTATGCTGGTGATCCCATGGGGTTTGGATTCAGTTTCACATAATAAGATTGATTCTTACAACACTAAATAAACTATAATGGTGATTATTATTAGGTACCACTAGGTTATGTTTATGTTCCTTACTAGTGGTTCATGAACGAAAATGGATAATGTGATGGTCACTCTCACTGAGATACAATGTACCTGGGACCCACAACAAGAATTTCATGTATTTGAAATCATGCATGTTTTTCATATTTGTATGTTTATCACGTTGAATCTATTTGTGGTGGTATTTTACTGGTCTTTGGATCATATCCTACATACAACTTTGTGTGTAAGTAGACATGTTTATTTTGTTTGCGTAGGTATGGGAATAACTTTTGTACCTACATTTCGAGTTTTAGCGGTCCAATTTTGATGTGGTGTTATGGAGATGGATTGAGGGTGGTTCATATTGCCATGAGGAGGTTCATGGGATATCGATTCTGGTTTTGTACCTTTTAATGTTATTTTATAATTGTTTAAAGTTGTGTAATTAAATTCTGAAATTTTATAAAAGATGATTTTGTATGAAAAATCCATATTCATTTTATTGGATTCGTTTGATATTTTATGTTTATAAACATGGGTAAATAATTACCATTTTTCATTTTTTGATTCCCAGGAACTTGTACCATCTTTTGGGTACTAGGAACACTCTTCAGGGCTTGTCGTGGGTCGGGTTTGGTCCCGGTTTAGATGGTGACCAGATTCGGTTTTTGGCCAAACAATATCAAAGGAGGTTCGCTCTTTTGGGTCCTGTTATATGGGGAACAGTCGGGACAGTACTGAGTTAGAACATTCAAGACTTGACATTCCACTTATGGGTACTATGCCTGGAAATCATACCATATGATGGGATTCAAGTCGTCAGGTGAAGTTGGGATTTGTCGGAGTTCATTGATTTTCTCTGTTTGATGATGATTATGGGAAATGAAAAAAGACTTTGTTTAATAGTCTCAATGAGATGGTATGGCATGTAAATCCATGTGGAGATGAATATATTTCCCTTGAAAAATATATTTTTCTATGAAGTGATTGGTGTATGGCTTCTAATCATATGTCCATGACACCCACTGAAACTAGTTTCCTCTCTCATTGTATTGTGTTCATTAGTTTTGAAATCATAGAAGTTCAATTTTCAAGAAAAAATGACTTGGTTTTAAGAAGCATAAAGTTTATGTGAAATTAATTTCTCATAAAGATGGAATGGATTGATTTTTTAAATGGTGGAACTAAATTTTCAGATTTGTCATTAAATAGAAAATGATGTGTTTACACCTCTTTTGAAAGCAGTAAATTACATTAGAGATGGTTCTGAAAAAGTGTTCCCAATAGAGTTTTCTATACTTTTGAACGGTGTATTAATGGGATGATATGTTTTGAAATTGATGTATATGACTTGAAAGTGAGTATATATTTTAATTATTGGTATTTTGATTTTGTGGTTAACGGTCTTGAGAAAAAGGAAGTATTGGTTGATTGTTTTGGTTTTGAAAAGTGTAACGAATTTTTGTTTTAACATTTGGTATTTCTGTGAGTGACCACATGAATGTGGTTATGTGGGATGAGATATTGTTAATGTAATGAATTGATGAGTTCTGGGATGGATAGGAGGATAATGCCCGGTGTGGCATAAAAACATGCATGTGTGAGGCTCATGGGGAACCATTAGTGGATACGGTAGCCACTGAACTATTTGTTTTCAAGGAAATGTTTTTAAAGGAAAACATGATGTCTTGATGATTGGTTTTGGATGGTGTGTAATATTTTTTTAAATATTGATATTGTGGGATGTTTTGACTCCATGAACCCCTCCTGTTTGAAATATGTTTTGGGTTTGGGTTTGGTTAGTAAGATGGGTTGAAGGGCTAGTTGGTGGTCTCTTATAAGAAAAGTTTGGGAAGCATTTATCATGGTTCCCAATATGTTTTTGGTTTTGGTTTGTGGAATGTTTCGACCAATGTACCATCAGGTTTGGGTCCTTGGGTTATTTTGTTGGATAAGGTACTCCCCATTAAATGTTAGTGCATGATTGAAGTGCAACCCAGATTGTTTCACCATTGGAAACACCCCCAGTTGATCAATATAAAGAATACTTTTCTTGAGATTGGGAGTTTTATATTACACAATTTACTTTTATTATTTTTGGACCTTCTTGTAGCGATAGAGTTATCATGGAAGATTAAAAGAGACCTTAGTTTCTTATGTATCCCGAATCATTGAAGGTTGAAGTGGTCTGAGGTTTTTAGTGTGGATGAGTATCTAGATGGTGTCTAAGAAGGCCTCTGGGTCCTTTGTAGTATCTTCGAGTTAGGGGTTTATGTTAAACCACCAGTGTGGGAAATATGGTCATGAGAGTCTATTATAGATAGTTTTTGGAATTGTGTGTTTCTTGGTGATTTTGAATAAGGTCTCCTTCCATGTATTATTTCTATCGATAGCAATGGTCACGTTCGGTGACATCTTGTGATGTTGTGTTCTCGTTGACTATAATGGTGAAGGTCGTGCAATCCTCTGAGAGTCTCTGACATGTTGGGAGTATGTATGTCAGGGGAAAACATCAAAATCCACTATTTTAAAGTAAGGTGGTTATATTTTTCCATTCTTCTGTTGATTTTCACCTAAAGAAACAATGTGTGATGTGTGTGTGTATCTTATAAGCCCTTGTTTTAGTGAAATGAGGGGTTTGGGTAAAGGGAGTTTTGGAATGTGTTATGTCATGGTGAACCCATCAAGGATTAGGGTATAGTTTTCATGGAACTAAATGGAAAAGTATAGTTTAGAGGTTTCCAAATCCTAACTACGAGGCCGAAGATGCTTTAATCATTTGAGCTCCAGCTATAGGTCCCAAAGAGAAGTAGGAATGTTGTTAAGGGAAATCCCTGGGTCGATTAAAAAAATGAAAAAAATTCATATCCACAGGATGAAATATGGGGAATAGTTTAAGCCTATAAGTTTTTCATATTGATTTTTTTGTTCTCATTCGATGGAAAGAGGTGGGAGGACCTCATGTCTATGTTATTGCCTAATGTCATACATTCCCCCTTTTCCATTGTGTTTTTGGAGTATGGATTGGAATTTGGCTAGACAGGTTGGGTGCACGAATTCCATAGGGTTAGTAGTAACCATGTCCTAGAAACCATTTTCAAGTATAAGGATCCACACAGTTTCTCAAACTGTGCAGATTAACTGTACGACCATCCCAACTCATTAAATTTTGGTTCTTCCTATTTCGACCCATGATGGTCGGTTAATATGTGTGGTTTTTATGATGGGGATACCCAGTATTATTCTCATGTATGTTCCATTAAAAAATTTCAAATTGAGGTCTACCCCTTGTACCATGGATTCCGTTCAGGCCTCCCCCTATTAGTGTCCTGATCCTATCTCGGGAAAATTTGAGTTGCCTCTTATGGTGAGGAGCCCATTGTGTCTCCATATACTAATAAATCAGATTGGTCCTTGGTCTTGGTTTTGTGGTAGGTAGTCTTGGTCATAGCTATCTAACTACCTATATCTTCCTTAGGTAAACGTTGGGAGTGGATAATGGCCAATGGTCTTGTGAAATCAAAGTAAGTGTAACCCTGTTCGTTTTTGTTGTTCGTTTTGCTAAATTGTTGTAATATTGTTTAGATATTGTTAGTGGAGTTTTCTTTTGTGATAAAATCTCAATATACATGATAATTTCCGGAATTGGTGTATGTTTTAGTTGGTGAGAGTATTCCTTCCTTTATTGATCAATTGTAGGTATTTTTGACCTTTTGTGGGAAGGTGAAACTTGGCAAAGGAGTCTATTTTGGCATTTTGGTTGGGTCTGGTTTTTGTCTTTAGCATTGTCGTGGCTTTCCGATGGTGGAAATTTGTATGTTGGGGAGAATTTTCTCACTAATGAATTATTTAAAAGGAATTTTTTTCCTTTAATTTCCATTTTTTATTTGTTTTGATGGTTTCCCTTTCATTTTGGTAGAAATGGTAGGTTTTCAAAATTTGGTCCAAATTCTGTGCCCATTTTCATATTTAAAAATAAATTTTGATTCTTTTATAACACATTAATTTTTCAACGTTTTACCCCCATACTACTTTCCAATTGGAATCCACTAGTATATTAAAATCAACATATCAATTTGAACCCCATATGAATCCATAATAATGATGGATTTGAGTTTTTATTATGATTTTGGGCCAGCCGGTAAGCCCATTTTTCTACTTTAAATTTTCATTTAAATTTTTCAACATATCACTCATTTTTTACTTTTCATTGGTGAATCCACCTCCAAATAAAAGGTAAAAATTTGAGGCTCACTATCATTATATATTATGATGATTTTGAGCTCATTTGGATTGTGTATTAGGGTGAAAATTCTCAAGGTTTCTCAAATCATCCCGATTTGAGTAGGTAATTTTTATTCTTTAATAAACCATTCAATTTTCACTCTTTCTCACCCATTTTCATCCCTAAATAACCTAATTTTTCTCATTCAAGCCAAAATATCTATTTTGGTTGCTTGGAGATTCAACATTTGGTAGATTTGAGGTGATTTCTTCAAGAATGTTCAAGGTAAGTGATTCCTTCTTGGTTTCTTCCATTTTCCTTAGGTTTTCCTCCCTCTTTAATGAAGTTATTAAATGGCCATAAGATAGGTTTCTAACCTAGGGTTTGATTTGTTATATTTTTGGTCATGTCTTGTGGTTAATGGTTGGTTTTCGCCCCCTTGTGGCACGGCGGTGGTGTAGTTGATGTTTTGTACCATGTTTTTAGGGTTTCGACACAAAAGGTTGGTGATTCCATGTGTACCCATTTTATGATGAGTTAAATTTCGATATTTACTCATTTTTCATATTCCTCCTATGTTGTGTGTTGTGTTAAAACTGTTTATGATTTATTTGGTTAAGAGTTTAATTTTATAATTTCATATTATATTGAAATTGTTTGTTTTTCATGTGTAAATCTTGGGGTATTATTTCGTTGTATTTCATAACTTATTAAATTGGGTTAATGAAATCTTTTTTGGGCTGAAAATTAATCTATGGTAGGGTTTTCGCATTCCATTGGGTTTGAAAGAGAGTTTTTGAATGGGTTTTATGTGTAAAACCATGTTCTGCCTCTTGAAAATGTTTTACAAAAATGTGTATGTTTTCATGTGCATCTTTTTTGGTATTATTCAAGGATATTTTATAATACTTGAGAGTGTTTTGTTAAATCCTTCTAGGGCTTCCAATTATATTTTGTATTGGTATTGGTGTGTTCTTTCCTTGAATGATGGTTGGTAAATGGGTGTTATGTGAAATGATTTGGTATACTACTTAGAATTGCATTATGAAAGATTTGAATGGTTTAATGATTAATGTAAGAGGTGGAACCATATTGGATAACTATTTTGGATTTTTTATAATTTCAAATCTTCCATTTTAAATGTAAAATGGGATGTATTGTGTTGTTTATCCTCTAGGAAATTATTTACAAAAATGTTTAACAGAATTACTGAAATGTGAAAGTTATTTGAACATACTGTGGGTTGTTTTGTGTGTGTGATGTGCAAAATGGATTTTGATTATGAAAAGGCTATTATGTAACTTGTGAGTGCGCTATTATTTTATGTTTGGAATATTGGGAATGATTTTATAAAATTTTAAAAGGATGTTTTGAATTGTGAAAGATATGAAAAATGTGTTGTGGGATATTTTGGTGTGAGTTGGATTTCAAAATCAATTTTAATGAAAAGTGGGATGATGTGTTTGTGTGATTTACATGTGGGATGTTTGGTTGATGTGTGATTTGGAAGTGGTATTAAAATGTGAAAATTATATTTCAAGGCAGGTTGAACTTGTTTGATCATAAGTGGAAAACCTGGGTATCTATATGGGTGGACGTGTACTAGAATTTAAATGATATTGTGGGGTTTGGCCTTAGTTTCATGTAACAAGATTGAAGTTTACAGCACCAACTAAACTATGATGATTATGATGATTGGATACCACTAAGTTGTGGTTATGTACCCAACTAGTGTCTTGTTCATGATTATGGACATTGTGATGGTTACTCTCACCGAGATACGAGGAACCTGAGACCCACAACAAATTAGTGCCTAGGGGTTATTTCCTCTTTCTTGTACTGTCACGAACCATCCCCCAGGGCCCGTGTCGTGACTACCCCAAGCCCGCCTTCCATAGGCCAGGGGTTGGCGACTAGCACCGAAAGGTTTATTCCATAGAACTAGGAAGGCATTTCCTTTATAACATGTAAACCCATGTAACCAAGCACACAACAGGATACGAACATAAGAAAATAGTATAACCAAAAGAGTGTTGAAAGTAAAAGGGGCTGGAATACAAGACCAATAGTAAAGGTAAAAGTACAACTGAAATAAAAAACAACTGAAGAAAGAGAAAAGACAGCTATTGGATCATCCTATGAGGTTCTTACCTGATGGGTAGGTATAGATCACCTCCTCAGCACTCCACGTCCACCCATCTCCTCTGGGTACCAACATGTTGTATTGTCCACCTGTGGGTAATGTCCAGACTTGGTACTCTCAGCCTCAATCAACGTTGCTTGTTGTCTACACTAAACACAACAAAGTGAGGACATTGCTCGTTTAGGGGTGAGTATATCGATACTCAGTAGGGATCCCGAGACCCTCATGGTCTCATAAAATCCACCAAGGATAAACCACAAAGTATGAAATCAACAAATAACCATACTTAAGTATATTCCCATACATATACCTGTGTTTTCAAGTAATCCATCTCAATCTTGAGGAAAAAATATAGGTGTTGACGCATCTCACACCAGGTATATCTTTAGGTATAGTATAAGAGGTGATTAGTTATAAATAATGAATCATCTTATTTCATTAAGAGGCTCTACTGCTAACCTGCAAAAAATCGCTAGGAGTTGACCCACACAGGATAGCTAGAGCTGACCCAGATAGGATTGCTAGGAGATGACTCATATAGGATTGCTAGAATCTAACCCACATAGGATCTCTAGGAGTTTACCCACACATGATCACTGGAGCAGACCCACACAGGATTGCTTGGAGCTGACCCTCACAGGATCGCTTGGAGCAGACCCACACAAGATCGTTAAAGCTGACCCACACAAGATTGCTAGGAGCTGGCCAACACAGTATCGCTACGAGCTGACCCATATATGATCAATAGAAGATTACCCACACATGAACTCTAGGAGCTGACCCGCACAGGATAGCTAGGAGCTGACCCGCACAGGATAGCTAGGAGCACTCTTCTCGTCACAGCCAGCTATGGGGTTTCAGCACTAGGCTTGCTCGTCTTGGGGAGAGTCTGTTCACCAAGCCACCGGTTAATTATCCAACTACCACGATGTCCCAAAAATAAGTATCTCAATGTTCTTCCACCTCATAGTGATCTCAACGCAACAAACGGTGTTTCAATAGGACGCTCGGTCTGTGAGTTATTAGTCTTTTAGTCCTAAGGGCCCAGTTGGATTCGTGCTCGATCCAACCAGACCATACCCCATAATAATCCAAAACATAATTGGGGTATACTCAAATGGATTTTCTCACTCCGAGGATTCCATCACTGCTGACGGTTCTTTAAATAGACGTTTGGTGCTAAAGTTATGGCCATGAGAACATAAATGGGTCGTAGTGGGTCCGGGTCTGATCCGACCCGATCAGACCGACCTGGCCTGAGCTGACCCGATTTGGGCCGACCCAGCCCGACCCACTAGGTCCGACATGGCTCGTTAAGTGTCCTAGCCTGTTGGGTTTGGCTCAGCCCATTGGGTCCTTCCTATCCCGCGTTGGGCGGCCTGGCCCGCTGGACGGTCTGGCAGGCCACGGAGGACCGCGGAGGGCCGCGGGTGGCCTCGAGGATGCATAGGGTGTGTGACAGCAGGGTGGCTCGGATGGGGCGGTTCAGCCAGAAGGGAGGCGACAGTTCGACCCGGACAGTGGTGGGGGCTCGGACGGTGGCTCAGACGGAGACTCGGCCCGACGGTGGCAGCTCGGCCTGGACGACAGTGGTGGCTCGGACGGCGGTGGTGGCTTGGACGGTGGCGGTGACTTGGATAGTGGCTTGGCCTAGATGGTGGTGGCAGCTTGGCTTGATGGAGGCAGCGGCTCTGCACGGTGGCTCGGTCCAGACAGCGGTGGTGACTGAGATAGTGACGGTAGCTCGGATGACGACGTTGGCTCGGGCGATGGCTCGACTCAGATGGTAGTGGCGGCTTGGCTTTACGGCAGCATCGGCTCAGCTCGATGGCTCGGCTCGGCGGTTCAGATCGGCAGCGGCGACTCGACCACGGATGGTAGGGAGCGGCAGAAGCCGCGAGTGCCACGAGGGGGCGCGGAGAGGCTGCGGGCGGTGGAGTGCCGCGGGGCGCGGAGGCCGCAGGTAGTGGGGGCCGCAGGCAGCGGAGCTCCATTGCCTTCATCACCTTCATCCATTGCGAAGAACACACCAAATAATAAGAATGGTGGAGGGGTTGGGCAATGTTTGTTTGGCGTGCACCCTCCGCGTTAGAGCGGTAGCAAGAGGTTCACAAAAATGAATCATGAACGTGTATGAAGATATTTAGAACCATCAATCCCCACAACCCTTGTCAATCTCTATTCTCAATCCTGCAAAAGAATTAGAAGGGGAGAATATGGGAAGTGATAATAATATAGAAATAAACCCCTACCTTAGATTGTTTGTTGTCGTTTGTGCAAGAAGGAAGTTGAATTTGTCGACGTTCATCTCATCGGCCACACACCACCAATCCTAGGCTCATGCGCCGATTTGTCGTAGTAGAAGACGT
Source organism: Viscum album (assembly GCA_963277665.1). Taxonomy (NCBI): domain Eukaryota; kingdom Viridiplantae; phylum Streptophyta; class Magnoliopsida; order Santalales; family Viscaceae; genus Viscum; species Viscum album. The sequence goes on along the minus strand of OY728150.1, from coordinate 2,048,808,121 downwards.
TCCACGTTGGAGGGTGTCCTGAGGAAGAAGTTGAAGTTGACATTCTTCGTTGGAGGAGCATTCTTCCTGGAAGAAGTGTAATCCTCCAAGGGTTCTCCTCTCACAATTCCACCAAAAAATGAAAGAGGGGAAATATAATTAACATAAAGGATTAATTATGTTGGCATAACCAAGTTGGCGTAATTAATGTACCGCATTAGAACAATTAATTAGCTCAATTAATTAGCCCAATTTAAAGGCTCAATTTAATGGGAGGGGTGGAATATTGGGGAGTTGGGAGGTTTCTACCCATTAAGAGGGGTCGGGTGGTCCCTGCCTCTAAAATTTAAACTGGGAGTTTAGGCTCGGGTGGTCCACACCACCATAACCTCACAAGGGAGGCATAGTTCTGGTGGACCCCACCTCTTAACATTCATAGGGTGGATTGGTTCTGGTGGTCCCCACCTCCCAACATCCACATGGGTGTTTCAAATAAAATTAAATTTTTACATAATTTTATTTTTATTTTATTCTTTCACGAAAAACCAAAAAACTAACTTTCACTCTTGACCAACTGTCATCGAGATAAAAGTCTCTTTAAGCGAATATAAGCACTGTGAATTCAACATGCACTCAGATTTCGATTCCGATCACCAGTTCAATGTTAATAAAAAACCTACTAGCACGATTACTGAATATACCTGGAGAAAAGATCAGAAATTAATTTTGGGAACTCTGGGCCTCGTAATCGCGCACCGTAAATTTTCACAAAAACGTAAAATTCCAATATATTTTAAAAAAATACACAGAAATTATGGGTCTTTACATTCTCCCCACCAATTGGATTTATATACCCATAATCCTTAAATCAAACTAAGGGAACAAGTGGGGGTACTGGGCACGAATTTGAGCCTCCCGCTCCCATGTTCTCTCCTGGAGGTTCTCGTGCTGCAAAAGAACGTGCACTAGAGGTATTGACCACCCACATAGGACCTGCTCTTATCGATCCTCAGTCTCAACTAGAACCACTGAAAACATCACCCCATTATTTACATCTATCTCCCCATGGTCGATGATGTGAGAAAGGTCATGCACGTCTCTCCTCAGCTGGGATACGTGGAAGACGTCGTGCACCCGGTGCAACTAAGGTGGTAGAGCTAAGAGGTATGCCACATCACCAATTCTACTGAGGGCCTAAAAAGGTCTGATAAACCACTGAGATAACTTGACGCCTCGGACAAATCTCTGCAGACCTCGTCGAGGTGAGACTAGTTGAAATACGTGGTCACCATCCTCGAACTCTAGAGGTATCCATCTCCTGTCGGCATATGACTTATGCCTGCTCTATGTAGTCTTCATCTGCTCCTGGATGATCTGCACCTTCTCTGTGGTAGCACGTACCATCTTTGGTCCCATGAGTACTGACTCCCATGGGTCATTCCAACACAAAGGTGATCTGCAAGGTCGTCCATACAACGCCGCAAAAGGTGTCATCCTAATGGTGGAGTGATAGCTATTGTTGTACGAAAACTCCACCAAAGGCAATTAATCCTCCCAGCTACGACCGAAGTCAAGGAAAGAAGCACGCAACATGTCCTCGAGATTCTGAATGGTCCACTCAGGCTAGCCATCCGTTTGAGGATGGAAGGTGGTGATCAAACAAAACTGTGTCCAGAAAGCCTCTTGCAACCCCTTCTATATTCAGGATATAAAATGTGTATCACGATCAGAGAAAATCATCCAGGGTACTCCCTGTAGCCGTACAATCTTCTTGCATGTAGAGGCATCCCAATATCTCTACTAAACCCTTCTCTCTGATCGGTAGGAAGTGGGCTGACATGGTGAGTCGGTCGATGATCACCCAGATAGACTCATGACCTCTAGATGTATGTGGAATTACTGTCACGAAGTCCATGGATATCTCATCCCACATCCAGTCTGGGACCTATAAAGGCTAAACCAAGCCTGCTGGTACTTAATTCTCTACATTCACTTGCTGATAAGTGTGGCATAAGAGACAAACTCTGCAACTTATTTCATCATTCCTGGCCACCAAGGTTGTCTTTGGAGATCCTGGTACATCTTTGCCACTCCTAGATGTACCGATAGAGGGGATTTGTGGAACTCCCACAAAACATCCTCCTGAAGTGACACTGGTACTGTGATACGTCCTCTGATGTGGATGACGTGGTCCCCACCTTCAGAAAATCCATCAGGTGCATGTCCTGTGGATATCAGAGCACATAGTGTCTCGTAGTCAGTTTCCCCATGTTGTGCCTCCCTGAATCACTTCAAAATTGGGGGAGTGACTGTAAGAGAATAAATAAAGGATTCTCCATCACATTTCATGAAGGATATCAACAAAGTGGCCATCTGCTCCATCTTCTCACATAGTAGTTGTATACCAGATCTCCTGCTGAGTGGATTTGCTACAATGTTCCCCTTCTTAGGAGTATAGACTATCTTAAAGTCATAGTCTTGGAGAAACTTAATCCAACTTGGTTGTCTCGGTTTCAGGTCCTTCTAAGAGAAGATATAACTGAGACTCTTGTGAACATAGTAGACTGTAAAACGTTCACCCATCAGATAGTGTCGTCATATCTTCCTGTCGAAGAACACTACTGCTAACTCCAAGTTATGGGTAGCGTAGTTCTACTCATGTTTTCTCAGCTATCGAGAACCATATGTGACCAATTCTCGCTCATATATCAGGAAACATCCGAGTCTGGTCCCTGATGAATCACAGTAGACAACGTACGCTACGCCCTCCTCTGGAAGCCTCAAAATGGGGGCAGTATTCAGCCTCTGCCTCAGCTCCTGAAAACTCCACTGGTATTTCTATGATAAAACTAAGGGTTGCCCCTTCTTTTTTAATGCTGATAGTGGTGCTGTAACTCTGGAGAAGTCTGGCACAATCCTCTAGTAGTAACTGGCCAAACCAAGGAAACTTCGAACCTCTGTCACACTCCTAGGTCACTCCCAAGAAAGTACCGCCTCAATCTTCCCTGGATCCACAGCAACTCCAGCCTCCGATATGACATATCCCAGAAAGTGAACCTCTCGAATCCAGAACTGGCACTTTGAGAGCATACCATAAAGCTGGTGCTCTCAGAGTGTGTCCCGTACTACCTACAAATGATAGGCATGCTCTTCCTCAGTAGCTGACTAGATCAGAATGTCGTCGATCGTGACTACTACAAAGCAATAAAGGTATGGCTAAAAGATCATGTTCATGTGCCCAATGAACACTAGTAGAGCATTGGTTACAACAAATGTCATAACCAAGAACTCTTAGTGGCCGTACCGACATCTTGAAGTCATCTTCTTCACATCCTCTTCTCCTACTCTAAGCTGGTGATATCCTAATTTGAGGTCTATCTTCAAGAACCACCATGCTCCCTTCAGCTGATCAAAGAGGTCGTCAATCCTTGGAAGTGGGTACTTTTTCTTCAAGGTCACCTGTTTCAGGCGTCGATAGTCAACACAAATCCTCAAGCTCCGATCCTCCTTCTTGGCAAACAGTATCAGGGATGCCCATGGAGAAACACTAGGTCGAATGAACCCATTCCCCTGTAAGTCCTCCAGCTGTACCCACAGCTCACGAAGCTCAATAGGATCCATCTGATACACTGGTGTAGATATTTGTGCCATCCCAGGGTACAAGTCATTGTAAAATTCCACCTCTCTATGGGGAGGTTGACCCGGGACATCATTAGGGAAGACATCTGCATACTCGTCCACCACTACAGGATAATTCAGACTCTCCACATCAATTGATATGAGGGTAAGGCTAGCCAACTAATGAGTGATCGACTACACTCTCCAATGGGTATGTCTATCCTATGCTACAAAGGCTCCCTTCTCACCGGTGAAGGTAAACCTGGTCCCATCAGTTTGGACACACCACACTTTACGCCTGATAAATTCAATCTGAGCATGGACTATAGATAACCAGTCCATACCCAAGATGATGTCGTAAGGCCTTGAGGACACTACTAGGCGATCCCAACTGAATCTCTAACCTCCTACAGTATGGTCGCACTACCGTAACCAGTGTGTAATCATCAAATCCACTCCCATAAGAGTCTCTAGCCGTAAGGATCCAGCCAACGGCTCCGTCGGAATCTCCGAGCTTCGAATGAGGGTGTGGTAATAAAATAATGACTTAAAACTATTTCTATAAGTACTGCAGCTAAGGTGGATTAGAAAAAAATCGTACCTCGTATCATCTCTGGAGCGCCTTGATCATAAGCATTAGCTGGCTGGAGCTGAGCTCTCCCTTGTCCACATACTCCCTGCAGTCGGGGTGGACCTCTTGGTGGTTGAGGCGGTAACATCTCGAATCGTCACCCACCGCCAGCTGCACGACCATCTCCTCTTCCATGTTTTCCTACTCTCTATGGACCTCCTCGGTCGAACCTCTATCTCTACATGGGAGGTCCTTCTACCATCTGCTAATCATCCGAGCAGTGGGTCGGACAGTCATGAGCCACGTGACCCTGCCCTCCGTATGCATAACACTGCCCGCTCCTGGCATGTTTGTCTCTGGCTCGGGTGCCCCACATAATCAATAATGAATCATATGGCCGTCCAACTGTACGTCTCGTCCTCTTAGACATCTGTGACATCTTTCTGCTTCCAGCTATAGAAGACTCTGTTATGTGATGATAGGTGGTGGTTCTCACTGCTACTGACTACTCAGTAAGGAAAATCTCTACTATGAGGGCTTGCTCTAACACCCCCGCCTACGTCAGGATGCTATGTGAGATCATCAATGCCTTGATCTCCTTCCTGATCCCCTGCTTGAAGGTATGATTCCTGAAGAATGGGTCCCCCACCATATCAGTGCAGTAGAATGAGAGGTCAGTGAACCACACTGAGTACTGAGCCACAGTCATGCTTCCCTACTGCCGATGAAGAATCTCTTGTATGTGCACTGCGCAAAGAGTTTCAATGACAAACTCTACCCAAAACAGGCTCTCGAAGTATTCCCGGAGAAGAATTAACTCATCCAGAACCTGGAGCATCGAGCTCCACCATCTACCTGTTGTTGTATATAGAAGGCTGGCAGTAAGGATCACCATGAGATCAGCCAGTGTCCATACCAGTCAGAAAACTCTCACCACAGCCTCTAGCCAATCCTCAGCCACCTGTGGGTCTGTCTCTCCCCAGAACCTAGGTGGCCTCTGGAATTGGAACTCAGGAAATGCGCTCAAGTAGCGTGTACTCTCTACTACTGGGGCTGGTGGAATCGGTGTCCCAGCAGGTAATCGTACTACTGGTGCCTCCGCTGGTGCCTCTACTGGAAGAGGGCCCTTCACCGAGGCCTCATCGTTCAGTGGGCTATCAGTGCATACTAATCTCAGAACCCTAGCTAGTTGTTTGCATGGAGGAATCCTGAAAATAAATAGGTGCACCATGGTCAAAATTTATACCTAGTGATCTAACTCCAAGTATCACAAAGAAAACTCTTAAAAACACACACACAATCATTATTTTCCTGCACTGAGTCGGAAATCAGAACTCAGGGTCCTTGTGTATGGATACGTCAGCTGCCGAACCAACACTGGATTCCCTAAACTAATAACCACACTCACTACACTTAACACTATTTCCATCAAAAATAAAGATCTGAGTCCTACTCTTTGTGGTAGATCTGACTCCTCTGATACCAATTTGTCATGACCCGTCCCCCAGGGCCCGTGCCGTGACTACCCCAAGCCCACCTTCCATAGGCCAGGGGCAGGAGACTAGATTTGAAAGGTGTATTACCTAGAACTAGGAAGTAATTGCCTTTATAACATTTAAGCTCATGTAACCAAGCACACATCAAGGTACGAACACAAGAAAAATGTATAACCAAAAGAGTGTTGAAAGTAAAAGGGGTCAGAATACAAGCCCAACAGTAAAGGTAAAAGTACAACTGAAATAAAATAAAACTAATGAATGATAAAATACAGCTACTAGATTGTACTCTGACCTTCCTACCTAAAGGGTAGGTATAGATCACCTCCTCGGCACTCAATGTCCACTCGTCTCCTCTACATACTGATGTCGTATGGTCTACCTCCTGGTACTGTCCAGACCTAGTAATCTCACCCTCGATCAACATTGTCTGTCAACTGCACCAAACACATTGAAGTGTAGGCATAACATTGCAGGAGTGAGTATAACAATACTTACTAGCAACCCCAAGATCCTCAAGGTCTGACAAAATCCACCAAGGATGAACCACAAAGTATGAAATCAATAGATAAACCTTATTAGGTATATTCCAATACATATACCTAAGTTTTCAAGTAATACATCTCAATAATGATGAAAACACAGAGGTACGGACTCAGATCACACCAGGTATATCTTTAGGTATGATAGAAGAGGTGATTAGTTATAAATACTGAATCATCTTATTCTGTTAAGAGGCTCTACTGCTAACATGCAAAAAATCACTAGGAGCTGACCCACACAGGATCCCTGGAGCTGACCCACATTGGATTCCTAGGAGCTGACCCACACAGTATCGCTAAGAGCTGACCCACACAGGATCTCTAGGAGCTGAATAACATAGGATCGCTAGGAGCTGACACACACAAGATCGCTGGAGCTGACCCACATAGGATTGCTCGAAGCTGACCCACACAGGATTTCTAGGAGCTGACCCACACTGGATCACTAGAGGAGAACCACATAGGATCACTAGGAGTTTACCCACACAAGATCTCTAGGATCTGAACCACACAAGATCTCTAGGATCTGACAAACACAGGTTCTTTAGGAGCTGACTCGCGCTGGATAGCTAGGAGCTGACCCGCACAGGATAGCTAGAAGCACTCTTCGCATCACAACCATCTAATAGGATTCCTCACTAGGCTTGCTCATCTCCAAGAGAATCCGTTCCTCAAGCCACTAGTAGATTCTCCAACTAATAGAATGTCCCATGATGACGTATCTCAAAGGTCTTACACATCATAGAGGTCTCACCGCAAAAGACGGTGCGTCAATCAGATGTCCGGTCTATGAGTTATTACCCTTTTAGTCTCGGGGGCCCGGTTGGATTTGTTCCCAATCCAACCTGATTGTACCCCATCATAATCCAAAATTCTAATGGGGTATACTCAAAGGGACCGTCTCACTCTGAGGTTTCCGGTTCTACTAACGGTTCGTCAAACGGACGTCTGATGCCAATGTTATGGCCAAAAGAGCATAAATGGGTCGTAGTGGGTCTGGGTCCAGTCCGACCCAGCCCGACCAGGCCTCGGTTGACCCGGCCCCACCCACTGGGTCTAGCCCGACTCGTTGGGTGGACCAGTCCGTTGGGTGTGGCCCAGCCTACTGGGTCTGGCCTGGCCCGTGCGGGGTGGCCTAGCTTACTGGATGGTCTTGCAGGCCCCGAGGGACCGCAGAGGGCCGCGGGTGGAAAAAGGGCCGCGTAGGGTGCGAGGCCGTGGGGCAGCTCGGCCGAGGTGGTTCATCCAGAAGGGCGGCGATGGATTGGGCTGTGGCATAGCCCGAACTGCAGTGGTGGATCAGATGGTGACGGGGGCTCAGGCAGCGACTCGGGTAGCAGCTCGAGCGGCGGCTCGACCCAGACAGCGGTGGTGGCATGGATCGGCGGCGGCAGCGGCTCGGCCAAGACGGCAGCGGCGGATCAAATGGGGACGGTGGTTTGGCTCGGCGGTGACAGCTCGGGCAGCTCGGCCACGAACGACGTGGAGTAGTGGAGGCTGTGGGTGGCATGAGGCGGCACTGCAAGGCTGCAGGCAGTGGTGGCCGCGGGTGGCGAAGCGCAATTGCCTTCATCCATTGTGAAGAACACACCAGAGAGGAAGAATGATGGAGGGCTCGGGCCATGCTTGTTTGGCCTGTACCCTCCCCATTAGAGCGGTAGAAGCGGTTCACAAAATTGAATCATGAACCTGTATGAAGATATTTAAAAACAAAAATCCCCACACCCTTGTCAATCTCTATTCCCAATTGCACAAAACAATTAGAAGGGGAGAACATGGGATGTGATTATCATATAGAAATAAACACCTACCTTGGATTTTTCATTGACGTTGGTGCGACAAGAGAGTTGAATTTTTCTATATTCATCTCATCCACCACACACCTTCAATCCTAGGCTCATGCACTGGTTCGTCATAGTTGAAGACATTCCTCGTTGGAGGGTGTCTTGAGAAAGAAGTCTAAGTCGGCGTTCTTCATTGGAGGAGCGTTATTCATGGAATAATTTTAATCCTCCAAGGGTTCTCCTCTCATAATTCCACCCAAAAATGAATGAGGATCCAATATAATTAACTTAACGGATTAATTATGTTGGCACAAACAAGTTTGCGTAATTAAGGTACCGCATTGGCACAATTAATTAGCTCAATTAATTGGCCCAATTTAATGGCTCAATTTAATGGGAGGGGTGGAATATTGGGGAGTTGGGTGGTTTCTCCCCATTAAGAGGGGTCAGGTGGACCCCGCCTCTAAATTTCAAACAGAGGGTTTAGGCTCAGGTGGTCTCTACCACCATAACCTCACAAGGCATGTTTAGTTTCGATGGACCCCACCTCTTAACATTCAAAGGGTGGTTTAGTTCTTGTGGTCCACACCTTCCAAGATCCACATGGGTGTTTGAAATAAAAATAAATTGTTACACAATTTTATTTTTATTTAATTCTTTCACAGAAAACCCAAAAAAAACTTTCACCCTCGACCAACAACCGTCGAGGTGAAAGTCTCTTTAAGATAAAACTGACACTGTGAGTTCAACGGTACCCTCATATTTCAATTCTGAGCAGCGGTTCAATCATTATAAAAACCCACTCTAATGTTTACTGAACGTACCTGAAGAAAAGTTTAGAAATTCATTCCGGCCAATCCGGGCCTCGGAATCACACATTCAATTTTCACGGAAACGTAAAATTCCAATATATTTTAAAACAATTACATGGAAATTTCGGGTATTTTCATGTACTCATTAGATTATTTACTCTTAATAACGGTATACAATATATTTTGATGTAAATTTGAGTAGTATTGGAATTTTATTTAAAAGTGTTGATTCTTTAAAATATTCCACTTGAAAAATGTTATAATTTTTAAATTTTCATCTTTTAGAAATTGTAACTTGCACTTCATGGTTTTGAAAACATTCGTGATTTTTATCATTTATTGTTTATCACATGGAATGTCTTTGTGGTGCTATCTTACTGGGATTTTGCTCAAACCCTACTTACACCTTTGGGTGTAAGTAGAATTTCTGATTTTTTTTCCATAGGTTTGGGTACAACCTTTGTGCCTATGGTTCGGGTTTTAGCGGTCCAACGTGATGTGGTGTTGTGGAGATAGCTTGAGGGATGTTCCTCTTTCCATGTTGAGGTTCATGGGCTGTCATTTCTGATTTTGTACCTTTATAGTGGTTTTTGATCATTGTTTTAACTTGTGTAATTAAATTCTAAAATATTATAAAAGTTGAGTTTGTTTGAAGAAGCCAGATTTGTTTTATTGGATTCATTTTCTATTTTATGTTTATAAACACGGGTAAATAGTTCCCAATTTTTAGTTTATGATACCTGGGAACTTGTACCAGCCCGTAGGGATTTGTAACCCCCTTTAGGCCTTGTCACGGGATGGGTTTTTTCTGGTTTAGATAATGACCATATTCAGTTCATGACAACATTTTAATAAAAAAAATATTCTACAATAAAATGATTGAACATCCAATTCAATGACATGGGTGTTTTCTTCATCCCTTAAAAACACTATTTTACAATTCACATTGGGTTTCATTTGGATTCAAAAAATCCTTCTAGTCTATATATATATATATATATATATATATCCTACAGTAAATTTCTATGAATGAATACCATAATCATTTCTAATTGATCGTGATTTATGCCATTCTCTGCAACAATCATAACAACTATCCAAATTATTTTGTTCATAACAATGGGTGAAAATTTATCCTTAAAATTCAACCAATATTTTTATTGTATTCCATTCATAAATAAGCATGACATTTAATATTTTTTTTAATCAAATTATTACTTCATATAGTTAACCAATTTTTTCTACAATGAATTCTTATTATAGAGAATGTTATGAAAGATCATATATTCTGAAAGTATGTAAGGAATAAATTAACATTTTTACCACCACCTCCCATGATTTTTAATTGATGATACATGAAAATGTTTTATATTATTCTGGATCTCCACCATCCATATGATATTGATAATGTGAATCAGATATAAAATCTATACTTTTATTCTGAATTTAGTGTACCACCTGAACACTTTAGGATACGATCCTTCTAGAACAACTTCTTTAATTACTCCCACAAAAGTATCTGTGGTACCAAAGTTTCCAATTACTTTTATACATGTATAAAAACTTAGAATATAAAATTCATCCCAAACTATTCATTTTTGAAAATGAGGTTCTTCAATATTATTTGTGTTTCATTAACATTTTGATCATTCAAAACACCCATTAAATTCTTCCTTGGAATGGTCTGCTAATTAATTATTCATATTTCATCTTACTCTACATTCTAATTATTCTATAGTATCCCTTCATTAATGTAAAAATTTTATCCTTTTGTGATCTTAAAAATATAAATTTCATGAATCCAAAATCCAATGTATTTATTTTCATAACTTATAAATAATCATGATAAAAAATTTCCCTGTAATTTCTCACCTTTTTTATCATTTATGATGAAATCTCAAATTTATCTGCAAGATTTGATGTGGGAATCATCAACCATTCTTCAATTCTATAAATTAATAAGAATATAATGACCTAATCCTTAAATAAATATTATTTTACTATTCCTAAAATAATTTCTTAGCAGATACAATTCGAGCATCTATAAGCCTAGTGTCCATAGAAGATTAGGCATAAAAATATATTAAGTTAAACCTAAAAAAATAATATTTTTTAAAAACTATATATATTTCTCATAACTCCAACTGATGTTTCAATGGAACCCATGATATCTTTGGGAAAATAAATAGGGAAAAGGTTAGATGAAAATATGAATAAATGAATAAAAATAGAAATAAGGAAAAACATGAGATTCAAGAGGCATAACATGAAGATTACCATATGCATAGACATGGAATTAAGAAATTATTTCATATGATTATAACAAGGTCATGTTAATATAAAATATGAAATCATAAATATATTTCAAGGTTCACTCTCATAACTATTATCATGAACTGGGGAAATTCCCAGTGTGTCAGGTTTACTCCCAAACTCCTTTCATAATTCCACATCTGATATAAATTTTTACTCAATATCTTTTGGGGATATATATTTCCATCCCACCAATCACATAAATTAAAATCATATATAATTATATAACATAATGAAAATAAATCATACTAAAATAATAATCATGATCAAATCCATAGAAAGAAATTAGTTTCATAATTATGAAACAATTTATAACAAAAATGTAAATCAATATGATTCGCTATATAATAAATAATAAAATTAGTTGTATGTTAAAATTTGAAAATTAAATATTAGAAATTATCATTGATATCAAAAATATATATTTCATGAGAATGATGTGGGGAATAAAAATAAAAACATACTACCTTGGTGAGGATTTATGAAAAACATAATCAATCATTTTAAAGAAGGAAAAATATAATTGTTTTCAAAAAAACAATTATTTAACTAATAGATTTCATTAAAAAAGTCATGGTTTTTAAAATATATTCATTTTTAAGAACATTTTACTGATTTATGCTCAATGTGAGACAAGAAATAATAATGTTCTCATAAACTTGATTTAAAAACAAATATGGTATTTTTTATGGGAAATAAATACTTATATAACCCAATAATTTAAAATTATCATTAACTATGTATATATATAAGGGAAATATATACAAAAATAAAAGAGATACATGAGATAAATATTTTATAAAAGGGATTATAAGGAATATAATGACTAACCAACAAGTCATGAAGGAGGTATAAATGGACTATTTTAGGTTTTAAAACACATTTTACTTCAATACAATATTATAAAAGAAATAAAAAATTATTTTGATATTGGGGTAAGTTTAATTTTAAGTTCACATGAAATATAACTTAATTATGTTTCTAATTAAAAAGGATAACATTAATGGGAATGGAAATAATTGAAAATAATGTGAAACCATAATTTAAGATGATGAGAATTACTGTTAATATAGTTTGTCTTTCATGAAATATTAATACTGATAAATAATGATTATTTCAATAAAATTTTATTTCCAAAGATATAATTATGGTATAATATATGAAAAAATACAAAACTCAGGGATAAACATTATAACTCTAGAAATAATATGTACTTATCAAAGACCCTTATATTCTTGGGAAGACAACAATCATATCCCCTAATAAGAAAGATCATGAATTCATGTGAATTTACCTAGTTCAAAACTATCTTAGGATATTAAATATAGTGGTTTTAGTATTTGTACCATAAAAATGAAGATTGATCCATAATGTCAAATTATGGATCAATGAAGGGTGATTGAGATGGAAATACATTCAACTGGGATAAAACTTGATTCAATGGAAATAGGATTAAAATAAATTGATTTGAATTATTAAATCCCATGAATCACAAAAAAAATATTTATAAAACATTCATCATATGGTAAATAAAATTAGGACCATATAGAAGGAAACATGGTGAATTGAATGTAACATGTCTCAATAAATAAGAATTGAAAAAAACCATCACCTCGTATTTGAATGTTCTCTTAACTTGAACATATATTCCTAAATAATCATTATATGTTTACTAAAACCCATTATAAGATCCTCATACATCTATATTTATTTTAATAGTCTTTTTATCATCATATGTCATTACATCATTTCTACTTATATAAATTAATTGATGTTCTAAGTTCAATTTATAAAAAAAATCATGGGATTATGAATAAGGAAAATATTCTATAACATAGTTTAATAATACCATAATTTAATATTATTATTAACTTTATAATTCTATTATTAAACAATTTATAGACGTGAATCATTTTTTGATGAATGGAAAAAATTATAAAAGTCGTATCGTTATGTCATTTTTATAGTTAAATTTACTATAACAGTTTATTGTTAAAAAACATATGGAATATATAATATTATCATTAAAAATTCTAATGTATTTTTAAATATAATATTTAATAATTTAATACATGTTTTATTTCACCCATTTAATTCAGTACGAAAAATAAAAGGGAAACACTATCACATGGAGTTGGTAATTTTCATGTATGTCGGAAGATGTCTTCATTATATTTTAATGGTTTTATAGGAAGGTATATAATGTCTTTCCAATTAGTATAAAAACATACCATAATATTAATAATATTTTATTATCATACTCACATTTATATAATAGGTATGGTGTTGTAGAAGTATAACATAATTAAGAATAAATGGTGGAAGATATTACGTCTCACTTTGGATATTCTCCTTTGGTAACAATATTGAGACATGATAGCATGATGTTTTAGAAATGTAAAAGATTATATCATTTGGGGATAGGGTTAATAAGAGACGAAGGATAAATTTTTTCTCAATCCTGATTTTATTTCGATGTGTGTAAGGTTGAAGGTGTGGTGGTTCCTTTTGTAATTAAAAAGAAGTATATTTTTGGAACATACAACTATTTCATATAAAAATAACACAAGATTCATGTGTAATGTTAAGAATAAGAGGAAAATAATAGAGTTTGAGAAAGGGTATGGTCAATAAAACCACATAAAAAAATTATTTATTTTCAATAATTTTTTATGTTATTTACTCATAGTTTTTAACATTACAATTTTTTTATAAAGATAAGTAATTATAACCATATAAATTAAGATGTAATGATATAAAATAGAATGTAAATTATTAGTTAATTTGAACCAAATTATTCTAAATTTTAAAACAAATTTATTAAATTAAATTTCAATTTTTGTAAAAATTTATTTAAATATTATCAAATGTATTATACAAAAACCTATTTATGGAAAAGAAGTTTATTTTTAAGAAAAATAATTATATTTAGGATATAATTAATAATGTTATTTATTATATTGAATGAAAAATATATATCATTATCTAAAATAAAAATACTTATAATTAAAACAACTCAAAAAACATATTACACTATGTGAATTTTATTAATAGAAAAACATATTTAATAAATTACCTAGAGCATAAAAAATATACAACACGTTCTTTATATATGAAAATAGTAGTTTAAAATTGTTATATTAACCTTGTAAAATAAATTTTACTTAGTAAAAATTGTTTCCAAACATTCATGTCATTATTTTATAACAATTTCATAAAATATATAATATTAGTAAAATCCTTATTTTCCTTATTGAGTGAAGATTAAATAATTGTTTAGAAAATTAAAAAAATCATTCTAATAAGATTTAGATATTATAAATCCAAAAATTAGGTTTTATTTATCTAATTATAATTCTAAAATTTATATATTTATCTTTGAAATGATGATACATAATAAGGACAATAACTATTTTTATTGAAAAAATCATGTTTTTAAATATTATGTGTTCTCAATATTATTTCTTATCAATTTATAATTTAAGATAAATTAATGAGTTAGTTCATATATAATATTTTAAAGGTCCTAAATGTAATCTATTAGGGTAAAATATAAATTACATAATAATCTATTTATTTGAAAATAACAAATGTTTATTTTATAATAAACATTATTTTGAAAATACAATTACAATTTAAGTATTTATCATCTAAATTTTATTTTACTAGATCATTGATATTAATATAATTATTTGAATTATATACATATATAATATAATATTGTAACAAAAATATTAATCTTTAAACAAAACATATAATTGTATACAAATTTATAATATTTTACTATAATACTTTCATTTTATTATGAGTTATATTATTTTAATTTCTCTACATAACATTATATAAATTCAGTAATATAATACGATATATGAATAAAAATAATATTTTCAATGACCTTATTGGAAATAATTATAATTACAAGGACCATATTTTCAATTATTGTATTTCAATCCAATATATAGAATTAATAAATTATTCCTCCATTACACTCTCAATTTATAAGGAATAGTTCTAATTTAATTCTATATATTTTCAATAATGTTTTATCCTTTCATAGTGACCATCCTGATTAAAGTTTTTTGGATATTGGTGATCCACAAGGTGAAATATTTCCTTCTATATTTCATAGTTATTAATATTTTTATTCTACTATATTTGTTGTTCTCTATATATTTAGAAAATTTTAAAGGATGTAATTCATCCATGGTGAGTAATAATCCATGGTGTGTAGTTATTAGTTGTATATTATTTTGTTGTAATGTCCCACTTATGAATGAGTAATGTATAAATAGTTTTGTTTATATATTATATAGAACACTGTGAATCATGTTTCAATAATTTTGAATTAATAGATATACATTCGTAAGAATTTTTGACATAAATAATATGAATAATTATAATGGATCCTATATACTGTAGAGTTAAATTTTACCCCATTAAATAAATTACATCTTTGTAATTTTAAACTATTACTCACAAATGAATTTTTCTAAGGGTCTCCATATTTTTACTCATGATTTAATTTTCTAGAGATGTAATAATAACATTTATTCACTTATAATAATCATAATACCAATATTTGGATTCTAAAAAACCATTTACGTTAAATATCTCTTAGGGTTTGGTGTTATTTATTATTATTTGATTAGGTTCATAGTCAGACATGTAGTAAAAATTTATCAAAAATTCATCTAAGGTATGAAATATAATTCCAAATTTTTATAATAGATAAACCACAGATACCTATCTATCTTCCCTCATTGTTCTTCAACATGGTGGCCCCGATGGAGAGTTTTCATTGAATGAGGAAGTCATCAAAACATGATATGTAATGACCCAAACTTTTTAATTATATTTATCTTCTAATTTTGTGTGTTATTTTACTTTATACTCAAAAAACTATATCCATTAATTAATAAAGTGGGTATAATTAAAATTTGACCGCTGGGTTTCTTCTGTTATATGATTGTTGGTCAATATGACCATTGGTCAATATGACTGTTTGAAACTATAATCTTAACATTGTGTTTTTATAAATATGTTTATCTTGATTAATTAATAAAAAAAGTTTTAATGGCCTCATCCAGTAGAATCGAGCCACATAAATCCCATCTGTCAGAGCTTGGGAAGGAGGTAGTATCATTGGGCTTTGCTCTGGACCAATCACAAGCCAAAGATCAATATAAGAAGATTGAATAGAATCACCTAAGGGAGAAGTTCAAGATTATAGAAATAACCACTCGGACAATGTTTTCTGAGCCACCCCAAGATTATAAAACCATATCACACCTTACACTTAGGTCTTATGCTGGTGTTATAAGGGGCTATGTAACGAGGCCTTAGCTATATTGTGTATTTTTTTATATAAATAAAATTTTTATTTCTTCTTATAGAAAAGTTGTGAATTTAAAATATCCAAATAAATATAGGACGTGTATTATTGATGAATTTAGAAAAAAGGGGTATTTTAATATGTTTTTGTGTTAATTAATTAAATAATAATGTGAAATGAATTTCAAGAAATGGTTTTTACAGTTGTGTTCAGTAAGAAATTCAGAGTCTAATAAGATCAACGTGGTTTTTAGTGAATAGTAAAGTAGAAATAGTAACATAACCATATGAATATAAATGAATAGTAATTAATATTAATTTGACAAAAAAAATAAACTTCACCCATGAATGTATAAATACATTTTAGACATCTTAAAAGTGAAAAAACGATCATAGTTTAAGTTTTGGTATTTTTTCATGTCATAAATATTTTATTTACAATTTTATAATTAATTTAATAATTTAAAATGGAAATGTATTTTCATAAAATTTAATCATAAATTGTTTATTTATTGTCTTATGGGTATACGATATTTTTATGGGACCTTGATTACATTTTTATGGTGTCACAAAATAAGTTATAGTTTTAAAGTTGTATTTTTGGAATTAATATTGATTTTATTTTAAAATTAAATTTAAAATATTTATAAAATTATTTACATAAAATATACTTCATTTTTGATTTCAGATCATTGATATTAGGTTAGGGTTAATTTTAGGGATTTTTCCGAAACAGTTGATTTTTTAGTGAATAGTAAAAATGCAGTTTTGAGTTTCAAGTGTTTAATGACATCATCAATGATGTAATAATGATGTAAAATTTATGGTAGACTTATGAATAGTGAGATATTCTATGAGGTGTCATAAGTGTCCAATACCATGGGAAAATTCCATGGGTAAGCCCATGGTTTTTCAAATACCACCGATGAGGTTTCCATTGGAAATTAATAATATATTCACTCACTTTTCCGATAAATACCAAGCCATTTCCCTCATTCATTTTATTTAAAAAATCATTCTCAATGAGGTTATAGTATCCTTACCTTCAAAGGAGTCCTCCCAAGGTTCCCTCAAGCCTATGAAGGTCTTGCCCTTCATGCTTCTGAATTTACACTTCAAGGCAAGGGATCCCTTCACCCTCCTCTTTTAAATCATTACTTCCTTTATGTTGTGTCTTATATTTTCCATCTCTTTATGTTGAGGGTATGTTATTATATGTTCTCATTTCTGTCCATTTCATGTCTAATTGTTGAGACCCTTTCCTCTCTCATCATGTTTTTTTCTGAATTTTTATGTGACGCCGTTAGGCTACCAAATTTCTCGTAAAAGAAATCGCATCTTCTCTTTCCTTTCAAGTATTATTTTCTTGTGGTATGTCATTAAAATATTCATACCAAGATATTATTTCCATGTTATTCTATATTTATATTTTAATATGAGTTATTTATGAGTGTGTTACCCATGTATCCTCTCTTTTTATTATTTTCTAAACCATGTTATATTACTATTATGCTGCAGAAATTTCGTCTCAAAATTTCTATCCCTTTCTCTCAAGATATTATCTTGTTTAATTTATGTGAATACCTAGACCTATTTAGTTTCATTGGGTTTTCCTAAATATATAAATATTATTTATTTGATTCTTTAATTTACATACATATAACCCTCGCTCCCTTTACATGGGTTATAAATGACATAATGATCTTATTTTGTTATGAACTTTTAAAAAATCACGATCTTGAAATGAAACCCATTTCATTTATTCCCCATGAGTTATTTATGAAATATTTCATTATGATCTATCTGAATCACATGAATGTAAATACATATTAAGGGTGAACTCTGATTGTGCTCAAATGCATTGGGTAAATAATTAATCTCTAGAGAAGACAAGTTTCACGATACCTTGGTGAATAACCTTGGTAATTTTTATGACACCTTGGGGTTAAACCTTGGTGTATGTTCATGAGTGTCTAAATGAAATGTTATAGCCACATCATCAAGTTATGATTCATGTTATTTTTGTTATGATATCCCTATTCCTCCATTGCTCATGCCTTTATGACTTTTATCATGTTTTTATTAATATTGCTCAAGATCACATGTCAACTGTTTCACTTATTATCCTTACTGAGCCTTTTGCTCACCCTCTCATTTTATGTTTGTCACCAGGATATGAGATGCAATAATTGTCTTTAGGAATAACTTATTATGAAGCCTTAAAAGTGGATTAGAAGAGTGGTTTACATTGTATTCAAGTTTTTTGTTCCTGATTTCCAAGACAATAGACTTTAAAGATCCTCTGTATGTAAAATGTAATGTATAGTTATGAAATAAAAAGGCGGGATTCCATAGATGGTATCAAAGGATAGTTTAGTTATTTATTTAAATTAGGCTATGAAATCTTTAGGAAGAACCCTATAGAAAAGTTTAAATATTGGAAAACTTCCTGGTATTTTGGTGAATAATGACTAAGTGGTTTATCGAACAAATACATCCATGTCTGTATACGAGTTGGTAGAGGCAGCTCTGGCACAGATTTATATAGGGGTAAAACCTGAAAACACCACTTTGATCTAGAATCGAATGGAAACTAGTGCATGACAATGGGCCTTGCTGCACTGTTGGTTATGACACTCCTGTGGGATATGTTTAGTTAATCATTAGCTTTTTATGAATCATTATGAAGGATTTATAGAGAAATGTAAATGGTGAAGCATGAATTTTTAAGACATAAAATACTTTATAGTTAAATGATTTGTAAATGAAATAAGTTTCACATGAATATTTTATTCCATTATAATGGAAGGAAATAGGAGGAACCATGCAAATGGTGACTGCAATGGACCATGCACTAACGACCCTTTGATAGAGGTTGGAATGGAAACATTCATGCGAATGATGAACCAACTAACTCAAGTTATGAGAAATAACTTGAATCAAGCTGAGAGACCGATATCACCAAGAAGGAAACAACATTCTATTGAGTCCTTTATGTGTTAATGACCACCAACCTTCAGTGGATTGACTGACCCATTGATTGCTGAGAAATGGATTAGCTCTATCAAGATGATTTTTTCTTTGCTCTTCCGTTCAAAGAAAGATAAGGTCACCCTGGTTGTCTATCGCTTAGAAAGAGAAGCTGATCAATGGTGGGAGCTAATTAAAAACACTAGGAAAATAGTGGAAGTTGAAGCTATGGACTGGGAAGAGTTCATATGGATTTTCTTCAGTAATTATTTCCCTCGATCGATGAGAATAAGAATGGAGAAGGAGTTTCTCGAGCTAAATTAGAAGGAGAACGTATCTGTCGGAAGCTATGAGATAAACTTTACAAGGCTTTCATGATACACCTCTAACTTTTTCATGGATACAAATGGTAATGTTGATAGATTCTTTGTTGTACTAAGACCTCATCGATAGAAAAATCTAGCCAAATGTGATTATGACAGCTATGATGAGATTGTGTGAAGTGCAATGAAAGTCAAACTGGAATTTAGTGAGACGCAGTGGTCTCATAAATCCAATGAAAAAAAGAGATCAATGGATACACGATTAGGGATTATCTTTGATCAAGGAAGAGGAGGCAAGAAAGTGCATCATCCCACGTGTAATAAAAGTTGGAACAAGCATTTGGGGAACTACCTACTCGGGAGCAGGAAATTCTACAAGTGTGGAAGAGATGGCCATATTGTGTTGAATTGTCGTAGTGAGGTGAAACCTCAACTTC
This sequence comes from Viscum album, assembly GCA_963277665.1. NCBI lineage: Eukaryota > Viridiplantae > Streptophyta > Magnoliopsida > Santalales > Viscaceae > Viscum > Viscum album. The sequence continues at coordinate 2,048,787,945 of OY728150.1, read as the reverse complement.
CAAACACTAATGACAAGGGGAAGATGGTGTAGGACCTTCTTGATGTCCAATGCTTTATGTGTGGACAACTTGGGCACTTTTTCAATCAATTTTTAAATCTGAGGGCAGTGTAGGGGAACCACCATCAGCCTTAGCAAAGGCTAAGAGAGAAAGGTTGTGATTTTTCCATCACGATAGCTAATGTTGAAGCTCTGAATGATACGGTAGCAGGTACTCTTGTTGTTCTCTCAATGCTAGGAAGTAATTTATTTGATTCTGGTTCTATGCATTCCTTTATTTCCTCCATGTTTGCAACGAATTTAGAATCAACACCGAATTTACTAAAAGTAGAGTTGTTAGTCAAGACTCCTGGTGGGATTATACAAGCATCATCAGTGTCTAGAAACTCTAGTATATACTTGGGTGAGCACAATTTATCACAAATCTAGTAGTCATTCCCATGCTATAATTCGACATTATAATAGGTATAGACTGGCTCTCAAAGTATAATGCTAAGATCAAATATAGAAGTAAGGAAATCTCAGTAGTCTTGAATGAAAAACCTATAGTTATCTTCCCAGGAGAGATATCTCAACCTGATTTTTTCTAGAAGAACCTCTTATATCCTTTTTATGGAATTTATCGGTGAATAAGATAAAAGAAATGAGAGTTTGAGGATAGAAAATGTACTCATCGTCCAGGAATACATTGATGTATTTCTTGAGGATTTTTCTGGACCTCCCCTAGAAAGAGAGTTAGAGTTCTCCATTGAACTCGTTCCTAGATCTCAATCGATATCAAAGACCCCATATAGGATGAAATATGTGGAGCTGGAGGAATTAAATAAACAACTTCAAGATCTTTTGGAGAAGGGGTTTATCCACCCAAGTGTGTCTTCTTGGGGAGAATCTGTTCTCTTTGGGAAGAAGAAGGATGGATAGATACGGCTATGCATTGATTATAGAGAACTGAATGGTATTATAGTAAATAACAAATATCCTCTTCCAAGAATTGATGAATTATTTTACCAACTTTGTGGGGCTGAATTCTTCTCTATGATTTATCTTCTATCAGGATATCATCAATTGAGGGTGAAGAAAGAAGATATTCCAAAAACTACCTTTCGATCAAGTATGGGAATTATGATTTTATTGTTATGCCCTTCGGACTGAGTAATGCACCTTCCATTTTTATGGATTTTATGAATAGAGTCTTTAAGTACTACCTTGATAACTTTGTAGTAGTTTTTATTGATGATATTCTGATATATTCCAAAATTCGTGAGAAGCATGAGGATCATCTAAGGGTTATTTTGAAAACTCTATGGAAGGGGAGGCATTTTGGAAAGTACAGTAAAGGTGAATTCTGGTTACAATATGTTTCTTTCTTGGGGAACATTATTACCAATGAATGAATCACATTTGACCCTGCAAAGACAAAATTAATAGAGGAGTGGCCTTCGACTACAACAATAACTGAGATTCATAGTTTCCTTGGATTAGCAGGATATTAAAGGAGGTTTGTGAAAAAAAATTCATGACTTTCTAATCCATTAAACAAGTTAACTCGAAAAGGGGTCAAGTTCATCTAGACAAAGGAGTGTGAGGAATGTTTCCAAGATTGGAAGAAGAGATTAGTTACTGCACCTATGTTAACTCTTCCCTCTAGTGGATAAGGATTCATTATTTTTAGCGATGCATCTCTAAAAGGTCTTGGGTGCTTCCTCATGAAAAATGACAAGGTCATTGCTTAAGCATCTCGACAGTTGAATACTTATGAGCAGAACTATCCTATGCTTGATCTGGAGCTGGAGGTGGTCATCTTTGCTCTGAAGATATGGAGACACTATCTTTATGGGGAGAAATGTGATATATACACAGACCATCAAAGTTTGAAGTATATTTTCACACAAAAGGAATTGAACATGAGATAAAGGAGATGGTTGGAACTCCATAAAGACTATGATTATTCAATTCATTATCTTCCCGAAAGCGAAAACAATGTTGATGATGCATTAAGCAGGAAAGAACCAGTTGTTCTGTCCATGATAAGGATTCAATGAGATCCTTTGATCAATGACCTAGTAAAGCTGGACCTAATAATTATAAGGGAAGGAACATCATCAACCCTAACCCAAATAATTTCTCAACCTTCACTACTAGAGAATATCAAGAAAGCTCATAATGAAGTTACTTTGTTACAGAAGAAGCTTGAGGCTGTGAAGGATGGGAAGTTTCCTGAGTTCAATACTGATCAAGAAGGTGTATTGAAATTTCATACAAGACTATGTGTTCCATCTATTCCAGAAATAAAGAAAGAGATAATGGATAAAGCTCAGAGCTCTACTTTCTCTATACCTCATGGTAGCACGAAAATGTATAGGGACCTTCGTGACCATTATTGGTGGGATAATATGAAAAGGGAGATTCATGACTACACTTCAGGGTGCCTGGTATGTCAGAAAGTGAAGGTAGAGCGACAAATTTCTAAAGGGGTATTGAAATCACTACCCATTCTAGCATGGAAGTGGGACAATATCACTATGGGTTTCATCACCGGTCTCCCGAGAACTTCCAAAGGAAATAATGCGATATGGTTTATGGTGGACCGTCTCACCAAGACTTCTGATTTTATCTCCATTTGGAAAGATTTATCTGTTGATCAACTTGATAGAATTTATGTGAAGGAAGTGGTGAGGCTGCAGGGAGTTCTACTTTCAATCGTATCTGATCATGATCCAAGGTTCACATCAAAATTCTAGAGAAGTATTCAACAAGATCTGAGCACCAAATTGAATTTCAGTAGGGCCTATCACCCCCAAACAGATGGCCAATCTAAAAGGACTATTCAAACACTCGAGGACATGCCGAGAACTTTTTCAATTAAATTTAAGGGTGGATGGGATCAACATCTCTCTTTAGTTGAGTTATCTTACAACAACAGCATCCACTCGAGTATTCAAATGGCCCCCTATGATGCTCTTTATGGGAGGTGATGTAGAACTCCTACTTGTTGGGATGAAGCTAGTGAGAGAAGGCTTCTTGGGCATGATCATGTGCAAGAGATGACAAAAAAGGTCCAATCCATCTAGAAACGCATTAAGGCTGCTCAAATTTGGCAAAAGAGCTATGCTGAAAACCATCAAAGGGACATGAAGTTTGATGTTGTTGACAAGGTCTTTCTTCATATTTCACCTTGGAAGAGATTCATGAGGTTTGGGAACAAAGGGAAGCTCATCCCTAGGTACATTGGCCCATATGAAATGAATGATCGTGTGGGAGCTGTGGCCTATCGGCTTGCACTTCCTCCAAATCTAGCACAAGTTCATGATGTCTTCCACGTATCCCTCTTAAGGAAGTACATACCTGACCCATCACATGTACTAAATCCAGAGGTGGTACAACTGGAACAAGACCTCTCTTATGAGGAGCAACCGGTGGAGATCATGGATCATAGAGATAAGGTCCTACACAACAAGACTACCAACCCTATTAAGGTGTTGTGGAGGAACCACAAATGTGAAGAAGCCACATGGGAATTGGAGGAGTCTATATAACAAAATTACCCACACATTTTCCCATCAGAGGGTACAAGATAAAATTTCGGGGACAAAATTTCTTAAGGGGGAAGAATGTAATGACCCGATCTTTTTATTTATATTTGTTTTATAATTTTGTGTTTTATTTTACTTTATACTCAATAAAACTATATCCTTTAATTATTAAAGTGGGTATAATTAAAATGAGATCATTGGCTTTCGACTATTATATAACCATTGGTCAATATGTCCCTTGGGAACTATAATCTTAAAGTTGTGTTTTTATAAATATAGTTATCTTAGTTGATTAATAAAGAAATTAGTTTGAATGGCCACATCTAGTAGACTCAAGCCATATGAAGCCCATATGTTGGAGCTTGGGAAGGAGGTACCATCTCTGGGTTTTTCTCTGGACCAAGCCCAAGTCGAACTTCAACATAAGAAGCTTGAACGGAATCGCCTAAGGGAGAAGTTCAAGCTGATAGAAATCACCACTCGGGCAATGTTGTCTGAGCCACCCCTAGATTCTATCACCATAGCAAACCTTACACTTAGGTCTTATGCTGTTGTTGTAAGGGTCTATGTAACGAGGCCTTAGCTTCTTTGTGTAATTTTTTATATATAAATAAAACTGTTATTTCTTCTTATGGAAAATTTGTGAATTTAAAATATCAGGATAAATATAAGATGTGTATTATTGATGAATTTAGAAAAAATCGGTATATTAAAATGTTTTTGTGTTCATTAAATAATTAATAATGTGAAATGATTTTAAAGAAATGTTCTTCTACAGTTGTGTTAAGTAAGAAATTTAGAGTCTAATAAGATTAACATGGTTTTTAGTTAATAGTAAAGTAGGAATAGTAACATACCCATATGAATAGTAATGACTAGTAATTTGAAAAAAAATAGAAACTTCACCCATGAATGTATAATTACATTTTAGACATCTTAAAAGTGAAAAACGTTCATTGGTTTAAGTTTTGGTATTTTTGTATGTCATAAATATTTTATTTACAATTTTATAATAAATTTAAAAATTTAAAATGGAAATTTATATTGAAAAAATTTAATCATAAATTGTTACTTTATTGTCTTATGGGTTTACTATATTTTTATGGGACCTTGATTACTTTTTAAGGTTTTACAAAATAAGTTATAGTTTTAATGTTGTATTTTTGGAATAAATAATGATTTTATTTAAAAATTAAATTAGAAATATTTAGAAAATTATTTTCATAAAATGGAATTTATTTTTTCTTTCAGATAATCGATATTAGGTTAGGGTGTATTTTAGGGATTTTTCTGAAATAGTTGATTTTTCGATGAATAGTAAAAATGCAGTTTTGAGTTTCATGTGTTTAATGACATCATTAATGATGTAATAATGATGTAAGATTTCTGGTTGACTTATGAATAGTGAGATATACTATGGGGTGTCCCAAGTGGCCAATATAATGGGAAAATTCCATGGGAAATCCCATGTTTTTTCAAATACCACCAATGAGGTGTCCCTTGGAAATTAATAATTTATTCACTCACTTTTCCTATAAATACCAAGCCATTTACCTCATTCATTTCATTCCAAAAATCATCCTCAATAAAGTTATGTTCTACTTACCTTACAAGGATTCCTCCCAAGGTAACCTCAAGCCTTCAAAGGTCCTGACCTTCAGGCTTTTGAAGTTACACTTCAAGGTAAGGGATCCTTTCACCCTCCTCTTTTAAATCATGACTTCCTTTATATTGTGTCTTATATTTTCCATCTCTTTATGTTGAGGTTATGTTATTATATGTTCTAATTTCAGTCCATTTCATTTATAATTGTTGATATACCCTTTATTATCTCATTAATATGCTTTATGAATTTTTAAGTGACGCCGTTAGGCTGCCGAATTTCTCGTAAAAGAAATCGCATCTTCTCTTTCATTTAAAGTTTCATTTTATTGTGGTATGTCATTAAAATATCCATACCATGATCTTATCTCCATGTTATTATGTATTTATATTTTAATATGAGTTATTTATGAGTGTGTTACACTTGTACCCCCTCATTTAATTTTTTTCTAAAACCATGTTATATAGCTGTTATGCTGCAGAAATTTTGTCTCAAAATTTCTATCTCTTTCTCTCAAGAAATTCTATTGTTTAATTTATGTGAATACCCAGACCTATTTAGTTTATTTGGGTGTTAATAAATATATAAATATGATTTATTTTATTCTGTAATTGACATTCATATAACCCTTACTTCCTTTCAATGGGTTATAAATGACATAATGATCTTATTTTTTTAGGAACTTTTAAAACGTCGCAATCTTGAAATGAAACCCATTTCTTTTAATCTCCATGGGTTATTTATGAAATTTTTTATTATGATCTATATGTATCACATTAAATTAAATACATATTAAGGGTGTTCCCTAATAGCAACCCAATGCATTGGGTAAGGAATTAATCTCCAGAGATGACAAGTTTCATGATACCTTGGTGAATAGACATGGTAATTTTTATGACACCTCAGGGTTAAACATTGGTGATATATTCATGAATGTATAAATGAAATGTTGTAGCCACATACACAAGTTATGATTCATTTTGGTTTTGTTATTATATCCTTATTCTTCCATTGCTCATCCCTTTATGACTTTTATCATGTTCTTATTAATATTGGTCAAGATCACATGTCAACTGTTTCACTTGTTTTCCTTACTGAGCCTTTTTCTCACCCTTTCCTTTGATGTATGTCTCGAGGATATGATATGTAGTAATTTTATTTAGTAATAACTTATGATTAATCCTTTAATGTGGATTAGAATAATGTTTTATGTTTTATTCAAGTTTTTTGTTCCTGATTTCTAAGACACTAGACTTTAAAGATCCTCTGTATGTAAAATGTAATGTAAAGTTATGAAATAAAAAGGTGGGATGCCATATGATACATCAACTCATAAGGATAATTAATATCTACATTCAGACCCCAAAAATATCTTTCCATAGTATCTACCTTCACTGTAGTTGTATAATTTATCTCAAAAAAATCCTCACTTATGTCACCAGACCAAACAGATAACCACCCATCTCATTATCCAATTGTATCTGAAGTAGCTATTTTTCATACTCAGTGAATCCCAACTGGATAAAGGTTTTTGGGGGATGGAATCCCCACTACATATACTCCTGTTAGGTTTTCATGTTCCCAAATATGGCCTTCTAAGACCAGAACTATTTACTGAACATTCAATATGCGATCATATGCTACGGGGAATAGAACATAATTCTCAAAGAGCTCCCATACTTTAGTTCACTAGTTTTCCTTTTAATTTTTATCCTATCTATTGTATCATGTTTAATTGGTAGTGGTGTTGGGGGGTGTTAGTATACATCCTATGTTGGTTTAGTAATTTCAACCACTCTAGAAATATCATGGCTTATATAAGGTTGGGGTGAATTAATAGGGGATAAGTAAGATGATATATTATTGTTATCTACAATTACAATGACATTATGATTTCTCTATAATAAATGGTGGTTTTTCTATTATCCCCCATCCATTTTCCCTATAATTAGGTTTTTTGGGTAATCTAACAATGATTCATGAATAGGGAGTCTATGCTGAATTAGTTAATGCACTTCAAGTGTCACAATGAATCCATCTAAATTAAAATTAAAAATATTATAATTCCCATAAACATTATCTTCATAATAAAACAATAATACATCTTTTTTAATATTTTATAAATGATATATTAGGGTGGTGCGCTTAAAAAATATTATAGGAGACTAATAGAGTCTCTAAAAAATATAACATATTCAAAATTCTAAATTAGAGGATTTAGTTTCCATAATCCACCTAATCAATAATCAGTTAACATGATTCAACTTATTCCTATGGTTATGTTTGTTTATCACAGCTATCATTCTCATTATCTATGGTTTTATTACACTGAATTGGGTAATGTATATTTTTTCCAAACTTTTTGAATTTAACAATTGTTGGAGATTTTGAATGAATTTTATCCACTCCCATAATTCCAAATAGTCTCCTCATATTCATATTATAGTTTGATGCTCTACAAACACCTCTTACATAAGTAAACAATCATTTATTCCCCTTGAGGAAACCTCCTTGGTGCTTCTGTCAACATTTTTAACATGAAGGAAATTGATTATTATTTAAATAATCCACTAATTCATCAAAATGTTTTTGAGAAAAAAACTATTTTTAGAGAAATCCTGATTTAAAATATGGTAATATAGTTAATATTTTTTTTAGATAGTTTTTTTTACATAATAACTAGATTTCTCGGTTCATCTCTCATTCAAATTGGTTGATCATTGAGGTAATCGTCACAATATCCCTCACACCCATTTTTATATCAATTAATTTTAGTTATTTCAATCACTAAAACTAGAAGTTTTGACATGAGTTATGAAAATTTAATATCATAAGAAAATTACTATCATCATTAACATTACAAGTGCTTAATATTAAAAACTTATACACTTTTACATCATGACATTAACCCATAAATCATTTTGTTAAACTTATATCAATCATTATTTAAACTATGTTTCTTTATGTTGGGTTATCTTATAATTCTTAATATAATAATACATGTTAACTATACAATTAATACTGTATAGTCATTCATAAAAAAATATGATTAACCAAATCATATTTCCTAAGAGTTTCTATCCATATGTAAAATTAGACCTCATTTTCATTCAATAGGTCATGGTTGAGTTACTACAAAATGAACCCTATTTTTTTACCACTAGTCACAACTATTCTAGGTCCAGAATCTATGTTCCATTACATTGATGGGGTTTAAATTTCATTGAATCCCAAATAATCTATACTTTTAAAAAAATTAACATGGTCTTCTATACATATGTTTATCTCTTAGAATTTTCCGTTGGATTTTAACTGTTTTTAGGTCAACCTAATCTTTTAAAAAACTATATCTTTCTATGATAACAATTATAGTAACCCAATCCATAAAAACTAATTATTTATTTGTTATGAAACATTTCCATCAAATAAATATTTATGATCTAGAGGTCATTTTTTAGAATATTATACAGACAAATTTATCCTATTAAATATAAATATCATCTTTATCTAAAACTCCACATAGTGGTCTTAATTCCCATAGTTTATCTACAATTTTATAAGATATCCTAGAAAAAATAAATATGGAAAAAATGATGTAGAAATCCTAGTATGGGGATAAACATTGAAATAAACAATAACAATATATTCAAGGGGAATAATATAACATCATAATGAGTATGATCATAATCATAGAAAAAATGTATAAGGAAATTATTTCATAAGATTATAAAAATATAAAAACAAAACACATGATATCATAATCATAAGATAGGGTTCCCTATCAAGATTATCATCATTGAGTGGACAAAGTCTCATGTTAGATTATGTTATCTCCAAATACCTTACATAACATATCATGAAATTCAATTATTTACCCAATACATTGGGGGGATATATAATTTTAAGACCACAAATAAAATGAATATTATATATATTTTTCACATAATGAAAATAAAAAATATAAAAATTGTAAGTGCGATCAAACACATGAGATGGAAGTGTGTTTCATAATTATAATTCAAGAAATTAATGAAAGTTAAATCATAATGATTTCTAAAAGGAGAAAGAATTAAAACATTTGGGTGTTCATATTGAAAATTTTATATTGGTCTTGATCATTTATTTCTAATTTATATATTTAATGAGAATAATATATGATAAGAACTAATAATAATATACCACTTGGGTGATGATTTATGAAATAAGTAAATTTTATTTTTAAAGGAGGGATGACCTTGTTGTTTTCTACTAAATTATAAATGAACCCAAAGGGTTATCTATAAAAGAATTATAGTTTTCTTAATATATTATTAGTTTATCAGAATTTTATGGGGGTGATTCTTTACATGATACAAGAAATAAGAAGTTAAATTTATACCAATTTTACTTAAATGATGTAATTTTTTATGGTAACTGGAAATTTGTATAATCCAAGAAATAAAATAAAACAATTAACTATACATAACTATAAGGGACATATATACAAAATTTAAATGGTAAATAAGAATAATATTTTTAAAATATATATAAAGTAATATAATATGTAACTGGAAAGTCATAATTGTGGTATGGATGAACCATTTTATGTTTAAAAATACATTTTCCAGAATCCCAAAATGTAAAAATAATAATAATACCAAACATTAAAAATTAAAAATTAAAATATGATTTTCACTTGAGATGAAACCTAATATTATTTAAATTAAAATAGATAAATTTAAAAGGAAGTAAAATTATAGATAAGGATTAAAAAATGTTGTAACTTTATGAGATTTTACGATATATTTCTTTTTTTAAAAATTCAATCTTTTTGATAAATTGTGACTCACACTACCCCATATCAAAATGAATCGTAATATATTATAATATTGTAACCTATATTTTCAATTGGTGGGAATTGATAGAACTAATTAAATCTTGAATACTATATAGTTTACAAAATTTTCAAATACATTCATTTGTTTAAAATTTATTAGAAACAAAAATAATAATCATTTGAATATAAAAGTTTTTTTAATATGAAAATCTATTTTTATACCCCAAAAGTGTTTTATATTAATATATTAAGTTTATCACTATTTTGGAATGATTATAATAAAATTTATATAATATATATTCTATCAAATTTATTAATATTCATCAAATATATTTATAGGCATGATATAAGAATAAGTCATGTTTATGCTAAAAATGTTTTTTTAGAAAGTGGTTCCATTTTATTTTCCATGATTTTTTAAAATTAATTTATTTCTCTTATAGATATTTAATTTTCAAAAATGATATACATATTTTTAATCATGAGATTCCAACTTGGTAAAAAGGTCACTTTTATTTTTGGTCAATATGAATAGTAATCTTGGTAAAAAATCACCTCAAAAAAAGGTAAATCGGGATAAAAAAGTTAATTTTTTATGGCCATCATATTTCAAATAAATATTTATTGGATGTGTTTAATTTTACCCATATCAACTTTATCGTGAAGATAACTTTATTAAGAGACACATTTCCATGAAAAGGACCTACATAATATTTAAAGCAAAGAAAGTTACAAATGTCACTCTCCTAGTCTTAAATATCTCTCATGTTTCCAAAAGGGTAAATAAAAATTATTAATAAATCAATATATATATATATATATATTGAGAATAATAAAATTATTTTCAATATGGATATTTATTTATAATTTTTATTAAATAGATAATTCCATCACCTGAATGGCCCGAAGGCCTTCATTTTTATTGATTTTTGTTAACCCAACATTCAAGGGATGAGGGGGAACCCTTACAAGGCCTGTAGGCTCAGAGATTACATGGCCCGTAGGCTTATGAGATTACATGACCCGAAGGTCTAAGGGAATTCAACCAAACTATCTACAATGAACTGCCCCTCCCCAGCATCTGCATCCTGATAATAGCTCTCCACCTTTGCATAACCGTCTGGCTAGGCTTCCCATGCAAACACAGGCTGGTACTGATGGCATAGCCATACCCTCTCATTCTGACAATCCATTAGGCTCTACTATGGTGAGTGCACCTACTCTGAATCCTCTTTTGGGGAAGCTCCTTTTTTGTAGTGTGTCTGGGGCCTGCATTCATGTGGTCCGAAGTCCTTGGGGTGGCCCTAAGGCCTTAAGGTGGCCTAAATTCCATGAGAATCAACTGGCCCGAAGGTCTTGTCTGGCCCGAAAGCCTTGTAGGACCCGAAGACCAAACCGGTGGCCCGAAGGCCTAGATGGATGAATAGTTCCAACTGCTACAGTACTAAATAGTACCTGCTACAACACTGCTACAGTACTGCTACAGTAACCCAAAAAAATATGCCTCCACCCAGATTAATGTTGTTATAATGTTCCATGAATTTTATAGAAGAATATAAATATTATTTCCATTATAAAGAATTATATTCTAATTACTAATTTTTATTTATATATATTATGTCAAACTAAATAAAAAGTGTCAAAATTGACTTTATTGATATTTAATAAAAAAAATATTAATGATGATATTGAGGATAATATGAAATATGGCATGTTTTTATCGGTAAATTTTCTTTTTGAGTTTTTCATTAATCCTCTTTAGTTGGGATTCCCTATGTTGATTGGACCTTAGTGGTTGACTCTTATTCAAAGATAGAAAGTCATTTTTGGAGAAAATGAACTAATTTTTATCAATGTATGAATGTTTGAATTAGTTTATTCGATTTATAAACATGTTAAATGGTTTTATGAGCATTTTTTCATGCTTTTTATGGCCTTGGAGGTGGTTAGGGCAATTGTATAGAAAGTGGGACAAAAATATCTATTGGGTGATTACACGTCGTGTACATGTTAAATGATGTGTAAACTCTGCCAAATATGTCATGAATCAATATAGGATGTGAAATGGTCAATAGTTATGTAATCTATTCATGTAACGTAAATTTTGAGTTGGATGCATATTAACTTGAGGTGATGGTTTTTTGTTTTAGCCCCTTAAAAATAAATACAAAATGTATAAAATAGGTACACATCATGTAATATCCAAACCATCATTTTAAGTAATTCTATATGGCTGATTTCTCATATCCTCTAATGTTCATATTTCTTCCTTCAACAAATGGAAAACTCTATAGGATTTTGGAGTTTCCCCATTCATTTTAGGCATTGAGATCAAACATATGATCCCAAGTCAGTGGTTTTTATTTGATTTTCCCTTTTCACACATTGTTCTCTATAATTTTTAATATATTCAATTGAATTTGATAATTTTTTGTTTTTGTCTTGATCAATTTCAATCTATATTTCTTTATACCATCATCTACAACTTTGTCCTTAATATCATTTTCTATTTTAAGAATTTCATTAATATTCAGTAAAAGGTATGGGTCTAAATCCTAACCCTATAGTCATATTTTCATTTTCCATGTATGTTCAATAATACTATTACACTGATGCATGATGAAATTTAATTAATTAATAGAATTGATAAATGATAATCAAGTATTAGATTTCATTTTAGATTCCTCTGGGTTCAACTGATGATAAAACATGGCTTATAGATTATCATTTGGAGGGAGAAACTTTAAAAAAATGAATTTCAATTGGATTACATGTGATTTTAGCATCACATGTGTTACACATGATTTCTTATTATAGATACACCATGTAAAATAGATTATTTTATTATTTGAATAAATGGGTAAATTGAAATGAAAATTTTAATTTGAAAAAGTAATCATTTGGTCATATGTGATAATATTATGATATGATTTCTATTATGATGCATTCTTGGGACACATGCTGAGATGATTATATATTGAGATATTACCTAGCACATATAGAGATTCATATAAACCAATATACGTCCTAGCATGTACTAAAACTCTTATATACTAGGAGAAGCCCTAACACATGATGAGATGCGTATATTGTGGAAATGGCACAATGATTTGGTTTACCCCAAGTATATGATGATGGTCTCCAAGGTTGTTCTAAATGATCATAGATATTTTAATAAGAATCTATAGTAAGTAGTAATTGTATTTTATTGATTATTGATGTGATTAATATATTAGTTCATCTTTTTTTAAACTCTATTCTTATCTAAATTGTTTGTATAGACATTATTGTGTAAACATATAGAGTTATACTCACACGCTATTTGAGTCACATCTTAGTTCCTAGAGAAATTACATGGATGTAGGTTTGTACAAGGGAAATATTCCTTGTTGCTGAATTTATATCTTGTTGGATGGGATAATGTTTGGAGATGGGTCTGACATGGGGTTCGAGACTATAGTCAATTGGGTTATCTTGTTTCAGTGGATTCTTTTATTTTTATTTTCTTATTTTTTAAATTTAGTTATATTTTATCCTATCATTACATGAATATTTATTGTTGTTATGATATATCCTCATTTATTTTGCTAATTATTTTATATGGTTTCATCTATGTCTATTTCTATGATTTCTTTTGTTATATGGATTATTTTTTCTATAATTAAACTTAATAATATGTTGTATATTCTATCTACTATACATATCACACCCCCGCTACTAGTCCAAATCCATCAGTGCATAGGTAGAGGAATTTTAGGTCCCTTAACAAACAATTTTTGCACATAAGAGAGGGAAGGGTCATGGGATTTTACAATGTGGTAACAAAAGAAGGTTTTTTTTTGTTTTCATTAATATTTGTGAATGGTAGAAAAGATAATAGGATGTGTTAGGACATGGTAATGAGCTTATCAATGGGAGAAGCTAACCCGTTTATTAGAGAAAATTTAGGTGCATTGGGATGAATTTTCTATTTATAATTTTCTCTTATTATATTTGATGTTATTTCACCTCATGTGATTCACATGTTTGATGTTAATGTTTATTGAGATTTATATTCACGGTCTAGTACGGTGAGAAATGATTATTCACACATCATGATAAGAATATAGAGATATATATTGACAAGACTTGTTCATGATGGGGACATATATATTTCATTTGATATATAATGGCCTATTTTGGACTGGGATATGAGATACTTATTATATCTTTGGAATTGAAGTAAATTAATTGTTATGTCATGGTAAAACATTTTTAAGCCATGTTTTGAGATACCAATAGTTAGTGGTTCTCTATTTTTTTCACCGATTGAGGTTTATCTTTTTTAGCATGTTCATTAAGGTGTGTATTTTTTTATGGAGAAAATTCCTCCTCAAAATCCTAGAATTGAGTGTTAGGAGTGTGGTAATAAGAATGCTCTAAACACAGTTGAGATTGAAATTCCTATATCATTGCAATATCATATGGATGTCCATATATATGATATATTCTTAAGGATTATGAAATACATGTGTTGGGATAGTGTTTTCACCATTACATCTATTTTTGAGATGACTAGAGAATTCCAACTATATCATCAACCTATGTTCACTAGGGATTGAGGATCATAGGAAGCTGAGTTATGAATATATGCTTTGGAAATCTATTATTAATTGGTGGGATATTCTAGATAAAATTATCATAATGATGAGATATTTAGGAATAAATTCAATACAATATTACTAATTCATTTTTACCCCATGATGTTGAGATTTTAGGAGGTCCATGAGTTCAAAGACCTAACACTGTAGGGCATTTCAGTTCTAGACTACGTTGGATGTTTCACTTACTTGAAGAACATTGCACCATCATTATCTGCTAATGAGATATCTTAGGAGATATTCCTCTAGGATGGTCTTCATAATGATATCAGGTTTCAGGTGAAAGTGTTATATCTTTGTAGTTTTTAGGATGTGATGAATGAAGGACTCATCATATAAGGGAATCAGAGAGAGGCCCTGACTAACGTCCATGCTATTTCAGAAGTCCAACTAGGAGATATTATTTAGTTAACATGAAGTGCCACTATGATAGTTTTCATCAAGGAAATAGTGTGTATGGAATTCTGGTTAGTGGAAATCCATCACAGGAATATGTTCCACATTAATGATACCAGTGTAGAAAGTCTGGCCATAAGTGACTATAATGTCCTTATCCCAAACATGAGATTCATGTATATGAATAATTTGTGACATTTTTATAATTTTTTTTGGAAAATTCCATAGAAACATATTGGTATGGGATTAGGATAAGAAGTTGTGACTCAAAGGGGATCAGCTGCCCCTTAATAGGCTGGTAGCCAGAGTTTCACTGGTCATTCATTCTGAAGGAGGTGATTTGGTACCCAAGTGTAAGAGAGACAGTATTAGGAATATTTAATAGCTTAGGTGAGTCGTACTAGATCTTAGGATATAAGAGAAAGTTATTATCAAGTTATATAGGCTAATACAATTATTTATGATGCTAGAAAATCTACTTTCAGGGGTTCTATTATTATATTGTTGACCTTAGATAGCTTTATTTAATACATGAGAATCACATTAATGTTTATATTCACTTACCTCAAATGGTTTGATCATGGTTTTGAAAACCTCGGATGGTACTGGGACCATCGATAAACCATTGGGAGTACTGTCTGATAATATCAAATGTTGTATGGCATGTTTACTAGTGATCAGTGATCATTGATCCTTGAAGGAACTATTTATTCTAGAAAATATTGGTTTTAAATTTTTTCTTGTTGTGGATTTTATAGTTCTATTATAGGAACATATCAATATTATTGGAGGAAACATACCATTATATCTCCATAAGGAGGTATCAATTATCACCAAGGTGAGTGGGATCATCAGGATGGTCATGCGTCACCAATTCAATATATTTTGGATTGTATCATACTTCAAATATATAGTCTTAATCTATATGAAGGTGTAATTTAGAAGAATAATTTTTCTTCGGTGGTAGATTGTTTTCAGGATGTTTTTTAACATGTTTTATGGATTACTGCATGAGTGATGGATCATGTTCATGATCTTATTGGTGCATATTGAAGAACTAGATAAATGTGAAGAACTGGTATCCTAATACACACATTGATAGCCCCTTTAGTCAGTTAAGAGGTAATATAATCTTCTCCATGTTTTATTTGAGATCATGATACCACCAATTAAGGGTGATACCATCATTCCTAATCCAAACTACTTTTAGGATTAGCTATGGATTGTTTGATTCCATTGTGATGTCATTTAGTTTCACAAATGCACTGGAAGTATTCATGGACTTGATGAATAGGATATTACATCCTCTCCTAGATCAGTTTATGGTAGTTATCATTGATTAAATAATAGTGTACATTTGGTTATGATATGAGTATTCACAATATCTTGACATCAACTTGAGTACATTGAAAGGGAATCAGATTTATTACAAGCTATCTAAATATTTTTTTTGGATTGAGAATGTAGACATCATAGTCCATGATATATTAGTTGTATGAGTGTTAGTGGACTTATAGATGTTGGTACCCATAATATATTTAGAGTTTCCTAGGAACAAATTGCATATTTGGAGCTTTCTAGGTTAATCATGTTATTATTAGTGTTTTATGTAGTGTTTTTCCCATATGTCAACACCAATGTTAAGCCTCACCTTGGAGGGAGATAAATTTATTGAGTCAAATTCATGAAATTAGTATTATTAGGAGCTGATGGGAAGGCATACCACATAAACTAACCTCACATTACATATTTTGGTAAAATCATATTTCGTGTACTATGAGGCGTCCAATGTTCGACATGAAGATGTTCTGATTTAATATGATCGAGCGATTTATTATAACTCTGAACATCTAAGAATGTATGATAGGAATTACCTGACTCGCAATTTGTAGTTAGTCATGGTGGAACATACCCTTATATATAGGATATATTATCTTATGGGTGACATATTTATTGTGTACACAGACTACAAAAGCCTCAATAACATTTTTTCTCAATGAGACCTAACACTTCATCATAGGAGGTGGGTCAGGTATCTATAATATATCATCATATATTTTTCTTATAATATGGGAAATGGAAATTTTTTTTCCAATTATTTGAGTCGAAATAAAAAAGATAGAGGTATTTTGGGAAACTTATGATGAGTAGAGATGATAGATCTCCTTTCAGAAATACATCTAGATGTTCTAGAGTACAGGGGATAAGAATCATTTAATTAAAAATGTATTATACCTGTTATTTTGGACCGGATCAATATAGATTGGTTATCTAATCTAGTGGTGTCAAAACCTGCCCCAATAGGGCTCAAGACACAACTTTCCCATGTCCTATTTCATAGGCCAGGGGTGGGTGACTAGTGCCAAAGGCATGAAAAACTTGGGGAGGCCTTTTACTAAGTACCTAAATGCACATAGATATCCAAATAAATGAAAAAGTGTTGAAATATAATATTAAAATATTAAAAATACAAAGGGGGAACCATTCTTGTAAAATCTCAAGACAATACACGAGTATGGTAGTGTAAACTGATAGGTAATAGGGAAAATCCACCCCCAAACAGAAATAATTACCATCTAGATAAAACTGTAAAGTAATATAAAATTGTTGACAGAGCCCAACTTCTAATCTCCAAGCCATGAACAATTTCTGTCATCCCAGGCACCAAGTATCCCTAAGATCTAATATAATTACCATTGACCTATCTATTTCCTGCATAACACATGACATGTGTAGTAAAATACCAAAAAGGGAAGAGTATATACATAACCAGTAGTAAACCCTGAAAGTTTAATGGGGGAGTAGTAAGATACATTATCGGAAAAGATATAAAGTATATAGTAAAAATTACATAACGAAATGAAAATGTTCTAGTCAACCCAAACCAAGAGAGAGAGTATACTCATCCCAACCCAAAAGGCTCAACACATGGTATGGATAGAATACATGTTGAGTCTTTCCCCCTATATAAGGAGAGTAACCTATTATAAATAAGAGAATATGACCACAAAAATAATGTTGTATACACCACATGTCTTCACAACCCATGACTATAGAGTAATAAAATCATACAATGGATATATTTATATATATATATATTATTAAACCCAAGATGACCAAAGGAGATATTAATGGGATATCCATATCACATCCAATCCTAGGAAATAAGTATCCAATTACTCTAAAAGTAAAACAATGATAGACAACATCATGAAAGTCTTCCCAGCAAAAAATATCCAATTCAACCTACACATCATCACCATGTCAAATAGTCAAGGGGTGTAAAATCTAGGTATTGGACCCCTTCCCTATGCAATAAGAGGGTTCCACTTAGGGGGTCGGTAGAGGACCCATATCTTGTCCTAATAAGCATGTTCCACTATAATAGTTGATTGAGGAATGATGCCCTTCCCAACATGAGGGTAACACTCTGATGCTAATGTAATCAGTCCCTAACTCCATATGAGGGTTACACTCTAATGAAATAGGACCCATGTCTTAACTTCGTAGAAGGATTCCACTCTCATAGCCGATAGAGGACCGATGCCTAGCCCGGCTATAAGGATCCACGGTGAAGCATGGTACACCAATTCCATATCCCCAAAAAGGGTTCCACTCTTGTAGATAAATAAATAAATGTTTCATTCCATATTCCAATAAGATGGTTCCAATCTCTATGATTAGAGGACCCATCCCTTGACTCTGCAGGGGGGGTCCACTCAGATGTTCATTAGAGGACACATGCCATTCCCAACAGCAGGGTTCCACTCTAAAACAAGGAGGCACCATGCCCTATCCCATTATGAGGGTTCCACTCTAAAAGCCCCTAGTGATCCTGAACTGATCACTACCATTGTTGAGAAAAACCTAAACAAGCACCAAGCCCAAAAAATCTGACATCATATTTCAAAATCTAAAACATAGATCATTATAACATTATAAACAGAAAAAACACAGTATAGGATACTTGAGGGACAAAATATTGGTTCAAACTAAGGAGATATGATGTGGTGATGTTTCCAACAAATGAATAATGGGGTACATGGAATGTGAGAGGACCCACATGCCATATGGTCCTGATCCATTGTTTGGTAATGTCATCACCTACAAATGAATCCCAACCCATGTAGATGTAAATGTAATATAGGTGGACTACACTGTGTGTCTCGGATATCTGGCTTCAATCTATATTATTCTGGTTGTGTACATGTAAACTACCCCATATACATGTACTTCAGTGCACGGTTTGTGTTTGATCGTGTTTTTGTAATTCAGTACACGACATGTGACAGGCTGTCTATTTCCACATAGGGTCCTAACAGTGTGCTCCATCATATGGTTCATCCAAATGAGTATATTAATGATATTTAGGGAGTCTATATATAATTCAATCCTTATAAATCAACAAATCCTTAGTTATCATTGCATATGGAAAACACGCAATGTGTTCATTGAACTACACTGCATGTATTGGAATTTTTCATAGAAACTCAGATTTGTTATGTAAAAGATAGATACAATATCATCACTTTTTATTAGTGCTACTTTTCATCCTAAAAATAAATCAACTTTCTATGGGTGGATATTTCTAATGCTTCAGTGGTGGGATGTTGTATCTATTTTATTCTAGTGAGAACCTCTATACACCATTGTGCCTCCTCTCAAACCCATCCCCTACATTGGCCTTAGATTCTCAAATCAAACAGTATCAACACCCATTTTTCATTGATTCAACCCCAAATCCATCCTGATTCATCATTACACCAAATGATCATGGATTCTTCCTAATTTTGACGGTCCGTTCTGGCTCGGTACCGACTGACAATGTATATTAGGGACCCTGGGGCCTAATCGGGGATGATCATGAAGAAATTATGGGAGGAAGGCACAAGAATAGAGGTTTAACCATATTTTCAATATTATTTTGGAAAAAATATAAAAATGTACATATATAATTATATAAATCAATTCAATAACTAATTCAAGTGGTACATATGTGCCTGCTAAGGTTCAAAAATTGGTTCATATCATAAAATGGATGATATTCCTCAATAAATTTATTAAAAATGAAATACTACTTATTTTGATGATTCAAACCTATGTATTGGATCATTATTCATCAAAAAATATGCTCATAAAATAAAGGAATATTTCTTTTCTTCTATTTCACTTTGATCTGCTCTGTTCTAAAGATTCATCATTGTGTGATTTGATTGGTTAATGGAATGAGGATGAACGCTCTAGAATACTCTAAGGGTTTGAATGATTAAACATATAATATTCTATATAGAGGTGGATTTATCGAAATTATAGTTAGTTTAAACAAATTAATTATTTAATTTAATTAATTAACCAACTACACACACATCCAATGGGTGACAGATCTGAACGCCCCAAACTTGCCTATTTTAGACCGTGTCTAGGGTAAAAATTACTTTCTAGACTCATTCGTTTTCTCCTATTTCTGTTCTAATGTCCCATTTAATAGTTATCCCATTTTATTTTTGATATCATGTTTACTTAATTTATGATACATTTAATATTTTTATAAAATTAATTCTGATCACACAAGGCCTCATAATTTCATGTCGTTTTAGCTCATGGATCTGGAAATATATATGTAAATATATCAATTTATTACAAGGAAAAAACAAGGTTTCTACATCATTACCTTCATCAATATTTCATTCTTGAAAAGAAAAAACATACAAACAACATTGAATAATAAGATCACATATTTCTCTCCCACTCACAGGATCTATCTTACATGTTCACAAGCTTCCACAACATGCAGATAAAGGGGGTTTTCCATCCATAAAATTAACTCTCCTATAGATCATAGATTTCCACTAGGTTCTTTAAAAACATTCTCCACCCTCGATGTTTATCTCACCCTAGTTGATAACAAGCATTGGGTCTTGCACATATCTCTTCATATGTGACATGTGGAAGATGTTGTGAACCCTCTCTAACTGTGGGGGAAGGGTGAGGTGGTATGAAACCTCACCAACCCAATACATGATCTTTAATGGCTCGATAGACCTTATTGAAATATTTATTCTTTAGAGAAACCACTACAATCCTTATCATTGGGAGACTATTAGGAAAACATAGTATCTCTAATCAAACATTAAGGGCCTAAGAAGGAAATATTCATAATATTTTTTCCAACTCTAGGACATCTTCTTATACTCACGGATGACCTAAATGTTCTCCATAATCACCTGCACCAAATCTATACCCACCACAGTTGTCTCTCCAATCTTTGTGTATCACATGGGTAACATTCAAGGTCTCCTATACAGGTCCAAAAAAGGTATCCTTTTAATGGTATCATGGTATTTCTTTTTGTTTGCCAACTCTACCAAGGTTGAGTGGTCATGCCATATCTATTCAAGGTCTAACACATTATCCCTAATCATATCTAACAACACCTAGATAGTTCACTCTCTCTATGAGTAAAATTTTGTACTCATCATCATCTGGTTCATGAATACCTCATGTGGGCCTTTGTACAACAATTGAATTAACTACACATCATCGTAAGATAATTTTTTAAGGGAATCTCATAGAGATGAAAAATATATTGTACATACATACGCCCTAAACCCCATTCCAATCTCTACACCTTTATAATAATGAAGTGCGTTGACTTCCTGAGTTAGTAAACTATCTCTTAAATAGAGTCGTGGATGATCACTGTCTGTTTAATCCCTATCAAAAATACCGTATATCTATCAACACAAATTCACTCGTTGATATAAAGAGGCTATTAAAAACCTTCTCGAACCTGGTGATCATCCTTCACCTGTTTCCACTTGAGGCACCATGAGATGAAATCATCCATAATTCATCTCACGTCAGACCACAAAAAGTTCTGCTAAAGTTCACTGTCTATATTCCCCACACTAATATTTATAACCAAAGGATAATATTTGAAATATAACATCACCTCGTATCGTATTTTGATTGATTCCACTGTTTATCCTTAGAAAAATGATGTGATTTTGTCTATCATAAAATCTATCTAGTGAATTTTATGTGGATATATGATCATAAAAGACCTTACAATGAATGTATCAGAGATGGGTCTATCACAAAAAATAAATAAGCCGAGGAGTTAACACCATTTACTAATGAAAAATTATACCCTCCTACTCCACATGGTTCAGTTACATGGAAGCCAATAGCTAAGAGGCCTCAAACACCAAACAACCTTCATACTTCCTTCTATGGAAATCTGCTACTATATTTCCAATCCTTGGAGTATAGACATTCTTGAAGTCATAGTCATTTACGAGCTCTAACTAGTGTTGTTTCCTAATTTCCAAGCATCCCTTCCTAAAGATGTACCTGAGAATCTAATGGGATGAGTAAACCACAAAATTATCTACAATAAAATAGTTCCTCCACATCCTTTGGTGAAGAATTATGTGTCCATCTGTAGGTCATGAGTCTCACAGTTCTTCTTGTGGGTTCTCAAATTCCTTTACATGTATGTGATAAATTCATATCACTTCAACCACATGAAATTGAGCCTATCTCATCAAGAATAATAATACAATAGATACTCCATTCCCTCCGCTTATAGAATCAACACCAGATTACTCATCAGCCTCATCCTAAATTCTCAAAATACCTCTAGCATTTCTCAATCCAGTCATAGAGTTTCCCTTTCAATATTCGAGTATTCATAGGGGATCTAATCATGGAGAAGTCTACAATAAACCTCTGTTAGTATGCCAGAAATCCCAAGAAACTCTTCACCTCTAACACACACTTTGGTGTAACACAATAAAGTACTGTCTTATTATTTATTGGGTCCATGGATAAACTATAATTAGAATTTAAATTCCCCATGAACTGAACCTCATGAATCAAAAATTGGTACTTCAATAAATTATAATAAATCTGTTGCTCCCAAAGAAATTCTTGGACCATCCTCATGTTCTCTTTTTCTTCCTCCTTTTTCATAGAATAGAGGAGTATTTATTCAATGAATACAACAATAAAATATCCTATATTTGGATGGAAAACTATTTCATCAAATATATAAGCACATAGGGGTCATTCATCACACCAAAGGGAATCATCAGGAACTCATAGTGTTGGTAGCAATATCAAATTTCAATTTTTGTAATATCAACCTTGTGAACACTCAACTTGTGGTATCCATACGTGAGACCGTTCTTTTAGAAATATCTCATTCCTCTAAAGTGGTCAAATATTTCAACAAACATTGATAAATGTTACATGTTCTTTATCATGGCCTGGTTTGGCTGATGATAATCAATGAAAAGCCTCAATCTCCCATCAAACTTTTTCATGAACAACACAAGAAATATCTATGGGGAAACATTGGGATTAACAAATCCCTCTATTAAATGGTCCTCTAAATTCAACTACATCTCCCAAATCATAGTAAGGGACATCTGTTATGATTCAAAAGTTATCAGTGCAGTCTGTGGATGCAATGTGATAAAAAACTCCACATCCCACCTCAGAGGTAGTCTTAGAGTATTCTTTGGGAATACATCCTTTTAATCCTACATGAATAAAAGTATCTAGAAGCATTATGATCTTTCTACACCAATAGATATACCCAGTAACTAATGGGTGATGGGTTTTAGCCTCCTGCTCATAGAACCCACTAATCCTTGCATGAGATCTATCAAACCAACAAAAGAGAATATTATCCCATAAGTGTGTAGGCATCTGACTCATCTGCGATGACCGTCAATTTGGACATGGACTAGGGACAACCAATCCATACCCAAAATTAATTCATTGGGTTAAATCATGATGACCAAAATTCCCCATGTGAACCTCTCTCCACCAAGTGATATCTTTCACTAATAGTAGATAAATGATACAGAAGAAGTGTTCCCTATTCTAACCTAAATAAGAAGTTATTAGGAATGTGCCTCAATAAGGAGCTCCAACTCTTACAATATAAATATAAAGAAAAATGAATAAATTTACTTGTGCATAATAATATAGAAACACGAGTATAAAATACATATATCATACCTTGATTCATCTGATGTAGTACCAGATCATGCACCTCCAAATCCTATAGTTGTACACAACCTTGGTAGCCATATCCCTAAGCCTATCATGGGAGGGCTTCTGGTGGTGGTGGAAGGATCTCATTTCACCATCCACCTCCCATATATCTTTCTTATCCTCTTCCATCCCCACCTCTAAGGAGGACACCCTTCTCTAATTGGGTTATCCATGATAACGATGATGCCTCTATAGTGGTGGTATTTTTTCTATATTCTTATGGTCCTCGTCATGTATATTTTGGAAGTGACATGATATGTGGCCTATCCCTTAAAAATAAAAGTGAAACCCATCTTCTAGATACCGTAATCCTTTGATGACTCCCTATTCCACACTATCATGCATCTGAGTTTGAATGTGATAGTATCTCTTGCGGAGAGACTTCGTCGACTGGTGCCTGCTTGATACTGCTGAAGACTCATCTATCTGATTCCCAATGCCTACTCCAGCTACCTTAAATCTCTCTGATTGGAATATCTCTATCACTAGTTCCCACTCTAACATCCCATAATTATTGTAAATTTATAAGGAAACCATGTTGGCATGGATATCATTGCACATTCCCTACTCAAACTTCTGTGCTCAATGTATCTATCAAGAATCATGTCCATGGATTATTTTTAAGTTTTTTAAACCATATTATGTACTTATTCACTAATATCCCTCTCAAATATATCCATATAATCACTTCAATCCAAATTGAGTTCAAATATAAAGTGAATTACTCATCATGGAACAACTACATGAAGTTAGGCCATGAGAGTTTTGACTAATCATGCATCTAGGTAACATGACTCCATCAGTACACATATGCTCCATGGAAAATGATAGATGCTATCCCAACCACCTAATCCATCATTTATTGATGATCTTAAAACCATAGTCCTCTATAACTAGTAAATAATCTACCACCTGAGTATCTGGTTCACCATGGAACCCCATCGACCTCTAGCAGTAGAACTCAAAGAGTATGCATAGCCTTTGTGCAAACTCATCTTTCTTGGATAGTATAATCTATTGCTCGACATGTGGTTGTTTTTCTATCTATACACATGGAGGAAGGATATCGTGGGATGGACCCTAAACTAGGGCCTCATCAATCATCTTATCATTTTCATGTTATGGAACTAGTATTCTGGCAGGATGTCATCACAGAGGCATCATGGATGTTATCAAGATATAACACAGTCAGATGAGTATATATATATATATATAAGTTATTTGGAGATGAATTGAGAAGGATAGACAATGATTCGATCATATACTATTAATGTAAAATTGATCCATGAAACCAATGTCTTATTATACTAAGTCAACGTGTAGTTAGTTATGGTCCTGGTAAATAGATATGACGGCCGCCAGTACCGTCACTATATTCCTTGGCTTGATAGCTGAACCAGAGACACATTGAAAAAGTTTCCCCAAATCTCAACCAAATACTCCTAAGGGAAATAATCCAAACACTATCCCATAGATTGAACCACCTTTGATAATGATCTGTCATGACATGACCCATCGATGCTCAAGTCATAATGACCCCAAGCCCACCTCTACAGGCTAGTGGATGGCGACCAACACCGAAGGCATATCTAACATAGGGAGAGCTTATCATAAGTACATTCACACACACGTAAATCTATATTAATGGATAAGAGTGGAGGAATAATAATACAACATGAAATATACTAAGGTTACAACCATGCATGTAAAACCTCTAGACAATACAAGAGTACAACCGTACAAACTAAATGGTAAATGGGAAAATTCAATCCCTAACTGAAATATGTCCTAACCTAGAATGTTGAAAAGTAAATTTAAATTATTGAGACATACTAGATCTTGATTTCCAAACGAGGATAATCATACACAGTCAAAGCCATCATGTATACCTCTGATCCTTTGTAATAATCATTGACCTTTCTATCAACAATGTATGAAATGAAACTTTCATGAAAATCCAAGGTAGGGGTGATTATATACACACTCGGTGGGACACTGTAAATCTGGAGGGGGGGATTAAGTGACAAAATATGAATAGAAAGATAGTAGATAGTAAAAAAGATGAAGAAATTATTGAAAGATAACATCTCAAACCAAACAATGAGAATGATTGGCCTCTTTCTAACTGAAGGGTCCCAACTCGATTTTTAGATGGATTACACATTGAGATTTTTCACCCATAGTATGAGATTGACACTATCCAACCATGAGAAAATAAACACATAAAGCACACGGCATGCCCCACACATCTTCACAACCCATGGAAGGAGAGTAAAAAAATCCAAATATATATATATATATACACACACACTCAAACCAATGAATCCAAAATAATAGAGTAAAGGGATATCCACCTCAAAGGCTAGCCTAAGGAAAAAGTTACATGTTGTTCTTGAAGAACATCAATGATGCCCAAAATCTCATGCATCTTCCTAGAAGAAAAATTCACATCAAGACACACCTCATCTCTATGTTGCATAGTCTTGGGGAAAAAACTCAAGGTAGAGGACCCATGACCTGGTACAATATGAGTCTTTTGCTGAGTGGATAGCTATATAAAGAATACCCTATCCCAATAGGATTGTTCCAATCTAATAGTCGATAGAGTACCCATTCCCTACCCAACATGAGGGTTCCACTCTGATGTTGGAGGACCCATTCCTTGACTCCACAAGTGGGTTCCATTTTGATGCTAGGGTACCTAATCCCTAACTCTATAGGAGGTTTCCAATCTGAAAGACGATAGAGAACCCATACCCATCCCAACTAGTGGGTTCCACTATAAAATATGGAGGAACCATTCCTTGTCCTAGTATGATGGTTCCACTTTGATAGGTAGATAAATAGAGGATGCATGAACTAGGCCAATAGGAGGGTTCCGCTAATAGATAATGGGGGACCAATGCCCTGACTGTGTAGGAGGGTTACACTCTGGTTGTAAATAGAGGTCCCATGCCTAGACAAGAAAGAGGGTTCCACTCTGAAACTTGGAGGACTCATTTTGTGTCCCAACATAATTGTTCCACTCCAAAATTAACCGGTGATCCAGCTCTAATCACTACGATTTTCAGGTATCACCTAAATATAATCCAAGCCATGAAAATATCATATCATATCCAAAAAAATACACAATAGAGGAACCCATAAAATTCAATTCTAAAAATAAAGAGGATAGGCTACTTGTGGGACAAAATATGACTTCAAATGAAAAATATATGAGAGATTTAAGTTTCCTCAAAAATATTCTAATGGGTAAATAGTGTGTGAAGGGACCCACATGCATGTGGTCCCTCCCCATAGCATGTCTGTTTCCTCAACATCTTATGACTCCCAACCCTTGTAGATGTACATGATGTGTAGGTGGACTACACAGTGCGTCAAAGAAATCTGGGGTAGATCCATTTTCTTCTGGAAGTGTTTCTATACTTTATAATGAGTCCATGTACTCCGGTACATGGTGTTATTTTGACCATGTCTTTGTACATTAGTACATGACATGTTCCTAGTCATTATTTTCCATATGGGGTCATTCCCATGTGATCTACCACATGATTCTTCTAGCTAGAGAGAATATACATGACAAGCAGTGAGTCTAAATGGCATTCTATCAATATAAATTTCCAAAACCCTAGCCATCATAGCATATGGGATACACCCCACGTGTCTATTGAACTATATGTTGTATAGTTTAATTTTTCATAGAAACTCATATATGTTCTCTTCACACTAGATATTATCACCCTACCTTTTATTTTTTATTTTCTTCATCCAAAAAATGATGTATTTTTCTCCATCCATTGATTTATAGCCTTCTTATTATTGGATGCTGAATCAGGTCCCTTCTTGTACGAACCTATACCTAATTTCATGCCTTCAATTGAAACTATATCCTTCAGCAGTCTCATAAACTATAATCCATGATAATTAACACCTTTTATTGTCTGATTCAACACCAAATACATAACAATTCACCATTACATACCTCACTCATGGATTTTTCATGATTTCGGTGGTTCTATTGGTCACAGTACCACCCAACATGTCAAAAGATGACTATGAGATCTAATTGATGAAGAATGTGAAAAAATGTGGGAGGAAGGCACAAGAACTGAGGATTAACCATCATTTTTATGAATTGTTGTCCAATGATCATGAATAGGGATATCCATGGTTATAAATTAATTTATTTTTCAATTAAATAGATATATATGTACATACAAATGTTCAACAATTTGAACAAGTTATGAAAGGGGGGTTATGCTCAAAAAATTTAATAAAAATTGGTATATTCTATTGTCTTTTGAGTCCTACTTAAATATTTGATTATTAGGTGTAAAATAATGCACTCTGTAATGAATATAAGAAGTAATTATATTCACTAGACTTCAATCTTCTCTAATCCATGGATTCATCATCACTGAATGAGATTCACAAAAAGAAGGGGGAAGAATGCTCTGGAATCCGCTAGGGGTTTATGTGGCCAACTATAAGGGATTCTCCATAGTGGGGGAGTTATAGAAATTTCATTTATGTTAAATAAATTAAATAATTAAATTAATAAAATAAATTAACCAACTAAATACACTTCCAATAGGTGATATATGTGAATGCCTCACACCAACCTATTTTAGGTCGCTAATAGGGTAAACATCATGTTCAGGACACATATGTGGTCTTGGATTTCTTATCCAAGATCCTGTTTAATATTTATCACATTTTATTTAATAAATCATTTGTGTGTGATATAAAATATATTAATATTTTAATAAAATATATTCTGGGCACACTGGGTCCCAAAATTGAATGTTTTCTCAGTACCTGAAAATCGAAATGTATATAGAACTAATCCAATGTCTTATAAGTGAAAAAATGCATCTCAACATGATGGATTAGTTTTGATAGATAGATTATATGGTGGGGTGATTATATCAATATTTTATCATATAATCATTAATTATCTTGTTTTCTACGGCCGAGTAAGTGTATCTATGGGCATACATGAGGAGTTAATGAGGGAGTTTCATACTTGTAGTTTGAATTTACATCCTTGTTTGAAAAAGATGTATCATGACCTCCATTGATTGTACAATTGGTCATGAATGATGATGGAGGATGTGGAATTTGTAGAGTGATGTTTCACTTTTCATCTAGGAAAAGTCTGTCATCATATGCATGTTAGGTTGTTACAATCTCTTCTTCTTCTTAAGTGGAAATGAAATTATTTTACTAAGGATTTTTTTGATAGGATTACACCGGAAAACCCTTAATAAAGATTCTATATGGGTGATCATGGATCCATTGAAAAGGTATCCCCATTATTAACTATTATGGAGACCTTCACAGTCAATGATTTAGGTAGTCTTTATGTGACAGAAATATTTTTGCTCTATGGTGTTACAGGAAGTATCATTTATGATAGAGATCCCTATTTACTATGGGGGTTTTTAAAGGGTCTTCATAAGGCTCTGGGATTGTAGGTTCTTCTAAGAACAACCTATCATCCTTGGACTGATGGTCAATATGAGCTGACTATTATGGTTCTAGAGGATATGTTATGAGCCTTCGTTTTTTATTTTGTTAGTTTTTTGAAGAATCATATGGAACTTGTGGTTTTGAGTATAATAATATCTTCCTTGAATTTATCCTAATGAAACATTTCAAATATTTTTATTGAATGATGTTTCGTTCAACTCATTGCTTGTTGGAGGCTGGTGAGTCAACTTTTATTGGATCGAGACTCACACCAGATATGTTTAAGATGGTTTAGTTGATTAGGAGGTTGTTGGTGAAAAACCAGAGTAGGAAGAAATCCTACTCTAACCATTATAAATGACCTCAATAGTTTTAGGTTGTTCATCATGATTCTTTATGTGTGTTTCTATGTTTGGGGAAATATCATATTAGGAAATAGGGAAAGCTAGAACCCAGGTTTTTCAGCTCATTCGAGATAGTGGGAAGGGTTGGTCTTGGGGAGAACTGATTAATCTTTCCACAATGGTATAGACCCATGCATGATATTTTTCACATGTTGATGATTCAGATATATTATCCCAACCCTTGTCATGTAGTACACGTCAAGGATGTCAAGATTTGTATTGATGCATCCTTTGAGGGATATTTGATGAAGATTATAGATTGTAGGGAGATGTATCTATATGTTTGGACTATCCCTTATGTTCAAATCTGATTGATTCATGGACGTGTTCAAGAGGAGAATAAATAGAGGGGATGTACTATGTAAGAAAATTGTCTTTAATTATTCTACATGACCCCACAATGATTCTTGGAGAAGGTGGAGTATGAGCTATTATATATTGGGGAGGTTAAAAGATCCTGTGATTTTTTATGTATGTTCCTATTTTAGTGTTTTGTTAAAACTCTTTAGTTTGGTTTCCCTTTGTCTATTGGATATTAGTCTTCGGGACTTGTTTGGAGATAGAGAGACTTTGTGGAGGAAAATGACAGAAACATAATTTCTAAATTATTATTTGAATTAATGGATTCCATTTATAAATTTGATAAATGAATTTAATAGGGTTTTCGTTATTTCGGAGGCTTTGGTGGTGATTTGTGTTCTTTAAAAGAAAATTTGTAAAAATTGATTACCGGTCAATTTTATCCCTTTTAAATATTACATGCTATGTGACTTATGAAATATACAATATGAAACAGTACATGGATGAAATAGTTACACATCGTGTAAACCATTCTCACCATGTAAAAGTCGAGCAGTGTAAATATTAACTTGAGGTGATGGGTTTTTTTGCATATCCCTCAAAAATAAATACATGATGTGTAAAAGAGTTACACACTGTGTAATATCCCAAACATCAATTTTAACTAGGGTAGTATAGAAGATTATCATTCCCCCTCATTTGTAGCTTTCTCCTCTCAATATAGGGAGAACTCCAATCAATTTTTCAGTCTCCCACTTCATTTCAGATGTCCATATAATGCATCCAATCCCTGGTCAGTGGGTATTATTCAATATTCACTTCTATATCTTTATTATATGGTATTTTGTGAAATATCTTGAATATGGTTGTTGTCGGTTTTGATCTGGACCAATTAAAATATAGTTTTCCCCTTACTATCATCTATACATTCATTAATATTGAAAATTTCCATTAGAAATGATGTGTTAATCATCATTTATAGGTAGTGGGTCTAAATCCTAACCTTATGGTCTAATTTTATTTTTACATACATGTTTAATATTTTTATTACGCCAATGCATCATGAACCTTAATTTTTTAATCAAACTGATAAATTATAATCATCTGTTGGATTTCCCATTGGATTATTTTGTGTTTAACTTATGATGCAAACTAGATTAAGGATACCCATTTGGTGATTGAACCATTTAAAATTATGGCAATTGATTACATATTATTTTAGCATAAAATGTGTTCAAGGATATTATTTGTAATAGATTTATTATGAAAAAATGGACTATTTTATTATTTGAATAAACTGATAAATTGAATGAAAAATGGAAATTTGCAAAATTAACTATTTGGTCCTATTTTCATATTCTTGTTCTTTTGTTGTAATGTTTTGAAACATTATGAGATGCTTATATATTGGTATATGACCTACAACATGTTGATATTCTTATATATTAGGATATTCCCTAGCACATGATGAGTAGATTATAAACCATGAATGGCCTCTACACATGATGAGATTATTATATAGTGGTCATGGTCCATTTCTTTGTTATATTGGGGATATATTATAGTGGTTATTATGATTTTTCTACAGGCTCAATGATATTCTATTAGAAGGCCAGATCAGGTTATTGTTATATTTTTTTAATTTCTAAATTAATAAATATACTCCTATTTATCACATTATTAGAATATCTTTTTATCATAATGGATTGTTAGGACGTTGTGGTATCAACTTACATAGTTTTACTCCTAGCATATTTGGGTCTATTTTTGGTACTCATACAGATTTTATGGATACATGTTTGGATGAGGGAAACTGACCTTGTTTCTAAATTTGTTGCCTGTTGAATGGGATGGAGTTTAGAGATGGATCTCACATGGGTTTTAGGGCCAGAGTCATTTGTATTATCTTGTGTCATATGATTATTTTAATTCTATTTTTTTAGTTTCAGATTTAGATATATTTCAACTTTTCATTTCATGATTACTTATTAGTGGTATGATTGTTTCTCCTTTATTTTCCTAATGTTGTTATACGATTTCTATTATATCTATTTCTTTAACTTTTTGGGTATATGGCTTATTTTAACTGATATGACCCACTATTACAAGGGTATATTATCCCCACTGTTGATATAAAACATCATATCAATTTTTCATCCTCAGTCGTATGGGGAGGCACGCTTGAGGTATCACAACCAACCATTTTCAGCCACATGGGAGAGTGTCTAATCATAGGAAATTAAATAGTATGTGTTCTGAAATTTACCCACTTTTCTATTTATGATTCAATTTTAATATTATATGTAATATTATAACCCTTTAAGAGTGAAAAGGATGTTGCAATGTTTATTGTTAAAATAGGTTAAATAATAGCTTAAACAAAAAGATAGTGTTTAAAACATCGTTTAGACCTATCAAAATTTTATTGTTTTATAGTATTTCTAATCCAAAATATTTGAGATTATAATCCCTATCATTTTAAATAATTTTTTATAGAATATAGCTTTATTTTATTATTATATTTTTAGAAATTCTAAGAGTTCCCCTTCCATCAGTTATAAATGGTCACACCGCTTGTAAATACCTGAAATATCTGTGCAAATTTTTTTCATAAATTCATGGAAATTTTAAGAGTCCGCAGATTCTAATGGTGTGTTATTCTGAGGCCCGGAGTGCCTGAATGATTCGTCGAAGTTTTGTTAAACTTAAATTAATGCATGTATGCATTTTTTCTGTTAAAGTGGAATAACTCATAAACGGTTGCTCTGATCAGAAATAAAAGGCCACCATTGCGCTCAGGATTGTGGGTTTACCCTAGGCATGACTTAAGTTTAGTCGGCGCGGGCCTCCTATGAGAAATCCCAAAAATGGAATAACCGTAAATAAAATAATTAAACAAAGTTATTTTATTTTTCAAATGCTTATAACGCACAATAGGTAACTCAGATTAAAAATATGAGACCACTACTGAACTCATGAGGGTAGGATTTCTTTATGATGATACTAACTTCAGTTGGCAAGGGCCACCAGAAAAAGTTAGTTTTTGGCTGCAATGAAAATAATTAACTGACAATTATTTTATTGTAAAATTCATAACATTTAAACGGTAACTCAGATTAGAAATATGAGGGTATCATTGGCATCATTGGGGCGTGATTCACCTAGGCATAGACTAACCTCAACTGGCGCAGGTCGTGGGTGGCTGATATTAATTTTCCAAACTTTTTTTTGGGTACGTTCAGTAAATGTGTGAGCGGCGTTTTATATCTTTTGAACTGGTGCATGGAATTGAAATCTGAGGGCACCATTGAACTCGCAGTGTTAGTGATTCCATAGTGATACCTTCACCGTAGTTGCGTTCTAAAGAGCATGGAAGTTAGATTTTTGGGTTTTTTAATTGAATTGAATAAAATTAAAGTGTTAACTTTATTTTTATTTTGGTGGTTGAAACCTCCAAGGGGAGGTTGGAGGTGGGGTCCATCACACCCTAACCTCTCATGGGAGGTTTTTGTGGTGGGGCCCACCCAATAAAAACCTCCCTTGTGTGGATAATTAAGGTGCATGGCACCCGAGCATCAAACCCCTTTTAAAACCCCAGTTAAGTGGGGAAACTCTCCACCTTCCACCATCAATTAAGTGTGCCAACCCACGCAATTAATTAACTGAACTCTATCAATTAATTAATTGGCACCCTTTTGAATTCTTTTGAATTTTGAAAACCATTAAAATAATAGATAGTCTATTATTTCATTTGGTTGGAAAGCTTCATACTTTTGTTGGGAGACTCCCGGAGAACATCATTCTTTCAATGAAGAATGCCCCTCTTCACCAAAGAATGCCATATTTGATCTTCAACCATGCCAAAAGAGAAGGTGTCACCCATGAAGAACACCGACGTCATTATTGACCTCATCTCCTCCGAACACTTTCTGATGCACAAGCTTGAGAATTGGGAGTGTGTGACAAACACGGCGAATGACGAATCGATGGACACCTTTTTCCCATGACTCCGTCAACAATCATCGATAATCGAGGTAGGGGGTTTTGAGTTATTTTATTTATGGGTTATAACCTCTATCGTTCAATTTCTAGATTATGAAATTCCAATTTTTATCACCATGAAGAGGAGGGCTCAGGCCGCACGAACACGACCCGACCCTCCCCTTTGGTTGTTCTTGTTGGTTGATGATAGAGGAGGACCGCAAAGCAACTGGTGATGCAAGTTCGCTGGGTCACCACAACGGTGAGGCACAACCGTGCCACACAGAGAAGGAGAGATACGATCGGGGCGGGCCATGGTGGAAGGAGCGCGGCGTCGTCGCGCCGCACAGGAAAGCATCGGGCCACGGCTAGGCCAGGCCGCAACGGAGGTGGCGTGGCACCGTCGTGCCGGGCAGGGTAGCAGGGGGCCGCGGCCAGGGCGGGCTGTGGCGGTGGAGAAGAACTGCGGTGCCATCGCACCACGAAGGAGGGACTAGAAATGGCTGGCGTTGGGTCGGCCGCCAGCGACACAAAACCGGCTGGTCGCTCGGCCAGCCAGACAAAGCAGGACCACTCGGGTCCTGTTGCTCACCAAAACTGGCACCTAGTACCGGTCCCTTTGGATCAAAAACAAGGTTGAGCGGCAACCCACTCTCATGTGTGCCCAACTAGGCCACGAGCATCGGCCAACGAGGATGCAATGGGCGGGGCCACCTCGGGCCGGGCCGCCCTCAGGCAGGGCCACCTCTTCAGGCCGGGCCGCTCCCACGCTTCAGGCCACCCACTCGGGTCGGCCGACCACTCAGGCGGGGCCAACCCCTTGGACCGGGTTGGACCTGTGGACCAGATCAGACCCAAGTTTGGGTTGGGTCGGTCCGGGTCGGACTGACTGGGTCGGACCGAACCCGGACCCGCTATGGCCGAATTACACCTTTTCGCCCACAGTTTGGGCTACGGGTGTCCGAATGATGAACCGTCTATTGAGACATAAGGCTTAGAGAAGAAAGGTTCTTTTGGAATATCCCACTTGTGGTTGGGACACAGTTGGGGTAAGGCCTGGTTGGTTTTAACCTAAAAACCAACCGATCCCTTGGAACAGAAATGCCAATAACTCACAGACCGGGCGTCCGATTGATGCGCCGTCAGTCGCGTTGGGTTCCTTATGATGAGAAAAAACTACGGGATAAATCTACTCAAGAATACATGGTAGTTGATGTATCGACACTTGGCTCAAGGAGACGACCCCCTGGAATCGAGTGTGTTGTGTACGAGAACCCTATAGATGACAGTGACGAGACTGAACCTGGATCCTCTGTGGGTTCGACAGTGATGAGACTGGACCTGGATCCTCCATGGGTTCGATAGTGACGATATTGTACTTGTATCCTCCTTGGTTTTGACAGTAACGAGACTGGACCAGGATCCTTGGTGTGTTTGACAGTAACGAGACTGGACCTGGATCCTCTATGGGTTCAACAGTGACGAGACTAGACCAAGATCCTCCGTGGGTTCGACAGTGACAAGACTGGACCTGGATCCTCCGTGGGTTCGACACTGACGAGACTGGACCTGGATCCTTCGTGGGTTCGGCAATGATGACTTTTGTATCGAGATCCCACATAGGATCGACAGCTTTGACAGACTGTTGTTCCAGGTTTCTTCGGATATCTGTTGTTCGACAGTTAAAGATGATTCAGTGGAAAAAACTAATCACCTCTTAATCTCTTTTAAGTAGTGTATACCTGGTGTGAGATGAGTCAATACCTTCCTGTTTAGCTCATGTATGAGATGTGTACTCTTGACGACTTTGGTATATGTACACCCATATACTTAAGTAAGGGTGGATATTTCTTCATGATGTTTCTTCATGGTTGTATTATGGTAAATCCCATGTGGCGTTCTTCTGTGAGATGTAACTATGAGATACACCTTGTGTTGTACATTTTTTGTGGAGTGTTTTCTACACTTGTGGAATGGTATGTGGTTGGCCTCAAGAGATGGAGCCGGTTTGTGATTGGTAACTTATGTATATGTATGGAAATATACCGAAGTAAGGTTGGTTAGTACTTTGTGATTATTTCTTACGACTGTGGTTTATCTTTAGTGGATTATGGGAGACCTTAGGGAGGTCTCGGGGTCCCATACTAAGTATTTTTATACTCCCTCCTACACGAGCTTCGCCCGCACCTTGTTGTGTTCTGTGCAGACGATGATCAGCAGTGATCGAGGCTGAGGGTGATGTATGGGAGGCTGCTCGGAGCTGGAATAGATGGGAAAAACCTATGGGACGAGTTGTTCGAGTTTTGTACCTACCCTTAGGTAGTATTTCCCGGTGGATCATCTAGAAGCTGTTTTACCTTTTTTACTTGTACTATTACTTGTTGTTGAGTTGGGTTTGTATACTGGCACACTTACATTCAGAACACCTTTATTTTATATATTAGTACTTTTTTATTGTATTTCTTGTGTTCAGACTGTGTGTGTTACGGGTTTAAAGGAAATTACATCCCTTTTATCATTGATTCTACTTTGGTGCTGGTCGCCAGCCCCTGGCCTATGTATGGCGGGCTTGGGGTACTCACGGCATGGGCCCCAAGGACGGTTCATGACAAATTGGTATGAGAGGAGTCAGTTCTACCACAGAACATGGACTCTGATTCTTTTAATGTCAATAGTGTTAGGTGTTTTGGGTGTGGTTTTCAGTTTAGGGAAACCAGTGTTGGTGTAGTGTCCAACGTATCCATACACTAGGACTCTGACTTATGATTTCTGACTTAGTGCATGAAACCATTGATTGCGTCTGTGTTTCCTTTCAAAAATTTTATTTGTAATTACTTTGGATCTGATCAGCAGGTATACTTTTGATCCTGGAATACATTTTTCATTTCAGGATTTCTTCACATAGTCAGTCAGCCCGGGTACCAAGTAGAGAGTGCAATGGTAGTCCACCGAGCGACGAGGCCTCGGTGCAGGACCCCATCACAGTGGAGGAAACAACGGTACCACTAACCACTAGGATAACATTTCTACTAGCCCCATAAGCAGAGGGTGAGTGACTCTTTAGCACGTTGCACAGGTTCCTGCGATAGAGGCCTCTAAGGATCCGTGGCGAGACAGGTTATCAGATGGCTAGGTACTGGCTAGAGATTGTAGCATGAGTTTTCCACATAGTTGGGACACCCGCAGACTTGATGGTGCGCCTAGCTGTTAGTCACTTTCAGAGAGCAGCTGAGAGGTGGTGGAGCCTGATGCTCTAGTTTTACTATGAGGTGACCCTCACCTGGGAAAACATCGAGGGTCTTTTCAAGGTGGAGTTTTTACCAGCGACTCGATGCTCTGTGTGTGCTCAGGAGCTGTTTCTCTTGCCGCGGGGCTTTCTAACAGTAATCGAGTCATCTGTAGGAGGTAGTAAGCAGATGAAAAGGGGGGCACAAACGGGTTAGATCTACTATTAGACGACCTCAATATGTGGAATTGGGGGTGCGAGGCACCCGTGACCGAGGGGGATTTGAATGGAGAATGGTCTGTTATTCCTGTAGGAAATGGGGTCATAGAGCACGTGACTGTCTGACTCCCCGCATTGTTGATCAGAGGGCATTAGAGGAGCCACCGAGATAGAGGCAGCGGCAGGAGAATGGTCATCAGAAGAATAGTGGGCAATGTAGTGGAGTGGGTCCTTCAGCAGATGGTGGTAGAGTCATCGAGCACTACTACCACCACTCCTAGATGGTTCACCTCGAGCTCCGGGAGCAGGTGGACAGAAGCGGGACTAGTTCCAGGCATAGAGTCCATTGTTCATGATGCTTCTAGCTTCATTTATGTAATTTTTTGTGGTTTCTTTGTGTCATTTACTTTGAGATATAGTAATAAAATACACTTGTACTTGTAACATTTTCTTTCCTTCCTTTATGTGTGGTTGATATTGGGAGGTTCCGGTTAAAACTGTTGACTTGACCCTCACATTCAAGATTCTTACTGGAGGAGACCCAGTGACCACACACTGATGCCGACAGTGTGACTCAGCCCTTGGAGGTGAGAGTGACGGTTGAATCTCTTGGTAGTAGCGTCGAGGCCTTATGACGTTGTCCATGGAATTAATTAGTACCATTCATGTCAAGATTGAATGTATTAGAAAAAGGACGTGGTTCATCTAGGGGATGAGAATAGATTTTTGTTTTCGATAAAAGAGAAATCTTAGTAGCTCTTGTAGGATGTAGGCGAAGAAGGGTGTACTCGAGTTCTTTACAGTTGGCTAGTCTCACCCATAGATCGTTGAGTGAATAGTTTACAATTTACTCTAATCTCAATAGTCCTAGGTGTGTCTTCTCATATAAGGACATGAACTTGAGAAAACGACGTTAGATAGAGTTCCTCCAGGACTCTGACTTTGAGATAGTCTATACTCCTATAAAGGGGAATGTTGTGGCATATACTATCAATATGGGATTTGGCATTCAGCTGATAGGAGAGGCAACAGAGTAGCTGGCTGCATTGTAGATATCCTTTCTAGATAGAGATGAAGAAGCCTTTCTACAGTCTCTCACAGTCACTCCTCCACTTCTTCAGCGAGTCAGGGAGGTACAACGTGGGGACATTGACTGTGAGATAGTATGTGCTTAGATATCCACATGACAAGCGCCTGATGGATTTTCTCAAGGTAGGGAGCACGTCATTCTCTTCGGAGGACATACCATGGTACCAGTTGCACTATAGGAGGAAGTGTTGAGGGAGTTCCACACATCTCATTTAGCAGTACATCCAGGAGTGGTGAAAATGTATCAGGACCTCCAATGACAGCACTGGTGGCCAGGTATGAAGAAGGCAGTAGCATAGTTTGTCTCAAAATGCCACACTTGTCAGCAAGTGAAGGCGAAGCACTGCCTTACATCCTCAGAGGGATGGTCAGACTGATAGGACCATTCAGACTCTCTAGGACATGCTCCGTGCATGAGTCCTTGACTTCGATCATAGTTGGGAGGATCACTTACCCATGGTAGAGTTTGATTATAACAACATCTACCACTCCACCATCGAGATGACACCTTTTGAGGTACTTTACGGCCAGCCATGTAGATCACCTCTGTGTTGGGCTGACCGAAGCGAGTCAGCACATATGGGACTAGATATGGTATAGGCTACGAGCAAGAAGGTTCAGAGCATCCAAGAGCATATGAAGACTACGCAGAGCAGGTAGAAGTGGATTGCTGATAGGAGACAAAGATACGTGCATGATACTTCTCACATCATCGACCATGGGGAGCTGGACATCGATGACAGGGTGACTTTCACAGAGGTTCCAGTAGATATTGATGATCGACATGAGCGGGTCCTACGTGGATGTTTGATACCTCTGGGAATGTTTTCTATTAGCACGGGAACCTCTAAGAGAGCACATGGGAGTGGGAGGCTCAGATGCGTTCTCAGTACCCCCATTTGTTCCCTTAGTTTGATTTGTGGATTATGGAGACGTAAAACCCTAAGGTGGGGAGAATATAAATACCCATAATGTCCATGGAAATTTTATTTCATAAATTCATGGTAATTCTACGAGTCTGTAGTTTCTGACGGTGCGCGATTCTGAGGCCCGGAGTGCCTGGAATGATCCGTCGAAGTTTTGTTAAGCTTAAATTAACGCAAGTATGCAGTTTTCCTGAAAAAGTGGAATAACTCTTAAATGGTTACCCAGATCAGAAATCCAAGGCCACCTTTTCATACAATATGGTGGGTTTACCCTAGGTGTGACTTAATTTTAGTCGGTGTGGGCCTCCTGTGAGAAAACCAGAAAATGAAATAACAGTAAATAAAATAATTAAATAAAGTTATTTTATTTTTCAAATGATTATAACTCACAAACAGTAACTCAAATTACCAATCTGAGACCACCACTAAACTCATGAGGGTAGGATTTCTTTATGCAGATACTAACTTGGGTCAGTGAGGGCCACCAGAGAAAGATAGTTTTTGGCCTCAAATAAAATAATTAAGTGACAATTATTTTATTGTAAAATTCTTAAATTTTAAAAGGTAACTCATATTGGAAATCTGAGGGTAAGATTGGGTTCATTGGGGCATTAATAACCTATCCAGATGTTAACCTCAATTGGCGCGGGTAAAGGGTGGATGATATTAATTTTCCAAACATTTTTTCCGGTACGTTCAGTAAACGTGCGAGCGATGTTTTATATCTCTTGAAATGGTGCATGGAATTAAAATATGAGGGCACCGTTGAACTCACAATGTTAGTGATTTCATAGTGAGACCTTCACCGCATTTGTGTTCTAACGAGAACAGAAGTCATATTTTGGGAGTTTTTAATTAAATTGAATAAAAATAAAGTGTTAAATTTATTTTTATTTTGGTGGTTGAAACCTCCAAGGGGAGGTTGGAGGTGAGGGCCACCACACCCTAACCTCCCCTGGGATGTTATGGTAGTGGGGACCTCCCAAGAAAAAACTCCCTTGGGTGGATAATTAAGGTGGGGGATGTAACACCCCAAGCTTCCATGGTATGCTCCTCTTTGAATAATAGAGCAGCGTGTGTTGTACGCAACCTCGAGTTCTAAAACAACACGACCAATAAAAGTAGCAGTTATGAATATTAATACCCACTTTTTGAAATTATATAAATTTCATATTTCAAAATGGACTTCATTTTTGGATTTGTAATATCGAAATTTTCCTCTGTTGAATTTTTGGTATTTTTCTGAGAACATCCAATTTTTTATGAATAACAAAAAATACATAAAAAAACTTTTTTAATCAAAATAATTTATAGTGATAAATTATACTATTTAGTGGTTTTAAATTATAATTAGAATAAATTTTTACCATTTTATCCAATGGTGGTCATTAGAATTAATTTCACTTTGATATTGGACATAAACAATTGTCAATCTTTTGATATATATTGTTTCTTAAAAACACGCTATTTGTTGTGACACCAGGAATTAATTATAAAATTAATTAATGAAACTTATATGTTTGGAATTTTTTAAAATAGAAATCAATTTTTAATATAGAATATCAATTATAGAATAGGGTGAAATTTTGGAATTGTTCTAAAAAACATCAATTTTTGATGAATAGTGAAACCACTAAGTGGTAGTTCAAAAACTGATTTTTCGTTTAAATGAAACATTACCACTTCTGTGATTTGATTTTCAAAAATCGGAAAAAAAATGGTTTTCATTAGGAATTAAAATTTGGTTCAATGGGATTAAAATAATTTTTTCGTTAATAGTAACTTTTAATTTTAATTAATCACGATTAAAGGTACTTAGTGAAATTTAAATTCAAAATGATATTATAAAAATATGAAAGTACCCTTACAGTTGTCATACCCTTATTTGATGAGTCATGTACGATCATGAAAATCCATGGATCAACTTGGGGACCCCATGGAGCCACTTGGGTAAGAAAATGAAAATAATAACTTTTTATTTAAAGTAAAAATAAAATTGTCACAAACATGTGTTGTTTTACTAAAACAATTATTAAATGGGGTTATACAAGTTAAAACTTAGACTATAAATATTCATTGGAAAGCTAAGAATATTTCCTACATCATGATTTTTTTTTAATAATTTTTATACATTAAATAAATTAAATTGTTTATGACACCATGATGATGCAGCGATTACCTCATTAATTAAAATTTTAAATAAAATGAAAAGATAATGTAAAATATAAGACATTAACTTGTCAAAAACCTATTGGATGTGTATGTTTCGAACCCTTATCACCTTATCCTAGAAATATATATGTTTGGGACCCTTAAAATCCGAAACTCATTATATAATAAAGTAACATTTCATGACATTCCAAGAGTGCCCCTCCTCTCCTCTTATAAAAGGCCCCCACCACTACTGCATCATTCACACCTTCCAAGCCATTTGGCTTGGCCAACCTCTAACCAGATACTCTCTCAACTTCCCTCTATTACTCATAGTAGCCTCACTTTGTGCATAAGTTTTCCCAAGGAAGCCTTTGGCTCAAATCAAAAAGAGTTACCCGATTTTAAGGTAATGTCTTCTCTTATGTTATTTTGTTTTATTTTGCTTCTCCAACCCCTTAACCTTTTTTTTATTCATTTCTTTTGTAACAACACCAGTATCTTCAATATAATAAAATGTTTTTATGATAAGGATTTGATTTACACTTACACACACCTTCGTCTAATGGTTAAAGAACATACTGTTTCTGTGGTTTGTGAATTTCGGCCTCAGGAAACGATGATTTTTCAATCTTCTTTTAACACCTCTCATGGTGGCCATTATGATGACACTATTTTTATATATGATATATACTGTTATTTTTCCTTCTGATTCTGTATTTTTCATTTATGGCATAACTTATTATTTCCATTATGGGTAAACGCGATAATTTCATTTTAGGATTTGCGAACTACCGCCCCCTCAAAGTGATTTGAATCATTAATGCCATATGTGGGATGTATAAAGGATGTAGTAAATGGTATGATACATTATATTATACTGGAATTATATTATAACTTTATATAATTATAATTTTATTCCATTAAATACGAAATAGAAATGAAAGTAGCGTTCATGCATACGTACGACTTACCGTCTCCATGAACGGTGCATTTCATTTCTTACCGATAAATGTTATCTAATATTATAAATGCTTTTATATACTAGATATATATGTTATATATGATATATAAATTTTTAATATAATTCTGGATATAATGGATATTTCACCACATGAACAATATGTAATTATAAGAAGTTTATTTTTGACTCAAGTACCAAAGATCGACAAAATGACCGTTATTAACTTAAATAATTACATAATGTTCATAACATGGTAATATGTGATATAAAAGAAATAATGAACATGAAAAAAGTTCTTAATAAAATAGAAATTAACTCTAGTTTATTATTCAGGATATTAAAGAACGATTGAGTCAAGCCGGACATGAGGTAAGGGAACTTCTTAACCCAATTTCTATTCTATGGGTTAATCTCCTACTTTAAAATTATGTTATGATATTATTATGTCTCATCTTGTATTTGTACATTCATTATGTGTACTTATAGTGAATACACATAATAGATCTATTTTATTTAAAAAAATGATCTTTTAAAGGGACTTCGTCTCAATCTACTTTCATTGAGACATATTTTGTTTTATACACATCTTTCTTTTATACAGTGTATAAACCCCTTTGACTTTTACATTTATTAAAAATGAATTTTTTTTATATAAAGCATATTACTAAATGTCAAAAGGGAAAGTTTTTTTTGTCATACGTATGCGGCGACAACGACTTCCCCGCTGTCGTCACCATTATTTGAGTTTCGGCTTCCTCTACAAGCCATAACATGTTTTGAAATGGAAAAAGTAAAAACAATGATTTAATTTTCATTTATTTTGGTATTGAAAATGGTTATGAAAGTTTTTTTTATTATATCAATGTGTTGTATTGATATCTTGTGATTGAAATGTGGAAATGTTATGTTCCCTTTATGCATGTTTTATGTGACACAATTATGTTATGGATTATGATATGTTTAAACCTGTTCATATAAGGAATGCATTGGACTTAATAAGTGACGGATGGAGCCTGCTATAGCTCCTCGATGCATCAGTAGGTCTCATGAGACAAACTAGTGTCTTGGAATGAGGCCTTGACAAAATATTATTTGTAGTCTTGGCACTAGGACTTGGCTTCGTGGTTATGAGATTCTGGCATTATGCATTCCATCATTATGAAAGTGGTTATTGATATTGCATGTGATTGTTCGACTAGTATAATATCCATGTGAATAAGTAAATGGAATTATCTCATTATAATTTTTTCATATTATGTTGAAGTTCAAGTTTAAAAGGCTTTTGTTTTAGTTATACGTTTCCTTAAATGCTTTTGTTTATTTATGATTGCTTTCGCAATACTATTATCCTTACTGAGCATCTGAGCTCACCCCTTTCAATGTTTTAATTTTTCCAGGATGTGATGAAGTATATTATAAATGACCTATAGGGATAGTATGAGTGCATATGAATATATGATGTTTTTATAGTTTTGTTTTATGTTATGATGTAATGTAAGACTTAAGAATGTATATAGTGTTTCCAAGACTACTAAACTATTCAGTCTTTCGAGACATGATCTTTTGTGATCATGCCGATGTTACGCAATAATGCACCGACTCTGGGTAACTGGGGTCGGGGCATTACAGTTGGTATCAGAGTCATTTTAGTACTAACCTTTGAAGCTATATTTAGATAATCTCTAATTAGAGCACATAGCCCTAAGATAGACATTGAGGATTAGTATAGAAAAACATCCTAGAATTTTGGTATTATAGAGATTTTGTGAGTTTTCTGAGGAATAAATCCCTTTCTGGATGCGAGCAGGTAGTGGCGGCTCTATCACAGATATACCTAGGGGTAAAACCCGAAAACACCGCTTTGAGCTAGACTCAAACAAGAACTGGTGCACGACAACAGGCCTTGCGGTACTCTTGGTTACGACACTCCTGGGGGATATTCTTAGGATAATTCTCATTTTCTTTACAAACAATTATGAAGGGTTTATGTGT
This sequence comes from Viscum album, assembly GCA_963277665.1. Taxonomy (NCBI): domain Eukaryota; kingdom Viridiplantae; phylum Streptophyta; class Magnoliopsida; order Santalales; family Viscaceae; genus Viscum; species Viscum album. The sequence goes on along the minus strand of OY728150.1, from coordinate 2,048,743,168 downwards.
ATATACTTCCTCAATGAATTTTTTTTATGATTATGGATTATATCCATAAATACTTCAATTTATGTTAAGTGTTTTACAAGTATGGAATTATATATTTTGATTAATAAACTGATCTTGTTTATGCCATTGTTTAGAAATGGCACCTAGTGGAAGTAATGGAAACCGTATCAATGCACGCACTCCATGTAGGGATTTCCCTCCTGCTCAAAATAATTATAGTGGAGCTTGTGATACAACTGGTGCTGATCAACTTATCACCATACTGGGGCAACTCACTCAGGTTATGAATAATAACTTTACTTGTATGGAGCACCCTGATCCGCAACGTGGAGGATAAATGTTAGACCGATTCATGAGGAAACAACCGCCAACATTTAATGGGATTACAAATCCATTAGTAGTTGAGCAATGGATAAAATCCTTATAGAAAATATTTCAGGCCTTGGGGAGTAGCGAAATAGAGAAGGTTGTCATTGCAGTTTATCACCTCACTGGAGATGCTGATCAATGGTAGTCATTGATTCAAAAAAAGGGAAGATGATGAAGTATTAAGTATGAAATGGAGGGAGTTTAAGGAAATTTTCTTAGAAAGATACTTTCAACATGACCATCGAGCTAATATGAAAAGGCAATTTCTGTGTCTGAAGCATAAGGAGGATGAGAATGTCTCAAAGAATGAGGCTAACATTACAAGGTTAGAGAAGCATGCTGCAGATTATATACATAACCCACGAAGTAAGATTGATCGTTTCTTTTATGGGTTAAAACCATTTCTCCATTGAGCATTAGTATCACAATATTTCTCAATGTACGAAGATATTGCGTCGTGTTCTATCAAGACAGAAAAGGAATTCTCTAAATCTTATGACAATAAAGTAAAGTAAGAGAATTAGAGAATGGTGGAACAAGAGATAGATAAAGGGAAAAAGGGAACGAAGTATTTTCAATTATGTGATAATTGTGGGAAGAATCATCACGGTACTTGCCTGAAAGGAATGGGAGTTTGTTATAAATGTGGAGAAAAAGGTCAACAAGCTCGTGATTGCAAGGGAATGAAAGAGGCTATCAATGTTGAATGCTACAATTGTAGGGAAATGGGGCATTATGCAAATTAATGTCCTAAGTGTCAGAGAAACTTACCTCAGAAAAGGCCAAAGGGTCAAGGACAATCTTATGTTGTTACTACAGTTGAAGTGGAATAATTAATGTATTGGTGCTTTTCGACTCAAGGATTATATTCTGGTTATAATAATAATGTGATATATATAAGGATTGTATTGTAGTACTTGTTGTTTTCATTATGGTTTTAATATAATGAAGGTAGTCATATTTTTGTATATGACAATAAGAGAAACTTTACTTTGTTTGAGGAATCTGATGATACAATTGATTTTGAAAATTTGAGACCTTTTAGAAAAAATCCGGACAGAGTTATTTTTGATAACTATAAAGGTTGTAATGGATTAAGTTGAACTTTGGGTAGTATTGTTTAAGGTTAAAATAGTTATGAATATTAATTTTGGAATATTATAATACTATAGTTTTAGGAAAAGGACAATCTGTAGGTCGGGGGATAACCCGTCGCGTCGGACAAAGCTATAGGAATTGAACCCACAACCATAGTGCGACATGCCTTTGTTACCTACCACTAGCCTACATGAAGTCCTTGGTTATTAAAAAATATTTTTCCTAATCTAAATGGTATGTGTTAATGTTTTTACTATTGTACGATTAGGATAAATATAATATTTTTGAGTTCTATTATCTTTTTGAGTGAAAGATGAGTTTGTGGTAGATATTAGATGAAGGTTGAAACTCTACTTGTCAAGCATAAATATATATATACCTATCTCTTATTATATGAATAAATTAATTCTTAAACTTTAGTAAAGGTATATTAAAACAAAAAATGTGTTATCTTAATACATTATGTCTTGTTGTACTGATAATATTTTAAATCAACATAGATTGAAGGCTTTGAGGACCTCAATTTTACACTTTTTTGTGATTGATGACCTCAATCACTCCCTAAAAATATTTACTTTTTCCCTCCAATTATATGCCTCTAATTTCCACCAATGTTCTCTATATCGAGATCATAATTTGGTGGTGACTTTTTCATTTCCCTTTCCCTCTTATTAAGGCTAAATTTTATTAACCTTATTTCCGATGTGGGTTTTCCACCAAGGTATTTTCTATTTTCAACCTTTTATTTTCAAAGAAAAATTTTAAATTGTGAGGACCCAATTTATTGAAGGAGAGGATAATGTAACACCCCAAGCTTCCATGGTATACTCGCCTTTGAATAATAGAGCAGCGTGTGTTGTACACAACCCCAAGTTCTAACACACCGCGACCAATAAAAGTAGTAGTTATGAGTAGTAATACCCACTTTTTAAAATTATATAAATTTTATATTTCAAAATGGACTTCATTTTTGGATTCTTAATATCGAAATTATCCTATGTTTAATTTTTGGTATTTTTATGAGAACCTCCAATTTTTTATGAATAGTGAAAATTTCATAAAAACAACTTTTTTAATAAAAATAATTTATAATGATAAATTATACTATTTAGTGGTTTCAAAGTATAATTAGAATATATTTTTACCATTTTATCCAATGGTGGTCATTAGAATTAATTTCACTTTGAAATTGGACATAAACAATTGTAAATGTTTTGATATATATTGTTTCTTAAAAACACGCTATTTGTTGTGACAGCAAGAATTAAACATAAAATTAATTAATTCAGCGTAAATGTTTGGAATTTAGTTAAATAGAAATCAATTTTGAATTCAGAATATCAATTATAGCTTAGGGTGAAATTTTGGCATTGTTCTGAATGTAACGCCCCGACCCCAGCTACCCAGAGTCGGTGCATTACTTCGTAACATTGGCATGATCACAAAAGATCAAGTCTCGAAAGACTGATTAGTTTAGTAGCCTTGGAAACACTAGATACATTCATAAATGTTACATTACATCATAAAGTGAAAAACATATAACAAAGTCTATATAGTCCACACTCATATCCTCTTCTGACTATCCCTGCAGGTCATTCATAAAATACTTCTTCACATCCTGGAAAATATTAAAACATTGAAAGGGGTGAGCTCAGATGCTCAGTAAGGATAACAACATAGCGGAAGATTTCATAAATAAACATTAACATTTAAGGAAATGTATAACTAAAACAAAAGCCTTTTAAACTTGAACTTTAGCATAATATGGAAAAAGTAAAATGAAATAATGCCATTTACTTACTCACATGGATATTCTACTAGTCGAATAATAACATGAAATATCATTAACAACTTTCATAATGATGGAATGCATAATGCCAGACTATCATAACCACGTAGCCAAGGCCTCGTGCCAAGACCACAAATAAAATTTTGTCAAGGCCTCGTGCCAAGACACTAGTTTGTCTCATGAGACCTGCCGATGCATCGAGGAGCTATAGCGGGCTCCACCCATCACTTACTAAGCCCAATGCATTCCTCTTATGAATGGGTTTAAACATATCATAAACCATAACATAATCGTATCACATAAAACATGCATAAAGGAAACATAACATTTCCACATTTCAATCACAAGATTTCAATACAACACATTGATATAATAAAAACGCTTTCAAAACCATTTTCAATACCAAAATAAAAGAAAGTTAAAACTATGTATTTATTTTTTATTAAAAAAAGTGATGGCTTGTAGAGGAAGCCGAAACTCAAATAATGGTCACGGCGGCGGAGAAGTCATTATCGCCACATATGTACGAAAAGAAAAACATTCCCTTTTTGTCGTTTAGTAAAACACTTCGTATAAAAAAGATTCCTTTTGAATAAACCTAAAAGTCAAAGGGGTTTATACACCGTATAAAAGAAAATTGTGTATAAAACCAAATATGCCACAATGAAAGGAGATTGAGACAAAGTCCTTAAAAAGATCATAAAAAGATCATTTTTAAAATAAAATTGATCTATTATGTGTATTCACTATAGGTACACATAAAGAACATAAAAATACAAAATATGATATAATAATATCATGAAATAATTTGGAAGTAGGAGATTAACCCAAAGAATTGAAGTTGGGTTAAGAAATTCCCTTACCTTGTGTCCGACTTGATTCGACCATTCTTTAACCTCTTGAATAATAAACTAGAGTTAATATCTACTTTATTAAGAACCATTTTCAATTTCATTATCCTTTTTATATCACTTATTACAATGTTATGAACATTATGTAATTATTTAAGTTAATAACCGTCGTTTTGTCGATCTTTGGTACTTGAGTCAACAATAAACTTCATATAATTACAAGTTTATTATGTGGTAGAATATCCATTATCTACAGAATTATATTCATTATTTAGATGTCATATATATCATATATATCCAGTATATACATTCATTCATAATATTACGTAACATTTAGAGGTAAGAAATGAAATGCACCGTTCATGGAGACGGTAAGCCGTACGTACGCATGAACGCTACTTTCATTTCTATTTCGTATTTAATGGAATGAAATAATAATTATATAAATTTATAATATAATTCCAGTATAATATAGCATATAATACCATTTACTCCATCCTTTATACATCCCACATATGGTATTAACGATTAAAATCACTTTGAGGGGGCGGTAGTCCGCACTTCCTAAAATGAAAATATCGCGTTTACCCATAATGGAAACCATAAAGGTATTCCATAAATGAAAAATAAACAATCATAAGGGAAATGAAAACATAATATATATCATATATAAAAATAGTGTCATCATAATGGCCACCATTATAGGTGTTATATGAGTGTTGAACAATCATCGTTTCATGAGGCAAAAATTCGCCATCCACAGAAACAGTATGTTCTTTAACCATTAGATGTAGGTGTGTGTAAGTGTAGCTCGAATCCTTATTACAAAAACATACTATTATATTGAATATGCTAGTTTTGTTACAAAATAAATGAATAAAAAGTTTTTAGAGGGTTGGAGAAGAAAAATAAACAAAACAACATTAGAGAAGACATTACCTCAAAATCGGGTAACTCTTTTTGATTTGAGCCAAAGGCTTCCTTGGGAAGCGTTATTCCCAAAGTGATGCTTCTAGGAGTAAGGGGGGGATGTTGGGAGAGTATTTGGGCAGAGGTTGGCCGAGCCAAATGGCTTGAAAGTGTGAATGAGGTGGTAGAGGTGGGGGCCTTTTATAAGAGGAGAGGAGGGACACTCTTGGAAAGTAAGGAAATTTTACATTATTATACAATGCTTTTCGGATTCTAAAGGTCCCACACATATATAATTCGTGGCTAAGTTGATAAGGGTTCGAAATATACCCATAAAATAGTCTTTGGACAAGTTTATTCCCTGGATTTTACATTATCTTTTCATTTTATTAAAATCGTTAAATAATGAGGTCATCGCTGCATCATAATGATGTCATAAATAATTTAATCTATTTAATGTCTAAAAATTATAAAAAAATACTATGATGTATGAAATCATTTTATCTCTCCAATGATTATTTATTGTCAAAAAAATGACTTGTATAACCCCATGTAAAAATTGTTTTAGTAAAACATTTCATGTTTGTGTCATTTTTTACTTTAACATTAAATAAAAGGTATTTATGCCATTTTCCAACTAAAGTGGCTCCATGGGGTCCCCAAGTTGACCCATGGATTGTCTTGTCCGGCCATGGGACATCCAATGAGTGTAGTACATGTGTCAAGCTCATCTCATATTATTAAAACATTATTTTTACCTTATACTACTCTAATTACCTCTAATCGCGATTAAGAACTTAAAAGTTACTATTCACCAAAATTATTTTAATCACATTGAACCACATTTTACTTCTTAATGACGACCATGTATGTCGGATTTTTGAAATTCGAAACACAGAAGTGGTAAAATTTCATTTAAACGAAAAATTAGTTATTTAACTACCACTTAGTGGTTTCACTATTCATCAAAAAATTGAAGTTTTTCAGAACAATGCCAACATTTCACCCTAAGATATAATTGATATTCTGAATTAAAAAATGATGTCTATTTTACAAAATTCCAAACATATAAGTTGCATTAATTAATTTTATAATTAATTCCTGTTGTCACAATAAATAGCGTGTTTTTAAGAGAGAATTTATATCAAAAGACTGGCAATTGTTTATGTCCAATTTCAATGTTAAATTAATTCTAATGACCACCATTGGATAAAATGGTAAAAATAAATTCTAATTATACTTTCAAACCACTAAATAGTATAATTTATCACTATAAACTATTTTGATTAAAAAAGTTGTTTTTAAGTATTTTTCATTATTCCTAAAAAATTAGAAGTTCTTAGAAAAATACCAAAAATTCAACATAGACTAATTTCGATATTCCGAATCTAAAAATGAAGTCCATTTTGAAATATAAAATTTGTATAATTTTAAAAAGTGGTTATTACTATTCATAATGGCTACTTTGATTAGTCGCGGTGTTTTAGAACTCGAAGTTGCGTACAATGCAAGCTATTGCATTATTGAATGAGAAGCGTATCGTGGAAGCTCGGGGTGTTACATTCTCCCCTCCTTCAATAAATTGCGTCCTCGCAATTTGAAATTTTTTTTGGAAAATAAAAGGTTGAAAATAGAAAATACCTTTGTAGAAAACCCACATCGGAAATAAGGTTAATAAAAATATAACTTTAATAGAAAGAAAGATTATTACAAAGGTCACCCGAGATAGCCCATACTAGGATTCTATGAAAATATGGATATGGAAGAAAAACAAACCATCAAGGTCAGATGGAGAGTTGTAGAAAACTGCATTAGGAGAAAGTTAACAATAAGAAAATCACTAAATTGTGATTGGTTAAACGGTCATTGAATCCCCAGTTGGAAAAGTTAACCAGCAACGTTTTTGTTTTAAGTTACCTTTTATAAAGTTAAAGAATTTATTTAGGAGATTTAGTAAGAACGTAAGGGAATATACATACTTGTCATGTAGACTTTCATTCTTTAATAAATTTTTACCAAAAACCCATCATTCACTCTAAAAGGTAATAGAACTCAAAAATATTCTATTTATCCTAATTGTATAAGGTTCCAAATATTAACACATACAATTTAGATTAGAAAAACTATTTTTTAATAACCAGGAACTTCACGTAGTCTAGTGGTAGGCGATTAATCCCAATCGCACTATGGTTGTGGGTTCGATTCCCACAGCTTTGTCCGACGCGATGGGTTGTCACTCGGTCTGCGTGTTGTCCTATTTATAAATATCCAAAAATAACCTTAACAATAGTATCCAATGTAAAATATAATCCATTCCAACCTTTATAGTTATCCAAAATACTTCTGTCCAACTCACAGTCCAGATTTTATGAGGAAGGTAAACATAATGAAGCTCCTTTTTTTCTGCGTTACAACATGTGAACTCCTTCATCATGTATTCTTTTAAAACACTGCAATATACTAAATTACCATAAATCCTTATTGATTACATTCATGATCCCTTATTCCTTATAGAAAACTAGATATACTCCTTCTATCCAAAAAATTATACAAATCATTAATCAGTTTCAATGATGTTAAGAATATCCAACATAATTTATCCGAATCAATCATGTCTTATTCCAAAATCACTATCTCGGTATCAGAACCATATTATGGTTTATCTTTCTCTCAACCATATATTTTCCAAAAATTTAACCTACTGTGGAGTCACTTTTCTTGGTTCCACACAATCTCAAGTCCTAGATGAAATAGTACTGTAGTACAATCTTTATATACTCCATAATTATTATAACCAGTACATCATTGATACAACACTCAAATTAGAAAATTCTTTAATAACAACAAAAGAACACTAATCATTACTCCTCATCTGTGGTAGTATCATAACATGATTATTATCCAATAACATCATTTGGGGCATACTCTGATGATTTGAACATTGGTTTGCGTAGTTTCCCCACTCCTTGCAGATGAAGCAATGTAAATTTGAAACCTTTTTCTTATCCTTGCAGTCACGCATTTGGTGTCCTTTTTCTCCACACTTATAACAAAATCCCATTGCCTTCAGGAAAATTCCAAGGTGTTTCTTCCCACAGTTATCACATATTGGAAAATTCTTCTTTTCCCTCATCCCTTTATCCATCATTCTCTCTTCCATCCTTTTCTTCTCTTTGATCCCTTCAAATCCAGAAGACTCAGGGAATTCTCTACTTATCTTATTAACACATGATACTATTTCTTCATATGTTGATAACACATGGGAGAATATTTCTCTTCTAAATGTTGGCTTAATACCATGAAAGACTTGATCCTTCTTACTCTTTGGATCATACGTATTGATGGAGTTCACATTCCTTCTACTGGGCGCCATTTCTATACAATGCCATAAACTAGGTTAGTTTATGAATCTAAATACATAATAACAAACTTTAAAACACTTATAATAAATTGAACTATTTATTGATATAATCCATAATCATAAAAAATGTTTTCTTTTAGGAAGTATATACTCATAACCCTTCATAGTGGTTTGTAAAGAAAATGTGAATTATCCTAAGCATATCCCCTGGGAGTGTCGTAACCAAGAGTGCAGCAAGGCCCGTTGTCGTGCACCGGTTCCCGTTCAAGTCTAGCTCAAAGCGGTGTTTTCAGGTTTTACCCCTAGTTACATCTGTGCCAGCGCTGCCTCTACCGGCTCGTATCCAGACAGGGATGTATTGCTCGGAAAACTCACAAAATCTCTATAATACCAAAATTTTAGGAAGTTCTTATATACTAATCCTTAAAGTCTATCTTCGGTCTATGTGCTCTAATCAGAGTTTATCTAAATCTAGCTTCCAAGGTTAGTACTAACCTCCCTCTGATACCAACTGTAACGCCCCGACCCCAGCTACCTAGAGTCGGTGCATTACTTCTTAACATTGGAATGATCACAAATGATCAAGTCTCAAAAGACCGATTAGTTTAGTAGCATTGGAAACACTAGATACATTCATAAATGTTACACTACATCATAAAGTGAAAAACTAATAACAAATTCCTCATAGTCCACACTCATATCCACTTCTGACTATCCCTGCAGGTCATTCATAAAATACTTCTTCACATCCTGTAAAATATTAAAACATTGAAAGGGGTGATATCATATGCTCAGTAAGGATAACAACATAGCGGAAGCTTTCATAAATAAACCGTAACATTTAAGGCAATGTATAACTAAAACAAAAGCCTTTTAAACTTGAACTTTAGCATAATATGGCAAAAGTGAAATGAAATAATGCCATTTACTTACTCACATGGATATTCTACTAGTTGAATAATCACATTAAATATCATTAACCACTTTCATAATGATGGAATGCATAATGCCAGACTATCATAACCACGTAGCCAAGGCCTCGTGTTAAGACCACAAATAAGATTTTGTCAAGGCCTCGTGCCAAGACACTAGTTTGTCTCATGAGACCTGTCGATGCATCGAGGAGCTATAGCGGGCTCCACACATCACTTACTAAGTCCAATGCATTCCTCATATGAATGGGTTTAAACATATCATAAACCATAACATAATCGTATCACATAAAACACGCATAAAGGAAACATAACATTTCCACATTTCAATCACAAGATTTCAATACAACACATTGATATAATAAAAACGCTTTCAAAACCATTTTCAATACCAAAATAAAAGAAAGTTAAAACTTTGTATTTATTTTTCATTAAAAAAAGTGATGGCTTGTAGAGGAAGCCGAAACTCAAATAATTGTCACGGCGGCGGAGAAGTCATTATCGCTGCATATGTATGGAAAGAAAAACATTCCATTTTGTCATTTAGTAAAACGCTTCATATAAAAAAGATTCGTTTTGAATAAACGTAAAAGTCAAAGGGGTTTATACACCGTATAAAAGAAAATTGTGTATAAAACCAAATATGCCTCAATGAAAGGAGATTGAGACGAAGTCCTTAAAAAGATAATTTTTAAAATAAAATAGATCTATTATGTGTATTCACTATAGGTACAAATAAATAACGTAAAAATACAAAATAGGACATAATAATATCATGACATAATTTGAAAGTAGGAGATTAACCCAAAGAATGGAAGTTGGGTTAAGAAATTCCCTTACCTTGTGTCCGACTTCATTCAACCGTTCGTTAACCTCCTGAATAATAAACTATAGTTAATATCTACTTTATTAAGAACCTTTTTCAATTTCATTATCCTTTTTAAATCACTTATTACAATGTTATGAACATTATGTAATTATTTATGTTAATAACGGTTGTTTTGTCGATCTTTGGTAATTGAGTCAACAATAAACTTCTTATAATTTCAAGTTGCTTATGTGGTAGAATATACATTATCTCCAGAATTATATTCATGATTTAGATGTCATATATATCATATATATCTAGTATATACATTCATTCATAATATTACGTAACATTTAGAGGTAAGAAATGAAATGCACCGTTCCTGGAGACGGTAAGCCGTACGTACGCATGAACGCTACTTTCATTTCTATTTCGTATTAAATGGAATGAAATCATAATTATATAAATGTATAATATAATTCCAGTATAATATAGCATATATTACCATTTACTCCATCCTTTATACATCCCACATATGGTATTTACGATTAAAATCACTTTGAGGGGGTCGTAGTCCGCACTTCCTAAAATGAAAATATCGCGTTTACCCATAATGGAAACCATAAAGGTATGCCATAAATGAAAAATAAAAAATCATAATGGAAAAGAAAACATAATATATATCATATATAAAAATAGTGTCATCATAATGGCCACCATTAGAGGTGTTATATGAGTGTTGAACAATCATCGTTTCGTGAGGCAAAAATTCGCCATCCACAGAAACAGTATGTTCTTTAACCATTAGATGTAGGTGTGTGTAAGTGTAGCTCGAATACTTCTTATAACAAAATCCTATTATATTTAGGATACTTTTTTTGTTACAAAAGAAATGAATAAAAAGTGCTTAGGGGGTTTGAGAAGAAAAATAAAACAAAACAACATTAGAGAAGACATTACCTCAAAATCGGGTACCTCTTTTTGATTTGAGCCAAAGGCTTCCTTGGGAAGCATTCTCCCCAAAGTGAGTCTTCTAGGAGTAAGGGGGGAAGTTGGGAGAGTATTTTGGCAGAGTTTGGCCGAGCCAAATGGCTTGAAAGTGTGAATGAGGTGGTAGAGGTGGGGGCCTTTTATAAGAGGAGAGGAGGGGCACTCTTGGAAAGTAAAGAAATTTTACATTATTATACAATGCTTTTCGGATTCTAAAGGTCCAAAACTTATATAATTCAGGGATAAGGTGATACGGGTTCTAAATCTACCCATCCAATAGTTTTTGGACAAGATTAAGCCTTGGATTTTACATTATCTTTTTATTTTATTAAAATCGTTAAATAATGAGGTCATCGCTGCATCATAATGATTTCATAAATAATTTAATTTATTTAATGTCTAAAAATTATAAAAAAAATACTATGATGTAGGAAATCTTTTTAGCATTCCAATTACTATTTATAGTCAAAAATATGACTTTTATAACCCCATGTAAAATGTTTTCTAGTAAAACTTCTCATGTTTGTGTCATTTTTTACTTTAACATTAAATAAAAGGTATTTATGTCATTTTCCAACGAAAGTGGATCCATGGGGTCCCCAAGTTGACCCATGGATTGTCTTGGCCGGACATGGAACATCCAATGAGGGTAGGACATGTTTCAATCTCATCTCATATTATTAAAACATTATTTTTACCTTATACTACACTAATTACATCTAATCGCGATTAAGAACTTAAAAGTTACTATTCACCAAAAATTATTTTAATCTCATTGAACCACATTTTACTTATTAATGATAACCATGTATGTGAGATTTTTGAAATTCAAAACACATAACTGGTAAAATTTCATTTAAACGAAAAATCAGTTATTTAACTACCACTTAGTGGTTTCACTATTCATCAAAAATTGAAGTTTTTCAGAACAATGCCAAAATTTCACCCTAAGCTATAATTGATATTCCGAATTCAAAAATGAATTCTATTTTACAAAATTCCAAACATATAAGTTGCATTAATTAATTTTATAATTAATTCCCGCTGTCACAACAAATAGCATGTTTTTAAGAAACAATTTATATCAAAAGATTGGCAATTGTTTATGTCCAATTTCAATGTTAAATTAATTCTAATGACAACCATTGGATAAAATGGTAAAAATATATTCTAATTATACTTTAAAACCACTAAATAGTATAATTTATCACTATAAATTATTTTGATTAAAAAGTTGTTTTTAAGTATTTTTCACTATTCATAAAAATTTAGAAGTTCTCAGAAAAATACAAAAAATTTAACATAGGCTAATTTCGATATTCCAAATCCAAAAATGAAGTCCATTTTGAAATATAAAATTTCTATAATTTTAAAAAGTGGTTATTACTATTCATAATGGCTACTTTGATTAGTCGCGGTGTTTTAGAACTCGAAGTTTGGTACAATGCAAGCTATTGCATTATTGAATGAGAAGCGTATCGTGGAAGCTCGGGGTGTTACACTGAAAAACTTCAATTTTTTGATGAATAGTTAAACCACTAAGTGGTAGTTAAAAAACTGATTTTTCATTTAAATGAAACATTACCACTTCTTTGATTTTATTTTAAAAAATCTGACATACATGGTTGTCATTAAAAAGTAAAATATGGTTCAATGGGATTAAAATAATTTTTTGGTGAATAGTAACGTTTAAGTTTAATTAATCGCGATTAAAGGTAATTAGTGAAATTTAAGGTAAAGATGATATTATGAAAATATGAAAATACCCTTAAACTTCCCCTACCCTTATTTTATGAGTCATGGCTGACCAATAAAATCCATGGGTCATCTTGGGGACCCCATGGAGCCACTTGGTTAAGAAAATGACATTAATAACTTTTTATTTAAAGTAAAAATAAAATTGTCACAAACATGTGATGTTTTACAAAAACAATTATTACATGGGGTTATATAATTTAACATTTTGACTATAACTATTAATTGGAATGAAAAACGATTTCCTACATCATCATATTTTATTATAATTTTTAGACGTTAAATAATTTAAATTTTTTATGACACCATGATGATGAAGCGATTACCTCATTAATTAACAATTTAAATAAAATGAAAACATAATGTAAAATATAAGACTTACACTTGTCAAAAACCTATTGGATGAGTATATTTCGAACCCTTACCACCTTAGTCTTGAAATATATAAGTGTGGGACCTTTTTAATCTGAAACTCATAATATAATAAAGTAACAATTCATGACATTCCAAGAGTGCCCCTCCTCTCCTCTTATAAAAGGCCCCCACCACTAGGACCTTATTTACACCTTCCAAGCAATTTGTCTCAGCCAAACATGCACAAATACTCTCTCAACATCCCTCTATTTCTCTAAGAAGCCTCACTTTGGGCAGAAGTCTTCCCAAGGAACCCTTTGGCTCGAATCAAAAAGAGTTACCCGATTGTAAGGTAATGTCTTCTCTATTGTTATTTTGTTTTATTTTTCTTATCCAACCCCATAAACTCTTTCTCTTACTTTATTTTGTAACAACACAAGTATCTTTAATATACTAGGATGTTGTTATGATAAGAATTTTATTTACACTTACACACACCTTGGTCTAACGGTTAAAGAACATACTGTTTCTGTGGTTGGTGAATTTCTGCCTCACGAAACGATGATTGTTCAATCGTCTTTTAACTCATCTCATGGTGGACATTATGATGACACTATTTTTATATATGATTTATATTATATTTTTGTTTTCCTTATGATACTGTATTTATCGTTTATGGCATACCTTTATGATTTCCATTATGGGTAAACACGATAATTTCATTTTAGGAAGTGCGAACTACCGCCCCCTCAAAGTGATTTGAATCGTTAATGCCGTATACGGGATGTATAAAGGATAGAGTAAATGTTATTATACATTATATTATACTATAATTATAGTATACCTTTATATAATTATAAATTAATTCCATTAAATATGAATTAGAATTAAAAGTAGCATTCATGCGTACGTACGGCTTACCATCTCCATGAACGGTGCATTTCATTTCTTACCTATAAATGTTATGTAATATTTTAAATGCATGAATGTACTGGATATATATGATATATATGATATCTTTATCATGAATATAATTCGGTATATAATGGATATTTCACCACATGAACAACATGTAATTATAAGAAGTTTATTTTTGACTCAAGTACCAATGATCGAAAAAATGACCGTTATTAACTTAAATAATTAAATAATGTTCATAACATGGTAATAAGTGATATAAAAGGAATAATGAACATGAAAAAATTTCTTAAGAAAATAGAAATTAACTATAGTATATTATTCAGGAGATTAAAGAACGATCGAGTCAAGTCGGACACGAGGTAAGGGAACTTCTTAACCCAATTGCTATTTTTTGGGTTAATCTCCTACTTCAAAATTATGTCATGATATTATTATGTCCCATCTTGTATTTCTAATTTCTTTATGTGTAAATATAGTGAATACACATAATAGATCTATTTTATTTAAAAAAATGATCTTTGTAAAGGACTTCATCTCAATCTCCTTTTACTGAGGCATATTTTGTTTTATACACAACTTTCGTTTATACGGTGTATAAACCCTTTTGAATTTTACGTTTATTAAAAAGGAATATTTTTTATACGAATCATTTCACTAAATGACAAAAGGGAATGTTTTTTTGTCATATGTATGTGGCGACAACGACTTCTCCGCCGTCGTGACCATTATTTGAGTATAGGCTTCCTCTAAAATCCATAACTTGTTTTTAAATGGAAAAAGTAAAAACAATGTTTTAATTTTCTATTATTTTTGTATTAAAAATGGTTTTGAATGTTTTTTTATTATATCAATGTGTTGTATTGATATCTTGTGATTGAAATGTGGAAATGTTATGTTTCCTTTATGCATCTTTTCTGTGATACGATTATTTTATCGATTATGATATGTTTAAACCTGCTCATATGAGGAATGAATTAGACTTAATAAGTGATGGGTGGAGCCCACTATAGCTCCTCGATGCATCAGTAGGTCTCATGAGACAAACTAGTGTCTTGGAACGAGGCCTTGACAAAATCTTATTTGTAGTCTTGGCACGAGGCCTTGGCTACATGGTTATGATAGTTGGGTATTATGCATTCCATCAGTATGAAAGTGGTTATTGATATTGAATGTGATTATTCAACCAATAGAATATCCGTGTGAATAAGTAAATGGAATTATCTCATTCTAATTTTTCCATATTATGTTGAAGTTCAAGTTTAAAAGGCTTTTGTTTTAGTTATACATTCCCTTAAATGTTTTTGTTTATTTATGAAAGCTTCGACAATACTGTTATCCTTACTGAGCATCTGAGCTCACCCCTTTCAATGTTTTAATTTTTTAGGATGTGGTGAAATATATTATGAATGACCTATGGGGATAGTATAAGGGGATATGAAGACATGATGTTTTTTTTAGTTTTGTTTTACTTTATGATGTAATTTAAGACTTATGAATGTATCTAGTGTTTCCAAGACTACTAAACTAATCATTCATTCGAGACTTGATATTTTGTGATCATTCCGATGTTACGCAATAATGCACTGAATCTGGGTTACTGGGGTCGGGGCATTACAGGGGACACCCGATCATCTAACCCCTTTTAACACCCCATTTAAGTGGTGAAACTCCCCACCTTCCCCCATCAATTAAGTGTGCCAACCCGCACAATTAATTAACTGAACTCTATCACTTAATTAATTTGAACCCTTTTGAATTCTTTTGAATTTTTCTGACCATTAAAATAATAGATATTCTATTATTTAATTTGGTTGGGAAGATTCATACTTTTATTGGGAGACTCTCGGAGAACATCATTCTTCCAATGAAGAAAACCCCTCTTCACCGAATAACACCATATTCGATCTTCAACCGTGCCAAAAGAGGAGGCGTCACCCCCAAATAATTCTGACGTCATTTTTGACCTCGTCTCCTTCAAACACTTTCAGATGCACAAGCCTGAGAGGTGGGAGTCCGTGACGAATGCGGCGAACAATGAATCTACACCCACCTTTTTCCCGTGACTCCACCAACGATCATCGACGATCGAGGTAGGGGGTTTTGAGTTATTTTATTTATGTGTTATAACCTTCTTCGTTCAATTTATGTATTAAGAAATTACAATAGTTATCACCATGATATGGAGGTCTCGGACCACACGAACACGGCTCGACCCTTCCCTTTTTTTGTTCTTGTTTATTGACGATGGAGGCGGACCACGATGAAACCGGCAGCACAAGGCCACCGGGTAAGCACAAGGTTGCAGCACCGCCATGCCGCACGGAGAAGGAGAGTCATGGTCAGGGTGGGCCACGGTGGAAGGAGCGTGGCTCTGTCGTGCCGCGTGGGAAAGCATTGGGCATCGGCCAGGCCGGGCCGCAATGGCGGTGGCGCGGTGCCGTTGTGCCGCGTGGAAAAGTAGGGGGTCGTGACCAGGACGGGCCGCGGTGGGGGAGAAGAACCGCGGCGCTGTCGCGCTGCGGAGGAGGGACCAGGAGCGGCCGGCATTGGTCCAGCCACCGGTGAAACGAAATCGGTTGGCCGCTCGGGTAGCTGGACAAAGCGGGACCACCCGCTTCCCACGGCTCACCAAAACCGGTGCCTATCACTGGTCCCTTCTGATCGAAAATAGGGGGTGCAACACCCCCCTCCCACGCCTGGCCAGCCAGGCTACGCAGGCCGGCCGGTCGGGCCGCCACGGGCCGGGCTGCCTCGAGCCGGGGCGCCCCCTTGGAATGGGTCGGACCCACAGACCGGGTCAGACCCTAGTTCGGGCCTGGTCAGACTGACTGGGTCGGACCGAACCTGGACCCGCTCTAGCCGAATTACACCTTTTAGCCCACATTTTGGGCTACAGGTGTCCGAACGATGAACCGTTTGTGGTGATGGAAGGCTTAGAGCAGAACGATTCTTTTGGAATAACCCACATGAGGTTTGGATGTTTTTGGGGAATGACTGGGTTGGTTTGAACCTAAAAACCAGCTGATCCCCTGGAATGGAAATGCCAATAACTCATAGACCGGGCATCTGATTGACGCATCGTCTATTGCGTTGGGTTACTTATGATGAGACGAAACTACGGGATATGTATACTCAAGACAACATGGTAGTTTATGTATCAACACTTGGACAGAGGAGAGGACCCTCCTGGAATCGAGCGTGATGTGTACGGAAACCCTATGGCTGACAGCGACGAGACCTGACCTGGATCCTCTGTGGGTTCAATAGGGACGAGACTGGACATGGATCCTCTGTGGGTTTGACAGTGATGATATTGGACTTGGATCCTCTCTGGGTTTGATAGAGACGAGACTGGAGATGGATCCTCTGTGGGTTCGACAATTATGAGACTGGACCGGGATCCTCTATGGGATCAACAATGACGAGACTCAACCCAGATCCTCTGTGGGTTCGACAGTGACGAGACTGGACCTGGATCCTCTGTGGGTTAGATAGTGACAAGACTGGATGTGGATCCTCCATGGGTTTGACAGTGACGAGACTAGACCAAGATCCTCTGTGGGTTCGACAGTGACGATACTTGACCTGGATCCTCCGTGGGTTCGACAGGGATGACTTTTGTACCGAGATCCGATGTAGGATCGACAACATTGATAGACTGATGTTCTAGGTTTCTTCAGATATATTCCATTCAACAGTGAAAGATGATTCAGTGGAAACAAATAATCATATCTTACTCTCTTTTAAGTTGTGTATACCACTTGTGAGTTGAGTCATTACCTTCATGTTTACCTCATGTATGAGATGTATACTTTTGATGACTTAGATATATGTATGGAAATATACCTAAGTAAGGGTGGATGTCTCTTCGTGATTTTTCTTCATGGATGTTTTGTGGTGAAGCCCACATGGATTTCTTCTGTGACAATTACCTATGGGATACACCTTGTGTTGTACTTTATTTATGGAGTGTTTTCAATACTTGTGGAACGGTATGTGGTTGGCCTCACGAGTTGGAGCTGGTTTGTGATTGGTAACTTAGGTATATGTATTGGCATATACCTAAGGAAGGTTGGTTGATACTTTTTGATTGTATCTTACGACTGTGGTTTATCTTTAGTGGATTCTGAGAGACCTTCAAGAGGTCTCAGGGTCCCCTACTGAGTATTGTTATACTCACCCTTGCACAGGCATCGCCCGCACCATGTTGTGTTATGTGCAGATGACGGTTAGCAGTGATCGAGGCTGAGGGTGATAGACAGGCGGCTGCTCGGATCTGGACTAGATGGTACGTACCTTAGGTATGAGTTGTTAGAGTTCCATACCTACCCTTCAGGTAGGATTCCTCGGTGGATGATCCATGAGATGTTTTCCCTTTTTACTTGTACAAGTACTTGTTGTTCAGTTGGGTTTGTGTACTGGCCCACTTCCTTTCAGCACACCATTATTTTCTATATTAGTACCTGTTGCTTATGTTTCTTGTTTTTAGACTTTGTGTGTTACAGGTTTAAAGGAAATTCCTTCCCTTTTATCATTGATTCACCTTTGGTGCTAGTCGCCATCCCCTGGCCTATGGAAGGCGGGCTAGGCATAGTCACAACATGGGCCCCGAGGACTGGTCGTGACACGTCCTTTCTCTTATTTACAAGACATTGAACCTTATATATTAGAAATACCTTCCAAAAATATCTCCTCAACATTCATATCCATAGTCTATGGGTTCTTGTTTTCTCCCAAAACACTAAACATAAGATCATTAAGAGGAGTTCTAATGATTTCTTTTAGATAAGATGTAATCCCATTAACTAATAAGTTTCATTTTTTACTCTTATTACCCTCATATAAATATATTGTATTTATCATAAAATAATATCTTTTTAATCCTAAATATTCTAAACTTTTATTATAATTAGGAAATTACCATTATCCACTCCTACTTCTATCAAATTAGTAGTGAAAATATCACTCTTTCATACATAAACCATACTATTTCCTAGTAGTGATAAAATTCATTTTCCACAACAATATTTCATGGATGGTGATGATGACATTTTTAGTGATTATATATGTTAATTAAGATATAATTAATACTTATTAAGTTAAAATATTACATTTTACTTTTTTCCTTCCTTTCTGTTTGAATACAATAATGTCGCTCAGGCGTAAGTGTGAACAACCACCTCTTGAAGTGATGCGATTTGTTTTTAATTTTGTTATGCATGGATGATAATAATGATATATTTAATTAATATACATTATTTATATTCTAAAATTATTATTATTTATTGATGAATTTTTTACCCAATTTTTATTCCATCTATCTATAAATGAAAACAACATGCATGCATATGTACGACATACCATCTCCATTAATAGTGAAATTCATTTTTTCTATCTATAAATATTATAGATGAAACAATATATGTATATAATGAATATATATGATAATTAAATCATCATAATCATTCTATATATGATGTAACTGTGATTAATGTACAATGAAAGAACAAATGAACCAAAACAGACATGAATAAATGAATTAGTTATTTCCCAGAATATTAATTTTAATCAATAATTTTTTATAAAAAGGAGAAATTTTTTTAAGTAAATAATTAATTAAATTATATTATTTATTATGAATTTTTAATTTATAAATTATATATCTATATTTATTATACATTTGGTTTAGATATATACAAAGGAATTCAACCCTGAGGTAAGATATTCTTTCATAATCACATCATTATACTCGATTGTTTACATTTATGTCTCTACTAGAGAAATTATTTTATCATTATATATTAAAACTAGTGATTTATCTAATCATATTATTATTTATAAAAATTATATATTTTACCCATTATTTATGTTCTATAAAACCTTTTCAATTTTTTTTCATTTCTTAAATTAGGTACTTTTGATGTTTTAACAAAAATATGAAAGGAATGTCTCTTTCTTTATGCATGGAATGAACATAATTTACCATCATCTTGACCTCCCATTGAATGGAAGATTAATTTTCAAATTTTCAAATTTTCTTTCAAATAATATTTTCCTTAATATTTGATAAATTTTTAGATATGTAAGAGTTATTTTCAAAATGAAAAAGGTATTTTCATCAAGAAATGTTCCAATAATATTTTTAATGTATATTCATTTATTTCAACATTAATTGGAGAATATTATTAATTACTAGGGTTGTAATATGTTGATACCATTCACCATATTTCAATTTATGCCCTATAATTGTTTTTATTGATTGGGTGAATCATTAAAATTTCATATTCTAGTATTTCAATATGAATTCTTATGCTGATTATGTTCACCCATATCATAAGATGAATGAGTTGGACTTAGTAAGTGAAAATTAGGGCCTTAAATATCCCGTAGATGCATTGGTAGGCCTATTAAGAAAAATGTTTTTAGGATATCTTTTGGAGGCCTTACACATTTATGTATTATATCTTGGCATGATGAATTTATGATAAGTTTACAATGTCTAGCATTATACATTAAGACATTATAAAATAAGTCATTATTATCAATGTGTTTAGTTATGTTTTTATGTTATCCATGGATTTAGACTCCACAATATAGTATTATTTATTTGGAATAATTTATTATTTTTTATCTTGTCCATAACATTTATGTTTTATATACTTTGAGCTTGGTTCTATTGTATGAAACCATTTACTAAAAACCTGATATTCCCCTTATGTTTATATTCCCCAAGACTGTAGGAAGATTATTTTCATTGAGAAGTAGGGATATTTTAAATGGATTAATTGTATTTTCAAATAAAATACTATGTTTTATTTTATGTTTTTAAATGTAATGTGAGATTAATGTATGTATATTGTTTTCCAATTCTACTGAACTATTTTTTCCTTTGGGATGTGATTTTTTGTATCTTTTACTAATGTAATAAAGAAACCAATGACATTAGGCTATTAGAGTAAAAGTCCTTATAGTTGGTATAATAAAAAATCTAGTAGAGACATTGGGAACTACAATTATGAAAATACGTGTCAAGAAATGTAATTCTTTCATAGACCTTTTTAATATTCATAAAGAACCCAAACATATAATTTTGAAATTATTTTAAAATTAATTTTTAATTTATGTTATGTGTTTCCCTACTCTTGAAATTATACATTATGATTCATAATGTTATTATCTAATCTAGTATATTACACAATTTTGAAATGTTACCTAGTAGAAGAAATGTATCCCATAAAAATACACATAAATCATTTAGGTATTTTCCTCCCTGGAAAGATAATGAAGTTAGATCTACAGTTGAGGCACAAGATAAATAAATTATAACTATTTTTGGGGATTTTGACTCAGTTTATGACCAATAAACTAGATCATATGGATCATCCTATAAATATTCAACACGTCGTCACAATAGTTAGCCAGTTAATACATTAGAAACCTCCATTATTCAATAGAACTACAAACGGAATTGTAGTTGACTAATGGAAATGTTCTATAGAATATATAGTTATCACTCTAGGAAGCAATAAATGTGAGATGGTTTACATGAAATTTTTTCATCTCTCAATAGATGTAGATAAATTGTGTACATTGATTCAAAAAAATTAAGTATTATAAGGATATAGGGATAATGTAATGGAATAATTTTTAGGAACTTATATTTGAAAAGAATTCTCCTCAAGAACAATGAGTGGATATGGGGAGAAAATTGTCGAGTATAATAACAAATGAATTTGATATTGTTTCTATGTATAAATTTAACCAAAGAAGGATGGAAATGAAGAATATAGACTTAATACTTAATCTAAAGAGTAATAATGACAATTTATTTAATGAGATAAAGACAACCCATATAAAGAGAAATAGTCTTCGATATCTTCTCATAATATGGGGACTTAGTATCATATGATTTCAAGAATGAGAAATAATTCTAAAATTAATATGATAATAAGGAATGAAATATAAAAAATGTGTGTATGATCACTCAAGAAAGGTAAATAAGGGAAAATGAAATAAGTGAAGGGTGAAATTTATTTCTTTTCAATAATTAAAGGAAGAAACACCATGGAATATGCATTATATGAATGGGAGTTTGCTTCATGTGTTGAGAGAAAGGCTACCATGAACATGATTAAACATGAAATAAAGAATCTACTAATGTTTAATTATCCAAATATAATGATATGGTGAACTATTTAAATGATTTTTTCAATTTTCTAAATAAATTTGAATGGAGAAAGGATAATATTATGTGATCACAATAGATTATGTGGATTATCCTAACTATGTGTTGGTTGGCACTGTAATCATATCCTAAAATTTAGGTAACCGTTTATTTGATTCTGGATATTTTCACTATTTTATATATACATGATTTCTAAGAAAACTAGATGTTTTCATAGAACCTTAAGAATGGATATATCCATAAAGACTCTTAATGGATGTCTCACAACAATAAGGGTGTGCTAGTAAGTCACCATTAATACAAATGAAGATTCCATATTATATAAATTTTTTATTTTATATGTTGTGGGTTTTATATGTATTCCTAGGTATGGGATTTCTATCAATATATTATGAAAAACAACTTTAATTAAGGGTAAATTATGATTTGTGAGGAAGTTGTTGAATTCATTATCATTGGAGGGGATGTATCATCAACTGAGTCATATCTAGATCCACCCCTAATAACTACTCTAAATTATATCCTTGGTTATGAATAATAGAAACAATCTTCATATGGGAATGAAAATCCTAAAATTGAGGATTTACCCATTGTATATCAATACATTGATATATTTACTATGGAATTACGTGGACATATTGTACAATGTGAACATGAGTTTACTCTAATTTAACTTATGATATAAGAAATATACAAAAGACTCATAATATTATTTCTAATATAAAATTGGTATGATTAAAAAATACAGAGTTGTTGAGTAATAAGTGATTTATATAACCATATACTTAACCTTGGGAATCCCATGTGTTTTTAGTTATAAAGAAATTTGATCTACGAGGACATGCATTGATTATAGGTAATTTAATGCTATTATGATGAAGAAAATGTATCCTTTTCCACAAATTGATTTCATGTTCAATAAATTTCATTGAGCATAAAGTTTTTAAAAGCTTAACCTTTGTTTTGGGATTAATCAATTGATTTTAATTAAGAAATATATTATGAAGACCACATTTCAATAATTATATGGACATTATAATTTTACATTTATTTTATTTGGATTACCTAATAAACCCTACATTTATATATATCTAATGAATACAGCATTCAAAGAATTATCTTGATGTTGTTTTGTAGAATTTTTTAATGATATATTTATGTATTCTAAAATTTATGAGGAAGATGATAATCACTTGTGGCTTATAATTGAGAATATGAGAAAAGTAATGTTATAAGGGAAATATTTAATGTGTCAAATCTGACTTTTGGAATTTTCTTTTGATGGCCATATTCTCTATAATGATGGAATCTCATTTGATTCTTTGAAGATAGAGGTAGTCCAAGAATAGACTATATGAATGAACATAAGTGACGTATATAGCTTCACTGGTTGGAAGGTGAACATCTGTGATTTAAATATAATTTTGTATTATTTTTTAATTGGTTAACTAAGATTATATATAAATGGGTTAATTTCATATAGAAAATGGAATGTAAATAATACTTTTAAGAATTTAATAAATTTTGGTTAATTATATGATTTTTGCTGTACCGTTGTTAAATTATGGATTTGTGATATATATTGGGGAATTAAAAAAGGGATATGGTTTTATTCTTATTTTGATTCATAAATTTATTACATACACAAAAATTTAAATAATCTTTCATGAAATAAAAACTATAAAACCCATGATCTTGAGTCGGCATATAAGCAATTTCCTCTAAAGATAAATATGAATTATCTTTATGGTGAAAATTTTGATATATATATATATATTGGAAGAGTTGGGAGTATATATTTTCATTAAAATATCTCGACATTAGGAAATGGTGGTGGATCAGGATACTTATAATTTATAATTTCTTAATACACTGCCATCAAAGAAAAGAAAATATCGTTGTAGAGGCACTCAATAATAAATACCATGAGATTATAACCAAACATAGGATTTATAGAGATCCAATAATCATTAATTTAGTAGATATGGATTTAGGAATTATTATGTAATGAGAATCATCAAAAATATTGAAATTATTTCCAACCTATCTTTATTATAAAAGATAAAAAGTCTTACCCTTATAATGATAATTTTAAAAAATAAAATTAAATCCATGAGTTATGGGAAATTGAAGATATATTTTATAAAGTAGGCATTTTAAAATTTTGAAAAAGTATATGTGTTCCATCAGTACCAGAGATAAAGAGGGAATTATTAGAACATTTTAATGGCACAAATTTCTCTTTAAATCATTTTAGAACCATGTTATATATATATTTGAAGGAACATTTTGGGTGGGATAATATGAAGTAGTAAATCTTTTATTATATTTCAAGATGTTTGGTTTCTAATAGGTGAACTATGAGGGATATCATGTTGGAGGAGTCCTCAAAACCATTACATATTCTTATTTGGAAATGGGATGACATTACTATGTAAATTGTAACTAGATCACCAAATAATCCTAGTAAGAATTTTTCAATATGGGTTATTATTGATCACCTTACCAAATCAACACAATTAATTTCTATAAGAGAAGATTCACCTCTATTTTTCCTTACACAGAACAATATTATTGATGTTATAAGAAATAATGGTGCACCTATTTCCGTTGTTCCTAATCATTATACATGATTTATATAATTTTTTTGAAAATTATTCAAAAGTATCTTTCTACTATGAATAATTTGATCATATATTATTGTCCTCCAATTTATGGTTTGTCTAAAAAGACTATCCAAACATAATAAGATATGTTGATCTTATTATCACCTTACTTTCACGGTATGTAGGATCAGTATTTACTATTGTTAGGGTTCCCCAATAATAATTTCTACCATCCAAGTATTACAATTACCCCATATAATGAAATATATGTAATGATATGTGAAACACCAACTTATTTGAATGAATTTGGTGAAATAGATCACATATTCCAAGAATATTTTGATTTGAAAAATATAATGTTAAATACTATTTAGGCTCATATTTGAGTAGTTCAAAGAAGTAAAAAGAGTTATGCTTGTAATTGGAGTAAATATTTTCAATTTCATCTTGGAGATCATATTATCTTGGAATTATATATGTGGAAGGATGTTATAATGTTTTTTAATAAATATAGACTAATCCTCTAGAACAAAAGTCCTTTTAAAATTATGGAATGAAAAAGGATCCTTGGATTACTATTTTGAAATAACCCCTAGACTCTGTAAAGTACATGATATGATCGATATATCATTATTAAGGAATTATATGTCAGAAATAATGCTTGTCCTCACCTCTGGTGAAATATAATTTGAACATGATTTATCATAGTCATGAATATACTATCCAGTTTCTAGAAACTAGAGAACATGTTATCAGGAATCATACCACTCGACTGGTAAAGGTAAATTAGATAAATTAATAGATATTAGTTGTGATGTATAAACATGAATAATTTATGATAAATAAAAACCCAAATCTATTTAGGAGGTGAATTTTTTGAAATTTCACGGATAATTTTTTTTAATGGTGGATGAATGGAAATCCTAGATATTTTATACTATATATATTTCTAAATAAATTTAATCATTTTGATTTCTTGTAATACATGCAACCCCAAGTCTGAATGAAAAATAATATAATATAATGTTATAACCTAGCTATAAAATTAGTTGGTATGAACATTAATAATTCAATTTTTAAAATTATATGTTTTAATCACTTATAAAATAATTGCATTGGATATCAATTAATTAGATATAAAAAACATTTGACAATAAATGAACTACTTTTCAGACAATATGATTTTCTTCCCACAATATTTCTCTATATTAATAAATTAAATTCATTAAAATTATTTAATTGTTTTAATAATATTTATTTAATATATATCCAATTG
Organism: Viscum album; assembly: GCA_963277665.1. NCBI lineage: Eukaryota > Viridiplantae > Streptophyta > Magnoliopsida > Santalales > Viscaceae > Viscum > Viscum album. The sequence goes on along the minus strand of OY728150.1, from coordinate 2,048,716,964 downwards.
AAAAAATTAATATATCTATAGTATTTTTCTAGTCATTAGATATGAATAAATCCATTTTTATGCTTTAAAATATTTTTAATTAAAAGGATTTTTCATTTTTATGCCATTATTTTGACATTAATTTATTCCCACTAATATATATTTAATATGATAAAATGGATTCCATATTTTGAATTAGTTGGTTCAAATTTTATAAATGGTCTACTTTTAATTTTGGTAAATATGAAATGTATGCTTTATAAAATAAATCACCTCGGTGACCAGTAAATCATGTTAAACTATGTTAAAACTAATATTAAAATCATAAGTCTTAATTAAAGTTAATTTTATATTAATGTAATTATAACTTCATCACCTTAGGATATCTATGTAATTATTTAATATATTATTGTTCATAAGAATAACCAACATAATATTTAAAGTAAAGAATGTTACAAATTTTCACTCTCTTAGTTTCAAATATCACCTATGTGTCCACATAGAGACAAAATAAAGCTAAGGGATAAAAATTAAATTTATATATTTAGATTAATTAAATTATTTTAATTACTATTTTTTTATTTATAATTATTTTAATTATTCAATTAGCATAAATTCTTATGAAATTTCGATGTAGTATATCATCAATTAATATAAAAATGAAATATATGATTTTTAAAATATTAAAACAATTATAATTAACGAAATTATTTTTTTAGGAATTTTATATAAGAATATGGAAAATTAGTTTTTTATAAAAGGGTTATATTTTAATTCCATATTTTTTCTTATAATTTTTAATTATAATTAAATAAATAGTGTCAAAATCGATTTAAATATTTCTCATCAAAAAAATTATTTAATTTTTTAAAAACATAAAATTATTTAATGAAGAGAAAATGAATAATATATGGTATAAAATTTTACCACTTTTCCATATATGAGTTAATTATTTTCTTATATGTATATTTATAACCCTTTGAGAGTGAAAAAAATGTTACCTTAGTTATGATTTATATATGTTAACTAATGGGTTAAACTAAAAGAAATAGATTAAAAAACACATAAACGAATCCAAATAATATTATTTGATTCAATTTAAACCCCATAATATCTATTAATTGAATCTCTTTAAATTTATTTGAATTAAAAATATAGTATTAAATTTTTATATTTTAATATTTTATAAAATTCAATGAGTACCCCTCCCCTCGATTTAAAAAGAAAACCCCTCCATTCTCTATATTACACCCCTTTAATAAATATATATAGAACATACACTACCAAAATAACCTCTAAAATTCCTAATCCACATTATATAGGTTCTGAAATTCTAATAATACCATCCCTAATATCTTAATTATGATATAAACATGAGTTCTTTTAAAGAAGATGTAATCATCTTAACCGATCACATTATAAATTTACTTATTCTTTACATCCTAAAAATATATTTTATCTATCATAAAATAAAAAATTATTTATCATAAATTTACAAAAATTTTATTAAAAATTTTAAATCTCCTTTTCGAACATTTTTTCAATAAAATGGGAAGTGAAAGAACCTCTCGTGTGTACATACAGCTTAACAACTCCATGTAGAAATACAATTCCTTTTACACCAAAATATTCCATGGATGGTTTCATTGATTTGGTAAATTTTTATATATAATAAGTATGAAATACATATAATTATATAATTAATATATTATATCTAAAATTTTACCTTCCAATCTGTTGGAAAACAATAACATAACTCGTGTATGGGTGTGAACTGCCACCTCTACAAAGAGATGTGGTTTATTTTTAAATTAGTTTTTGATGGATAGTAATGTGTATAGATTTAATTAATATATATTATTTATGTGATAAAATATTGAATTATTATTTACCTTTTTTAGATCCTTCAAATAAAGAAAAAAAAATTTATGTGTAATTACGAACTACCATCTCTATGAATAGTGTAATTTATTTTTCTATCTATAAATTGTTTGGATGAATTTTAATATGTGTATAGAGAATATATATGATAATTATATCGTGATTAAAATTATTTAAATTATGGGATTATGATAAAAATTATAAGGACCGATGACATCAATTCAAAACTTATATGAACAAATAAAGCAGTTATTACCCAGAACAGTGATCTTAATAGAGAATTGTTGATAAATGGATGATAAAATATTATAAGTAAATACTATATGTTATTAAAAAAATATGTGTATTGATTTGGAATATATATATATATATATATAATAAATATCTACTTATTTGCCTACATATAATGAATAGAATTTCTCATAGTCATGAAAACCTAATGCATTGAAACATCCATTATAATTTTCAATTGTTCATTTCAAAGAAATTCTTTTCATTAATATTTGAGAAATTATTGGATCTTGAATAAATATTTTCAAAATAAAAATGGTATATTCCTTGATAAATAATCCAATGGTCTTTTTAATTTATATTTATTTATGTGATCTTTCACTGGTGAAAAATATGTTTCACTAGGAATGTACTATTTTTTATACCACTCACTATATTACTCTTGATGGATTGTGATTATGTTTATTGATTAGAGAAATTATTAATATTTAATTTTCTAGTTTTTCAATAAAATATTTAATGCAGTTTATATTCACCCATTTATTATTATGAATTCATTAGACAAAATAAGTGATGGGTTGGGCCCGCTATATCCCCTTGATATATCAGGGGATCTTATGATAAAAACTAGTTTGGGTAGTTTTCTGAGGCCTCATCTGTTTATGTATGATGTATTGGTATGAGTAATTTATGGTTAGTTTATAATTTTTTAACTTAGGATGTTATTTATTTTACCTAGAGAGTTGGAATTATTCTTAACAGATATGTATTTTGAAGATGAATTAAAAGTCACATAAAAAAGAAAATATGAATCAAATGTGATCACTAATGATAAAAATAGGGTATAAAATATTAAATTAGAGAAAAACACAAGGATAATAATTATAACTCATGAATTTAAATTGATTTCTAAAATATACTCACATTCTAGGTAATACATCAATCATATCCCATAATAAGTAAGATCATGAAATGAAGTGAATATTACTAGTCTAATAATAATTTATGATATTTAAATCATGGGGTTAGTAGTTATACCATAAAATTTTTTATATAATATAAAATCATGCCTCGAATAATGGTTCATGAGATAAAATGCCTTATAAACAAGATAAAACAAGATTAGAAGGACATTTCAAGAAAAGAACATGATTTGGATTAGTAAATATCATGATTAATAAATAAATAATCTATAAAAATTTCATGGGATGGTAATTAATGTTAAATACACCTAAAAGGATAAATGGGGAATTAATTGAAAATGTATCAAATAATGAAAATTTATACAAAAACCCATAACTTTGCGTCCAAATCTGATTTTAACTTGCACATAAAATCATGAATAATCAAATTAACATTAATAAAAAAAATCTAAATATCCTATATTTCTTCATATAACTTCTATTTATCTTTATGTTTTTCAAATTTATTTAATTGTTTCTACATTTTTTGTCACATGACATACTTTGGTAAATTTCTCAGAAACATTCATGGTATGTTGAATAAGGTCAATGTTTTGTAGTATTGTTTAAAATTTTATAATTAAATATTTATATTTACTTTATTATTCCATTAAAAACATAATTTATAAAGAATAATTGTTTTTTCATGAAAGAATCCAAATTAGAAAAGATACATTGATATGTCATTTTAAGGTATTAAATATAATCTAACTATTTATTGTTAATAACACATAAATAATTAAACATATTATCACAATATAATGCTAATTATTTAGTATGTATCTTTTAAATAAATTAAATATTTTTTCACCAATGTTGATTGGTATGGATAAAAAAGTCGAACATCCTCAAATAGAGGTGGTATTCTTCCCATATGCATGATAATATCTTTATTTTTAAAAAAAATTAGATGAAGGTATTAAATGGTTGCTATATTAGTTTAAAACCATATCAAAATATGATTAATACTTATATTTTCATATTCTACTACAGAGAAGTTATTTGGATGCGTATAATTAGAGAATAATTAATAAGGTTTGGTGAAAAATATTATATCATTATTTGGATGTTTTCCTTTGGTATCAACCTTAAGAAACCATCTCTTGGTAATTTGGAAGGAGTACATATTGTAGTTTGTGGGATGAGTGTTTTAGATAGAGTAGGTGTAACACCCCGAGTTTTTATGTAACTTTATTTTTTATTAAATTAAATTTATTTTTATATTTTTCCTCACATATTAAACTATTCCAAACATTCATTATATGCTACACCAATTTAAGCTTCTTCTATATGCAACACATGATTAACTTATGTTACATGAAACACTGGGATTCTATGAATCTATATTTTGTTATAAAAATTATTTAAACAAGATGGTTATAAAATAGAACTAAACATAGATATATGAATAGTAATAAATACTTTTTAAATATAATTTACAGTGTTTTTAAATAATATAAACCACTTGATAATAAAAATGTATTTTTTCATGGTAAAGTCCGTATATGTTTCATATACGATATTCTTAAGAGAACTCCTTTTTCGGTTCTTCTATGAAAAATAAAAAAAATAAGTTTAGAACCTTAGAAATATAGTTTTATAAAATAATCTACAATTATTAATAAATAATCCCAATATTTTATTAATGTAAATTTTTGTGAATTTTTCTGAAAAAACTTCATTTTTGGATGAATAGTGAAAAATACAGAATTTTAATTCAAAAATTATTTTTAGTTAATTTATTTATATAGATAAATTATATTTTAATTTTATTTTAAATCTTAATTTTATAAAAATATATATAAATTAATAAAATATTGGTCATTGTTATCAATTCCACATTGAAGTTTGATATAAAAACATTTCATACATTTGGACCATTTTACTTTAAAAGACATTTTCTCATCTTGTAGGTGGGATTAATTTTAAATTAATTTCTATCACTTACGTGATTAAAAATTAGAAAACTGAAAGCCAAATTTGGAATCAGAAAAATTTAAAATATCTAATATGTTTAACATATTATTTTATAAAAATTATAATTGAATGTAATTAAAATTAATTGTAGTAATTAATGTTAAAATGAACTTAATTAATTACTCAACATAGAATATAATGTGTAAAAATGAGCCTAAACATGTCTAAAATTTTTTTATGGACATATTTGGACCCATAGACATATAAGGATGTTGAATAGTTTATTTAAAATCTGTATGAGAAAAGTAAAATGTTTGTAGCACTCAAATCTTTTCAAGAATACCCAATGCGTACTTTTCCCCACTAATAAAAGGCATCCGATCCTCCATCTCTCTTCACACCTCTCAAGAACATTATATTAGAAAAATCCTACCCAAATCTCCTCTAAAATGTCATACCGTCATCCTATTATCATATATTCAAGCATAAATCCATCCAAGTAATCCATTTGGTGGGAAGAAAAAGGAGTTCCCAAAAGAAGAGGTAACACCCTTCAATAAGAACATTTTTATTTCATTATCCACCCAATAAAATATAATTATTCTATGAATAAATAATAACCTCTATATTCTAATTATTATGATATCTACACTCACACACACTTCAATCAAATGAGATACATAATCATTATTTTTGTGTACATAAGAGTATTGTCATACGAACTGATGTCGTTTGTTCTTCCATTTCAAAATTTCAAGGTTTGCAATAATGGTGTAATTTGTATTTTTCTTTTATATATATGACATATATGATTTATTTATTATTTTTTATTTATAATATAACACATACCTTCATTATTTCCATTTTACATAAATATGATAGCTTTGTTTGTGGACGTGTGGACTATTGCCTCCTGAAAGAGAGGTGATTCATTAACACAATAATGAGATGTATTAAGGATAGGGTTAGTGAAATTATATGACGTATAAGAAATAATAATTATACTGTAATAATATTATATATATTTAACATTGACATTCTTTTCTTTAATACGATAAGAAAATAAAAATAGTGTTCATGTGTACGTTTGGACTACAATCCCCCAAAAAGGAGTATTTAATTTTTTATATCAATATTTTATAGATTATTAAAATTAAATTTATACTTAATATATATACTATATTTATATCATTATTTTCACTCTGGAGATTATTAAATCATGATATAAGTAACAGGACAAAAAATACACAAAAATCCAAACACATGTGAGAGAAAAAGTAGTTTTTACCCAAAGCTTAAATTTGACATGAAATTATTATTATATACGTAATATATAGATTAAATAATAAATATATTTTTTTCAAACACTTTTTTGGAAAACATGAGAAACCATGTAAGACTCCACGAGTTAGAACAACAAGATCACCATGGAACAAAAGTTTTGGGCCAAACAACACCAAGCCATCACAGAAGGTCCTAAGTAAATAATATATGATATGATGTAGTTTAATATTTATCTTTAATATATTTAAAATAAAACTATATTTATCATATATGCATTTTTAATGAATACAAATAGATTAAAGACATATGGTAATGGGATTTATAGTCTCACTTTTATTTCTCTAATACATATTCTATATTCACCACTCATTTATTTTTTATGGTGTATATAATATCCACAAATGTTTTCTGTAATTATTATTCCTAGATTTATGGGTACTTACATACCGATTTTATGATCTCCTTCTCATGGGGTGTACGGTTCAAAAGTTACCAATCTGTAACATAATTTTGTCACAGTTTTCCTTTTCTGAGAAACATGTTTTGTTATGAACCTATATTCTTTTATGATGTGTATATACTAAACCTTTTAGATTTTATATCATGAATCATATTATTTTAATGATATTATAATTTCCATTTAATTTTTTCATCTATTTGGTATTATGATTTAAAATTACAAAAGTGGTAAGAGTTATTGATATAATCTCATCATCTATCAGAATTGTTTACAATTATGCATCCTTTAATAAAATATTATAAATAATTTTATTCTCCTATATTTATTCATGATATATTCATGTATTGGGACAAGTAATCAAATATTTTGTACTTAATATAATTCATGATATTTTATCATGAAAATATGACATTATTTCTCTCTTGGGTCAAAAATTTGTTTTATTCAAAATCCATGTTTTGAAATATATTTTTCGAAATGTTTTCATTTTTTCAATGATATTTATGGAAAATAGATGTTTTAGAAAAATTATTATTTTCAATTATATTTTCCAATAATAAGGTTTTCTAAAAAAATTTATGTTTTGAAAAGTGTTTTTCAAATTAGAAAGGATTTTTTCCCGATGAAATGTTTTCTAAATAAATATTCCACTTAAGATGAAATCCTTTTAGATAGTTTATTATTTAATATAGATATTACCCAAGGAAAACAATTATATTCTTTCTTTGAATGGTTTATTTATAATTTGAAATGTTTCTTATGAAACCAATTCCACTTCTATAGGTTATATTATTTTGAAACCCACTTCTTTTCACATGATACACTTTAATGAAAAGATTATGATACATGTTTCTATTCCATAGTTGATGATATGATGACATGTTTATGATACCCATTTCATTTAATGGATTATGATATTATGTTTATGAAACTAATCTCTTTTTTTTGGGAAAAGTTATGATGAATGTTTTATTATCATATGGAACATATATGTATGATTTTATTATGTAATAGGTGGGACCTATATGTCCCTCTAATGCATTGGGTAATGATTTATATCTAATGAGATATTGATAAGAATCAAGTCTAAGGGCTTGATCCAATATGGAAGATGGGGAAACCCAAAACATCAATATATGATAGGGAACCACAATCCCTAATGGGAAGATAGGGAATATAGATCCACTATGGGAAGATGGGGAAACCCAATCCTCCTTGGAAAGATAGGTAAACTCATACAACTATGAGAATATGGGGAAACTCAATCCCTTATAAGGAAAGGACTACAACTGGAGATGGCGGTGTGTCTCATCCAATTGGTGTAGTCCCCATTAGGTTCCCTGATATGTTTTGGCAATGATCGTTAAATTATAGGGAATGAAATTATAATTTTAATGTATGCCACAATCCCATGTCTTTTTACTATATTATTATTTCATTGATTATTCTCTTGATTCCCATATGATTCTTGTATTATGAACTAATAATATTTATTCCTAGATTCATTTTTGTCTTCTTTGATATCTAAGGTATGATATTTTAATGTTATGATCACATTTTCGCTTATTATCATAATTATTCTTACATATCTTCCTTGATTAGCCTTACTGAGCATCTGATCTCACCCATTTATATGTTTATTTTCCCTAGGTTATGATAATGCGTATTATATATGATGTGTCTAAAAAAGGTTTTAGTCATGAAGAACCTAGTGGTATATAATGTATCTCACTTATGTACTAGTGATTACATTTTCTGGTTTCCAAAGTAACCAAAATAATTGGGTATTTTGGTTTTTTTAATGTCTTATGTATTATTAAAAATTATGTAATGTTAATGTATCAAAATTATAAAAAATGGGCTATTTCCATGGGTTAAAACAATAGAAATAGGGCTCAAAACAGTGTCCATAGCCTATGTCCACATTTTTTCCCAACCGTGGGCGCTATCGCTATGGCAGTATGGTCTGACCTATGGCCACGATTTTAACCATGGAAATAGGTGTCCTATTGCAATGGTTATGAAAACCATGGCCATAAGTGTCTCTTTTTTCAACAGTGGCACTTGAACTTTGGCCATAGTTTTAACCATGGAAATAGGTGGCAAATTGTTACAGTTTTAACTGTGGCTATAGCCCTAGAAAACCGTTGAAATAGGTGTCCTATTTCCACTGTTAAAACCATGGATATAGCCCTTGAAACCCATGGAAATAGCCTAAAATTAATGCGTGTCTTGCCATATTTGATCCTAGGACCTTCTTTTCACGTTGCAGTGAACTAACCACTACACCCCAAGGCTATTTTGTATATATATATATATATTATGTTATATATATTATTAAAAACTGTGGTAGTATCCTAAAAACCATGGCAGTAGTTCTTCCAGACATTTTTTTGGCAGGAAATTTTTTCTCCTGCACAAGGGTGGGAGACCTATAGCCACGGTTTTCAAAACAGTGGCTATAGACCTTTGAAAAAAAGGCATAGAGCCACAGTTGTGAAAACTGTGGCTATAGGACACATAATCGTGGCCATAGGTTTAGGCTATAGCCATGGTTTAGAAAACGGTGGTGATAGGCGTTGAAAAGAACTCCTACAACCACGGTTTTAAAACCATGTCTATAGTCCACATAACCATGGTAGTGGCCACCTATAGCCACAATTTTAAAATTGTGTCTATAGGCCCATGGAAGTAGCTTGTTTTTCTAGTAGTGTATGTTAAGTGAGGGTTATTATTGTTGGTTTCTATGCAAAGGATTATTTATCCTTTCAAAAATATGATGACTAAACATTATTGAGAACCCTAATGAAATATCTAAGGATAAGTCTAAAGATTAGGAAAAATATAGAAAAATGTCCTGGAATTTTGGAAAAGGATGGATCGAGTGGTTTCTAAGAAATATATCACTATCAAGATACTAAAAATTGTTATCAATTTGTCATTGATGTACATATGGGTAACATTCTTGAAAACATTGTATTAATATATTATCAAATGGGGACTTTTTCATGATAATAGGCCTTGTTGCACAACTGGTTTGACCATCCTAGGGGATATTATTTGGAAATTCAAAATCTCTTCATGAACCAAAATGATAAATTTAAATATATTTTATAAGTGAATAACCTAATATAACCCTAAGGATTCATATATTAAATGATGTGTCACAATTAAGACATCATATAAGTGTGTTTTCACGATTATTTGGTTTCTCTCTACAAACCCTATTTCATACTCTATGCTTTTCGGTGTTACTCAATGCCTGGAACATGAAGAAACCATGTTAATGGTGATTATTACAGAAATTGAAATTATTTTACACCTATGTAAAATAATTCTATGGGATCTATAATTAATAATGTTATTTTTATGCTCTCCAAAATTTCTCAATCTATGAACCATGTTGGACTTCCAAATAAGAAAAGGATGAAACAACATTCAATTGATTCTATCGTGAGGAAAAAGTGACCATATTTTAATGTGTATTATGATCCAAATATTGATGGAAAATGGATCTAGGACACTGAATATATATTCTCAATTCTCCAGTGTTCATAACCTGATAAAGTCGTTCTTTCTCTTTATCAGTTAAAATTTAAAGAAAACTAGTGGTGGAGTCTAATCTAGAATATGAGGTAGCAAGCTGAGAATGAATCCATGGATTGATAAAAGTCCAAGAACTTATTTTTCAATTTGTAAATTCCCAATATTCTTCATTTAAATAGGAAAAAATGGTTCATTGAGTTCATGAAAAGGGATGTGGAATCTGTTAGTACCAACACGGATAATTTCACAAGACTTGTGAGGTATACTTCAGGTATTATCATCTTTCCCAAAAGTAAATATGATAGTTTTTTAAATGGATTAATTCCATGCCTTTTAATGTTGTTAAGAATATAATACATTATTAGATATGAATAAAATCTTCATCGGGGAATCACTGTTTAAATTGAGGTTGGAGTTATGTATAAATCTCATGGTTTTGAAAAAAAGTGGAGTATGGGGTTCAAATGAAAAACTAAAAACCATGTAGGTAAGAAGATGATCATTATTATATTATCTATGTATGTAAATAATATCGGAGTAAATTGTTTCAGGGTGTTTAAAAAATGTTTTAAGTGTATAACAGAATGCCATTGGGAAATTGATTACAAAAATGATGAGATGAAGTTTTCTAATGGTGAAAATAAATGCAATTCTTCCCAAAATGCACCTCCCATACATCAGTGCTTCATGTTTAAATAGAATGGGTTTTATGATATCTAGTTCCCAAACATGACTGTTTATGATGATGATCGATGTCAGAAACCTATTAAGTAGAGGGAAAAGTGGAAATCTCCTATGATTGCTTTTTCTTAAAGGGGGTTACGATAATGCCACAGCGAAAGGTACACTTGCAATCTATTCTATAACTGCAAATATCTTATTTGATTATATTTCTACCAACTCATTCATATGTAAATAATTTTATAAGGTAATTATTATTCCCACAAAATTATTAGATTTGGGGTTGTTATTGAAATCCCATTATGGTGTAATGATTACTTCTCAAGTCTATGATTCCTCTTCGATTAATATTTTTTTGAATACACTTCCCGAAAATCTTATCATTCTTCCTCTAGTTGAAAGTGATGTAGTCATAGTCATGGATTGGATTTCAATGAATAAGTCCCAAATAAATTTTCAAGGAATGGATGTTATGTCTGGTATTTCAAACCAACCTATAATCTTCTATCAATGCGGTGATAAGTTTGAGCATCCTATGAAGATTACATCCAGTCTTTGGGTATTAATTCCTATTTAAAAGGAATTTTTGTCTCAACTATTTAGGGTCAAGCTAGACATGGATGATTTGAAAATTTTCAAGGAATGTATTCATGTATTTTCATATGATTTCACTAGACTTCCACCAAAACATGAAGTTGTGTTTTGAGCATAACTCATACCTGGTCCCACAACAATATCAAAGACTCCCAATAGAAATTCCCAAATTGAGTTGTAGTAGTTGGATAAAAAACTCTCAGAAATCCTTGGTAAGGGATTTCTTCAACCAAGTGTGTCTCCATGAGCAATAAGTATTCATTTTTTTAAATAGAAATAGATATCATTGAAACATTTAATTAATTATTGGAATTTGAACAAGATCACAATCAAAAACATGTATTCACTTCCTTATGTTGACAACTTGTTTGATCAACTGCATAGAGAAAAATACTTTTCCGAGATTGGAATTCATTCTAGATATCATCAATTGAGTGTTATGAAGGATGATATACACAACATTCCAATCCTTATAAGGTATGGACACTATGAATATGTAGTGTTACCTTTTGGTCTTAATAATTATTGTAACTCCCCGACCACATTTACCTTGAATCGGTGCATTATTGCGTAACATTGGCATGATCACAAAATATAAAGTCTTGAAAGACTAATTAGTTTAGTAGCTTTGGAAACACTAGATACATTCATAAGTCTTACATTACATCATAAATTAAAACAAAACTAAAAAAACATCCTGTCTTCATATCCCCTCATACTATCCCTACAGGTCATTCATAATATACTTCATCACATCCTGGAAAAATTAAAACCTTGAAAGAGGTGAGCTCAGATGCTCCGTAAGGATAAAAATATAGCGGAAGCTTTCATAAATAAACATAAACAATTAAGGCAATGTATGACTAAAACAAAAGCCTTTTAAACTTGAACATTAGCATAATATGGAAAAAGTAAAATGAAATAATAACATTACTTATTCACATGGATATTCTACTAGTTGAATAATCACATGCAATATCAATAACCACTTTCATAATGATGGAATCCATAATGCCAGACTATCATAACCATGTAGCCAAGGCCTCGTTCCAAGACTACAAATAAGATTTTTTCAAGACCTCATTCAAAGACACTAGTTTGTCTCATGAGACCTGATGATGCATCAAGGAGATATAGAGGGCTCCACCAGTCAGTTATTAAGTCCAATGCATTCTTCATATGAACAGGTTTAAACAGATCATAAACCATAACATAATCATATCACATAAAACATGCATAAAGGAAACATAACATTTCCACATTTCAATCACAAGATATTAATACAACCCATTGATTTAAAAAAACATTATCCAAACCATTTTCAATACCAAAATAAAAGAAAATTAAAACTTGGTATTTATTTTTTATTTAAAAAAGTTATGGCTTGTAGAGGAAGTCGAAACTCAAATACTGGTCATGGTAGCGGAGAAGTCATTGTCGCCACATACGTAGGACAAGAAATACATTTCTTTTTGTTGTTTAGTAAAATGCTTCGTATAAACATATTCCTTTTGAATAAACATAAAATTCAAAGGGGTTTATACACCGTATAATAGAAATTTGTGTATAATACAAAATATGCCTCAATGAAAGAAGATTGAGACGATGTCCCTTAAAAATATCATCTTTAAAATAAAATAGATCGCCCATGTGTATTCACTATAAGTACACATAAATAAAGTAAAAATAGAAAATAGGACATATTAATGTCATGACATAATTTTAAAGTAGGAGGTTAACCCAAAGAACGGAAATTGGGTTAAGAAGTTCCCCTACCTCATGTCCGACTTGACGCGATCATTCTTTAACCTCCTAAATAATAAAATAGAGTTAATTTATACTTTCTTAAGACCATTTTTAAAGTTCATTATTCCTTTTATATCACTTATTTCCATCTTCTGAACGTTATGTAATTATTTAAGTTAATAACGGTCGTTTTGTCGATCTTTGGTACTTGAGTCAAAAATAAACATCTTATAATTACAAGTTGTTCATGTGGTAAAATATCAATTATATCCAGAATTATATTCATGATTTAGATATCATATATATCATAAATATCCAGTATATATGTTCATTTATAATATTACATAACATTTAGAGGTACGAAATGAAATGCACCGTTTATGGAGACGGTGAGCCGTACGTACGTATGAACGCTACTTTCATTTATATTCCGTATTTAATGGAATTAAATAATAATGATATAAAGATATATTATAATTCCAGTATAATATCATATATAATATCATTTACTCCATCCTTTATACATCCCATATATGGCATTAACGATTCAAATCACTTTGAGGGGGCGGTAGTCCACACTTCTGAAAATGAAATTATCGCGTTTACCCATAATGGAAATCATAAAGGTATGCCATAAATGAAAAATTCATAAGAATAATGAAAACATAACAATAATATATATCATATATAAAAAATAGTTTCATCATAATGGCCACCAAGAGAGTTGTTAAATTAAGATTGAACAATCATCGTTCAGTGAGGTAGTAATTCACCACCCACAGAAACAGTATGTTCTTAAACCATTTGACGAAGGTGTGTGTTAGTGTAAATAAAATACTTCTCATAACAACAAACTAGTATAATTAATATACTGTTGTTTTTACAAAAGAAAAGAATAAAAAGTGTATAGGGGGTTGGAGAAGGAAAATCAAACAAAAAAACATAAGAGAAGACATTACCTTAAAATCGGGTAACACTTTTTGATTTGAGCCAAAGGCTTATTTGGGAAGCCTTCTTTCCAAAGTGAGGCTTCTAGTAGTAATAGAGGGAAGTTGAGAGAGTTTTTGGGAAGATTTTGGCCGAGCCAAATGGCCTGGAAGGTGTGAATAAGGTGGTAGTGGTGGGGGCCTTTTATCAGAGGATAGGAGGGGTACTCTTCGAAACTCATGAAATGTTACTTTATTATATAATGAGTTTCAGGTTTTAATGGTCCCAAAATTATATATTTCTAGGATAAGGTGATAAGGGTTCGAAATATACTTATCTAATAGGTTTTTGACAATTTTAAGTCTTATATTTTACATAGATTTTCATTTTATTTAAATCGTTAATTAATGAGGTAATTGCTGCATCATCATGGTGTCGTAAAAAATTTAATTTATTTAATGTCTAGAAATTATAAAACAAATATCATGATATAGGAATGATTTTTATATTTCCAATGAATATTTATAGTCTAAAAGTTAACTTATATAACACCATGTAATAATTGGTTTAGTAAAACAACACATCTTTGTGACAATTTTATTTTTACTTTAAATAAAAAGTTATTAATGTCATTTTCATACCCAAATGGCTCCATGGGGTCCCCAAGTTGACCCATGGATTGTCTTTGCCGGCCATGACTCATCCAATAATGTTAGGACACGTGTAAGTGTATTTTTATATTTTTATAATTTCATTTTTACCTTAAATTTCACTAATTACCTTTAATCGCGATTAATTAAACTTAAAAGTTACTATTCACCAAAAAAACTATTTTAATCCCATTGAACCACATTTTACATCCTAATGACAACCATGTATGTCGGATTTTTGAAAATCAAATCACAGAAGTGGTAATGTTTCATTTAAATGAAAAACCAGTTTTTTAACTACCACTTAGTGGTTTCACTATTCATCAAAAATTGAAGTTTTTCAGAACAATGCCAAAATTACACCCTAAGCTAAAATTGATATTCCAAATTCAAAAATGATGTATATATTAAAAAATTCCAAACATATTAGTTTCATTAATTAATTTTATAATTAATTTCCGCTTTCACAACAAATAGCGTGTTTTTAAGAAACAATATAGATCAAATGATTAACAATTGTTTATGTCCAATTTCAAAGTGAAATTAATTAAAATGAACACCATTGGATAAAATGGTAAAAATAAATTCTAATTATATATTAAAACCACTCAATATTATAATTTATCACTATATATTAGTTTGATTAAATAATTGTTTTTTAATATTTTTCACTATTCATAAAAACTTGGAATTTTTCAGAAACATACCAAAAATTCTACATAGGCTAATTTCGATATTCTAAATCCAAAAATGAAGTCCATTTTGAAATATAAAATTTATATAATTTCAAAAAGTGGGTATTACTATTCAATACTGCTACTTTTATTGGTCACGGTGTGTTAGAACTCGTGGTTGCGTACAACACATGCTACTCTATTATTCAAAGAGGAGCGTACCATAGAAGCTTGGGGTGTTACATTCTCACCTCCTTCAATAAATTGCATCATCGAAATTTAAAATTTTTCTTTGAAAATAAAAGGTTGAAAATAGAAAAAACATTTTTCGAAAACCCACATTGGAAATAAGGTTAATAAAAATATAATATTAAAAGAAATAATGAGCAGTACAAAGGTCACCCGAGATAGCCCATACTAGGATTCTATGGAAATTTGGATATGGAGGAAAAACAAACCATCAATGTCTGATGGAGAGTTGTAGAAAACACAGTTAGGAGAAAGTTAACTATATGAAAATAACAAACTTATGATTGGTTAAACGATCATTGATTCCCCAGTAGGAAAAGTTAACCAACAACGTTTTTGTTTTAAGTTACCTTTTATAAAGTTGTGGAATTTATTTAGGAGATTTACTAAGAACATAAAGGAATATACATACTTGTCATGTAGACTTTCATTTTTTGATAAATTTTTACCACAAACCCATCTTTCACTCAAAAAGATAATATAACTCAAAAACATTTTATTTATCCTAATTGTACAAGGTTCCAAATATTAACACATACTATTTAGATAAGGAAAACTATTTTGTAATAACCAGGGACTTCCTATAGGCTAGTGGTAGGTAATAAAGGCCTGTCGCACTATGGTTGTGGGTTCGATTCCTATAGCTTTTTCCGACGCGATGGGTTATCCCCCAAACTGCAGGTTGTCCTTTTCATAAAATTATAGTATTATAAAATTCCAAAAATAATCTTCATAAATTTTTTAACATTAAACAATACTATCCAAAGTTCAACTTAATCCACTCCAACCATTATAGTTATCCAAAATACCTCTGTCCAGACTTTCTCTAAAATGTCTCTAAATTCCAAAATCAATTCATCAAATTCCCCAAACAAAGTAAAGTTTCTCTGATTTTAATATAATAAAAATATGATTACATTTATCATATTAAATCCTTAATGAAATGAACAAGTAGAGAAGTACAATACTTATATATATATCACATTATTCTTATAACCAGAATATAATCCTTGAGTCCAAAAGCAACAATACATTAATTATCCCACTTCAACTGTAGTAACAGCATAAGATTTTCTTTGATCCCTTGGCCTTTTCTGAGGTATGTTCCCCTGACACTTAGGACATTCATTTGCATAATTCCCCATTTCCCTACAATTGTAGCATTTAACATTGATAGCCTCTTTATTTCCCTTCCAATCACAAGCCTAGTGACCTTTTTCTCCAGATTTATAACAAGCTCTCATTCCTTTAAGGCAAGTACCAGAGTGATTCTTCCCAAAATTATCGCATAATGGAAAATCCTTCATTTTAATTTTCCCTTTATCTATCTCTTGTTCCGCCATTCTCTTATTCTCTTGCTTTACTTTATTATCATAAGATTTAGAGAATGCATTTTCTGTCTTGATAAAAAATGAGACTATATCTTTGTACGACGAGAAGGTTTTGAGACTAATGTTGGATGGAGAAATGGTTTTAACCCATCGAATAAACAATCAATATTACTTCTTGGGTTATGTATATAATCTTCTGCATGCCTTGCTAACCTTGTAAAGTCAGCCTCATACTTTGCGACATTCTCATCCTCCTTTTGTCTCAGACTCTGAAATTGCCTTTCCATATCTGATCGATGGTCACGAGAGAAGTATTTTTCTAATAAAATCTCTTTTAACTCCCTCCATTCCATTATTGATACTTCTTCATCTTCCTTTGTGTTTTGAATCAGCGACCACTATTGATTAGCATCTCCAGTGAGGCGGTAAACTGCCATGATAACCTTTTCCCTTTCACTACTCCAAAAGGCATGGAATATTTTCTCTAAGGAATTTATCCATTGCTCAGCTACTAAGGGATTAATACTCCCATTGAATGTTGGTGGTTGTTGCCTCAGGAAGTGGTATAACATTGATCATCCACGTTTCGGATTAGGGTGATCCATACGAGTAAGGTTATTATTCATAAACTGAGTGAGTTGTCCCAGTATGGTGATAATTTGATCAGCACCAGTTGTATCTCTAGCTCCACTATAATTATCTTTAGTAGGAGGGAAATCCCTACATGGAGTGCGTGCATTGATACGGTTTCCATTCCTCCCACTAGGTGCCATTTCTAAATAATGGCATAAACTAGATTAGTTTATGAATCAAAATACATAATTACAAAATTGAAAAACACTTAACATAAATAAAACTATTTATGGATATAATCCATAATCATAAAATTGTTTTCTTTGAAAAAGTATATACTCATAACCCTTTATAGTGGTTTGTAAATAAAATGAGAATTATCCTAATCATATCCCCGGGGAGTGTCGTAACCAAGAGTGCAGCAAGGCCCGTTGTCGTGCACCAGTTCCCGTTCGAGTCTAGCTCAAAGCGGTGTTTTCGGGTTTTACCCCTAGGTACATCTGTGCCAGAGCTGCCTCTACCTACTCATATCCAGACATGGATGTATTTCTCGAAAAACTCATAAAATATCTATAATACCAAAATTCTAGGAAGTTCTTCTATACTAATCCTCAAATTCTATCTTAGGGCTCTGTTCTTTAATCAGAGTTTATCTAAATATAGCTTCCAAGGTTAGTACTAAACTTCCTCTGATACCAACTGTAACTCCCTGACCCCAGTTACCCGGAGTCGGTGCATTATTGCGTAACATTGGCATGATCACAAAAGATCAAGTCTTGAAAGACCGATTAGTTTAGTATCCTTGGAAACAGTAGATACATTTATAAGTCTTACATTACATCATAAAGTAAAAAAAACTAAAAAAACATCATGTCTTCATATCCCCTCATACTATCCCTCTATGTCATTAATAATATACTTCATCACATCCTGGAAAAATTAAAACATTGAAAGATGCTCAGTAAGGATAAAAATATAGAAAAAGCTTTCATAAATAAACATAAACATATAAGGAAATGTATAACTAAAACAAAAGCCTTTTAAACTTGAACTTTAGCATAATATAGAAAAAGTAAAATTAAATAATTCCATTTACTTATTCACATGGATATTATACTGGTCAAATAATCACATGCAATATCAATAACCACTTTCATAAAGATGGAATGCATAATGTCAGACTATCATAACCACGTAGCCAAGGCCTCGTGCCAAGACTACAAATAATATTTTGTCAAGGCCTCATTTCAAGACACTAGTTTGTCTCATGAGACCTTCCGATGCATCGAGGAGCTATAGCGGGCTCCCCCCATCACTTATTAAGTCCAATGCATTCCTCATATGAATAGGTTTAAACATATCATAAACAATAACATAATCATATCACATAAAACATGAATAAAGGAAACATAACATTTCCACATTTCAATCAAAAGATATCAATAAAACACATTTATATAATAAAAACATTATCAAAAGCATTTTCAATACCAAAATAAAAGAAAATTAGAACATGGTATTTATTTTTCATTTAAAAAAAGTTATGGCTTGTAGAGGAAGCCGAAACTCAAATAATGTTCATGGTGGCGGAGAAGTTATTGTCGCCACATACGTATGACAAGAAAAACATTCCTTTTTGTCGTTTAGTAGAATGCTTCGTATAAAAATATTCCTTTTGAATAAACATAAAAGTCAAAGGGGTTTATACACCGTATAAATCAAATTTGTGTATAATACAAAATATGCCACTATGAAAGAAGATTAAGAAGAAGTCCCTTAAAATGATCATATTATAAATAAAATAGATTTCCCATGTGTATTCACTATAATTACACATAAATAAAGTAAAAATAAAAAATATGACATAATAATATCATGACATAATTTGAATGTCGAAGATTAACCCAAAGAATAGAAATTGGGTTAAGAAGTTCCCTTCCCTCATGTCCGAATTGGCTCGACCGTTCTTTAACCTCCTGAATAATAAACTAGAGTTAATTTCATCTTTCTTAAGAACCATTTTAAAGATCATTATTCCTTTTATATCACTTATTACCATGTTATGAACATTATGTAATTATTTAAGTTAATAATGGTCGTTTTGTCGATCTTTGGTACTTGAGTCAAAAATAAACTTCTTATAATTACAAGTTGTTCATGTGGTAAAATATCCATTATATCCAGAATTATATTCATGATTTAGATATCAAATATATCATACATATCCAGTATATATTTCATTTATAATATTACATAACATTTAGAGGTAAGAAATGAAATGCACCGTTCATGGAGACGGTAAGCCGTACGTACGCATTAACGCTACCTTCATTTCTATTTCATATTTAATGGAATGAAATCATAATGATATAAAGGTATATTATAATTCCAGCATAATATAATATATAATATCATTTACTCCATCCTTTATACATCCCACAAATGTCATCAACGATTCAAATCACATTGAGGGGGCGGTAGTCTGCACTTCCTAAAATGAAATTATCGTGTTTACCCATAATGGAAATCATAAAGGCATGAAATAAATGAAAAATACATAAGCATAAGGAAATCATAAACCTAATATATATCATATATAAAAAATACTTTCATCATAATGGCCACCATAAGAGGTGTTAAAAGAAGAATGAACAATCATCGTTTCGTGAGGCAGTAATTCGTCACGCACAGAAACAATATGTTCTTTAACCATTTGACGAAAGTGTGTGTAAGTGTGAAAAAAATCCTTCTCATAAAAAAATAATAATATATTAAATATACTGTTTTTGTTACAAAATAAAATAATAAAAATAGTTTAGGGGGTTGGAGAAGCAAAATAAAATAAAACAACCTAAGAGAGAACATTACCTTAAAATTGGGTAACACTTTTTGATTTGAGCCAAAGGCTTCTTTGGGTAGCCTTATTCCCAATGTGAGGCTTCTATGAGTAAGAGAGAGAAGTTGAGAGAGTATTTGGGTAGAGTGTGGCCAAGCCAAATGTCTTGGAAGGTGTGAATAAGGTGGTAGTGGTGGGGGCCTTTTATAAGAGGAGAGGAGGGGCACTCTTGGAAAGTCATGAAATGTTACTTTATTATATAATGAGTTTCAGATTTTAAAGATCCCAAACATATATACTTCGGGTCTATGGTGATAAGGCTTCTAAATATACTCATCCAATAGGTTTTTGAAAAGATTAAGTCTTATATTTTACATAGCTTTTCATTTTATTTAAATCGTTAATTAATGATGTAATCGCTGCATCATCATGGTGTCATAAAAATTTTAATTTATTTAATGTATAAAAATTATAAAACTAATATCACTATGTAGGAAATCTATTTATATTTACAATGAATATTTATAGTAGAAATTTTGACTTTTATAATCCCATGTAATGATTGTTTTAGTAAAACAACACATGTTTATGAAAATTTTATTTTTACTTTAAATAAAAATTTATTAATGTCATTTTCTTACCGAAGTGTCTCAATGGGGTCCCCAAGTTGACCCATGGATTTTTTTGGTCTTCCATGACACATAAAATAAGTGAGGGACAAGTGTAAGGGTATTTTCATATTTTTATAATATCATTTTTACCTTAAATTTCACTAATTGCCTTTAATCGCGATTAGTTAAACTTAAAAGTTATTATTCACCAAAAAATTATTTCAATCCCATTGAACTACATTTTACTTCTTAATGACAACAATGTATGTCGGATTTTTTAAAATCAAATCAAATAAGTGGTAATGTTTCATTTAAATGAAAAATCCATTTTTTAACTACCACTTAGTGGTTTCACTATTCATCAAAAATTGATGTTTTTCCGAACAATGCCAAAATTTAACCCTAAGATATAATTGATATTCCAAATTAAAAAATGATTTCTATTTTAGAAAATTCCAAACATATAAGTTGCATTAATTAATTTAATAATTAATTCCTGATGTCACAATAAATAGCGTGTTTTTAAGAAACAATATATATCAAAAGATTAACAATTGTTTATGTCCAATTTCAAAGTTAAATTAATTCTAATGAACACCATTGGAGAAAATGGTAAAATATATTCTATTTATATATTAAAACCAGTCAATAGTATAATTTATCACTATAAATTATTTTGATTAAAAAAATTTGTCTTTAAGTATTTTTCAGTATTCATAAAAAATTGGAAGTTCTCATAAAAATACCAAAATTTCAACATAGGCTAATTTCGATATTCTAAATCCAAAAATGAAGTCCAATTTGAAATATAAAATTTATATAATTTGAAAAATTTGGTATTAATATTCATAAATGCTACTTTTATTGGTCGTGGTGTGTTAGAACTTGTGGTTGCGTACAACACACGCTGCTCTATTATTCAAAGAGGAGCGTATCATGGAAGCTTGGGGTGTTAAAATTACCCTACTATATTAATGGAATTGATGAATAGAGCCTTTATAAATTAGAATTAATTTTTTTGGGTAGAAATTATAGATGATATTATTATTTATTAAAATAGAATGGAAGTGCTTGAATAAAACTTGATAATCATACAAAAGAATCTAAGGAATGAGAAAATATATTAAAAAATAGAAATTTTGAATTTTGAATGTAAAAGAATTAATTTTTGGGTAATATAATCTCAATATAGGGAATAGAAGTAGATTAATCAAATATAGAGGATATTTAATGATGGATTATTCTAACCATAGTGATTAAGAACTATAGTTTTATTGGTTTAGCTGGATATTATAGAAATTTTGTGGAGAATTTATCATTACTATCTAATACTCTAACTAATTCAACTATGATGGGTGATATGTTCCTCTAGATAGATAAATGTGAGATAATTTCAAATAACTAAATACAATTTTAGTCATAACACCTATTCTAACATTATCCTATAGTGAACAAGGGTTTGTAATCTATAGTGATGCATCCAAGAAGGTATTGGGATGTGTTATTATTCATAATAACATTGTTATATCTTATTCCTTAAAACATTTGGAGACCAATGAGAAAAATTAATCAAATCATGATTTGGAGATAGCTACGATAATTTTTGGATTAATGCTATGGAGGCATTATCTTTACGGAGAGAAGTGTGATATATATACCAATCATAAAAGTTTGAAATATATATTTACACATAAAGAGTTAAACATGCACCAGAGAATATGGTTATACCTGATAAAGTATTATGTTTGATCAATACATTACCACCCATGGAATGAAAACATGGTGGTTGATGCTTTGAGTTGAAAGGATCATGCTAGCTTATCCATAATGAGGATAAAAAAATATCTAATATTTTATTATTTGAAAAGTATGGATCTGTAAATCTTGATGGAAGGGAGAAAATAAAATCGTCCCTAATTGAATGTTCAACCATATGTAATGTTACGATTAAATAGTTCAAAAATGAAGATGCATAGCATCAAATAAAAGTTATAAATGTTCATGATTTTAACCATGATCATGATAGAATGATAAAATTTTGGAACTGTGTATGCATTCCTTCCATACCATATTTGAACAAGGAGTTTTCAAATAAATCTTATAGTTCATCACTATCTACTCATCTTGGATGTACAAATATGTATATATATTTGAAAGAATACTTATTGTGGGATAGAATGAATAGGGATATCATTGGGTTTGTGTCTCTATGGTTCGTATTGCATCAAGTTAAAGTTGAAAGACAAAAGTATAAGGGGATATTTCATCTATTCCCATACCTGAATGGAAATGGAAAAAAACTATTGTGGTTGTTTTTTGGGAATCCTAAAAACATCTAAGGATAATAATTCTACATGGATGATAATCGATCACCATACTAAGTCAGTGTGTTTATTTTCTTTCACATAATACATTTCTTTGGATTTTCATTCCCAGATATACAATAATGAATTGGTAAGGCTGTAGGAAGTACCACAGTCCATTGTATCTTGTTAGGATCTAAGGATTAACTTAATGTTTTGGAATGGTCTTCAATAATCACTTGATATAGAATAGATATTCAGTACTATGAATCACCCTTAGATAGATAGTTATCCTTAAAGAACAATTCATCCCTTAGAGGATATATTGATGTCTTGTTATTAGGATTTAAAAGGTGGTTTGAATCAACACTTTACTCTAGTTGAGTTTTCTTACTACAACATTTATCACTCAAGCATTAAAATGGATCCTTTTGAAGCCCCTCATGGAATTAAATGTTGAGATCCGATGTGCCATTATGAATTTGGACAAAGAAAACAATTGGGACTTAAGATCAGGGAAGAAATAGTCGGGATGGTTAAGGCTATTCACCAACATATCAAGGTATCTCCATATTGGGTGAAAGTTTATGTTGATACCCATTATTATGATATATAATATGAAGTTAGTGAGAAGTTGTTTATAAAAATATATCCTTGGAAAAAAGTTATGATATTTGGGGAGAATTGTAAATTAAGATCTAGGTATTTTGGTCCCTTGGAAATTATTAATTGTATAAAGATGGTATCATATCACTTGAAAATTACTCAGAATATCTCTCAAGTCCATGATTTGTTCCAAGTATTTCTACAATGTAAGTACATACATGACCCTACACATGAACTGAACTCAGTGGTCATACCACTAGAGAAGGATCTTTCATATAAGGAACAACTAGTTGAAATTATATATTGTACAAGGAGAGTTCTATGAAATAATACCACTCACTATCTCAATTTTTTGGAGAAATCACCAGTTTGAGGGACCAAGGGTTAAAATGTAACACCCCCGGTTTTTATGAACCTTTTTTTGAATAAATTAAAATTATTTTATATATCATGTTCCATAATACAATAATTAAAACATTCAATATATTCTACATCAATTTAATCTTATGATACATGCAACACCGACTAAGATTATTTTACACGCAACAATGAGTTTCAATGGAACTATAGTTTATTATTATAGTTATTTAAAAAAGATTATTCTAACACAGCCTTTAAAATTTGTGATATGAATAATATTAACTAATTTATAAGTATCATTTTCAATTTTTTTGTATAAATAGAATATTTTGATAATAAAATATAGAATTTTTTTCAATGACTTTATAAGTTTGAAAATACTATTTTCATGAAACAATTAATTTTTATGTCTTTATATTATCAATAATAAAATTAATTTTATAATATTTTAAAAATTGAATATTATAAAATAATATACAATTTTTAATTCATAATTCAATAATTATATTACAATAAATTTTAGGTATTTTTGTTTAAAACTTCATTTTTGGATGAATAATGAAGAATACAGAATTTTAATTCAAAACTAATATTTAATCTAATTTACCTATATAGTAAAATTATATTATAATTTGAATTTGAATTATAATTAGATTAACTATGAAATAATTAATCTAATTTAGTTAATTACAATTAGTTTCACATTGAAATTAGATATTAAAACATTTTACACTTTTAATCCTTTTCACTCTAAAAATCACACCATCTCATCACGTCTGTGGGATTAATTTTAAATTATTTTCTACCAGTTATGTCAATAATATTTAGAAAAAATGGATTAAATATTTAGAACCATTATAATTTATAATGTCTAATATAGTAAAATAATTTTTTTACCAAAAATATTAGCAGACGTAAATAAATTTAATTACAGTGATGAAGGAAAAATAATCCTAATTAAGGACTAAACTTAGAATATAAAGTGTAAAAATGACCCTACACCTGTCAAAATATTATGTTTTAGACATATTTCTACCACTACACCTCTAAGGATCTATAATGGTTCCTCTCTAACCCATGGGGTGACGTAAAACATGGGGAGCACTCAAATAATATCAATAATACCCAATGTTTTCTTTTCCTCGATTCTAAATGTCCCCCCTTCACACTAATAAAGACCTTTTTCTCATTAATAATCTACCCTAATATCAAAAAAAACTACCATAGTTTAATCCTATAATCATCCCTTTTGAATAAAATACTACCAATAAATCCCTTTTGGTGAATACCAAAAGTAGTTAACCAAAGAAGAGACAATACCCTTCAACAAGAACATTATTTTTATTTCATTCTACACCCCATAGAATCTACTTAATCCATTATTAAATAATAACTAAATTATCCTAAATATACTGATACATTTTTATATTAAGGTTTCTACCAACACTCACACACACTTCTATCAAATGGGATACACAATCATTTTTATCTGTACAACAAACTAAGAACTCATGAACCGATGTCATTCATTCTTCCATTTCCACCTTCCAAGGTTGGTAATAATGATGTGATTTATGTTTTTATATTAAAAATATGATAATTATACTGTATTTATACTTATTTATTTATTCTATAACACATACATTCGTGATTTATATTTTTTATAAATATGAAAACTTCGTTTGTGGACTTGTAGATTATCGTCTTCTCAAAGTGATGTGATTTGTTCACACTTTACATGGAATGTATAAAAGAGGGGTTTAGTTGATTAAAAGAAGTATAATCAGATAGGCAATACATAAAAAAAGATTTGTCAAAACCTGCTTCCCAAGGGCCCTAGTTTTTTCCTAATCTTTTCTTCAATTATCCGCTCTTTTTCACATAATTCATTCCAGAGTTGTATTTTGATGTGGTCGCGACCTTGTCCCCTGCCATATTTAGCTTCAATATCCCTGGCCTGTTAGAGTAATGTATCCACATCTTCATCAGATTATGAATTTACAGCCTTCTCCTCTTCATTTTTAATTTTCTCTTCATCTTTTCTTTTACTTCTTGTTCTTTCTTTGTTGCCAAGAGGCTCCATCCATGTCCACCTATTCTAGATTTTTAGTCTCTTTAGAACCAGGTGTTGCAGCAACATCTTTGGCTGTAGGATCTTCCTCCTTACCTTAATCAACGTTTATTTCTGCCACATTTCCTTGACCATATTCCTTCATATTTTTTTTACTTGTGCATTAGAGGCATCACTAGAGGCTACAGAAAGTAATGCGTCTTGTTTAGCCACTTCCTTTGTCCCACATGCATGCCCCTGTTAAATTACTTACTTAGTGGGAGTGGCTTGATTAGTCCCACAGGTTTTTACCTCTTTGCTTGACTGTCCAAGAGCCAAATTGATGTCATGTTGTGCCACATCCCTTGTAGTGGAAGTGGCCCGTTTTGAATTAAATCCACAGGGTTTCATATACATGTTATCATGTTCCTTCTTCTTCCTGGAATGATGTCTAGGTTCAGCTGAGTATCCCAAGTCCTGCAAGTCGGCAGAAGCAGAGGAGTCCACCAAAACAGGTATATTGGTACTAGAATTTGAAGATCCATTAGCAACACAGACAGATGTAGTATCAGTGTTGTTATAAACACAAGAGGGTTCACGTTTATAATGTGAATGAAAACCATTTGGGGGGGCATCTATTGAGGTATCCCTAACCACAATATTAGCCCAGGAGCATTTTTGAATTGTATTAGTTTTTTTCCAATAGTGAGTCTTGAGAGAGGACATCAGGTTCATGTTGAATTTTGTGCTGCTGCTGATTTTTCAAGCCAGGGGAGGTTTCTTGCTTCATATGGCATGAAGTGTGATCATGCCCCCTCATTGAACAGAAACTGCATGTTAGGACTCTTCTACAACTATCCTTATCATGTCCAATAATCCTACAGTCTGTGCAGAATCTAGGTAGATTCTCATATTCAATTATATGTTCTAATTCCTCCTCTTCAGTTGATAGGAAAACCTTATTGGTCAGTGTAGCAGAAAAGTCAATCTCAACTAAAAAATGAGAAAAGTGCCCATACTTGGAAATTTTGGTTTCCCTATCTATTCTTATAGGTATTCCAATTGCTACATCTATATCATATAAGATGTGGGGGTGCCAAAGAATCCAACTCAGACCATAAACTTTAACCCAGGTTTGTACTGAAGACTTACCAATTTACAGAGTGTTGAAGCATTGATCCCATTCGCTAATGTGAAAAACCCCTGGCTTGAATGAGATAGAACCATACCCCATGCCTTCAATTTTAGTTCCTCCATAGGGAAGAGAAGATGAAAGTACCCACGGCCCAAAGATACGCATATCCAGTTGTCAAAGCCCCAAATTCTTGACAATTTCTAGGAAAGTTGCTCGATCATCCATGGCGCTACACCTTTGGGAAGAACAAACCTACTGATAATTGAATGCTCACCCTTTTAGAGACTTTCCGAAACTGCAGCTAGATCCTCTTTCACATGAGCTGCGGACCCCTTTATTCTGATTCCTACATTCACACCTTTGAAGGATGCCAAGGTGCTATGAGTACTAACATCTTTTAGGTTAACCTCCTGAGAGCTTCAGTTCGTTGCAGATATTTCTCCAAAATCTGATGTTTCATGCTTGAATTCATCGAATCGACCAGGTAATAATAATTCTCCAACCATTTTCACTGAGCGAAGGTGAGGGCATAAACCCTAGCTTCCTTTTTCCCCCCGATGTCTCGCCGTTCTCACCGCACGCTCCATCTTCCTCCAATCCCTTTTCGTCATAGATTGGTATTTTCATGGTTTAGTTAATGTATATGAAATTTAATATAAGTCCCCATCCTTAAAAATTACTTAATATTGAGTTCATTAAACAATTTGACATTTAGGATCTTTTTAGGTTCAGTGTTTTAGAGAATTAGGCCATAACAGTTACATTACATCTTGAAAATTACATTGTAGAAACTTCTTTTATATCCAATTTTTTCCACAAAAAATTATCCTTATTAAAATAAAACAAGAATTAGTTTCAAGATATAATTCTTCTTAAATTTTTCCTTTCATTTACCCATCCTTATACTATGCGAAAAACATTTCAAAAACATGGGATGAGCATAAAAAGCTCAGTAAGGGTTATAAAATAAGGAAAGAAAAAATTAGTCCATAAATACATACAAATAAATGAAATAATACTTCTCAATCATAAAATATAATCTCTTTATCCTGCCTCATTATAGATTAAGATTTATTAGTAACACATAGAAATCATAAATCGTAATGTTAACTTCTGGCATCCATATAATACTTATATTGTAGCATTCATAACTACATACGGAGTTACATTTGGAATATCTGTCACTATATATTACCTTAATCTCTTAGGAGAAACATTAACATTCACCTCCATAACATTACCCAATTCCTTATAGAGCTATCTTGGGCTCACCCAACCTAGGATTATCACAAAACCGACTATATTGGTAAGAAATGCCCACGAACCATAACATAATCATAACACATGATCAAGTATAAAAAAAAGATAACAATTCTACATTGAAATCACAAGATATATGTTCAAGATATTGACATAATCAATCTATTTTCAAAACCATTTTCAATTCCAAAATAAATAAAATGGGTATATGGTTTTTATTTTCCTTTTGAAAACATTATAAGTTATTAAGGAATCCAAAAATAAAATAATGCTCATGGCGGTGAAAAGGTCTTTGTCTCTACGTATGTTAAAAAGAAACATTTCCTTTGTAATTTAGAAAAAGGATATGTAGAAGAAATATATCTATTGAATGAATTAAAAGTCAAATTGGTTTATACACCGTATAAAATAAATTTATATATAAATAAAAATATGACTCAAAGAAAAGGACGTTGAGATGGAGTTCCTTATAAAGATCATTTGGTAAATAAAATAGATCGATTATGTGTATTCACTATATGTACAAATAAATTAATTATAAAAACAAGATATTATATCAAAAATTATTTCCAACATAATCATATAACGACATAATGAAGAAGTAGAGGACTAACCCAAAGAATTGAAATTGGGTTAAGAAGTTCCCTTAACTTGAATCTGACTCATCACGTATGTTCCTTATTCTTCCTAAATGATAAACTTAAGTAAATTTATAATTTTTTTAGAACTTTTTCCATGTTTATTATTACTTTTATATCTATTATTACCATGTTATAAACATTACATAATTATTTCATTTAATTTCGGTCTATTTTTTGAAATTTGGTACTTGAGTCAAAAATGAACTTATTATAATTAGAAATTGTCCTTGTGGTCAAAATTCCATTATATCTATAATTAAATTAATGATTAAAATATATTATAAATCCAATATATATTTATTTATAATAATGCATAACATTTTGAGATATGAAATGAAATGCACCGTTCGTAGAGAGGGTATGTTAAACGTACGCATGAACACTAATTTCATTTCATTTTCATATTTAAAGGAATTAAAAATAAATGATACATATATATATTATAATTATATTATAATATCATATATAAGTTAATTGTTAAAATCCTTTATACATTTAATGTATGGAATGAACGATCCAATTCACTTTGAGGTGGCCGTAGTCTACACTTCCCCAAATGAAATTATCATTTTTACCCATTATAGAAACCATAATGGTGTGAAA
Source organism: Viscum album (assembly GCA_963277665.1). Taxonomy (NCBI): domain Eukaryota; kingdom Viridiplantae; phylum Streptophyta; class Magnoliopsida; order Santalales; family Viscaceae; genus Viscum; species Viscum album. The sequence continues at coordinate 2,048,686,874 of OY728150.1, read as the reverse complement.
TAATTTAACAATAATGAATAATATAGACAATATAAATATAATAAATATAATATATAAATACAATGTCTCTATAAAGGCCACCAAGAGAGGTCGTTGGAAAAAATCGAACAATCATAATTTTGTGAGGCAGTAGTTCACCGTACACAAAGATAGTATGTTCGTATCCATTAAATGGAGGTTTGTAGAAGTGTAGTTCGGATACATATCATAAAAACATACTAGTATATTTAGGATACAATTTTTTTATGTTATTAAATAATAAATATATAATAGGGAGTAAAGAAGTAGAATATTGGAAAGGAACTTTTGAGAAGACGCTACCTCATAAAATGGGTAATTCTCTTTGATTTGACCCAAAAGGATTTATTGAATTTACTTATGCCTAAGGTAAGGATTACAGGAGGAAAAGAGGGATGTTTAGAGATTATTCGATTAGAGTTTGGATAATTCAAGGGGCTTGAGAAGTGTGAGTAAGGGGTTATAGGTGATTCACTTTTATAAGAGGGAGGAGGTGTATTTTATGAATGAATTGAAAATTTATTTTATTATAAAATTATTTTCAATTTAAAATGGTCAAAAACTAATTTAATTATATGATAAGTTAATTATTGTTCTAAATACTCCCAAAAAATTGGTTTTAGACATGTTTATGTCCCAAATGTATCCATATCTTTTAGTTTTAACCCTTAGTTAACTAATTTAACTCTTAACATGTCTTCTTGTATATTCATACTATATGGTTAATATAATTACTATAAAATGACAATCGAACCTCAAGTGGTTAACTAATGACATGTTAAACCTTATCTAAGTAATTTGGATGAATATTAGATTTTCAAAACAATTATATCATTTAATAAAATATTATTTTTTAAAAACTCATTTATTTTAATTTTCATACAATTCATATCATGACATTTTAAAAATCCATAACAACTTGATTCATTCAAAAAAAGCTTCATTAATTAAAACATAAAAAGTCATATTCTTCCCAAAAATTCTTTTATGGCATAAAAAGTTTCAAAATTAATTTATTTTAATTTTTATAATCTCATTTACTTAGAACATTCATTAATAAGGTAATGCCTACATCATCATTGTGTCATAAATAGATTTATTTATTTGATGTATAAAAATAATAAATAAAATACCATGATTTGGGAAATATTATTATTTTTAATGACTATTTATAGTCAAACAGATCCCTTATATAACCACAAATAATTTTTTTCGTAAAAGATATATGTTTATGTTATATTTTCCTTGACTTTAAATTAAATGTAATTAAATGTCATTTTCACACATAAGTGGCTCCATGGGGTCCTAAAATCGACCCAAGGAAACCCATAGTAATAAATATATCATCAAATGGGATTAATACATATTTTAGGGTAGTTTATGATTATTATAATATTATTTTTTCCCCTTATTTACCAGATTTACCCTTTAACCATGGTAAATAAGATATTTACTAAAGTTACTATTCATAATGTCTTAAAATAAAAGTCACCTATTTACACAATTTTGACCTCCTGATTAAAAATAAGCAATCTATTTATCAAAATTAGAAACACAGAAGTTTTTGAAATTAATTTAAAATTAATTCCTATTGTCAAACCCAAAAAGCGTGTTTTTAAGAAGTAAAAACTACTAAAATATTTACACGTGTTTATCTCCAATTTCAAAATGAAATTACATAAAATGTCCAAAATGTTATTAAATTATAAAAAATATAATCTAATTACACTTTATATCTAATTAGAATGATAATATAACTATATAAATAAATTAGATGAAAAGGCAGTTTTGACTTAAAATGTAGTTTTTTCACTAATCATTTAAAAAATAACATTATTAGAAAAATAAATAAAATCAACCAAAAGTAAATTTCGATGTACCACTTCTAAAGAATAAGATTATTTTTCAAAATGGAATATATAAAAGTGACAAAAAGTAGATTTAGAAAATGGTTTTCCATAAAAAGGCTGTAAAACAACCTTTTAAAGAATATTAGATTATTTCGTGATTAAAATTGGATTCATTTTTATATTAAGCCATTAAAATGTATTAGATAAATGTAAAGATGTTTAAAAAATATATATAATCAGATTTTAGTTATTTTTGTTCATAAATTCCAATAAAACCACTATGTATTAACAACCATTTAAAATAATAATATAATTATATTATTTATCTGTATAACTAAATGTTGTGTTTAGTGTAATATTTCGAAGAAATCCATTATTGCGTTCTGAGTACGTTATCGGAAAAAGAATCCCATTTAAAGTAAAATTAATATTTAACTAATAAATATTAATAAATATAAAAATTTCTTATTCTTTATTTAGTTGGGATGTTAAATATATGACATAATAATTCAACTATAATAAAAATTATATATATATTCATATATTTCATTTAACTTATTTATTTCAATATGTTAAGAAAACTAAAACAACATTCATTCATAAGTACAACCTACCATCTCCGTGAATGATGTATTTGAGTATTTATTTATATATTTTATAGATTATTATAAATTCATATATATAGAATATATATTATATTAATATCACAGTTATAATTTTGGTGATGAATAAATCATGTTTTAAGTAATAGGACCAATAATATATCAAAATCAAAACACATTCAAAAGACAAAGTAGTATTTACCTAAAACGTAACATTAACATTAAATTGTTAATAAAAGGGTAGTAAAAGGTCATAAATAAATCATATATAGTACTATATAATTCAATATATTTTTCTTAGTATATGTATAATAAAATTATTTTATTTCTACATGAGTTTTCAATGAGTACTATAAAAGTTAAGACATAAGGTAAGGGGATTTCTAGTCTCACATTGATTTCTGAATTACTTATGCCATATTAACCACTAATTTAATTTTTTGGTGTATATACTTACCCTGAATGTATTCTATGATTATTATCCTTAAATTTAGGGTTATTTATATAACCATTTTATGATATCCCATTTATGATATTTATAGTTCAAATGTTACCAAATCGGTAAGGGAATTTTGTCTCAATTTTCCATCTATGAGACATGTTTTCTTATGAAACTATATTACTTTACTATGTGTATATAGTATAATTTTGACATGTTATATCATGATTATTCGTATTTAAATGATTTTATAAGGACCAAATTATTTTTTTCTTTAATTGGGATTATGATTTAATGTTACCAAATTTGTAAGAGTATATTGCTACAATCTGATCGTTTATAAATATTTTTTACAATAACACCTCAATTGATGAAATTTTATCATTAATATTATTCTAATATATATATTCATAATATTTCAATGTTTTGGTACCGTTATTCTTCTATTTTTTACTTAATATATGTAACTAAATGGTTTTAAGAAGATATAACCTTATTTCTATCTTAGGTTAGAAATCTGTTTTATTCATAAACCATGTTTTCAAATAAGTTTTCAAAAATGTTTTAAAATAAATTTCATCAATTAAATTTAAGGAAAATCTATTTTAAAAAGAAAAATGGTATTCAAATCTATTTTCAATAAAAAAGGTTTTCCAAAATTTTTTATGATTTAATAATATATTTTCAAAATAGAAAAGATATTTTCCTCAAGAGGTTTTTTCAATAAATATATTTCATGTAGGTTAAAATAATTTCAAATATTTTATTATTTAGTACAAATATGATCCATGGAAAGAATAATTATTATCTATTTGAATGGTTTAAGTTTAATATGACATGTTTTTTATGACATATTTTCCTCTTTCATGGGTTATATGCTTTTGATACCTGCTATTTTTCATGGGTTATGATTTGATGAAATGATTATGAGACTTATCTCTTTTACAAATGTTATGATATGATTAAATTTTTTTTATTAACAATTTATATCATGGGTTATAAAATGATTCTCATGAAACCAATATATTTTGATGTCTTATGATATGATTACTGTTTCATTATCTTACAGAAAATGAATGTATGATTTTATTATATAATGGGTGGGACCTATATCTCCATCAAATGCATTCGGTAAATATTTATATATCATGAGATAAAGATGGGACTCAAGTCTACGGGATTGATCCACTATGGAATATAGGGATACCCGATTCACAATGGAAGATAAGGAAACTTGATCAGCTATGGGAGGATGGGGAAATCAGCCCCAGTTTGGAATGACAGGGAAACTAGATCCACTATTGGAATATGGGAAAACCCAATCCAATATAAGAATTTGGGTAAATTAGATCCCATATAAGTTAAGGATTATGAATTGAGATTGTGGTGTTTCATGTACAGAAGTTTCATTCACAATTATGTTCCTTGATATGTTTTTGGAAATGTTCCATGACTTATAAGGAATGATATTACATGTTTATGTTTATCCCACAATTCCATAACTTATTCTTATGTTATTCCCTCATGGATTATCCTCTTGATTCCCTTACGATTCATGTATTATGACCATACAATCATGATTTTATAATTAATGTTTATGATCTTTGATATTCATGGTATGATCATCTACTGTTATGATCACATTATCATACAACTGTGCTCATGATTGTGCTTACATATCTCCCTTTTTTATCCTTACTGAACATTTGAGATCACCCCTCATTATGTTTCCTTTCCCCCAGTTAAGAAGATAGCTATTATGTATGATGTAACCTAGAAGGGTTTTATTCTTGAAGAAACTAATGGGGTAAATTTAAAATCCCTTTTGAACGAGTGTTTACATTTACATATTTCCAAATGCGCTAAACTAATACTGTCTTTGGGTGTCTATTTGTATAATGTATTCAGTTTTCCACAAAAATATTGTAATATTAATGTTTTTTAATTCAGTTTAGCTATACTAGGTAATATTTTGGTTCATTCCTTTGGGTATTTTTATTTTGGAGGAGTTATAAGTGTGGGAGTTCCATTTAAAATTGACGAGATGAGAATTTTTGGCACATATAATTCTTTTTTATAAAGGGATAACATGTTTCACATGGAATGTGAATTAAAAGTGGGAAATAATAAATTTTAGGAAGTTTTATTTTAAATAAATCTCCAAACACACTTTCTATACAAATTTTAAACATTTTTTTGTCATTTTTAATTATATTTCTACTTTTCCAATTTTAATTTTACCGAGGTCACTAATTTTTAGCTTGTAATTTGTTTTTATTTTATAAAACAAAATTAATCCTTATTTGATAATATTATAACTTTAATTATAAATATAAATTTAAATTTACCTACTAAAACACCTATATAAATTAAAAATTAGACTTAACATTAGAAAATGTAACTTGAAAAACATATTTTTAGGAAAATGGTGTATCATTAAGAATTTTATTTTTTTTAGAATAAAATTATAATTTTTATTGATTCTATTATATATATATATATATATATTCAATTTTTACTTAATTAAAAATAAAATTTATGAAAATTTATGTTCCAATGTTTGAAAAGATTATTAAAATAAATAGTTGAAAAATAATTTCTATTAAAATATTACCTAAGTTTTATTAAATGTCAAGTGTGGGTTTTATAGGTCAACATAGTAAAAATATATTATTAGATTATATTCATAAAGAAAATTGTATTATCAAAATGGTTTCAAAATACGTCATTTCATTCTTTTATAATAATTCAAAAATGTTAAAATATTAGTAAAATCTGTATTTTTCTATATTCTTTAAAAAATCAGTTATTTTTTGAAAAAATTTAAAAAAATTACTATGAAAATTTTGTCACTATAAATATAAAAATGGATTTATATTTATCAGATTCTGATTATAAAATTTAATAATTCACCTTTTATATGAAAATAAAATTTATAAAGGGAAACTTCTTTTATTGAATAATTTTTATTAAAAAATAAGTGTTCTTTAATTTATTTCATATCAATTTATAATTTAAAAGATGATGATATATTTGTAAATAAATAATATTTTAATGTTTTTCAATGTAGTCTGTTAGGAAAAAATATATCATACATAATAAATTATTTCACTAAAACAAAATAAATATTACTTTTATACTAAATACCCTTTAAAAAATACTACTAAAATTTAATTATTTATTTTCTAGAATTTTGTTTGACGACTCCATTAATATTAATTTTCATATATGAATTTTATATATACATAATATCATATTTTAATATTATTATTAATAGTTATATGTATCTCATATATATATTTATAATATTTTAATTTATGAATTTCGATTTAGTATGTGTAACATTATTTTAAATTTAGAACATAAAAATAAATTACTTTAGTATGCCAATAATATGTATGACCAATGACCAATTTTAAACAACCCTATTTTTAATTAATATAATTTCAATGAATAATTTGTGATGACCATGATTTATTCCTATATATAGACTTACTGAATCATTCATTCATTCCAATTTCACTTCAAAAGGCATAAATCATATTTCATATTATCTATTTTTCATATTTTTTATCCATTCATGGTGATATTATAGATTTTAGTTATTTTTTGGATATTGGTGATCCTTGTGATTAAAGATGATCCAAGATATTTCTAGCCATGAAGTATTTATTTTATTATATCAGTTATCTATAGTTTAATTATACAATTTTAATGGATGTAATTCATCTATGGAGAGTAAAATTCGGTGGATTACAGTGCATAGTTTTATTTTATTTTTTTGTAATGTGACACTTTTTAATTAATAACGTGTATTTAGATTCATTTATATTTTATAAGTAACATTTTCTAATCATGTTTCAATCCTCATGAAGAAATAAGAAATATTCTTTAAATGTATAAGAATAAATAATAATAATACTATTATTATTATTAATTGTAATAAAAATAATATTAGATCCTAAACCCTAGGGATCTATATAGAATATTTTTCCCTGGTGAGGTGGAAGGACTTTTATTCCCAAGGAATATTTTTTAGTCTACAACTTCAACCCAAAACTCCTTGGGAACCCCCAAATATAATATCATGAATTTAGATATCTCATATTGTATTTTAGTCATCTTTTTCTCCACACTATTTTATTATGGACTTCCTAGATGAATACTATAAAATCATATTATTTTTTTTCTAAAAAAATGCCTCAAAATATCCAAATTCAATATTCCCCATATTATCAAACCAAAAAAACCTAGGTTTTAAATAATCCTCTCTTTCATCCACATCTATCCATCAAATACAATTTCTATTTACATTAGATTTTTTCTTATAAAATAACACCCACACATTCCATGTTTCTTATTTTAAAAAGGTATGAAAGTATAATGACCCAATGTGAGAATGAATAGGTGTTAGTACCACTATATTTACATGTACCAACTCGAACATCTTATTATTTTTTTATTCCAATTATTTTAAAAATAATTATCTACATCAATATAAGTATATACTATTTTCATGGTTTTTACCTCAAACAAATGATTTTTAGTATTCCCTTTATATCTATGATTACGATCCCTATGTCACAGTTGTTACCTTGAAAATCAGACCACAAATTCATATATTTAGAATTTATTATTCCTATATGTGTTATATCATCCAATCAAATTTTAAGGTATAACATTATGACGATCACTCCCATATACACCACCATATAACTATGTGTTATACACTACACCCATAAAAATATTTTATGGAAACCCGTATCGTAAAACTAAGCATTTAAAAATTAATTGATTATCAATCTCATAATTTTCCTCACCACTTAAAAATATAGAAAGTATATTCTCCTTGTTTGTATTCTCAAATAACCCTTAAAATCAATATCAAGATATTTATCATATATAATAAGTACCAATAAAATATTTTAGAGGCATAGTTCCATATACTCCCCCTCTAAGAAATTAAGTTTAATACATCCTCAAAAATCCATGATCCAAGACTACAATTGGAGGAGACACATAAACACAATGTTACATAATCCATACTTATGGTATTTATAGATGAAATATAAGATGTGATGATTTCAAAATGTACCCTTATATCTATGAAATACTTATTTATGTCTACCATTTTTTCTAAAAACCCAACATAATGTACTAAGTCAAGTTAATTACCCTTTTCTATCCTCTGTTTCCTCTAAAAAAATTCTAAAAATTCCTCTAATTTGGAGGCCTCCACCTATAGTATTGATTATGGTTTCAGTTGTTCCTTTTACATCATTCTACTTAATTTGTTCCTTCTACATGACATTAAAAAAATAATCTGAATCTCATTTAGTATTACCTATTGAATTACTTACCATTGTAAATGTTTCATAAAATTATTTTGAATTTCACAAAAAAAACAACCTAATCCCAAACTATAACCCTAAATACCACTCCTACTATGTTTATTTAACTCTAAATCACATTGAAGTCATTGATATGATCCAACATTGACATAAATTATTCCATCTTTTTAACGACATGTCTTTACATTAGAAAACTTTTTTTTATTATAATAGGATTCTTATAGATGGTTTTGAGTTTAAACAGAAGAGTTAATGTTTTATTCACTGCCACTTGTTGATGTTCATGAATTAAGAGAATTTCATCTAAAATATCATGTGAAATTTCTAGGTTGTTTTATCCCATTATAATTTATTCATTAGTTTTTGTTTTTTCTAATTCAATAGAAGATCGACATTTTTTCTGTATATATTGTCATCAATTTTCATACACTATTATTTGATGTCTGTCCAGTTGATATTTTCAATCCATTTTGTGAAATCTTCCAATTAAATTACATTCAAATCAATAAAATCTAGCTATTGAAAATGATAAGAAAAAATATTGATGTCTATTATCAAGATCCAATAAAACTCTTGGGGATGATGAATCTGTAATTTAGAATATGCTTCCAGAACCACCCTTGATAAAAAAGGATAAATGTTCAAGAAATATCAATTATCAATGTCAAATTATAGATTAATAAACTATAATATAATATTTAGTACAAAATTTCCTTAATCACATCACATTTTTCAAAATATATACACAAGTAATAGAAAAAATCAACTCACAAATAATAAGTAATAACAATTGAATTTTTATGTTTTAGTCGTATTCCAAATCTATGCAAGAGACACTATAGATTTAATAAATAATAAAAGGGAAAATAATGATTAGATGATTTTATAAATAACAACAAGTGAACCCCATCCCCCTTTTTATAGTATGGTCCTTCCTGTTGATTTTCTTTTCAACATCGTTTCCTCTTCAAAGGTGTGCATTCACTAAGTCAATGAAATTAGAAGAAATGATTCCTAAACATCTAATGTCTTGTAAATAGTAAAATATATAAGTTTCAATTTTACATAGAAATATAAATACAATAATTTATCACTTGAAAAAACAATAACCATTATTATATATCCAATCATGATATTCTTATAAAATTTTATTTCTGATTCTTTAACTCCATCATCTAGAGTTTTTTATTACCATTGTTGTTGCTACTCTAACTATCACTACTAAATTAACATGGGATTACAATGTTAGGATCTATTTTTATCACTATAAATATATCATACATTTCCAAATCATATCCTACAAAAAAAGGATATCTATATCATATATTTAATTTTCGAAGAAAACTCAATTTTTATGGATTAACCAAAAATTAAATCCTCTGTAACTGTAATCCCTAAAAGATTATAATAGATTAGGAATATTTTATCATCCCCAGATTATGATGTGAGAATATTACACCTGATACCCGCCATCAATGTTGAATAAATAGAATAAAACAGGAATCTAAAGTCTTATCAAATAAGAGAAAATCCTACATAAAATATAGATTCCCCTAGAACCAAGAAACATGTATAATATAATAGGTAAGATGATGAGGAGATGTTTCTCTAAATAACTATCCATAAGTTAGTATATAACAATTAAATATAATTAAATAACATTTATGGGTTCAAATAAGTGTTCAAATGACCAATAATACAATTTTAAAAATTATCTAGCCCATATGATTACCAGGTACTTATTATAATTGCATCAGGTAACCGATGGTTTAAAAAGAACAACCAGGACCCTTGGCACCCCATAGAGTACCAAATCTTAAACGATTATATACGTGACATTATCTATAACCTCAGGTTCCTTCCTCTCATCTCCCCTTCTTCTCCCATGTCCTATAATTTTACATCTAAATTTTAAATGTATAATATATGAGATTGAAATTTCTAAAAAAGATAAATCTTACCCATAAAGGTTAGGGTCCTTACAGTCAACCGACTATCAGACTTCGAATCATTAAGAAGATTCCATAAGCTTCTCGTGGGACTAATTCTGCACATATCATATTTATATCATCCTATATATCCCTAGTTCCATATTTTATGTTTACATGCCACCGCATAATCAAAATAAGATTGATAAAACATCCTTACAAGCCAACCATACACTAATAATTGAGAAAAACATGATCCTCCATATAATACACAGTAGATAAAATCTCAACATCATCATATCATATCACATATAAAGGTTCAGGTACAAATTTATTTAATTCTGTGACACAAAATGTATGGTGAATGTATTTGAACATCATATGAAATGAAATCTGATAAGAATCATCATTTAACTCAAATAAATATCTAATATATATATAAATACCGTGTAAAAAGATTCCTATATATCATTATCCATTAATTAAATAACCTTGGAAAAACTAGGAAAACAAATGGTCACAAATTTTTAATTCCAAGTTCCACCTTAAATAGTCATCATAGGAATTATATAATGATTGATTAGTTATGAGATTATTATAAATTACATTTACATTATTTAATATCTCTTGGTTTATACTCCCATTTATCAATGATGATTTTTGAATTTACAAACAAAAAAGAGGAGATTGGTGAAGTCTCCCACAAAGAGTGTCAAAAATAACCACTGTTATAGATGATTAATTAATATTATTATATTAAAATTACAAAAAAGAAATAATATTCCTCCATGATCCACAAAAATCATGAATAAAGGCCTCTATCAAATACTTTATAATATAAATTGTTTTCATGGACTAAATATCAATTGAAAGATGGATTTTTATACTCAATTTTACCTATGAATCTATATTACACTGTAAGACAGTCCAAAATCGGGATCGGAATCATGGGTCACAATACAAGAGCATTCTAAACGGTATGAAATGGATCTTAGAGTTATCTTTAACATATAGTTTCTCATTCAAATCAATTTAATTTTCCTCCTTGATAGATAAAATATATTATTATTTATTATATTATTCATAGTCACCCATAATTTATCAATACAACTCAACATCCTCAATAGATAGATCTAAAAATATATAGTTACCATGTAACACTTATAACTATTAATGTAAGTTAATTAAGACTGTGTGTTATCCTATGGTGATTCAATTTTACTTACTAATAGTTAAGGTACCTATAAATGAATGCTTTAATCTCCTTCATCATTTCTGGTCACAAGAATTGGTGATTAATGTCATGATGCATTTTCAAGATCCCAAGTATCATACCCTAAATATAAGAATAGAATTTATTGATTAGTATTTAATTTATAACATTTCAAATGAAAAAAGTTCCATAAACTTATATTAATGTTTAATAATATTGAAACTACTTATCAAAAATTTAACAACTATCTAGGTTATCTCAAATAGTGAAAATATATATATTAGATATATGAGAGTCCATGAGCCACTCCATTATAGAATATGTGATTTCATTTTGTTATAAATGTATTAAATCCCAGTTTTAAATTAAATTAATGTAGAACTCGGCCATATGTGATATCAATATACACTCACCTTATGCGTCCTACATCATTTGAGAGTAAACATTTCTACTTGGGGCATTGAAAACTATGTTTCCTATAGTATAAGAATACTAGAGGTTAATGTCGAATAATTTAAGTCATTACTCCCAATAAGCCTATAAAATATTAAAATATTATTGAAATTATATGTATTTTATGCTCTTGTGATATGTAAACATTATAAGAAATTTATTATGTAGGTATTTCCACAAAAACATCATGGAAGGAAAAATGTGGAAAATTATAAATCATGCTAAAGGTAAATCCAATCATGGGGAAGAAGTATTCCAAAACCACAATCCAATACATGATGGTATTATATGATATTTCATATAAGGCCAACTAAAGATGTTTAAAAATACACCTCAAACCCTTCCCCTATATTAGTTTGAATTAGAATTGTGGTTGGTGTCAATCGATTGTTCGTCACTTGAAATTAAAACATAATTTTTTCTAACCACATTGATTCATCTTCCTTACTAGTCAAGGTGTTCATATATGATTTAATCAAGAGAAATATTTAATAAATTAATGGTAATACCTTATTGTCCCTAGAAAACATAGATTATCAATGGTACTCATTGATACCTACCTAGACATCACTAACTCCACTTTCTCATGATGTACTCAAATAAAATCTACAGATATGTAATGATGAAGAGATTGACATCATTAATATTGAAGAAAAATTTATATAACATGGAATAAATAATATTGTCACCCATGTTATCTAGAATGACATGAAGATACTGACCATACTCATCACAATTCATTAATTACGAAAGTATTTCAACCACAATGATGAAAATTAAGGAGTATCAAAATTGATGAAATAACAAATTTATAAATTCAATGAACTCAAAATAATTAATTTTAACACCAAAGGGTATTTTTAGAAATTATAAATGAACAAAATGGATTTAAAATATGGACTTTAAATTATCAACCTTCCTAAATCAATACAGAAAGTAGCAAAATTGATGGTTGATTTTTAAGACAATGTTATCTCAAACAATTGATCAAATGTAATTTAAATTTCATGAAAAGGGAAGAAATTATTAATAATTACATGGATTAACTTCAAATACTATAGAAATAGAATATATATTCTTCATCTTCCATAATGAAGAGAACTATTGTACCCCAAGGAGATATAGCCATTCGGATAAACCCATTCTCTTTGATCTCTTATAGCTAGATATTAAAATCCTTCAATTTAGTTACATCCATTCTATATAAAGGGATAAAAATTAATTTTTTACTGAATAATATTAATTGAATATTCGATTTCATTTTTTTTGGTTATCTTAATAAATAATCAATAAATAATTTATGATATTAATCGAACAGCAAAAAAATCATATAACTCCCTATATACAGTTTCCCCAAGACCAATAATAAAAAACTCAGTGATGATCATTTTAACCATGCCATATTATAAAAAAAGCCATTTTTTTATAATCATACTCTATATAATGTTTTTATAGAGAACCTAGGATAGAAAATGTTGATAAACAGCACATGTCACAGTTAATATAGGCTTAAAATTGGGTAATATTATCCATTCACAAAATTATATCACATGTTTCAATATTGAAAATAATGGCATACAATTTTTTGAACAATTTTCCTACCAATGTATAATATAGGATATTCAATTTTTCTCATTTCATCTTCCCAAAAGTACTATCAAGGACTATTTATGAAATATATTCTTCAACATTAAGATCTAGAAGAAATAATAATTTCCCATAATTAAAAGAATGAGAGGAACCTCTATAGAATATGGCATGTGTTAATAGAAAATTTACTATAATAATTCCATTAATAAAAGATTTCCCTACACTAATATAAGTCGTAAGCATATTTGTTATAATTTAATAAATTTTTAATGATAATAAAACCCTAATTGTTATAACTTATGACTATTTTTATGTGGAAATGTATTTTTATCAACAAAAATAAATTAATAAATTATTTAATGGAATTACATATGTTTTAAATATCTATTAACACTTCATATTATTATATGGAATATTTTTATAGTTAATAGATGAGTTATCATGGGATTACATGGCCTATTGATTCTCAATATTTAATGAATTAAAATTTCAAATATATCATTTCATGAGCATATAATTTTTTATAAATATTAGAATTTCCAAATTGTGTTTTAGATAGAAAATAGGGGATTAAATTTTGGAATAGAATGAGGGTTTGACCCTATGCATGAAATAATCTTTTTGCGCATTGTGTGTTTGGTCAGATCTCACATGATAGTAAATATATTAAATCATTATTATTTGGTTTTTAACAAAATAATGAAATATATCCCAAATGATGTATGAGATAAAAATTTTGATACCACAATTAAATATGGAACATTAGTTTTACCCTAGGCATGACATAACATTTTTTGCCTTGGGTTTTTTATTAAATCACACATGAGGGTATCTTCTTTTACCATTTTCTTACAATATTATTTATTTATTTATTCTATTTTTAAACACAATTCATATTACCACAATGCCTAAATCACAATTTTCACCTGAGAAAAAAATCCAAAATCATGGATTTCAACTTATTTGGACATGATTAATTATTAAATCCATTATTGAGGTTAAATTAAATACCCCACATTCAATTTTCAATTGATTCGCATATTTAAATTGGGTTTACAATTTTTGATTTTAGATCTTTTGGACGAATACATGGATTTAGGTTTGGAATATCTGAACCACTTGAATTTTTGAGGGGGTTGAGTCCATTGAGTCATGGAGATCCCAAAACTCTGTTACATAGATTTGGGGATGCTTTAGGGATCTATTTAAATTTCCCATACCTAGGTCTAGGATGTGTAGTGGTCTTATTTATTATCTAGGTTCTATTTATATGATTTAGTATGGGTTTGTTTTATTTATTTATTTCACTTTTTGTTCCAAATTTCATTCTTTCTAAATTTTATAAAAAAATGGGTTGAAATTAATCTTAAATGACTTAGCCCACGATTATCAAAGGGTAATTTAATAGAATTATCATGTACTAATTTATAAAATCTATAGAAATATAATAATGTGAAATAATGATAAATAATTATAAAACTATAATAATTTAAAATTATCAAGGTATAATTTTTTTAAAAAATTCAATAGATATTTTTTTGAAAAACTTCCAAATATAATTATAATAAATTTTCAAGTGACCGCTACATCATTTTATATAAGGAAAATATGTTAAATTTATAAAAATATAATTACTGAATTATAAATTATTAATATAAGATAAATTATCATAAGATAACTACAAAGGATAATTTATCATCAAATTAATAAAATAGCAATTAATAAAACTATCCATGTTTATTTATATGGGAATTATCATGTGAAAAAATTATTAAATTATTATAGGATAATTATGAAAATTATAAATGATAATTATATTTTGTTATCAAATTGTAATCATAAATGAAAACCATATATTTTATACATTTATATGGTAATTGTGGGTTCTTTAGACCCAACTATAAAATATTTTTCTATTACCATTTCAATTATACCTTCAGATATACATAATGTATTGTTACCATTATAGTGTATACATATATTCATCCACTATTTAATAGTAATATCCATAGATTAATTATCATATCAAAAAGTAATTATAGATACTTGGCTATTATGTGAACCTTGAGATATGATGACATTAATATTATTTTTTTCATATGGTATAGATACATCATACATACTAGAAATAGTATATGTTTTACTATCAGGATTTGTGGGCTCATAAGTATTAAGTCTTCATCTCATGAAGTTCTAACTTGGTGATATCTTGTTGGTGAGATCATGAGGACATACACGCTAATAACAACACCAAATGTTTTGGGAGTCATTGGATGTTCCTATATATGGATATATTTATTGGTTTCATAAGAATAGATATTTATCAATGTGTTCCATTTGATCAAATACTTTATTTTAAGGAAAATACATGATAATGAAATTATGAAAATGTAGCCTATGTTGGGTGTTTCATTGGTTGAATGATTAAGATAAATTTTGTTGCTTTTTAGTTGAGGAATTATTATCTCATGCTTGGTTGAACAGTATAGTATTTCCTTTATAAGTCAATGGTTATGCTATCGAATTTAAACCCATCGAGTTAAAGAAGAAAACAATATATCAATAAATTATTTTGACATATGTTTTCATCATTAATTATGAGATATCATATAAAAGATATATTATATTACAAAATTTTTGTTTATTGGATTGTAGTCATTGTTATGACTAGTCAATATGTTTTTAGGGAGCTTGATGGTTGCTAGACTCCACTCTTTGACTATGTATACTTTTAACTACAATCATAATATTCTCATAGAGGTTTACCCAAAATATCTCACTCATGAATCTTCCATATTCATAATAATATGTACAAAGGACATGGTGGGGCCCACCATAGGGTTAGAGCATTGTATATGTTTTAATAGTCCCTGATAAGTAAATATATTCATTATAAAATATGTTTAAAATATTTGGATTGATTTTATTTATTTTAAGTATTTTCATGTGTTTAGGTAAATACAAGGAATAATATTATTCAAATGAATATTATTTTAATATTCAAGGTTCATTTAATATTAGCATAAATAATGAGGTCAGTTAATAAATTGGGTTTATCAAGTAATATATTTAATATATATTTCTGGTATGTGATAAAATATTAATAATTTTTGTGATGTTGTTTAGTTCTTAATTATTATATACTTATTTTTTATTTTTTGGGTGTTTATTTCTGGGGGGACGGGAACCCTTTTTGTGTATTTGTCCACCCAAAATATATGTAAGATGAGAGACTCATTCAAGTGATTATAAATTCATTTGGAATTGGATCATCTCCCTCATCCCACTTCATAGAGATAGAATGTATCTCCCAATTGATCGATCCAATATGACATCGTTGGATTGAAGGCATGAGATCATTGGGTCATCACAACATAGAAGAGATATTCATAGCTCTATGATAGAACCTAGAATTTTAAAAATGACATGAAACCATATTCTTATATTTTGTGTGGATGATATAGTGGGTTTTTTATTCAAGTCCATTGAGAAATAGTTTTCTTTGTTGATCTGTAGTTGAGCATGTTTTGAATTGAATGACATACTCATTCTATTTGATTTCATATGCCTTGAAAAATACAACCAAGATAATTAGACCATAATATGATCAGATCAATAGAGAAACATTTTTATCACTACATTTATATATTTTTTAAAGTCCCCATCAAATCTGCTTCCACTGCGAACACCGATACTAGTAGCTTCTATTAGAGCGATCATGTGAATTTTCAAATGGAAAAAAATTAGATATATGTTTAGGTAGAATTTAAGAAATATGTCCAATGTATCTGACCACAATACAATCTAAGGTTGAATGGGAATGTTATGACAATTTTTAAAGAAAATTAATGATTAAAAATGTTGTTTTATGGGTATTATATTATAAAACAATAATTTTTTGTTCTTCGATGATCCCAAGCATTCCGACTGGCCATATTAGAAAGATTTTCTTCAAGAAAACTTAGTTTCCATGCATTTGTAGAAAAATTGAATAAATAATAATAATAATTATATTAATACCAATTTCAATGCAATAAGAAAAAATATAATTTAAAAATTTTGGTTGTTTCTTTTGGAGGGTCATTGTTTAATTATTTTTTAAAAACAAATGATGAAATTTGAAATGTTACCTCAGAAAAATTAGTACAATTTTTAGGTGGTTTTATACTTTTCCAAATAAGGAAACAAAAAAATGAATCTACATTCAATAAAAATAAATTTTTAGGCTATTGAAATATTAAAAATTTAGGATCTAATGTTTTGGTGGAATACTCATTTATACAACTTAATGAAAAAAGAATATTTTAAAAAATTTGCTTTTTGGGTGGGATTATTCTCTATGTGGGGGACTATATTAGATACCCCCTTTAATTCTCAAGGAAGTCTCATCTACCAACTAGACAACCTTACCAATTTCATATTACGGTTCACTGACACTAGTCACCCTCCAGTCCTCATGGAAGCCCTTTGGTCATACCTCTTCACTATTGTCACTGCCCCACATTGAGCATAAGCCCATTAAATCCACACTACCAGCCGTTGGTGGGCCTCCCATGGCCGGATTATGTCACCTTTTTATAGGCCAATGTATGTCATTGTCTCCCTCCATCCTAGATATAGTTCACCTTCCTCGGCTAGATCTTGTCTACCTCCACATAGAGCACCGCCACTGCCACCTGGTGCAACACATGCCTCATGCAACCGTTTGACTGCACTTCCATCTCCCAGATGAGTCCCATACTCTTATATCCAAATGATATCGCCTTATCGAGTACCCCAATCTACCTTTCACTACTACATCTAATCAGAAGTTGGCTATTCACTTCTTGGTATCCCAACACTATCACCGGTACAAACACTTTCATATTCGAACCCCCCTTTCATGGCTTTAAACAGGACCACGACCTCCTCATCCACCCATTGTGAGGTTCAGAACATCCCATGTAACACCCCGAGATTTTGTGAAAAATATTCTTTTTAATTTCATTAATGTCTTGTATTGTACGCTACACCAAAAAGATCTTGCACAACACACATCCTTGAATTGCCTTGCATTACATGCAATCGCGACCTTCCTCGATAGCGTGTGTAGTACGCAATAACGAGTTTCATTAAACAACAATATGCTATTAAAATATTATTAAAACTAGCCATTATGAATAGTAATAACCAATTTTTGAAATATTGTAAATTTTATTTTTTAAAATGGACTTCATTTTTGGATTTGGAATATCGAAATTAGCTTAGGGTGAAATTTTGGTACTTTTCGGATAACTTTCATTTTCTGATGAATAGTGAAAATTACTAAATTTTAATTAAAAAACCTTTTTAATTGAAATAATTAATATTCATAAATTAATAATTTGAGTGATTTTAAAGTATATTTAGAATATATTTTTACAATTTAATACAATGTTGGTCATTGGATGTAATTTTACATTTAAACCAGACATAAATAGCTGTCAATCTTTTGATAGTTATTATCTCTTAAGAACACGCTATTTGTTTTGAAGACGGGAATTAATTTTTCAATTAAGTAATGCGACTGATATGTTTTTAATTTGGTAAAATAGACATCATTTTTGAGTTCTTAATATCAAATATATCTTATTCCTAATTTTTGGTATTTTTCTGGAAACTTTCATTTTTTGATGAATAGTGAAACCACTAAGTGGTAGTTAAAAAAAATGATTTTTTCATAAAACTTAATATTACCGCTTTTGTGAGTGGAATTTCAAAAATCCAAGATACACCATTGATTTCAGTATGTATAATGTGGATCAATGAGATGAAAATAATTTTTTGTGAACAGTAACTTTTTACTTTATTTACCACGGTTAAAAGTAAATAGGGTAAGGTAATTACGGGTAAAAATGATATTATTATTACCCTAACACATGTCCTAATTCTATAGTATAAGTTTAATTAGACCAAAAACAACCTTAGGAATAAAATATGACCATTTTGTCCCACTTGGATTAGATTAAGACATTTATTATTATTATTAATTTATTTAAAGAAGGGTTAAAATAGTTAAAATCAATGTTTAATAAGTATATAATTTTTAATATAGGGTTATACATATAAGATAAATTCTAATTTAAATATTTATTGGAAATATAAAAATATTTCATACATTATGGTATTCTATTTGTAATTTTTAGACATTAAATAATTTAATTTATTTATGACACAAAGATGATGCAATAATTATCTTATTAATGAAATATTGACATAATTGATGTTATAAATACCAAAATAAATGTAATTTGTTACTTTTTATGAATTCCACTAATTTTCTAGGTTAATATGACATTTTATTAGTGATTTAATTAACTATTATTGAACTAATCATTCCGTTATGATTTTTACAAAAAATCAATTACTAAATAGTGTCAAAATTGACATAAAATAGTTTTTAAAACAAATATTATATTATTAATTGATATTTTATCTTAGGTTCGGCCAAATGACTTAAATAAGGTTATATATATAAATAATAAACATCTTGGGGTTAGTTTGGCTTCTTATAGTATGTTTATTAACCTTATAGTGTAAGAACACAAAAAGACACGGTAAAAGTAAAATTATCAAACTTAAAGTTAAATATAAATGATAAGGTTAAAATAGGAAACTAAACTTGTATAAATTCAATTGGTTGAGCGGATTTTGACCCATCTCCACCTTATCTTTAAAATAACTCAATTTGGAGCTATTTAAAACCGAATTTGGCTTTATAATAAAATAATATTTTTAGTTTTTCCAAAGGAGCCCCTCTCCTCCCTTATAAAAGGGCATCTCCTCCCTCTCTTCCTAACACCACATTGAGCCATCAAGCTCAGTCAACCCCTGCCAAATTCGCTTCTCCACTACCCTAGAAACATCCTAGAGGTTCTGGTCTTCTTCAAAGGCCAATTTTATTGCCCTAAAAGGAGATCTCAAAGAGGTACTTCAAAGAAGAGGTAATGTCTGTTACCGATTCTTTCAACATTATTTCTTCTTCCACTTCTTCTTCTTAGGTTGTTTCGTTATGACGTAAAAACATCAGTATCACTCATATATGGATATGTTATTATAAGTATGAAGCAACCCTATTTCACCATCTATCCATCCTATGGAAAACGAAATCATCGCGCGTGCGTACGTACAGAATACCGTCTTCACGTCGTGGTGTAATCTATTTTCCACCACCACCTTACTTGGATGGGTATAATGGTGTACATACTAAATATATATGATTATTGTAAACTGATATTGATTCTTAAATACTATACATACACACCAATATAATTCCATGATCCTGAGAACGATATCATCGCTCGTGCGTACGTACGGACTACCGTCTCCACGAAGCGATGAGATTCATTCTCCACGTTAACCATTCATGAATGATTATAAAGTATATATAATAAGTAATAATGAAATATATGACATAATAATGATACTGGATTTATGTGTATATATATTTATTTCATATACTTAATTCCATTCAACTCAATAAGGAAATGAAAACATCGTTCATGCGTACTTACGGCCTACCATCTCCATGAACGGTGTATTTCATTCCATTTACTGATCTATTATATATATTTATATTATGAATATATATTATATATAAATAATGTTTTATATTATATAATTAATTAATCATGATCTATGTAATCATATGAATAATTACAAGTCAAAACACGGATGACAAATGAGAGGATTTTACCCAAAACGCTCTTTAACATGGAATTTACAAAAGAACGGGTAAAATAAAGTCAAAAGTGAACCATATATGATATCATAACAATGAGTATGATTTTGGAATAAGTCAATGACATTATTTAAATCATTATACAGGAATTTCGGACACTTACGAATCAAATCATACCTAAGGTAAGGGAAAATATCACAATCTCATTTTTATCCGAGATTGTTTATACTTTGGTATTTACTGGGGTGTTTTTTATCATCCACTTCCATGATTACTCAATATGTAATATTTATATCCTTATACAATAGGTTATATCCAATTTTACCCTTTGGTGAGTTTTTATTAAATGATATGAAAGGAATCTTTTGTCATTTTTCGTATGAGGTACTTTTTGACTTTTCTGAAAAAAGTGTGAGAAGAATGTTTTTTTAACTTATACGGCATGAATGGATTTTTAAAACATTACTTCCAAGATGCTTACTTTACATGTTTTCATGTTTATTTTTAATCAGCTTATTTTAGTTTAAAATTGTATGGCATGTTAAGAAAAGAATGTGTTTTTGAATGGATATTTTCCTCAAGAATGGAGTTCAAGTGTTTTATCAAAATTATTTTCCATCTAAGATAATATAGGGTTCTTTTTCTATCCCTATTATTAAATTGATTTGATTATGTTGTGATGGAATTATTTTTATGAATTTATTTATCTTATACTAATTGTTTTATGATGTCATGATGTTTAAGAATCCGATTTTTATTACATGAGTTATGCAATGATGTATGATTTATGATTTCGTGGCACACATAAGAATGGTGTCATTATGAGATGTGTGGGACCTATATCTCCCTCCAATGCATTGGGTAAAGATTTTATATCTCATGAGATAGACATGGCTGGAATGGCAGGATAAACCGGTTCAGTGACACAGGACTGAAACGAGGAGTGAACTCGGTTCAGAAATGGACTTTGTCCACTAAGATAGTCTTGGAAATGAGTCTTGAATAATAAGAAATGATTCTCTATGATTATGTGTGTATGCCACAAAGTTTCATGTTTTATGTTATGATTATTGGGATTACATTTCACTACTAGGATTTATCCCATGTTTTGAAATTATGATTTCTTTTGCAGGATAAGATTTCCAAAAGTTATGTTCTTATGTATATGATGTGATTGATATTTCTTTTGTTTACCCTTACTGATCATTTGAGCTCACCCTTTTATGTTTTCTTTTCCATAGGATATAAATAATGGTTTTAGGTAAAAAAAGGAATATCTTTATGGGAGATGTTGAAGATCTTTCACCATTATTAGAAGATTATATTCCGAGTTTCCAAAGACACTAAAATATTACAGTCCTTGTGTGTGTGTTTATGTTATGTACTAAGTATTCCTCAAAAGTAATGTAATGTCCATATACGTTAAGCTTAGGGTCTCTACAGTTGGTATCAGAGGAAAGGTTTAGTCAACCTTTGGAAACTAGGATGCGAAAATGTTAGTGAGATCCCTAGAGATATTTCTAAGGTATGCCTAGGGATGTCCCTAAGGATAAGTATACGTATAGGATATAGTCCTAGAACTACGGTAACGATATTATAATTTAACTTAAGATTTTATATATTGAGGGTGCTCCCCCTTTACTATGTTTTTTTCCCTAGCATGATTTTTTCCTCTCACACTATTCTTTTTGGGCATTAGAAAATGGCTGGAAACATGAAGATTCATGATAATGGAGGATATGACGGACAATGGAATGATATTCTTCATGAGAAACCAAATGAAACCGGATTTGGAATTCCAAAAATCGTTATTATGCCTAATTAGAAATCTCATAATATGATCAATAATCTAAACTTTGGTAAGTTTCCCAACTCAGATTATAAGAGAATGATGGAGTTTCATGATGATCATAGAGGAAAGAATGTTCAATTTCCCTCATGTAAATCATGTGGGAAGAGGCATCGAGGAGATTGTTTCAAGGGAACTGGAAGATTCTTTGGGTGTTGAAAAGAAGGACACAAAGCCAGTAAATGAAAAGGAAAAGGATCAGTTAACACCATTGATGAGGATAATTGTATTTCTACGACATCAACAATGGTTAAATGTTTTAAATGTGGAATGTACGGGTATTATGCAAACCAATGCCCTAAGGGAAAGTCTCATGAAGATAATCAGTACAGACGTATGGGTAGTATTTATGTTCATGATGATGAAGAGACTACAAATGATATGTGAGATGAAATAATTGTTGAAGCTCGGTCAATGGTTTAAGAAGGTATTGGAATGATTACATGTTTATCAAGTGTAATGTTGTATAAGTAATCTCATGGTACTATGGAAGAAAGAGACATCTAAGGATTGTTCCACTGTTGTCCTTCCTTGAGTTTTGAAAGTGTATGATTAATGGTACCAGTATCCGTTAAAGGTTATTCAGATATTTTTGTATATAGATGATATGCGCATAATGACGGGATAAGGAGAAAATTAAATGTTTAATAGTATTCATGAGCTCATGACTAATATAAGGAGAAGGTTATATCATGGTTTGAGTATATAGAATTTTTGGATTTTGGTATGTGGAAAGTGTTAACTTTTGACAGAATTCATGTTTTCACTAAGGTTTAATGGGTATTAATTTTTCAAGAGAATACATGATTAAGGTATTCACATGATTGGAATGTGACCAACAAGATATATGGGGGATAAATGATGGTATTCACATGCTTTGTGGATGACATTTCAAGTAATCGTTTTCTATATACTATGAGCTTGGACCGAAGTATTTTAGATAAGACTAAAGATTGGAATGGATTATGTTGGACATAAGTTAGTATTGTTTAAGGATAGAACTTTTTTTTGATATTATTTATGGGATGTTATAGTAATGTAGTTTTAGAAAAAGGACAACCTACAGGATGGGCGACAGCCCATCGCGTTGTACAAGGCTGTGGGAATCGAACCCACAACTGAAGTGTGACTGGCCTTTATCGCCTACCACTGGCCAACAGGATGTCCCTGTTTAGTAGAAACTAGTTTTATTATATTAAGCAGTATGATATATGAAGTATAAGTCCATTTTAGGAACCATATATGATTAATCTCACTATAGATGGACTTATATAAGTTTTGATAATGTTTCTAACCTTTTGTTTGAGACATATGGTATGACCCATCATTCTATCACATGATCTGCTAACACATCATGAATGACAAATTCAACTTCATATCTTTAAGAGATAAAGTGCAAATTGTCCAAAGAAAGACCAACGATGAGACTCTACCAAAATCACGAAAGTATTTATTCTAATTCCAATTTCATCAACTTTAGGGAAATGATCTTGTAAACCAAAAATGTTGTCCTAGTGCTGTTATATCTGATTAGTCAGATGGTACCTTTGATCGTCACAAATTTATGTCTTTGTGATTGCTGGATTTTCCATAGCCATGTTCTCTACCACTCTTCATCAGAACATGATGGTTAGATTTCTCTTCCATATCAATATTTTCACCTATGTGGAAACCCAGTGATTAGTTTATTTGGGTAACCATTACGTTTCATACTTTTGTTTTTAAATATTGGTTTTGGTATTCTTTTTTACGATGTGGGTTTCTATTAAAGTAACTTTCGAGTAGTAAACCGTTTATAACCCCGATGAATTTTGAGGGCGAAATTCATTTTAAGGGGGGTAGAATGTAACACCCCGAGATTTTATGAAAAATATTCTTTTTAATTTCATTAATTTATTGTGTTGTACGCTACACCAAAAAGATCTTGCACAACATGCATCCTTGACTTTCCTTCCATTACATGCAATCACGACCTTCCTCGATAGCATGTGTAGTACGCAATAACGAGTTTCACTAAACAACAATATGCTATTATAATATTATTAAAACTAGCCGTTATGAATAGTAATAACCACTTTTTGAAATTTTGTAAATTTTATTTTTCAAAATTGACTTCATTTTTTGATTCGGAATATCGAAATTAGCTTAGGGTGAAATTTTGGTACTTTTCGGATAACTTTCATTTTCTGATGAATAGTGAAAATTACTAAATTTTAATTAAAAACAACCTTTTTAATAGAAATAATTAATAGTGATAAATTATTAATTTGAGTGGTTTAAAAGTATATTTAGAATATATTTTTACAATTTAATACAATTATGGTCATTGACTGTAATTTCACACTTAAAACAGACATAAACAAATGTCAATCTATTGATAGTTATTATCTCTTAAGAACACGCTATTTGTTTTGACGACAGGAATTAATTTTTGAATTAAGTAATGCAACTGATATGTTTTGAATTTGTTAAAATAGACATCATTTTTGAGTTCATAATATCAAATATAGCTTAGGCCTAAATTTTGGTATTTTTCTGGAAACGTTCATTTTTTTATGAATAGTGAAACCACTAAGTGGTAGTTAAAAAATGAATTTTTCATAAAACATAATTTTACCGCTTCTGTGAGTGGAATTTAAAAAATCCTAGAGACACGGTTGATGTCAGTAAGTAAAATGTGGTTCAATGAGATGAAAATAATTTTTGGTGAATAGTAACTTTTTACTTTCTTTTACCACGATTAAAATTAAATGGGGTAATTAAGGGTAATAATGATATTATTATTACCCTAACACATGTACTAATTCTATTGGATAAGTGTAATTCGACCAAAAACAACTTTATAAATAAAATATGACCATTTAGGCCCACTTGGACTAGATTAGGACATTTATTATTAATTTATTTAAAGAAGGGTTAAAATAGTTAAAATCAAAGTTTAATAAGTATATAATTTTTAATATTGGGTTATACATAAGATAAATTCGACTGTAAATATTGATTAGAAATCTAAAAAAATTTCCTACATAATGGTATTTTATTTGTAATTTTTATACCTTAAATATTTTAATTTATTTATGACACAAATATGATGCAGTAATTATATTTTTAATGAAATATTGACATAATTGATGTTATAAATACCCAAATAAATTTAATTTGATACTTTTTATGAATTCCACTAATTTTCTAGGTTAATATGACATGTTGGTATTGATGTAAGTAACGTTTTTCTAAGAAATCATTCTGTAATGATTTTTACAAAAATCAATTTCTAAATAGTGTCAAAATTCACATAAAATATTTTTTAAAAAAAATACTATATTATTAATTGATATTTTATCTAAGGTTCGGAAAAATGACTTAGATAAGGATATATATATTAATAATAAGAAACTTGGGGTTTGTTTGGCTTCTTATGGTAATTTTATTAACCTTATAGTGTAAGAACACAAAGAGACACGGTAAAAGTAAAATTATCTATCTTAAAGTTAAATATAAATGATTAGGTTAAAATAGGAACCTAAACTTGTCTAAACTCTATTGGATGAGATTATTTCGACCCATACTCACCTTAGCTTCGAAATAACTCAATTTTGAGCTATTTAGAACTGAATTTGGCTTTATAATAAAATAATATTTTTTGTTTTTCCAAAGGAGCCCCTCTCCTCCCTTATAAAAGGTCACCTCCTCCCTCTCTTCCTCACACCACTTTGAGCCTTCAAGCTCAGCCAACACCTGAAAAATTCTCTTCTCCACTCCCCTAGAAGCATCCTAGGGGTTCTGGTCTTCTTCAAAGACCAATTTTAGTGCCCTAAAAGCAGATCTCAAAGAGGCGCTTCAAAGAAGAGGTAATGTCCATTACCGATTATTTCAACTTTATTTCTTCTTCCACTTCTTCTTATTAGGTTGTTTCATTATGAAGTAATAACATCAGTATCACTAATATACTGATATGTTATTATAAGTATGAAACAACCCTATTTCACCATCTATCCATCCTACAGAAAATGAAATCACCGCGCGTGCGTACGTACGGAATACCGTCTCCACGCCGTGGTGTAATCTATTTTCAACCACCACCATACTTGGATGGGTATAATTGTGTACATAATAACTATATATGATTATTGTAAAGTGATATTGATTCTGAAATAGTATACATACACTCCAATACAATTCCATTTTCATGAGAACGATATCATCACTCTTGCGTACGTACGGACTACCGTCTCCACGACGCGATGAGATTCATTATCCACGTTAACCATTCACGAATGATTATAAAGTATATATAATAAGTAATAATGAAATATATGAAATAATAATGATACTTTATTTATGTGTATATATATGTATGTCATCTACTTAATTCCATTCAACTCAATAAGGAAACGAAAACAGCGTTCGTGCGTATGTACGACCTACCGTCTCCATGAACGGTGTATTTATTTCCATTTACTGATCTATTATATATATGTATATTATGAATATATATTATATATAAATCATGTTTTATATTCTGTAATTAATTAATCATGATCTATGTAATCATATGAATAATTACAAGGCAAAACATGGACGACAAATGAAACGATTTTACCCAAAACGCACTTTAACATGGAATTTACAAAAGAACGGGTAAAATAAAGTCATAAGTGAACCATATCTGATGTCATAACAATGATTATGATTCTGGAATAAGTCAATGACATTATTTATATCATTATACAGGAGGTTCGGACACTTACCAAGAAAATCAGACCTAAGGTATGGGAAAATATCACAATCTCATTTTTATTAGAGATTTTTTATACATTGGTATTTACTGTGGTGTATTTTATCATACACTTCCTTGATTCCTCAATATTTAACATTTATATCCTTCTACAGTATTTTATATCCAATTTTACCCTTTGTTGAGTTTTTAGTAAAAGATATGAAAGGAATCTTTTTTGATTTTTCATACGAGGTACTTTTTGACTTTTTTGAAAAAAGTACGATAAGAATGTTTTTTTAAATTATACAGCATTAATGGATTTTTAAAACATTATTTCCAAGAAGCTTCCTTTACAAGTTTTCAAGTTTATTTTTAATCGGCTTTTTTTTGTTTAAAATTGTATGACACGTTAAAAAAAGAAAATGTTTTTGAAAGGATATTTTCCTCAAGAATGGAGTTCAAGTGTTTTATCAAAATTATTTTCTATATAAGATAATATAGGGTTCTGTTTCTATCCCTATTATTACATTGATTTGATTATGTTGTGATGGAATTATTTTTATGAATTTCTTTATCTTATATGAATTTTTTTATGATGTCATGATGTTTAAGAATCCCATTTTTATTACATGGGTTATGCAATGATGTATGATTTATGATTTCGTGGAACATATAAGAATGGTATCATTATGAGATGGGTGGGACCTATATCTCCATCCAATGCATTAGGTAATGATTTTATATCTCATGAGATATACATGGCTGGAACAGCAGGTTAAACTGGTTCAGTGAAACAGGACTGAAACGAGGAGTGAACTCGGTTCAGAAATGGACTTTGTCCACTAAGATAGTCTTGGAAATGAGTCATGACTAATAAGAAATGATTCTCTATGATTATGTGTGTATGCCACAAAGTTCCATGTTTTATGTTATGATTATTGGGATTACATTTCACTACTATGATTTATCCCATGTTATGAAATTATGATTTCTTTTTGAGGTTAAGATTTTCAAAAGTTATGTTCTTATGTATATGATGTGATTGATATTTCTTTTGTTTACCCTTACTGAGCATTTGAGATCACCCTTTTATGTTTTCTCTTCCCCAGGATATAAAGAAAGGTTTTAGGTAAAAAAAGGAAGATCTTTATGGGATATGTTGAAGATCTTTCACCATGACTAGAATATTACATTCCGAGTTTCAAAAGACAATAAACTATTACGGTCCTTGTGTGTCTGTTTTTGTTATGTACTAAGTTATTTGCAAAAGTATTGTAATGTCCATGTACGTTAATCTTAGGGTCTCTACATCCCATAAGTGAGGTAACACCTTCACATATTCTTTTGGAATGTATTTTCCCCGCGGTGGGTCAGGATTGGTCTTCTAGACATAGAATGGGTTTTGGTGGGAATGTTTGGCCCAGAAAAGCCTTGCATGGGGTCTGCATTTCCAGATATGTGACTATATGTGGTCATACAAATTCGTATTGACCCAACATGGGATCTTAGGGCATGAGTAATTTTATAAAATAAAAAAATAATTAATTTAAATAATTTATATTCAGTAATAAATTAAATTAATTAAAATAATTTTTTGGATTAAAAATAACATATTAACACTTTTTAGAAAATTACTGTAATTGATGTAATTAATTAATAAATTAAAATTTTAATTTTTGGAATTAAAATTAAATTAATATCAGGACCCAATAGGTTTTTTCAAAAAATTATTCCAATTTAAATAAATCATTTAATTTAATTTATAAAAACTCTCATATTTATTTTAAAACACATTTATTCTTTTATATCACCCAATATTGGGAAATTTACTAACCTTGGACTTCACTTGTAACTCCCCGACCCCAATTACCCAGAGTTGGTGCATTATTGCGTAACATTGGCACGATCACAAAAGATCAAGTCTCGAAAGGCCGATTAGTTTAGTAGCCTTGGAATAAATAAATACATTCATAAATGTAACATTACATCATAAAGTGAAAAATCACAATAACATAGTCTTCATAGTCCACACTTCTATCCTCTTCAGACTATCCCTATGGGTCAGTCATAAAATATTTCATCACATCCTAGGAAAAATAAAACATTAAAAGGGGTGAGCTCAGATGCTCAGTAAGAATAACAATATAGCAGAAGCTTTCATAATTAAACATAAACATTTAAGGCAATGTATAACTAAAACAGAATCCGTTTAACCTTGAACTTCAACATAATATGGAAAAATTAAAATGAGATAATGACATTTACATATTCACATGGATATTCTACTGGTCGAATAATCACATGCAATATCAATAACCAATTTTATAATGATGGAATGCATAATTCCATACTATCAAAACCACGCAGCCGAGGCATCATGCCGAGACTACAAATAATATTTTGTCAAGGCCTCATTCCAATACACTATTTTTTCTCATGAGACCAGCCGATGCATCAAGGAGCTATAGCGGGATCCACCCGTCACTTATTAAGTCCAATGCATTCCTCATATGAACAGGTTTAAACATATCATAATCCATAACAAAATCGTATCACATAAAACATGAATAAAGAAAACATACCATTTCAACATTTCAATCACAAGATATAAATACAACACATTGATATAATAAAAACATTATCCAAACAATTTTCAATTCCAAAATAAAAGAAAATTAAAACTCGGTATTTATTTTTCATTTAAAAAAAAGTTATGGCTTGTAGAGGAAGCCAAAACTCAAATAATGGTCACGGCGGCGGAGAAGTCATTGTCGCCGAATACATATGATAAGAAAAACATTCATTTTTGTCATTTAGTAAAATGATTCATATAAAAATATTCATTTTGAACGAACGTAAAAGTTAACGGGGTTTATACACCGTATAAAAGAAATTTGTGTATAAAACAAAATATGCCTCAATGAATTGAGATTGAGACGAAGTCCCTTAAAAAGATCGTTTTTAAATAAAATAGATCTATTATCTGTATTCACAATAAGTACACATAAAGAAAGTTACAATACAATATAGGAAATAATAATATCATGACATAATGTGAAAGTAGGAGATTAACCCAAAGAACGGAAATTGGGTTAAGAAGTTCCCTTACCTCGTCTCCGTCTTGACTCGATCGTTCTTTAACCTCCTGAATAGAAAAATAGAGTTAATTTATAATTTCTTAAGAACCTTTTTCAAGTTCATTATTACTTTTATATGATGTATTACAAATTTATGAACATCATGTAATTATTTAAGTTAATAACGGTCATTTTGTCGATCTTTGGTACTTGAGTCAAAATAAACTTTTTATAATTACAAGTTGTTCTTGTGGTGAAATATGCATTATATCCAGAATAATATTCATGATTTAGATATCTTATATATCATATATATCCAGTATATACATGCATTTATAATATTACATAACATTTATAGGTAAGAAATGAAATGCACCGTTCATGGAGACGGTAAGGCGTACGTACGCATGAACGCTACTTTCATTTCTATTTCTTATTTAATGGAATGAAATTATAATTATATAATGGTATACTATAATTACAGTATAATATAATTTATAATACCATTTAATCCATCCTTTATACATCCCACATATGGCATTAACGATTTAAATAACTTTTAGGGGGCGGTAGTCCGCACTTCCTAAAATGAAATTATTGTGTTTACCCATAATGGAAATCATAAAGGTATGCCATAAATGAAAAATACAAAATCATAAGGGAAAAAACATAATATATATCATATATAAAAATAGTTTCATCATAATGGTCACCATGAGAGGTGTTAAAAGAAAATTTAACAATCATCGTTTCGTGAAACAGTAATTCACCACCCACAGAAACAGTATGTTCATTAACCATTAGACGAAGGCGTGTATAAGTGTAAATAAAATAATTCACATAACAAAATCCTAGTATATTGAAGATAATTTTTTTGTTACAAAATAAAATAATAAAAAGTGTTTAGGGGGTTGGAGAAGAAAAATAAAACAAAACAACATTAGAGAAGACATTACCTTAAAATCGGGTAACTCTTTTTGATTTGAGCCAAAGGCTACATTGGGAAGACTTCTGCCCAAAGTGAGGCTTATAGGCGTAATAGAGGGAAGTTGGGAGAGTATTTTGTCAGAGGTTGGCCAAGTGAAATGGCTTGACGGTGTGAATAAGGGGATAGAGGTGGGGGCCTTTTATAAGAGGAGAGGAGGGGCACTCTTGGAAAGATTGAAATGTTACTTTATTATGAAATGATTTTCGGATTCTAAAGGTCCCACAATTATATATTTCTAGGATAAGGTGATAAGGGTTCTAAATCTACTCATCCAATAGGATTTTGATAAGTGTATGCTTTAGATTTTACATTATATTTTCATTTTATTTAAATCGTTAATTAATGAGGTAATCGCTGCATCATCATGGTGTCATAAATAATTTAATTTATTTAATGTCTAAAAATTATAAAAAAATATCATGATGTTGGAAATATTTTTAGCTTCCCAATGAATTTTTATAGTCTTAAATATGTCTTCAATAACCCCTTATAAAATTTGTTTTAGTAAAGCAACACATGTTTGTGACAATATTATTTTTACTTTAAATAAAAAGTTAATAATGTCATTTTCATACCCAAGTGGCTACATGGGGTCCCCAAGTTGACCCATGGATTTTTTGGTAGGCCATGACTCATCCAATAAGGGTTGGATAGGTGTAAAGGTATTTTAATATTTTTATAATATCATTTTTACCTTAAATTTCACTAATTACCTTTAATCGTGATTAATTAACCTTAAAAGATACTATTCACCAAAATATTATTTTAATCCCATTGAACAACATTTTACTTCCTAATGACAAACATGTTTGTCATATTTTTGAAAATCAAATCACATAAGTTGTAATGTTTCATGTAAACGAAAAATTAGTTTTTTAACTACAACTTAGTGGTTTCACTATTCATTAAAAATTGATGTTTTTCAGAACAATGCCAAAATTTCACCCTAAGCTATAATTGATATTCTGAATTCAAAAATTATGTATATTTTACAATGTTACAAACATATAATTTTCATTAATTAATTTTATAATTAATTCCCATTGTCACAACAAATAGCGTGTTTTTAAGAAACAATATATACCAAAAGATTGACAATTTTTAATGTCCAATTTCAACATGAAATTAATTATAATGACCACCATTTGATAAAATGGTAAAAATATATTCTAATTATACTTTAAAACCACTCAATATTATAATTTATCAATATAAATTTTTTTGATAAAAAAAGTTGTTTTTAAGTATTTTTCACTATTCATAAAAAATTGGAAGTTCTCAGAAAAATACCAAAAATTAAAAATAGGCTAATTTCAATATTCCAAATCTAAAAATGATGTCCATTTTGAAATATAAAATATATATAATTATAAAAAGGGGGTATTACTATTCATAATGGCTATTTTGATTAGTAACGGTGTGTTAGAATCTCAAACTTGCGTACAATGCAAGCTATTGCATTATTGAAACAGAAGCGTATCATGGAAGCTTGGGGTGTTACATTCTCCCCTCCTTCAATAAATTGGGTCTTCACAATTTGAAATTTGTCTTTGAAAATAAAAGGTTGAAAATAGAAAATACCTTTTTGGAAAACCCGCCTCAGAAATAAGGTTAATAAAATTTAGCATTAATAAGAGGGAAAGGGAAATGAAAAAGTCACCACCAAATTATGATCTCAATAAAAAGAACATTGGTGGAAATTAGAGATATATAATTGGAGGAAAACGTAAATATTTTTAGGGAGTGATTGAGGTCATCAATCACAAAATAGTGTAAAATTGAGGGCCTCAAAGCCTTCGATCTATGTTGATTTAAAATACTATCAGTTCAACAAGACATAAGGTATTAGGATAACACAATTTATGTTTTAATATCCCTTTACTAAAGTTTAATAATTAATTTATTCATAGAATAAGAGATATGTATATATATATATTTATTCTTGACAATTATAGTTTCAACCATCAACTAATTTCTACCACAAACTCATCTTTCACTCAAAAAGATAATAGAACTGAAAAATATTATATTTATCCTAATCGCACAAGGTTAAAAATATTAACACATATCATTTAGATTAGGAAAACTATTTTGTAATAACCAGGGACATCCTGTAGGATAGTGGTAGGTAATAAAGGCCTATCGCACTATGGTTGTGGGTTCGATTCCTACAGCTTTTTCCGACGCGATGTGTTATCCCCCGACCTACAGGTTGTCCTTTTTCTAAAACTATAGTATTATAATATTCTAAAAATAATATTCTGAAATGTTTTAACCTTAAAAAATACTATCCAAGGTTCAACTTAATCCATTCCAACATTTATAGTTATCCAAAATACTTCTGTCCAACTCATAGTCCAAATTTTATAAGGAAGGTAATCATAATGAAGATCCTTTTTTCCCGCGTAACAACATTTGAACACCTTCATCATGTATTCTTTTAAAACTCCACAACATCCTGAATTACCATAAATCCTTATTGATTACATTCATGATCCAATATTCCTTATAGAATATTGAATATACCCCTTCTATCCAAAAATGTATACAAATCATTAATCAGTTTCAAGGAAGTTAAGAATATCCAATATAATTTATCCAAATCAATCATGTTTTATTACAAAATAACCATCTCGGTATCAGAACCATATTATGGTTTATCTTTTTCTCAACCGTATATTATCCAAAAATTTAACCTACTGCGGAGTCACTTTTCATGGTTCCACACAATCTCAAGTCCATTATGAAATAATACTATAGTACAATCCTTATATACTCCATAATTATTATAACCAGTACATCATTGATACAACACTCAAATGACAAAATTATTTAATAATAGCTTAAGAACTCTAATCATTCCTCCTCATCTCTGGTAGTTTCATAAAACTATTATTATCCGATAACATCATTTAGGGCATACTCTGATGGTTTTTACATTGGTTTTCGTAGTGTCCCCACTCCTTGTAGATGAAGCATTGTACATTTGAAACCTTTTTCATACCCATGTATTCACACACATGGTGTCCTTTTTCTCTACAATTATAACAAACTTTCATTCCCTTCAGGAATGTTCCAAGGTGTTTCTTCCCATAGTTATCACATATTGGAAAATTATTCTTTTCCCTCGTCCCTTTATCCATCATTCTCTCTTTTATCCTTTTCTTCTCTTTCTTCCCTTAAAATCCATAAGACTCAGAGAATTATTTACTTATCTTATTAACACATGATACTATTTCTTCATATGTTGAGAACACATGGGAGTCTTTTTCCCTTCTAAATGTTGGCTTAATACTGTGAAAGATATGATCCTTATTAATCATTGGATCATACGCATTTATGGAGTTCACATTCCTTCTACTGGGCACAATTTCTATACAATGGCATAAACTAGGTTAGTTTATGAATTGCAATGAATAATTCCAAACATGTAAAATACTTAATGTAAATTGAACGGTTTATGGATATAATCCATAATCATAAAAAATGTTTTTTTTTAGAAAGTATATACTCATAAACTCTTCATAATGGTTTGTAAATAAAATGCGAATTATTCTAGGCATATCCCGCGGGAGTTTCAAACCAACAGTGCAGCAAGACCCGTTGTCGTGCACCAATTCTTGTTCGAGTCTAGCTCAAAGCGGTGTTTTTGGGTGTAACCCCTAGGTACATCTGTGCCAGAGCCGCCTCTACTTTCTCGTATCCAGACAGGGTTGTATTGCTCAGAAAACTCAGAAAATCTCTATAATTCCAAAATTCTAGGAAGTTCTCCTATACTAATATTCAAAGTCTATCTTAGGGATATGTTCTCTAATCAGATTTTATCTAAATCTAGCTTCCCGGGTTAGTACTAAACTGCCTCTGGTACCAACTGTAACGCCCCGACCCCAGTTACGCAGATTCGGTGCATTATTGCGTAACATTGGCATGATCACAAATGATCAAGTCTCGAAAGACCGATTAGTTTAGTAGCTTTGGAAACAATAGATACATTCATAAAACTTACGTTACATCATAAAGTGAAAAATAACAATAACATAGTCTCCATATTCCACACTTCTATCCTCTTCAGACTATCCCTGTTGGTCAGTCATAAAATATTTCTTCACATCCTGGATAAAATAAAACATTGAAAGGGGTGAGCTCAGATGCTCATTAAGGATAACAATATAGCAGATGATTTCATAAATAATCATAAACATTTAAGGAAATGTATAACTAAAACAATATCCTTTTTAACTTGAACTTCAACATAATATGGAAAAAGTAAAATGATATAATTCCATTTTCTTATTCACATGGATATTCTACTGGTTGAAAAATCCCATGAAATATCAATAACCACTTTCATAATGATGTAATGAATAATGCAAGACTATCATAACCACGTAGCCAAGGCCTCATGCCAAGAATAAAAATAAGATTTTTTCAAGGCCTCATGCCAAGATAGTAGTTTGTTTCCTGAGACCTTACGATGCACCGAGTAGCTACAATGGGCTCCACACGTCACTTATTAAGTCCAATTCATTCCTCATATGAACAGGTTTAAACATATCATAATCCATAACATAATTGTATCACATAAGACGTGTATAAAGGAAACATACCATTTCCACATTTCAATCACAAGATATCAATACAACACATTGATATAATAAAAACATTATCAAAACCATTTTCAATACCAAAATAAAAGAAAATTAAAACTTGGTATTTATTTTTTATTTAAAAAAAATTTATGGCTCGTAGAGGAAGCTGAAACTCAAATAATGGTCACAGCGGCAAAAGAGTTTTTGTCACCGCATACATACGACAAGAAAAACATTCCTTATTTTCATTTATTAAAATGCTTCATATAAAAATATTCCTTTTGAATAAACCTAAAAGTCAAAGGGGTTTATACACCGTACAAAAAACATTGTGTATAAAACAAAATATGCCTTAATGAAAGGAGATTGAGACAAAGTCCCTTAAAAAGATCGTTTTTTTAAATAAAATAGATCTATTATGTGTATTCACTATAATTATACATAAATAAATTAAAAATACAAGATAGTACATAAGAATATCATGAAATAATTTGAAAGTAAGAGATTAACCCAAAGAACGGAAATTGGGTTAAGAAGTTCCCTTACCTCATGTCCGTCTTGACTCGATCATTCTTTAACCTCCTGAATAATAAACTAGAGTTAATTTATACTTTCCTAAGAACATTTTTCAAGTTCATTATTACTTTTATATGATTTATTACCAAGTTATGAACATCATGTAATTATTTATGTTAATAAAGGTCGTTTTGTCGATCTTTGGTACTTGAGTCAAAAAAAACTTCTTATAATTACATGTTGTTCTTGTGGTGAAATATTGATTATATCCAGAATTATATTCATGATTTATATATCATATATATCATATATATCTAGTATATACATGCATTTATAATGTTACATAACATTTAGAGGTAAGAAATGAAATGCACCGTTCATGGAGATGGTATGTCGTACGTACCCATGAACGCTACTTTCATTTCTATTTCAAATTTAATGGAATGAAATTATAATTCCATAAAGGTATAATATAATTCCAGTATAATATGATGTATAATACCATTTACTCCATCCTTTATACATCCCACATATGGCATTAACGATTCAAATCACTTTGAGGGGGCGGTAGTCCGCACTTCCTAAGATGAAATTATCGTGTTTACCCATAATGGAAATAATAAAGGTATGACATAAATGAAAAATACAGAATAATAAGGGAATAAACCATAATATATATCATATATAAAAATAGTTTCATCATAATGGACACCATGAGAGGTGTTAAAAGAAAATTGTACAATCATCTTTTCGTGAAGCAGTAATTCTCCACCCACAGAAACATTATGTTCTTTAACCATTAGACAAAGGTGTGTGTAAGTGTAAATAAAATCCTTCTCAAAACAACATCCTAGTATATTTAATATACTGGTTTTTTTACAAACGAAAAGAATAAAAAGTGTTTGTGGGGTTGGAGAAGCAAAATAAAACAAAACAACATTAGAGAAGACATTACCTTAAAATCGGGTAACTCTTTTTGATTTGAGCCAAAGGCATCCTTGGGAAGAATTATTCCCAAATTGAGGATTCTAGGAGTAATAGAGGAGATTTTGGAGAGTATTTGGGCAGAGGTTTTCCAATCCAAATTGCTTGAAGGTGTGAATAAGGTGGTAGAGGTCGGGGCCTTTTATAAGAGGAGAGGAGGGGCACTCTTGGAAAGAATGAAATGTTACTTTATTATGAAATGATTTTCGGTTTCCAAAGGTCCCAAAATTATATATTTCTAGGATAAGGTGATAGAGTTATAAATCTTCTCATCCAATAGGTTTTTGACAAGTGTAAGCCTTATATTTTACATTATCGTTTCATTTTTTTTAAATCATTAATTAATGAGGTAATCCCTGCATCATCATGGTGTCATAAATATTTTAATTTATTTAATGTCTAAAAACTATAAACAAAATATCATGATGTTGGAAATCATTTTATCTTTCCAATGAATATTTATGTTCTAAAATATGACTTCAATAACCCCTTATAAAAATTATTTTAGTAAAACAACAAATGTTTGTAACAATTTTATTTTTACTTTAAATAAAACGTTATTAATGTCATTTTCTTACCCATGTGGCTACATGGGGTCCCCAAGTTGACCCATGGATTGTCTTGGTCAGCCATAACTCATACAATAAGGGTAGGATAGTTGTAAAGGTATTTTCATATTTTTA
Organism: Viscum album; assembly: GCA_963277665.1. Lineage (NCBI taxonomy): Eukaryota > Viridiplantae > Streptophyta > Magnoliopsida > Santalales > Viscaceae > Viscum > Viscum album. The sequence continues at coordinate 2,048,648,325 of OY728150.1, read as the reverse complement.
TAATATCACTATTACCTTAAATTTCACTAATTACCTTTAATTGTGATTAATTAAACTTAAAAGTTATTAATCAAAAAAAATTTATTTTAATCCCACTGAACCACATTTTACTTCATAATGACAACCATGTATGTTGGATTTTTGAAAATAAAATCACAGAAGTTGTAATGATTCAAGTAAACAAAAAAAAATTTCTAACTACCACATAGTGGTTTCACTTTTCATTAAAAATTGAAGTTTTTCAGAACAATGCCAAAATTTCACCCTAAGCAATAATTGATATTCCGAATTCAAAAATGATTTCAATTTTGAAAAATTCAAAACATATAAGATGCATTAATTAATTTTATAATTAATTTCCACTGTCACAACAAATAGCGTGTTTTTATGAAGCAATATATACCAAAAGATTGACAATTGTTTATGTCCAATTTCAATGTAAAATTAATTCTATTGACCACCATTTGATAAAATGGTAAAAATATATTTTAATTATACTTTAAAACCACTCAATATTATAATTTATCACTATAAAGTATTTTGATTAGAAAAGTTGTTTTTATGTTTTTTTCACTATTCATAAAAAATTTGATGTTCTCAGAAAAATACCAAAAATTCAACACAGGCTAATTTAGATATTCCAAATAAAAAAAAGTCCATTTTGAAATATAAAATATATATAATTTCAAAAAGTGGTATTACTATTCATAATGGCTATTTTGAGTAGTCGCGATATGTTAGAATCTCAAACTTGCGTACAATGCAAGCTGTTGCATTATTGAAAGAGAAGTGTATCGTGGAAGCTTGGGGTGTTACATCACTCAATAGTTCATGGAGTCACATGTTGTTATGGTTGTATAGATAAACTCTTACCATAAAATATCTGAGTAGTGGAATAGATATAGATTTCATATTGTGAGGGGAGGTTTAGGGATCCTTCCACTAGAATTATAAAGTGACAGAGTATTATGATTCTAGTATATTGGGTTGTTATAGTTCAATAAAATAGTGGAAGAAATTTAATGATTTAAATAATTATTAATGTTTAATCACCAATCAATATAATATTAATAATATTGTATATTTAATTTTTACATTAAGTGAAAATTAATTCCACTAAACACATTGTGTTATTTAATGGTCTAAGACAATTTCTATCCATCACAAATTTCCAAGAGTAGTACATGAACTTTCATAATGTACTAAGACACTGTATTTTCATGATGTTTGTTTCCCCATTACCTATTTAGCCACTTCACGAAGAAAGAGAGATAAATATTCTTAAAGGAGACTCATATGTAATGCATATAATGGTTTTTTCATAATTCTATCATCAATGTCTAATGTGATTTGTGATTAAAACATTAATAAATGTATGATATTACATGTTGTCTCATCTTTGAGAAGCTTGTGAGGAGAAAGTAAAGCATAGATATGAATTGTTGAGAATTACATAGGTTATGTGTAGATATGAAAGTAGGATCTTGATATCTCAATACATCCCATTTTTAATGTCATATTCACCCATTTTATCTAGTTTCATTTAAGATTACAAAATTAAGAATATGGAGAAAACTCTTCATTTCCTTCTAGGTAAGGTTCAATAAGCAAATTTAACATTAAGGAAAGAATGATCTATAGTTCTTAGGGCATATAATTAGAAATACAAGGTGCAAATCCAATGCAATGTGTCACATAAAATTCACCATTGAATCATCCTTCAATAAAAAATAGTTATTAAACATGAGGTCATTTTCATTTCATATATTGATAAAATCAATGGATGTTTAAGATGAAACGAACTATATCACAAAATAAAGTAGTTAACTATTATTTAAGTGTATTCACCACTTTTAAGTGATGTTTCTATATTAATTCTTGAATACTAAATACAATATGAAAATTATATATGTGTATTAAAATATAGTTACCAAATAAGTAATGAAATGTTACAAGAAGTAAGGTGTGTTCTCCAAGTAGATGTTAAATAGTGATTTATAAGTTAGTGGAGAGAATTACACAACTTATATATGAAAATTAAATGATTCCTATAAAACTTTTGTTTAGTATAATGAAAAAATATATCTCTTGTACATTACAAAAAATGATACATTATTTCAGTATTGGATTTAATGTTTTTATTATGTTTAAATACTTATGTAGTAATTCATTAATTATTGACTCATTAGAAATACCTAATGATTATAAAATCTAATACTTTTATACCCATTTGTGGAATGATAATTCTTTATCACAAAAAACTATGTAGATTTCAAGGATATACCCTGTAATGATTTATAATATTTAGATTAAAATCCATTAGTCCATGTCAACTTAGGTATGTAATTAATTTTGGATAAAGAAAACATTAAAAATAATGTTAATCTATAAAGATTTCGGATTAAGTTTATCTAGATAGTGTGAGATATTAAAAAGGCAATCTTATAGTAAATATACATCATAATATTCCTTTTAAATTCTTAAGGAATGTTAAAATGATGTAAGGTGTACGCATGGCCAGAAGATATTATTTTTCTAAGTTGGTATGCCAAATATTATCTTGACTAGAAATTCATCAATAATTATAATGTACCATGGAGTGATTTGTAAATACACATTATCTTATCCGCATCAAATATATGATGCTAATAAAGATGATTGATGATGAATATTACATGTTAACATTGATCAATGAAATGTTGCATGTAGAAATTACTAAACACGCATTTCAATATACACATTAGAGTTATGATATTTCTAAAAGTATAATCAATGTTAAAACTCATTCATTAGATGTACATCAACGTTTTGAGTCCTACCTTGAAAATAATGGCAGTATCACATAAACTTATGCCAACTATAAGGGAAAATGGATATCGTAAGAGTTTTAGTATGTCATAAATCTATTATGAAAAAGTACATTTTTCAAGATTAAAAGTGTTTTTTAAGGATATAAAAACCATGAATCTGGGAAAACACAATGTCAATCTAATGTAATCATCCTAAAACATTTTCAGGATATTATATAAATCCCTATAATATAAGTAAAATATTTAGGTTCTAGAATATATTTCTATAAAATGGCTCATATATCTATTTAATATAGTCAGAGTTTTATTTACATGGGTTTGGTCAGTTTCATAGATGAGAAAATAGTTTACATAGTAATAAGTTCAATATGAGCATGTACAAAGGAATTCTCTAGAGACACATACTACCAAGGAAGGATAAAACTGTTGTGATGGTTTTATATTCACAATGGTCAGTGGTAAATTATTTATTATGAATAATTCATACAAGTATGTAGTATATGTAAAATAGATAAAACTGACAGGATTAATTAAAATAAAATAAATGATTCCATGTATAAAAATATAGGGGATTAATATTTTGAATACTATGGTTTGTATTCAAGTCATAATATACATGTATAGTATAATCATGGTACCAATAATTCTAGATTGGTTATACAATGTTCTTTTGCCTAAATAAATAATAATTTGAATTGGATTATATGATTTCTATGATCATTTTATTGAGCTTTCTAAGTCATGAAAACCAATTATTTAAGGGGTCTATATGACACAACCTGAAAGCAATGATGACACCATAGAATGAAAATAAGGTGAGCAGTTTACTGAAATACAATATAGGATTTAATTAATCAATCATATCATAGAACATTCATTTGGAATGAATATTTTACATGTGTTTACCCATGGTTAGTGGGAGAGTAATTATTTCCCAAGTAAAATATGTTTGATAACATATGGAAAATCGTTATTATCCATACAGTTAGTTCAGACCAGATTTAAAGTAACTCTCCAAATAATAAAATAAATTAGCAACCTATGTTGTAGGTAAAAGGATATATTGATGTATATATAATGATTTATTTGACCTATTAAAACATATATGTACCGAAATAGTATTTTAAAATAAAATATTGAACAATTAGAGAAATAATTGTTTCCAATTTCACTTGGCATAAGTCCTTCCAAAGATGGCATGTACAGTACATGGGAAAATATTAATGTGGTGATTTGAATCTCATTCAATTTTCAAATGGATCTATCATGTATTCCATGACATGTACATGTTATGATATTTACGTTATATACTTCATAGTATGAAAATATCAGTTTTATATAAGAGAATTATGGGGGAATAAATTAGAACTATCTGATTTTACTTGAAAAAGTACCAAAGATATATACCTGGGTATGGAGTGGATATGATACTACTTTCAAGGGAATATAAACTAGTCTTCTACGGATCAAAGTTATCCAATATCATAGCCAGTATGAGATAATTATAAAGACAATAAAATTCAATATATGGGTAGCTATATCTATAAGTATTGAGTATGTCACAACCTCTCAGGAAGCTAATGAAGTAGTGTATAATATGAAATGATTTTTTTAAAATTCTTCAAATCACATCTAGTAAGTAAACTATTATCATAATTTAAATTATGATATTAGTCATATCTAATAGGTAATGTTTTAATAGTGTGTGAAAGGGAATGAAATTATGGGTTTACATATCTTTTAGAGTTTTTCTCAAGGAAAAGAGATCACACATAGAAGAATAAACACACAATAGAAATGTGTTATAACTAGAAATAAATCCATGAATCAGTAGAAAAATTATCTTAATAATGTGGGAGATAACAAGGTCGGTTATCCAGTTGGATCTAGTACAAGTTGGAGTGTATTAATAGTGGGTTCCAGAGACCCAACTATACATTGATTTTGTATTATATTTTCATGTATATAATGATATATGCATGATATACACTTACCATTAGAGAGTATAAATTTCAGCGTCTATTGTTTAATGTTAATGTTGGAAGATAAATTTTTTTTCATTTAAATGTTATTGAAGATCTGAGGATTTAATAAGAACCATAAGATACTACAGCATTAACACTAAATTTATGTCATATGGTCTAGATACATAATACTGACAGAAAATATTAGATTTATGACTATTAGGTGATGTGTTCTCATAATCACTGAGATTTGATCTCATAATGTCATCAATTAGTGATCTTAGGTAGTTGATATCATGAGGATAGACCCATTAATAAGAACACCACATGTTTTGGCTATAATTGGATGTTCATGTCTATGGTAATGTGTGTTGGTCTCTAAAAATGATTTCATTATCAATGTGGTCCAAGTGATTTATTAATTTGATGTAATGAAAAAACCATGATAAAGATTTTGTGGTGAGGTAGCTTGTGTAGGGTGCATCATTGGTGGTATGAAAATGGTTGAGTAGTCAAGAAATAATTTTTCACTTTTGAGTTGATGAACTCATGCCTTGGTATTGATTGATCGGGATGCTAGTACCATTAAAAATCCGTGGACATGGTAGTTGAATGTAAATCCATATGGTTAAATTGAAAAACAATAAATCAAGAAATTATGATGACACAAGTGTGTACCATTTTTATGAGATATCATAAGCCAAAGAGATTAAATTGCACATTACATGATTGTAGGTTGGTTATCATGACTAGGACTATTCCTTGCCTCTTTAGGGGCCTTGATGGGTTCCTAGAATTTTCTATTATACTTTAAATATTATTCCTTACTATCAAGATAAAGGCCTAGAGAGTCACCCATAATAGTATATTCATGAATTTAACTTATTCTGAATAATATGTATATAGTAAATGGTTGGACCCACCATCGGGACAAAGTGTTGTCTAAGTTTTAGTATTCACTAATAAATAAATAAATTTATCATTATTTGTGTTCTGAATAATTATGATTAATTTATTCATTATATGAATGTTTTAAATTCTGTATAATAAATAATATTATTCAATCAAATATTATTTTAATTTTCAAGGTTTGTTTAATTTTTTTGGAAATAACAAGTCAAATTATTAACTCAAGATTATCACATAATATATTAAATATTTTTATTATGAATATGGGATAAAATATAAATAATATTTATGACACAATTTAGTTCATTATAATTATTATTTTGTTTCATATTTAGGGGAAGTTTTATTTCCAATTGATGGGGAACCCATTCCATGTATATTTCTCCATACTATATATACAAGAGGAGAGGCTCATTCCGACTACTATTTGTTCATTTGGAATGAGAACCTCTCTCTTCTCCTTCATAGAGAGTGAAGGTATCTCCTGAGTGATTGATCCAAGATTCCTTAAACAGAACAAAAGCACATGATCATGGTGATGATTATGATGTCTAAGAGATCATCAGAGCTCTATACTAGCTACCAGAGTTCAATGAATGATGTGGAATTAGATTCATGGAGTGTGCATGGATTATCTAAAATTATTAGTCTTCGGTTACTTCAAGAAATGGTCATAAGAGAAAAGATATAGTCGAGAACACTTCGGATCAAATGAGGTACTTTTTCTATTTTATTTTATTTTCGTTTAATAGTCAATGAAATATCCTTGAACTATACTGAGGATCATCCCATTGGACATGACATGTTTCACTGCTCCTATGATAATATTTTTAAAATACCTAGTCCACTGTCTTCTATTGTGTGCCTCAGTATGAATAATTTAATCAATAGATATATATTGTGGTAAATGAGGTTTTATAATTGTTTTTTAGAAGATGATTTCTAGCATATTATTTGAACTAAGATGATAATTTTGAATTATCTTGGAGAGAGAAAGTACAAACACATGTAGTATTTTATTTACATTTGAAATAAAATAGAGAGTTTTGGTTCTTAGATCATTGATGAACCTCAAGTATTGGTGTAATGAAAACTATGATAAAAAGTCCTTTGAGCACATGTTATTGATTGTTTAGGTACCCACTCCATCTTTGAATCACATAGAGTGGTTAATTCTTTTTATTTATGTTGATAAATTTAAGGTATGAAGTTCTCTACCTCTTGGGACTTTTTTACCCAAGTTTACTTATTATAATTTATGTTTTTTCATATTTGATAATTGTGATTGACTTGGGATTTCATGTGGGTGTGTTTTTTTAGAGTGAGACCCATTATGATATTATTTCCTTGAGAATTTTTAGAGTTGATTAATTCTTTTCTTGATATGATTCACATGTTAAATTTTGTGTTATAGTTTATCACATGGTGCCGTGTTATGTTTTTTTATCCTCATATACCTTGATGTGGATCATATTTCTTTATAGGATTTTTTTTGGTACACATGATGTTGGGACCAAGTTGGATTGAGAAGGAAGTTTAAAGCGTTAGCCTTTGTAGAGTGTTGTATTTTGTTGTCAAAGAAGATAAATCAATTCACTTTGTAAAAGGACCATAAACTAGGTGATGCTTTACTGATTTGTATTTTAATAATATCATATGTTTGTATAACTTGTGATGCAAGACTTATGAAGAGTAGAGAGAGTAAAGAAGTGTTTTTGGAAAAGGAATGAAAGCAGCGCGCAAGTCAAAAGTGGCACGCAAGTCAAGAGTGGCGTGTAAGTATTGGCGCATAAGTAATGGAGCGCAAGTGTAAGTGGTGTGCAAGTCATATTTCATGATCATCACATCAAAATTTCACAAAGCAAATAAAATGGTGAAAAAGGTAAAGATTGGTGCGCATGTAAAAAAGTGGTGCGCAAGTATAAAGGGTGTGCAAGTATAAGTGGTGCACAAGTGCAGCACACAAATATATGTAACACACAAGTGTGGCGTGCAATTATAAGTGGCGCACAGGTGTATGTTTCACTCAAGTCATATTTCAACATCATCATATCAAAATATGACATAGGAAAGAAAGTTTCGTGCTAGTGATGAAAGCGTGCGCAAGTGATGAAGCGGCGCACAAGTGATGGAGCGGCGCACAAGTATTATCGCGCAAGTATAGGTCATGCAAGTCACCAAAATGCATATAAATATATGACTAGACTCCTCATTTTTTTAGCCTCAATACTTGAGAATTATCGTTGAGCACTGGGCACGCAAGTAGAGAGTTAGACGCGCAAGTTGAGGGTTGTTAGAAGGAGCCCATGTTGGGGAGGTGAAAGTTGGAGACGCACAAGTGTTAGTTGGTACACAGGGTGCAAGAAGGCAGTGCGTCTAAAGGGTAGCGCGCACGCAGGCAGTATGCAAGAAGAGGCACGCAAGTTGTAGACGCGCAAGTGAAAGGGGGCGCGCAAGTGGATGTGGGTGCGCATGCTGTTTTGTTCCAGGGGTTCCTACCAGCTTTTGGGTAGGAAAGTAAAGAATTGCTTTGAAATATTTGATTTGTTCAAGATTATTAATAAGCATCGATCCATTGTATTACCCAATTTTTTCTAAGAGGGAGCACACACACTATTGGATTCTTTTCAAAGTGCAACATGAGTGTAATGGAATATCCTACTCGTTGTATTCCACATCAAAGGATTTTTTTTCTAGTGGATTGTGTGGTACTGGATTGTTTACATAACATACCAAGGATGTAGCTACTCTTGTTGAGTGGGGAACCTTGTAAATCATGTGTTCTTGTGGTTGTTTGTGCTCAGTATGGAAGAAACTCTTCAATAGGAGGCGAAGGTTGTTTAAAAAAAAACAGGAAACATAAAAAGAAAAAGATATCATAGATTCACCCCCTTCCTTTTTCAGTGATAATTGGATCCTGACTGGGAACTTCAATTGGTATCAGAACGACAGGTTCCCTTCATTTATTCTTTACTGAAGTGGTTGAAGAGAAGTTGTGATGGAGAATCTAAACTGAATGAATAGTAAGGGGATTTCGATTTTTGATGGAAAGAACTATCACATCTGGAAGGATAGAATGATGCCTTATTTTATGTCTCTTGGATATGAAGTTCCTGAATCTACAGCAGATGAATTTCCTGACATTGATGGGAAGGTTCCTCTTACTCATGTCGATAAGAAGAACATTGAGAATGATGGAATAGCTAAAAATTCATTACTCTCATCTCTTTCTGAGAATAAATTTTTAAGAGTGAAAGGTGTTGCTACAACTAAAGGCATCTGGGATAAGTTTAAGAATATATATGAAGGAAATACAAAAGTGAGTAAGGAAAAACTAAAAATCTGGAGGCTAAAGTATGAAGACTTGAAAATGGGAGAATTTGAATCTATTGGGGACTTCTTTACGAGGATTAGTGACATTGTAAGTACAATCTGATGTCTTGGTGAAATGTTGAAGGAATCTACGGTTGTTGAAAAGATCTTGAGAATTCATCCCAACATGTTTGATGCTAATGTGTCTTCATTTGAAGGCAAATACCCTGAAACATTATCTCTGGATTATTTTCATAGCACTCTAATTACCTATGAAATGAGAAGGGATAAGACTATGAAAAGAAAAACAAAATCTGATAGAGAAATGTCATTCAAGGCTAAAAAAAAGAGAAGTCAAAGAAGACCCTTATTGAAGATGATGCAGGTGAATTTGATTCTGAAGATGTGGTATGTAAAAAGTTTGATGAAATTTTATCCTTGTTTTCTATAATTGTGAAAAGAGGTATAGGGAAATACAAGGGGAAACTTCCCTTGAAATGTTTTGAGTGTGGAGGGGTTGGTCACTTTACGGCTAATTTTTCTCAAAAGAATAAAAAATATAATGTTGATGATGAAAGAAGGCCAATAAGGTTGTGGAAGAATCAAACTGACAAATAAAAATATTTTTCAAAGGGTAAGGATAAAAAGTTCTTCAAATAAAAAAGAATATGATTTTTATCTAAAGATAACGAAGAAGAGGATAGTGAAGCTGAATCTGAGAAAGCTAGAGATAATACCTTTATTGCACCAGTGAATAATGAAGAGTACGAGAGCAATTGTTCAGATAAAGAAGAAACTCAAATCTAATATCATCTGGAAGAAGAGTTGAAAGAATGCTTGAGGAAGATCAGAAGGCTTTAGAAGGAAAACAACAAGCTGTTAAATGAAAATTCCACATTAAAAAATCAAGAATGTTTTAATGATGATAAAATCAAGATGGAAAAGAATATTGATGATATAAAAAATTATCTTGAGAATACAAATAATTGTAATAATCATCTTGATGTAAAGTTGAAGGAAAAAGAAGAAGAGTTGGAATTTGTCCAAAAGAAACTTTATAAATCTCAAGAAATGAATATTAGTTTCAAAAATTCAATCTTTGAAGTTGGTGAATGTTCCGGTAAGAATGAACCAAACAAGGATTCAAAAAATATACCTTCAAAGGTCAAAATGAAAGAAAAAACTAGTTCTGATAAGAAGAAAGCGGAAAAGACCATGTATGTGGTCAAAGTCAGCAATGATGAAACATCAGAAGTGCACAAAAATCACGAGTTAAGAAAGACTTCCAATACTTCCTATGCTGTTAAATCTGAAATTAGTAAGGGAGTTACGAATGAAAACATGAAGGATTATGGTCATCATGGTTCTATTAAGATGGATGTTGAGAAGCGTGTTCACAAATCTAATTAGTATAGATGTTTTAGAGGCAAATATTCTTTCTATGGTTATTTCTGGAATTGTGGTGGATTTGGACACATGGAAAATATGTGTTGGTTCAACCAATAACGTTACAAATATTCCACAAGTTTTGAAAGACTAGGATTGAGGGGGAGTCAAACCTTTCAAAATATAATGTCTTCAAATAAATTTCAGAAGATATCTGAGAAGACTAGTGTGAAAGTTGGGAATGGGTTCCAACTACTGGAAACTATTTGTGAAAGATGTGATCGACCTGGACATCTTTCCAAGGGATGTCTTAGTGTATTACCAGAGAAACAAAAGATTCATAATAATTTTTAAAAGCCAAAGTTATTAGAAGATAAAAGAGATAGGTCTGATAAGTCTGAAAATAAATATTGCATGGTTTTCTGGAAAGAACACATTGACCTAGCTAGGAAATTGGAGGAAACACAATAGAAAGTGAAGGAAAAGGAAGAACATGAAGCATTTTTTGTCGAAAATGATTTGAATTATACTAAATGAGAACATCCATTGATACTTGATAGTGGGTGTTCTTCTCATATGATAGGAGAAGTAATGTTTCTGAAGAATGTGAATGACTTCAAAGAAGGAACTGTTACATTTGGAAATGATCAATCTACGAGAATCAAAGGTTTTGGATCAACAATCATCAGAAAAGAAAAAATGAAATATAAGAAAACATTATATATTGATGGGTTGAAACATAATCTTATGAGTGTTTCACAACTCTATGATGAGGGAAAAAAGTTATATTTAGAAAATATGGGTTCATTGTGAAATGTGAAAATGATGGAAATATAGTTACAAGAGGCCAACGTACAAAAGAAAACTTTTTCTAAGTTGGTGAAGTACAAAATTCTTGTTACATGGGCATGGTGGATGAAAATCAGTTATGGCATAAAATGCTAGGACATATGTGTCAGAGAAACATGTGTAAGTTATCAACGTGAGACAGTGTCTGAGATATGCCTGATTTATCAAGAAGAAGAGATTGGTGCTGCACTATTTGTGAAAAAGGGAAGATTACAAAATCTTTTCATAAGAGAGATGAAATTTGTTCAAAACAACCCTTGGAAATTATACATTCTTATATATGTGGACCAATGAGTATGAAATCAACAAATGGATATAATTACTTCATTACTTTCATTGATTATTTTACTCACATTACTTTTGTTATGTACACGAGACATAAGTCAGATGCTCGATAAATGTTTAAGAGTTTCCGGAGGAAAGCAGAGAAGGAATGTGAGTATTCAATGAAAATGTTGAGAACTGCTAATGGGGAGATTATAAAAATGAAGATTTTGAAAGTTAACTTGAGAAACATGGAATTTGGAATGAGTTTAGTTCACCATACACACCTCAACAAAATGGGGTTGCTGAAAGAAAGAATCAAAGTTTGGTGGAAATGGGGAGAACAATGTTACGTGAACATAGTCATTATCATTATTATTGGAGGAATTCCATGATCACTACTGTATATATTCAGAACCGATGTTTCTATAGGCCAAACTCAAATATGAATCCATATGAAATGTTCTATAAGAAAACTCCATGTTTGAAACACATAAGGGTTTTTGGGAGTCCGTGCATTATAAAAAAGAAAGGTGTAAACCTTGGAATGTTTGAGAAAAGAGGTGATGATGGAATTTTTCTTGGATATGCTCCAGATAGAAGAGGATATAGATGTCTCAATAATGAAAAATGAAGAATTATTGATTCTTTAGATGTAAAAGTTGTTAAAAATGATGATAAAGAAAAGCAGTCATATGTTGATATAGAAGTTGAGCAGGATAGAGAAGATTTTGTTAATGATTATGATAATGCTTCAGACTGTGTTAATAATACTCCAGAAGAGGAATCTAACTCAGAAACATCATGTGATGAGGATGAAGTTAGAACAACTCATCCTAGGGTGAGGAAATAAGTGGAGGCTCAGAACATTATTGGAGATCAACATCAAAGGGTTCAAACAAGAAGAACAAAAAATTCTATATCACATACTTATCTTTATTCTAAAGTTAAACCAAATTATGTAAGTGATGTAGTTGAGGATCCAGAATGGGTTCGTGCTATTAATGAAGAGCTTGATCAGATATAGAAGAATGATACTTGGGAACTTGTACCCAATCCTGACAACAAGAACATTATTGGTAAAAAGTGGGTTTTCCAGGACAAGCTGAATGAAGAAGGTAAAGTAATAAGAAACAACAAAATATTGGTTTGAAAAGGGTATTTAAGAATTGAAGGAATTTATTTTGATGAAACCTTTTATCCAGTGGAAAGATTAGAAACAATCAGAATCTTTCTTGCTATTGCTTCAAAAAGAGGTTACAAAATCTTTCAAATGGATGTAAAATATGCATTCTTGAATGGTAACCTTGATGAGGAAGTTTACATTGATAAACCTTGTGGATTTTTTATTGGAAAGGATGAAAGTTATGTGTGCAGGTTGAAAAAGGCTTTGTATGGGATAAAACAAGCTCTGAGAGAATGGGATTCTAAATTATATACTTCTTAAAGAAGATGTACTTTATGAAAGGGAGAGTTGATAGAAATCTATACATCAAGGAATGTCAGGAGTTTTCACTGATCATTATTGTTTATGTAGATGACATTATATTTTATAGAAATGATGAAATATCATCTGAAAAAATTTCTAAGGAGATGAAGAAGATATTTGAGATGTCCATGCTGGGAGAGATGAAGTACTTTCTTGGGCTACAAATTTCACAGAAGAAGAATCACATTTTTCTCTCTCAATAAATGTATGCTAAGGAAATTCTAAAGAAGTTTGGCATGAAAAATTCAAAACCAGTTTCCACATAAATTTAAGTGGAAACCAAGTTGTCTAAAGATGGATAATTCAAGAAAGTTGATCATAATGAGTTTCGAAAGCTGATTAGAAGTTTGTTGTATTTGAATATTTCAAGACCCGACATCGTCTATGTTGTTACTGTATGTGCATGATTTCAGAGTGCTCCTAAAGAATCACATCTGATCGAAGGAAAAATAATTCTTAGATATATCAAAGGCACAAAAAAATTTTGAATTAGGTATGATGGCCTAGTAAATATTGATCTATTCGGGTATTCTGAAGCTGATTGGGCCGGAAATGTTGATGATCGAAGATCCACATCTGGTGGAGTTTTCTTTCTTGGGTAAAGTTGTGTTATTTGGCATACCAAGAAAGAGAATTAAGTAACTCTTATCACATCCGAAGATGATTATGTTGCTGCTACTCAAGCTGCAACTCAACTAATGTGGATGAAGACTCAGGTGGAAGATCTACTTGAGGAATTAAAGCTATCACTACTATTAGGTTGTGATAATCATAGTGCAATAAATCTTACAAGAAATCCAGTACAAAATTCTAGTTCAAAAAACATTGATATAAAGTACCACTTCATCAAAGAGTAGGTGGAGAACAATGAATTAAGGTTGGAGTATATTCCTACATCTGAACAAGTTGCAGATATATTCACCCAACCTTTTCTGAAAGAACCATTTGAAAAATTGAGGTTGAACATGGGTGTCCAACCTCCTTTTCATCAAGGTTAAGGTTTGTGTGTCTGTCCCTACTCTCATATTGCCTTTGGATAGTGTTGTCAAGGGGGAGAATTGTTTCATAAATCTATTCTTATAGAAGCATGCATAAAGGGGGAGTTTTGGGTAAGTTGTGAATCCATCATGTATGTGTGTGAACTATTCTAACTGTTTGTTAGAGTGGTTGTAGGAAACAATTTTTTTTTGTATTCCCGGAATGATGAAGAAGTGAAGAATTCTGAAATAGAAGCTTGAAAGATTTTCTGAATGATTTTCAGAAGAAGGCTAAGGAGATATGATAATGGGATTTCATAGTCACTGCCTTTGGAAAACATGGTTTAGGCTGTCAATAATTCTTGTTTCCTATAATGAGTTTGCTCACATTTTCTTAGAATTTTTGATAAATAATCTATTTCATAAGGTTACAAAGTTCAGTGATTTATGAATCTTAGTTAACAACAAAATCCAAAGTTGGAGATTTTTGGTATCAAGTTGGATGGAGAAGGCAGTTTGAAGAGTTAGCATTTATAGAGTGTTGTATTTTGTTGTCAAAGAAGATAAATCAATTCACTTTGTAAAAGGACCATAAACTAGGAGATGATTTTTTGATTTGTATTTCACAAATATCATAAGTTTGAAGAACTTTTGATGCAAGCCTTATGAAGAGTAGAGAGAGTAAAGAAGTGTTTTTGGTAAAGGAAAGAGAGCGGCGCGCAAGTCAAAAGTGGCGCGCAAGTCAAGAGTGGCGCGCAAGTATTGGCGTGAAAGTGTAAGTGGTGTGCAAGTCATATTTCGAGATCATCATATAAAAATTTGATAAAGGAAATAAAATGGTGCTCAAGTTAAAGATTAGCGCGCAAGTTGAAAAGTGGTGCGCAAGTATAAGGTGCGCGCATGTATAAGTGGTGTGCAAGTAAAGCACACAAATATAAGTGACGCGTAAGTGTGGCGTGCAAGTATAAGTTGCGCGCAAGTGTATGTTGTGCGCAAGTCATATTTCAACATCATAATATCGAAATATGAAAATGGAAAGAAAGTATCGTGCTAGTGATGGAAGGGCACTCAAGTGATGAACCGGCGCACAAGTGAGGGAGCGGCGTGCTAGTATTGTCGCACAAGTATTGGTCGTGCAAGTCACCAAAATACCTATAAATAGACAACTAGCCTCCTCAATTTTTAAGTCTCAATACTTTTGAATTATCTTTGAGCTCTGGGCATGAAAGTAGAGAGTTGGGCATGCAAGTTGAGGGTTGTTAGAAGGCGCGCGAGTTGGAGGTGCGCAAGTGTTAGTTGGCATGTAGGCTGCAAGCAGGAAGCGCGTCTGATGGGCAGTGCACACGCAGGAAGCGAACAAGAAGAGGTGCGCAAGTTTTAGGCATGCAAGTGAAAGGGGGCGCACAAGTGGAAGTGGGCAAAGAATCTATTTTATTCCAGGGGTTCCTGTCATCTTCTGGGTAGGAAATTGAAGAATTGATTTGAAATATTTGATTTTGTAAGATCATTAAAAAGCACTGATCCATTGTATTACCCTATTTGTACTATGAGGGAGCACACACACTATCGGATTGTTTTCAAAGTTCTACATGAGTGTAAGGGTATATCCTACTCGTTGTATTCCACATCAAAGGATTGTTTTCTAGTGGATTGTGTGGTACTATATTGTTTTCGTACCGTACCATGGATTTAGCTACTCTTTTTGAGTAGTGAACCTTGTAAATCGTGTGTTCATGTGGCTATGTGTGTTCATCAGGGAAGAAACTCTTTAATAGGAGGCGAAGGTTGTTTCAAAAAAACAGGAAACATAAAAAGAAAAAGAAATCATTGATTCACCCCCTCCCCATCTCAGTGATACTTGGATCCTAACTAGGAACATCACATGATAGGTGTTCACAGTGGTATGTTTATCCCTTATATGCAGAGTGAAAACGATTTGCGGTGATGGGGGTGTAGAGAATAATATCCTTATGGGCAGAAAGTAACTCGATGCCATAAATATTCTGAGTAAACTTGTTCATACATGGTGCCTTGTGAATTCCAAGTATCTCATTGACTCAATACCTTGTGAATTCCAAATATCTTATCAACTTGAAGGCTTTTTTACTCTAAGTGACATACTGATATCATTGAGGATAATTTTGATCCTTCAAAAGCCAAGTTCTATTATCCCATCATGGTGATAAAGTGGGTATAGCTTGGGGTTTATGGTGGATTGGTATGTGAAAATTTTCCCTATTTTGGATTGAATATTACTATTCTTCTCAAAAATTTATTATAATAAAAGAAACAACTAATTTACATCATAAAAATTGGTTAAGGATTCATTAGTATTGTTCTAAAGAGTCTTTTACTCAAACCATACTTGAGAATTTCTGTGCCCTTTTTGACTTCATTACTAGAGACTTGGAAAAGGGAAAACCCCCAATGGAGGATGGATGATTTGGGATGTATTAATATACAACCAGACTTGGATAAAATCCATAGGATTCATTGTACATTTACTTATTTATCTTCACTAATTATTATATTTTGGATTTCTAATTTGGGAGAAATTTATTAATAGTATGTTATGTATTTTCTTTCTATTGTTAAATCTCTTCACATTTACTCTAGTTAGATATTATATATTTTTTTGATTTGTCATTGATCCTATGAAATGATACTAAGGGTACATTCTACCTATTAATGAAAAATTCTATTCACTATTATTCAGTAGTCTCTTGAATATGTGGAGGTGTAAATGAGGTCATGTGACCCTCTGTCTTGGAGAAAGTTGATCGGGTCAGGGTATACCAAAGTAGTTTTGGAGAACATCAGGATTAAATAACATTATTATTCTCATTTACATAATTTTTTATAAGGTAGATAAAAAATATTAAAGGTGATAATTTGGAAAGTGAACTATGATAGTGCCTATCCAACAATGTCTAGTAGAATTCCAGGTTTCCATATTATAAGGGAAATTATCTTCTTCCTATTACCATTGATTAAAATCCACTTGGGTGTTAAACATGATGTTGATATGTGATTTATTTTCCTTCAGGTGTGTTCATGGATCCAAACTACACATGTAAGATCACATGTAATATATATATATATATATATATATATATATATATATATTATTGTCATGTTTTACAGTAGTTCTCTTATTAAATTCCTTGATCTGTGATATATTATTTTGATATTTTCTCTTGCTTGATTTTTTTTATTTTCATTACACTATTAAAATATTTCTATTTTAATTAATTAATTGAACAAAGAATGTTTTTTTCTTAGTATATATATGATTACTATGAATAATGTATATGTCTAATGACTATGGTTAGTGTTCGGAGAGTTATACCATGGGTAGAGGGTAGAATACTTGAAAAAAAACAATTATAATCCACAAATAGATTAGGTTTTATACTAAAAAATATATTTTCTGAAGTGTTTCCATCATGTTACAAAATAACTCTCACTCATGCATTCTTATGAGACAACTTGGGAAGAAGGTTGGAATACTACTTCTAGGGAGGGTGTTTCTTATTTACCAATATAAGAATAGGATAATAAATTTGATAATACTACCTCACCTTCTATATAGTTTAGGCAGTAGGGATTATTCAACCCAAAGTATTTTTTTGGGTTTCTCTCTTAGGAATATGATTTTAAAACTATAGTGAAATATTCCCAAACATTAACTCTAGTATTATTCATTATTCTAGGGAATCAAAGGCCCTCAGTATTATAAGAGAAAGGTTTAAATATTTGAGGGATTTTTTTATGTAGTAGATATAATAAATTATCAAAATGTTATGATTAGAAAGAGCTCATGATGTATGCATATCCCATTTGAATGACCCATATTGTATAGATCCAACTGAGTTTATAATGACAATGTTGTAGCTAGTAGGTTTAGAGTGGAAGGGATTTATCATGTTGAGTACTAAAATATAGAGTGTGACTATGTTTTTTTCAAAGAAGGTGGATAATATTCGTCAAATTTTCATCGATTAACTGAAGTTGAACTAGGTGATACTAAAGAATATATATCCCTAAACTAGAATAAATGAAATTTTTCATCATTTATAGGGATCTTAGTGGTTCTACAATTTTGATAATCAATTAGGATATCACCACATGTGATTATAGTGGTGGGAATAATGAAGACGAAGTTTCAAATTTTGTGTGGGATATATAGATACTTGTTGTTGTCATTCAGTCTAAAAATGAACCTGTATTGTTCATAGAACTCATGAACAAGATCTCTCATTCATACCTGGAATCATTCATTCAGGTGTTCATTAACAACATCCCCATATACATTTTTTACACCAGATAAGTATGTTACGCACCTTGATATAGTCCTTAGTATACATCAAACACATCAGCTTTATGAAAATTTGTTGAAGTGTGACTTGTGGATATGGGTGGTGATGTTTCTAGGACATGTGTTGTCTAATATGGGTATATCCATAAAAATATAAAATTTATAATCATTAAATTTTTTTAAATTTCACTGAAATTTGTTCTTGGTTTAGATATATTTGGGTTTAGTGGGATATTATAAATGGTATGCATTAGAATTCTATTAACTAGAAGCTCCCATGAAAACACTTAAAATGAAAGGAGTGAGGTTACAATGGATGTCTAGGTGTGAAGAGGCTCTTATTGATAATTTTTTTAAGTTTAATTCATCTCTAGTGTTGATATAAGAATTTCCAAGGATAAAAAAATCCAAATATTGAGATGCATTAGGTGTTAGTTTGAGATTAATATTGATATATTGGGAGAAGTTAATAGGTTATTGGTCACTTTATCTACAATCATGTTAGTGAATATACCAAACTAAAAACATGTAGTGGGTAGCCATGGTGCATGATTTTATGTGTTATTGACACTACCTCTTCATATGGAGGTTTTTTATCTACACTAACTACACGACTTATTAATATATCTTCACACAATTGGACCTAATCCTGAAATAGAGTTGTTGGGTTGAAAATGATCAAAAAATTAACTTTGATATGGACTATTCACCTAGTAAAGGTAAAATTTTTGGAGATTATATTAACCATAAGATGCATGAGGAGTTGGATCTTGTTGAGAGGATTTCAAAGGAGCGGTGGTGATTGATGAGTTTATTGGATGACTGGAGAATTAATGATTTTTTGGATTAGTGTCTAATGAATTTTAAAAATAATGTGTACAAATTAATTCTAGTATACCATGTAAATGTATAACCAATGTTAAAACAAAAGAGTGTTGTGATGTGGTAATTGAAAGCATCAGGTCACTAGATACCTAGGTTTTCATTGGGTAATGATGGTCTATTCCTTATGCATGGGAGAGTGGTAGTACTTAATTCCCTTATAGAGGAGTTAATGAGAGAAATTCATACCTCAATATAGTTGGTACATCTTTGTGTGATGAATATGTACCGAGACTTAAGGAAATTATTATAGTGTCCATGGATGAGAAAGGACATCGCTAGGATTGTGTACTGATGCCTTACCTCCCAGATGGAAATGGATAAGCACGAGTGTCCTTTTGTGTTTCTATAAGAACATCTAGTTACCTTGTATAGGTGGGAGGTTGTCATGAGGGAATTGTTGATTAGGTAACCTATGAATCAAATAATCCATGACACTATCTGGGTGATTTTCGACTAGCTAATGAAATTTCAACAATTTTTACTAATACAAGAGGCTCACAATACGGTTAATCATAGAAAGAAAAATGTCTTTGAAATCATACACATACATGGACTTACCTTCTTCACTATATCAGAAAAATATGAATGTTTCATGTTTCCATTTTGGTAGTTCTTTATAAATACTTATCAAATCAGTTGATATTGAGAACAATATATCATCGTCAAATAGAGGGATGGCCTGAGAAGAAGATACACATATTGGTTGTTATTCTTTATTATGATGTTATATACTTTTTTGGGTCATGAAATTATCTTATATAATTGGATTAGTTCATGTAAAAAATTATTACCATACTTTAATTTAGATGGAAGCTTATGAGCCATTTTATGAGAGACCATATCGATCACCACATTGTAGGAATGACATCTGTGAGGCAATGATTTTGGATACGAATTTGTTTCAAGATATATTTGGGAATGTGTAGATGATTAAAAAGAGGTTTATCACTATTCAAGGATGGTAGATATCATATGATAACCACTGGAGCAGAATTTTGGAGTGCATAATGGGTGTTCTAGTTTTCTTGTGAGTGGATCCTTGGTGATTCCACCAATGTATGAGGTAGTAAGAAAACCTAGCACCATGATTTTTGGGACCTTTCATGATAACCAGATTGATTAGGATATTATAATTCCATTTGGAACTTCCTCCACATTATCCAGGTATAGATGACATGTTTCAGGTGTCACAGTTTTAGAGGTACATGTCTTATCTAATATAAGTCATCAATAATGAAAACATGTGTTTAAAGACGTGTGAATTTTATGAGGGGCATCCAGTGTCAATATTAGACCAGGATGAGAAATTACTTCTACTAAAGATGGTTATAATTAGTATGATTTTTAGTAGTATAGATGGATCTAAGAGGATTTGTATGAGTGCAGATATGATTTTGAGCTCAGTGTCATGATTGGTTTGAGAAATATCGCTAGAGTTACATCTTAGGGAAAAGAATTTGATTGAGGGAGATAGTTATACTACACAATATTTAAAATCATAATAAAAACATATGATAATAATTTATGTGTAATTTTTCATAGCAGTGTATTTTTTTATTAAAGTAACATAATAAATTATTTAATGGATTTATATTAAGGTAATAGATCTGTAAAAACATTGGAATATTCTATAGAATATTTTCAGAGTTAGGAACTGAGTTAGAATGAGGTTATTGGTCCCATAGAGCCTCTGTTTTGATAGAATAAAATTATTAAAGATATCATATCTTGAATGAATGATTTTTTATAAAATAATGTCATATCTACCAACCACTGTTTCATATAGAAAATATGATTCTCACAATGGGCCTATAACTCGGTTTTTACAAAATGACCAACATAAACATTGTATGTGTAAGGTTTTTGGAAAGATCACATTTGTGGGTAAATATATTAAATCATCTGTGTGTATTTCTTTCTAAAATAGATGAATTTCTCCCAAAAGGTTCCTCAAATGAGAAATCATAGGACACCATTAAATCTAGAATAATGGTTTTATTGTATCCATGACATAATATTTGTGTGAATCAGTTTTTGATTTAGTCACATGTAAGGTAAAATCAATTTAACATTTTCTAATATTATTATTATAAATTCTTACTTGTTTTATTTATATTCCTTGTTCATATTTAATGCATGTAAAAACCACAATTTCACATGATCCACAATCTAAAAACTTGGATTTCAAAACATTTTGAACCAATTAATTTAGCAATGCATTATTTTGGTAAATCAAAGACTACAAATTAAATTTTAAGTTAAAATAAGGTTTTAAAAATGGTTTTTTTGTTTTATATTTTTTTTGATGAATATGTGGATTTCATTTTGAAATATCCAAACCACTCAAATTTTAGTGTGACTTAATTCCACTGAGTCTTGGTCATTTGAAACTCCATTTTGTGATCTTGGTGAATCTTTGGGGTCTGCATCAATTTCCCTTACCTGGTTCTAGGAGACATGGTAGTCTTATTTCTTGTGTAGGATATGAAAATATAATGTTTAAAGGTTTTTATTTATTTATTTATCTTTCATCTAAATTTAATTCTTCATATTATCATAAAAAGGGGGATGAAATTATTCATAAATGTTGACACAAAAAAATTATCAAAAAATGTCTCTATAGAATTATTAGAGGGTAATTCATAAAAATTATCAAAATATATTTATATGAAAAATTTATAAATAGTCATAAAATGATACTTTGGTGAAATTACTATAGTATAATAAATTTAAAAAACTTATCAATTTTTTTTTCAAAATTATCATATATAATTATAATTTTTTTTCAATAAATGGTGAAATTGATTAATTAAAGGATACCCCATTAAAATTATAAAAAGATAATAATTGAATTATATAAGAATAATTTAATAAAAATTATCATAAGATAACTATGAAAGGAATATTTGTAAAAAAAATTATTCAATGGTAATTATAAAAATTACCTAATCATAATTATAGAGTAATTATCCAGTGAAAATGATATCAAATAATTATAGGATAATTATAATGATAATCAATGATAATTATATTTTTTATTAAATAACAATTATAAAATACCACCATAAAGGTTCTCATTTTAATCTTGATAGACGTATTTTGTTAAAAGAAATTAATAATTATTATTTATGAGAATATTCTTATAACACTTATTGGACATAAATTATAATTTTGAATAATATAAGAGAGGGAAATAATAATAACAAGTAATATTTCATTTATTTATGAAGTAAAATTTATTTTTTAGTATTTGAAAACTTGAAAAAACTCAAGAGATGAGGTATTGATTACTAGTAAAATAATATAGAGGAATGTGTGTTCTTGATTGTTAATGTTTCCACTACAAATTTTAAACAACACAGGCCGTTTTATCATTACCATTGATGTTTATGACTTTGAATTATGATGTTACTTAGCTATTCAGATTATGATACAAATGTGTCCTTATAATAATTTATGTTTTAGTATAATTGATAACCATGATTGACTTATGATGTAATATCGGTGAATGTGAATCCTTTTAGATCCATTATGGTATTGTTTCCATGATAATTGTTATAATAGTTAGATTACATGTTTGATATTATTCCGTTGCTGACTTCAGACTAATTATTTATCTTGTGGTGTCATGTTTTGTTTTTCATCATGATATTCTTTATTATGTATCATCTTTCATTTATAAAATTATTTCTTGGTATATGTGATTGGTGGTCAATGTGGTATGGTTATCCTTTAGAGGGGGAATGATTAAGGTGATTGATAATGATGACAATAGAGCATGACATCCTTTCAGGCCAGAAAAATAGGATATCTTTAGTATTTTGAGGAAACCTATCAATAATTGATACCTTGTTCATTATTAGTTTTTTATTGACACAATTACATTTTTATTATGATTATCTTATCAACTCGATGACTTGTGGAAATTAAGTGGCATATGGAAATCCTTGAGGCTAGTTTTGATCCGTCTAACACATTTAACATTGATTCTGTAATGGAGCTGAAGCAGGAATAGTAGGGGGGTTTTGGAGTCTTGGTTATCGCATGACCTCTCTATTTTTTATTATATGTTATTATGTGTGTTACACATTTATTTTTATCATTCCATAAATCTAATGTACATGATCACAAAAGAGTATGGATGTATTCTTAGTGTCATATTGAGTCTTTTTCTCACAACATAATCATAATTTTTAGTTTTCTTATAGATTTAATGACAAGAGGCATGTCAAAGGGAAAGGGCCCTATGGTGAATGCCTGAATAGAGGAGTGTGTAGATACTAGAATATTGGGATGGACAATGGAGGAAACATTGTTTATTTATTTATCATTACTTATTAATATGTTTTTTCTTACCACTTCGGAATCTATTTATAACTATAATGACATGTATTACCTTTTTATAATTTAGTTTCTAAATCTTTACTCTAGTTATATATTATGTTTATTTTGATTTAATATTGTTTATATGACATGGTAGTTTGGGTATAATCACCCCATTGAGGGAAATAGACACTCATTTTTAGTTGGATACCTCTCATATATGGGGAGGCACACATGAGGTCATGTGACCCTTCGAATCAGACCTAGTCATTTAGGTCAGGGTGTTAAATCAATGGAATGAAAAAATAATACGTTCTTATACTGACCCAAAGGAATAAATATCCAATCAAATGAATGACCAAAATCTAAACAGACATGACTTCCATATTTTAATATGCCAAAAAATCATCTATATAGTGAAAAACATCCACAGATAAACTATACAACTAATTATTCTAGAGATTATTCTATCTTCTAAAATCACATCCCAATTCTCTCAGATGTACACTATCAATAGGTCCATAAGAGCGTCATTATTTTTATTTGAATATAAAGTTTTCCTTAATGTGTCATAAATAAATATAATGACTATATTAAACTAGTGGTATTATTGATAATGTTAATGGGAGGTTATAACACCCCATCCCAGATCTCTTCAGTGGTATCCGAGAAGGCTTTTCTACAAGAGACCAGGCATGAATTTCTGTATGATATAAGATTACAACTAGTTGTGGGAGTTCATAACCATCACCTAAGATAATATACTATTTATATCACTATAAAAAATAAAATAAAAATAAAATAATATTATATAACATTATATTAGACAAATAGATTTGAAGTTAAGAGATAACTATCAATATCAATAAATAATACGAATCTATAAAAATATTGTTAACCTTTCTGAGCATACATACATATATAAAGGTGTTCCCATTGATCAAAATAATAAAAAATTAATTTAAAACTGAATAAGTGAGGATATATAATTAATCCTATTTTCCTCTTTGGAGTAGTCTCCAAAAAATCATCTTGATACTCTTGCTGGAACCCTCAAACTAGCTTCCACTTAAACATTAGGAATAGATTTAAACCGATATGAAATTAAAAGGCGTGTTTATAAAAAATGTATGGGTTATAAAATTGAACATTGAATATACCAATATATAAAGTGTGAATTTGTTCTATTAAACAAAAAAGTAAAATACAAGAAATCATGTTAGGTCGTCGGGTTTTATTAGGCCACCACATCACTTGATATCACTAGCTCCATCCAAATCCATAGAATAATTCATCCCAAAATTTTACCAAGACCTATGCCCCATCGCCCAGTGTAGGTATCTATACTCGAGTCTTGACTACTTCCGTATCCCTCATGGTAGTGTCTCGTACCAACTCCAAATTTCCTATCTAGTTACATACCATTTATTTTGAACATTTATTTTTTAGATAAATGAATCAATTTTATACCACCACAATACCACATGTTCACATCTTAGTCTATGGAGGAAAGTGTAAATTCCATGGGTCTAATAACACTCATGTAAGAGATAGTTTTTCCCTTTAAAGTAAAATAAAATCCATGTCTATAGAGCAGCTAAAAATATGGAATTATCCTTGATTTTAATGGATACAGAGACCCAAAATTCCATTATCTAACATGAGTGTACATGTTATACAAATGATAATCCCAATATATGGAAATTAATTCATAAGAAACTAGGAGTATCCCCTATGAATATTCACTATTGAAATTCCAATGACTCTAAATGATTCCACCCATGCTTCGAAATCAATGAATATTAAAATCATATTCCATAAAAGAATAAAAAAGATTAAAAACATCACCAATGTGTAACATAAAATATATAGGATAAAGTTTCATGTTAATAATTGTGTGTATGTTGGGTGGGAAAATATACATAAAATTAAGGAAAAACCACATTTCCACGAATTGTTACTAAATATCAAGGTGTTTTCAGGAAAATTTCAACAAATTTATGTATATATATTTGATAAAATAATTCAATAGAAAAAATATGAATAACATAGAAAATAAATAAACAAGAACATGAATATTATATTAAATCTATACCAAGTAACACCCTATAATTCGAGGGTCTATACCATCACTAAAAACATTGATTGTTAACACTAAATTTGAGACATACCGTTTAATAAATCTTGGGTTTATCACTAATCTCATCAAAGCTAATACATGGTGTAAAAAGTCATATAAGATAACAAATAGGTTCATGTATAAGAGATTATGGTCATTTAACATAAAAATACCATTCCTTGATAAAATTAAGGGGTATGGAATAATTAGGAGTAAACCTCTTTCCATATTACCTTTCATATCAATGTTCAACAAATAATAAAATATAAGAAATATAAATGTCATTTTTTAATTCAAATTTTATTCAGATTATTTTCTTGTATATAAAATCATAAGAAAAAAGGAAAAGGGAAACGATTTAAATACATGTTGAATAATAAGATATTTGTAGGAAAGTAATATACTATAACATATTTATCATAAGAATGGTGTTCCAAATAAATTATTTCAATATTTATTTTATATGAGTTGCTTGAAAAAAATTGATGGAATATTGGTATTCCTTAATGAATGATTATGATAAAGGTAGTTTGTCAACAAATAGAATAAGTGAGTTATTTGATGTAATATTTATATAAAAATGGAATATTACCAGAGGATAATATTAGATAACTTTTCATATATCATGAATATATTCAATTTAAGTTATCACTATTATTTATAATTTTAGAAGAACTCAAAAATCAGAAAACCATTCATAAAGAAATTTTTAGAATGAGTATTTTAAAGTATGTTGCATGATATTTTTGGTTATTAATTGAATTTTGAATATTTTTGTAATGTATGGGAGTAACTCGAAAATTTATATGAAGTTGGAATAATTATTTATGATATTATTTTACATTGATGATATTCCAAATTAAACTATTTTAAAAAAAAATCAGTTTCTTATATGTGTTATCTTGAGAAGATAGATGTTTTTTTAAGATGAGGAATTGTTTTCAAGATAAAAATGTTCCTATGATTAGAATAATATATTTTAATAATTCTATTAATTATATGATTTCTAGAATTTAAAAATTAGATTAATTTTTATAAAAATACATGTCATATTATAAATGATGTGAAATATTTTCAAGAAGAAAATGAATTTTTTTGGGAATATATCTCAACAGGAGTTACATAAGGGTAACAAAAATCTAACATTATTATCATTATTTTAATACAATTGTAAAATTATAGTATTCAAATTAAATAATTGAGAGTAAAATTATCTTATGTATGATTAAAAATGTGAGAATTTGATAAAGGGAAAAATATAATACAATACATAAGAGTAAATGTTAGGGTAATATTATCACATTGAACATACATATTCCATAATATAATATAAATTTAATCAAATCAAGGCCCATAAAGATAACTTGGATCCATAAACATCTTATCATAACAAAAAAATGAAATGGATATCATAAAAATTTAATCATATAATTTTCTATGGATAATATACAGGTCTCATAATCATTTAATCAAATCATAACACATGAAAAGAATAATTTCTTAAAAGAATATAACTCATTGAAGGAAAAAGTTTTCATAAAAATCCTTCAATAAAATCATTAACCGTTCAATAAATATTTAGAATGGTATTCTTGGATTATATCCCCAATAAAGTATAAACTATAATAAATTATTTCATCACATATGAAGAAGTATTTCGAAAGATCACATGGAGAATTTCTTAAGATAAAAATCATTTCTTTTGAAATCATTTTCGTAAAACCATTTCAGAATTTCGTTTCTTATAAAGAATGATGTATCATTTCATTTAAAAAAATTCATGATAAAAATATACATTCTTTGTTAAATTTTTTATTTTAAAACATAAAGGATTTTGAAAACCATTTTAATTGAAAAAACATTAAAAAAAATAAAGGATACTAGAATACATTTGGAAAACATTTTTCATTGAAAACTTATAAAAGAAGCTAGAAAATATTTTAAAAACGATTTTCTTTTAAAATAATTTGAAAGCCTAAACATAATGATCAAAATAATTTTGAAACCCCTTTTAAATAAAATGGATTTAAATAATATAAATAAATATTTAAATCATTTAAATTATTTTCATTGAAAATAACATCTTTAAAATATATAAACGAATCTTTGAAAATCAGAAAAAATATCTTTTAAACAGAGAAAAATTTTGAGAAACTTTTTCTGTGAAAAAAAATTCAATTAAAATTTTTTTATAATATTATGAAAAAATTTTATTTAAAATAAACTAACAAAGGAATATTCAAGAATGTTATGGTAATGACGGTGGGTAAGTCTGTACAAGTCGAACAGTCATTTTTACCTTAAAAGTTTAGAATGTTCCTTGATCGAAAAGTGAAAATAATATTAATTTTAAAACCATTTTGTTGTATGCTAAAAATGTATAAAAAGTTACTTTAAACATAAGAGTATAATATCAAAAACAATTAAATAAATAAGAGAACACGGTTTTCAAAGAACACATATTTCTGACCAAAATGTAAAATAATGTCATATTTAAAAAAAACATTTTCTTAGTTATATTAATTACCAATGAGTGGGAAAATGGTTCTAATATATTATTAGAAAATAAATATATATTTGATAAGAAAAGTAATGAGTTATATTGATATATTGATAATAGTATTTCATTAATGGAAGCATAATCATAAATAGTCTCACTAAATGATTAGATTGTAATAAAAAACAGGTACGACATTTGTAACATTGAATCATTATTCCCGTGAAATAATAAAACTAAAAGAAGGTTATAATATCATAAAACGATGTATATTCTGGATATAGCATGTAAAATGGTATTATATACACCCCATATAAAAATATAGGTGCAAAACATGGAATGTGTCTCAAAGAAGAAAAAATGACGCAAAATTACCTTATTGAATGGGTAACATTTGAACAATAAAACCCATGAAATAAAGGTCATAAAAATTAAATATAAATACCAATTTATTTAATTATAATAATTATATATTACATCCATATCTATCAAACAAGACACATATAAGAAATAGGTGGTGGACATGGATTTTATCTCACAGAAAATAGAAGTGAGATGAGAAAACCCTTACCATAAGTCTTGACTCTCTTCGTAATCATTGAAAAATTATTTATAATATATATTAGTTTTTATAAATCTGTAATATTACCGTATTATTATATTTAATACCATATATTATTTTATTATTAATTTATATTACAATTTTATTAACAACTCAATATTAATGATACGTTCCAGGTAATAATCGCTCTATTTTTCTCTTGGGTTTTGATTTGTTATATTTTTGGATCCCAAAGTTATATAATGCTAAATGGAATGTAAAACATGATATAAATACCATATAAATTTATTATATAATTATTTATATTAATATATATAAGATACAAATATTAAACTAAATACACCATTCATTGAGAAGGTAGGTCATACGTACGTGTGGACATTGTTTCTGTTTAATTGTCGTATTGAAATGAAGAAAGTAAATGAAATACATAAATACACATATATATATATATATCATTAAATTAGTATTATTATGTTATAAATATCATATTATTTTAATAAATCCATCCTTAATACATTGCTTGTAAAGTGTGAATGAATCACATCACTTTGATGAGGCATTAGTCCACACTTTCATAAAGGAAGTTGTTATTGTGAAAAAATGGAAAGAATGAAGTTATATTTTATATAATAATTAATTAAGAATAAATAAATAAAAACCCATATTTAAAATATAAAAACAGCGTGTCCCTAATAATTTTCATCCATCATAAGTGGTAATGGAAAAATGAACATCATCATTTCTTAAGGCGGTAGTTTGTCAAACATATGATCGGTACGTTCATTACCAATTGGATGGATGTGTATGCAAGTGCTGGTAAAAATGTAGAATAAAATAATATCAGTATATTTATTATAATTTTCTTTTTAATATCATTTATTAAGGATAATTGATGTATTTAAGAATGAAATAAAACTAAAGTGATCATTTAAAAAGGTTACCTCTTTTTCTGGTAACTCCTTTCAGTTTTCACTAAAGGACTTTATTGGATCCATTTATTCTAAAAGTGGGGATTATAGGATGAGGAGAGGGATGTTGTAGATTATATTAGGATAGTTTTGGTGAGCCAATGTTCTTTATATGTGTGAATAAGTGGGTGGGTGAGTGCTTTATTTGTAATGGAGAAGCAGTGGTACTCTTGTAAATTTTGGAAAACGTAATTACTTCCATGTTTTTCCTATGAAATGTAGCTACAATAATGAAAAAATTGATAAAATGAAATTCAGGTGAATATATGTCCAGGAAAAGGAATTTGAAAAAGTGTCTAGGTATAAGTGTATATTTTAATCCCTTGATAACATAATTGTTTTCATAGTCATTATAATTAATTTTGATCACTCTCACTAATATTTTATTCAAAAAATAGTTTTACCATATTATACATTATAAATTATTCTTATACCAAATATTGAGTCTATTATTCTAAATTTAAATCACATAATTATTAGAAATTAAATGAAAATTTATCCCACAGACAGGACGACACAAGGGGTTTATAAAGTAAAACTGTTTAAAAAATTGATATGTTTTTATATCAAATAACAAAGTGAAATTTATTAAAATGTAATAAATTGGATTAATTTAAGAATAATAGATATAATTGAACTTTAAAACAAATAAATAGCATAATTTAAACTTATAAATAAATTATATGAAAAAAATGTTTTGAATTAAAAATTAGTATTATTCACTATTTATCAAAAACGAAACTTCATAGAGAAATAAAAAAATTTAACTTAATAAAAAAAATTTAATTACTCTTTGAATTACGATGTTTATTTTGTAAAAAAATTATAAAAGTTTCAAAAATCAAATTTAAAATAGCTTCATCATTAAAAGGTAGTAAAATTACCTTTTAGAAAAATATATCATTTTATTTCTAAAATTGGATTTATTATTAACTTATACCTATAAATTATATTGGATGAGTATAAAAATATATGATTTAATATATAATATATAATTTTTATTGAAAATATTAGTGAAATTATTTTTGTTTAATTTTTTGAGATTATAGTTTATTTTTATGTAGAAAATAGTTTTCTTAGAAAATAATTTCTTTTCATTCAAGTAGTTCTTACATTAACTTATACTAATTGATAACAAAAGGATTAATTTTATATAAATTCCTAAATCATATTTTCAAAATTGATTTTATTCTATTCATCAAATCCATTTCAACATCTAGGTAGTAGCTTTTATAATATTTTAATATTATTATTAACATTAACTTTTAGTCTTGTAAAACCCATCCATGCATGTAAAAAATTTTATCAATGGGAATGAGAATTGTGTGTAATACAAGTCCAACATAGTTTTTTGTGAATCTCAACCTAATTTATGTGTTTCTTGTAGTGAAATTTTGAATTGGTGTTGAATGTAAAGAAATCCACACATAGTGATCTTGTATAGAAAAAACTATATTTTGTGTTGTTTGAAATAAAAAAAATAAAAATATTAAATAAATTCGAAAAAAATAATTCAAAAAATCTATAGTTGTTAAATTATTCCCCGTTTAAAATTAATTTTAGTCTCAAAATTTTTATGCATTATTAGTGGTTTAATAATTTAAAATTCCTTTCACAGAAACCCACATTGAAGAAATGAATTGAAAATATTCCGTTAAAAAGGTATTGTTGGAAACATGACAGTTACCCAAATAAACTCATAACCAGGTTTACACATGGGAGAATATTGGCATATAGTGAAAATATAGACTTATAGGAAATGTGTGAATATTTGTATAGAGTGAATGTGGTCATAAATCCCAAATAGTTGAATGATCAATGGAAAGTTTATGGTCTCATAATCATAATTATGTGATGATATAAAATTTCATTAGTTCAACAAAAAATAAGGTATTAAAGAAATGTATTTCTAGTTCATTTTCCTAAATTTAATTAATTTTACTGAAAATATATACTTGCATGATTTCTAGACAACCTCACCCTTTTTCCTTGATTAATTCCCACATCACCTATTTCACCAAAAAAATAAAGGTGAATTTTCATTCCAAATGCAGTAACAGATCATGTGATCTATAAAAATTCAACTATATTTCACTAGTTATCATCAGAAAAAAATTAATTAGAACTAGTTATCCAACATCATAAATCCTTATGTGCTGAGATAAAAAACTGATCTTATAAACTTCATCTAAAGTTTAATTAAAATTTTAATAAATAGTTAACCGTATAACCTTCTGGAAATATAAAAACACAAATCATTAGAAATAATTTCACTAGATTAACATAACATTGATCCCATGTATATCATAAATTAGTTCTTGGTTTTCAAATTCCAAATATGTGAAAATCCTCAACATATATTCTCTCTAAACATATTAATATTCTAAATTACCATTAATACATCTCAAAAACATTCATGTTTAATTATTTAAAATATTAAAATATTATTTCATATATTAAACATTCATGTTTAATATTATTAAACATTCATGTTTAACATTCATGTTTAAACATTCATGTTTAACATTCATGTTTAACATTCATGTTTAATATTATTTCATATATTAAACATTCATGTTTAATTGTTTAATTAAACATTCATGTTTAATTATTTAAAATATTATTTCAAATATTCCATCAATCCATGCGATTATAAACATCATTGACGATAACATTTACCACCTTTTCAGAAAATACATTATTAGTATGATGTCATAAATATTATCCAATTTAATTTATCAATACCATCACCTCTTTATCTATACAAAATATCATTTTCTCACCCTTAAGGAAATTTTAAGGTTTACCTTCACTTAATGTTACCTTCCCTTTAAATCCATTTTCAATGAAATATGTATCATTTAACATATTCTTGATAAAAATTATTGTAAAAATTCTAAAAAAATAATTATATAATTCATTATACATATAACAAAATTGTTTAATTCCAAAACATAAACACTACAATCATCTAACTTTATTCTTAAACAATCACTCAAGATTCATTAATTTATTCCTTAACCTCTTTCCTATAATATTAAATATGAATCATTTCTTAATATCCATCAACCTTTATCTAATAATTCTTTATGTGTTTAATGTAAAAAATACTGGAATAAAATTCCATGCCTTTCACATATCTTTTTTAGGATCCCTATCTTCTAATGTATATCAAATACTGATTCCAGTGTTCTTATTATATTCATGATTTTTCCTCTTTTGGAATTTATTTTTATAATTCCCATAATGTCCAAACTTGAAACATTCAATATAAACTAAGTTCATTATAGTTCCTTATATTGACTAAGCAAAAAAAAAATTAATGTTTTAGAAACACTTCTAATAAAACAAAACAACATAATCCTAAAACAATTTATACAGGATTTCAATATAATGACACTTAATTCTTTAATATATGAAACATTAGGTTAATCCTAGTTTTTTTGTCGAAATATTCTATTGAAATCCTTCATGAAGGTTCAAAAATAGTTTGTTAATTCCTAAAGAATATACCCATGGAGTGTCAAACCTAGTGTGCAGTAAGAAATATTATCGTATACCAGACTCATCTCAAGTGGGGACTGACGCACCTTGTCAAAATTGTTACTCATAAATAAATTTATACCAAAACCACATCCACTTTTTGTATCCAGAAAGGAATTTATTTCTTGGAAATCACTCACTCTATCCTTTACAAAAATTCTAGGACATTTTTAGAATCATTAACTCTCCCTTATATTATTATTAGAAACACCCCTATGAATATCCTTATAAATATCCCTACAGATCACACAATTCTTTTATCAACCTATTTTCCAATGGTTATAAAAAATTTCATTTGATACCAATAATAGAAATAATTTCTTAATATATATGGATATTACAAAATTTTATATGAATATTATGCACATTATAAAAATACATTCCTGAAAACTATAATAGTTTAGTGTATTTGGAAACATGGAACACTTTCCACTTTTTTGGTGAAATATATTTAACATCTTCCTTAAATATATTTCCCTTTAGTAATCCTACTTAAAACATTTATACATTACCTAGGTAAATAAAATATAAGAAATATATGATATATATTTCTCAGAATGGTAAAATAAAATAAATAAGTAAACAAAACATGAATATAAGGGTATGATAACATTAGAATAGCATTTGAAGATCATACCCTATAGAAAAATATCATAATAATGAGAGATAGAATAAATATTAGTAGTTTGTAAGAAATTAATCATAATATTATCAAAAAATAAATAAATAATTTGAGCATATAAAATTCATAATACATAGAATTTGTAGTAGTAATATAAACATGAAATATCATTCCCTATAATTCAAGGTTCAGTGCCAAAAAATCATTAGGTACCTTCATGGGTACTACACCTACAGGGTGGGACCCACCACCATCCTCATTCACAATTATTTTCTTGTAAGGGATCTTGTTTCCCCATATTCCCATAGTAGACTAGGTTTCACCATATTACCAAAGTAGATCGGGTTTCCCCATATTCCCACATTGGATTAAGTTTCTCATCTTCCCATAGTGGATTATGAAACACATATTTCCCATTTTGGATCAAGTCTGTCAACATTTTTCCTATTATTATCTCATGAGATATAAATAATTACCCAATTTATTGGAGGGAGATATAGGTCTGACCCGTAACATAAAAAATCATACATATATGTTCCATAAGATAATAAAACCTCCATTATATCATCACCAATAAAAACACATAGGTTTCATAAATATCATATCATAACCCATGAAATGAAATTGGTATAAAAAAATCATCATATCATTATCTATGGAAAATAAATAGGTCTCAAAATCATTTCATCAAAATATAACGTGGGAAAAGAAGTGTGTTTCAAAATCATATAACCCGTGGAAGAGAAATGTGTTTCATAAACATCATTCCATCAAAAAATAAACAATTAATGAACTAATATTGATGGTATTATAGGATAATATACCCTATAATTAATAAAATATGAAAACTTATGTAATCTAATATGGATAAGGATTCTGAAAGGACGCATTTAACCTTTCATAAGTTAAATAGCCTTTATTTAAAAATAATTTTCATAAAACCTTTTCAAAAATAATTTTCTGATAAAGAAAGCTTCAACATTTCATTTAAAAATATTCATAAAGAGAATATCATTTCTTCTTTAAAAACTTCATTTTAAACCAGAAATCCTTTTGAAAACCATTTTATTAAAAATAAACATGAAAACTTATAATAGAGGTTAGAAAGCATTTTGAAAAAAAAAATCCTAAAAAACATGGGAAGTATTCTTGAAATCATTTGCATAACCTTTTACTTTATAAAAAATTCAAAAACCATAATAGAATTCTAAAAAGAAATTTCTTGAAAATTGATTTGGAAACATATAAAGATATATTGATATCATTTAAATCCTTTTCCTGGAAAATATCCTCTTGAAAACAATATAAGAATATTTGAAAAATATTTTAAATGCCTTTTAAATAGTTTTTTTTGAAAACCTTATTATTTGAAAACAACATTAAAATAATAAAATTTACTGAATATTAGGGAAAAAATTCATTAATATAAACTTACAAAGGAATATTCATGGAAATTACGGTTATGATGGTTGGTAAGTCCGTAAATGTCGAGCATTCGTTTTTTACAATAAAAGTTTAAAAAAGTTCCCTGATCAAAATATTACAAAAAGTTTAATTTTAAATCCATTTTTTAAAATGTTTAAACAATGGGAAAATGTTATTTAAACATCATAGTTTAAATTTAAAACATTTTTAAAATATTTTTTAGAATTTGTTTTTAAAGAACATAGATTTCTGACAGAAAAGATAAATAAAGTCGTATTTTCATTCAAACATTTTGTTAATTATCTTAAGTAATAAATAGTAAAAAATGATAATTTGACATGAATACAACATGAATATATACATGAGAATAAAATTCATGTTTTTACATGAGATTTGGATTATATTATTTCATCATTAGAATCACAATCATAAACAATCTCGATAAATGAAGAGATTATATAAATAAACTACTGAAACTTGGGTAACATTGATTCATAATTTACATGAAATAATAAAACTAAATTATTTTTAAAATAAAAATAAAGGAAGGATATTAATGATTTAAATTTTCAAATGGAATTATATAAAAACCATTTAAAAATATATGTCTATAACATGGTATGTATCTAATTGAAAATAAATGTGAGACAAGAAAACCCTCACCTGAAGTATTGAATCTCTTCATACTCCTTAAAAATTCATGTATAATAAATATAAGTATGTTATAAATATATAAAATAACAATATTATTATATATAATACCATATATTATTTTATTATGAACTTATATTACCCATTTATTAACAACTCTGTGTTAATGTTATGTTTTGGTTAATAATCCCTTTGCTTTTCTATTGTGTTTTGATTTGTTATATTTTTTCCTCATAGTTATATCATGATCTATAGAATTTAAACCATGATATAAATATAAAATATATATAAAATATATTTATTTATATTAATATATAAAAATATATTATTATTAAATGAAATTCACCATTCATAGAGATAGTATGTCATATGTAAGCATTAACGTTGTTTCTATTTTACTATCCTATTAAAAGAAAAAAAGTAAATGACATGTGTATATATATATATATATAATATCTTTATAGTATAATTATTTTGTAATATATATCATATAAATTTTCTAAAATAATCCTTAATACATTTTATGTAATGTGTGAAGGAATCACATCACTTTTTGGATTTGGTAGTCCACACTTCTACAAAAAAAAGTTATCATATATACACAAAATGAAGTGTATGAATGTATATTTATATAATATTTAAAAAATAACAAATAAATCCTAAATATAATATATAATGTATAAAAACCCATTGCCCATCATAATTCATGACCATGATAGGTGGTAAAGGAAAAATGAACAAAATTGTTTCGTGAGGTGGTAGTTCATCATACATAAGAACAGTAAGTTCGTTACCCATTAGAGGGAAGTGTATATGTAACACCCCGAGCTTCCACGATACGCTTCTCATTCAATAATGCAATAGCTTGCATTGTACGCAACTTCGAGTTCTAAAACACCGCGACTAATCAAAGTAGCCGTTATGAATAGTAATAACCACTTTTTAAAATTATAGAAATTTTATATTTCAAAATGGACTTCATTTTTTAATTCGTAATATCGAAATTATCCTAAGTTGAATTTTTTGTAACTTTCTGAGAACTTCTAATTTTTTATGAATAGTGAAAAATACTTAAAAACAACTTTTTTAATAAAAATAATTTATAGTGATAAATTATACTATTTAGTGGTTTTAAATTATAATTAGAATATATTTTTACAATTTTATCCAATGGTGGTCATTAGAATTAATTTAACATTGAAATTGGACATAAACAATTGCCAATCTTTTGATATAAATTGTTTCTAAAAAACACGCTATTTGTCGTAACAGCAAGAATTAATTATAAAATTAATTAATGCAACTTATATTTTTGGAATTTTGTAAAATAGACATCATTTTTGAATTCGGAATATCAATTATAGCTTAGGGTAAAATTTTGGCCTTGTTCTGAAAAATTTCAATTTTTGATGAATATTGAAACCACTAAGTGGTAGTTAAATAACTGATTTTTCGTTTAAATGAAATATTACCACTTCTGTGATTTGATTTTCAAAAATCCGACATACATGGTTGTCATTAAGAAGTAAAATGTGGTTCAATGAGATTAAAATAATTTTTTGGTGAATAGTAACTTTTAAGTTCTTAATCGCGATTAGAGGTAATTAGTGTAGTTTATGGTACAAATAATGTTTTAATAATATGAGATGAGAATGAAACTTGTCCTACTCCTATTGGATGAGTCATGGCCGACCAAGACAACCCATGGGTCAACTTGGGGACCCCATGGAGCCACTTTAGTTGGAAAATGACATTAATATATATTTATTTAATGTTAAAATTAAATTGACACAAACATTAGTATTTTTACTAAAACAGTTTTTAAGTGGGGTTACACAAGTCCAAATCTTGACTATAAATTTTCATTAGAAAGCTAAAAAGATTTCATACATCATAGTATTTTTTTTTATAATTTTTATACATTAAATAAATTAAATTATTTATGACATCATTATGATGCAGCGATGACCTCATTATTTAACGATTTAAATAAAATGAAAAGATAATGAAAAATCTAAGGCTTACACTTGTCCATAGCCTATTTGATGATGAGATTTCGAAACCTTATCACCTTAGCCTCGAATTATATAAGTGTGTGACCTTTAGAATCCGAAAAGCATTGTGAAATAATGTAACATTTCAATCATTCCAAAAGTGCCCCTCCTCTACACTTATAAAAGTCCCCCACCTCTCCCACCTCATTTACACTTTCAAGCCATTTGGCTCAGCCAAACTCTGCTCAAATACTCTCCCAACTTCCCCCTCTTACTCCTAGAAGCCTCACTTTGTGCAGAACTCTTCTCAAGGAAGCCTTTGGCTCAAATCAAAAAGAGTTACCCGATTTTGAGGTAATGTCTTCTCTAATGTTGTTTTGTGTTATTTTTCTTCTCCAACCCCCTAAACTCTTTTTATTAATTTCGTTTGTAACAACACCAGTATCCTAAATATACTAGGATGTTGTTATAAGAAGGATTCGAGCTACACTTACACACACCTACATCTAATGGTTAAAGAACATACGGTTTCTGTGGATGGCGAATTTCTGCCTCACGAAACGATGATTGTTCAACACTCATATAACACCTTCAAATGTGGCCATTAAGATGTCACTATTTTTATATATGATATATAATATGTTTATGTTTTACTTATGCTTCTGTATTTCTCATTTATGGCATACTTTATGATTTCCATTATGGGTAAAACGCGATAATTTCATTTTAGGAAGTGCGGACTACCGCCCCCTCAAAGTGATTTGAATCGTTAATGCCATATGTGGGATGTATAAAGGATGGAGTAAATGGTATTATACACTATATTATACTGGAATTATATTATAAATTTATATCATTATAATTTAGTTCCATTAAATATGAAATTGAAAAGAAAGTAGCGTTCATTCGTACGTACGGCTTACCGTCTCCATGAATGGTGCATTTCATTTCTTACCTCTAAATGTTACGTAATATTATAAATGAATGTATATACTGGATATATAAGATATATATGACATATAAATCATGAATATAATTCTGGATATAATGGATATTCTACCACATGAACAACATGTAATTATAAGAAGATTATTGTTGACTCAAGTACCAAAGATCGACAAAACGATCGTTATTAACTTAAATAATTACATAATGTTGATAACATTGTAATAAGTGATATAAAAAGGATAATGAAATTGAAAATGGTTCTTAATAAGGTAGATATTAACTCTAGTTTATTATTCAGGAGGTTAAAGAATGGTTGAGTCATGTCGGACACAAGGTAAGGGAATTTCTTAACCCAACTTCCATTCTTTGGGTTAATCTCCTACTTTCAAATTATGTCATGATATTATTATGTCCTATTTTGTATATTTACTTTCTATATGTGTACCTATAGTGAATACACATAATAGATCTCTTTTATTTTAAAAATTATCTTTTTAAGGTCTTCGTCTCAATCTCCTTTCATTGAGGCATATTTGGTTTTATACACAATTTTCTTTTATACAGTGTATAAACCCCTTTGACTTTTACGTTTATTCAAAAGGAATCTTTTTATACGAAGCGTTTTGCTAAACGACAAAAGGGAATGTTTTTCTTTCCGTACTTATGTGGAGACAATTACTTCTCCACCGCCGTGACCATTATTTTAGTTTCGGCTTCCTCTACAAGCCATCACATTTTTTTAATGAAAAATAAATACAAAGTTTTAACATTCTTTTATTTTGGTATTGAAAATGGTTTTGAAAGCATTTTTACTATATCAATGTGTTGTATTGATATCTTGTGATTGAAATGTGGAAATGTTATTTTTCCTTCATGCATGTTTTATGTGATACGATTATGTTATGGTTTATGTTATGTTTAAACCTATTCATGTGAGGAATGTATTGGACTTAAAATGTGACGGGTGGAGCCCGCTATAGCTCCTCGATGCATCGGTAGGTCTCATGAGACAACTAGACGTGGAATTGGCTGAGGCCCTTTCCCAATTTGATTTATGGTTTTGGCCGAGGCCTTAATCATTTTAGACATCTTGGCCGATGCCTTGACAAAATGTTTCCGAACGTCTGGCATTATACATTCCCTCATTATGAAAGTGGTTATTGATATTTCATGTGATTATTCATCTAGTTGAATATCCATGTGAGTAAGTAATGGCATTATTTTATTTTACTTTTTCCATATTATGCTGAAGTTCAAGTTCAATAAGGCTTTTGTTTAAGTTACACATTGCCTTAAATGTTAATTATTATTTATGAAAGCTTCCGCTATATTGTTATCCTTACTGAGCATCTGAGCTCACCCCTTTCAATGTTTTAATATTTTCCAGGATATGAAGAAGTATTTTATGAAATACCTTCAGGGATAGTCAGAAGAGGATATGAGTGTGGACTATGAAGACTTTGTTATTATTTTTTCACTTTATGATGTAATGTAAGACTAATGAATGTATCTAGTGTTTCCAAGGCTACTAAACTAATCGGTCTTTCGAGACTTGATCTTTTGTGATCATGCCAATGTTACGATGTAACGAACCGACTCTTGGTAGCTGGGGTCGGGGCGTTACAGTTGGTATCAGAGGAAGTTTAGTACAAACCTTGGAAGCTAGATTTAGATAAACTCTGATTAGATCACGTAGACCTAAGATGAACTTTGAGGATTAGTATAGAAGAACTTCCTAGAATTTTGGTATTGTAGAGATTTTGTGAGTTTTCCGAGAAATAAATCCATGTATGGATATGAGCAGGTAGAGGCGGCTCTGGCACAGATGTTCCTAGGGGTAAAACCCGAAAACACCGCTTTGAGCTAGACTCAAACGGGAACTGGTGCACGACAACGGTCCTTGCTGCACTCTTGGTTATGACACTCCCGAGGGATATGCTTAAGATAATTCTCGTTTTCTTTACAAACCACTATGAATGGTTATGAGTATATACTTCATCAAAGAAAACCTTTTTATGATTATGGATTATATCCATAAATAGTTCAATTTATGTTAAGTGTTTTATAAGTATGGTATTATGTATTTTGATTCATAAACTGATCTAGTTTATGCCATTTTTTAGAAATGGCGCCTAGTGGAAGAAATGGAAACCGTATCAATGCACGCACTCCATGTAGGGATTGCCCTCCTGCTCAAGATAATTATAGTGGGGCTGGTGATGCAACTGGTGCCGATAAGCTAATCACCATACTGGGACAACTCACTCAGGTTATGAATAATAACCTTACTCGTATGGAGCACACTGATCCGCAACGTGGAGGATCAATGCTAGACTGTTTCATGAGCCAACAACCACCAACCTTCAATGGGAGTACAAATCCTATAGTAGCTGAGCAATGGATAAATTCCATAGAGAAAATATTCCATGCCTTGGGGAGTAGTGAAAGGGAGAAGGTTGTCATGGCAGTTTACCACCTCACTGGAGATGTCGATCAGTGGTGGTCGCTGATTCAAAACACAAAGGAAGATGATGAAGTATCGAATATGGAATGGAGGGAGTTCAAAGAGCTTTTCTTAGAAAAATACTTTCCTCGTGACCATCGAGCAGATATGGAAAGGCAATTTCTGAGTCTGAGGCAGAAGGAGGATGAGAATGTCGCAAAGTATGAGGCTAACATTACAAGGTTGGCGAGGCATGCTGCCTATTATATACGTAATCCAAGGAGTAATATTGATCGTTTCTTTGATGGGTTAAAACCATTTCTCCGTCAATCTTTAGTATCACAATCCTTCTCATCATACGAAGATATTGTCTCGTGTGCTATCAAGACAGAAAAAGAATTCTCTAAATCTTATGACAACAAAGTAAAGCAAGAGAAGAAGAGAACGGTGGAACAAGAGACAGATAAAGCGAAAAAGGGAAAGAAGGATTTTCCATTATGTGATAATTGTGGGAAGAATCACCCTGGTACGTGCCCAAAAGGAATGGTAGTTTGTTATAAATGTGGAGAAAAGGGTCACCAGGCTCGTGATTGCAAGGGAAAGAAAGAGGCTGTCAAAGTTGAATGCTACAATTGTAGGGAAATGGGGCATTATGGAAATGAATTTCCTAAGCGTCAAGGAAACTTACCTCAGAAAGGGCCAAGGGATCAAGGCCAATCTTATGCTGTGACTACAGTTGAAGCGGAATAATTAATGTATTGGTGCTTTTGGACTCAAGGATTATATTCTGGTTATAAGAATAATGTGATATATATATATATGGATTGTACTAAAGTACTTGTTGTTTCAGTAAGGTTTTAATATGATTAAGGTAATCATATTTTTAGAATATGACAACAAGAGAAACTTTACTTTGTTTGGGGAATCTGATAAATTGATTTTGGAATTAAGAGACCTTTTAGAGAAAGTCTGGACAGAGGTATTTTGGATAACTATAAAGGTTGGAGTGAATTAAGTTGATCTTTGGATAAGTAATTTTTAAGGTTAAAAAATTTATGAAGATTATTTTTGGAATATTATGATACTATAGTTTTAGGAAAAGGACAACCTGCAGGGTGGGGAATAACCCGTCGCGTCGGACAAAGCTGTAGGAATCGAACCCACAACCATAGTGCGACAAGCCTTTATTTCCTACCACTAGCCTACAGGAAGTCCCTGGTTATTAAAAAATAGTTTTACTAATCTAAATGGTATGTGTTAACATTTGGAACCTTATACAATTAGGATAAATAGAATATTTTTGAGTTCTGTTACCATTTGGATTAAAAGTTGGGTTTGTGGTAAATATTTATTAACGAATGAAAGTATACATAACAAGTATGTATATTTCATTACGTTCTTAGTAAATCTCTTAAATAAATTCCTCAACATTATAAAAGGTAACTTAAAACAAAAATGTTGTCGGTTATCTTTTCCAACAGGGGATTCAATGACCGTTTAACCAATCACAAGTTTGTGATTTTCTTGTGGTTAAACTTTCTCCTAATCCTGTTTTCTATAACTCTCCATCAGACCTTGATGGTTTGTTTCTCCTCCATATCCATATTTTCAAATAATCCTAGAATGGGCTATATCGGGTGACCTTTGTACATATCCCGCTTTCTTTTAATGTTATATATTTATTAACTTTATTTCCGATGTGGGTTTTCCTCAAAGGTATTTTCTCTTTTCAACCTTTTATTTTCAAAGAAAAATTTCAAATTGCGAGGACGCAATTTATTGAAGGAGGGGAGAATGTAACACCCCAAGCTTCCACGATACGCTTCTCATTCAAGAATGCAATAGCTTGCATTGTACGCAACTTCGAGTTCTAAAACACCGTGACTAATCAAAGTAGCCGTTATGAATAGTAATAACCACTTTTTAAAATTATAGAAATTTTATATTTCAAAATGGACTTCATTTTTGAATTCGTAATATCGAAATTATCCTAAGTTGAATTTTTTGTAACTTTCTGAGAACTTCTAATTTTTTATGAATAGTGAAAAATACTTAAAAACAAATTTGTTAATCAAAATAATTTATAGAGATAAATTATACTATTTAGTGGTTTTAAATTATAATTAGAATATATTTTTACAATTTTATCCAATGGTGGTCATTAGAATTAATTTAACATTGAAATTGGACATAAACAATTGCCAATCTTTTGATATAAATTGTTTCTAAAAAACACGCTATTTGTCGTAACAGCAAGAATTAATTATAAAATTAATTAATGAAACTTATATTTTTGGAATTTTGTAAAATAGACATCATTTTTGAATTCGGAATATCAATTATAGCTTAGGGTGAAATTTTGGCCTTGTTCTGAAAAACTACAATTTTTGATGAATAGTGAAACCACTAAGTGGTAGTTAAATAACTGATTTTTCGTTTAAATGAAATATTACCACTTTTGTGATTTGATTTTCAAAAATCCGACATACATGGTTGTCATTAAGAAGTAAAATGTGGTTCAATGAGATTAAAATAATTTTTTGGTGAATAGTAACTTTTAAGTTCTTAATCGCGATTAGAGGTAATTAGTGTAGTTTAAGGTACAAATAATGTTTTAATAATATGAGATGAGAATGAAACTTGTCCTACTCCTATTGGATGAGTCATGGACTACCAAGACAACCCATGGGTCAACTTGGGGACCCCATGGAGCCACATTAGTTGGAAAATGACATTAATATATATTTATTTAATGTTAAAATTAAATTGACACAAACATGAGTATTTTTACTAAAAGAGTTTTTAAGTGGGGTTACACAAGTCCAAATTTTGACTATAAATATTCATTAGAAAGCTAAAAAGATTTACTATATCATAGTATTTTTTTATAATTTTTAGACATTAAATAAATTAAATTATTTATGACATCATTATGATGCAGCGATGACCTCATTATTTAACGATTTAAATAAAATGAGAAGATAATGAAAAATACAAGGCTTACACTTGTCCAAAGCCTATTGGATGAGGATATTTCGAAACCTTATCACCTTATACTCGAATTATACACGTGTGGGACCTTTATAATCCGAAAAGCATTGTGAAATAATTTAACATTTCAATCTTTCCAAAAGTGCCCCTCCTCTCCACTTATAAAGGCCCCCACCTCTCCCACCTCATTTACACTTTCAAGCCATTTGGCTCGGCCAACCTATGCTCAAATACTCTCCCAACTTCCCCCTAATACTCCTAGAAGCCTCAATATGTGCAGAACTCTTCCCAAGGAAGCCTTTGGCTCAAATCAAAAAGAGTTACCCGATTTTGAGGTAATGTCTTCTCTAATGTTGTTTTGTTTTATTTTTCTTCTCCAACCCCCTAAACTCATTTTATTAATTTCTTTTGTAACAACACCAGTATCCTCAATATACTAGGATGTTTTTATAATAAGGATTTGAGCTACACTTACACACACCTACATCTAATGGTTAAAGAACATACGGTTTCTG
This sequence comes from Viscum album, assembly GCA_963277665.1. Classification (NCBI taxonomy): domain Eukaryota; kingdom Viridiplantae; phylum Streptophyta; class Magnoliopsida; order Santalales; family Viscaceae; genus Viscum; species Viscum album. The sequence goes on along the minus strand of OY728150.1, from coordinate 2,048,603,558 downwards.
TGGATGGCGAATTTCTGCCTCACGAAACGATGATTGTTCAACACTCATATAACACCTTCAAAGGTGGCCATTAAGATGTCACTATTTTTATATATGATATATAATATGTTTATGTTTTACTTATGCTTCTGTATTTCTCATTTATGGCATACTTTATGATTTCCATTATGGGTAAAACGCGATAATTTCATTTTAGGAAGTGCGGACTACCGCCCCCTCAAAGTGATTTGAATCGTTAATGCCATATGTGGGATGTATAAAGGATGGAGTAAATGGTATTATACACTATATTATACTGGAATTATATTATACATTTATATCTCTATAATTTAGTTCCATTAAATATGAAATTGAAAATAAAGTAGTGTTCATGCGTACGTACGGCTTACCGTCTCCATGAACGGTGCATTTCATTTCTTACCTCTAAATGTTACGTAATATTATAAATGAATGTATATACTGGATATATAAGATATATATGACATCTAAATCATGAATATAATTCTGGATATAATGGATATTCTACCACATGGACAACATGTAATTATAAGAAGATTTTTGTTGACTCAAGTACCAAAGTTCGACAAAACGATCCTTATTAACTTAAATAATTACATAATGTTGATAACATTGTAAATAGTGATATAAAAAGGATAATGAAATTGAAAATGGTTCTTAATAAAGTAGATATTAACTCTAGTTTATTATTCAGGAGGTTAAAGAACGGTTGAGTCATGTCGGACACAAGGTAAGGGAATTTCTTAACCCGACTTCCATTCTTTGGGTTAATCTCCTACTTTCAAATTATGTCATGATATTATTATGTCCTATTTTGTATATTTACTTTCTATATGTGTACCTATAGTAAATACACATAATATATCTCTTTTATTTTAAAAATGATCTTTTTAAGGTCTCCGTCTCAATCTCCTTTCATTGAGGCATATTTGGTTTTATACACAATTTTCTTTTATACGGTGTATAAACCCCTTTGACTTTTACGTTTATTCAAAAGGAATCTTTTTATACGAATCGTTTTGCTAAACGAAAAAAGAGAATGTTTTTCTTTCCGTACTTATGCGGCGACAACGACTTCTCCACCGCCGTGACCATTATTTGAGTTTCGGCTTCCTCTACAAGCCATCACATTTTTTTAATGAAAAATAATTACAAAGTTTTAACATTATTTTATTTTGGTATTGAAAATGGTTTTGAAAGCATTTTTACTATATCAATGTGTTGTATTGATATCTTGTGATTGAAATGTGGAAATGTTATGTTTCCTTCATGCATGTTTTATGTGATACGATTATGTTATGGTTTATGTTATGTTTAAACCTATTCATATGAGAAATGTATTGGACTTAAAATGTGACGGGTGGAGCCCGCTATAGCTCCTCGATGCATCGGTAGGTCTCACGAGACAACTAGACGTGGAATTGGCCGAGGCCCTTTCCAAATTTGATTTATGGTTTTGGCCGAGGCCTTAATCATTTTAGACGTCTTGGCCGAGGCCTTGACAAAATGTTTCAGAACGTCTGGCATTATACATTCCCTCATTATGAAAGTGGTTATTGATATTTCATGTGATTATTCATCTAGTAGAATATCCATGTGAGTAAGTAATGGCATTATTTTATTTTACTTTTTCCATATTATGCTGAAGTTCAAGTTCAATAAGGCTTTTGTTTTAGTTACACATTTCCTTAAATGTTAATGATTATTTATGAAAGCTTCCTCTATATTCTTATCCTTACTGAGCATCTGAGCTCACCCCTTTCAATGTTTTAATATTTTCCAGGATATGAAGAAGTATTTTATGAATGACCTTCAGGGATAGTCAGAAGAGGATATGAGTGTGGACTATGAAGACTTTGTTATTAGTTTTTCACTTTATGATGTAATGTAAGACTAATGAATGTATCTAGTGTTTCCAAGGCTACAAAACTAATCGGTCTTTCGAGACTTGATCTTTTGTGATCATGCCAATGTTACGAAGTAACGCACCGACTCTGGGTAGCTGGGGTCGGGGCGTTACAGTATATAAGTGAAGAAAACCCCAATAAAATTAAAATATTTCAGAATATTTTTTATTATAGTATTATTATATGATAATAGAATATGGATAATTGATGTTGTGGATAAATAATTAAAATGCAAGTGACCATTCAATTTGGGTACCTCTTCATCAGTTAACTTATTTTTTCAACAGAGGACTTCCATGAATCTCTCTATACCCAAAGTGAGTCATATAAGATGAGATGAGAGAATTAGGGAGATTATTTTACCATTTTTAGGATGAGATAAATGGAATTATCAGTTTGAATATGTTGGAGGGGTGAGTGCATTTCTATAGTAGAGGAGGAGTGACATTCTTGTAAATTTTTTAAAAGGGAAATCCAAACACGTTTTTCCTGTGAGAAATGACTCCAATAAAGAACTAAATTTGATAAAAAGGTATCATAGGGTCGAAATATGGCTATAAAAAGAATTTTTTATAGGTTTACAAGTCCTTTTCTCCCTTAAGTGTATGTTTTTATCCCCTGTTAAGCTAAGTTTTCTACCAACCACTATAATTAATATAAATCACTTTCACTAATATATTATGTAAAAAACTATTTTGAAAATATTATAAATTAAAAATTATTCTAATAAAGAAATTGAATTTTTTTTCTAAAATCCAAACCACCTAAGGTTTTTACATTAATTTAAATTTGATCCTATAGACAGGACAACATAACGGATTATTATAGTAAAAATGTTCAAATGTTTGTTATGTTTTTATATAAAATTTCAAAGTGAAATAGATTAAAATGATAGGAATTAGATTAATTGATGTATATTTGATCTAAATTAATGTTAATCCAAAAAAACATAATTTAACCTTATAAATAAATTAGATGAAGATATAGTTTTGGAATACAATTCAACTTTATTCATTATTCATCAAAAAATAAAACTTCACAAAATAATACCAAAAAATCACCCTAATATAATTTTTATATTCTACTTTCAAAAATGTAATTTATTTTTTAAAATAAAATTATAAAGTATAAAAAACTATATTTAGAATTTTTTTGCTATTAAAAGGATGTAATATTATCTTTTTGTAAAATACATATTTTTATTCATCAAATTTGATTTATTCTTATCTTATACCTATAAAATATATTGAATGATCATAATAAATATTGATTCCATATATAATATATAAATTTTACTAAAATTTTTAATCAAATGTTATTTGGTTTAAATTTTTGTGATAAAATTGTGTTTGTTTGTAATAAAATAGTTTTCTTAGAAAAATAATTTCTTCATTTTTGAATTTTTACTACATTCACATCAACTAATTTCTAAACTATGGATTCATTTTATATGAATTTGTAATCATATTTTCAAAATTTAGTTAATCGTATTTATAACATTCATTCCGATTACTATCTTGTAGCTATAATAATATTTTGATAATAATATTAATAATATCTTCTTTTCTAGTAAAACTAGACCTTGTGTGTAACACAATTTATCAAAGGGAGATGGAATTATGATAAATACCAACCAAGAAAGTGTTGATTGTAGCAGAAGAAAATTTAAGGTTTGTGTGTAGTGCAATCATGACTTACTGATTCATATAAAGCAATCCATGCTTAGTGATTTCTTATAAAAAATCTATATTCAGTGTTTTGTGAAATAAAAAAATAAAAATATTTAATTAATTCAAAAAATAATAATTCACAAAATCTCAGGGTGTAACATTTATTTTCATTATTATGCGTCTATATTTCTCTTATATACCCTTACAAAAAATCAATGCTCGCCCATTCTTATGTTTCATTAGGTTATTAAGATATATATTTTGTATAATGTTTCTAGGAATGGTTGTATTCATTAAGAACCTAGTAGAGATAATGAATCTCACTCATAGACAAGTTTTTATGTTTTTAAGTTTCAAAATGCACTAAACTAATACAATCTTTGTGAATGTGTTCGTGTAATGTATTAAATTTTTCCTAAAAATTGATGTATTTTATATGTATATAAATCATGGGTCATTTTAGTTGGAATCAAAGGAAATGATTAGTTAAACTTTTTAAAATAGAATGCTAAAAACATATTGAGTTCCCTAAAGACATGTCTCTAAGGATATTTCTAAGGATGAGTAAAAGGTTAGGAAAACGTCCCTATAATTTTTCAATGTATAGAGTGAGTAATTTACTATAAAACCATCCATATATAGATTCAACAAGTGGATGTGGCTCAATCATATAGGTACCTAGGGGAAACAAACCTGAATAAACCATATTCAGCTAGAATAGATCTAAAACTGGTTTATGAAAATAGGCCTTGAAACATACCTAGTTTGACAGTCCCATGTGGATATGATTTTGGAATTCAAAAACTATTTTCAAACCATCATGAAGGATTTAAAATATATTTTTTCTATGAATAATATAGGATAAATATATGGTGTCATTATTTAAAGAAGTTGTCATAAATTATGAATCATATAAGTGATTTCATGGTTATGAGTTTCCCCACTATGATTACTATTTCTTACACTATTATTTTTGGTTTTAGTAAATTTATAGAATCCAATGGAACTGAATTGATACTATGTGTGATGGAAAATACAATGATTAACTTCCCAAGAATCCAAATGTTATGGTGGATGGAATGAAAACTCTCATTATTATTTTCATATAACTTTCTCAAGATATGAATCATGCAGAACATTTACATGAGAAAATGAGGGAATATGTGATATTGAGTCTATTCTAATCTACTAGTTTCTCAAAAATGGATTGGTACCACTAGACATACATTTTCTCTTCATCAATGTTAGGAACATGAAAATGTAATTTTTGTTTTTTATTTTATAGAATGTGGAGCTAACCAGTAGTGAAATCTAATCAAGAATATGGATAGAAATAAGAAATTGAATCCATGGATTGAAATGAGTTCAAGAACATATTCGTTAATAATTACATTCCTCATGTTCTTTATATGAAGATGGTGAAGGAGTTCCTTGGGTTGTATAAAATATGCAATGAATCCATTGGTATTATTAACCAACATTAATTTAAGGTTGATATATTATTTAGTGTCTTTAAAAAAAGACTCAAAAATCTGTTAAACATAATAAAATATAGTATCTATTGAGTAATTTTTTTGTGCTAGGAAGAATGAAATGGAGGTTTGAGTTACATATAAATTTCATGGTTTTGATAAGAAAATGATGATGTAATTCAAAGGAAAAATAAAAAAACCATAAAGATAATAGTATGAGATTTCAATTATGATCTATGTGAGGGAAGAATATTTTAGGAATTTTTTTTAAGGAGACTAATAAATTTTATATAGGTGTAAGGGAAGGTAATTGACCATTTTATTTCCAATGTAATGGAAAAAGGTTATCTAACAATGTGAATAGAGATAAAGCTACACAAAATTCAAATCCCCAACATTGGTGCTTCAACTATAAGAAGAATGGGTATTATGCCATCAAGTGCCCAAACCAGATGGTAGATAATGATGATCGACATCTGAAACCTCATATGTTATGGGAAAAGGTGACATCTCATTTTATCAATATTTTTAGATGAATGGTGAGATAATTAAAATGTGAAAGGTACAATTAACATTAACTATAGTACTACTAATGTCTTATTTAATTTTGTATCATCCCACTCTTTCATATCTAAAAAATTTTATAAGTGTATTATTATTCCACCCAAACAATTAGATATAGAATTTTTAGTGAAAACCCCTAATGGAATGATGATAACATCTCAATTATATGATCCATCTCTAGTTTATGTTTGTGGAAATGTCTTTCCATCAAGTCTTATCAATCTTCCACAAGATGTATATGATGATATATTTGTCCTAGATTCGATATGTCTACATAAAACCCAAATCTATTTTTGAGCAATTTATGTTACATTTGATATTTCAAACAATCATATGATCATATCTCAATATGAAAATAAGAATGAAGTTCATATTGAGAATAAAACCAGTATATGATTCTTAATTATGATTCATAAGGAATTTTTATCTAAAATGGTTTGTGGGAAACATTAAATATGTTGTTATGACTATTGTTTGAGAAATTATTGATACCATTCTGAAAGAGTTTCATATCCTTCCACTAAAACATGATATAGATTTCTTAGTAGAATTCATACATTATGCCACACCAATTTTAAAGACTCGCTATAGAGTGACCCAGAGTGAGTTGTAGGCATTGAATTATGAACTCTATGAAAACCATGATAAGGGATTAATTTGGTCATGTGTGTAACCTTGGGGATCATGCGTTATTTTTTGGGAAAAAGAAATGTGGATAAATTCTATATGTATTGATTATCGATAGTTGAAAAAGATTAAAATTAAGAATAAGTATCCTCTTCCCCATATTGATTTCTTATTTGTTCAACTGCATAGAGATCAATAGTTTTCCATGATTGGCCTTCATTATGGATATCATTTACTGAGGTTCAAGAAAGAGTACATACCCAAGACAGAATTCGATACATGTTATTGACACTATGAATATATATTTATGCCTTTTGGTCTTACAAAAGCACCTTATATCTTCATGGATTTGATGAATGGAGTCTTTTGAAATTACCTTGATCAGTTATTGGTAGTTATTGTATATGATATTATTATATATTACAAGACAAATGAAAAGAATGTAGAAAACATATTAATTGTATTAAAATCTATATGGAAGGAGAATCTGTATGAAAATTTTACTAAGTGGGAACTGAGGGTACAAAAAGATTCAATTTTTTGTTATATAATATAAGGAGAGGGTAAATAGTAGATCCATAAAAAAGGTGGTTGTTTAATGATGTCTTACACCATTCATGGTGATAGAGATTTATATATTTTAGGGTTTAGAACGATGTTATCGACGATTTTAATATAATATCTCTTGACTATCCCATCCTATGACCATTTTAACATGGAAAGGTTCTGAATTTTTCTAGAGAGATGAAGGCGAAGAAAATGTCAAGGAACTGAGGAGAACGTTAGTTAGTGCACTAGTCCTTACATTACCCGATATTGAATAAAGGGATTTTAACCTATATTTATTCATCCAACTAGGGATTGGGATGTGTTCTTGTGTATAATAACATGTTTATAGAATATTCCTCATTTAAATTAAAGATTCATGTAAAAAAATTCCTAAATCATTATTTGGGGTTAGTTGCATTAATATTTTCATTAAATATATATAGGAATTATCATTTTTGAGAATAGTGTGATATTTATACATATATTTTTTTAAATTATATAATCACTCATAGAGATTTGATCTTGAAAAAAAGATGCTTAGAGCTGATAAATGATTATGATTGATCAATAAATTATCACCCAAGTTTAGTGAACAAGGTGTATGGTGTTTTGATTCAAAATGATCATGATAGCTTATCCATTTTGATAATCACACAAGATCCAATATTTATGGACTTGAAAAGAATGGACCTATAAATCCTAAAGTAATGGGAAAATATTATCTTTCCCCATTGAATGTTCAATGATCTATTCAAGTGATGAGTAAATAGGTATTGATGGAATATGTAGAGCTAAAAAATAATGTCAGAAAATATATTGATTTCACCCTTTATCATGATGGAATGACAAGGTTTAGAAATCATGTATACATTCCTTCCATACAAAATTTGAGGAAGTACTTATTAGAAGAAGCTTATAGTTCTTCATTATCTATTTTCCCTAGAAGTATGTAGATGTATATATATTTGAAGGAATATTTATAGTGGGATGGAATGAAGAGTGATATAAAAAAAATTGGTATCGTGGTTCTTGGTATGACAATAAGTTAATCGTTAATGAAGAAATTCTAATGGGATTATTGCCTCTATTCCCATACCAGAATGGAAATGGGAGAACACCACCAGGGATTTCATCATTGGACTCTCAAAAACATATAGAGGACATAATTATATATGGGTAGTGTTGGATAACCTTACTATGTTAAAACTCCTTATCTATATTAGAAAATACTTCTATTTGGATTATATTTCCACAATATACCTTAAGAATGTGTTAATTTTTTATGGTGTACCACATTCCATTGTATCTGATCAGGATTTAATTATTTCCAAAAAGTTATGGATAAGTATTCTAGAATTCCTTGATATAGAATTGATTTTAATAACTAATTATTATCCTAATATAGATTTTCATTCCCAAAGAAAATACCTGTCTCTAAAGGATATGTTGATATATTTTTCTCTAGATTTCGAAGGTGGCTAGAATCAAAAAATTCATCTAGTTGAGTTTTCTTATAAAAAATATATATTTCAATCAATAATTAATATAGATCACTATAAAGACCTATATGGGATGAAATTTAATTCATGAAACTATTTGAATAAATATGGAGAAATAAAAATATTTGGAAATCAAAAGCATATAAAGGCAAATTAGTGTATGTAAAAAAATTATTATGATTCTAATTGGTTTGATCTATAATTTGAAGTCACTATGATGACTTTTCTATGAATCCCTCCTTGTAATTAGGATATGGGGTTCAAGAAAAAAAAGGTAAACTATGACCTAGGTATATCAATCCCTCTGAAATTATTAATCTTTGAGAGTCTAGTTGTTCAGCTTATAGATTTTCAGATTCCATTGATGGGTTTTAAGTGACGGAAGATCATAGTGATTCTAACTTTAGTGATGTTTTGGTATTAATGTCATGGTGCAACAATTCTACAAATTATGGTGTCAACGTTGACAGCAACGACGATGATGATGGCACATGCAGTGTGCGTCCTAATTCCGCCCAAGTCACTGGGCTCAAGGCTGGCTTGAGGTGTGCTACAATTCATTGAGTTTTGAATTTTGAATATTTTTTTGGGATGTTTTCAATTTTGAATTTAGATTTTGGGATGGTTTGAGTTCTGAATGTGGAAATTTTTAAGGGTTCCAACTTCACAATAAAGTGAATATTTTGAAAATAAAAAAAATTATATGGAGGAAGGAGGAAATTTGTGATCTCATCAGGACGATAGCCTATCACTGGGAATATCCACCAAATATATCCCAAGATCATTTTTATTTATTTGTATCTATCCTGAGGATTTTTATATTCCCCTTCACATGTACTGAACTCAGATTTCATATGGCTGGATAATGATCTTTCTTATGAGGAAAAACTAGTTGAAAATCATGATTGTACAGAAAAGGTTCCATGAAAAAGGACCACACATATAGTTATAATTTTGGGGAGAAAACACCATTTTTATGAATCTAAAAGGTGAATTTAGGATATGATGAGGTATAAGTATCCTCATTATTTCATCAAAATGATGAATTTTGAGGGAAAATCTATTTTAAGAGTGGTAGAATGTAATACCATAGGTTTTAAGAAATTTATTTATAAAGTAAATTAAATTTATTTGATAAATTGAATTATATTAAAAAATATGGTAATATTTAATTATATTATAAAAATTTTAATCTTGTTCAACACAAAAAAAAACTTCTTTATCTTCCATTACAAACAACATTAGTTTCGATAAAACAATTAAAATAATATTTGAAAAAGACAGTTATAACCAAGTAATTAAACATAGTGATATTAATTGTAAAAAATTATTTTAATATATGACTTATAATTGTTTTATTTAATTAAAATATATTGATAATAAAATTCATGATTTTTGGTAAAGTCCATATATGTTTTAAAAATACGATTTTCTGAAAGAAGTCTCTTTTCGGGTCTCCCTATAAAAAATAATAAAATGAATTTTTTACATTTATATATATCTTATTTGATAAAATAAAATTAATTTTTCAATCCATAATATAAAAATTATATTACGATTATTTTTTTGGATTTTTCTGAAATATTTTATTTTTGAATGAATAGTAAAAATACTGAATTGTAATAGAAAATTACTTTTTAATCGGATTTATTTATATTTTCAAAATATATTTCAAATTTATTTTAATTTTTAATTATTTAAATTATATATATTAATCCTATTTATTTCATTGGTATCCATTTAATATTGAAATTGGATATAAAATTATTTTAAACTTTTTATCATTTTCTCTTTGAAAACAAGTCGTTTCGTCTTGTCTACCGGATTAATTTTAAATTAATTTATAATAATTTTTGTTTTGAATTTTGAAAAATAGAATTAATATTTGGAATAGGAATAATTTATAATTTATAAAAATTTATTCTTATTTCTTATCAAAATTTTCAGTGAAATCAATTACAATCAATTACATTTAATATGGTAAAACTAGTTTATTTAGTGGTTAAACTTTAATATTAAAAGGATAAATGACCTAGAAACATTCCCAAAAGACATTTTATGGAACTATTTTGATCATATCCCATCCTTTATCAAATATTAACCATTATTAAAGGCACATTGTGTAAGGGGGACATCACAAGAGTGTTTAAATGTTTATATTTTCTGGAATGCCACTCCTCAATTGTAAAGGGGCACAAACCCCCATCACTTATTCCCACCTATCATGACCTTTGGTTCAGAAAGAAACTATCCAAGTATCCTAAACACATTATTAAATTAATCCTAGAATAATAAATCTATTTATAAATTAATCCAAGGGAACCCTTTGGTACAAACGAAACGGAGATGCAAAAAGAAGAGGAAATGTTCATCAATGAACTTTTTTGTTTTGTTTATTCCTAAAAAATATTAATTTATTTTTAGATCAAGATTAAATTAAAAAGTTATTAACATAAATATAATTATATTTTTTTATATTAATATTATGACCTACATCATCACACGTGTTCCATCAGATGGGATACACAATCATCATTTGTGTGTTTGACGGAAAACCACCTCACAAACTGATGTCGTCTACTCTTCCAATATAACCTATCATGGATATAAATAATGAAGTAATTATTTTTTATATTATATTTATAATATTAATTATGTATTTCTGATTATATTATTATAATATAACATATATGTTCCTACTTTCCATTTTGTGGGAATACGATAACATTGTTTGTGGACATATGGACTATCGCCTTTCCAAGGCAGTGTGATTAGTTCATTCATTACATGAAATGTATTAATAATGATTATAATAATAATGATTTGTATATATGAAATAATAATAAAATTATTATTAATATATATATATATATATATATTAACATTTACTTTCTTTCTTTCAATAAGGAATGAAAACAGAAACAACGTTCATGCATACGTACGACCTACAGTCTCCCTGAACATTGGGTTTCATTTCCTATAACTAAATTTTATAGGTTACAATAAATATATATATATAATAAATATATGGGGTATTTATATAATTTTTATCATTATATAGATTATTAAGCCATTATATATGTAAGAGGACCAATAATAACAAGCCTAAACATGTGTGAAAAACAAAGCGGTTTTTACCCAAAACATAATATTAACATGGTATTGTTAATAAATGACTATTTAAAAGTAATAATTAAATAATATGTGGTATTTTATCTATTAATATGGTTATTTTAAATATTTATAATAGAATGTTTTCATTATATAGTATTTTTTAACGTGTATGATGAGTGTTAAGACTTATGGTAAGGGGATTTCTAGTCTCACATTTATTTCTATGAGACTTATGGGATATTCACCCCTTATTTATCATGTGTGGTGTATATACTATAATTAAAAATATTATATTATTATTAACCTAAAATTTATGTTTATTCACATATTCATTTTTATTATTTCTCTTTCTTGGGGTTTACATATCAAAAGTTACGAAATTGGTAAGGAAATTCTATCTCAATTTTCCTTCTTTGAGACACATGTTATGTAATGCACATGCATTATTTTATGAGGTGTATATATACCCATTTTTTATTTAATATCCTTAGTCACCTTGTTTTCATGAAATTTGAAGCTTTATGTAATATTATTATCTCATAGGGATTATGATTAAATGTTACCAAAGTTGTAAGAGCTTATTGTTACAATCTCAACGTTTATTGGGATTGTTTAGGATTATGATTACATTGATGAAATATTATGATTAATTTAACAATAACCCACATAAATTTTATTATCCTACTATTATTCAAGATATATTAATTTATTTTTACAATTTAATTATCTTTTTTACTTAACATCATTAATAAAGTGTTTTTAAGAAAATCTAAACAAATTCCTCTCTTCGGTTAGGAATATGTTTTATTTAAAAAACATGTTTTATAAAAATATTTTAGATTTTTTAAAATCATATTTTATGATAATTTTTAAGAAAAAGTTTTTTTTTATTTTTTTGGTTTTATAAGATTATTTTATAAATTTTTTGTTCTTTTTTAAATAATATGGTTTCTAGAGTGTTTTATTTTTTAAAAAAATTGAAAATAAAAGGTTATTTTACTAAAAAATGTTTATTTAAAAGACATTAGAAAATTATTTTCCTTCTAATATGATATCAATTGGTGTAAAATATTATTTACTAAGGATATAATCTATGAATAGCATTAGAATTTATTCATGAATGCTTTCTGATTTGATGGATTGATGTTTATGACATGTATTTCTCTTCCACGAATTATTTGATTTTGAAACCTAATTCTTTTCATGGGTTATGCTATGATTAAATTATTATGAAACCTACTTCTTTTACATAGTTTAAGAAATGATTGAATTATTATGATAACCATTTCATTTCATGAGTTATTATATGATTATTTCTATGATCATGTGGAACACGTATGCATGATTTCATTATATGGTGGGTGGAACCCATGTCTCCATGCAATGCATTGTGTAAAGATTTATATCTAATGAGATATGCATGTATGGAATAGGGTGTGAACCTAGATTAATAAAATAATTTATCTACTATGATGGTATTTAAAGTGAATAGTATCTACAAATATTATCATTGAGTGGACCATGACTACTTGAATGTTTTGGGATGTAAACATATTCTACAAATATAGACTTGGAAATCATCCTTTACTAATATTAAAATAAATTTACCTGTTTATTTGTCTTCCAAAATTCCAAATTTAAATTATATGTTATGATTTTATATCTTATTCTCTTGATTCCTTTAAGATTAATGTCTTACTAACTTCCAATCATTATGTCATGAATCTTGATTATGATCTTTAATATGAAGGGTTTTATATTCAAATTTTATGGTCATGTTCTCATACCATTATTCTCATTATTATTATTACATATTTCCCTTATTTACCAACACTAAGAATCTAAGAGAACCCTTTCTTATGTTTCCTTTCCCAAGGTTATGAATATATGTGTTATGTATTATGTGTTCTAGAATGGTTCTAGACATATCTAAATCTGTATGATATAATGTATCTCACTTATATATCATTGTTTATGTTTCCACGTTTCCAAATGTTCTAAACTAATACATTAATTGGGCATGTGTTTGTTTAATGAATTAAATTTTCCATAAAAAATGATTTAATTTCTATGTTTGAAAAGCCTCAATAACTATTTTGGTACTTCAATCAAGATGATAATTTGAGTAGAATAAATTTCAATAAAGGATAGGTGGAAATAATATTCATATAAAGAATATCAACAGAACATCACTCATTATTGTTGGTAGTTGATAGTATATTTTTTTATAGTTTTGAAAAATATGTGTTTGATTATATTTCTATTAAAATTAAGAAAAAATAAGTTATGAATTTTCATGGGGAACTAAATCTATTCTTTGGGTTATAAATTCCCAAACATGTAGGAAATGTTTTATTTTAGTGAGATAAGTTTGATAAAGAATCATTAAAGAGGATTGTTATTGTGGAAGAAAAAAGAGTATCTACTCATATAGAAGTGGGAACAAAGATAAGAATAGACAATGAAGGAAATAAAGTGAGTAAAAAGTAATTCTAGAGATCTATTGGAATTTTCTTATATATGACTACCCAAATCCAAAAATAGAACACTATGTTCCATGATTTAGTCCAATTTGATGGAATCACATTTTCATTTAGTCAAAATTATTCTAATCTATATTTATAATACAGAAAAACATTGTAATGTTATACATGAAATAAATAAATATGAATTTGATATTGTTTTTAGATTCAAAATGGGAAAGAGTTTTGAATAATAGGAATTATTCTTTTAGTGGTGTATTTTTAATTGGTAGTAAATGTTTAGACTGGAATTCCATGAAGATAAAATCAGACTCTATGTGTTATAATATAGTGGAATATGTTGTTATGTCATAATCAAAGTCTAAAATTATTTATATGAAATATCATATTGAGGATATATATTTACAAACAAATTACCCACTAACTATCAAATATGATAATAAAACATCCATAAATCCATATAAAATAGTGTACATCATTCTTAGGGAATGAAAATTGAGATAAAATATCATTTCCCCATGGTTAAGGAGGATTATGGTACATTCATGCTTGGATTTATTTCTTCTAATGAACGAATTGACCATTAAATGAAACCCCATCAAAAATAGATAATTTTGGGAATTTAAGGCTATAAATGGGAGTATATTCTCAACTTCAAGTCGAAGATATTATTTTATTGAGTTCCTTCCTCTAAATAAATTTATTGTGATGAGAATATTTTATATATAGTAAATATTTTTTTTCTTCATGCATGTGATATATTTTTGATGTGTGTATTGTGTTCTACAGGAAAGAAATCCATGTAATTAGTTTCTAGTTATACACTCTAATAAAAGGTGAATCAATGTTTTGAGGTGATGTCTTCTTAAGAACCTCTTGATGACAAATTTAATAAATCTTTTTTCCAAAAAATGTTTCCTCACTTATCCTTAAATATTATTATTTCCTAACTTCATAATTTTATCATTTTTTAATGATCTCATATCCTATGTTACTTTTGGTTATATTATCAATAAGTGTTATATGAATTTATATGTGTAGTGTTGTTAAGAAATCCAATGGGGAAGATTGTTGAAACCTCCAGAGTATTGTGTTTAACCATCTATATGATATTGTTTCACTTGTTTTCAATACAAATTAATGTGAAAATTGGTGTGTTGATTATATTTAAGACTTTTAATGATGTATTGTAAATGTTGTCTATAAAATTTGTTGGATGTTATAAGTTACCAGCTAATGGGTAAGTTGAAAACATAATTCATTATTGATTATACAGTTGTAAATGAAACCTCAAAAACCATCCAAGGTGATCCCAATATAATGGATTCTATAGTTATTTATTATTCACTCATGGATAATGTTTTGGGAAGGCTGGAGTTTCATTGAAATATCCCTAAATTTTTTTTCATAATGTCTATAATTTTATGTTTAAAGCTGGAAAAATAAAGATGTATTTAAATCATAAGCCTCTAAATGATACAATATATATTTTATAGCCTTTTATAAATAATTTAATATTTTTTAATCCTTTAGGATAATCTCATAATACATTAAATATCATGTATGACATTTGAGGAATATCAAAAAACATTAGGAAAATTTATTCAACTTAATAATAGAAATCATAAGAATTACAATTACTAATGAAATTATGTTTTTTCATCACATGACATCCTAATTCATTATATGAATTCCACACTTTAGAACATTTGTGGGTTATTGTGTTTGAAAATTGTTATTTGTCAATATTTAATATAGTAATAAAATAATCAAAAATAATTATGTGAAAAATAATCATCAAATATTCAATATAATGATGAAATCAATACCATTGTTACTCATATTAGCTATAAAATAGTAAACAGTTGGTGTTAGGGTTTGGCTTTATTTTTAGTACCCTTTAATCTAACATAAAAAATGGGGGTTCAAAACACTTTGGGTGTATGTTACTATAGCAGCATTATAGTTGTATTGTAACAATAGAGGCACTATATCAATAGTGACACCATAGAAGTATCGAGCACTATAGCAGTAGCAGTGGAGGGTACTATGCAGATACTATAGCAGTCAGGTACTATATCTGTAATATTCATAAAATGGGCCATTGGACAAAATCATTCTGGACTACGGGCCATGTAATGGGATACATGCCTATTGGGCATTCATTCTAAATATATATGTTGTAGTAAAGTAGTTAGTTGGTTGTTTTATCCCTTGCGTAGATATAATATGCCTTTTAGGCCTATGTGTGTGCGGTCTGTGTGTGTTTGATGTAATTGTACCACCAAGAACCGAATATAATATTAAACATCAAGCCAATGGTTATTCTATGAATAAGAGTTTCTTGCTATAAGTTTTAGTGCTGTAATAAACTACATGAACTATTTTATTCATGGATAATATAAAATAATTTAAATATTATGTATTTTTGGAAAATTTGATATCATATTATTCAAAAATTAGGTGTCTTTTTAAAAACAAATTATTAAAGAGAATTAAAATAATTAGCTTGGCTCGATTAAAATTATTTTTCTTTGAGAGAGTATTATATTTGAAAAATAAATAATATTTTATGAGTTCAATGTAGAAATAATATTTTCAAATATATTATGTGAATATAAAAATTTGTATAAATGATAAAGATATATAAATTTAAATTTTATAAGTTCTTATAGTGATTGAGAGAAGCCCTTGAAGTATTTTGAGATAAAAATAAAGAGTTTTGTCCCTATCAATCAAAACATGTCTCATGAACATCAAAGAAAACTTGTCTTCAATGGTTAGATATTGTTTCAATTAACCAAGCAGTGTATATCATTGGTGTGAACTAGTTTTCTTTAGTGGGTTCAAGATCATACTCTCTCATATAGCTATTATTTTTAATAAAATTAAATTTGTGAGTTAATGGGATAAGAACCACCATAAACCAAGGTCAAAGTCATCCACAGGATAATGATCCTCATTAACATATTTTTATGCACTATATATTATTTTATTCATTTTATTGGTGGTATCACTAATGAATAAGAATATGGTCTTATAGGTTTATTGAAAATAAAAAAAATTAAATGAATCACCCCCATATCAATTCTTTCCACTCTTGTTTGATCCACATAAGATAAATATGATTTATGATAATGATGATTATGATGATGGCCTCAACTACATGGTAATAATGATGATTCATAATAACTAGTTTCATTATGTGTATAATGTTTTCAATGTGAAAACGAATATTATGTTTAAACAGATTAATTCCAATGATTCGTGGGATTTTATTATTATTTTGGGATGATTTTTTTAGTTGAAATATAGTTTTCACATCATATAGTTTACTATAATGTAATTCATATAGAGATTCCATATTTTCAATGATATAAGAGATGTTATCACAAACATGGTAAATGAATCCTTCAAAACATAACCATTAAAATATAATGATTAAAGAAGATATGTTAAAAATTGATGTGCACTATCAAATTATGGTCAAAAGGGTAATGGGGTAATGTTTTTCTTATTCCATGTAAGAAACTATAGTCACCATGTTTATACTACAATATTTAATCATATTTTTTCATAATAAATAATGATGGAGTGTGATAATCTCGATTATGTTATGTCTTTTTGGAAGTAGTGAATATGGTTAGTGATGGAGAATTGGTTTTTGTTATGAAATCTTATTTTATTTTGTGGTTCCTATATATGAATGAACTATAGTCTTACAATGCATGATAGAGGACTACATAATCACTCGATGGATAAGATTCTTCTTAGAGATGTATGTTGTAGGGGATTGAATGGAGATTAAAAGGTTGTAGTCTTAGCCAATTAAAGTTTTTATTTTCTCTATATCATGGATATAACGAGGGTGTATTTTTTATGTCATGTGATTTAATTTTTTTGTATTGAATTGATGATGTATTTTTATTTTTAATAAATATTCATATAAGGTTTTTACATTTAGTTTTTTTTCTATATCACTCCTTAATTACATGAGCACAATCAGTTTCCTTTGAGTGGGGTGTGTCATTTAATTTATTAACTATTATGTAGATTTATTGATGACCCTCAAATTACTTATTCACTATATTTAAACGTGTATTTAGATAAATAATTCATTTGACTAACCAAAGTATATATCCATAAGAAAAATAAAATTTTTGATATGGAGACCAATTACTAATGACAAGGGATCGAAATAAATTGTATTTTTATAGCTGAATGATTATCCACCATATCATTAATATTACAATATTTTATAAATAAATACATTAAATTTTTTATTCTTTTATCATTTAGTTTTTCTGAAGTAGTTGTATTTTCATTTTCATTTATTGAAATACTATCTGAATTTTAGAGTTATACCTTCCAATTCTTTATCTATATTAGTTCAACCACGGTAATTTCATTACATATAATAACCATTATTATTTTTGTCCTTAGTGTACAAATTTTTATAAATATATTAATGTGTTTCACCTATTATAATTAATTATACATTGTGGAAGGTTAATTTATTTGGTATCATTTTGTTATACTTGATTATAGACGGATATTATAATTTTATAGATTAAGATAAGTATTTATAAACCATTTTTTGTGTTCTAATTATAGTTTAGAATTTTAATTTTATTTATTTTATTATTCTAGGTATTTTCAAATTGTTATTGAAGGATAAAAAACATCATTAGTGAACACATTTAACTTTTATCAAAAGTTATAAATTATTCACATAAATTTGGTCAATTCAAGGTGAGGATACAAAGGAAATGAATATATTTCTTATAACTATACCCAAATAAAATTGATCCACTCATATATATGTTATAAAAAGTAATCAAATAGAAATTTATAGATAGGGATATAATGGAAAAGGAATATTCTAAATCAAAGGATGTACCCATATATGATCCAATATTTAAGGCAGGATATGGAGAGGAATATAAGGTTGATGTTGATCATGAGGATTAATATAAAGTTACTTATTATAAAAAATCGTTACCTCATATAGAAACTACAAAAGACCCTATCATGATTTCTAAACCATATATGAGAGATATAAGGTGAATACTAATTAATAGAAAAATAAAATAAATAATAGAAGGTGAAAATTGATTAAAAAAATAAAAAAATATTATTATTTTGAAAAAGAACATCAAGAATAAGTATTAAAAGAGTATTACTAAATGTTTCTATTATCCCATGAGTTACTTCTTCATTCCATAGACCAAAACATGTTTCCCTTCTAAAATGTATCAAATGTATTTCATTTTATATTAGTATACGTATCAAATGACATGAGAATAAATTTTTTCATAGTAATATTCAAATTGGGAAACTTCCCTCCAAACACATGTTATATGAAATTAAGAGATATTATTTGTCTCAAATACATTTTAAAAATAATATAAAAGAGTATATATTTTTATTATTTCTTTGTAATTAATATTTTATAACATTTTTATATTAATTTAATTTTGGATGTAGAATTTAATCACCAATACATTGTTAAGAAAAAAATATAATGGGCCTTATACATTTACATGGTTGTTTATGATTTTGTAAGAAAATAAAGAAGGGTGAATAAAAAGATAGATAATAATAAAAGGGGAAATTCAATGAAATGAAAATAGATAGGTGATTATTTCTTAATGTTCTATATAATTTTATTCTCTATATTATTAGTATGTTTTTTGGGTTTTAGCTAATTTCCATTCCATACATAGTATTCGTATTTTACTTTATTTTTATATGTTGAAAATGTTTCTTTATAATCCCCTTCGGTTTTTTTCATATAACATTTTCAGTAATGTTGGTTGTGTAATATTTTGGATAAATTAGTGTAGATTATCTTGAGAGAGTTAATTAATAAATTGAGAGTTTGGATGACTAATTGATTTATGAAGATAATATTTTTATAACATTTAACACACAGTGAATTTAACGAGTTTATGTTAACCAATTATTATAATTATTCCTTCCATTATCAATTTTATTATATTTTATGTTTTAATTCCATATAATGTTTTTTAAATATTCTTTATTTTACCATATTTATTTAGATATACTTGTGGCATGTACACCACTAGAACATTCATTAATAACTTATCAAAAATGTGAATGAAAAAGTCACATTATTTTGATTGAAGAATTTTTTATATAATACCCTTATACCTTTGACACCCTATATTATATTTAATTTTTATTTTAATATCAAATAACCCATGAAAGAACTTTATTAGGACTCTATGTTACATGCTTATTTTGTCATTCTAATAATACTCTTAGTTTTTTTTCATGATTTACAATTGGATAAGTATGGGGAAATCGGTTTTTACATGGTGTGAAGGGGGTGTATTAGAGGAATTATCATTGGGAATGGGGGAAAGGTTAATAATTTTCATTTATTTTTTTCATTTTCCACCCTCTATATATAATTAAGAGAATGAAAATTATGTTTTGATAAAGAATATAGAAATAAATATGAGTTCAGAAGGAAACATTGAGGAAATGATTTTGTTTGAATCATTATTTTTATCATAATGATTTATGAGTCTTTTTGGATGTAGAAGAGTGGAGTGGGGTGATATCATTCATAAAGGAGGTTAATTTATTGAAATTTCTATTTTTAATCATGGATTATGATTCAGTTTTTAACATTCTTATTGATACATATGGATTTTTTCATATCAAATTTACATTAAACCCTAGACTAAGAGTTATTTTATTCTACTATATATTCCCTACCAATCAATACTGTTCTTCGTATTATTATGGTGAATAATTGATATGCATTGAATGATTGTGGTTAGGGTACACATTCTAAAGGTATGAGTATAATTCATGTCAAATGTACCTTGACTTATGAGTGAAAACATTTATGGTGGGGTAGAAAAAAAATATAAATCATGATAATAATGAAATGAATAACATCAATTTAGGTAAATAATATTTTCATCATATCAATAAGGAATTTAAAATTCATGTTTACTTTTTAAAAAAATGATATTAATTAATATTAATTTTTTCTTGCATAAAACTAATTCCCCTTTTGAATGTTATTTTTTTATTATGATGATTTAACCTTGGTAAGATAGGTTATCCTATCGTATAATACTATGATTTTATTATTTATGAAAAGATAAATTTTAAGTGTAGTGGGTTTGATTTCTATATTCCATGCATCATTCTGTTATTAGTATTATTTATTTTTTTGGTTTTATTTTTTTATTTCATTATATTCCCTTTAAATTATTGTTTTTAAATTCTTAATGGAATGAAAGGATTGTTGTATAATTTAATCAAAAAATAATATAAGATGGAAAAAATTAAAGGGGAGAAAAAATTTCCTAATTTTGGGAAATTATAGTGAAGATAATGTACATAGGAGTAAAAATTAGGAAGAAATAGTGCAGGTTAGTTAGAGGAAAGAGGGCCCAGAGGTCCGAGTAAAGGTCCAAACCAAGAGGGAACCACAATTAGACTTCAAGAAATATGGTCTTAAAAATCATTCAATGGACGAGATATTAAAATGATGTGGTGTTGGTTTGATGTGAATATAGTTTAAAAAAATGATGTACTCATGGATTATGGTAAAATAATGTTTATCTAATCATCTTCCTCAAGCGAGGGGTCTGCCTCACCTATGTCTTCTGCACTATGAAATATTATTGTATTATAGTATAATAACAATGATGACCCTATTTCAAACATGGAAACATAGATCTAGGCCTGATTAGGACATTCTATAATAAGTTATGATATTTATATGTAATATAATTTTTCACTATGAGAATAGTGATTTTTCACTCTGACATTGGATTCATGGGAATATTGGATTTTTAAGGGAACTGGTTTTTCTATTTAAATGAAGTTTGTTTCATGATGGATAATATGAAGTCAAATATCAAAATTCATCTGTGTTGTAGGGTTCTTATTATGTTGAAATCTATTATTTCTTATCAAGAGGGATTTTTTTGTACCATAGAGGATAATTTTTGTAAATTCATTTAAAGATTCTACATTATTTATTTCATAATAGATCATTTTTTCATTATACTATATAAATAAATCATCGGTTGTCCAAAAAATGACTATGATGAATCAAGTAATTTGACATCATAATATGAATTTTTACATCATGGTTGAATATAGATAGTGAGAGGAGGTTATGTTCACATTATGGGGGAAAACATATGTGACATATTCATACAAGAATAGTTGAAGTAGTTTATGTGTGTGAAATATTGTTTTACTATAATACACTGAATAATTCTGTAGAAATGTTGTGTATGTGAAGATGGATTGTCATGGATAGATGGTTCATGCTATAACAGTCTTCTACTAACCATGGGTACTCAATCAGAATGAAATGTAGTTCAACATTATCTCGCCATTCCATGATTTTTAAAATATATTTAGGAGTTCATAAAGAGGATGTATCTCCATAAAAAAATTTCACATATCACTTTGGATATTGAGTTAGAGATAATATGAAAAATATATTGGTGTATATAATAAAGATATATATGAGGATTCAGGGGAAATTGGTTCTTATATATAAATTCATGTGCCTCATGTAGTTGGATCATAAAATGACTCAATCGGGGGAATTCTTCATAGTGAGGAATGATACATGTGAATGTATAGAGGTTATAAGTATGAAGACCTAGTCAGATTTGGGTATTATTTTTTCCAATGAATAATTTTATGAGGTAGTTATCATTGTGTTATTCTCTTTTAATAAATGGTGATTTTTTATTTGGGTTTTTTTTGTTTTTAATTATATTTCATCATGGGTATTTAATGTAAGTTATATATATCATTCATTTTTTTAGAATTACAATTGACTTATGATTAGGGTGTTTTTTAATGAATTAAATAATCTTTATACGATTAATTTAGTTATTTACTATTTTTAATATGGTTAATTATTATATAATTTATTAATTACCTAAAGTTACTAACCACAAGAAAATGATGGTTTTTTATATAGAGAGAGATTTTATGGACAACTAAATTTTTATACATTTGATTTTAAAAACATCGTCATTCTCCATCATATATTATATTATTTAATATATTGAGAACCTAGAAATATATTTTTATAATTATTTTATCATTCACTGTTTTTATAAAGCAAGAGTAATTTTATTTTCATTTATTATATTTTTATCCTAAATTTTCAGTAAAACTTTCCAAACCCTTGCCTTAATGGGCACAAATTTAGTACTTTCATATCTAATACTACCCTTTGTTAGTTTTTTATGTTATCATGTTTATGTTTTTTTACTTGATTCTCCTAATAGAATTAACAACACCATGTAGAAAGATAATAATATTAAAGATATTTATTTCACTGATATTTAAAAATGATGTAGATTTGTGATAATTACAGTTATCAGAATGAAGGGAAAAGAGAACGTATTTTGGTAAAATAAAATTTATATTATATGTAAAAACTATAAATTTCATTGATGAATAATAATTAACTATAATTAAAAATTCAAAAAACATGGGAATAATATTCATGTATTAGAGTGAATGATATTTTATGGAGTTGATGTAGATGGACTATATAAATTCTTTCACTACAGTCATCTACATAATTTACATGTTGAATGTGTTGACTCCTAATTGTGACTATATTTTAAATTATCCATGATAAATATCAATTAAATCTTACTCTACAGATAAATTGAATATTCTTTTTCATTTCAGAAGAAGTTGAAAATAGATAATATGGGTTTACATTTGATCATAATCATATAGGATATTGAATTAAAAGACTATTCTATGATATTTCTATATCATAAGGATTTAGGGAGTTAGTTCCCTTTTATCAAAAGTTTTGGTTTCATTCCTTATTGTTGTTGTGTTTTTTTAAGAATATTAAAAACACAATATCCAAGAGGGATGTAAAATTTCACTATTTATCCCTATTCAAGTGTATCAATCTGAATCTTTTAATCTATAATGAAAGGAATGTTTGTCTCAATAGACTAATGAATGAATGTTGGTTCCTTCATTGAACCAATCTTGTGGCATGAATTTGGGTCAAAGGATATATCCTTTCATAATATTATTCTAGAATATAAAATTTGAGCTAAATGTGGTGAGATAATAATTAATGTACACTTGGGATGTATTCATTCACATTTGAGGTTAACCACACTAATAAATTATAGTATTCATTTTTCATTTAGGTTTAAAGTATATTCTTTCTGTGCAAAGGTGAGTAAGAGTTATAGAGATCCATTCACTGAATAAGTGAAAAGGAAAATATTTTTCAAAATATACAATTAATTAGAAGTCTCAAACACTAATTCACCCCTCTAAGTATTTTAAATTTCTTATGTTATCCAATCAAAGAGTATCATATCACATGGTTACACCCTCAAAAAAATTTCTACAATCGAAATATTAGAAGTATCCTATAAATTTTATATTATAAAATCATGTAAATTTTTTTCCATAATTTTATGAATAGTAAGAATAAGGATTTATTGAAATTCAGAAAATAATTATAAATATAAGAAGATAATTATGAAACTCGTATAATTTAATTTATTCGACGTAGAGTGAAAACTATTATATAAATTGATAAATTTTCCCATAAATATAATTTTTATGATATGGAATACCACTAGTATAATGACAATGAGAAATAGTTTTCCCCATGTTGTAATTTTGATAATGATATATCCAAAATAAAATAGGAATATCATTTAGTTCAATAGACTTCCAAAAATAGAATACACTCTTACCTGTGTAGACTAAATTAATTTATATGATAATGGTTTTGATGAAATATATTTTCAAAATTAATCTTTAGAAGAACCAATAATAAGTAGATAAGATTGCATATCTTAGGATTCATAATATAAGTAATTTTTACCCTTAAAATATTCCATGTATAACTGTCACAATGAAATATTATTTTTATGGTTGTGGGTATTTTAAAATATTTTAAGAAGATATAACTAAGAAAAATATTATTGTTATTTTTTGGGGATTGATTTGAATTAAAAGGTACTAAACTGGTTAAAACTATTCATATAAGTAGTATCCCTAAGTTCAGATAATATTGATCATAAATTAATTTGACCAATGATTTATGATAATATGATACATATAAGAAAGAATATAATAACAAGAAAATGTTATAAGAAATCATATACTAATTATAAAAAAATTATTACTGTCAAGGATGGTTAGTGTTTGAGAAAATATAATAGGATTAGTGTATTAATATCTCTTTAAAATAAATTAATATAATTTATGATGATAATTATGAGAAGATAAATGATTTTTGTGAATGCAAAATAAAATTAGTTAAATACAAGAAGAGTACCAAGAAATTGATGGTTCGTAATCCTGAAGTCAAGTTAGTAAATTATTAAATAGATTATGAAAATATTCACAATAAGTTGAGAATGTAACTACTAGAATACAAAATTCAAAGTAGTATTATTTTTTAAAATAAAAACTATCTTATGGAAAGATGAACATGAAATTATCTAATGATTCATCTACTTCCCAGTCTAATAAAAAGGTACCATACATTTTGGAAAATAATTAATGTGAAAAATCTATTTGTGAGTTAAATGGATGTTCTAAATTAAAATATATAAAATAATTATTGAATAAGAGTAGAAAATGTGAATAAAAAATAAATTTTTTATGTAGTAAATATTGGTATAAACTGTTCCCCAAAAAGACCACAAATTTTAGAGAAAAAGGGAAAAAAATAACATGGAATCAATTTTTTTGAAATACGTTTTGAATGAAAAAATCAACAATTGAGGGATACTATTACTTCTTTGATATGTTATTTCAAAAGGAACCTGATTGTTGGTAATATATATAATCTCATGAAAATCAAATAAATCTTATATCAAGGGGGAATGAAGCTATGATAAATCATAATAAATTGATAAAATGAAATGTACATCTACCAAAAATAGATTTGAATGCATTTTATATCTTTGTGGAACATAAAATTAATTTGGCCATAGTAGTGGAGCATGATTGTTAAGAAAATCGTAGTCATAAAACACTTGATGGATGTAGATCAACAAATTAAAATTCATAATAGGAGTTATATAAGTCATCCATAGGTCATAATACATAGATGAGTTATATTCAATGAAAACCCAAGATGTTCAATAATAATGACACACCAAAAATAATAAGTCTATTTTTTTATGGTTGAATGGGTCAAACTATGGATCAATATAAACTGGACATCGATATTGGAGACAATGGAATCATTCTAGAGTTCTAAATAAGAAAATAATTTTTTGAATGAAGAAGAGGATTTATTTAGTAAATATAAATTTTAAGAAACCATATGAGAAATTTAATAAAGATGACTATGTTTATAAATAATGTATGATTATTTGTCTAGATCAAATTGAATAATAATGAAAAATGGAAAAAAGTCAATACAATTGATAATTGGATATAAAATATTTTATATGGTATATAATAATTATTATATAAGAGGTTTTGTAAAATTAGTGACCCTAAAGTTCATTATGTTCTATGTGGGAGGTGAAGGAAAGCAATTTAAAACTTATATTATTGTTTGATAAGGTTTCTAGAATAAATGAAAATATTAATAATGTTACGACGAGAACAAGAAGATGAATTTTATTTTTTCTACAATAAAAATAAAAATATCAACATATATATATAGATAAAAATAACAAGAAAAACATGTTGAAAATGGAGAATAGAATCTATAAAATAATACGTGAATGCATGATGAGTACACTCAATTTTAGATCTCATTGGAATTGAGTATCATGGTTTGAAAAATTATTTCAATTATATTGATTTCATTGATGAAAAATAATGTTCCAATTTATTTACATATCTAAAATTTGAAAAGAAATCTATTTGTGTAAAGAATTTTAGGTTATGGATGTTATCGAGGGGTAGGTGTATAAATAATAAAAATTAGTATGGATCCATGATTGTATGATAGATAAGAGTTAACCCTATCAATTATTATCATTAATTTAATTTTATAAATAATATATGATGAAAATATCCCTCTTGATCCTATTAACATGGATTATATCCTTTGAGGTTCAGAAATATGAGAAGTATCTATAGCCTATAATTTTCTTGAAAATGAATGATTTTTGGGAATTTCCTGAAATTTATTTTTGAAATTACATTCGTGAATATTATTTAACTATATTTTAGAATAATTAATTTATATGTTATGTAGTAGAAATTCAATATATAAATTGAATAAAAATACTAAAATTTAGGGAATTTTTTGGGCTAGTTTTGGATAATAACTCATTATGATTGTGATTAAATGATTTTAATATATTAAATTAGATGATTGTATGAATTCTGGTTATTATTCTCATGAAATCATATAACAACATTTGGTATTAATTGGATTCATCCAGATAGAGTCTAAATGTAACCTAATAAAAATATTTCTTGGTATCATATTATTTTTTGGATTATAGACATCCTTGTTATCTATATTAAACAAAATTATTCTTTATATGGAAAATGGATCAAATATACATAGGGTTGAATAGTTCGTGGAAAATTTATTATATGAATTAATAAAATCCCCTATAAAGATATTTTTATTTACTAAAAATAAAGTGGTGAAAATATGAAAAATGGGAGGACAGAGAGAGAAAATAAAATAAAAAGAAACTTATCGACCTAAAACTTCTTATATTGGTAACGAAAAAATATATAAATATGAATATTATTGAAGTATAACAATTCATATTTTAATACAATTTATATCATGATTTATTAAATAAATGAACACATAATAAAATTCTAATTGATCATGAATATTTTTGTATTTTGGGAATTAGGTAAATCACGTAAACATCTACAATATAAAATCAATGACCTTATTGAAATCTTCTTTAGTATTCTATTAAAATTCCATTATTCTTTAAAAAATACATAGGATAACCTAGAGACATACATAAGAAATGAGTGAGTTATAATTCCCAGTTAGGGAATAAAAAACTTTAACATATGGTAAAGTAGTACATGTAATCCAAGAGATATATAATGGTAACATAAGATAGGTGAGAATCAAAATCTTGAACAATAAAGTATGACATAATCTTGTTAGCATAATGGAAACATAGTAGTTTGGGGAAAAAATTAAACTAGACATCATAAACATAGGTGACAGATAACGTATATGAAATCATAAAATAATAGAAATAGTCCTATAATGGATTATGTTTATTCCAAAATACTAATCATGATGTCTCATGAGACTAAAACATTAGTGAATTCATTGGAGTGTTATCTAGGTGAACATATCATAATATGAATGTCATTATGTGAACCACATAGAAATTAGAAATAAAGTCATATTTCAATACATTTAGTCTCATGATGAAAGGCTGTGAGTTAATGTCACGAACTGTCCTCAGGGCCCGTGCCATGACTACCCCAAGCCAGCCTTCCATAGGCCAGGGGCTGGCAACTAGCACCAAAGGTGTAATCCCGATAAAAAGGGAAGGCTTTTCCTTTTAACATGTAACACACACAGTCTGAACACAAGAAGAAGAGGTAACATGTACTAAAATAGAAAAGTAAGGTGTGCTGAAAGTAAGTGGTCCAGTATACAATCCCAACTGAACAACAAGTACAAGTACAAGTAAAATGGGAAAACAGCTCCTGGATCGTCTGCCCGGGAATCCTATCTGAAGGGTATGTACATAACTCTATCAACCTTTCCCTACGGTAAGTCCCATCTAGTCCAGCTCTGAGCAGCCTCTGTCTGTCACCCTCAGCCTCGATCACTACTATCCGTTGTCTGCACAAAATACAACAAGATGTAGGAGAAGCCCGTGTAGGGGTGAGTATAACAATACTCATTAGGGGACCCTGAGACCCCCGAAGGTCTCCCAGAATACACAAAGGATAAACCACAGAAGAAAAATACATTCACGAAGTCCAACCAACCCTACTTAGTTATATGCCCATACATATACCTAAGTTACCAGTCACAGCCCGAGTCCAACTCTCGAGCCCAAACAAAACCTAGTCTACAAAGGAAGTAAGGTCAATCACATCGATGATAATGATCGAAAGACAAGACTTAGCTCACACAGGTATACATCGTTCATAGAGTGATAGAGATGATCAGATGTAGTCACAGATTAATCTAAGCTGTCAGGCCCACACAGGATATAGGACCAGCTAAGCTGTCGGACCCACACAAGATACAGGACCAACTAATCTGTCGGACCCACACAAGATACAGGAATAGAAGTCAGAACTGTCGGACCCACAGAGGATCCTAGTACAATATTCATCACTTTCGAACTCATAGAAGATTCTGGTTCAGTAGAAATTGTTGTCGAACCCACATAGGATACTGGTACAATAGTCATCACTGTCGAACCCACGTAGGATTCAGATACAGTAGTCGTCGCAGCCAGCTCTAAGGTTCTCGCACACATCACACTCGATTCCGAGAGGGTCTGCTCCTCGAGTCAAGTGTCGATACATCAACTATCATGAAGTCTCGAGTTCATTTATCCCATAGTTATGTCTCATCAAAAGGAACCCAACGTGATAGAAGACGCGTTAATCGGACGCCCGGGCTGAGAGTTATTGACATTTCTGTTCTAGGGGTCCGGTTGGATTTACGCTCATTCCAAATCCGACCATTTTACAAAGTTTTCTAAAACTCAATTAAAGTATCTCAGAAGGACCACCTCATCTCAAGGGTCCCAGTGCTACTGACGGCGCGTCGTTCAGACGCGCGGTCTTCATGATTTTCTCATTTAAGCGAAGTCGGGCCTGGCCCGTCAAGCCCAGTGGGCTATGGCAGGTCGGCCCGACCCGGCTCTGTGGGTCTGACCCAACTAGGGGGTTGGCCCAGCCCGGTTTGGATGGTCCGACCTGGATGGGGGGGACGGCCCGACCCGATGGGGCGCGGCCCACCTTCAGACCCGGCCCACGCTGTGGGTCGGTCCGGTTCGACCGGCGGTGCCAAGCGGTGCCGCCTCTCCCTGCTTGGCCGGCCATAGCAGGCCGGTTCTACCCGGCGTACACGACCCACAAAACGGGCCATATTCTTTCCCACGCGGCACCTTCGGTCACCGCAGTTTTCCATCCCGACTGGCATGCTGCCGGCCTGTTCACCCAGCAGAGCGGCCCGCGAAAGCGGGCCGCGGTCTTCTTTGCGCGGTGCCAAAGGGTGCCTCGGTCCTCCTACCCGGACGGCCGTATCCGGATAGTTCTTCCATCCTGGATGGCATGAGGATCTTATCCAGCCGAGTGGCCTACGGATGCGGGCCGCGGTCTCCCTCCTCACGGTGCCTTCATGCGCCGCGGCTCCTACTCGCGGACTGGCCGCATTGGCTTGCGAGTTGTTCTGTGCTCCGGGTGGCCCGAGTGGCCATCAGTCTCCCTCAATGCAGCCGCCGCTTCCAGTCGCTGATGCCGCCACCTCCTCTATCCCATGGTTCTTCTCCGGCACGGTGTGATGACATCGTGCCCTTTCGATTTCGCCTCCGATGTCAAACAACAATAACCAACAGAGGGATGCAGGGCCATGTTGGTTTGGCCTGTGCCCTCCATATTAGATGATATCATATGGACAATGATGAACCAAGGAATTCATCGAAGAATGAGGGTATAATTTTATTCATTTAAAATTAATCAAATCACCCTACCTCGATTCATAGTATGTTGTCGATGGTGCAGAAAAATTCTTTTAAGACGTCGTCGAATGTTGTGCCCGTCACATGCCACCGATTCCGGGCTCAAGCATCATCCTCATTCTTCGTAGGTGACGGTGTGTTCTCTGTAAGATAGAATGGGAATTCTTCATGTACTTCATGTTCCTCATTAGAAAAGGGTCATCTGTTCAAGATTTCACCCGAGCTCCCAAAGAATAATCACCAATCTAA
This sequence comes from Viscum album, assembly GCA_963277665.1. NCBI lineage: Eukaryota > Viridiplantae > Streptophyta > Magnoliopsida > Santalales > Viscaceae > Viscum > Viscum album. The sequence continues at coordinate 2,048,572,721 of OY728150.1, read as the reverse complement.
AGTAAAATAATAGAATCCCTATTATTTTATTGTTTCCATGCATTTCAAGTGAATTCAAACACTCAAATTAATTAATGAAGACATTAATTAATTGTGTTGGCACAATTAAGGGGGAGAGAGGTGGAGAGTTCACACAAATTAAATGAAGAATGATGGCTTTAATAAATTCAAGGGGAGTTAAAGAGTTAAAGGGGGGTTTCAAGAGGATTTGAGGGGTCTGAACTCATGTGGGCCCCACCCCAAAATATCCTCCCATGGGACGTTATATGGGGGTGGGCCCCACCTCCAACTTCCCTTTGGAGAAAATAACCACCACCCAATGACTTTAACCATTTAAATTAAATTTTCCATCATTTATTTTTATTTTACTTTTTCTAAGAAACCCAGAAAACTAACTTCCAAACACGCTAAAACGCAACTGTGGTAAAGGTCCCCTTAAGAGAATACCGAAAAGGCGAGTTCAACGGTGTTCTTGGATTTCAATTCCGAGCACCGGTTTAAAATATACAAAATCCCACAGGTACATTTACTAAATGTACCCTAACAAAACTTCAGAAATTGATTCCAGGCACACTGGGCCTCGGAATCAGGTGCCGTTAGAAACTATGGACTCGTAAAATTCCCATGTATTTAAGAAAAAATATTCCACAGGATTTCCATGATTTTACATTCTCCCCACCTCAGGGATTTACATCTCCATAAGATACAACACATACTAAGGGAATAAATGGGGGTACTAAGCATGCATATGAGCCTCTCGCTTCATTGTTCTCTCCTGGATGTTCCCGTGCTACCAGAAAATGTGTACCAGTGGAATAGACCATCCTTTTAGGACCCGCTCCTGTCGATCCTCAAACTCCACTAGAACCTCTATGAATGTAGCCTCGTCATCGATGTCCAGCTCCCCGTGGTCGATGATGTGGTACGGGTTGTGCACATATCTCCTCAGCTGAGATACGTGGAAGACGTCGTGCACCTGGTGAAAATGAGGTGGAAGAGCCAGGCGGTATGCCACCTTGCCTACCCTATTGAGGACATGAAAAGGTCTGATGAATCGTAGAAAAAACTTGACACCTTAGCCAAATCTCTGTAGACCTCATCGAGGTGAGACCCGTAGAAAGACGTGGTCTCCATCCTCGAACTCTAATGGTCTTCATCTCCTATCAGCATAAAACTTCTGCCTGCTCTATGCAGTCTTCATCCGCTCTTGGATGATCTGCACCTTCTCCGTCATAGCCTCCACCATCTCTGGTCCTATATGTGCTAACTCCCCTGGGTCAGTCTAGCATAGAGGTGATCTGTAGGGTCGGCTGTACAATGCCTTGTAAGGTTCCATCCCGATGGTAGAGTGGTAGTTGTTTTTATATGAAAACTATACCAAGGGAAAGTGATCCTCCCAGCTGCGACCAAAGTCAAAGATGCATGCACGGAGCATGTCCTCAAGGGTCTGAATGGTCCTCTCAGTCTGGCAATCCATTTGTGGGTGGAAGGTGGTGTTTAAGTGAAGCTGCATCCCAGAATCCTCCTGCAACCCCTTCCATAGTCAGGAAGTGAAAGGGGCATCCCAATCAGAGACGATTGTCGATGTCACACAATAAAGACATACGATCTTCTGTACGTAGAGGAGTCCCAACCTCCCTACCGAGCCCTGATATCTAATTGTTAGGAAGTGGTCCGACTTGGTGAGTCGGTCGACAATCACCCAGATAGAGTTGTGTTCTATGGATGTACATGGAATTCCCATCACGAAATCCATGGATATCCCATTCCACTTCTACTCTGGGACCTCTAAGGTCCGAACCAAGACTTATAGAGCTTGGTGCTCCGCCTTCACATGCTGACAAGTGAGGCATCGTGAGACAAACACCATAACCACCTTCTTCATACCCGGCCACCAGTGCTGTCATCTGAGGTCCTGATACATATTTTCCACTCCTGGATGTACCACTATAAGGGAAGTGTGAAACTCTCTTAACACTGCCTCCTATAGCTCAACTGGTACCATGGTACTTCCTCTAAAGAGGATGACATGCTCCCCACCTTTAGAAAACCCATCAGGATCCTACCCTGAGGATATCTGAGCATGTTGCGTCTCACAATCAACGTCCCCACGATGTGCTTCTCTAAAATGCTGAAGAAGTGGAGGTGTGACTGTGAGAGATTGCAGAAAGGCTGCTCCATCTCTATCCACAAAGGATATCTGTAATTTGGATGGCTGCTCTGTCGCCTCTCCTAGTAGCTGAATGCCTGATCTCTTGCTGAGAGCATCTGCTACAATGTTCCCCTTTCCATGAGTATAGACTATCTTGATGTCATAGTCCTAGAGGAACTCGATCCATCATCGTTGTCTCAGGTTCAAATCTTTCTGTGTGAAGATGTAACTGAGACTCTGGTGGCCAGAGTAGACTGTAAAACTCTCTCCCATTAGATAGTTTCACCACATCTTCAAGGCGAAGACCACTACTGCTAACTCCAGGTCATGGGTAGCATAATTATGCTCATGTTGTCTCAACTACCGTGAACCATACGCTATCACTGCTCTCTCCTGCATCAGGACACACCCGAGTCTAGTCCCTGATGCATCGTAGTAAACTACATACCCTACGACCTCCTCCGATAGCCTCAAGACGGGCACACTAGTCAATCTATGCCTCATCTTCTGAAAGCTCTACGGCAATCTATCTGACCACATGATGGGTTTCCCCTTCTTTGTCAGTGCTGAAAGCGGTGTTGTAACTCTATATAAGTATAGAATAAATCTCTTATAGTACCCAGCCAGTAAAAAAACTCTGCACCTCTGTTAGACTCCTGGGTGGCTCCCAACCAAGTACTGCCTCGATCTTCACTGAATCCACTAAATCTACAGCCTCTGAGATGACGTGTCCTACGAAGTGAACCTCTCGAATCTAGAACTGGAACTTCGAGAGCTTACCATAAATACGGTTCTCTCAGAGTGTGTTCAGTAATACCGGAAAATGGTAGGCGTGCTCCTCCTTAGTAGTCGAGTAAATCAGTATGTCGTCAAATGAAGATTACGACAAAACGATCAAAATAAGGTTGGAAGATCCTGTTCATGAGACCCATGAACACTTTTGGAGCATTGGTTACGTCGAAGGGAATAACCAAGAACTCATAGTGGCCATACCGACATCTGAAGGCTGTCTTCTGCATATCCTCATCCCGAACTCTGAGCTGGTGATAGCCTGACATGAGGTCTATCTTTGAGAACCATCGTGCTCCCTTGAGCTGATCAAAGAGGTTGTCAATCCTCAGGAGTGGGTACTTGTTCTTCATGGTCACCGAATTTAGGTGATGGTAGTCGACACATAGTCACAAGCTCTCATCCGCCTTCTTGGAAAAAAAATCGGAGATGCCCAGGCTGAAACACTAGGTTGGAGAAATCCATTCCCCTACAAGTCCTCCAACTATACCCACAGCACACGAAGATCGGTGGGAGCCATCTGATATTCTAGAGTAGATATCGGTGTTGTCCCTGGTTATAGTTCAATTTAGAAGTCTACCTCTCTGTGAGGAGGTAGCCCTGGAACGTCTTCAGGGAAAACATACACGTACTAATCCACCACAACAGGAAAACTCAAACTCCGCACGTCAACCGCTCCAAGGATTAGACAAGCCAACTGATGTGTAATCGGCTTCCCCCTTCTATGTGTAAGTCTATCCTACACTATATAGGCTTCTTTCTCACCGGTGAAGGTGAACCTCGTCCCATCTGTGCGGATACACCACACTTTGTGCCTAATACAGTCAATCTGAGCATGAACTGTGGTTAACCAGTCCATACCCAAAATGACATCGTAAGGCCTTGACACCGCTACAAGAAAATCCCAACTGAAGCTATTACCTCTTAGAGTAAGCTCACACTTCCGACACTAGTGTGTAATCATCGAGTCCACTCCTGTAAGAGTCTCTAGCTATAAGGATTGAGCCAACAGCTCCATCGGAATCTCCGAGCTCCGAACAATGGCAATGGCAATAAAACAATGACTCGCACCTGTGTCAATAAGTTATGCAGTAAGGGTAAAGTAGACATAGACAGTACCTCGAATCATCTCAGGTGCGCCGTGGTCATAGGCCTCGACTTCCTGGAGCTGAGCCCATCTCTGTCCGCCTGCTCCCGGTGCTTGGGGTGGATCTCCTGGTGGTGGTGGTGGTAGATCCTCATAACGTCGTCCACCACCTACTGCTCGGCCAACTCCTCTACCACGTCCGCCTGCTCCTAGGGGACCACCACGGTCGAACCTCTGCCTCTGCCTAGGAGGTCCCTCTACTATCTGCTGCTAATCTCCATGGAAGGTCAGGCAGTCACATGCCATGTGGCCCTGGCCGCCGCATGCATAGCACTGCCTAGTCCTTGTATAGTAGGCTCTATCTCCTATGCCACACACAACTGAACCTGTATCATGGGGTTGCCCACCTGATGGTCTGGTCCTCTTAGACCTCTGCGTCATCTGTCTACTGCCATCTGTAGAAGACTCCGCTATGTGTCGCTCTGTGGTGGGTCTCACCGCTGGTGACTGCTCAGCGAGGAAACTCTACACTAGTAGGGCTCACCCTTTCACCCATGCCTATGTTGGAATGCTGAGGGGAATATTCAAATCCATGATCTCATGCCTGAGTCCCTGGTCGAAGGTCTGGGCCCTGAAGAACGGGTCTTGTACCATATTTGTTGAGTAGCGCAAGAGGTCAGTGAATCTCACTGAGTACTTAGCTACTGTCATGCTGCCCTGATGAATATGAAGTTACTCTGGAATCTGCACCGCACGAAGGGTGGCTGGAAGAAACTCTTAGTTGAAGAGACTCTCGAAGTCTGTCTAGAGTAATGATGCCTCGTCATGCACCTGGAGCATCGGGGTCCACCATCTTCCTACCGCTACATACAAGAGACTCGTGGCAAGGATCACCATGAGGTTGGATGTTGTCCTTACCAATCTTAAAACTCTCCGGACAGCCTCCATCCAATACTCATCTTTATGTGGGTCCATCTACACCCAGAAAATAGGCGGCCTCTAGTGCTGTAACTCATGCAATGCACTCACGCAGCGTGCACTCTCTACTACTGGAGCTGGTGGTATCGGTGGCTTAGCGGGTAGTGGTACCGCTGGTACCTCCGCTGTGATGGGGCCCTGCACCGAGGCCTCATCGCTCGATGGGCTACCATCTCATACAAAACTCGGAACCCTAGATAGCTACCTTAGTGGGGCAATCCTGAAAAGAAACAGGTGCACCGAGGTTAAAAAAATATATCTAGTGAGCTGACACAAAGAAATCACAAATAAAACAAACACTCAATCAGTGTTTTCTTGCACCGATTCAGAGATCAGATGACTGAGTCCTAGTGTATGGATACATTGGCCACTGCACCAAAATCTGTTTCCCTAAACTGATAACCACACCCAAAACACTTAACACTATTGCCCTTAAAAGAATCAGTGTCCATGTTCTGTGGTAGAACCGACACCTCTAATACCAATTTGTCACGACCCATCCTCAGGGCTCATGGCGTGACTACCCCAAGCCCACCATACATAGGCCAGAGGCTGGAGACTATCACCAAAGGAGTAATTCCGATAAAAAGGGAAGTTATTAACTTTTAACCTTTAACACACACACATTCTAAACATAAGAAGAAGAGGAAACAATTACTGAAATGGAAAAGTAAGGAGTGCTGAAAGTAAGTGGGCCAATATACAAACCCAACTGAACAATAATTACAAGTATAAATAAAAAGGGAAAACAAATCCTGGATCATCTTCCCGGGAATGCTACAAGAAGGGTAGGTACATAACTCGATCAACTCATCCCTGTGGTATGTCCTATCTAGTATAGCTTAGATAAGCCTCCGTCCATCACCCTCAGCATTGATCACTATTCTCTGTTATCTACACAGAACACAACAAGGTGCGGGCGAAGCCGGTGTAGGGGTGAGTATAACAATACTCAGTAGGGGACCCCGAGACCCCCAAAGGTCTCCCAAAATCCACAGAGGATAAAACATAGAAGAAAAATACATTCATGAAGTCCAACCAACCCTACCTAAGTATATGCCCATACATATACCTAAGTTACCAGTCACAGCCCGACTCCAACTCTCGAGCCCAAACACAACCCAGTCCACAAAGGAAGTAAGGTCAATCACATCGATGATAGTGATCAAAAGACAAGACTCGGCTCACACATGTATACATATTTCGTAAAGCCATAGGGATGATTAGATTTAGTCACTGATTCATCTATGCTATCAGACCCACATAGGATACAGGACCAGCTAAGCTATCGGACCCACACAGGATACAGGACCAGCTAAGCTATCGGACCCACACAGGATACAGGACCAGCTACTCTGTCAGACCCACAGAAGATATTGGAACAGAAGTCAGAACTGTTAGACCCACAGAGGATCCTAGTACAGTAGTCATCGCTGTCAAACACACGTAGGATTCTGGTTCAGTAGAAATCGCTGTCGAACCCACATAGGATTCTGATTCAATAGTTGTCATTGTCGAACCCACATAGGATTCCGGTACAGCAGTCGTCGTAGCCATTCTATGGTTTCCGCACACAGTACGCTCGATTCCAGGAGGGTCCGCTCCTCATGTAAAATGTCGATACATACACTATCATGAATTCTCGAGTTGATGTATCTCGTAGTTCTGTCTATTCAAAAGGAACCCAACACGATAGACGACACATCAATCAGATGCCCAGTCTGAGAGTTATTGGCATTTCCGTTCCAGGGGCCTGGTTGGATTTATGCTCGTTCCAAACCCATACATTTTCCAAAGTTTTCCAAAACTCACTTAGATTATCGCAAAAGGACCGCCTCGTCACAAGGGTCCCAGTTCCACTGACGGAACATCGTTCGAATGCGCGGTCTTGAAGATATTTGCATTTAAGCGAAGTCGAGCCTGGCCCATCAAGCACAGTGGGCTGTGGCGGGTCCGCCCGACCCGTCTGGGGGGTCGGCCCGACACGGTTTGGTGGGTCTGACCCATATAGAGGCTCGGATAGGCCCGGTGGGGTGCAGCCCACCTACGAACCCGGCCCGCGCTGTGGTCCGGTCCGGTTCGCCCAGCGGCACCAAGCGGTGCCGCATCTCCCTGCCCGGCCATCTGTAGCCTGACGGTTCTGCCCGGAGTGCACGGCCCACACAGTAGGACAAGGTTTTTCCCACATGGTGCTTGTGGTCTCTAGGGTTTCCCAGCCTGGCCAGTTCTCCCAGTAGAGCAGCCCATAGAAGCGGGCCATGGTCTTCTCTGCACGTCGCCTGTGGGCGCCGCGGTCCTCCTGCCCGCCCGACCGTAGCCGTCCGGTTCTTCAAGCTGGGCCAGCATATGGTCGGCCGGTTCATCTCCAGCCAAGCGGCCCATGGATGCGGGCCACGGTCTCCCTCCTCGCGGCGCCATCATGCACCGCGGCTCCTACCCTTGGACTGGTCGGATCGGCCGACCGGTTGTTCCACGTTCCGGGCGGCCCGAGAATCCACCAGTCTCCCTCAATCCGGCCAGTGTGCGGCCGCCGTTGCCACCGCCGCTTCCGGTCGCCGACAATGCCACCTTCTCCGTCCTGTGGTTCTTCTCCAGCGCGGTGCGATGGCACTGCGCCCTTTCGATTTCACCTCTGATGTCAAGCAATAATAACCAACGAAGGGACACCGGGTTGTGTTGGTTCATCCTGCACCCTCCGTATTAGATGATATCATATGGACAATGATGAACCAAGTCATTTATTGAAGAATGAGGGTATAATTTTATTCATTTAAAATTAATCAAATCCCCCTACCTTAATTCGTAGTACATTGTCAAAGGCACGGAAAAAGAATTCGAAGACGTCGTCGAATGTTGCACCTGTAACACGCCGCCGATTCCGAGCTCAAGCGTCGTCCTCGTTCTTCGTTGGTGACGGTGTGTTATTCGATGGTGAGAAAAAGCGTTCTTCGGGTTCTTCAAATTCTTTGTTGGAAAGGGGTCATCCATTCAAGAGTTCTCCCAAGATCCAAAAGAATAATCGCCAAGCCAAAGTAAAATAATAGGCTCCCTATTATTTTAATGTATCCATGCATTTCAAATGAATTCAAACACTCAAATTAATTAATGAACAAATTAATTAACTGTGTTGGAACAATTAAGGGGGAGGGAGGTAGAGAGTTCACCTTAATTAAATGAAGAGTGGTGGCTTTAAAAAATTCAAGGGGAGTTAAAGAGTTAAAGGGGGTTTCAAGGGGAGTTAAGCGGTTTGAACTCGTGTGGGCCCCACCAAAAAATATCCTCCCATGGGAGGTTATGTGTGGGTGGGACCCACCTCCATGTTCCCTTTGTAGAAAATAACCACCACCCAATGAATTTAACCATCTAAATAAAAATAATCCATCACTTATTTTTATTTTACTTTTTTTAAGAATCCCCGAAAACTAACTTCCAAGAACGCGAAAATGCAAATGCGATAAAGGTTCCCTTAAGATAATACCAGCACTGTGAGTTCAACGGTGTTCTCGGATTTCGATTCCGATAATCGGTTCAAAAGATAAAAAATCTCACATGTACGTTTACTGAACGTACCCGAACAAAACTTCAGAAATTGATTTTGGGCACACCGGGTCTCGGAATTAGGTGTTGTCAAAAACTACGGACTCGTAAAATTTCCATGTATTTAAGAAAAAAATTTACACATGATTTCCTGGTCTTTACAATTAAAAACATATAGTTCCCCAATCACTGAAGCATAGGTGTTTCAATGTGAATACCCTTCAGTAGAAATGGTAATGGGTATTCCCTACAGATGTATTTGGAATGGAAAATCATAAGATAATTTTGTTAGTATAATGGGGGTACATAATAGATCAAGGTAGATATTATTTTGAGTGAAATGGGTATATTATAAATTTAAATATTGTCCGTTATAGGGTTTTTTAGAACATATCCCAACATGAAAAAATTGAAAACTAAAGGAATTACGTAAAAGAGGATTTTGAATAAGGAGAGGATCCTTTATTTTGATAGGTTGGTTCTTAATGATTTAGAGGAGCTTCTTGAGAACATGAGTAAATATTGGGAAGATTTTATTGAGTAAATTCCAGATTAATTTAATTCTCCAAGGGTTTTTAATGAAGAAAAATGTGTCTTTTTTTCGGTTTATATAGAAAATGATAGGAATAATATTTATTAAAATCTAAACATAGGTTTCACAATATATATGATAAATTAATAAAACCATCCCATGGTTTTTACCCATGGTTTCTATAAATTTATAGTGTTTTTAATTATTATTTTTTGTTTAATAATTTTATCATTAATATAATACCTTTGGTGAAGTGGAAGTGAGTCATATTTATAAATCATTGATTTTAAAACCATAAAGAATAATATAGGTTTTAAAGGATTAATTATGGGTTTATATTCTTTTTAATATTTATAAAAATTATTTGATAATAATAAAATAATAAAATATAATTTATTTAAAAAAGTATTTAATTCATTAAAATCAATTTTCCTCATTGAAACTATGAATTTCCAAAAAAAAATACATTTTGTGTTTGATCGTAACAAAACCTAATTTTTATCAAGAACGTTAACAAATCATTTAAATGGTTCTAATTATACTTAAGGATAAATATAGTAATTATTTTACTAAAAATTTTAAATTAATACTTTTTGGGTCTAGATACATTTCTCTTTATTACACCGGAAAATTCATTAAGGATAAGGTGTGCAATGGTGAGATTTTAATGGGGTGGTTCGGTGAACTTTTTTTGGGTCATGATCTCGATGAGCTTCAAGTTATACAATAAATGGTTTCATTGATGCTATAATTATTGAATATTTTTTTTATTGATCAGTGGAAAATCCCAATGATTTTATCTATCTGATTGATTCTGATAAATTTCTTTATATTGTTTGATCATACTGTTCATGGTCATTGCTTCATCCATCTAAGTCAACTAAACATTACTACAACCCAACTAGTAATACAATCACTGATCAATGTCTATATTATCAATGGTTATACTGCTTAATGGATCTTTAAATCTGACATGATATAATGTATAATGGTTTTAAAAAACTAATGTAGTGCATGATTTTTCTATAACCACATTACATAATATGTAATTTAATTTAAAAACAATGAGAACTTCATTGATAAAATTTTGGGTCATTTCAATCTACCCCCCACCTTTATAAATTTAACCCTTGAAATTTTCATTTCATACACTAAATATTATGATGGGTAATTTTATTTCATCTGCCCTTCTGTTCTAATGTTTCTTCCTTAAAATTTTGGATCTTACCCAACACATTGACAAGGTGCATTGTCTTGTTTTGTAAAATTTTGTCTCTATGATCTATGACCTTTACCAACTACACATTGTTTGAATGATCATTCTCCAATGGTACAACATCAGTATTTATTACTTTTAGGGGTATTGTATGTACTTTATCATTAGGTATACGGGGAACATATCATGTACTTGAGACAGGTTTGGTTAGAGTGCTGGTTGATAGGCCACCACTCTAAATGATCAAGGATTTAAAAAAAAATATGATGTATCTTGGACTAGGATTTCCTTTTTTATGATGGAACACATTATCATTAACCACTAACTCTAGATCACATTTAAAAAATTTTGTATTTATTTTTTGTTTTCTTTATATAGATTTTATATGACCTTGAACGGATGAACCTTCTCATTCATTTCCTGGATAGGGTTAGCTCTCATAGGTTTCCAGTCTCAAAATCATCCTAGTGTATTGGAGCCTAACACAACTTCTGATACAAAGACTCATATTTTTCTATTTGAATACTATAATTGAAAATATTATAATATGGTAACTACAATATAAGAAATTTTTTAGCCAAAAACCTTGTAAATCCATCGAACATGATCTCATCGTATCCTCTATAGTTTTAATGGTTCATTCATATTTACCATCCATCTTTGGGTGATAATAAGTGCTAAATATTTTTTCTGTATTCACGTATTATTAAAGACTTCAAAAAATATCAATTTAATCCTTATAACTTGATCAGATGCAAGAGATAGAGAAACTCCATACAATATTAACAATTCCCCTATGTATATCATGGTGAGATGGTCAACAGAATAATATTATTTGAAAAAAAATGAAATTTTATTAATTGAAAAGGGGATATACTATCCCCAAAAGGAACTTTTTTCACATAAATGTATTAGGGAGTACCATAGTAAAATCCATGTATTGGTTTTACAATTTATATTATTGAATTTGAAATGGTTTCATCATATCCATAAACTTGTTTCACTCATACATCATTTTTTTCATACCAAGCATCAAGATCAAAACTACATAACATTTCTATCTATGTAATCCCACCAAAGGATTTTCCTCAAATATACATACATTTTTTCGTCCTAGATGAATAGATAGGAATGATATATCAACTTTACCCATAATATATTTATTCAGTACTTGTTTCTATGGGACACATATCTAGGTTCGAAATCCTATAACACAATTTTTCACATTGTTGAACTCCAAAATATTCACCACCATCTTCTATAAAAATGGATCATATTTATAAGCCTCCTTAATCCTCCCATGAATGGATAGTTGAGATGTTATTTGATGAATTTAGGATACATATCCTCTTATTATTATTATATGCATTATATTCTTATCCATGATGATTTGATCAATTGAAATCCCTAACATGGATAGATTTGTGGTATCCATTATACATAGAAAATATTATACATTGATTATATTCCATGGATGGTAATGGATTGAAAAATAAAAATCGTTCATTATATTTATCTATGTTAGTTGGTTCATATTATGATTCTTTTGAGTGAATATAAAATTATGGCTATTATAGTCTAAGTATATATCACTCCACCATATTCAGATAATTCCACAAAATATTTAATGCTAAGATCATTAGATCTAATTCTAGATCTTGAGTTGGGTAGTTTAAGTCCTGAATCATTAATTGGCATGAGGAATAGGCTATAACATTTTTAAATTTCATTAGTAAAAAACTCAAGCCCTTTTTGGATGCATCGCTATATATCCCAAATCATTCTCCACTGGTGGGTAATGTGAGAGTGGGTGCGGTGATTAACATATTCATTAGATCTTTAAATATTTATTTTTTATTCATACTTATAGAAAAACTAGAATAATTTCAAGGTTAACATGGTCAGGGGATTTATAATCATGATAATTTTCTCACATATTGATTATGTTACATCACTAATATCTGGAAAATATGGATATCGGTCAAAGGAGTTTGTTTGGGCTATTAATTAATTACCTCTTCTTTTGAATGGTCAATAAAAATTCCTTTACTAGTGTTAAAATGTCATAAAAGAGTTATTTTTTCTATCCAAAACTCACATTCACTTTAAATTGTAAATAGTTTTCCATTTTGAAAGGCTTCAGTATTAAATTCAAATTATTCTCATGTTCCTCCTTTATTTTGAAGAATATAAGAATATAATCTATAAAGACTAACAAAAATATACTTATTTAATCTCTAAATACTATATTCATCAAGTTCATAAAAATTTAAGGAGAATAAGAGTGTCCAAATAAAATCATAATTCACTCATAGTGTCAGTACCTTATACATAAAATAATTCTTATGGTTATTCTCCTTTATAACCTTTACTCGTGTGTGTCCAAGCTGAATATCCACTTTATAGGAGTATTAGGAAAGATACATTTGATTGAAAAAGTCATCAATACATGTAAGTGGATATTTTTTTTATTATCATCTTATTTATCTCACAATAATAAATGTGGATATGTATTGACCAATCCTTATTCATGAAAATGGGGACCGGTTCACCCCATTGTTAAGAACTTCTTTGTACAAACCCATTTTTTAGTTTATCTTATAATGGTTTATTTAGATTATCATTTTCAAAAATGGTCTTTATATATATGTATTCTTGGATATTAGAAAAGAACCTGGCATGAGATCTATTAACAACTCAACCTAAAAACTAAGATAAATATCATGAAATTATTTAGGAAAAACATCAGAATATTTATTTATAATGGGAAAGTCATCAAAAATGATATTTTATTTTTCTTAGTAATTTGAGAAATAGACAATTTATCTCATGAAATAATATCAAAATATGAACTGTTGGTAATAAAAAAGTTTATTCCCCATATTTTCACTTGTATAAAATAAAATTATTATTTTTGATACGAGTGAGGGGTGATTTCTTTCTCTTATTAATATATCATCTCTCTATATAAATAAATCCAATCCATGCAAAAAATTGAATCAAATTCCACAAAATAAAGTATCACAATGTTTGATAAGAAATTTATCCAAAAATGGATAAGGAATGAGTTATATTTTTGGGATACAATAATTCCCCCATTTTATTTCTTCATTAATAACTCAACATCCATGTTTTTAAGTTATGTTTGAATAGTTACACTAAACATGCATGGTATTAAATAATTCATAGAACTGTGGTTGATATTCCTGCCAGTTGATATTTTATTTTGGTTATAATTATTTACTCTATCTAAAATAGACACTGGGATGAAAAATTTTATACTATTTAACACAGATAAATGAAATTGTCAACATTTAAATGATAATTAATAAATAACATGTAGTCTTTAACATATGGATTTATAGGTTTCTATATTATTTTTCCCATATTCTATTACCTAGTATAAAATATAATTTTAATTTTCTTCCATTCATAATGGTTATTTAAAGGGGTTATTATTTTACTAAAGAATATCCCAAGATAGTGCCAAATTTGATGTGAAATAAGACCATTTTTATACTATATAATGATCAAGTCTATCTCAATGTTCCATTTTTGGTGTTATTACCCTATGTATATATGTTCATGATATAAATCAACTTATATTATCTAGAAATGGATAAATTTTATTCAAAAACACATAGACTATACTTTACCAAAATTTAGTAGTTTTTCCTATGTTTAGTCATATACCTAAGTGTTTTACTAGGTTTTTCTAATCCAAATCCCAAAAATAATAAGAGTATTCTCTAATAATAACTATTAAATCCAATATTTTAATACCATTTATTTAATTATTCATTACATCAAGGTATACGTAGTTCATTTCTAAATGATTGTGATTCCTAATGTCTTTTTTGGAATGATATGCATAATAACAATATTCAATAGAAATAAAATGAAATTTTTGAAATAATCCATACATTATCTTATAATACCACCATTATTATAAAATTCAATGGGATAACTGGGTGGACTCACATAATAAAGGGGTCATATTTAAAGCCTTTAAACAAAATTAAAAAATCCTAGAATAAGGTAATTTAGTACATGTGATCCAAGAGGCATGTATGGGTACCATAATATATGTGAGAATCATAATATTGAAAACTCATAAATGATATAATCATTGTAGAAAAAAGGTAACACAGGATTGTGGCAACAACATTAAACATGGAATCATAAATATTGGTCTTGGATAATCTCTAAGACATCATAACATGATGGAAAAAGTCTCATGATGGATTAGGTCTACTCCTTAATACCGTACATGATGTATCAATAAGAAAAGACATTACCCAATACAATGGAGATAGTTTTGGGTGCACCCACCATAATATAAACATGATTATGTGTGAATCATAGATCATTCTCTATAAGGACATATATCACAAATTTTAATCCCATGATTAATAGTTTTTGGTTACAAGCATATAATAACACTATCAAAGAAATAAATTTAAACCTAGGTCAGTATCCTCTAGTGGGAGTGGGCATGAGTATTCATTACACAAATCATTAGCATGGAAAATCACATGATAATTTGTACAACATAATTTACGTAATTAATGTTTCATGGGAGGGATTAATTATATTTAGATGGTTCTCTCACCACTTAGAAATAATAAGGTTAGTTAGAGGGATGTGTGAGATCATATCATAATATCAAAAAAAAACAACATGTAGAACATAAATGAGGTTCTCGAATAAAGAGGAGTAAGAGAGGAACCCTATCCATAAGAGTGTGTCTAAAAAAGATATTAGGAGCTTATTGAGTGATTTTGGGAACCATGGGTGAAATTTAGAGTGTTAAGGGTAGACTAATTTTTTGATTCAATGATTTCTAGTAAAGAGTTAGGAGACTTTTTTTTGGTTACATATAAAAAGAGAGGAGAATTATTTATTAATTTCTGAAAATTGGATTTTGACTCTATATTGTACTTTAATAAAACAACAATAGTTTTTTCAATGTTTTTTTCCAAATTGGAGTTTTTTTATTATTTTACATATTTATGAATCGATATCATTAAAATAATACCCTTGATGAAGTGAAAGTGATTCATGTTTACAATGAATTGATTTTAAAACAATAAAATATATTATAAAAACACATTATTTTAATGGGTAAATATATATTTGTTCGTGGATACCTTTTGTGGAATATATTATATCACTTTTAGGTAATTATAATGTTACCATACACACCATATATTTATACACTATTTAATTTTGACAAAAAAATTTCAAATTTCTCCAAAAATTAAGAAAACGTTATCATTAGATAATTTCAACCTTCTCATTTAAAAAACAATATTTTTTTATCTAAATAAATTTATATGTTTGAGAATTAACACTTTTTAATAAAAAATTCAGATTTATTAACAAATACCTGTTTTTTAAAACAATTGTTTCCTTACCCTTAAAAAAATTATTTTTTACTTCATAAAACTATATGATCATTTAAATTTAATAAAAATAATTTAATAATAAAAATATATTAAAATACCATTTATTTGAAAAATTCTTTAATTCATTAAATATAATGTCTTTATTGAGACTATACATTTCACAAAAATATAATTTTTGTTTCATTGTATCAAAATCTATTTTTTTATCAAACTCATTATCTAATCATTTAATAGATAACAATAATATTTTTGTGAAAATATAATCAGAATTTTATTAAAAATTTAAAAATATAAAAAATCATACATTTAGGGTCTAAATACACAACCACTTACTACACTAGATATTGATCTAAGGGAAAGGTGTGTGATGGATAGATTTTCATGGGGTTATTCGGTTAACATGGTTTGGTCCATGATATATGTGAGATTAGAATTCTCCTGTAATAAATTTAGATCATTATTTATTCATTGATTCATGGCTTGGGGTTTATGAAGGAAAATGATTAGTGTTGTTATCTCCCATATATGTTTTGATAAATGTGTCACGACCCGCCTTCACCAAAATGAGGGAAGGGTCAGCAGATTGCCAGGCCCTTCCTTCTTTAAGTTGAATGAGAGATAATGACCCCCGAGACCTGCCTTCAATAGGTCCCGAAGTTGGGGCCAGCACCAACGGTCTAGAAATTTCTCACAAATGGAAGGCATTACCCCTTTTTGTTTTATAAGATCGAGATATGAGATGATGAAACTCAACAACACCCAGGTAAAAGAAAATTAAAGCAAAAAATAAACCATTCCCACATGCATGTTTCAAAAGTAAAGCCACAAGGTACGAAAGGTGACTACAAAGGTAAGTACCAAAGAGGAAAAGAAAAACAACAACTGCAACTGCTCCAAAGGTCCGAGCTAGTAAGGTCCTATGTGATCCCTGAAGTCCTCCTGGAAACTTGAAACCAGTTTTATATACGTAGGGTGAGCACACAAGTACACTCAGTAGGGAAAACCAAAGACTCTCGTGCACAAGTGGGGGAACGTACTAATGTCCCGTGAGAAAAGAGTAAACCAAACACCTATCAATGTAAACTATCCACCCGAGGCCTCACCAAGGCACACTCCCAAAATAACGCAAGTCAAGTAATATATATAATCAGATCACATCGATGTTTGGGTACCCCGCACCACTTTCACACTGGTTATTGAGACATCCTACGCATCGGACCAATCCCACCATTCTCACCACAGTCCCATTGCCACACCCGCCCGCACACACCTGGGCCACAACCACCACACTACCCCACCCGAAGGTTCTTGGGCTAATAAAGGACCTCAGGCCATCAAAACCTGCCCGAAGATACTTGGGCTATCCAGGAAAGGGAGCAGAAAAGGAGCTAATAACCAGCCACCAAGAATAGTGTTGGGAAAAAACACCCTCCCACATGAAATGGGGGTGTTCGGCACTAAGTGCTCAACTTGGGTGGGGTGCAAATAAGAACAGAAAACTACAAGTATAGATATAGGTAACAAGCACTCACCCAAAGTCTAGGTTTTTCTAACCGGCCTACGGAACACAACACCACTATATCCGAGTCACAAGTCATGACTCTCGTCAACAAAACCCATTTGTCCCATTCTTGTTTCATGTTCAGTAATAATGTTTAAGTTTAAGCACTACTGGGAAACTAGTAAGCATAGGCATAGGTCCAGGAAAGTTAATAGTCAAGCATCAACCATAACGCCCACACCTGGTTCTCAACAACAGAGGATCCCACCCCAAATTCACACAACCACCAAGAGTACAAGACAGGGGATCCCATCCCCTCCCAAATTTCCAGCAATCGGCCCGAAAATAAAACAACCAACTACCACCATCAACACAAGTCCGGGTCATGCCGATATTTTCAGATTTAAACGACTTAAAACACTCCATGATTTTAATTTTTGTGTGTTTTAACTGGGGGTTATCACAGAAGGAATGATCCTGGTTCCTCAATCTATTTGGCCGGATATACGTGATTAACCAATTACCTTTCACAATAGGAGTTTACAACCACAACAAGCCATTTAAAACATCAGCTGGGGTTCATTAGTGCACAAACAACGACCACCAACGACCTCGATTTTCAGAAGGAATAAGCCATCACAACTCAATAAGATGGTCATAATATAGATAGCATCAACGATCACAGCCCCATTTTGTTTATATAATTCGTTCCTTATCTTTAATTAGGTCTGGTTTTCCAATCCTACATAATCAAAAGCACACCCACCCCGCATGATACACAAATGAGAGAGGAAAAGGAGAAATTCCCTACTTGTTTGATCGACGATCGATGCTTAGGTCAGGCTTGGAACATTGCGGATAATGATGCGGCACGCCTGATGCACCAGAAGCTGTTTGTGAAAAGCCACGATCAAGGAAAGAGAAACCACGATTAACCCTTGATTTATAAGAGTCTGGGATGGTTGGGGTGAAAACGCGAAACCGCGTAAGGCGCGGGGGTCTTGGGTTGACCAAGTGGCTCCACTCGTCATTAAAGGGGGTCGAGTGGTTTAAACAGACTCATGGATTGATTAATTATTTAATTAAAACACTTATTTGCGTTACGGGTCTTTAAAACATGCTTAAATGAGTCAGAATAGGGTTTAAAACCCTATTTGCGCAAATGGAGCACTACTGGAGACAACACGACAAGGCCGGGCGACGCCGATTGGTCTCACCGATCAGTCTCACTGAGACGCCACTCCTTTAGGACCCGGATTTTGGCAAAGGGAAGGACCAAGAGAGTCTAGGTCATCACATCAGATACCTCTCAAACTATTCTCGTCCTCAAGAATTCAAACATCCTAGAAGGGAAGGGCGAGTCCGAACGACCACCCCGAAAGATACCTCTCAAGAGTGAACCTCATTGTTAACTAAGAACACCTTCTTGTCACGAACCGAGCAACATACCATGCCAAACTTCCCGGGTATGTGGGTTGGGGAGTCTCCTCCCCCATGTCAAGATATTATCCACTTTGGGCGGCACTGACTCACCTGCACGGGTTTAATCGCCTCCACCTTAATGCGTCTTGATTAGGGGTCGGGTTCTAACCTTCCCCATAGTCGGGGCTTTTCACACACAAACTGAGGAAATCAAACTAGTACATTTCATAGCCAAAAGAAAAAATGTTCTACCACAATAGGTACAACAAGGAACAAAACTCAGAACAACTCTGGGTACTGGGTACACATCTGTGCTTCCCTCTCCCACATACTCTCCTCAAGACCACCATGTCTCCACAACACACAAACCAAGGGGATGGTTCACCCCTGAAGAATCTTCTCCTTGCGATCCTCGATCATCACTGGTCTCTCCACAAAGGTCACATCGTCCTCGATGTCCAGCTCACCCCAATCAAGGACGTGTGAATCATCATGTAGATACCGATGGAGCTGGGACACAAAAAAGACATCATGTATCCATAGTAGAGGTGGTGGTAACGCTAGCTGATAAGCCACTTCGCCGACCCACCGCAACACTTTGAAGGGTCCGATGAATCTGGGAGAAAGCTTACTCACCTTGCCGAACCTCCGCAGCCCACTCCGAGGGGAGACCTTCAAGAACACATGGTCCCCAACCTCAAACTCCAAGGGCCTCCTCCTGGTATCAGCATACGACTTCTGTCGGTCCTCGGCCGCCTTCATCCTTTCCCGTATGAGCTGAACCTTCTCTGTCGTGTTCTGCACTACCTCTGGGCCAAGGATGTATGCCTCTCCTACTTTGGTCCAACACAGAGATTAATGGCATGGCATCCTGTAAAAAGCTTAAAACAGGCCCATACCGTTCGTAGAGTGGTAGCTATTATTGTAGGAAACCTCTACCAAAGGCAAGTATCGCACCCATGATTCACCTGAGTCCAAAACACATGCCCGTAGCATATCCTCTAAAGTCTGGATGGTGCGCTCTATTTGTCCATCTGTCTGGGGATGGAAAACAGTTCCAAGGCGTAACTGGGTGCCAAACGCATGCTACAATCCTCTCCAAACTCACGAGGTAAACCGTGAATCCCTATCCGAGACTATAGACCTTGAAACTCCATGCAACTGCACCACCTCATCCACGTACTTTCGTGCCAAAGCATCCACAGTACTCGACTCCCTGATCGCCAGAAAGTGATCTGATTTCGTCAACCTGTCCACTACCACCCAGATGGTGTTGTACCCTCCTTGTACCTTATGGAGTCCCATGACGAAATCCATCGAGATTTCATCCCACTTCCACTCGGGGACATCTAGAGGCCGCAGTAGGCCACCTGGAACTCGGTGTTCTGCCTTCACTTGTTGACACACTAAGCACCTTGCCACAAACTCTACCACCGCTCGCTTAACTCTGGGCCACCAAAACCTCCTCTTCAAACCCTGGTACATCTTGGAGACTCCTGGGTGTACCGCCAGGGGTGAGTTGTGGAACTCACTGAGAACCTTGCCATGCATCGCCTCCGGGACAAACAACCTCTTCTTCCAAAACATCTGGTTCTGACCATCCTCTGTCCATCCTTCCGGAGCATTGCCCTTGTCAACTTGGTCATGCATCACTTCTCACTCTAGGTCTCCCCACTGAGACTCCTCCACTTGCAGAAAAAGGAATGAATGCACTGTCATCTGATATAGGAGACCTCTGCCGCTATCCATCTTCACATCCAGGTGTAAGGCAGCCAACTCCTCCATTATCTTCCAGGCGTCCGCTGACTCTCGGACCGCATCCTTCTGCATCCTCCTGCTCAAGGAATTGTCCACCACATTGCCCTTTCCCTCAGTATAAGAGATCTCAAAGTCGTAATCCTGGAAGAACTCCACCCATCTCCATTGTCGCAAGTTTTAGTCCCGTTGGGAGAAGATATACCTCAAGATTTTGTGATCCGTGAAGACCACAAAGCGTTCCCTGATGAGGTAGTGCCGCCACAACCCTAGCGAAAATATGACCACTACAAGCTCCAGGTCATGGGTGGTGTAATTACGCTCATGGGAACGTAGCCTCCTGGACCCATAAGAGATCACCCCTTGTCGCTGCATCAGCACGCATCCCAGGCCCTGTCCTGAAGCATCACAGAACACCTCATAAGCCGCCCCTTCTTCTGGTAATCTCAGCACTAGGGCACTGACCAACTTCTCCTTCAGATAGATGAAGGCTGACTGGCACTTCTCAGTCCATATGAAAGCCTGGTCCTTCTTGGTCAGAGCCGTCAAAGGGGTTGTTACTCGGGAGAAGTTGGTTACGAATCTTCGGTAGTAACCTGCCAGCCCGAGGAAACTTCTGACTTCCACCACATTCTTGGGAGCTGCCCAAGAAACAACTGCCTCAACCTTTGATGGGTCGACCGCTACCCCCTGCTCAGACACTACGTGCCCGAGGAAGTGCACTTCTTGTGTCCAGAACTTTCATTTTGACAATTTCCCATAGAGCTGGTGCTGCCGGAGGACCTCCAAAACTATCCTCAGCTGCTCTGTATGGTCCTCTTCTGACCTCGAATAGATCAGGATATTGTCGATGAACACAACCATGAACCGATCCAAGTACTCTCGGAAGATGGAGTTCATAAGCCCCATAAACATAGCCGAGGCGTTCGTAACACCGAAGGGCATGACTACGAACTCGAAGTGTCCATACCTGCACCTGAATGCTGTCTTCGAGATGTCGCTCTCCTTCACCCTCATCTGCTGGTACCCAGACCGTAGGTTGATCTTCGAGAACCATCCTTCCCTTTTCAGCTGGTCGAAAAGATCATCTATTCTCAGAAGAGGGTATCGATTCTTGATCGTTACCTGATTCAGCCTCCTGTACTCTATGCAAAATCTGAGTCCACTATCTGCATTCTTTGCGAACAATACTGCAATGCCCCACGGTGATGTGCTCGGACGAACATAACCCCTCTTCATCAAATCGTTAATCTATATCCGCAACTCCCGTAGCTCCGAAGGTGTCATCTGGTAAGGAGCCATTGAGATCAGTCGAGCGTCGGGCTGCAGGTCTATCCCGAAATCAATATCACATCGAGGGGGTAGAGTCGTCACCTCCTCAATAAGGATGTCCATAAACTCACAGACGATCTCTAGAACTTCCACCATTTCGGCATCTACCGATACCACTGTCATCTTGGTCAACAAGGAGAGGAGAGGTTCCTCTCTCCTATTTCCCTTCAGAGTGCTCCGCTCACCGGTGAAGGTAACACGCCGGCTGTCCAAGTCAGAGAACACCACCCTTCTTCGGAAATAGTCGATGATGGCATACACAGAAAATCGTCAGTCGATGTCTAGGATTACATCATATGGATGAATCTGTAGCAGAAGAAGATCCCTTACCGACTGATGTGGCCCTATCATCAGTCTACATCCCCGAAAAACGAACAACAAGTCGGTCTGACCTCTGACTAGTGTGCTCAAAACCAAGGGCACTAGAAGTCTCTCGACATCTAGGCCCAGGTACGGGCTAGACTGGGTGAAACAAAGGAGTGCGAAGCTCTGGTATCGAACAAAGCATGAGCAATAGTGCTAAACAGACTGATCGTACCTCGAACAACCTCTGGCCCTGCTGAAACTGCTGCCTCTGCGGCGTGTAACTGTCCACGCCCAGCTCCCCTGCCCCTTGGATGTCGTCCACCTCCCCGACCACTCCCTGGTCGAGGTCCCTGTGGAGCACCCTGAGGTCGGCCTCCTCCTCCTACGTCTTCCCTCGGAGGATCGGGAGCTCGCTGTCCCTGTTGCTGCTGCTGGAAAGGTCTGGCTTGAAGCTGCTGCTGGGATGGGTGCTGGGGATGACTACCAATACTGTACTATACCCGGTCGGGGCAGTAACTCCGGAGATGTCCAGGGCTCCCACAGATGAAGTACTGCGGTCCCGGGCCCGAAGGAAAATGGAGAGGGATGGGGGATCGAAACTAAAACTACTGCGGTCTGCTCCCTGCGGGTTGGAACCTGGAGGTTCCTGACGCTGGAGGCCTGGTGCTGACAGCCTTCCCCTTCGATGGTCCTAGCTGGATCCCCTCTCATGACACTCCTCCTAGAGCATGCATCCTCTCCACCACTTCAGCCTTCTTCTGGACCTCCAAGTATGTCGGAAGGGTAAAGGGGGTAACAGTATACTGGAGGAAGGGTCGGAGCGCCTCCTCCAAACGCCTTGCCCGAGACTCCTCGTCGGGAAAGAGGTCCGGAGAAAAACGTAAGAGGTCATTGAACTTGATCCCAAGCTCCCTCAAGGACATACTCCCCTACTGGAGGGAGAGTAGTTCCTGCCTCTTTTCTGCCTTCATCATCGAGGAGAGGAATTCCGCCAGAAACTCCCTCTCGAAATCCGCCCAAGCCACCTCAAACTCTCTCCTCCCCCCTGGTAAAGCATCCACCACTGACGTGCCACTCCCCACATCTGGCTAATGGCCAAAGGAACCCAGTACTTGGTTGGGGCCCGAATCAGGCCGAAGGCTATAACTAGCTCCTCAAGACAGCCTTCCGTCTTCATATCAGAGGTGCTGCCCTCATACTTCTCGAGGGCCTGTCACTAGAAGGCCCGAAGAGTCTTCTGCCACTAGTCGCCCTCTTCCTCTCGATCAGCTCTCTGCCGATTGGCCATAGTAGTCTCTGAGGCCTCGATCTCCTGTACCACACGTGGTCTCCTTCTAGGTGCCATAGCTGCAAGGTAATCAAGGAATGCCTAAGCCCAAGTAGTGTAGAATATCTTCTTCAAAACTTCTTAAAAATTAATTTATTCTTAATTCCCAATACATCCCAGAACCACAAGAACACAAGTCATTATGATGCATGTACCTTTCCTAGGGTCTCTACCCTGTAATCATTGTGGTCTCACTTGGTCGTTCGGTAGGTCCAGAGTCCTTGCATCGGATCACGGGGGGCCCTAAAATCTCATGTCCTAGACAGTCTTACCCAGTCTAATTCACGCTCCAAGGACACCCAACATTGTTGCCTTACCATCCCATGCAATCATCACTATTCCTAACTCCAGAATCCATCCTATCTCTCAACCCTCTCCTCTGATACCATTCTGTCACGACCCGTCTTCTCCAAAAGGATGGAAGGGTCAGCAGATTGCCAGGCCCTTCCTTCTTTAAGTTGAAGGAGAGATAATAACCCCCGAGACCCACCTTCAATAGGTCCCAGAGTGGAGCCCAGCACCAAGGGTATAAAAATTCCTCACAAATGGAAGGCATTTCCCCTTTCTGTTTTATAAGATCGAGAGATGAGATGATCAAACTCAATAACACCCTGGTAAAAGAAAATTAAAGAAAAAAATAAACCATTCCCACATGCAGGTTCCAAAAGCAAAGCCACAAGGTACAAAAGGTGACTACAAAGGTAAGTACCAAAAAGGAAAAGAAAAACAACAACTGTAACTGCTCAAAAGGTCCGAGCTAGCAAGGTCCTGCGTGATCCCCGAAGTCCTCCTGGAAACCTGAAAGCAGTTTTATATACGTAGGGTGAGCATACAGGTACGCTCAGTAGGGAAAACCAAAGACTCTCGTGCACAAGTGGGGGAACGTACTAAAGTACCGTGAGAAAAGAGTAAACCAAAAACCTATCAAGGTAAACTATCCACCCCGGGACTCACCAAGGCACACTCCCAAATAACGCAAGTCAAGTAATATATAAAATCAGAGCACATCGATGTTTGGGTACCCCGCGCCACTTTCCCACTGGTTATTGAGACATCCTACTTATCAGACCAATCCCGCCTTTCTCACCATAGTCCCACTTCCACACCCGCCCACACACACCTAGGCCACAACCACCACACTACCCCGCCCGAAGGTTCTTGGGCTAATAATGGACCTCAGGCCATTACAGCCTGCCCGATGATACTTGGACTATCCGGGAAAGGGAGCAGAAAAGGATCTAATAACCAGCCAACAAGAATAGTGTTGGGAAAAAAACACCCTCCCCCATGAAATGGGGGTGTTCGGCACTAAGTGATCAACTTGGGTGGGGTGCGAATAAAAACAGAAAACTACAAGTATAGATATAGGTAACAAGCACTCACCTAAAGTCTAGGTTTTTCTAACCGGCCTACGGAACACAACACCACTATATCCGAGTCACAAGTCACGACTCTCTCCAACAAAACCCATTTTTCCCATTCTTATTTCATGTTATGTAATAATTTTTAAGTTTAAGCACTACTGGGCAACTAGTAAGCATAGGCACAAGTCCATAAAAGTGAACAGTCAAGCATCAACCATAACGCCCACACCCAGTTCTCAACAACAGAGGATCCCACCCCAAATTCACACAACCACCAAGAGTACAAGACAGGGGATCCCATCCCCTACCACATTTCCAACAATCGGCCCGAAAAGAAGCCAACAAACTACCACCATCAACATAAGCTAGGGTCATGCCGGTATTTTCAGATTTAAACAACTTAACACACTCCTTGATTTCAATTTTTTTGTGTTTTTACTAGGGGTTATCACAGAAGGAAAGATCCTGGTGTCTCAATCTATTTGGCCAGATATATGTGATTAACCAATTACTATTCATAGCAGGAGTTTACAACCACAACAAGCCATTTAAAACATTAGCAGGGGTTCATTAGTGCACATACAAAGACCACCAACGACCTCGATTTTAAAAGGCATAAGCCAGCACATCTCAACAATATGGTCATAATATAAACAACATCAACGATCACTTCCCCCTTTTTCTTTATAGAATTCGTTCATTATCTTTAATTAGGTCTGGTTTATCCAATCCCACAGAATCAAAAGAACGCCCACCCCGCATGATACACAAAAGAGAGAGGCAAAGGAGAAATTCCCTACTTGTTTGATCGACGATCGACGCTTAGGCCGGGCGCGGAACTTTACGGATAACGATGCGGCTTGCCCGATGCACCAGAAGCTGTTTGTGAAAATCCATGATTGAGGAAAGAGAAACCACGGCTAACCCTAGGTTTATAAGTGCTGGGGATGGTTGGGGTGAAAACGCAAAACCACATAAGGCACGGGGGTCATGGGTTGACCACGCGACTCCACTCGTCATTAAAGGGGGTCGGGTGGTTTAAACCGACTCATTAACTGATTATGTATTTAAGTAAAACTCTTATGTGTGTTACGGGTCTTGAAAACATGCTTAAACAAGTTAGAATAGGGTTTAAAACCCTATTTGTGCAAAAGGAGCGCTACTGGAAACAACTCGACAAGGTCGGGCGATGCTGATCGGTCCCACCAATCGCTCTCACCGATCGGTCTCATCGATCAGTCGCGCCGATTGGTCACACCAATTGGTCTCACCGATCGGTCGCGCCGATCTGTCTCACCGATCAGTCTCACCTATCGGTCGCACCTATCAGTCTCACTGATCGGTCTCACCGAGACGCCACTCCTTTAGGACCCGGAGTATGACAAAGGGAAGGACCAAGAGAGTCTGGGTCACCACAAATGGGACTCATAGGGTACAATCTTACTGGTCAAGGATATTTATTTTTTTTTTTTGTCTGAACTAGACTTTATAAAAACTATTTATATATGCTAGTCATTTGATCATTGTTCAGTGACTATATGATCAAAAGTTATGATTATTAATGGTATTTTAAATTATATAGGATATAAATTATATTTTCCTAAAATTACCAAATTAGTTCATGTGTTTTTTATAACCACATTACATAATAGGTTATTTATTTTAAACACAAAGGGAACAATATTTAAAAATGTTCAGGTTGTAACATGAATAGAATTTCAATTGAATTTTATTTACAGTTAATAACCTATTAATCAAGAATATAGTTATAAAATGTGTCAGTATGTGTTAAAGATGACGATCAAGGGTGGAATGTAATGTTCTAAAGCATGTTTAATAGAATAATGATGATCTCAAGTAGAGGTCTCAATATGTTTCGAATACCTTGAATCTTGAATATTTATGTTCTCTGAAGGTTGATTATTATAAAGTTAGTTCTTTAATAAGGAGTTTTATGTGAGTACGATGATTTTGAAATTATATTATAAAGGAAGGACAAACATATAATAAATTGAAAACCATTTTATATATATCAATGTTGTTTCCATTGGGCACAGGGTATTGTAGCAGCACTATAGCAGCGATGACACTGTTGAAATGGTGGGCACTATAGCAGCGTCAGGTCATTGTAGCAGCAATAAGGTACTGTAGTGGTAGTAAATACTATGCGGTAATGTAGAAGACAGAGTACTATTGCAATATTATTCACAGAAGGGGTCTTAGGCCAAATATTTGGGCCTACGGGCCATGTAATGGGCTATATGCCCACTGGGCCTTCGGCCTATGTAATGGGTCTACCTCTACCCAGTTAAAAGAGGTATTTTATTTGATTTAAATAATAAATGATCCTTCAGCCCCATCCTTTAAAAAATGTAATATCTACGAGTCACTAGTATCTATAATGGAATCTGGAGGATTGTTTTTGGAAGATCTTTTCATTAAAAATAATCAAGGTGATCAGGAACTGTTGAAGAAGTTTAGTTACCTAGATGCTTTATCCTTGGATGATAAAATTTGATATTATTCTGGACGTTATTTCAAGATATTAAAGATTCAATGAACCGATGTTTAGATGTCAGGTTATCGAGAAGTCAAGGATACCATTGATTAGAAAATTTCTTTGAATGTTTATACAGATAAATAAAATATTTTATATGATACATAATGTATTTCTGATTAAATGGAAATTGAAGAAGAACATAACTAATTCTTAGATATATAATGGTAACCAAAATATGAAATAAGTGTAACTAATTAAAGAAATTTGGGAAATTAAAGAAAATTAATGGATTTTATAATAAAAAAATTGTATTATATAAAGGTAATCTGTGTGAAAATTTGATAAAAGGAAAATATTATGCAATACATAAGGGTAAAATAAAGAGTAACATTCTCACACTAAAAATTTTAATCATTTTGAAGTCTAATTAGATTCTTAATAACAAACTTAATTGTAGTTTTATCTTATCTAGAGGTCATTTGATAGTGGAAAAAATCATGGAATTATCTCAGATATGTTATAGTAATTTTCTATTATATAAGGGCTATTAGTGAGGAGAATATTGGTATATTTTTCGAACTACATTGGGGAGAATTAGTGTAGAACATATATTTTGTAATGGTAATTTTCAAGAGTGTTGATAATTTTTGAAGTATTAAAACCATCAATAATTCCTAAAGGTACCTTATACTTATGAAAATTTCAAACCATATTTCATACCTAGTTATAGAAAAGTGTTATGCCTCTTGAACTTAATATATACTTTCAGAAATAGAAATTTTAGAAGAATAATTTTGAATAAGGTTTATGTTTTGATATGTTATACAAATCTTCAAAGATAAAATATAATAATTCTTTCATACATTAAGAATTAACATTTAAGTGTCAAGGAGATGATATTTGTGATGTGAAATAGAAGATCACATAAAAAAATTGAAGGAGAAAAAAATTTCAAGGACAGTTTTAGCATTTGAGATTCATCCACACATAAATGAATTATTCCATTTCATTCTAGTTTACAATATGTTATCATGTGAACATGGAATCATAGATATATTTATTTCATTGAGAATTAAATAATAGAGAATAATATAATAATTCTAGATATCATGTGGTGTATCAAAGACAAAGTATTCAGGCGAAATAATATAGATATTATTTATGAATGATCTAGTTGAGAAAAAATAACAAAAATTAAGGAGAATTAAATGTAATTGGAATAATGGGAATAATATTCAAATTTTACATTGAATATATATTATATGAACTTTGAGAAGAGAATAGGGAGATATTCTAAAACATCCATCATTTCTATATTCTAGAAGTTAAATAGAGTGACCCAACACTTTAATTATATTAAAAATAACATCTATCAAATATCTAGGAGTTGCAATACGTTTAAGAAATATAATATACCTGTGCGTTGAGGAATAATATGAAAAGTGATGTCATGACCTTACTTATATTGATAATCATATATGTTAATGTAGTTAGATGGCCCATATATAATATTTCTATATCTTATAGACTAAATATTATGATGATTATCTCATATAATATAGTGGAAGTAAATACTTATGATTGTTATATTTAACAAAAATGATCAAACTGGCACTATATAGGAGGGACATAAACTTGTACTTCAGATAATTATTCAATAGGAAGAGGTCAAATCATCTAATCTATAATTAATCTCCATGTTGGTGTCATTTACTAGTAAGAGTATGTTAATACGTTCTTTTTTATGGATGGTACTAGGATTAAGATCTTAGAGATATAACATTTTCCAAGTTCCAAATAGATAATAAATGTGGTGTTGTGTGTGATGGAATAAAAACCACTATAGACTTGATATACATTTATCAAAATTGGAGGTGAACCTCATAAAAAAATAGTAGTGTTCCTTAATTATTTTTCCTTCATGATAATAGTACTTGCATGAAATCCAAAGCTGAGTAAGAGTGAGAGAGATCCATTCACAAAAGAAGAGCATAGGTAATGAAGGGTTAATGTTTTATTTTATTTAAAATTTTACAACACAAATTCACCCCTACTCTTATTTTTTTTCCATATCCCATGTGATACTATAAATCCCTAAAAGCATTGTCATAATACATCATGTAACAATCATGCTTCAACCATAAGAGAAACCTAATATTCACTATGATTATTAGCATGAATGGAATAGAATCTTCTCTTTTCCACAAAATCAAACATGTCAATATATAATTTTTTAAATTTTCACATTTACATGGAATAAATCATTACCTTTCAATGAAGAATAAACCATGAGTTCCAAAAAAAACTAAAATTATTGCACAGAACAATGAACTATGGGTAATAAATGTATCACAAACACAAACATGAGTTAAAACATGTTTTATATGAAATGTTTTATTTCTTCCGTTCCAAATGAGACACTATATATAAAAATGGGTCCATAGGTGTGATCTATGGATGAATCGTGTAAGGGGTTATCTAATCCATTTTTCATAACCCTTTTATATTAGGGTTATTCCCAATAGAGGATAGAACAATGTATAATAGTTGAGATAAACATTTATTAAATATAGAATTTATTTTCAAAATAATTTATTCCACTTTTAAATTACCTTTATAAGAAAGTAGTTCATCTATAAAATATATAATTTGTAATTTTGGTTTCAATCTTATTACATTACAAAATAAAATATTAATACTCAATGGAGAATTTTTTTGTTGATGGTTAAATTTTTTTACCTTTAGCATTCATTGAGTGAATATAAATATATTCAATTATCCTTAAATTTAGTAATTTTTCCAAAGTAGAGCGTTTAATATTATAAAGGAAAAGGGTATACATGTAAATACAAATCACTATTCATATAATAATAATGAACATGTTTATAATATAATTATTTAAGAAAATTATCCTTAATTAATTATAAAATGCATTATGTTTTTCTATCATAAGAAACTAGTGTAGGAAATGAGGAAAAAATAAAAAATGGTAACCTTCTTCAACCAAGTAAACCCATCTATTACCACTCCACTGATTAAACTCTTATGAAATTTTATGTTTGGATTATTAAAATTTAAGTCATTTATAATATAATAAATTTAAATTTCCAACTAGAAAGAGATCATAAGGAAACATAAATGTATTCTTAGATAACATGTGAAAAGGTGTTCAATCTCAAATGCTAATGAATTCATATTGTCATAATGGTAATATAGTTGTTCATAGATTTCAAAACATTTTTTCTCTCAATAAACCTATAAATTCCCATAATAGTATTATTCATAAAATAACTAATAATGGAACCATTAAAATAACTATAAAAACATGAAAGGACCCTGAGCACATGAAATACTGAAGATAATGTAATGAAATGCTCTTAACTGTATTAATAACATAATCCAAAAATATAACTAAATATAAAAAAATATCTTATAAAATCAATGCTTTATGAAATCATATTTCTAAAAAAGACATAAATAATTAGTTTAAATTTTTCATAAACACTATTTTCTGAAATCTCATGAAATTCCATTAAAATAATTCAATAAGATATTGGAAAAATAGTTTTTCAAATAATAAATTCATATTAATAAAATATTTTTTATGATTTATTATAGTTTTAGGAAAAACTACTGGTAGGTATATTCGTTGAATATCCTATAAATACTCTAATGTGTTGATAACTCCAAACTTTATTCATAGGAATGATTTAAAAACTCTATATTTTATAAAAACACATCATTATGAATCCTTAAGAAATATCCCAAAATCCATGAAATCTAATAATCTAGTTACAATAATAATAAAAATTTACCGTTGATGAAAACCATGGAATAAGCCTCATAACGTTTATTAAATACCACAACATATTAATGTTTGAAATATGGAAACCAAATCAATATCTAATTTTAACTAAAAATCACAATACCAGAGAATACATCGCATCACAATCTATTTCAAATAAAATAATGATAATAAAATGAAAATCCCTAATGGAATTGCCTGAACAATTAATGGAATAAACCCATTGATTAGAGTTGATTTCTATATTTCATTTTGATATCATAGTTTAAAAGTGAAACATGAAATATAATAATTTATATGAATATAGTAAAAGAATATATGAGATGAGAGGTAAGGGAATTTTAGGAATTCAACCTAAAAGAACATTTTGTCCTCATTGATTTATAGGATAGTATGGATGGATAGAGGAGATAAATAAGAGAAAAAATCCCTCAAAATTACATAAATAAATGTTAACTCAGTGGAATGATAGAGGAAAAATAATGTGTGGAGGTAAAAATGACCAAAGTAACCCATTTTTATATGAAATTCATCCTAGGATCATCAAGTACTAACTACAGGGCCACCTAGTACCTGATGGAACCCTAAGGTTAGGTAGTAATCTACTAGTATCATTGGGTTCCTAGTGAGAACCCACTAGGTACCTAGTATCATCTTCATAAAAATAATACTAGTGGCACCCATGTCCAACTTTCATAAACCCTCAACTCATGAATTAAATAAATCCCATGTTTAAAAAAATTATTATTTCATCATAAAACATGAAAATCATCAGTCTTGCCATGAAATGAATATTAACCTTTTAACTAAAATTAAATATATAAACATGTTCTGGATCTTATAGACTAAAATCAATAAATCCCACCTTTAGTCAGTCCTATAATGAAATTAATTCTATAATTCATCCCACTATAAAATGTTTCATCCTAGAAATTCATATCCAACTATTCATTCTAGTTTTTTTCCTAATGAAAGAAGATAAAATTATCATCTCAAAATAAATTATTATACCAAGTTACTAATTGTGAATACATATCGATAGCTAACCTAAAGCACTGGAATCCTTCAAATTGATATCCCCTAAATCTTACTCAAATCTATAAATTACCATAAACTTTTAGGATGAATGAGAAGTATAAACTTCTATAATATTGGTAAAAATTCCAAATTAACATCACATATCCAATGTATGATGTCCTCAACCAATATAGATTCTAATACCAAATATAAATTATCATAATATTCAAAATTATACATGTATAAAAACTTCATTTTTTTGATACAATATATCTAGAATCAATGTTACCTCTTATAATTAGTTAACTATAATCTTTATGGTCTTATTCGTATACCCAAAATCACTAAAACATCAATAAAAATTCTATAAAGACTCTCATTATCACTACAAAAAATGAACTATCCATGTTCTCACTATACCCAACAAAATAATTAGTTTCAATTTTTCAAAATATTCACTTGAAAGATAGTTATTCTTTTAGACAAATTCCATTTCCAAGATAAAATTTTATATCCAGTTTTTAAAACATTATACTTTAAAAAACCAATCCAGTTTACCATCTGATATTTCCAAAACCATTTCTTAGTTTTACTAAAAAAAATTAACTTCATTCATTAAAACCCCTTATATACTAATAACATTGTATTTATATGTTTTATTTAGTAAATTAATAATCTATTCATTTTTTTTAAATACTACTATTTTTAAAAAATCATCACTTTTATATCATATTTTTATTTAAAACATAATGTTTTAAAAAATTATTTCCTAATTTATTTACATGAATAGGTTTAACATATGAAAAATACACCAATATTAAAATATTTAATTAATGATATCTATAATAAAAGAAATAATAGGGAAATTATTACTAATATGATTAGTTACCCAATATAAAAAAATGACTTGTATATCACTAAATACGAAATATGTTGCATCCTGAAAATAACCTAAATATGAAGTTGGTAGAATTCTTAGTAAAAATCATTAATTATTGTAGAAGATTTTTTTCTCTAAATAAATTAATGAAAAAAATAAAAAAATCCACTATTTATTACTATAATAATAAAAATTTAAAGTTTCTATTATTACAAATTCAATACATATAATATATCTACAATTAATTATGAAGGATGGGTAAAACTTTAGTTCTAATAAATAATTTCATGTGAAGGGATTTAATTAATTATATAACATTTAAAATGTTTTATAAGAAAGAACAATTTACTTTATTTCTTATCATTTAATTAAATAAGGCCATTAATATAAAATAGTAATCATGATAGTAATAACACACAAAGAATAGACATTTCTTAATATGCCTCTAGATATATGTTTAATAAACCCAAATACGGATTGTATACTGATTGAGGATTATAATCTCTATCTAAAACTCTCGCAAATATCATTTTAAAACACTTTTAATATATCCTTTCCCATTCCTGTAGTTTATAGAGTGGATACCAAAACAACAATAGTAACATAGGTTTCCATTAATGATATTTTAGATATACATGCATATGGTATTCCATAGGAGTTCTAAAAACCATTATCTATTCTAAAACTCGATGCCAAAATCCCTATGTAACACTAAACACTGTTGTAATAAAATTTTGAATTTAACATGAACTAATTACCAAAAAGACACATGGCCTGTAAACTATAAGACTTTAAGTGGAAATCCTAATCACTAGTCATTGGAAGAAATTCTAAGGGTTGAATAACACTCAAGTGGGATGTGTTTATCGCTTAAAATATAAAATTAAATTTTTTCAAAAAAATATATAAAAAATCAAAATGACCATTTCGGTTGGTTAAAAACTAAAACAAGTAAACATTTCCTTATATTATCTTGCCATTTAGGAAGACTATAAAGTAAGTACAGGATTAAAAAACTATATAAATTATTCATACATGATGAAACAACTATATAAATTATGCATAAGACTCGTTAATACCCTATGGAGTGGCCCAGGGAGTGTGTAGAGGATTAGTGTTTCATTATCGCCATCTATGAACCATGGGTTGGGATTGTGAGTTGGGTGTAGCTAAGGATCAAATAGAATATTCATCATTAACCATAAAATTAATCCATAGATAAAAATAACATTTACTTTTTAGCTACACCCAACTCAGAATCCCAACCCAAGGTTTATAGAAGGCCATAATGAAACACGAATCCCTTACACACACCCTAGGCCACCCCATAGAATATTAAAGAGAAACTAATGAATCTATAATATATCCTTATAATGTGGATACATCTAAAATACTACCTAATATAGATATTTGGATTCTTGTTCCCCCTCAAAACACATCACAATTTCTATGTTCATATATAAAATAATTAACTCTCATTTGGTCTAATAATAGGAAAACATCCTTAAATAATAGGTTAGACACATACAACTTCACACAGAATATCCATATTCACCATATGATCTCATTACACTCCCTCAAGATCCCCACCTAAAATAAATAATAATAAAATAAATTACATTAATCAACCATAGGTAGGAACATCTAAAGAGAGTAATTTTCATATACCCCTAGTGAATAACAATTGTAACACAAACCCAGAAAAATACCAACACTACTAGAGTCTTTTATCATATTTAACTAATATCACTTAATGAGTTCCATGGTTTTATGGTTATTAACATTTAATATCTTAAACCATGTATTGATACTAATCATTTTATTCTTCATGGTATAACCACTTGGAATCCATTTAACTAGATATTTAGACATTACCCCAACCTAATCCAAAAAAACACATTATCCAAGAACTATATGGGGTAATTTAGTCTATTCAACTATATGATACACTTGGATTAATAGTCATATACATCCCCCCAATAATATATACCATGTTATAAACATTGTATTCACTAATGAAAGTTTAACTTAATCCCAACCCTAATTCTAATCTAAATTGACACCTTCATAATATCTCAAACACAAACAAAAGGCACACATGTGGTATTCACATGAATACATGCATATGGTTTTATATTAATGGGAAAGTAACCCTAAAATGAATATTATATCCACAAACTATTCCCACCACCACCATGCATGATTAGAATGAGTCCCACAATGCAACTACGACCACATCCCATGACACACAACTTAATTATGTGTTAATAAACATTTATGATTAATTATTTAATTTAATCCAAAAAAAAATAATAATAATAAACATATTGATTAATCATAAATAGCCAAATCCTCAAGAAACAACAATCCAATAGCCTTTTTCATTCTTTTGGTACACCGATAAAAAAATCCATACTTTTCAAAGCCGAACCAGTCAACAATTCAATAGAATTTTAGTCAAATCACTAGGAAAAACAAAACTATGATATATATTAAATGAAATAGAGAGAAATCTATGGTATATTAATTATTATTATGTATCAAATATTTCATAACAAAAATCCCCATCACATTGGGGTGATACCACTATGATCCAATGGAGTATTCGTTGTACCCCATGATGGAACCCTCTATAGTTAGAGAATGTTGGAGGAAAGAACCATGGGGAAATATGGGGGATGAAATATCAAAATTTTTAATATAGAAATAATAAAAACCCATCATTTTCTCATAAATTTAAAGGGAGTGAGAGGAGAATGGCAGATATTTCTCCTCCCTCTAGTGCGTCCAACCCAAAAAGTAGAATCCTTAATGCTATTCTAAAGAGGGAGGCAATAATGACTACTCTTACCTTTATGAAAAAACACACCATTCTATACCATTTTTTCATATATATATTAAATAGTACTCATCATAACACCATATGGGTTTGTTTCAAAAACTATACTATTTTAAATTTCTAGTTCTAAATATAATAAAAATCTGAAAACAAGCTATGATATACTATTAGACTAATTTTATCATATATTTTTGTTATAACCGAGCTATTGAATTATAAAGTATGAATTAATGTGACTTAATTTTTATTGATATAATGAATTTTTTCCTTAATAATTTAAATAATCAATTATGCATTAACTATTAGTTGGTTATAAATAAAGATTAAATCATTTAAAGTTAAAAGATTTATTTTTCATAAAATGGTATTTATGTGGGCAATGTATTTTTAACTTATTAGATTAAATAACTAATTATTGATAAATAAATATAATTAAATTTTTATATTATATTTAATATAAATATTTAACATTCATTTAAAATTATTTATTAATTAAATAATGAGAATAAAGTCATTTTATTCTTTAAAAATACAGTTTTTAAATGATTTTTTTTTCAATTGGTAGAGGACACCATTGTATTGAATAAAAATTATTGTATTTATACTATGCCAAGTAACACCATTATATATTATTTTTATACCCAAACTCATAGGCCCAATTTTATGGTCTATGGTACCAAGACCCATGCACCCAATATATGCACATCACGCCAAACCGTCTACGCCTCGTCAGAGGTTGCTACCAATGTCACCATTATTTGGGGTTTTTTTCCAGTGATCATGAACATTGATATCAAGAAATACATTATTATCATTTTTAACTTTTTTAATTTCCCCGTTTTATCTATCCCTTACTCTATGCCTATTGGTTTTATACCTTCGAAAAATTCATTTTCATCAAAAATGGTCTTTATTACATTTTTTCAATGTATATTATAATTACTTTTTCCCATATTTAGATATTTTATTTTAAAAAATAGACATTATTTTGAATTCATCATTTTAAATTTATCAATTATTGATGTTTTTGAATTTTTCTAAAAAGAATGATTTTGATTGAATAATGAAAAAAACTGATTTTTACCAAACTACCATTTCTTATCATTAAATTGAGTAATTAAAAACATTAATTATTCTTGGGATTTAGATTTATTATAACATAAGATTTATTTTAAATAACATTGTCAAATTAATTATACATGAATACATATGATATTTTATTAATGTATTGTTTCTTTTATGCTTCAAACACATTTTTCTAAAAACTGTTTTTTGTTTCCTTTTCCAAACTTATAATAGAAGTAATTTTTTTCCATTTTTGAAATTGAATCATTAAAATTTATTCAATATTTGGAATCATTATATTAAATTTATTTAATCATTTCAATTTCATTTTTATTCATAATGAATATTGACCAAAATAAGTGTTTATCACCCTAATAAATGGTAAAATGAAATAAACTAGGTTAAAACTAGAGGATAATGTCTCAAAATATATTAAAAACATTTATATATTTAATTGGAATGGTAAAATTCTACTACAATTGCCGTATCTTATAGAATATAACATTTTTATTCAAATTATTATTGATTACTGTGTTTTTATAATTTTCTATTAAGAATAATTTCTAAATATATCTCTCTCTCTCACTCAAAATTTTGTTCTAATGATATTGAAATAGATAAAAATGGAATATGAATTAATATTAATGAAATAATTTATGAATATTAAATAATATTAATTAGATTAATTTATTTTAATTTTTAGTGATTTAATAATTTCCAAGAATGCTTATGGAAAATTAGTGTGGCAGTTGTCCAAGCAATACAAAAAGCTTACTTATTATTTTAAAAACATAAAATTATAATATTTTGGATATATTATAATATTAAAAATTTAAATGGATTATAATAATTTATTATTGTTATAAAAGGATTTTTTATGTAAATCACATTGTTATCTTGATTCCTTTATAGTCATGATATGTGAATAGTCTTGAAAATTACATTACATTATTTTTAAATCATTATAAAATCATTAAAATCATTCAATAAATCAATTTTTTCATAAATTTATAATATATCATTAATTTTTCATTTATTTTACACTTTTAATTTTTAAAATTACATTCATGACCCTTAAACATTTATAAATTAATGAAATTCAACAAAAATTTTCATCTATGAGGGACTCACTTTAGCTTTTTCAAAACACAAAACATGTTTGGCTTTCTCGTATAAATTTACAAAAACACCACTATAAAAATTGGTTATCAAAGCTTACAATCCTCTTGATTTATAATAAAATTCTCCTTCATATGCTTACAACTCATTCAAAATGAGGACATCAAAAGAAGATGTATATATATTAATGAATTTATTTTATGTTTATTTCTTCTTTTAACTACTTAAAATATATCATAACTATGCTAATATGATTATATCAGTATCTCTAATATATTTAATTTTTATTATATTTATGTAAAAATCAATTTTCCTGATCATTTCTAGAAAATGAAAAGTATACACTTTGCTAGTTCGTATGTGTATACCACCACCTCTATGAAGTGATGTGTTTAATTTTTCATCAATGGATTATATGGATGGTAATAAATTTAGATCAAATGAATATATATATTATATTTATGAAATATATATGGTTTATGAAAATTAAAATAATGTCTACGTTATTTTTCTCTATCAATTAAAAAAAATGGAAATATCACTCTTGTGTATGTTCATACCACTGCCACCATTATACGACATATTTCATTTTCATATATTCCAATCATTATTTGTAATAAAATTTAATTTAATTTTTAATATGATAATTATGTGCTTATTAATATTAATTTTATAAATTAAAATTTACCCCTTTACCATGATCAACAAATCGATGTTATATTGAGATTACAAACCAAATGACCTTAAAAAACACATCGTAAACATAACTGATTTAGTAATATAATAGTTCAGGGTAAGAAATAAAATAAAAAGAATAATGATATAATAACGAGCATGAAAAAGGTTCTCAATCAAGTATAATACTAACTTAATTTAATTATTATGGATTTATATAATGTAAAAGAAGAGTTGATACTCAAACTTATGGATTTCTTTTCCCAATTTCCTTTTTAAGACACTTATTCCATTTTAACAACCTTTATTATTTTGTTTGGTTTATATACCTACATATCAATTTTACTTGTCAATTATTTAATAAAAATAATTTCATTACAAATAATTTTAATGATTTCATTTTAAATTTACATTTGATTGAATAGTTTCCAATGTTTTGGGGGATTTCCTTTAGAATTTTGTTTTAAAATAATCTTACCCAAATAGTTCTCTTCCATTTCAATTTTTTCTATAAATTTGAATCCATTTATTAAAATATTATAAAAGTAAATATTTACTTATCACATGAATCTTTAAAAATGTTTTAAAAATTAAACAGTTAATAATTTTTTATATTGGTTACTTTGAATACTTTTTACCTAAGTGAATAATAATTTTTTTTTATTGTAAACAACATAAAAGGATTTGTATAACAGAATCTCCTTCGTTAATTAAAATTCTTCTTATAAAGGTTCTAGGTATTTTCAAATAAGATAATATTCCCTGTTTTTTTTAAATATTTCTTAAATGTTTTCTAATGAATTTTATTTCTATAATAAATTTTGGGATATAACTAATAGTGGTATTCCTTATGTGCTATAATACTAATTTGATGGGTTTTTTTATTAAAAGTGAATGTTATAAAATGTTATTATTTCAATGTATTGTGGTAAATTAATTTTATTAAATATTTTTTATTTTTAAACAAGAAATATTTTCATTTATCATAAAAGTGTGAATGGGTATTGAAACCTAAGGCTTATGAGACTATTTTTATTATGTGATAAGAGGGTTTTTTATATACTTATAATGTATTGGGTAAAATATAAGTGTTAACTGATATACGAAAAAGGACTAGGAGTGATTCAAACCCACTCATACCAAAATTTATTAATAAAATTAAATGAAAAAAATCAAAACATCACAATGGAGATTTACATAACCTAGTAAAACAAGTGCCACAGACATCCACCTCAAAAAAATGTGAACAAAATTCTGGGATAAAGAAAGATAACTCCGAACATGAATCCACATTTTCTTTCTTTAAAAAAGCATTAGCATCCTGATTATCCTCCATGTAATCATCTGTCACGTAAAGGTTGATACCACCAAAGAGATTTATACATTCAATCCAATAAGGCAACATAACCCATGGGACATTCTTAGACCTACTTTTAGGGATCTCATAATCCACCATTGAATCTGATTCTGTCCAAAGAATACACGAAGCTTAATGAATAACATAGGTGATAACATTGATTATATCCCATAACACAACTTAAATTTTAAATACCTTTCCAATATAATGATAAAAATAGGCCTTAACTAATCCCTAATAGTTACCAAAAACACCACCACATCCCAAAGGCTCAGCTGCACTTGAGGCCGCCCCATCAATATTTACTTTCACCCAAGAAGGAATGGAAGGAAACGACCTAATCGATTTCAGCACCAAGATTTTTTTAATTCTTCCAAAGACACCAAAGTTCATCAATATGACAAGATAACCAAAGTCATTATTCAGACAACCATCATGTTCTTTGGAAGCATTATGTACTGCCCTGTGAATAGAGCTAACAACACACTGAAATGTAGGCTTCATATTATCAAAGACCAGGCCATTTCCTTCCTTCCAGATGAAGACAAAAGTGGTTGTTGTTGCTACCAGCAGTAGGTTTCTGACATGGTCACTACATTGTATAGTAGTAATAAAGGAAACCCGGTTTTCAAAGCTTTACATCTTCAGACGACACACAGCAGCAACAGAGGTTGTTGTTCCTAAATTAGCGACCCAATATTTCAATAAACATTATACTTAAAAAATATATTGTTAATATCTTGTTTCATGCAAAAAAACCAAAATAAAACAAAAAATACGGATATTTTTTAAATATTAAATATGACCATTAGAATATAGTCATTAAATTAATCAGTACAAATTAAAGAAAACAAATAATAATATAAATCAAAAAATTTTATTAGAAATGGAATCTATAAATGAATGTATTCCTTATAGAGCCCATTTATTCAAAATCATAAGGGTGTTACCTTCAATAGGGTTTGACCTTGACTACACATATAATGAACTCAAGAAATTATGTTTTAAAAAACATATATATATATATATATATTCATGCTCATGAATATTTTCACAAGATTCATCCTAGATGAACAACCAAAAAAAACAATGTCCAAAGATTAACTAATTCACAGGTCTTACATGAAGATCATAAGGGCATGTGTAAGTAGAAATTGGGATTCTAACAAAATGTTAAAAAACATATTTATTTGAATTTGTATATCATAAATTTATATACTTTTAAAAATTAATTTTTTCTTAATTTCACTTTATTATTATGAAATTTATTTTTTAGTTTTATAAATTTTATATAAGGTAACCAAGTTTGTTTTTATTTAAAAATAAAATGATATATTAGTTGTATAAAAATTATAATTTTTTTTTTAAAAAATATTAAATATAATAAAAAAATTCAATTAATTTTTTTATATATTTAAGTAATTTTTAATTTAAATATGCAAATTTTATGAATTTAATTTTGAAAATTTTCTTTATATTTGGATTTATCATGGAAATTTGTAATATCTTGAAACATACACATCTGTATCTAGTAAAAAAGTTAACTTTACATTTCAAGAATTGTTACCAATTAATGGGACTCACTTTTTATCATAAAACATTTACAATATCAAATGGAAATATTGGCTCACATATATACCCAAATAAATAATAGGTTTATAGTTTAGTAAAAATGGTTACATAAACAATATCCATGGCTTCAAGATAGTATATTTCCCACTACACACTTTTGTTCTTATTATATATTTATTATTCACCATTTCCCATAAAATTCCTCAAATATTAAACCTTTAGAGGCACAAATCATTTAAAATTATTCTTCATAACTTGGGTAATATGAAATAAACTAAGGGTGATCTCACATGGTCAGTAAGGGTAAGCATCGTCACTTTCAATTGAAGTTCATTAGTGAGAATAATATTTTTATAAGTTTCTAATGATATAATCATACTACATGAGCATAACATATAGTAATTCATACCCAATAATAGATATACCATCAATCATGAACCATGAGTAAAATATTTAATAAAGTCAATAGTAATTAAAACCAAGTATCATGTTCCATGTGATGTCAATATTGATTAAATGAATCATTAAAAACCCATATATTTCTACACATAATAAGCAGAAAATATTTCTCTTTAAACATAAACTCACTAACTTACCTTGTGAACTCATAAAAATTTTATAAAAACTCATATAAATAAAAGATGAAACATGTAATTAAATTGAGAAATCATTTTCTATATGGTTCTTTAAAATTCTATAAGCATACGACCAATTTCATTACCTAATGCATTAGAGGACTATCATGGACCCACATATCCTTAGTTTATAATAAAACCACTCATCTTTGTTAAATAATGTAAATAACCCATACTTCGTTTATCAGAGAATCATGGATCCTTGGTCTATAACAGAATAAAATTTCATCATAAATATTCCAAGAACCATAACATGATCAAATTAAATTGATCATTCTTTTTACTATA
Organism: Viscum album; assembly: GCA_963277665.1. Taxonomy (NCBI): domain Eukaryota; kingdom Viridiplantae; phylum Streptophyta; class Magnoliopsida; order Santalales; family Viscaceae; genus Viscum; species Viscum album. The sequence continues at coordinate 2,048,530,263 of OY728150.1, read as the reverse complement.
AATCTCATAGAAACATCCATTATTCCTTTCATAACTTGATTAACCCATGGAAATGATATGGGTTCCTAGAAAATGTATTTTAAAAAATAATAATCCATCCTTAGAAAAGATGGATATGTTGTCATTAAAAAATATCCCTGGTGGAGGATAAGTAAAATAAAGGGTTGTTATAATTGGTGAATGGAAATATCTTTAAATTATCATGGAAAATGTCCTGGGGAAAATACCATTTTATCTTTGGAAATGAGTTTTAAAAACATAAAATTCATTAAATATTTTGAAAAAATATTTTACTAATAATAAAATTGGAAACATATAAAGGATGATTTATAGAAAATAAAGTTTATGATGATGGAAAAATCAATTCATTTGGTTAATGTGAGAAATAAACATTTCTTTCAAACATTCTATAATGAGAGTCCATATTGGCCCATTTTTAAAACATTATGAAATTTCCTTTTTCAAACATTTAATTTAAGTTCAATGATGATGTGAAATAGATTTATGAAATCATTTAAATTTATAAATAATATTTTTGAAAACATTTTAGAAAACATGGGTATGGAAGAGAAAGATTCCTGGTCTAAATAAGATATAAGATTAATATAAATTAAAAAACTTATTGATATTTATTTAATCCATAAGGAATGAAATTGAAATTAAACATATAAAACATAATTAGAAACATAAGATAATAAATTATATATGGTTTTCCAAATTAAGATTAAATGATTTCCCCTAATAAACCTTCAATATAAAAAATCTCAGAATGAAAGTAAATTGTTACATAAAGATTTTTCCAATTTGTTGTATTTTCAATTATAATTCCCATGAAATAAAAAAATAAAATGAATCTTTAATTATCATGAACATAATGATATTAAATATAAAACATTCCTAGGTTAATTATATATATCTTATAAGAGTCATAAAATTTGCATATTAAAATCATTTATCTGAAAGAAATAGATTTTAAAATGAATTACCCTTATAAATATAATATTATTGAATTTAGATTTATCAAATGGATACACTATGTGTAAAAATATAAATACAAAAAGAATTAAATACAAAATAAAACTATATATAGATCGATTCATACATAATAATGGCATAAAAAATCAATGAAGAATAGTTATAACCCAATGAATGGAAATTCTATTATGAAACCATTTACCAATTCTAAAAATTCATGTGAGATGAATTTGGATAAACTAAATCAAATTTAAACTGAAAATATTATGAATTATAAAGTAAAATTGGCAGTAAATAAAACATATAAAAACAATTCACTGAATAATGAAAAAATATTCCCCAATTAAAGGAAATTTATATGAAATCTCATAAATTTAGTATGACTCATCACATAATTTCTAATTCTTCCCTAATATAAAATATAAGATAATTTTTGTAATTATTAATAAAAAAATTATGTTTATCATTTCATTTATTATATCTCTTACAATGATACCTTTAATTATTTCACCTATTAAATTCACATCAAGTGTTTTATTGATATTCCATTCATAATTCCAAAATGACACTGGAATGTTTACTATCAGCCATAAATAGTATAATAATCATGAAATAATTTTTTTTATGATACATAAATGATAATTTATAATCCAGTCATGAAACATGGATAAGAAAATTAAACTACGTTACAATTATGGAGTTTGAATGTCACACATATTAATGAGTAGCATTTTCATTTTTTAACTATATTTATGAAAATTTGTTATGTATTATTTTATTATTAATAATTATAATTTTATATGATAAATATAATATTATTTATTTATAAATTATTATATATATCATCCATGTTATGTGGTGATGGAAAATGAATCACATCACTTCGTGGAGGTGGTTTTCCACGCATACACACGAATAATGTTAAAATTCTTCATTGAATAAAATGGTATGAAATTATATGATATATTATCATTTAAAAATGAAAAATATAAAATTAATATCATATATATATATATAATATTTACATAATTATAACTTTCCTTGAGAGGTGGTGATAGAAAATGAATGATATTGGTTCATAAGGCGGTAGTCCTCCATACACGTGATTGACAATTTTATTTCCCAATTTATTGAATAGGATTTGTATATAGGTTGTTTCATTAATATAAAAAATATTATTATATGGAAGATATTTTCGTTTTTTTTTCATAATATTATAATATCATTTTACTTTAGTTGAAGCCGAAATAAAACACAAACACATGGTTATGAAATAAACCTCTTCTTCAGACACCCCATTAAGGTTTACACCAAAATCTTTCTAAGGTCAGTTCAATGATAAAACCAAGGAATATTGGATGAGAGGATGGATTTTGGTGATTGAATTGAGTAGGTATTTTAGGATCCAAAATTATTTTCATGTGTAATGAAATGGAAATAAGTGATTCCCTTCTATAAGAGAGGGGAGGGGAACTATTGAAATTTTCAAAAATATTAAATTATTATAAAATATTATTGATGTTAAAATGGATCAAAAAATATATTATTTTATGATAATATGTGAATATTTCATATTACTATCATAGAATAATATTATTACTAGTTGGATCAAATTTTTACCCATATTTTTTAAACCTTTTTTCAATTACTGGGATGCCAATGTTCTTTACTATTAAGGGGTTAATATATCTACTATAAAAGGAAAGATGGAAAAAATGTGTGTTAGTTTATTTAATAAAAAATATACCATTAAATATTTCGAATATAGTATTTTTATTTTTAAATCATTCAGAAAAATATTATTTGTTATAAAATATCATTAATGTTAATTTTAGAACTATTCATTTACATTTTCTTTAAAAACATCAAGAAAAAAACTAATTCCAATGGAAAGAATCCTAACCTTTCTAAAAAATATTATTATATAAAACATGGATGAAAATAATTCATTTATATAATATTACTTTTATTATTTTTAAATTCATTTTTTTAATTGAATAATTACTAAATTAGTATTGTATATGCTTTTATGGTAATTATTTCTTGATTAAAAATTAAAAAAATATGATAAAAACATTTATTATGATTTAAAATTATAAATTATATCATAACATATCACTTATTTATCCCTTTTTTAAAAACACTATAATTATTAAAAGCAAGAGTGTTACATTTTGGGCATTATTTTATCTTAAATATTATAAAGGTCAAAATCATGTCCAGACTGAACAGAAGTCTATATATTAATATTTTTAAAGATTATGGATTATATATACTCATAGAATAAAATAAATTTATGTTTCATGTTTATTTTCAATTTATTATAATTTTAGTGTTAACCATAACAAACAGATTTACCCTTTACTATATCAACAAAAAATATAAGTGTATTATTCATATTTACCAAAAATAAAGGCAAAATATCTGAAAACTATAGACAAAATCATTCCAAATATAGATTCATTTTATAAATATTCAAAACATAAAATTTTTATAGATTAATTTAAAATTAATTTGGTGAAGCACAATGAAATATTTATTTAGAAAAATGTCATTTCTGGTATAAAAGTATGTTTAAACAAAAGTAATGTATAAAATTATTTACAAAGAGAAAAATTGGATGATAAATTATATAATATAAATAATTTTAAATTTAAGTTATTTTAAAATAAAATTTTAAATTTTAAATTTATGAATCAAAATTATAGTTTTCAATAAAAAACTGTAATTTTAAATATTAATTGAAAAATACATATTTTTTGAAAAATCAAAACATTTCACCATAGAATAATTTCAAAATTATGATTTAAAAATTTATATTTATATTATCAATTAAAAAATATAAAATTCTAAAAAAATAATTATATTATTCTCTAACAAAAAGTAAGAAAACACAATTTTTGAAGAAAACAAGTCTTTGAAAAAGAAAATGGCTTCCTAAAAAAGAGTTCTTATTTAGTAATAATTTGTAAATAAAATTTTAGTTATTAAAAAATTTATATATATATATATATATCATTAATTATTTAATCCTATTCAAACAACCCAAGTTAGCAGATAGGTTATGACATATATATTTAAATATTAATATTTTAGAGTTCGATTAAGGTCAGACTTCTGTGTCATACACATTATAAAACATACTATCATTATTTTAAAATAACAACTAATAACATTGTCCCCCACTAAATTAATAAATTAATTCTATGGAATTTGAACAAGATATCAGTAGTAAAGTGTTCTATTTTTTATTATAACATTGTTGAAATCAAACATCATAAAAAGGATTAATAATACTTCCTCTTGAAAAGGGAGAAAGTAAAATGTGAGGGTTGTATGAAATAACAAATATTAGGTATCAAAATAGAAGAATATTATTAGGAATTTAAATATAGACATGTAATAATAAAATAAAATCCAAACAATGATGGATAGCCAATGAGATTATTGATCATAATAAAGTGAATGGTCATGAGAAATTTAAGAAGAACAAAATAATAATCCAATGTAGGGTGAAAAAGATCATCGATTCATATAAAATTATTGAAATAATATAATAATTTTTTGAAATATACTTTTCCTAGAGTTGAGTAATTTCTCTATCATCTATAATAAATGTATTAGAAAATATAATTGCTTTCCTATTTTAGTTTTATCCAACCGATGAGTATTCAAAATGAAATTTTCTTTCCAAAAGTACTGGAATCCAGTTATAATATATCACATATTCCATGAGTAGATAACATTATATTACTCATGTATTTAAACATTAACCACAACCAAAATGGATAGAATATGTTAAGATAATTCATAAAATAAATAAATCATCATACAAAGAAATAATATATTAGTCTCCAAAATTCTTCAGAAATACCCATGGTTCAAAATAAATCATTTAGTAAATAACTATCCATAAAATTACTCAAAATATTCTTGACCAAGATTTAAACACAAAAAAATTATTTGATCACAAATTATTCCAATATATATTTAATAAGTATCCTCAAATAAAATTATTTACTCATAAATGTATACACCCGAATCATATAATTTGAAAAATATACTAATTATTTCATAAATAATTTTAATCATCATATTTCCACATTAATAACATAAATTATTATACAAGATAATTTAAAAATGATTTTTTAAATGATAAATCATGATAAAAATAAGGGTTAGATATACATCAACTGAATAAAATGGATACCAAATAATAATTATTAACATTCAAATTCCATCACTTAAAATATCAATATGTATGTCTAAGAATTTTCACTTATGTTCAACCTCAAAATAATTATATTATAATGGTATCCATAAATCTTATTATAACCTCACATTAAAACATCCTAATATCCAATTTTATAAAATCTATTCCTTAATTTTAATTGTATCAGCATGAAAAATACACTCTCATATTTGGTGTAGAAAACATAAAAATTAAATTTCTCTCTTTGATAATGAAAAATGTTAACTAATTTTTTATATAAAAAAATATAACATAAAAATTAAATTTTTTCACTTTCATACCCAATGAAATTTTAGGTTTATATTTCTATAGAATTAAGAAAAACAAATATATAAAAATACCCATGTATTTTGGAGACTATATTTCTGTAACTTCTCGGTTCCGGAATCCACCCAGAGGTGCCTCGTACCCGGTTGGTCATATCGCCTCAAGCGCATTTCCCCAAATGCCAGAGGCTGCTGACTAGCAGTGAGGGCCTTGGGTGTGATAGTGGGGAAACTATGCCATCATTGGCAGAGTACACAGCGGAAGAAGAATAAACTACAGTAGAAGAATCAGTCATAACCAATAATATAAATAGCAGAAGACTAAATCATCAAACTGGAGCACATATGTATGTATATGGAATGATTCATAATACATAACTAGGAAAGTAGCCAAACAAGTCACAATGCTGGAAAACACTATAGTACCAAGACAAGTACAAAAGAAAAGTAAACAGCTCCTCAGCATCGCAAGGCAAAGCTTGGTCCCATGCTCCCCTGCTCCAAGCTATCAAGTTCTAGAAGCCGAAGGGCGCTTTCCGTTGTCTATACCTTCAGCAACATAGTCTGCATAGGCCTAAAAGCATGGCCCAAATAGGGTGTGAGATAAAATCATTATAGGAATTCACCTGAAGATCTGTTCCTAACAGTCAGTGAGTATATGGCAGGTAAATGTACAATAAGCAGTAAACAGCAACAACAAGAAATAGTTAGTAACAGTAAGCAGTACGGCAGGATGATACAACAACAATCAAACCACAACCAACAATATCAGTGAAGCATGATGCTAACAAACAGAAAACCCTATGGGGAGTATTCGCAGCCATCCCCTCTGGTCCTAACCAAGAAGCACCACAACCCTATGTGCAGTGCAATTAGCATAAACCCTCTGGCTTAGTCATACACATTTAAGAGACTCTCTAGGGAATCTCACTCTGTCAATTCCCCTTATAGTCTTGGGTAGTCAGGGAATCTCTTGAGGAAGATCACGCGGTCTAACCCTCTTAACCCCAATGTCTAGAGACTCACTGAGGAAACTATCTTAGTCAATTCCTCATATAGCCTCAGGTATACCACAGACTCTCTAGGGAAGCTCACTCAGTCAATTCCCCCTCTAGCCTGGGAAGGTTCTTAAAGAGATTCAAACAAGGTAAGACTCTAGGAGTAAGCGCACTCGGTCTACCCTCCTGTAGTCTATAAAAGCCAAGACTCTCTGGGATCTCACTCAGTCCATCCCCTCTATAGTCTGTAATGTCTAAGACTCTCTGGGAAGCTCACTCGGTCTATCGCTTATAGTCTATAGCACCAGGTCCTCTCAGCCTTGTGCCAGTCAATTCATAATAATGCTATAAGGCCAAAGTACACCTATAGAGCTACTTGGCTAACCAAAGTACACCTATAGAGCTACTTATCTGAATAGTCTACTGGGAAACAATCATGTCATGAATTTCACTTCAATCTATAATCTCAAGGCATAGAAATAGGTGAGACGGCCAAAGGCAAACGAGATCCAAAGGTCTTAAACTAAACAAAGCATGGGAAAACACATCCAACAATAGCAAAATATCCCAAAAAATGGTCAAATTACCTCTACACAAGCATACAGGCAAGGCAGGAAAATAAATAGGGGAAAAAGGTAAACACGCGATACCCCGTTCAGAGGTATCGGTGGAAATTTGCACATAAAATCAAGGAATTTGAACGGTAAGGCACAAACCACCTACCTCAATCCTAAGAGATCAATTTACTTGAACCACGATGGCTGATTCTCCCTAGAACATTGTAGATCTGAGAAAACGCACAAAATGTTTAACCTTAGATAACCGGAGAAGGTGGAAGAATTGGAAAACAAGATTCAACCAAAAGGAAGAACTCACCGTTGCGCTTCCAACGCAATCGACCGTGCTCGAATCGGAGATCGGACGGAGCAGCGGAACTCAGGAAAGATTCGGTCATACGGGTCGCTCTCGGATGAACCAGACCTAGAAGAAGATGAATATGTTAAAGAGGCACGACCCAGGTCCATTTAGTAAAAAAAAGAAAAGTACATGGCATGTATTTTTATAGTACATGGAATGTAGTGGGTTTTTTAGTACTCTGCCAAAATCAGTCTCCACATCACCCCTGCACACCGTGTGTGTGGCCCGGGCACGACCAGCACACATCATCGAGCTGGAAAGGAGTACATGGCGTGTACTCAAAAAGTACATGGTATCTACTTCGAAAATTTCCAGAAAGTTCATTTTTCATAAAAACTCCAAAAAAAGGAAAAACATACCTGAAACGAAAATCCGGGTTCTTACAAACTTCCCTCCTTAAAGAAATTCGTCCCCGAATTTCCCTAGATGGGCGTAGAAGAAGGATCCTCGAATAACTCCGGCCACTACGATTGAACCTCGACCTCCCTCTCCCAGGTCTCGTCCTGTACTCACCTGTTATGTTATATCACTCGTTCTAGAGGAACAGACCGGCCTCAAAGAACCTTTGTACAACGATCGACAATCTGGATGGGATGCTCCTCGAACGACGCATGCGCTTCGAGCTCAACCTCCTCGTGCTGAAAGACATGAGACGGGTCTGAAAAGTAACATCAGAGCTGAGAGACGTGGAAGACGTCATGCATAGCTTGGTACCTCTGAGGTAGTTGCAACCGATATGCAACCGGCCCAACTCTCTCCACTACCTCAAAAGGCCCAACGTACCGCAATGAAAGCTTACCCTATCTCTGAATCCTCTTGTGTCCCAACCTCGGTGCAACACACAAGAAAACCTGATCTCCGACCCCGAACTCCAGAGGTTGTCTCTGCTGATTAGCATAAGACTTCTGTCGAGACTATGTTGTAGCCATACTATTCTAAATTAACTCTATCTGCTCCGAAGTCCCCTGAAAAAGATGAGGTCCTAGCAAAGCTGCCTCTTCTGCCTCCAACTAGCATAAGGGTGATCGGCATGGCTTACCGTACAAGGCCTCGTATGGTTCCATATGAATGGTCTCCTAAAAACTGTTGTTGTAGGAGAACTCCACAAGAAGTTTATGCTTCTCCCAAGAACCGCTGAAGTCTAGAATGCATGATCAGAGCATATCCTCAAGCACCTAGATCGTGCGCTTAGACTGGCCATCAGTCTGGGGATGGTACGTTGTACTCAAAAGTACCTGTGTAACAAAAGCCTTTTGAAGTCCTTTCCAGAACCGAGAGGTAAAGCGCGCATCCCTATCTAAAACAATGGAGTGTGGAACTCCATGTAGATGTACAATCTTTCGGATGTACAGTCATCCCAGATCATTAACACTGAAGGTTTCCTTTATTAGCAAGAAGTGTGCTACCTTCGTAAGTCTGTCAACAACAACCCAAACAACATCATTTCCCCACGGTGACCTCGACAACCTGGTCACAGAGTCCATCGTGACATCATTCCACTTCCACTCCAAAATGGGTAACTGCTGTAAAAGGCATGGTAGTCGCCAGTGCTCTGCCTTCACCTGCTGACAAGTAGAACACCGCAAGACAAAACCAGCAACATCTTTCTTCATACCTGGCCACCAATACTGGAGATGAAGATCCTGATACATCTTGGTGACACCATGATGAACTGCCCAAACTGAGGAATGAAAATCATGCATCAGCTCCTCGCGTATGTTTTCTGGCACCCATACGTGTCCCTGGAAACGCAATATCTCATCCTCGCCTACTGTCCATCCAAGAAGAGGTTCCTCTCCTGACACACTCCCCCGCATGACTAAGCCTTCTGAATCTGATAGTTGTCTCATCTGTACCCAATCAAGTAGTGCAGAGGTAACAACTATGAAAGATAGGAAGGTCTATCCCTATCTGTCGTGCACCTCCAGATGCATCTCAGAGAACAGAGCCATCAGCTTCCACTCACTGCTGGCCTCCTGAACCGCCTGTACCTGAGTTCTCCTTCTCAACGCATCAGCCACTGCATTGCCCTTTCATGGCGTATAGGCAAGCTCAAAATCAAAGGACTGAAGATACTCGACCCACCTGCGCTATCTCAGATTCAGATCACACTGAGTAAATATATACTTGAGACTCTTATGGTCAGTGAAAACCACAAAGTTCTCTCCTAGACGATAGTGTATCCAACAGCGTAAGGCGTGAACAACTGCTGCCAACTCCAGATCATGTGTCGGGTAGTTCCTCTCGTGTGGCCTCAACTGCCGAGACCTGTACGCAACGACTCCATCTCCCTGCATGAGCACAACTCCGAGACCGATACCTGAAAAATCACAGTTAACATTGTAACACTTTCCCGGATCTGGAAAGACTAGTATCGGTGCTGATGTCAACCTCCATTTTAGCGTCTGAAAGTCTGACTCACCAGAATCTGACCATGAGAACTTCGCCCCCATCTTGGTCATACCTATCAACGGTGCTGCTAGGCGTGAGAAGTCATGTATGAAGCGTCTGTAGTATCCGACCAGCCCAAAAAAACTTTGCACCTCAACGACGTTCTTTGGCTTCTCCCACGAAACTACAACTCTCACTTTCTCTGGGTCCACTGACACTTCTATCTCCGAGATAACCTAACCCAGGAAGTGAATCTGTCCCATACAAAAGTGGCACATCGTGAGTTTAGTATATAACCGAAGCTCTATTAGTGTAATTAGAACGATCTCAAGGTGTGTGGCATAGTTGTGTCGAGTGTGAGAGTACACCAAGATATCTTCCACGAAGACCACGAAAGAAGAGTCCAAGTACGAATGGAACACTCAGTTCATCTATGCCATGAAGACTTCAGGTGCATTCGTAAGACCGAACGACATGACTGTATACTCATAAAGACTGTAACTGATCCTGAAATCTGTCAGGGGCATATCTGATGGTCTAACGCGCAACTGATGATAACCAGACCTCAAGTCGATCTTCGAGAACACCCGGGCTCCACGAAGCTGGTCAAAGAGGTCTTCGATCCTTGGCAAGGGATATTGGTTCTTGTCCTTCAACTGGTTCAGCTTCCGATAATCCACACAAATCCAAAGGGTACCATCTGCCTCTTCGCAAATAGGACAGGCGGACCCCATGAAGAAGTACTGGGTCGGATGAAACCCTTTTCCTGCAACTCATCCAACTACTTCTTGAGCTCCTAAAACTCAGGTGTAGCCATCCTATAAGGAGGAATTGAAACCGGTGCTGGTCCTGGCATGAGATCAATCGAGTAGTATACCTCACGTTTTGGAGGTAAACCTAAAAAGTCCACTGGAAAGACACCCCTGAAACGATCCTCCACTGGTGGAAAGTCTAACTGTGAAGTCCCCTGGTCATCCAGATAAAGACTGGAAATCTGGGCTGTAAATTTCCCTAGCCGTTGATGCTCTAGTCCAGCTCTACCCGCCTGGACATCCCACTCGCCTCTATGAAGGAAAGATCTACCCTCTAGTGATGTGAAACTCACCCTGTGGCGATAGAAATCAATGACTGCCTGGAAGAGAACCAACCAGTCCATCGTGAGAATGACATCATAGCTCGTCATCTCCGAGACATAGAGGTCCCATAAGAAATGACACCTCAAAACCTCAAGAGTTCACTCTATACACTATCGTATGCTAGAAGTCCTCATTCCCAATGGTGTGTCAAGAGTCAACAAATAGGCAGATGAAAAGATCAAGAGATCAAGGCTCTCCACGACCGAAACAGAGATAAAGCTATGGGAAGCACCAGTATCAAAATGAGCTGAAGATAAAACTGAGGCTAATAAGATCGTACCTCGAAACGTCGAAGGGTCGGGATCCTACTCCTGATAGGTCTAATCCACGGAGAAAGACTGGCCAGCACCGCTGCCCTGCGCCCCTAGCTGACCACTCTGAGCTGATCTACTATGTTGTTGCTGATGACCTGGTGACTGACCACCATGGTCGCGACCTCCACCTCGGCCTGAACGGTCGGATGAACTCCAGTTTCCTAACTGGTGGGAAACTGGTGAAGCAACTCCAGAACGCGTGGTCATATAGGAACCCCTACCACCAGCTGAAGGTGAGAATATGTGACAGAAACGCTGAAGATGGCCCATCTTGCCGCAAGTCCATCACTCCATCGGATCTCTCTGGCACTAAGGCCTAGTATTCCCACTCCTACCACACTGGTAGCATACAACCTGGCTGACAGAAGAAGAATCCTGCGAACCTCAATCTCCTCGAGAAGACTCTCTATGACGCTTCCTACTGTCCGCAGGAGGAACACTAGCTCTGGATATCGAACCGCCCTGGCTCACTTCTCCAGAATTCGTTAGATTTCTCTCTGTGATCAGTGCCTGGTTGACGATGAAAGATATTAAAATCAACTTGAAGATATTCACCTGGGAACGGATCTCCTGCCTGAGACCGTCCTCCAACTTCCTAGCAAGGAACAACTGATCACCTACTGGGATCAGTGTGAAATGATGCAGCTCAGTGAAACGAGATGAGTACTCCATAACAAAGAGAGTACCCTGCTGCAGACTAATAAACTCCTAGGCTCGATCGGCCCTCAGGGTCTCCGGATAGAATTAGTCATAGAAGGTGATGTGGAACTCGTCCCAAGACATATCCTGTTGATGCCCTGACCGTGAGATCACCTCCCACCACATCTTGGTGGTGTCCCGATGCATATAAGTATCCAGCTTTACCCTTTTCTCCAGAGGGATCTCTAGGTGCTCAAAGATAGTCAGTGTGGCCTCTATCCATGACTCTGAAGCCTGAGGTCCCTCATCCCCTGAAGAAGGAGGAGGATGCTACTTCTGGAAAACCCACGTCAACTCAGCCATCGATGGGGCAGGAGGCAGGGCTCCCTGGAAGTTCTGTATCATCCTCAGGAAGTCCTCCTTGAACTGCGTACCGACGCCTACTACGGGTATGAAAACCGGTGCCAAGGCTGGCTTGACTGGAGGATTGGCAGGAAGTCCCTGATCAGTAATATCTGGCATTTGATCACTGCCTGATGACAGATGTACAACCGGGGGATGTCTCAGAGGCATAGTTTTGAAAGATCAAAAGTACACCATAGATCAGGAAAACAAGGACAGAGAACACAAGGTTACAAAATAGGAGCAGGGGAAGAAAAACAGACATGTTTACAAAACACGACTACACGGCATGTATAAAAACTACACGGTGTGTCTACTTAAGCCTCTGACATGGGCGTGTACCCCTACCCGACAGGTCATATGACACCCCAATTACACGGCGTGTACTTGAAGACTATTACCCTGTCCGAGTCCCTTTACATGGCTAACCCACACGGTCAAACAAACCATAGACTACACGGTGTGTTCCCTAGGGACACGGCGTGTACTAGACACCGACTCGGCGGCCCGTGTTGTTAGTTACATGTTCGTCTACAAGGTTTTCATTTACACGGCTTGTTCCAAACAAATACAGCGTTTATAGGTGAAGGTAACACCATCCCGTGTTGTTTGTGACACGGCCAGGTACCTGGGAAAGACTACACGGCCTGTTCCGAAAGCAACACGGCGTGTCTGCTCGAGCTTCCCCAACCCGTGTTGTTGGTGACACGGCCGGGTACACGGCTCTAACTACACGGCGTGTACCTTCCATACACGGCGTGTTCCTGAAGTTATTTCTACAACACTGTGTTCCTACACACACAGTCAGAAACATGGCTTAAAAACTATAGGGCATGTAACCAGAAATTACACGCCGTGTATTCCGGGTTTTTCTGGGAAATAACTCAGAAACCCCACAGAATACCCAGAATCATAGAAAACTAAGAAAAGAGGTTCCAAATTCCGAGCCGTGAGGGCCCATACTCCCCGCGAATCAAAGATTGGCATCTCCGAAAGTCTTGTATAAGAAAAAAACAGGATCATCATCCACCAACTTCTGATCCAAGAGGCCCCATAACACCACAAGAATCAATATTTGGTGTTCATTTGAGAAAAGTGAAATAAAAACAATTCTCTAACAAAGCAGTAGAGATTCTATCAATAATCTACCACAATAGCATTCATAATCTACACAAAGTCTATCACAACAAAATGAAATCGCTAATGCACCATAGATGGCATAGAAAGAATGTCTGGCATGTGATTTATACAAGTTCCTAGATGATGCATTAGGTGTCATACCCTCATCTCATCGGGTTGCGACAGAAATAGAACCGTAACATAAAAACAATAATAGTACAAAGCATGTGAATCACTCTAGGTGAAATCATATCAGCCATAAAATCTCAAAACCAGAAAACTGAAATAACGAGGTAGTATGGCTTTTCCCTGTACACGAGTTAGCAACTCCCGGGCACAGTTTATTACGAAGTACCAAATCACTCGGTCAATTCCCGTTATAATCTAGGGTAGTCAGGGACTCTCTTGAGGAAGATCACACGATCTAAACCTCTTAGCCCTAAGGTCTAGAGACTCTCAGAGGAAGCTATCTCAGTCAATTCCTCCTATAGCCTCAGGTATAACATAGACTCCTTAAAGTAGCCCACTTGGTCAATTACCCCTCTAGCCTGGCAAGGTTCTTAAAGAGATTGAAACAAGGTAAGACTCTCTGAGGAAGTGCACTTGATCTACAATCTTGTAGTCTATAAAATTCAATACTCTCTAGGAGATCACTCGGTCCATACCCTCTATAGTCTGTAATGTCTAAGACTCTCTGGGAAGCTCACTCGGTCTATCCCTTATAGTCTATAACACCAGGTCCTCTCAACACCATGCCATTCAGTGCATAATAATGCGAAAAAGCCAAATTACACCTATAGATCTACATGGATAACCAATGTACACCTATAGAGCTACTTAGATGAACATTCTACTAGGCAAAAATCATGTCATGAATTCCAATTCAACCTATATTTGCAAGGCATGGAAACAGGTGTGACGACCAATAGAAAACGAGACCCAAAAGTCATAAACTGAATAAAGCAAGGGAAAACACATCCAAGAACAGAAAACTATCCCCTAACATGGTCAAATTACCTCTACACAAGCATACATGAAAGGCAGGAAAACAATAAGTGCAAAAAGGTAAACACGTGATTCCCCGTTCATGGGTATCGGTGCAAATTCGAACATAAACTCAAGGACATTGAACGGTAAGGCACAAACCACCTACCTTGATCTTTAGAGATCGATATACTTGAACCAAGATGGCTGATTCTCCTTAGAACGTTGTAGATATGATAAAACGCACACAACGTTCAACCTTAGATAACTTGAGAAGGAGGAAGAATTGGAAATCAAGGAATAAGAAGAAGGAATAACTCACCGTTGCGCTTCCAACGCAATCGACTGTCCTCGAATCGGAAATCGGACGGAGGGGCAAGAGCTCGGGGAAGATTCGGGCGTATGGGTCGCTCTCGGACGAACCAGACCAAGAAGAAGACGAATATGTTGAAGAGGCGCGACCCCGGTCCGTTCAGTAAAAAAAATAAAAGTACACGGCGTGTATTTTTAAAGTACATGGCATATAGTGGGTTTTTCCGTACTCCGCCAAAATAGGCCTCAACATCACCCCTACACACCGTGTGTGTGGCCCGGGCATGACCATCACAAGGATTCGAGCCAGAGAAGAGTACACGGTGTCTACTTAGAAAGTACACGGCGTGTACTTCAAAAATTTCCAAAAAATTTCATTTATCATAAAAACTACAAAAAAAAGGAAAAACATACCTGAAACAAAAATCTGGGTTCTTACAATTTCCAACTATATCTAGATTTTCAAATTCCATATTATGTATTTAAATTCTCCCTTAAAATTAACCACATATGAAACATTTATATAAAAAAATTATTTAGCATAATTCTTCATACATAGGGTAATAGGAAACATAAAAATGGTGAAA
This sequence comes from Viscum album, assembly GCA_963277665.1. Lineage (NCBI taxonomy): Eukaryota > Viridiplantae > Streptophyta > Magnoliopsida > Santalales > Viscaceae > Viscum > Viscum album. The sequence continues at coordinate 2,048,514,970 of OY728150.1, read as the reverse complement.
TAAAAATATTATTAAGGGTATGAGTAAGAATTATCAATTATAAATCATCATTTAGAGTAAGATGAGCATAAGGGTATAATGACGTAATTATTGTGGATGATCCTAAAATAAGATAATTCATACCCATTAATTCCTTGATCATCAATAATGAAACATGACATAATGACTTAAAAAATGTAATATTAATTAGGATCAATAATCCTTAGCCATGCGATGTCAATCTTGAGCAGAATATATAGTAAAAATTTATAAATTTACACCATTACTAAGTAGAAAATACTACTATTTAAACATAAACTCTTTAGCTTACCTAAAAAAAATCATATGAAATTAATAAAAACCATATAAAGAATATATAAAACATGTACATAACTTGGGACTTCATTTTTCACATCACTCTTACAAATGGAATAACTATACGTCAAACATACGTACCCTATGAATTAGAGGGATATCATCGACCCACCTACCCTTGTTTTGTAATGGAAAATCCCTGGGTGATAATTTTACCACACATCATCAATTTATAATGAAACCACCAATTCATGGTATATAAAAGAACCACCCATTATAAAAAATATATCTCAGAACCAAAACATTGAATAATGTTCATAAAGTTTCATCTAATCATAATACTCAAAGAAACATTAATCATTCCTTTCATAACGTGATTAACGCATTGAAAAATAAATTTTTCCCATGATAATCTATTTGAAATAATTTTAACCCATGTAGTTAAGAATTAGTATGGAACCGTTAATAAATATAACAAGTGTAGAATAAGTTATATCAATCGTTACTCATGTTGATGAATGGAAATACCATTACAATATCTTAAAAAACATTTTTTTGATAAAATTCCATTTCACTTTTAAATTTAATATTATAAACTATAATTTAATAAATTATTGTAAAAATCATTTACTTAGAAATTAAATATAGAAAAATTATAATGTATGCATCTAATAAAATATGGTCATAACAGTTAGAAAATTTATCCCCATTGTAAATGTTAAAAATAAAAAAGTACAATAATTTTGTAAAGAGAGTCTAAAGAGAACCATTTGGGAAATGATACGAAATTTCTTTTTTAAAACATTTTAAAATTAGGGGAAATATCATTCAAAACAAATTTATGAAATAAATTATTTTTATAAAATAACTTTTTTGAAAAATGACATGGAAAATTATGATTCTTGATCTAAAAGAAGATACAAGATTAGTATCACTTGAAAATGAAATTCATGATGTTTCATAAATAAAATATAAGTGTAAATGGAAATTAAACATGTTAAAATTTTATAAACATTTGATAATAAAATGGATTTTGTTTAATAATATGGGAGTATATAGTTTCCCCCCACAGAACCTACAACCTACAAAATCCCAAAAGAATGAGATTGTAAAGTAATTCCTTTCCCACTTTTATCACATTTCAATCGTAGGACGCATGAAAGGTAAACATAAAATGAATATTTAAATATCATACATACAAGTATATTCATGATATAACATGTCAAGTTGGTAGTATATACTCCTCATAAAATAAGAAAGTTGTATATCATATACATATGTCCCAAAGAATGATATTTTGAGAGAAATTACAATTACAAAGAACATATTATTAGATTAAGAATTGATGAATAGATAGATTATGTGTAATATATATATATATATATAAGATTAAATATTTAATAAAACAATTTATAAATTGATTCACATATTATCATGGCATAAAAAAGTCACCGAAGAATAATTATAACCCAACGAATGTATATTGAGTTAAGAAACCTTTTACCACTTGATAAAATTCAAGTGAAATACCCTTAGATAGAATAATTCAAAATATAAAAATAAAATATCATGTAATAAGAATGATTCTTGATATATATTAAAGGGGAATTAAATAAACAATATAAAAAGTAACAGTATAAAAATAATATATTACTTAACGAAATAAATTTGAGAAGAGAATTTTACCTTGGGTTTGACTTGCCACGTAATTTATTTATTTTCCTAAATTTTTAAATAAAATTTAATTAGTTATATTGTCAATAAAAAAATTATTATTCTCCTTTATTTAATCTCTTATCATGCTATCTATAATTATTTAATCAGTTAAATTTTTTTCGTATTTTTTGACGATATTCGATTCGTAGGAAGAAAATTAAATTGTTTAGTTGACTATAGTCAATATTGTAATTATTCAATAGTAAATATAATTATAATAATGATATAATTATTATTTTTATATAATAATTATAATTTTAAAACCAATTATGAATGATGGTCATGATAAAATAACTGACTTACAATCATAGAGATTGTAGACCATATATACTCCTGAGTAATGTTCCCATTTTACAATGATAATTATAGAAAGAAGGTAAGTAATATTTTTTATTTAATAAATTATAATAATATACTAAAAAGTATTATTTATTTTAAAATAATTATATATATTATCCCTGAGATGTGGTGATGAAAAACAAATCATGTCACTTAGTAGAGGTGGTACACAACACATGTGTATGAAAAATATTATTATTTACTAAATGGAAAAGTAATAAATAAAATGATATATTGTATTTTTATAATGATAAATATTTCATTATTATCATATATAAACAATAATTAAAAATTTATAACCATCAATTATAGTTGGTAATGAAAAATGACCAACATTGGTTTGTGAGGTGGTAGTTCTCTGTACACATGCTCGGTGATTTCTTTTCCAATTTTATGGAAGATGTGATGTATATTGGTTGTGTAATTAACCAAAATAATATATTAGTGTTTTTATGATACTGATTTTACTATTTCATCATGTTTGAATAAGATTTTATGGAGTTGTAAGAATAAATAAACAAAATTTCTTGGATAAGAACTATACATCTTTTTTAGAAAACAAATTAAAGTTTACACAAAAAGCCATCTTATGTAATATTGTTGATAAAAAGGCCAATAAAATGTGATTAGTTATGATGGTAATGAATTTTTTTATGGATTGGAAAAACAAAAAGGATTTTTATGTGTGAAAAAATTAGAAGAAGATGTTTCCTTTTATATGGTAGGGAGGTTCACTCTTGGAATTTCTAAGAATACTAAATTAATATGAAATTATTTTGTTGTTAAAATGGATCTAACTAGATAAAATTGTGAGAAAATATGTGAATTATTTCATAAAATCTCATAAAATAATATTGATGTATATTTGGATCAAATTATAATACTTATTTATTTATTTTCACCCTTTGTTAACCCTTTGTAAAATTACAGTAATATTTATGTTACTTACTCTCAAGGAGTTAATATAGATAATATAAAAGGAAAAATGGACCATAAATATAAGGCCCCAGCCTTAAACCTTACTTAATCTTGAGTTATTACAAGATTACACATTGAGGATCTTTTCAGGTTTAGAGTTTTAGAGAATTAGATCATGAAACTTTCATTATACTCCACATTTAAACAAAGTGGTTACATAAAAGACAGTATTCATTCTTCCCATCAACGGAAACATATTGAAAATAAAACATGGATTCTTTCTTGACACATCCTTGACACTATCATCACATCATTTACCTTTCCCTTGACCTGTGAAAAACATTTCAAAAACTTGGGATGAGCATAAAAAGCTCAGTAAGGGTTATAAAAATATGGAAAAGAAACATGAGTTCATATATACGTAAGAATGAAATCATACTTTACCCATAAAACATAGGCACATTAACATACCTCATCAAACCATGAATAAATAATATAAAACAAAAGACATAAAGGTAACTTGAGGCACTCATAACATTCTTACGTAGGGAGTAACCCTCTTGGTTACGTTTGGAATACCCATCACAGTATATTCCCTAAATCTCTTCGGAGAAACCTTAACGTTTCACTCCTTCGCGTTACCCAATGCATTGGAGAGCTATATCGGGCTCACCCGCCCTTAGTTTATCACGGAACCACCCGTTCTTCATAACAATGCCCAAGAACCATAACATAATCATATCACATAAAACATAACATTTCCACATTTCAATCACAATATAACATTTTAGGATATTGAAATAATGAATCCATTAAAAACCATTTTCAAAACCATTTAAAACATTTAATAAAGAGATTTTTGAATCAAAGTGTCCCATACCACCGTGAAGCTTAAAAATTTTAAACCATTAATATCCATATAAATAAATCCTAAAAACCGTTTTGAAAACATGGATATTAATAAGAACAAATAATTAAAACATTGAAAATGATATTTTGGTTAAAGGGGTTTTACCAAAATTAGAGACACTTGAATACAATAATTGAGGAATAACATTTAGTCAGAACTTTATAATATCATGAGAATAAATGGATTCATGATATAATACTCCAAAGGACAGTATATACACCATATAAGAGTGAATTGGTGCATAACAACAATGAACCCTCAATAGAAATGTCAAATGTGATGAAATCCCCTATAAAGAAGGTATCCTTAAATTAAGGACAAATAAATCTCAAACATATGTGTGACAAATATAAATACACCCAATATAAGTGGATATTAAGTGTAAAACAATAAAATTTCATTCACACATATTCAATGGATGACATATTCAATGACTACATGTTGAACCCAAAGAAATCAAAATTGGGTTAAAAAGTTCCCTTGACAGCCTAACGGCATCACATCAAAATGATTTGATGAGAGATAAAAAGTGTATCTCATCACTTGGACATAAAATTTACATCAATAAGGATATATGAGAACATATCCCAACATAACAATACGTAAATTAAAAGACACAGCAAAAGAAGTCTTTTAAAAAAGAGGAGGGTGAAAGGTTCCCTTACCGACTTGGGTATCTTTCAAAACATACACCCCATGAAAGAAGGACAATAGATCATTGATGTAAATACTCATAAACGAAAGTATATTACACAAAGAGGAGTATAATGGGCAGTACATACACAACTCAATGGAATTTGTGGCAAAAGTATCATAAATCTCATGGGAATAAAAGTGAGATGAAAAATCCCTTACGAAAATTCGGCAGCCTAACGGCGCCACATAAAACTTCCGAATATGGATTGATGAGATCAAATAAGGTATCTCATCACATTAAAATAAAATTTACAGAAACAGGAATATAAAAGAATATCCCCCATAATTACAAAGAGGAGCTTAAAAGAAGTGACATAAAGGAGAGTACATAAAAAAAGAAAGAGAGAGGTTAGATCTCTTACGAAAGTTCGGCAGCCTAACGGCGCCACTCAAAACTTCCAAAATGGATTGATGAGAGAGAATAGGGTCTCTCATCACATGAACATAAAAATTACAGTATGTTTAATATAAAATATCATACCAATAACAAGAAAGATGAGCTTTAAAAGGAATTACATAAAAGTGTGTACTTAAAAAGAAAGAGAGGAGTAGGATCCCTTACCTCAGGTCCGACTTGACTCGATCGTTCTTTAACGTCCTGAATAATAAACTTGAGTTAATTTCTATTTTCTTAATAACCTTTTCCAAGTTCATTATTCCTTTTATATCAATTATTCACATGTTGTAAACATTATGTAATCATTTAAGTTATTAATGTTCATTTTGTCGGTATTTGGTTCTTAAGTCGAAAGTGGACTTCTTACAATTACATGTCGTTCATGTGGCCAAATGTTTATTATATCCAGAATATTATTCATGTTGTAGATATAATATATTTCATATATATCCAGTACATGCATGCATTTATAACATTACATTATCATTTAGAGGTAAGAAGTGAAATGCACCGTTCATGGAGACGGTAAGTCGTACGTACGCATGAACGCTACTTTCATTTCTATTTCGTATTTTATAGAATGGAATAATAATTATATAAAGTTATATTATAATTCTAGTATAATATCATGTGTAATATCATAGTTCCATCCTTTATATGTCCCACATATGGTATTTAATGAATCAAATCACTTTGAGGGGGTGGTAGTCCGCACTTCCTTAAATGAAGATATCGTGTTTACCCATAATGGGAACCATAATGGTTTTCCCAAAATGAAAAAAAAAAGAAGCTTAAGGAAAACATAAACATATCATATATCATATATAAAAATAGTGACATCATAATGGCCACCTTTGAAGGTGTTAAATGAGTATTGAACAATCATCGTTTCGGGAGGCAGAATTTCGCCATCCACGGAAACCGTATGTTCTTTAACCATTTGATGTAGTTGTGTGAGAGTGTAGCTCAAATAAATCTTATAACAACATCCTAGTATATTGAAGATACTGGTGTTGTTATAAAAGAAGTAAATAAAAAGAGATTAGGGGGTTGGAGAAGTAAAATAAAACAAATGAACATGAGAGAATGAATTACCTTTAAAAGTGTAACTCCTTTTGATTTGAGCCTAAAGGCTTCCTTTGAAAGGATTCTGCCCAAAGGGAATCCTCTAGGATGAATATAGGGATGAGGAGAGAGTAAATGGGCAGGGGTTAGCCGAGCCAAAGGCTTGAGGGGTGTGGGAAAAGAGGTAGAGGTGGGGGCCTTTTATAAGAGGAGAGGAGGGCCACTTTTGGAAAGTAAGAAATATTACTTTATTTGAACATGTGTTTCGGTTTTAAAAGGTCACACATTGATACAATTCGTGGATAAGGTGATAAGGCTTCGAAATCCACTCATCCAATTGGTTTTGGCCATGTGTAGGTTGTAGAGTTTACATTATCTTTCCATTTTATTTAAATCGTTAAATAATGATGTCATTGCTGCATCATTATTATGTCACAAATAATTTAATTTATATAATGTCTAAAAATTATGAGAAAATTACTATGATGTAGGAAATACTTTTATCTTTCCAATGACTATTTATAATAAAAATTTGGACTTGTGTAACCCTACTTAAAAACTGTTTTAGTAAAACAACTCATGTTTGTGTAAATTTAATTTTAACATTAAATAAAAATATATTATTGTCATTTTCCAACTAAAGTGGATCCATGGGGTCACCAAGTTGGCCCATGGCTTTTCTTGGTCGGCCATGACTCACCCAATAGGTGTAGGACAAGTGTCATGGTGTTTTCACATTCTTATAATATCATTTTTACCTTAAACTACACTAATTATCACTAATCGCGATTAAAAACTTAATAAGTTACTATTCACCAAAAAATTATTTTTATCCCATTGAACCAAATTTTACTTCTTAATGACAACCATGTATGTCGGATATTTGAAAATCAAAACACAATGATGGCAAAATTTCATTTAAACGGAAAATCAGTTTTTATAAGTACCACTTAGTGGTTTCACTATTCATCAAAAATTGAAGTTTTTTCAGAAAAATCCCAAAAATTCACCCTAAGCTATATTTGATATTCCGAATTCAAAAATGAAGTCCGTTTTACAAAATTCAAAACATATTAGTCACATTAATTAATTTAATAATTAATTCCTGCTGTCATGACAAATAGCGTGTTTTTGTGAAACAATAAGTATCAAAAGATTGACACTAGTTTAAGTCTGATTTCAAAGTGAAATTAATTCCAACAACCACTATTGGATTTAATGGTAAAAATATTTTCTAATTTCACTTTAAAACAAATTCAAATGATAATCTAATCACATAAATAAATTAGATTAAAAACCGGTTTTGAATTAAAATACAACATTTTACACTATTCATTAAAAAAAATGAACTTTATCGGAAAAATACCAAAAAATTACACAAAGTAAAATTTGATGTCCCGATTCATAATAAGAGTTTTATTTGGTCCAAAAGAATGTATATGAGTGATCAAAACTATATTTAATGATAGTTCTCCATTAAAACGCGATAAGTCAACCTTTAGTGAAAACTAGGGCATATACACCTAAAATTGAATTCTTTCCGTATTTTAAGCCTTTGTCTTTTATTGGATAAATGTAAAAATATTTATAAAACATATATAATCATATTTTAGTTATTTCTATCCATTCCCGCCAATACAACGGCTACATGTTAACTACCATTTGAAATAATATTATTTTATTATTAGAGTGCAACGTAAGATTCCCAAGAAACTCATTGTTGCGTGTTGGGTACGCCATCGAGCATAGCATCCCCTTTAAAGTCATATTAATATTTTATTCAAAAATATAGATAAATATGAAAATGTCATATTCATTATTTACCTGGGGTGTTACAATAACTGTACAATATATGATTTCAAAAAACATATACCATTAAATTTATTGAATATAATATTTTTAGAAATTCTAAATCATTAAATAAGATATTGTTTATTATAAAATATCATTAATGTCAATTTTAAAACTATTCAATTACATTGAATATAATGACATAAAAAATGGAATTTAAATAAGATTTATGTAAACATATATAATTTGTATCATTTATCTTAAAATAACGACCACATATATTCGTTCAAATTATATTTTTTTTAATTTTTTATAATCATTTATTTAATTTTCTATTAATTAAATAATTACTGCATCAACTTTATGTAAAATTTTAAAGTAATTAATTCTTCAAAAAAAATTAAAAAAAATAAACATGAAAAAACGTATTTATATTTCTAGTTAATTTTTATAATATAACATATTGAATGTTTATACCCATGTTAAAATATTATAGTCATTAAAAGAAAGAGTATGAAATTTTTTTTCTTCATGTTCAATTAAGTATTATGAAATTCGAAATCATATTAAATTGGAGAAAAGATGTATATTCGTATTTGGGATGATAATAGATTATATAATCCCATAAAATAAAAATAATTTAAATATTAGTGCCATTTTTTAGACTAATTCATTACATAATTATCTTCAATTACAAAATTTATCATTTACTATCGTAACAAAAATTATGATGGTTTTTATTTAAGTTAAACAAAAATAAAAAGTAAATATTTAGCAAATCTGTAACTATTAAAACTAAATATGGAATCTGTTTTTAAAAATTAAAAATTCATAGGTGACGCAATTTTATTTAAAATTTAACCAACAAAATTTGATGAAAAACCAGTTTTCGGAAAAATGTCCTATTAAGTATTAAAATTATTTCTCACCAAGTAAAAGAAAAAAAAAATATTCCAATGAAAATAATTGGATTATTAATAAAAAAATTTAACGAATTTAATTTGAAATTGTTTTAAAATAAGATATAAGTTTTTATATTCTTTAAATGAAAATACTTTTTTTAATAAAAATATTTTTATATTTAAAATTCAACAAAAAAATAAAACTTTTTGGAAAAAAATAAAAATTCATCATATAATAATTTTGATTTTAGTATTTAAAAAAATTATATATTTTATCAAACAAAATTTATAAATATTATAAAAATTAATTATATTATTCGCTCAAAAAAGAAAGAAAAGCAAGTTTTTTAAGAAAACAAATCTTGAAGAATAAAATTGATTTACTAAAAGTGAGTTCTTATTTTATAGTAATTAATAAATAAATTTTTATTGATTAAAACGATTAAATATATTTCAAAGAGTTGTTAGTATTGTCCCTAATTACCAATTTAACAACTAGGTTTTACATTCATATTTAAATAATAATATTTTTTGATTCATTTATGATTTTGTATTGCATGTAATAAAAATTAATGAACGTATTTTCTTTTTTTCAAATCATTTCATATTACATACATATTACCATAGGATAATATTTTGAGAGTTATATAAAAATATAGTTTATTATGTGAATAGTGCTAAAAACAATCTTTAAAAAATAAATCACTTTATGACCTTATTAGTATATATATGAATTTTAATTTTATGAAACTTTTATATAATACCAAATATGTATTTTACAAATGAATTTAATACAGTTAATTTTTTTGAAATTATAAATCCATATTTGACATTTATTATTTCTATTTTATTTGCTAAGAAAAAATATTCTAATAAATTATACCTTTGGTATTTTGAAATCAATTTTTATCACTTTTAAAAAATAGATTAAAAATGGATTTCAAATTTTCAATCCTTAGTTATAAATTATATAATAATGGAAATTGTATTTTATTACTAAAGGATAAATTACTTATCATAAAACTAGTTATCATAGTGAAAATTAATATGTTAACAATGAGTAGCCCTTGAAGTAGAGGGCCTAACATGTTAAAACAATTATTATAAATATGTGTTTTGAATTTTTATTAACACTATATATTAAAAAAATCTATAATTTATAGTCTTTGGATACACATTAATTAATAGTTACTTATTATTATTTTTTTATTTGTATTTAGAAACATTACACCACATTTCATTTATAAAAGGGGCACCCCTCATCTTAGTTACCCTCACACTAGAAACCCGTATGTTAATCTGTAAATCTACCCAAACTACACCTAAAAACTATTACATACCTTTATAATGTTTTTTTGTTTCAAAAATGATTATACCTAAAAGGTTTACTGTCCTACATTGAAAAGATAATCTAATAAGTTAGGTATATGTTCTCAACCTCTCTTTTTATTAAATATTCTTATGTGAATTTATTCTTCCTAAAATTTTATCTCAAAATCCTAAAATGATATAATTAGTATCATTATTATACTAGTTAACTATTGTAATCATGGTACAATAATTTACCACCACCCCATTTTCCATTAATAAAAAAGAAAATTCTAATATGGCATTGTGCATACTACCACCTCCATGATGCAAAGTGTTTCATTTTCATTAATATATATAAAAGAATTTCATTAATAGGTAATGAATATATAATTTTTATATTTATTACATATTTTATATCCCAAAATGATAAACCATATTATTCTTTTTTCTTGATAAATGGAAAATGAAATCATCATCCATGAGTACGTTTGGACTACCACCTCCATTCGATGATTGATTTCTAATTTTCATTTAATCTCCACATTACATGGATTGTTATGAAAATGGATTTAGAGAATAAACATTATTTTTATTATATAATCAGGGTTCTATTATCACAAATTTTAGATATATGTAAATTGAATCGTTTAAAATAGGGCCACTGAGACAAAAATCATTAATTCAAATTTTGTAATATTTTCATTTCCATTACTTACTCTTATAGTTACATTATAATTTTTAGATATCAGAATAACAAAAACTAAATTATATAATTATTCTAGTAGTATAATTATATTACAACTAAATCACTTCATATTCCTCGATAATCATGTTATGTTCATGATTGGATCAGTTTGACCTACTTCATGAACAACGCTATGAAAATGTATCATGGATGAGTATGAAAAAATAACACATGTACAATATGATAATAAATTTATATAATAATTTATTTGTTTTTATATAGATGATACATCAATATATAACTCATTAATTAAGAAAACACTATTCGTAGGTTGAAAATCACTTTAAAAAATTTTGTTGTCAGTTTCATCTTCTAAGATAAAGTCTAAAGTAATTATAAAATTAAATTTAAACATCATAATAATTATAATTGATCAGTTAAATTAAATATAGTGAACATAGAATCAAGGACTTTTTAAAATGAATGAATATCATCACTACTAAAATGAAACCACTACAAATGGTTAAAACTATAAACACCTTATATGTGATAATAGTAAAAAAATAACTAATATACAATTAAATCATGATTATAAATGATAATTATAAATATTTTAGGTATGAATATTGTTCTAAAAATACTCAGAAATATAATTATATTTTTAAGGATCTTAGACTAGATTCGACTAGGTAGCTAAAATGATAAGGGTTTCAATGTCTCAAATTTGAATACCTTGAGACATATTTAAGTTATACATGATGTTTCTTTATCAATGCTATAAATACTTTTCTATTTTAATTTATTATAATGTTACTCTTATATTTCCGGATATAAATTTTCCTATTTAATTTTATACCTCTCATGGAATTTTTATTCAGATGTTTCATTGTTTGTAAGGGGTTTTAGTAACTCAAACTGTTTCCATGGTAAATAAAAATTATTCTATGTATGTTATATTTCATGGATGATCTATTTTAAAAATGATGATATATTGTTTTGTTTATAAATTCCATTTTTGGAAAATAATTTTTCATAAAAAATTATTCGTTCTTAATGATGCTATTGTTTTGTTTATATACATTTTCATTAAGAATATTTCTCATTAATTTTTATGTATTTTCCATATCCATGTTTTTTCTTCCATCTAATGATCTACTTTCCATAACAGAAAATTATTTTTTTATAAAATGATGGTTTTATTCAACTTAATTTATTTTAAATACAAGTATTCATATCCCTTTAACATTTTTGGTTTTAAAATATAAGCATTTCAAAAAAAAGATTACCATCTTTTTAAAAATAATTTTTTTTATCTTCCCCTCCATGTTTTTTTTTGGATTTCAAATATACCCATTAATGGATACTTTATTTGAAACTATATAATATTTTGTAAATAATTATTCAATTTCCTTTATAAAAAATATTTTTTGAAAACAACTTGAACTTCATCATTTCAAACATCGTTTAAATAGTGTTGTGAAAAAAAAAATATTTTTATTTTCACTTGATGATTTATTTCTAATTAAGTGACATTTTTATAATTATATATAGGTTATTATTTTATAAATAATTTTTGAAATATTTTTTCATCCATTATTTATTATGTTCATGTTATATGAAAAAAAAAATTTCTGCAAGGTTCAACAAGATTTGATTATGATTGAGTTTATGTGGAAAACAATTTTATTAATGATGATTCTTCGGGTATTATATCTCATTAAATGAATTTTTTTAATAATATATCTCATTAGATAGTCATTTGTTGACAGAATGGGCCTATTTACATATGCATGGGAATAATGGGTTTTCTAATGTTTTAGGCATGTAAAAATTTATTTTCTTCACATAGCCATGGGTATAATGGGTTGTCTCATGATAGTTTTAATATTATCTTGGATGTGGTATATTTTTATGTTGTTTAAAAAGTTATGATAAATTTTCAAGATTTATTTCATTTCCATGAAATTCCCTCTTTTCCTGATGATGCCTTATTTTTAATTTATTTTTCACTTCTATCATTTTCAAATGTTATATGATTATTTAGATGTGTTTTTGGATATTTCGTATCTTTTATGATTCTTTAATTATCCATTTATGATATTATGTTTCTCTAAAAAACTTTATGGTAATCATCTATGGTATTATGATCCATTTTTATGATTTTTATGTATTTATCTGGTTTTCCTTCTTCTTGGGATATCTTTTTTACTTAATGAGAATCTGATATCAATCCATTCTTATTATTCAAATCCCTATGTTATAGGGATGATTATATCATAGTATATACCTAAAAAATGTTCTTGAGGAGGATAATAATGGGGATATTTTTGTAATTGTTATACAATAAGATGTTTACGTAGCTAATCCCTAAGACTCTAAACCTTTTGGTCTTTATGTTACGTGACTTTTTATGAGATGTATTATTTTAATATTTATATTAATTTATTATTCATGTAATGTTAATATTTGGGTTTTATAGTTGGATTCTCTGATTGGTTTAATTACTTTTTAAATATTTTTTTAGTTTCCTTTGTTATTAGTGTTATAGAAGTTTTTTAAAACCATATAGATGAATCTAATTATTGGATGATATCATGAAATATTGTAAAAGTATTTTCAAGATGGTTTTCATAAGAAACCAATTTATTTTTAGATTCTAAATGTGGATAAATATTATAGAATAGATATACCTATGGGTAATAACCCTATAAGGTTTTGTTTCTTACAAACTCAATCTTCACCTAGTGCATGAAAAAGATGTCGAACTATACACATTTTTTTACACCCCATGGTTACATGATTTATTTATCATATTCTCTTTATAAAACATTTTTATGGATTGATAACCTATTTACATTGGGTGATTAAGTTTATAAATTTAAGATAACCAAAATTTAAGTAGCCTCTGTCAAATTATTATCTATATAGGTTAAAATAAAGAAACTATTGTCCATAATATTATGTAAAATAAAAATAAATTTCAAGGTTGAATTCATTTTATGATTATTAATATTCCCCCATATTGTTAATTTTTTCACTCATTTCATACCTTTTGGTTTTAAAAATATATTTAACATGAAAGAACCATGGTTGGAATGGAAAACATGAAGATTAACACAATGAATAACCCAATGTAATGTGAGTTATAATGATGAACATTATGATCATATAAAACTAGGTATCATGAAATATTATTAAAATAGTGAATATATTCAATTTCCAAAACAACCCAATTAAGATAAAGATAGATTCTCATTAATAATTAGGTAATGAAGATGATGAAGGAAGGAATTTTTAATTTCCTATATGTCAAAAATTTCAGAAGAATGCCTACAGGAATTATATCATGGGGATAAGAAAATTATTTACTTTAGGAAGAGGGGATCATTTGGGAAAAATCATTAGAAAAGGAATAGGCCAGTTAGTAAGATAAGAATAGAAAACATGCATTTAATGTAACCCCTAAGTTCCCGATTCATTATGTAGGTAATGTTAGGAAATTACCCAAGTCATTTTCATAATTTTAAAGTGGATACAATGACAGGTGTAAATAACCACTATATCCAAGGGAACAATGTGGGGCATGTTCAGTAAGTTTTGACGACTTGGATTCTGACAACTAAATTCTCCACTTTATACTTTTGAATATGGTATCTTTATTAAATCCACTCTATGTTGTAAAAATTATTATCTAATTGTACCAAAATTATGTTTTTACCAAAAGAATTATCTAGTTGTTTGATGGTTTTTATATTATATTTATGTCTATGAGAAAGTAAATCTTAGTGTGGTTCCTTTTAAATGATTTTATATATTGGATTAATTATTTCAATATAGACTCCATATTTATTGATCATGGTCATATTTACAATAAAATAATGACTATTAAAAATGTATAGGGTGGGTATAATAAATAGGAGCTTCCATTGAGATATATTTATGTCACTATAATAGTATATGAAACCATCCAATCACCTCCATTAATATTCTTCAGATCACTATCATGAAGTGTAGGTCTGGATTTTTCTAAATAAGATTAAATTACCTTATTAATGTTGGATCTAGAATTAAAGCTCTGACTTTTACCACATATTCCATTAGAAAAACTAGGCATGTGAAAAGGGAGAACACTTACTGTCCCTAGGTATGGATGTAGTTTTAGAACCATGTTCGGTACCCCAAATATTGTGATCATATGTATCATTTGTAAGAAACAATTCAACTCTTTTAAACCCCTATTTAGAAAAATGAAAATACACCCGATGTAGATGTTTTGAGACATCTATACCATTCCAACCATTACCAAAGAGTTTTTTATGTAATAAGTATCCTAAGGGAATGTTCAAAATGATGGAGAAGATATGGATGGTTATTAGTTAGAGAAGTAAAGTCAAGTGAGATATAAGATAAAGAGGGTGCAAGAAGATTCAATGGATATGGATACTTCAAAAAGAGCTTGTAGGGTTCTGAACATGGTTCTCAATTATCCTTATAAGTAGGAGAGTAATTATTCATAGAATCTATCATTAGAACTCAAATTTTCTCTAGAACCAAAAAGTTTAGGAGACATGGTAGATGAGATATAGGTGTGTGTGGTGAATCTTTTATAAAAAAGGGAATCACATTTCATTATATAAAACAATTTTTGATATTTGATAACTATAGGTATGAACCATGACATCAAAGGAAAATAAAATGTGTCTTAACAAAAATAAATGAGATATATTTAACATAATAAGTTAGGAAAAAACATATTATTGGGACGATGATTATTGAAGGTATATTTTCAGTATTGATACCACTTTTAAAAATTAAATCTGAAGTCATCTTATAAAAAATATTATCTAACTTTTTCAGTAAGTACTGATTAAAATTATGAGGATGAAATTCATTTATGGGAGGTTAATGTGAAGACATAATATTTCACTATATATTGAAAATAAATAAATATATTTTTAATAACATTTTTCACATGAATATAAAAACTAAAATGAAAAAACATAATATATTTTTAATATTAAATATAACTATCAAAAAATATTTTTCTAGATAGATGGTATAAATTGATATAAACACATCAAAGAATTAATAAATAATGTAATAATAATTATATCATTGAATTTGAAACTTTCCATCTAAATTCCATTTGTCCAAAATTGATTGTAGGTGGATTCGAATGGGTTTTCCCTTGAAATATTCTTAGTTGAACATAAAAATTTACATTCAATAAAACTGTATATGGGATAGGTTCAATATTGTGAATATTTTTGCAAGACCTATACTAGTTCAACCACCTCCGGAAACAATAATAATAGATTATGTGATTCATAGGAATTAGATGAATATCATAAGGGGTAATATAATTATAAATTAAGATTAAATTAAAATGTAATAAATTTTTATATTTATAGATATATTAGGATTGTTTGTAATTTTTGAAAATTAATTTGTTCTAAATTAACTTCTTGAATAATTTATTTACAAATAAAAACTCCATTTCAAAAAATTATGCTAATTTTTATTGAAGAAAATAAATATATATTAACACTATATTGATTATGAAATTATAAAAAATAGTTTATTCTAAAAAACTGAATTTTCTATAAAATAATTTTCACGGTATTTTATATTTTTAATTAAAATTACAACAACAAAATTTTATGATTTTAATTTTAAGAAACTATTTTTTTTGGATTTACCATGTAAATATTTTCTTATGATTAATTTTTTAATTTTTTCTAAAAAGTTGTATTTTTAGGTGAATAGTCTAAAATTAAATTTTTATAAATAACATGACGTTATGAAATTATTAGTATATAAGTAAAAATTATAAATTTTTAAACCTTTTTTTATCTTTGAGACACAAAAAATTTATAAACCTTTTTATAATCTCATAGATGAATTTTATAAGTTAATTTATAATTTTATCAATATTTTTTCTAAATTATAAACCCATATTTGGCATATTATAATTTGTGTTATACTTTCCATTAAAATTATTTTTAATACATTATACATTATCTATTTTAAATTTAATTTTCATAAATTTTATAAACTGAATAAAAGTAAGTGTATTTTAATTTTTTAATCCATCGGTTAAAATTTTATAATAAGTACCATTTAATTATTGTTCATAAAGAATAATTCCCTTGGTAAAAACGTGTTATTGGGGTAAAAACAAAAATTGTAAAAGTGGGTAAACTTAGTGGTAAAGGACTTAACTTGTTTAAAACATGTTTATAATTTTGTTTTTGAGGTGTTTATAAAACTTATATCCTACCCAATACATTATTTCTTAATTTTTGATAGAATTTTCTTGATAGTGACTTCCCATTATTAAGAAGTTTTGGGTATTAACAAAAATCCTAAATATTCCAACATATAAAAGGTACAATCCTCTTCCCACTTCCTCTCACAAAAAAATCCCATATTTTTCTTGAAAATCTACGATATCCTCTAATATAAACATTTATAAACATAAATAAGGTTTCCTTCTTTCCAAATACCATCCTTGAAAGGATTAATCTCTTTCACAGAGGAGATAATCCAAGATGTGAGGTATAGGTTCTTAACTTCACATTCTTTTTTCCATTCAATTATATGATTTTATTGTTCATAAAATTTTATTTAACAAATATAAAATGGTAACTTTAATTAAATTATTATACTATTTTTCATTATAAATATTGTATAATCATTTACCACTCATCCCTTTCCATTAAGAAAAATGAAATTTTTAATTGGGGGTTGTGCAGACTACAACCTCTATGAGGCAATATATTTTGTTTTCCTTAAAAAACATACCAAAATGGTACTAATTGAGATAATAATAGAAAATTTTTTATGTTGATTTAAAATTTTATATTATAAAATTATAAGCCATGTCAACCCTTTTCCTCATTCTATGTATATCAGAATCGCCGTCTATTTATAAATGTGGGCTACCCCCTCTATGGGATGATTGATATTTGTTTAACATTTTATCACAACATTACATGGATGGTCATGGGGATGGTATTAATGGATAATTAATTTTTTAATGATATCATTAAGGTTCCATTATTTAAAATTAGACAACCTATTAAATATTTTATTACCAAACAATTACTGTAAATTCGATAGTTTAAAACAATCATACTAAGAGGATAATAATTAACAATAATTATATAATATTTTAATATCTATTTATTATTATTATAGACACTTTAAAATTCTAAAATATTAATCTAAAAAACTAAATGATATAATTATTATAATTTAATAATTATATTATGACAAAATAACCTCATAATCATCAATGATCATGATATATTCATGTTTAGGTCAGTTTGACCACCGAAAAGAACATTATTATAAAATTATATAATGGATGTGTAAAAAATATACATTCATTGGAATAATATGATATAAATATGTAAATGGATTTAATTTTTGGTTTTTTATAGGACACACCAATATTTAAGTCATCAAATAAAAATACCCTTCATATGATGTAAATCACAAAAAATGGTTGTTTTCGATTTCATCTTCTAGGATATGGGATAAATTATAAAGACTTAGAAATTTAGAGGAAAATTTTTTCATAAATACTTTAGAATTTTACGAGTCCATAGTTTCTAACGGCGCCTGATTCTGAGGCCCGATGTGCCTGGAATCATTTTCTGAAGTTTTGTTCAGGTATATTTAGTAAACGTATGTGTGAGTTTTTCTATCTTTTAAACCAGTGCTCGGAATTGAAATCTGAGGACACTGACGAACTCACAGCACTGGTATTCACCTAACGGGACCTTTACCGCAGTTGCATTTGGTTCTGAGTATAATTTATATTTTGGGGATTTATAATAAACTAAATAAATTATTGTGATAGAAAATTTATTTAGTTGGTGGTTATTTTCTCCAAAGGGAGGTTGACGGTGGGGCCCACCACCACATAACCTCCCATGGGAGGATAATGTGTGTGGGGCCCACAAAAACATCAACTCTTCAACTCACCCTTAGAACCCTTGGAACCCCCCATTAATGAGGGTTAATCCATCCACCTTCCTCTCTCATTTAATGTGTCAACACTGCAAATTAACTAATTGAGCTTCACAATTAATTAATTATTTGTGTGTCATGAATTCATTTGAAATATTTTGAATTGCATGGAATCATTATAATTTCGTAGATCCTATTATTTCGTATGTCCCTATAAAATATTTTGTGGAAAAGGCTTGGGATAATTCACCTTCTCCAATGAAGGAATGTAGGATGTATTCTCTCGACGAAGAACATCTCCCACTAAGAAAATTTCCAATGACTAGTGACCTTTATTTCGTCCGACGTTGATGGAAGGATATCCATCCTACACGTTGCCATCTTCCGTGATGCCCGACCTCCACGACACTCATCTTCTGCGGCTCGTCGACATACAACGTTCTTGAAATTGAGGTAGGGGGTTATGATCATTTTCAATTGAATAAAATTGTTCCTCGTTCTTGGTTGAATACCATGAATTTTCATTGGCCATTTGATATAGCCTAACATGGAGGGCACGGGCCGAACGAACACGGCAAGATGACCCTCCATTAATTCTTGTTTTTATTCACAATGGAGGCAGTGATAAAAGAGGTGGTGGTGACCGGAGTTGACGACGATCGGGTGGCGGCGGCGACCGAAGGAGGTGGCAGCAACGGCGGCCACGCGCTGGCCCGTTAGAGGACCGAGGCACCAGGTTCCACGTGGAGGGGAGACCGCGGCTTACAACAACAAGCCGTTCAGCCGAAGAAGAACCATCCAGTCCCACGATGGGCCGGGATGGAAGAACCAACTGGATAAAGCCAGCTGGGCTAGAGAACTGCAGCACCTCATGGCATCGTGCCACGGAGAACCGCGGCCCACGCTGGGCGGACCAATTCGGTGGGTGAACCAGTTGGCCACCTGCCGGATGGGAGTAAGAAAACCGTGATGGCAAGGGGCACCACGTGGAGGAGAAGGTTGCCCGCTCACGAGCCACCGTTTTAGGAATCCGAGGGGCCGTGCCCCCCCCCCCCCACACCACTCCACGCGGACGGCTGTGGGTCGGGCCACCCTTGTTCGGGACAGGTCATCCTCGCATGGGCCTGGCTGTTCCCCACTGGGCCGGGCTGACCACCTGCCGAGTCGGACCCTCCAAACTGGGTTGCGCCGACCCTCCAGCCCACTGGGTTGACGGGTCGGGCCCGTTTTGCTTAAACATGAATATCTTCGAGACCACGCGTCTGATCGACGAGCTGTCTACGACACTAGGATCCTCTCAACGAGACGGTCTTTTAAGATATTCTATGTGAGTTTTGGTCAAGTTTAAAAAATGTCTGGGTTTGGAACGAGCATAAATCGAACATGGCCCCTGGAACGGAAAATCCAATAACTCTCAGACCGGGCATCTGATTGACGCGCCGTCTGTCGCACTGGGTTTCATTTGATGAGATAGAACATTGGGATAGATCAAATCTATACTTCATGATAGTTGATGTATCGAATACTTTTCTTGAGAAGCAGACCCTCCTAGAATCGAGCGTACTATGTTCGGGAACCCTAGATTTGGCGCGACTACGACGTCTACTGTACTGGAATCCTCTGTGGGTTCGACGATGAAAACTGCTATACTGGGATCCTATATGGGTTCGACAGCGATGACTGCTGTTCTTGTATCCTGTGTGGGTCTGATAGTTTGACCTCTGTACTTGTATCATGTGTGGGCCCGACAAAGTATCTGGTCTTGTGTCCTGTGTGGGTCTGACAGCTTAGCTGGTCTTGTATCCTGTGTTGGTATGATAGCATAGATGAATCAGTGACTACATCTGATCATCTCTATTTCTATATGAATGATTTATACCTGTGTGAGTTGATTCTTGATGGTCAATCATTATCATTGATGTGATTGACTTTACTTCCTATGTGGATGGGGTTTTTCTTGGGCTCAAGAGTAGGAGCCAAAATGAGATTGATAACTTAGGTATATGTATGGGCATATACCTCAGTAGGGTTGTTTGATACTTCGTGATTGTATCTTTCCTTCTTTGGTTTATCCTTCGTGGATTCTGGGAGACCTTTGGGGGCCTCGAGGTCCCTACTGAGTAACGTTATACTCACCCATGCACGGGCTATGCCCACACCTCATTATGTTGGATGCAGACAACATACAATGTTGAAGGAGGTCGAGAGTGAGCTAGGACCAAACAGTACCCGGAGGTGGACCACACGGCGAGACGGTACACGGAGTGGACCGATAGATGTGGGGTGATGAGGTGGACATATCTACCTACCTTATAGGTAGGATACTCGATGGACATTCCAGGAGCTTGCCTTTTAAGCTGTTGTCCTTTTTTTTAGGTGTACTTGTTTTCTGTTGTACATGTGCATTACCGTTGGGCTTGTATTTCCGGGCCCATTTACTTTCAGCACTACTTTTTGTATACAGTTTTCAATTAGTTCTTTTCTTCAAGTATACTTTGTTTGTGTGTGTGTTACTAGAATTAAGGCAATTCCTTCACATCATAGGGATTAAGACCTTTGGTGCTAGTCGCTAGCCACTGGCCTATAGAAGGCGGGCTTGGGGTAGTCATGACATGGGCCCCGAGGATGGGTTGTGACAAATTGTTATTAGAGGAGTCAGTTCTATCACATAACTCATGACTCTGATCATTCTTTCCCTTAAGCAATAGTGTTAAGAGTATAGAGTGTGGTTTTTACTCCCAGGAGTCCAGTGTTGGTGAGGCGGCCGACGTATCTATACACCAGGACCCTGACCTCTGATTTCCGACTCAGTGCATGAAAACACTGATTGAATGTGTGTTTCCTTTGAAAATATTTCTTTGTGATTACTTTTTTTCACCTAACCAGGTATACTGTTTGACCATAGAGCACCTGTTTCTTCTCAAGATGGCCCCATGAAGGCAGCCATCTAGGGTTCCGAGTTACGTAAGAGATGATAGCCCACCGAGCGACGAGGTCTCGGTGCATGGCCCCATCACAGTGGAGGTACCCGCGACACCTCTACCCACTGGACCACTTATACCACCGGCCCCAGCAGCGTAGAGTGCACGCCGCCTAAGTGTGTTGCATGAGTTCCAGTGCCAGAGGCCGCCCAGGTTCTTGGGAGAGATGGACCCACATGCAGCTGAGGATTGGATGGAGGCTATCATGATAGTTTTGAGATTGGTAGAGACACCATCAGACCTTACGGAGATCCTTTCCATGAGTCTCCTGCATGCAGCAGTAGGCAGATGGTGGAGTGTGATGCTCCATGTGCATGACGAGGCATCATTACTCTGGACAGACTTCAAGAGTCTCTTCCGCTCGGAGTTTGTTCCAGCCACCCTACGTGCGGTGAAGATTCAGGAGTTACTTCATCTGCAGTAGGGAAGCATGACAGTAGCTATGTACTCAGCAAGGTTCACCGACCACCCACACTACTCCATGGATATGGTATGGGACCCATTGTTCAGGGCCCGATACTTTGAGTAGGGACTCATGCATGAGATCAGGGCTTAGACGATTTCCCTCTGTATCCCGACGCCGGAGGGGGTGCTAGAGCGAGCCCCTCTAGTAGAGAGTTTTCTCGCTGAACAGTCACCAGCGGCGAGACCCACCATAGGACGACACGTAGCAGAGTCTTCTACATCTAGCAATAGATAGTTGATACAAAGGTCCAAGCAGACCAAGCCATCAGGTGGGAAACCTCATGATGCAGGTTCAGTTGTGCATGGCACACAAAATAGAGCCAGCCTTATGAGGAGTAGATAGTGTTATCCATGCCGCGGGCAGGTCAACATGGCTCTTGACTGCCCGACCCGCCATGCAGATGAGCAGCAGATAGTAGAGGGACCTTTCAGGTAAAGGCTGAGGTTTTACCATGGTGGTCCACTAGGAGCAGGTGGATGTGGCAGAGGAGCAGGCTGAGCAGCGGGTGGTGGACGATGTTTCGAGGCTCTACCACCACCAACACCTCCAGGAGGTCTACCCCGACCACATGGAGCTAGTGGACAGAAGCAGGCTCAGCTCCAGGCAGTTGAGGCCAATGACCATGGAACACATGAGATGATTCTAGGTACTATCTGTGTCTACTCCACCCTTCCTACAGTACTTATAGACATAGGTGTGAGTCATTCTTTTATTTCCACTGCCCTTTTTCGGAGTTCGGAGATTACGATGGAGCAGTTGGCTTCATTCCTATGGCTAGGGACTCCTACGGGAGAAGTCTCGATGATTACGCATTGGTGCTGGTAGTATGATCTTACTCTAGGAGGTGAGAGCATCGGCTGTGATCTTTTTGTAGTGGCGTCGAGGCCTTAAGGCGTCATCTTCGGTATGGACTATTTATCCACAGTTCATGCTCAGATTGATTGTATTAGGCACAAGGTTTGGTGTATCCTCACGGATGGGACCAGGTTCACCTTCACCGGTGATAAGGGAGCCTTTACAGTGCAGGATGGACTTACACAGAGGTGGGGGCAGATGATGATACATCAGTTGGCTAGTCTCATCCTCGGAGCAGTTGATGTGTGGAGTCCGAGTTTTCCTATTGTTGTGGATCAGTACGCAGACGTTTTCCCTGACGATGTTCCATGACTACCTCCTTGCAGAAAGGTAGACTTTTACATTGACCTGTATCGTGGGACAACACTGATATCTTCTCCGTAATATTGGATGGCACCCACCGAGTATTGTGAGATGTAGGTACAACTAGAGGACTTGCAGGGGAATGGATTCATCCGACCCAGTGTTTCACTCTAGGATTATCTAATTTTGTTTTCCAAGAAGTCAGATGGGAGCTTACGACTATGTGTAGACTACCATCACCTGAATCAGGTGACCGTGAAGAACAAGTACACACTCTCGAGGATTATGACCTATTTGATCAGCTTAAGGGAGAATGATGGTTCTCAAAGATACTCCTCAGGACAGGCTATCACCAGCTCAGAGTTCGAGGCGAGGATATGAAAAAGATGGCCTTCAGGTGTCAGTATGGCCTCAATGAGTTCTTAGTTATGCCCTTTGGCATAACCAACACACCAACAGTATTCACGAGTCTCATGAAAAAGATCATCAAGCCTTACCTCAATCTATTTGTCTTAGTCTTCATCGATGACATACTGATTTACTCGACTATTGAGGAGGAGCACGCCAACCATTTGCAAGTTGTACTGAATACTCTTTGAGAGCACCAAGTTTATTGTAAGCTCTCGAAGTGCCATTTATAGATTCAAGAGATTCACTTTCTAGGACACGTCATCTCGGAGGCTGGATTTGAAGGGGATCCAGCGAAGATCGAGGCAATACATTCTTGCGATCCACCTAGGAGGATGACGGAGGTGGGTAGTTTCCTGGGTCTGGCTGGGTACTATCAGAGGTTTGTGCCAGACTTCTCCAGAGCTTCATCACTTCGAGATAGTCTATATTTCTGGGAAGGGGAACGTTGTAGAAGATGCTCTGAGTAAGTGATCGAGCATTCAGCTGCTAGGGGAGGTGACCGAGCAGCTAACTTCATTAAAGATATCCTTTGTGGATAGAGATGGAGCAACCTTTCTTCATTCTCTCACAGTCACTCCTCCACTTCTTCAGCATGTCAGAGAGGCACAACATGGAGACAATGACTGTGAGACGCGAAGTGCTTAGATATCCTCAAGGCAGGCACCTGATGGGTTCACTGATGGTGGGGACCACATCATCCTCTTCAAAGGACTTACCAAGTTACTGGTTGCATTACAGGAGAAAGTGTTGAGGGAGCTCCACACTTCCCCTCTAGCGGTATTGTCACGACCCGTTCTCAGGGCCCGTGCCGTGACTACCCCATGCCTGCCTTCCATAGGCCAGGGGCTGGCGACCAGCACCAAAGGCATAAATACCGTTAAAAGAAAAGGCATTTCCTTTATATAAGAAAACAAAAACCACAGATTACGCAAGCTGAAGTAAACACTAAGTAAAGTGAGTAAAAAATTAAGCATTGAAACGTAAATGGGCTAGAATACAAACCCAACTGAAAGTATAGTACAACTGAAAAGAAAGTACAACAACAGTAAAGTAAATCAGCACCCACCGAGTCATCCTCCGGCTATCCGAGCTGAAGGGTGGGTACATATGGTCTCTTCAGCTCCTCAAGTCCGGTCGTCCGCACCATGTACATCCCGCCTGATAGTCCACCTTCGGGTACTGTCCGGCTCCACAAGCCTCATCCACAATTAGCGCTGTCCGTCGTCTGCAACCAACAAAATGTAGTGTGGGCATATCCCAGGTAGGGGTGAGTATACGATACTCAGTAGGGACCCCAAGACCCCTGAAGGTCTCCCAGAATCCACAAAGGATAAACCACAAAGAAAGGGTACAAACACGAAGTATCAACCTACTATAATTAGGTATATGCCCATATATATACCAAAGTCATCATTTCTAGTTCGGCTCCAACTCCTGAGCCGAAGTAAAACCCTATCCACATAGGAAAACACAACCCAATCCACAAAGTAAAACACAACCCAATCCGCACCAGAAAGCAAGTCAATCATATCGATGATAATACTTGAAATTCAGGACTCAACTCATATAGGTATAAAAAACTCACGAAGAGGGGTCGAGATGATTAGATGTAGCCTCTGGACCATCTTCTCTACTAAACCCATGTAGGATCCAAGTACAGAAGTCATCGCTGTCGAACCCACGTAGGATCCAATGACAGTAATCATCACTGTCGAACCCATGTAGGATCCAAGTACAGTCATCCTCACTTCCGAACCCACGTAGGATCCAAGTACAGTCGTCCTCGCTGCCGAACCCATGTAGGATCCAAGTACAGTCATCATCGTCATCGATCCCACGGAGGATCCCTAGCACAGTAGTCGTCGCAGTCGCAGCCATCTCTAGGGTTCCTGCACATAGCGTACTCAATTCCGGGAGGGTCTGCTCGTCGAGTCAAGGGGTGGATACATCAACCATCATGAAGAACAGAGATGATGTATCCTAATGTTTTGTCCCATGTCATAGGGTAAAAATCAATCAAAAAGTGTCCAAGACACAGAGAGTAAGATGACCAAGTCATTTCCCTAAAAGTACACGACGTGTAGGTATGCTATACACGTCGTCTCATCAGAAACTGGGTACTACCCATGTGAAAACAGCTCGTGTCATGGGACTGGTCATATAAAAAGTAAGTACACAGCATGTGGTATTGTTACACGCCATGTCTAAACTTTTGGGTTCGGCTCCGTGTACACGGGCCGTGCATAGCCGTGTGGTGGAGTACCTGCCCGTGTACTCCACCCCGTGTCTGTGTATTCCTAGAATACACACCGAGTCATCACGAATCCGCTTCTACCATGGTGAGGGTAGTACATGTCATGCCTCTTGGCCATGTGGTTCTTCCTGTGTCCGTGTATCTCCTAAATTACATGTTGAGCCTCGTGAAGCCGCTTTTGCCTTTTTATGGGGGAAGTACATGCCGTGCCACTTGGCCGTGTGGTTCTGCCAGTGTCTGTGTGTCTCCCAAATTACACGCCGAGCCTCGCAAAGACACTTATGCCTTTCTATGGAGGATGTATAGGCTGTTCCTCTTGGATGTATGGTTCTGGCCGTGTCTGTGTATCTCCCAGATTACACGCCATGTTCATCGATTTCACCTCTATCAAACTGTGTGAGGAGTACACACCATCTGTCTAGAGTCACACGTCATGTGTTACTTTTCTAACGCCCGAAACGGAAGTCATAGTACTCTTTTACTAAACGTCATGTTCTTCTGGAGTACACACCGTGTATTCTGGAATTTTCCAGAAATGATGCCTCGGGAAAGCACGCCTCCCGAGGTGTCCCTTCTTCATTTCGAAGATCCGATTTCTGTAGAACTTCTGCTTATGGGTCACCATGATGCTCTGAGGCCAATTACGATGTTTTCGGGCCTCCGATCGGCTCCAAAAACATAACTTGATTTACCACACATGAACTGCCAAAGAACTCCACATATATTCACAAGAATGGCAGAGGAATCAGACCATGTTCATTTGGTCTGGTCCCTTCCACATTAGTGTTATATCAAGCGGTTTAAGAGGAACAACAACATGGAAGGAAAACCAAACATTTCTCAATACAAACACACCCCTACCTCGAAGGAAGTTTGTGGGTGTCAAACGCCGCGAAAGATGGTGTCGATTCTTTCATCGTCGGTGTCTCCTTTTTCATCATGGAGGAAGAATAGAATGAATAAACCGAGCCGTTGAGTCATCGTTATTCTGCATAGAGTTGTCTTTCTTCGTTGAAGGGTGTCGTTCTTCGCGGGAGGATGAAGTTCTTCCAAGAAGGATTTAGAGCTCTCTCCCAAAATCCTCTCAAAACAAGCCGAATCCCCAAAATAAAATAAGTCTCATCTCATATTATTAATTCATTCCAAGCATTAAAAATTCAAAATTCAAACACATAACTCAATTTATTGAAGAGGTTCAATTAATTAAATTAATGTTTGTTGTCATTAATAAAGTGGAAGAGGATAAGTCACTTAATTAAAGAAGGAGTTAGAGAATGTGAAGATTTGGGGCTTGTGTGGGCCCCACCTAACCTTTATCCTTTCAAGGATAGTTAGTAACAAGTGGGTCCCACCCCAACTCCCACACTTAAGATATAACCACTCAGAATAAAGAATAAAAATTGTTCTTACAATTTATATTCAATTCTTATTTAAATAAAAAAATTAAACTCCTTCCCCCATGCAAACGCATCTATAGTAAATGTCCTCTTAAGTAATTACTGGCAATGTGGTTTCATTGGTGCCCTCCGATTTCAATTCCGAGCTCCGGTTTAAATGATAGAAAAACCCCCTCCTTTGTTCACTTAACATACCATACTAAACTTCGGAAATTGATTCTGGGCACACTGGGCCTCGGTATCAGGTAAAGCTACATCATAAACTAGGGAAACAAATGAGGGTAATGTTCATGCATCTGATCCTCCAGATCCCATGTGCTCTCCTGGAGGTTCCTGTGCTGCCACTAGATGCACACTAGAGAATCGACCGTCCATGTAGCACCCGCTTCTGTCGATCCTCGATCTCCACTAGAACCTCTGAAAATGTCTCCCCTTCCTCGATTTCCACCTCTTCGTGATCAATGATATGCATCTGGTCATGTACGTATCTCCTCAGCTGAGATATGTGAAAGACGACGTGCACCCGGTGCAACTGAGGTGGAAGAGCCAGACGATAAGCCACCTCGCCTATCCTGCTGAGAACCTGGAATGGTCTGATGAAGCATGGAGATAACTTTCCGCCTCAGCCAAATATCTGTAGTCCACATTGAGGTGAGACCCATAAAAAAATGTGGTCTCCATCCTCGAACTCTAGTGGTCTCCGCCTCCTGTCAACAAAGGACTTCTGTCGGCTCTGAGCAGTCCTCATCCGCTCCTAGATGATCTGAACCTTTTCCATCGTGGCCTATACTATCTCTGGTTCTAAAAGTGCTGACTCCCCAGGGTCTATCTAGAACAGAGGTGATCTGTAAGTTCGTCTATACAATGCCTCGTATGGTGCCATCTTGATGGTGGAGTGGTAGCTGTTGTTGTACACAAACTCCACCAAGAGTAGGTGATCCTCCCACGTATGACCAAAGTCAAGGACACATGCACAGAGCATGTCCTCGAGAGTCTGAATGGTCCTCTCCGTCTGTCCATCCTTTTGAGGATGAAAGGAGGTGCATAGGCATAGCTACGTCCCAAATTCCACCTGCAACCCCTTCCAAAGCAGGGAAGTAAAGCGAGCGTCTCGATCGGAGATGATTGACGATGGAACACCATGGAGCCATATGATCTCTTAAACGTTGAGGCATCCCAGGCGCTCCACTAAGCCCTGCTCTCTGATGGGTAAGAAGTGGGCCATCTCGGGGAGTCGGTTGATGATCACCTAGATGGAGTCGTGTCCTATAGAAGTATGTGGAATTCCCATCACTAAATCCATAGATATCCCGTCCCACTTCCACTCCGGGACCTCTAAGGGTTGTACCAAGCCTGCTGGTACTAGGTGCTCCACCTTCACCTGCTGGTAGGTGAGGCATTGTTAAAAAAACTCTGCCATAACCTTCTTCTTACACGGACACCAGTGTTGTCATCTGAGATCTTGCTACATCATCGCTACTCCTGGATGTACCGCTAATGGGGAAGTGTGAAACTCTCTCAGCACCTCCTCCTGTAATGCAACTGGTACCATGGTATGCCCTCTGAAAAGGATGGCGAGCTCTCCTCCTATAGAAAATCCATCAGGTGCCATCCCTGAGGATATCAGAGCACGTAGTCCCTCACAGTCATCGTCCCCACGTTGTGCCTACCTGACCTAATGAAGTAGTGGAGGAGTGACTGTGAGCGACTGTAGAAAGGCTACCCCATCTCTATCCATGAAGGATATATGAAAAGTGGCTAACTTCTCAATATCCTCTCCAAATAGCTAAATGCACGACCTCCTGCTGAGAGCATCAGCTACTACGTTCCATTTACCATGAGTATAGACTATCTCAAAGTCATAATCTTGGAGGGACTAGAGCCATTACCGATGCCTCAGGTTCAGGTCCTGCTGCGAGAAGTTGCAATTGAGACTCTGGTGGTCAGAGTAGACTGTAAAGTGCTCTCCCATCAGATAGTGTCACCACATCTTCAAGGAAAAGACCACTGCTGCTAACTCTAGGTCATGGGTAGCGTATATCTACTCGTGATGCCTCAAATATCATGAACCGTAAGCGATCACTGCCCGCTCCTTCCTCAGGACACACCCAAGTCCATTCCCTGATGCATCACAGTAAACTATGTACCCTATTCCCTCCTCCGGTAGCCTCTAGATGGGTGCACTGGTCAATCTCTGTCTCAGATCACAGAAGCTCTGCTGACATATATCCAACCACACGAATGGTTTCCCCTTCTTCATCTAAGCTAAAAGTGGTGATACAACTCAGGAGAAGTCTGGCACAAATCTTCAATAGTACCCAGCCAGACCTAGGAAACACCGTACCCCCGTCACACTCCTGGGTGGCTCCCATGCTAGTACTGTCTTGATCTTCGCAAGATCCAATGTAACTCCCACCTCAAAGATGACGTGCCCCAAGAAGTGGACCTCTCGAATCCAGAACTAACACTTTGAGAGCTTACCAAAAAGTTGGTTCTCTCAGAGTGTATCCAGTACAACCCACAAGTGGTAGGTGTTCTCCTCCTCAGTAGTCGAGTAAATCAATATGTCGTCGATGAAGACTACAACAAATCGATCGAGGTAAGGCTGGAATATCCAGTTCATGAGACTCATGAACACTACTGGTGTGTTGGTTATGCCGAAAGTCATAACCAAGAACTCATAGTGGCCATACCGACACCTGAATTCCATCTTCTGCACATCCTCATCTCGAACTTTGAGATGATGATAGCCTGACCTGAGGTCTATCTTCGATAACCATCGTGCTATCTTGATCTGATTGAAGAGGTCGTCAATCCTCGGTAGTGGAAACTTATTTTTCATGGTAACTTGGTTTAAGTGACGGTATTCAACACACCATCGCAAGCTCTCATCCGCCTTCTTGGCGAACAAAATCGGAGAAGCCTAGGGTGAAACACTGGGTCGAATGAATCCCTTTCCCTACAAGTCCTCCAGCTGTGCCCGCAACTCACGAAGCTCAGTGGGAGCCATCCGATATATTGGAGTAGATATCGGGGCTGTCCCGGGGTACAGGTAAATATAGAAGTCTACCTATCTGCGAGGAGGTAGTCTTGGAATGTCGTCAGGAAAAATGTCTGCATACTGATCCACCACAACAGGAAAACTCGGACTCCTCACATCAACTGCTCCCAAGATGAGACTAGCCAACTGATGAGTGATCGGCTATCCTCTCCTCTATGTGAGTCTATCCTGTGCTGCAAAGGCTTCCTTCTCACCGGTGAAGGTGAACCTACTCCAATCAGTGCGGACACATCGCACCTTGTGCCTAATACAGTCAATATGAGCATGGACCATAGATTACCAATCCATTCCCAAGATGATGTCATAATGCCTCGACGCCGCTACAAAAAGATCCCAGCTGAAGCTCTCGCCTCTTAGACTAAGCTCACACTTCCGGTACCAGTGTGTAATCGGCATGTCTACTCCAGTAAGAGTCTCTAGCCGTAAGGATCGAGCCAACGGCTCTGTCGGAATCTCCGAGCTCCAAACAAGGGCAGTGACAATGAAAGAATGACTCACTCCTGTGTCTATAAGAACTGTCGCAAGGGTGTAGTAGACACAGATAGTACCTCAAATCATCTCAGGTGCAACGTGGTCATAGGACTCCACTTCCTGAAGATGAGAATGCCTCTGTCCGCCGGATCCCTGTGGTCGGGGTGGACCACCAGGTGGTGGTGGTGGTAGAGCCTCAAAGCGTCTCCCACCACCTACTGCTCGGCTAGCTCCTCTGCCTCGTCCGCCTGCTCCCTGCAGACCACCAAGGTTGAACCTCTGCCTCTACCAGGGTGGTCCCTCAATTGTCTGCTGCTCTTCTGCATGGCGGGACAAGAAGTCACGAGCCATGTGGCCCTGCCCGTCACTTGTATAGCATTGTCTGCCTCACGAATAACTGGCTCTACTATGTGTGACCCACTCCTCCGAACCAGTATCCTGAGGTCGCCCTCCTAATGTCCTGGTCCGCTTGGACCTCTGTGACACCTGTCTACTGTCTTCTGCAAGATACCCCGCTACGTGTCGCCCTGCGGTAGGCCTCGCTGCTGGTGTAGGCTCAACAAGAAAGATCTCCACAAGAAGGGCTCTCTCCAGTACTCCTTCCTGCATCAGAATGCTCAGGGAGATCATCGAAGCCGTGATCTCATTCTTCAGTCCCTGCTCGAAGGTCTGGGCCTAGAATAATGGGTCTCGTACCATGTCTGTGGAGTAGCGTGAGAGATTAGAAAATCTCTCTGAGTACTGGGCTACTGTCATGCTTCCCTGTCGCAGATGTAGTAACTCATGGATGTGCACCGCACGGAGGGTGGACGGAACGAACTCCGAGCAGAAGAGGCTCTCGAAGACCGTCCAAATAGAGATGCCTCGTCGTGCACCTGGAGCATCAGGCTCCACCATCTACCTACTACTGTGTGCAGGAGACTCGCCGCAAGGATCACCATGAGGTCAGCTGGTGTCCTTACTAATCTGAAGACTTGAAAAACAGCCTCTAGCCAATCCTCGACTACCTGAGGGTCCGTCTCTCCATGGAACTTGGGCGTCCTCTGATGCTGAAACTCGTGCAGTGCACTCAGGCGATGTGCACTCTCAGATGCTGGGGCTGGTGGAATTGGTGGCTCGGTGGGTAGAGGTATCGTCGGTGCCTCCGCTGTAATGGGGCCCTGCACTGAGGCCTCATCGCTCGGTGGGCTTCCATCTCTCACTAAGCTCAGAACCCTAGCTGGCTGCCGTTGTGGGGACATCCTGAAATGAAACAGGTGTTTCATGGTTAATACAGTATACTTGGTGAGCTGACGTAAAGTAATCACCATGAAAACTTTTGAAACACACATGAAATCAATGTTTTCATGCACCGAGTCATAAATCCGAAGTCAGGGTCCTGGTGTATGGATACGTCATCCATCGCACCAACAATAGACTCCCTAGACTAATAACCACACTCAATAACCTAAACACTATTACTTCACACAGAAGAAATTATCAGAGTCCTATGTTCTGCGGTAGAACTGACTCCTCTTATACAAATTTGTCACGACCCATCCTTGGGGCCCATGTCGTGACTAACCCAAGCCCGCATTCCGTAGGCCAGGGGCTGGCGACCAGCACCAAAGGCATAAATCCCGATAAAAGGGAATGCATTGCCTTTATATAAGAAAACAAATACCACAGAGAACAATAACAGAAGTAGACCCTAAGTAAACTGAGTACAAAAGTAAGTGCTGAAAAGTAAATGGGCCAGAATACAAACCCAACTGAAAGTACAATACAACTTAAAAGAGAAGTACAACAATTCTAAAATAAATCAGCGTCCACCATTTAGTCATCTGGATATCCCACCTGAAGGGTGGGTACAGATGGTCACCTCAGCTCCTCGGGTCCGGTCGTCCGCACCGTGTACGTCCCTCCTGATAGTCCACCTCAGGGTACCATCCCGTTCCACAGGCCTCATCCATGATCAGAGATGTCCGTCTTTTGCAACCAACACAATATAGTGTGGGCATAGCCCATGCAGGGGTGAGTATACGATACTCAGTAGGGACCCTGAGACCCCCGAGGGTCTCCCAGAATCCACAAAGGATAAACCACAAAGAAAGGGTACAAACATGAAGTATCAACCAAATCTACTTAGGTATATGCCCATACATATACCTAAGTCATCATTTCCAGTTCAGCTCCAACTCATGAGCCCATGTACATCCCTATCCACACAGGAAAACACAATGAAATACACACTGGAAAACACAACCCAATCCACACAAGAAAGCAAGTCAATCATATTGATGATAATGATTGAAAGTCATGACTCATCTCACACAGGTATACTACTCACGAAGAGGGGTGGATATTATTAGATGTATCCTTTGATCCATCTACTCTACCGAACCCACATAGGATCCAAGTACAGAAGTCATCACTACTGAACCCATGTAGGATCCAAGTACAGTAACCATCCCTGCCAAACCCAAGTAGTATTCAAGTACAGTCGTCCTCTTTGCCGAACCCACGTAGGATCCAAGTACAGTCTTCCTCGCTGCCGAACCCACGTAGGATCCTAGTACATTCATCATCGTCATCGATCCCATGGAGGATCCCAGCACGGTAGTCATTGCAGTCGCATCCAGCTCTAGGGTTCCCGCACACAACATACTCGATTCCGGGAGGGTCCGCTCCTCGAGTCAAGGGGTGGATACATCAACCTCACGAAGACCAGAGATGATGTATACTAAAGTTACATCCCAATCCATAGGGGAAAAATCAAGAAAAACATTTCCAAGACACAGAGAGTAAGATGAACAAGTCATTTCCCTAAAAGTAAACGGTGTGTAGGTATGCTATACATGCTTTGTCATCAGACATCGGGTACTGCCCTTGTGAAAACGGCCCCTATCATGGGACTGGTCGTATAAAACATAAGTACACAGTGTGTGGTATGGTTACACGTTATGTCTTAACTTCCGGGTTCGGCTCTGTGTACGCTGGCCATGCCTGGCCATGTGGTGGAGTACCCGCCCATGTACTCTACCCTATGTCCGTGTCTTCCCATAATACACGCAGAGTCATCACGAAGAAACTTCTGCCATGGTAAGGGTATTACACACCGTGCCTCTTGGCTGTGTCTTTCTTCCCATGTTCGTGTATCTCCCAAATTAAATTTCGAGCCTCGTGAAGCCGCTTTTTCCTTCCTATGGAGGTAGTACACGTCGTGCCTCTTGGCCGTGTGGTTATGCCCATGTCTGTGTATCTCCCAAATTACACACCGAGCCTTGCGAAGCCACTTCTGCTTTTCTATAGAGGAAGCACACACTATGCCTCTTGGTCATGTGGTTCTACCCATGTCTGTGTATCTCCCAGATTACACGCCATGTCCATCGATGTCACCTCTGTCAAACTGTGTGGAGAGTACACGCCGTGTGTCTGGAGTCACACATCGTGTGTTAATTTTCTAACTCCTGAAACGGATGTCACAGTACGCTTTTACTACACAGCATGTGCTTCTGGAGTACACGCCGTGTATTTTGGAATTTTCAAGAAACGACGCCTCTGGCCAGCACGCCTCTCGAGGTGTCCGTTCTTCATTCCGAAGATCTGATTTCTACAGAACTTCCACTTCTGGGTCGCCCTGACACTCAGAGGCTGATTACGATGTTTTCGGGCCTCCAATCAGCTCCGAAAACATAACTTGATTTACGCACATTAATGGAAGAAGAACTACACATATATTTACAAGAACGATGGAGGAATCGGACCGTGTTTGTTTGGTCTAGACCCTTCTGCATTAGTCCGATATATAACGATTTAAGAGGAACAACAACATGGAAGGAAAACCAAACATTTCTCAATACAAACACACCCCTACCCTAAAAGAAGTTCACAGGTGTCAAGCACCGTGAAAGATGGCATCGATTCCATCGTCGTCAGTGTCTCCTTCCTTGTTGCAGAGGAAGAAGAGAATGGAGAAACCGAGCCGATGAGTCAATGTTCTTCATCAGAGAGTTGGCATTCCTTGTTGAAGGGTGTCATTCTTCGTGGGATAATAAAGTTCTTACAGGAAGGATTTAGAGCTCTCTCCCAAAATCCTCTCACAATAAGCCAACTCCCCAAAATAAAATAAGTCTCATCTTAATTTATTAACTCATGCCATGCATTAAAATTAAAAATTCAAACACATAACTCAATTAATTGAAGAGGTTAAATTAATTAAATTAATGTGTGTTGTCATTAATAATGTGGAAGTGGAGAAGTCACTTAATTAGAGAAGGAGTTAGGGAATGTGAAGTTTTGGGGCTCGTGTGGGCCCCGCCTCACCTTTATCCTCTCAAGGATAGTTAGTAACTAGTGGTTCCCACCCCTACTCCCACACTAAGGATATAACCACTTAGAATAAAGAGTAAAAATTGTTCATAAAATTTTTATTCAATTCTTATTTAAAAAACAAAATTAAACTCTTTCTCCCATGTAAATGCATCTACGGTAAAAGTCCTCTTACGAAATTACCGGCGATGCGATTCTATTGGTGCCCTCAGATTTCAATTCTGAGCTCTAGTTTAAAAGATAGAAAATCCCGCTCGTTCGTTCACTGAACGTACCCGAGATATACTTCGGATATTGATTCTGGGCACACCGGGCCTTGGTATCAGGTGCCGTCAGAAACTACATACTCGTAAAATCCCAAAGAATTTAAGAGAAAAAAATTTCCTTGAAACTTACGGGTCTTTATAGGTATATCCAGGAGTGGAGTGGATGTATCAGGACCTCAAACGACATCACTGGTGGCTAGGTATGAAGAAATTAGTAGTAGAGTTTTTCTCACGATGCCTCACCTGTCAGCACGTGAAGGCGGAGCACCTGGTACCAGAAGGTTTGGTACATGCCTTAGAGGACCCCGAGTGGAAGTGGGATAGGATATCCATGGATTTCGTGATGGGGCTTCCACGTATATCCAGAGGACACGACTCTATCTGGGTGATCGTCGACCGACTCACCAAGTCGGCCTACTTCCTACTGATCAGAGAGCGGGGCTCAGTAGAGATCTTGGGACGCCTATACGTTCAATAGACCATATGGCTTCACGGTGTTCCATTGACTGTCATCTCCGATTGAGATTCTCATTTCACTTCCTGGCTACGGAAGGGGTAACAAGAGTCTTTTGGCATGTAGATTCGCTTGAGCACTGCATTCCATCCTCAGATGGATGGTCAGACTGAGAGGACCATTAAGACTCTCGCGGACATGCTCTGTGCATGTTTCCTCGACTTTGGTTGCAGTTGGAAGGATCACTTACCCTTGGTAGAGTTTGCATACAACAACAGGTACCACTGCACCATCAGGATGACACCTTACAAGGCACTATACGGCTGACCTTGCAGATCAACTATGTGATAGAATGACCCAGGGGAGTCAGCACTTGTAGGACCAAAGATGGTGCAGGCTACGACGGAGAAGGTGCAGATCATCTAGGAGTGGATGAAGACTTCAAATAGCAGACAGAAGTCCTATGCTGATAGGAGAAGGAGACCACTAGGGTTTGATGATGGTGACCAAGTCTTCCTACGGGTCTCATCTCAACGAGGTCTATGGAGATTTGGTCGGCGCGACAAGTTATCTCTGCATT
Source organism: Viscum album (assembly GCA_963277665.1). Lineage (NCBI taxonomy): Eukaryota > Viridiplantae > Streptophyta > Magnoliopsida > Santalales > Viscaceae > Viscum > Viscum album. Next base: position 2,048,478,159 of record OY728150.1, on the reverse strand, counting down.
TCATCAAACTATTCCAGTTCCTCAACAGGGTAGGCGAGGTGGCTTACCGCCTAGCCCTTCCACCTTAGTTACACTGGGTGCACGACGTCTTTCACGTATCTCAGCTAAGTAGATACGTGCATGACCCATCACACATCATCAACCACAGGGAGATGGACATCGATGATGGGGAAAATTCATGGAGGTCCCGGTGGAGATCGAGGATCGACAGGAGTGGGTCATATGTGGATTGTCAATTCCTCTGGTGCGCATTCATTGGTAGCACGGGAACCTCCAAGAGAGCACATGGGAGCGGGAGGCTCAGATGAATTCTCAATGCCCACTATTGTTTCCCTAGTGTGTGTGTGTGATAGCTTTACCAGGACGTAAATCCTTGACATGGGGGTAATGTAAAGACCCGGAAATTTCATGGAAATTTTTTTCTTAAATACATTGGAATTTTACGAGTCTGCAGTTTCTAACGGTGCTTGATTCTGAGGCCCGGTGTGCCCATAATTATTTTATAAAGTTTTGTTTGGGTATATTCAGTAAATGTACATGAGGTTTTTTCTATCTTTTGAACCGGTGCTTAGAATTGAAATCTGAGGACACCAACGAACTTGTAGTGCCATTATTCACCTAAGGGTACCTTTACCACAGTTGCGTTGGGTTTGGAGTATAAGTTATATTTTGGGGATTCAGAATAAATTAAATAAATTGTTGTGTTACGCTATTTATTTATTTGGTGGTTATTATCTCCAAAGGGAGGTTGATGGTGGGGCCCACCCCCACATAACCTCCCATGGGAGGATAATGTGTGTGAAGCCCACATGAACATCAACTCTTCAACTCCACCTTGTAACCCTTGGAACCCCCCCATTGATGAGGGTTAAACCTTTCTCCTTCCTCTCTCATTTAATGTACCAACACCGCTAATTAATTAATTGAGCTCCACAATTAATTAATTATTTGTGTGTCATGAATTCATTTGAATTATTTTAAATTACATGGAAACATTATAATTTTAGAGAGCCTATTATTTCTTTTGGCCTTGGAAAATATTTTTTGGAAAAGGCTTGGGAGAATTCACCTTCTCCAATGAAGTACTCAAGGAAGTACTCTCTCGATGAAGAACATCTCCCATGAAGAACATCGCCAACGACTAGCGACCTTTTTTTCCCTCCGACGTTGAAGGAATGATATACATCCAACATGACGCGGTCTTCCGCGATGCTCGACCTCCGCAACGCTCGTCTTCCATGGCTCATCAACGTGTAACATTCTTGAAATTGAGGTAGGGGTTTATGATCAATTTTAATGGAATAAAATTGTGCCTCATTCTTCATTGAATACCAAGGATTGTCTTCATCCATTTCACATCGTCTAACGTGGAGGGTGCGGGCCGAACGAACATTGCCCAAAGACCCTCCATTAATTCTTGTTGTTATTCAAAATGGAGGTAGTGATGGAAGAGGTGTCGGCGACCGGAGTGGATGATGATTGGGGGGCAGCGACAACGGAGGCCGTGCGCTGGCTCGTTAGAGGAACGTGGCACCTCGTGCCGCACGGAGGGGAGACTGCGGCCCGCAACTGCGGGCCGCTCATCTAAAGAAGAACCGGCCGGTCCCACGACCGGACGAGATGGAAGAACCGGCCGGCTAACGCTGGTTGGGCTGTAAAACCACGATGCCTCATGGCACCACACTGCGGAGAACCGCGGCCCATGCTGGGCGGGCCGCTTTGGCGAGCGAATCGACCGGCCACCTGCCGGCCGAGCGGAAGAAAACTACGGTGCCAAGTGGTGCCACGTTAAGGAAAAACGGTATGTTGTGTGGGCCGTTTTCCCCGGAGAAGACCGTCCGTCTTCGGCCGGTCGGGAAGGAGAGGCAGCGCCACTCGGCGCTACCGTTTTAGGAAATCGGGGGGTCGTGCCCCCCCCCCCCCCCCCGCTCCGCTTGGCCAGCCGCGGGCCGGGCTACCCTCACGCGGGCCAGGCCACAACTGCCTGGCTGGGACTCGTCCTATTGGGCTGGGCTGACCCCCTGCTGGGTCGGACCCTCCATACAGGGTCGGGCTGACCCGCCATCCCACTGGGATTGACGGGCCGAACCCGTTTCGCTTAAATGTGAATATCTTCCAAACCGCGCGTCTGATCGACGCGTCGTCTGTGGCACTGAGATCTTCTCAATGAGACAGTCCTTTTGAGATTCTCTAATTCAGTTTTGGAAAATTTTGGAAACCAGAAGGGTTTGGATCGAGTGTAAATCCAACCGGGACCCTGGAACGAAGAAGCCAATAACTCTCAGTTCCGCAGTCCGATTGACGTGTTGTCTGTCGCGCTGGGTTTCTCTTGATGAGATGGAACTTCGGGATACATCAAATCTGGAATTCATGATAGTTGATGTATCGACCCCTTTTCTCGGGGAGCGGACCCTCCTGTAATTGAGTGTTCTTTGTGCGGGAACCCTAGAGCTGGCTGTGACTGCGACGCCTACCGTACTAGAATCATCTGTGGGTTCGATGACGACGACTACTCTACTGGGATCCTCCGTGGGTTCGATAGTGATGACTACTGTTATTGTATCATGTGTGGGTCCGGCAGTTTGACCTCTATACTTGTATCATGTGTCGGTATGATAGAGTAGATGTTCCTGTATCCTGTGTGGGTCCGACATCTTAGCTGGTCTTGTATCCTGTGTGGGTTCGACAACTTAGATGAATCAGTGACTACATCTGATCATATATATTGCTATACGAAAGATGTACACCTGTGTGAGCTTAGTCATGAATTTTAATTATTATCATCGATGTCATTCACTTTACTTCCTAGGTGGATGGGGTTGTTCTTGGGATCGAAAGTTGGAACCGAACTGAGATTGATTACTTCTGTATATGTATGGGCATATACCGAAGTAGGGTTGTTTGATACTTCGCGATTGTATCTTTACTTCTGTGGTTTATCCTTCTTGGCTTCTGAGAGACCTTCAGGGGTCTTGGGGTCCCTACTGAGTATCATTATACCATACCCTGCACGGGCTATGACTCTACCTCATTGTGTTGGATGCAGACAACAGACAACATTAACGGAGGCCGAGAGCAAGCCCGGACTGGACAATACCCAGAGGTGGACCACACAGTGAGACGGTACATGGAGCGGACCGATAGACGTGGAGTGCTGAGGTGGACATTTTTACCTACCCTTTAGATAGGATACTCGGGGGACATTCCAAGAGCTTCCCTTTTCAGCTATTTTCCTTATTTTTCAGTTGTACTCGTTTTCTGTTTTACCTGTGATTTACTGTTGGGCTTGTATTTCCGGCCCCTTTTACTTTCATCACTACTTTTTGTAAAATGTTTTCACTTAGTGATTTGCTTCCATATTACTCTGTTTGTGTGTGCATTACTACTATTAAGGCAATTCCTTCCCAGCTTAGGGATTTACGCCTTTGGTGCTAGTCTCCATCCCCTGGCCTATGGAAGGCAGGCTTGGGGTAGTCACGGCACGGGCCCTGAAGATGGGTTGTGACAAATAATAATAAAAGTAAATAAAAACAGAGAAAATAATTATTATTCATATATTATAGTAATGATAATGAATATTTAATATTTAAATTAGGGTACGGAATTAATACATACATCACTTCTACAATACTACTACAAATGGTCCAAACTATAAACACCCTATATGAGAAGATAAGAAAAAACCAACCACAATACATGTAGATAATGATTATAAATGGAAAAAATATATATTTAAATTTATTATTATGGTTTTGAAATTATTTAATAATATTATTTTATTATACTAGAGATTAGGTGTATATGAATAATTATGGAAGTATGTTAAGGGTCTTATTGTCTCAAATTTGAATCCCTTGGGAGATGTTAAAGATGTACATTGTTTTTCCTTTTAAAAGTTCTAAATAATTCCCTATTGTAATTTTTTATAATTATCCTATTATATTTCATTTATTTAAATGTCCAATTTAATATGATTCCTATATTGAGAGTTTTATTTATAATTTACAAAGTCATTATGGGTTTTTATGACATAAATATTATCCTCAAAACAAAATAAATCTTTTTTGACTATTATATTACATGAATAATCTATTAGATTTTTTTTAAATTTTAAATTATTTAAAAACATTATTTTTTTTATTACATAATGTTTCATTCCATTTTATTCTTCCTTTATGATTCTATTATTTCATTAAAATTAATTTTGTTATGATTAATATGAATTAGTTTGAAAGGATTTTTCTTCCACATACATGTTTTTACATACCGCCAATGTTCTCATTTAATTAATAGAAAATAAAATAGTTCATATCTATAATCAAAATTTAATTCCATTTAATTATTTTTAAATTAATGGTTTTATTATCCTTTTAATGATTTCTTTTAACAAATAATTGTTTTTCAAAAGGAAAAAAATGTTTTTCCATCCTTTAAAAAATATAATGTTTTATCTTCCACTCCAATTTATTTGGATGAACATTATGTATTTTCAAGGATATTTTGTCTTATACTATTTATAATATGTTTTAAAAAATTAATTCTCTTTCCCTTAAAATAAATTTATATTTTTAAATTAATTTACTCTTCATATTTTATTAAAATGATCAATTTTTATTTTCCACAGCTATCTCCTTTTCACTTCTATTTTTATCCCATGGTTTATCTAACTTGAAGTGATGTTTAAAAAGTCCTATATCTGTTTTTATTATATTATTCTTTTAAAAAAATTATCTTTTTTATTAATGATTTTTTAAGATTATGTTATCTGAAACCCCATTTGTTTCCCATAGGTTCATTAATATATGTTTATGATTGAATTTATGTAGAACAAATATATATGGGTGAAGAAGGATGGGTTATTATATCATAATCAAATTATTTTGTTTAACCTTATATTTTATTAGATATTTTGTTTTGGACATAACGAGTTTGTTCACATACGCATGTACATGATGGGTTTTCTCACATTTCAAGCATGTACTAATGTGGTTGTTTATATAGGCATAGGAATAATTGTTTTTCTAACATATGTTTTCTGATTCTTTTGGATATTTCACATTTTCAATTCATTTACCTTGTTATCCAAAATTTTAAAAATGCATTTCATTTCCATGAAATTCAATATATTCATTGATACACGTTATTTTTAAATTATTCCACCCAAATATGTCATCCTCATATATTATATGATTATTGAAATGTTTTTGATACATTTTATATATTTTAGGCTTCCAAAAAATTATGATTTTATATTCCAAAAATATGATTTATGATTAAAATATATGGTCTTATGGTTTTTTATTGTTATATTTATGTCTCCTTTACTTTATCTTTAATTTTATGATTTGTTTTCTCTTAGATGAGTATTTTCGATCACACTAATCTTATACATCCAATCCCAAAGATATAAATATGATTATATCATGTAAGATATAAAAAAAGGGTCTACCGAATCACAATTATGGATAAATGTTCACATATTTTAAACAATAATATTTTTACGTTGGTAATCTCTAAGTCACTAAACCTTTTGGTCTTTGGGTTATGTGACTGATTGTGAGATGTATTATTGAATTCTTGATATTAATATATTATTTATTTCATGTTTATATTGGAATTACATAGTTGGTATTATAGTTGGGTATATTTAATTTTTGAATACTGGATAAGTTATAATTGTTGTCTTGGTTATATAACATTCTTAAACCCTATATATGATTATATGTTTAAGATGATATCTGGAAATATTGAAAACATCCTGAGTATATATTTTACCTAAAAATATAGTTCTGTTGGGATTATAAAAGTGAATATACTCTATGTTACCCCTTTACATAGGTGTAATAAACCTGAAAATAGTGTGTCATGCGTTAACTCAATTATTACCTGGTGCACCACAAAGAGTCCTAACTATACACATGGTCTAACACTCCCCATAGATATGTTTTTCTTGATCAAATGCTCATTATAACAACTCTAAATGATTCATTTTCTGGTTGCTTTGATAGATTAAATTGAGAGATGTAATTAACCAAATTTAATGTAACCTATATCAAACTAAGATTTATATTGGCTAAATAAAAGAATCTATAGGCCAACATGAGAATGTAATAGAAAAATAATTTTCAATGTTGAATTAATTAATTGATTATGATGATTACATTGTATTTTTAAAGTCTTGTCACACATGTATAGACTTTAGGTTTTACTAATGGATGGCACTAGAAGGTAACATGGGTGTGATGTACAACCTGAAGAATAAATCAATGATCAACCCATCATAATGACGAAAAAAACTATAAACCCTATGATTATGCCACACTAGATATCATGAAATAATATGAACAACTTGAATACAGTTCAAGTACCAAAAAAACCAATAGATAGAATGATATATTCTCTTGAATGATCAAGTGATAATGATGATAAAGGAATGAATGTCAAATTTCATATATTTCAATAACATTGGAAGATAAACCATGTGAATTTATTCAGTGGTACTATAAGATTAATTAACAAGGGAATAGAGGGTCATTAAACATCATACTATCATATGAATATGAAGAGATCTATAATTATGATGGAAGTAGAGAGTGTTCCTTAAATGTAAACGATAACAGTATGTTTCCTTATGTATGTAAATATTGGATTTTAGAAAATATAATGTTCAAAATAAAAGGAGGATAATCATGATTTTTGGGAACATTCACCACAACTAAGGGAACAAATTTTGTCCTATTCAAGTAATTATAATGAGGTTGTTTTTTATAGATAAATACCTCACATTAGTGTTGTGAATGTAGTATATTTATTTTATACACTCTATATTTCTTATATTTTCTATTCTAATTTTACCACTATGATGTTTGTTTATGAAGTAAAATATCATTATTTTGATTTTTTACTTTTGGAAATTTATTTTTATGATAATATAAATCATTATATGGGTACCATAGATGGATTTGATGTAATGGATTAACTATTTAAACATATATTCCATAATATCAATAGTTGTTAGATTTCCCATAACAACAAAACTATTACAAATGTATGGGGAAGAAACAACATCTAGTATCCACCATGGAGAGATATTAATTTCATTATAATATTAAATGATGAAAATGATTCATCTTTTTTATTATCCACCAATTAAACATGTAACGACCCATACTTTACATACATTGTTAATACTTCAAAATTGAAGCACACTTATTATAACATATGACAAAACCACAAAGGACCGTATAGGTATACTGTCTTTAGAAACTGGGAAACATAAACAACTGGTTCATTAATCTTCTACTGTGTCTCCCATTTATTTCATCATATATAGTGTCCCTTTTGGTATATTCTACTTAATATCCATCTTCCTGACCTGGGAAAAGAAAACATAAAAGGGTGAGCTCAAATGCTCAGCAAGGGAAAATAAAGGAAATAAAAATCATATCATATCTTTTTGAAAATCATAACCTGCAAAAGATATCATAATATCTTAACATGGAATAAATCATAGAAGTGAAAATGAGATCCCCATAATCATAACATGAAACTTGAAACTTTGTGTCATGCACACATAATCATGGAAAATCATTTCTTGTTAGTCATGACTCATTGCCAAGACTATCTTAGCGGACAAAGTCCATTTCTGAACCGAGTTCACTCCTCGTTTCAGTCCTGTATCACTGAACCGAAATAACCTTCTGTTCCAGCCATGTCTATCTCATGAGATATAAATATTTACCCAATGCATTGGAGGGAGATATAGGTCCCACCCGTCTTATAATGAATCCTTTCTTATGTGTGCCACATAATCCTAAATCATACATCATCGCATAACACATGTAACAAAAATGGGATTCTTGAAACATCATGACATCATAAATCATTTCATATAAGATAAAGGAATTCATAAAAATAATTCCATCACAACATGATCAAATCAATGTAATAATAGGGATAAAAATATAACCCTTTATTATCTTAGATGGAAAATAAGTTTGATAAAACACTTGAACTCCATTCTTGAGGAAAATATCCTTTCTTCTTCAAAAACATTTTTCCTTTAATAACATGTCATAAAAATTTAAAATAAAAGAAGTTGATTAAAAATAAACTTGAAAACTTGTAAAGGAAGCTTCTTGGAAATAATTTTTTAAAAATCCATTCATGTCGTATAAGTTAAAAAAACATTTTTCTCGTACTTTTGTCGAAAAAGTCAATAAAAGTACCTCGTACGAAAAACGACAAAAGATTCCTTTCATATCTTTTACTAACAACTCACCAAAGGGTAAAATAGGTTTTAAACAATTTTAGGTGGATGGAAATAATATTACATATTAAGGGAACATGGATGTGGATGATAAAATACACCCCAGTAAATGCCAAAGTATAAACAATCTCGGATAAAAATGAAATTGTGATATTTCCTTTACCTTAGGTCTGATTTGCTTTGTACGTGTCCAAAGATCCTGTATAATTGTTTAAATAATGTTATTGACTTATTCCAGAATCATACATATTGATATGATATCATATATGGTCATATTCTTAGCTTCTTGTTAGTAATATTTCATTGTTACTTGTTACTCGGGTCTTTATTGCCTTTTGTTCTTATGCGTGTTTTGCCGAATATATTCTTACTCTTATTTTAAGGTTATAGATACCTTATATCCAGAATGGTATTAGTGTAACATATATCATATTTATTCATTCAATTCATTTATATAATTACTATGTAATGATGATCATGTAGAACGAGTCGCATCACATCGTGGAGACGGTATTCCGTACGTACGCACGAGTGATGATATCATTCCTATGATCGTGGAACTGTATTGGAGTATATATATATATTTTCAGTATCAATATTACTTTATAATAATCATAAATAGTTACTCATTACACCATTATACCCATCCTTGTAAAGTGATGGTGGAAAAATAGATTACACCACGGCGTGGAGACAATATTCCGTACGTACGCACGCGCGGTGATTTCATTTTTCCGTAGGATGGATAAAAGGTGAATTCGGGTTGTTTAATATTTATAATAACATACCAGTATGTAAGTAATACTGATGTTATTACTTTATCATGAAACAACTAAAGAAGAAGAAGTTGAAGAAGAAAGAAATTGAAAAGATCGGTAATCGATATTACCTCTTCTTTGGAACGCCTCTTTGAATCCTCCACATAGGGATCTAAGATTGGTCTTTGAAGAAGACCAGGACCTCTAGGATTATTCTAGGGAAGTGGAGAGGAGAAAATGGCAGGGGTTGGCTGAGCTTGAGTGCTCAAATTGGTGTGAGGAGGAGGGGGAGGAGGTGCCCTTTTATAAGGGAGGAGAGGGGCACCTTAGGAATATCTCAAAATATTATTTTATATTAAAGTAAAAATCGGTTTATAATGGTTCAAAAAGGGTCTTATTTCAAAGCTAAAGTGGGGATGGGTCGAAATCCTATCAACCAATAGGATTTAGACAAGTTTAGGGTATTATTTTAACCTTATCAATTAGATTTAACTCTAAGTTAAATAATTTTACTTTTACCGTGTCTTTTTGTTTTCTTTCACTATATGGTTAATAAACATACAATAACATGCCAAACGAACCCCAAATTGTTTATAATTAATATATATATCCTTATCTAAGTCATTTGGATGAACCTTAGATTTTTAGGAATAAAATAACAATTAGTAATATAATATTTGATTTAAAAACTATTTTGTGTCAATTTTGACACTATTTGATATATGATTTTTGTGAAAGTCATAACAGAATTATATGTTCGAACCAAGTTGATTAAATAAACACTAATATATCATAGTAACCTATAAAATTAGTGGAATTCATAAAAAGTCTCAAATGACATTTATTTTGGTGTTTATAACACCAATTATGTCAATATTTCATTAATAAGATAATTACTGCATCATCATTGTGTCATAAATAAATTAAACTATTTAATGTCTAAAAATTATAAATAAAATTCCATTATGTAGGAAATATTTTTATCTTTCTAATTAATATTTATAGTCGAATTTATCTTATGTATAACCCCATATTAAAAATGATTTACTTATTAAACTTTGAATTTAACTATTTTAACCCTTCTTTAAATAAATTAATAATAAATGTCCTAATCTAATCCAAGTGGGCCTAAATGTTCATATTTTATTCCTAAGTTTGTTTTTGGTCGAATTACACTTGTCCAATAGAATTAGGACATGTGTTAGGGTAATAGTAATATCATATTTACCCTTAGTTACCCTATTTACTATTAACCGCGGTAAAAAAGTAAAAAGTTACTATTCACCAAAAAATTATTTTTATCTTATTGAACCACATTTTACTTACTGATATCAACCGTGTCTATCGTATTTTTGAAATTCCATTCACAGAAGTGGTAAAATTAAATTTTATGCAAAAAAATCAGTTTTTAACCTACCACTTAGTGGTTTCACTATTCATCAAAAATTGAAAGTTTTCTGAAAAATACCAAAATTTCACCCTAGGCTAATTTCGATATTCTGAGTCCAAAAATGAAGTCCATTTTGAAAAAATAAAATTTATAAAATTTCAAAAAGTGGTTATTACTATTCATAACGGCTATTTTTAATAGCATATTGTTGTTTAGTGAAACTCGGTATTGCGTACAACGCAAGCTATCGAGGAAGGTCGCGATTGCGTGTAAAGAAAGCCAAGAAAGTGTTGTGTAGAAAAAGATTCCTTTGATGATTTATATAACATAAAAGTCTCAGGTGTTACATTCTACCCCCCTTAAAAAGAATTTCGCCCTCGAAATTCGTCACTTTGTAACAAATAGATGAGGATACTTCTCCCTCATCATATCCTCAAGCTCCCATATAGCTTCTTCAAGTTGGTGGTTCCTCTATAAAACTTTCACCAAGCGAGTGGTCTTGTTTCGTAGGACTTTTTCGCTACGATCCAGAATCTCTATCGGCTGTTCTTCATAAGAAAGATCTTGCTCCAGCGGTACAACTTCTGAGCTGAGTACATGTGAAGGATCTGGTATGTACATTCTTAGGAGAGATACATGGAAGACATCGTGAACTTGAGAGAGATTCGGTGGAAGCACCAATCGGTAAGCTACCTTCCCAACACGATCCAGTATTTCGAAAGGACCGATATATCTAGGGCTCAACATCCCCTTCTTTCCAAATCTCATAACCCTCTTCCAGGGAGATATTCGTAAGAACACTTTATCACCCACTTCAAACTCTAGGTCTTTTCTTCGGTTGTCAGCATAACTTTTTTGTCGACTCTGAGCTGCTCTTATGTGTTGTTGAATGGATCTGACCTTTTCTGCCATTTCATCAATGAGATCAGGTCCTAATAGATTTCTTTTCCCAACTTCATCCTAGCAAGTTGGAGTCCTGCATTTCTTTCCATAGAGAGCTTCATAAGGAGCCATCTGAATACTGGAGTGAAAGCCATTATTATAAGAAAATTCCACCAAAGGTAGGTGTTGATCCCAACCTCCTTTAAAATCCATAGAGCAAGCTCTCAACATATCTTCTAGGGTTTGAATTGTTCTCTCAGACTGACCGTCTGTCTGGGGATTATAAGCAGTGCTGAAACTCAACTCTGTATCCAGAGTATGCTGAAGACTTCACCAGAACTTCGAGGTAAATCTCAAATCCTGATCAGATATAATAGAAAGTGGTACTCCATGCAATCTTACCACTTCCTTTACATATATCCTGGCAAGATGATCTAGAGAGAAATCCTCTCTAATAGCAATGAAGTGTGCAGACTTTGTAAGACGATCAACTATGACCCAGATGGCATTATTTCCTTTGGGTGTTTTAGGAAGTCCTGTGACAAAGTCCATAGTGATGTTTTCCCATTTCCATTCGGTTATGGGTAATGGTTGTAACATCCCCTTAGACTTCTGTCTCTCAGCTTTAACTTGTTGACAAACCAAGCATCAAGAGACATATTCAGCAACATTTCTTTTCATGCCATCCCACCAGAAGTACTCTTTCAGGTCCCTATACATCTTCGTGCTTCCAGGTTGAATAGAGAATGATGAACTATGAGCCTCATCCAGCAGCTCCTTCTTTAATTCGGGGATGGGAGGAACACAAACCCGATTCCTGAACTTTATTATCCCATCACAATCAAGGTTGAATTCAGGAACATTTCTCACCTTCTTTTGTAACTCGACATCTTCTTTCTGTGCCTCTTTAATCTTCACATGAATAGATGGTTGAACATTCATTTGATAAAGATAAGATTTTTCCCCTTCCATTATAATTCTAAGATCCATCCTTTGTAAATCCATAAATATTGGATCTTTTGTGATCCTCATCATGGATAAACTAGCATGGTCTTGTCGACTTAATGCATCTGCCACCTTGTTTGCTTTCCCAGGGTGGTAATGGATTGAGCAGTCATAATCCTTAATCAGCTCCAACCATCTTCTTTGACGCATATTCAGCTCCTTTTGTGTGAAAATATACTTTAAACTTTTATGATCAGTATAAATATCACACCTTTCACCATAAAGGTAATGCCTCCAAATCTTTAATGCAAAGATTACCGCAGCCAACTCCAAATCATGTGTTGGGTAATTTTGCTCATGGATTTTCAACTGTCGTGAGGCATAAGCTATCACCATATCATTTTGCATCAGAACACACCCCAATCCCTTCTTGGATGCATCACTGTAGATCACAAACCTTTCTCCACTACAAGGCAGTGTGAGCACAGGTGCACTGGATAACCATCTTTTCAACTCCTTGAAATTCTCTTCACATTCTTCTGTCCAGACAAACTTAACTCCTTTCCGAGTCAACTTGGTGAGTGGATTAGATAATCGTGAAAAATCTTTTACAAAACGTCGATAATATCCAGCCAAACCAAGAAAACTTCGGATCTCAGTTACTGTTGTTGGTCTCGACCATCTTTCGATAACCTCTGTTTTTGCTGGATCCACAGATATCCCCTCTTTTGAGATTATGTGACCCAAAAATGCAACTTTTTGAAGCCAAAATTCACACTTGGTAAATTTGGCAAAAAGCTTCTCCTTTCTCAGGGTCTTCAATATAATTCTCAAGTGATCTTCATGCTCTTCCTTGCTCTTTGAATAGACAAGAATATCATCTATAAAGACTATCACAAATTGATCAAGATAGTCTCTAAAGACTTTATTCATTAGATCCATGAAGATAGCAGGGGCATTAGTAAGACCAAATGGCATCACTATAAATTCATAGTGTCTATACCTTTTACGGAAAGCCGTCTTTGGTATATCATCCCTTTTGACCCTTAATTGATGATACCCTGAACGAAGATCAATCTTGGAAAAGTATTGAGCTCCGCGTAGTTGGTCAAATAAGTCATCAATGCGTGGGAGAGGATATTTGTTCTTGATAGTGATCTTGTTAAGTTCTCGATAATCAATGCAGAGTCTCATTGATCCATATTTCTTCTTAACAAATAGAATGGGTGCTCCCCAAGGTGACGCACTAGGGCGTATGAATCCCTTATCAAGATTCTCTTGGAGTTGCTTCTTCAATTCCTGCAACTCAATTGGGGCCATTCTATAAGGTGTCTTTGAAATTGGCAAAGCACCTGGTATGAGTTCTATTGAAAACTCAACTTCACGATTTGGTGGAAGACCTGGTAATTCCTCCGAAAATACATCATCAAACTCCCGTACAATGGGAATATTCATAATCGTGAGTTTCTCACCAACCATTTGAGATAAATAACCTTCATTTAGTGGAATCAATACCCATAAGACGGAAGAAATTTCCACTGTAAGGTTATGTTCATCCTTGCATTGATAGACGATCGTAGATTGATCTGGAATATGAAATTTGACTTCCCTTCTTTGGCAATTGATATGAGCTCCATGTAGAGAAAGCCAATCCATGCCAAGAATCACATCAAATTCCACTAAAGGAAGGCTTACAAGATTTGCAGGAAGCACTTTCCCACAAACTTCGATCAGAGAAGAATTATAAACTTTTGATGCGACTGTTGTGCCATTAGGTGTTGTCACAGATAACTCAACATCTAATTGTTGAGGTAATACGGTGATACCCTTAGAAAATTTTTCAGAAATAAAAGAGTGGGTGGATCCAGAATCAAATAAAACATTTGCTACTTTAGATTGGACGGTAAGTGTACCTTTCACCACTTCTTTATCGTACTCCACATCGCTGATAGAAATCGCATGTGACTTTCCTTTGTCTTTAGCCTTAAGATTTTGTTGACGTCGACCATCATCATCAACCCTTGTATTTGGGCATTAATTGGCATAATGCCCCATCTCCTTGCACATGAAACATTGAAGTGTAGTAGGTTCATTCTGTGTATCCCTTCCTTTGTTTGCGTCATTAGACATCTTCTTCCCATTATCACGGCATTCAAATTCCCGATGACCTTCCTTTCCACATTTAAAACATTTACATGTCCCTTTAAGACAACTCCCTCCATGTTTCTTTCCACACTTTGAGCATAAGGGAAAGCTCATCTTCTTTTCAGTGTGCTCTTTAGATTTTCCTTTGAATTCCATCTTCCTCTTCTTATCAAACCCATGTGACTGATGGGTTACTCCAATCTCCATCTCGACTTTGAGAGCACATCGAACGATTTCCTCGTAGCTATTGAAGTCCCTTATGGATAACGCCCTTCGAAGACTTGGTTTTAAGCCACTAAAGAATCGATCGATCTTACTCTCAGGTTGGATAATAATACCAGAAGCGTACCTTGCAAGTCTCGTAAAATTTGCTTCATAGGTACCAACAGATTCATCATCCCTTTGCTTCAGTTCAAGAAACTCTTTCTCCATCTTTGTTCAGAGAATACGAGGGAAGTACTTATTGAAAAATAAGTTCTTGAACTCGTCCCATTCCATAGACTCAATTTTATCCCTTTGCCTCATATTCTTAATAAGATTCCACCATTGATCAGCATCTCCTTCCAAACGATACACTGCTAGGATGACTTTATCATGCTCAGAACATTGATGAACTGAAAATATCTTTTCAGTAGTACTAATCCATTGTTCAGAAACTAATGGATCTGTAGACCCGCTGAAAGAAGGTGGACGCTACCTCATGAAGGATTCAACAGAATGTTGCTCCTTCTTTTGCTCGTTTGGATGTCCTGCATGATTCATAGCTTGAGAAAGTTGTGTGAGTATGGCTACAAGATTTTGCATTCCAGCTCCCATATCGTTTGGTTTCTCAAGGGGACAATCATTGCATTTCCCATCGCATTCCGCATTAACACGGTTCCTTCGGGTTCCAGCCATTGACTAAAACCAAGAAGAATAGTGTGAGCAACAGTAATTATAATAGGAAAACCACATAATTCAAGAATAAAATTTTCATGCTTAAGGTCTTATCCTAGGATATTCATGGCCATTTCTAAAACACTAAGATTGTGTTCTATGCTTAGACTTATCCTTAGGGTTCTTACTAAGGCTTTCACATCCTAGTTTCCAAAGGTTGACTATACCTTCCCTCTGATACCAACTGTAACGACCCATACTTTATATACATTGTTATATACTTCAAAATTGAAGCACACTTATTACAACATATGACAAAACCACAAAGGACCGTATAGGTATAGTGTCTTTAGAAACTGGGAAACATAAACAACTGGTTCATTAATCTTCTACAGTGTCTCCCATTTATTTCATCATATCTAGGGTCCCTTTTGGCATATTCTACTTAATATCCATCTTCCTGACCTGGGAAAAGAAAACATAAAAGGGTGAGCTCAAATGCTCGGCAAGGGCAAATAAAGGAAATAAAAATCATATCATATCTTTTTGAAAATCATAACCTGCAAAAGAGATCATAATATCTTAACATGGAATAAATCATAGAAGTGAAAATGAGATCCCCATAATCATAACATGAAACTTGAAACTTTGTGGCATGCACACATAATCATGGAAAATCATTTCTTGTTAGTCATGACTCATTGCCAAGACTATCTTAGCGGACAAATTCCATTTCTGAACCGAGTTCACTCCTCGTTTCAGTCCTGTATCACTGAACCGAAATAACCTTCCTTTCCAGCCATGTCTATCTCATGAGATATAAATCTTTACCCAATGCATTGGAGGGATATATATATCCCACCCATATTATAATGAATCCTTTCTTATGTGTGCCACATAATCATAAATCATACATCATCGCATAACACATGTAACAAAAATGGGATTCTTGAAACATCATGACATCATAAATAAATTCATATAAGATAAAGGAATTCATAAAAATAATTCCATCACAACATGATCAAATCAATGTAATAATAGGGATAAAAGCATAACCCTTTATTATCTTAGATGGAAAATAAGTTTGGTAAAACACTTGATCTCCATTCTTGAGGAAAATATCCTTTCTTCTTCAAAAACATTTTTCCTTTCATAACATGTCATAAAACTTTAAAATAAAATAAGTTGATTAAAAATAAACTTGAAAAATTGTAAATGAAGCTTCTTGGAAATAATGTTTTAAAAATCCATTCATGCCGTATAAGTTAAAAAAAACATTCTTCTCGTACTTTTGTTGGAAAAGTCAAAAAAAGTACCTCGTATGAAAAATGACAAAAGATTCCTTTCATATCTTTTACTAAAAACTCACCAAAGGGTAAAATAGGTTTTAAACAATTGTAGGTGGATGGAAATAATATTACATATTAAGGGAACATGGATGTGGATGATAAAATACACCCCAGTAAATGCCAAAGTATAAACAATCTCGGATAAAAATGAGATTGTGATATTTCCCTTACCTTAGGTCCGATTTGCTTTGTACATGTCCGAAGCTCCTGTATAATGGTTTAAATAATGTTATTGACTTATTCCATAATCATACATATTGATATGATATCATATATGGTCATATTCTTAGCTTCTTGTTAGTAATATTTCATTGTTACCTGTTACTCGGGTCTTTGTTTCCTTTTGTTCTTATGCGTGTTTTGCCGAATATATTCTTATTCTTCTTTTAAGGTTATAGATACCTTATATCCAGAATGGTATTAGTGTAACATATATCATATTTATTCATTAAATTCATTTATATAATTACTATGTAATGATGATCATGTAGAACGAGTCGCATCACATCGTGGAGACGTTATTCCGTACGTACGCACGAGTGATGATATCGTTCCTATGATCGTGGAACTGTATTGGAGTATATATATATTATTTCAGTATCAATATTACTTTATAATAATCATAAATAGTTACTCATTACACCATTAAACCCATCCTTGTAAAGTGATGGTGGAAAAATAGATTACACCACGGCGTGGAGACGGTATTCCGTACGTACACACGCGCGGTGATTTAATTTTTCCGTAGGAAGGATAAAAGGTGAATTAGGGTTGTTTCATATTTATAATAACATATCAGTATGTAAGTAATACTGATGTTATTACTTTATCATGAAACAACTAAAGAAGAAGAAGTTTAAGAAGAAAGAAATTGAAAAGATCGGTAATGGATATTACCTCTTCTTTGGAACGCATCTTTGAATCCTCCACTTAGGAATCTAAGATTGGTCTTTGAAGAAGACCAGGACCTCTAGGATTATTCTAGGGAAGTGGATAAGAGAAAATGGTAGGGGTTGTCCGAGCTTGAGTGCTCAATTTGGTGTGAGGAGGAGGGGGAGGAGGTGCCCTTTTATAAGGGAGGAGAGGGGCACCTTAGGAATATCTCAAAATATTATTTTATATTAAAGTCAAAATCGGTTTATAATGGTTCCAAATGGTCTTATTTCGAAGATAAAGTGGGGATGGGTCGAAAGACTATCAACCAATAGGATTTAGACATGTTTAGGGTATTATTTTAACCTTATCAATTAGATTTAACTCTAAGTTAAATAATTTAACTTTTACCGTGTCTTTTTGTTTTCTTTCACTATATGGTTAATAAACTTACTATAACATGCCAAAAGAACCCCAAATTGTTTATCATTAATATATATATCTTTATCTAAGTCATTTTTCCGAACCTTAGATTTTTAGGAATAAAATAACAATTAGTAATATAATATTTGATTTAAAAACTATTTTGTGTCAATTTTGACACTATTTGATATATGATTTTTGTGACAGTCATAACAGAATTATATGTTCGAACCAAGTTGATTAAATAAACACTAATATATCATAGTAACCTATAAAATTAGTGGAATTCATAAAAAGTCTCAAATGACATTTATTTTGGTGTTTATAACAGCAATTATGTCAATATTTCATTAATAAGATAATTACTGCATCATCATTGTGTCATAAATAAATTAAATTATTTAATGTCTAAAAATTATAAATAAAATACCATTATGTATGAAATCTTTTTATATTTCTAATGAATATTTATAGTCGAATTTATCTTATGTATAACCCCATATTAAAAATGATTCACTTATTAAACTTTGATTTTAACTATTTTAACCCTTCTTTAAATAAATTAATAATAAATGTCCTAATCTAATCCAGGTGGGCCTAAATGGTCATATTTTATTCCTAAGTTTGTTTTTGGTCGAATTACACTTGTCCAATAGAATTAGGACATGTGTTAGGGTAATATTGATATCATATTTACCCTTAGTTACCCTATTTACTATTAACCGCGGTAAAAAAGTAAAAAGTTACTATTCACCAAAAAATTATTTTTATCTCATTGAACCACATTTTACTTACTGATATCAACCGTTTCTGTTGTATTTTTGAAATTCCATTCACAGAAGTGGTAAAATTAAATTTTATGCAAAATTTCAGTTTTTAACCTACCACTTAGTGGTTTCACTATTCATCAAAAATTGAAAGTTTTCAGAAAAATACCAAAATTTCACCCTAGGATAATTTCGATATTCTGAGTCCAAAAATGAAGTCCATTTTGAAAAATAAAATTTATAAAATTTCAAAAAGTGGTTATTACTATTCATAACGGCTAGTTTTAATAGCATATTGTTGTTTAGTGAAACTCGGTATTGCGTACAACGCAAGCTATCGAGGAAGGTCGCGATTGCATGTAAAGCAAGCCAAGCAAGTGTTGTGTAGACAAATATTCTTTTGATGATTTATATAACATAAAAGTCTCGGGTGTTACAAACCACCCCCACTTTTAGGACATGATGTTTCCAAAGATGATAAAATCACCATGACAATGTTAGATGTTGAAAAAAATCCCTATCCACTACCAATAGTTCTACATGACACAAAGTTCAAGAAAAAAAGAGGTCACATAGTAAACATTGTTCTAGGATAATTTTGAGAATTTGGTTCGATACACTAGAGCATGCAAACCCATACATCATTTTTGGGAAACTGTTTGTCTCTTGGAAGTCCTTGCTCTTACACAGAAAAAAGTCATCATGAGTGGAAAGAGAAAGGTATCCATCACCCACTATCCTTTAGTATTGGGTGTTATACAGATCAATTACTGTAAGGAATAGTGAAATTGATAGGAAAATAGATCATTGGTTATCAATTATAATTGGAAACACAAGTGAGATATAAGATAATGAGGGTTCAGGACAATGAATTGGATACGAGTACTCGAGAAAGTATTTTTAGGGAATAGAATGTAGATATTAATGAGATTTATAAGGATAAATATAATTATTTATCAATTTCATCTTTTCAACTACATTTCAATATTAGGGAACCATGTGAAAGGATAGATAAATTTGTGTTGTGGAGGTATTATAAAAATATGGAATCTCTTTTCCTTTCATAAACTAATTTTTGTTAATTTTTCATTATAAGTATAAACTATGACCTCAAATGAATATAAAATCGTTCAAAAAATCAATCATTTAGAGGTGTTTAAGTCAAATCAATTATAAGAAAAACAATACGGGATTATTCTTATTATGTGTAAATAGATATTATTGATACCTCATTAGAAAATTAAATCTTAATCAACCTTAAAAACACACTTAGATAACTTTTTTTAATGAAATGATTAATATTATGAGGACACAAATTATTTAAGGGGAGGACAATGTGATGAACCAAGATTTCACTATATATATTTTAAATAAATATTTTTTTAAGTTTGTATTCCAGATAAAAAACAGAACTAAAATTAAATTCCATAATATATATTGATTATTAAATGTGATCTTTAAAACATGGAAGATAAATTGGCTAGTATTAATTTATTTAACCATAGCATAAAATCAGTTAATAATGTAATAAGAAATTTCATATAAAAAAAGATGTCATCCTTTGAGGCCCATATATATGAAATCATAAGGGATTTATCTTCTTTAGGGTTTTTAAATGAGAAATATTAGGCTAGAGATGACTAATTACCATTCTAGATAATTGTTTTCAAGAGAAGTTCAGCAAATGAAGATTTCCACATGATCTATGTGAGCTGAACCACGACCTGAAACTATAATCAAATATTTTCAGATTCTTAGGTCTTATAAAGATATCATGAGGGTTTATATATGAACAAATTATGATAATATAAAAAGGCAATGAAATATTTAAACATATAGATAGATGAGAAATTTATATTATTTTTCAAAAGTCTTTTTTTTCTAATTTCATTTTATGTGTAAAACTGAATTATTTAGAAACTTTTAATTTATTTAAAGGGTCAATATACATATTAATTGAATAATAACAAGATATATTAACACTATATTAAGTAGTAATTCAAGAATATATTTTAACATATCTAATTTTTCTATAAATTTTTTTTGCAATATATTATATTTTTAATTAAAAATAAAATTTTAAATTATAGAATTTGAATTTTAAAAAATTAACATAATATATTAAGTTTTCAGGGGAAAATAATCCGAATATGAATTATTCATATTTTTCAATAAATATTTAATTTTAGGTAAATGGTGAAAAATACAATTTTTATAAATAACATGACTTTAAACCAATATGAGTATATATTTTTTGTATTAAAAATCAATTAATACTTTTTTTACATAGTAATATGTATTTCATAATTTAATTTATAATTTTAAAATTTTTTATAAAATTATAAAAAAGATATATGAGATTTTATATTTAAATTGATTTTCCAATAATTTTTTAAAATAAAGTATAGATTTATATTTTTTAAAATAATTTTCATCGCATATAAAAATTGTGTCTAAAAATGGTTTTCAAATTTTAAATAGTTTGGTCAAAATTATATAATAAAAACCATTTTATATTTTTGAATAATGGATAAAATAACTTCAAAAAATCTTGTTACTATGGAGAGAACTAAAAAGGTATAAATGGGTAACCTTAGATACAATAGGCAAAAAATGTTTAGAAAATATTTCTAAATAATTGGTCAATGTTTTTAGTGACTTTAGAACTTCTATAATACATTATTTCTGATTTTGGTAACCCATTTCCTTAAGAGATACATCCCATTATCAAATGGTTTTTTTTATTTAAATAATGCCACCCCTTTCACTAATAAAGGGGCACAGCTCTCCTCACTTCACCTCACACCAGAACAAATATTATCTACATAAGATATTCCCAAACGTTTTATACAAACTCATAAAGACATTAATTATGATCTGGTCTTCTGAGTAGAATGTCACTGAATGGTTTAATCCCCTTTGTAATATAGATAATACAAGAACTGATGTATAAATCCATAACCTCTAATTTTTAAATTTAATTAAGTGATTTCATTCTTACAAAAATATCATTTGGCCAACTTAAATTTTCATAATAAATATAATAATTATTATGGTATATTATTATAATCATATTTCATTCATTAACCACCCTCCCCATTTCCATTAAGATAAATTAACATTTTAATCATGCGTTAAACGAAATACCAACTCCACAATGCAACTTGTTTCATTTTCATTCACCAAATATAAAGGATGATACTGAAGATAAATTTAATATAAAATTATGATATTTAAAACATATTTTATATTCTAAAATTATATAAAAAATATTACTTTTTTTCCTCATTATGTGGAAAATGAAATTGTCAACTGTGGGTACATATGAACTACTGCCTCCATGGGATGATTGATTTCTTTTTTTAATTTTATCACCACATTACATTAATATTCATTTCAATGGGTTTAAAGGATAGATATTATTTTTATGATATCATTATAGATATTTTATTTCAAATTGGATAACATATCAATATTATGATAAAAAATGATTATTGAAAATGCAGTCATTCAAAAAAAATAGAAAGTAGAAAATCATTAATTCACATTATGTAAAAAAAATATATCCATTATTTATTCTTCTAAATCCATTATAATTCATATTTATCAAACTAGTAAATAGTAAATTATTTCAGTATTCTATTGGTGTAATTATATTGCAACTAAATCACCTCATAATCACCGATAATCATGTTATGTTCATGGTTGAGTTGTTATGACCACCTACAAGAAAAATGCGATGAAATTTTATCATTGATGGGTATGAAAAATTACATAATAGTATATTTAGATTAAAATATCTAAATAATTATTAATTTTTTATTTTTAAAAAATTTAAATCAATATTTAACTCATTATTTAATAAATTACACTTTGTTGGTTTAGATTCATAGAAAAATGTTCTTTTTTTATTTTATCTTCTAGGATATTGTCTAATGCACTCAGGAATAATAATTTAATTATCCTAAAATATTATAATTTATAATTTAATGTAACATTAATTGAAATATAATTATTATCCTTTCATGAATAACTAATATTGATACTCTCCCTTGAAACTTCTACAAATGATCAAAACTATAAACACTCGGTGTGGGAGGATTGTAAAAAACTAACTAATATAAATTTAGACAATGATTATAATTGGAAATTATAAATAGTGATTAGAATAAATATGGTTATAAAAATTATGAATATATTATTGTTTTTATATATAATATTATAGTACATCAAACTGAGAAGGTAGATAAGGAAATGGTTTCTTTGTCTTAAATTTGAATTCTAATAAAAATTTAGAATTTATAAATAATTTTTCATTTTTAGTGGTACAAATAAATCCCTATATTAATTTTTTTAATTATAATATGGTATTAAATTTTATTAATTTTTTTTTCTAAAATTATACCTCTCATAGGGTGTTCATTTATAACTTATAATGTTTTTATGGGTTTTTTGTGTCTGAAATATTTTCTATGCGTCATAATCATATGTTTTTTATGGGTATCATTCAAGATTGATATTTTATTATTTATAATGATGTTATTTTGAAATTGAAAATTTATTAACAGATAAAATATGATGTCCCAATCCTTTTTATATATATTATTTCATGACCATAAAAATTAATATCCATTATATACTAAATATGGATGCAAAAGCCTAGTCACTTTGGAAGACTAGTTATTTAAAATGATAAAATGAAACTTCAATACCAAAACTTTATTTTAATATTCATAATGATATCCAAACTCACTCTAAGAACCTAAAAATGCATAGCATAACCTGGGAAATATTTTGGAAATAAAATTGGGATAAAAAAATTATAATAGGATAAATTATGAAGAATAATGTATGATTCAAAGTTCTTAAATTCTATCATTAAAGAGAAGGTTAATAAATAATAACATGGGATCATAACATAAATAAATTAGTATCATAATATCATTAAAAATAGGAAATATGGAAGTAAAACAAAACATTACAGAAGCCTAACATAAGGCTAACTACCATGATAATAAAACATGGTCGACAGAGTCCCTTCATGGATTAGGTGTAATCCCTAATCCCATACATAATATCTCATGAGACAAAAACAATACCCAATTCATTAGAGAGTTATCTAGGTCTACCCATCATAACATTTTCATGATTATATATGACATATAGAGAATCCAATCATAATGAATAGTCGTAATAATTAACCTTGCGATGAAATGGGTAGTATAATATTATATTATTAAATAATCAAAGGAAAATTAAAAAATAAGGTATTTTAGAAATGAACATAAGGCCTATATTACCCTAAAATTGATGGAATAATAAGAATTCTATATATGATAGCTAAATAGAAACATGATTAAGAAGAATTCCATAACAGTTAAGAGAGATAAAAAGTCAATTAGGGAGAGAAAGGTCATAACCCAAAGGAAAAGGTTGGTTTGGAAGGATCCCTTAACTTAAGTATTTTATTTTATTTTTTGTAAATGATAAAACATACAATATAATATATATATATATATAATAAATTTATTCTAGAACCATACTCATATATATCATACCCTATATACTTTTCTTATATCATCTTACCACCCATTTTCTAACAATTCATTATTAAAATAATTATTACCACTGATAACTACTTCTTTTTTCATGTATGTTTTGGTTCGGTGGTATAAGTATTTATACACTGATCAAGGTCCCATCATATCCATAATTTTAACGATGATATTAATATCGTATATATTTCATATTTATATTTATTTATTCAACCATAAATAGTTGAGATAAAATATTAATTACAAAATTCATAGATATGGTTGGTCGTATATATACATGAACACTATTTCCATTTTTGATTGATGGGATGATATAATGGTTAATAATAACTCACATTTACTAAATCATAATAATATAATAAATTATTTATGTTTATTTGATCTGTCATTGTAAACGTCCACAAGTGACAGTGATAGAAAATAAGTTTAATCGGTTCATGATGTTGTAGAACACCATACACACAAACAACACTCCAATTTCACAGTTTATCAATATGAAAATGGATTTAGGTATTTGATTTAAAATAATAAAATCTTAGTATATGAAAGATACTGGTTTTGTAACACCTTGAGATTTTGAAAACTTTTTTTTTAAATAATATTTTCAATATCTTTCATTAAATGAAACATTGAATTTAGATTTCATTACATGACACATTGGGTTTATCCTATGTCAAATGAAATACTAATTTTAACTAGTTTTACATTCAATAATGATTTTATCTCGTGTTATAAATTAAACCAAATTTAACCAAAACATGACATGCGATTAAGAAGTTATTGTTTAAGATGATATTTATCACCTTCCCAAAAGAATGGTGGGTATTAATAAGAAAAAAAAATTATGAAAATATATCATTTAAACATAGATATATATAATTAATTCCTTTGTGACCAATTAATTATAAATAATAATTAAATAAATGAAAATAAAACAAATATTTTTTTGAAAATCTATTTTTTTGCACACGAACATGTTTTATATAAATAAGTTAAATAAATCACTTTTGGTGAATTATTTTAATGAAACTTATACCTTATATATTCAATAAAAAGTTTAAAATTTATATTATGCATTTTATAGATAAGGGATAAGAATAAGTCCAATTTTGTGCATAAAAATAGTCTTTTTTAAGAAGTTTTCTCTCATTTTACGTACTTATTTTTAAATTAATACATTCCAATTTCAGAAAATTTATTTTAAAAAATTAAATGAATTTTTAAAAAATTATTATAAAAGTATCTTATTGTGAATTTTTGATTTTTTTATGAAAATATAAATATTTCAATGAATTGTGAAAATACTACTTTTTGTTAAGATTTTTTAATTCCTTAAAAGTATTAAAAACATAAAAATAATTTTAATATGAGTATAAAAGTGAATATAGTTAATTTATATATAAATTAATACAATTTATTTCATTTTAATCATTTTCATATTAAATTTTTATATAATGTATTTTAAAACTTTTGAACATTTTCCATTTGGATAATAACTTTCCCATCGCTTCTACGAGATTAATTTTAAATTCTATTTTTAAACATCTATGAATATAGTTTGATAATTTGAATTAAATATATTCAATAATAATTATAAATAATATATTATATTGAAAAAATATTTTCTTAAAATAATGAGTAGTGAAGACAGTAAAAAATAATTACTATGGTTAAGCTAAAAATGTGTTAACTGACGGTGAACCAAGATGATAATGGTTAAGATGACTATAAAACATTTAACATTACTATTTTATGTCCATATATAAATATAATACCTCTAAATTCCAAATATATGTTTATTTCGGAGATATTACTTTTGGAATGACTTTATTATTTTAGATTATTTTGGGAAATTTTCTTGTAGTCTCTTAGGGGGTTAAATTCTCCCACTTATGAAAGGCCACCAACACCCTTCACATATTCACACCTCTAAAGACATATGTTTTCTACAAACACATAAAACATAACTACAAAAAATCCTTACTCATGTTTTTGATCTTTTGGTCTTCCCAAAATACAAACACTATGGTTTATAATTATATTTCAAAAGGAGGTGTTTCTAAATGAATATTGTCTTATTCACTAAGCTCCTTATTTTAATTTCGTCTCATTACATTTACCATTATGTGTTAACACAAACAATATAATAAAAACAATATCTAAAAGATAATTAAATTTTATTATATTAATTTTATGACCTAAATCCATCTCTACTCCCATCAAATACAAAACAAAAACTGTTGATTGGTTGTACGGTAGACTACCACCTCTTGAACTAATGTTTTATTGAATAACCAACTCTCAAGGTTGGAGATAATGATGTATTTATTATTTATACATGATATTTATGATATTATTATACTTATTTAATCATTAAATTACATATAACATTATACTTTATATTCTTTGTGAATTAGATAATGTCGCTCATGTGTACGGAGGACTACCGCCTCGCAAAGCAATGTGGTTTGTTCAAACTAGATATGGGATGTAATAAAGATTATTTTAATTAAAATATGTGATATATGTCGAATAAAAATGATTTATTAATGTTAATATATTTTTTACTTATATTTATATCAATTCATAAAGAAATTCGAAACATCGTTCATGCGTACATAAAACCTACCTTCTCCATGGATAGTGTATTTTATTTTCCATCTATAAAGTTTATATATTAATATAAAAACAATTCATATATATATATATATATGATATTTATATCATTTTTTAATTTTTTTTTATGATTAAACCATGATAAAATTAGTATTACCAAAAATAAAAATTCAAAACATTCATGAGAAACAAATCTGTTATTACCAGAAAAGTGACTTTAACATGGAATTGTTAATCAATGAGAAGTAAAATGTCATAAGTAAATAATATATGTTATGATATATATATATATATATTATAGTTATTTAATATATATGTATATATAATAAACATATATTTATTATATGGGAGTTTATAATGTGTATGGTGGGGGATGAGACTTATGGTAAGGGATTTCAGGTCTCTTTTTTTGGAAACATATGGAAATTCACCAATCATTAATTTTATACTCTATATATAATTCAACATTTAATTTTAAAATCATTAATATCATAATTTTCATTATTTTTCATGTTTAATTTTATTTTATTTATTTAGTTTTAGGATTTAAAGGACTACTAAGGTGATGATGGATTTATGTGTCACTTTTTACTTTTGTGAGACACATGACATATTCAGAACAAATTCTGATTATGTGTTTTATGTAATACCCATAAACGTATTTTAGGGATTGTATTTGGGATTTGAAAATCCATTTGTTATCTTTCTTTCATGGGGTTAATAGTTTATAAGTAATTAAATTAGTAAGGGATTTTTGTCTCAACTTTACTTTCTTGAGATAGATGTTATGTTATGCACCTATCTTATTTTAGGAGGTGTATACACAATCCCTTTTACATCTAATAATATGAATTTATTTATTATCATTAGATTTTTTGTCTCATTTAATTTTATTTCTCAATGGGGATTATCATTAATTGTTACAAATGTCGTAATGATTTTATGTTATAATATCATTGTTTGTTGGGATAATTTAAGATTATGTTTTTGAAGAAAAAAATAGTATGTTACATATCTCAACAAACTCATGATGTTTATTCTCCAATGGTTGGGTCATGAGAATACATGTTTTACATTAATTATTTTCTTGTTATATACTATAGAGTTAAAAATAATTTTTATAAGAAAAATCATCATTATTTCTATCTTTGGTCGAAATTCTCTTTTTCTTCCAAAACCATATTTTATAAAAGTTTTTTAAAAAAAATATTTTTATCATTATGCATTGTATTTATTAAATAAATTTTTACCCATGTTATATTTTTTCAAAAATATTTTCAAATAAATCTTCTTATCATTTTCCAAACAATTCTATTTCATATTTTAATGAAAAGGTGAAATGTATCTTCATTTGAAAGTGAATGAAATGAGCTGAATTCTCTACTATCATAACCAATCATTTATCTAAAGCTTAATTTATATTCTTCTAATATTTTTTTCAAATTAAAAGTATTTTTAAAATATATTATGTTTGAAAAAAATCCAAGAGGTAACGATATATTACATAAGAAGTGTATTTAAATGATTATTAAATATTCCTTTATAAGATTGAAATTTTATTTCCAATGAAAATGATTTAAAAAGTATTTTATGATTTTTTTTCAAAATGTTATTTTTAAGGAATCTATATTTTCCTAAAAACTGTTCCAATATGTCTTTCAAAATCATTTTTTATATAAGATGTAACACTTTGATACTATATATTCCTTACTTTGGTTATGATCCTAGGATACATTTCGTATTCTTTATTCGGATGATTTTTTATGATTACAACATGTTTACAAAACCCATTTCTCGTCCATGGGTTATACCATGATAAAATTATTATGAAACCATATTTTTAATGGGCTATGAAATGATGAAATGATGAAATTATTATGAAACCTTTCCCTCTTTTATAGGTTATGATATTAAGAAATATTTATAAAACCCATTTCATTTCATGGATTATGATATGATTAATTTTTTATGATCTTCAAACACACATACATCTGATTTAAATCATGTGAAGGTTGAGACCTATATATACCTCCAATGCATCGGGATAAGATTCAAATATCTGGAGATATACAAGACTAGAATGTGGAGTCTACTTTTTAAATAAGGCGATTTTTCTACCATATTGGTCTTAAGAGTGAACTTTGACCACTATGATGGGTTAGGGAGTGAACCTACTCAACAAAGATATTCATATAAAAGATCCTTGACTACTATGGAAATTATTTTATATTATTATTTATAAGACATAATTCAATGTATTATGCCAATGTTATGCTCTCATAGATCATGTTGTTGATTTGATTATGATTAATGTCTTATAAACTAACAATATTTATTCTATGACTTGAGATTTTGATCTTTGGTATGAAGGTTATGGTTTTCCAACATTAAGATCATTTTCTCATACACTTATACTCACATTATGTTTATATATATTCCTTATTTACCCTTATTAAGAATTTAAGCCCACCCTTTATTATGATTCCATTTCCCAAGTTATGATGAATGGTTTTAAGTAGGGTGTGTTTATGAAGAGTAAAAAATGGTAATATATTTGTGGGAATCATTGATTATATTTCATTAAATAAGAATATTGTGTATATATTCTCCAAATACACTAAACCAATATGGTCATCATGAATGTATATATGTAATGTAATGAATATTCATCTAAAAAGATGTAATATTTATGTATGAGAATCTTGATTCATTACATTTGGTATTCGAAGAATTTTTAGTTATCCTTTGGAAACTACGATGAGAAAACATTATTGAGATCCCTAAGGACATGACTAAGGATAAGTATAAGGATAGTTCATATTATAGTAAAATGTCCTGGAATTTTGGTAAAGGATAGAGGGAGTGTTTACAAATAATTAAGTACCTATATGGATACTAGAAGTTAGTGCGGCTCTGGAATAGAGGTACCTAGTGGTAAAATATATGAAAGGGGAACATTGATCTGGACTCAAACATTTCATGGTGAATGAAAATGGGACTTTCTCCACACCTATTATGACACTCTCAGGGGATAATATTTGAAAATTCCGAAAATAATAATTTACCATTGTGAAATATTAAAATATATTATCATTATGAATGTCCTAGTAAAAACCTAGGTGTGAAAGATTAAAAATAAGGTGTCCTACATTATGTATCTTGGTAGTGATTTTTCATGATATTGTGGTTCCCCAATATGATTATTGGTTTTCTTACAATGCTTTTTGGTTAGTGACTATGGTTGGAACCAAAAAGAATCATGTTAACACTAAATCTCATATAATATTCAGTGACTATGTGAAAAAAAATTGAATTATAACTAGATATATAGATATTAAGGTTATGCCTAATAATCTGTCACGATATATGATTAGCAACATAATCTATGACATTCCAAAATGACCAAATAAGAGGAAGATGTACTTTTATGAAATTTTATGGGATAATTAACACATTTTAATGATGATTTAGCTTCATATATGTCAATAAGGTGGGAATAAGAACCTAGAAAAATATCTCAATCAAAGGGGAAGTTTTTTTCAGTGTTGAAATGATGGAAATACAGTGAAAATTTATCTAGGAGTTAGATGTCTTATATATGGGGAACATAGGAATTATCAAAAAGGGATATCCCATACACCACAAAAATATATATGTTTTTCAACCATTTAAGTGAATGGACTGATTTGTATATGTGTTATATTAATTAATTATATTGTAGAAGTATATTAGTAATGGTATTTTAGTTATAAGAATTGGTAAACATCAAAGGATTTCATTATTTTAGAAGAATATATGCCTTTTTTAAATTAAAAGTTATGGATACCATCTTGGGATTGTGATTTTATGGTTGATCATAAGTTCAATGTAATTTACATACCTTTTTAGGTTTTATTTTATGGTATTTTTTCAATATTAAGGATGTTTTAGGATACATTAATGGGGATACAACCCTTTGGTTTTTTAAATGTTATATTGACAAAGTTATTTGAGGAGGAATTATTTTATAGGTTGTGGAAATATTATTAAAGGTACTAGTAACATTTAGGGTCTATATTTTATTTTATGTTTAGGTAATTATGTGTTTTATTTGATCAAATTATGAAATAATCACACTTCATCTCTAGTTAGGAATATTTATCTATTGATCCTCTTCCCAAAATATATATTAAAGAAGTTATAAGGTTTCATGGTGTACCAAATTAAATTTCATATGATTGGGAATTGAATTGTACTTATCTTTATGAGTAAATTATTCCAAAATATATTGATAAATAGTTGATTTTAAGATCTATGTATCATCCTCAGACAGATGGTTAGTTTGAGGGAACAATTCAAACCCTATAGGGTATGATAAGACCGCGTTGTAGGATTTTTAACATTCATTATTGGTAAATGATTATGGGGAAATTTATATATTATATATTCAATAACATTTTTAACATTTATATTATGTATTTTATACAAAAAATATAAGAATAAATCCAATTTTATGGTTAAAATCTATATTTTTATAAAAAAGTAGTTTCATTTCCTTTTGCGCAATTATATTAAAATTAATTTGTCCAAATTTTAAAAATTTATTTCTAAAAATTAAATTAATTTTTGAAATTTTAATTTCATGCTTATCTTAGGATTACTATTTTTTAATTTTCTAAGAATATAAAATTTTCAATGGATAGTGAAAAATATTGGTTTTTATTAAGAATATTTATTTCTTTTAAAGAATTTAAAATTGAATTTTTTAATGTGGTTTTAAAGTTAAAAAAAAGTTAATTATATATATTTTAATCCAATTTATTCCATTTAAATAAATTTCATATTGAATTTTTATATAGAAAATTTTAATCGTTATATCATTTTTTCTTTGTAAAACTGCTTTCATGTCACATCTGCGGGTTTAATATTAATTTAAATTATTCCAATTATATGAATTGAATTAATAAAAATGGATTCCATATTATGAATAATAATAATTGATATTATATTATAGGGTCAAATTAATTTTTTACCATAAATAATTATGTAAATAGAAAAAATTAATTATCACGATTATGGTAAAAATGGGTTTAATATGGGTTAAACTAAGAAAATAAGAGTAAAAATGACTTTAACACTTTTAAAATTTCTATTTTATAGACATGTTTCAGTATTATGGTACCCATTATAGAATAAATGTTCATTTTAAATATTTTTTATTTGGACTTACATGATTTTTTTATTCTTTTGGGAAATATCCAACTAGTTTTCCGGTGTGCTCCTTTCCTCAACTATAAAAGGCCACCACCAACCTTCACTTATTCACACCTATAAAACCATATAGTTTTCCAGAACTAATCCAAATTTATCCCCATAATCCTTATCCATGTTATAGAGCTTATGTTATTTCTAAAATACCAACACTAGGGTCCTTCATATGAGATCCAAAGGTGGTTCTTCTAAGAAAAGTTAATTATCTTCTCTATAATCCATCTCTTTCTATCTTACTCTTCTATATTAAATTATTTATTAACACTTAAAATATAATAATAACAATATATGATTTATATTTATATGTTATTATATTATTTTTAATGACCAATATCTATCTATACTTCCATCAAATTGAAAACAAAAATTGTTTATTGTGTTTACAGTGGACTACCACTATATGAACTGGTGTTATTCATTTTCAATAACCACCTCCCATGGCACTATATAACGATCGATTTATTGTTTATATATTATATTTTAGATATTATTTTACATATTTAATCATTATATTATATATATATTCATTAGTTTTATTCTATGAGATTATGATAACATCGCTTGTCTGTATGGTGGACTACGCCCTCGCGAGGCGATATGATTCATTCACACATTATATGGAAGGTAAAAACGAGTTTTTTGATGAAAATTTTTAATAAATATGAAATAATAAATATTATATAGTTATAACATATTATTTTTGTTTTTTTATTTTTTGAGAAAATAAGCACAGAATGCATACGTACGACCAACCATCTAATTGAATGGTGAATTTCATTTTCAATATCTAACATTTATAGAATAAAAAAAATCCATATATAAATAATATAAATTATATTTATATAATGGTTAATATTCTTTATATTATTTAACCATGATCAAATTAGT
Source organism: Viscum album (assembly GCA_963277665.1). Taxonomy (NCBI): domain Eukaryota; kingdom Viridiplantae; phylum Streptophyta; class Magnoliopsida; order Santalales; family Viscaceae; genus Viscum; species Viscum album. The sequence goes on along the minus strand of OY728150.1, from coordinate 2,048,445,170 downwards.
AGGACTAAAAATAAAAAAAATATGAACATATATGAAAAACTAAAACAATTATTTCCTGAAAGGTAAATTTAACAAGAAATTATCAATAAATGGGTAATAAAAGGTTATAATTAAATAATAAATGGTATTATATATATGTATATATATATATATTAAATTTATATTTAATAAAATTATAAATATTATACAACATGTTTGAACATGTACGATGTCGAGACTTGCATTTAGTGGTTTCTAGTCTCTCTTTTATTGAGGGGAGAAATGTGATAATTCACTACTCATTTATTTTGTGTGGTTAATATAATTTCAATTTTGAATTTTATATCCTGAATATACTTTTTTAAATTATATTTAATTCTTTCTTTGATGGTATGATTTTTAAGCCCTTACGATTCAAAATATTCCTAAAGCAGTAATGGGTGTTTGTCACTCATTTGTGAGAGAAATGTGTTATTCACCACCTATTTAATTTATTTTGTGTATATACATACCATGTATTTATTTTATAATTATTCTCCATAAAATTATTGGGATTTAAATATGCATTTTATGATCACACTTTCATTGGGATTAAAGTTCAAAAGTCACCAAATTTGTAATGGATTTTTGTCTCAATTTGTGTTCCTTGAAACATATGTTATGTTATTCACCTATCTAATTTTATTAATTGTTTACACAAACCCTTTGACATTTAATATAATTAATTTATTTATTCTCATCATATTTTATGTTTAATATAATGTTGTTCCGTCATGGTACTAATGATTTAATGTTTTAAACGTGGTAATGATTTTAAATTACTATCACATAATTTATTGGTATTATTTATGATTTTGTTTTTTAAGATAAAATATTATGATAAATCTCGAAATAAACTCATAAATTTAATTATCCTCTTATTATCTCATGATAATGAATTAATTTCCCTTCATTTTCCTATCTTTACGTACTCAACAATTCAAAATAATCTTTTTTAAGAATAATTTTGTTTATTTCGATCTTAGGTCGAAAACATTTTTTTTAAAACCATGTTTTCTATAATCTATTTAGTAATTTTTTTATATTATCCAAATTATTTATTGAATACATTGTTAACCATTTTTAACTGTTTAAAATATGTATTTAAAGGAATGTTAATGTTGATTTCTAGATAATTGTCATTTGGTTTTTACCAAAAATGAGAAAGAAATATTTTTTAATGTGTACAACCTGAATAGAATTTTTAGTCATTATGATCAATAATTTTATAAAAGATTACATTTTAATATTACGATTATATCTTTAGTGAAATATATTTTTAAAATATTTTATGTTTTAAAATGTTTTTCTTCAATACGGAAAGTATATTTTACTCAAGAAATGTTTTAAATGATTTTAAGTATTACGTTATATATTTTATAGGTTATTTTTAAAGAAAATTATTTTTAATAATATTTAATGATTTTTTATATTTTAAATGTTATTTTAAAATAAAAGATATTTTCCTTTAATAAATAATCCATCTATAATTTAAAAATAATTTTACATCTAATATGACATCATTTTATCAAACTTATGCATTACTGGGGATATAATCCAATGATAAAATTATTATTCACTCTATTTATGATTAATGTTTATGATGAAACAATGATCACAAAACATATTTCTGTCCAGTGGGTTATACCATGATAAAATTCTTAGGAAACCCATTTATTTTTACACACTATGATATGTTGAAATAATGAAATTATTATAAAACCTATCTCTTTTCCATAGGTTATGATATGGTGAAATGTTTTTGAAACTTATTTAATTTTAGTGGTTATGATATGATGAATGTTTTTTTATCATGTGTCTCACATAAAAAAATTCAATTTTGTGAAGGGTGGGACCTATGTTTACCTCTAATTCATTGGGTAAAGATTGAAATCTTGGGAGATATAAAGGACTAGAATGGAGAGTGAACCTAGTTCAATAATGGACTTTATTTACTATGATGGTCTTGGGATTTAACCTTAAGAAATATGATGGTTTTGGAAGTGAATAAAATCCACTATAATATCCTTGGAAGTGATCCATGACTATTATAGAGATTATTATCTATACTTAAGTGTATGCCAAAATTACTTGTCTTATTCTAATTCTATTCTCTCATGGACCGCATTCTTCAATTTATGTATGATTCAAGTTTTACTAAATTTTAATATTTATTCGGGTACACAATGTTTTGATATTTTATATGAAGGGTATAGTTTTCATATGTTATTATCATGTTCTCATACCCCTATACTCATTTTATGTTTCAGTATTTCCATTGTTTACCCTTACTGGGCATATGACATCACCCATTCCTATGTATCATTTATCTCAATTTTGAAGAAAGTTTTTAAGTTGGGTATCTCTGTTAATAATACAAAAGGAATGATATTTTGGGGAGAAATTTAACATCCTTCATGAAATAAGAAGATAATGTAACTTGTCTCCAAAGTCACTAAAGAAATATGGTCCTCATGTGTGTATTTTGGTATTTTATTGAATATTCTTCTAAAAATATGTTATATTTATGTATCAAAATACTAGATAATTATAGGTTTTATTATTTAAAATTATTTTATTAAAATTTGATGGATTTAAAAAAAAATAATAAATATTATAAAACATTTGGTTAAATTCTCTAGATTTTGTTTTTGGCACTCTCTTTTGGTTTACTCTATAAACATTATAAAGAGAGTATTATTCCCAAAATAAGGCATCTGTGACATATTGATGGATGTTAGAAAAGTATTTTATTAGATATTTTCCAATATAAAAATATTTTTATGTGTGAATAAAATATGAAAGGAGTTTTCCTTTTGTTAGTGAGGAGAGGGGAACTCATTAAATTACATAAAATATTAAGTTAATATAAATTAACTTTTATGGGAATAAGGATCCAAATTGATATAATATAAATATATGATTATTATGGGAAAAAAATAAAATCACAAAATTAAATTTTTGCAAGTTTACCATACTGTTTTACAATTATATATTTTTCTCAACCCATGTTAACCTTTTTTTTATAATTACTGTAATAATAAAGTTTTTACTATTTAGAGGACATTATAGTAAATATAAAAGGAAAATATTCCCATAAAGGATCATAGATGATATTTTCAAACATATACCAATCCATTGGATAATTATAGAAACTTTTATAATTTTAAATCATTTAATGAAATTTTATTTATTATAAAATGATAGTGATGTTATTTTTTAAAATAGTTATTTAATTTTACTTTGAAAACAACAATGCAAAAATGGAATTAGAATATAATCCATTAAGGTTTCTATAATATATTAATTTTATTTAAAAAATCCATATAACACAATAATTTATTCATATTATATTACTTTTAACATTTTTAAATTCATGTTTTTATTTTCCTATTAATTGAATAAGTATTTTGTGGGTGTTTCGTAGACATTTAAGGTAATTATTTCATCCCTAAAAATTTAATAAAAAAGATGACATTAAAATAAAAAAAAATTATATTTCAATTAATTATTTCTAATAAAAATTTATTTATATTTATCACAAAATATTATAGACATTGAATGCAAGAAATTGACATTTTTGAATTTATCTTTTACATAATAATTATAATGCTCAAAATCAGATACATATACCATGAGGTTACCATATAATTAAAATTATATGGAAAATTATAAAATAAAATCATCCAATAGAATAATGTAAGGATTTATGAACATTTTTATACCATATAATATTATTTTTAACCTTAATTTCACAATTTATATTTATCAATATGCCATTTATAATTATTATCCTTTCATGAATAACTAATATTGATACTCTCCCTTGAAACTTCTACAAATGATCAAAACTATAAACACTCGGTGTGGGAGGATTGTAAAAAACTAACTAATATAAATTTAGACAATGATTATAATTGGAAATTATAAATAGTGATTAGAATAAATATGGTTATAAAAATTATGAATATATTATTGTTTTTATATATAATATTATAGTACATCAAACTGAGAAGGTAGATAAGGAAATGGTTTCTTTGTCTTAAATTTGAATTCTAATAAAAATTTAGAATTTATAAATAATTTTTCATTTTTAGTGGTACAAATAAATCCCTATATTAATTTTTTTAATTATAATATGGTATTAAATTTTATTAATTTTTTTTTCTAAAATTATACCTCTCATAGGGTGTTCATTTATAACTTATAATGTTTTTATGGGTTTTTTGTGTCTGAAATATTTTCTATGCGTCATAATCATATGTTTTTTATGGGTATCATTCAAGATTGATATTTTATTATTTATAATGATGTTATTTTGAAATTGAAAATTTATTAACAGATAAAATATGATGTCCCAATCCTTTTTATATATATTATTTCATGACCATAAAAATTAATATCCATTATATACTAAATATGGATGCAAAAGCCTAGTCACTTTGGAAGACTAGTTATTTAAAATGATAAAATGAAACTTCAATACCAAAACTTTATTTTAATATTCATAATGATATCCAAACTCACTCTAAGAACCTAAAAATGCATAGCATAACCTGGGAAATATTTTGGAAATAAAATTGGGATAAAAAAATTATAATAGGATAAATTATGAAGAATAATGTATGATTCAAAGTTCTTAAATTCTATCATTAAAGAGAAGGTTAATAAATAATAACATGGGATCATAACATAAATAAATTAGTATCATAATATCATTAAAAATAGGAAATATGGAAGTAAAACAAAACATTACAGAAGCCTAACATAAGGCTAACTACCATGATAATAAAACATGGTCGACAGAGTCCCTTCATGGATTAGGTGTAATCCCTAATCCCATACATAATATCTCATGAGACAAAAACAATACCCAATTCATTAGAGAGTTATCTAGGTCTACCCATCATAACATTTTCATGATTATATATGACATATAGAGAATCCAATCATAATGAATAGTCGTAATAATTAACCTTGCGATGAAATGGGTAGTATAATATTATATTATTAAATAATCAAAGGAAAATTAAAAAATAAGGTATTTTAGAAATGAACATAAGGCCTATATTACCCTAAAATTGATGGAATAATAAGAATTCTATATATGATAGCTAAATAGAAACATGATTAAGAAGAATTCCATAACAGTTAAGAGAGATAAAAAGTCAATTAGGGAGAGAAAGGTCATAACCCAAAGGAAAAGGTTGGTTTGGAAGGATCCCTTAACTTAAGTATTTTATTTTATTTTTTGTAAATGATAAAACATACAATATAATATATATATATATATAATAAATTTATTCTAGAACCATACTCATATATATCATACCCTATATACTTTTCTTATATCATCTTACCACCCATTTTCTAACAATTCATTATTAAAATAATTATTACCACTGATAACTACTTCTTTTTTCATGTATGTTTTGGTTCGGTGGTATAAGTATTTATACACTGATCAAGGTCCCATCATATCCATAATTTTAACGATGATATTAATATCGTATATATTTCATATTTATATTTATTTATTCAACCATAAATAGTTGAGATAAAATATTAATTACAAAATTCATAGATATGGTTGGTCGTATATATACATGAACACTATTTCCATTTTTGATTGATGGGATGATATAATGGTTAATAATAACTCACATTTACTAAATCATAATAATATAATAAATTATTTATGTTTATTTGATCTTTCATTGTAAACGTCCACAAGTGACAGTGATAGAAAATAAGTTTAATCGGTTCATGATGTTGTAGAACACCATACACACAAACAACACTCCAATTTCACAGTTTATCAATATGAAAATGGATTTAGGTATTTGATTTAAAATAATAAAATCTTAGTATATGAAAGATACTGGTTTTGTAACACCTTGAGATTTTGAAAACTTTTTTTTTAAATAATATTTTCAATATCTTTCATTAAATGAAACATTGAATTTAGATTTCATTACATGACACATTGGGTTTATCCTATGTCAAATGAAATACTAATTTTAACTAGTTTTACATTCAATAATGATTTTATCTCGTGTTATAAATTAAACCAAATTTAACCAAAACATGACATGCGATTAAGAAGTTATTGTTTAAGATGATATTTATCACCTTCCCAAAAGAATGGTGGGTATTAATAAGAAAAAAAAATTATGAAAATATATCATTTAAACATAGATATATATAATTAATTCCTTTGTGACCAATTAATTATAAATAATAATTAAATAAATGAAAATAAAACAAATATTTTTTTGAAAATCTATTTTTTTGCACACGAACATGTTTTATATAAATTAGTTAAATAAATCACTTTTGGTGAATTATTTTAATGAAACTTATACCTTATATATTCAATAAAAAGTTTAAAATTTATATTATGCATTTTATAGATAAGGGATAAGAATAAGTCCAATTTTGTGCATAAAAATAGTCTTTTTTAAGAAGTTTTCTCTCATTTTACGTACTTATTTTTAAATTAATACATTCCAATTTCAGAAAATTTATTTTAAAAAATTAAATGAATTTTTAAAAAATTATTATAAAAGTATCTTATTGTGAATTTTTGATTTTTTTATGAAAATATAAATATTTCAATGAATTGTGAAAATACTACTTTTTGTTAAGATTTTTTAATTCCTTAAAAGTATTAAAAACATAAAAATAATTTTAATATGAGTATAAAAGTGAATATAGTTAATTTATATATAAATTAATACAATTTATTTCATTTTAATCATTTTCATATTAAATTTTTATATAATGTATTTTAAAACTTTTGAACATTTTCCATTTGGATAATAACTTTCCCATCGCTTCTACGAGATTAATTTTAAATTCTATTTTTAAACATCTATGAATATAGTTTGATAATTTGAATTAAATATATTCAATAATAATTATAAATAATATATTATATTGAAAAAATATTTTCTTAAAATAATGAGTAGTGAAGACAGTAAAAAATAATTACTATGGTTAAGCTAAAAATGTGTTAACTGACGGTGAACCAAGATGATAATGGTTAAGATGACTATAAAACATTTAACATTACTATTTTATGTCCATATATAAATATAATACCTCTAAATTCCAAATATATGTTTATTTCGGAGATATTACTTTTGGAATGACTTTATTATTTTAGATTATTTTGGGAAATTTTCTTGTAGTCTCTTAGGGGGTTAAATTCTCCCACTTATGAAAGGCCACCAACACCCTTCACATATTCACACCTCTAAAGACATATGTTTTCTACAAACACATAAAACATAACTACAAAAAATCCTTACTCATGTTTTTGATCTTTTGGTCTTCCCAAAATACAAACACTATGGTTTATAATTATATTTCAAAAGGAGGTGTTTCTAAATGAATATTGTCTTATTCACTAAGCTCCTTATTTTAATTTCGTCTCATTACATTTACCATTATGTGTTAACACAAACAATATAATAAAAACAATATCTAAAAGATAATTAAATTTTATTATATTAATTTTATGACCTAAATCCATCTCTACTCCCATCAAATACAAAACAAAAACTGTTGATTGGTTGTACGGTAGACTACCACCTCTTGAACTAATGTTTTATTGAATAACCAACTCTCAAGGTTGGAGATAATGATGTATTTATTATTTATACATGATATTTATGATATTATTATACTTATTTAATCATTAAATTACATATAACATTATACTTTATATTCTTTGTGAATTAGATAATGTCGCTCATGTGTACGGAGGACTACCGCCTCGCAAAGCAATGTGGTTTGTTCAAACTAGATATGGGATGTAATAAAGATTATTTTAATTAAAATATGTGATATATGTCGAATAAAAATGATTTATTAATGTTAATATATTTTTTACTTATATTTATATCAATTCATAAAGAAATTCGAAACATCGTTCATGCGTACATAAAACCTACCTTCTCCATGGATAGTGTATTTTATTTTCCATCTATAAAGTTTATATATTAATATAAAAACAATTCATATATATATATATATGATATTTATATCATTTTTTAATTTTTTTGTATGATTAAACCATGATAAAATTAGTATTACCAAAAATAAAAATTCAAAACATTCATGAGAAACAAATCTGTTATTACCAGAAAAGTGACTTTAACATGGAATTGTTAATCAATGAGAAGTAAAATGTCATAAGTAAATAATATATGTTATGATATATATATATATATATTATAGTTATTTAATATATATGTATATATAATAAACATATATTTATTATATGGGAGTTTATAATGTGTATGGTGGGGGATGAGACTTATGGTAAGGGATTTCAGGTCTCTTTTTTTGGAAACATATGGAAATTCACCAATCATTAATTTTATACTCTATATATAATTCAACATTTAATTTTAAAATCATTAATATCATAATTTTCATTATTTTTCATGTTTAATTTTATTTTATTTATTTAGTTTTAGGATTTAAAGGACTACTAAGGTGATGATGGATTTATGTGTCACTTTTTACTTTTGTGAGACACATGACATATTCAGAACAAATTCTGATTATGTGTTGTATGTAATACCCATAAACGTATTTTAGGGATTGTATTTGGGATTTGAAAATCCATTTGTTATCTTTCTTTCATGGGGTTAATAGTTTATAAGTAATTAAATTAGTAAGGGATTTTTGTCTCAACTTTACTTTCTTGAGATAGATGTTATGTTATGCACCTATCTTATTTTAGGAGGTGTATACACAATCCCTTTTACATCTAATAATATGAATTTATTTATTATCATTAGATTTTTTGTCTCATTTAATTTTATTTCTCAATGGGGATTATCATTAATTGTTACAAATGTCGTAATGATTTTATGTTATAATATCATTGTTTGTTGGGATAATTTAAGATTATGTTTTTGAAGAAAAAAATAGTATGTTACATATCTCAACAAACTCATGATGTTTATTCTCCAATGGTTGGGTCATGAGAATACATGTTTTACATTAATTATTTTCTTGTTATATACTATAGAGTTAAAAATAATTTTTATAAGAAAAATCATCATTATTTCTATCTTTGGTCGAAATTCTCTTTTTCTTCCAAAACCATATTTTATAAAAGTTTTTTAAAAAAAATATTTTTATCATTATGCATTGTATTTATTAAATAAATTTTTACCCATGTTATATTTTTTCAAAAATATTTTCAAATAAATCTTCTTATCATTTTCCAAACAATTCTATTTCATATTTTAATGAAAAGGTGAAATGTATCTTCATTTGAAAGTGAATGAAATGAGCTGAATTCTCTACTATCATAACCAATCATTTATCTAAAGCTTAATTTATATTCTTCTAATATTTTTTTCAAATTAAAAGTATTTTTAAAATATATTATGTTTGAAAAAAATCCAAGAGGTAACGATATATTACATAAGAAGTGTATTTAAATGATTATTAAATATTCCTTTATAAGATTGAAATTTTATTTCCAATGAAAATGATTTAAAAAGTATTTTATGATTTTTTTTCAAAATGTTATTTTTAAGGAATCTATATTTTCCTAAAAACTGTTCCAATATGTCTTTCAAAATCATTTTTTATATAAGATGTAACACTTTGATACTATATATTCCTTACTTTGGTTATGATCCTAGGATACATTTCGTATTCTTTATTCGGATGATTTTTTATGATTACAACATGTTTACAAAACCCATTTCTCGTCCATGGGTTATACCATGATAAAATTATTATGAAACCATATTTTTAATGGGCTATGAAATGATGAAATGATGAAATTATTATGAAACCTTTCCCTCTTTTATAGGTTATGATATTAAGAAATATTTATAAAACCCATTTCATTTCATGGATTATGATATGATTAATTTTTTATGATCTTCAAACACACATACATCTGATTTAAATCATGTGAAGGTTGAGACCTATATATACCTCCAATGCATCGGGATAAGATTCAAATATCTGGAGATATACAAGACTAGAATGTGGAGTCTACTTTTTAAATAAGGCGATTTTTCTACCATATTGGTCTTAAGAGTGAACTTTGACCACTATGATGGGTTAGGGAGTGAACCTACTCAACAAAGATATTCATATAAAAGATCCTTGACTACTATGGAAATTATTTTATATTATTATTTATAAGACATAATTCAATGTATTATGCCAATGTTATGCTCTCATAGATCATGTTGTTGATTTGATTATGATTAATGTCTTATAAACTAACAATATTTATTCTATGACTTGAGATTTTGATCTTTGGTATGAAGGTTATGGTTTTCCAACATTAAGATCATTTTCTCATACACTTATACTCACATTATGTTTATATATATTCCTTATTTACCCTTATTAAGAATTTAAGCCCACCCTTTATTATGATTCCATTTCCCAAGTTATGATGAATGGTTTTAAGTAGGGTGTGTTTATGAAGAGTAAAAAATGGTAATATATTTGTGGGAATCATTGATTATATTTCATTAAATAAGAATATTGTGTATATATTCTCCAAATACACTAAACCAATATGGTCATCATGAATGTATATATGTAATGTAATGAATATTCATCTAAAAAGATGTAATATTTATGTATGAGAATCTTGATTCATTACATTTGGTATTCGAAGAATTTTTAGTTATCCTTTGGAAACTACGATGAGAAAACATTATTGAGATCCCTAAGGACATGACTAAGGATAAGTATAAGGATAGTTCATATTATAGTAAAATGTCCTGGAATTTTGGTAAAGGATAGAGGGAGTGTTTACAAATAATTAAGTACCTATATGGATACTAGAAGTTAGTGCGGCTCTGGAATAGAGGTACCTAGTGGTAAAATATATGAAAGGGGAACATTGATCTGGACTCAAACATTTCATGGTGAATGAAAATGGGACTTTCTCCACACCTATTATGACACTCTCAGGGGATAATATTTGAAAATTCCGAAAATAATAATTTACCATTGTGAAATATTAAAATATATTATCATTATGAATGTCCTAGTAAAAACCTAGGTGTGAAAGATTAAAAATAAGGTGTCCTACATTATGTATCTTGGTAGTGATTTTTCATGATATTGTGGTTCCCCAATATGATTATTGGTTTTCTTACAATGCTTTTTGGTTAGTGACTATGGTTGGAACCAAAAAGAATCATGTTAACACTAAATCTCATATAATATTCAGTGACTATGTGAAAAAAAATTGAATTATAACTAGATATATAGATATTAAGGTTATGCCTAATAATCTGTCACGATATATGATTAGCAACATAATCTATGACATTCCAAAATGACCAAATAAGAGGAAGATGTACTTTTATGAAATTTTATGGGATAATTAACACATTTTAATGATGATTTAGCTTCATATATGTCAATAAGGTGGGAATAAGAACCTAGAAAAATATCTCAATCAAAGGGGAAGTTTTTTTCAGTGTTGAAATGATGGAAATACAGTGAAAATTTATCTAGGAGTTAGATGTCTTATATATGGGGAACATAGGAATTATCAAAAAGGGATATCCCATACACCACAAAAATATATATGTTTTTCAACCATTTAAGTGAATGGACTGATTTGTATATGTGTTATATTAATTAATTATATTGTAGAAGTATATTAGTAATGGTATTTTAGTTATAAGAATTGGTAAACATCAAAGGATTTCATTATTTTAGAAGAATATATGCCTTTTTTAAATTAAAAGTTATGGATACCATCTTGGGATTGTGATTTTATGGTTGATCATAAGTTCAATGTAATTTACATACCTTTTTAGGTTTTATTTTATGGTATTTTTTCAATATTAAGGATGTTTTAGGATACATTAATGGGGATACAACCCTTTGGTTTTTTAAATGTTATATTGACAAAGTTATTTGAGGAGGAATTATTTTATAGGTTGTGGAAATATTATTAAAGGTACTAGTAACATTTAGGGTCTATATTTTATTTTATGTTTAGGTAATTATGTGTTTTATTTGATCAAATTATGAAATAATCACACTTCATCTCTAGTTAGGAATATTTATCTATTGATCCTCTTCCCAAAATATATATTAAAGAAGTTATAAGGTTTCATGGTGTACCAAATTAAATTTCATATGATTGGGAATTGAATTGTACTTATCTTTATGAGTAAATTATTCCAAAATATATTGATAAATAGTTGATTTTAAGATCTATGTATCATCCTCAGACAGATGGTTAGTTTGAGGGAACAATTCAAACCCTATAGGGTATGATAAGACCGCGTTGTAGGATTTTTAACATTCATTATTGGTAAATGATTATGGGGAAATTTATATATTATATATTCAATAACATTTTTAACATTTATATTATGTATTTTATACAAAAAATATAAGAATAAATCCAATTTTATGGTTAAAATCTATATTTTTATAAAAAAGTAGTTTCATTTCCTTTTGCGCAATTATATTAAAATTAATTTGTCCAAATTTTAAAAATTTATTTCTAAAAATTAAATTAATTTTTGAAATTTTAATTTCATGCTTATCTTAGGATTACTATTTTTTAATTTTCTAAGAATATAAAATTTTCAATGGATAGTGAAAAATATTGGTTTTTATTAAGAATATTTATTTCTTTTAAAGAATTTAAAATTGAATTTTTTAATGTGGTTTTAAAGTTAAAAAAAAGTTAATTATATATATTTTAATCCAATTTATTCCATTTAAATAAATTTCATATTGAATTTTTATATAGAAAATTTTAATCGTTATATCATTTTTTCTTTGTAAAACTGCTTTCATGTCACATCTGCGGGTTTAATATTAATTTAAATTATTCCAATTATATGAATTGAATTAATAAAAATGGATTCCATATTATGAATAATAATAATTGATATTATATTATAGGGTCAAATTAATTTTTTACCATAAATAATTATGTAAATAGAAAAAATTAATTATCACGATTATGGTAAAAATGGGTTTAATATGGGTTAAACTAAGAAAATAAGAGTAAAAATGACTTTAACACTTTTAAAATTTCTATTTTATAGACATGTTTCAGTATTATGGTACCCATTATAGAATAAATGTTCATTTTAAATATTTTTTATTTGGACTTACATGATTTTTTTATTCTTTTGGGAAATATCCAACTAGTTTTCCGGTGTGCTCCTTTCCTCAACTATAAAAGGCCACCACCAACCTTCACTTATTCACACCTATAAAACCATATAGTTTTCCAGAACTAATCCAAATTTATCCCCATAATCCTTATCCATGTTATAGAGCTTATGTTATTTCTAAAATACCAACACTAGGGTCCTTCATATGAGATCCAAAGGTGGTTCTTCTAAGAAAAGTTAATTATCTTCTCTATAATCCATCTCTTTCTATCTTACTCTTCTATATTAAATTATTTATTAACACTTAAAATATAATAATAACAATATATGATTTATATTTATATGTTATTATATTATTTTTAATGACCAATATCTATCTATACTTCCATCAAATTGAAAACAAAAATTGTTTATTGTGTTTACAGTGGACTACCACTATATGAACTGGTGTTATTCATTTTCAATAACCACCTCCCATGGCACTATATAACGATCGATTTATTGTTTATATATTATATTTTAGATATTATTTTACTTATTTAATCATTATATTATATATATATTCATTAGTTTTATTCTATGAGATTATGATAACATCGCTTGTCTGTATGGTGGACTACGCCCTCGCGAGGCGATATGATTCATTCACACATTATATGGAAGGTAAAAACGAGTTTTTTGATGAAAATTTTTAATAAATATGAAATAATAAATATTATATAGTTATAACATATTATTTTTGTTTTTTTATTTTTTGAGAAAATAAGCACAGAATGCATACGTACGACCAACCATCTAATTGAATGGTGAATTTCATTTTCAATATCTAACATTTATAGAATAAAAAAAATCCATATATAAATAATATAAATTATATTTATATAATGGTTAATATTCTTTATATTATTTAACCATGATCAAATTAGTAGGACTAAAAATAAAAAAAATATGAACATATATGAAAAACTAAAACAATTATTTCTTGAAAGGTAAATTTAACAAGAAATTATCAATAAATGGGTAATAAAAGGTTATAATTAAATAATAAATGGTATTATATATATGTATAATATATATATATTAAATTTATATTTAATAAAATTATAAATATTATACAACATGTTTGAACATGTACGATGTGAGACTTGCATTTAGTGGTTTCTAGTCTCTCTTTTATTGAGGGGAGAAATGTGATAATTCACTACTCATTTATTTTGTGTGGTTAATATAATTTCAATTTTGAATTTTATATCCTGAATATACTTTTTTAAATTATATTTAATTCTTTCTTTGATGGTATGATTTTTAAGCCCTTACGATTCAAAATATTCCTAAAGCAGTAATGGGTGTTTGTCACTCATTTGTGAGAGAAATGTGTTATTCACCACCTATTTAATTTATTTTGTGTATATACATACCATGTATTTATTTTATAATTATTCTCCATAAAATTATTGGGATTTAAATATGCATTTTATGATCACACTTTCATTGGGATTAAAGTTCAAAAGTCACCAAATTTGTAATGGATTTTTGTCTCAATTTGTGTTCCTTGAAACATATGTTATGTTATTCACCTATCTAATTTTATTAATTGTTTACACAAACCCTTTGACATTTAATATAATTAATTTATTTATTCTCATCATATTTTATGTTTAATATAATGTTGTTCCGTCATGGTACTAATGATTTAATGTTTTAAACGTGGTAATGATTTTAAATTACTATCACATAATTTATTGGTATTATTTATGATTTTGTTTTTTAAGATAAAATATTATGATAAATCTCGAAATAAACTCATAAATTTAATTATCCTCTTATTATCTCATGATAATGAATTAATTTCCCTTCATTTTCCTATCTTTACGTACTCAACAATTCAAAATAATCTTTTTTAAGAATAATTTTGTTTATTTCGATCTTAGGTCGAAAACATTTTTTTTAAAACCATGTTTTCTATAATCTATTTAGTAATTTTTTTATATTATCCAAATTATTTATTGAATACATTGTTAACCATTTTTAACTGTTTAAAATATGTATTTAAAGGAATGTTAATATTGATTTCTAGATAATTGTCATTTGGTTTTTACCAAAAATGAGAAAGAAATATTTTTTAATGTGTACAACCTGAATAGAATTTTTAGTCATTATGATCAATAATTTTATAAAAGATTACATTTTAATATTACGATTATATCTTTAGTGAAATATATTTTTAAAATATTTTATGTTTTAAAATGTTTTTCTTCAATACGGAAAGTATATTTTACTCAAGAAATGTTTTAAATGATTTTAAGTATTACGTTATATATTTTATAGGTTATTTTTAAAGAAAATTATTTTTAATAATATTTAATGATTTTTTATATTTTAAATGTTATTTTAAAATAAAAGATATTTTCCTTTAATAAATAATCCATCTATAATTTAAAAATAATTTTACATCTAATATGACATCATTTTATCAAACTTATGCATTACTGGGGATATAATCCAATGATAAAATTATTATTCACTCTATTTATGATTAATGTTTATGATGAAACTATGATCACAAAACATATTTCTGTCCAGTGGGTTATACCATGATAAAATTCTTAGGAAACCCATTTATTTTTACACACTATGATATGTTGAAATAATGAAATTATTATAAAACCTATCTCTTTTCCATAGGTTATGATATGGTGAAATGTTTTTGAAACTTATTTAATTTTAGTGGTTATGATATGATGAATGTTTTTTTATCATGTGTCTCACATAAAAAAATTCAATTTTGTGAAGGGTGGGACCTATGTTTACCTCTAATTCATTGGGTAAAGATTGAAATCTTGGGAGATATAAAGGACTAGAATGGAGAGTGAACCTAGTTCAATAATGGACTTTATTTACTATGATGGTCTTGGGATTTAACCTTAAGAAATATGATGGTTTTGGAAGTGAATAAAATCCACTATAATATCCTTGGAAGTGATCCATGACTATTATAGAGATTATTATCTATACTTAAGTGTATGCCAAAATTACTTGTCTTATTCTAATTCTATTCTCTCATGGACCGCATTCTTCAATTTATGTATGATTCAAGTTTTACTAAATTTTAATATTTATTCGGGTACACAATGTTTTGATATTTTATATGAAGGGTATAGTTTTCATATGTTATTATCATGTTCTCATACCCCTATACTCATTTTATGTTTCAGTATTTCCATTGTTTACCCTTACTGGGCATATGACATCACCCATTCCTATGTATCATTTATCTCAATTTTGAAGAAAGTTTTTAAGTTGGGTATCTCTGTTAATAATACAAAAGGAATGATATTTTGGGGAGAAATTTAACATCCTTCATGAAATAAGAAGATAATGTAACTTGTCTCCAAAGTCACTAAAGAAATATGGTCCTCATGTGTGTATTTTGGTATTTTATTGAATATTCTTCTAAAAATATGTTATATTTATGTATCAAAATACTAGATAATTATAGGTTTTATTATTTAAAATTATTTTATTAAAATTTGATGGATTTAAAAAATAATAATAAATATTATAAAACATTTGGTTAAATTCTCTAGATTTTGTTTTTGGCACTCTCTTTTGGTTTACTCTATAAACATTATAAAGAGAGTATTATTCCCAAAATAAGGCAACTGTGACATATTGATGGATGTTAGAAAAGTATTTTATTAGATATTTTCCAATATAAAAATATTTTTATGTGTGAATAAAATATGAAAGGAGTTTTCCTTTTGTTAGTGAGGAGAGGGGAACTCATTAAATTACATAAAATATTAAGTTAATATAAATTAACTTTTATGGGAATAAGGATCCAAATTGATATAATATAAATATATGATTATTATGGGAAAAAATAAAATCACAAAATTAAATTTTTGCAAGTTTACCATACTGTTTTACAATTATATATTTTTCTTAACCCATGTTAACCTTTTTTTTATAATTACTGTAATAATAAAGTTTTTACTATTTAGAGGACATTATAGTAAATATAAAAGGAAAATATTCCCATAAAGGATCATAGATGATATTTTCAAACATATACCAATCCATTGGATAATTATAGAAACTTTTATAATTTTAAATCATTTAATGAAATTTTATTTATTATAAAATGATAGTGATGTTATTTTTTAAAATAGTTATTTAATTTTACTTTGAAAACAACAATGCAAAAATGGAATTAGAATATAATCCATTAAGGTTTCTATAATATATTAATTTTATTTAAAAAATCCATATAACACAATAATTTATTCATATTATATTACTTTTAACATTTTTAAATTCATGTTTTTATTTTCCTATTAATTGAATAAGTATTTTGTGGGTGTTTCGTAGACATTTAAGGTAATTATTTCATCCCTAAAAATTTAATAAAAAAGATGACATTAAAATAAAAAAAATTATATTTCAATTAATTATTTCTAATAAAAATTTATTTATATTTATCACAAAATATTATAGACATTGAATGCAAGAAATTGACATTTTTGAATTTATCTTTTACATAATAATTATAATGCTCAAAATCAGATACATATACCATGAGGTTACCATATAATTAAAATTATATGGAAAATTATAAAATAAAATCATCCAATAGAATAATGTAAGGATTTATGAACATTTTTATACCATATAATATTATTTTTAACCTTAATTTCACAATTTATATTTATCAATATGCCATTTATTTACTATTATTACTATTCATAATCACTAAGAATAAAAGCCACCTATTTACAAAATTAATAGATAATGATGAAAAATAAGAAACCAATTATTCATTATTAAATTTCAATAAGTCTCATAAATTAGTTTAAAATGAAAACACAAAATGAAATTAAATCAGTTTTTTAGAAAAATTCTTTCTTAAGTATAAATATGTTTGTTCACCCAATTAAATATTTAAATATATTTCAAATAATATAATTTGGTTAAAAATATTATAGGATAACAAATTTTACATTAAATTCATTTTAATAAAATGTATCTTTATAAATCCTTGAAATAGAAATATAGTTTTCAATAAAAATAAATATTTTTCATTATTCACTGGGAAAAAAATATTTTAAGAAAAGTCAAAGACATTCAATCTAAGGTAATTTAAAAATTATGATACAAGAAATGGTAAAATTTTTATCATATATAATTTGTTAAATCTCAATAATGTTTTTTTAATATTCACTTATGAAAATAAAAATATCATATTTTTTAGAATAAGATAACTTTACATAAAACTATGTTCTCATATCCTAAACCATAATCAATTAATTTTTATTGTGTATGAATATTATATATATATATAGATAGATTTGTATATATGTAAATATATAAATTTTTTTATTCCTATTTATACCCCCCCCCCAATTTAATGGTTGGGTTATAACTATAATAACATTTCATTATTCTTTTAATCTTGGTGTTTCATGTTTTATATGCTATCGAACATAATATTCTTATAAAATCATGGTATATTAAATCCACCCAAATAAATTTCACATTTTAAATTTTATATTACATTCTATGGTGAAATTATTTGATGTTACTTCTACTTCATGTTTTCTTTCGATTCCCCTGTATCCTTCTCATATATGTTGTTTCACCATAGTACTTTGACAAGGGGAATAATCCTGTTGTGTTGAAATTTATTTATATTTTGAAATATATTCACCTAATTCTCATCATATATGATATCATTTTCTATTTTCACCACCTCTTTGTTATGTACATGCAAGGGATTTGGTATTTACATTCCTAATAGGGATATGTAGAATTTTCCGTGTACTTGAGATAGGGTTGGTGGGTATTCTAGTTGATAGGTCACATATTTAATGTAATCAAAAATATCAAAAGGGTCTATATACCTAGGACATATCATTCCCGTAATCAAAAATCTCATGAATATTTTCTATGGAGATATGTGGAGGAATGGAATATCTCTAACCTCAACCTTCATGTAACATCGATTATTGTTAGTATAACTCTTTTATCAAAATAAAGCAGCCCGAATGTGGTGGTGAATTGTATTTACCTTTTATACCATTTCTTAAACAATTTTAGGTCCCACTATCTTATTTTCACTAACTTCATTCCAACCCATAGGTGTTCTACATCTCTTCCCAAAAAGGGTTCTATATGGATTCATTTTGAATATTTAGTGGTAGTAATTATGGTATGATAACTCGGCTAGATAACGGTATGGATCCCATCTTCCTTTGAAGTCCATCAATAACTCCCTCAACGTATCTTCTAGTGTTATGATAGTCCAATAAAACTATCCATCATCATTTGGGTTATAATCCATGATAAATTTCAACTCATTGTTTAGACCATGTTTTACACACTTCTAGAACTTATATTTAAATATTGAATCTTGATCAGATAAAATTGATAGTGGATTTTCATGTAGCCTCACTACTTATCTTATGTATATCCTTTCATATTTATTGAGAGATAAATCCTAATGAATTTTAATTTAAGTTATAAATCATTATAATATGATCCACCATTGTGTATATAATATTATTTCATCTCCATGTTTTCAAAAGACCAGTTAAAATATACATAGTGTTGTTTTTCCATTTTAATATTGGTATGTGTAATGGTTGCATCATTACCTTTTATATTCTCCACTAATCCTTCACCAATTTACCCATATGACATTTTGATGTATTTGATCTATTTTTTCATATCATCTCTTCAATATTTATCTATGTGGTCTCATGTAATGACCCACATTCTTCATGATTATGGAAGGGATAACAATATTTTGAGACGTTCCTTCCAAAAAATGAAGGAGAGATAATTACCCCTAAGTCTCGCCCCCAATAAGCCTTAGAGTGGCGAATGTCTCCAAGGGTATATAAATCTCACAAAAAATGGGGGGAATTACCCCTTTTATAGTTACCATGATTGGGAGATAAGATGTACCGACCTCAAAGAACTCTAAAACAGATATATATTGGAAAACCCAAACCCATACCACATGCATGTTTAAAGTAAAACTACTGAAAATACAACAAATTATCCATGGTAAGTACCAAAATTAAACTACGAAGTGACACAACAATTGTCCCTAACATCCGAGTTAGTGAGTTCTAGCACAGTCTGCATAATCTTCCTAGAAACCTGAAAATAGTTTTATAAATGTAGGGTGAGCATAAATGTACACTCATAATGGGGAAAACAAAGTCACTCATTCACAAGTGGGAGGAGCATACTAATTCCCCTATGAGAATATATTTGAATCCAAAATCACATACAAAATAATACTAACCACCCAGCCTCACCAAGGGACACTCACCAAGTAACACAAAATAAGTAATATAATTTAATAAACACATCAATATTTGGGTACCCCACTCCACTTCTCACTGCTTAACTAGAACATCCTCACGCATCTACCTCTTCCACAATCCCCACACTCACAACCTGTTCACACAAACATAGGACACAAAACAAATCGTAATCTTGACCGTAGATATCTGGTCCTCACACATTCCAAAACCTACCCAAAAACACCTAGGCCTCACACATACCACATAGTGACCGAAAACAGTCGGGCCTCATCCCAGAGACACTTGGGAAACATACCACCTGTCTCACAACTAGTACTCTAGATCTGGTAAAAAACCACAATCTATTATATCCTTCCCGAAGATTCATATGTGCTAAATTCCTAGAAGATGTAGCATAGAAAATATAATAAATATCCATACATCCTCCCATCGGGCTGTTGGAAAATACACCCCCATCCATAGCAATGGGGGTGTTTGGTATGTAGTGTTCAACACCGGTAGGGTGCATATAGAAAACACAAGGAACTATAAGTATATATATATGTACCAAATACATGGCACAACCAATGGGATTTCAAAACAAACTACTAGCCTACACAAAATGGCCCTTTTATCCACCTGTAAATGCATGTATAAGCAGAAACAGTGGTCAGTTCTGTAAGTCAAAGTATACCCCGAGCCAATTCATTTAACCTATTATCGTTATGCATTTATCAGTTTTTCATTTGGTTATTCCATCCCAACCCTGGCATCTATCAGACACAACATCTTCAACCATTTTCAAAATGCTAAAAGCTAATAACCCATCTGTATAACATAACACACAACAAACAATCCACTTCTTTCTTCCTACCCATTTAACACCCATTCATATTTTAACACTACCAACATAATTCTTCAAATCCATGATGGCATGTCCTTCCTATCATCTCGTAAACTCCCACCAAAACACATTACAACCACACTTGGAAGCCCTGGTGCACAACACCACACACATCACACCCATAATATGAACATGAAAAAACCTAGTCTTGTTGCCCTGCTACCCAACCACAACCTAGATGATGTCCCACTGCATAACAATTCCATCCATTATAAAATAAATAAATCTCTCAAATTGAGGTACCATAACACCACTAGTACAACCTTGTACACATATTCACACCCCCAATAAAATAACCACACTACTTGAACCCACACAAGTCACAAAACCTAATATAACACAACACGCAACCACACCTATCAATTTGGGTGAATTCAGATTTGGAAAACACTGTTCTTTAAATTCCACTTTGATAAGAATGGGTGATCACACAAGGTTTTTCATCCTAGGGCATCAATTTATTTAACCAAGTGTAGATGATCTGTTAGATTAATAATCACACCAATTATTGATAGGGAAGAAACAACTATAAGTTATAACCCATGCATAAGAAAAGACCACCAATGTCCACAATTTTCATAAGCCCCATGACCATAATAGATCACATCATCAACAAAGATAACATATAAAACTAGAGATGAACATCAATACACTCCCATAAAGTTATCAAGAGCATATTATCATTTATCTTTGAAAAATCTACACTATAGTTTCCACAAAAGAACATTATTACACCCACCCTGCATGATACACAAATAGAAGAGATGAAGTAAATCCCTACATGGTATAACAGGTGACAAAAACTTCTACATATGCGAGTTGTAGAAAAAATCCAAGTAAAACCTCTAAGGAAAACTCAATTGATGGCTACAACACAACAGGACACTCCATGGGAAGGGAAGGCTCTAGGAAGACCAAGAGAAATGGTAGGATAAGACCTCGACATTAGAAAAAGAAATCCATACTTATATCAATGGAATGGGAAACCATTTAAAAAGTCAATAACATGGTATCACAATCAAGATTATATAGTTTAGATATATTAAAGTCCCTAGATCATTATGATATTAAATATATAATTTATATCCTTTGAAACTCCTTTAGAAATTCATAAACAACAATTTAGACTCAATTTACGTCAAATAAAACGTATGATGGATGAAACTTGAAAATAAATTAAATAAGACACTGATGGGTGAGTCACTGAAACCATGATCAAGTAATTGATGGGTGATTCACCAATGAAACCTACCGACTCCTAACTCACTGAAACCCTGACTCACTGACACTAATGCCCTGACTCACAGACATTAATGCCCTGAGACAATGACATTGACACACTGACTTGACAACACCAATGCCCTAAATCACCAAAATCTAAACCCTGACTCACTGACACTAACACCCTAAGTCACCAACACTGATGCCCTGCCTCATCAACATCGATGCCTTGAGTAACCGACCCCAATAGAAAATTGTAAAAATTGGAATACTCTTAAAATTATCTATCATTGCATCCTATAACGCCACAAACACAGTACTTAAAAAAAGTAATGGACCACAGAGGTCCGAGACATTACATAATATACCTCTCAAACTATTCTTACCCTCAAGAATTCCAAACCAACCCCAGGAGAAATAGGGTTCCAAACAACCACCCCATAACATACCTCTCAAGGTAGAAAAACCATGTGTTTCTGGAATGAAATATCAACATCTAAAAACACATTCTCCCACATCGTCTAACCCAAAGAACTTCAATATAGACCACACAAGCACCAAAACTCACACCGCCCAAACATACAAATCAGGTAACTCATTACCTTGTGTAAAGACACTATCTTCTTTGGGTGTCACTGACTCAGTCGCATGAGTTTAATAGCATCTAAATTAATAAATATTGATTATGTATCAGGTCCTTTACTCCTCTTACATCATGAATTTATCATTCATCATGTGATAGGGAAACAACCCATCTCACGGAAAACAAGTTTTAAGTATTACATCATAATGAAAAACACATAACAACTCTGGGTACTGGGCATGAATCTGTGTATCTCACTCCAAAGTTGTCTCCTCCCGACTAATTTGCCTCCACAACATGAGAACCAAGGTAATGGATCATCCATGAAACACCTTATCATGATGTTCCTAGATCTTAATTGGTCACTCAACAAACATTGTATCTCCCTTAATGTCCAACTCTCCCTAATCAATGACATGGGAGTCGTTGTGAAGATACTGATGAATCTGGGAGACATTAAAGACATCATGGATCCTCCCCAACTATAGTGTCAATTCCAACTGATATTATACCTTTCTAACTCATCCCAACACTTGTAAGAGTCTAAGGAACCTAACAGAAATCTTACTCTCTCAACTGAACCTTTGCAGCATAGGTCGATAGGAATCATTTAAGAACATATAGTCCCCATCTTCGAACTAAAAAGGCCTTATCTTGTGATTGACATAAGACTTTTTTCGGTCTTGTGTTGCCTTTATCATCTGATTGAAAATTTTCACCTTCTTTGTAATACTTTGTACTATGTATGGACCAGGAAGATTTGCCTCCTCAAATTATGTCTAGTACAAGGGTAAATGACATGTCCTTCCATAAAAGGCCTCAAACAAATCCTTGCAAATGGAAGAGTGATAGATATTATTTTAAGAAAAATATAACAAGGAGAAAAGTAATACACAAGACCTAGAAAAGTCTATAACACATGCCTGTAACATGACCTGAAATGTCTGGATTGTCCCATATATTTGTTCATCCATTAGAGGGTGGAAAGTAGTGTTGATATGTAACTGGTTGATGAAGGAATGTTGCAATCCCCTCCAAAATCACGATGTTAAACATGTATCTTAATCTGAGATGATGTATCTCGGAACCCCATCTAGTCGCACCACCTCATCCACAAACCTATGTGATAAGGCTTCCACTATGGTCGACTCCTTAATTGCTAATAAGTGAGATGATTTCATTAACTGATCCACTATTACCCAAATAGCATCACATCCTCCCTATGCTTTGGGTAATCCTATGATGAAATCCATTGAAATGCCATCCCAATTACACTATGGGACATCTAGTGGCTACAACAAACCACTAGAAACATAGTTCATAGACTTCACTTGCTAGCACACCAAGAAATATTCCATAAACTCCGCTACTACCTGCTTTATCTCGGGCCACTAGAAGTTCTCCCTCAAGACCTGGTACATCATGGAATCTCCAAGGAGTACCACTTGGGGTTATCTTTGAAACTCATGGAGAAATTCCTCATGTACTTCCACTGGAAATAATACCTTCCCGTGGAACAACATAAAATTCTAACCATCCCTCCAAAGCATCACCCAGGTTAAACAGATCTTGCATCACCCCCGCCTTTCAGCCGCCCCACTGAGACTCCTCCACCTTCTGCCTCAGAGATGACTGAACATTCATCTGAAATAAGAAACTTCTACCACCATCTATTCCCTCCCCTAAATACAAGGAAAAAAAATCCTTCATTTCCATGTTTGAAACACTACCCTTGTACTTTCCTAGTGACTTCCGTTGAAAATCACGAAGCATATTCTACCACTAATCATCCTCCGTCTCTAGGTTGATGCTCCTCTAGTCAATCATGTTAGCCTGCTGACCCTCCATTCCTCATACCACACACAGGAGATGTTCAAGAGCAATAGTTAAAAGGGAAAAAGAAACTCCTAGTCCCACATATTATGTATTTTATCTCTTAAGATTCATTTTAACTCTTTGTCTGTTTATATTTCCCCAAAACACCCAAAACAAATAAGAACACAAGTAATCATGATGCATGTACCTTTCCTAGGGTCTCTACCCTGAAAATGGTGTTGACTCACTTGGTTGTTTGGCAAGATCAGAGTCCTTTCATTGGATCATGGGGGGACTTAAAATCATGTTTCATGTCCTATCTTACTTGGGATATGTAACACACCAATATAATCTAACATTGATCCCATACCGACCTATGAAATATTCACTATGCCTAACTCAAAAATCCATTCTATATCTCAACCTCCCTCTGATACCATTCTGTCATGACCATCCTTCTTCAAGATGAGGGAAGGGATAACAGGATGTTGGTACATTACATCCTCACGATGAATCACTGATAATGACCCCTGATTCACACCTCTAATAGGCTTCACGGTAGCAACCATCACCAATGGTTTAGAAATATCAGAAAAAATGGGAGTCATTACCTTTTTTAAAGAAACCATGATTAAGAGATAAGATGTATGAACCTCTAAATAAATCTTGTGTATATATATATATATAAACCAAAATCAATCCCACATTCATGTTTAAAGTAAAACTACAGAAAATAAAAATAAAACTCCAAGGTAAGTACCAAAATAAAACAAAGCAGTGATGAAAAAACTGTCCCCAATGCCTGAGCTAGTAAGGTCCGACATGATCCATGTAATCTCCCTAGAAACATGAACATAGTTTTATATAAGTAGGGTGAGAATATAATTATACTCATTATAGAAAAACCATAGTCACACATGCACATGTGGGAGGATCATACTAATGCCCATATGAGAAGACTGTAGAAACCAAACGCACCTACCATGTAATACTAAACACCCATCCTTACCAAGACACACTCACCAGGTAATGAAAAACAAGTAATGTAATATAATAAGAACATATATATTTGGGTACCCCACTCCACTTCCCACTAGTTAACTAGAACATCCAGATACATCCACCTCTTCCATAAGCCCCACTATCACAGCCTTCCCACACACCTGGGCCATCAACCACACCACAATCCTACCCATTGACACCAAAGTCTCACCCATACCACACCCTTCCCGAAAACATATGGGGCTCACACATACCACATCTTGCTGGAAAACACCACAACCTCATCCCAAAGACACCTAGGAAACAAACCGCCTCTCTCACAACTAGTACCATAGATCTGGTAAAAAACCTCAATCCATTACAACCAAATCGAAGATTCTTGTATGGTAAATTCCAAGAAGAGTGATAATAGAAGAGATAATAACTATCCATCCATTCTCCCACTATGATATTGGTAAATACACCCTCTCCTATAGCAATGGGGTTGTTCATCACATAGTGGTCAACACGGGGGGGGGGTGTATATAAAACACAAGGAACTAAATGTATATATATAGGTTCCAAAAAATCATCCCAAACTATGGAATTTTAAAAATAAACTACCATCCAAAACAAAAGTACCCTTTCATCCACCTCTAAATGAACATATCACCACAAAAATAGTTCACTTCTGTAAGTATATGTATTCCCCAAACCAATTAATTTAACCAATTTTCATTCTACATTTATCAATTAATTCATTTATTTATTCCATCCCTGCCAGAGTAGCTATTAAGTAAAATATCTGCAACCATTTTCAAAAGTCCAAAAGCTGTTAAACACTCCCCGTAAAAAAACACACAGGAAACAAAACACTTAATTCTTCCACACTATTTAACACCCATTCATATTTTATGTAACACCCAAGATTTTAGGAGAAATATTTTGTATTTTATGTTATATAAATCATCAAATTAATCTTTCACTACACACAACACTATCTTGGCTTGCTTTATACGTAATCGTGACCTTCCCTGATAGCTTGCGTCGTACGCAATACCGAGTTTCACTAAACAACGATATGCTATTAAAATATTATTAAAAGTAGCCCGTTATGAATAGTAATACCCACTTTTTGAAATTTTGGAAAATTTATTTTTCAAAATTGACTTCATTTTTGGATTCGGAATATCGAAATTATACTAGGGTGAAATTTTGGTATTTTTCTGAAGACTTTCAGTTTTTGATGAATAGTGAAAACACTGGGTTACTATTTAAAAACCGACTTTTTATTTAAATAATTATTTATTTTAATTAAATTTATTTTAGGTCAAAATTGATACATAATACCTATATATGTTCAATTCAATTCATTGGAGTCATTTTATAATAATTTTAGATATTTAAAAATTTTATTGAACTTTTGACCGTCTTTTACCCACCTCCTAGGAGAATTTGAAAATTTACATAAAACGTAATTTTACCGCTTCTGTGAGTGGAATTTCAAAAAATCCAAGAGACAATTTTTATGTCAGTAAGTAAAATGTGGTTCAATGAGATGAAAATAATTTTTGGTGAATAGTAACTTTTTACGTTTATTTACCACGGTTAAAAGTAAATAGGCTAATTAAGAGTAAAAATGTTATTATTATTACCCTAACACATGACCTAATTCTATTGGATAAGTGTAATTCAACCAAAAACAACCTTAGTAATAAAATATGACCATTTAGGCCCACTTGGATTAGATTAGGACATTTATTATTAATTTATTTAAAAAAGGGTTAAAATAATTAAAATCAAAGTTTAATAAGTAAATCATTTTTTATATGGGGTTATACATAAGATAAATTAGACTATAAATATTCATTAGAAAGCTAAAAAGGTTTATAAATAATTATATTATATTTTTAATTTTTATAGATTAAATAATTTAATTTATTTATGACACAATGATGATGCAGTAATTATCATATTAATGAAATATTGACATAATTGATGTTATAAATACCCAAATAAATGAAATTTGAGACTTTTTATGAATTCAAATAATTTTATATGTTAATATGACATGTTAGTATTGATTTAATTTACTTTTTTCGAACTAATATTTATGTTATGATTTTCACAAAAATCAATTACCAAATATTATCAAAATTGACATAAAATAGTTTTTAAAAACAATATTATATTATTAATTGTTATTTTATTCCTAAAAAACTGAGGTTCAGCCAAATGACTTAGATAAGGTTATATATATTAATAATAAACAACTTGGGGTTCGTTTTTCTTGTTATAGTGAGTTTATTAACCTTATAGTGTAAGAAGACAAAAAGACACGGTAAAAGTAAAATTATTTAACTTAAAGTTAAATCTAACTGATAAGGTTATAATAGGAACCTAAACTTGTCTAAATTCTATTGTATGAATGGATTTAGACCCATCCACACCTTGGCTTTAAAATAAATCAATTTAGAGCTATTTAAAACTGAATATGACTTTATAAAAAAAAATATTTTTAGTTTTTCCAAAGGTACCCCTCTCCTCCCTTATAAAAGGGCACCTCCTCCCTCTCTTCATCACACCACTTTGAGCCTTCCGGATCATCCAACCCCTTCCAAATTCTCTTCTCCACTTCGCTAGAAACTTCCTAGAGGTCCTTGTCCTCTTCAAAGACCAATTTTAGTGCCCTAAAAGGAGGTCTCAAAGAGGCGCTTCAAAGAAGAGGTAATGTCTGTTACCGATTCTTTCAAATTTATTTCTTATTCCACTTCTTCTTATTTAGTTGTTTCATTATGAATTAATTACATAAGTATCATTCATATACTGATATTTTATTATAAATATGAAACAACCCTATTTCACCATCTATCCATCCTATGGAAAACGAAATCACTGCGCGTGCGTATGTATGGAATACCGTCTCCACGCTATGGTGTAATCTATTTTCCACCACCACCTTACTTGGATGGGTATAATGGTGTAAATAATGACTATATATGATTATTTTAAAGTGATATTGATTCTGAAATAGTATACATACACTCCAATACAATTCCATGATCATGGGAGCGATATCATCGCTCGTGCGTACGTACGGCCTACCGTCTCCACGATGAGATGCGACTCGTTCTACATGTTCTTCCTTGAATAATGACTTTATAAATGAATATAATGAATTAATATGATATATATTACAATAATACCATTCTGGAAATGAGGTATCTATAACCTAAATGAAGAATAATAATTTATTCGACAAAACACGCATATGAACAAAAAGCAACAAACACCCGAATAACAAGTAACAATGAAATATTACTAATAAGAAGCTAAGACTATGACCATATATGATATCATAACAATGATTATGATTTTGGAATAAGAAAATGACATTATCTAAATCATTATACAGGAGGTTCGGACAGTTACGAAGCAAATTGGACCTAAGGTAAGGGAAAATCTCGAAATCTCAATCTTTATCCAAGATTATTTATACTTCAGGATTTATGGGGGAATATTTATCATCCACATCCATGTTTCCTAAATATATAATATTTATATCCTTATACAATTGTTTATATCCAATTTTAACCTTCGGTGAGTTATTAGTAAAAGATATGAAAGGAATCTTTTGTTGTTTTTCGTACGAGATACTTTTTGACTTTTCCAAGAAAAGTACGTGAAGAATGTATTTTTTACTTATACGGCATGAATGGATTTTTAAAAAATTATTTCCGAAAAGCATCCCTTACATGTTTTCAAGTTTATTTTTAGTCAAATTCTTTTAGTTTAAAATTGTATGACATGTTAAGAAAGGAAAAATGTTTTTGAAGTAGAAAAGATATTTTCCTCAAGAATGGAGTTCAAGTGTTTTATCAAAATTATTTTCCATCTAAGATAATATAGGGTTCTGTTTCTATCCCTATTTTTACATTTATTTGATTATGTTATGATGGAATTATTTTTATGATGTCCTTTTATCTTATATGGATTATTTTATGATGGCATGATGTTTAAGATTCCCATTTTCATTACATGGGTTATGCAATGAGGTATGATTTTTTTTGACTTTGTGGCATACATAAGAATGGTATCATTATGAGATGGGTGGGTCCTATATCTCCCTACAATTAATTGGGTAAAGATTTTATATCTCATGAGATAGACATGGCTGGAATGGTAGGTTAAACCGGTTCAGTGAAACTGGACTAAAACGAGGAGTGAACTCGGTTCAGAAATGGACTTTGTCCACTAAGATAGACTTGGAAATGGGTATTGACTAATAAGAAATGATTCTCTATAATTATGTGTGTATGCCACAAAGCTTCATGTTTTATGTTATGATTATTGTTATTACATTTCACTGCAATGATTTATCCCATGTTATGAAATTATGATCTCTTTTGCAGGGTAAGATTTCCAAAATGTTATGTTCTTATGAATATGATGTGATTGATATTTATTTTGTTTACCATTACTGAGCATTTGATCTCACCCTTTTGTATGTTTTCTTTCCCCAGGTCAGGAAGAAGGTTATTAAGTAAGATATTCCAAAAGGGACTATAGATATGATGAAATAAATGGGAAGCAATGTAGATGCTTTATGAACCAGTTGTTTATGTTTCCTAGTTTCTAAAGCCACTATACATATACGGTCCTTTCATGGTTTTGTTATATGTTGTGATAAGTATGCTTCAATTTTGAATTAATAACCATTTATGTAATGTATGGGTCGTTATAGTTGGTATCAGAGGAAAGGTATATTCAACCTTTGGAAATTAGGATGTGAAAGCCTTAGTAAGAATCCTATGATAAGTCTAAGCATAGAACACAATCTTAGTGTTTTAGAAATGGCCATGAATAACCTAGGATAAGACCTTAAGTGTGAAATTTTATTCTTGATTATGTGGTTTTCCTATTATAATTAGTGTTTCTCACACTATTCTTCTTGGTTTTAGTCATTTGCTGGAACCCTAAGGAACCGTGTTAATGCGGAATGCAACAGGCAATGCAATGATTGTCCCCCTGAGAAACCAAATTTTAGGGGAGCTGGAATGAAAAATCCTATAGCCATGATCACACAACTTTCTCAAGCTATGAATCATGCAGGACTTCCAAAGGAACAAAGTAAGGAGCAATATTCTGTTGAATCTTTCATGAGGCAGTGTCCACCTTCATTCAGCGGGTATACTAGTCCATTAGTTGATGAACAATGCATTTGTACTACAGAAAATATATTTTCAGTTCTTCAATGTTCTGAACATGATAAAGTCATCTTAGAAGTGTATCGTTTGGAAAGTGATGCTGATCAATGGTGGAATCTGATCAAGAATACGAGGCAAGAGATGAAATTGAGTCCCTGGAATGGGACAAGTTCAAGAACTTATTTTTTCAATAAGTACTTCACTCATATTCTTCGAACAAAGATGGAGAAGGAGTTTTTTGAACTAAAGCAAAAGGATGATGAATCTGTTGGTACCTACGAAGAAAATTTTACAAGACTTACAAGGTATACTTCTGGTATTATTATCCAACCTGAGAGTAAGATCGATCGATTCTTTAGTGGATTAAAACCAAGTATTTGAAGGGAGTTAGCCATAAGGGACTTCAATAGCTATGAGGAAATCGTTCGATGTGATCTCAAATTTGAGATGGAGATTCGAGTAACCCATCATTTATATGGGTTTGATAAGGAGAGGAAAATGGAATTCAAAGGAAAATCTAAAGAGCACACTGAAAAGAAGATGAGTTTTCCCTTATGCTCAATGTGTGGAAAGAAACATAGAGGGAGTTGTCTTAAAGGGACAACTAAATGTTTCAAATGTGAAAAAGAAGGTCATCGGGCATTAGAATGCCGCAATGATGGGAAAAAGGTGTCTAGTGATGCGAACAATGAAAAGGCTACACAGAGTTCACCTCATACACTTCATTGTTACAAGTGCAAGGAGATGGGGGCATTATTCCAATCAATGCCCAAATCCAAGGATTGATGATGATGGTCGACATCAACAAACTCTTAAGGTAAAAGAAAAAAGGAAAGTCACATGAAATTCCTATCAGCGATGTGGAGTACGATAACGAAGTGGTGAAAGGTACACATACCATCCACTCTAAAGTAGAAAATGTTTTATTTGATTCTGGATCCACCCACTCTTTTATTTCTGAATAATTTTCTAAGGGTATCACTGTATTACCTCAACAATTAGATGTTGAGTTAGCTGTGACAACCCCTAATGGCACAATAGTCGCATCAAAAGTTTATAATTCTTCTCTGATTGAAGTTTGTGGGGAAGTGATTCGTGAAAATCTTGTGATCCTCCCTATAGTAGAATTTGATGTGATTCTTGGCATGGATTGGCTTTCTCTATATGGAGATCATATCAATTTCTAAAGAAGGGAAGTCACATTTCATATTCCAGATCAATATATGATCGTCTATCGATGCAAGGATGAACATAACCTTCCAGTGGAAATTTCTTCCATCTTATGGGTCTTGATTCCACTAAATGAAGGTTATTTATCTCAAATGGTTGGTGAGAAACTCACGATTAAGAAAATGCCCATTGTATAGGAGTTTGACGATGTCTTTCTGGAGGAATTGCTGGGTCTTCCACTAAATCATGAAGTTGAGTTTTCAAAAGAACTTATACCAGGTGCTTTACCTATTACAAAGACACCTTATAGAATGTCCCCAATTGAGTTGCTGGAATTGAAGAAGCAACTCCAAGAGAATATTGATAAGGGATTCATATGCCCTAGCACATCACCTTGGGGAGCACCTATTCTGTTTGTTAAGAAGAAAGATGGATCAATGAGACTGTACATTGATTATCGAGAACTTAACAAGATCACTATCAAGAACAAATATCCTCTCCCACGCATTGATGACCTATTTGACCAACTACGCAGAGCTCAATACTTTTCCAATATTGATCTTCTTTCAGGGTATCATCAATTAAGGGTCCAAAGGGAGGATATAGCAAAGACGGCTTTTCGTATAAGGTATGGACACTATGGATTTATAGTGATGCCATTTGGTCTTACTAATTCCCTTGCTATCTTCATGGATCTAATGAATAGAGTCTTTATAGACTATCTTGATCAGTTTGTGTAGTCTTTATAGATGATATTCTTGTATATTAAAAGAGCAAGTAAGAACATTAATATCACTTGAGAATTATATTTGAGACCCTGAGAAAGGAGAATCTTTATGCCAAATTTACCAAGTGTGAATTTTGGCTTCAAAAAGTTTCATTTTTGGGTCACATAATCTCAAAAGAGGGGATATCTATGGATCTAGCAAAAACAGAGGTTATAGAAAGATGGTCGAGACCAACAACAGTAACTGAGATCCAAAGTTTTCTTGGTTTTGATGGATATTATTGACGTTTTGTGAATGATTTTTCATGATTATCTAATCCACTCACAAGGTTGACTCGGAAAGGAGTTAAGTTTGTTTGGACTGAGAAATGTGAAGAGAATTTCAAGGAGTTGAAAAAAAGGTTATCCAGTGCACCTGTACTCACACATCCTTGTAGTGAAGAAGGGTTTGTGATCTATAGTGATGGATACAAGAATTTGTTGGGGTGTTTTCTCATGCTAAATGATATGGTGATAGCTTATGCCTCACGACAGTTGAAAATCCATTAGCAAAATTACCCAACTCATGATTTGGAGTTAGCTGCGGTAATCTTTGCATTAACGATTTGGAGGCATTATCTTTATGGAGAAAGGTGTGATATTTATACTGATCATAAAAGTTTAAAGTATATTTTCACACAAAAAGAGCTGAATATGTGCCAAAGAAGATGGTTGGAGCTGATTAAGGATTATGACTGCTCAATCCATTACCACCCTGGGAAAGCAAACAAGGTGCCTAATGCATTAAGTCGACAAGACCATGCCAGTTTATCCATGATGAGGATCACAAAAGATCCAATATTTATGGATTTACAAAGGATGGATCTTGGAATTATAATGGAAGGGGAAAATATTATCTTTCTCAAATGAATGTTCAACCATCTATACATGTGAAGATTAAAGAGGCACAGAAAGAAGATGTAGAGTTACAAAAGAAGGTGAGAGATGTTCCTGAATTCAACCTTGATTGTGATGGTATAATAAAGTCCAGGAATCGGGTTTGTGTTCCTCCCATCCCTGAATTAAAGAAGGAGTTGCTGGATGAGGCTCATAGTTCTCTATTATCTATTCATCCTGGAAGCACGAAGATGTATAGGGACCTGAAAGAGTATTTCTGGTGGGATGGCATGAAAAGAGATGTTGCTGAATATGTCTCTCGATGATTGGTTTGTCAGCAAGTTAAAGCTGAGAGACAAAAGTCTAAGGGGATGTTACAACCGTTACCCATACCTGAATGGAAATGGGAAAACATCACTATGGACTTTGTCACAGGACTTCCTAAAACATCCAAAGCCAATAATGCTATCTGGGTCATAGTTGATCATCTCACAAAGTCTGCACTCTTCATTACTAATAGAGAGGATTTCTCTCTGGATCAGCTTGCCAGGATATATGAAAAGGAAGTGGTAAGATGACATGGAGTACAACTTTCTATTGTATCTGATCGGGATCCGAGGTTTACCTCAATGTTCTGGAGAAGTCTTCAGCATACTCTGGATATAGAGTTGAGTTTCAGCACTGCTTATCATCCTCAGACAGACGGTCAGTCTGAGAGGACAATTCAAACTCTAGAAGATATGTTGAAAGCTTTCTCTATAGATTTTAAAGGTGGTTGGGATCAACACCTACCTTTGGTGGAATTTTCTTATAATAATATCTTTCACTCCAGTATTCAAATGGATCCTTATGAAGCTCTCTATGTAAAGAAATGCAGGACTCCAACTTGCTGGGATGAAGTTGGGGAAAGAAAGCTATTAGGATCTGATCTTGTTGATGAGATGGCAGAAAAGGTCTTATCTATTCAACAACACATAAGAGCAGCTCAGAGTCGACAAAAAGGTTATGCTGACAACCGAAGAAAAGACTTAGAGTTTGAAGTGGGTGATAAAGTGTTCTTATGAATATCAACCTGGAAGAGGGTTATAAGATTTGGATAGAAGGGAAAGTTGAGCCCTAGGTATATCAGTCCTTTCGAAATACTGGATCATGTTGGGAAGGTAGATTACCGATTGGCACTTCCACCAAATCTCTCTCAAGTTCAAGATGTGTTCCATGTATCTCTCCTGAGAAAGTACATACCTAATCCTTCACATGTACTCAGCTCAGAAGTTGTACCGCTGGAACAAGATCTTTCTTATAAAGAACAACAGATAGAGATTCTCGATCGTAGTAAAAAAGTCCTACAGAACAAGACCACTCACTTTGTGAATGTTTTATGGAGGAACCACCAATTAGAAGAAGATACATGGGATCTTGAGGATATGATGAGGGAGAGGTATCCTCATATGTTTGTTACAAGTGATTTATTTCTAGGGCGAAATTCATTTTAAGGGGGCAGAATGTAACACCCGAGACTTCTATGAGAAATATTTTGTTTTTTATGTTATATAAATCATAAAAGGAATCTTTCATTGCACACAACACTATCTTGGATTTCTTTACATGCAATCGCGACCTTCCTTGATAGCTTGTGTCGTACGCAATACCGAGTTTCACTAAACACCGATATTCTATTAAAATATTATTGAAACTAGCCGTTATGAATAGTAATACCCACTTTTTGAAATTTTCTAAATTTTATTTTTCAAAATTGACTTCATTTTTATATTCATAATATCAAAATTAGCGTAGGGTGAAATTTTGGTATTTTTTTGAAAACTTTCAATTTTTGATGAAAAGTGAAAACACTGGGTTACTATTTAAAAACCGACTTTTTATTTAAATAATTATTTATTTTAATTAAATTTATTTTAGGTAAAAATTGATATATAATACATATATAAGTTCAATGCAATTCATTGGAGTCATTTTATAATAATTTTAGATATATAAAAATTTTATTGAACTTTTGACTGTCTTTTACCCACCTCCTAGGAGAATTTGAAAATTTACATAAAACTTAATTTTACCACTTCTGTGAGTTAAATTTAAAAAATCCAAGAGACACGGTTGATGTCAATAAGTAAAATGTAGTTCAATGAGATGAAAATAATTTTTGGTGAATATTAACTTTTTACTTTTATTTACCATGGTTAAAAGTAAATAGGGTAATTAAGAGTAAATATGATATTATTATTACCCAAAAACATATCTTAATTCCATTGGATAAGTGTATTTCGACCAAAGACAACCTCAGGAATAAAATATTACCATTTAGGCCCACAAGGATTATATTCGGACATTTATTATTAATTTATTTTAAGAAGGGTTAAAATATTTAAAATCAAAGTTTAATAAGTAAATCATTTTAAATATAGAGTTATACATAAGATAAATTCAACTATAAATATTAATTATAAATATAAAAATATTTCCTACATAATTATATTTTATTTGTAATTTTTAGACATTAAATAATTTAATTTATTTATGACACAATGATGATGCAGTAATTATCTTATTAATGAAATATTGACATAATTGATGTTATAAATACCCAAATAAATGTAATTTGATACTTTTTCTGAATTAAAATAATTTTATATATTAATATGACATTTTATTATTGATTTAATTCACTTTTTGCAACTAATATTTCTGTTATGATTTTCACAAAAATCAATTACCAAATAGTATCGAAATTGACATAAAATAGTTTTTAAAACAAATATTATATTATTAATTGTTAATTTATTCGTAAAAATCTACGGTTCGGCCAAATGACTTATATAAGGTTATATATATTAATTATAAACAACTTGGGGTTCTTTTGGCTTGTTATAGTAAGTTTATTAACCTTATAGTGTAAGAACACAAAAAGACACGGTAAAAGTAAAATTATTTAACTTAAAGTTAAATATAAATGATAAGGTTAAAATAGGAACCTAAACTTGTCTTAATTATATTGGATGAGATTATTTAGACCCATCCCCACCTTAGCTTAGAAATAAATCAATTTGGAGCTATTTAAATCCGAATATGACTTTATAATAAAATAATATATTTTTTTTCAAAGGTGCCCCTCTCCTCCCTTATAAAAGGGCACCTCCTCTTTCTCTTCCTAACACCACTTTGAGCCTTCAAGATCGGCCAATCCCTACCAAATTCTCTTCTCCACTTCCCTAGAAACATCGTAGATGTCCTGGTCTTCTTCAAAGACAAATTTTAGTGCCCTAAAAGGAGGTCTCAAAGAGGCGCTTCAAAGAAGAGGTAATGTCCGTTACCGATTTTTTCAACTTTATTTCTTCTTCCACATCTTATTCTTTAGTTGTTTAATTATGAAGTAATAACATCAGTATCATTAATATACTGATATTTTATCATAAATATGAAACAACCCTATTTCACCATCTATCCATCCTACGGAAAATGAAATCACCGCCCGTGCGTACGTACGGAATACCGTCTCTACGCCGTGGTGTAATCTATTTTCCACCACCACCTTACTTGGATGGGTATAATGGTGTAAATAATGACTATATATGATTATTTTAAAGTGATATTGATTATGAAATTGTATACATACACTCCAATACAATTCCACGATCATGGGAACGATATCATCGCTCGTGCGTACGTACGGCCTACCGTCTCCACGATGTGATGCGACTCGTTCTACATGATCTTCATTGCATAATTAATATATAAATGAATTGAATCAATTAATATGATATATATTACACTAATACCATTCTTCAAATGAGGTATCTTTAACCTAAAAGATGAATAAGAATTTATTCGACAAAACACGCAGAAGAACAAAAAGCAATAAACACCCGAATAACAAGTAACAATGAAATATTACTAATAAGAATCTAAGAATATGACAATAAATGATATCATAACAATGAGTATGATTCTGGAATAATTCAATGAAATTATTTAAATCATTATACAGGAGGTTCAGACACTTACGAATCAAATCGGACCTAAGGTAAGGGAAAATCTCAAAATCTCGACTTTTATCCAAGACTGTTTATATTTCAGAATTTACTGAGGAATATTTATCATCCACATCCATGTTTCCTCTATATGTAATATTTATATCCTTATACAATATTTTATATCCAATTTTACCCTTAGGTGGGTTATTAGTAAATGATATGAAAGAAATATTTTGTCATTTTTCGTACGAGATACTTTTTGACTTTTCTGACAAAAGTACGAGAAGAATGTTTTTTTAGTTATACGACATGAATGGATTTTTAAAAAATTATTTCCAAAAAGATTCCTTTACAAGTTTTCATGTTTATTTTTAATCAACTTCTTTTAGTTTAAAATTTTATGACATTTTATGAAAGTAAAAATGTTTTTGAAGTAGAAAAGATATTTCCCTCAAGAATGGAGTTCAAGTGTTTTATCAAAATGATTTTCCATCTAAGATAATTTAGGGTTGTGTTTCTATCCCTATTTTTACATTGATTTGATTATGTTATGA
This sequence comes from Viscum album, assembly GCA_963277665.1. NCBI lineage: Eukaryota > Viridiplantae > Streptophyta > Magnoliopsida > Santalales > Viscaceae > Viscum > Viscum album. The sequence continues at coordinate 2,048,406,661 of OY728150.1, read as the reverse complement.
TGGAATTATTTTTATGATGTCCTTTTATCTTATATCGATTATATTATGATGGCATGATGTTTAAGATTCCGATTTTTGTTACATGGGTTATGTAATGATGTATGATTTTCTGATTTTTTGGAACACATAAGAATGGTATCATTTTGAGATGGGTGGGACCTATATCTCCCTCCAATTAATTGGGTAAAGATTTTATATCTAATGAGATAGACATTTCTAGAACGGCAGGTTAAACCGGTTCAGTGAAACAGGACTGAAACAAGGAGTGAACTCGGTTTAGAAATGGACTTTGTCCACTAAGATAGTCTTGGAAATGATTCTTGACTAATAAGAAATGATTCTCGATGATTATGTGTGTATTCCACGAAGCTTCATGTTTTATTCTATGATTATTGTGAATACATTTAGCTGCCATGATTTATCCCATGTTATGAAATTATGATCTCTTTTGCAGGGTATGATTTCCAAAATGTTATGTTCTTATGAATATGATGTGATTGATATTTCTTTTGTTTACCCTTATTGAGAATTTCAGCTCACCCTTTTGTATTTTTTCTTTCCACAGGTCAGGAAGAAGGTTATTAAGTAAGATATGACAAAAGGGACTATAGATATGATGAAATAAATGGGAGGCAATGTAGATGATTTATGAACCAGTTGTTTATGTTTCCCAGTTTCTAATGACACTATACTTATACGGTCCTTTCATGGTTTTGTTATATGTTGTAATAAGTATCCTTCAATTTTGAAGTATTAAACATGTATGTAAAGTATGGGTCGTTATATTTTGACACTACTAACATCATTCTTCAAATCCATGAGTCCATGTCCTTCCTATCAATATGCAAACCCCAATCATATCACATTACAAACACACTCGGCAACCCCACTGCCCAACACCACACTCATCACACCCATAACATGAACATGAAAAAAACCCAGTCACAGATCCATACTTCCCAACCACCACCCAGATGAAGTCCCACTTCATAAAAAGTCCATCTATTACACAATAAATCAATCTCTCAATATGAGATACCATCACATCGCCAATATATCATAGTAAAGACAGTCACACCCCCTACCGTAGCATCGCACTACCAAAACCCAAACAAGTCCCAAAACCTATAAGAACTTAACACACATCCAATCCTATCAAACATGGTGAATTTAGATTTTTACAAAATTGTTCTTTAAATTCTACTTTGAAAAGAATGGGTGATAACACAAGGGTTTTCATACTAGGGTATCCATTTATTTAACAAAGTGTTCTTGAATTTTTTATTGACAAGTACACTTATTATTGATAGGAAAATAATATTTATAAGTTATCACCCATGTACTTGAAGGGAAAACCAATGGCTATAATTTTCAGAAGCTCCACATCCACAATATATCACATAATCCAAAAATATAACAAATAAAATAAGAGATCAACATCAATCCACTCCTATCCCAGTATCATGTTTGTATTAGAATTTATCTTTGTTAAAATCTAGATTCTATTGTTTTTAAACAAGAACACTATTACACCCACCCCACATGATATATAAATAGAAGAGATTAAGGACATTACTACATGGAACAAGAGGTGACCAAAATGTTTCCGTGCGTAGGTGGGAGGAAAACTCTAAGTAAAAACTCTAAGAAAAACTCAATCGATGGCTATGGAATAACAACAAACTCAACTTAAAGGGAAGGCTCTAGATGTACTAAGATAAAAGAGAGGATACGACCCTAGATTTAGAAAAATAAAACCATATCCAATATCTAAAGAATGATAAATGGTTTTAAAATTAATTAATGTGGGATTATGGTTAAGATTACGTGGTTTGGGTATCTTAATGTCCCCGAAGAATTAAGATACTGAAGATAAAATTAATATCCTTTAAAAAGGCTTTATAAAAGATTAAATAAGGTTTTATACATGAATTACATCTAATAAAACATAAGATGGGTGAAACTAGAAAAACTGGAAATGACCCACTAATGGGAGAGTCACTGATGAGACCTACCGATACCAGACTCACCAATGCCCTGATTCACCAAACATAATGCCCTGAGTCACTAACACCGACACCCGGAGTCATGGAAAAAAATGTCCTGACTTCATGACACTGATGCCTTGACTCACCGACATCGATGCCATGACTCACTGATAGTGACTCCCTTAATCCTTGACACTAACACCCTGACTCACCGACACTGATGCCCTGACTCACCAACACTAATTCCCTGAGTCACTGACAGTGACCAAAAAATTGGAAATATTGGAAAATTCTTTAAATGACTACTATTACTACCATGAACACCCAACACTGGATTTTGATAATGTAATACACACAGAATGTCCGGGACATTACATATCAATACATATTTGGGCTATATTTTTTAATGGATAAGGTTGATCTTTGTGAATCATTCAACAACTAATTCTTTATCAAAATATTTAGTATTAATCATATTCTTGAACCAAATATTATAACTTCTTATTCATCAATTTTTAACACCAAGGATTTTTTTTTCTTATAGATTCTACTTTCTTTTAAATTTTCACAATATATCTTTGAGAATCTTCAATATTTTTGAGATGGGATGCTTGAGAAAATAATTTGAGAATGAAATAATGATTGTACTTAAATTATGATTCCATTTATATCACTTCCATGTATAATAAAATTGTATCATTCTTCATTCTAAACATTTATATGGTTATTAACTCCTTTTTACTTATAGAATAATCCACTTTATTTTCATTCCTAGGATAGTATTTGATTGAGAATACATAGTACTTGATCATCTCTAATAATATTCCTTGGCATGTATTAAGATCTTTCTATGTGAATATATACTTTAGGATCTCATGATATATATATATTTAACACTTATCCAAATAGAGATAATGCTGCTCTATTTTCAATGAAAATATCACTATAAAACTAGTACGAAAAATAGATTTTAGGTCATATTTTTATCGTTAGTTATTAAATAAAAGACATTAAAAACAACAATGTTAAGCTTTTCACGATGGTTTTATGATAAACTAGATAGTTATTCATGTTGGATATCATAAAACCAATCTGAAAAACTAAATTTTTAAGGTTCTATCTTAGATAAAAAAAGTTAAAAATGAGTTTTTAAAACTGGTTATTTGAAAACCAATGTGAAAGTTAAAACTTTATATCCCAAAATTGCATAATTCCAATTTTTTACAGTGTGAATTTAAAATTTAAAATTTCTTCCTATAATTTATGATAGAAAACATTATGTCACTATTTAATTTATATGTTTCACACTTCACATGTATTCATTTATCAATCAAGTATTATGATCATCATTGTTCGATGGATTCAAACCATTCAATATTCATCATCACTTCACTTATTCTTATTTGAGCTATCTAATCATGGAATTTATAATTATTTTTCTTGGATTTATTTTTTTTTCGGAATTGATACATTGGTTAATGATTATTTTTTCTTATAGTGATGAATCCTTCTTTAGATATTGTTATAACAACAAAGCTTCCTTTTGATTCAAAAAATCCATCTAAGCCACAACTTTTGTTCCCTCATGAGATCACTCCTCAAAAGAAAATTATATCAACAATGATTTAGACATCCTTCATATAAAGTAAATTATTTATTTATTTATTCAATATTTCATCTGGTTTCGATGATATTTTACAATTTATGGATATTATCTTTTTTTAGATGGATTAATCAACACAATAATAAATATTTATTGATTATTATAATTATATAATTGAATGATCCTTATTTTCTCAACATTATAATGGTAAAATATTTATTTTACCATATGGAACAACATTTTTTCTTATTGATATTACATATTAATTATGTGTAATATTGTAGGATCTCAAATAATATTTTTTAAGATAAATATTTTTCAAGTTGTGTTTTAACAAACTAACATGAAAAGTGATCATTATAATTGGTTTTTAAAAAAATATTTTAAAATGATCATTCAAGTCAGTTTTTTTTAAAACTAATATTATAGAAGGTCTTTCACGTCAGTTTTATTTTAACTAATAGGAAAAATTTGTTTTTGGTGTTATTATTTCATGAAAAATATGTAATATGTTCGTTTACATTATTTTTAAAAAACTAATGTAAAAAATCAAAAGAATATATATTTTTGATGAAATTTTTTATTACCAATGTTTAAAAATAAATTTATAGTATAGCCTTCAAAGATATCAGCTCAATAACCAACACTAAAAATATAAAAAACAATGTAAAACCATATTTGTATACCTATGAAACCAACTCTAGATATTTTGCTAGATAGTTATAAACATGATCTTTGGACTTCCTTGAGCCTTAGGATATGACTTTAAAAATATTCATTAGTACACAAATGAAACCCTTGTTTGAGGCATCACTATATACCACAAATGTTCACCATTTTAGGGAAGCATGAATATTGTTTTAGTGATTAGATTTTTTAGAATTCTACCAAGTACACTACATAATCACTGGTCAAGAAAAGGATTATCCCTTTTATGTGATGTTGGTTTTTGTGTTTTAAAATTGCATTATGTTTCCCACAAATCATTGATAATTACCAACTAGTCTTTGGAAATCATTGATCTCTTGTATAAGTTTTATTATGGGCCAATCCTCATTTCCCATTTTCTTAGAGGGGCCCACATATATCCCTTTTATATTGATTACAAGCCCTAATAATGATACATCATTCCTGTAGAACTCACATTTTCAATACATTTCATATAGTTTCTCCTTTAATAAATTCAATAGTACAATGTTCAGATGCTTCTCATTCCCCTCTTACTCTTAGAGCATATCATAAAACCATCAATAAATATCACCAAAATTGTTTTGAGGTAATATCCGATGACTATATTTCTTAATTCCATAAATATCTTCAAAGAATTAGTGAGTATGAAGGGCATCACTATGATCACATAGTTTCTACATATTGTTCAAAAGGTTTTTAGGAATATATTCCTTTTTCATTATTAATTTTTTCTATGTTAATTAAAGGAAGAAATTATAGAAACAATCGGACCCATATATTTTATCAAACAAGTATTCTATCTATGGTATGGGATACGTTTTCTTTATAATCTTTTTTATGAGTTCAAGTTAATTAATATAATGTACCATTAAATGATCCATCTTCTTGACAAATAAGACTGATACATCCAATGTTGAAACACTTAGGTGTATAATTTCGATTGATAACTCAACTAATCGTTCAAGAGGAAAACTAAGAAAATCCTTGAAGAATACATAAATATAATTTCACACAATGGTCACATATTTAAGCAAGATTCTATACTTTTTTTTGATATTTTTATCTAATATTATTTCTTATATGGAAATAATATCAATGCTTGAGAAGAGTATTCCAAGTGATATTCATCATCATCCTTAAAATTTTACAAAATCATAGGATGAATTCGGATTTCATATTCGTTCCTGCTATCATTATATTTGATATTAGATTTAAAAATGGATATCCAACTCATGCCATATATCACATCAAACTTCTCTAAAGGAAGTAAGATGAGAATTTATTAAAGATTAAATCCACAACCATTTACTAGGAGGAGTTATATACTTGGGAGGAAACAATTTCCTCATTTTATATTCTCACAAGTATCTTAATACCCAAGTTTTAAGGTGGTGTATGAATACTTATAATAAACCCATAGGATATTAATGAATTGAAATAATTGTAATCATGTAGGAAATTTCAAGAGCATGAATGGATAATGAGTTCCCCATTAAATGTTTTATTATGTTTCAAGTGATTTACTATATCTAAAAAAATCTTATGGGGGATAATAATTTAAACAAAAAATCTTATGAAAATATAAAATATGAATATAGAAGGAAAAAATTATAAATGAAATATATATCCTAAATTTTGAGTCTATATGTTTCAATATTGGTTAAACATGGTAATTTCCCTATTGTATTTCTAAACTAATAATATATTCAAGTCCTCTATTATGGTTTGTAATGATTTTTTGAACTTTTCAAATCACATCCCTTGATCATGTTAGACCAGGTTTGTAGAAACATTTATATTTATCATGAACTAGGAATTAATCTAGTTAATAACTAATCCACCATTTTGGGATAATTACACATAGGTGTACTTTAGGCCCATCAATTTCCATTTGTTGTAACCAAAAATGATGTAATTTCTTGGAAACAACTCACACTATATTTCACCATTATTTCCAAATATTCTTCTATACTAAGACTTATATCTAGTGAACTCAAAAGAATTATTCTTCTCCTAATCCCTATAAATAAGTATACCAACCATTGATACTATATATGGAATCCCGACCCTTTTTATGCATTTTATTACATGATTTTTAAGATGAATATCCATTACATATAAATTAAGGATTGAAAGGCCTAATGTCTTTAGAATTCTTGATACATAAAATTGAAACATGAATCTAAAAAAACTTTTTTATTTCAATCTCTATAATGATATCCTAAATTAATTTCATCTCCAAAAACTATACAATTTTACCTTGTCGATACATAGAAAAAATAGGAGATCTAAGAAGCTATGTAGGGGAATAAATATAATTAGTAAGAATAAAATATGTGTAAAAAGTATCACATTATATCAGAAAAGTGAAGGAATATGATTAAACACATGGGAGCATAAAATAAAAAACATGGTATCATTATATCATGACAAAATAAGGAATTTGGGTGCATCTTAAAACATGACATAATCATAAGTCAAAGATAACTTCATGGAAAACATCACATGGTGGTTAGAGTCTCATAATAGATTAGGTTTAATCTCTAATCCCATACATATAATCTCATGATGCCAAAACATTTCATAATTAATTGGAGTGATATCTAGTTGAAACCATCATAACATGTTCATTATCATTTTTGACACAAAATTAAATCAATCATATGTCAAAATTAGAAGAATTACCTATGGAAATAAATAGGTTGCACAGTCTTTCCTCATATCATAATCAAATGAAATTTCATAAGAAAGATATTTGTGAAGTGAACATAAGTTGTGTATTAACCAATTAAAGTAAGAAAAAATAATCTCTATATATAGGTTAGAGACATATATATAGAATTTAAAAGCATTATAAAACATTTAAGAGAGAGATAAATGGAGTTAGATAGATGAATTTTATACCCCAATGAAAAATGGTGGTTCAGAGAGATCTCTTACATTCAGCCTTGTATTTTTTTAACATGTTAGAAACTTATATATAATAAATATAAATTTATTATAAAATTATTTAAGAAAAAATTCACATATATATATATATATCATGTATAATTTTCCTATAACATATTACAATCCATTTATTAATTTTTATTTATTAAAATCATAGTTCTGGGTGAAAAATGATTAATTTTACATCCATGTTGTGGTTCAAAAGTCTGAATATTTATACACTAAAAATGATTCCATAATGTCAAAAATATTAAACAAGATTTAGTATCATATATGTTCAATATATATATATATATATATATTCATTCATAAATGGTAAAGAAATAAAATTAATTACACTATGCATTGAGATGGTAGGTTGTACATTAGCATGAAAATTGTTTCTATTTCTAATGTGTGGAATGGAAAAAAGGTAAATAATAGTTAAAATTTGAATAACCATAAAAATATAATAAATAACTTATATATTTATTAAATCCATCATTATAACCCTCATTGAGAGGTGGTTATAGAAAATTATTTTCATCAGTATGCGAGGAACTAAAACACCATACACTTGAACAATAATTTTATTTCACATTACATGGAAGTAGAGATGGTTGTTTTTTATGTTATTATCATAAAAAAATCTTGTTATATAGTATCTAATATTTTATTAGTTCATTATTTTTCAAAAATGTTATAAGGTGTTAGACAAAGAAATAATACTAAAACATTCAATTTAAATATATACCTCTTTTTCAGACAAACACTTTTTATTTTCAAATTTATCCTTCAAAATATGGTATTCTACCAATATAAATACTCTAGAACATGGTTAGGGATGTTATGATGGTATTTAGATATATTATGGCTGAAAAATTGGGCCTTTTAAGTGTGAAGAAAGCAGTAGAGAAGGTTACATTAAATAATAGAGGGGGGGCTCTTTAAATTGCATTTTTTTGAATAAGAGCATTCTTGAAATGAAAATCCTTAATTATTTTCAAAAATAACCCAAAATGTTTTTGAAAAAAGATTTTCAGTAGTTCTATTTCCAATAAGATAATATATATTCAATTACATCATTCAACTCGGTTAGCTTAGGAGTAGTAATCCCTTTATTTGCAACTCCATCAACCAAATAATTTTCCTCATGATATAAATGAATGATAATTTATTTTATTGAGGAGAGATATTTAATACAGTTTCTCCATCGAGCAGTCAGCTTCCATGATAGGTGAATAGTTCATTTTCTCATAACATTCATTATAGTGGGGGAATCACATTTATTCCATATGTTAAGAATTCCCCATTTATTTTCAATTTCCACTACATTAATAATACCCATAATTTCATCCTCAAGGGATGTAGTGATACCAGAAGGTCTAATAAAGAATAAAATCGATTTACTTTTTTCATTTTTGAAAATCACACCGTAACCATAAGGGCCTAGGTTTTTTCTTAATGGAAAATCCATGTTTCATTTGATCCAACCTAGAGGTGGATAGATTTATATAACTTAGAAGGTATTATATGGTGGATGGTAATTACCAATAATGTAAAAAACTATTTATCATAGTAAAATCGTGAATTGAATTATCATAGTTCCCATTTTGAATTTCATTGTCCATAATTATTTCCACCATGACTCCCACTAATACGAAATAGATATATAAATAGGCCCCTATATATAGAATATTACTTTTGTTAGTCCAGATTGTGTGGCAGGGATCTGAGTGTGCCACCATAAAATGAATCATCATATTTATGGAAAGGTACAAGTTGTTACAAGAGAGTATATGTTTTTCATTTATCAATATATATGGGAAAAATATTTTGAAAATAAGTGTAAGTGTTTTCCATGAGGAAGTAGCTACTACACAGTATGAAAACAAATTGTATAAGTCTTTCCTATTCTTCATTAATAGTACACATAAAGATAATATATTAATTCAAACACCCTGAAAAAAATCATTGGTAGATATCTTATGGTCTATTATCCTTAAATCAAGGGAGATTCAAGAAACAAGAATCCATCCCCGATTTCAAACCTTGGCCTAGCCGGCCACGTGTCCCTGCAATGCCTCCCTGTAGATGTCCTTTGAGGATATACTCCAATTTGAGGAAGGTTAAAAATCATAATATCATCCACATTAATAAAGTTATAATTCAAAACCAAAACCATTATTTCAGTTGGATGTACATCCAATGGGTTTTCTAATTTCTATTTCATCGATACATTTGTCTCAAAAAAAGTATCAAGATAATTAAGTGTGTTGAGAAGAGGTTCACCCTTCCAGTTATATACACAAAATTTTAAGGATGAATTAACGCTACCAAACCAATGGAAATTCACTAAAATTATGGAGAAATAATTTTTTTACAGAAAGCTAAATAGACGAGTCCACATAATTTAAGTTCCCAATTGTAAGTCTGTTTAAAAATATGGATCGTGTAAAAGTAATAGCTTTATATTTTTCATTGATAAATCTCCATATAATGTTATCATGAAATTATTAAATTAATTTGCAGATATTTTTAATTACAATCCCACTATTATCAATTGGTTTATATCACTGTTTCCAAATATTACTAACAAGTTTTCTCTAAATAATGCTTCCACCCCAAAAAAAAAGTTTTTAATAGATGTGTTGGTACTAAAAATGAGTTAGGACAATTATTTATAAATCATAATGGAGTAGAAAGTTTTTGATATTATCACATCTATGACAAGGATGACCCTTCCTTCAATTGAGAGTGTCTTCCCCAACTAAGAAGAAAATTGATTTTTGACCCATCTCAAAATTTAAGAAAAATTACCAACCCATGGTTTTCCACATAACATAGTAACACCAATATTTATAAAGGGAATAAAACCATACCTAATTAATAGATAAAAAAAATATCAAATTTTTTAGTTGTGGTAGTATTTTTACAAAGTATAGGACTGATTTATTCTGACTTATTTTTTACCCTGAGGATATCTCATAATAAAGGATGGCCTCTACAATGTTCTTGATGTTCATTTTGTCACTATGAGTGTAAATGATGATTTTATCAGCATATAATAAATTTTTGGGTCCAACAATGAATATAGAAGCTCAAACAGGATTAAGATTATATTTATTGACCATATTAAGAAGGAGTCTACTTAAATAATATTCAATAATAGAGAAGAATATTTCTAAAATAGTATCACCTTTCTTAACAACTCTGATAAATGAGAAATAGAAATTTGGTTTCCATTGATAATCATTGACAGATGAGGTCAACCCAAGATAGTTATAAAAAAATTAATAAAAATGTCATAAAATTGATGATTATATAAAACCTTACAATTGAAACCCAGGTCTAATTTATCAAAATAATTTTTATCATAAATCTTGAGACAGATTTTATGCCCTCTGGTGTATTTCCTAAAAATATTGATGCATTCAAAAGTAGTAACAAGGAAGTACTGAATTGTACTACCATTCATGAAAAAAAACTAGTTTGGACACACAATACTATTGGAAATACAAAAGAGTCTAATGAAAATAATTTTACGTATAATTTCAAAAAAATTGTTGACATGTTACTTAGGTCCAAAAAAATGGATCTTGTCTACAATCTCTACTTTGGGGATGAGTGAAAGAAATTGAGCATTAATTTCCTATGTCAACTGTCCACCTAATAATAGATGTATGACAATCCTACAAACATAAAAATGAAAAATACCTTAATAGGTTTTAATAATGGATTTATTGATCCCTTTAGGTCTAAGGGGGATTATAGAGTTTTAAATAAAAAATGAATCTTTAATATTAAATTCACTATAAAGATTAATAAGGTTTGAGTTATCAACATGATTGAAAATCCTTGGTACCATACCTTCCATAAGGATAATACTACAATTAAGACCAATAAAGAAGGTCTTTTAAAAACAAAAATACATGACAAGCTAAATCATATCTTTTATCAAGAAACAATCTATTATCATAGTTGATACACATAGGTCTATTATTCTTTCTAAATATTAAGAGAGAGTTGAAAAATTTGGTGTTTATATAACCTTACCTTATCCATTTGAATTTAAAATCCACTATTTTCATACATTATTTGAGATTTATAATCTTATTGAGATCACATAAAATATTATTTTCTTTCTCAAGAACTATATAAAAATAACCACTAGTATTAATATATATATTGATGTTAATTCATGATTCATGTTGGATAATATTTTCATCAATGTCGGTAAAGTGCTCATAGATTCTAATTTTTAATCTTTTTTTAAGAACTTTGACCATTAGAATGAAATCCAAGGCATCATCTATAAGGAGGTCCATGTATAATGAATCACTTTTTTACATTTAGTATGTAATTACTTTTATTTTTCATTGTGAATGGAAAAGGTGGTTTATTCTATCTAGTGACTAGATTTTTAAAAATTCGATGATGATTTGGCTTAATTATTTTAATATTTGAATATGAAATGGCGGCCCTAACATCAAGCCACATCATTTAAAAAATCATTTTCCAGTATTTTTGCTACCACTTTTTTAAGATTCTTCATATACCATATATATCTAACACCATCTAGATTGACTTGATGCATATTTTTATTATCAATAAAATTCATGAAGCCTCTATTTAAGGTATATAATTTTACCATGCCTAACCTCTTATCCATATTGTTAATGGAATTTAAGTCACCAAGATGAATCCATGAACCCATTATTATACTTCTCAAAATATGTTTGTCCATCCATAAATATCACCTTTCTTGATTTCTATTTTAGGTATAAATGAAATAATTTTTTTTCATTCCCAAAAATTTATAACATAATGTTACAATGTTCTCTTTAGAACTAATCAGTGAAACTCTATCAATATTCATGTTAAAAAACAAATCCTTTTAGTATCATTTTCAGACTAATAACTACTAACCAGTTGGTATTCAATCATTTTTAGAGAATCAAATTTCTTAGAAAATATCCTCTTGGGATCATAGAGACCATGAAGATCAGTGTTGTGCCTATTAAAAAAACTCTAAATGAATAAATTTTTTATGGTTTCCCAGTACCTATAAATTGTAGAACACAATCCTCATTTAAAATTTTGTTTGGATCTATAGCCCCATTTTTTACTAGTAGAATGTTTCAAGCTGATCATATTATTCCAACAAATTTCGTTCGAATATTTATTTGACTTCCATATTGTTCCTTGATGTACTTATTTTTATAAAGTATCATAATTCATGTTCTTTATCTATAGTAACAAACTGGAAAATAGTTTATTCCCACATATTTCTGGATAGTACTCAAAATATTACCAGTTTTACATGTATAAATGTAGTCCAGATATGAAATTCAAACATTGGTATCAAAAAATTTAACATAGGAAGAAAATTCCATGAGATATTCACTTGTTAGGGCATTATGAGTTTTAGAGGGATTAGTCTTAACTGCATCTTCAGTATAGATTCCTTGAAAATGTGGATTAATTTTTTAATTATCATCAATAGATATCAATGGATATTCCAATGGAATGTCATTCAATATGTATAAATAATTTATTGGAAAAAAATTAGACTATCTATACAAGAAGGAGATCATTCACTATATCATCATTATGGGAGTATTGCTATTATGGGGTCTATCTAGGTCTGATAATTGTTTGATGGTCTATATAGTCCCCGATAGCACCTTTATCGAATTTCACATCATTATGGTAAGGGATGTTTCTTTTTTCATGGATGGATAAATTATTTAGAGAAGTGTTTATTTTCTAAATTAATACATACTCCTTTTGTTTAGAAATTATATTGATAGGGTTATCTTAATAATTGTCACCTATGTCTGTGTCTTAACCCACGTTATCCCTTTTGACAATTACCGTGATAATGATATTTTACTCTTTAGGGGTCAATATAGTTAACATAAAAGGAAAAATGGCCCACAAATAGAAATTATATGAAATTTAAGACAAATGAAAACCAATTAGAATGTGAAAGTTTTTTAGAGACTTTAAATAATTTAATAAAATATTATTATTTTTTAAATATAATTAATCCAAATTTTGAAACTATTCATTTAATTTGACTTTTGAAAAAAACATAACAAAAATACAATTAAAATATAATACATTAAAGAATCTAAAATATCCTCATTTTATACCCAGAATTTTTAGAACACAGTGACACATTCAAATTATATTACATTTTACATCATTCAAATATTTTATTTTATTTTTCTATAAATTGAATAAATACCATGTGAATGTTTTATAATCATTTAGGATAATTATTTTCTCCATAAAAATTATATAAAAAACACATGAAAAAATAATCAATTTTTTAAATAAGTCTTTATAAACAAACATAATTTTTCTTTATCCTTTTCACAAATTATTATCGAATTTTTTTTAAAAAAAGATACATTTTAACAATAAATTTCACTTAATTATTATAAATGTCAAATTCAATGACATATGAAAATATTTTCCAAATTTTCTAAAAATTTATGTAAATGAACGAACTAAAATCACCTAATTGAATAAAATAAAAGTGTTAATTTCATTTTTAAGGCCACATCATATTATTTTTAACCTAAATTACCAAATTTACCCTTATAATGGTGACAATTATTGAATGTCGTTACTATTCATAAAGAAAAAAGGGACCTATTTTCCAAATTTTTATCACATAATACCAAATATAAAATCAATATTTTATATTTAAATTTCTTTAACTGATAGAAATTAAATTAATATTATAATAAAAAATGAAATGAAAAATAGTTTTTCTAGAAAAATGCCTTTTAAGTATAAAAAATGTTTTTATACCCAATTCAACCATAATATTTTTTTAAAAACAACATATTTTAATTATTAATAATTTAATAAATCTAATGTTACTTTTAAAACATTTTACATCCAAACTAAATTTTCAAATTCTTAAAAAAATATAGTTTTCATCAAAATTCAGTATTTTTCACTATTCGCTTGAAAATATATCATTTTAGAAAATTCAAAAAAAATCACTCTAAAAAGTTTATAAATGTTTATTTGAAAAATAAAATAATTTTTATCAAATATAATTTCAAAATATTCCATAAATTAATTATAATATTCTCTTACAAAAATCATTGAATTTTATTTAATGAAATCAATTTTATAACGAATTAAATAAATTTCATAAAAAATAGATCTTATCTTCTAATAATTATTAAATAATTTTTTAATTTATTATTACCCATATATATGTATATATATCATAATTTATTTAATCCTATTCATACCATCCAATTTAACAGCTAGTTTATAACTTTAGTAGTATTTCACGGTTTGTTTTTACTTGGTGTTTTGTGTCGCATAAAATATCCAACATATTGATCATTTAAAATATTGGGATTTTATAGAAGTCATAATTTACAAAAAAAAATTCTTCCTTTATGATTATATTGTTTAGTTAAAATGTATTTTGGTAAAAATATATCTTATTACCTTTAATGAATTTTTCTTCAATATCCAGGTTCTCACTTGCCATGAAAGTTCTTCATTCTCTAATGGAAGATAATTTTTTTAATCTAGTGACTAACTTTTTCAATTAATTAATTTTAATTAAAAAAATCACTACCCGTTTAATAAAGTGGATTTTCAAATAATTGTACTTTAAAAGACAAAAATAGGTTTTCTAACCTTTTGAAAATCTAATCATTTATTTTCTTATCCACATTTTTTATAACCCGTATTCATTTTCAAGATTAGATGATTTATAACTCTTTAAAATATATATTTTAAAAATTATTACATTTTCCATTTTAAATTCTGTTTTTTGAAATTAATATATACTTAATCTTTTTTAACAACAATGTTTTGTAAGAAATTTTTTATTTTCACTTATATTTTTTCTATAAGGATTATCTAAAATGAAGTGATGTTTTTATCATCATATATAAGTTTTTATTTAATTACTACTTTTGGAAAAGGGTGTTATTATATCCATGATTTCTAATGCTTATTTTTTTTGAAAATCCATTCTCTTCCACCGTTTTGTTAAGATATGTTTACGATTTATTTTAAGTGACACACATACATATCGATGATGGTGTGTTGGATCCTTTATAACCCTAAATTTATTGGTTAATGATCATATATCCTGGTATTTTCAAGCATTGACTCAATTAGTTCTTTCATGGAGACATGGGAAAGATAGGTTTTATCCTATTTCAGGAATATTGATAATGATTTTTTCTCACATAAGCATTGGAATATTGGGTTTACTTACCCAAATATTCCTATGATTATAGATGTAAATAATTTTTTAGTTTTTTATAATGTGATGCTAATTTTTTAAGATACATTTCATTTCCATTAAAAGCCATTATTTCTGGATTACGTCGTATTTTTTATGTATTCCTCACTTTTATGTCATTCTCACATGTTAAATGATTATTGAGATTTTTTTGAGCCATTTCATATCTTTTATGCTACCATAATAATATTTTTATGATATTATGTTTCATTAAAATTATTTATTATTATCATATATGGTATTATCATATTTTCTTATGATTTTTATGTCTCTCTCAAGTTATCCACTACTTTATGATTTGTTTTTCACTTACTGAACATAGCAGATCATCCATTTCTTATGTTTCCAATCACTATGATATAAAGATTATTATATCATGTGAGATATATATATATAAGGGTCTATAAGAGAACAATCATATAGAAATATTTGAAGGTGTTATAAAATAAGATATTTTTTTAGCAAATCTACATGATAGTAAACCTTTCATTCTTTCAGTGATGGGAGTACTTGGGAGATGTTTTATTTAAATAATGAGATTAATGTATTATTTGTGTCATATTTATATTGCCTCACTATAAATAAGACAATGTGGACATGTATAATTACTTCTATAAAGTGACAAAGTGAAATATTTCTTGGTACTTCTAAAATAATGTGAAAAAAATTAATTACTCTAATGAAGTGACATAGTTAACAGATAAAAGATACTCTAAATATAATATTTTAATTGTCTAATTAGGTGATTCTGTAATGAAGGTATGATAAATATTATTTAGTAGGGTTCCAAAATTCTTTATTTATTCCTTAAAATGGGTTTTCATGAAAATTAATTTATTTTAAAAAGGTAAATAATGACTTTATGTTTTAAATGAAATTTTATGATATTCTAATAGTGAATGAGTTAATTTAATGGTAAATATTACATGAATTACAATTTTTACTTTATTGTTTAATAAAAAATGTTTTAGGATAATTTTGATAATTAAATTTTATTTATTGAGTAGGTAAATGATTATTTTGTGCTTAAAAGATTATTATGTAAGAAGAAAATAAACATTATGGGTTTTCATGAAGTTCAAGAGGATTAATGGGTTTACTTTAATTTTATATCCCTTACTATGATTTTTATTTTATATCCCATATTTTTGTATTTTTATTATATTCTTAAGAATGTATTGTAATTATATTAATTTCAATTGTTTTATGTATTGGACAAAGAAAATGTGGAAAGAATAAAATACGAGTTTAAACATAAGAACCAGTTCTGTGGAAGAATTTTACAATTATTGGAAGGTTCCACTTTGTATTTTAAGTGTTTTATATGTTTTAGTTTTTCTTACTTATCTAAAAAACCAATACTAAAAGATCATAAAAATTTAATAAAGTGATAAAATTATTATAAATCTCATAATTATGTGTTTGTTATGTTACAAATCATTATTTTTTGTATCAATGAAAATTTTTAGATAATATTAGAGGTTATAATGATTAAAATGAGGATATTTTATGAGTTTTAGATACTTTAAAGGTTTCACATGTACAATATTTATCATGTGTTAAAATTCATCGGTACCCATTTTTAGTTTTTATGTAATTGGAGTTTATGATGATTAAGGTCACTCTAAGAGATATTTCTAGGAATAACACCACTAGTATTCGTATGTGTTTTAGAGAAAATGTTATTTAAGTAATTGTGTTTTTTTTTATTTTTATACATATGATTATATGTGTTTATAAACACTATGGATAATACATTATTTAATGTTAAGGTAATTATTATTAATTGGGACAAATGGTTAATACATTTTGGGAACATGTTTTTTTCATATAGATAACAATAGATTGAAATTTTATTTAGTGACTCAGTTATTAAAGTTATTTTTGATGAAGTTCACTATATATTTATTAACATTAGCCGAATCTTGGTAAATGAAATATTTTTTTGTTGTTATTTTTTATGTTAAAATGGATTATATTAACTGTGGAATAAATATTGACTTAACTTTTAGATGAATATATGTTTCAGTTTTAGTTTTATGGTGATTTGGGTTATTGATATATAAGATTATAATATTTTGTATAAAATATGATTATTTAATATAAATATTTGGTATGTTTCTTTATGAGTGGTTAATGTTTTTTGGAGGTAAATGTTTCATTACACTGAAAAAATGGGATGATTAACATATTATTCCCCAGTACGATGGTTTATTCAAATTGGATATTATCTTAACAGGTTCTAACCATTTTTTAGTCATTCGATTAAAAAATGATAAAAAACATTTCATCTTTTATGGATTAGGTGATCCAATAGAAGTTGAATTTAGTGCTTTACGAATGATAATTTCTTCTTGAATATTCATTTAAAGGACAAATATACGCAAAAAAAGAGGTGGAAAACATATTGAAATATAATTGAAGAATGATATTACGCTTATGGTTTATAATTAAGCCATGTAATTATATTGTTTTTCTTATTATATATCTTACTAGTAAAATTATTCCTCAAATAAACCAAGAGGAAGATAAATCTATCAATTCTTATCTAGAAAATATTTTATGCTTTTAATGTGATCTTTTAAAAACATTTCTACAAGTATGAGTCTTATAAAGGTATTTATAGTTATGAAATAATAAGTTTCATGGTCTTGACAAAGAAAATATACCTTATAATAAGTTAAGACAAATTCATTTATAGATAATGAAATTAAAATTGTTAGGAAACAATTTCTTTATCTGAATGGGAATAGAAAACCCTAATATTTTGGCTTAAAATAATTCCATATTTGATTTTGTCTGCCATATACAATACCGAGCTTAAAATGAACTATGATATAAAGTTAAAATACTATTATTTTAATAAGTACATTATAACCAAACTATTTAATGAGTGGGTATGAATAAGTGTAACTTTATTATAAAATATTAATAGAAAATTTTTCATTAGTAAAATGAACAATCAATCATATATCTATAATCAATTATTTTTAAATAATGTTAATAACATTTAAAAGTAAAAGAGATATAATTTACAATTTTTTTTATTTTAAAAAATTATTTTTATCATGGAAAATAAATTTTATCCCTATATATAAATTATTTAAATTAAATTATTGGATTATATTCATTCAAAAGTGTTAACATTCATTTAATTTTTTTATTAATTATGTAATGATAATAATGTCACATTATTAGTCAATTTTTTTAATTTTATATGGTTATATTATAATTAACTTCATTAAATTTATTAAATATTATTTGAGAAAATGATAATCATTTTTGAAATAAAATTTCAAAATTAACATGGATTAATGTTTTTTAAATTTTCTAAAATGAATGATTTCTTAGTGAACAGGGAAAATGTAATTTTTCTCAAAACTTCCATATAAATTATTTAAATCAAGTCATTTAAATTTATAATTATATTATGTATTTTTATTCCAAAAAGTTAATATAATTTTGATTAAAAATAAATTAATTAATTCCATTTAAATAATTAGTATATTTTGTTATCATATAAGGTCATTATTATGCATAAAAAACATTTTTCAAAAAAAAAATTTTTTATTAAATTCTATGAAATTATATTAGAATTAATTTTCACTACATATGAAAATTAAATCCAAAATTTGATTTGATGTTTAGATCATCACATTCATGTTACGTAATTAGTTTAATTTCAGTATTGGTTATAATCAGGAATATCCATAGTAAAATGTTTTCACAACTTTTAAAGGTAAAATGGGATAGATGGGGTTAAAAATATGGGATAAGGTCTCAAAAACAATAAAAAACACTCCTTTATTTCATTTGATTATAGTAATTATAACAAAACCATATTTCTCTCTAAAATATGTATTTTTTCTCCCACTTTACATTGATTACAACCTTTTAATTACTTTAAGTTGAGAGTAAAAAAAATGTCATGCTCTCTCAGATATTACATTGCCTTGATATTTATCTAGATAAAGATAATATATAAAAGAATATAGATTTTAAATTTGTTTAATATTAAGCTAAATTAAAGATCATTATTTATTTTTAATTTATAGTGATGGTAAATTTACCTTAAATAATTACACATCATTAACACAGTGCTTTTGTAAGAAATATAAAAATCTACAAAAAAAATTTAAAAAATAGAAGTAATATTTATTAGTTAAAGTTTGGTGTTCCATGAATTTAATAGTTAATTATATGGTATTGGTGATTTTTAATGTTTTTTAATTACATTTTTAACTTATACCTTTAGTGTTAATATATTTTACAAGTTATAAAAATGAATTTCAATGATATTTAATGTTTAAAAAAATTAATTCTTTTAAATACATAAAAATCCTATAATAAAAAAAGTTTATGTGATTGGTTTTATCCCAAAAAATATTTCCAAATCCTAATATAAGCATCCCTTTAAATTTCATATGCCCCATAGAGTGACCATAAATATATTCTTTTTTCCTTTAAGTTCAATCTAAAGAGTATATCAAAAGAGGATGTATAAGTCTTAATCTATTTATTTTATGTTTTTTTGTTCTTCTAACACATTCAAATCAATTTAAAAAATACTAATATATTAACAGTAGTATCAAAAATAGAATAAATTTTTATTATGTTAATCTTAAAATCCATTTCCATCGCCTTTTCTAACCAATGTAAAATTAAAACCTCACTCGCGCATACATGTGAACCACAACCTACATAGGGTGATGTGTTTGTTTTTACTCACTGGCCAATATGGTAGGCTAAAGTGGTGGATAAAATTAATTTATATGGTATTAATGAAATAATTATGATTTTAATAAAGTTAAATTAAATATTATTTACTTCGTTTCCAAACACTAAAAAATGGAAACGTTAATTTTGTGTATATAAAGGCTACCACTACTATGGTATAAGTTATTTTTTTCATGTCATCCTTTCATGTATATTTATCAATTTTATTTATTTTATAGACATGATAATTATAAAATTATTATCATTCCTGAGATAATGAAATAATAACCACTTATGACCATGGTCAATGCATCAAGTATAATTTGAGTTTACGAACCAAACAACCTATGGACATCCTATGTAAACATAACTGACTTAGTAGTATAATAATTCTTGGTGATAAATGAATTAAAAGAAATAATTTTCCTATCCCAACCCCCTAATGTCCTACCTGGGCATGGGGTAATCCATGTGTGACACCCCATTCTCACCTTTAATTAGTTAGGGGTTGATGACTAGCACCAAGAAGGTATAATAAATAATGGAAGGACTTATCCAACACATATCAAAGCTAGGAAATACACCAATCCATAAATATGACCACAAACACATAGAATATAAAAGTTAAAAATAAAATTAAATATATTCATGTTTTACTCTAAAGAGATTGGACAAATAAGGTCACCACATTAGGTTGTCTCCAAAGGGAACTCATCTAGGTCTTGAATCCTGCCCGGTCACCATGATCTAACTCCAAAACATCATTTATGAAATGTAAAACATTTATACAATATATAAATAAACAAAAAGAATTCATTTTTGAAGCCTACGACATGTTTTTTTATAAAAATAACCATTATGACACCAAAAAATCAAAAGGAAATTAGGGTTACAGGTCAGAAATCAAAAATTCCAAACCATATGTACTCCCAATAGAAACCATAGGAAATCAATCCAATAAAGGACATCACTAAAACCCCTTAACTAAAATAAAATTCTTTTAGTAAATTTTATGACAGTCAAGGACAAAAAAACATGCTACAAAGACATTTGTAAACTATAAACATGTATCATGCCATAGAGGAAGATGATTCCAATCCCAATATTATTCATCGATGACCAAGTTAAATAGTATGAGTATATAAATCAACTCAAAACAATATCAATACGCCTTAGGGGAAACCAATGAGAACCCAAAAAACAATCATAAAATAGTTTATGAACCAAAATTTAATTAATAGAACCATCCTTGACTCACAAGGTAAATAACTAGGACTACCTTTTACCCATCTCTCCCTGAATGTGTCCTCACACAACACCGAGATCAATATGGTACCTAACCAATAACACTTATTCTTCTAAGCCTATCAAAGAGGAGTCCAATCATTAAAAAACCTGATGTAATATCACACCTCATCCATATGATGGAATGAAACGCCTATGATATGTAGCATAATATGAGAACCCATCATCCCAAACACACTTAATGTTAAAAGATAATAACCATTATTTGAGTAAAAATATTCAAAACTCACATCTCTTTAGAAGAAAATTTAGAGGGAATGAACTAAATAACTCTTTTCTCTTAAAATATTATCAGAATGACCCACCAATGGAATTCACTGACATATCTGTTAATTTATCTCAAAATAAAGTAGTCAAGGGTGATTCAAGCCTCACTAGTTCTTGTAACCTACCTGATGAATTAAAATATAAATACATTGTTTCAAATCTATTAAACAACCTATTCCAAGCCTATCAAGAAATGTTCCCATACATGTGATAATGTGTCATGGTGATGAGATATTTCACCTATAAATAGTGTATCCAATATCCACAAAAGTATAGTTAAAACACCATGAGAGGGGTTAAAAAAAATTATCCCCAATCCGGAAGGAACCATTCCCTACCTGAATGACGGTGTTATATCTATCAATTGGTAAGGTTCCTGTAACACCAGAGACTTTTATGAGAAATATTTTGTTTTTTATGTTATATAAATCATCAAAGGAATCTTTTTCTACACACAACACTAGCTTGGCTTGGTTTACACGCAATCGCAACTTTCCTCGATAGCTTGCGTCGTACGCAATACCGAGTTTCACTAAACAACGATTTGCTATTAAAATATTATTAAAACTAGTCGTTATGAATAGTAATCCCCACTTTTTGAAAATTTGTAAATTTTATTTTTCAAAATTGAATTCATTTTTGGATTCGGAATATTGAAATTAGCCTAGGATGAAATTTTGGTATTTTTCTGAAAACTTTCAATTTTTGATGAATAGTGAAAACACTGAGTTACTATTTAAAAACCGACTTTTTATTTAAATAATTATTTATTTTAATTAAATTTATTTTATCCAAAATTGATACATAATACCTATATATGTTCAATTCAATTCATTGGAGTCATTTTATAAAAAATTTAGATACATAAAAATTTTATTTAACTTTTGATCGTCTTTTACCCACCTCCTAGGAGAATTTACAAATTTACATAAAACTTAATTTTTCCGCTTCTGTGTGTGGAATTTCAAAAATCTGAGAGACACGGTTGATATCAGTAAGTAAAATGTGGTTCAATGAGATGAAAATAATTTTTGGTGAATAGTAACTTTTTACTTTTATTTACCACGGTTAAAAGTAAATAGGGTAATTAAGAGTAAAAATGGTATTATTATTACCCTAACACATGTCCTAATTCTATTGGATAAGTTTAATTCGACCAAAAACAAACTTAGGAATAAAATATGACCATTTAGGCCGACTTGGATTAGATTAGAACATTTATTATTAATTTATTTAAAGAAGGGTTAAAATAGTTAAAATCAATGTTTAATAAGTAAATCATTTTTAATATAGGGTTATACATAAGATAAATTTGACTATGAATATTCATTAGAAATATAAAATGATTTAATACATAATATTATTTTATTTTTAATTTTTAGACATTAAATAATTTAATTTATATATGACACAATGATGATGTAGTAATTATGTTATTAATGAAGTATTGACATAATTGAAGTTATAAATACCCAAATAAATGTAATTTTAGACTTTTTATGAATTAGAATAATTTTCTATTTTAATATGACATGTTAGTATTGATTTAATTTACTTTTTTCGAACTAATGTTTCTATTATGATTTTCACAAAAATTAATTACCAAATAGTATCAAAATTCACATAAAATAGTTTTTAAAACAAATATTATATTATTAATTGTTATTTTATTTTTAAAAATATAAGGTTCAGCCAAATTACTTATATAAGGTTATATATATTAATAATAAACATGTTGGGGTTTTTTTTTGGCTTGTTATAGTAAGTTTATTAACCTTATAGTGTAAGAACACAAAAAGACACGGTAAAAGTAAAATTAATTAACTTAAAGTTAAATATAAATGATAAGGTTAAAATAGGAACCTAAACTTGTCTAAATTCTATTGGATGAGAGTATTTCGACCCATCCAAACCTTATCTTCTAAATAAATCAATTTGGAGCTATTTAACAAAAATATGGCTTTGTAATAAAATAATATATTTAGTTTTTCCAAAGGTGCCCCTCTCCTCCCTTATAAAAGGGCACCTCCTCCCTCTCCTCCTCACACCAATTCTAGCCTTCAGGATCGGCCAACCCCTGCCAAATTCTCTTCTATACTTCCCTAGAAACATCCTAGAGGTCCTGGTCATCTTAAAAGACCAATTTTAGTTCTTTAAAAGGAGGTCTCAAAGAGGCGCTTCAAAGAAGAGGTAATGTCCGTTACCGATTCATTCAACTATATTTCTTCTTCCACTTCTTATTATTTAGTTGTTTCATTATGAAGTAATAACAACAGTTTCATTCATATACTGATATCTTATTATAATTATGAAACAAACCTATTTTACAATCTATCCATCCTACGGAAAACGAAATCACCTCACTTGCGTACGTACGGAATACCGTCTCCACGCCGTGGTGTAATCTATTTTCAACCACCACCTTACTTGGATGGGTATAATGGTGTAAATAATGACTATATATGATTATTGAAAAGTGATTTCTATTCTGAAATATTATACATACACTCCAATAAAATTCCATGATCATGGGAACGATATCATCGCTCGTGCGTACATACGGCCTACCGTCTCAACGATGTGATGCGACTCGTTCTACATGATATTCATTACATAATGATTATATAAATGAATTGAATGAATCAATATGATATATACTACCCTAATACCATTATGGAAATGATGTATCTATAACCTAAAAGAAGAATAAGAATTTATTCTACAAAACACACATAAGAACAAAAAGCAATAAACACCAGAATAACAAGTAACAATGAAATATTACTAATAAGAAGCTAAGAATATGACCATATATGATATCATAAAAATGATTATGATTCTGGAATAAGTCAATTAAATTATTTAAATCATTATATAGGAGTTTCGGACACTTACGAAGCAAATTGGACCTAAGGTAAGGGAAAATCAAGAAATCTCAATTTTTATCCGAGATTATTTATACTTCAAGAATTTACTGGGGAATATTTATCATCCACATCCATGTTTCCTCAATATGTAATATTTATATCCTTATAAAATAGTTTATATCCAATTTTACCCTTCAGTGAGTTTTTAGTGAATGATATGAAAGGAATCTTTTGTCGTTTTTCATACGAGGTACTTTTTGACTTTTCCGAAAAAAGTACGGGAAAAATGTGTTTTTAAAAATTATATGGAATGAATGGATATTTAAAATATTATTTCCAAGAAGCTTCCTTTACAAGTTTTAATTTTTATTTTTATTCAACATCTTTTAGTTTAAAATTGTATGACATGTTGACAATGGAAAATTGTTTTTGAAGTAGAAAGGATATTTTCGTTGAGAATGGAGTTCAAGTGTTTTATCAAAATTATTTTCCATCTAAGATAATGTAGGGTTATGTTTCTATCCCTATTTTTACATTTATTTTATTATGTTATGATGGAATTATTTTTATGATGTCCTTCTATCTTATATGGATTATGTTATGATGGCATGATGTTTATGATTCCCATGTTTATTACATGGGTTATGCAATGATGTATGATTTTAATTTTGTGGCACACATAATAATGGTATCATTATGAGATGGGTGGGACCTATATCTCCCTCTAATGAATTGGGAAAAGATTTTATATCTCATGAGATAGACATGGCTGAAATGGAAGGTTAAACCGGTTCAGTGAAATAGGACTGAAAGGAGGAATGAACTCGGTTCAGAAATGGACTTTGTCCACTAAGATAGTCTTGGAAATGAGTCTTGACTAATAAGAAATGATTCTCTATGATTATGTGTGTATGCCACAAAGCTTCATGTTTTAAGTTATGATTATTGTGATTAAATTTCACTACCATGATTTATCCCATGTTATGAAATTATGATCTCTTTTGCAGGGTAAGATTTCGAAATTTTTATGTTCTTATGAATATAATGTGATTGATTTTTTCTTCTGTTTAAACTTAATGAGCATTTGAGCTCACCCTTTTGTATGTTTTCTTTCCCCCAGGTCAGGAAGAAGTTTATTAAGTAGGATATGCCAAAAGGGACTCTAGATATGATGAAATATTTGGGAGACAATGTAGATGCTTTATAAACCAGTTGTTTATGTTTCCCAGTTTCTAAAGACACTATACCTATACAGTCCTTTCATGGTTTTGTTATATGTTGTAATAAGTGTGCTTCAATTTTGAAGTATTAACAATGTATGTAAAGTATGGGTCATTATAGTTCGTATCAGAGGAAAGGTTTAGTCAACCTTTGGAAACTCGGATGTGAAAGCCTTAGTAAGAATCCTATGGATAAGTCTAAGCATAGAACACAATCTTAGTGTTTTAGAAATGTCCATGAATAACCTAGGATAAGACCTTAAGTGTGAAATTTTATTCTTGATTATGTGGTTTTCCTATTATAATCAGTGTTGCTCACACTATTCATCTTGGTTTTAGTCAATGGATGGAACCTGAAGGAACTGTGTTAATGCGGAATGCGACGGGAAATGCAATGATTATCCCCCTAAGCAACCAAACATTATAGGAACTAGAATGAAAAATCTTGTAGCCATGCTCACACAACATTCTCAACCTATGAATCATGCATGACTTCCAAACGAGCAAAGGACGGAGCAACATTCTGTTGAATCCTTTAGGAGGCAGTATCCACCTTCATTTAGTGGGTCTTCTGATCCATTTGTTGCTGAACAATGGATTAGTACTACATAAAAGATATTTTCAGTTCTTCAATGTTCTGAACATGATAAATTCATCTTAGTAGTGTATCGTTTGGAAGGTGATGCTGATCAATGGTGGAATCTTATCAAGAATATGAGGTAAAGAGATGAAATTGAGTCTGTGGAATGGGACGAGTTCAAGAACTTATTTTTCAATAATTTCTTCTCTCGTATTCTTCGAACAAAGATGGATAAGGAGTTTGTTGAACTATAGAAAAAGGATGATGAATCTATTGGTACCTACGAAGAAAATTTTACAAGACTTGCATGGTATGCTTCTGGTATTATTATCCAACCTTAGAGTAAGATCAATCGATTCTTTACTGTCTTAAAACCAAGTCTTCGAAGGGAGTTAGCCATAAGGGACTTCAATAGCTACGAGGAAATCGTTCGATGTGCTCTCAAAGTTGAGATGGAGATTGCAGTAACCCATCAGTCATATGGGTTTGATAAGAAGAGGAAAATGGATTTCAAAGGAAAATCTAAAGAGCACACTGAAAAGAAGATGAGTTTTCCCTTATGATCAAAGTGTAGAAAGAAACATTGAGGGAGTTGTCTTAAAGAGACAAGTAAATCTTTCAAATGTAGAAAAGAAGGTCATTGGGCATTTGAATGCCGCAATGATGGGAAGAAGATGTCTAGTGATGAGAACAATGAAAAGGCTACACAAAGTGCACCTCCTACACTTCAATGTTACAAGTGCAAGGAGATGGGGCATTATGCCAATCAATTCCCAAATCGAAGGGTTGATGATGATGGTCGACGTCAAAAACCTCTTAAGGCTAAAGACAAAGGAAAGTCACATGCAATTTCTATCAGCGATGTGGAGTATGATAACGAAGTTGTGAAAGGTACACTTATCATCCACTCTAAAGTAGAAAATGTTTTATTTGATTCTGGATCCACCCACTCTTTTGTTTCTGAAGAATTTTCTAAGGGTATCACCGTATTACCTCAAAAATTAGATGTTGATTTAGTTGTGACAACCCCTAATGGCACAATAGTCACATCAAAAGTTTATAATTCTTCTTTGATTGAAGTTTGTGGGGAAGTGCTTCCTGAAAATCATGTGATCCCCCCTATAGTGGAATTTCATGTGATTCCTGGAATGGATTGGCTTTATCTATATGGATCTCATATCAATTTCCAAACAAGGGAAGTCACATTTCATATTACAGATCAATCTATGATCGTCTATCGATGCAAGGATGAATATAACCTTCCAGTGGAAATTTATTCCGTCTTATGGGTCTTGATTCAACTAAATGAAGGTTATTTATCTCAAATGGTTGGTTAGAAACTCACGATTAATAATATGACCATTTTACAGGAGTTTGATGATGTCTTTCTGGAGGAATTGCTGGGTCTTCCACCAAATCGTGACGTTGAGTTTTCAATAGAACTCATACCGAGTGCTTTACCAATTTCAAAGACACCTTATAGAATGGCCCCCATTTAGTTTCATGAATTGAAGAAGCAACTCCAAGATAATCTTTATAAGGGATTCATATGCCCTAGTGTGTCACCTTGGGGAGCACATGTCCGGTTTGTTAAGTAGAAAGATGGATCAATGTGACTCTGCATTGATTATCGAGAACCTAACAAGATCACTATCAAGAACAAATATCCTCTCCCACGCATTGATGACCTATTTGACCAACTATGACGAGCTCAATAATTTTCCAATATTGATCTCCATTCAGGGTATCATCAATTAAGGGTCCAAAGGGAGGATATACCAAAGACGGCTTTCCATACAAGGTATGGACACTATGAATTTATAGTGATGCCATTTGATCTTACTAATGCCCCTGCTATCTTCATAGATCTAATGAATAGAGTCTTTAGAAACTATCTTGATCAGTTTGTGGTAGTCTTTATAGAAGATATTCTTGTATATTCAAAGTGCAATGAAGAACATGAAGATCACATGAGAATTATATTGAAGACCCTGAGAAAGGAGAAGCTTTATGCCAAATTTACCAAGTGTGAATTTTGGCTTCATGAAGTTTTATTTTTGGGTCACATAATCTCAAAAGATGGGATATCTATGGATCCAGAAAAAACAGAGGTTATCAAAATATGGTTGAGACCAACAACAGTAACTGAGATATGAAGTTTTCTTGGTTTGGCTGGATATTATCGACGTTTTGTGAAAGATTTCTCCCGATTATCTAATCCACTCACCAAGTTTACTCGTAAAGGAGTTAAGTTTGTTTGGACGGAGGAATGTGAAGAGAATTTCAAGGAGTTGAAAAGAAGGTTATCTAGTGGACTTGTACTCACACTTCCTTGTAGTGGAGAAAGTTTTGTGATATAGAGTGATGCATCCAAGAAGGGATTAGGGTGTGTTCTCATGCAAAATGATATGGTGATAGCTTATGCCTCACGACATTTGAAAATCCATGAGCAAAATTACCCAACTCATGATTTGGAGTTACCTGCGGTAATCTTTGCATTAAAGATTTGGAGGCATTATATTTATGGAGAAATGTGTGATATTTATACTAATCGTAAAAGTTAAAAGTATATTTTCACACAAAAAGGAGGTTAATATGCGCCAAAGAAGATGGTTGGAGCTGATTAAGGATTACGACTGCTCAATCCATTACCACCCTGGGAAAACAAACAAGGTGGCAGATGCATTAAGTCGACAAGACCATGCCAGTTTATCCATGATGAGGGTCACAAAAGATCCAATATTTATAGATTTACAAAGGATGGATCTTGGAATTATAATGGAAAGGGAAGAATCTTATCTTTCTCAAATGAATGTTCAACCATCTATACATGTGAAGATTAAAGAGGAACAAAAAGAAGATTTAGAGTTACAAAAGAAGATGAGAAATGTTCCTGAATTCAACCTTGATTTTGATGGGATAATAAAGTTCACGAATCAGGTTTGTGTTCCTCCCATCCCCGAATTAAAGATGGAGCTGCTGGATGAGGCTCATAGTTCTTTATTCTCTATTCATCCTGGAAGAACGAAGATGTACAGGGACCTGAAAGAGTACTTCTGGTGGGATGGAATGAAAAAAGATGTTGCTGAATATGTCTCTCGATGCTTGGTTTGTCAGCAAGTTAAAGCTGAGAGACAGAAGTCTAAGGGAATGTTACAACCATTAACCATACCCTAATGGAGATGGGAAAACATATCTATGGACTTTGTCACCGAACTTCCTAAAACATCCAAAGGAAATAATGCTATCTGGGTCATAGTTGATCGTCTTACAAAGTCTGCACACTTCATTGCTATTAGAGAGGATTTCTCTCTGGATCATCTTGACAGGATATATGTAAAGGAAGTGGTAATATTTCATGGAGTTCCACTTTCTATTATATCTGATCGGGATCCGAGGTTTACCTCAATGTTCTGGAGAAGTCTTCAGCATACTCTGGATACAGAGTTAAGTTTCAGCACTTCTTATCATCCTCAGACAGACGGTCAGTCTGAGAGGAAAGTTCAAACTCTAAAAGATATGTTGAGAGCTTGCTCTATGGATTTCAAAGGTGGTTGGGATCGACACCTACCTTTGGTGGAATTTTCTTATAATAATAGATTTCACTCAAGTATTCAGATGGCTCCTTATGAAGCTCTCTATGGAAAGAAATGCAGGACTCCAACTTGCTAGGATAAAGTTGGGGAAAGAAAGCTATTAGGACCTGATCTTGTTGATGAGATGGCAGAAAAGGTCTGATCTATTCAACAACACATAATAACAGCTTAGAGTCGACCAAAAAGTTATCCCAACAACTGAAGAAAAGACTTAGAGTTTGAAGTGGGTGATATAGTGTTCTTAAGAATATCTCCTTGGAAGAGAGTAATGATATTTGGAAAGAAGGGAAAGCTGAGCCCTAGGTATATCAGTCCTTTCGAAATACTGGATCGTGTTGGGAAGGTATCTTACCGATTGGCGTTTCCACCGAATCTCTCTCAAGTTCACGATGTGTTCCATGTATCTCTCCTGAGAAAGTACATACCTGATCTTTCACATGTACTCAGCTTAGAAGTTGTACCGCTAGAACAAGATCTTTCTTATGAATAACAGTAGATAGAGATTCTCGATCGTAGTGAAAAATTCCTATGAAACAAGAACACTCGCTTGGTGAAAGTTTTATGGAGGAACCACCAATTAGTAGAAGTACATGGGAGCTTGAGGATATGCTGAGGGAGAGGTATCCTCATCTGTTTGTTAATAAGTGACGAATTCCGAGGGTGAAATTCATTTTAAGGGGGGTAGAATGTAACACCCGAGACTTTTATGAGAAATATTTTGTTTTTTATGTTATATAAATCATCAAAGGAATATTTCACTACACACAACACTAGCTTGGCTTGCTTTACATGCAATCGTGACCTTCCTCGATAGCTTGCGTCATACACAATACCGAGTTTCACTAAACAACGATATGCTATTCAAATATTATTAAAACTGGTCGTTATGAATAGTAATAACCACTTTTTTAAATTTTGTAAATTTTATTTTTCAAAATTGACTTCATTTTTGGATTCATAATATCGAAATTAGCCTAGGGTGAAATTTTGGTATTTTTCTGAAAACTTTCAATTCTTGATGAATAGTGAAAACACTGGGTTACTATTTAAAAACCAACTTTTTATTTATATAATTATTTATTTTAATTAAATTTATTTTAGGTAAAAATTGATACATAATACCTATATAAGTTCAATGAAATTCATGAGATTCATTTTATAATAATTTTAGATATATAAATATTTTATTGAACTTTTGACCGTATTTTACCCACCTCTTAGGAGAATTTGCTAATTTACATAAGACATAATTTTACCGCTTCTGTGAGTGTAATTTCAAAAATGAGAGAGACACGTTTGATGTCAGTAAGTAAAATGTGGTTCAATGAGATGAAAATAATTTTTGCTGAATAGTAACTTTTTACTTTTATTTACCACGGTTAAAAGTAAATAGGGTAATTAAGAGTAAAAAGGATATTATTATTACCCTAACACATGTCCTAATTCTATTGGATAATTGTAATGTGACCAAAAACAACCTTAGGAATAAAATATGACCATTGAGGCCCACTTGGATTAGATTAGGACATTTATTATTAATTTATTTAAAGAAGGGTTAAAATAGTTAAAATCAAAGTTTAATAAGTAAATCATCATTAATATAGGGTTATAAATAAGATAAATTCGACTATAAATATTCATTAGAAATATAAAAATATTTCCTACATAATTATATTTTATTTGTAAATTTTAGACATTAAATAGTTTAATTTATTTATGACACAATGATGATGCAGTAATTATCCTATTAATTAAATATTGACATAATTGATGTTATAAATACCCAAATAAATGTAATTTGAGACTTCTTCTGAATTCCAATAATTTTCTATGTTAATATTACATGTTAGTATTGATTTAATTAACTTTTTTAGAACTTATATTTCTGTTATGATTTTCACAAAAATCAATTACCAAATAGTATCAAAATTGACAAAAAATAGTTTTTAAAACAAATATTATATTATTAATTGTTATTTTATTCCTGAAAATATATGGTTCAGACAAATGACATAGATAAGGTTATATATATTAATAATAAACAACTTGGGGTTTGTTTGGCTTGTTATAGTAAGTTTATTAACCTTATAGTGTAAGAACACAAAAAGACACGGCAAAAGTAAAATTATTTAACTTAAAGTTAAATCTAAATGATAAGTTTAAAATAGGAACCTAAACTTGTCTAAATTCTATTGGATGAGAGTGTTTCGTCCCATATCCACCTTAGATTCTAAATAAATTAATTTGGAGCTATTTATAACCGAATATGACTTTATAATAAAATAATATTTTTTGTTTTTCCAAAGGTGACCCTCTCCTCTCTTATAAAAGGGCACCTCCTCCCTCTCTTCCTCACACACCTTTGAGCCTTCAAGCTCAGCGAACCCCTGAAGAATTCTCTTCTCCACTTCCCTAGAAACATCCTAGAGGTCCTGGTCTTCTTCAATGACCAATTTTAGTTCCCTAAATGGAGGTCTCAAAAAGGCGCTTCAAAGAAGAGGTAATGTCCGTTACCGATTCTTTCAACTTTATTTCTTCTTCCACTTCTTCTTCTTTAGTTGTTTCATTATGAAGTAATAACATCAGTATCATTAATATACTTATATTTTATTATATGTATGAAACAACCCTATTTCACCATCTATCCATCCTATGGAAAACGAAATCACCGCGTGTGCGTACGTACGGAATACCGTCTCCACGCCGTGGTGTAATCTATTTTCCACCACGACCTTACTTGGATGGTTATAATGGTGTAAATAATGACTATATATGATTATTTTAAAGTGATATTTATTCTGAAATAGTATACATACACTCCAATACAATTCCACGATCATGGGAACGATATCATCGCTCGTGCGTACGTACGGCCTACCGTCTCCACGATGTGATGCGACTCGTTCTACATGATCCTCATTGCATAATGATTATATAAATGAATTGAATGAATGAATATGATATATATTACACTAATAAAATTCTGGAAATGATATATCTATAACCTAAAAGAATAATAAGAATTTATTCGTCAAAACACGCATAAGAACAAAAAGCAATAAACACCCGAATAACAAGTAACAATGAAATATTACTAATAAGAAGCTAAGAATATGACCATATATGATATCATAAAAATGATTATGATTCTGGAATAAGTGAATGAAATTATTTAAATCATTATATAGGAGGTTCGGATACTTACGAAGAAAATCGGACCTAAGGTAAGGGAAAATCTAGCAATCTCAATTTTTATCTGAGATTATTTATACTTCAAGAATTTACTGGGGAATATTTATCATCCACATCCATGATTCCTCAATATGTAATATTTATATCCTTCTAAAATATTTTATATCCAATTTTACCCTTCAGTGAGTTTTTAGTGAAAGATATGAAAGGAATCTTTTGTCGTTTTTCGTACGAGGTACTTTTTGACTTTTCTGAAAAAAATACGAGAAGAATGTGTTTTTAAAAATTATATGGAAAGAATGGATATTTAAAATATTATTTCCAAGAAGCTTCCTTTACAAGTTTTCATGTTTATTTTTAATCAACTTCTTTTAGTTTAAAATTGTATGACATGTTAAGAAAGGAAAATTGTTTTTGAAGTAGAAAGGATATTTTCCCCGAGAATGGAGTTCAAGTGTTTTATCAAAATTATTTGTCATCCTAGATAATGTAGGGTTCTGTTTCTATCCCTATTTTTACATTTATTTTTTTATGTTATGATGGAATTATTTTTATGATGTCCTTTTATCTTATATGGATTATGTTATGATGGCATGATGTTTATGATTCCCATTTTTATTACATGGGTTATGCAATGATGTATGATTTTTGATTTTGTGGCACACATAAGAATGGTATCATTATGAGATGGGTGGGACCTATATCTCCCTCCAATGCATTGGGTAAAGATTTTATATCTCATGAGATAGACATGGCTGGAACGGCAGGTTAAACCGGTTCAGTGAAATAGGACTGAAAGGAGGAATGAACTCGGTTCAGAAATGGACTTTGTCCACTAAGATAGTCTTGGCAATGAGTCTTGACTAATAATAAATGATTCTCTATGATTATGTGTGTATGCCACAAATCTTCATGTTTTAAGTTATGATTATTGTGATTACATTTCACTACCATGATTTATCACATGTTATGAAATTATGATCTCTTTTGCAGGGTAAGATTTCCAAATTTTTATTTTCCTATGAATATAATGTGATTGCTTTTTTCTTTTGTTTACCCTTACTGAGCATTTGAGCTCACCCTTTTGTATGTTTTCATTCCCCCAGGTTAAGAATAAGGTTATTAAGTAGGATATGCCAAAAGCGACTCTAGATATTTTGAAATAAATGGGAGACAATTTAGATGCTTTATGGACCAGTTGTTTATGTTTCCCAGTTCCTAAAGAGACTATACCTATACGGTCATTTCATGGTTTTGTTATACGTTGTAATAAGTGTGCTTCAATTTTGAAGTATTAAAAATTTATGTAAAGTATTGGTCATTATAGTTCCTCACTCATTGAACAATCATACATATTCAAGGAATATATCTATGCCTAGATACCAAAATTTAACGACTGACTAAGAATCATCTCAGATGATTCAGTGAATGGGGGTTCCAAGAATGTTTTTCAATGTTGTTTTGTGTTCTTTGATCAAAACTCAACAAGTTATAGGGGAGAGAGATATCATCAACCCTAAAATGGAGAGACGCCATAGAGGTTATAATGGATTAGGAGTGACTATCAATACCTCTATACTATGAATCCATAATATGTTCCCCAATATAAACATTATAGTGAATAAAGGGAAGGTGATTATCTTATGATTTACATGTGTGACTAAGATCCATAGAACGATGCTTGGATAAATAGGGTAATTCTTACACCTAGAAAGACACCATCATCTATGACAATTAATCGTATAAGGTAAAAAACCACCAAAACTACTATAAGGAAACTAGCCTTTGATAACATGTGATGATAAGAACACATACCTTTTGATCGTTCCATGAGATGTCTACAGCCCTTGCACTCTCATTTTATCTATCAGCAACACCCTTTCATCTATTATATGGTATTTGGAATTGAAAAATAAATCAAAACAACATTCCAATAACCATTAATAGTTAATAAGACCCACCATAAAATTATACTTTGATATTTTATTGTAAATTAAAATCCATTTTTGAATACTATCTCTAAGGTGATAGGATGCAAAAATCCGATTAAAAATAATAATACATGGTGTGTACTGAGAACACATGATGTTTCCATAAAAAGACTCCCTCTGGGAATATCCACATACCAACCAGAAACTTACTCCCATAGCAAATTGGGTTTCCTAATACTAAATGGGTTTTGTGCTGTATTGGTACCTAGCTATGTACCCCACCCCATGTCATATCGTGTCACCAGATAGGGCATATACAAGTACCTTTCCATGTGACACAAACATGTGACAATCCATGTATATATACAAACCTTATACCAAGTTATAAGTGGTTTCACTCAATGTGTATATAAGACAAACAACCCATGTGAACCACATCTCTAAACAGAAAAAAAGAGGTACACAGTTTTTGTTCTTGGAACTTTTTGTTATATAGTAAGAGATTTTTCATAAAAATTTACTCTGATATTCATAAATTAATGTTGAACAATAGTATTCAAATCAGGATAAAATGTAAAATTAACAGTAGTAGTTTGATGATCCAAAATGAATGTTAGGATCAAAAATCAAATCAAAACGAGGAAAAATATGAAATAACAAATCATACTTATAATTGAATCACCAATGCTAACATAAAAATATTAGTGATATGGGATTCATAGTCATTGAATCTATTTTCACATTCTAATCATCATAAGAAAAAGATTTCCCCATTTAACACCTCCTATCAGCTCCAATTCATCAATGATAAAAGGGGATAAGAGCGTTTTTTCATGCCATAGTGAGGAGAGGAGATGAAATTAGATTCAATTAAATGCCTCTTTAATTAAAGAAATAAGATCCATTAAATGGCACTGGTCCATGACAAGAACCCAAATGATGATTTAACCTCATCTTTGTAAAACCCTAATTATATAACTGAAAATGTATTTTGAATTATAATCTAGGAATTTATTTTGGATTTATTAGCATTCAAGCCTGAAAAATATAATTCATATTTATTTAATAAATATTAAATACTTTGAATAACATTTCTGTGAAATATTTTCACCAAACATCTTACCTAGGGTAAACAGCACATAGAACTAATATAACCATTATAAATATTATTTGGGTTTCTTTTATTGAAATAAATTTTATTTTTACCCTTTCAAATGGGGTATGGGGATCTAAAACTCCGAAACATGCAAAGGATTTCACATGAGAAAAAACCATATCATTACATTTTAAAACCCCTAAATATTTTTTCTGTGAAAATGAAAAATCATATAGACTTGCAAAAAATACACCAAGCTAACCTCATGTGTGAGTTAAGAACTCCACTACATGAGTTCCTCTATCCTGGGAAGTCATTGTACACAAGGATACCAAATAGATACCACTCACAATTTCATAAAATTTCATAATATAGATTTTGGATTCTTTCTACAAGTTTTTCATTACTCCATCTTTAACCATCCTTGACCCATCACATTGGAAGGATTAAACCCACACACAACTTACCTTTAACATACATATTAATTATTTCTACAATATAGCCTTCATTTTCCTATGACAAGGTCTCATGAAGGTAACAAAATTATATAGAACCATGAATAAACTGTATCTATTTGATATAGATAGTTAGGTAACTCTTCAGGGGTGTCACACTCCCAAAATTAAAAATGTTAAAACTATATTTCATAGAAAATAAAAACATACTAGCATCTTCTATTGTGCACCTCAATATGACTTTCACACCACACCTCTATTATGAAACATTAATAAAAAGAATCCAAGTATACACGTGTGTTTCCGACGCTTTCACCAGGGCGCGTGCATCCATCCGTGGAGGACGCATAGCTGTTGCCCCGCATTCCCACTTTCCAAAGGCGGGCGGCATTCATTCCTTGTTCAGGGATGTTTGCTCCTTGATCGAAACGGGACAATGGGATGTCGGTTCTTCCTTCCATGGATTCCTCCTCAGAACTCATCACCTAGTCCGGGTCTCCCTCATAGATTTAAGGCGTTGTTCGTGAATCTCATTCCTGGTGCCATATCTTCATGGACGTCGGTTAATTACACTACTTCCGTCAAGACATTCCATGGGGTCTTGACATGGTAGCGACCTTTGGTCAGAGTAGACGGCAACATCAGGCATGTCGGGGCATCTCTGGGTGCGTGGACATAGGGGGACCCTTATTCTTCCTCATAAGAGGGCATCTCAAGGGTGCAAAACCCAAGGCATGTATATGAGGTTTTCCTCAGCTTCCTGTGTTTAACACAGTGTATTCCGCGAGTTTAACGTCTTACGGAGATGGTTACGCCAAAGGTGTGTCATCCGAGGTTTTCCTCAGGCAACTCGTGTTTATCACGAGGTAGGCCGCGAGCTTAATGTCTTGCAGAGATCGAATGAGGGTGATCAGAACATCCCATAGAGACGGATCAGATTGGTATATCCCAAAGGGAGAATGCCTGGAATATGGATGGATCAGAATGCCCAATGGGGACGGATCTGAGGTGGTACACTCCCTAGAGGGAAGATGTCACACCGTAATGGCTGATCAGAACACCACTAACGGCGGATCAGGGGAAGTGTGCCCCAGGATGGGGGACACCATGGATTACCATTGGTTGGGATTGAACCTCTTGGAGGTTTCCTATGTACCCTGTGTAGAGGACAGGTATCAAAACCCATGTAGTTCGAAAGGGTGATTAATCGGGTTGTACACAGAGGACAACGACCTGGAGATATGATGGGGCTTACACGTGGACAGCGGCCCATGTGCTGCTAGGAGCAGCGAGGAGGTGGATGTCATGATCCCACCGGGATGTGGCATCCCGGGTGAGAATCAGGATGGGTGATGGATGGATGAATTAAGTTGAGGGGGAATTAAATGGGACCATCGTAGGGGCGACAGTGAAGTTGGACTTGAGCCTTGAAGAGGCTTCCTACGTATCCCCGTGGCAGGGAATCAAATTCTGCGTAGTTCGGGATGGTACAGGTGAACCGACGTGAAGGTGGACCTTGGCCCGATGGATGTCGTCAGCGAACCAACGTAAAGGTGGACCTTGGTCCAATGGGGATCGTCAGCGAACCGACGTGAAGGTGGACCTTGGTCCGATGGGCATCGTCAGCGAACCGACGTTAAGGTGGACCTTGGTCCGATGGGCATCGTCAGCGAACCGACGTGAAGGTGGACCTTGGTCGGATGGGCATCATCAGTGAACTGACGTGAAGGTGGACCTTGGTCCGATGGGCATCGTCAGTGAACCGACGTGAAGGTGGACCTTGGTACGATGGGCATCGTCAGCGAACTGACGTGAAGGTGGACCTTGGTCCGATGGGCATCGTCAGCGAACCGACGTGAAGGTGGACCTTGGTCCGATGGGCATCGTCAGCGAACTAACGTGAAGGTGGACCTTGGTCCGATGGGCATTGTCAGTGAACCGACGTGAAGGTGGACCTTGGTCCGATGAGAGATGGGCTTGAAACTCAGGGAGGCTTCCTACGTACCATGCCTTGACATGGATCAAAGACCTCGTAGTTAAAAGGGTTTCATTGGTGAACCGAGGTGAAAGTAGACTCGTGGGTCCACTAGTGGTGGGCTTGAACCTTGGGAAGGTTTCCTACGTACCATGTCGTGACATGGATCAAAGTCCTCATAGTTCATAGGATTGATGGAATACAGTTTAACGTCATGCAGGACGGTAGTGAACCCTGACGTGAATAATCGACGGGCAGTGGGTGTCAGTGAACCGACGTAAATGAGGGACCTTGGTCCGATGGGAGATGCTCTTGAACCTCTGCAAGGCTTTCTACATACCATGCCTTGACATGGATCAAAGTCCTCGTAGTTCAGGTGAAAATGGTGGGGGGGGGGGGGCTTGGCACACCGACAAGGAGACGGTCTGGGCCAATGATTCATGGTCTTGAACCTCGGGGAGGCTTCCTACGTACCATGCCTTGACATGGATCAAAGTCCTCGTAGTTCAAATAGTGGAATATAGTTTAACGTCATGCGGGACGGGGGTGAACCCACGTGAATGAGGTCGGAATGACCGGATGGTGGGCTTGAACCTCGTAGAGGCTTCTTACGTACCACGCCTTGACATGGATCAAAGTCCTCGTAGTTTGGGTTGGTCACAAAGGATTGTCGTCGGACTGGAATTTCAATTTAACCTTGTGCTAGACGCAGGTAGAACTAGACGTGAATTAGATGAAGGGTGGGCTTGAACCTCGTGGAGCCTTCCTACGTACCATGCCTTGACATGGATCAAAGACCTCGTAGTTCAAATGGGTGTGCATTTTAATGTCATGCGGGACAAGGGCATGTAGTTTAGCATCATGCTGGATGAGGGCATGCAGTTTAATGTCATGCTGGATGAGGGAATATAGTTTAACGACATTATGGATGAAGTATTGTCATGGCCAATGCCAACTCTAAGCCCATGTGAGTCATGCTCAGTGTGAGAAAGAAGAGACAGCAAGGGCCTGACGATCACGCCGTGAAGGTTGCATTCGTGTGAAGCGAAGAGGGGCTTACGCGTTAGGCGGCCCATGGTGCTGGGACTTACTCCAGGATGGAGGCCCGAAGAAAAGGATGATGATGGTTTCGGGCTTGAGCCAT
This sequence comes from Viscum album, assembly GCA_963277665.1. Taxonomy (NCBI): domain Eukaryota; kingdom Viridiplantae; phylum Streptophyta; class Magnoliopsida; order Santalales; family Viscaceae; genus Viscum; species Viscum album. The sequence goes on along the minus strand of OY728150.1, from coordinate 2,048,366,812 downwards.
GAAGAGGCTTCCTATGTACCATGCCTTGACATGGATCAAAGACCACATAGTTCTTCTAATGACAGCTTACCACCGATTGGGGGTTTCAACGACTTAGCGCTGGATTGGGTGTGAATAGCATACCGCTGGATAAGGATGAGAATAGATTACCGCTAAATGGGGTCACAACGACTTACTGCTGGTTTGGGTCACAACAGCTTTCCGCTGGAAAAGGATGGCAACGGCTTACCGCTGCATATGATCACAACGACTTACCGCTGATTGGGATCACAACAGTGGATGGGGCTTACGCGAGAAAGCCGCCCGGGTGCCGCTAGGGAGGGGCAATGGTGGATGGGGCTTACGCTAGGAAGCTTCCCGGGTGCCGCTATGGAGCGGCAATGGTGAATGCGGCATATTCTTGGAATCTTCCCGGGTGCTGCTATAGAGCGGCACTGGTGAATGGGGCTTACGCTAGGAAGCTGCCCGGGTGCCGCTAAGGAGCGGCACTGGTGAATGGGTCTTATGCTTGGAAGCTGCCCGGGTGTCGCTAAGGAGCGGCACTGGTGAATGGGGCTTATGCAAGGAGCTGCCCAGATGCCTCTATGGAGCGGTAATGGTGAATGGGGATTATGCAAGGAGCTGCCCGGATGCCGTTATGGAGTGGAAATGGTGAATGGGGCTTACGTTGTGAAGCTACCCGGGTGACGCTATGGAGCAGCACTGGTGAATTGGGCTTACGCTAGGAAGCTGCCAGGGTGCCGCTATGGAGCGGCAATGGTGAATGGGGCTTACGTAGGGAAGCTGCCCGGGTGCCGCTATGAAGCGGCACTGGTGAATGGGGCTTATGCACGGAAGCTGCCCGGGTGCCGCAATGGAGCGGCCCTGGTGAATGGGGCTTACGCAAGGAAGCTGCCCGGGTGCCGCTATGGAGCGGCACTGGTGAATGGGGCTTATGCTAGGAAGCTACCCGGGTGCCGCTATGGAGCGGAAATTGTGAATGCGGATTACGCAGGGAAGCTGCCTGGGTGCTTCTATGGAACGACACTAGTGAATGTGGCTTACACACGGAAGCTTCCCGGGTGCCGCTATGGAGCGGCAATGGTGAATGGGGCTTACGCAAGGAAGCTGCCCGGGTCCCGCTATGGAGCGGCACTGGTGAATGGGGCTTACGCTAGGAAGCTGCCCGGGTGCCGCTATGGAGCGGCAATGGTGAATGGGGCATATGCTTGGAAGCTACCTGGGTGCCGCTATGGAGCGGCACTGGTGAATGGTGCTTACGCTAGGAAGTTGGCCGGGTGCCGCTATGGAGCGGCAATGGTGAATGGAGAATACGCTAGGAAGCTGCCCGGGTGCTGCTAAGGAGCGGCAACGGTGAATGGGGCTTATTCTAGGAGCTACCCAGGTGGTGCCATGGAGCGGCAATGGTGAATGGGGATTACGCAGGGAAGCTGCCCTGGTGTCGCTATGGAGCGGCAATGGTGAATGGGGCTTATGCAAGGAGCTGCCCGGATGCCGCTATGGAGCGGCAACGGTGAATGGGTCTTACGCTGGGAAGTTGCCTGGATGTCGCTATGGAGTGACAATGGTGAATGGGGCTTATGCTGGGAAGCTGCCCTGGTGCCTCTAAGGAGCAGCAATGGTGAACGGGGCTTATGCAAGGAGCTACCCGGGTGCTGCTATGGAGCGGCAATCATTAATGGGGCTTACGCTAGGAAGCTGCCCGGTGTGTCGCTAAGGAGCGGCAATGGTTGATGGGGCTGTCGCTAAGAAGATTCCCGGAAGCCGCTATGGAGCTGCAATAGTGAATGGGGTTTACGCTAGGAAGCTGCCCGGGTGCCACTAAGGAGTGGCACTGGTGAATGGGGCTTACGCTAGGAAGCTGCCCGTAATGTCTTCCTCATGTCTGGCCATGAGGGCATCCCAACTCACTGGTGGGTTGAGGTTTATGATTCTACACCTATGCGCTAGTGCACAAGTGGGATAACACCATGGGGTGTTGGAATTATTCCACTGTAATCATGGCATTAGGTGTCTTATGCTTGGAGCATAAGCAATCTCTTGTTTAGTGCAAGATGCATCCTATGATCGGCACATAGGGTGATCACTACAGTTTAGAGTCTTGTAGGTTGGACTATTAGCATCTAATGCTAGGAGCATAAGGCATCTCTTATTTGGAGCAAGAGGCATCCTATGTTTGGAACATAGGGAGAATACTACAGTTTATAGTCTTATAGGTAGGACTGTTGGCATCTCATGCTAGGAGCATAAGGCATCTCTTGCTTGGAGCAAGGGGCATCCTATCATTTGTTAGATAGGGTGTACTACAATTTATAGTCATGTAGATAAGACTATTAGGCATCTTACGCTTGGAGCATAAGGCATCTCTTTCTTGGAGAAAGGGGCATCCTATCATTTGTTAGATAGGGTGTACTACAGTTTATATTCATGTAGATAGGACTATTGGAAACTTATGCTAGGAGCATAAGGCATCTCTCGTATAGGGCAAGAGGCATCCTATGGCTGGGACATAGGGTGAACTGTAGTTTATAGTCATGTAGAGAGGACTATTAGGAAAAAGGTGCCTAGAAATGGTTGGTATTGGGACTTACGCAAGGGAGGCCCTTTCTGGTTCAACCTGGCATAGGAGACAAGTGATAGGGTATGGAGGAGTTTCCTAAGGAATGGTTTGACTCAAGGTACTCAGGGAATTGATGATGAGAATCTCAACTCACGACATGGAATGAAACCTAGAGGAATATGTCAACTCAAGGTGTTTCATGGTGTGTGGAGGAGTATCTATAATCATGGTATTCCATAGGTGGAAGGTTGGAGCGCATAAGTGCGCAATGGAAAATCCCGACATCCCGGCCCGAAAATGTCGCGGTGCAACTCTCACGGAGCATGGCCTCGCGGAGCAATGGTCTCTCGCGGAGCAAAGTGGTCTCGCGGAGCTTGGTCTCGTGGTGCAGCATCGCGGAGCATTGCCTCATGGATCATGGACTCATGAAGAATGGTCTCACGGAGCAGCATCACGGAGCATTGGCTCACGGAGCATGCACTCGCGGATCCTCCGCTCGCGGAGCAGCAACGCGAAGGAAGCTGCTTGTGGAGCGTGGCTTCATGGAGCCGCAATGCAGAGCTCTGCTCGGCCGCCCAAGGGGCGAAGTGGTCGTGGCCGTCCGTCTGGAGAAGGTGGGTGAGCTGGGTATTTATAGGCAAGGGGTGTCGTGAAGCCAACCTCCCGCGCCGCCTCGGGTGCTTCGCGGCGTGCTCATGAACGTCAAATCCGCTTGCGGAGAGGTACCGCCTCTGGAGCTTCATGGTGGGCTCGTGAACATCAAATGCGTTCGCGGAGAGTTACCGCCTCCGGAGCTTCGCAGCGAGTCTTCATGGCGCATCGCGAACGTCAAACAGGATCGTGGAGCTTCCCGCCTCATTGCTTCGTGGTGGCGCTCCGCGATCACGGAGGGGGCTTCGGGAATGGGCTTCATGAACCAGATTTCCATCCAAACTTCAAACGTCCATAAATCCTAATCCGTAACTCCGTTCGGGCCCTACGACCTACCAAATCAAATCATGCGAAATGGACTACGTTCTTGGATCATGTATGGAAGCATTTGGAAAATTTTGGGGACACGTTTTCTGGGGTCTACAACATGCATAAACATTGAATGATTTAGGGAACTATAATGAAATCAACCCCTATACCCCAGCCGCTCAATTAGATATAGAGGATCCATAACTACACCACTATCCTCAACTAAGTCCTCCCCATTAGAAAAAAAACCAAAACATTCATAGTTAAACTCAATTTCAGTGCCTACTTACATCCAAAATCAATAAAATGACCCTATAAAATATCTTTTCACATTGATATCTATAGATGTTTTATTATTAAACCCAACTAAAATGTGTTCCACTTCACCTAAAGGGAATAAAAATAAGATGAATATATTTTATCCATCATGATACTTTGGTCTTTTGTATAGGGAATGCCAAACATGATTCCATAAAAAAATATAGAAAGGACTAGTACAAAGGGTATCATAAGCTACTATTTTTGTGGATTAATTCACATAAAACAGAAAATAATCATCAAATAACCTCTTATTTATGCCCTTTAAACCTCCTAGGAAAAATCACATTCAGTGGAATAGTGTTCAATTATTTTCTTACTTCAATAACCTCACACAGTAGAGTGAAGATTTACTCTATCACAACATTTATCGGTGTAATAATTCAAAAATAGTAGTTTATGAAACCAAACATACCAATATTGTAAGAAATTGGATGATGTCTCTGAGGGATAGTGCCTTTTAGATACTAGGCCCTAGTCCCAAAGGATTGAAATGATTAAGATCAACCATATCACCAAGTTACCTTAGAAAACATGTCACACACCCAAATCTATTCTGAGGGAAAAAATATTTTAATTAAAAAAATGTTACTAGGCCTCACCTATAAATTTCTTTTTCTCATATGGGCTCACTTCTCAAACCAACTCTCATAGCTGAATAAGACATAGATATCCATTTACCTCTAAGAGACACCTCTAATATCACTCTACTGGTCCAAAGTCATTACAGTGATATCTAGAATGAATATTGGAAAAAAGTTGTGATAAAATACAATAATGTTTGGGTGCCCATTAATATATGCACCCTAACAAGGTTGGGAAACATTACCTCAGCCATCTCCGGACCTATATGGTAAATACATATTCTATTTTCACTATGAATATATCATTATAATGATCACCATATTACAACTTCCTATATCCAAGATAAAAGATAGTGGCATCAAGGATTCCCCTCATGCTCGAGGAGTGGACTTATCCATCCAGGGATCCCAAGACTAGAATCTAGTTTTCCTAGTAGCATTATCCAGAAACAATGATCCTCCTATAAAGAACTATTATCCATGATATCACAAGAAAACATAATGTTCAGATAAACATACATTGATCATTTTTCTATAGTGAAGTACTCATACCTCATTTAATATCTACTTACCATTCATGGGAGTTCAAAAATCACTATTGTTGGACCTCAAATTTTGTGATATGGTGGAGGTACCATAATAAAAGGATAAAAATCATACCTTATATTTTAATGAGTGTTATCCTCTACAGATGGAGGACCCATTCCATTTAATTATATGGGAGTAATGAATCCTCTATATAATGGAATAATGGCACCTTGTTGAGATAGAGGGAGCATCGAAACCATTTACAAACATAATATAGATTAACTAAGGGGGAAACCTACCCATCTAATAAATTACCCCTGTCATTACTAATAAGGGAGTATAAAATAAAACGGTTTAAGAACCACATATTTCCAAAATAAAAATAGGTATCTCTATAAATGGATGTATCACCACATGCCCAATAGGGGAGTACCAACCCCATTATCATATGGGGGACCACACCATTTTAGATCAAGGTAATTCCAACCTATTTACAATCCTCAGTCTAGGGTATACCAACTCCATTTATGGATCTCATGTAGTGACCCTGATCATAGTTAACAAGATTCAGTGTTTACATTATTCTATTAGAACTATATACATGTGATCACATCCTGAGGGATAAAATAGTTAATTATTCTTGGTAAAATAGTTCCATAGTTAAATCATACATTATATTCGAAAACATAAAATACAATATATAATTTCATTTGAGAACACCAGCATTCCTTCTCTCATACTCATAAATACAAATCCAAAAACATTTCCTTACAACATGAGGAAAGGAAACATAAGAACTGGGTGATCCTAGATACATAGTAAGAAAATTCATAAAAAAAATATATAATGAATGGGTAATATGGGAGGAATAATTTCTGTTGAAATAATTTTATATATGTACATGTAAATAATACATAAATATCAAAACTATTAAAAAAAATATCATGGTCATCAATAACTGGTTTTATAATAATAGAATTTATAATGTTGGACATCAAAAACCTACCAATGAGGCATTATTCCAAGACATCTAAAATTACCATCAAGGCCTCATTCCAAGAAATATACACAAATTGGTAAAGCCTTCCCTAAATACTCATCCTATATTATCTCATGAGACTAATTGATGATTCTAGAGGATATATAATTCTAGGCCCCACCCATCATATAATAAGTTTAATTCATCCCTTATTATAATAGATAATAAAAATTAATCAATATTCATTAATAATAAAAAGATGTATGTATTGAAAAGACAACCATATTGAATGTAAATACCTTCCCATTAAAATTGACCATAATCATTCCATATTAATATGGTTGATGTAATATTTTTATTATATACATATTAAATAATAACATTAAAAAAATAATGTTGATATAGATTAAAATAAATTAAAATATTATTGGGAAATTTCATGAGGAAATACCATTTTCAGTTTCAAATAATATATAAAAAATATAAAATTTCCCACAAAATAAAGAAAAAATTTTAATTGAAAATAACCTCCAATGAATTTTATGTAATCTTATTTACATTGACTTTTCATGTAATTGGGATGTTTGTTTCATTCGACATAATTTAAAAAAACTTTTGTTTCTTACTTTTTCATAAAATTGAAGAAGTAGTTTATTATGAAAATAATAAAAATATTTCTTTTAAAAATTATATAAATATTAAAAAAAAATTGTTAAAATTGAATTAATAAATCATTTTTTAATATTATAAACATTATTTAATAAATTTTATGGAAAATATAGACCTTTGTGGAAAAAGATAATAGTTGAGTGAAAATAGTGTCGGTTTTCCAAAAAAAACATCTGTTTGAAATCATGACTACTTAAAGAGTGGAAAGTAAAAGGAAAACATGTAATTACTTGAAATAACTCTATGATAATAAAAATATATTAGTTTTAAGATATAATTATTGAATAATAACTGAATAATATAATTAAAAATAAATTATCCTGAATGATGATAATATTATGAAATAAACCCTTACCCGAGGTCCCACTTCCTTAATATGAATTTAAACTCTTATATAGTAAATATAGATTTATTTTACCGATATTAAAGATACATATTCATTTATATATAAGAAATGATATAATTATAGGCTTTTATTTACTTTTTATTTACAATTCTTCAATAAAATCATTGTTCCAAGTGATAACTACTTTTGTTTTTTGTATTTTTTTTAGTTCGTTAGTTTTGGCCCGTGTAAAATGATCATGGTCCCATCATCTCCAAAATATTTATAATGATATATATACATAAAATATATTAATTATATATATATATATATTTATAATCATTCATTCAAATTATTAATATAAAAATCAATTACACCATATAAGGATATGGTAGGCCAAACATGTTCATGAATATTGTTTTCACTCTTTGACGAATGGAATGAAATAAGAGAAAATAACAATTAAAATTCATGGAAAATTTTTTATATTATATATATATTATGTAATAATTATATTTATAATTATTATCATCTATGTAAAGTGAAAAGAGAATATATCTCATCACTTCATGGATGTGGTAGTCAACACATATGCATTAGAGACGTTATTATTTTATAAATGATTTGAAGGTAAGAATATAGATATGATATAATAATTATAGAAGAATAATAATTTCATTAAATTAATTCATAAAATTAAAAACCATCATAATAAACATCCATAAAATATGTTATTGATAAATGAATAATATCACTACTTAGATATGGAAAGTCGTATATACTCACGATTGATAATATCACATCAAATTTTAATAAAATAGTGGATAATGGTGGTTTAATAATGACAATAAAATTTTATTTAAAATAGGATATTAAGATTTTATTTTGCGATATGTATCAATGGTGTATAGGGTGTATAAGAAAAAATAAACTAAAGGTGGTCGGGTAGAAATATTACCTCTTCTTCAGGAGACCAACTTCAGATTGTTTCTTATGGGACCTTGGGTTTGTCTTTTTTGGAAAAAAATCACCTATGAAACTTGAATAATAGTTTTTAGAATATAAATGGGTAGGTATTTTTTTATCTATGTTTATCAATATGGTGAAAAGAAGAGAGGGAAGGTTGTCATTTTATAGTAGAGAAATAGGACACATCAAGAATTTCCAAAATCATTATAATATTAATATGTATTTCTCAAGAAAAATGATTTCAAATAGAAAAATATTTGGATAAAAACATTATGAGGTCTAAATATCATTAGAAAATAAAATTTAGATAGTTTTTGGAGATATTTTATACAATATCATTTTATTTATCCACTTTTTTAACCAATTTTTATCTTAACTATAGTAATGAAGTTTTCAATCATAAAGAGATATAATTTTACTTATAAAGTAAAAAAATTGGAAATTAAATGTAATAGGGGTGAAATTTATGACCATATTGTTTCGAAATTATCCACTTTAAATATTTTTATTATTTTAATATATTTATATAATATATTTTTTTATAAAATATCATTATTCTCATTTTTTGGAACTATTAGTTTAATTTAACATTATAGACATCCTGAAAAAAAATTAAATAGAATAAAATACATTCACACATCGCTAATATAATATATAATTATATAAAATTCACAGAACATAATAATTTAACCAAATTTTATTATTTTTAATATTTTTAAAATCATTTATTTTATTATACCATTAATGGAATAAATACTATGTCGTCGTTATACAAGCATTTAATGTAATTATATGATAACCAAAAATGAAATTAGTTACCATAATAAAAATAATTTCATTATACACAAAATAACCTTTAATACCCATTCCAAATATATTTTTAATCCAATGTGAACATAAAATATAATTTTAAAGTATCTAGAGTGACATTATGTATTTTTCATTAAATAAAATAATACAAAGGCCAATATAAAATAAAAAATGAAAAAAGTAAAAATAATTTTGAGAAATGGATATAAATGGATAAAATAAGCTCATATAAAAGAATAATGTAATGATTTAGAGAAATTTTAAATCCTTATCCATATTTTTATCCCTATTTTACCTATTTTACCCATACCGATGTGACAAAATTTTATCAAGTTCATTATTTATAATAAAAAACATAAAAGGGTTTTTTCTTAAAAAATTAAACGAAATAGTTGAAAATGTGGAATAAATTTTCTCAAGAATAAATTTATATATTTTATAGAAATAAATTTTAAAATAAATATGAAAAACTTGATGAAAACACATTTTCAGAAAAATATAGTTCTTATGCATAATACATGTTTTATTCTTATCTCATGCCAAGAAAAAATATTAGATGACTGTTAATACATTTTGTTGATTATAATATATATATATATATATATATATATTATTAAGATAATTCAATTGTAGAGATCAATTTAAATTTTTTTATAAAAACACATTGTGTGCAAAAAGAAACATTTCAAAAAAAATTCACTTTTACCTACAAATGATTCTTACTTTCTTTTATAATAAATTAAAAACTAATTTATTATTTGTAAAAAATAATTTTTTAATAATTTAGTTTACAATTAATACCCAGAAATATTAAAAAATATATAACAATGGTCACATTTAAATAATATTTTAGTATTCGATCATTGTTTTTTAAACTCAGTGTTTCATGTAACACAATATATTAAAGGAATTAAATTTGTTTAAAAAGAAATATGTAATAAAATCATAAATATTTTAATTGTAATTGTACTATAAAAATTTATCACATTAAATTCCATAACATTTATCTGAAAATATAAGTATACTTCTTTCACAATGCATCCTCATATTCTCACATAGCTTCCTCAATTTTGTGATTTATCCACAAAAAATTAGTTATGTGAGTGGTATTGTTTTATAAAAAGAATTATCTTGGATTTAGAATTTATATAGGTTATTCCTAATAATATAGGTCTTTCTCTAATAGTATGAATTCATAGTCTAGTTTATGTGAAGGATCGGGTATTTAATTCTTTATGAGAGATATATTGAGCACATCGTGAACTTGATAAATATTTGGTGGATACACTAATGTATATTCTATCATAGTAATGCGATCATGAATTTCTAAGGAATAGATAATTCAAAAGCTAAAATTACCCTTCTATCAAAATCTCATAACCTTCTTCCAAGTAGATATTTAATTCAATTCCTTATCACCAACATTGGACCCCAGATTTCATTAATGATTGTAATCATATCTTTTTTCAACTTAGAGCTTCCATTTTATGATTATGAATATATATAGCCTTCTCTACTATCTCCTTAGTAATACTAGGTCCTAATAGATTTATTTCTCCAAGATTTTCCTAAAAAAATGAGTTATTCACTTTTTTCTATAGTGGGTTTCATAATGAGTCATCTTAATGGTAGATTGGAAGCTATTATTACAATACAATCCCACTAAAGGAATGTGTTGATCCCAAAATCCTTTGAAAACTATATAGAAAGATATGAAAATTTATTATATAGTTTTATTATTTCCTTCTAACTAACCGTTGGTTAGATAATGATAATAATCACTACAATTTAGCTCTCTGTCAAGGGCAAGTGGTATACTTTTTCATACCATCTCAGAAAACCTAAAATATCAATCAGATACAATGGAATGTGGTGGTTCATACCACCTTATCACTTTATTAATGTATATTATATCATGATGATCAAGAATTAAATTTTCTTATATTTTAATGAATCTTGATGAATTCATAAGGTGATCAACTAGAACCCAAAATAGCATTATGGGCTATTTATTTTTTGGAAATTACTCTAAAAACATCCATGGTTATGTTTTCCCATTTCCATTATAGTATAAAAAATTAAATTAACATCCATTTAGACATATATACCATATAATTAACATACTAACATATTAGGCACCAAGATACATACTATAGAATAACACTATTAATATTTTCCTATGATAGATACTCTTTTAGATCTTTGTATATATTTCTTTCTAGAAAATTAGATAATGATGAACTATGATATTTTTCTAGATGCTACTTATTTAAGTATAGTATTGATAGGACACATAAACAATTCCTGAAAATTATTATTGCAGCATTATCATTGTTTAATTCATTAATATTCCTCACATCCTTCTGTAATTTCACATCTTTCATATATTCTATCTTTTTAAACTCATGGATGGATGGTTGTAAATTCATCTAGGAATGATAATATCCTTCCCCTTTTCTCATGATTTTAGGATCCATATTATTACTATCCAAAAATATTGGTTATATTTTAATCCTCAACATGGAAAAACTATCATGGTCTCTTTTACCTATAGCTTTAGCCACCTTTTTCCCTCTTAGTTTGGTGATGTATTGAGAAGTCATAATCATTGATAAAATCAAACCATCACATAAGTACATATTGAACACTTCTTTTGTAAATATATACTTCATACTTTTATTATCATTATATTTATCACACCTTTCACCATATAGATAATCCATCCCCATATTCAATGAAAAAAATATAGATTCCAACTCCAAATCATGGGTCGGGAAACTTTTCTCATTAATTTTAAATTTGAGAGAGGAATATTCTCTAACCATGCCAATATTCATGAAGACAAAAAAATATTCAATTATATGATTCATAAATATAGATGACAAACCCTTCTCTATTGTAGGGTAGTGTAAGAAAACTAAAAATGACTAATATTACCATAGTTATTTGAAATTATCTTCACATAAATTTATCCTCTAGATTTTAACACCCTTTATATTCATCTTTGTGGGTAGATTAGATAGTAATGATTAATATCTCACAAAGAGTTGATAGTATTTATCCATTCTAAGAAAACAAGAAATATTTGTTACCATTGATTGTCTAGGCTATTTCTTAATAACATCCTCTCTTGAATGATACACTATAATACCATATCATGAGATTATATTACCCAAGAATGAAATATTTTGAATTCAAAATTTATACTTGGTCAATTTACAATAAAACATCTCCTTCCTAATTTATCACATCATAATTCAGAAATATTATTCATGGTCTTCCTTTATCTATGAATATATAATAATGTCATCTTTAAATACAATAAAAAATTAATCATGTTATTCTATAAAGACTATGTTCATAATTATGTGATGATAACTGGAGAATTTAGAAGTCTAAATTCTTTTACAAAAATTATATAATGACTATACCTCATATGTAAGGTTGTCTTTGGTATAACTACATTATTGATCCAATGTTTATGATTTCCATATTAAAGATAATAAATGTAAAAGTATATATAACCCTATAATTGATCAAATTTATCATATATATGAGGTATATGATACTTTTTCATAATAGTGGCCATGTTAAGATCCTAAAAATCATGGAAAATACGTAGTGACCCATCCTTTTACTTAATTAAAAGAACATGTTCCCCGGTAGAGAAGTATTAGATGGAATGAATCCTTTAATTATATTATATTTTACTTTCTCCATCAATTACATCCACTCAATCCGGTCAAATCAATATGGAGTCTGTAAAATAGTTTTATCACCATGTCTAAGTTATATTGAAAACTCAACTTCAGGATTCCAATGAACTCTATAAAAATCCTAAGGAAATCCATAAAGATATTCCAAAACAATAGGAACATTTTCAATATTGGGTTATTCCCCAATAATTTGAGATAGATATCCCATGTGAATAAGTAGAAAAACCCACTAGAGGATTGAAGGTTGATTCGGAATAATTAGGGTGACTTACCTTTATAAAAACTGATATGGGATCTATACTAATAGATCCAATTCATGAAAATAATTATATTGACGTCTACTAGAGGACTAATAGCTTGATTTTCATGTATAACATTACCATAAACATCTATAAAATAGAATCTATAGACTTGAGATGTGATTATCCTTCCATTAGAAGTACTAAATGCTAACTCAAAATTTAATATTTTTGAGGGTGAAGTGATACCCTTAGAAATGTTTTTAGATATAAAAGAAAGATTTGAACGAGATTAAAATAAAACTTCTTCAATCCTATAGTACATGATAAGGTTAACTTTAACCACATATATATGACATTACACTTTGGATATATGAATTGTATAATGTTGGACTTTTTCCCATGGATTATATTAATGTATATTTCATTCATGTTTAGTAAATTGGTTTGAATAGTTACCTATATCATTAAAAGTAATCAATTTTACTTTTATGGACTCTCCCTTACCCTTGAATTCATGATCATGATTTCATTTTTCTCTAATTTTGAAAAAATACTTTTTCTTTTAATAATTTACCCAAGTGTTTCATTATATAAGTTTCATATGTTGTGAAATTCTTATTTCTCTTATTCCCCTTATCAATTTTTTCTCTTCTATCCTCTTGTTCTCTAGAATTCTTAAAAATCCATAGACCTTTGTAAATTAATTTTTTATCTTCACAGAATATGATACTTCATCCTCATATGATGAGAATGTTTGGGAGACTAATTCTTATAAAATGATATTATTTAACACCTTAAAATGGTAAAACATATTATATGGATCGTGTTTGTAGTGATACACATGTATTTCTATCTTGTAAAGTTATATATATATATAGACACATTTTTCTCTTCCTTCTTATTAGAATAATGAATTTACTCTCCATATTTGTTGATTATTTGGAATGAAATATTTTTCCATGGAATTTTCCCCAAAATCCTTCCATTAAACACTCATTATTTCCTTATTATCATTAGTGTTATGAATCAATGGTGATTATTGATCTGTATCCCAAGAGAAAATATACTATTATATAAAAATATTTTCTCATTAATTATACCCCAAAGAGAGAAATATCTCCTCCAAGGAACATATTCATTGCTCAGATAAAATTGGATTCACAGTCCCATTTAATGATAGTGGTTGTTAATGTCAAAATTTTTCTAACATTGATATATCATTTTTTGTATTATGAGGAAGAAGAAAAGAATAATTCTTTTGTGCCATAACTATATTCATCTTCTCTAATATAGTTATGATTTGTTCTTCTCCAGTTGTAGCTCCAACTCCATCTTCATTATATTTTCTAGTAGGTAAATCTCTTCAATGATTATATACATTGATATGGTGTACATTCCATCCACTAAGTTCATTTTTTGGATAATGTAAATCATGATATTATATTATAACATTATGAATCATAATTTAAAATTTTAAATCTAGTGAAACACTTAACATAGATTGATCATTTATTCTTAACTAATATTCTAATCATAAATTTGGTTTCTTTGGGAATATTATAAAATCATTAAAATAATTTCAAATATTTAATACTGTGTTGAATAGAAAAGGTGAATTAACATAATAATAATACCCAAACAGTTTAAAACTACATACGTAGTAATTTCACACCCACTATAAACAAGAATGATGGTTGAGATATAATTAACCAACTCTTTTTGGGGTTATTACTCCTCAATTTATCTTCACATAAACCACTTTGACTTGTAATATCCATATATAGAAGTATTTTAAGGAAAATTAAATAATTTCTTCCTTGAAAAAGAATAAGGATGTTATCTAATACTTAAACATATCTACAAATTTATTCATTGGTTTATGTTCCCTAATTATGTTTTCCTAAATCTAGTTCCCAATTATTATACTAAACATCCACTGATACAAACAATAAACAACATGAATCTAATATCATAGATTCAGTGGTTTATTTATTATAATGTAACTAGATATAAGTTATTTAATCCCAAATGATATAATAGTTTATTTTTCATGGTATACTAGACACACACTTGAATCCTACATTGCGTTTTAAAACATAAAATGAAATATAGATTTTTCTTCGAGAACACTATTATCCTCTCTATAATATCCTTACATATCAATCATAAAACTTTATCTAGAATATTTATTAAATGAAACAATATAAATAGGTAATATCATATTCTTATTAATGGAATTCACATATTAGAAACTAAATAAAGCTTAAATAATATGGAATGAATAAATTTTAATCAAATAACTCCATATAAATAATCACATGAACATGAAACATGTCCATGGATATAAAAATTATTCATATAATCTCATGTAAATCATTAACTATTTTAATAATTATGTAATTCATGATTTAGGGCATCTAAACATATAGTCGATTTTTTCTCAAAGACATCTAAAATTACCATCATTCTTTCAAGACAAATATATTTACATAAATGGGTAAGTGCATTCTTAAATTCCCATTTGTTTTGTATCATAAGACATGAAAATTTATAGAGGGTATATTTAATTATAGGACCAACCCATAACATAGTAATTCCAATACATTCATTATATAAATAAATAATACAACTTAATCATTATGCCTTGATAAAAAAAATGTTTGTACTGGAAGAACTCGACTACATAGTGACAATACTTTCCCTGATCAAACTAGTCATAAACTATTAATAGAAATATGTTGGATGGTATCATTAGATAATATCTTCAGTAAATTAAAATATTTTATAGAGGAAATTGACATAGAATAAAATACTTTAACAAATACCACTGAATATTTTATTGATTAAAATACACTTTTCACTTTGAAATCATGAGTTAAAAATAAAAAATTTCTAAAATATATAAGAAAACGTTTAAATTGAAATTAATTCTATAAAATTACAAATTAAGATTAAAAATATTTATTGGTAATTATTTAAGGAACTTACACTCATTTTATATAAGTTAAAAAACCCATTCCTCCCACACTTTTGTAAAAAGGGCTAAAATATACCTCATTCAGAAAACAATAAAAATATTACTTTATAATAAATTAATAAGAAGTAATATATGGTTAAAAATTACTTGAATAAATATTTTTATAATTTTAGAAATTTTCTTTTAAACATTTTAAAGAAAATATAGATGTTGAGGAAAAATATTCCTAACTGAGTAGAATCACAAAGTAATTTTTTCTTAAAAAAATACATATGTATATGAATTACTTAAAGAGTTTTAAATTGAAAAAACGATTTATTTATATAAGTAATATTACAAGAAAAAATATTAGTTTTATTATTGAATTATAAAATAATTCCCTCATAAGATACATAAACATAAACAATCATGAATAACCATGAGATTATGAAATAAACCCTTACCTCAAGTCTAGCATACATTTTACGTGTCAGAACCAACTATATAATTAATTTATATTTATTATAAATATATTATAAAAGCATATTCAAAAATATTATATGATGTGAGATATGCATGTAACATTTTATCACCCCTTTATTAACAATTCTTTATTAGAATCACTTTTCTCGGTGAAAACTGCTTCATTTTTCAGGTATGTTTTGGTTCGGTAGTTTTGTTCCATGTACATTGATCACTGTTAAATAATATAAATAACATTAATAATGATATAAATATTATATATATTCATTATATATATATATATATTCATTCTTCCATAAAATTTTGAGATCAAAAAATGAATTATATTGTTCATAGAGACGGTTGGTTGTACGTTCATGTGAACAATAGAAATTTTTTAAAATCATATATATATTATAAATTAATTAAATATATTCATATTGAAATAATTTAATGTTATAAATAAAAAACAGATCGCATCTCTTCATGGATGTGATAGCCCTATAAATGCACAAGTGACATTATCTTTTTATAATAGATTGAAAGGTAATAAGGTATAAAATATATTATAATTATAGAAGAATAATTATGTCATAAATATCATGAATAAATATTAAATTCATCATGATAATCATCCATAAAATATATTGGCGAAAAATGAAATATGTCGTTATGTAGAGATGACAAGATGTATGTACGCACGAGCGATACATTCAATTCCTATTTAATAGAAAAGAGGGTGAATAATAGTGTCTTAATTAAAATATTAATATATAAGTATATTTGGTATATAGAACTTACTCATTTATGATAAATAAAATAGGTTTATATGAGGTATAAAAAGAAATATATTGAAATTGGTTGTGTAAGATGATTACCTCTTCTTTTTGAGACCTCCTTTAGATAAAGTTTTATAGAACTTAGTAAGAATAAAAAATATATATAACATGTATAATTATATTTATAAGAATAATTTTATGTTCTTGTCTAACACCATGATATTTTTAAAGGACAACATTGTGTTCGATAGTGTATAAGACACGTAACAGTAATCGTAAACTACCTATGAAATATATTATTTAAATATGATCATTATAAACCTTATGCTAAATTGGAAGGTATGAATAAGAATAAATAAATTATGAAAATTATAAGTTCTACACATGTATAAAATAAATTCATTATTTATTAACTTATTATAAATAGAATTAAAAATCATTTTAATGATAAAAATAGTTTTTTTCTTCTGAAAACCCGTTTTTATGTGCTCATTTTTTATCTTTATAAATTAAATTACATATTATTGGAGAATTTATTTTAATTATATTTATATATTATGTATTATATAAATTTTTATCCATTCATCTATTAATTTTAGACAGGGGAAAATAATAAATCAGGTTTTAGGCTTAAAACTATATTTTTCTAAAAACAGTTATTTCATCGCATTTTGGGAACTTGTTTAAAATTAGTTTTTATTTATACTAAAAAATCTATCAAAAATTGAATTGATTTTTTAAATTATTATGTAAAATTTTTCTGAAATTAAATTTTTTAAAATTTTTGAAAATTTTAATTTTTCAATGAATAGTGAAGATTCAAATTTTTATTAAAAATAAAGTATTTGTTTAAAGAATTTACGAAGTTTAGTTTTTTTTGAAATTTTTTGTTAGTTAACATTCGTTATAATAAAATTATTATTAGTAAAAATGTTTTCATTGGAATCAATTATAAGTATATTTTTGACATATAATTTTTTTATTTAAGAAAACATTTACATCTCATCTACAGATTTAATTTAAAAGAAAATTAGGAAAAATATATGAATAGAATTTTGAGAAATGTATTCAATATTTTAAATAAAAATATTTAAAAATATTAAATAATTCAAAATTAATTTTTAGAATTAATGAAAAATTAAAAAATAAAAATTAATTACAATGGTTAAGTTTAAAATGGGTTTATCGAGGGGATAATCCAAAAGGTATGGGTACTTTTTCTAATTTAACATGTCAAAAACCTTTTGGGTGTCTATATTTTAGCCTTATTTTAACCCTAATAATAAATTTAGTAAATTTGGAAGAATTTTCATATGTATAACTTCACTATTTTTTATTCTTATATGAAATTTCCACAAAGGTCTCCTCCGTTACTTCTGAATAGAAACCCCGTATCATATCCTATACACACATCGAGATCCCTTTGGTTTAAAAAAATATTACACAAATAAATTAATTAAAAATATAAAAATGACATCGATTCTTTTTCTTGATTAAAAAATTATCTTATGAAGTATTTAGGTGTAAACCTAAAGAGGTTCTTTGAAGAAGAGGTATATTTATTAAAATCGGTCCTCATTTTATTTTTTTCCCCACCCCTTGAAATCTTTAAAAAATATGAGAAAATAATAAAACCAGTACATTAAATATAATGTTCTATCATTATGTTAATTTAATAACATATATTCATCCCCAATTCTATAAAATGGGAAAAAAACTACCAATCATGTGTACAATGGGATAACACCTTCCAACCAATACAATTATTTTTTCGGTCGTTGAATATCATGCATAGATATATTGATGAATTTAATATTAATGTATATATATATATATATATATCTATGTGTGATATTTATGAAATATTTATTCTTCTAGAATAATTGTATCAAATTAATTTCTTACCTTCAAATATTTTGGAAAATGATAATGTCACTCATGATTACTTTTAGATTACCCCTTCCATGAAGCGCTGTGACACATTTCCTTTTTATTTTGAGGTGGATCGTAATAAGTAGTAATTTAGTTAATATATATGACATATATGATATATATGATATAATAATAATTATTTAAAGGTGAACTATATTTAACCATTCTTTCTTTTCATCCTTCAAAAATGAATACAATGATCATGTATAGGTACGACCTACTGTCTCTATAAATGGTGCAGTCCATTTTTCTATCACTAACATTTATTAATGAATCTAATTATTTATATAATTAATATACAGAATATTTAAATAATGATTAATAGTTCATATATGATTTAACCATGATCAATTTATAAGGAATGAAACTACCAAACCAAAACATATATGAAACATAAAGCAGTTATCACCTGAAATAATGATTTTAATAATGAATTATAAATAAAAGGGTGATAAATATTTATAAGTAAAATATATATGGTATGATATATATGATTATTATTCTATATTATATTTATAAAAAAATTAAATTTATAATAGAGGTGCTTTGAAGACATATGAAATAATTCGGACCTCAGGTATGGGATTCACATCTCAGTTTTACTTCATGCATCACATTCCATATTAACCATTTATTTCTATTATATTATTTGTATAATAACCATGAATTTATTTTATTTTTATTATCCTAAATATTATTGTATATATATACATATATATATATATATATATTTCATTCATAATGATTATATTTAAAAAGTTATTAAAGGGGGAATGGTTTTGTTCACAATCTCATTATTGTTCAGGATTTTTTATATTAAAGTATTTGTTGGGGGATTTATTTGAATATTTATATAATAAACCAAATATTTTTTATTTCTCATGTTTATTTATTAAATTTTAATGTAATAGTACCATTTCACTCTATTTTAAACATAAAAAGATTAAGAATAATACTTTAAGAAATGCCAACCTTATTTCACATTTTGGTGGAAAATTATTTTTCTAGCATATCCATATTTTCCTTGAAAATTTTAATATTAACCAATGTTTTATTAAATAAATTTTTACCCTTGTTTTACTTTTAGAAATTAGATTAAAATTATTCTTCTTTTAATTTTATGGATAATTTACCTTTTGTCTTTTTACTAAAGATGTGAAAGGATTCTTTATTTTAGCAATCTTATCATCATTGAAATATTCTAAACATAATGAACACTCATTCGTTTAAATCTTACAAAATAATTTTCCATTATTATTTTCATTTAATTTTTTCTGAATATTATTGAATTTTCTAGTATTTAAAAGTGATTTTGTAAGTTTAAATGGTGTTTTGACAAAAACAATTTAACAACACTTTTAGGGTAATTAAATTCATCCACAACAAAAAAATACTTGTTTTACATATTCTTTACTATGGATATGTTGTAATGATACCTCCCTTATTATTTCATAATATGTTTTATGATTAGTTTTCTTAGAGAGGTACTTTTTAAATAACATTCTCCATATTACCCTTGATGGTTTATGTTTATGTTTATTGATTTGGTAAAGTGTTAATATTTCATTTATTTTTTTCAATATGAGAATTTCAATTGATTTTGTTCCACCCCTTTATTATGATTAATGCATTGGAGAAAGTATGTGATGACAGGGGCCTGATGTAGCCCATCAATGCATCGATAAGTCTCATGAGACAAACTAGCTTCTGTATATAGCAAAGGCCTCAATCATTTATGTAAAATTTCGTATCATGAGGCCATGAATGTATAGTCATGATATTTAAAATTATGCATTACTTCATAAAGATGTTATCTATTTATGTCCATGTGATTATTTTAATAGGTCTGATATATAAGGATATGTTTCAAGATTATGTGATTATTTATATAAAATTAAATTATCATCATGTACTCTTTAAAAATTATTCTCCAATATCATGTAATTAATTTAATTGAATATTTTTCATATATTTAACTTTCTATATTGATTATTCGTTATTTATTCATGATAGGTTTCATATTACGCATACCATAATTGAGTATATAAGCTCACCCCTTTTTTATGTTTCCCTTTTCTAGGATTCCATTATGTGTATTATGATTGATATTATAGGATATTCTAAATCGAATAATGGTGTTCTAAATTAAAATTATATGTTTCCTTTTATGTTTTCAAATTTAATTTGATTTTAATGTATGTATTTAGTTTTCCAATACTAATAAACTATCTCTTCTTTGAGATGTGATCACTTGTAATAAGAACTAATGTAGTAATGTGACCAATGACTTTGAGTTACTAGGGCAGGGGATTTCATAGCTAATATCATAGCCATATTTAGTATAATACTTGTGACTTAATTTATGAAAAAAATAGATTAGAGAACATAACCATTTGATTGACATTAATGATAAGTCAATTTATATGATAACTTCCTAATGTTTTGGTAAGGTAATGTTTATGTAGATTCCATAGAAATATATCTTTCTCCTGATATTACAGTTAGATGTGGCTCAAGAATAGTTGAAGCTATCATTATAACTTTGAAAAAGGTGAATTGGGTATGGACTTGATCTTCACATGGTGCATAAAAATTGGTCTTATTGTTTACATGGTTTGACACTCTCATGGAATATTCTTGGGTTAATCAATATTTTCATAATGAACCATTGGTATGGATTTTAATAAATGATGAAAATGAGTGTACTAGTTTTAAACTAACATGTTATCTATTTTAATGAATATTTCATCATTTATAAATCTTATGAATTATTACATTTTTTCCAATATGATTATTATTTCTCCCACTGTGATTTTCGGTTTTAGTTAATGGCCAGAACCCAAATTAAAATTATAGACATCATATATGATAGAAAATGTTCTAATTATGAGAAAAATAATTTGTTGAATATTAGAGTAAAAAAATTTCATTATTATTACTAATAATTTCTCATGGTATCTTATAAAAAACTTAGAAATTAAAAAAATATCATACTCACTATTGAAGATAATTATGGAGTTCACTAATAGGTTGAGTGGTAGAGACCATAGAGGAAATAAGGATCAATTTCCTTCTTTATAGAAATGTGGAAGGTGACATCACGGATAATGTATCAAAGGAATGTGAAATTTTTATGTTTATGAAATTAGGGCATAGAGAAATGAATTACTAAGGAAAAGTGAGGATTTAAATCGAGGGAAAGAAACCCAGTCCTAGAGATCTGTTTACTGTTCAATATCTTAATAGCGGGGAACCTATACATTATCTGAGTCAATACCCTCTTCTAAATGTTAAATTTTAGGCCATGGAATGAACTATGTTATACCAATCAATGAAGGAAAATGGTTGTTGTACTGATATATTTGGATATGATAAATACATTTTAGAAGTATACTATCTATGATATTTTTCTTATAAGAATCATGAAATAGATAAGTGTTTCGCTACTTTCTAGAATCAAATATATTTTCATATAATATTATTATAAAATTTATGGATAATGTCGCTGTATTATTCATTTATGTTTGATAATATGTTCAAATTCATAAACAAATATTTTATGGTTTAAAGTGATTGGATTTTCTTTTGATTATAGAAATTTTGGGAGCTGTTTTGTGGTATATGTAACACTTAGGTTTAAAACTATGTGTTATTTGATGAATAATTATCTATTCCTAATTTTAATGGTATTGATATCATTCAGGTTTTCTATAATAATTGGTGTTAAGGTAATAATATCCAAATAATATTATTTGATTTCGTGGAAAAAATAAAAGGTTTAAAAAACCATAGTGGTAAAAATGTTATGAAAGGATTAATATTATTTTTGAAGATTTTCATAATATTTTTCAAAATTTTATAGGAGTTATATTTATATAGTTTTAGAAAAAAATAAAAATTACATGTTTTTTGACAACCAGTCACATCTAGAAAGGTTTCGCGTCCTGAACCCACAACTGAATTGTGTTAAGGGTGTGGTGCCTACCCCTAGCATGTGAGATTAGTTCATATAGATCTTTACTTACATAAATGATTTAATAGAAATATATAGAGTTTAAATTGGGTGATAATGTTGAGATTTCAATATTAATTTATTATATTAGATAACTTATATAGTCTATTTTAGTGTTAGTAAATATTTAGAGGCATATAGAAGGTTATATCACACTTTTTTGATCTTATGATCCTTTGAATGATAATTTAACTAATTCAGGAAAAAAAAAATCTTGGATATTATTTTCATGGAAGATGAAATGAATATGGCATTAATCAAAGTACAACCCAAGTATAAAATTACACCACTGAAATAAATATATACCAAGTAATCATATTATCATGTATAAACTATCTTGATAGTGAAATAATTTCTATAATTGAAGAAAAGGATATTGAAATTAAATATAAAAAATTTACCTTTCTTTTCCTGATTTAACAGTCTTTCTCACCTCTTCATATTAAGATTTTTTGTTCATTAACATTACCTTGATCATTCAGCATTTTATGATCAATGATCTCTATAACACTCCATAATTATTAATTCAATTCATACATTTCCAAAAAAAATCAACTTGGAATCCTTGTTATCTGTTACACAAACTGACCTCCATTCTTCGGTTTATCCCTTTTCATGAAGTAATATTTTTAAATCATTTTATTATATGGGATTTCAAGAAATGTATTTTTTGATAAAAAAACACATTATTTCTCAGTGAAAGTTAAATTTAAAAGGATTCATTTTATTTAATATGGATAGTACGTAACACCTCAATATTTCAAATTAAAAACATTTTCTTGGAATCTTATTTGACAAGTCACACCAAGATTAAACTACCTTTGAAATATATTATTTAAATATTATAGTTATGAACAAGACATTAAATTGATTGTTATTAATAAAAATAAATTATTTATTAATTTTATGTGGTTTAAACCTGTATGAATTAAATTATTTATTAAATAGTTGGTTAAAAACCATGATACAAATCATTTGAATGTAATTGAAATATTTTTATGAAAAATTATTTTAATGTGAATAATGTGTTTTTACATTATAAAATACATTATTAAATATTTTATGATCATTTTAATTAAAGTAATATATTATTAATTCAATAAAATTTTATATCATTCAAATAATATTTTTTAGGCATGTGATAACATAAATCTAGTTTTAGGCTTAAAATAGACACTTTTCTATAAAACTGGTTTCGTCACGTTTTGCGCAATTATTTTAATATCTTCCAATTTTAAAAAAACAATATTTGAAAATATGGGATTAATTTTTAAATAATCATTTCAAAATTATCTTATATAAACGTTTTGTTTATTTTTTGATAAATCAATTTTTTATTGAATAGTAAAAAATACTATTTTTGTTGCAAAAATCATTTTTGTTTAAAGAAAATAAAAAAATATGTTTAATTTAAAAAAACTAAAAGTAAAATTAGTTCAATTATATAATTTTTTACTAAATTTATTTCATTCAAATAAATTTTATATCAAATTTTTATATAAAAATATTATGGATTTGAGATAACTTTTTTTGGGAACCTGCTTTTCATCATGTTTGTGGGTTTAATTTTAATGTAAATTAATCCATATCAAAGAATAGAATTTAGTAAAATGGATTTTATATTTTAAATCATAATATTAATTATTATTTAACAATACCAACAAATTATTTTGACATAATGAATAGTAAAAACAAGAAAAATTAATTAAAGTTGTTAAAGTTAAAATGGGTTTAAAAGATGGGGTTAAATCAATATATAAGTGTATCTTATCTAATTAAACCTATTTAATTAAAATTTTATCGAGATATTTAGATCATATAATATCAAATATATGAATATAAGTTCATTTTTATTCATTATTCTTTATAATAAATTTACATTTTTTATTCTTTTATAAAATTTCAATGGAGGTCCCCTCCCCACTTATGAAAGGACAGCCCTCACCTATCTTCAACACACTCCAAGAGACCTTTGGTTATTACAATATATTCCAAAATAATTTTTTTAAAAATATCCCCTTAACCTATATTCCTTGGTTTTTAAAAAACCATACTATTAATGATTTAGGTTTAAACCAAAAGAGGTTATCCGAAGAAGATGTACTGTTGTTAGCTATTGGTCTTCATTTTATTTCATTCTATACCACCAAAAATCATATAAAAATATGATAAAATAAAAACAATATCTTAAATATATACATTTATATATTAGGTTAATGTAATAACCTATATCCATCCACTATTACATCAAATAGGAAATTAATCTATCGATCATTTGTACAACAGACTTCCTCCTCGCGAACTGATGTAATTAATTTTCTAGAAAAAACTCTCATGGATGGATATAATTATGGATTTAATTTTTTTATATACATATATATATATACTATAATTATGTAATTTTTATAAATATGAAATTATATTATGTCATCTACATTCTAACTTTCTAATCCTTAGAAAATGATAATGTCCCTCGTGCATATATGTGAACTGTCACCTGCACAAAGTGATGAGATATGTTTATCATTTTACATTTTTAAGGATGGTAATAAAAATATATTTAAGGAATAAATATTATATATATTACATAATAATTATTCTACAATTTTTAATTACTATTTAACTTTTCTTCATTCCATTTATTGAAAATTTAAAACAACTTTCATGCATACATACGGCCTACCATCACTAGGAATGGTGTAATTAATATTTTGGTCTCTAAAAATTATAAATGACTATAAATATATATATATAATTTCTATATATAATATTTAAATCATGATTAAAACTTTGGAAGTTATGGAACCATGATCAATGTAAATAACTAAAACAGCCAAACAAAAACATACATGAAAATCGAGGTAGTTATCACCAGGAATAATGAATTTAAAAATGAACGGTTAATAAACAAGTGCTAAAAGGTTTTAATTAAATAATATATTTTGTGATAAATATGATTATGGTTCTGTAGTTTATTTATAAAAAAATTTTAATTATTATTCATGAGGTTCCAAGACATCCAAATAAAGTAGAAAATAAGGTAAGAGTTTCCCCTCACACTTTTAATTATTTGATACAAATGATTTATTCACCACTTATTTTTTTGTGGTGAATGTACTATAAATGAATGTAATTTAATATTGATATCTTGAATATTATGTGATATAAATATCCGTATATGTCCCTTTATTGCCCTTAAAATTCAAATGTTACCAAAGTTTAATGGTTTTATTTCATAATGTCACCATTATTAAAAATTATTTATGTTAAAGACTATGTTGAAGGAATTATTTAAAAATTTCTTTCTAAAACCAATTATATTTTCTTATAATATGGTTATTCATGAAATTTTAATATAATAATAATTTATTCCACTCTTTGGTCCTCAAAATGATTTAAAAAATTATTTTAATAAAATCCAACCTTATTCATTTTGATCGAAATTTTTTTTCTTCCATATACATATTTTTCTTGAAATGTATAAAATATTATATTTAATATTCTAAAATTATTTAATTAAGAAATTTTAACCTTTTTTAAGAGTTTTTTGAAAGGAAACATGTTTTAATTTTCCAGAGAATGTGTTTCTTGCCTTTTAACCGAATATGTGAAAATAATCATTATTTTAACATACTCATCTTGTACAAAATATTTCTGTCCCCATAACTACTCATTACACTAAATATTATTTCATACGATTCTATTATTGTATTAAAAAGATCCCAAATATTCTTTAAATTATGGGTTTTTTACAATTATTTTAAATGTGAAAAGGATATTTTATTGAATAATTTTTTTAATAAAATTTGTATAATATTTTTATTCATCAATGATAGGTACCCCTTTTTTAATTATTCTCCACTGAAGATATCTTGTAATGATACCATCCCAATTATTTCTCTAGATTCTTTATGATAAATTTCATTGGGGTGGACTATTTTGTTACCATTCTTCATATTACTCTAGATAATCTATGATTATCATTATTGATTGGAGAATGTATTAATATTTTGTATCATATTTGTTCAATATGAATGTTAAAATTCATTATGTTTTACCCATTTCATATTTGGAATGCATTGGATATAGTATGTTATTGATGTTTCATGTTACGAACCCTTGATGTATTGGTATGTATCATGATACGAACGAGTTTGGGTGTTTATCCAAGACTTTACCAAATTATGCATTATTTTTATTGTGAGGACATGAAAATATGTTTATGATGTCTAAAATTATGAATTCCTTCATTACTATATTATTTATTAATTCCCATGTAATTATTTGATAAGTTACGATATCCATGGATAAGTTTCAGAATCATGTGATTATTTATATAAAATTATATGACCATTATTTACTCATTCTAAACTACTCTTCATGCTTAAGTTATTGATTAAATAGAATGTGTCTTCAGATATTTACAATTCTATATTTATTATTTTTTATTTATTAAGGATATATTCCACTATTTACATACCCTTTCTAAGAATATGAGATGACTCCTTTCTTATTTTCCTTTCCCTTAGGATTCCATGAAGTGTATTATGATTAATATTTAGGGATATCATAAATGGAATAATGATGTTCTCAAGGAAAATAATATTTTGTATTATCTATTTTCAAATACAATGTGAGTGTCCTGTATATATCATGTTTTCCAATACAGTTAAATTATTTGATCATTTGAGATGTTATTTTTTGGGCTTGTAACCCTTGTAATAATGTGGCCACTAACTCTAGGATTCTAGGACCGAGGTCTTTACAGTTGGTACCAAATCTTGGTTTTGTGGATACCTTGTGAATATTATTCACAAAACCACAGATTACAGAACATGACCCTATGAATGACTTTGATGATAAGTATAGTGATAGGATAACTTCCTTATGTTTTTCATAAGTAGAGATTATTTCGATTTGCTAGAAATAAATCTGTATCGAGAAACAAAAAATAGATGATATTATGGAATACTTGTACCTTGGGGTAATAGCTATAAAATTGTGCAGTTGTATTTGATTCAATCATCACATGGTTCATGATAATGGTCCTTATTTAACGCATGGGTTGGCCTTCCAGAGTGATATGCTTGTATTAATTCGTAGTTTCATTATAAACTATAATGAATTATTTGATATAATTATGAAATTGAATGAACCAGGAAGAAACTAAGGTGTCTTGTATTTAATATAGGGGGTCATGATTTTAACATCCTATAAATTATTATATGGTTTTTTATAAGGATTATTGTTGATCACAGTATGTTTTTTTAGTTCTATTAAACAATTGTAACTCGTTAGATTCATGATAACATTGAATATGATTGAAAATATGGAGATTGTGGGAAACAAAGTAGTATGATTTTTATAGTTAAAGATTTCATGATTATTACTAATCATTTATCATGATGTATGATTAAAAATTGTCCCATTAACCAACTATGACTTAACAAATAAGCAAAGGATGGGGACCTCTAAGAGATGAAGTGGTGTAAACTATGGTGTAATGAATTCTCAAATTCCTTCATATTAGAAATTTGGAAAGTGTAACATAGGGTAATGTTTCAAGGGAATAATAAAATATTCTATTTGTGTAAAACAAGGGCATATAAAAATGAATTGCTGAGGAAAATTGACTATTTCAATAGAGAGAAATTAATTTCATACTAACGATCCATTTATAGTTCTTTGTTTTAAATTTGGGGTACTTTTGAATTATATAATTCAATTCGATATTTAAAGGTAATATCATAGGGCAAGGAAGTTCATATGTTATACTAATCAATGGAGAAAAATAGTTGAAGTATTTATATATAATTGGATTCCAAAATTATGTTGTACATGTATTTTTATCATTGGTATTTTTCATATAAGAATAATGAAACATCTAAGTAATGTTATAATTTTTGGAAGCATACATTTCTTAATATAATATTAAATTATGAGTTATGGATACCATCATGGTTTTATTAGTTTAAGTTTGATCATATGTTTTATGTCTTATAAACCTCTTTTGATGTCTAAATTGATGGGGTTTTAATGTGATTAAAGACATTTTGGGAGATGTTTTTAGGTATATATAACCCTTACTTTCAACATGACGTATTATATAAGTCATAATTCCCTATTGATGAGACTGAATGTATTTATAAAAATATGTGTTAATATTATCGTTGATGTTATTCTAATAATTTTTATTTCAGATTAATTTATTTTAAGGAAAATATTATATAAAAACCCAGAGGTGATAGAGTGATTTGGTGATTAACGATGTTTTTTATAATATACATCATATTTTATTAGAAATTTATTTGATTTATATTAATATAGTTTTATAAAATGGTTATCCCACATGTTGGGAGACAACCTGTTACATTCTGTAAGGTTGTGTGGCTTAAACCCACCATTGTATATCGATAAGGTGCAGCAACAACAATAAGACTATGTGAGATTTCTATTAAAATGGTATTTTTTTCTAATTTTATTTTATGAATAAATACTATATTTATATTTTGGGTGTTACTATTTAATTTTAGATATTAATGTATGATATGGTATAATTTGTAAACACCATTACAGTTTTGGTAAATACTTGAGGAAATATTGTAGGACTTATCACTCATCTATATGTCATATGATCCTTTAAATATAATTATATATTTCTTCATAAAAAAATCATCTTGAATATTAATTTATTATAGTAATAATGGGATTTCAAATTGATCGAATCACAACCAAAGGAATAAATAGTGCTTAAGTAATAAAAATTATATCAAGTATGTATATTTCCATGTATTCACTTGATGGAAAATTAATCTCTCGTCATTTTTTGGAGGATATTGAAATAAAATTTTATAAGTTTAACTTCATTTATGATGAATCAATGTTCTTTTATACACCTCATCATATTATAGTTTTTTTTCATTAACATTATACTGAACCTTCACTTTATTATGATCAATGATCTCTATAAAATTTATAGAATTATTTAGTCATTTATTTCATGCCTCATTAATGTTTTACAACTATGAAATCATGTTTTTTATTATTCTAAATGACTATCATACTTGTATTCCAATTTTATCAAGAAGATGTTTTATTAACTTTTTTTCAGATGTGGGATTTCAATAGTGGTATTTTCATATGTCAAACCATTGAATTTTTTGTAAAATTTTAAATTTTTAGGATTAAATATATTGAAGATGGGGATAATTTAATACCTTGATATTTTAAAATAGGAACATTGTGTCATATAGTGTATATGACATGAAACACTTATCTTAAACTACCTATAAAATATATTATTTAAATATGACCATTATAACCTAGCATAAATTTTGTGACCATTAAAAGGACTAAATAAATTATTAGAATTATTTTATTTACACATGTATAAAATAAATTCCTTATCTATCAATTTATTATAAATAAAGAAAATGTAAAGTAATAGAAATATTTTTCTGAAAAACTTTTTTTATATGCACAATGTGATTTTATATTAACAAATTAAAATAGTAACTAGTATCGAATGATTTTAATGAAATTTATATATTATGTATTAAATAATATATTTTAATTATTAATATAATATTTTTATTAGGAATGGGATAATAATAAATCCAATGTTATGCTCAAAAACCGTATTTTTCTAATAAATCTGTTTTTTCACATTTTCTGCACTCATTTAAAAATTTATTTTTAACAAATTTAGAAACATTATTTGAAAATATTTAATTAATTTTTTAAATAATACTTTTAAAATTATATTATATTTAATTTTTGAGAATTTTATAAAAAAGTTAATTTGTTAATGTATAGTGAAAAACTATGATTTTTATTTTAAACAACATTTTCATTTCATGAATTCACAAAAGTTAATTTTATATTAAATAATTTTAAGTAATTTTAGATTAATTGTATTATTATTAATCAATCATGTTAATTTTAATCAACTTTATTTTTGATTTAGATATAAAAACAATTTTTATTTGGGAATTTATTTTCATTAAAAAACGACTTTTGCACCTTGTATGTGTATTTAATGTTAAATTAAATAAAAAATTATTTGAATTGATTTTATTAAAATGTTTTTTTATATTTTTATATATAATTATTTATATTACTGAATAATTACAACTTATATTTGTTCATAATAAATAGTGCAAATAGTAAAAAATAATTACTACAGTTATGGTTAAAATGGGTATACAGGGGGAACTTAACCAATAGATAAGGGTAATATTTCCAATTAGGCATGTAAAAATACTATTATATGAAACTATTTAGACCATATCATATCCATGCTCTTAATATATGACTATTTTTATGAATTTTTCTTTTCAGTTCCTTTATTATTTTTATTATTTTAATAAATTCCTGAGAAGCCCCCACCCCACACTAATAAAAGGAAACCCACTCTCCTCTTCAATCCACACAAAAAGATCCCTATATAATAGCAAATGGTTTCCCAAATACCTTAAATATACTTCCTCACATCCAAGAGTCTCTGTTTTGGTAATAAAACCACCCTATAAATGAATTAGGTGTAAACCTAAAGAGGTTCTCAAAAGAAGAGGTATTATTAGTTACCATGGGTCTTCATTTTATTTATTCCTCTACCCCTATTAAACTATTATAAAAATATTATAAAATTAAAAAAATTATATTAAATATAATTATATAAAATTATGTTAATTTAATAAAATATATACATCCCCTCTTCCATAAAATGATAAATAAAACTGTGGATCATGTGTACAGCTGAGTATCGCATCATGGACCGACATAATTTATTTTCTATCACCACCTATCTCGAATTGATTTAATGTTATAATTCATGAATATATATTTTATTTATGGAATAATAATTATCTAATTTTATTATCTGAAATACTTTCTGACCTTCCAATCCATTGGAAAATGATAATGTTTCTCGTGTGTACATGTAAACTGCTGCCCCCAAGAAGTGACGAGATATTTTTTTCACAACATTTTGAAAAATACGGGAATAATGATATATTTAATGAGAATATATGGTATAATAATGAAATATTAATGTTGAATTATTATTCACCTTTGTTTATTTCAATCAATCACAAAATTAAAATAGTGCCTGTGTGTACATATGACAAACCGTCTCAGTGAACAATTTCATTCATTTGTATATCTAGAACCTTATTGTATGACTCTAAATATATATATAATATATGATATTTAAATAATTATAATATTATGGATATGATTTATCCTTCATCAATGTATATGTACGGAAATTACAAATAAAAAACATACATGAAAAATGGATTGGTTATAAGAAAGAATGGCGATTTTAAAAATCAGTTGTTAATAAAATGGTTTTAAAATGTTATAATTAAATCATTTATAGTGATATATATATATATTTATATTTATTTATATATGATTATATTTATTAAATTTTTCATAAATAAATATATATTTATTATAATTGAGTTTTAGTCATATGTTAAGGATTTCAAACCAAGGAGAAGGGTTTCTCATATAATATTTACATTCGGGTGAAAAACTAGAATATTCACCACTTATTTCCTTTATGTGGTGTATATACTTCTTAGTGTTTTTTATGATCATTATCATGAAAATATGGGATATATATATAATGATATTTATTTCATGGGGATTTTGATTGAAATTTTTTTATTGGTAAGTGATTATTTTACAATCACATAATTATTGTAGGTTATTTATGTAAAAGTATTAATTTAGAGAATTATTTGAATATTTCTTTCATAAAAAAATAATATTTTATTCTTCTCTTATGATTTATAGTGTTATAATGTTATGTAATTTGTTTACTGTCATTGGTACTCAAATTATTGAGAAAATGATACTAAGATATTCCAATCTTATTTCACTTTTCATTCAAAAATTATTTTTCATCCATTAGTATATTTTAGAAAAAATGTTTTAGTGATTTCTATTAACATTATCCTATTATTTATTAAAGTAAATATTTCCCATGTTTTACTTTTAGAAATATTTTATAATGAGTCTTCTTATCATTGTTTGTACGAGGTGATTTTGTAATTTTTACTTAAAGTGTGAATATAATATTTGTTTTGATCATAAATGGAATATATGGAATATTCCTTTCATCTTGACTGGTCCTTTCATTGAATATTATATTAAAAGTTTCCATGATTCATTTCAATGAGAAAAAATTCTAATATTATAGATATTTTTATTTTTAAAAATGTATTTTCAATGTGAAATTCATATTTTCATCAATAATGTTTTTAATGAATTTTTCAATGTATTTATATTGATTAATGAAAAACCCATTATATTACACATGCTACACTAGGGATATGTATTAATGACACTATATTTATAATTCCTCTATATAATATTATTATATGCTTGAATGGGGATATAGAATTTTGATACCATTCACCATATGACTCGAGATAGTTTACATTTCTGGTTAATGAATGGGGAATTTATTATCATTTTTTATTATATTTTTTGAATTAAGTTGTATATTGATTATATTTCCCTCCTTTAATATGAGTAAATCATTTTACTTAGTAAGTGATGGGTTGGTCCCTTTATAGACCCTCAATGAATCTATAGGTCTCATGGGACAAACTAGATTTGGTATTTGGTCAAGTCCATACCCATTTATGTAACAGGTCTAGGAATAAGGCCTTTATAGTTTGTTTATGGTGTCTGAAAATATACATTTACTCATTATGAGATTAGTTATTGATATACATGTGATAATTTTATTATTTATTATATTTATGGACAATATTAAAGATCATGTGATTATTTATATTTAATTATTTCATCATTATTTAATAAAACTGAATTACTCTTCATGATCATGTTATATATTAAATGGATTGTTTTTTAGATATTTATCATTACAGATTGATTATTCCAAATTAATTCATTATAGATTTTATGGTATTCATACTATAACTGAGAATCTATGCTCAACACTTTATTCTATTTCCTATCTCTTATATTCAGTTAAGTTAGTTATGACTGATAAATAGGTATATGATAAAGAGAATAACAGTTTTATCAAATAAAATTCTATGTTGAATTATAT
The DNA here is from genome assembly GCA_963277665.1 of Viscum album. Taxonomy (NCBI): domain Eukaryota; kingdom Viridiplantae; phylum Streptophyta; class Magnoliopsida; order Santalales; family Viscaceae; genus Viscum; species Viscum album. The sequence goes on along the minus strand of OY728150.1, from coordinate 2,048,332,919 downwards.
ATTTTTAAATGTAATGGATGTTTTAACTATGTATATTTTTTTCTAATAATACTAAACTATTCAATCCTTTGTGATGAGATATATTTTACAATAATAAATGTAAAAAATTAACCACCAACTATGTAGTACTAGGTTTGAGTTATTTACATATAAATTGTGATAAGTTTATCAAAGCTGTGTAAAGAAGGGGGGAAGAGGATTCCTTTATGATAAATGGAAAGGGAAAAGTTGGGATCAAAAAAATATTATGATATAGTTAATTAATTTTCAATAAAAATTATTCAAAATTTATAAGGATTTTGAGAAAAATATTCTCATTTATGAATATTATTATCCAATGAAATTTAGATATATTTTTGTCTTATTTTAAAAATTATCTTTTTTATCCCCTTGGTACATGAATTTTAATCATAACTATAGTAATTAGTTTTCAATCATAAATGTTTGTAATTTTAATTACATGGTAATAATATTCTCATAAATAGTTGATGCATGAAATTTTTAGTCATATATTATCCCCCTTATCCCCTTTTAATATTTATGTGTTCTATAAATTATTGAATAAAATATTGTTTTAATAAAATTTAATTATTTTTATATTTCATACTATTCATTTAATTTGACTCTATAAACATAAATAAAAATATTGAATTTGATAGTTCGAAACATCCATATTATGATATAATCATCTATAATAATCATTAAACACTATAATTCATCTAAATTTTGTTAATTTTAATATTTTTAGAAACATTGATTTTAATTATCCATTAATTGAAAATATATTGTATTGTTGTTTTGGAAGTATTTAATGTAATTATATAGTAACAAAAAAATATAAATAAATTTCCATCATAAAAATAAATTAATTATGAAAAAATAATAATTTATGATTCAGAAAAAAAATCATTATGTGAACATAAAATAGAAGTTTAAGGCAAAGTTAGAGACATTTTGTAGTTTTCTATACATAAAATAATATAATGGTAAACATCAATGAAAATTTGGACCAATTTTCTATATTATATATTAATAGTTAGAAATAGAAAAAATACAATCATCCATTATGATAAAGGAAAGTTTTAGATAAATTTTAGAGCCTCGTCTCCAAAGTTGTATCCCTACTTTACCCATTTTAACCTTACCTAGGTGACAATAATTTACCAAGGTTATAATTCATAATAAAAAAAAATATTCAAAAAATATAATCATCATGATTCGAAATATGGAATCCATTTTTCCATGAATCTGTTCTAATAAGTGATTGAATATAATTTTTAAATAATTCTAAAATACGGGAGAAAAATGGTATTTTAGGAAAATATAGTTTATAGCATAAAATGGATTTATTCATATCCCGTGTATTGAAGAAATAATAGATGAATATTGAAAGAAAATTATTTAATATATAATATATTAATTTAATTAAAATTCATTCACTGATAGTGATCAATTTAATTTATTAATATTAAAACACATTTCATACATAAAAATAGTTTTTAAGAAAAACATCCCTTTTTCCTATAACCGATTATGGTTTTAATCTTTGTTAAATTTTTAAATAATGAATTCTTTATAAAACATAAATTTTTCATAATTTATTTACTCCAATTCATATCCATAAATATTAATGGCTATGTTATAATGGTCACATTTTGAATAAATTGAATTTATTTAAATATATATATATATATCATTGAATCTTGGGGAGTTATATCTCATTCACCTTCCATTCTATTTACATAATGGAATCTCTTTTCCTATTTAAATAGGGTGTTATCCATTTGCAAAAAATGAGTGACCCTCCCAAAAAACCAACACGTCTGCAAGCAGTATGGGTCTCTAATCAAACCTAGAAGGTAAAACTTGTGATTTTATAAAAAAAAATATCAGAAATAGACATCCACATAAAATGGAATCAACTTCATGACTGGACACCATTCCATAAAATGAAAAAATCCACAAGACATATACATAATGTATGAACCAACATGACTATACCCTATGGATAATTCTAGAGGTGACCATATTTATAACAAAGATTATCAGAGTCCATCATATAAATTCATCAGATGCCACACCCAAGTTGGTTTCTAATACCTAACAACTAATCTTAATCACATGAAACATTTTCACCCCATATGTCCCGAACAAAAGGCATTAGTAAATAACATTGAAACTCTAAAACTAATTAATAACATCATTTACACCAATCTTTAAAGGTTTGACCCATCGAAAACCCATCTGGGTTCGCTAAAACCCATGTGCAACTCCCCAATCCTAGTTCTAATTGGTCAATGGTAGGTGTGATTCATAAAAATGTAATAAAAAATAGTAGGATGTAACCATGATATGTTATATTCAAAAAATACATCAATACTGAAAAAATAACTATATCCACACAAGATATTAATTTTGATTAGAAACTAAAAATTTACTTTTATTCCTCCCAAGAAATATAAAAAAGTAGGAAACCATGAAATAAACTTTCCAAGACAAACTCTAATATCTCCTGAATCCAACCACCTCAGTGAGTTTCATATACAAAATATAATTTCTGAAAGGTCACCAATCATTAGGACCTATTTATCAACATAATATGTATGGACCTAAGGATTATATAGGTCTGAGTATAAAAATAAAAATTAGAACTACCTATCACAAAAGGGAAATAAGGACATTGGTCATTAAAAAAAAGTCCAAGTAGTATTGTAACTTGATGTAAACAAATAGAAGTCAACCTGGGAAAGTATATCAACAAAAAAAATTGTAACTCAAAGGTCATTCTATATGGTAAGACGATGGTTTCCAACTCCAAAAAAATCACTCAAACACACCCAATATATATACCAAATAGGTCTCACACCCTAGAGGATGAAACATACCTTTCCAAATTTTTTAATAAAATACCACAACAATCATCCTAAGAAAGGGAATCAACACACAATTCCATCTTTGTACCCAAGGGGAAACAGATTATATATTATGAAAATATTATACACACATTAATGAACTACAAAGTCTTCACCTAAACCACCTTCAATTAAAAATGTTAGTAACTAGAACTATCATCATTCCATTGTTATCTGAACATGTTCCCGAACTGTATCCAGACCCATATGGTACCTAGAAAATAACACCTAATTCTCATGGATCATTGAAGAGGATTCTATGTGCCTAATAACCAAAACGTAGATAACACGTTATCTATCAAAATTAAGACCATAGCTTTAAGAAATAGAAAAAAATGAGAACTCAACATCATATATTCTCTCAATGTTTTATATAGAATAACTATTGGAAGTGTAACAGCTCCCATAAGACACACCTCTCTAGAATTTAATTGGAAGTGAATAAATTGAATCACTTTGTTCTCCTCAACCCTCTGGAAGCATGATCCGTCCATGGAAGTCACTATCATCACCAAAAATCCAAGTATTACTAAATCCATCGTGGGATACCAATGAATCATAGGTACACACATATTTGTTGAGGGAGTACCAACTATGGACATCTGTCTATCTCTACTGAACAATCACTGCCAACCAAAACCAATATCTTGGACCTGTTTGGAATCCTGCAACATTCCAAGGTATGAGGTAATATTTGAATAAAACTATCACCATCTATGAAATAACAACTCAGACATCATAAGACAGTATCTACAAAAAACATCACCTAATATGAAGTACCCACGGTATTCACATAAGGAGGGTTATATCCCCATCAACATAGAGGGATCCTCACTACTCGATATAGCATAAAAGTCCAAATAAAGTTTCCCAAATCATAAAACACAATAAAAGTGCTACTTATCCATCAAACCCAATAATCTGGTGATGGAAAAAATTGAGAATGTTTTTCTACACTACTTCATATGCTTCAATAAAAAATCTAGATAAAATTCTAAAAAGATGGCCAGAGTGGGGGAGACACAGGGAGAGATAGAGTTTCAACCATCGAATAAAGATTTACCATGGAGGTCTTCACAACTATAGAAGATGTGTATAACTCTTATATTCATTGAATGCAAGATTATTTCACCAATACAAACAGCATGGTTATTATGGGGAATTATATTTTTTCCAGGAGTTGTATATTTTTTTGAGGCCTATATAAAAATGCTATGATGAAGAGGGTATTACTCATTCCTCATAGAGTATCTAAATCTATTATCCTTTATCATCTAAAGAAACCATAACCCTATAAAAACACCTATGGGTACCAACCTTCTATAATTTACATGGATTTCCACACCAAACATTTGATCATTCCATATTAATTTGAAAACTCTCTCACCTTCTCTCCATTATCATCAACATCATTTTTTCATCATTAAAAAATTAGTAACCCCAATAAATATAAATATATTTCCAAAAACTATACCAAAAATGTAGACACCCTATCCCATTACGTATGTAATGATACTTAGAAAAGAATACCAATTTTTTAAAAACCAACTATAGCATGAGATGATTCACAAATCCTATTAAAAATAGATAGTATATGGATTATCCACTTGAATTCTATCTCTGAGTGTGTATTCAGAATAACACAACATGTGTATCCCATTTAAATGGGGTGTCCCTATACTATATAATGTGGGGGGGGCTTATTGGTAATTGGATGTGTACCCCCCTAGAGGTCATTTTAAGTGACCAAACATGGTGTGTAAAAGTACATTTTTATATTCCACACATGAGTAGATTTTTATACACATGGTTAAGACCCATATAGCACTGTTTCATATTACATAGGGATAAAAAAATAAATTAGAACTACATGTTGTGTAGGAAACATCACTAAATTAAGATGAAAAAAATATTTAAATAGTGTTTGTTCTTAAGACTACATATTGTGAAATTATATATTCCAGTCCTAGATCACCTACGATCTGTCCAAATCTATTCTAAATACCAATATTTGTAATCGGGAAAAAGGTAAAATGAAAACGTTATCAATCTATAATATAATATATAAGGTAATAAAAACAATGAAATCCACAAGAGGAAAAATCATAAATAATTAATCCAACCTCTTAGAAGATCATTGGAGCTTCACAGACACATGTTTCTAATCTGTGATTCATGGTCATCACATCCAGATATGTGTTCTAATTATCTTGGGATAATGATTCATACCATAATAACCTTTTCCCAACTCTGTATCATTAGTGTAAAAGGGCATATGATTAGTGTAGTATTCTATAAAGGGAGATGAGAAAGATAGGGTTAGTTAAAACCCACTATAATTAAAAAATAAAGACCCATTAAATGGCATGAATATAGTCTTAGAACTAGATAAATGATTATACCACACCATTTTAAATACCCTAATTCATGGACTAACCATGAATTCAAAATTATAATATTTATATTTTTATGGTATATTAACATTCGAACTTGTGAAATATAATTAATATTTATTTAATAAATATTAAATACTCCAAATAAAATTTATAAAAAATAAATTCCCCAAACCTAAACCCTTGGGAAAAAACCGCATTATAGAGACAATGAATATATCAGAATTTTTATGAGGTTCTTTTATAGGTTTATATTTTTATTTTACCCTTTAAAAAGGGGTCTGGGCCTCTAAAACACCAAAACACTCAAAGACATTCTTTGAGTAAAATTTTTATAATTACCATAATTATAATAAAAAATGCAATAGTTCTTAAGAAAGTAGAAAATTAATATAATTTTATTATTAATGTTTGGTAGAATGTATAAAATGATTTGGGACTAGAGGTAATTGATTTCTCATCCCAATTTCCTTTCATCGATAGTTATTCAATTTTCTCAACTTTTTTTTGTAGTGTATAAACTACCATATCGATATCATTAAATATTTATTTTTTGACATTCATGTTGTATTGAAATCATTTTAAATTTAAAGTTTTCAACTTCCCTTTGATAAAATATTTATCTAACTGATTATGGATTTCCCTTAAAACCGTGTTTCAAAATTCTCTTATCCAAAAAAATATCCTTAAAGTAAATTTTATTTAAAACATTCAATAATGTTATTCAATAATTTCCAATGTCTATTTTTTCTAAAATGACACTTTAAAAATATTTCGAATAGTAGTTTTTGAAAAAATTTCCATAACGATAACTTTTTACACTTTTTAACAGAGTCCAAAATAATTATTTTTACATATACAACATGCACATATTTTCCTACCATAATTTATTTTTTCATTATCAATAATCCACTAAAATATTACATGGTACTGGAAAAAAAGATATTTTTCTTATGGGATGAATTTATAAAATCATTATTTTTCATAAGGCTTTTAAAGAAATAAAAAACCTATTACAGAATTGAAACACATGGAAAATATTAAAAAATCACCCTTAAATAAATATCATTAAAAAATATAAAATTTAATTTCAAATATGAAATAAAATTATTTGTGAAATAATTAAAATAACAATTCTTTGAAATTGAATAAAATTAATGGAATTATCATAAAAGTTCCTTGGAAAAAAATTATGGTTTGTGTAAAATATTTAACTTAAAATATTACTTTATACTTTTAAAATATCATTAAAATTAATCCATATAAAAAATTTGTCATTTAAAAGACCATAAAATTTCCATAAAATATAAAATTTCAACCTTTAAACATTCATAAACATTCCATAATTCATAAAATCATCTTTCTATTTTTGAAATTCATTTTTTTCTCTTATGACATGATTAGAAAATATAATAAACATGTAGGTTTCATGGGAAATCACATAATTTTATAAAAAAATCCATATATTGAATGTGAAAAAACCAAGTATCATATACAAGAATTAAATTATAAATATAATTTCATATACTATGATCAATGCTAGAATCATTCTCATCCATTTAATTTTGGATAAGTCTATCAACACCTAGGATATTTGTTATGATCTCATTTAATATAATGAAATACCAAATAAATTGGTGGAAAATTTAATTCCAATAAAACCTATTATCATTTATGATGTCCAAGAGAAACAACATGAGTAAAACACATAATATAGGTAAAATTCATAAAAATATACATTTCAAACTAAAAACAAAAACAATTTTAGGTAACCCATTAAAAAGATATAATTGTTTTAAAAGGGTGATCTAACTAACTCTTTGTTAAATGAACATAAATATAAATCATAGAACACAGAAAGTAGATAGACAATGATTCAAAAAAAATTGATGATAAAAACATTAAAATATAAAATTAAATTATTAAAAAATAATTCTATTACTTTGATTCTTGTGGTAAAATTTAATCTTCCCTATGGATTTCAAATTGGTGATAAGTCCATAAATAATCACTTTTTTGACTGAAAACTAAATTACAAAAATAATTATACAAGGTTAAAAGATAAGAGAAATATATATATATATAGACCAAAACTTAATATTTTTGGAGAAGTAAAAATGGAGTTCAATTTTATAGACACTCTTAATAGTATATCCTATAAATATAACCTAATTTGTATAATAACAAGCTAACATAATACATGGATAAACTCATCCAACACCCATCATCATAATGTTATGAATATTTCTTAATCCTGGTAGGGTCTCATTTAATATGATTTATATTTTCTATAATATATTAACTATTAAATTATATTTTATAACTTGTTCAAAAATTATAGGTGGAAATAATCCTAGTATCCTTTATCTGATTATGTCAGGGGTTTAAAATTAAACCACTTAACACAAATTCATTTAATTATATTTTTAATATAATATTTTTTATCATTAATTCTGGTACAATATCTTATAAATCACTATATCAACTATATTTTTTAAATAATTTTAACTATACTAATATATATTAACATTTAAAACCATCCATTTATAAAAATCTTTTATACGATCATTAGTTTTTATATATTTTTCCAATCATAAGAATTATCATATTTATAATTCTAAGATAAACTCTAAAAGGTCTATTCATGGAGGTGTTTTAGAAAAAAAGATCCCAGAAGTTTTCAAGAAGAATAAATTATTAGGTTAAAATTTTTTGAATAGTAGAAGCGAAGTAAATTGAATATTTTTTATGAATAAGAACTCGAGTAACTCTAAAATAATAATAAATGATAAGACTTAAAGAAGTCTTGGATTGATTTAATTGAATTTTAAAATATATGATTAATCAATAAAATTAGATAAGGCATATATAAAAAACTTATAAGGAATATATAATGTTCTTATAGACCGTAGAAACTTTATATTATAAATTTTATGATTCTTACTATAATATTTAAAGGTAATTTTCAAAAAGGATTAGATTCATTGTGATATGTAAGTGTAATCTAGAATAATATCATATGGTAATCTATATTGAGAATATTTATGAAATATGAAAACATGATGAATGTCACTTAAATAAGCGACGTTATGATAAAATAATTTTTAAATTTAATATTGACTAATAAAATAGAAATCTATGTATATAGAATAAAATATAAGAGTAACTTTATGATTAAAATGATATATAATGGCCACTCAATATCTAAATAAAAATAAAATTCATTATATTTTGATCCATGATATTATGGTATAAAATATATCATTAAATATGGTTTATAAATCAATCATAATTTTAAATGGTTTCATAATGTGTGGTTTTCTTTAGATGGAATGGACCTACTTTAAAAAGTAATGAAATTACTAAAACCTTATTAATGATACATTTTAATTTGATTTAGTCAGTGGGATGGTATTTTTGGCCCATACTCATCCATTTGATGGGGTATTATTACTTAATCTATGAATATCTTATAGATTTAACACATATTCATGAACATTCCCAAACCCTGAAGAGGTTCCATTTACCCATATTCAAGTGATTTGATCAGAACCATGCATCAATGTGACTGTGTATATGTATTAAACGATTTCCTTTTTTATTTAGTTATATTTTTATGATATTTTTTAAATCCATATAATTTTTCACTATGACATTTATCTCCAAACAAGAAGGAAGTTGGTGTTGCAATATTTTTATCATCCCCTAAATAGTAATTTCTACATGACCCTTTTATGGGAGTAAAAACTCACATAGTTCAGCTCCACTTAACAGGACACATTGTAACACTTAAGCTCATGTGATAAGGATCATTTTTGTTCCTTTTAAATCCATGATTCCATGACTACATCTGTGTAGTTTAAAGTCACACAGAATAGACTATGAAGTGAAATGTGTCTTTTAAAGGTTGTTGTGGTACTAATGTTCAAGAAACCCTTTATAGTTCCTATCATAAGTAATATGACCCTTTTAGATAGGTTTCTCACAAAGAATATGAACCGTTTAGAATATGGTCTTCATAGAATGTATGGAACAGTAATGGTATGTTTTCTTATAATGATTATAGACCTTTTAGTATGTGATCCTCATAGGGAAATGTCCCAATGAAGGTATGATTATGTTTTTCATGGGGATTATATCCTATTTTAGATGAGGTTTTTGATTTGACTGGGTTTGAACCTCAAATAAAAATCATATGTGTCCTAGATAACATAAACATCACATGGTTTCATAATATATTTTCCTTTAAATAAATATTTTATCAATTGATTATTTCATAAATAACACAAACAATTGATCCTCGACATATTAGATGAATATAATTATGAAAATTTAATAATTGTGAAACATAGAGTAAATAAATATATTGTGATTTTTTAGAAATATAAACAAAATATAATTAAGAACACTTAATGTTTCTAAAGTAAACTTTTCAAAAACAATCGTTTTTCATTTTAATTTTTATTTTCAATTAAAAAATAATAATAGTAGTAGAGTTTTTTATTTTTATAATAGACATTCCTTTGTTTTGATTAAACATGTCAAAATTATCTTAGGGATAATTTTGGGAATTATTCTAAAATAATTTATTTTTAGAAGACTATTAAAAGTATTTTTTTACTAATATTGTCTGGTTTATAACATTATCTCGATTCATGTATTTCATAAAATATTATAAAAAATTATTTATACAAACAATATATTTTAGTTTTAAAATGGTTTATTTAGAAACATAAAGTTATATTTTTTATAACTATTTTTAATGTTTTGTAAACTTATAGAATATTTTACTCTAAAAATTGTTATATTTAAATTATATTAAAAATAAATTATTAGTAGTTATAAATATTAAATTGTAAAAAAATGGATTATATATTTTTTATCAACATATTAAAATTATTTAATTATAACAATTTCATTTTTTTGGAAAAAATATTGTGATTACTAATATTAATATTATATTTAATGTGAATGGTGAATGGTTTATTTTCTAATAATTATTTTATTTTGGTTTTTTACTTTTTATATAATTAATTAGTTTCACCTAATTTATATAATTAATATTATACAATTTTTACACAGATATAAAAAAATATTATCACCCAATTAATTTTTAAATTAATGTTAAATGTTTTTATAACTAATAATGATAAAAGAAACATTTTTCAATAACATGTTTTAACATAAAAGTTATTTTATAGATTTATACATTGAATCATATTATGTAGAGCTTAAATTTAGGTTTAAAAAATGGAAATTTTAAAATATGAGATACCATGTCTTTTTAATAAAATATAACTTTCTTAGGTAAAAACCAAAATGGAAAAAGGTAAAAAAAAGAGTGTTGTAAAAAGGCTTGAAAAATATTATAACATGTGGGAAAAATAATGGTCGATTGTTTCATGAACATATATCATATAAAAATTCATAATTTACCAATTTTCATTCCAATGATCCTTGAATAGTTTCATTCCATCATGGAAAAATTAATGGCCATTTAAAAAATGTATTTTTCTTCACTTAGATGAAGAGATCTCATCCAGCACACATATACAGCCATTAGAAAGCATTATAATGACCAAAAAATTCTTTTTGTAGTTTGAAAACACTTTAAACATGTTTTAGAATACTTGGAAATTCAAAAAGACCAAGATAATAAGGCTTAAGGTGTTAGAAAAGGGAGAACATCCAAAGGGAGAGGTAATTCTCTCAACTGTTCCAAACTAATTATTTTTTTCTTCTAACACCTCAAACCTATTATTTAGATTAAATTATGATAATATCAATATAAATAATATAATTTAATGATATTATAATAATTTAATCTCTATTTTATAATCTCCTCTCCACCATCAAAAAATGAAACGGTTGCTTGTGTTATATACAGACTTCCACCTCCATAAGTAGCCAAAACCATTTTTTATAACCAACACTAAAGCCTATATGAAATGGAATATTTAATGAATAAATATAACATTATAAACATTTTTATTATTTTAAAATTATAAACCAATTTCTACTTCTTTTATGTTGTATGTAAACAAACCTTTCCCGGGTGCGTACATACAGACGATCACCTCCATGAAAGTGGCATATTTCAATTTTCACTCTAGACACATTTTATTTATAAAAAAATATTATAAAATAATTAACTCCCAAAAAACATCAAAATAATATCACTATGATTCTATAATATTGATATTTGTTCAAAAAAATCATTTTGTCAACCATACTCACCCATATGTTATATTTTGTTCTTATTTGGGTTAGTTTAATTACCTTATTGAACATTTAATTAAATTTTATTCATGTATTTATATGGAAACATTACTTCTAGAGTTATTAGAAATTAATTATAAAATATTTTTTGTTAATTATTATAATAATAATATGTTAATATTTAATATATTATTAATACAACTTTTTTAAAAAAAATACTAAAACATGCTCACCTACAACATCGTCATCATAAATCATAACTAAAATACATATGAAATGAAATTACATAAATATAAATCATTATAAAACATCTATTATAGTACATATAATGATCCCATTATCATAAAATTTAATAACATAAACAAGAATCAACTCTTCCAATATGAAACTATAATTAAACAAACAATCAAAACTATTAACATATGATCAATAAAATAAAATATAACAAATATATTTATTTTCAGAATTGATTATAAATGTTTTTTATTAATGAATATATTTATGAATAATTTTACATAATATTTTATTAATATATTTATTATTTATACATAAGGTGAGATAATTCATGACTTAGTGGGATAAAGTTTATAGATTTTTTATCTCAATTTAGATTCATTGATACATGATTTGTATTCACCTGTTATTTCCATTTTTCAGAATATATAGTGGACATGGATGTCTTTTATCATAAGGTTTATAAGAATATGATCTATTTACAAATACATATCATTTTCTAACATTCTATGGTTTTCAATTAAAAATATAATAATTATTTAATTGAATTTGGAAACTTAATTCTCATTCATTGATTTATGAATTCACTTCATGAACTTATTTCATAATTGTTAACCACATTCAACCCTTTTATTTTATTATGTTTTATTTTCTATTTAATTTATTTGGATTTATTTTTATAACATATACACCTCTTTCGAAAAGGATCATGCTTGATTAATAATGATTTATATAACTAATTTAGTTAACTCGTATTTTCTTTATTTTAGTAAAAAATTATTTAATTAAGAAAATTCTTCCATGCTTGGTTAATTATTCGATTTCTATTTCATAATATATTTTATTATTTACATTATGGTAAAATTATGTTATTAACTCAAAGATTCATTCTTATTGAATTTCATTATCATAAAAGTGAATTTTTTGTAGAAAAAAATCAAATCTCCCTTATAGATATTTTTTATAAGAACTCAACATTTTATGAAATATTAATTTTTAAATAAATTTAATTTCCTCTATAGATTATGAACGCACGCAATAATAACACTAAATGATCCATAATATAGTATAATATGATAAAATAGTTGTTAAATGAGATGTATGAATAGGAATAAGAAAAAATTAAAAAAATATGAATAAGGGTTTTATATAATGAAAATATATTGTTTAATAAGTACTTAATTTTTTAAAAGACTTTATATTCTTCAAAAATTCATATTCCTCAAAAATGGTTTTTATTTATTTTTATGGGAAAAAATATAATTATTTTTTATCACATATATAAAATTTATTTGAGAAAATAAACTAAAATTTTAAAATCATCATGTTAAGATTATCATAGATTTTATTTTTGATATTTTCTTCAAAATATGAATATTTCGATAATTACTAAACCATGTTATTTTTATTAAAATATTTCATTATATTTAAAGAATTTAAGAAGTTATTTTTTGTTTTAAAATTATTATAAACACAAAATTTATTCATTTATATTATAATTATTCCAATTGTGGTAATTTTAATTAATTTTTTATCTATTTTAGTAGAAAATATTTTCATATTTAAGAAATCATTTTCTTATCAAAACAATTTTTTCAACGCATTTTGAGAGTTTATAATTAATGTAATTTATGAAAATTTAAGAGATCATAGATATAAAAAATAATTCTATATTTGGAATGATGTAGTCCAAATTTGGTATTGATCCCATTTAATTTTATCTCATGATGAATTATAAAAGACTGTAAACAATTATTCACTACATTGTAGGTTAAAACAGATTTACCTGGTGGACCAAAAGATAAAAGTATTTTTTAAAATTTAACTTTCCAAAATACTATTTTATTTCCATAGTTAAAAAAATAAATAACCCATCTTTTAATATTTTTATATTTGATGTACTATTTCTTGAGAACGCCTTTATTATATTTTAATGTTTTAATAAATTCCAAGTGTGTTCTCTCCCACCCTTATAAAAGGACACCTCTCATTTTTCTTCACTATACCACATGGGGCCTTACACTCATACAAAACCTGACCAAACCACTTTTAACATTCTTTGTCCATTAATTAGAGGTTTTTTTACTTCTAAAATAAAATTCAAGGTATCCTAATGGATGGATCCAATGGAGTTTGGCTAAAGAAGTGGTAATCATCTTACCAAACCTCCTCTAATTTATTACATCATATAACACCTCTAAAATTATGCTATTTATCATATAATATTATATTAATTATCCTTATTATAGTATAATTTTAATTTTTTATGGAACCAACAATATCCATTGTCTATTCCAATAAATTGGACGTGAAAGTAACACTTATGCGTACATGGGAGCCACTGCCTCTACATAGTTAATCAACTTATTTTCAATCACAATATTTAAGGAATGGTTATTATAGTGGGTTTAATATTTATATATTATATCTGTGATATATTCATTATTTTATAATTCTAATATTATATCCATATTTTTAACTTCCAATCCTTTAGAAAAAGATAGCATCGCTCATGCGTACCTGTGGACTACAACCACCACAAAACAATGTGATTCATTTTTAATTTCCAATTTAAGTTGATGGTAATAATAATAGATTTATTAATTACATAAGATATATATTATATAATAATGTTTCTTTATAGTTTAATTATTATTAAAATTTCTTTCATTTTATCCATTTAAAATTGAAAACAATGTTCGTGCATGTGTACATCTTACCATCTCCAGGAACGGTCTAATTCATTTTTCTATATAAAACAAAAATGGATGACTGTAAATATATATATCATTAATATATATTATATTTATATAATTATTATCAATATTTATAATATTATACCATGACTAATGTATGAGTATCCTAAATTTTTATTCAAACTTATCATCAAAAATGAAACAGTTAACACACAGAAAGAATGATTTTAACAAGGGGTTATTAAATGGGTGTTAAAATGTTGTAATAGGTACATATATGATATTATAATATTATAAATTATTTTTTTATAGAATTATAATAAATTTAAGTTTATTATACATGATCATAGAGTGCTTTCAAATCATTCTAGACCTGAGGTGAGGGTTTTATGTACAATCTCATTATTTTCTAGGATTTTCTATAATTAGCATATCCATGATGAAATTTCATGATATACCTCAGATGAAACTCATTAATTTTATTCATATTAAGTAATTTATAGATACTATATGATTTTATTTTAGTTTTATCTCTTTGTGAAATTGAGAGACGAAAAAAAATTAAGGCAAACTAACATTATTTCTCTTTGAAGTAGAAAATACTTTTTCTTCCAAATCCATATAATCATAATCTGATTTCAAGAATGTTTTTTTATTATCATATGAATTTTTATAGTCATTATTTACCATGATATAATTGTTTAGAATATATTTTAAAAGGAATTTAATTTCTATTTTATGAATGATTTACTTTTGACTTTATAAAAAAATGTAAAAATAATATTTGTTTTAACATACTTAGAATGATAAAATTATCATGCCATTATAACCACTAAATATTTTGAAAATTCTATTACATGTTTTATGGTTATTTTTAGATAACAATTTTCCCTAATATATCATAAGTGTTTATATTTTAAATTATTGGTTTAAAAATGAGTAGGACATTTTCTTTATTAAGTAATCCATGTGGATTTTTTAATGAGTTTTTTTATATGACGAAATAATTTGATGTTACATATAATTTATTGGTGGTATTATCCAATGATACCATACTTGTTATTTCTCTATACGGTTTATAGTTATTATGATAAATTTTTTATGAAACTTATCTATTTTCAATATGTAATACTATGATGAATTTTTGAAATGTTTATGAAACCTATTTCCATTCCACGAGTAAGTATTTCATGAATTCATTGTGATCTTGTGGAACATGTATGTTTTATTTTCATTTATTTGATGGGTGGTACCATGATTATATAGACCATAAATTCATGTGTTAAATATGGATATATCATGATATAATAAAAAATTTAATGGGTAGTGAACACAGTTCAATAAGAGAGTCTTTCCACTCTGATAGCCTATGGAGTGCACCTTGACTAAAGATATGATGATTTGTGGAGTGAAATAAATCCACTATGAGTGTAATTGGAGATATCCTTGAATATAAAGAAAATTATTTTCTATAGTTATGTGTTTTCCACAAAATTATGTATCATGCCACTATTATGTTCTCATGGATCATGTTCATTGATTATTTTTTGACTAATGTCTTATGAAGTTCCATGTTTTATGCCATGATTCATAATTTTGAACAATTATATACTTGTTATAGTATTGAAATGTTAAGATCATGTTATTATACAAGTATTGTCATGTTCTACATAAGTGATCAGAGATATCTCCCTTATTGACCCTTACTGAGATGTGAGCTCACACTTTCTTATATTTCCTTTTCTAAGTTCAGAAAAATTGATTGTGTATGATATGTTGAAGAAGGTTGAATCTTATGAATAACATAGTGGGAAATGATGTAGATATCTTATGAACAATTTATTTATATATCCCAGTTTTCAAAAATAATAAACCATTATGGTTATGTCATTGATTACAAAGTTATGTAATTAATATTAATCTATTAATATTCTATAATATGTGAAAAGTATGGGTTTCTAAAGTTTGTTTTAGATAAAGGTTTAATTCCCTTTTGAAACTAGCAGGATAAAACTTTATTGAGAACCCCTACGATAATATTATATATATATATACAGTACAAATTCCAAATTAATGGTAATGAAAGGTGTGTGGGTTTCCTTGATAAACATACTTATTTTGATACTAAAATTTGATGTGGTTTTGGAAGATATGAATCAAGAAGTAATAACCAAAAAAAAATTGATGGTTGATTATATCTCATGCAACAATCTAGTGCATGGTGAGTGTTCCCTTATTATTCACCTGGTCTAACAACCCCTTGGTATATTTTTGGATTTATTTAGATGTTATTTATGAACCCTTATGAATTATTTCAATTTATGGTGATCATGGATAACCTATGTTAAACCTATGGTGTCAGATATTGAAAATATGGTTTCATATATTAGAAAGAATGTTTCGTGATTTCGACATCTTAAGAACTTATTTAATGATTATTTGATTAATTAATCTAATAAATGATGAATTACATCCACACTAACCATCATGATTTAATATATGTATTGTTTATAGAAAAAGTATGCTAATGTGGTGACTGGTACACTCAAATATTTGTGTATCTAATTTGATAATATTTATATCAGGAAAATTTGGAAGGAATACTAAGTTATATTATAAATAATTATAATCTGAATTTAATGTTAAAACCCCTAATGGTATGATTATCAAATCTCGAGTATATTATTCTTATTTGACTGGTGATTGTTGTAATTCATTTTCATAAAATCTAATTATTCACTATCAAGTTGAATTTGATGTTCTTTTAGGAATGGATTTCCATTTGTTACATAAATCCTGCATCAATTGGTCTTGAATTGAAGTCATGTTGGATATTCTAAACCAACCTATTATTTTCTATTTGTGTAATGATAAATATTAACTTATGGTGTAAATTAATTACATTATAGCTTACTTTATTCCTACTAAAATGGTGGGTATATCTTTGATGGTTGGGGAGAAACTCAACATCGATGACATGCATATTATGTTTATGTTTTTTAATATATTTCTAGAATAATTTACATATCTTCCACTAAATCATGCAATATTTTTTAATTTAACTCATACATGATGCTATACATATTCGAAATAATGTATATAGAACGTACCAGATTTAGATGAAATAATTAAAGAAGAAACTTCATGATAATCTTGAAAACAGATACATTCAACCAAGAATGTAACCTTGGTATGCACCCATTCTTTTTATAAGAAAGAATAATGGATCAATTTTAATTTGTATTATTTATTGAGAACATATGAAGATTGAAGTAAAGAATAAGTATTATCTTCTAAATATTGATGACTTTTTTATCAACTTTATATAGATCAATACATTTTGAAAATTCCCCATTATTATGGAAATTATTAATCGAGGTTCGATAAAGAGGGTATATGCAAGAAATTATTTATTAAATCATATATTCTATATGAATTTAGAGTGAATCCATTTTTTCTTACTAATTACCTCTCTATTTTCATAGATATAATAAATATATTATTTAAATATTTTACTTATTAGTTTGTGGTTGTCTTTATAGAGGATATTATTATATATTCATAGATCAAGGAAAATAATGAATATCACTCTAAGATTATACATAATACCCTAAGGAAGCAGAAATCGTACAAATATTTATCAAGTGTGAATTTTATCTATAAAAAGTTTCCTTTTAGGGTTATATAATCTCAATAAAGAGCATAATGTGGATACATCAAAGATGAAAGTTTTAAAACGATGGCACGGAACAACCACTATGACTAACCTTCATAGCATTATGGGATTTTCTAGTAATTATTAATTATATTTTAAGAATTTCTCACCACTATTTAATATACTTAGTAAGTAAACTTGAATGGGAGCCACATGCCTTGGGATAGATGAAAGAGAATGAAATTACAAGGAACTAAACAGTAGTGTTGTAAGCACACATGTACTCATATTCCCCTATAGTGGATAAGTGTTTTTTATCTATGTTGATTCATCAAATAAATGGTTGGGATTCATCCTCATGTGGAATTATATAGTGATATCTTATAACTAACATCAATTGAAGGATAATGAGAAAAATTACCGAACTCAGGAATTGGTGTTATTTATGGTATTTTTTATATTAAAGATATAGAGTTAATATATTAATACATATTGGTGTGATATATATACTGATCATAAAATATTAAGGTATATATTTAATCAGAAATAGTTAAATATGTGCCAAAGAAGATGGTAGGATTTAATTTCAGATTATAACTGGTCAATATATTACCACCTAGTGAAATAGAACAATGTGGTTGATGCTTTTATTCGAAAGGATCACACAATATTATCTATGATAAGATTCAAAAAAAATTATTTTTTAAAAGGGTGGATCTAGAAATTTAAAGTAAGGGGAGAAATTAACTTTCTCAATGTTTTATCCAACCATTTATTTAGTTAAGGATTAAGGAGACGAATGAGGAAGATTAAGAATAATAAAGAATGTGATAAGTATTTCTAAGATCAATTTTGACTGTAAGGTAATGATAAGGTTTATAAATTGGGTATTTTAACAATAAATTAAAAAAATAAGAATGATCTATTGGATGAAACTCATAGTTTTAGATTCTATATTCATCATAAAAAATTGAATATGTATAGATATTTGAAAGGGTATTTATGGTTAGAAAAAATCAAAATATATTTGTCTAATTATGTATCCGAGATATTTTAATGTAATAAATTTAAGGATAAGACAAATTAGTTGAAGGGGATGTTATAACCTTTACCCATACCAGAATGGAAAAGGGAAAAAAGAACTAGGGATTTTATCATCAGACTCCCCAAAATGTACAAAGTCCATAACATTATTTATATTATAGTTTATCACCATATGAATTCAATACACTTCACTACTATCAAATAATATTTATCTATTGATTAGATTACCAACATATACATTATAGAAGTGGTAAGGTTTCAAAAATTACCACACTATATTGTACCTGATCAGGATTTGTGGTTTAATTTTAGGCTCTGGTGAAGTCCTTAGCAACTCATTATTCAAAGTTATGTTTTAGTAATTCTTATCATTCGAAAGTAGATGGAAATTATGAGAGAACCATTAAAACACTAGAGGATATATTAAGATATTTTTTAATGAATTTTAGATGTTTTAGGGATAAATAACTTCCTCAAGTAGAGATTTCAAATAGTAATATCTTTCACTCGATCATTCATATTAACCCATAATAATACCTATATTTAAAGATGTATAAAAATCTAATTTTATATGAAATTATTTTAGAAAGAATTGTGTTGAGACTTTATCTAGATGAGGAGATAATAAAAAAATTCAGTTCTATCCAATAACGCATTGAGGCAGCTCAAATTTGATAGAAAATATATGATGTTTATCAGTGGGGGAAATATTGGATTAAATGTTGGTTAGAGGGTATTCCTAAGAATATCTCATTATAGAAATATTTTTAGATAAAAAAATAAAGGAATGGTGATCCTTATGTATATTTGTCCCTCTAATATTCTTGTTTGAGTAATGATGGTATATTATTGTGTTCTAGTTCCACAAAACCTCTCCCATGTTCCTTATGTGTTCCATGTATCTCTCTAAAATAATTACATACCTAACCCTTCACTTTTACTAAACATAAAGATTATAAAACTGGAACATGATCTTTCCTATAAAGAAAAACTAATATAAATTTTTGATTAAAGATACAATGTGCTACGAAATAAAATTAAACACATTGTCAAAGATATCTATAAGAATTATAAATTGTAAGAATCTACAACTGAACCTGAGGATGTGATGAAACAATGGTATCCTCATTTTTTATTGTTGTGATTTAATTTCAATGTCCAAATTAATTTTATGTGTAGTATAATGTAACCCCAATAGTTTTTATGATATTTTTATCTTAAAATACATACAATTTCCTTGATAACTTGTGATACACACAAACCCAATGTCTAAATAAACTTTAATATAGTATATTATTATATCTATAATAACCCTAGTCTTTATTTCACATTAATAAAAGATTTATTACATAATATTACACATAATACAACATAGAATATAAGTAAGTATAGTGTATTTGGGAAATAGGTACATTATATAAAAATCTAAAATAAGATAAATATCGTCATTATTGAAAACTTACTTAATATTATTGCACATAAAGCTACATAGGATGACCAGGGGACATATACAAGAAAAGGGTGATCTATAAAGATAGTGATGGAATAAAAATCGAATAAAATGAAATGAATAATAAATTTTATAAAATAAGAAAATCAATGGGGCATAGAAAGTGTAGTAATCATAAACATGAATAGTGATACATTATATAGCATGATAATCATAAATTAATCATGGAAAATGTGGAAAAAACATAAGACACTACATCATAAATATAGGTCAAGGATAACTACCAAGAAATCATGATATAAAAAGTTCTATAAATGAATTAGGTTCACTCCATCTCCCAAGATGATGTCCCAAGAGACTAAACATTACCCAATGCATTGGAGTACTATATAATTCTAGGCCTACATGTCACTCTAATTTAATTATGATTCTTAAGTGTGCCACATAAAACATACAAAATGGAATCATTCATCATACTATTATATTTCAAAACCAAGGAGTGTGGAATATATATATATATATATATATATATTCCATTTCAAATAATTATAAGTGTTGGTTGGAGTGGAATCTCAAGAGGGGGTTAATTGAGTTCCAACATAAAATTTCTATTAAAAAATTTATTATATAGGTCCACCAAATATTGAAATGTCCATGTTAATTAAGGTAGTATAGATGTAAATGTCTAGTTGGTTAACATGTTTCTCAAAGGGTGACTAGACCTTAGTTGAATTAGTGTTAAACACTTCTTCAACTGTTGAAACAAGTTTAATAAATTAAACATATACACACACTTATCAAAACTAAGTATCAAAGTGAATGCAAAATAGTTTAATGTTTTCACAATTATAAGAAGTGAAAAATAGATAAAATAGAGTATAACTAAATATAGTGCATGTAAAAGTTAAACAAGAGGTTCAGTCTCATGCTGAGACATAATCCTCTCCACTTGGTAATAAAATGCCACCAAGTAGTTTATATTAACAATAAACATTATACACATCCGGTATCGGGCTTCTCAATAGTTTTTACAAACTATCCAGGGTTCACACCCTCTACCACTATTCTTCATAGTAATGATAAACAACACAAAATACACATAGACTCTTCCATAGTTATACATGGGAAAACAAGGTGTAAGAGAAGTTTTATGTGAGGATTTTTGTATCATCCAGTTCAAGCACGGGAGACAGTGTGTATGAAACAAAGACACACTTATCAGAAATGTAAAATATAAGAACATAGTAGATAAAATATGACGAGATTGAGTTTATAAGTCTCTATGTGTTTGCAGATCTTCTCTTAACACCTTTAAGTGAAGAATTTGATGTTGAGTATTTCTCTAAATGTTGTCTCCAAAATAGATTATCGCATCTCTAAGTTCTAGATTTTATGATCTGAGTGTTCTACTTATTGTATTGATCAGGAGTTGATGAAGCATAGAAGGAAGAAGTGAGCTTGTCCCGAATGATCTTCGTGATGCTTTTCGGTTCATAGTGTAAGTACATGATGGTTCTTCTTTGATCGAGTGAGTATGTTACTTAATATGCTCTGATGCACTTCTCAACCTCATCATCATCTATTTTATTCTTTGGTCTTCTCTTTTAAACAAGAGGTTTGACAATAGTAATAAGTATATCACATGCTATCTTTCTCGTACCTCATATTGTTCCCAGATATAGTCTCTTAATATGTCTACAATTAGCATTAATTAATGTTAGAAGCATTAAAGTTAGAAAATATGATCGTTCGAATAATATTAAGAATTTGTCAAAGTATGGAGTAGAAGAGTATTTTAGAATGGTAGAGGTAGCCTTCACAGTAGTAGGCTTCAATAGTAAGTGCACATCAACATCATTCATCGGAAACCTTCTCAATGGTAACCTTCCAATGATAACTCTCCATCAGTAAACTTACATAAATAACTATCCATTGGTTACCTTCCCATCAGTAGCCTTGCATCGGTGACCTTGCATCGGGGACCTTGCATCGGTGACCTTGCATCGGTTTCCTTTTCATCAGTGACCTTTGCATCGGTGACCTTTTCATCAGTGGCCTTTGCATCAGTGACCATTGGATCGGTGAACTTTACATCGGTGACCTTGCATTGGTGACCTTACATCGGTGACCTTTGCATCAGTGACTGTTGCATCAGGGACTTTTGCATCGGTGACCATTGCATCTGTGACCTTTGCATCGGTGACCCTTACATCAGTGACCTTTGCATCGGTGGTCATTACATCGGTGACCTCATCAACAATGACCTTTTCATAGGTGACCATTACATCAGTAACCATTGCATCGATGACCTTTGCATCGGTGACTTTTGAATCGGTGCCCCTTTCATATGTGACCTTGCATCGGTGACCTTTTTATAAGGATAAATTTTCCACTACGAGCTTTAAACAAGAGGGAAGTGAGATTAAACGTACATAGTTATCACTTTTATATAAACATGATTTTTACATAAATGATTATCTTGTAAGAGAAAAATAATTATCACATAAATAAAACATGATTTGGGATTATCAAAACATGATTTAGAATTATCAAAACATGATTTGGGATTATCTAAATTTGATTTTGGATTATCAAAATAAGTGATTCCAACAATCTCCTCCTTTTTGATAATCACAAATTATGTCAGTATTTTCTAAATTAGTGTTAAGAACATTTTTTAATATCTTTAGAGGTGTGTATAAGAGCATTTGAACCTTGTTTATTATGTAAATTATAGATAGTATATATATGAAAAGAGATCAGTCAACTTGAAAAAGTGACTCCTCCTTTATGTTTAGGAATCTTAAAACATAATCATGATATGTCCTTTAAGTTTCGACAGATTAAAACTTAAAACTGGTATTTTTCTCCTCCTTTGTGATTAACAAAAATAATTTAAAATAAAAATAAACAGAATAACATTTTCTATTAATGAA
The DNA here is from genome assembly GCA_963277665.1 of Viscum album. Lineage (NCBI taxonomy): Eukaryota > Viridiplantae > Streptophyta > Magnoliopsida > Santalales > Viscaceae > Viscum > Viscum album. Next base: position 2,048,309,380 of record OY728150.1, on the reverse strand, counting down.
GAAATAGTACAATATACAATAATGGTATAAATATCCCTATCAAATAAGACCACCCATATTCAATCCACATCACATATGTCAAAGGGAGATTTGTCTTTGGAAGTGGAAGAAGAAGGTTATGAAGATGGAGGGATGAGATTTTACGGATGGCAATCAACAGGGTAGGAGAAGCTACAACAGAAGCATTAGAAGACCTGTAGTGAGTATATCTATTAGGAATGGTGGGGGTCACGCTTCTGATGTCCTATGCTAGAGTCATCAATAGAGTATCACGGGAAGATCCTGAGGCACCTAAGGTAGAAGGCAAGGCTATAGGAAGAATGATGGGAGTGCATCTCACATAGAGGAAAGGAAAAACAAGATTTTTGAAATCCATAATAATACTTCCTTATCTCTCCATGGTTGAAATAAAATCATCCTTATTCACTATAAATTTCTCCAAGGCTGGAGTCAACTCTCTAAGCAAAATAACCTGATTTTTAAAGTCTTGTGTATTATGTGGGATCCTCATGTTCTCCAATAAAAACTTCAATTGACTATCCATTTGATGCATAGTGTATACAATTTTTTAGTAGAAATCAACTTGTTCTTTGATGGAATTCTGATCTTGAGTAGCTTCCCTTAAATATTTTCCTAGAAGATTATGAATTTCTCTAGCAGTGGAAATAACCTGAGTCATGGATTGAGGATCTGAGGTACTGGTACTAGAGTACTTCTCAACTTCTTCTCTAACAACCATCCTGAAGGCTTATAGATCAACAGGGGAGAGGTTGAAGATGAAGTGGATGCACACCGAGGTTCCATAGTGAAAGCCACTATCTCCTTAAAAGATTTAGTCAGCCCACTGATCAATCTATTCACATCATCATCTTGGCCAATCACATGTGTCGCTATGGACTTCATAAAATCCTTAAACATAGTGACCATTTTATGAACCACACTTTTAACATATCCAAGATCTTTTTCCACCTCAACCCTTGAAACTATGTAGGAGTACAATCTATCAATAGACTGATTCATAGATTCCATAGAATCTGCCAATGTTTTGATCTGATTTTGACAGTCCTTTACCTCCTCTAGTAGGATGGAGTGAGTGGCCAAAACTATCTTTTCCACTGTAGAAGTGACAACATCTTGATTGTGGGTTATAGACCTCTAACCCAAAAAATATCCCATCAAAGTGGCTCTTCATATTAGATTTCACTAAATCCAAATCATCCTTCATCACATAGTCACAAGGAAAAAGATTTATTGGATGCAAAATAGTGGTTTCAGAAATAGTAGGAATTGGAGGACTTCTGATAGGATGGTCATCATCAGTGTCTCTATAATATAATCCTAAGACCACAAATCTATGGTCTTCTAACCAATACTCTATTACAATAGCTACAACAACTAAACCTGTGGAAATTAGTTCCTCCCTGTAGAGACCCAAAACTTGAAATACATGGACATTACATTACTTTGCGGAATACTTAATACATAACAAAAATAGATACCAAAGGACCGTAATAGTATAGTTTCCTTGGAAACTCGGAATATAATCTTCTAATCGTGGTGAAATATCTTCAACATCTCCCATAAAGATCTTCCCCTTTTTTTCTTACCTAAAACCTTTCTTTATATCCTAGGGGAAAGAAAAAATAAAAGGGGTGAGCTCAAATGCCCAGTAAGGGTAAACATAGATAACATAAAACAATCCATAAACATTTGAATGTAAAAACTTGAACATAAAATCTAAACATCAAAATCTTGAGCAAAGACATGAATCTTGGAAGTATGTAAGGCATATATCATAAGGGAACATAAATCATGATAAAATAGCATGGGAATAAAACATGTAATTATGGTAACCATTAAGAAAATGTTATGATTTCCATAGTAGTCAAGGCATTTCTTCCAAGACCATCTTAGTTGACAAAGTCCCTTTCTGAATCGAGTTCACTCCTCATTTCAGTCCTGTAACACTGAACCGGATTAACTTACCGTTCTAGCCATGTCTATCTCATGAGATATAAATCTTTACCCAATGAATTGGAGGGAGATATAGTTCCCACCCATCTCATAATGAAATCATTCTTACTTGTTCCACAAAATAAACTTCAAACATTCATCATAACCCAAAGAATAAAATGGGTTTCATAAACATCATCCCATCATCTCATAATCCATATAAAACAAATGGAAATTTCATCATAAGAAAAGTGAAACCATATAAATCATAGAGACATTAAACATGAAACATACACATATGAAATAATGTCATCTTATATGGAAAATGGTTTTGATAAAACATTTGAAATAAATTCTTGAGGAAAATATCCTATCTTCTTCAAAATCATTTTCTTTTCACAATATGCAATGCACTTTTAAAATATAAGTATTTTGTTGAAAATTTTCATAAAATATTATAGAGTAAGCTTCATGAAAATGAGGCCTTATTAAACCGTAAAAATCCGTTCATGCCTTATATGTTAGAAATAACATTCTTCTCGTACTTTTGTTGGAAAAGTCAAAAAGTACCTCGTATGAAAAATGACAAAAGATTCCTTTAATATCTTTTACTAAAAACTCACCGAAGGGTAAAATTGGATTTAAACAATTGTAGGTGGATGGAAATAATATTAAATATTGAGGAACATGGATGTGGATGATAAATATTCCCCAGTAAATTCTGAAGTATAAACAATCTCGGATAAAAATGAGATTGTGAGATTTTCCCTTACCTTAAATCCGATTAGATTTGTAAGTGTTCGAACCTCCTGTATAATGATTTAAATAATGTAATTGACTTATTCCAGAATCATACTTATTTTTATGATATCATATATGGTCATATTCTTAGCTTCTTACTAGTAATATTTCATTGTTAATTGTTATTCGGGTGTTTATTGCTTTTTGTTCTTATGCGTGTTTTGTCGAATAAATTCTTATTCTTCATTTTAGGTTATAGATACCTCATTTGCAGAATGGTATTAGTGTAATAAATATCATATTTATTCACTCAATTCATTTATGTAATCATTAGGCAATGAAAATTATGTAAAACGAGTCGCATCACATCGTGGAGATGGTATTCTATACGTAAGCATGAGCGACGATATCGTTCCCATGATCGTGGAATTGTATTGGAGTGTATGTATACTATTTCAGAATCAATATCACTTTACAATAATCATATATAGTTATTATTTACACCATTATACCCATCCAATTAAGGTGGTGGTGGAAAATAGATTACACCACGGCGTGGAGACGGTATTCCGTATGTATGCACGCGTGGTGATTTCATTTTCCGTAGGTTGGATAGATTGTGAAATAGGGTTGTATTGTAGAGACCCAAAGCTTGAAGTACATGGAAATTACATTACTTTAGCAAAATTTTTAATACATAACAAAAACATACACACAAGGACCGTAATAGTTTAGTGTCTTTGGAAACTTGGAACGTAATCTTCTAATCATTGTGAAAGATCTTCAACATCTCCCATAATGATCTTCCCCTTTTTTCTTAACTAAAACCTTTCTTTATATCCTGGGAAAAAGAAAACATAAAAAGGGTGAGCTCAAATGCTCAGTAAGGGTAATAATGGATAAAATAAAACATACCATATACATTTGAACTTAAAAATATAAACATAATGTTTATACATCAAAAGCTTGAGCAATGACATAAAACATGGAAGTACGTAAGGAATAGATCATAAATAAACATTAATAATGATAAAATATAATGGGAATAAAACATGTAATTATGTAAACCATTAAGAACATGATATTATTTCCATAGTATCCAAGGCATTGCTTCCAAGACCATCTTAGTGGACAAAGTCCCTTTCTGAATCGAGTTCACTCCCCGTTCCAGTCCTGTATTACTGAACCGGTTTAACTTGCCATTCGAGCCATGTCTATCTCATGAGATATAAATCTTTACCCAATGCATTGGAGAGAGATATAGTTCCCACCCATCTCATAATGAAATCATTATTACTTGTGCCACAAAATAAACATACATCATTCATAATAACCCAATAAATAAAATGGGTTTCATAGACATCATCCCATCATTACATAATCCATATAAAAGAAATGGATATCATTTCATAATAAGGAAATTGAAACCATGTAAATCATATACACATTATACTTGAAACATACACATATGAAAATAATGTCATCTTAGATGGAAAATGGTTTTGATAAAACACTTGAAATGAATTCTTGAGGAAAATATCATTTTTTCTTCAAAATCATCTTATTTTTAGAAAATGTCATGCAATTTTAAAAGAAAAGGATTTTGTTGAAAATAGTCATGAAATATTTTGGAGGAAGCTTCATGAAAATAAGGCTTTATAAAATCGTAATAATCCGTTCATGCCGTTTAAGTTAAAAAAAACATTCTTTTCGTACTTTTTCCGGAAAAGTAAAAAAGTACCTCGTAACGTAAACAAAAGAAAGATTCCTTACATACCATGTAGTAAAAGTCAAAAATGGGTAAAAATGAATTTAAACATACATGAAAACACTTTTATAAAACATGGACATGGATGATAGAAATAACCCTAGTAAATACATACGAATAAGCAATCTCGGATAAAAATGAGATTTGCAAAATTATCCCTTACCTTAGGTCTGATTTTCTTTGTAAGTGTCCAAACCTCCTGTATAATGATTTAAATAATGTTATTGATTTATTAAAAAATCATATTAATTGTTATGATATCATATATGGCTCACTTATGACTTTATATTACCCGTTCTTTTGTAAATTCCATGTTAAAGAGCGTTTTGGTTAAAATCGTTTCATTTGTCATCCGTGTTTTGACTTGTAATTATTCATAAGATTACTTAGATCATGATTACTTAATTCCAGAATATAAAACATGATTTATATATAATATTTATTCAGAATATACATATATATAATAGATCGATAAATGGTAAGAAATACACTGTTCATGGTGACGGTAGGCCGTACGTACGCATGAACGTTGTTTTCGTTTCCTTATTGAGTTGAATGAAATTAAATAGATGACATAAATATATATATACATAAATCCAGTAGAATTATTATTCCATATATATCATTATTATTCATTATATATACTTTATAATCATTCATGAATGGTTAATCATGGAAATTAAATCTCATCACGTTCGTGGAGACGGTATTCCATACGTACGCAGGCGCAGTGATTTCATTTTCCGTAGGATGGATAGATGGTGAAATAGGGTTGTTTCATACATATAATAACATATAAGTATATTAGTTATACTGATGTTATTACTTCATAATGAAACAGCTAAATAAGAAGAAGTAGAAGGAGAAATAAAGTTGAAAGAATCGGTAACGAACACTACCTCTTCTTTGAAGCGCCTCTTTGAGACCTCCTCTTAGGGCACTAAAATTGGACTTTGAGGAATTCTAGGACCTATTGGGTGTTTCTAGGTAAGTGGAGAAAAGAATTTTTCAGGGGTTGTCTGTGATTGAAAGCTCAAAGTGGTGTGAGGAAGAGAGGGAGGAGAGGGGCACCTTTGGAATTCTTAAACAATATTAATTAATAATAATTCTAACCCCACTTAAAAACCTCCACAAATGACTCATATTAAAATATTAGATGAGATAGGTTTTAATATCATCAATCAGTCAAATTTAGACATGTTTGGATCTTATTTTAAACCTTATCATTTTGATTTAATCTATTTAAGTTTATTTGTTGTAATAAAATTATAAATTTTAAATTATAAAAAATAATTACTTATTTGTTGTGAATTTTCCATAATTGGTTACTTTATAACATTATAGACGATATAAATATAAATTTATAATTTTTAAATATTTTTGTGATTTTTAAACAATTTTATAATATGTTATTTTTATAAAATAACAATAGTGTCAGTTTTGACTCTATTCATTTATTTGAATTTAAATAAAATATATACAGAATTTATGTTAGAACTAAAAGCTTTAATAGATTCATAAAAGGTCATATGTATCTATAAAATTAGTTGATCACATTAAATAATTCATATAATATTTATGTTATTATTTTTAAAACCATTTATTTGGTTTATCTCTTAATAAAATAATTACTACAACATTTTTGTATAATTATTTAATATACTAATTTGTTGCATAAAAATTAAAATTAAAATACTATGATTAAGATAAATCCATTACCTTTCACAATAATACTTTTACTCAAATTTATAAGCTTAAAATAACAATATTTAAATTGTTATATTTATTAAATTATGAAGGTGACAACTTTGGAATCATTTGAAATAAAATAATATAAGTGTCATAATCACTTTTATAAGGCTAAAAAAGGTTATATATTATTTAATTGGTTGATTAAGGTGTAGATATACACTAATAATAAGTTTTTTTCAGGTTTGTGGGCCTTTTAATGGGTATTATTATTTCAATAAAAACTATATTACTTATTTTTCACTTAATAAATAATTTTTGTATCATTAATGTATCACCCTTAATGACAATTATTTAATCCCTATAAATTCAAAATAAATTATCATGATGTAGATAATTTTGTTATCTTATTGGAGACTATTCATGTTTTAAGTGTTATGATTTTTATCACTAATGTAAAATTATTATACTTATAAGATTTAAGAGAGTGACCTGTTGTCACTTTCTTTGGTTTTAATAATAATTAAATTATTTTCATGGTCAAAAGTCCATAAAATTAATATAATCCGACCCTTAGGTTATATGGGTCTACGTTTAGCCATCAAATAGAATTTTTACATGTGTTAGGGTAATTTTATAATATTATATTTACCCTTAATTACCCGATTTACCTTTAACTATGGTAAATAAAATTTACCATAGTTACTATTCATAATTCCCAAAAATAAAAAGTAGCTTATTAACATAATTTGGACCCACTGATTCCAAATATGGAATCCATTTTTCCAAATTCAATACAGAAAATTTTCAGAAATTAAATTAAAATCAATCCCATTGTCGAAAGAAAATGGGTTTTTCTTTAAAACATTGCAAAAGATTGAATTGATTTAACCTACGAATTTAATGTAAAATCAATGCTAATTACATACATTATATTAAATGGTAAAAATATATTCTATTTATACTTTAAAACCATTCAATATTATAATTTAACCATATAAAATATTGCGATGAAAAAAGTTGTTTTTTGTTAATATATAGCGTGTTTTTACTATTCATCAAAATATGAAAGTTACCAGAATAACATAAAAAATTTATCCAAAGTAAATTTTTATTTCATGATTCCAAAGAAGAATTTTATTTTGTCAAATTTAACTTATAATCATGTCAAAACTAGATTTAATGTGGGTGCGCTATCAAAAGGCGTCAAAACTGCATTTTTTTAAAAATACTTATTTTACCCGAAAAATTTATTTTGTTCTTATACCATGTTCTAGAAAATGTGTAAGAAGAATAATAATGTTATAAAATTAAAAATTTAGTTAATACTATTCATAACGGCTAGTTCATAATAATATTATAATAATATATCGTTGTTTAGTAAAACCCGGTATTGCGTACAACACACGCTATGGAGGAAGGTCGTGATTGCATGTAATGTAAGCCAAGTCAGGGTTGCGTGTTGTGCAAGAATACTTCATTGTTTCGTATAACCGAATCCAACCATATTTCATTTATAAACTGAATATATATATATATATATATATACTAAATGTTGCGTAGAATAACTATTATCAAAATTGTGTGTAACACGATCCAAGAATAGTGTTGCGTATACTGCAAGCTAATAAGGTGTTGCATATAGCGCAAGGTAATCTTGGTGTAGCATACAACACAAGACATTAATGAAATTAAAAGAATATTTTTCATAAAATCTCGGGGTGTTACATTCTACCCCCCTTAAAATGAATTTCGCCCTCGAAATTTGTCGGGGTTATAAATGGTTTACTACTCTAAAGTTTGTTTAATAGAAACCCACATCGTAAAAAGGAATACCAAAACATGGATTTAAAAACTAAAGTATTAAATGTAACGATTACCCAAATTAACTCATCACTAGGTTTCCACGTAGGAGAACATAGGTGAAAATATGGATATAGAAGAAAAATCTAACCATCAAGTTCTGATGGAGAGTGGTAGAGAACATGGCTATGAAAAAGTCAACAATCACAAAGCTATAGATTTGTGATGATCTAAGGTACCATCTGATTCATCGGATATAAGGGAACTAGGACAACATTTTTGGTTTTCAAAATCATTTCCCTAAAGTTGATGAATTAAAAGAAATACTTACATGATTTTGGTACAATCTCACTGTTGTTCGTGAATTGAACAATTTCCACTTCATCCCATAAAGAAATGAAGTTGAATTTGTTATTCATGATGTGTTAGCAGATCATGTGATAGAATGATGGGTCATTCCATCTCTTTCAAACAAAAGGTTATCAAAAGTTATAAGTCCATCTTATGGTTAGATTAATCGTATATAGTACCAAAAATGAACTTATACTTCATATATCATACCGCTTAATAAAAAAAACTAGTTTCTACTAACCAGGGACTTCCTGTAGGCCAGTGGTAGGCGATAAAGGCCAGTCGCACATCAGTTATGGGTTCGATTCCCACAGCCTTATCTGACGCGATGGGCTGTCGCCCATCCTACAGGTTGTCCTTTTTCTAAAACTATATTACTATAACATCCCATCAATAATATCGAAAAAACTTCTATCCTTAAACAATACTAACTTATGTCCAACATAATCCATTCCAATCTTTAGGCTTATCCATAATAATGCATTCCACTCTCATAATATAGTGAAAACGATTACCAGAGATTTAATTCCATCGTTGATCCCCATATATCATAAGATATGTCTTGTTGGTCACATTCCAAACATTTGAAGGCCTTAATCATGTATTCTCATAAAAAATGAATACCCATTGAACCTTAGTGAAAAGATGAATACAGTTAAAAGTTAACAATTTCCACATACCAAAATCCTCAAAATTCTATATACTCAAACCATGATATCACTTAGTCCTTATATCAATCATGAGCTCATGAATACAATCAAACATCTCATTATCCTCTTATTCCTTCATTATGCGCATATCATCTACTTTACAAAAATATCTGAATAACCTTCCATGTTTACTGGTACCATTCAACATATACTTTCATATACTTTTAGGAAAAACAATAGTGTAACAATCCTTAGATGATTCTTTATTCCATAGTACCATTAACTATATAACATAACTCTCGATAAACATACAATCATTCCAGTACCTTCTAAAACAACTAACTGAGCTTCAACACTTCTTTCAGCTCATATATCATTTGTAGTCTCCTCATCATCATCCACATAAATACTACCCATATGACCATGCTGATTCTCTTCATGAGATTTTCCGTTAGGGCATTGGTTTGCATAATGCCCGTACATTCAACATTTAAAACATTTAATCATTTTTGATGTCATAGAAATACCATTATCCTTGTCCATGGTGTTAACTGAACCTTTTTCTTTGCACTTACTGGATTTGTGTCCTTATTTTCCACACCCAAAGCATATTCTAGTTCCATTGAAACAATCTCCCTGATGCCTCTTCCCACATGATTTACATGAGGGAAATTGAACTTTCTTTCCTCTATGATCATCATGAAACTCCATCTTTCTCTTATTATCTGAGTCGGGAAACTTACCAAAGTTGAGATTATTGATCATATTATGAGATTGCTGATTAGGCATAATAATGATGTTTGGACTTCCAGAACCCATTTCATTTGGTTTCTCATGATGAAAATCATTCCATTGTCTATCATATCCTCTATTATCGTGAATCTTCCTGTTTCCAACCATTTTCTAAAACCCAAAAAGAATAGTGTGAGAGGAAAAAATCATGCTAGGGAAAACAACATAGTAAAGGGGGAGTATCCTCGATATCTAACATCTTAGGTTAAATTCTATGATCGTTACCATAGTTCCAGGACTATATCCTATACGTATACTTATCCTTAAGGATATCCGTAGACATACCTTATAAATATCTCTAAGGATCTCACTAACGTTTTCGCATCCTAGTTTCCAAAGGTTGACTAAACCTTTCCTCTGATACAAACTGTAGAGACCCAAAGCTTGACGTACATGGAAATTACATTACTTTAGCGGAATACTTAATACATAACAAAAATAGACACACAAGGACCGTAATAGTTTAGTGTCTTTGGAAACATGGAACGTAATCTTCTAATCGTGGTGAAAGATCTTCAACATCTCCCATAGAGTTCTTCCCCTTTATTTTCATACCTAAAACCTTTCTTTATATCATAGGGAAAATAAAACATAAAAAGGTTGAGTTCAAATGCTCAGTAAGAGTAAGCATGGATAAAATAAAACATACCATATACATTTGAACTTATAAACATAAACATAATGTTTAAACATCAAAATCTTGAGCAATGACATAAAACATGGAAGTACGTAAGGCATAGATCATAAAGAAACATTAAGAATGATAAAATAGCATGGGAATAAAACATGTAATTTTGGAAACCATTAACCACATGATATGATTTCCATAGTAGCCAAGGCATTGCTACCAAGACCATCTTAGTGGACAAAGTCCCATTCTAAATCGAGTTCACTCCTCGTTCCAGTCTTGTATTACTGAACTGGTTTAACTGGCCATTCCATCCATGTCTATCTCATGAGATATAAATCTTTACCCAATGCATTGGAGGGAGATATAGGTCCCACCCATCTCATAATGAAATCATTCTTACTTGTGCCACAAAATAAACATACATCATTCATAATAACCCAATAAATAAAATGGGTTTCATAGACATCATCCCATCATTACATAATCCATATAAAAGAAATGAATATCATTTCATAATAAGGAAAGTTAAACCATGTATATCATAGAGACATTATACTTGAAACATACACATATGAAAATAATGTTATCTTAGATAGAAAATGGTTTTGATAAAACACTTGAAATGAATTCTTGAGAAAAATATCATTTTTTCTTTAAAATCATTTTATTTTCACAAAATGTCATGCAATTTTAAAAGAAATGGATTTTGTTGAAAATAGTCATGAAATCGTTTGGAGGAAGCTTCATGAAAATAAGGCTTTATAAAACCGTAAAAATCCGTTCATGCCGTATAAGTTAAAAAAACATTCTTTTCGTACTTTTGCCGGAAAAGTCAAAAAGTACCTCATAACGTAAACAAAAGAATGATTCCATACATACCATGTATTAAAAGTCAAAAAAATGGTTAAAAAGGACTTTAAACATACATGAAAACACTTTTATAAAACATGGACATGGATTATAGAAATAACCACAGTAAATACTTAGGAATAAGCAATCTCAGATAAAAATGAGATTTGCAAAATTATCCCTTACCTTAGGTCTGATTTGCTTCGTAACTATCCAAACCTCATGTATAATGATTTAAATAATGTTATTGACTTATTAAATAATCATATTAATTGCTATGATATCATATATGGTTCACTTATGACATTATGTTACCCGTTCTTTTGTAAATTCCATGTTAAAGAGCGTTTTGGTTAAAATCTTTTCATTTGTCGTCCGTGTTTTGACTTGTAATTATTTATATGATTACATAAATCATGATTACTTAATTCCAGAATATAAAACATGATTTATATATAATATTTATTCAGAATATGCATATATATAATAGATCGATAAATGTAAAGAAATACACCGTTCATGGAGACGGTAGGTCGTACGTACGCATGAACGCTGTTTTCGTTTCCTTATTGAGTTGAATGAAATTAAATAGATGACATAAATATATATATACATAAATCCAGTAGAATTATTATTCCCTATTTTTTATTATTATTCATTATATATACTTTATAATCATTATTGAATGGTTAATCATGGAAAATAAATCTCATCGTGTTCGTGGAGACGGTATTCTATACGTACGCACGCGCGGTGATTTCGTTTTCCGTAGGATGGATAGATGGTGAAATAGGGTTGTTTCATACTTATAATAACATATCAGTATATGAGTGATAATGATGTTATTACTTCATAATGAAACAAATAAATAAGAAGAAGTAGAAGAAGAAATAAAGTTGAAAGAATCGGTAACGAACATTACCTCTTCTTTGAAGCGCCTCATTGAGACCTCCTCTTAGGGAACTAAAATTGGTCTTTGAGGAAGACCAGGACCTCTAGTATGTTTCTAGGGAAGTGGAGAAAATAATTTGGCAGGGTTTTTCCGAGATTGAAGGCTCAAAGTGGTGTGAGGAAGAGAGGGAGGAGGTTCCTTTTTATAAGGGAGGAGAGGGGAACCTTTGGAATTCTTAAAAATATTAATTTATAATAAATCTGACCCCACTTAAAAACCTCAAAAAATGACTCATATTCAAATATTAGATGATATGTGGTTTTAATATCATCAACCAATCAAATTTAGACATGTTTGGATCTTATTTTAAACCTTATCATTTTGATTTAATCTATTTAAGTTTATTTGTGGTAATAAAATTCTAAATTATAAATTATAACAAATAATTACTTATTTGTTGTGAATTTTCCATAATTGGTTACTTTATAACATTATAGGCCATATAAATTTAAATTTATAAATTTTAAATATTTTTTTTTAAAAAAAATTTATAATATGTTATTTTTATAAAATAAGAATAGTGTCAATTTTGACACTATTCATTTATTTGAATTTAAATAAAATATATACAGAAGATATGTTCGAACTAAAAGCTTTAATAGATTCATAAAAGGTCAAATGTATCTATAAAATTAGTGTATAACATTAAATAATTAATATAATATTTATTTTATTATTTGTAAAACCATTTATTTGGTTTATCTCTTAATAAAATAATTACTACAACATTTTTGTATAATTATTTAATATACTTATTTGTTTGTATAAAAATTAAAATTAAAATTCTATGATAAATATAAATCTATTAAATTTCATAATAATACTTTTAATCGAATTTATCATCTTAAAATCACAATATTTAAATTCTTATATTTATAAAATTATGAACTTGACAACTTTGGCATCATTTAAAATAAAATAATATAAGTGTCATAATAACTTTTATAAGGCTCCAAACAGTTATATATTAGGTCATTAGATGATTAAGGTGTAGATATAAACTAACAATAAGTTTTTGTCAGGTTTGTGGGCCTTTTAATGGGTATTATTATTTCAATAAAAACTATATTACTTATTTTTCACTTATTAAATAATTTCTGTATCATTAATGTATCACCATTAATGACAATTATTTAATCCCTAAAAATTATAAATAAATTATCATGATGTAGATAATTTTATTAGATTTCTGTATACTATTCATGTTCGAAGTTTTATGATGTTTATCACTAAAGTAAAATTATTATACTTATAAGATTTAAGAGAGTGACGTGTTGTCTCTTTCTTTGGTTTTAATAATAATTAAATTATTTTCAGGGTCAAAAGTCCATATAATGAATATAATCCGACCCTTATGTTATATGGGTCAATTTCTAGCCATAAAATAGAATTTTGGCATGTGTTAGGGTAATTTTATAATATTATATTTACCCTTAATTACCCGATTTACCTTTAACTATGGTAAATAAAGTTTACCGTAGTTACTATTCATAATTCCCAAAAATAAAAAGTATCTTATTAACATAATTTGGACCCACTGATTCCAAATATGGAATCTATTTTTCCAAATTCAATGCAAAAAAGTTGCAGAAATTAAATTAAAATTAATCTCGTTGTCGAAAGAAAACGGGTTTTTTCTTTAAAACATTGCAAAAGATTGAATTGATTTAACCTACGAATTTATTGTAAAATCAATGCTAATGACATACATTATATTAAATAGTAAAAATATATTCTATTTATACTTTAAAACCATTCAATATTATAATTTAACCATATAAATTATTGTGATGAAAAAAGTTGTTTTTACTTAAAATATATCGTGTTTTTACTATTCATCAAAATATGAAAGTTACCAGAATAACATAAAAAATTTATCCAAAGTAAATTTTTTTTTCTTGATTCCAAAGAAGAATTATATTTTGTCAAATTGAACTTATAAACATGTCAAAAACTAGATTTAATGTGGGTGTGCCATCAAAAGGCGGAAAAACTGCATTTTTTGAAAAATACTTATTTTACCCAAAAAATTTATTTTGTTCTTGTACCATGTTCTAGAAAATGTGTAAGATGAATAAGAATGTTATAAAATTAAATATTTAGTTAATACTATTCATAACAGCTAGTTCATAATAATATATCGTTGTTTAGTAAAACCTGGTATTGCGTACAACACACGCTATCGAGGAAGGTCGTGATTGCATGTAATGCAAGCCAAGTCAGGGTTGCGTGTTGTGCAAGAATCCAACGTTGTTTCGGATAACAGAATCCAACCATATTTCATTTATACATTGAATATATATATATATATATACTAAATTTTGCGTAGAATAACTATTATCAAAATTGTGTGTAACACGATCCAAGAATAGTGTTGCGTATACTGCAAGCTAATACGGTGTTGCGTATAGCACAAGGTAATCTTGGTGTAGCATACAACACAAGACATTAATGAAATTAAAATAATATTTTTCATAAAATCTCGGGGTGTTACATGTATCAAACTTATAATAACATACCAGTATATGAGTGATACTGATGTTATTACTTCATAATGAAACAACTAAAGAAGAAGAAGTGGAAGAAGAAATAAAGTTGAAAGAATTGGTAATGGACATTACCTCTTCATTGAAATGCCTCTTTGAGACCTCCTCTTAGGGCACTAAAATTGGTCTTTGAAGAAGACCAAGACCTCTAGGATGTTTCTAGGGAAGTTTAGAAGAGAATTTGGCAGGGGTTGGCCGAGCTTGAAGGCTCAATGTGGTGTGAGGAAGAGAGGGAGGAGGTGCCCTTTTATAAGGGAGGAGAGGGGAACCTTTGGAAAAACTAAAAATATTATTTTATTATAAAGTCATATTCGGTTTTTAATAGCTCCAAATTAATTTATTTCAAATCAAATGTGGGATGGGTTGAAATCCTCTCATCCAATAGAATTTAGAAAAGTTTTGGTATCTATTTTAACCATATAATTTAGATTTAACTTTAAGTTAGATAATTTACCTTTTACCGCGTCTTCTTGTTTTCTTACACTATAAGGTTAATAAACTTACTATAACAAGCCAAAAAAACCCCAAGTTGTTTATTATTAATATTTAAAACCTTATCTAAGTCATTTGGCCGAACCTTATATTTTTAGGAATAAAATAACAATTAATAATATAATATTTGTTTTAAAAACTATTTTATGTCAATTTGGACACTGTTTGGTAATTGATTTTTTTGAAATTCATACCAGAATGATTAGTTCAAAAAAAGTTAATTAAATCAATACTAACATGTCGTATTAACATAGAAAATTTATGTGATTCATAAAAAGTCTCAAATGAAATTTATTTGGGTATTTATAACATCAATTATTTCAATATTTTATTAATAAGATAATTAATGCATCATCATTGTGTCATAAATAAATTAAATTATTTAATGTCTAAAAATTACAAATAAAATACCATAATGTAGGAAATATTTTTATATTTCTAATGAATATTTATATTCGATTTTTCTTATGTATAACTCTATAGTAAAAATTATTTATTTATTAAACCTTGATTTTAACTATTTTAACCCTTCTTTAAATGAATTAATAATAAATGTCTTAATCTAATCCATGTGGGCCTAAAAGGTAATATTTTATCCCTAATGTTGTTTTTGGTCGAATTACACTTATCCAATAGAATTTGGACACGTGTTAGGGTAATAATAATATCATTTTTACCCTTAATTACCCTTTTTACTTTTAACCATGGTAAAAAAAGTAAAAAGTTACTATTCAACAAATATTATTTTAATCTCATTGAACCAAATTTTACTTACTGACATCAACTATGTCTCTCAGATTTTTGAAATTCCATTCAAAAAAGCAGTAAAATTAAGTTTTATGTAAATTTACAAATTCTCCTAGGAGGTGGGTAAAAGACGGTCAAAAGTTCAATAAAATTTTTATATATCTAAAATTATTATAAAATGACTCCAATGAATTACATTGAACTTATATAGGTATTATGTATCAATTTTTACCTAAAATAAATTTAAATAAAATAAATAATTATTCAAATAAAAAGTCTATTTTTGAATAGTAACCAAGTGTTTTCACTATTTATCAAAAATTTAATGTTTTCAGAAAAATACCAATAATTCACCCTAGTCTAATTTCGATATTCTGAATCCAAAAATGAAGTCCATTTTGAAAAATAAAATTTATAAAATTTCAAAAATTAGGTATTACTATTCATAACGGCTAGTTTATATAACATATCGTTGTTTAGCGAAACTCGGTATTGAGTGCAACACACGCTATCGTGGAAGGTCATGATTACCTGTAATGAAAGCCAAGTCAAGGATGCGTGTTATGAAAGCTCCTTTTGGTGTAGCGTACAACACAAGACAATAATGAAATTAAAAAGAATATTTTTCTTATAATCTCGGGATGTTACATTCTACCCCCCTTAAAATGAATTTCGCCCTCAAAATTTGTCACGGTTATAAATGGTTTACTAATAGAAAGTTTCTTTAATAGAAACCCACATCCTAAAAAGGAATACCAAAACTTTGCTTTCAAAACTAATGTATGAAACGTAACAGTCACCCAAATTAACTAATCATTGGGTTTCCACATAGGAGAACATAGATAAATATATGGATATGGAAGAGAAATCTAACTGTCATGTTCTGATAGAGAGTGGTAAGAACATGGCTATGAAAAAGCCAATAATAACAAAGCCATAAATTTTTGATGATCTAGGGTACCATCTGATTCATCGGATATAGGGGCACTAGGACAACATTTTTGGTTTTCAAGATCATTTCCCTAAAGTTGAAGAATTTGAATTAGAATAAATACTAACTTTATTTTGGTACAATCACACCATTGTTCATGATTTTAACCATTTCCACTTCATCTCTTAAAGAAATGAAGTTGAATTTGTTATTCATGAAGTGTTAACAGATCATGTGATAGAATGATGGGTCATTCCATCTATTTCAAACAAAAGGTTAGCAAAAGTTATCAAATATACATAAGCCCATATATGGTGAGGTATATGATTCCAAAAATGATCTTATACTTCATATATGATACCTTTTAATAAAATAAAACTAGTTTCTACTAACCAGGGACTTCATGTAGGCCAGTGGTATGTGATAAAGGCTACTCGCACTTCGGTTCTGGGTTCGATTCCCACAACCTTTTCCGACGCGATGGGCTGTCGCCCATCCTGCAAGTTGTCCTTTTTATAAAACTACATTACTATAACATCCCATAAATAATATCAAAATAACTTTTATCCTTAAACAATACTAACTTGTGTCAAACATAATCCATTCCAATATTTAGGCTTATCCATAATACTGCAGTCCATTCTCATATTATAGCGAAAATGATTACCAGATATTTCATATAACAAGCATGTTAATACCATCGTTGATCCCCATATATCAAAAGATATGTCTTTTTGGTCACATTCAAAACATTTGAAGGCCTTAATCATGTATTCTCTTGAAAAATGAATACCCATTGAACCTTAGTGAAAACATGAGTGCTGTCAAAAGTTAACTCTTTCCACATACCAAAATCCCAAAATTCTGTATACTCAAACCATGATATCAATTAGTCCTTATAACAATCATGAGCTCATGAATACAATCAAACATCTCATTATCTTCTTATCCATTCATTATGTGCATATCATTTGCTTTCAGAAATATTAGAATCACTTTTCATGGTTACTGGTACCATAAAATTATTGAAAACCATAATAGATTAATACAAAAATATTCTAATACACCATAAAATTACCTCAACAACATTATTTTTGAATACCAATACATAAACACTTCGATCCATCCTCTTCAATGATTGTCCTGGAATAATTCCTTCCTTGATTTAGAAGTAACTTTTTAGGTCAGGGCAATTAGTTGGGTAATGCCCATGTTCTCCACAAATAAGAGATTGAACTCCATAACAGTATGTCACTCTATGACCCTTTTCTCCACACAGATAACATATTTCCCTCCATTTGAGGTATTCCTCAAGGTTTTTCTTACCTTCTTTAGAAATCTCAATCTTCCTTTCTTTATGCTCCTCAACACGTGAACATGGATAAAAGTCTATCTTCCTTTTATTTGATGAATTAGGCATACCACTAAATTTCACCTTGTTAATCATATATCACGATGACTTATTTGGCATAATCACAATATCTTTCTCTCTAGGCATTACAAAATTTTGTTACTCATAGTCACCAATTTTTCCATTGGATTCAATGTTAACCGAATTCCTTCAGGTATCCTCCATTGACTAAAACACAAAAAGAATTCTGTGAGAGAGAAAAATCATGATATGGAAACAACATAGTAAAGGGGGAGTACCCTCAATATCTAACATCTTAGGTTAAATTCTAATATCATTACTATATTTCTAGGACTATATCCTATACGTATAATTATCCTTAGGGACATCCCTAGACATACCTTAGAAATATCTCTAGGGATCTCACTAACGTTTTCGCATCCTAGTTTCCAAAGGTTGACTAAACCTTTCCTCTGATACCAACTGTAGACACCCAAATCTTTATGTACATGGACATTATATTACTTTTGCGGAATACATAATACATAACAAAAACATACACCAAAGGACCATAATAGATTTGTCTCTTTGGAAACTCGGAATATAATCTTCTAATCGTGGTTAAATATCTTCAACATCTCCCATAAAGATCTTCCCCTTTTTTCTTACCTAAAACCTTTCTTTATATCCTGGGGAAAAGAAAACATAAAAGGGGTGAGCTAAAATGCCCAGTAAGGGTAAACATAGAGAACATAAAACAATCCATAAACATTTGAATGTAGAAACTTGAACATAAAATCTAAGCATCAAAATCTTGAGTAAAGACATGAATCTTGGAAATACATAAGGCATATATCATAAGGGAACATCAATAATGATAAAATATCATGGGAATAAAACATGTAATTGTGGAAACCATTAATCACATGTTATGATTTCCATAGTATCCCATGCATTGCTTCCAAGACCATCTCAGTGGACAAAGTCCCTTTCTAAATCGAGTTCACTCCTCGTTTCAGTCCAGTAACACTAAACCGGATTAACTTACTGTTCCAACCATGTCTATCTCATGAGATATAAATCTTTACCCAATGCATTTTAGGGAGATATAGGTCCCACCCATCTCATAATAAAATCATTCTTACTTGTGCCACAAAATACATAAAACATTCATCGTAACCCAAAGAATAAAATGGGTTTCATAAACATCATCCCATCATCTCATAATCCATATAAAAAAATGGAAATTTCATCATAAGAAAAGTAAAACCATATAAATCATAGATACATTAAACATGAAACATAAACATATGAAATAATTTCATCTTAGATGGAAAATGGTCTTGATAAAACATTTGAAATGAATTCTTGAGGAAAATATCTGTTCTTCTTCAAAATCATTTTCTTTTCACAAAATGCCATGCACATTTAAAATAAAAGTATTTTGTTGAAAATTTTCATAAAATATTTTAGAGTAATCATCATGAAAATGAGGTGTTATGAAACCATAAAAATCCGCTCATTCCGTATAAGTTAAAAATAAAATTCTTCTCAGACTTTTGTTGGAAAAGTCAAAAAGTACCGCATACAAAAAACGACAAAAGATTCCTTTCATATCTTTTACTAAAAACTCACCGAAGGGTAAAATTTGATTTAAACAATTGTTGGTGGATGGAAATAATATTACATATTTAGGAACATGGATGTAGATGATAAATATTCCCCAGTAAATTCTGAAGTATAAACAATCTCGGATAAAATGAGATTGTGAGATTTTCCCGTACCTTATTTCTGATTTGCTTCGTAAGTGTCCGAACCTCCTGTATAATGATTTAAATAATGTCATTGAATTATTCCAGAATCATAATTATTTTTATGATATCATATATGGTCATATTCTTAGCTACTTATTAGTAATATTTCATTGTTACTTGTTATTCAGGTGTTTATTTCTTTTTGTTCTTATGCGTGTTTTGTCGAATAAATTTGTATTCTTCATTTTAGGTTATAGATACCTCATTTCCATAATGGTATTAGTGTAATACATATCATATTTATTCACTCATTTCATTTATGTAATCATTATGCAATGAAAATTAGGTAAAACGAGTCGCATCCCATTGTGGACACGGTATTCCGTGCGTACGCACAAGTGATGATATCGTTCCCATGATCGTGGAATTGTGTTGGATTGTATGTATACTATTTCAGAATCAATATCACTTTAAAATAATCATATATAGTTATTATTTACACCATTATACCCATCCACGTAAGGTGGTGGTGGAAAATAAATTACACCACGGCGTGGAGACGGTATTCCGTACGTACGCACACGTGGTGATTTTGTTTTCCATAGGATGGATAGATGGTGAAATAGGGTTATTTCATACTTATAATAACATACCAATATATGAGTTATATTTATGTTATTACTTCATACTGAAACAACTAAAGAAGAATAAGTGGAATAATAAATAAAGTTGAAAGAATCGGTAACGGACATTACCTCTTCTTTGAAATGCCTCTTTGATACCTCCTCTTAGGGCACTAAAATTAGTCTTTGAAGAATACCATGACCTCTAGGATGTTTCTAGGGAAGTTTATAAGAGAATTGGTCAGGGATTGTCCGAGCTTGAAGGCTCAATGTGGTGTGAGGAAGAGAGGGAGGAGGTTCCCTTTTATAAGGGAGGAGAGGGGCACCTTTGGAAAAAACTAAAAATATTATTTTATTATAAAGTCATATTCGATTTTTAATAGATACAAATTAATTTATTTCGAATCTAATTTTTTGATGGTTACAAATCCTCTCATATAATAGAATTTAGAAAAGTTTTTGTATCTATTTTAACCTTATAATTTAGATTTAACTTTATGTTAGATAATTTAACTTTTACCGTGTCTTCTTGTTTTCTTACACTATAAGGTTAATAAACATACTATAACAAGCCAAACGAACCCCAAGATTTTTATTATTAATATATATAAACTTATCTAAGTCATTTGGCCGAGCCTTGGATTTTTAGGAATAAAATAACAATTAATAATATAATATTTGTTTTAAAAACTATTTTTTGTCAGTTTTGAAACTATTTGGTAATTGATTTTTTTTAAATTCATAAAAGAATTATTAGTTCGAAAAAAGTTAATTAAATCAATACTAACATGTAATATTAACATATAAAATTTATTTAATTCATAAAAAGTCTCAAATTAAATTTATTTGGGAATTTATAACATCAATTATGTCAATATTGTATTAATAAGATAATTACTGCATCATCATTGTGTCATAAATAAATTAAATTATTTAGTGTCTAAAAATTACAAATAAAATATGATAATGTAGGAAATATTTTTATCTTTCTAATTAATATTTATATTCTTTTTTATCTTATGTATAACTCTATAGTATAAATGATTTAGTTATTAAACTTTTATTTTAACTATTTTAACCCTTCTTTAAATGAATTAATAATAAATGTCTTAATCTAATCCAAGTGGGCCTAAAGGGTAATATTTTATCCCTAATGTTTTTTTGTCTAATTAATCTTATCCAATAGAATTAGGATATGTGTTAGGGTAATAATAATATCATTTTTACCCTTAATTACCCTATTTACTTTTAACCGTGGTAAAAAAGTAAAAAGTTACTATTCACCAAAAATTATTTTAATCTCATTGAACCACATTTTACTTATTGACATCAACCGTGTCTCTTAGACTTTTGAAATTACATTCACAAAAGCTGTAAAATTATGTTTTATGTAAATTTTCAAATTCTCTTAGGAGGTGGGTAAAAGACGGTCAAAAGTTCGATAAACTTTTTATATATCTAAAATTATTATAAAATGACTCCAATGGATTACATTGAACTTATATAGGTATTATGTATCAATTTTGACCTAAAATAAATTTAAATAGAATAAATAATTATTTAAATAAAAATTCAGTTTTTGAATAGTAACCCAGTGTTTTCACTATTCATCAAAAATTGAATGTTTTCAGAAAAATACCAAAAATTCACCCTAGGCTAATTTCGATATTCTGAATCCAAAAATGAAGTCCATTTCAAAAAATAAAATGTCAAAAATTTCAAAAATTGGGTATTACTATTCATAACGGCTAGTTTATATGACATATCGTTGTTTAGAGAAACTCGGTATTGCGTGCAACACACGCTATCGTGGAAGGTCGCGATTGCATGTAACGCAAGCCAACTCAAGGATGCGTGTTGTGCAAGCTCATTTTGGTGTAGCGTACAACACAATACATTAATGAAATTAAAAAGAATATTTTTCATAGAATCTCGGGGTGTTACACTCCCCCCTCACTTGAAGCATTCTCTTGATCAACCATGTCCATCTCTACCATACCTCCTTGAGCAACATCATCAATAGGAGGGTCCACTGCCACTTCTTCTACTAAATCTTCAACTACTTCCAAAACAATTCCCGATTCAACTGAACTAGAAACCTTTTAATCTACACTTTCAACCATTTTTGTATTCTCTATCAATGGACTAAGACTAAGACATTCTTTTTCACTCACATCAGCAGCAGTCTCAAAGTCAACATGACTAGATTCAGTGTCCTCATCCTCATTTTAGGCCCCTCTAATGTCTTTTAAGACATTTTATGACCCTTCTTCCTCACTAGTCTCTTCATCATCACTGTCCATTAGAACATTCTCCCTTCTATAAAATCTCTTTGGTGGGCCAGGCTCACCAAAGGATAATGTGTTAGCACTAGGATTGGAGGGAAGTTCAGGATCACACCTGTCATCTATAGGAGACTCCTCCATTTCTTACATAGCTGCATCTTCTCCTTCTTCATCATAATACACAGGCTCTACTTTACCAATATTTAACACAAGATATCTCTTTTCCTTAGGCATAGTAGTATGAGTGATAGGGTTAAATTCCTCACATATTTTTTCCTCATCATGTTCCCATCTTCTTTTCCAAGGGTTCCAATTTATTTTCATCAACTTTCAAATTACCTTTGTAATGAAGAAATTGACCCTTAATACAACTATTTCCTCTTTTTCTCTAGTAACTCCTTTAACCTTCAAAATCAAGGATATCAATATAGCATGAAATAAGGCATTGGATTTTGAAAAAGGATTTGTCATATCTTCTAATTGAATCATCAGTAGCCTACATAAATTTATCTTTTGTCCATGCTTCAATAGAATCAAAAGAAATACATCCTGAAATTTCTCTGTAGCAAATTCCCCTCTCCTAGGACTCAATACATGCTAGAAAAACATAAATAACAACTTTTCCTCTCCTTCCATCTCAGCAACAATGAATTTCCTAGGGATCCCACACCCTGTCAGTTCAGCAAAGGATTCTTCATAAAAGAATAAATCAATAGTGGGAGGCACCACTCTTGAGTAGAAATCATAAATCCCTTCATGTGGAACTCTTATACACTCATCCTATTAAAAAGAGGAGAAGATTAAACTTTCTCCATTTACCCTTGAAGAAATTATATTCTCATCCCCAGTTTTTTCTAATTTCAAAAACTCATAAAACTACTTCACTAACTTCGGGTAATAGGGTCCATTGTTGTTTTCAAAGAATTCAACCCAGTCATGAGCTTCATGTTCCTTCAGCACTAAAGATCTAATCATTAGAAACCATTTGTAACTAAGCTCTATTTCAACTATGACTTCCCTCTTCGACAGATGAGGGTTGATCGGCTTTTCCACTTCCTTGCTTTCATTACTCGACTAAGCTCAACGTCTCTTCGGATTTGGTGCATCATTTTCATCACTGACCAACAGTCTCTTCACCCTTGCCATGTGATCTGAAGTGGTTCTAGGGTTTCAAATTTGGGTTAGGTTTTAAGGTTAGGGATAAAAGAGATTTGGGAGAGAATTTGAGGTGGATTGAATTATGGTATGATCTTTTAATTTTATCATTTAGGGATCAAGTAAAAGAAATATGTATATCAAAAAATATTTCATCTTCTAATAGAAAGAAAACGTGAATTCCTAGAAAACATCGACTATCAGTAAGACACCAACGGTGAGGTTCTAATGGTGAGGTCCCAATGGTGAGGTTTCAACCGTGATGTTCCAACGGTGAGGTTTCTATTAGTGAGGTTCCTAACGGTGAGTTCCAATAGTGAGGTTCTTAACAGTGAGGTCCAACAGTGAGGTTTCTAATGGTTAACAGTTTATTATACCTAACTCACATTTGATGTAATTTAACCTCTCAGAATTCAAAGGATTTTGGAATATATCATCCAATTAGTGATTAGTACCAATTAATTCAAGAGTGATATCTCATCTTTGATAATGATCTTTCAATAAGTGATGTCTCACATCAATGTGCTTTGTCCTAGCATGAGATACTGGGTTTTTAGAGATGTAAATAGCACATGTATTATCGCGCTTTGTAGAGACATGTTTGAATTGATATCCATAGTCTAGTAAAGTGTGTTTCATCCACAAAATTTGAGCACAACAACTCCCAGAAGCTATATATTCACCTTCAGTAGTAGATAATGCAACAGAATTATTTTTCTTTTTACACCATGATACTAGAGACTTTCCTAAAATGTGACATGTTCTAGAGGTTCTCTTTCTATCTAGCTTGCAATAAGGAAAGTCAGCATCTGGATAACTTATTAAATCAAATAATTTCTCTCTTGGATAAAACATTCCTAAGTTTATATTATACTTAAGATATTTAAAAATCCTTTTAAAAGTAGTTAAATGAGACTCTTTCGAATTGGATTGAAAGTGAGCACACATACATACACTAAACATAATATCAGGTCTCCTAGTAGTAAGATAGAGAAGACTTCCAATCATACCTTTGTAGGTGGTTTGATCCACTGGTTTATCTTTTTCATCTGCATCCAACTTATAGGTGGAACTCATAGGTGTATCACTACCTTTATTACAGTCCAAACCAAAACGTTTCAAATGATCCTTGGTATATTTACTCTGATCTAAAACAATACAATTTTTATTTTGAAAAATTTTAAATCTAAGGAAAAAATTAACTTCCCCCATTAAACACATTTCAAATTCATCTTGCATCATTTTTGAAAAATTAGAACAAAAATAATTTTTAGAGGATCCAAAAATTATGTCATCTAAGAAAACCTGTACTATTAAAACATCTTTGTAAATTCTTTTAATAAAAAGAGTTGGCTCTGCTTTTCCTTTCGTAAAACCTTTAGAAATAATAAAAGAACTAAGTATATCATACCAATATCTTGGAGCTTGTTTTAGACCATATAAATCTTTAAAATATTTAAAATCATGATTTGAAAAATGGAGATTTTTAAAACTATGGGGTTGTTTAACAAATACATCTTCAACTATGTACCCATTTAAAAATTCACTTTTTACATCCATTTGATAAAGTTTCAAATTCAGATGAGTTGGATAATCAAGTAGTATCCTGATGGCTTCGAGTCTAGATATAGGTGAAAAAAATTCCGCATAGTCTATTCCTTACTCTTGAATATATCCTTGTGCAACTAGTCTAGCCTTATTTCTAACTATATTTCCATATTCATCAACTTTATTTCTAAACACCCATTAAGTTCCTATGGTTAACATGTCTTTAGGTTTTTATAATAATTCCCAAACTTGGTTTCATTCAAACTGATTTAATTTTTCTCGCATAGCTATCACCCAAAAATCATCATTTATTGCATCATATTTATTTTTAAGTTTAATCTGTAAAAGAAAGGGTTGATGTTCAACATTGTTTCCCAAAGAAGCTCTAGTTTGTGTTCGCCTATTTAAGTCACCGACTACATCATCTAAAGGATGATTCTTGATAGTTCTCATACCTATAGAAAGAGACAACTAGACTCCTAATGATTGTCTATAGGTCCAGATTCACCACGCACAGATTATGAAGAATTTCTAGAAATGGTTTCTTTCCCTACGGGGTCATTGTATTTATCATTAAGGTCCAGAATTGACATATCTTCCTTAAGGAGTTCAACAGAGGTTTTGGGTTCATGTGGATCTGTCTCATCAAATTTGAGATGAACTAATTCTTCCACACATTTGGATCTCTGATTAAATATTCTATAAGCTTTACTAATGATTGAGTAACCTAGTAAAATTCCTTCATCACTTTTGGAATCAAGCTTGCCAAGATTTTACTTAGTATTATGGATGAAAAATTGTAACCAAAAACACTAATGTAATTTACCTTAGGCTTTCTATTATTCTATAACACATAAGGGGTCTCCTTAATAAAATGTCTAATCAAGACTCTATTGATAATGTATCAATTTGTATTAACAGCTTTAGTCCAAAAATAAATAGGTAGATTATACTCATTAAGAATAGTCCAAGAAATCTCTTGAAGTGTCCTATTTCTTCTTTCTACAACTCTATTCTATTGGGGTGTTCTATGAGCCTAGTAATTCTGAGTATAGCCATTATGTGAGCAAAAGGATTCAAATTCATGATTTTCAAACTCATGGCCAAGATCACTTCTCATGAACATAATTCTAAGTCCACTAATATTTTCTATAGACTTGGAATATTTAATGAATTAAGAACATGCTTCACTTTTGTGAGCTAGAATGTATACCCAAGTATATCTAGAAAAATCATCTACAAGAACATAAAAATAGTTCTTACCATTTAAACATGAAACTATAGATTGTCTAAACAAATCCATGTGAACCAACTCAAGCAATTGAGAGCTAGAAACTTCTTTCTTTAGTTTGAAAGAAACATTGTGTTGTTTTCCCTTTTGACAAGGATTACAAACTTTGTTATGTGGGAATTATAATTTAGGTAAGTCTCTAACTAAACCATTCCTAGTAAGTTTCCTAAGTTAGTGCACATTGCATTGTCCTAATCTTCTGTGACATATCCTGTATTCCTTTTGAAAATCATTTAAACATGAAACATTTTACTTAGATAATGAATTTAAATCAACAATATGTACATTTTCATTTCTAAGAGCAGTTAATATTAAATTATTTTTAGAATTAATAACATTGCATGAATCCTTTTAAAATTTAACACTGAAACCATCATCACATAACTGATATATACTTAGTAAATTATACTTTAAACCATCAACAAAAAGCACTGTTGAAATTAATATAGTATTAGGGTTACCAATTTGGCCGAAGCTAATGATATTGCCTTTTTCATTATCCCCAATCATTACATGTCCACCATCAACTTTAATTAGGATATTGAAGTAGGAGTAGTCTCTTATAATGGGTCTTGAAAATCCATTGTCCAAGTACCATAGAGTTTTACAGTAGCCCTTTAAATTGTTCTCTGGAAAAACAGATTAAGTGTAGGGTATCTTTGGTACCCATATTTTCTTAGGTCCATAGAGGTTAGAAAGTAAATCTTTGGAAACCCATACTTGTCTCACAGATTTCCTATTATCATCAAATATTTTTTGAGGCATGAACACTTTGTTAGGTCGTTTAGAGAATTGTATTTCAAAAGAAGGTCCAGAACATGTACTAGTAGTGAACTGTCCTGATTTTGGAACAAATTTATTCTTAATAATTATTCTCTATCCTAGGTGATATCCAATACTAGTTGTGTATTTTGAATCAATCTGTTTTCCTAGTAACTGAGTCAAGATATCTCTACCTGCAGTAAAATTTTCATGATCTCTATTAATTTTCCATTAGATAATTTAAGTTTAGTATTTTCTTTTAACAAATGATCACATTTTTCTTTTCCAATATCTATATCAGACTTATAATGGGCATTTAAAGCATGTTATCCTTTCAATAATTTATATTTATCCTTGAGTTCATTTAAGGTTTCCTCAAACATTCCACAGTATTCAAATAATTCATCCTTGGTCATATTTTCATCATTGTTTGATTAACTTTCATTCCCAGAACAGTCAGCATTATGTACAGAAGAATTGGGTGTTACCACAGAACTTTCTGTCATGAAACACAAGTTTTCTTGTTTGTTATTTTCAATCTCAGAAGTTTCAGGTCCACATGACCTATCTTCGAAGGCATTCTAAGTATCTTTTATAGACTTTTTATATCCCTTTCCCTTGTCTTCATTCTTATTCTTAAATTTCAACTTGGGGAAATTAGATTTCACATGACCTTTTCATTTACACTCATAACATACTATCTCATTTGTGTTATCAATCCATTTTATTTCCTTTTTCCACTGTAATTTATTATCATACCTTCAATTATAGTTTGAATTTTTATGAACTTCTTCTTCTTGAAGAACTTCTTGAATCTACTAGAAAGATGATCCATCTCATCATCACTGTCATAGTTTAAGTCTTTACTAGTTGACTTATCAATAGGAGCTTGAAATTTTTATTTATCCTTGTTCTTTGAGGTAGTATTATTGAATGCTATAGATGTATTTCTTGGTTCTCCATCTACTTCTTGATGTACATTAAACTCTTCTTCATACATCATAAGCTTTCTAATTAGTTCATTCATTGGAAACTTGCCTATGTTATAGGATTCTCGGATAGAAACAGAACTTCCTCTCCATTTTTTAGGTAGGCATCAATGAAATCTCATAAACTGATCATTGTTATCCACTAGTTTTCCAAGTAGACTCATGGTATTCACTATTTCATTATACGTGAGATACATTTCATATATAATCTTATCATGCATCATCTTAAAATTATCATATTTAATAGTATAATAATTTAATCTAATTTCTTTAACATTGGTTGTTCCCTAATGAAAAATAGCTAAAGTATCCCAAATTTCATATTCTATTTTACAAGAATATATTCTATTGAATTTTTCATCACCTAGAGAATAGTACAAAGCATTCATTGCATTACAGTTATTCTTATATGTAGCTTTATTCAACTGAGACCATGTGTCCCTAGTAGTAACAGGTAATATATGTTGTTCTTCAATTGTGTCCCATATTTCAGGTCCCATGCCCTCTAGATACATTTTCATTTTTAATTTCCACTAACCCTAGTTATTTCCATTACAGAAAGGTTTCATGTTATTATCATCACCCTCAACTCGGTTATCCATTTTTAATTATAATTATAAGGAACTGAAAATTTAGATATGATAGAAATTTTAATATCTTTATGTTACAACTAAAATCATAGCTAAATAATTCGATGAATTGCACAATAGTTCAGTTATTAGTAATAAAAACTAACCTAAATCATATGATACTAAATATTGGTTGGAGTGGAATCTCAAGAGGGGGTGAAATGAGTTCCTACTTAAAATTTATGTTAAAAACATTATTATAAAGATCCCCCAAATTCTAAAATGTGCCAGTTAATTAAAGAAGTAGATATTTAAATGTCGAGTTGGTCAAAAGGTTTCTCAAAGGGTGATTAGGCCTCAGTTGAATTATGGTGAAACGGGTCTTCAACTTTTGAAACAAGTTTATTCAATTAAACATATACAAACACTAACCAAAACTAACTATCAAAGTGAATGAAAAACAGTATAATGTTTTAGAAATTATAAGTATCGGAAAATAGATAAAATAGAGTATAACAAAATATAGTGCACAGAAAAGTTAAACAAGAGGTTCAGTCTCAAGATGAGACTTAATAATCTCCACTTGGTGATCACCTGACACTAAGAAGTTTATATTAACAATAAACATGATACATAGCCTGTATTAGGCTTCCCAACAGTTTTTACAAACTATCAAGTGTTCACACCCTCTACCACAGTTCTTCGTGGGAATGATAAACAACAAAGACCACACATTGTATCTTCCACAGTTATACATGGGAAGATAAGGTGTAAGAAAAGTTTGATGTGAGGATTTTTCTATCCTCCAGTTCAACCACATAAGATAGTGTGTATAAAACAAACACACATTTCTCAGAAATTTAAAATATATGAACACATTATAGAAAATATGATGATACTGAGTTTAGAATACTCTATGTGTTTTTAGTTCAACTCTAGGCTCCTTGAAGTGATGAATTTGATGTTTGAGTATTCTCTGAATGTTTACTCCAAAACAGAGTGTTGAAACTCCAAGTTATAGCTTTTATAAACTGATTTTTCAACTTCTTGTGTTGATCGAGAGTTGGTAAAGCGCAGAAGGTAGAATTGAGTTTGTCCCAAATGATCTTTGTGATGCTTGTGGGTTCATAGTGTAAGTACCAGATGGTTCGTCTTTGATCCAACATGTAAGTTTCTTACATGCTCTGACATACTTCTCATCCTAATCAACCTCCCTTTTATTCTTTCGTATTATCTTTTATACTTGATGTTCAAAAATAGTAATAAGAACATCACGTGCGATCTTTCTCATACCTCATATTGTCCTCAGATACGGTCTATCGATATGTATACAATCAACAATAATTAATGTCATAAGAATAAAAGTTATCAAATATGACTATTAGAATAATCTTAAGAATATGAAAAATTATGGAGTAGAAGAGTATGGTAGACTGGTAGTGGTATCCTTCACAATGGTAGCCTTCAACAGTAACTGCACAATGATAGCATTCATCGGTATCCTTCCCGGTGGTAACCTTTAATCGATAACTCTCCATCAATAACCTTCCATATATAAATTTCCATTGGTAACCTTCCCATTAGTAGCCTTGCATCAGTGACCTTTCCTTGGTGACCATGCATCGGTGACCTTGCGATGGTGACCTTGCATCAGTGACCATTGCATTGGTGACCTAATCATTGCTGACCTTTGCATCAGTGACCTTCGCATCAGTGACCTTTTCATCAGTGACCTTTGCATCGGTGAACTTTGCATGGGTGACCATTTCATTGGTGAACTTTTCATTGATGACCTGGCATCGGTGACCTTTTCATCAGTGATATTTTCATCGGTGACCTTCACGTCGATGACCTTTGCATCGGTGACCTTTTCCTCGGTGACCATTACATCGATGACCTTTGCATCAGTGACCTTTGCATCGGTGACCTTTGCCTCGGTGCCCATTGCATCGGTGAACTTTACATCGGTGACCTATGCATCAATGACCATGCATCATTGAAATTTTTACATGGATAAATTTTTCACTATTAACTTTAAACAAGAAAGCAACAAGATTAAATGTACATAGTTATCACTTTGATGTAAACATGATTTTAACACAAATGATTATCTTGTAAGAGAAATATAATTGTCACATAAATAAAACATGATTTGGGATTATAAAACTAATATTTTTTATTATCTAAAAATGATTTTGGATTATAATAATAGGTGAGTCTAACAATAAGTGTAAAAAGGTGAACACCTGTGATAGAAAATGGGCATGGTAGTCACTACACAGTTGTTTTGGCATGAAAGATAGGGTGAAATTTTGATAGCCTAACAATTTCAATTAAAAATTCATAAAATTGGTTGATGAGGGAGAAAGTGGTTTATAATATTTTATACATATGTTGGGAAGTAATACGTACATGGAAGGACATATCCCAAAAAAAGTAATTGGAATTATAATGCATATGATAACAATGAAATTTTAATAGATAAGAGAATGAGAGGATCCCTTGTCTTTAGAGTGTGACTCCAAATTCTTGGGTGGGGATTATTGATAGATTGGCGTACATTTTGATGGATATAGAGAATGTTGGTAATATTATGTATGTTCTCTAATAATTATTAGTGAATATAAGGGGGAGATTGGGTAGTTTTATATAGTAAATGAGTGGGTAATTATTTATCATTTCTCAAACATAGGTTTTGGACCCAATATAACAAAATTACAAAAAACCAAAAACCTTCACATGGTTTTTCCCAAGGTTTCTAAAAAATGGGGTCGATTTTCTATATTTTATATTTCCATGGTCCTAAAATAATAAAATAATAGCCTTGGTGATGTGGGGACGATTCATACTCTTAAAGAAATGATTTTAAATACTTAAAATATATTAATGGTTTTGGTGGATTCATAATGGATTTATAAAATTAATAAAACAAACATAAAATCAAATTATTTTAAATGTAAAACATATATTTGTTCATATAAACCATTTATTGAATTTATTACATTACTTTTGGTTCATCACAGTGTCATAATACACATCATATATTTATACGGTATTCAATTTGTGCCCGAAAATTCAACTATCCCAGAAAATTAAAAAAAATTACCATTTTATAATTTTGATGTTATAATTCCAAAAAACATTAATTTTATAAAAATAATTTTCTAAATATTTTCATTTTCACTTTGAAAATAATAATTAACATTTATTGAGAAATACATGTTTTTTGAAAATAACAGTGTTACAAACCTTATAAAAATTTACAAATAACTTCATAAAAATTATATGATCATTTATATTTTATAAGTATTATTTAATAATAATAATCTATTAAATAACTATTTATCTCAAAAATAAATTAATTCATCAAAAATAAATTCCCTAATTTAATTTGAATATTAACCAAAATAGTATTTGTGTTTTATTTTATAAAAATAAAAATAAATTATAATGTAACAATAGTAGGATGAATTTATATTAATTATTCTATAAAAAATAATTTATATATTTATATTTATATGTTCTTGATACATAACACTTTAATACACCCGAAAAAACGTTAAGGGTAAGGTGTGCAGTAGTGAGAATTTCATGGGTTGGTTTGGCATACAAGGTTTGCTTCATGATCTTGATGATCTTGAACTTCTCCCATAAATGGTTTCTATCATGATTATTTTTTATCTTAGCTTGGGATTGGTCAAGGTAAAAGTGTAGAGATGTTATATCCCTAGTAATATCTAATAAATGGGCTTTAATGGGTATAATCTTATTAGTTGATATCATTACATCCTTTTCTTATGTAAGTTGGATATATTAAAACCCTATATTTATACTAATAATACAATCACTATTAAAAGAATATATTATCAATGGTAATGAAACTTAATGACATTTTATATCAATTATGATGTAATAAAACCAATAAGTGAATGTGTTTTCTATAATAATATTACATAATAATACATTTAATTAAAACACAAGGGGAAATTTTCTTTATAAGTGTTCGGGTTGTTAAAATATTCCCCCCTTAAGAAATTTTACCCTAAATTTTTTTTCCCATGATAAAATAGATAAGGTAATATTTGTTTCATCACCTCCTCTAGTAACCATATCCCTTATTATAAATTTTTGTTTCTCTACAACACATTGAAAAAATAAATTGTCTTATTTTATAGAACTATGTCTCCATGATTTAAGATTATCACCAGCTACTATTCATTGGAAATATCATTATCCAATGGTTCCAAGTCTGGATTAAGTACATTTGAGTGGTTTTGTATGTAATTTCTCAATATGGGTGCATGTAATACATCATTACTTGGGATATGTTAGGTGGGAGTTCTAGTCGATAGGCCGCCACTCTTATATGATCAAGAATCTAAAAGGGGATAATGTATCTTGGACTATGCTTTCCCTTAAATAAAAATATCAATACTTGCATCAAAATACATATGTACAGGAAAACCATGTCTCGAACATCAAATTCTATATCTCATAAATGATTTTTAGTATATCTCTTTTTTCAACTCTGATCACCCTTTATTTTTTGTTAAATATTACTGACCTTTGTTACCATTTCCCTGACCATTTTGATATTTTTGTTCCCCATATTCATACCAAAATGCAGTTGTTGTATAACTCTTCCCATAAAAGGCTTCATATATATCCATTTGGGTGGTAGAGTGGAAATTGTTATTGTATAAGAACTTGACTAGAGGAATATATTGTTCCCATCCCCCTTTGAAGTTCATAGAACATGGTCTCCACATCTATTATATTGATATAATAGTCTTCTTATATTATACATAAGTTTTAGGATGAT
Source organism: Viscum album (assembly GCA_963277665.1). Classification (NCBI taxonomy): domain Eukaryota; kingdom Viridiplantae; phylum Streptophyta; class Magnoliopsida; order Santalales; family Viscaceae; genus Viscum; species Viscum album. Next base: position 2,048,275,336 of record OY728150.1, on the reverse strand, counting down.
AGTTCATACTATTTTTAATCTCATTATTTAAAGAATTTTGGATACATTTCAATAAAATAGAGGTTAATATCATATATCTATTGGATATAATTTATAGTGGTACTCCATGAAGACTCACCACTCCTCTGATGTATATCCATGAAAGTTGATCAACTGATAATTCCTTTCAAATCAAAATGAAGTGTCTCAGATTTGTAAGACAATCCACCGTAGCCTATATATAATTTCTTCCTTTTGATGTCTTTGGATGTTAGGTGAAAAATTACATGGTGAGGTTTTCCCATTTCCATGTAGGTATGGGTAATGGTTACATCATACCCTTACATTTTTTCCTTTCCCCTTCAATATTGACATGCAATACATATTGATGTATATTTCATGATATCATTCCTCATATTGTCCCACCAATAGTATTCCCATAGATCTCAATACATACTTTTACTTCCTTGATGGATTGAAAAGCTTTAACCCAAAACTCCTTCATTAACTCTGGATTTTATGGTACACAGTGTCTTGACCCAAATATAACAATTCCTTCTTCATTAACATTGAAATTTGAGGATTTACTTTTTTTTATAGATGACACTTAATTATAAATTAACAAAAAACTATTTGATGACACGTTATATATTCAAAAAATATGTTGGAGTAATTATTTGTGAATGGATTTATGATGTTCCTTCCTTTATGATTCTCTTCTCAATCCTCTTCTTGTATAATAATATCATGTCTTTACCAATTATCATCAATGATAAAATTACAAGATCCTCTATACATAGAGCATCTGTCACTTTATTATCATTACAATGATGCTAGTGATTGATTATTCATATCCCTTGATATGCTCTAACTATCTTCATTGGAACATATTCAACTCTTTCTATGCAAATATATACTTGAGACTTTTGTGATCCATATATGTTTCACAATTCTCTGTAAAGAGATAATGCTGCTATATTTTCAATGAAAATATCACTTAAGTAAACTAAAAATCATGTGTTGGGTAGTGATGTTTAGGAATGTCCAACTTACTTAAAGCATAGGCTATTGATTTTTAATTTTTCATTAACACACTCCCCAATCTCTTCTTCAAAGCATCACTAGATACTGTGAAATTTTCTTAGCTTGTGGGTAATGTGAGCTCATATAAGCCTCTATTTTAATCATTCAATCTCTCTTCACATTTATTAATACAATAAAACCTGAATCCCTTCCCATTTTTCAGGGTAATAGGATCTAAAAAACTTTAAAAATCTCTCACAAATCTATGATACTATCCAGCTAATCCAATCAAACTATGGATATTTGATATTGATTTTATCCTCAAACGTCCTTTAATTTATTCTATTTTTTAAGGGTCCACCAATATCTCATTTCATGTGACATTGTTCCCAAATAATTGGACTTCCTTCAACTAGAACTCACATTTATTGTACTTAAAATAAATCTTATCCATTCATAAGGCCTTTATCTCATTACTCTAATGATTTTCATGCCCTCCTTTGTTTTGGAGTATATTAAAATATCATCTATAAACAGTACCACTAATTTTTCAAGGTAATATCTAAAGAATCTATTCATTGTGTCCATGAATATTTATATAGAATTAGTAAGTTAAAATATAATTACTATGAAATCATAGTGATTGTACCTTATTTGGAAAGAGGTCATCAAGATATCCTCCTTCTTCACCTTTACTTGATAATTTCCTGACCGAAGATCCACCATGGAGAATTATTAGGATCTACATAGCATATTGAACAATTCATTAATCCATGGTAGAGAATACTTGTTCTTTATTTTGATCTTTTTTAGATCACAATAATCAATGAAAAGGTGCATTAAACCATCCTTCTTCTTTATGAATAGGACTAGTGCATCCCATGGTAAAGAACTTGGGTATATGACTCCTTTATCAAAATTCTCTAGTAGTTGTTTCTACAGCTCCCCAAGTTCCACAACAGCCATTCTATATGGAGTCTTTGATAATCAAAATTCCCTTGGTGTATAGTTCTATTGAAAATACATCCTATCATATTAGAGAATGACTATTCAGTTCCTCGAGAAACACATCATTGTATTCCATCATAATTGGAATGTATTCAAGGATGATTATTTTCTTAGACTCAATCATTTTATCTAGATGCACTTTCTCTTAGGGTAATAATATCCATGCCTGAGATGTTGGTGAAAAATAAGATTCATCCCCCTCATTTCAACTGTAGATAATAAAAGGATTATTGATGAAACAGATAGTTATTTTCTTCTTGTAGCAATTTATTTTGGATCTATATAGTGAAATCCAATACATTCCTTGAATAGAATCAAATTCCAAAATAGGGAGTATAATAGGGTTATTTAGGATGTTAATTCGTCAAATTTAGAAAGGGAAAATTTTATATACCTAGTATGAAATAATCTCCCCATTTTCCATTTTCATCAAAATCTATACTTCCGTGAATTTTGGTGGTGTTTGAATTGTTTAAATAAACTTCTATGATATAAATGAATGAAAAGAACCATAATCAAAAATCATGTTCACTATTCTTGAATGAATAACTATCATCCCTATCACCATGTTATTTTTGGGATCCAACTTAGTGGTTATGATAGAAAAATCTTATAATTATTACCATAGAGGTTATTTTTTAACTCTAAAAACCCTTAGCTTATTGAATTAGTCTCCAAAGTTCCCTAGTTCTTTGTTGTTGATGCAATGAAAAATAAACTGATGGTTAACAACAACATCACACTATTCCAATTCATTATTTGGTTTCTCCTATTGTCAATATCTAGCAAGGTTCCCTTATTTCCCCCTCCTAATGTATTTCCCAATCACCCTTAGTAAATTTTACGGATGCCTCTTTTTGGAGCTTTGACAAGTGGGATGCTGAGATTTCTTGGCACCATTAGATTTCTCCATTAGGTTACCAGAATTAAAGTCCACTTTCTACTTATTATCCTTATGATACCCTTGAGATTTTCCATTCCATATTTCAACATTGTGGAAACATCGGAAAATTGAATCATAGCTATCAAAGTCATAGTTCACCAGGTATTTTATTATAATATTTTTTAGCCCACTACAAAAGATGGGAACCATGCATTTGGGGTAACGACAAACATAGAGGCATGTCATGCAAGTCTTTTTATGTTTTTCTCATATGCTCGGATAGATTCATCATCTTTTATCATGAGGAAGGGAAATTCATCTACATTTTAATATAGAGAGTGCGAGGAAAATATTTAGCAAAATTTTTTTTATAAAATTCCTTCCACCCCATTGATTTTATCTCATCATTAGGAATTTTATTCCTGAAAAATGTCCATCACAAATCAAATAATTCCTCCATATGATAAATATCCAAAAAAACATCTCGTTCTCATAACAATGAATGATGAAGAACATATTATAAATGTATTTTATCCATTCTTCCATGATTAATGGACTACATGAAATATTGATATTCATGGACCATTATCACATAAAACTTTCAATTGCAGCTTATTTATTCTAAGGGGGAATTGGGAATTCTTCATGATCTAGGTTTCTATTAAAAACATGAGTTATTTGATAGATTATCATTAAAAAATTTATTATTACCACTCCCATTGGGTTGGGAATCTCATTGGGGCAGTCATCACATTGCCCATCACATTAATTGTTTACCTAATTCCTCTTATTTTTATCCATTAGCTTGGATAAATGTAAAATTATTGATGATTATTTTTAACAAATTAAATTCAATGAACGTAATCTAATGAAATTAAAGATATAAATTATAAATTAAATTAATTTCCTAAAATTATGAATTTCTAGGGTTCAATATATGTTATCTGTGATCTATTTCCTAACATAGAATCTTATAGGAGTTTTTTTCCCATTAATAGTGATACAAAATGAGAATATGATTTTACTAATTAATATCCCATAGCAGTGTCAAACCAGGTGTGTAGCATGGCTTCTTTTCATGCACTAGTTCCCAAAATTGTCTATCTCAACGTAGTGTTTTTGAGTTTTACCCCTACGTACATCTGTTCCGAAGACACATCCACTTATAATATCATTTGGGACCACTTTTTTATGAAGATTGTATTTTTTGTCGATGGGTGTCAATGGATGTCAATAATGATCAACATGAAGAAAAGAATTCTCTAAGTGAAATTGAGATTAGAAAATCAGATGACTGTTGTACTCATCTTAAAGTTCAAAGAACTTGTATCAAAGTGTGATACATGGTTTACAACATTGAAGTAGCATCCTTTTAAGGACGATTGAAGCTCATTGGAATTGAAAATCCAAAATGAAGAAGAAGAAAGTTTGTTGAAGAAGATGAGAAGAGGAAGAGAAAGGTTTCCATGTATTGGTAGGTTTGTGTTTAATGATTCCCATGAATTAGATTGCATACATAGTTTTACACTAAGTAATTTTATTTTATTTACTTAAAAGAATGGGGAAAACCCCTGAGCTGGCTACCCAGACTCAACCCTAGGCACATGTAGGACCATATGTGTCGACCACGCCTAGGGGAAACCAAGCAGAGCCAGTTCGAGAGTGGCATAGTGGACATGGAGAGCACACCACCGTGTGGGTGGAAATGAGGCATGAGGGAATAGAATGGGTGTAAAGCTCACCCACTAGGATAAGAGGGTGGGAATAAAGGGTGCATGTAGAACACAGTACAAGGTAGTACCATAGAGGGAGAGAGAGTAATTTGGTAATGGATCAGAGAGGATTGGTACATAAAATGTTGCAATGTCAGGTCTTTGTTTCTATGTGGGATTCATTTTAAACAAACACATATGTGATACCAGTTGTTCAACTAATCCCTTATCTCGCTCATCCATCTAATAAATCTATAGAATATGGATCTAATCATGTTTTTCATCAGCTCGCGCCACATGTAATTTATCTAGGACTTTTGATCTTCTATGGCATTTGAATAATCATGCGTTGTCATCTTCTTCCTCTAGTGCTTGATGGTACCGCTGCATCTCTCTGGAGATTATAAATAACAATGATCTAATCACCATGTATGATCTTTTCGGCATCATGAGGACTACTGGAACAAAGGAAAACCATGCATCCAATCTACATGTTTCATGCATGTGATATCTCGAGGATAAAGGTTCAGCTGAGGAAAATAGAGTTGTTGAGGCCGCATGTATTCGAGTGATGATTTTAAATGTGATGAATGATATCATTAAATTCATGTGTGTGACTCAGAACTGATGCTTGTTTGAAAAAAACACCCAAGATATCCAGCATATCTTAAACATAGGTTTGAATATATCAAAATTCCAAGAATATGGTCCATTCAAATTGCTATCTCCATGGAATATCTTGAAGATTTTGAATGATGAAAATATCCTCTCCTCACCTCTAAAAAAACTGCACCTAAGCCGAGATAAGGAGTTGTCATATACATTCTTGAGAGTTTATATCAAAAAAATGGATCTTTCATTGGAGTCTTCGGTTCACAAAGGGGAAGCAAGGAGAAGCACAATCATTAAAGTCTACTCAAAGAAAGGATCCCACAAAACATTTGATCGAGTGAAACGCACTCTTGACTATGTTTTTTTGAATATCCATACTTCTCAAAGAAATGGTAAAATAAAAAATGCCTCTCTATCTTTTACGATGAACTAAGGATCACAAAACCCTCATATTTTGGGAAGATCTTCAAAGAACATTGAGCCAGTGTTCCCACTGAGCTTCGTGATGACCATACATCATGTGCGTGAAATATTGTTTCTTCGTGAGTCTGCACTTATGCACCTCCTTCATAAGAAAGAATACTTGTGAACCCTTCATATTTACGAAGAGAGGGTGTGAGAATCTTTATGTTCGCATCCTAATAATATATACTATATACAAGGGTTTGTTTTTAAGGAAGAATATGTTTTCAAAAATTTCATGCTTCTGCATACATGAGTATCAAGCGAAGAAAATAAAGGCATGTTGGTGTAGGGGGTCAAACCTATTTGGCTTTCCATGAAAACAAGAGAAGGAAGGAGTCACAAGGTAGGCAGTGTATGTGTGTGCACTTGTGAAAGAGTTTGGATAGTATTTGTACCATGTACTCATGATCATGTCACATCCAAAATAAGTGCTAAGAAAAGAAGAATAAGATAAGAAGAGAAGAGGTCGTGTGTGTGCTTAAAGGAACTATACCCATTTGTGTTTTTCACACAAGAAGAAGATGAGGAGATTACATGCTTGCATGAATGAAAATGCACACATGAATTCACTTAAGTAGAGAACCAAAAAAAGTGTTTGCATGTGTGCCAAGATGAATAAGAAAAGGGGGGTTCAACCTAAATACAATATGCATGATCACTGTATTCATGAAAAAGAGAGAAGAATTGATTTCGATTATGCCGAGTAATCTGATCTTCATTTCCTGAACAATCACATAGTATTTTTTATTCTAGACAATAAGAGAATAAAGAGATTTAGGGCACTCATTTATTGCACTAAAAGAGAATATTGAATAAAAAAGAGCACCAATTCAGGACTCTGAAGCAAGAAATGTATCATGCTTAATAGAATACAAATATTTCCATGCTTATTTGTTGAAGAGACCCTCACTTCTATAAACTAAGTGGAACTTCACCCAAGGTAGTGATCCAAGGGAGTCAATGGGAGTGACCCAAGGGAAGTAGTGATCAATCCATGAACCATTAGTTAGTGATCCTGTGATAGAGTCATTGTTCCCAACCCCTTCAAATCCACATCCAGTGAATATTAGTGGATGTTGGTACGACTGAAAACTTGTTGGCATATGCTCTTTAGATGTATCCCTTAGTGGTTAACCGTGTTAAGGTTTTGTGTTTTCCTTCTATATTTTAATGATTTAATTACTGCACATATCCATAATATATAGTTAAACAAGTTCATATCCATGTGTAAACATGATATAGTAAAGAAGAGAAAAATATGGGACCCTGATTCACCCCCCCCCCCCCACTGGGGGGGACTAGGATACTTTAATTGGTCTCATAGGGAAAAGGTTCAAGTATGTTGGATACTTTACATTAATTTTATTTTGTGGAGGATTTTATTTTTCTTTCCTAAGTCAACAATAAATTGAAATCTTGGGAAAGATTCATTTTATCTGAGAAGAAGTTTATATCCCGAAAGACACTAATAAATAGAAAAAAGAAACAGAAGAAGTAGTTTAATAAGTCTCTCTTTTATAAAGAAGATATACTATCTAGTTCTCAATGCCTTGAAAATAATAAAAAATTTGAGGCTTGGAAAGTAAAGAGTAGGTGGATTAGGAAACCACCAAAAACAGGATTCCAGCACAGGTGGTGATGTTGATCAAAATTTTACCTCCCATGAGCTTGTAAGTGATCAAGAGAAATCAATAACTTATATACATGGTATTCTTGAAGAGAGAGTTGTTTTGTTTGGAGAATATTTCAATGTATGAAGGTTGAGATTAGCCAACTAGAAAGAGAACATGATAATGTGGAAAATAGATTAACAGGAAAAAAATTGGAATGTTTAAATATATCTAGATATATTGAATCCTTTAAAAAGAAATAAATAGTCAATAAGACTCTAGAAGAAGATATTTACGCACTTGAAGATGATCTGAAGAACATTTAAGTCAAGAGTTTATGTTTGGAAGATACTTCCATGAAATTCAAAGAACGTGACTCTTTGCTACAAAACAAAGCTAAGTTTAATAAAGATGAAGTAATAAAGGATGATTTTAGAGATAATATGAATATTATTAAAGACCAAAAAGTCATCCTCAATATGAGATGTCTACAATTGGAAGCTCAATTGACCAATCATGGGAAGACACATATTGAGTCTCCACAAAAGAAGGAAATAATAGCCACTGGAACTCAATGTTCACTAGAGGATTCTACTTTTAAAAAACCACCAACACGTGACCAGAATATCATAGCTTCATTCAATGATCTATTACAAGTGGATGAGAATGTAAAGGTACCATTCATACCATCTTGTAATAATTTTTCTAAAGATATCTCCACAAAAATTGTCGGGTGGTAGAAAAATTCTAAACAAGTATGAACGAGGACATGCGATGAGATACCTACAACCATGTATAGGGTGGATACGAAGAACAAGAATATGGAATATGGTTCCCCATAGAGTGCATAATAAATCAAGATGAAAGACCAAAAGACTTATCCAGAAGATATCAAGAAGTCAAGATTTGTGGTCCAACGTTGGTACTATAATAGGTTTTGGAATTGTTCATAAGATTGTTGGTATAATACTCCAAATGGTAAAAGAACAATGGAAGTCCATATCAAAGGGGAGCAAGCTAGAGAAGTGGAATAAAACCCCTCAGGTCCAAAAACATCAGTACACTGTAAAAATATTTGGAACAATTGAAATTGTTTTTGATATATTCAATGATAGTGGTCACAAGTTTGGTATATGATCATCTAAACATGTATAAAAATATAATAAGAAGAGAAGGACATAGAAGAATCCATGTGAAAGATCCAATCTCTATGACTCAATTCATAATGGTATATTTGTTATCTAGCTAGAGGATTTAAAATGAATGAGGAAAATGTAAGTACTTAGAAACACTCAAGAAAACCCAGAATTGAAAATCAAATGTGAAAGTGTGCAGAGTGAATCAAATTGAGAATCTTGGTTGAAAAAACCATCTCAACCTAGTTGTTCACATTGATAAAGTATTTAGTATTCACCTTATTCCATTAAATCATTGTATATTGTAGTTGTTCTTGTAATACAAGGAATTTAAGGGGAATCAAGCCCTTAGGGAGAGAACCTAAAAAGTGTTCCCTTGAGGGGGAGACACATAAAGAAGATGACATAGTTATTATTTCAATTAGTATCAACTTTAGTTGGAATCAAATTCAATTAATCTATAGATATTATGAAGATCATGTCATTGAAAAAGGTATGTCATTTCTCAATCTCTCATCCTTGGTTACTCAAAATAAAAATTATTTTACAAAGGGGGGGTAAATAAATTAATCAATGAAATATGAAAATTAGAAGTGCCTCAGGAGTTCAGGTAGATCTTTATTAAAAGGATTTCATCTCTTTAACTTAGAATGAAATTGGAAAGGCCCTTGAATACAAGTATATGATTTCTCACCTCATGAGGTATCATGATCAGTGGAAAATGAAAATATTTTTGGTCTAGATCAAATCATCTTGTTTTCTACACTGAACAATACTCAAATATACTTCGAGGTAAATGATTGATGAAACATTTCATAATTATGAAATGATACCCTCTCTACCATAAACATTGTATTTCTTGTCAATAAGAGAGAGATAAAGTAAAATGAATATTGAAAAGTGAAAGGGAGATGGAAAATATAAGATTCTCATTTTCATATTAACACACTCATGTAATATAACATTGAAGTATTGACAAAAAACAAAAAGGGGGAGATTTTTGGGACCACATTGTGTATGAAGATTGTATTTTTTGTCAATGGGTGTCAATGGATGCCAATAGTGATCAACATGAACAAAGGAATTCTCCTAAGTGGAATGGTTATTGGAAAATTAGACAATTGTTGAACTAATCTTAAATTTCAAAGAACTTGTATTAATGTGTGATACATGGTTTAAAACATATAAGTGTAATACTTTTAAGTATTATTGAAGTTCTTTGTAATTGATATTCTATAAAGAAGTAGAATAATGGTGATCGAAGAAGATGAGAAGAGGAGAAAAAGGTGGCCATACATGGGTTGGTTTGTGTTTAATGATGACCATTTATTTGAGTACATAATTAGTTTTTTAATAAGTATTTTTATTGTATTTACTTAAAAAAATGGGACCAACCCGCAAGTAAGCTACCCAACCTCAACTTGAGGCACATGCAGGACCATAGGGGTCGATCGCGCCCATGGGGAAGCTGAGAAGAGCAAGAATGAGAGTGGCATTGTATACATGGAATGTGTGCCACCGTTTGGGGTGGCATGGAGGCATTAGGGAATCGCTTGGGCGCAGAGTGCGCCCGTAGGGAGAAGAGGGTGGGAAAAAAGTACACCCTCAAAACACTGTATTGGTTGGTACTATAGAGGGATATGGTGTAATCTGGCTATGGATTAAAGAGGCTTGATACTTAACCTATGGAAATGTCGTGTCTCCATTTTGTTGTGGGATGCATTTTAAAAAAAGAAAGACATGATCTCATCCATTCATCTAATCCCAAATCTTGCTCACCTGTCATATAAATCTGTGAATGATGGATCAAATTCTGGTCATCCATCATCTCGTGCTACACTTAATTGAACCCAGACTGTTGATCTCCCATGGAATTCGAATAAGACTATGTTGTCGTCTTCTTCCTCCAGCTCTCACTAGTGCCACAACATCTCACCATAGATAATGAAGAACCACGATCTGGTCATCATGGATGATCATTTCCGCATCATGAGGACTACTATAACAAACCAAAACTATGCATGAAATCTACGTCTTTCATGCATGTGATATATCGAGGATGACGGTTTGTCCGAGGAAAACAGAGTTGTCGGGGCCACAAGGATTCTAGTGAGGACATAAAATGTGATGCATGTGATCTTTAAATTAATGTGTGTGACTCATAAATGATGCTCGTTCAAAATGAAAAAACCTAAGATATCTGGAATACATCAAATATGCGTTTGAATATTTCAAAGTGACAAAAATCTTGTGTATTAAAACTGCAATCTCTATAGAATATCATTAATATTTTGAATGGGTAAAATATTATCTCCTCTCCTATAAAAGAATCTGCAATCAAACCGAGAGAAGGAGATACTATCTGCATTATCGAGAGATTTTATAAAAAATAAATCTTTCATTCGATCCTTTGTTTCACAATGGGAAATCAAGGAGAACCTCAACCCTTCAAGGCTTCGCAACGAAAGGATCCCGCAGAGCCTTTGATTCACTGCAATGAACTCTTGAATGTGATTTTATGAAGAACAAAGATCCCAAAAGACAAGTGAAAAAGAAAAGAATCTCTCGGTCTTTCACGATGAACTGAGGATCACAAAACCCTCCTGTTTTGCAAAGATCTTTAGAGCACCGCGATCCAGTGTTCCCACTAAGCTTCGTGAATACCACACATCCTATGCATAGATGATCTGTTCTTTGTGAGGTAGCACTTGTGCACCTCCAATAAGTGAATTAAGACATTTGAACCCTTTGAATTCATGAAAAGAGGGTGTGAGAATCCTACTATGTTCACGCTAATAATATATACTATATACAGGGGTTTGTTTTTATGGAATTAGAATTTTTTACAAAGTCCATGCTTGTGCATACAAGTGTATCAAGTGATGAAACCTGTGGAATGTGGTTGTTGGGAATCACACATATTCTAGTTTGCATGAAAACAATATAAGGAAGGAGTCACAAGGTTGGTAGTGTATGTCTGAGTACTTGTGAAGGAGTTTGGATAGTATATGTACCCTGAACTCATGAACTAGACACACCAAAACTAAGTGCTAAGAAAATAAGAATAAGAGGAGAGAAGAGGTTGTGTTTGTGCTTAAAGGAACTATACCCATTTGGTTTTTTCATATAAGAATAAGAAGAGGATATTTCATGCACATGAACACGTGAAGTCATATAAATAAATAATGTAAACCAGTGTGTGCACATGTTCCAAGACAAAGAAGCAAAAGGGTGTTCAACCTAAATATCATATGTATGATCACATGAATTCATGAACAAGAGAGAATAATTGATTCTGATAATGCAAAGTAATATGATCTTCATTGCTTAAACAATCACATAGGATTTTTTTATTCTATCCAGGAAGAGAAGAATGAGACTTATTAAACTCAGTAATATCACAATAGAAGGAGATAGAATACAAAATAACATCAATTCATGACTCTGATGTAAGTAATGTCTCATGATTAATAGGATACAAAGACTTTTATTCTTATCTCTTGAATAAACCTTCACATCTATAAACTGAGGGAACTTCACACAAGGAAGTGAGAAAGGGGGAGTCGACGAGAGTGACCTAAGGGAAGTATTGATCTATCCTTGAACCTTTAGGAAATGAGCCTAAGATATAGTGACTGTGCCCAAACCTTTATAATCCACATCTAGTGAATATTAGTGGAATTTGGTACGATCGACAACTAGTCGGTGTATAATACTTGGACGTAGCCCTTAGTGGTGAACCAATTAAAAGTGTTTTGTTTTCCTTCCGCATTTTTACGTTTTAATTACTCCATATATCCATCATACAAGGTTAAATAAGTTCCTATGGATGTGGTAACAAGATCCAGTAAAGAAGAGAAAATTTTGGCACCTGAATTCACCCCCTCTCAAGGTGACCTAGGGTCCTTCAGTATCATGATAGGGATGAATTTTAATGAAAATTGTCTTAATATATACTTACCAAAATTTAGGTATGATTTATTATACATAGTCTTATCTGTGTGTATTTCACTTCAGTTTTCGAAACTCAAACCCAAAAAATAATTAATCTTTTCTTTTGAAACAAACTATAAAAATCCAACTCTTTATTTCACATTAATATATGATTTATTGCATAAAGATACACTTAATACAACCCTAAAGATACATAATTATAGTGTATTTTGTAATTTGGTACATTAAATAATAATTTAAAATATTAAAAACATAATCTTTATTGAAAACTTCTTTTACGTGTTTGTGCTTAAAACTGCATGGGATAACCTATGAACATACATTATAAAGGGTGAGCTATAAATCTCAATAAGTTATTAAAAATGGAATAAAATTAAGATAATAATACATGTTAGAAAATATTCATATAAATGGGGCATAAAATAGTAGGAATCACCAACATGAGCAATGAGACATGATATAGCATGATAATCAAAAAGTCGACATGGGAAAAGTGGTAACAACTTAAAACACTGCATCCTAAAAATAGTTCACTGATAAATGTAAAGACTTAATGATTTAAAAAGTCTAATAAATAAATTAGGTTCACTCCCTATCCCAAAATTACATCTAATTCTACTAAACATTTCCCAATGGATTAGAGTACTATATAATTTTGACTTCACATGTTACTTTCATTTCATTCCTATGTATAAGTGTGCCTCATAGATCAAACAAAATGAATTCATTAAACATCATACTTTTTTCCTAGATCAAGAAGTTTGGAATATGTACATGTAATTACCTATTAAAATAATTATATGTGTATAAATGATAAAACCATTGATTGTAAATGGGTAGGGTCTTCACTACATAATTGTTTTGGTATGGAAAATCGTGTTTAAATTTTCAATGCATAACAACGTCACTTGAAAATTTCATAAATTGGGTTTATGATAGAGAAAGGAGTATGTCATCACTTGGACATACAATTCAAAGTTTTAGGGACATGTAAATAAAAATAACTATATTCTTAATTTGAATTAGAATCCATAATATAATAAAGAACTTTAATAAAGAGGACAATGAGAGGATCCCTTACATTGAGATAGTGACTCCAAATACTTGGGAGGGGATTCTTGAGAGATTGGGGGACCATGGGAGGACTCTAGGGAGGGATCAGTAAACTAAGTACATGCTGATTGAATTTTTAGTGAATATAAGTTGGATATTGGGTGTTTTTATATAGGTAATGAGTTATGAATTCATTATAATTTCTCAAACATATGTTTTTGACTTTATATAAAAAAATATCCAAAACTGAAAACCTTATCATGGTTATTTCCCATGGTCTCTATAAAATGAGTGTGGTTTTCATTATTTCATAAGTATATGGGTATAAAATAATAAAATTATTCCCTTGGTGATGTGGATGGGGGGTCATACTCTTAAAGAAATGATTTTAAAGCCTTAAAATATATTAATGATTTTGGAGAATTCATAGGGGCTTTATAGAATTAATCAAACAAACATAAAATCACAATATTTTAAATATAATAATTTATTTGGTCGAAAAAACCATTTATAATATTTTTTAAATCACTTTAGGGTTATAATGATGTCATAATACACACTATATATTTATATAGTATTTAATTTTTACCCAAAAAATGTGATTGTCTCTGAAAATTATGAAAAATACATCGTTGGATAATTTATACATTCTCATTCAAAAAATAATATTCATTTTATCATAATAATTTTTCAATATTCTCATTTTATCTTTTTAAATAATAATTAACATTAATTTATAAATACTTTATTTTCTGACAATAAAAGTTTTTGAACCCAAATAAAAATATTACATTTGACTTCATAAAAATTATATGAACATTTATATATGATAAAAATTATTTAATAATAATATTTTCTTAAAATAATATTTAATTCTAAAATTAATTAATTCATAAAAATAAATTCCTTTATCGAATTTGAATATTAACCTAAATATTATTTGTGTTTTATTGTATCAAAATATGATTTATTTATAATGTAACAATGGTAGGATGAAAATATATTAATTATTCTATAAAAATAATTTAAATAATCATATTTATAGGGTCTTGATACATATCCCTTCAATAAACCTGAAAACTCACTAAGAGTGAGGTGTGTGGGGGTGAGACATTCATGGGGTGGTTTGGCATACATTGTTTGGGTCACAATATTGATGATCTTAAGCTTCTACCATAAATGGTTTTGGTCATTCTTATGTTGTTGGATATCATATTGCAATTGGTCCATGGAAGATTCCAAAGATATTATCTCCCTCACAATCTCTGATAAATGGGCTTTATTAGGTATGATCCTGCTGGTTGATGTCATCACATCCATTATCTGTGTCAATTAGATTTATTAAAACTCTATATTTATACTAATCATATAATCACTATTCAATGGATATATTATCAACGGTAATGATTATTAATGTTATTTTAAATATTATAGGATATAATAAAACCAAATGAGTTCATGTGTTTTCTATAACCATATTTCACAATAAGACATTTTATTAAAACACAAGGGGAAATTTTATTTATAATACATCTGGAAGTTACAATAACCTAGTCATTAAACCAAATTTATTAATGGTAACAAAAAATTTATTAAAAAATTATTAAAAAATGGATAAATATTTTATATTTATAAATAATAAATGAATTTTTACTATAGTCTTTATGCACTTCAAAAAAACATTTTCCTAAAAAATGTTTTTATTGATTTCTATTAGAAAAATAATATAATTATTAAATTATAATTTGGTAAAATTTATTTTTAAAAAATTACCAATAATTTTGAAATAATCATATTAAAATTAAATTATAGTGAATTTTTTTGAATTTTTTGAATAGATTAATTTTTCAATGTTTAATGAAAATTAATGATTTCTTAAAGCATTATTTCCGGAAAGAGAATTTAAGAGGTTTCATTTTATTTTAAAATGGTATTAAAACTAAAATTATTTCATTTATATTATTCATAATCAAATTTTAGATATTTTATGGAATTTATGTGGATTCTGGAGTAAAAACATAGTATACATACGAAATTGTTTTTTCATGAAAACTGTTTTTCATCACATTTTGCAGGTTTATATTTAATATAATTTCTACCAATTTTAAAGATTGAATTTGATAAAATGAATTACATTTTTTGAATCATAATGAATTAAAATTAAATTGATCACTTTTATTTTTGGTCATGATGATTAGTAAAAACATTAAAAATTTATCACGATAGTAAATGTTAAAATAGGTTTATGGATGGAACCTAACTATAAGGGTATTTTTTCCTATTAAAATTTTCTAAATCTTATTGTATGTATATTTTTACACCTCATCATATACCAAATTCTAATATATGTCCATTTGGAAGCATTTTTCATGAAAATTACTTTATTATATTTAAATCTTTCAATAAATTTTGAGGGGGTCCACTACCCTGATTATAATAGGATTCCACTACTTTGAATTCCTTACCATAAATTGATCCTTCCAGCTTGACCAACCCAAACCAAATTCTATTATAAATATCCATATA